>OX352703.1:6966805-11766805 GCA_947095575.1 Electrophaes corylata
TTATTTTATTCTGTTTTTTAGTATTCGTTGTTATAGCGGCAACAGAAATACATCATCTGTGAAAATTTCAACTCTCTAACTATCACGGTTTATGAGATACAGCCTGGTGACAGACGGACAGACGGACAGACAGACAGACAGGCAGACGGACAGCGGAGTCTTTAATTAATATTTATTTTATTTAATATTTAAGTATTGACAAACATTCACACAACGCCCTCTAGCCTTAGTTTGGCTAAGCATAGTTTGTACTCTCGAACTAAATAGTAAATACCTGATAGGATACTTACATACTTTTTTCATAAATACATACTTAGAATACGTATAACACCCAAACACAATCACGCAAATGTTACTATGCGTACACGAGAAACTGAATGACATGTGTATCAAGTGCTACGAATCTCGTAGCACTCACGTAGATCTGCTACGGTGACAGTAATCATTAGTAGTCAGTGTCTTAACACTACCACAAAGTACTTTTATATAAACTGAAAAACCTGTGTAAAAAATAACTGCGCTTACCGGACCCGCTCTCTAATTATATAATTTGTGACGGGACCGCGACAGGTGTAAATAAGCAATCTTTACTGACAAACGACACATTTCTATAAGTTATTTTTTTTTTGATAATTGCCTATTTATGCCTATCGCGGACCCGTTAAGAATCACATACTAAATAGGGCTTGACCTCTTCCATTTTAACTCGTGTCAACTTACTGCAGCAAAAAATCTGTCAAATCTTTTGTTTTTTTTTTCAGTTTGTCACGATTACTTTTAATCGCATAGTCCAGCAGCAGTAAAATTGGCCTAGTTAGCTGACACGTAAAGTTATAGTGGGTCTGATTAGATATAACTACATTGTCTATTTAACTTAAAGATAATTTATTCGACAAGCCTCACTGCTCCGTTGGTACTAGATCTGCCTTCTGAACTGTAGGTAGGTTCGATCCCCCGAGATCAAATTATTTAAGAAGAAAAATACAAAATAATTTCCACCGTAAAAAATCCACCATCTAAACACTAAACTCAGAGACGTAAATCATTCTACTCCCGTTTTTGGCTCATTATTAGGATTTAGCAAACGCACCGCAAATACTTTAATTATCCCGGTTGATGAGCAGCAAAGCTATTCGGGTTTAGGCAACGAGCATTTCGGGTAAACTCATAACTATCTGTAACGCATTCAATTAGTAGACCGTGCCCAATACTTGATGTATTTTTTTATACGACCTGGTGATGTACAAGTAGATGGCCCACCTGGTGTTGCGTGGTCACGCCGCTCGTCATGGAATTCCTCTGTCTGCCGCTCTACTTCGATTACCACTTGTCTGATTACGTTGCTCCCAGACAATAAAACGATCCCATTAATTATTAACATCGTCTTTCTTATACTCAGCAAAATTATTCAGTCGTGGGAAGGTCGGCGCGGCGACGACGGCACTTTTCTGACCCTCGTTTTAGATGTTTTAATATATAACTGATTGAACATTTGTAAACAAGGTGCGTAGAAATAGCAAAATACGATTGTCACGATCGTGTA
The DNA here is from genome assembly GCA_947095575.1 of Electrophaes corylata. Taxonomy (NCBI): domain Eukaryota; kingdom Metazoa; phylum Arthropoda; class Insecta; order Lepidoptera; family Geometridae; genus Electrophaes; species Electrophaes corylata. The sequence goes on from OX352703.1 coordinate 6,968,349, forward strand.
TAATTTAAATTAATTGTAATTGAATAAATAAATATTAAATTATTAATTAATTTAAAATGCATTAGCAAAAGAAACTAAGTGTCTTAAGAATAAGGAACATTATCTACAAAAAGTGTCTCTCTAAATTACGTCTTACTGAAAAGGCTTTACTTTGGTCCACATTCTTAGGAAAACGCAAAAGATATATTTAGTACTAAGTACTACTCAAGATTCTTTGAGAGGATGTCTAAAGAATGTTTTTATTATACACAACCTGCTAATGGAATAAGCAGATTTCCTATCTCATATGGTATTTAGTAACCTTCACCTATAACACATTTAGAGGTAATCAGAAGTATCTTCAAATATAACATTAGGCATAAAAGATCACCATCGCCACTGCTAAAAGATTAATTAACTTCCTTACGATGTTTTCTTTCACTGTTTGAGAATACTCGCTTTATGCACATTCATTCAAATAGTAATAAAGAATTTGTCCTCGACCGGAATCCACAACCTTAGTTTCAGAAACTCCCCGCCTTCCACAATACTCCAGTATACATTTCCTCAGACAAGTGAACAGAATCAGAAAATTTACCTATGGCACTAATAGTATCATATTTTAATCCCTTCCAACCCTACCCTCCACAACCGCCATCTCAAATGTCTTTTAAACTCTCACCATCCACGCGAAGCTGCAGACAGCAGCTAGTGTTTATAAAAATGATAATACTGTCATGTAAATCTTATTCACAGTCCCGCAACCATATCCTTCAAAACGACTGGAAAAATATTAAATTCAAGAAATCGTCGTCGTATTTTCTCTTTGCGTCGATTTAATAAAGCCCTTGCTTTCTTTTTTAGAATTCATAAACATAAGCATACGTTATGAGGAAAATGATACTTTTACTCAGAGATTAAATACATAAGTAATAACAGTCATGTTCGCGAGTATTGCCTGTGCAAACAGAATACAAATATGTATATATTTAAATATATATTACTACCCATACTTAATCTAGCTTCTATCAATTTCGTAGCTATCCTCGAGTCATTCAAAAGATTAAAAAAAAAATTGGACTCTTTTTGAACTTTCACTGATAACACTATTTCGCTCTCGTCAAATACAAAACTCAGAAACTATCAATAAATATTATAATTTCTGAACAAAACAAAATTGCCATAATTTTCACGAAGAGTCCATACGTAATTTCTACAAAATGACTTGTTCTGCAGCCAAACAGCGTTGCTATAATTCAGTTTAAAGTGTGCAGTATCAGTGAAACTACAGGCACTAGTCTTAACGCGTGTATGCATCAATCTGATGGACTCAGGGCACGCTTCGTACGAGTAATGCTTTGTTATAGATGCTGGTTACAAACTAACATCAGATCGACCATCTGCTTCTCGCATCCATAATTGATATAACACGATAGTGATATTGTTTTTCTTTCGAAGGCGGCGTTCACCGTGAAGGAGAAACCACTCTAGACGTATCCGCTGACTTGACCGAACTTGGTCGCAGCAAGACTCTGGTGGTATGCGGTGGCGTCAAATCCATCCTTGATATCGGGAAGACGCTGGAATACTTAGTAAGTTTTGTTAAGAAAAGTTATGGAACAAACAGAACATCGATCATATGAGGTAATCGCTCAGCATCCATCTCCAATCAAGAACAAGCGTGTTCTTGACTGGATGTATATTTATATATTTTTTTAAATATATTTTTATGATCTTTCTCTGTAATGTTACTCTGTAGTGTTAAATGTTATGTAAAACAATGTCTATGTGTATATAAATAAATAAACATCACCATCATGCCATTGAGCGCAGTAATGCAATTCTTATGGATTGCATTACCTTATTACCTTACAGAGCAAGTTATCATCTGTTATCATTATCTGAAGCCTTTAGTATTTTATTACTTTATTATGTATTAAAGCCTAACAATTGGTTCTATAGTACAAACTAGCTGACCCGTGCCCACTTCGTTGGGCGGTAAACATTTTTACAAAGGTACTATGTAAAAATAAAGATGCACGGTAGCGCTAGTACATAAGTACTGATGGTTGTAGTCATTATAAAATAACTGAAGTAGTACTCGGCGTCGCCAACAGATGGCGTTAATTGAGGGTATACGGCATAAAATAGCGGCCACTCGTAGTTTCGCCCGCGTGGCAGATTTATCCCGTTCCCGTTATTTTTTCGGGATAAAAAGTAGCCTATGTCCTATTCCAGCTTACAATCTATATTTATTCCAAATTTCATCCAAATCGGTCCACTGGTTAGAGCGTGAAAGGCTGCCCAATGGCAGTACCTACTTGGACATTTTTGATTTTTTCTAAAATAAAAGTAGCATAAGTTACTCCTTATTACATCAGCTATCTGCCAGTGAAAGTCCCGTTGAAATCAGTCCAGCCGTTCCAGAGATTACCCGGAACAAACAGACAGACAGACAGACAAAAATTGTAAAAAATGCTATTTTGGTACATGTACCGTACCTATATATACATTCATATGCATATAGTAAAAAGTGGTTATTTTAATATTACAGACGCTTCATTTTTATTTATTTGTATATACTTATAGATGAAATAAATTTTTTTATCTCTCAACCAGCTGCAGGGGTTTTTTTTTAAAATCATGAAAAACTTGTGTAACAATATCGTATATTGAGTGTCCGAACTGAAATTGAAAGAAATCAAGTCACGCATATAAGGTACAGATTTACCATATATGTATGTAAATGTTGACACCAGACCTTCCCCTTTTCGTAAGGGTAGTTTTAAAAAATGTTGAGCGTTGTTATTACTATTTTTGTATTTTAAGAAGCCAAACTGAGTTTGAAGCAAATCACACCATGCATTATAATTTTTCCATACAAACTTTAACGCCTTATCGTACCCCTCATGAGGGTAGTTTATGAGTCCTTCCCAACGCGTGTTGGTAATGTACAACCATGGAAAACACGACCTGGGAATTGGTGACCATTGCTCTGATTGGTCGAACCAAAGCTTATGCTTCGTTAAGACGCAACTAAAGAGTTTCTTTCTTTCTTTCAAGATGTACCTTAGTATAGGTAGATCATGCAGTTTTATTTCTGGCACTTCGGTGGCTGCTGCCATAGCACGCTCGCTCCACTCGCTCGCCTCGCGCGTTTTTTTTAAGTTTTAACCTAACCTAACCTATCCGAGTCGGATCCGCCCTAGAAAGCGAGTGCAAAAGACGCAACTAAAGAGTCAAGTTGTACCTTAGTATAGGTAGATCATGCAGTTTTATTTCTGGCACTTCGGTGGCTGCTGCCGTAGCACGCTCGCTCCGTTCGCTCGCCTCGCGCGTTTTTTTTTAAGTTCTAACCTAACCTAACCTATCCGAGTCGGATCCGCCCTAGAAAGCGAGTGCAAAAGACGCAACTAAAGAGTCAAATTATATCTTAGTATAGGTAGATCATGGAGTTTTATTTCTGGCGCTTCGGCGGCTGCTGCCGCAGCACGCTCGCTCCGCTCGCTCGCCTCGCGCGTTTTTTTTATGTTCTAACCTAACCTAACCTATCCGAGTCGGATCCGCCCTAGAAAGCGAGTGCAAAGACGCAACTAAAGAGTCAAGTTGTATCTTAGTATAGTTAGATCATGGAGTTTTATTTCTGGCGCTTCGGCGGCTGCTGCCGCAGCACGCTCGCTCCGCTCGCTCGCCTCGCGCGTTTTTTTTATATTCTAACCTAACTTAACTTATCCGGGTCGGATCCGCCCTAGAAAGCAAGTGCAAAAGACGCAACTAAAGAGTCAAGTTGTACATTAGTATAGGTAGATCATGCAGTTTTATTTTTGGCGCTTTGGCGGCTGCTGCCGGAGGACGCTCGCTCCGTTCGCTCGACTCGCGTGTTTTTTTTATGTTCTAACCTAACCTAACCTATCCGAGTCGGATTCGCCCTAGAAAGCGAGTGCAAAGACGCAACTAAAGAGTCAAGTTGTACCTTAGTATAGGTAGATCATGCAGTTTTATTTTTGGCGCTTCGGCGGCTGCTGCCGCAGCACGCTCGCTTCGCTCGCTCGCCTCGCGCGTTTTTTTTATGTTCTAACCTAACCTAACCTATCCGAGTCGGATCCGCCCTAGAAAGCGAGTGCAAAAGACGCAACTAAAGAGTCAAGTTGTATCTTAGTATAGGTAGATCATGCAGTTTTATTTCTGGCGCTTTGACGGCTACTGCCGCAGCACGCTCGCTCCACTCGCTCGCCTCGCGAGTTTTTTTATGTTCTAACCTAACCTAACCTATCCGAGTCGGATCCGCCCTAGAAAGCGAGTGCAAAGACGCAAATAAAGAGTCAAATTATATCTTAGTATAGGTAGGTCATGGAGTTTTATTTCTGGCGCTTCGGCGGCTGCTGCCGCAGCACGCTCGCTCCGCCCGCTCGCCTCGCGCGTTTTTTTTATGTTCTAACCTAACCTATCCGAGTCGGATCCGCCCTAGAAAGCGAGTGCAAAGACGCAACTAAAGAGTCAAGTTGTATCTTAGTATAGTTAGATCATGGAGTTTTATTTCTGGCGTTTTTTTTTATATTCTAACCTAACCTAACCTATCCGGGTCGGATCCGCCCTAGAAAGCGAGTGCAAAAGACGCAACTAAAGAGTCAAGTTGTACATTAGTATAGGTAGATCATGCAGTTTTATTTTTGGCGCTTTGGCGGCTGCTGCCGGAGGACGCTCGCTTCGTTCGCTCGACTCGCGTGTTTTTTTTATGTTCTAACCTAACCTAACTGGATTCGCCCTAGAAAGCGAGTGCAAAGACGCAACTAAAGAGTCAAGTTGTACCTTAGTATAGGTAGATCATGCAGTTTTATTTTTGGCGCTTCGGTGGCTGCTGCCGTAGCACGCTCGCTCCGCTCGCTCGCCTCGCGCGTTTTTTTTAAGTTCTAACCTAACCTAACCTATCCGAGTCGGATCCGCCCTAGAAAGCGAGTGCAAAGACGCAACTAAAGAGTCAAGTTGTATTTTAGTATAGGTAGATCATGGAGTTTTATTTCTGGCGCTTCGGCGGCTGCTGCCGCAGCACGCTCGCTCCGCTCGCTCGCCTCGCTTTTTTTTTATGTTCTAACCTAACCTAACCTATCCGAGTCGGATCCGCCCTAGAAAGCGAGTGCAAAGACGTAACTAAAGAGTCAAGTTGTATCTTAGTATAGTTAGATCATGGAGTTTTATTTCTGGCGTTTTTTTTTATATTCTAACCTAACCTAACCTATCCGGGTCGGATCCGCCCTAGAAAGCAAGTGCAAAAGACGCAACTAAAGAGTCAAGTTGTACATTAGTATAGGTAGATCATGCAGTTTTATTTTTGGCGCTTTGGCGGCTGCTGCCGGAGGACGCTCGCTCCGTTCGCTCGACTCGCGTGTTTTTTTTATGTTCTAACCTAACCTAACCTATCCGAGTCGGATCCGCCCTAGAAAGCGAGTGCAAAGACGCAACTAAAGAGTCAAATTATATCTTAGTATAGGTAGATCATGGAGTTTTATTTCTGGCGCTTCGGCGGCTGCTGCCGCAGCACGCTCGCTCCGCTCGCTCGCCTCGCGCGTTTTTTTTATGTTCTAACCTAACCTAACCTATCCGAGTCGGATCCGCCCTAGAAAGCGAGTGCAAAGACGCAACTAAAGAGTCAAGTTGTATTTTAGTATAGTTAGATCATGGAGCTTTATTTCTGGCGTTTTTTTTTTATATTCTAACCTAACCTAACCTATCCGGGTCGGATCCGCCCTAGAAAGCGAGTGCAAAAGACGCAACTAAAGAGTCAAGTTGTACATTAGTATAGGTAGATCATGCAGTTTTATTTTTGGCGCTTTGGCGGCTGCTGCCGGAGGACGCTCGCTCCGTTTGCTCGACTCGCGTGTTTTTTTTATGTTCTAACCTAACCTAACCTATCCAAGTCGGATTCCCCTAGAAAGCGAGTGCAAAGACGCAACTAAAGAGTCAAGTTGTACCTTAGTATAGGTAGATCATGCAGTTTTATTTTTGGCGCTTCGGCGGCTGCTGCCGCAGCACGCTCGCTTCGCTCACTCGCCTCGCGCGTTTTTTTTATGTTCTAACCTAACCTAACCTATCCGAGTCGGATCCGCCCTAGAAAGCGAGTGCAAAGACGCAACTAAAGAGTCAAGTTGTACCTAGTATAGATAGATCATGCAGTTTTTTTTCTGGCACTTCGGCGGCTGCTGCCGCAGCACGCTCGCTCCGCTCGCTCGCCTCGCGCGTTTTTTTTATGTTCTAACCTAACCTAACCAATCCGAGTCAGATCCGCGCTAGAAAGCGAGTGCAAAGACGCAACTAAAAAATCAAGTTGTACCTTAGTATAGGTAGATCATGCAGTTTTATTTCTGGCGCTTTGGCGGCTGCTGCCGCAGCACGCTCGCTCCGCTCGCTCGCCTCGCGCGTTTTATTTATTGTTGTAACCTAACCTAACCTATCTGAGTCGGATCCGCCCTAGAAAGCGAGTGCAAACGGAGCATAGGTTTTGGCATCCAATCCTAAGCTTGTGTTTTCCAAGAGTGCAGAAAATTTGGTACGACCTGGAAAGCACAACCATGAAATACACGACTATGGAATTGGATGCAAGAATGTAAACCAATTCCTGGTTGTGTTTTCCATGGTTGTGTATTCCACGGTTAAGTTTGAAGCTAGTCGCAATAAGCAATATGATTTTTCCATACAAACTTTGACGTCTCATCACACCCTTTATAAGGGCAATTAAAAAAAATACATAATACCTTTTAAAATAACATGTCATAAGTAAAATTTATCCTAAATTTCATTTCAATACGATCGCTAAATATGCATACAAACGTTTACACCCTTTTTCAACCCCTTGGGTGTAAATTTTCATAAATAGTTTATTATTAAACACCTAAACCTTTCAAAGAATGCCTAAGCCAAATGTTTATAAGTTGGCGTAATTTATGAAATTAATATATTAATTCCTTTCAACCAGCTTGTTGTTTGTTTTGTTGTAAAAAACAGGGGTTGTTTTTTAAAATCATGAAAAACTTGCATAATAATAACGTATTTTAAGTGTCTAAACCAAGGTTGAAGTAAATTAAGCCACACATACAAATTTTTCCATATAAAATGTTGACGCCCGACCTCCCCTTTTCATAAGGGTGGGCATGAAAAATTTTAAACGTAGTCATTATTATATTTGTATTTTAAGAAGCCAAACTGAGTTTGAAGCAAATCGCACCACTCATTATGATTTTTCCATACAAACTTTGGCATCCCATCACACCCCTAATAAGGGTAGTTAAAAAAAAAACATTAATGCATTTTTGAAACTTTGACATTAGTAACATTTAACCAAAGTTTCATTTCAATGTGACCACTAAATACGATTCTGCATACAAACGTTGACGCCCCTTTTCAACCCCCTAGAGTGCGAATTTTCAAAAATCGTTTCTTAGTGAGCACTCAAGCCTTATAAAGAGTGCTTAGTACACCAAATGTTTTTAAGTTCGCATAATTTTATTTTGTATAAAATTATTGGGGTAGGGGTAGCTGTAGGGGTTACAAACTTTAACACCCCATCGCACCCCTTATAAGGGTTGTTTAAAAAAAACTATTTTGCATCTTATAAGCCTTGCCATAAGTAATATTTATCCAAAGTTTCATTTCAATACGACCACTAAATACGATTTTGCATACAAACGTTTACACCCCTTTTCAACCCCTTAGGGTGCGAATTTTCAAAAATTGTTTCTTAGTAAGCACTTAAGCTTTTTAAAGAGTGCCTACGCCAAATGTTTTTATGTTGGCATAATTTTATTTTCTACGAAATTATTGGGGTAGAGGTAGCTGTAGGGGTTGTTTTTTAAAACCATGAAATACTCGTTTAGTAATATCGTATTTTAAGTGTCCGAACAAAGATTGAAGTAAATCAAGCCAAGCATACAGATTTTTCCATATAAATGTTGACACCTGACCATCCCTTTTCGTAAGGGTAGTGTCGAAAAATTTTGAATGTAGTCATTATTATTTTTGTATTTTGAGAAGCCAAACTGAGTTTGAAGCAAATCGCAATACTCATTACGATTTTTCCATACAAACTTTAACACCCCATCTCACCCCTTATGAGGGTTGTTTAAAAAAAAACAATGTTGCATTTTATAAGCCTTGCCATAAGTAACATTTATCCAAAGTTTCATTTCAATACGACCACTAAATACGATTTTGCATACAAACGTTTACACCCCTTTTCAACCCCTTAGGGTGCGAATTTTCAAAAATCGTTTCTTAGTAAGCACTCAAGCCTTATAAAGAGTGCTTAGTACACCAAATGTTTTTAAGTTGGCATAATTTTATTTTGTATGAAATTATTGGGGTAGGGGTAGCTGTAGGGGTTGTTTTTTAAAACCATGAAAAACTTGTATAGTAATATCGTATTTTAAGTGTCCGAACAAAGATTGAAGTAAATCAAGCCAAGCATACAGATTTTTCCATATAAATGTTGACACCCGACCATCCCCTTTCGTAAGGGTAGTTTTGAAAAATTTTGAATGTAGTCATTAATATTTTTGTATTTTAAGAAGCCAAACTGAGTTTGAAGCAAATCGCAACACGCATTACGATTTTTCCATACAAACTTTAACACCCCATCGCACCCCTTATAAGGGTTGTTTAAAAAAAAACAATAATGCAATTTATTAGCCTTGCCATAAGTAACATTTATCTAAAGTTTCATTTCAATACGACCACTGAATACGATTTTGCATACAAACGTTTTCACCCCTTTTCAACCCCTTAGGGTGCGAATTTTCAAAAATCGGTTCTTAGTGAGCGTCTACACCTTCTAAAGAATCCTTGTGCCAAATTTCAGACTTCTAAGCCTTGTAGTTTCGGAGGAATCGTGATGAGTCAGTGAGTGAATGGACTTCTCTTTTATATAATAGATTAAAACATTCAATTTGCATGTCACAGCCTTACAAAGAATGCCATTTCGAGATTTACACGATCGAAACTTGAACTTTATGATATTCGTTACGAGAATTGAGTTTCTTGTTTGAATGAACGTAAACACGTCGAGCATGTGCGTACATTAAGACTTACCAAAAAATATACTTTGCGCTTTTAACAAATTAAATATATAATATAATAGTCTATTGCTATATTCGAACTCGAAGTGGTTGGTTGGAACCGGAAGAAGGTAAAAGAAACCTACTTATACCATGTAGAAGATGTGGTAACTTATGTTGTGGGACGTGACCTGCGTTGATATGATACCCTTGTGCCCCTCATCAGCTCGGTACATAAGTACCGGCCGGGTCGGCCGCACCAACAAGAAACTGGGAACAAAGTACACCGACCCTCTATACATCTTGATAGTAGCGATTTAATCTTTTCTGGTAGTAAGGACGTACCTACAGGATTTTGGTAAACGAGTATTTTGTAGGGATATATTTCAAATTCCAAATATGTAATCAAAATCCATGATTCAACCATATGATAAAAACTGCTGAACAAAAGTCTTCCCACTTCCTTCAGTTTTTCTATTTTCAAGCAAATTTATCGGTATTATAACATTTTAATTCAATTATTCTCCCAGGAAACTCAAGGAGTATGTGTATGCGCTTTTGGAAGTACAAATGATTTCCCAGCGTTTTACACTCCGCGGTCAGGACACCACGCTCCGCACCGCATCTCGAACTCTGCTGAAGCCGCGCGAGTTTTACACGCCTCGCGCATACTGGGTCTCAACTCTGGAATTGTAGTCGCTGTGCCCATACCAGAAGAATATGCTGCTGATGGTGAGATTCCAAATTAGTTAATAGAAAACCTATATCATATCGCCTGCGTACCTACTATTTAAAAAATGTTTTAGCATTCTTCTCAACTCGTTCAATCCTTTAGGGAAACAGGTAAAATTCAAGTTAAACGACGCTGTAATACAATCAAAAAGGTTTTTAATCTTGATATTGAGGAGTCATAAAATTCAAACAGACTTAAAGCGTGTCGTATCTACGCTACGGCTGTCGTCTCTGAGCAGTAACTTACCTGTTATAAAACTGGTACCAACTTGTATCTTTATAGTAGACTTACTTCTGCCCGCGGCTCTATTGGTTTCATTATACCAATAGGTAACATTTTTTTTTTATGTGTATTCTAAGTTTCATGTAATCGATGCGTAGAAAACAAACATAGTAGTTAGTAGAATAACAGCAGTATTATAAGTGTTACAATAACGTGAAAGTATATAACTATGTCCAGTAAACTAATATGGACCGGTACCTAATATTAAAAGTGTGTAAAATGTAAGTATATTTCTTATTGAAATGGTTGACACGGTAGGTACCTATATAGTAGCTGTACGTTGTAATATTACCCTATGTTTCTTCTCAATATAAATAAATGAATATAACTTTTCTAGATAGTAAGTACATGTCTACCTATGTGACCACCTACAAAATAACGATATTCTTTGTATGTAAGCAAACTCTCTCTTTTCCTATCACAGAAGCTAATGACAAAACCAACCAACGGTGTAAAACTTTTGTGCCTAACCTTTTTCTCATTATTATAACTTAAATAGGTAGGTACAAACCAACATTCGCTTGCTCATTTCATGGACGTGTTGATGGTCGAAGTTTCTATTACCTTAGGAAATAATAGGTACCTAGAAACTTTGTTGGGAAAACAGACACTGAATTACAGAAGTTTATGCCTGAATAAACTTTTAATTGACGATCCCTAAATAGCCCTGTGTTTTGATATGCATTATTAAGTTCTTAATTATTGCCGACAGTTCATTTGTTACTGCGTATCAAGTAATACTCTATCCCCTAGATATTTTTTCTTTGAAATATGAAATATAGAGCTCACTCTACCCGCAAAAGGCTTTTTTAAGGTTAAGCATAAGTTTGTACATTTCTTACGTTTACGTTTACTTAGTACAATAAATAAAGAGCACAAGTTTTTACGCTGATGCTTATGCTGAGAAATACAGTTTGGTCAAAAAACTCTATCTAGGTGTGTTTTTACCAAACTGTATTTTTTGCAGAGAAAAAAATAGAGGAAGCCATAAGTAAGGCTTTAGACAATGCGAAGCAGAGGGGGATTTACGGAAAAGAAGTGACACCATTTATTCTCGCTGCGGTGGCAACAGCTACCGGCGGAGCCTCCCTTGATGCTAGTATCCTTTTATGAAATGCAAAAGTTAGCATAAATGTTAAACGCTAAGGTGATTCAAGATTTCCCAGGTGGAAATACAACGCTGCATTCTTGGATTACTGAACATTGATGTACTGACCGAGTAAGTACGGAGCAGCATTACGTATTATTACTAATATCAACAGCGTGGAAAGAAAAACGGCCAGAGTCAAATGGAACTGTGGGGGTCACGTCAATTAAATATATCAAGATAAATAGCAAAGGACACTGATAACTCCTGGGCATTGGATTGGAACCGTTTGGGAGAGACCTATGCCCAACAGTGTAGGTTAAACTAAAATAAATAATTTGTTTTTACAAAATTACTCAAGTAAGGTGGCCATTCAACCATACATCATTCTCACAAATACAAAATATCTCTTCATTCTCACAAATTCTCTAAAGTAAAAGAAGTTATTAGTACTTACGTCAAGTCCTTACTTTCGCTCAATGCGTAAGACAGCTACAGAACAATTTTGCACCCATTAAATCCTTAATGAAACCTTGGTCCGCTCATTGCTACATAATTTTGTCGTAAATTAAATGTGCAGAAATGCCAACGTTCTAAATGATAGGTAGTGAAACTAATTGCCACAATTTCTTTCTTAACGACTTGCAGACATTGCTCTCATAAAGAACAACGCTCGTGTCGGCGCTGACATCGCCGTGCAATATAAGAAACTGGAAAAGGATTCGATGGGAGCGCTTAATATCGGCTTTGGAGTTGGGAAATCAAGTGGTTCAAGGAGATATTTTCACACTTCGTGTAAGAGGCCTTCTGTAGGAAATTGTGTGGAGGAGGATGAAGATTTGCCATTGTTGCCCGCGGGTCATGCGGATGGGGACGTGCTTGTGATCGGCGGAGCCAATGTAGACAGGACCTATAGAACAACCGAGAGCGTGCATGTGAGTATTTATCCTAGTTCGTGATTGCTGGGTGATAGTTCTAGATATAAGAAACATGGTAAAATAAAATAAGACAACCTTTTAACAAACTCTTTATTTAATGCATTTATTATGATAATATTTAGCTCTCAGTCGCCTAGTGCGTACCCTCGGAAAGTTGCAACAACTCTACACATGTCATTAAAAACAACATAGGTACGGTTTACAAACCTTGTCCAGTCAATAAAAATCATCAATATGTCAATAGCTGTTTTTCAAATAGTGCTGTTGTTTGAAAGATGAAATGTGACGGCTTTGTTTCAGTTTAACTTTATATGCTAACGGAAGTTTGCGGACATGGAGTCTACTTTTCTCCTCATTACTTGATTATCTATTTGCTTAGACCATGTTTAAATCACTGGTAGTTATTTCATCCTCGTTTATGTATGAAAACGAGTTTTAACTAATACCTTGTAGGATGAGGTAAATTATCAGGAAGATTATGAGTTGAACATCATCATAGATCATAGATTAATCAAAATATAAGTCGATTAAAATAGGATAAGATTTGCCAAACTTAAAACATCAAATTTGGTCTAAATTTCCTCCATCATACAACTAGTCAGAGTATTTACTCCTGAATGCGATAAAAAGATAAAGTTCCGTACTATCGTTTTGAGTTACACTGCGGTGCAAGTCGGTAGCCGTTCTACAATTATAGTGTAGCTTTCCTGACATACCGCGCAGTGTAAATCAAAACGGTATTATGAAATTTCGTAAATCGTTTATCGCAGAAGACACCCGGTAGCCTGCAGTAGGTTATCGAGTTTCATATTTTAAACCTTATTTTATATAGGTAGTGCTGCTGCCTGTGTGTCGTATGATCGAGGTTTTATAACAAACCCGGACGATACTTAGTAGAGTGTAAAACCTCGAACGAGTTCTCGCTAGTGAATGTGCATGTGATTGCACGGCAAAGACACACACATGTTACTGTGCAACCTCTGCAGGTTCAGTTAGAAATGAAGGAACAGTTATATTAGGTAGACAAAGTAGGCAGCACATCAGAAACTAGTACAATATTTTAATTAATCATTAGTTTACTACAGGTAAACATCAGTTATACCATTTACAAGCCAAGGCACATGTCATTTTATAGTTTGGAAGAAATACAGAATTGAGATTGGATCCTAGCTACAAATTATTCAACTTTCCGAATATAGGTACAAATTTTATAAGATTGGTACATTTATTTATGTGACAACAATATTTAAAAAACTATGTTTCTGCATAAATTCATAAAATATTATACCTACTCTAAGCGAACATAACTCCTTACCCATCAATACAATACAATCTATAAATTTACTTCGTAATAAGTACAAATATGTATGAAGGTATTCCAATATTAAGTTGATCGTGATCATACTCATACAGCAACTGAATGATGTGAACAACTATAGCTATCTACGACGTCGGTCAAACTCGGCGACTACGGCTCTAATATGCGACACCTGGTAGTCCCTGCACACTGCTTCAATAGGTTTCACCTATATATGACACAGCCTTTATTATTTTACCTAAACACGAGTGCATAACTTGTCTTTACTGATTTCAATGTGCGCTACCGTCGCGCAATCTCTTTGAAACTATATAGTTAAAAGTTGAATTATTATTGGTTACCTAGTCCTCAGCTTAGAAAAGGTCGTACTCGTAACTAGTGTGATAGCTTGTTAATTTTGCCTGTATTCACTATACTGTTATAAGCATATAATTGTAGGCACTACGTCAATAAGCTCATATCAGTACTATGTTTGTAAATCTGTCCATGCACGATTACTCGCAAACTACAAATGTACAAATTATGTATATTTATTTATATAAAACGAGCAATATTAGTTTACGCAAAATAAAATAATGTATTGGCCCGTTAGCATTGGTTGTGTTGCCAGCCCCGGAACTATGCTTTTACAATACGATCATAGAATCATCTTTTTAAAAGTCTGCGAAGAAGCAAACAAATATTATATATTTTACTAGACTGACGTGACCAATGTAACCTAATTCTAAAGAACAATGCCTGTTTACGGAAAACACTTATTAAACCTAAATACAAAATTAATTACTTACTAAGTATTAAAATTAAATCTAAGTCGCGTTCGGGTTGCTAAATAAAGCAGAAGTAATATTCTAAAGTACAGCTATGAATACTGTTCAGGATGTATGTGCAATAGGATATAATTATATTTATTTAAATACGACTACAGGTTTATACTAAAATCGTCTAAGTAAAAATATAAAACATATGACCTTTGTTGTTATTTATGTACGAGAAAAAAACTGGTTTAGTTTAAACGTTGATATAATAAGAATTTAATAATACATGTTTATGAAATATGATTTAAATTATGATTCCATTGCCAGCAGTAACTTTTTGAATTGATGACACTAAGAAACTATGCAGAACCTAAAAATTTGAGCAAGTAATAAACTCTAACTAAAACAATATGCAAATGTGCCGGTTTTTCTGCAAGCATTTTTATTTTTACGATCTACAACTTGCTACGTAACAAGTCAAATAAAAAATTAAACAGCAGCTGCTTAGAAAATTGGTAGGTCAGTAGGTATACAATCAAAACTGATCTTACGATATAAATATCAAAGAAAGTGTGTATATTGATTCCCGTTTTCAGTGCTAACATACTCATAATGTATCAGTTCTGTGACATGGAGATTTCCGCACACGCGCTCCTTGTAGTTCAGTTGCAGGCATCGACTGTCCTCTGCACCGTAGTCTTACCTGGCCAATGGCCATGCACCATCACGCACACACACACGCACACTCAGAACAATATACGATATTAGGATCATAAAATGAAACGGGTTGGAACCAACTTGCGTTTGCAACCCGTAGGAACTAAACACAAGCCTAGCTCGTGGTAATTATTCACTTCATCGCGTATACGCAAAAATCGTCTGACATGCGAAAGTTTATATACTGCAGTTTATAACTTTGATCGATCACACAGCATCTATCTAGCTATATCCAACAGTTTCAACTTTAGTTCTATAGAGAATGAATTCTCAAAATTGACAGTGGTGTTAACCGAGTGCGAGGTCGAGCTTACAGCTCGAACTCGGAGCGGGTGTGTCGGCGGTGGTCGAGGTGCACGCGAGCAGCCGTGCGGCGCACGCATACATGCGCGCCCGCCGGCAGGTCCGCCTCGTAGCCTGCCGCCGGGAACGACCGCCACCGCCGCCCAAACAGCCGCTCCAGGTAACATCTTAGTCAGATCCGGGTTGCGGCACTGTCCGCCGCCAGCGGGCGGTACTCTCCGCGTGCTAACTCGCGCATCTCGCAGTTGTTGTTGCCGTTGATGGTCTTAGGGCCCAGTAACTCATCGTGTACACTGCGCCGAGCACCACCGCCACCGTCCGCGGCGCGTCCCAGCAGTGCCTCGCGCTCCGGACTGCCTCCGTGCGCACGCACGCCTCCGTTAGCGTTCACTGCGTTCACGATTACGGTCTGCGACAGCGGGCCTCCGTGGACGGGACTGCCTTCGAGCAGCTCGCCCGCACTTAGCTCGCTCCGCAGAATTCTTATTTTTTGAATCATCTCCTTTATCTCGTACCGGAGGATTCCCAGGAAGCACAGTTTCAAAAACGCAATGACGCAGTACCCTAGAACGAATAGCGCATCCGCCGTTCTCCGCAGCCAGGCTAGTAAGCGCTCCGCACAGGCGGCCGTGTGCGGAGCGCAGTGCACTGGAGTGAAAGGAGCGAGAGACGTGGCGGCCGTGGCTGCAGCACCGAAAAGAGCAGGCGCAGATGCCGGCGAGTGCGCTGGGATTCGGCAACAGCTCGGTGGAAGCGCCGTTCGGTTGAAGGCCGCGAAGTCTGCCGGGCCGTTCACCCCGCAACACCGCTGCTCCCTCTGGAGACGATCCCAGGCCTCGGAGAACTCAATGTCCGTGTCGTAGTCCTTGGCAAGCCGAAGACGCAGTTGCGGCCGAAGTTCACGGCACACGCGTTCAAACCGGAACGCCCAGTAAACGCCGATGGCAGCGTCACCAACGAGCAGTGCAAGTAGCGCCAGCCAGTAAGCGTTGAGCATGCGTTCCGAAAGGCGCAAGGCGGCGAGGCAGCCCAGCAGCTGCAGCAGGCCCGCTTGCACCGGCAGCGCCGCGTACCCGTACAGGAAACCTGGTTGTGCGGCACCTAGGCCGGGCACCAGCGCGCGCCGGTAGTCGGTGAGCGCGCGCCCCGCTGCGGCACAGAAGGCGAGTGCGCCCAGCAGCAGTGCGCCGTTGCATGCGTAGATCCAGATACGGTAGTAGCGCATTGCGCGGTGCGCAGCGGGGTGCGCGGGGCGCGCGGGCGGCGGCGGCAGCGTCATGGTGGCGGGCGCCGCGTCATGGCGCCGCCCGCGCCCGCGCCGCCGCCACGCGCCGCGCCCCACGCCTCTGAAACCACATCAACAAAAACCTTCGATCAATTAACGGAATCATTTATATCGCCTTTTTTGGTTCGGGGGTCTCAAGTATTTTGATATTTTAAATCATAATTACTGGTGAAAAAACCAACACTACTAACATCCCTTCAGGCTAATACTATACTTTTGATATATTTTCGCCTACATTCGAATATTAATCGAAACGTTTTTCTAAGGGAAAAAATGCCACAGAAGACCAGAACTGAACTGACTCACATTACGCTACAAATCCTTTCGTATCAAATTAAGGTAATTTTGATAAAACATTCTAGACGCTAAACGACATATAGAGCCTGTTAACTACGTTGGCGTTGGTAAGATTGAGTATAGCAAATGGTTCTTCAAAAGGAAATCAAAAGGAAAATCTTTAACGACCAATGTGGCGTGGCGGGCGAATGTCCGCCTGCGACGCAGGAGGTTGCGGATTCGATTCCCGCCTTGGGATAAATGTTTTTACGATCTGCAAATATTTATTCCGGGTGTTCTGGGTATTTTCTATGTACTTATAATAAAAGAATACCTATGTATGTAATGTATTGTATTATGTATATCTAGTACCCATAACACAAGCTCTGCTTAGCTTGGGGCTGTGTGCTGTGTGGATTGTCCAGCATTATTATTATTATTATATATCTTTATCTAGAGTCATGTCATCTACTCGTATTATTATTATATACACTGGTGAATCCTTTGACATAAATACACATACTTTTATCTACTACTAGCGGCCGCCCGCAGCTTCGCCCGCGTGGCAGTTTTTTCCCGTTCCCGTTATTTTTTCGGGATAAAAAGTATTCTATGTCCTTCTCCTGGCTCTAAACTACCTCCCTGCCAATTTTCAGCTAAATCGGTTCAGCCGTTCTTGAGTTATAAGTGAAGTAACTAACACGACTTTCTTTTATATATATAGATATAATCGAACTAGAGCTGAGAGCTGTATCCGTATACGATGAACTCCGAAGGCTAACTGAGCACACAGCACTCGGCTTAAGGATTTTAATGGTACTCCCGACACAACTACACTCGTTCACTACAAGCCTCGTTTGCTGAAGCCGACGACAAAGACTGATGCATCATAATAGGATTAAAGCGGCCAGCTTTGTCACATGTATTTCATTAATATATTTCATTCTAGTTTTATAATTTACAGATTGGTTAAGTAAAATGTTTAACAACTTATCTGTACCTGATATCTAAAACTATTTTGCTCGAGTTTTCATCGAGCATTACATATAACTATGAAATGCTTACAACAATAATTTTTTTATCTTTTTAACTATGCATAGTTAAAGCATATTAAAAATTCTGTTTCACAAAACTTTTTTAAATCACATTACATTTTTCATCGATCCTCAGTTAGGACTCAATACTTTAGGATATGACTGCTTTGTTTCGCAAACAATCAACGAATTTGAAATTCAATCGACATTCGGTCGATTTTTATCTGCTAATGCGATTACGCAATAACAAACCTTTCAGAATTGTTTTTTGTAAAAAACAAGCTACTTTCGTTACGTAAACGTGAATCATGGAAAATTATGAGAAATTAATTATACCGTGAGAGTGAGTAGGTAGTATTTTTATATCTGTTTACACTTAAATAATACATAGTGATGTGGGTAGAGTATTTTTATACCTGTTTGCACCTAAATAATTCATAGTGATATAGGTATTAATAAGTTAGGTTTTAAACAACTTACAATCCGCCACCCGTGCCGTTAACTAAGACCCTGGCTAGTCACAGGAGCGGGTGCGTGATGGTCACCAGCACTCCTACCACTCCGGTATGAGTTCTGAAACAAATTGATTCATTTAAAAGGTGTTTACGGTTACCATTTTTTAAATAGCAGTTATACCTTTGACTTTATGCAAAAATATACACTATGTAACTGGAAGGTTGAGCTATTCATTCGTGGTAGAGCTATGGGGAAAGTATTTGTATTTTTTATTTCACACAGCCTCAGCTAGTTCTTTAAGAAGAAAGAAAATTGATTTTAACACTGGCACAATATTCAAATGCACTTTTCAACATGATGCTCTGAAATTAATTTTTCATGGTAACTTCTTCGTGAATGGAGGTAGGTTATAAAAAAATATTCTGTAATTTATTTTTGTAAGCGTTAAAAGTTAATTGAAAAGTTAAGTTTGCAGATTTGTTGTTTTAATATTATCTTTATATTTATGTTTTTGTTGATTGTACACTTGAGACATCGAACTCTCACTAAAATTTCACACAAATGCGAATAATTTTTGAACGACTGAATATCACACACATACATTTTCGCAAAGTCTACAAAAAAAAAATATTTTATGAAAATGAGAATGTAAATCAAATGCATAAAAAGTTGTCGGCCGATTGTATTTAAAATATTGAACAGACGCGTTATCCGTCATTGGTCTTGATGATCCACGGTTTAGTAACACAATCTGCGAGTCAGCAAAGTATATAGTTAAGTAGATACATTTACATGAAGAGCACGCGTTCATTGAATAGTCTGGACTACAATAACTCGAGAGAAGCTGGAGCTTTTGTTGTTGGTTACAATATCTGAGCATATGGTGCATTGTCGGGGCTAGGGACACGCGCCAACTTGCGCCTCAGAAACCATTATACTACATACTCGTATGTACATTCTACATGCTCAAACAATTCACACAAGCTGTGCAATATGTCGTAGCTATGTCGAATTTCCATTTCGCCTAAAGTAATTTGTTTATTCTAGCTCGGACGTTAAAAGCTTTCAACCTATACAAAACATGCCAAAGTCGATTCATTGTTTACATTTCATAACCCAATACAATACACCAATCGTGCAACACCTAAAATAAAGCTGCAATAACATTTACTGCAACCGGCTAAGCAGTTTCTAGGCAGCAAAAAGCTTATAAGATCATACAAAATTCAGAATCTACCTTTAGAAAATGTTACTAGTCTCCCGTGAGCATCACCTATTCCATTTTACGCTATCCAATTCAGTTCCGTAAAGTATTGAGTCAAGAACTTTATCGAAAGCAAAAGCAATCAATTCTTTAGTGATAGTGGTTGTTGTAAATTGTATTATTTCGGAAAGTTTGTGTTGTACAGGAACTCGAGTATTGAACCAAATCGTAACGAGAAATGTGGCAAGAGATTGATTGCATCTAGCAGGTACCAAACAGCCTAGCAAATTGCATTGAGTGTAATGGTTGGAGAAATAATGCATGTTTGAAATCATTGGGGAAAATGGATCCGGTGATTGATTAATAAAAATAATGTTCACCGACTTTGATAGTGATCAAATTATCTGTGTAGCGAATATATACCTACATTTTCTTTGGATTTTAAGTATACATGCACTGGTGTTTCTTTTGTGGATTGACATTTCTTACGACAAAATCTTGACCCAAAAATATTGTTGTTAACTTAACCACATTTGCCACGGCGGCGCAGGAACATGCGAACCTACTTAATTAGACTTTGGCTAGTTACATAAATGACTGTCGTTTGGAAAATTACACACCTCTCTTTTTAACCAAATAAAGCTTTTGTTGGCTTTTAGAGCTTTTGGAGAGTAAAAGGATGGTAGAAGAATTATATCGAACCATAAATTATAAAGTGGTTTCTGGCATCGATCGTAATGAATTATTCAATAGCTGACGCAGGATTCTAAGTCGGTATTAAATTCACTGTGATAGGTTGCCGAGGTCCTCGTTTTAGCACGACCCGCGTCAGCTGTCCACAGTAAAAACGCGGAGTTCTCTTTAGAGAGTGGCCATGCATTACATTACAATTTTAAAATAGCCGTTTAACAACTGGCATTTATTTCATCGGTATTAGAACTCTATTTTTATACTTCGTTTTAAAGGGAAAGTTGCCGACAAAAGGTGCGCTTTGTTACTCTAAGTTGATCGGTGTGTCATGACACCCTACAACTTTTGTTGGATTTTTTTGAATGAATACGAGCTATGTCATAAAATAGGATTGCGAATTGTCGACCTGTCTCGTTGGTTGGCTGACAAAGGTTTACCTATTTAGGTTTGTATATAATCCAATAATTCGATATAGGCCTAAGGATTATACAAAACGGTAAGAACCAAGCAGTGCTGTGAGTTTTTTCCAGGCCTTCGGACGGACATGAAGCATACTATTCAGACTTTGAACACATTTTTAGTTTAGTTAAGTGCACAAAGGAGCTGTAGGTAGTTATAAAAATGACAACTAATGGCGCTGTGTCAAAAATAATTTCACATTTATTTATTTCAATATATGTATATTATATTTTTTTAATCTACATAGCAACAAACTGACATAGTACCCATACGGAGCCTACTGTGCTTGCACTACCAAGTTCGTTTATTACCAGCGTTTATTAGTGCAATCTTTCTAAATCTAGATAAGATTAAAAATCAACCAGCTTACCGTCAACAAACTTTTGCAACCAGTTTAACAAACAATATCTATTTGACACCAATACTACTCGTAGAGTATTTTTTTAAATCTGGCTTTCAGCCATAACTCGGATTCGGGGAAAAACAGGATACATTGTATCGAGGAAACGTCAAACAGCTATTGGAAGAGTTACAAACTCCACATATAAAACGAAACAAAGTGGTTTGAAAGCTCAGCGGTGCAAAAATAAACAAAATAGCGACGAGTTGTGCGGGAAAACAAATAGGTAAGAGCAGCATCGATGCCTGTATGACATCACAACTGAATGTTGGCAGATTCATTATCTTGTAAGCTTCGTCAAAGGGTTGATTGCTATGGTACAATTTTGTTGGCTCAGAAATAAAATGTTTTATTTTGATTTTGTTGATATTGTTCCTTTGTTTTTGTACATAATAAAGCCCTTTCTGACTTACTTTACACCTTCTGACCTTTAAACGAACCTTTGTCCTGACTGACTGACTGACATATAGATAAAGGTCATCCTCAAACAGTGATTAAATTTTCAAGGTATATTCTAAAAAGTCTAAAAAGTTATTTCAATTTTGCCAAAAAGGTTTACAAGTCTAAGAGATCACATGCAGTGATCAGTTGTAGATATAAATGCCCATAGTGCAGTGGTTTATTATTTTATTTACAGAACCTGTGTCTTTATATAACTGATAATGAAACTGTATATTTAATATATTATAGAAGAAGCCACCGACGGAGGGTATAAAACACGGCGCCAGTCAACGCCCCCTCTCTTGCAGTGCACTTCGCTCCGCTCGCTTGCCGAGCACGCACGTCTCTTCGCCCGCTCCGAGCTCCCGCTCGGACTGCCCCGCCGCCGGCCCCCGCGCCCGCAGCCCGCCCCGCATCGTGCTACCGGCGCACAGTGTAGCTACCTGTGCGTCGCTCCGTGGGATAGGCCTTGCCTATCCGCACTTTTCAGTGCGCCTGCACTTGTTTCTTTGCAAAACGTCCTTCTCAGGACGCTTGGTTTCTGACTATAGCAAGTACCGAAACAACGTCCTTCTCAGGACGCTTTGGTTTCTTGACTATAACAAGTTCCGTCACAACGTCCTTTTCAGGACGCCTTGTTTCTTGGCTATAACAAGTCAAATCCACCTTTTAGTGGTCAACCAAGGGATACCTTGCGGTGTTATACGAACTTGGTTGGGCGTGGACCCGGAGCGTCGGTTTTCCTCCTTCAGAGGAACGCCTAATCCGGACGGGTCTGGAACCACCGGCCTTGGGGGATCTCCTAGTCGACTGTCCAGACCTATTAGGACACACCCTACTCGCAAGAAAAAAAGCGGCGAGTAGGACACGCGAGTTAGGTAGGACACTGAGGCCTCACCCCTTCCTGTCTATCCCGGCGGGAAGGTCACTCACTTACACACCTCCTGAGTGTTTCCCCTCAGGAGGATGGAGCAGCTGGTCCTCGGCGACCTCGCCAGCCCGGAGGATGCCCTTAGGCTCATCCGGGCGGTGATTCGTCGGTTCCCGCAGCTTCTGACCGACTTAGCAAAGGAGCTGCCTTCTGCAGCTCCTCCCGCGACCCGCGCCCTCCCGGCCCTTCAGGCCAAAAAATCGCAAAAGACACGTTCGGTGACCCTTCAGGCCTCCGATGTATCTAGCGACGCCTCCTCGGCCCTTACGGCACCCGCGTCAAAACTAGTTTCGGCCCCTAAGGCATCCGCGCCGCGTAAAATTCCTTCGGCCCTTATGGCAGCCGCGCCTAAAAACAAATCGGCTCTTAAAGCACCCGCGCTCCCCCCTCAAGCCCTTCAGGCACCCGCGCCCCGCGTAATCGCAAATGCCCCTCAGGCGACCTCTGCCGTTGTAGTGGCCGACTCGCCCCGCTCCCCCTCACCCCTACCGCCTCGCCCTCGCCCCCGCCCCCTCCCCCGCGCTCGATCCTTATCGCGCTCTCGCTCCCGCTCGCGCTCACCAGCGCGCACTCGCTCTCGCTCGCCGATGCGTACCCGCTCGCCCATCCTGAGCTCGAGATTGTCGCACGACAACTCTTGCGAGTCCATGGATGCGGCTCCTAGCCCCCGCTCTATTCCGGCGGAGGCTTCCTCATTCGCGGCTTCACCGCATTTCTCGTCCGAAGAGGACGAAGCTGCCGGCTTTACGGTGGTTGGCTCGAAGCGGAAGAGGCCTCTGGCCAAATCTGCTCCCGTGCCTCCCGCTAAGGCTCAGGCCCTCCGCCCTCCTACCCCGACCCAACCTTCTCAATCGGTCCCTGCCGATAAGAAGGAAAAGTCCCCTCCTCCCATTTTCCTTCGTCAGAAGGAAAAATGGGACCACGTATCATCTGCCTGTAAGGCGATGAACATCCCCTACACCCATGCCCGTAGCACCCGGGATGGGATTAAAATTCAGCTGCCCTCAGCAGCGGCTCACCGCAGCCTCACCTCTGTCCTCCGTAACGAACGCATAGGTTTCCACACCTATGCGCTCGAAGACGAACGCCTTCTGCGTGTCGTCATCCGCGGCCTCCCTGCGGAGCACTCCACTGAGGTGATAAAGGCTGACCTCCTCCTGCAGGGCTTCCCCGTCAGGGAAGTCCATCGCATGTACGGCGCCAGATCAAAGAAGACCTTTGATCTGGTACTAGTCGTACTTGACCTAACTAAAGAGGGCAAGGCCATCTTTAACCTTAAAGCCGTCAACGGCCTCTCAGGCTTATCGGTAGAGACTCCTCACCGTAACGGCACCCCATCCCAATGCCACAGATGCCAACTTTATGGCCACTCTGCGCGAAACTGTTTCTCCCGACCGCGCTGCGTCAAGTGCCTGGGTGACCACGGCACCGCTGACTGCAACCGCTCTCGAGACGCACCTGAGCCGCCTAGTTGTGTGCTCTGTCAGGCTGTGGGACATACCGCGAACTATCGCGGCTGCCCCATGGCCCCCAGAGTGAACAAAAAGGTGGCACAGAGGACGCCCGAGCGCGTTGCGCCTCCCAAAACCCCGCAGTACTCTAAGTCAACCCCTAAGGTGACTGTAGTACCCGCGCCAGTCCCGTCCCACAATGCGTGGAGCCGTCCCCTCCCTACCTCCAACTTTGCCCGTCAGGCAGTTCCCCTCCTCCGACCCCAGCAGCCATTCATGCCTGCGTACGGCTCCCCGCCTGTAGCCCTCCGACCCTCCTGGTCGAGCTACCCACCCGGTTTCGGATACGGAGAAGGCCACTACTCCGATCAAGTCAATGATTTCACAAGAAATCTGCAAAATATGCGAGATCCGATTCAAATCGCAAATTATATTGCTCTAAATGACCAACTTCTTAGGTCCCTCCGTTCCCCCTCCCGCGTACAAAATAAAAAACCAATATGTTAGTACAAAAGGAGAGACTAAAACCCCATTCCGTCACCGTAGCGTTTTTCAACGCTGCCGGTTTAAAAAATCAACGCGACTTAGTTCACGACTTTTTGACCCGTCATCAAGTCGATATCATGTTAATACAGGAAACATTCCTAAAGCCCTCTATTAAAATCCCCCGAATGGCTAACTACCAATCCATCCGCAATGACAGAATAGGCCAAAGATTAGGCGGCACCCTGATCTATTTCAAAAGGTCTCTGCATTGCATCCCATTAGACACCCCTCCCCTGTCCAATTTAGAAGCCTCTGTCTGCAGGCTAGCGATGACCGGTCATCCATCGATCATCATAGCCTCTTGCTATCTTCCCCCATCTAAGACCATGCTCGAAAGCGATTTAAATTCACTCTTTAGTCTGGGAAGCTCCGTCATTCTGGCTGGAGACTTCAACAGTAAAAATATCATGTGGAATTGCCACGTCACTACCCCGAACGGCAGGCGTCTTGAGAGCGCAGCCGATGCCCTTAACTTCGATGTCATCCCTCCAATGACTCCCACTCATTATCCCACTGCTATTGGGTATAGACCCGACACCCTAGACATGGCGTTGCTTAAGAATATAACTCTTCGGTTGCATTCTATAGAAACGCTACATGAGCTGACGTCAGACCATCGACCTGTCCTCATGCGTCTAGGCTCCCCTCCCGTCTCGACCCCTCCTACCAAGACTGTGATGCAATGGCATAAACTCGAGAAAGCTCTTGGGTCTATACATTCACCCAGCTTGGATAGGATCCCTGACGATATTTTATCCCCCGATGACATTACCGTTGCCGTCGACTCCCTGCCCAACCATGTCACTACCGCTGTTAGCGGATTGTCGAAACAGGTACCGGCGGCGGGTGACCACCGCTGGGCCCTGCCAGACGATGTGAGACGGTTGATCACGGAGAAGAATGCCGCGATCCGTCGGTATAGCCGTTGGCCTTCCGACCTTAACCGGCATAGGCATCGTGTAGTGGAACGCAATCTTAAGAATCGAATCCGCGACTTTAGGGACGAACGGTGGGACGCAAAGCTCTCCGGGATCGAGCCAAGCCATCTGGCTTACTGGACGCTTGCTCGATCCATGAAAGCCGACAACGTCTCCGTTATGCCCCCTCTTTCCCGACCCAATCAGACCCCCGCATTCGAAGACGATGAAAAGGCAAACTGCCTAGCAGAAAGCCTCGAATCGCAATGCTCCCCTAGTCTCGCTCCCGTTGACCCTGAACACCTCGCTACGGTGGACAGTGAAGTCGAACGGTTAGTCTCTCAGCCCCCTAGCGCTCCTCCTCTTCCCCTGATTAAAGCCTCTGAGGTACAGACGATTATCAAGGGTCTCCATCCGAGAAAAGCCCCTGGTGCTGACGGCATCAGCAACAGGGTGCTTAAGAATTTCCCCACCGTCCTTATTTACCTCCTAGTCAGCATCTTCAATGCGGCTATGGCAACTTGCACTTTCCCCGACTCTTGGAAGGAAGCCACCGTTATTGGCATCCCCAAACCAGGCAAAAAGGCTACAGAGCCTTCTAGCTACCGCCCCATCAGTCTCCTCAGTTCCCTGGGGAAAATCTACGAGCGACTCCTTCTGAATCGTCTCTGGTCCCACGTTACCGAGCTCAAAATCCTACCCGATGAGCAGTTTGGCTTCAGAGCTAGACACTCTTGTCCCCAGCAAGTGCTCCGCATCACGGAGCACGTGCTCTCTCGATTTCACCATACCTGGCCGGCAGATACTGGTGCAATCTTTCTCGATGTGGCGAAAGCATTCGACAAGGTCTGGCACAATGGCTTGATTTACAAGCTATCCAAACTCGGAGTGCCAGACAGGCTCGTGCTAATCTTACGAGACTTTTTACTCAATCGAAGCTTTCGCTATCGCGTAGAGGGTACCCTTTCGGACCCTAGACCTATCAGAGCTGGTGTCCCTCAAGGATCCATTCTCTCTCCCCTCCTATATACGCTGTACACCAGCGACGTCCCTCGCACCCATCAGGTGGAAATAGCCCTATTCGCCGATGACACAGCCCTGTACACATCCGATCGGAACGCCGATCGGGTGTGTATAAGGCTGCAGAAGGCTCTCGATGCACTAGGTGCATGGTTCCGTAAATGGCGGATAGAGGTTAACCCGACGAAAAGTGCCGCCGTGTACTTTTCAAGGGGTAACCGTAATCCTTCCAGATCCGTCACTCTCTTTGACGAACCCATTCCCTGGGTGAAGTCAGCTAAATACTTAGGCGTAACCCTTGATTGTCGTCTATCCTTTGTCAAACACGTACGCACTGTACGTAACCGCGCCAAATTTATTCTTTCGCGCCTTCAGCCACTCGTATGCAAGAAGAGTAAAATGTCTCTTAGAAATAAGTTGACGCTTTACAAAACTTGCATACGACCTATCATGACTTACGCCTCCGTAGCGTTCGCTCATTCGATCAATTTAAAACCCCTCCAAGTAGTTCAAAATCGATTTTTGCGCACTATCACGGGTGCCCCGTGGTACATGCGTAATATCGATCTTCATCGAGATCTCGAACTCGAATCTATAGCCGAATTCATGAAACGCGCCTCCAGGCGGTTTTATGATTCGGCTCCCCACCATCCGAATCCCTTAATTAACTCGCTACCCGATTATCCAGTAGATCTGCCCGTTAAACGTACCCTCCGTAGACCTAGACACGTTTTAGGTGACCCAGATGACACGATCACCGCCGCGAATGCGGCGGAGGTCGCTTCATCGAGTCCGGACACAGGAAACACTCCACAATCACACCGACCCCGGCGGCGGGGTCGAAGACGTCTCCCCGTTAACGCCCCTTCAGGGCGAAGAGTCTCTCCGTAGCTCCCTTCTCCGGCAACAGCCCAAGCCGAGGTCCGTACCTAAGTGGTGCCCTTGTGCTCGTTGCCAACAAAACCAATTTTGTAATGGCGTAGCGCCTTCTGCGCTCGCCAGTAGCCCGGTAACGCTGTCGGAAATCGCTAGGCGATTATACCAGCATTTTAGTCCGTTCGAAAAAAAAAAAAAAAAAAAAAAAGCCCCCTCTCTTTCTGCTGCGAGCCGTCGTTGGGAAAACATCTCCGTTCACGCCCGTGCTATACGCACCTACCTAGCTCTATATCTGCATACCTACCTACCCATTTTTATTGCCTTGTTGTTGATTTCATTTTTGCCTCTGTATTTGATCATTTTTAAAGTAAATTGTTTTAGGTTTGATTTCTTTGTGTTTTTTTTTTAATGAAAAATAGATCAAATACGCTAGATCAGAAGTGGGATAGAATAGTCCATCTTCCCCACATTTATTAACTGCTTTTCTAGTTATTTTTCCAGTTGTTTAAAATGTCTGATCGCAAACATCGTCGTCGCCAACGAGAAAGGTCGTCTCCTCGTCCTAGCAGGCATCGAGACCGTACCCAGGACGGTCAGCTTGGGAGGATGATGGAGACGATGATGGCCAGGCTCACGGCGCTGGAGGAACGCTCCGCAGCGCGACCCTCTCGGTCACGTTCGCGCCACGTGCCTCGAGCGCATGGAAGTGCGCGCGATGCGTCGTCGCCGTCCGGGCGCCGAGCCTCGGTGTCGCCGCCATCCCGGCGCCAAGTCTCGCCGCCGCACCGCTCTAGTGCGCGTGCACTATCGCCGGCGCCGCTTCCGGTGCGTTCCAAGACGCGCACCCCGCCGCTGCCGTCACGTGTTGATGCGCTGCCGCCGCCACGTGTTGATGCGCTGCCGCCGCTACGTGTTGATGCGCTGCCGCCGCCACGTGTTGATGCCCATGCGCTGCCCCCGCTGAGGCGCCTCATGTCGCCGGTGCGACCTGTGGCGTCAGGGCAGGCGCTACCGCTGCTACCCAACGAGCCATCACCGGTGTCGCTATGCGAGTCCGGATCGGTAGGCGCCACCGGTGAGGTGAGCGAGTCCACGGGCCAGCCAGCACAGGAGACGGTAACTGATCGCATCGTGGATGCTATCCGCTCGATCAACATGTCGGTAAGACCCAACCAACATTTTTACATTTCGAGTTTTGATCCTAATTTACATAACATTGAGGATTGGTGTGCTGAAGTAGACCGAGCTAAGTCCCTAAACAAATGGAGTGATTACGAATGTCTGTCGCGAATAGGTAATTGTCTTATTCTCGAGTTTGGCTAAACGAATGGGTGACCAGTGATCGCTCATGGAGCAACTTTAAACGCGAGTTTAAACCATTGTGTCTTTTCCTTACGTTACTGACATCGGCTCTGTCGAGCGAGCCGCATGGCACGTTGCTAGTCATAGCTACTACTAAGTGCAGTTTTCAGGCACAGGCAGCGTCTTCTTTCTGCTTTGTTGTTTAATACAGTCTTGTGCTAATGCTAAGTGTCGTACCTACTAAATCAGTAGTCAATATAGATGCAATCAGCATCATCAAAGGTTGAAAATATTTGATCTTTTGCTTAGTGTTCTGCCTACTTGTTTACCGATTAACATTACGTAGGTCAAACGATCAGTAATGGTCAGGTAAGCCGAGCAAGTATCAAGTCGCCTAGCAACGAAACTGAGGTGAGACGTTCTACGAAATCACATGAGCATAAATAAGAAAACCGGATGTGTTTTGAAGTATTTTATTACTTTTCAGTCCAACTATCACGCAAACCACTTCACCTCTACACGTGAGTGCAGCTCCCGACGACATCATGTGCGGGTGCGAGATGTCGTGCTAGCGCGGCGTCCAGTCGGCCAGGGTGCGGTAGGCGGCACACACGTGGTGCGATGCGTGCCTCTGCACGCCTAGCTGCGCGGTGCTGCGCGAGGGGCTCAGTCAGCCTTCGCCTGCAGCGACGCTCGCGTGGTGCGATGCGTGCCTCTGCACGCCTAGCTGCGCGGTGCTGCGCGAGGGGCTCAGTCAGCCTTCGCCTGCAGCGACGCTCGCGTGGTGCGATGCGTGCCTCTGCACGCCTAGCTGCGCGGTGCTGCGCGAGGGGCTCAGTCAGCCTTCGCCTGCAGCGACGCTCGCGTGGTGCGATGCGTGCCTCTGCACGCCTAGCTGCGCGGTGCTGCGCGAGGGGCTCAGTCAGCCTTCGCCTGCAGCGACGCTCGCGTGGTGCGATGCGTGCCTCTGCACGCCTAGCTGCGCGGTGCTGCGCGAGGGGCTCAGTCAGCCTTCGCCTGCAGCGACGCTCGCGTGGTGCGATGCGTGCCTCTGCACGCCTAGCTGCGCGGTGCTGCGCGAGGGGCTCAGTCAGCCTTCGCCTGCAGCGACGCTCGCGTGGTGCGATGCGTGCCTCTGCACGCCTAGCTGCGCGGTGCTGCGCGAGGGGCTCAGTCAGCCTTCGCCTGCAGCGACGCTCGCGTGGTGCGATGCGTGCCTCTGCACGCCTAGCTGCGCGGTGCTGCGCGAGGGGCTCAGTCAGCCTTCGCCTGCAGCGACGCTCGCGTGGTGCGATGCGTGCCTCTGCACGCCTAGCTGCGCGGTGCTGCGCGAGGGGCTCAGTCAGCCTTCGCCTGCAGCGACGCTCGCGTGGTGCGATGCGTGCCTCTGCACGCCTAGCTGCGCGGTGCTGCGCGAGGGGCTCAGTCAGCCTTCGCCTGCAGCGACGCTCGCGTGGTGCGATGCGTGCCTCTGCACGCCTAGCTGCGCGGTGCTGCGCGAGGGACTCAGTCAGCCTTCGCCTGCAGCGACGCTCGCGTGGTGCGATGCGTGCCTCTGCACGCCTAGCTGCGCGGTGCTGCGCGAGGGACTCAGTCAGCCTTCGCCTGCAGCGACGCTCGCGTGGTGCGATGCGTGCCTCTGCACGCCTAGCTGCGCGGTGCTGCGCGAGGGGCTCAGTCAGCCTTCGCCTGCAGCGACGCTCGCGTGGTGCGATGCGTGCCTCTGCACGCCTAGCTGCGCGGTGCTGCTCGAGGGGCTCAGACAGCCTTCGCCTGCAGCGACGCTCGCGTGGTGCGATGCGTGCCTCTGCACGCCTAGCTGCGCGGTGCTGCTCGAGGGGCTCAGACAGCCTTCGCCTGCAGCGACGCTCGCGTGGTGCGATGCGTGCCTCTGCACGCCTAGCTGCGCGGTGCTGCGCGAGGGGCTCAGTCAGCCTTCGCCTGCAGCCAACGCCTGCGTGGTGTGACGCGTGCCTCTGCACGCGCTGCTGCGTGCTGCTTTCTTCGATCGTGAGTGGTAGCTGCTGGGGTACGTGACATGGCCTGTCGCTATCCTAGTCGAGGTTAAGAAATCGCTTCACGTCGTGCTTCTTTTCTTAACCGCCACGGTTCAAGTCACGCTTCACGTCGCGCTTCTAACTTGATCCGTGGTTGTGTATGTAGTTACGCCTCACGTCGCGCCTCTGACTGCATTGGGTTGTGGTCAGGATATTGCTTCACGTAGCGCCTCTTATCTTGACTTAGCGTTTCCTGAGTTACTTGCCTCACGTAGCGCCTCTGACTCAGTGGTTGTTTTTCATTGAGTTACTTGCTTCACGTAGCGCCTCTGACTCGGTGGTTGTTTTTCATTGATTTTGCTTCTCTATTCTTATCTTGACTTAGCGTTTCCTGAGTTACTTGCTTCACGTAGCGCCTCTGACTCAGTGGTTGTTTTTCATTGATTTTGCTTCTCTATTTGTGCTTTATGTCTAATGCGTATATTTGTATGCGCCAATATCTTTCTTGATGTTGTGTTTAGATGCAGACCAAAACCAAGAGTCCACTGAGGCCGCGACTCAACCGCGAGTTGACGAGCCTTTGCCCGAAGCTTTGTCATCAGGGGTTGACGTACAACAGCCTAGTACGTCTGCAAGCGTAAGGCTACCGTTGGGCGCCTCAGACGCCATCACTGCAGCTCAGCAGTGCATCAGCGTCGCGCCTGAAGGAGAAGACCAGCCGGAAGCCGCCTTCACACGCGAGGACGACTGTCCTCACAGCCCGGAGCAGAATCCTGAATTGGGATCAATTTCCATGCCTCTGCTGGAGACCGACCTACAGAGTTAAGGGAGCCCGAGGACGGACTCCTGTCAGGAGAGGCCGTATAGAAGAAGCCACCGACGGAGGGTATAAAACACGGCGCCAGTCAACGCCCCCTCTCTTTCTGCTGCGAGCCGTCGTTGGGAAAACATCTCCGTTCACGCCCGTGCTATACGCACCTACCTAGCTCTATATCTGCATACCTACCTACCCATTTTTATTGCCTTGTTGTTGATTTCATTTTTGCCTCTGTATTTGATCATTTTTAAAGTAAATTGTTTTAGGTTTGATTTCTTTGTGTTTTTTTTTTAATGAAAAATAGATCAAATACGCTAGAATATCTACTAAGTTTACTGCCAGCGTAATAGCTACTACACATACTTTTTATCGCTACATATAAATAATGCTATTGGGTAAGCATTTTGGTAAACATTTTTATGTGTTCTTTGTGGCTTTCTTCTGTAGGAATGTTTTTGAACTTCATACTATTTAATTAACCAGAGCTATGTCTACTTTTCCAAAGGTCTGCAGAGAGCTGAACTGCTTTATGCGTATCTTCATATTATTTTGTATAGTTGTAATTTTCTTTGTGGATCAGGCCGACTAAGCTGTGAGGATGGTATAGATACTGGGCAAGCATACTCCATCTAAAAACCCTGTCCCAGGCACTACAGCGACCCGTAAATAAAGGTAGTAAAAATCATTTACAATAGATGCTAAGACCTGTTTACTTTTACTTAATTTCTTTATTATTTACCTCATAGAAATTTTATTACCTACGCAAGCTGGTAAAATGTTACCTTCAGAATTTACACAAAACTGGAGAGCTCTTCCAAAATTGAATGCCTTAGCAAAGAGCATTTTGTA
Source organism: Electrophaes corylata (assembly GCA_947095575.1). NCBI lineage: Eukaryota > Metazoa > Arthropoda > Insecta > Lepidoptera > Geometridae > Electrophaes > Electrophaes corylata. Next base: position 7,000,456 of record OX352703.1, read on the forward strand.
AGAAGGACCTTGAACCGGTAATTCTTAATTGCTTCGTATCATGAAAATTATGTACTGTCAACAGCAAAAGTTATCTACAGATTGAGTTTTCTAAAATACCTACGTTACTTCTCGAAGTAAATTAATAGCGGTGCCTTGAAAATAGTTACGAGTTAAGGCAGATTTACAATTTTATATTAAAATAGATATTTTTTTATCATAAATTACCGGTAATTAAAGCAAATATGGATAATGGACAACGATTCCATTATTTTCACATAGGAAAACATATAGGTGTTTCGCTTTTATAGGTACAAGTTAACTATGAAGTGATTAAATTAGTTTGAGGTAGAACTCTAACACGCCGTGAAACGTGACCGGAATCCTGTAAAGAGAGTAGATCAAAGGAAAACGGTGGTTTGTGCTAAGCTTACGAATTTGGCCCTGTTATGTTCATAAATCAGTAGATTATTATAGGGTATGTAATAGTAGACTGTTTACCAAGATAGCACACAACTATTTGAAGGCAAGAATGTTCCAATGAATCCAGAGCGGAGTAAAGGGTTCTAAAGTAGAATACTGAGCGCAGCAAGGGATTGAAAGTACCTACGTCGTCACTCGAGCACTCCTTTTTGGTTGGAACTTTTACTCACAATATCCACATTCCAAATTCAAATCACTTTTAGTCCATGGGGATTACAGAGAAATTTTAGTCCCAGTTTACGAAGAATAAACTAACTTTTCCGAATAGATGTAAAAGATTTTCAGACCATGCTTCTCGAGCGATGACCCAACTAAACCCAAATAAATAGTAGGGCCATTTTAAATAATAAAATATTGAACACTAGTGGAAACCGGCGTGACTTTGTCCGCCATCTTCATATAAAATTCAACCACCGCAGCACCCCCCTATAGTGATTGAATTTCAAGAACCCTTTTTTAGTATACCCTTACCTTACCCAACGCACCAAAACAAATGTAAATGAAAATTTCAAGTCTCAACAACCAGCGATAAAGCAGTGCGTTGCCTATGTGACAGTCAGTTAGTTAGGACAGCAATTCTTATAGGTGTTCTAAAATACCGTGTTCTGAATTTAAGAAATGATTTTTCTGTTTAGGGTTATACAACTCATAGTAGGATCAGGGATTACAGCTCTCCTGTAAATATCAAATTTCGGACAGCAATAGTCATTTTAAAACTGTCATGATTTGAGCCTTTTTTTATACGACTCACTGTCGGAACAAGCCCACATGATGTTAATTGGTAACCATCACCTGTATCAAGGTGATGGTTACTACAATGAATGGCCCTACAATGAATGTCCTGCATCCACATGTTTGATACGCCTGTTAGAGTCTAAGCCATTTTTAGGGTTCCGTACTTACCTCAAAAGGAAAAAATGGAACCCTTTTATAGGTCCACTTTGTGGTCCGTCTGTCTGTCCGTCAAGATTCTTTTTCTCAGGCGTGAAAATATCAAGCTGAAATTCATATGAAATATGAATATGAAATGTCTCTTGGAGCTGTGAAAAAATCAAACTTCTTAGCCAACGCAATCAAAAGCAGTTAACGCCGTTGTCGAAAGTTTGCAGCATAAACGGCTGTACGTTTATGCTGCAAAATTTCGACACTCACAAGGGAATCAAAACCTACAGGGTAGGTACTTCCCGTGAACGCAGAATCTTGAAATTGGGTACGAAGTAACGTCTTATAGCACAGATAAAGAAGAAATTGCGAAAAGCATAATTTTTTAGCTACATTTTTTACAGTCATTTTTTTGCCATTTTTTATAGATACGATAGATACGGAACCCTTGGTGCGCGAGTCCGACTTGCACTCGGCCGGTTTTGTCTTTATAAAATTCTTATTTATTACTCTCCATCACCGTCTCACCGAGTTATATGTAATGCAAAAGCTAAAAAATTTTGGCAAGCAATCATCGCAAGTATAAAAATATATGCCAAAAGACAATAAGAAAACGTAATATACGATTTACAATAACAATATTCCCATCATGAGTACTGTAGGCACTACTTTGATTTAGTAACCGCCACAACTACCAATATTTTGAGAAAATCCAGTGTAACAATGTACTCGAGTGGTTGTAGCTGGCGATGAGCCAGATCGAGGGTCCCGACCACACCTTTATAACCTGCTGATGTTAGCCACTCTCAGTTAGTGTGCAAATTACACTAAAATGCATAGTGTACCTTTATCTGAAAAGCTCAGCGCAATACACTAGACTATTCGCAGATAAACATTTATTTGATTCCTTTTAACAAATAAAATGGGCATGATTGTGAATCTAGTATTCACTCAAAGTTACCAAGCGGTTTGGTTTTAACTATTCATTTATTAGTTGTTAGTTATTCAGGTTGAAATTACTTTTTAACAAAACTCAAAAAATATTGTGATTCCCTACTGACCAAAAGCATAAACGCTTAAACTCGTAAACGTGATACATAATCATGTTACCCTAAAGTAATTTAATTATTGAAATTTTCACGCTTTCAGTCCGCTTTTTGCCTTCCAGAACCGTTTGCAAAATGAAACATATTTTAGCGAAATAGCGCGTACGAGTTGGCTGTTTTCATGGACCACAACCCACGCCCGGGGCAGGGTTAGGCCTAAAATTTTTGTTATTCCAATAAAAGCACTTCATAGCGCCTGGTGTAGGTAAGACTCATATTTCCACGTGGAGTTTTTCGCATACTTAATTAATTAAATATTCTAAGGAGCGTTTAATTTCCTTCAAGAACTTTCCGTTTCCATGCACTGACGATTTTTATTGAATATACCAAATAAAACCAAATGTCCTCTACGCGCCCTTTCAAGTAAAATATAGATGTCCTAATGATGTCATAAGCTTACTATGAATGCAAAGAAGGCGCGGGAAGATTTTACGAGTCACATGCAAATTAGAATGGCCACAGGGCAATGTGTCAAGGCTTTGGTAGAAATAATAAAACGCTTTCTGAGTTATTGCGATGACAGTGTGGGTAGTTAATTTGTGCCAAATAGGTGCCTATATTCGTGCCGGATTATGAGTGGTTGTTAAATAAACCTAGATCTTAGACGGTTGCTGCAGAATACACAATAATCTAGATACACCCCAACTTTACCTTATTTTATCATCTAGATTGCATGAAAACCATCAGTTTTCCATTAATTTTATCTGAAAATTCCGCCAACATTTTGTACTCTCGCAACTTAAGGGGTATTTTTGATGAGTACTCTACAAAATTCATTTATGGAACGTGAACGATACGATACCAAAACACCTTTTTTTGATTTGGTAGCAAAGTAAAGCGTGGTGTAGGTAATTGTTTATCAGAATTAGGAAGGATGATGACGAATTAGTTTACGTTTCTGAACGTACAATACAAAAACAAAAAGCACATTAATCATCGGATTTCTCCAAAAGGTGAAGAACACATAAAAGAAACTCGCTTCATGCTGAAAATAAAATCACTTCTTTATAGAAAATATATGATAAACCAAAAAAATATTTTCAATAGCTTTTTAAAAACTTTTGATAGACTATCAAAAAATACGTATATTCTTTGTAAAATTGATAGTAATAAAATAATCACAAAGGTGCCATGAGATATGCTACGAACTTGTAGCGTCGGCTTTGTAGCAAGTTCCTATGGCGCAAAGACTCCTTAGACAATAGCTACCTACATAAAACGTTATTATAACTGAAATAACTATAGATATGTAGGTTAAATTATATAAGGTAAGTAGATAGGTTAAATATTAAGTGTAAAATATTTGTATATTCTAAATTACTTCCATGTAATAAGATACTGTCTATATCTATGATGGATAAATATATCCATGTAATAGATCAGGATTTCGAAATAAGAATCTTAATCATATGAGCAGTACTATAAATGAATTAAATTTCTGTGCTTCGGCTTTCTTAACACAATATTGAAAATAGGTATGTACTCAAATAGTCAATATTCACGTGAAAAACGCAGTTAACATTCACTAGCAAGTCACAATGATGTATGCAGTGGATTTAAATTAGAATTGTACTATTTTGCATACCAATGTCCAATATGAATAAATATCCTTTATTGGCTAGCTTCCAGTTTGTCCCCAGTCTGAGCTTTGGTCGAATCGCTCTATTTGGGCCAGATAGGGTGACATCCTACTAAATGGCTTCTATTGAATGCAAGATTTAAAGGGTACCTATTACACAACTTACTACCTTCAATTACACGGGATAAATTGTTATGCTGCACCACATAAAATGAGTGGGGTTTTGTGGGAGAAACCGTGAAGTTTACAGAAAACTGTACAATTTTAAACAAAAGGTAAGATTAGGTACCAAAGCCTTAGGTATTGACTTGGTCCGTCATCATCATCAGCAGGCTGAATATGTCATAGACCTCCCCTATAATCTAAAGTTTGAGGAAGTATGGTTTTGGAAATATTTCATGCATTGACTTTCCGCAATTTTATCAATATCTATCAGATAAGGGTGTCCTGTGACTCGTTTCTCGATCATTATCATTTATTTATCTTTAAAATCACAGTTATTAAAATTTTTATTTATTAAAATGACCGACCAAATGATAGTATTTGATCATAGGTTAGAGTTTCTGGTCACGTTTGAAGTGTCCTTGAATGCCAAAAATAGACGTGGGCGCAATCAATTAGAGCGTTAGCCCTCCGCCCTGGCCCCAAACTTTCACTATGAATGGAATTTATCACCCGATGAGATACCAATATTACTAGCTAACGACCCACCTCCTGGCTTTATATGTTCTGGCTCCTGGTCAGTGCATTATGTGATCATCACCAGTCTTACTTAGTTACTAATCTTTGTCCTGACTGACTGACATTATATATACACATAGCCTAAACCACTAGTTGTAAAGTCTTGAATATATAGAACATAGGATACATATATACGGATGTATTAAGAAAGCTATTCTTAAAACTCAACCCCTGTAGGGGGTTGAAGTTTGTACAAAAATAGCTTAACGCGGACGAAGTTGCGGACATTTCCAATAGTTTAGGTATATAGAGTTTTTTTAGTGAATGTTTTATTAATTTAATATTGCCAACACTTCTAAATAGTCTCAGTAACTTATATCTGATTACCTGTTTGGTGGGATCGTAAACAGCTTTAATTTATAACTGAACCTACGTAGTATGCTGATGGAATTACGGAAGGGCCTTCCCGCACCCTTATTTCCGAATCGGAAGGGACGATTGGGGTCAAGGATAACACATGCATTCCAATTATAGGTATTTACTCATTTACCTTGAGTACCTACTAGCGATCTATTGATTATAATTATTTTATGATGTGGTTTTAAGCCAGATCATTTACCAATATTTTTCATGATCAAAGATGTATGTCAAAGATTTGAAATAATTAAGAAAATATGGCGATGAAAGTTTAGTAAATTTACAGAGGCAAAAGGCTATAGCAACCTGTCATGTAAAAATAGCTCACCTCTAAATGCTCCTTAAGACCTAAGGCAGCTTATAAGACCGTAATCCTTGTGTACTAAGAGATCTGTCGAGGATTAAGTTTTCATGAGAATTTATTTTTTCATTATACTTTATAAATCTTCTAGCCTTCAATCGTGCACCCTACCTACTACTTCAGTTTGTCAAGGTAAATATCATAATATTAGTTTGAAGTCAGGAAAACGTGTGGTCATTCGCACGTGACTTCTAGTTTTAGTGGTTTTTCTGCCATTTATTGGTCATTATGGTGAGTAACTCTTTAACTGCATAGGCTTACTAGCAAAAATCGAGTGAGTTATTAGGTAAGATGAAGACATGCAATAAACGCACATAAATCGCTACTTTTCCACGCGGGAAGAGTAAAGGCGCATGTCTCCTTGACAAAGTAATGCCACTACTGGTAGTTTACTATCGTTTCTACGTAGCACTAAAACCTGAAAAAGAAGCAACAAGTTTTGCTCAATGGCTCATTACTCTGTATTAAAAAACACCACAGCCTTCATTCATGTTTTAGCATGATACAAGCACTCGTTTATTGTTTCACAAAGGTAGCTGGTGCTTATGATATTGTTACTAACATAACTTAATCTAAAGTAGGCGGTACAATATTAAAAGCAGCACCATAAGTGAGTTCTGTTCCCCGCCCTAGGTGTATAAAAGCCTGTATAGCGGGGTCACAGGGACAGAAGGACTCTCGTAGTTTTTTTTCCTCCTAACGTTGCCTGAATTTACATTCTTTTGTGGTCTTGTGACATCAAATTATTTTTAAAGATAGATAACACAAATATAACGTTTAGGTACAAAGGAGATAAAATAAATAATAATTTATACTAATTACTGATGCCTAAATGCTAATTCTCTCAAGCGTGTGAATGTTTAAAGATGTATTAAGATCCTCCTCATACAGAGTTCCTCATACTTTCTTACTTCATAAATTTCAATTCTACGTGTGAACTTTGTGGGACCTTTTAAACAAGTCGCAAACTCAGTGTAGGTTCTGACTCTGACCTATGTTGAGTCAATACAGTTTCGCGCAATTGATAAACCCATTATCAGTATCGAACAATAGTGAAACCATTATCAAATATTTGTTAACCGCGCCAAATAGAATATTATTTCCATTTTCTATATTGCGATTATAGGCCGTACAAACATCTGAATCCAAATGGAAATCCGTGTTTACTTACCGCAGTATTTAGTACACAATACAATAGCTTTCATTTTGTTTTTTACGTTACACATGCGAAAAACAGAATTAAAAAGTCTAATCCAAAACAAGCTCAAATCAACCAATGACTAATTGTGTCTATCAGAGATAGTACAGATAGATACTAGTGGCAATCGCTTTGAGCTACAGGAAATTAGTTTCCAACTTGCAAGCGGAGTTTCTGTACCAATCTGACTAAAGCCGAGTTGCGTAAAGTAAACGAATATGTAGGTTAGGTATGTCCTACCCAAACAATTGTTCGGTTGCGTATGCAAAAGTATTCAAATACAATAGTAATACTGCAAAATAAACAAATAAATACCATTTAAGCAAGCGCTCTAAGCTGTACCTACAACGAATCAGGTCAAAAAACTCCCGAAGTTGTTTTTCAATCATGTTTTAACACAAATTGGGGTAATTTGCACGCTTTCCGCAACTTCGTGATGATGCCTTCGTGTAATTTCCGCCTTACAGAAATCACGAAAAAGGCAAATTACAAAGTGACACGTGAAGACAGCGCACAAACCCTATGCGGCGGGATTGCGCCTGGCACTATCATGCACTGAACATACTTTCAACTTGCCTAAACCAAGGGTCGGCAACCTTTTGAGTAAAACGAGTCAAAAATGAAAATATACAAAATTTCAAAGCCACAAAAAAAATTCTTGACAACAATAGTACCTACTTGTATAAATAAAATATTTTGGTTAAACGCCAAACAATCTTGCGTCGAAAGCTAGCGCGAATTTAGACTGTACAACATAATTAAAAACATCCTACGACGGCGTCATTCGAGAGCCTCCGACGGACTGACGACAGTGACGAGACGCGTGTCACGGGAGAAGGATGCGGTGAAAAGCAAGTACAAGTGGCTGAGCGATAAAAATGGTGCCTAATCTTCATTCATAGATTCAAAACGATTTTTAAATATTTTTTTATAACAAATAATATTTGCGTATAGAACTAAAAAGCCGCAACTTCACATCCAAAGAGCAGCATGTTGCTCGCAAACCGCAGGTTGCGGACTCCTGGCCTAAACGAAAGTCTAAGTTTATAGAACATTGAACCGCTTCCATTATAATATTCAATCTTTACGGAACTGTATAAGGCAAACATATCTAAGCAGTAGGCAAATAAACAGATTCAAAGCTGTCACTAACACAGGGAAAAACCAATTTATATAAGCAATGAATTCACCCATAAATCTCAGGAAACCTTTGCGGTCTAAATTCGGCTCTGATACGTTTTTTAGCCTATATAAACTGAAATAAGGTCGAAAACTAATTTGAAGTGATAAAAGTTGCAAGAAGCCTAATGATCGGAGACACGGAACATACTAATCAACATTAACCCCCACAGCACAAACATTTGACTACATTTGGAAGGTTAACGACGGCGACATAGTGACACCATGAAGAAATCTTCATCGTCTATACTTACATAAGTATAATTATGTAGATCGGTTAGACGGGCTTGCCATTCTTTGATACCCTTTAGAGGGCATGGAAACATAAATGTTTTAAATGGTAGTTTCAGTCAAAATGCGGCGATAATTTAAAAAACTTACCTCGATAATTATACAGAAAGTATGATAGTGCGTGATGTCAATGCGTTGCGTGTTTAGCAAAAAATATCAAATGTTCGCTGCTCTTCCAAATAGATGCATCTAGATACATAGGCTCTATAATACGAGTGTCTAATACGGTTAGCTTACTTAGGTGGCATGCTGACGGTCGGCTACACCTTGCAAATACCCTGTAATAAAACAATACCTTTAAGTACACCTTGGTCAAATCTGTCTGTTAAAAACAAGCATATTTTTATACCTACTGCATTTACATAAGGATATAAATATAAAGCTACAAGGTACAAAAATACCTATTATATATTTTGATACAGAAAAGTTTAATTTTATAAATAAATAATATGCCTAGGCCTACTATAATAGATTCTGTCAAGACATCATCATATTTAGAATTCAAAAATGACAAAAAACATAGTTGTAAGTGCATGATTGCCCCATGAAATTGCCCTTTTGATGTATAAGTATTTTATCTACGAAGGCTTGTTTCCTAAATAATTACGTTGATCATTTTATATTATAGCGTAATGACACCAAATTATAAATGTCCACGTGGGTTTAATTTCAGGAATTCTTTTGTTAGTACACTTTAAAGAAAAAAACAATTAGGTATACCCTACCAATGGTTTAGGCTGTGTGTAGTCTATATGTCTGTCAGCACAACAACTTAAAAAATAGTTGTATAGATATCATAGATTTGCCGTCTCCACTAAATAATTCAAATATGTACGAGTGCCTTTGTGTCATAATGCCACCTGCAGGTTGCCACGGATTGGTTATTAAATTCAATTTTAATACTGACTATCTGACCCGGTAATCTTCGTATCACCAACGTTTTTTAATATATAAATCATCCTTGAGAAGGAAAAAAACAAAAAAAAATAATTAAATTGGTCCCAGCCGTTTTTGAGTTTTGGCGAAACTAACGCTCAGGAATTGTTTTTTATTATAACTAGGTATGTCGATTAAGATTTCAAACACGGCTATGTATGTAGCCATCAAAAATAAAGTTTATTTTAGTATGTAGATTAGCGGGTAGGTTGATAGATAGATAGACAGATAACACTGTATTGTACACAAGGATAATAATTATAATTATAATTTTGTTTACTTTACCGTCGCGTGTTAAAAAAGGATATTTTCAACGAACGATATCACTTTGATTTTTCAATTACACTTCAGAAATAATTTGAATAAAAGGACCGTCTTCTTTCGAAATAGGTAGTTTTTAGGTGTATATTTACGTGGAATTGTCTCCTAGTTTTACCTACCTCTAAAACGTACTTTGAGTCTATTTTGTTGATTTCACAATACATTGCATGGATCGTCCCATAGAGGATCGTATCTTGATTATGAAATTCCCTGGTTCTGTGGTTTCTCTTTTTCAACCTATATACCCAATGCTGCAAACATTCTATAGTAATCTCCAAGATATCTCTTGGAAATTGTATATTATATCAGTGTATATTATGTATTGTAATGTAATTTAATAATGTAGTATAAGTATATAATCTTTTTTGAATGTTTAGGTCAACATTTCTCTTGAGTGTATATATGCTTAAAATACATATACATTAACATATGTATTTCAAGCATGAACAATCCTCTCATACTGCTAAAAAAATTTAAGTATCTATGAATGTAAAACAAATATCTTACGATGTATATGTACACTGAGAAAAATGTTGAATTTAAACTTTCAAAAAGCTTAAAAACTGCTGCAACGTAGGTACCTACAATAAAATATTGGTATCTAAAACATCTTCGCCAAGCTCGAAACCGTATTTAACTTTCTAACATACCTTTTACCCTTTATTATAACCATTTTAGAGACGCCGTCACTCAAAGGATAGTAAATTCAGCGTTAATTTAATTTACAGAGCGAGCTTTTGCAAAACTTGACGTTGACTTGAAGTAAAACAATGCAGTAGACGTGGGTTATTGTTCCTAAAAATTAGTACCTAAGCTAAGTATTCGAAACTATAACTTTATTAACAGCCTAACAACCGGCTATATAAGTAAAAGTAGGTACGTCTGAGTTGATCGATTATGATAGAGAGTTCTGTGAGAGTTTGCAGAGAATGTAAGTAGAGTATTCTATCGCAGTCACATTTGGGTATCGGTCTAACTTTCATTTTGGCACAGAGAATTAATATTTAGGCGTTTTGCCATATTATTGTATTTTCTTTATAAGTATCAATATATACATAAACCCCCCCTCTACCCATCAGAAATTATCAAAATAATAATAATAATAATGTTGGACAATCCACACAACATCATCTAGCCTCAAACTAAGCCGAGCTTGTGTTATATACTTGATATACTTAATACAATACATTACATACATGGATATTTTTTTATGAAACATAGAAAATACCCAGAACATCCAGAATAAATATTTGTAGATCGTACAAACAGTTATCCCAAAGCAGGAATCGATCTCGCAACCTCCTGCGTCGGAAGCGGACATTCGCCCGCCACGCCACATCGGTCGTCAAAGATGCACAGACATAGGCATATGGAACAAATGAATGTTACGGCTACCTAAAACAGCAGAATAAAGGTAACATTAACAATGATTAATTGTAAACAAAAGACGGTCTGCCGGCAGGTGGCGCTGTAATTAGTGAAATTAATTCTCCAGGAGCGTCGCGTCGCGTTAGGGCGACTCGCGTTTTACGAGTGTCTAATTTTCATTAACCCGACGAGGGTGTGGAAGGGTAAGTTAGACCCTGCTCATTTTTCATTGGTTTACAGTCTTTTATTCTTGCAATCGCACGCTGTTGACCTTCTCTTTAGCTGGATACATTATACTACTCAAACTACCACATGCCACCACTTAAACGGCCACCTCGCCTTACCTGTGCAACGAGCTAGATGTGCACAAACGCAAATACGGTGATTATGACCATATCAAAACTGCGTGCTTAGCAGAACACATAAATATCCTGTGATTAATAACAAATTCGCAAGTTAACTTCCTATCATAAAAAGTGTTAGTAAAAACTTAAAAAAAAATTCAGTATAGAGTCATCAGGACCCTCTACACCCTCGATGTACCATTTATGTACTGTAACCTTGTCGGGTTAAAGTTCGCGCTCTCATAAAATCTAGGGTCTGGCACTCCTACAAGATTGTTTGTGAGTATTCATTAAAATTGCATCGCTGCTCCGACATTTACCGCCTGGTTCACTACACCGTCCTGCCCTCTATTACTTTGGTTCATTGGGTACGTTCATTTGGGTAAACCTAAATCACAACCGCCTGTAGCTTTGTTTTATTTATACGAAGTTTTTAAAAGCAACATCTTTACAAAAAATCTTTATCGCCTCTGTGCCTTTTGAGAATCTGGTACATTGTAGAGAGGTCTTCTTATAACTTATAATTAATTTAATAATACTTTTATTCCAAGCCCGTGTGGAATTTTGCATTCCATACTTATTTTCAACTAAGCGTAGTAAACTAGTTGCATAACGTTGGCTGCTACTTTGCTTATTAATTTTCAATCATACTGCAAAGTCCTTGAACTTTTGCCATAGGTACATTCACTCATGAAACTCCTTTACTTGACCTAACATTCAAATATGTAAGGGTATAAAGGTCAAGTGATAAGGGTGTGGTAGGCGTCATTCTTTTGATGGTATTTCGGCAACGGATCACTGTCTTACCAATACCATTGCATATTGATAGAAAACACTGCATATATATAAAACATAGCATGAATGAAAATGTCTATGTTAGAAATCTATAATAGAGAACTACATACTTATAAATACAAAGCAAAATTGCCCATGCTGCCACAAAGATCTTCGATCGCTTCGTTCTCACGATCAATTATAGTAATACACAGAGAAGCGTGGTAACATTATAATGGTTTGTTTAAAAATAGAACATTTTTTAATGCAAAACTCCCGAACCTTCGAGACCGTGGTGGGTAAGAGGAGGAACCCTCTTAGACATGATTTATTCCCGTCAGGATCACTTTTAAATGAAAATGCTTAAGGCGACGCGGTCGTGTGATCAGCACCTGTTTATTATGTTAAAACAACATATTCATGTATTTTTTTAAATTGAATATTACATTTAAAAGGACCATCTATATTTCGGAGCGACCAGAAACACTCTTGATTCCATTGAGTTCGATAAAAGTTTACACAAAGTTTTACTAAAATCTCTGGCCTACCGACTACACCGAGGGTGATTTATTCGATTGTTAATCGAGATATTCCAACGATTTTTCTGTTCATGTGTTCCTTAAAAGATACGTAATCGTGTGCCGGAGTAATTTTTTTGTTAGCTAGCTTACTTTTTTATAAAAATAGTAGATAGCCTAAAATATAAATACGCGAGACGTACCTATACAAGCTCAGGCTCTTCGCTCCGCTCGCTTGCCGAGCACGCACGTCTCTTCGCCCGCTCCGAGCTCCCGCTCGGACTGCCCCGCCGCCGGCCCCCGCGCCCGCTGCCCGCCCCGCATCGTGCTACCGGCGCACAGTGTAGCTACCTGTGCGTCGCTCCGTGGGATAGGCCTTGCCTATCCGCACTTTTCAGTGCGCCTGCACTTGTTTCTTTGTAAAACGTCCTTCTCAGGACGCTTGGTTTCTGACTATAGCAAGTACCGAAACAACGTCCTTCTCAGGACGCTTTGGTTTCTTGACTATAACAAGTTCCGTCACAACGTCCTTTTCAGGACGCCTTGTTTCTTGGCTATAACAAGTCAAATCCACCTTTTAGTGGTCAACCAAGGGATACCTTGCGGTGTTATACGAACTTGGTTGGGCGTGGACCCGGAGCGTCGGTTTTCCTCCTTCAGAGGAACGCCTAATCCGGACGGGTCTGGAACCACCGGCCTTGGGGGATCTCCTAGTCGACTGTCCAGACCTATTAGGACACACCCTACTCGCAAGAAAAAAAGCGGCGAGTAGGACACGCGAGTTAGGTAGGACACTGAGGCCTCACCCCTTCCTGTCTATCCCGGCGGGAAGGTCACTCACTTACACACCTCCTGAGTGTTTCCCCTCAGGAGGATGGAGCAGCTGGTCCTCGGCGACCTCGCCAGCCCGGAGGATGCCCTTAGGCTCATCCGGGCGGTGATTCGTCGGTTCCCGCAGCTTCTGACCGACTTAGCAAAGGAGCTGCCTTCTGCAGCTCCTCCCGCGACCCGCGCCCTCCCGGCCCTTCAGGCCAAAAAATTGCAAAAGACACGTTCGGAGACCCTTCAGGCCTCCGACGTATCTAGCGACGCCTCCTCGGCCCTTACGGCACCCGCGTCCAAATTAGTTTCGGCCCCTAAGGCAACCGCGACGCGTCAAACCCCTTCGGCCCTTAAGGCATCCGCGTGTAAAAACTCGGCTCCTAGAGCACCCGCGCTCCCCCCTCAGGCCCCTCAGGCACCCGCGAACCGCGTTAACACAGCGAAAGCCCTTCAGGCGACCTCTGCCGTTGTAGTGGCCGACTCACCCCGCTCCCCCTCACCTCTACCGCCTCGCCCTCGCCCCCGCCCCCGCCCCCTCCCCCGCGCTCGATCCTTATCGCGCTCTCGCTCCCGCTCGCGCTCACCAGCGCGCACTCGCTCTCGCTCGCCGATGCGTACCCGCTCGCCCATCCTGAGCTCGAGATTGTCGCACGACAACTCTTGCGAGTCCATGGATGCGGCTCCTAGCCCCCGCTCTATTCAGACGGAGGCTTCCTCTTTCGCGGCTTCACCGCAGTTCTCGTCCGAAGAGGATGAAGCCGCCGGCTTTACGGTGGTTGGCTCGAAGCGGAAGAGGCCTCTGGCCAAATCTGCTCCCGTGCCTCCCGCTAAGGCTCAGGCCCTCCGCCCTCCTACCCCAACCCAACCTTCTCAATCGGTCCCTGCCGATAAGAAGGAAAAGTCCCCTCCTCCCATTTTCCTTCGTCAGAAGGAAAAATGGGACCACGTATCATCTGCCTGTAAGGCGATGAACATCCCCTACACCCATGCCCGTAGCACCCGGGATGGGATTAAAATTCAGCTGCCCTCAGCAGCGGCTCACCGCAGCCTCACCTCTGTCCTCCGTAACGAACGCATAGGTTTCCACACCTATGCGCTCGAAGACGAACGCCTTCTGCGTGTCGTCATCCGCGGCCTCCCTGCGGAGCACTCCACGGAGGTGATCAAAGCTGACCTCCTCCTGCAGGGCTTCCCCGTCAGGGAAGTCCATCGCATGTACGGCGCCAGATCAAAGAAGACCTTTGATCTGGTACTAGTCGTACTCGACCTAACTAAAGAGGGCAAGGCCATCTTTAACCTCAAAGCCGTCAACGGCCTCTCAGGCTTATCGGTAGAGACTCCTCACCGTAACGGCACCCCATCCCAATGCCACAGATGCCAACTTTATGGCCACTCTGCGCGCAACTGCTTTTCCCGACCGCGCTGCGTCAAGTGCCTGGGTGACCATGGCACCGCTGACTGCAACCGCTCTCGAGACGCACCTGAGCCGCCTAGTTGTGTGCTCTGTCAGGCTGTGGGACATACCGCGAACTATCGCGGCTGCCCCATGGCCCCCAGAGTGAACAAAAAGGTGGCACAGAGGACGCCCGAGCGCGTAGCGCCTCCCAAAACCCCGCAGTACTCCAAGTCCACCCCTAAGGTGACTGTAATACCCGCGCCAGTCCCGTCCCACAATGCGTGGAGCCGTCCCCTCCCTACCTCCAACTTTGCCCGTCAGGCAGTTCCCCTCCTCCGACCCCAGCAGCCGTTCATGCCTGCATACGGCTCCCCGCCTGTAGCCCTCCGACCCTCCTGGTCGAGCTACCCACCCGGTTTCGGATACGGAGAAGGCCACTACTCCGATCAAGTCAATGATTTCACAAGAAATCTGCAAAATATGCGAGATCCGATTCAAATCGCAAATTATATTGCTCTAAATGACCAACTTCTTAGGTCCCTCCGTTCCCCCTCCCGCGTACAAAATAAAAAACCAATATGTTAGTACAAAAGGAGAGACTAAAACCCCATTCCGTCACCGTAGCGTTTTTCAACGCTGCCGGTTTAAAAAATCAACGCGACTTAGTTCACGACTTTTTGACCCGTCATCAAGTCGATATCATGTTAATACAGGAAACATTCCTAAAGCCCTCTATTAAAATCCCCCGAATGGCTAACTACCAATCCATCCGCAATGACAGAATAGGCCAAAGATTAGGCGGCACCCTGATCTATTTCAAAAGGTCTCTGCATTGCATCCCATTAGACACCCCTCCCCTGTCCAATTTAGAAGCCTCTGTCTGCAGGCTAGCGATGACCGGTCATCCATCGATCATCATAGCCTCTTGCTATCTTCCCCCATCTAAGACCATGCTCGAAAGCGATTTAAATTCACTCTTTAGTCTGGGAAGCTCCGTCATTCTGGCTGGAGACTTCAACAGTAAAAATATCATGTGGAATTGCCACGTCACTACCCCGAACGGCAGGCGTCTAGAGAGCGCAGCCGATGCCCTTAACTTCGATGTCATCCCTCCGATGACTCCCACTCATTATCCCACTGCTATTGGGTATAGACCCGACACCCTAGACATGGCGTTGCTTAAGAATATAACTCTTCGGTTGCATTCTATAGAAACGCTACATGAGCTGACGTCAGACCATCGACCTGTCCTCATGCGTCTAGGCTCCCCTCCCGTCTCGACCCCTCCTACCAAGACTGTGATGCAATGGCATAAACTCGAGAAAGCTCTTGGGTCTATACATTCACCCAGCTTGGATAGGATCCCTGACGATATTTTATCCCCCGATGACATTACCGTTGCCGTCGACTCCCTGACCAACCATGTCACTACCGCTGTTAGCGGATTGTCGAAACAGGTACCGGCGGCGGGTGACCACCGCTGGGCCCTGCCAGACGATGTGAGACGGTTGATCACGGAGAAGAATGCCGCGATCCGTCGGTATAGCCGTTGGCCTTCCGACCTTAACCGGCATAGGCATCGTGTAGTGGAACGCAATCTTAAGAATCGAATCCGCGACTTTAGGGACGAACGGTGGGACGCAAAGCTCTCCGGGATCGAGCCAAGCCATCTGGCTTACTGGACGCTTGCTCGATCCATGAAAGCCGACAACGTCTCCGTTATGCCCCCTCTTTCCCGACCCAATCAGACCCCCGCATTCGAAGACGATGAAAAGGCCAACTGCCTAGCAGAAAGCCTCGAATCGCAATGCTCCCCTAGTCTCGCTCCCGTTGACCCTGAACACCTCGCTACGGTGGACGGTGAAGTCGAACGGTTAGTCTCTCAGCCCCCTAGCGCTCCTCCTCTTCCCCTGATTAAAGCCTCTGAGGTACAGACGATTATCAAGGGTCTCCATCCGAGAAAAGCCCCTGGTGCTGACGGCATCAGCAACAGGGTGCTTAAGAATTTCCCCACCGTCCTTATTTACCTCCTAGTCAGCATCTTCAATGCGGCTATGGCAACTTGCACTTTCCCCGACTCTTGGAAGGAAGCCACCGTTATTGGCATCCCCAAACCAGGCAAAAAGGCTACAGAGCCTTCTAGCTACCGCCCCATCAGTCTCCTCAGTTCCCTGGGGAAAATCTACGAGCGACTCCTTCTGAATCGTCTCTGGTCCCACGTTACCGAGCTCAAAATCCTACCCGATGAGCAGTTTGGCTTCAGAGCTAGACACTCTTGTCCCCAGCAAGTGCTCCGCATCACGGAGCACGTGCTCTCTCGATTTCACCATACCTGGCCGGCAGATACTGGTGCAATCTTTCTCGATGTGGCGAAAGCTTTCGACAAGGTCTGGCACAATGGCTTGATTTACAAGCTATCCAAACTCGGAGTGCCAGACAGGCTCGTGCTAATCTTACGAGACTTTTTACTCAATCGAAGCTTTCGCTATCGCGTAGAGGGTACCCTTTCGGACCCTAGACCTATCAGAGCTGGTGTCCCTCAAGGATCCATTCTCTCTCCCCTCCTATATACGCTGTACACCAGCGACGTCCCTCGCACCCATCAGGTGGAAATAGCCCTATTCGCCGATGACACAGCCCTGTACACATCCGATCGGAACGCCGATCGGGTGTGTATAAGGCTGCAGAAGGCTCTCGATGCACTAGGTGCATGGTTCCGTAAATGGCGGATAGAGGTTAACCCGACGAAAAGTGCCGCCGTGTACTTTTCAAAGGGTAACCGTAATCCTTCCAGATCCGTCACTCTCTTTGACGAACCCATTCCCTGGGTGAAGTCAGCTAAATACTTAGGCGTAACCCTTGATTGTCGTCTATCCTTTGTCAAACACGTACGCACTGTACGTAACCGCGCCAAATTTATTCTTTCGCGCCTTCAGCCACTCGTATGCAAGAAGAGTAAAATGTCTCTTAGAAATAAGTTGACGCTTTACAAAACTTGCATACGACCTATCATGACTTACGCCTCCGTAGCGTTCGCTCATTCGATCAATTTAAAACCCCTCCAAGTAGTTCAAAATCGATTTTTGCGCACTATCACGGGTGCCCCGTGGTACATGCGTAATATCGATCTTCATCGAGATCTCGAACTCGAATCTATAGCCGAATTCATGAAACGCGCCTCCAGGCGGTTTTATGATTCGGCTCCCCACCATCCGAATCCCTTAATTAACTCGCTACCCGATTATCCAGTAGATCCGCCCGTTAAACGTACCCTCCGTAGACCTAGACACGTTTTAGGTGACCCAGATGACACGATCACCGCCGCGAATGCGGCGGAGGTCGCTTCATCGAGTCCGGACACAGGAAACACTCCACAATCACACCGACCCCGGCGGCGGGGTCGAAGACGTCTCCCCGTTAACGCCCCTTCAGGGCGAAGAGTCTCTCCGTAGCTCCCTTCTCCGGCAACAGCCCAAGCCGAGGTCCGTACCTAAGTGGTGCCCTTGTGCTCGTTGCCAACAAAACCAATTTTGTAATGGCGTAGCGCCCTCTGCGCTCGCCAGTAGCCCGGTAACGCTGTCGGAAATCGCTAGGCGATTATACCAGCATTTTAGTCCGTTCGAAAAAAAAAAAAAAAAAAAAAAAAAAAAAAAAAAATACAAGCTCAGTAGCGCTTTGGCGCTTCAGGAGGCAGGGTCCACGTCAAAAGTCGTTCCCAGCAACTATACATTATTCTGTGGCTCGTTTGACAGTGATAATCACATAGTTACTATAGGTGTCATTTATTTGTCACAGTCAATACAAATACAACAAGACACAGTGTAACGAAATTACGGTTGGGTCATAAAATATCAACATCATCGTGTGGAAGAAGTCCATTAGTCTTAGGCGTTCTTTATCATAAGATACAAGCGATCGTCGGTTCCAAGGTTTGATCACATCAATCCTTGAATAATGTACTAGCGAAACACGTGTGACTCCGTCCGCGTGACGTTATTACAATACTATACAGCTAAACACCCACTCACTGACACACTGACTGACTGACATGCCCGATTTCGTAGAAGGACTAGAGTTGGGTATGGAACATGTTCTAGGTAAGTGTTCCTACTCTAGAGTTGACCCAAGGAAAATTATTGGCGATTAGAAAAAACAAGATGGCGGCCGCGTCGATTTGCAAAATCGCAAACCTTGACCGATTTCGTTCGTTCAAACGTTGGATCCGGATAAAAAGTAGGAAAAATTTTCAAAAATTTAAAAAAAAAATGAAAAAAACAAAATGGCGTCAATTTATGTAGGTTTGAAATTTTTCACTTTTGGACCCCTCCTTTGGCGAATTACTTTGTTCTACAGACTTGCTGTGGTGGCAACACTGATTATGCAGAAAGTTGCCGTACATGGCTGGCATTTCAGGAAAATTCCGACATTTCAAAAAACAAGATGGCGGAAGCTGCGGCGGCCATTTTGAAAACTGGTGCTTTTTTTACACTTTTTCAAAACGATTTTTTAGCAAGTTGGAAACATTTGATCGATTAGCGTTGTATGGGTCGGTTGCGTGTTTCGAGGAGGAGTGTTGCCTGGTTTAGAAAAACTCCCCACTTTTAGGGTAATTTCCCAGATTTTTCCCAAAAACATGAAAAGTAGAAGGAGCTTCATTTTGAATGGAAATTTGTCATAGCTGGCAAGACTTTGTCGGCCCACGTGACGTTTGACTATTTTCATTCCCCTTAGCTGGCAACCCCACGAACCATGGGTGCTCAAATTTTGAGGACCCCTCTTGACTTTGGTGATCGACTTTGTTCTACGAATGTCGAGGTATGTCGACCGTTCCACCACCGTCAGGGCGCTTGGATCCTGGACTCTTAATGTCAGTTTTGACATTTCAAAAATCCAAGATGGCGTCGGGTGTGGCGGCCATTTTGAAATAAGTTGGGTTTTTGCCAAATTTCAACTTGAAAAAGGAACCTGCTGGCAACCCCCGACTTGATTGAGGTCTATGGACCGATTGCTCAACTTAACTGGGGGTGTTGCCTGGCGGAGAAATCTCCCCACTTTTAGGGTAATTTTCCCGACTTTTGACCGATTTGGTGATTTTAGGGCGTTTTACGACTTTTTTGGGAACCTTGACCTGTCAAAGTGTTGGGAGAGCCTCGCGAGCTGCGTGCAGCGAGCGCAGCACCCAAAAAATTATCCCATTTTTCGGGAGATTTTCCCGACTCGGACTGTTTTGGAATTTTAAGGCGTTTTTGGACTGGATGTGGACTTTGAAGGCATTTCACGACTTGAATATGTTGCCTGCTCATAAATTTTTCCCCATTTTTAGGGTAATTTACCCAACATTTGACTGATTTGGTGATTTTAAGGCATTTTTCGACTTTTTTAGGAACCTTGACCCTGTCAAAGTGTCCAGAGAGCCTCGCGAGCTGCGTGCAGCGAGCGCAGCACCCAGAAAATTACCCCATTTTTCGGGAGATTTTCCTAACTCGGACTATTTTGGAACTTTCAAGCATTTTCAAACTAGATGTGGAATTTGAAGGCATTTCACGACTTGAATATGTTGCCTGCTCATAAAATTTCCCCATTTTTAGGGTATTTTACCCAATTTTCCACCTATTTGGGTCTTTTAAGGCGTTTTTCAACTTTTTTGGGGGTTGGGATTTTTACAAGTCCAGCACAAAACGCCCGCGAGTTGCTTGCAACTCGCGCACCACGCAACCTCTAGTTATAATACTATACAGCTAAACACCCACTGACACACTGACTGACTGACATGCCCGATTTCGTAGAAGGAGTAGAGTTGGGTATGGAACATGTTCTAGGTTTGTGTTCCTACTCTAGAGTTGACCCAAGGAAAATTATTGGCGATCAGAAAAAACAAGATGGCGGCCACGTCGATTTGCAAAATCGCAAACCTTGACCGATTTCGTTCGTTCAAACATTGAATCTGGATAAAAAGTAGGAAAAATTTACAAAAAATTTGAAAAAAAAATGAAAAAACAAAATGGCGTCGATTTATGTAGGTTTGAAATTTTTCACTTTTGGACCCTTCCTTTGGCGAATTACTTTGTTCTACAGACTTGCTGTGGTGGCAACACTGATTATGCAGAAAGTTGCCGTACATGGCTGGCATTTCAGGAAAATTCCGACATTTCAAAAAACAAGATGGCGGAAGCTGCGGCGGCCATTTTGAAAACTGGTGCTTTTTTTACACTTTTTCAAAACGATTTTTTAGCAAGTTGGAAACATTTGATCGATTAGCGTTGTATGGGTCGGTTGCGTGTTTCGAGGAGGAGTGTTGCCTGGTTTAGAAAAACTCCCCATTTTTAGGGTAATTTCCCAGATTTTCTCCAAAAACATGAAAAGTAGAAGGAGCTACATTTTGAATGGAAATTTGTCATAGCTGGCAAGACTTTGTCGGCCCACATCACGTTTGACCAATTTCATTCCCATTAGCTGGCAACCCCACGAACCATGGGTGCTTTAATTTTGAGGACCCCTCTCGACTTTGGTGATCGACTTTGTTCTACGAATGTCGAGGTATGTCAACCGTTCCACCACCGTCAGGGTGCTTGGATCCTGGACTCCTAATGTCAGTTTTGACATTTCAAAAATCCAAGATGGCGTCGGGTGTGGCGGCCATTTTGAAAAAAATTGGGTTTTTACCAATTTTCAACTTGAAAAAGGAACCTGCTGGCAACCCCCGACTTGATTGAGGTCTATGGACCGATTGCTCAACTTGACTGGGGGTGTTGCCTGGCGGAGAAATTTCCCCACTTTTAGGGTAATTTTCCCGACTTTTGACTGATTTGGTGATTTTAAGGCGTTTTACGACTTTTTTGGGAACCTTGACCTGTCAAAGTGGCGGGAGAGCCTCGCGAGCTGCGTGCAGCGAGCGCAGCACCTAAAAAATTACCCCATTTTTCGGGAGATTTTCCCAACTCGGCCTGTTTTGGAATTTTAAGGCGTTTTCAAACTGGATGTGGACTTTGAAGGCATTTAACGACCTGAATATGTTGCCTGCTCATAAAATTTTCCCCATGTTTAGGGTAATTTACCCAACTTTCGACTTTTTTGGGTCTTTTAAGGCGTTTTTCGACTTTTTTGGGGGTTGGGATTTTTTAAAGTCCAGCTACAATAACCCACGCGAGTTGCTTGCAACTCGCGCACCACGCAACCTCTAGTTTTCATATGAACTTCAATCCCTGCTGTACCCCGTGTAGGAGTTAAATTTCAGGAATTTATTTCTTAGTCTCTTAGTTCCTTGGTCTTTTCACCCAATAAGACAAATATACCCAAAAATTTCAATTCTCTTCGACCAGTGTTTTAGGCTGCACGTTGTCCTATGTTCGTCAGTTAGTCAGGATGAAGATTATTACTAAGTAGTGGTTCTATGAGTAGTAGTAGAGCTCTTTGTGAAGGGCTCGTCCGGGGCAGTACTACTACCTATTTCTGTTGCCAAGCAGCTTGCTGTGTTCCATTTTGAAGGGTGTGGGTGCCGGTGTAGTTACAGGCACATGAGGCTTAACACCTGTATGCCTCAGGTTGAGGGACGCTGAGTAGTGCATCGTAGGTGACGTTCCTAACGAGCGTGGCCTACGAGGCAATGCTTTGTTATAGGTGATGGTAACCATTTAACATCAGGTGGGCCATCTGCTTGCTCCATCAAAAAAGCAGTAGGTATAAATCGAAAAATGCGACCTGTAGGCGAAAACAGACCGACTGACACACGGACAAATGCATTTTTTTACTAATCTCGAAACTAGGACGCTTCGCTCGCTTGATCAATAAAATTGGTATATATTTATACTGGCTGCATAAGGTTACCAAGTAACTATGCCCCTTGTTGTCAAAATGTCAAATTCATATAATTTTTGAATCTATCTGAACTCATTACTGTTCATCGAAGCTAAAATTGACATAAAACTTGCACCAGTATAGATAAGGTTGAGATTTCTTTAACACCCCCATTTACTAGTGTTTTCGCTTAGATAACAATCGAATACAGTCGCGAGTTGTATTCTAAGTATGTGTTTACAATAAAAAGTACATAAGTTTTCTGTCAGCTAGTTTAGTACGGTGATAAGCACTCCAAAGGCGATAGGGCACTTTATTCCATCTACTTTTCTTAGTTGTTCCGTAAACATAATAATCTTATACCTTCCTTTGCAATCTGACACTGCCGATAATTTTTTTAGATCTGTTTTCTATCCAATCTAACCAAAAAACAAAATTTTTAATGAACACCTATTTTGAGTTAGTGTTGAGATTTGTCTTGGAATACGAGCGTTGGTTTCAATTTGACATTTTAGATTGACAGAACATTGTCCAAAAAGTTCAGTTTGTGTAAGTGTGTACAATACTCTGTGGTACAATATTTCATAATACTTATGTAAAGATAAAATTTAATTTATCCATATTTTCAATATAAATCTATATATATAAAAATTAATTGATGTTTGTTAGTCTTACAAAAACTCGAGAACGACTGAACCGATTTGCCTAGTTTTTGATTTAAAGTATATGTAGAAGTCCAAAAAAGATTTAAAAGGTGAGAATAGTATTTTATATATTATTTTAAAATTTTACTATTACCATCATCACCCTGAAGACATAATCCACTGCAGAAAGACCAATGGGGGTTTTGAATTTTTTTTTTTTGCGGTAATTGAAAGGTCATATATGTTTTATTTTTTTTACAATAATTCAAAAGTTATTTCAAAATAAAAATATTTTTTTAATCCAGTACCGAAAACACGCCGGCAGCTCCCGAACAAACCCGAGCGGTTTTCACTCATTGCAATAGCCGCGCTCGCTGTACTGTTATTAGATAGCTATAACATAATGACGTCACTATGTAACAACAACTATGGTGATCAATCATGGCGCGTTTATAGTCACGTGATTTTTTTCTAAATTTTATCAATTTTTAATTGTCTATTATTCGTTTTTTTTTTTAAGTTTTTTGCATTAAATATCAATATTATTAATAATAATGTATTAAAATACATAAAAAAAAAACATTTTTTTTTTTCAAAACCCCAATTGTGAAACTTTTTATCCTCCGACTTCCCGTGATCCTAGCAAAGTATCGGATGGAAGAGCGTCCTACGCTTCGTCTTCCTGTTCATGGCCGACAATCGAGAGCTTTTATTCATCTGTAGTTTGCGGTTCTACGAGCTATGTCTGTCTGTTGCCACTTCAACTTGCTGATTGTGAGAGCTATGTCGGTGATCGTGGTTATTTTTCAGATTTGTTTATTTCTTATTCAAACCTATTGTAAGTTAAATTGTTGCTTTAGTTGTGGACACTCTCCGATTAAGCACATGAAACCCAAGTATAAATAACTAATAAAACTATACTCTTCCATATTTAATAATTAGGTTCCAGTCAGCATACGTATATGTATATACATATATGTAATTACAGGCACATGAGGCTAAACACCCGTATGCCTCAGGTTGATGGACGCAAAGCAGTGTATTGTAGGGCACGTTCCTTACTAACGTGACCTACAAGACAATGCTTTGTTATAGGCTATGATAACCACTTAACATCAGGTGGGCCATATGCTTGATCCATCAGCAAATTGTATACATAAAAAAAAAACAAACGAAAACTAAAATATGTGTCAGATATTTTTCAATAACATACACAGGAGTGCATTATTGAAAACCTTACGTATTTTTGACATCTCTAAAATTATGATTCTGATTCCCGTTCTGGAAGATGTTCTATAATCTGTGACATTTATTCTATCATATTACTTTCTTATATTTCATTTTCCAAGTGAAAATTTCAGTCATGTAGGTACATTAAATACATAGTGACATAAGTCAAACTTCAAGTCGATATACCACAGAAGATGTATTATTACCTGCTTTTATATTGTGAATTCTAACAACAATGTAAGAAAACATATTTTAGTAAACAAAATTATTGTTTATCGACTTTTACGAATGACGTGTGCATTCGCATCGAAAGTCAGAACCGCCGAAGTGATTTTGGTAGTGTTTGTCCACCGTCACGGAGAGAGAGAGAAAAAAGTTCATTTCACCTAATAATAATCCTACAAATCTTTATCAATGCCAACATTATAAAATATTATAAGAAAGCTGTACAGTCATATTCCGAAGCACAAAAACTCCTAATTTGGTTCAAATTCTTCAATTTGAGTTCAATTCGAATACCGACTTTTAGACACGTTTGAAAAGTTGATTCTGAATGGTTTGTCACTGACGTAATTTTTTAAATATGCTTCAGTCTAGAAGTAATTATCCAACATGAACTTCTTACAGTAAAATAAACGTTACCTTGTAATAAACTGAAATCAAACTCTCACTCACTCACCCATTACTCATGGTTCGGATCCGAATCGGATCACCCGATCCACGTGATCCTTAAAGACACGACAAAATATTGGACCGGAACTGGACAAAATAATATAGCGTACCAGAATATGAACCGGATGTGACGTAGCATAGCGCACAATTCAAGCACAGAATAAGTAATACTTAGTATCAAATACGTGAATTTCCAACTTACGTCAGGCAATGCCATCTCTGTTTTGAATTTGTTAAACTTTCGAACCTGTTTTTGACACAATTCTCTGAATGGGTAGGACCTTAACAAAGTTTAAAAGCAAGTGTTTCTTAAAACTCGGTTTTGTTAAAGCTAACTCGTTAATTAGTGTTTTAAAAAAATACTAAAAAGTTTAGTATCTTTCAGTGGAAGTTTTGTCTCTTCACTATCAGTAATAACATTACCTTTTACCAGTGGTAAAAACCAATGAAACATACTCCGATTACAATGATACACGATGTGATACACGAAAGTCACGTTATGTTTCTTTGTGTGGACTGCAACGTGGCCTCTACCTGCCTGGATAAGTTTAATATATCCAAGCTACTCGTAGCTTAATGTTTGTCTACAAGAAATTACTCTACTCGGGCTTTTTATGCTTGAACTGGTATACGCAAAGAGAGAAAGTTACTTTTTGATTACGAATAGTACCGAGAAATGTCAATTACAAGTTTGAGATGTGTGCGAATGCTGGGCACAAGGTCGAAGGGAGGCTGTTATGTTTTTCCGTTCCCTGCGTGTTCACGTCACGCATTCGCCGCTCTTCCTTCTCGCTGTAATCGTCGTGAAATCCAAAGGCTTTACTTGTTGACAAGTTCACAAATTTATTATTTTACATAGCTACATATATTAGTGTATAACTAGAAGAAACGCGTGTGACTTTGCTCGCGTAAATTTCCCATTTTCACACAAACCCATTTCAACCCCCATTGCACCACTTTAGAGGTTAATGCGACAACTTGACTGTGAAATGGGTAACCAAGGCTACGCAGTGTAACTCAAAATGATAATACGAAACTTCTTTTATCGTTTTCAAGTGTGAACCTACTAACATTATTATGTATCTCTGTTGCATCATTTAGCCCAACCACCAGTTCGACTGAGTAAAGAATTAACAAGGAATATGTTAAAAAATAAATAGGTACTTAGGTAGAGGTCAAGAAGAGCTTCTAAAACCACCACAGCTTAGATTCACCTAGATTTAAGACGTTTCAAGATAATCCCTGCGGATATTACTAAATAACTCGATAACTAACTCGATGGACTGACCAGCTTAAAGAGGGTAAAAGCCAGTTTTACGAAGTTGTCAAATTGGCGACTAACAGAACGCGCTGGAGACAAGCCGTCCACTCCATTACGAAGACATCCAGTGATCACGATCTTCAGCCATGAAGTACCGACCACAGAGATTACTAAATAAATGATTTTTGACTTTGACTTTAACTTTGACACCCATAACTAGGGCAAATTCAATAACACTCATTCAAATCCGCTAAGTTCTTGTTACATTATCCTTAACCTCGAAACACCAGCCACCGTCCGAGAGGTCGAGTAAAAACTACCTTTGGTTTAACTTAGTTTACCTTAGAATAAGTAACCGTTGAAAACACACCTAAAACCACAGCCAAGGCAGAAAATAATATAAACGAATAAATACTTATGGCCATTTTTACGCATATCATCTAGTTTCAAACCAAGCATAGCTTGTATAAGGTATAGGAACCAGATGGTTAATAGAACACTTAAATACTTTTTTTTGTAAAAACTTACTTAGAATATAATAGACAGACAGACAGACAATAAACATCTGTTTTCATCACACAAATATTATGTCATCGGTGAAGATCGAATCCACAACCCAGCACAGAAGGCAAATTACTACTGAGCTGTGAGACAAGCCGTACACGTAACATGAACGGTACACGTAATATGCATTATTTTTGGGGCCATTGACTATGTTTTATAAATTCAACGTTTGCATACTTTGCGCAAACTGACACTATTCTATACCTGGGTTTAAGTTTAAATATTGTTATAATAGATATAAGGATGTGTATCAGAGGCAGCTTGGTCGACGCCAAAAACTACAATCGATATACATAGCTATACACTTGTACAGTGACACAATTTTATATCTATGTTCAAGTTCAAGTAGACCCTATTGTTATAGACGCAAGGAAGCGCCTTCGACGTGACAAATGACGAACGACAGTGGATATAGCTATATAAACTGACACTATTTGATACCTACCCTATTGTAATAGACGAATATATGTGTAGCAGAGGTACCGACGCGACAAACGACGAACGCTAGTTGATAAGCTATATAGAGCTTAATCCAATTACGGGTTTCCTCTTCGGTCCGTAAAACGGGATAGTTACCGAGCTCTCGTTAGCTATGCAACGGAATCGCCTTGCATGCCGTTATGCCGTCAGTCAGTACCTTTACGCCACTGTAGTATTTTTATGTTATTTTCGTAGCAACATCGTAGCACGCACGTATACTCTGTCTTGTCACATCCACATTTGGGTTCTATAACCCAAATCTTTTTTCAGTTACCTCCTTTGTAAGTAATAGCACCCAGGACGACATGGGTAAAAATAAAAAAATCATGTGGCTATAAAATTTGACGGAGTATGCCATCAAAGGCTCGTTACACACGTGACAGAGTGGAGCCGCTCTCGACTCTCGTAACTTTTCTCATTAAGAGTACCTCAGGCCGAAATGATGTTCATATTCAACTAAACTGTTCGCATTTAATTTAAATAATTCAATCGTTGCCATCGTTAAAGAGTTTAGCAAAGTTTAGCAAAGTCTACGTTGAGCAAAGTCACCTTACTGCATCTATTCATAATTGTCAAATGACCGAGCAGCTTTAAACATTATTCTACAAGTAGATTGATGTGACTATCTTAAGTATAAATATTAATTACTAACATAGGCACATAGATATTTAAATACTAATATATTTTTATTAATATTTAAAAATTATATCTAGCGCGATTTTGATCGCGTAAAGGCGGAATTTTATTATTGTAACACGACATACGAGTAGCACTAAGACAAATACTGAAAATAAGAAGTATCTTCATCCTGGGGCCCAATTTTCGTAACAAAATATCTAAAACTGAATAACGGACATTTGTCAGTCAGCCAGGACAAAGATTTTTATAATTATTATTATGTGAATGTTTAAATTATAGCCTGAGCTCCTCGACCAATGATACCCCTAGATATAGGTTAATTGGCGCAAAAAAACCGTTTTGGTAAATAAGAGCTCACTTGAGAAATGAGCTCTTATTTTGTTTTGACAATCAGTGACATTATTTACTAAGTGACGAGGCTGAACTTAAAACTGTTTATCATATTTTTCTCACTTCGTTAGTAAACAAATGTAGCTGTCTAAGTATATATTTACGCGGACAGCTTTTAGCTATGATTTTGTATATGATCCGTCTTCTAGGGGTATTAATCGAAGCCTGAGCTCGATCAACCGACAAATCAATATTACTCAAAATTTACCAACCTTACCAATTTATTATAGACTAGAGAAACGCGCGCGACTTCGTCCGCGTGAAGTTATTTTCATACAAACTTTCACCCCCCGTTTATGGGTTACATAATTATCGAGAATTCCTTTCTTA
Organism: Electrophaes corylata; assembly: GCA_947095575.1. Classification (NCBI taxonomy): domain Eukaryota; kingdom Metazoa; phylum Arthropoda; class Insecta; order Lepidoptera; family Geometridae; genus Electrophaes; species Electrophaes corylata. The sequence continues at coordinate 7,029,095 of OX352703.1, forward strand.
GTACACCTCTACGCTTCATTTTATAATTCATTCATATTTCAATTCTACGATTCAGGTCAATTTTCAGGGTATATTCGACCCTGAAAATTTCAAGTCTTTACGCCGGTTTAAGTGGTTTAGGCTGTTGTTATCTACATATTATATCAGTCAGTAAGTTAAGACAAAGATTCTTATAATTTTCAAGCTAAATTCATCCATATGAGTTCTCGTTCGGTGTTCGGCATACTAATTATTGAACACGTGACATCCCGCACGAAACTATCCCCACAGAGCTATTTTAATAGTCTCAACGATCCGCTCTAGCGACGATCTAAGCCAGCTGTTTTGGCATAACTTGACAAAGTGGTAAATAACGAGGAGTACCAAGTGCTTTAGAATCTGTTTGTGTGACATCTCTGCTTGCCGAGAAGTTTCTCTGAAAGTGCTATGAACTACTGTGAGAGTACTTAATGTAAAGCAAATTAAATGAACCCTTTGTGCGTCATCAGAGAAAGGCGTTGGCTCAATTTTTTTTTTTTTTCGCGTTGCGGATCGTAGCAAAAGCTTTTTGCTCACTGTATCTGAGAACTGAGAACAAACGCTCGTGTGATAAACGATTTATTTCTGTTCCAAGACTGAGTGTCGCCTAAAAAAATAAATTTAAAGTATTCTGCCAGTAATTTGGTTCACGTAGTACAAGTTTTTTTGGAGAAACTATTTAAAACTGTAAATAGAAAACTCACTGGAAACGGTTACCAAATAAAAAAAATGTGTTTCAGTTTTTGTAACATCACGAGTTGCTAATTCACGATGTTACAAAAACTGCTAACATCTTCGTGTGCGTGTGTTTATATTTTGGGACTAACCAAAGTATCATGGAATAAGGTTTCCCTACTTTATCTTCTGAACACGTGTAACGTTCCATGACGTCACAGTTTATATGATAGAAGCGCGCTCACTTTATACGCTTGAGAAATTCGTAATTAAGAGCGGTTACAAATTAATTACGAATGAACATCGCGTATACGCCAGTATTCTGTCAGAATACTCGTACAGGTGAAATATGAAATATGCTTGCAAAATATGTTTATCACTACGTTTTACTTTAAATAAACATTTAATTCAACATCAACATTTAAATAAACAAATAAGAAGGGTATTGTTTTCTGTCATCTCTGGATGACGAAATGAATAATTTGTTATAATGGATCTTTTTGTTGGTGCTCGTGAAATTTACAAGCACATGATGCTTAACACCTGTAAGCCTCGATGATGATCGCAGGATAGTACACTAAGGTGCGTGTCTTACAAGGCAATGCATCGTTATAGGTAATGCATGGTTATTACTTAACATCAGGTGAGTTATGCTTCTTCTATCAGCAAGTGTTCTATAAAAAGCAAAACAACTCTATTTTTAATTGTTTTTCTAGTGTTACTTTAGGTTCTGGTACAAATATACCAGTAATGGTAGAAACTTTATGACGTCTTCAACTAGGCATGAAAGTGTACTAGATGCTGTCCTGATTTGAACGACGATGTTTGATTATTTTGTGCATCCGGCAGCTGCCTGCTACCTGCCTGTCAAACACAACAGCCATTTTTTTTTTCACAACCCATTTGTTGTGAAAAAAATATGGCAAAAATATACCCCAAATATGGCAGTTGTGTTTGGCAGGCAGGCAGCACCCGGTTTGACTAATTCAACTGACACTGGCAAAATTGTCCGTGGGATTGGCAAATAAGATCGTCATCACAGTCATCATCATCATCACCAAAATAGGATTAATTCATGGTTCCTGGAAGTTTGAGTGGAATGGTCCAACTATTTCCACGCTTATCTGTGATAACGTTCTATATTGATGTTTACTCACGGCCTTTATTATTAATTAGTGTGGTAAGCGAGCGTAAAGCATCTAATTAATTTGTCGCCTGTTGGATCTGATGTAGATCAAACGCTTTTAATAAAAAGATAGCGTCAACAAGGCAACCTTATCGTAAATTATCGAAAACGTAAAGCTACTAATATTAATATAAAAATACAACGGATGCAACCTAAGAACCTCCTGTTTTTTTTAATTCAGTCAAAAACTACTCCCCCAAGAGGTTGCGGGTTCGATTCCCACCTTGGGATAAATGTTTGTACGATCTGCAAATATTTATTCCGAGTGGTCTGGGTGTTTTCTATGTATAATAAAAATTATCTATATATTGTATTAAGTATATCAGTCATCTAGTACCCATAACACAAGCTCTGCTGGCTGGGGGCTAGATGATGCTGTGTGGATTGTCCAGCATTATTATTATTATTTTATTACTACTGAAAAACAAGGCTTAGTTTACATGACATTCAAGTATTGTTTTGCAAATCAAATTAGAAAGTTTCATATCAGCTCACAAATAATGTAGCACAAAGTCGGTACAGAAATAACAAATGTTATGTATAAAATATTTTATATTATCCCAAAAATTATGTCCCCGAGTGGGATTTCAACCCACGACCTTCCTCCCTATATCCATAAAGTAAAGTAAGTCCATAAAGTATCTTATAAGAATACTAGCTGACCCGTGCCCACTTCGTTGGGCGGTAAACATTTTTACAAAGGTACTATGTAAAAATAAAGATGCACGGTGGCGCTAGTACATAAGTACTGATGATTGTAGTCATTATAAAATAACTGAAGTAGTACTCAGCGTCGCCAACAGATGGTGTTAATAGAGGGTATACGGCATAAAATAGCGGCCACTCGCAGATTGCGTGGCAGATTTTGCCCGTTCCCGTTATTTTTTCAGGATAAAAAATAGCCTATGTCTTATTGGTATATGTACCGTATATACATTCATATGCATGCAGTAAAAACCGGTTATTTTAATATTACAGACACTTCAATTTTTTTTTTATCCCGTCCCACTGCTGGGACATTTATTTTTATTTATTTGTATAGATGAAATAAACATTTTTATCTCTTTCAACCAGCTGCAGGGGTTGTTTTTTTGAAATCATGAAAAACTTGTGTAACAATATCGTATTTTGAGTGTCCGAACCAAAATTGAAAGAAATCAAGTCACGCATTTAAGGTACCTACAGATTTTCCATATATGTATGTAAATGTTGACACCTGACCTTCCCCTTTTCGATAGGGTAGTTTTAAAAAATGTTGAGCGTTGTTATTATATTGCTATTTTTGTATTTTTAGAAGCCAAACTGAGTTTGAAGCAAATCGCACCATGCATTATAATTTTTCCATACAAACGCCTTTTCGCACCCCTCATAAGGGTAGTTTATGAGTCCTTCCCAACGCGTGTTGGTAATGTGCAACCATGGAAAACACGACCTGGGAATTGGTGACCATTGCTCTGATTGGTCGAACCAAAGCTTATGCTTCGTTAAGACGCAACTAAAGAGTCAAGATGTACCTAAGTATAGGTAGATCATGCAGCTTTATTTCTGGCACTTCGGTGGCTGCTGCCGTTTTATGCCGTTGCCGTTTTATGTTCTAACCTAACCTAACCTATCCGAGTCGGATCCGCCCTAGAAAGCGAGTGCAAAAGACGCAACTAAAGAGTCAAGTTGTACCTTAGTATAGGTAGATCATGCAGTTTTATTTCTGGCACTTCGGTGGCTGCTGCCGTAACACGCTCGCTCCGCTCGCTCACCTCGCGCGTTTTTTTGATGTTCTAACCTAACCTATCCTAGTCGGATCCGCCCTAGAAAGTGAGTGCAAAAGACAGACGCAACTAAAGAGTCAAGTTGTACCTTAGTAAAGGTAGATCATGCAGTTTTATTTCTGGCGCTTCGGCGGCTACTGCCGCAGCACGCTCGCTCTGCTCGCTCGCCTCGCGCGTTTTTTTTATGTTCTAACCTAACCTAACCTATCCGAGTCGGATCCGCCCTAGAAAGCGAGTGCAAAGACGCAACTAAAGAGTCAAGTTGTATCTTAGTATAGGTAGATCATGGAGTTTTATTTCTGGCACTTCGGCGGCTGCTACCACAGCACGGTCGCTCCTCTCGCTCGCCTCGCGCGTTTTTTTTATGTTCTAACCTAACCTAACCAATCCGAGTCGGATCCGCCCTAGAAAGCGAGTGCAAAGACGCAACTAAAGAGTCAAGTTGTATCTTGGTATAGGTAGATCATGCAGTTTTATTTCTGGCGCTTCGGCGGCTGCTGCCGCAGCACAATCGCTCCGCTCGCTCGCCTCGCGCGTTATTTTTATGTTCTAACCTAACCTAACCTATCCGAGTCAGATCCGCCCTAGAAAGCGAGTGCAAAAGACGCAACTAAAGAGTCAAGATGTACCTAAGTATAGGTAGATCATGCAGCTTTATTTCTGGCACTTCGGTGGCTGCTGCCGTAACACGCTCGCTCCACTCGCTCACCTCGCGCGTTTTTTTGATGTTCTAATCTAACCTATCCTAGTCGGATCCGCCCTAGAAAGTGAGTGCAAAAGACAGACGCAACTAAAGAGTCAAGTTGTACCTTAGTAAAGGTAGATCATGCAGTTTTATTTCTGGCGCTTCGGCGGCTACTGCCGCAGCACGCTCGCTCTGCTCGCTCGCCTCGCGCGTTTTTTTTATGTTCTAATCTAACCTAACCTATCCGAGTCGGATCCGCCCTAGAAAGCGAGTGCAAAGACGCAACTAAAGAGTCAAGTTGTATCTTAGTATAGGTAGATCATGGAGTTTTATTTCTGGCACTTCGGCGGCTGCTGCCGCAGCACGCTCACTCCGCTCGCTCGCCTCGCGCGTTTTTTTTTATGTTCTAACCTAACCTAACCTATCCGAGTCGGATCCGCCCTTGAAAGCGAGTGCAAAAGACGCAACTAAAGAGTCAAGTTGTACCTTAGTATAGGTAGATCATACAGTTTTAATTCTGGCGCTTCGGCGGCTGCTGCCGCAGCACGCTTGCTCCGCTCGATCGCCTCGCGCGTTTTTTTTATGTTCTAATCTAACCTAACTTATCCGAGTCGGATCCGCCCTAGAAAGTAGGTGCAAAAGACGCACCTAAAGAGTCAAGTTGTACCTTAGTAAAAGTAGATCATGCAGTTTTAATTCTGGCGCTTCGGCGGCTGCTGCCGCAGCACACTCGCTCCGTTCGCTCGCCTCGCGCATTTTTTTTATGTTCTAACTTAACCTAACCTATCCGAGTCGGATCCGCCCTAGAAAATGAGTGCAAAAGACGCAACTACAGAGTCAAGTTGTACCTTAGTGGAGGTAGATCATACAGTTTTATTTCTGGCGTTTCGGCGGCTACTGCCGCAGCACGCTCGCTCCGCTCGCTCGCCTCGCGCGTTTTTTTATGTTCTAACCTAACCTAACCTACCGGATCCACCCTAGAAAGTGAGTGCAAAAGACGCAACTAAAGAGTCAAGTTGTACCTTAGTAAAGGTAGATCATGCAGTTTTAATTCTGGCGTTTCGGCGGCTACTGCCGCAGCACGCTCGCTCCGCGTGCAAAGACGCAACTAAAGAGTCAAGTTGTACCTTAGTAAAGGTAGATCATGCAGTTTTATTTCTAGCGTTTCGGCGGCTACTGCCACAGCACACTCGCTCCGCTCGCTCGCCTCGCGCGTTTTTTTTATGTTCTAACCTAACCTAATCTATTCGAGTCGGGTCCGCCCTAGAAAGCGAGTGCAAAGACGCAACTAAAGAGTCAAGTTGTATCTTAGTATAGGTAGATCATGCAGTTTTATTTCTGGCGCTTCGGCGGCTGCTACCACAGCACGCTCGCTCCTCTCGCTCGCCTTGCGCGTTTTTTTTATGTTCTAACCTAACCTAACCTATCCGAGTCGGATCCGCCCTAGAAAGCGAGTGCAAAGACGCAACTAAAGAGTCAAGTTGTATCTTGGTATAGGTAGATCATGCAGTTTTATTTCTGGCGCTTCGGCGGCTGCTGCCGCAGCACAATCGCTCCGCTCGCTCGCCTCGCGCGTTATTTTTATGTTCTAACCTAACCTAACCTATCCGAGTCGGATCCGCCCTAGAAAGCGAGTGCAAAAGACGCAACTAAAGAGTCAAGATGTACCTAAGTATAGGTAGATCATGCAGCTTTATTTCTGGCACTTCGGTGGCTGCTGCCGTAACACGCTCGCTCCACTCGCTCACCTCGCGCGTTTTTTTGATGTTCTAATCTAACCTATCCTAGTCGGATCCGCCCTAGAAAGTGAGTGCAAAAGACAGACGCAACTAAAGAGTCAAGTTGTACCTTAGTAAAGGTAGATCATGCAGTTTTATTTCTGGCGCTTCGGCGGCTACTGCCGCAGCACGCTCGCTCTGCTCGCTCGCCTCGCGCGTTTTTTTTATGTTCTAATCTAACCTAACCTATCCGAGTCGGATCCGCCCTAGAAAGCGAGTGCAAAGACGCAACTAAAGAGTCAAGTTGTATCTTAGTAAAGGTAGATCATGCAGTTTTATTTCTGGCGCTTCGGCGGCTGCTACCACAGCACGCTCGATCCTCTCGCTCGCCTTGCGCGTTTTTTTTATGTTCTAACCTAACCTAACCTATCCGAGTCGGATCCGCCCTAGAAAGCGAGTGCAAAGACGCAGCTAAAGAGTCAAGTTGTATCTTGGTATAGGTAGATCATGCAGTTTTATTTCTGGCGCTGCGGCGGCTGCTGCCGCAGCACGCTCGCTCCGCTCGCTCGCCTCGCGCGTTTTTTTTATGTTCTAACCTAACCTAACCTATCCGAGTCGGATCCGCCCTAGAAAGCGAGTGCAAACGGAGCATAAGTTTTGGCATCCAATCCTAAGCTTGTGTTTTCCAAGAGTGCAGAAAATTTGGTATGACCTAAAAAGCACAACCATGAAATACACGACCATGGAATTGTATGCAAGAATGTAAACCAATTCCTGGCTGTGTTTTCCACAGTTTTGTATTCCATGATTAAGTTTGAAGCTAGTCGCAATAATCAATATGATTTTTCCATACAAACTTTGACGTCTCGTCACACCCTTTATAAGGGCAATTAAAAAAATCCATAACGCCTTTTAAAATAACATTTATCCTAAATTTAATTTCAATACGATCGCTAAATATGCATACAAACGTTTACACCCTTTTTCAACCCCTTGGGTGTAAATTTTCGTAAATAGTTTATTAGTAAACACCTAAACCTTTCAAAGAATGCCTAAGCCAAATGTTTATAAGTTGGTGTATTTATGAAATTAATATATTAATTACTTTTAACCAGCTGTAGGGATTGTTTTTTAAAATCATGAAAAATAACGTATTTTAAGTGTCTGAACCAAGGTTGAAGTAAATTAAGCCACACATACAAATTTTTCCATATAAATGTCCCCCCCCCCCATATACCTCCCCTTTTCATAAGGGTGGTCATGAAAAATTTTAAACGTAGTAATTATTACAACTGAGTTTGAAGCAAATCGCACCACACTCAGTATGATTTTTTCATACAAACTATGGCATCTCATCACACCCCTAATAAGGGTAGTTAAAAAAAAACAATAGGTAATGCATTTTTGAAATCTTGACATTAGTAACATTTATCCAAAGTTTCATTTCAATGTGACCACTAAATACGATTCTGCATACAATCGTTTACGCCCCTTTTCAACCCCCTAGAGTGCGAATTTTCAAAAATAGTTTCTTAGTAATCACTTAAGCTTTTTAAAGAGTGCCTGCGCCAAATGTTTTTATGTTGGCATAATTTTATTTTGTACGAAATTATTGGGGTAGGGGTAGTTGTAGGGGTTGTTTTTTAAAACCATGAAATACTCGTTTAGTAATATCGTATTTTAAGTGTACGAACAAAGACTGAAGTAAATCAAGCCAAGCATAAAGATTTTTCCATACCTATAAATGTTGACACCCGACCTCCCCTTTTCGTAAGGGTAGTTTTGAAAAATTTTGAATGTAGTCATTATTATTTTTGTATTTTAAGAAGCCAAACTGAGTTTGAAGCAAATCGCAACACGCACTATGATTTTTCCATACAAACTTTAACACCCCATCGCACCCCTTAATAAGGGTTGTTTAAAAAATAAACAATGTTGCATTTTATAAGCCTTGCTAGAAGTAACATTTATCCAAAGTTTCATTTCAATACGACCACTAAATACGATTTTGCATACAAACGTTTACACCCCCTTTCAACCCCTTAGGGTGCGAATTTTCAAAAATCGTTTCTTAGTAAGCACTCAAGCCTTATAAAGAGTGCTTACGCCAAATGTTTTTAAGTTGGCATAATTTTACTTTGTACGAAATTATTGGGGTAGGGGTAGCTGTAGGGGTTGTTTTTTAAAACCATGAAAAACTTGTATAGTAGTATCGTATTTTAAGTGTCCGAACAAAGATTAAAGTAAATCAAGCTAAGCATACAGATTTTTCCATATAAATGTTGACACCCGACCATCCCTTTTCGTAAGGGTAGTTTTGAAAAATTTTGAATGTAGTCATTAATATTTTTGTTTTTTAAGATGCCGAACTGAGTTTGAAGCCAATCGCAACACGCATTACGATTTTCCCATACAAATTTTAACACCCCATCGCACCCCTTGTAAGGGTTGTTTAAAAAAAAACAATAATACATTTTATTAGCCTTGCCATAAGTAACATTTACCCAAAGTTTCATTTCAATACGACCACTGAATACGATTTTGCATACAAACGTTTTCACCCCTTTTCAACCCCTTAGGGTGCGAATTTTCGAAAATCGGTTCTTAGTGAGCGTCTACACCCTCTAAAGAATCCTTGTGCCAAATTTCAGACTTCTAAGCCTTGTAGTTTCGGAGGAATCGTGATGAGTCAGTGAGTGAATGGACTTCTCTTTTATATAATAGATTATTGGGGTAGGGGTAGCTGTAGGGGTTGTTTTTTAAAACCATGAAATACTTGTATAGTAATATCGTATTTTAAGTGTCCGAACAAAGATTGAAGTAAATCAAGCCAAGCATACAGATTTTTCCATATAAATGTTGACACCCGACCATCCCCTTTCGGAAGGGTAGTTTTGAAAAATTTTGAATGTAGTCATTAATATTTTTGTATTTTAAGAAGCCAAACTGAGTTTGAAGCAAATCGCAACACGCATTACGATTTTTTCATACAAACTTTAACACCCCATCGCACCCCTTATAAGGGTTGTTTAAAAAAAAAACAATGATGCATTTTATTAGCCTTGCCATAAGTAACATTTATCCAAAGTTTCATTTCAATACGACCACTGAATACGATTTTGCATACAAACGTTTTCACCCCTTTTCAACCCCTTAGGGTGCGAATTTTCAAAAATCGGTTCTTAGTGAGCGTCTACACCCTCTAAAGAATCCTTGTGCCAAATTTCAGACTTCTAAGCCTTTTAGTTTCGGAGGAATCGTGATGAGTCAGTGAGTGAATGGACTTCTCTTTTATATAATAGATCCCTATGAGTATTTTATCAAGTGGGACTAGGCTCCTGGGTGGTGTGGGTGGTTAGCGCATATCCTTAAGTGCAGGTAAAATCTATGAAAACAATAAATTATATAAAATATTACCTAAGTCTTATTTACTATTTTAGTAGAAGTAAAACTGTTTGTGAAAGCATTTTGTTAATCAAAGGTGTGGAATGGTCCTAAATCACTGGTGCAGAAGTACAAGTGATTTATCAACATTTTAGCTCACTCATTCGCTGTCAACGATTTAATGTTTTATGAAAGTATAACACAGTTATTTTATCCAAAATAATCTAAGATACTTTTACTTATCAAGCGTCCATTATATTCAGTAATTCGTTTATTCATCACATTAACATTCCTTATAAATTCAAATAATGCCTACTCTTCACCCTTCATAATCTAGACAAAGTCAATGGTATTAAAACTAAACAACTGAATGTGTTTGAATGTTAAGCGGGTTCGTTTACCTCTGAACCGTGCAGTGTGAACACTTGCATAGATTACCCTGCAAAATGGTGTGCGGTACACGCCACCGGAAACACGATAAGGGAATGGTGATGTATCTATACTATATATATAATATTATAAAGAGGAAAGATTTGTTTGTTTGTTTGTATTGAATAGGCTCCGAAACTACAGGACCGATTTGAATAATTCTTTCACCGTTGGGAAGCTACACTATCCCCGGGTGACATAGGCTATATTACATTTTCAAAAAAATTAGGGATCCTTACTAAAACCCGTGCGAAGCCGGGACGGACCGCTAGTAAACTATAAATTAGAGCAGCATACTGCAGTGTGCATTGTGGTAGGCAACTGATGGCTCTGCTGGTGATGCGGCTGTTAGCTGGCAGCACGTCGTGCCTCAGCCCTCAAGACACAAGCTCGCGGGATAGTTCAGTTGGCAGTATTCACTGGCCTCGTGTACAATCATGAAGATAGCTCAGTGGGTAAGTAAGAAAAAAGTACAAGTAACAAGTCACTAGCTTACTGACTAACTCACTGACCTGCCCCGCAAACTGGCCTCGTGTCCAGATGGCATCAAGCACGCCACCTACAATCCAACACGCGATTCACCAACATCAACTTTACATAAAACACTCGTAAACTAGACTACATAAAAGTTCTATACGACCTACCTACATACACCTCATTCCCATGTGAAAATTTAAACAAAACCATACATGCCACTGGCACGGCACTGGGTGCCACAGCAAAACTTAACTTTCTATTGTTATGGAAGGAAATAAATGGATTTACTGTTTGTTTCGGAGATAAATTACTAGAATTCGACAGAATATTGTTCGTGTAAAGAGAAAATCAATCAAAACCTACCATCGCTTGGTCGCGCCCGTCTATCGAGAAAATTATGAAATGTAGATTGAATATAAGTTATACAACCAGAATAATTGGTAGACTATATTGGTCAAGGAGCACTATTTGTCTTGCTGTCACTAAATTGCCCTTCTTGGTTCTTTTTTTATTATATTATATGTGTATATTTATGATATAAATGTATATGTAAATATCATCATATTATAATATTTTATGAGCAATGTAAGTATCTTGTTTGCTATTCCATTCTTTCTTGTTACTTTTGTTTTGTTTAAAATTATATTATTGTGTAATTTTGCATTTAACTATCTATTCATTATTTATTTATTTTTTTATTGTTTGTATCTTCTATTACACAAAGCCTTGTTGATTTCATTAGTCCATTTCATCCAAAGGTTGTCTGGCAGAGATCGCTGTTTAGCGATAAGACCGCCCATTGTATGTTAGCATTATGTTTAAGTTTTATGTATACTTGTTTATCCTTAAGTTGTGGTGTGCAATAAAGTATTTTCTATCTATCTATCTATCTATCTATATTGATTACAAGCTAGCTTCTATACAATCAACGACTAAAGTAAACATGCATAATACATAAAACTCAGATTAATCTAGAATCAGCTAGTTTTTGATACCTACTTTATTTTTGAATCTAAAACTTAAATAATAATTTATCAGTTTTGTACACTGACTGTACAATATTATCTATACTCATTATAAGAATATTTGACCTGACTGACATATAGACAAAAAACACACAGCCTAAACCACTGGTCGTAGAGACTTGAAATTTTCAAGGTATACCTATTCGTTTTGGTACGTAGAGGAACTAAGAGGAGGTTGTACTAAGAACCCAAAAACAAATGGGTAGAGCGGAGATTAAACTTTTATATGAAAATAACTTCACGCAGACGAAGTCGCGCGCGTTTGGCTAGTATTTATTATACCTACTTCGTCATCTTGTCATAACTGTTCATTATAAAAAAAGTCCGATTTCATTTATAAAAACAACATAACAAAGAACACACATTTCACCGTCGTTTATTATTAAATTTACACATATTATAACACGACAAATACATAATACAATATCGCCGTGTAGCAATTCCGTAGCGTGCTGCTACGAGTTTACGGCAGCCGAACAAGGATATAATCAAAAGCGGACCTCGTAGCGCTTATTTTAAGCTACGCGGCGTGTCTATTTTTAGTCACTAGTAAAAATATAAATAAACCTAATTACGTAGCATTCAAAGTCGGCGCGGACGTCAAGGTTTTTTTTAGTACTATTTACACCAAAATTGAAAATAAAGCCTCCGTTTAATTGAATTTGTAATTATCAGGCACTAGCAGATTTTCTGGAAACCAGGTTTGACAGCATTTATTTTATTTTAAACTGTGCGATAGTTAACATTAGTTGATAAAGTTACTAATAATGAGCATTCACATTGATAAAAATGCATTGAATGCAACTTATAATAAAAAAAATGTACACACATTCATACAACGCCTTCTAAGCCTGAACTAAGCAAAGCTATGGGGACCAGGGGCCGTATCACGAGCTTATGTATTCGTTCGGTCGATGCTGTAATTTACATACGTATCACCAGCACATAGAATGTCAGTTCCTCGGTAATTTTCGTAAATTAGCTAACACGGATATTCTTTCTCTATCTAACTTGTGTAACGTTCCAAAACTAGTTATCATTATTTGAGTATTTATCGGTAATTCACGGTTTTTATGTTTCGTTTTTCTATTCCCTCGTAAATCTTTAAAAATACTAACACCTTGTTCTATGATTTTACAAACTATTAAAGATGCCGTGTAATAAGATGAATTTGACCAAATACCAATATATAGCATAAAAAAAATCTAATGGAATTTCAAAATTTTACGAGGTTGATACCAAAAACAGATTTTGAACGCACATTTTGCAAGTAATTATCAATGTTACCATCTCACACAAGCAACGCTTATACAAGCGTTGCCTACAGTTAGTGTACATTGTACTTAGTACATGTGCATGTGCTTTTTACTATGGAAACCAGAGAACTTATAAAATAGTAATGTACGTTATAATAGTAATAGAATATGACACCCAGACATAGAACAAACATCTGTGTTCATCTCATAAATGTTTGTTCTTAGAGGGGATCGAGTCCACAACCTACAGTGCAGAAGGCAGAGTTACTGCCAACCTAGCTGTGTTAGTTGCATCTATGTAATTATATTTGTTCTATCTGGCTGTTGTATCGTATTTACCAAAAATACATTACAAATAATCCATTATCAGAGCGATCACCTCACAGAAGTTGTGTGGGGAATCAAAACGTTGATATAATTTTTTTTTAATATAAGTAATATCTAGAACATTTTAAAATTACTAAGTTAAACCTAATTAATGCAAACTTTGCTCGAGTCCAGTTTTTAGGGATTAAGATACTGTAAACTTCATTTCCATTTCGATTTCAGTTTTGCAGTCACTCTGTAGATTCCTATTTGATTCTTCTGTATGCGTTGTTTTGTTTAGAGCAAGATTAATTTTTAATTAATATTTTTCTATTTATTATTTGTTTGTTTCGGAATTTTATTGTGAAAATAATTTGACTCTTCTATTTTTAGCGTCAGAGTGGACAAAGTCACTAGAACAACGGCAACACTTATAGTTCAGTTCTTTCAGATTTCAAATTACTAAAGAAACGCAACTACTCGATACTAGAGGGCGTGCTTTTTAATTCCTGTGGTAGTAAATGTCACGGGAATCTTAGTCAAACTTTGCTCATTTTGATACTAGATGGTGCTATATACAATATAATCAATTCTGAACATAGACAAGAATGAACTAGATAGGTTCCGCAAGTTACTCCATTTGCTTGTTCTATTTACTTTTCAAGTAAATTAAGTGAGATGATAAATGAGTAATATGCGTTCAGAGGTACGCTAATAAATTCAATCGTGATGTTAAAAAATAGGTAGGTACTAATCGTGATTCAAAAAAATATGGCAAACGTGTTTTCATAATAATATAGTAATAATAAATTATGACACACTAATTTATGAACGTGAAAGCTTATGAATGAGTATGTATGTCTATTCTTACTCATCTATATAACGAGTAAACGGATTTGAATGAAACTTTGAACATATTATACTGTAGTGCGTGACCTAAAATTACATAATACGTAGCCTACTTTTAATCTATCACTTATTTAAGATGAAAACTAAAACGAAGAGTGCACATTTATATGTTTATTATATATTACATGATACATTAGAAAAATGTAAATCCGTTATTGGCTATAGGGTATGTATGTATGAAACTTTCTGTAATTTCTATGAGCTGTGGATTTTGTTAAATAAATAAAATAAAATAAAATAAAAATAAATCATTTTATATAATAAACATATTTTAAGCCCGATAAAAAATTACACTCCCTTGCCGTATTTAGTCGACTGTGCCGTATCTAAGTCTGTGTTTATTAGCTAACATTGTGACTTTTGAATTTTGCTGACATTTTAGTCACGTGGTCATGTAATTGACGTTCAGAAACTAGGAAACAATAAAATCCGTATATTTTTCGGAAAGTTGCTGTTTTTTTATGTTTCTGAATAAAATGTCTGTAAAAGTATTGAAATCAGTAAAATATGTTGTAATTTACTGAATTTTTCAGTATTTATTAAAATATATTTCTAACATTTAGTTCTGGCTTTAAAACTTGAATTTAATTGACATGAAAACTATACGAAATTCTTTAGACGAAAAGAGGATTTGAACGCATGGTTTTGTAAATTATTAACACTGCAATAATGAGATGGGGCCCTACTGACCATTGCAATAAGACAAAAATAGTTGAATAATAAATAATTATCAGGAGCGCGAATTACTCCATTATTGGAGTGGAGTGGAGTTATTATACATCACATATCACATTTTTTTTGCAACAATGCATATGAGGTACCTATATGTAAAGTTATAAATAGAGAAATGCCAATACGCAAAACTACTATGATTTGATTCCTCTATTCATTTCGCAAAATGATTTAAGAGCCAATAAAATGTGAGGTACGCATTACAAAGATGCGTACATCCAAGAGGACCAAAATATTGAAAACATTGTACCAGTCGTTATTCCGTAGTATCTTGAAACCTTATAAAATTCCATTACGTTGCCGCTCCGTGGTTTGTAAATAAGTGAAACAATAATCTCTGGTCTTATTATGTAAGGAATATAAAGGGGGTCATTTTATCCAATTTGAATTTTTCTTGACTCCTTTTTGTATCAAATTCTTGCAGTGTTGATGTCAATAATGTCATTGAATTGTGTCAATGAACAGAGTTGCCATGCAAATTTTTATCGTTAAATCTATCAAATTTAGCAAAGCATGCTAATGCTTTACTAAATTGCATTTTGCATTTAACAGTCCGATTTTAAGTAGCTTTCTTCTTAAGATTCAATATGGTTTCTCAATTTTAGTTTTAGAATCTTAATGGTAATTAAATTTGTTGCCAAGAACTTAAATAATATATTAGCACGAACTAACATCCCTGTACATACTATAATGCCACAGCGTTTACCTTAAAAACATACTCCGAACATCATAAAAACGTACATCATTTCTTAAAAAGTTATTTTCTGAGATTTTCCAACCAAAATTGAAACATGTGACAAAACTGTAGCAAAAACCATAACTTACAGTTCATAAAAACACCTCGTGATACCAAATTACGGTGTCAGCTAATTTGAAACGGGTGAGCCGTTTCAATGCATTCGTAATTCAAAATGAGACCCGAATAGGCTCGAACAGACAGAGACACACAGAGATTGCTGTAAGTTCGTATAGGTTCGTGTTACAAAATTATTGACTTTTAGCATAGAATTAGTCCTAATTCTATGGACTTCTAGTACAAATAAAATACGAAGACAGCCGAACACCAACCAAACAGCCATGAATGTTTGCTGGAACTGTTAGTCGTCGGTTTGACATTTTGCAGCCGAGATATTAGAGCTCGCGATCGGGCCCCAGATAACTGTTAGAATTTTCTTTTTGTCAATACAAACTTGGAATACAATATAAAACCCAGACACAGAACAAACATCTATTTTTATCACACAAATGTTTGTTCTCGGTGGGGATCGAACCCACCACTTACAATAAGAAGGTAGAGCTACTCCGAACTGAGTTGTGATGGCAATATAATATGATATCTACACTTTCCGTATATTTTGACGACCGATGTGGCGCGGCGGGCGAATGTCCGCCTGCGACGCAGAGGTTGCGGGTTCGATTCCCGCCTTGGGATAAATGTTTGTACGAACTGCAAATATTTATTCCGGGTGTTCTGGGTATTTTCTATGTATAATAAAAAATATCTATGTATGTAATATAATATTGTATTAAGTATATCAGTCATCTAGTACCCATAACACAAGCTCTGCTTAGCTTGGGGCTAGATGATGCTGTGTGGATCGTCCGGCATTATTTATTTATTTATTTATTTTGTATAGCTACGTACAACTATTCGCGCCTCGTAGCAGTTTTATTGAACGGACATCTCCGAGCAGACATTCAAACGTCATAAGAACTTTGCAGAGCCACGGAACGTAATGTAGGTAAGTGCGCTCGAGCGATCGAGGCCGAGCTGGGATAAGAAGTGATCTTCGATAGAACTTCGTGCCTTATCGACATCGTACATTTTGCTACTCAACTAAAGTTTTGGCCACTTTTGGCTAAGCGACACCTTGTCATTAAAACATCGACCACCGCCGATATCGCCAACATAATATAAAGCTCATCAGACGCGAACACTGTTTAATCTTCTTACTGAACCCAGAATACCACAGGCTCAAAGAAAAACCTATAATACAGGCTAACAAATCGATTGCTCTAGAAACAGGAAAATGCTTCACATCATCTTATCGTTACTTCGTTTTTATGCTGCTTTACGCTAAAAGACGATGATAGTTACACAAATGGGTATGTTTTACGTTAGTGTCGAGGTCACTTATCTTTATCAACGTTTGGTTATTTTTTCCCGAAAGCTTTGGGAAAATAAAAAATAATAGGCATCTAGAAATCTGAGTAGGAAATTGCCCGCAATAGTCGGTGGTTTTTACTGTGGGCAATTGTGTATCAAAAGTCAAATCACAGAATTGTGATGACCAGTCATAACTCTTTAGACTTCTTTTGTTATTGCGGAATATTCCAAGTAAAGTTTAATTTTACACAGAAATAAAAACCTAATGAATTGTTTGCTCTTGTAGCTACCTACTTTTCAGTATAAAATGTAGGAAACCAGTTACTTTAAAACCGTCGATCTGTGGTCTTGTAACTCCGAAAGTAATGTTCCGCTTTGAGAGCGGATTTTTTTAAGAAAACTGACAACTCTGGAATGATTTTCTGCTATATTTGGTATAAATCGGTACTTTCGTTTCTGTTTTGATGGAACTCATAAGCTCTGAACCCTACTTTTAAATGAATCTCAAGCAAACTTGGAGCTCATAACATCTGATTCATCTTGAAATATTACAACGGACACCAGGGTCAAAAAAATACAATAATATAGTAGTCACTGTCTGGAAAAGGGAATTTATCAATGCAAAAATTTACAACAAATATTCTTATGACGTCATGGTATTTGCTATTTTGCAGCTGTATACATAAATATAATTATCTCACGTACTTACTAATTATCGTCATCGTCATCAGCCTAAAAAAAGCCACTGCACGACATAGGCCTCCCCTATAATTGGGGGAGTTAGCTAATAGTCCAGGTGGATTGGTAACCGAAGTATGTAAATGCTGCTGCCCATCTGCTGGTGCGTTTTCTTAATCGCTTTTTACGATATCCATGGGAGGTTATGGAGAGGTTCTATTCCAAGCCCAGGCCACTATTAGTTTGTTAAATTGTCGAGAATCTGCTGTTTTTCGTAAACATGCATTTGAGCGATACTAAACAGACAACATTGCTCGTGACGGAAAAATTATTATTTTTTCGTCTCTCCCAATGAACACGTATAGTTCTGTTGTGGTTGCTTTGTTCTAGTCACGTACGCATATCTGTAGCCGTATCATTTTTATATTCCATCTGCGGTCGTCAAAGTTTTATTAAATCCTTGTCGATTCGGAAAATCAACTTATCTCTATCCGGGGATCGACTTTAGTAAGTACTTAAGCCTGTATCGTATGTTTTGAGCCAAAACAGATTTTACAGTCTTGGGATGAGTAAATATATTAAAAGACATACAAGCTGGTTCACAAAAGACTGCGCTACAAGTACTGCATGGTAGAATAAATCGAAAAACAAGGTTTAGGTCACGGCAAAATCTGCAAGTTAAAAATGTTACAGAATTTTTCAAACAATAGTAATCGTTAGTTTAGGTACAAGTCCTGCATGTTAGAATTTATAAGAACACCGCCAAAAATCTGGAGAAATTCCACAGAGATCGGAAAAAATTGGCCGTACGATTTTACTATGGCCCAACGTCATAATATGCAATTTATGACATTGTAATATAATTATTTCTTTTTTAATATTTTGTAACGTCTAGTTGACATGTAATTTGTAGTTTAATTTTTTTGATTTTACTGTAGTATTCTGTAATTTATATTTGACTAATTGTTACCTACTGATTTTGTATTTTATTTCTTTTTTGTTGCTATATTTTGATTTGTTACTAATTTAATTAATGTAATTGGTGTGTAACCTTTTAATTATATATAAATAAATAAACACCAAATAAATACGCGGCACAAACGAGTTCCTTCATCAGTGTCTGCGGACCGAGCAAATGCTCGGTGCTGCTCTGCGCAAAAAAATTCACGAGTTATTTTATAGCGCCGACAGAACAGTAAACATTACAATAATGGTAGGATACTTGTAAGTACCAATATATGAACGTTTACGCATGTATATTCGTACCTACCTAGACTTACTACCAACACTGCTAGTGCCAATGAGGTAAGATATATACTAAGATTTGTACGACTGATAAATACATTGTAGAAAACATCAAAACAGTGAATAATTAAGTCATGGGTTTTCTTTCATAAAAATCACCATAAAATATGAAATAGTGCGCGAACACGCTTAAGTAATCAGTAAATTCTCTGACGATTCCTTAGTTTTCCACGCAGGTGTTTTCACATCGAGCAAATGAGTAAAAAAGAAAAATAAGATGCAAAATGGCACCTACCTCCTAACTGGAAGAGTTGAAACTGGCACAGTGGAGTTAGCTCCATTTTTGTGAACTACACGTCCAGTGAGAACATCTATTGCCTGGAAAGACAAAAAAACCGATTAAAAACTGCGCTTACTATACAAAACTTATTTACTTCATATTTATCCGTACGACTTTTCCGTTACGATCCTATCTTGTTAATGATTTTGCTTCACATGTTTGTATGTATGTATGTAACTACAAACATATACACAAACATGCATCAACGGTTAGAAAGTTATGCACTATTTAACATATATAACTATATATGAAGTAACTATGCTTGTTAGTTAGAGCATAACTTTCTAAAGATTGATTCGATGTGCGTGAAATTCGGTAGTAAAATAGGTTGTGGTTAAGAAATTTCTTGGTTTATATGCATCAAATAATAATTTTTTTTTACAATAAATAAAAAAGCTCGCGACTTCGTCCACGTGACTTTCATACAAATTTCAACCCCCGCTGTACCCGTTTAGGGGTTGAATTTCGGGAATTCCTTTCTTAGTATACCTCTACGTACTAAGACAAATATACTCTAAAAATTTCTCTACGACCAGTGGTTTAGGATCTGCGTTGTCTATATCTCAATCAGTCAGTCAGTCAGTCAGGACAAAGATTCTTATGATTGGTATATAGATAGTATGCTATTCTACTCGAATAGCTTTTATTTTATAAAAACACACCCAGGATGACTGGAAGATAATCATATTAGCATTAAGCTCTCCTAGTGCTTCATTGTTCCGTGCGAAAGTTTTAAATAAACAAATGCTGAAACTTTGCACAAAAACATGCTAAGTAGTGCTTACCTTACCAAATTAGTAGGGAGTAGGCAAGGGCAAATCCAATGTTTTGTTTGAAATATGCAGAATCAATCGTAGCCTAAACTACGCAACGACATCTGAGATCCCAGTTACTACTACTATTGTTAAATAAAACTCAGGTTATCTCTGTTTATTTAGATAAATTTGGCTTCAATGTCACTAAAATCTTACTTAGTTCTAGTTTCGTGGCCGGGCCTGCGGCCACAGGACATGACGCCGCACCGTCTTCCTTTCACCCTTCGCACGTCATGCCCCTTAGTCACAACTCAACTTCTGTTTTTTCATGAACAGAGCACTCATCACGGGCTAACTAACCAGCGTATCCTAAAATAAATTTATTCTAAACGGTTCCATCCCAACCCAGCGTCAATGCAGGGCAATATCGTTAAACAACCACAAACGGAGATCATGCACCCACAAAGTGGCCCACGAGTGCTCTCTCAAGGTAATTAATAATTTGAAGGGGGGCAGAACCCACACCCTCCCCCTCCTATGTGACTCAATCTCTAAATATTACTTTAATCCCCTTTATTAGCTTTACTGTTGAACTTTAATTAAGTGCAAGGTACGAGCTGTACCTAAGAAAATAAGTGACCACCGTAAATACGAACCAAAAGTTACACTTATGTTATCTTTATATCTTCTATCATTTATTTTCTTAAAAGAATTTATTCACTTACAGAAAAAATACAATTAATCCTAGTAATAGCTTATTACCATTAGGCGTAGTTTTATATGAGAAATTTATACAATAATGAGCATTCCTTGCGGGTAGATTTGTTAAATCCACGCTACGCGCTTAGCACAGATTAGCGCATAGTAGCTACACTCCGTGGGTTTATCTTTTATCTAGGTTATTTCGAAACGTAATTGTTTATGTGTGTCGTTTGATATGCATATGACCAATGTTTCTATTTATCAGGAAAATTGGAGAGGTACTTGTTCAATATAAATGCAAAACTTTGATAAATAGCCTTTATTTTTCTTTCCACTGTACCTATATAGCTACGCATAAAAAGTTGTGTTGTTTTACTAGCATCAGCAGATTCACTGCTACTTATCAAACCTGCTAACTCTGAGAGCTACTTCTCCATGACCGTAGTTCTTCTCTATTCATCAGTTAAAAGCAGAAACTGTTTAAAGCATAGTGTGATTTTAGAAGCAATTACATAGACACTATTACCTGCAAGCGTCGTAACGTTGTGCCCCATGTTACAAGAAATTCCAACGTCGAGCACTTGCTACATTTGGAAAATATTAGGATAGTGTCTGAATTCTTGACATTTACTCACAGCAGCTTATTGACGTGACGAGTGCCAGTGGGACGCCGTCCTTCCGGCGAGACCTGCGCGACTCGCACGCAATATAGCCACCTTTCCGGTCATATAAGCTGCCGCAAATATAACATTTTACGAGCAGCCATTTTACCATCGTAAATTTTCACCGAAATATCCGTCGCGGATTTTCAAATTTTTGCGTTTTAAAACTTTGTTAAATATAAACAAAGCAAAGACAGATTTACATTTCTGTACGGTAAAAACGTATATTTTTGCCTAAACGTACATATAACATCGCATCTACCTATCTAAATATAATTACTTTACCCAAACTTGAGTGTGGGACTGTCGAATGAAGTTTTTGATCTCTGCCTTTTTATGTATCAATTGTCTGCTTCAGAAACTATCCTAAATAATAAAGTGTGTATAAAAGTTTCAGGCCTTGGCTTTGCTAACGTGTTATCTAGACGAAAAGTAGGAACTAAACTAAAAGATGTGTCACGAACTATTTTATTGAGATTGTTTCAGTGTGATTAGATGTTTGTCATCTTTAACAATCTATCTATACCTATATCAATTATAAGAATATTTGCCTTGACTGACTAATTACTGACTGGCTGACATACATAGAGACAATGCACAGCCTAAACCACATAGGTCGTAGACTTAAAATTTTCAGGTTTTATTCGTCTTGGTGCGTGAAGTTGTATAAAGAAAGGAATTCCTAAAATTAAACCGTGGTACAGCGAGTGTCGAAGTTTGTATGAAAATAACTTCAGCTAATAATACATAAATAATAAACGCAAAATGTTTTTTATTTTAGCGATTTACTACATCAAAATGGCTGAAATTTGGAGGTATCATTAAAACCTGCTTAAATTAAACGAAATACTAATATGCCAACTTATTGATAAACAGTCTTCTAGTTAGCGTTGGCTAAAAAAAGAAAATAACGTGACAGCAAAAGGAAGTAGATATGGTTTCCCTTTTTTCCGCTACTCCGTTCACGCAACATGGCAGGCTTTCCGCCGCTAAAAATTAACATGGTTGAAATATGTCGGAGTTAATAGTTTATTTTTTCGACTCGTAAGTATCGAGGTTATTGCAAGTTAGAAGAACGAATTAAATATCTCAGCATTTGTTTCAAACGGTAATCGCCATTGTGATGACCACAAACCAAAGTTAGTGTAATAAAATTGTATAATGTTGACTGTTGGTTGTTTAAGGTTTTGCAACCATGCCAAAACACAAACTTCCAAGTTTGGGAGATTATTGTTGCGAATGCATGTATGAAATTTATATTTAGGACGAAAAATTAATTATTAATAAAATTCTGGCTAGGGAACAAATTGAATGGAGACTTGAAATTTCGAGACATTTCCCAAATTCAACCCCTACACATGGTTGAAGTTGTATGAAAATTAACTTCGCTCTAACGAACTCGCACGCTTTTCGCTAGTAAAAAAAAACTAAATTAACAGATCGGGAGCGCAGCCTAAGAAACACTCGTTATTCATAACGCAAAACCAATTTCCTAAGTGTCACAGGATTATAGCCGCTTTAAAAGAAGAAAGTAGCGCAATTTGTCAGACTTATATGAAATGCTCGTAGTTCAATAATTTATTAGGAGGCGAATGCTAAAATTAATTTTTTAAATACTAATATGAGTCACAACGGAGATAGAAAGTTACAACCAAAGAAACTCATATGAAACTGGGATAAATTTGGCTTCCTAAAATTCAACCGTAGCCGTCAGTCTCTTTTTAATAGGTACTTACGTAGGTGTACACGCTTGTGTGTAGGTACGTAATCATTACGTACGTACACACAAGCGAAGCTTAAGTCGACAGGATGTATGAATTACAAGGCAAATCTATGACCTTTTACTTATGCGGTAAGATTAAGATATTAGTTCCTCTCCAGCAAAATACATAAAACTTTCAATATAATGTGGTCTCGGGTATCTAGGACACTTTGAAGCCACGTCTTTTACGAGGGTCCTAACGAAATAATGTGGATGCCAGCACTAATAGACAAGTGTACGATGCTTAGAAGAGTCAATATCATACCTATTAAGCTTCTTAAGTAGGTCAGTAGCAATATCTGTGGTGTGTGTGAGTAAGATTCAAAGTTACTTTGGCAATATCAAACCGATAGGGCTTGAACAATAGAAACAACAATAGAATTTAGATACTACAGAAATTCTGTTAGCAACTGAAGTCGTATAATGCAGGCTACTAAGCAGTATTTATGCGATTTTTATTTGACACATTCAATGAATCCTCGTAACGAAATATCATCAGATTCATCTTTCAATCGTGTCAATCTCCAATCTCGATTCTTCGAAACTGACTTTTTGGCTTAGAATAAGAAACTAATATTCTTTGCTTTTTGGACAGGCACAATTCAAACAATTTAGTGTCAATGTCGCGGAGACGACAAAAAATTACGAGAATTGCCCCTGTGATGCAACGTTCACCTAGTGCGTTCAATCAACCGAATTTACGTACTTATTCATGTTGATCCCAGTTTACACTTGCATAATTACAAAGAATTAAAGTTTTTACATTGATGACGGGCGCGACGACAACTCGACTGGAGCGCTACCGCATTGCCGCGCGTTGTCACTTTACTCGCTAATGCCCTTTTACTGTACTAATGGAAGTGTACAGAGAAGAAGTGTAAGCCGGGCTTTAGGGATAGCTGCAATAACACAAATCGTGCGGCTTTTAGTCCGAGTCCTCCTATAACTCTCCACATCATTATGTAACCCAAAACTGCAGTTTTTGTTCCGAGCTCATTAAACAAATACCTGCTATAAATTTATACTTAACCTTAATTGTCCTGTCTTTGTAAGTCTAAGTTACATTTATTTACAAAGAAAACTACAACTAATACAAGTGTTTATAATTGGTATGTACAAAATACATATGAAACAGTTAAGCTATATATAGATAGTTGCAAACGATCTAAAGATAGCTCAACTGATCCAGATCAGTGCCAATCGGAAGCATTTCCAAAACACTGGCTGCATTGCCACGCTGAATGGCACCATTTCTCGACCGTGATAATGTAATTAGACTCCACTCTAACTGCTCTACAAGAAACCTTTTATCCAGACACTCATCTAATAAACAATGCAACTCATATTGAGTATGTAAACAACATGATATAAGTAATGGTTTATTATTGTAGAAGCATAGTACCTAAAAAACGATTTCCGATTACAAATCGCTTTGCTAGTAGGTAATTTGATAATTTCGGTGAACGCCCTATTACACGCGGCCACCAGAGACCACAAATAACAGCTAGTTCATCTGCCCTACAGTCGACGATTCTATGATAAATAAGTATTTCATTATAATACTTTCACATTATAGGAAAATCAAACTATAAGGTTTTTACGGCGCAAAGATTTCGCGCGGCCACCGCGATGCCGCCCCGTATAAACGCGCCCTAAGAATCATGCATCAGATAACCGTAAGCAGGATAGTTCGCTAGATAGTTTGTTTACCATTATCCGTATCGTAAACAACCGAATAGCTAGGTTGGAACTAGCCATGCCCAAACAGACCCGAACAAATTGATACTACGGCATCTTCGTACAAATTAGAAACTCATAGTAGGGGGGCAGAACAGCCTAAATTGAAAATTAGAATCCTTAACAAGCAACTGTCAACGAGAAAACATCACAATGACGTTAGTTTGAGATCGCTATTGAAAGATGAAACCGCTCATTGCACTTACTGTTACTGTGCGTGTATCTGGGGTATTATAGAGATGGTTTTATTACAGAACGTTGGATTCGGAGATTTTCATTTGTTTGTCGGAAAAAAAGAAAGAAACAAGTTTAATTGACGCACACAAATACATACACGGAACTTAAATACAGTACAGGAAACAAAAAGACAGTAGTTACCTAGGTACCCACTCTGTTGATAGAGAGGTATGGAAGAAAGAAGGTGCAGAGTAGTTCTTATATGCTGGGTGTGACAAACAGGCCCTGTCTCAGCGAGGTACTGCTGACCATCCATTGATAGTAAGCAGCGCTGGTTTTCAGACAAAATTAAACTGGAACCGAAGTCGGAGTTGAAGACGGACGCAGAAAAGAGATGACTAATAAAATAGTGCACAATAATCAGCTTCTTCAATTTCAGTCTAGAAATAATATCTACACCTATGCCTAGGTGTTAAAAATAAAAATAACCAAATTGTAAATGTAGGTACCTTACGAGTTTTATTCATTCATAGATTCAGAAACTGCAGGTATACGAAAGCTTAAAATGAGTCAGCTGGTATCTCTTGAAGCTGTGGCGAGCCTCGGTAAATAGTAAGTAAACGATTGGAAGGTGCGTGAGAAACGAAAAATGTAACGACATTGGAAATGTTATAGTGAAGTATATCGTTTACTAACCTGCACTGATTACTCGAGGGTCTCCGGTTTTTTTGCCGATATCCTACTTACATTACAAATACGA
This sequence comes from Electrophaes corylata, assembly GCA_947095575.1. Lineage (NCBI taxonomy): Eukaryota > Metazoa > Arthropoda > Insecta > Lepidoptera > Geometridae > Electrophaes > Electrophaes corylata. The sequence continues at coordinate 7,054,586 of OX352703.1, forward strand.
ATGTTTAGATGTTGATGTTTGTTTGGATGTTTGTGACTCAATCACGCTCGAACTTCTAGACCAATTTAGATGAAACTCAGAATAAATATAGTTCATAGCCAGGAATAACATATAAGTTTTGTATCACAAAAAAAATACAGACACCGAGTAAGACCAACCAAACAAGGCTAGGAAGAAGTGTTTTATGTTTTTACCAAAATTAAGTGTTAGTAAAACTACTGCCAAAAAAAGGCAAAGCCGCAGGCAGCAGATATTAAAATTTACTTCATAATCAACTTCTGTTTGACATTTTTCACTAAATATACTATCGTAAATCTACACTAACGAAATTGTGTTTTTGCAGGCTGCACCTATCTATTCCACGTGATATAAGGATGTACTTACATATACATTAGGTTATTTCTTTGCTTATTTATTAATTTTATAGTATTTTATGTAGGTACTTTTATTTCCGTCATTAAAAAAACTTTTCGCGTTACTTACAATTTATTAATTACAAAAAACACCATCTTTTGACATCACAGCTTGACCTATCGAATAGTACGAGTATAACCACAGATAAGATAATACTATGGAATAACTAAGTAACTTTTTATTCCTACTAAGTATTTCCCTAATGCAAAGAGAAGATTATATCCCTTCTTTCGCCATTATCGGATCGATTCTCTTGAGATTATCTGTGGAATTCTCCCGGGATACTTTTTCGTTTAACTCTTCAGAACGCAAACTTGCCAAACTAATAATAGGATTGGATAAAACTCTATATATTATATAAAACTATGCACTACTTTTGCGTCAAGAAAAGTCTATCCAATGTATACCTAGCTATTCATAAGTATTATTTATTTCTGTAATTGTATTTTTCCCTAGTTCCAAAGTGATCCTCCTGATTTCATTGCGTAAAAAAATCTGTCCTAGAATAAATAATGCTTAATTTATTGCCGTCTCAATCAATGCATAATGACAAACACTGACAGAAAAAAAGTTAAGCAGTATTTAAATGTTAATAAGGATTATAGGTATGAGGGTAAATTCCAAAAATAAATATGTTTTGTATTTATTTTTAGAACGTATAATTATGGTTATAATTCAAATCAAAAGCACTAAGGAGTATTGATATCAACTTCGATGCAAATCACTTCCAAAATAACTTTCTATCCATATTTAACCCCGTCAAGCGATGAGTTTAAATAAAATACGAAACACGTCTTCCATAAATTCTGTTAAAGAATGTTTATGCAAAATTTTAAGTAGATTGGACCAAGGAATTATTATTATTTATATTTTAAGCTTTACCCCCCTTTTTTCACATCTTTAGGGGTACAATTTCAGAAAATCCTTTCTTACCGAATGCCTACGTCATGCAAAAAACACACCATCCAAGTTTCAGGTCTATACAATCAGCGGTTTAGGCTGTGCGTTGTTCCGTCAGTCAGTCATTCAGGACAAAAAAATTTATTGGTATAGATGACGTCATGCTCCTGACGCTGAACCATGAATAAAAATATCTCAGCATCTATTGTTTGTCTGAATGGTATATTTTTTAAATAGTGGTTGCAGATATATTTCATGATAAACTAAAGTTTTGAATTAACACATCAAGGTTTGTGAAAGTCATCGTATTTCAGCCCATTTCACCTTCAGCAAAGTATCGATTGACAATCACTTAATTCTTCAGCCTGTCTCATATTATCGGGCAACCCTCGGCTTGCTGGCTATTTATACTTCAACATTGAACTTTGTCCAACTTGATTTCCTCCAGGTACTTGGCTAAGAAAGCTTGTTTTATAGACAACATATTTTTTTATCCAAATAGTTACTGCAGCCTCTTTACAAGTACCAAACTAAAGAGTTTTCTAGATAAATAAAAATAAAGACTTTGAAACGATCACTATTACCCAGAAAAAATAATTTTATCGGTCAACCTTTAACATTACTTTATAGTTGAAAGTGGGAAAATATTTACTTATAATTTTATTAACGTCGTGCTTACATCATAGCTGCTTCTAATTATATCGATGAATGACCAAGCTATTACATACAAATTAGAAACGGATATCCTGTACAGAAACTAATTTCACGCTGTGACGAAACCAGATTAAGTACGTGCATATTATATTAAATTATCATATGGACCAATTAAGGGTCAACCACTAGTTATGCACTTTATTTTTGCCTTTCGATTAGCGCCTTTGTAGTGAGCAACTGACCCAAAAGGCTCAAGCCCGTTTAAAATACCTAAAAAGAAATTTCTTTAACAACAACTTTAACAATTTTAATAAGGAAAAAGGCCAAGCCGAATTTATGCTTTTGAAAATTTCTTGCCAAGATTTTTCAAAGGTAATGCTAGTATTATCATCGGTATAAAAATAATGCTATTAAAAAAAGAATAAAGTAAAAACTCTCCTAACGACTAAAACATGTCTTGGCCAACCGAACTAAGTTTCTTCAAGTCTTTCAAAATCACGTTCCACTCGCGTGCGAAGTTTTCGAGTGACAAGAAGAAACTAGTCTACTGGTTTTGCGGTTGTCAGCGGGAAGGAACGGCGCTCCTCTAACCTACTTCCTTAATACCAGGTCAATGCCGGTTATCACCAGCTGGCAGCGTGATTGTCTTTGGTTCAGCTATTGTTAGAAGCACCTGAATCAATCACGATAATAGCATTGAATCAAAGGCCGTGCAGCCGGGCAGCCGCTCGGTTCATTGCTTTTATCTCTACGGCTTGCTATTTATTTTAATAAATACTGATATTGCAACGGAATGGAATTGAATAGACATAAAACTCGTAAAATGAAATAGGTGTGGCTCGTAGCAGCGCGTAGCACGCTACGCCACTCGTAGAGCTGAGCTACGCACCTCATAATTGCGAAACTTCTCGTTGCAAAGCTCTCTTGAGTTTTTGCCATGCAAATATCATCCGTAATGAATCAGTTTATGAGTCTAACCACGAGAGAGCACAAGTTTCTCAACGTCGGATTTCGCAAATCTTTATACATACTACGCAGTAAAGGTGCAAAGAAACGATAATACCAAAACAAAACCACAGACGCAGTCGGCAAATACCAGATCCGTTCTTACTAGCGTGCTTGCGAAATTATTTTGTTGCTATGTTTCCATCGCATTTAGACGAGATACGTTTATTATAAAAATGAGGAACGATATGTTAAAAAGTTTATTATTTAATTCAGACTGTTAGACTATAAAATAAAACCAAATAGAATAGAAAAAAACATCGGCATAATTGCTTCTGGCATATCACTACCGATCAAAAGCGATTGATTAAGTACGAAGTTTCGAGAATTGGTTTAGTGTGTAGTTGGACGCATCGCAGCATACAGGCAAAAACACAAATCAACTACATATTGTGAGCTAAACCTCGGGCAAGACCTAAAATTTCATAACATCACATTATCTTCCTGCATCGCAGCACATTCCTGCAATATGCAATTTCCTGTTTGAAACGTTGAAAGCAATTCCGTGAAAGCATCTTTAATATCTCGTGCAGGTTTATATGTTTCAGATATATTCCTATTAACGAAATGACTCTAAAACCAAGGCGTATGCAGGGAAATACCAACGATAACGGTTTATTATTTGTTATTAAACGATTAACTTGAAATGTACATACAATTTGTTTACGATTGAATGAAAACTTTTTGGTCTGATAAAATCCTAAACTCCACGCATACTTTTGTATTTTTTTAATTTTGAAGTGCATTTGATTTGACGGTGTAGGATAGATGGCCAGATGTTTTAAAGAAATATTAAACAACCGGCATAACTGTTAACCATTACGATGCGCGATACAAAAATTATTTTTAAGTAAGATGTAGATATTCCAGTTGTTAATGGTGGCGGTGACGCGAGTGCCGTAAATATCATAAGAAAAATATTCGGATAAACACACATTCGACATTTCCTAAAAAACGTAAATAACGATCAGAAATATAAGCCCTTGACTGCGAGGTGAAGTGGTGGTGAGTGCAAGTGAGCGCGATGGCACATTGCCAGCCCACATCCATGTTGTCAGTGCTTCGACGATCATTCCGCACTTCTTGTTCCGACGAACAACCACAACAATATACGAAGCAGAATAACCTCTTATAAAACATTTCCTATATATTATAGGCGTGTATGTGTCTTAAGTTATGTTTAAACGTGCCTTTACATTCACTTTAGTTGGTTTCCAGCCCATCGCCGAAGACGACGTTTTACTTCATCGTTTGAAAGCTCTGACATTTTGTACCTATTTTTTTCGAATAGGAAAAGTACATTGGTGCGCGATTCGAACCCAGACTCGATCCCAATATATTTAAACAAAAATATAAACTGAGATGCTAATGGGTGCAAGTATTTACTAGTTTGCTAAGCAGCTTAATTGATGACGATTTCACTGGTAACATACTGTATTGGACAATAACAAACAATAAGGAATTCCCAATGCCAGTATGCATCATTTGCGTAGGTAAGATACCTGATACCTGATCTTCCACCTGAAATACTTACCGTATTTCAGGTGGAAGAGCTTTATCGAGTGAATCTAAACGAAGAATCATACCATAACTTTAAAGGATTTTTATACAGTGTATTTATGTGTGAAATAGAAAAAATAAAATAAATCACGGCTGTAATTTCTAGGGAAGGCATGTGGCTAACCAGTCAAAACAGTGCAGTGCAGGGAAACCTTTGTTTTGTTTGGCATTAGCTAGCGCTAGTAAAATTTTCACCAATATAAACCAATTTTTTTCTTCTATAAACTACTAGCAAACAATGTTGGTATGATCGACGATAAAAGTAGATTAGCAATTATATCAGTTATTCAACACCCAATTACGCTGGGTTCAGATAGTCATAACTCAAGGTGAATCTTCAAAAAAGGTTCCTTGGTAACCTTGGTCGAAACTTTTGTTTGTTTTTTTGTACGAGTTGCTGTTTCTTGAAACCAGCAGATGGTTCACCTGATGTTTCGAAGTTACCATCACCTATAACAAAGATTACCGCGCAAGTAACGTTTGTTAGAAACATACCCTACGGTGCACCGCTCCGCGTCCATCAGCCTGAGGCATACAGGGGCCCAATTCACTAAACGAAATATTGTCAAATTCAAATTTCGATCATGTCAATCTCCAAATGGCATTTTTGAAATTGACAAATCAGGCTGGCCAAAATTCGACATTCAAATTCTTGTTTCAATCTCATCTCAACTTAAAAAAATTACGAGAATTGGGCCTCGGATGTTAAGCCACATGTGCCTGTAACATCACCGACACCCTGACTCATCAAACCGGAACACAGCAAACTGCTTGACGGCAGAAATAGGCATGGTAGTGATGAGCTGATTTAAAAAATCATAACTGGCTGATTTAATTAACTAGTGAAGCTATTTTCATACAGCCTTCAACCTTCACTACACGCTTATACACCAAGAAAGAAGACAAATATACTTTGAAAACCTCGACCGTCTGTTTCATATTGGTCTCTTATCCTCTATCTAAAATAGTTGATAAGTCTGTTGCCATCTCCATTTGTTGACATGAAAATGACAGTGACAGTATCATTTTATAGACCCGTTATAAAGTTTCAGGGGTTATGAAACAGACCGCACCGTCACTCGTTCTCTACCTGTGCGTGGGCTATACGTCAGTCAGTCAGGACAAAAATGGATATAGAATTAAAACCGCCATCTGTGTTATCAATTTCTCTAACTCTACAAGTCTGAAAAAATAAGAGTTATATCTTCTTGGATTACTTTTGCAAAGTATTCTTTGAATATTTCTTAACTGGGTCAAAGCAGTTATGAATCAAAGAAAGGTTCATTCAAAATTGTTCCAGAAAAATAGTTTGAGCATACCAGCGTGGCTTGGGGCCAAAACTACAGCAAGGCTTAATGTGGTGTGAACTTTTACGATGCCAAATGAACTCAAAGAAAACGACCACAGTGCCAATGGAATCAATTGCTGACGTTTTCTGAATTTCATTTGTACCATAACACACACAGAGATAAACAAGTACGACGCCATAATATACCCATTTAATAAAAAATACATCAAATCTGTGATCGCCCCTACAGTACGAGCTATATTTTTACCAAATTTAATCTCTCGATCGGTTTAGTGATTTACCCGTAAAAATAGAGGAGACACACCTTTGTAATTTCTGTCATAATAAAATCTGTCATTGAAAATGTCTCACAGAATCGCCCTTTACTAACAAGTACAAGTACCTTCACCTACATACTCTCGTAGATACAAACGTCTGACGTCGTTCTTTTTCAACGAAAACTGTTTAAAGCCAATTTGTAAAACTCACCACTATCAAAGATTTAGAAAGGTTATAAAAGCTCGTATAACACCTTCGCAATCTAGGTACTCGAGTCTGTATCTGCGTATAGATAGGTGTGCAACCTCGATAGGAGGGATTCCCAAGATGGGAGTTACATTACATCTCAAGCTGATAACGAGCTTTTCTCCGGTTGCTTCCCGATTTTCTATACCTACCTACACTCCTCGTAGTACGAAGATAACAGGAGTTAACGTCATAGATTAGATTTAGCCTTTTGGTTGTTGCTGATGTTTTAACAAAAAGCATTAAGTACCTACTAAAGTCGACGCTTATGCACTTTTCCCAAAGCTTTTTCTAGGTTTAATCTGTGTGGGTAAAACTTATAAGAATCTTTGTCTTAACTGACATAATAGCAACGCACAGCCTAAATCACTGGTCGTAGATACTTGTAATTTTCAGGGTATATTTATCTTGGTACGTAGAGGTGTACAAGAAAGGAATTCCTGTAATTCAACCCCCAAACGGGTACAGCAAGGGTTAACATTTTTATGAAAAATGTAAGAGAGCCTCACAGAAGTCTGGCTATCACATGAATAGCTCAGTCTGTGTGTTTAATGGTGTGAGGCCAGGGTTATGTAAATTATGTTCTCTATAATCTACCAGTCAGAATACCACAAAATAACTCAAAACGTTATTTAAGGTTCGTTATAAGTATGTATAAAACGTTATACTATCATTATCAGTGCCTCTAAACTAAATTAACCTTTGGCTAGCCCCTCAGGACGTTGTAGCTTGAACCTAGAAACCAATCAAAGTCAAGGTGCCAGTTCTTCGTGGCTAAGCCTAGAAGACCAGGCAAGAAACTTACGCCTTGGTTTCTAGCGTTTTTTTTTTATGACCTTTTCACAAATTAATAGTAATATCAATAATGAAGCTTCTACTAGTGCCATTGTAACTTAATTAGACAAAAGTGAGACAAATAAATATAAAAATAAATTGAAACATCCCACCATCAGCAATGATCATATTTGTACGCAAAATAATATTTGATGATCGTTAGGGCTCGTTGTAAAATATTAACCTTATGTTATTTGCATCCTGCAATAGATGAAAGATTATGTAGCAGTGGTCTATAAATAAGTAAAATTAGGGTGCGCTTCCTCACTCGGCAGTCAACCAGCCACACACTTCGTAGCATATGTGCCGTTATGTAACCTACGTGCTTATTGCTACCTCGTAAATAACTACACAAATATTACCTTTTGCTCATATATTATTAACTTATGCAGTAAGTACCTACTAGTGCTTACATAAAACATGGTGCAGTTTTATATAAAATGTTAGAGTAGAGTATTGTTTTTTTATAGATCGAGGGCATGACTCCTTTCATGACTTTTCTTTAACTCGCGTGGTTTTGGACTTGTCCATCACCGCCCTTCTCAAAAAACCACTCTCAATTATCAGAACGCACGCGAGTTCCTACGCGTAAAGTTATTTTCATAAAAACTTCAAGCTCCACTGTACCTTTTCAGGAGTTAAATTACGGGAATTCCTTTCTCAGTACACCTCTGCGTATGAAGATGAATTTTACATTGGTATACATAAATAGTATATATTAGGAGCACATGTGGACCTTTTCAACCATAAAGATCGTACCGCAATGATTAAAATCAGGTAAATAAATTCTTATTGAAAATTTACATAACAATACCAAAAACATTGAATTTATTTATGAATTAAAACGTACACCCGAAACCTGTAATTTATAGAAGGGTGTTGGGCGAGGGACACAGTATAAATCATAGCGATATTTGCCCATAAACCTACCTAAAGCCGTTCCTAACATTAATTAGAAAAGGACCTTAGCCCTGTTAGAATTTGCTTTAAATTACTTCGTAATTAACTGCTAGCAAGATTATTCATGGATTCAAATACCTAATACACCAAAGTTTTTTGTTATCAGTCTTTAGTGAAATAACTTTTCTCATAGGTAACTAAAATAATAACTTATTTTGGTCATTGGAAAAGTTGGACCAAATCATGGAAAACTGATGAAAATACTGTAGCATTGGTTTTATAATTAACCGTGATTTGGCTCTACCTTTGGTATCTTTCCAGAAAGGTACTAATACTACTTCAGCCTAAAAAAGTCCACTGCTGGGCCTTCCCAACTGCGGCCACCACGTTTGGCAGAAGGATTGGTGGTCTTAGTGGCCGCAGTGTCGATGTTCAGTCAGGAGATACTGCTATCCATCTTGCTAGGGCATACCCAAGTCGCCTTCTACAACATTCGTGGGAGTGGGAGGTGATGAAGAGGTTATTTTCTCAGCGGGAAACCTCAAGAAAGCTACAACTTTTTATTTACATTTGGCACACTTTGCTGTGTGAAAACACGATTTAAATAAATGAAAAAGTGCAGTCAGTTTGGCCTCTAATCCATGGTGCCAGATATGCAACCGAATTGATCACAATGTAATCGAAGAATGGAGTCATCTTTAATAATTTATTAATGACTAAATAAATAAATACTTCGGTGAACGCAAATTCGGTCACTGAAGTAAATTGATTGTGTTTACTGAACAAAATCTATAAATGTTTAAGTAACAATTCGAGAATCTATTGTTTTCCTGTTCAAAGAAGTGAAAGTTCCTTTTGTCGTAGATCCGGAATAAGCCCCCAGGGTGTAAGAAACTTTACATCAAGCTTAGGACCAGTTTGTGAAATTCATTTTCTTTGTTATAACGACAAGCAAAATAAATCTTGTTTATGCTGAAATCTCCTATAATTTTTCTATTTCCGTACATTGCTGACAAAAAGTATTAGTTTTGACTGGTAATAAAAGTAACTAAAGTTCACCACAGAGCCCATGTATGAACCAATAATAAATAAATATTTGAGGACATTTTATTTTACACAACAATTTCCCCAATAGCCCAAAACTAAAAACTAAGCAATGCTTATACTATCAGAACCAGATAACTGATACGTACATATTTTTTTTATAAATAACATACTTGGGAGTGCATCAAAACACCCAGACAGAGAATAATCATTCATCACACAAAATATTTGTTCTCCGAGGGTATCGAACCCACAACCTACAGCGCCGAAGGCACAACTATTACCAACTGAGCTGTGATGGCTGTAAAATATTACACTGCCATGGTTATTGCCAGCAGGTAAATTAGTCAGGGACCATAGTATTCATTTAGCAAGAGAATTCTCCGATTGGCAATTATGTATAATTTGAACTCATAAATCTTTACTGATTAGTAGGTATTATTTAAAACGTCTTAATATAGATATGTATGAACACCAAAATCTTAATTCTAAAAAAACCGCCGCATAATCAATATGTTTAATAAGAAAAGCATTGATCTATGTCAATAGTAGTAATAAAACTCAATCAATTCTAGCCTGCCTAACTAGGTATTACAGCGTTAATAGTCAGTAGGTACATCGTGGGATTTGTACCTACCTCCCTTTCTACTGTAAGTACCGTAGTTATGGTATAGTTCTCCCGTGCATGACAATATAAAAATACTCTTACAAACATATGTAAAGTAGTTAATACATTTAGTGAATAAAAATTAACATACCAAAAAACATGATGTTGTAGATGTGGCACCGCCGCTGCCCAATTTATTTAGTATACACTATTTTGTCACTTATCATATTAATTATCGTCACACTATCAATTTTGAATCTTTTTGTATTAATCTACTCGAACAAAATTCACGCAGATTTAGAAAAGTTTGCGAGTGATTTGCGCTCTCGTCAGGTGTACGATGCACGTGCAATGTCGCGGTAGATATGAGTATGTGCGGCGGACACAGTCGTGTGCAAGAGCGGTGGGTGCGATGCGGTGTAGTGCGCCTGGCGTCGGCGTCGTTGGCGACTGTCGGCTGGCGTCGTGGCGCGCGGGTGGTTGGCAGTGGGGTGAGGGGGGTCGTCGGGCGTGCGCGCCGGCCTGCTCTACAGACTCGACTGTAGGGCTTCGTCGTCGTCCCGCTAGGGCGGCGCGCCTACGCTCGATACCCGCCGCCTTCCCAGCGCCCTCCCACATCGCTAAATAATTTTACAAAAAATCAAGTTTATCGCTAAACATGTCGATTATTAACATCCATTACACTTTCTTCGGTTTATTTTATCGAGTATTTTAAACTCTCTTAGTTCGAGAGAGATCTAGACGTACCTACTGATCGCGCAATATGTTACTAATATACCTAATTATAACTCATTGGCTAGAGGTGTGGTTTTATAATCGGACGAGTTTATCAGATGTTTATTTCGGTAAATCTATTTCGGATTTGAGTTTACGACATTATTTATTTACGTAACCCTAAGTTACAGTTATATACGTATCGTGACAAAAATCTACGTACCTTTTATTTAGTATCTGTCTGCATAGCTAAGGTAAACTACACCTGAAGTTAATTTTCAAAATATTTTAAAAGAAACAAAGTTTCCGTTTGCAATATTATTTAAAACTATAATGGTTCTGCAACTAGCATGTTGTAGTTATATAATAGCAAAATTTATAATAACTAAAACAACCATTAACCAATCCCACTCATCAACTGCAACATTTCAGAATGACAACGTAGATCGCATTTAATTTACGACGAAAAATAAGTAGCGAATTCGTAACACGTAGACAGTATTTCCAAATTGTTATAAATTCTTTGTTTTGGTGAGAAACAGCTTGACTAAGACAAATGTGTTCGGCTAAAATATTGCTCCTACTGGAGTTTTTAGATAGTGAATCAGTCGTTCTTGCTTATTTAAATTACCCGCAAGACTTCTACATTGCTTTAAGAATTGAATTAGTTCTCCCATAAATATAATCATTGTCCAATTTTATGAAATCCAATCTCAAGCAAGCTCTACTGTATACTAAGCTATACGTATAGTGTGATTGCAAAAAGGTATATATTGTCAAATTCTGTGCTCTGAGAGTGAGCGCTCACTTTTTTTTTAGTGGCTTAATTTTAGATTTTATTATCTTTATGCAGCAGCGCAGTGTTTTGTTGAAAAACAAAGTCCTCGACAATAAAATTCTTCGGCTTTTTGAATGAAACATGATTGCAAATGATTGGAATTTGAAAAAAAAATGCATTATAGTTCAATATGAACTTGAATTTAAAGTGTATATTATATTTTGACGGTGTATGGTGCTAAAATTAAGTAAAAGCAACATGAAAGCTTCTATTTTTTTTTTGTTATCTAATTTGGTACCACTGACTGGCACTTATTATTTTTATTGATTTTCGACTGTTCAATTTTAGAATTTCTCACCCCTAAAATATTACTCAGACAATCATTTAGAAATTACCATTTCGAACAAATATCGCAAGCAATCCAAAGGTTAGTTTCAAAAATGTTTTTGGTCAAGTCATAAAAGCATTGTAAGCTTATATTTTCCTACATGACAGTCAAACAGTCAGTCAGGACAAATATTCTTCGAGTTAACATTTTTTCAAGGCTATAGCGTTCATTCAAAACATATCTGGAAAAGGGCCCTCCTCACTACTTTATTTACTTCTTACTAATCTCCTCTAATCGTCCAGCAACATGGTATTCCGTAAACCAATTAATTATCATTTGAATATCATAAACGCCATTAGGCTCATCAATATTCATCATCCATACGTAATTCAAACCCAGTAATTTATTACATACTCGCCGCTGTCAAAGCTCAAAGGGTCTAGACAATTTCCATTTGCTTTGAAGCGATTATATTTCTACTAGCGGCCGCTCGCAGCTTCGCCCACGTGGCAGTTTTTTCCCGTTCCCGTTATTTTTTCGGGATAAAAAGTAGCCTATATGTTAATCCAGGTTACAATCTGTATCTATTCCAAATTTCATCCTAATCGGTCCACTGGTTAGTGTGAAAGAGTAACAAATATCCATCCATCCATCCATCCATCCATACTTACAAACTTTCGCGTTTATAATATTAGTAGTATAAATATAATATTAGTAGGTTTTTCTAAATCGATTTTTTGTGTATAACTTGCGGATGAACAATCAGATGTTAAGTAGTAGCCATAAGCAATACTAGCAATACTCGTAGGTAAAAAAGTGCCCTACGATACAAAGCCCTATGCAACTGCGTCAATGCAATTTGCAGCATATAGGTTTGTAGCTGTAACTTCACCAGAATGTAATGCTTAGGACGCGTAGGTAAGCTATGGGGACTGCGGTGTCCGCGTGGGCGCAACAAGCTTGTTACTTTGTGGTGAAATATACTTACTTGCCGTTCTGTGAAATAAATTGCATTGCAATGCAAAAATTCATATTCTTCCAACAAAAACACAGCAACGGTACTTGTCGGTAGAGATTGGCATCGGTAGTTACTTTTTCGGATGAGCCCTGCCCTTCACACAAAGAGACCTACGATAACGTATCCAAAATCTAAGCTATCCAAAATTGATAAAATATTATTTTTGATATCAAAAATAAATCAATTTGCATTCATCATCAGGTCTCATTTTAGTTTTTGGAGCAGTCTTGTACACCCTACCTATATATATTCTGCACTAACCATTCTGGCACCATATACAGATAGATAAATCACAGCCAAGATTAATAACGCAAAAAGTACCACTCTAGCCGCATAGGCGCGACGTCGCAAAACACGGAATTCATAAACTATTAGATAAAAACCAGATTGTCGGGTTGCGGGGTATAAATTCTGTATTTATAGTCGTGCAAAAACAAGTGGTTAGGTAATGCAGTGGCGTGCTGACCGATGATACTATCGCTGCGGTCGAAACTCTCACACCGTGCCAGGCCAGCCCGCACTGACTTAACCTGAATGTGCCACTGGACTTGTTTAATTTAGACATCATAAAGTGCACCTTTCGTTAGTATAATTACCTAAGAGTACGTATGCACAGCCGAAATATCAACGGGTACCATGAAGTTGTCTTTAGAATTAGTAGTAGGCGAGCTTTTTGTGAAATAGATAGAATTACTCTGTGTGTGTGATTGACGCAGTGCAATGCCACAAGAAACACGTCTCTAGTGGACGTGCTTTACGATTTGTTATAAGCAGAGGTAACCGCTCGACATCAAGTATGCCACTACGTTGTTTCCATCAGTCTATATCAATTATTTTTTCCTAGCTGACTGAAATAGACAACGCACAGTTTCATACAGACTTGAAAAAATTGAAAAGAGTTAAAGCTTGTACGAAAATAATTCAAGCCAGAGAAGTCACGCGCGCGCGCTTTGAACATACCTTAAAACTATCAGGATAAAATGAATACACCAACAGTAGTAACTCTGATCATTAAAACACCGCGCCGTTGTTTCTGCCAGCCTGCCAACCGCATGTCACATGCAACCTTTCATGATAGTAACCCACTGAAAAATCACGTGCAATAAATAATTTCTTTTGAACCACTTTAACTGACGAGTTTGGATCGTGGTGCAATATATTTTGAATTAATTTAAAAACGTGGAATTATTTTAATAGCTTACATTTGGCGTGGAACATGTAACACAATTTCTTATTTAAATACTTGAAACAAGCTATGTGTGCTTTTTGTTGGTTGAAGACCAAAATGAGGTCAACAGTGGCATTTGTGATTAGGCCAAGTCGCTAGTGTTGGCTTTTCCTGAGTGTCATAGATTAAGCTAGCTAAAAAGTTGGCACTTGATAAATTGCCGGCCTGATGTTGACCCAAAGTCTGGGTCTAGATTTTACAGCATGTAATCAATTTGTGAATCTAGTTATGTAAGCAGCTACGACTATGAGTTGGCAGCTTGTCATTAGAGATGGATTATAGGTAAAAAGCCTACCCACTTAAAGTACTTACTTTAACAAATTGCTCCTGTAAGACAAACGTACCTATGTTGTAGCTAGGTTAAAAAGTACCTGCTGCGTGTGCCTGTAGCACCGCCTTTATGCGTAGGTATCCTAAATAAACAACCATATTTTAATAGTGTTACATATTTATTTTGTTTAAAGTTACTTGCTATCTCCTTTTTTTAGGTTTATGTTACAATTTACAGGTAAACGTTTGACCGCAATCTCACCTGATGTTAAGTGATAATGCAGTCGACGATGTACCTAGCTATTTTCATTTACTATTGCACTTACCTAGAAGATACCTGTTTACTCTTCTCTTGAAAATATCCAAATTCTACGTGACCGGAAAAACAGACGACGATTGTTACGGCGTAGGTCTATTTATGAGCTACGACGTAGGCCTACCTACGAACTTATGACCACACTCGCTACGAAAAAACATCTACGATCAGATATCTAAAACAAATGTGTGTCAATAGCAACTATGTTGCATACCCGTTGTTTGTAAGTCAGCCGCGTTAACTGCATATAGAAACCGTATATAGTAACTATATGTAGTTAACTGTATATAGAAATAGAAAATAGACTTTGGAAACCAGATAGCTAATAGAATGCTTATATACTTTTTTTAGTAAAGACATAAGTACATAGAATACATGTAACATCCAGATACAAAAACAAACATCTATGTTCATCACACAAATGTTTATTCTCGGTGGGGATCGAACCCACCGAGACTACTAAGAACTGAGCTGTGACGGCTATCAAAGCTGGAGAAGAAACATAATTAGAGTAATTTTGTGATATACCTATTAACTCAATTGAGTATTGCAGTTGGACGGGAGCACTCATCCATGCAAGAGCGACCAGTGCGGCGGAGGTGTCGGTCGGAACATTGCAGAAGCGTTGTGGCGGCTGCAAGGAGGCCGAGCGCGCTTGCTGACTGCGGTCGGAGACGACGACGACGGCCAATACCTCGCCAATATCGCACCAGGGCTATTGCTAGATGGTAAACAAACTTGCCTACACGGGTAATTTGTAATGCAAGTTGTAAGACATTCAATTCTGTTGTCAAAGTTTTTGGGATGTCAAAGATGAGTATTTTGATTTCATCTACATCTACATTTTTATAAAACTAATTATGTTAGTTATAATTGGCCTATTTACATCTTTTACTATTTTTTATAAATCATATTTTTTCTGCGAATATAAGTAGGTATAATATATAACAAATATTTCATATAATATTATAACATTAGGGTTTATAATATAAGTTCTACCTTAGTTAACTAAGGTAACGAAGAAAGTAACAAAGAGTAAAAATAATAAATGTCACAAATTGAGAATATTTCAAAATAGCTCTATAAATTATAATTGCTCATAATTAAATTACGTTTTATAAAAAAATCCTAGGTAATGTTATATTCAATTAAAATATTCTAAGCCGGGGTTACGACCCCTCTATTACCTTCCATGGACGTCGTAACAGGTGACCAAGGGAATGAACCAGGAGATACATAACACAGACACCGCGTTCACTAATCCGCTTAAACCTCCCGAATTTGGAGGAGGCAAATGCCAAGCAGTGGACTTATTTAAGGCTTATTATTCATTTATAGATCCGAAACGGACAAGTTCTTGCTCCTAATCTTAGTTTGAATTAAAAATATTAGCAAATATTCACGTAACAGCCTCTAGTCCTAAACTAGCAAAGTTTGTACTATTAGAATACTTTTTTTTTATAACATCTTTTTGTACGTACTACTACACCTACGATTGGTTGAGGTTGCGGGTTCTATTCCCGCCTTGGGGTAAATGTTTGTACGATCTGCAAATATTTATTCCGAGTGTTCTGGGTATTTTCTATGTATAATAAAAAATATCTATGTATGTAATACCATTGTATTAAGTATATCAGTCATCTAGCACCCATAACACAAGCTCTGCTTAGCTTGGGGCTAGATGATGCTGTGTGGGTTGTCCAGCATTATTTATTATTATTATTATTTATTAGCAACTACACAGACATTTTTAAAAATCAAAGTAGCGTTGCGTTACGCGTTACTTGCAGACATCTCACAACGTCATCTAGCCCCAAACTAAGCTAAGCTTGTATTATGTGAACCAGATAACTGATAGAATACATAATTTGTGCCTACTTTTTTAATATAGCTTGAAAGCAAAACGCTCTTGAAACATGATAAAATAATAAATAATGGTTTAGTGGCGCATAAATCATAATTATATCATAGTTTTGAAATTGGCGCCAGTGACTGAAAAGATGAGGACCCAATAGGTTAGCGTGGTATGGACATATCATGCGAAGAGACGAGAAGAGTGTTAGATATGAATGTGGATGGATATAAGAGTAGAGATAGGCCAAAGAAAATGATGGATGGATTGTGTGAGAGTGATATGGGTAAGAAAGAGTGACTACAAAGATGCCGTATGATAGAGGGAAATGGAGGGAAAAAACCACGTAAAGTGGGATGAGGGCAGGAAAACGATGATGATGAATATGATGGTTTAGTGAAAAGCCATAGTAAGGGATTAGTCTTGAACTCTTTACGAAATTTCAGGGTGCATCGTTAAAAATGCGCGTACAGCGACGTACGCAGCTGTGTTGGACTCGAAGGGAGAATGCCTGATGGGGCTCGGTGACATGGCTGTGCATGATCACATCACTGTAGACCTAGTAAGTAGACCTCTTAGTAAAAAATCAGACAAGACATGGTCAAATCATGCGGCATGAGGTAGTGACCGTATAGTACCTACCTAATAGTAGTAGTAGTAGTAGTTCTAAGTGAAGGGCTCGACCGGGGAAGTACTACCACCTTACTTATTTCTGCCTCCAAGCAGCTTACTGTGTTCCGGTATGAACTTGCGTGACCTGTGAAGCAATGTATTTATATTTGAGAAGGGCCATCTGCTTGTTCTGTCATCGAGTCGCATAAAAAAACAAGCTCAATGAAACCTCTCCACAATAACATGCCTGCATCGCTCTAGAGCAAACCTGCTGACTTTTTACCTGGATTTCTGCGCAATAGGCACTTTCGCTACCAAAGTACCTACCTTAGGTAATAGCTTAGCCCTGGTACTAATAAACTCAGCGTAACGTTAAAATAGATACACCGTGTTTTGTTTTTTGCATTGACAGAAAGTTTCAAATTAGATCGAAAGACAACAAGGTGTAAATATTTCCAGGTTACGCCGAGTTTATTAGTATTACGGTTGCAGTTGATTATATGGTGTGTTGGTGAACAGTCGCGTAACGTGTGAGACCTATTACAGAATAGGTAATTGTTCAAACCAAGATCTTTTAAATTAGAAAGTACCACCTAGGTACCTACACCTACCTTATAAGCGTGGCTCGCGCACGATGCGTGGGTATTCCTCATAGATTCCGTCAAGCTTCGGAAACCCCGTTGCGAAATGCAGAAATTGTTATATTGGGCGGTACTTACTGACTTTGCAGTTTTTAGGGTTCCGTATCAAAGGTACCCTTTTACTAAGACTCCGCTGTCTGTCTGTCCGTTTGTCACCAGGTTGTACAATTTGTCGCCAGTTTGCCACCTCATGAACATGTAGTTAGAGAGTTGAAATTTTCACAGATGATGTAGGTATTTCTGTTGCCGCTATAATAACAAATAGGTACTAAAAAACAGAATAAAACAAATATTTAAGGGGGCTCTCATACAACAAATGTATTTTTTTTGCCATTTTTATCATAGACATGGTATGGAACCCTTCGTACGCGAGTCCGACACGCACTTGGCGGGTTTTTTTTAATTTTCGAAATACTCAGGTAAACAATCACATGCGCGTGCTAGAAGAAGCACCGTTAGTTGTAATCGACGGGAACCTGCCCGAGGCAACGATGGAATACGTCCTCCAAGTGTGCCATCGCCTGCGGAAGCCCGGTAAGTGTCAGTCATCGCCTCGCTAAACACCTTACCGAATGATATAGATCGATTCTTACGCGAGTAATGCCGTATAATGCGAATGTCTACTCCAGACTTTGTGTAGGCATCCTACCATAATACCTATGAGCAGGTAGCTATATACCTACCTATACTTTGCTAAATATTTCAGATTGGAAATAAACTCTTTTTGTCATAATTAGGGACTAGGTGTACCTACTCGTAGATAGGTAATATAGGTAGGTACCTACCTACACAGTTCTTTGATGTTGGTCGGATTTTTTAATCTAAAATCCAGTTTCAGTAATAGGTATCTCGCGATAATTTTGTTGATCATACAATGTAATACAGTACATTAAGGTAGGTAATGATGAAACCAGTTAATATTAAAGCACCAGCGATGCGATCGGATTGCAACCTGTCACGTATAGAATACAAACTACTTCACTGCCAGAAGTAGTAGAACTCTTAGTGAAGGGTTTGTCCGGGGAAGTACTACCACAACGCCTATTTCTGCCGCCAAGCAGCTGGCTGTGTTCCGGTTTGAAGGGTGGAGTGGAAGGTGAGTCCCGGTGAAATTACAGGCACATGAGGCTTAACACCTGCATGCCGTATCTACGAATACGCACAGAATAAGTAATAGTTTAGGCATTTGCTACTGTCGGAAAATCAAAAGAAATGGGTATTGACTAAAATTATATTTAATTTATCTCATTCAGTACAGTGCTTGCTTACATATTTTAAATAAATGGCTATAAGTAATTTGGACGGAATACGTGAGTTAAAGTAAACTAATAAGTAAACTTAAAAATAAACGAATTATAAAATAATTCATTAAAAACTTAGATCGAGTGTCATTTGTCATAATTAATAACTAAACAAGTCTACTCAAAATGAATTATGTGACTAATAACGAAAACATGAACAGACTTTCAGTACGATATTCGTCGTAGTACCAACAATAGTTACATGTAGGTACATTATTTAAATCTATTTAGTTCAATATAAACAGATAACATGAAATCAGTTCTCATCAGCCGTATGTTGTTGTAAAACATGAATACTTATAAAAAATACTAAGATTTTGTTAATCAACCAATTCATTCGTCATTACATAAGGTTAATTCTAAGGCACGTTTTATTGTTTCATTATAAGTACATAATATCGTAAAATTACGCTTTAAATATGTAAATGCAAAAAAATATGTTTTGTGAGAACCTAATAAATACATCAACATAATATTGAATGCAATAAGCATCATTCAAAACCAATGGCAAAAATATATTTTAGATTTTAAAAACCTTAAATCCTAGTCCTAAGCTAACGTCTCTGATTCAGACCTCCATCTAACTATCAGACCTTATGCATCTTACATGAGTCTTATATCATCTTATATGACACTTATACAAGTCTTATGCAAGAGACTGAAAGGACTCATGCTTGATCAAAAGTGGTCATCTTTTATGAATTATTGCCATGTTATGTTTAGTGTGAGATTCCTCGTACATTTAATCGTTAGTACTCGCCTATTATCCATGTCGAGTGTAATGCTGGTGTTTATAGATTCCTCATAGTAACAGATCATCTACTTGCCTACCGTGATGTATGATCACATCATATGAATCATGGTGATATATCGACAGGCGAGGTTTACATTACTCGCCTACCATCCATGACGTTGCTGATGAAGCTGGTCACGGAATTGTTGTAAGGCATGCTCTGGCTGGCTGTGTTGCATTTGAGCCACCAGGTTCTTGGCCTCGGAACGTAGTTCGTACAGCTTGCAGGAATCCAGGTACAGAAGGATTGCCGCCAAACCTAAAAAAAATATTAGATTTAATACGCCGTCATGATCGAAAAACGTACACAAAAAATTAGTTATACACAAATCTGTATCACACAAATGTTTGTGTTTTGCCTTGAAAAATGTCTACTTACCAAATAAAATGAATGCTACAACAGCAAAGGCATAAGACCACGAGAGCACATTGAAGGAGGGGTACATAAGCCAGTCGCGACGGTAGCAGTTGCCGCCGAAAATAGCGACAGCCAGAAACAAGAATACACCTGTAATAAATAAATAAAGTAATAACAAAATTCGCACAGAAAAATATAGATTAATGACAGAAGATATGCAAGAAAAAATAATAATTATGAATGAATTTTAATATAATTTCTAACATGCAACTATTATACAATTATTCAGAAGCAAAAAAATAACAATTTAGTAGAATCCTGATTGGTTCATGTAATCTTATTATCCATACAAAGTTTCACTAACCACTAAGAGTGCCTAATCCAAATTTTAGACTACATAATTTCAGAGATTTTGTGATGAGTAAGAAGAATTCTACTATATATTATAGATACTTACTGGCAGTGGCCACCATTCCGAATGAGAAAGAGACAAAGATCCACTCATATCGCAATACTAGCCTCAGAGGCCAGCGCACAACCACGCAGGCCAAAAGTACTTGAGAAGCGAATGAGAGAATCAATGCCAATGTCACAAATGACTGCACAGCCATCAACCATCCTGGTAGTAACCACTCTCTGATCATATAGTACTCCTGGAACATAAAGAAAACTTTTCTATGAATTCAATTCCAGACCTTTTAGTACCATAGGGGGGTAACAATTCTGTCTGTTTCGATTTTAAAAAGTAAAAACTCTATAACAATAACTATAATTGCATATTTTTAATCCCTTACACAATGAATCTTCTAATATGTTTATAAAGTTATTTGGGTTCCTGGTTTGTCAAAGGAACAATAGTACCTACCTAATTTAAGTACCTATATTGTATGTAATCAACCTATCTACAAAGAAAGGTTGATTTCCCTTTTATTTTGTTTAAGGCGGTGGTACTCGCCAACGACCTTGAGGAGTCTGTCCATACTGAGTTGCACTGCCGCCCGTCGCCCGCAAGGGCACCCGCGCGCATTCCATTTCATATCGCATTCAAGAAATAATTATTTGTAGCCTAATGAATTATTAGTTCGAACTGCCAATTGTTCACTTTGTGATAAATACTTTGACAGATATTTGTGTGAAAAAAAAATACTAAAAATCAATACCGTTTAGAAGAAATAACCAAATTTAAAATAAAAATTGCTTCACTTTGGATATTTTTTTCATATAGTAATAATATAGTTAGAATTATTTCAATTGTTCAAATTAAAATTTAGTCTTTAATAAGCAATATATATATTTTTTGGACATTTATACTCACTCATCAAAGAGTAATAACATGGAGAAAACCTCTCGTTGGCGGATACCACCTCCTTAAGGCTACAGAGCACTGTGTGAAAGATGCATTACAAAGAATGAGGCTAACTAATGTGTGTAAGTACCTACTACAAACATCTATGTTGTCTAGTTGTCATTGCCTTTCTACTTCTTCAACTGGAAACTCATTCACTTACATTGCTGAAAATATAGTGGCATCCATCAAACAACTTGTCAAATTGATAAGCTGGGAAACGGAAGCGGTCAAAGCAGTACTCCCAGAGACCCATGCGCTTGAATGAGGTAAACATCTCTGGATAAGATTCAATCCAATAAGGGCCAGCAAATGACAATAGTAGAAATAAGCCAGCCAAGTACGTAATGCTGGCACCGATCAATGTGGCATCTGAAATAAAATTCTATCTGTTACCTCTACTAAAAATGTTGCATTCCTAATCCACATGAATAGAACCTTTCAGTTAAGCTTTAAGTATTTGAAGCTGTTAGAAAACTGCTTAGCTCATCATAGGAATGAAACGAATTATAAATACAGTTTACAAAACAAAAACAATTATTACAAAAAATCGCAAAGCCCTAGGTTGGAAGTAATGGGCGTGCCCTGAAATAGTGCCTTTACTCACTTGAAGCCTTCGGATATTCATTATTGGCTGCGACCATAGTGATATCTTCTATTCTTCGTTATTCCCGCTCCTAAACGAGATGAACTCGATTAAATGGAATACCTAATGTCCTGTAACGTAATGGATAGGAATCTGCAAAGTAAAACGAAAACTTCGTTCGCCTAATTTAAATAGATATAGATACTCCCACAGAGAATTCTTTTATTTTTATAAATAAACTGTATATTGTCACAAAGATAGATAGATAATGCACTGTACCACAGAGTACTTTTATTTAGGCGAAAAGTATTTGAGGTTTTTTACTATGTTTTTTACTTACCACACCCACGACACGACCGCACCTGCCAGTGTTGCCAATGGTTTTATTGAGTTGAGTTTGATTTAATAATATCAATTATTTTTTAAACTAGGTAGGTATCAAAATCATCAATATTTTATTGGATACCTAATTGAAGGTATTAGGTACAGTCAGCTGCAAAAGAACGTGTACAGTTCGTAAAATTCAGTGTTTGAAATACAGCAAAACTTTCTTTCGATTTTTTTTTATTTTTTCACGTTTTATTATTTCTACATTAAAAGACTACACTTATCTTCTTCATTGGTGACCATTCCTCTAATTGGAATCGACTGAAAGCCTATGCTTTGTTTAGTTCAGAATAAGAAAACCAGCGCTGGACGATGCTTTTCCAGTGTGTAACTATGCACCTAGGTAAATATATTTTTCTCTGAACAACCAACCCCATTAGAATGTAAAGTCAGGTGGCACTGGTCAGGTGGCATGTACAGTCATGTACACACTTTGTAACTTTCAAAATGGTTTCACAACGGTGCTAAAAATATATACCCTTATCCAAAAAATAAGTGAGGTCATTAACTAATTTCATGACTTTTTAGTTTTTAAGGTGTATGAGTTCATTGTTTGGCTGTAATACCATTGTGAAATTTACAAATCGTAATACATTCCAGTGCAGCTGACTGTACAAAGACAATTCGTAACTTTCAAAATTGTGTAACAGCTTTAGAAAAAATATTTGCATGGCAATTATTTTAAAAATAAACGAACTTATCAACGGACTTCATTATTTTGAGTTTTGGATGATGTTAAGGTTTTTTTTGTAATGCTGTGATACCAATATTTTTTACCAACAGATTGCATATATTCTAGTACGACTGACTGTACAAAAGGATATACTAGCAAAATAACAATAGTAACAAACAATAAATAAGGCATACCTTACATTGGGGTGATACACCTAGTTCGTATGAAATTGCTTCACTCGCATATTATCACGTGCGCTCCTCTAGTGAGATCAAACTCAGGCGCGCGTTTAGGTTAATCAGTACCTACCGCGTACGTTTTTACTTCTATGCCGGGTACCAAAATATGCGACTAAAACCAACCAACAACGCCTACTTGCCTATCAGTTTGAAAAAGTCGATATACCTACTTTCTGTTGGAAAATCATGCAAATAAATATTCTAAAATAAAACGATGTGGGTAGTAAAAGTTAAGAAATACATTTATTTTCAAAATTATAAACTAGGGACGGCAGTTACGAGATTCTCTTTTATACCATATAAAAGTATTCTATTAGTTAAGTAAAAAGTAATAACTTAAATATAAAACTGTCTTAAAATTTACCTTGGACGGAATTAATATAATATTATAAAAATTAAGCACATTTTGTGTACTTACTTAATACATTTAGCAACACGAAATTGATATAAGCGTGATGTGTGATGTACCTAGTGCATATTTATATTATTCTTATCTACAGAATGTGCCCAACTTGTATTAATTCATACATAAAAAATTCAAAACTAAACATAATACATAATGAATTATTGAGAAAACAACAGATCTATGTCCTTCAAGTTAGGTACATACAGATATAGAAAGTGAAGCTCTGAAATACGGCCCGATAATGTACAGCATGTTATTTCGAAGCCACTAGAACACGACATGAATACGACTGCGGTGCAGCCGCCGCCGAAGCAATAACTGTGCTGTTTCATCTATGCTTTGTTTAAAGCTTATGCTTTGTTTAAGCGCAACTAATGAGTGAAGTTGTACTATCTAATTTCGAATAGTGTAATAGTGTAGTCAAGAAGTTATTTTTCTGGCGCATGCGGCAGCACGCTCGCTCACCTCGCGCGTTTTTTTTATATTAAAGCCTACCAAGTTGGACCCTCCTAGATAGTGAGTACGAAAAAACATTATATTGTTGATTGCCGTTGAACATGCCGTACATTATTGGCTCCCTAAACTTATATATGTACTTGTACTAATATTTTGAGATTAGTCTTTGAAAGTGTATCTTAATGATCACCTAAAATGCATAACAGACAAATCAATATCTAATTTGATTTATTAACAATGATGATGTATGCTAAAAAACGAATGATGTATATCAATACATTATTCGTTTTTTTTGCATACATACACGCAACTTAAAATTATAATTGGAATAATAATAATGGAATGAACAACGTGATCGGCGACTTCATATAAAATGTACGAAAAATGCAGTCCGCAGAATTGCGGTTTTTGTGGCTGTAGCCCGTGGCCCGAAATACAAACACGTGGTACTTAAAAGTAGGTATTGTCAGTGCTCAATTTTTAACAGTACAATAGGCACTAATGGTTAAAAATAGATACTGCAGAATTATACCTAGTGTAGATTTACAAAACACAAAACAGATTCAACAATGTAGGCATCAATAATACAAAATGGCTTACTTCGTTGTTTGGTGGCGCAAGTAACGCTGGCTTATAAGCTGCTTATATAAACGTAATCTTCATTTTAATAAGTATGTAATGTAGGTATAGTCTACATTGGAATTATTGATTTTTTCAGAATTTCGAAACTGCTGGTTAGTTTAGTATATTTATATAAACTATGCAAAGAGCTGCATAGTTTTCATAAATATACGTCTTCATTAAGGTTCAATAAAAGATTATTATTAGATAAAAAACAACTAGTTTCCATCTTAAAAACTCTGACATCTGTTTTCCCACCCATATCCCGGAATAAAGATATCATGGTTATGAATATCTGTAAACAGTTTAAAAACCTTAACCTATCCATGATTTGCTTTTGATGCTGACTGTATATTGTCAATGGGACGTTTAAAATTCAACAAACTGCATAATTAAATTAAAATTATTAAACCATCAGGTGATGACAAGGACCAATTAATTGATCATCGATAAAATTGATTATTTTAGTTTAAAATAAGATAAAAATAAAAAATATTACCAGACATTACATTTATCTAGACTTGAGATATTGTTTATTGTTGGGTTTCTATAATTATCTATAAAAAGAAGTATACGCACTTAGGTACAAAAATGTTCGTAAATTACAATACATTCGGCGGCGTTAGGCAATCGTGAAATTAGCTAGTTAGTTAACAATTTATAATCTACGACCATAACCAGTGACACAAAATCATCGATCTAGAAAATACATGGATTTTGAATCCGTGCTCAAAAGTGTCCACTCAAGCAAAAATACAAAAAAACGGATGGAGTGAGCATGTGTTTACATGCTCACTATTCATAAAAAAATATTATTTATTCTAAACAAATATTTCAAGTAAAAAAAATATATACACCCCTCGATTCTGATCACACAGTAACAGACAATATCTGCTATATTTCTTTTACAAACAAGTACTCAGCAGAAAGAAAGGTATAAACAACGTTTAACATAGCATTACCACTCAAACCAGCAATAATAAATGCCGAAAATAGTTTGTTCATTTAAACATACTTATACATACACGTTTGTATAGATTATTCAATACAAGTTTTTTTGTTTTGCGAATATCGGATTTTGGTTTGCGAGCTCTATATGCCGCTAGGGGTGCTTATCCTATCTCCATACAAAAATTCGAGCTTGCAAACCGAAATTCGGTGTCCGAAAAAACTCAGAATCAGCCTACCGATGTCTATTTATTTGTAGGTCGAAGCACAACCACAAACCATTTTGCCGATGCTACTGCTAACTTCACGATTGAATAGATCCGCCGACCAAATCGTAACTATACCACTTACTTACTTCGATCATTGGTATTTAAACTAAACTAACTTATGTCTGGTTACTTATGCTCAGATATTTACAAAAAATATAAAAAGACTGTCCATTGACAGGGAATCTAAGCAAGTATTAAGAAAAAAAAATCTTATGCCTTCGTCTCGTACTCCATTTCAAAACGAGCTTGAGATTCCTTAAGTTTATTGCGTTTCTTATGTTGAATGTTGGTTTCCGTCAAGAAAAGTGCTGACGCCACGAGGCAAGCTACGGACCCAACCACTCCTAGGCCGAAGGACCAACCTGTAATTAAAGATTAGAACGATTATTAAGATCTTGTGGTCTCCCAGCCAAAAGCCTTCCTTCTTTCTCTTCAGTCATTTTGAACAAGGAAAATAAATATTAGCCACTATTATTATGTCAAATGTACTCGGGCCTTCGTCTAGCACGCATAAGGGATGATTTATATTAGACCTGTCCGTGTCCGGGCCGGGCCGAGGCCGGGGCGAGCCGGAGCGGGGCCCGTTCGTGCTACACGTTTACTCGTATATTACACCGAGTGTTCAACGGGTTATAAACCGTACGCAGCCCGGAAAAGTGTTCGTATTACGACGCAGCGTGGAGGGGATGGGGCGGGACCGTGCAACAGCCGTGGTGTAGACGGGCCCACACGGGACACTGATCGTGCACTATTTGATATAAACTGCTTCATATAACGACCCACGCGGACACGGCCCGGTCTAATACAAATCTTCCCTAAATTTGATATTTGTGACGTAAATGACATCCAAGTTACACTGCACCTTAACCAAGCACTACTCCGCAGTTGAGTTAGCAATACCGCGCAATGTAATTCAAATGTCTGCACGAAACGCTCACGCCACAAATATCAAATTTATTCATGTAGCCCCCAGTATTGTCCAGTTGATCTCGTAGGCCTTTGGATGCTCTAATAATGGCAATATTGCAAGATAGGTTTTATGTGTTACCTGCGAATGTGGCAACTATCTGGTTTCCATAGTACAAGCTTTGCTTAGTTTGGGGCCAGAAGGTGTTATGTGAATGTTCGTTTATAAAAAAAATTACGACGCCTGAGGATAATAAATAATAATAATAATAATGTCGCCCCGTTACACGCTTGGCTTTTATAACTTGTATACAAATTATAAAACAAATAATTACCTACCTAAGTAGTTATTTGGATGATCTGGCATCCATCCATCTGTGTTACCAAAGCAAGCAAACACTATGACACCGATAACTCCACAAACTCCTGTAAAAACCACAGATTCCATTAAACATCAGACTTAACCGGAAAATAACATACTCAAGTAGGTGTATCTTACCTGAACCCAGCAAAATGAATCCAATACTTCTGATCAGTGTCTCATATCGACTTTGGTCCGGTCCACAGCAAAGGAAGAAAATGAGTACCAATATCGTCGATATCAGAACACCGAGAAGGCACAGCGTAAAGAAGAATTGAGTCGCTATCATAAATCCTGAATATAAGAAAATATTATATCATACTGTTAAAATGAATAACAAACCTTGTAAAAAATTATTAACTCACCAGGTAATAGATATCCACGAATCTTATCGTATCCAGTCGTGAAGGGATCGTATACCCAACGACATCCCACGAAGAAGCGTCTTTGATACGAGTCCAATGGGTCAGGCAGAGATCGGAAGCAATGGCTCCATAGACCTAGTCTGAAAGTTTCGATATATTTAAGAAAGATTGCACCTGGGCTGTGTCAAGGTAGGCTGTTTAATTATGGTGATGTTTTAATTATGTAATACTTTGCCCATCGAATAACAATTTTTTTCTTTTGGAAAAAAAACCATGCGGTAAAGGGTTAACTATTATAGAAATCGAAAGTCTAGTTCTTGCTTGAGTTAGCAGCTTACGACCAACATCTGCAATTTGTGTTTTAAACAAAACTTTTCTAATATACAATTAAAATAGTAAGGTATAAATAGGTACCTGTCCAATCTAGCTCCTCTTATTCTTGAGTCGCTGACTAACCAGCTAGGCGTGCCGAATGCCAATGCCACAGTAACAAGGGCAATAATAAATACACCAATGCCGCAATTACCGGCTAAGCTCCTATTCTTCATTGTTTCTGAAAAATGTTGTTAGTACATAAGACAACCGAGATCACAATATCTTAGTGAGTTGAAAACTGACATACATTCGACACAACGCCATCTAGCCCCAAACTAAGCAAAGTGTGTATTACGGGAACTAGATAGAGAACTGATAGAATACGCTAATACATAAAACCTACTTTTTAGGGTTCCGTACCCAAAGGGACCCCATTACTAAGACTCCGTCCGTCCGTCCTACGGCGTAATCTCGAAATTATTACACCGTGTTTTTCAATGTAAAACACAAAACGCAGTGTAACTAATTCAATGTGAAACTACCTATAAATTTTTCTATAGTAACGCCTACCACGTATAGTAATCTTTACATGAAACTGTATTCGTGTAATAACTTGTAGTACCTATCCCATTCTAGTTTTCCTTTCTTATCTCCAGTTATCTTCGTTTTGGGAGAAAAATCTTGTCGTGTAAAAGAAAATTTACGTTTTAAGTTACGACGTTTTGTACGCGCAAGAGGGAATTGAACTAATTGACGCAGCTTCCTGTGCTAAGCAGGTACTGCCGACGCCACTTAACCTTCGTAACACACCTTAAACAGTAATTAGGTAGGTATCTAGCGCACACCACACTCATTGACTAGTGGCTATTCTACAGTTAGTAAGTTATGAAACAGAACTCTAAAAGGGTATACACTAAAACACCACAAGGTTGTCTATGTACTTGAGATGAATAGCCAAGGAGAAGCCATGTGAAACGTTTCGCAACAAACAGAACTGTAGCTCTTGTGTTCGTAAGTAAACAGTACATTCACCCAGCCACACAATGCCAAGAAGTTCACATGCATCAAAATAGGTAGTACCTTAAATCCGTGGGAAATTCGTTTGGACATTGAATATTTTTTGGCGTTTAAAATATTTAACATCCTTATGCACCTAAGCACTTATGATAATAATGTGTTCATTTCGAAAGAGTTTCAATGGTAGCGACACAAAAAAATTGGAAAAATGATTTGGATAATATTATAACTAGTAGTCGTTATACCTACTGTGTCGCACGTAGCTATCAGCATCAACGCCCACTTCCTTAAATTCGTATTAAATTAGTAGGTACCTTACCTACCTAGGTCGGGTAGGAACGATACATTTTATAAACGGACAAAACTTTTTTTATACTAATATAAAATTCTACATGCACTTTTAGGTTTTTTTTACACAGATTTTCTATCATATTATCTAACTATGCATTTAAGTACAAGTAAGTAAGACAAGCAGTTGTTATTATTATGTTTGATTGATTGAGGCGAGGAGAATCTCGAGACCGATAAAGCATAATATGGATGTAATATTTAGATCTGAGATGGAGGTGACGTGTAGGTAATAAGCGTGACGTGACGGGTGTCGTCACTGTAAAGGTGATTTTAATTAGAACGTGTTGGGGCCGCGGATCGTCCCCGTGTCGTTTGTTGACTTTGAATTGAACCCTATTTGTACATCATGAGAAATTAAAAACATGTAATGCCCACAACAAAAAAAAATCACACAGCAAGGAACAAATGCTGGTGGCGCTGCAGCAATGGAAATAAAACCATAAGTGGTGTAACTAAAACAGCTTTCTTTTATGTATATAAAAGATATGCTTCAACACCCTATGAGTTTATCAGCATTTGTCATAATATTGTACACAAATATTAATAAAAAATTTAATTAATAATTTCTACAATCAGTCGATATTCATTTCTTGTAAATAACTTATAACATTGGGCCATTGAAAAGTTGTCAGGTAGAGATTACTGTTAAGCTATAAGACTACCCCCTGTATATTTTAGACAAGTTTTTATGTATGTACTTATTTATCTCTAAATTGCGGTGATATGCAGTGGACTTACAGGTTTTACACTGTAGGAAGTTAATTTATTTATTTATTCATTTATTTAATGAGTTAATTAGAATGGCACAAAACACACCAATTACACTAATTAACAAGTATTTAAAGTCATAAAGTCATGTAAATCACTAACAAACACAAAATGAATTTAGATTATAGAATAATTTTAAACAGGACGAAACCAAATACAAAAAAGAAAAGAAAAAGTACATATAAAAGAATAATTAGGGTTGAAAATTAAAATTAAATTAAGTTAGTAGTAATTAGTTAAGTTGGATCCCGGAGAGTATCATTGAAACAGTACCTACATTGGATGGCTAGACTAGCAACCCTCACCTGCCACATTAACAAGGCCCACAAGGAGCCCAAGTTGTGGTAACAGTCCACTTACTCAGCACCAAGTATGTATCAAAACATGGTTTGTGAATGAAACTTACAACTTAACTTGCCTACACATTGCAAATGGCAATGGGGTTCTCTATATTAAGTAAATATCCCAGGTTTTATTTATGGACAGAAGTTAGGGGTCTTCTCAGTGTTGAAGTTGAAGTACCTACACTTCTACAATCACATAATATTTACTAAAATACTGGATATTTATGTAGTCACAATTGTAGTCACAATTGTAGTCTTACTGCTACTGTTCAATATTAAGGAAAGTAAATTGGTGACTAACTTCCCAGTAGGTAGGTTTTTTTTTTACGTTACTTGTTGAAGTATAGAATGTGTTACTTATGTACTTTAGATTTATTTTTCTACTCAAATGTAATCTTGGCAAGCAGAAATGTACAACAACAACAACAATTACGAACAATTAGCAGACTAGGCTTGGCATCGCTAATAGAATAGGTGGACTTAGGTGTGTTAAGTCTGGTAGGCTTAATGGATGGTTAGTCCGTTAAATAAATCTTTAATTGTAGAATACTTACCTGTAAACTAGTATTGTTAGGTGAGTCATATAATGTTTGAAAATAAAATCAAAACTAGGTAGGTACCTACCTACTTTGTTGCGACGACCTCACCCGCTAGCAGAGCGAACAAAACAAAATTCCAAACACGTTTAAATACTTACTCAAGGCTTCAATTATCGAATTCACTTTTAATTACAGGTATTATATGTTTTTTTAGAATCGTTAACTGTTTACTTTCCACAGGTCTTAATGCTCTGCAATTCCAAACGCTTTAATATAAACTATTTATTTAAAATTATCTAAAGAATGAGTGAGAGAGAAATATTTCGCGATTCCAATCCAACGGAAACCAGTGTTGCCAGCACGAAATCGTAAAAAAGCCAAGCTTTCAAAATAAAAGCAGAGTCCCGTTAATGTACAACCATTGCTCTGATTGGTTAAACCAAAGATGAGGCTTCGCTTAGATGCAACTAAAGGAGCGTGCGTATTTTTTAATGTTCTAACCTATCCGAGTCAAATCCGTCTTAAAAAGTGAGTGTAAACGAGGCATTAGTTTTGGTATCCAATTCCATGGTCGTGTTTCCAAGGGTATACCAAATTTTTGTACGACCTGGAAAGCACAACCTCGGAATACAAAACCATGGAATTGGATGCCAAAATGTGTGCACAAATTCCTGGCTGCGTATTCTATGGTTGTGTACTCCATGGCTGTGTAATCAGGGCATCCCAGAACACCACCGTACCACAGATTAAAAGTAGGAACGTAGGTCCGCGTCGTCATGCTCCACATTCTCTGTCTACGTGCTCCACAGTGTAGTATGATCATCGCGCATTATGGCAAAATTAGATCCGCTGCGCTGCGTGTTGCGGCGCATTAGAAGCTTATTATTCTAATAACTAACATTTACATATCAAACTAGTTAGGGTTGTTTTGTTCTGAAGCTCTGCTGCGAAACATAGTAATTGACAATTCTTCTCTTTTTTCCAGTTTTCTTCGAGCCCACAGACAGAAGGAAAGCATCTAAACCTCTAAAATTGAAACATAATGTGTCTTACTGTTCCCCAAACCTGAACGAATTAAGAGCCATGGCTAATTATCTTATTCCTAATGTTTCTGTTGAAAAAACAAATGATTTGAATGAAGTATTTATGCTGGCTAAAATAGTCTCAAAAACAGTTAACTTTATCATTGTCACGCTTGGAAATAAAGGTGTTGTAACTATCAAAGTTTTAAATAGAGATAGCTGTTCTCTTGTAGCAAGATTGTACTCTATCAGAGCTATAAAACAGGTAGAGAATGTATCAGGGGCTGGTGACTGCTTCACCAGCGGATTTATAAGTGGCATGCTTTCCCATTTAAAAGAATCTAATAGTGTGCACATTGGTTTTCAAGCAGCTAAATGTGCCTTACTATGTAAAAACACTGTGCCTTTTGATCTAAATAAAATTATGGTTTTAGATGATAATAATGCAGAGTATGTAGAATTTAAAATAGACTAATTATCATATTATTATTATAACATAAATCATAATTCTGTTAACTTTTGTCACACATCACCTTTTCTACACCACCACTTGGGTTGGCTGGTAGAAAAATCTGTAGCATTAAGCCCTCCACTTAAAATATTATATTTTTGTGTAATAAAGAATAAATAAATGATTTGATAAACAATTTATTATATCAGAAAAATAATCTTAGAACATAATAATAGTTCAAGTTGTTAAATGCACTATTATAGGGTTTTCCAAAAGTAAATCTTAAAAAACAATATCAAAAAACATAGATCAATAAAGGTGAGATTCATTCACAATACCTATACATAATACACATTGTAAGTCTTCAAAGGACGGACTATGGTCAAAATACAAACTAACTTATTAACAATAAAATAAAAATAATTCTATATTATTTTGTTAAATATCAGTGTGACCACCTGAATATCCCACTTTCCTCTCCTGCATTGTATATGATGATGGATCACGGCTCTGCATTTCATGCAGTCTCTTGTACTTGTGCACCCTGGCCTCGACCAAAAATAGTATCCCTGCAGGGAAGAGGAAAACTACTCCAATAACACCAAGAGCATAGGCCCAGCCTAGATCATTATGTTCCCAATTAGGCATCCAGTCACGACCATCACCTCTTGCTCCAAATATTACAACCGAAATGAGGCCAGAAAAACCTGAAAATATAATTACCATTTACAAGAGTGTTTAAGTGTACAAATGCATCTAACATTTTGTAAGAATTGGATAGCCTTAATGGATATGTAGATTACCTCCAATAACTAGAACCGTGCCCAAAGTGACCAACAATGTAAGATATTTGTCATCATCTCTGTCCTTCTTCAAGTAAACAAATGATAGAAACATGGATGCTATAATACAGCATATTGTTATTGTGAAGAAAAATTGAGTGGCCACAAAGAACCCAGGTAGTAGGATGTCATGTATAATATAATACTCCTCTTCAAATATCCACCAGCAGCCAGTGAAAACTGTATCATACCAGTGGTGAATTTCTTCGAATTGGTTGAAACAAACCTCCCATAGCCCTGCAAACACAATTCATATAATTCCACTATCACAATACAAGATAAGTTGAGTACGCAAAGAAACTATCAAAGCTAACACACCTATCTTTACAAATTTGGGATCTTTCAGTTTACCATCCGTAACTAGCCAGTATGGACTCACAAATGCAATGATAGTAAACAAAGAAGCAAAAGTGAAGAATCCAAGAGCAAACAGGCCCGTTTTAGATTTTGCCATAGTAAATACGAAAGTACAATAAAATACAACTAAAGACCGGCAAAACAAATCAGAAAGAAAATAATCATAAGCAATTCATATTTTATTTCCTGTTTTGACAGCTATTAAGTTTCAGTTAAGTTAGGGTGTTGCCTCCACAGAATACAAAATATTATGTTAATGGATCACGTCATTTCACAACCATGGAAAACAAACGCAAACATTTCAAAGAAACGCAGTAGTTTCATTTCATACCGTGCTTTCTGCTATTCTATATTTCTATTAAGTAGGTACAATCTTGGATCACGTGCCTACTCTCTATGTACACAAAGTGGGTGCGTTTCCTATGGCTGTGAAGTGTGAATTGACGTAACCCACGAGAAATAATAAAACGTTAAAACTAGCGAAGGACATTGAACTATAACATTTAGATTTTATTTTTACAATGGAAATGTCTATGTTCATAACTACAAATGTGCGCAAGAATTACTATAATTTGGAAATATAATAATAGAATTATTTGTACAACTAGACCACAGAAAATTACTTCTCCTGATAAGTCTATTTTATTGTAAAGTTACAGCACAGAGTACTTTTTTATAGACTGAACTGAGTTACAGGACGTGTAAACAAAAAGTTTAAAAAGTCCAAGGTAAAACAAAATATTATTTGAAAGTGTTGACTTGTAGGTATTGAAACAGTCTTGAATTTTTCGAGATTTTTTTCATTTTAGTCTCCATCGACACTGCAATAAACTACAATACCTACCTGCAATGAACCTTCAAAAGTTCTGTCGTTGGCGATCTCAATGCAGAAACCTATCCTCTAATCTAAGCCAAAATGAAAACACTTTGAACAATCTGTGTAAATATCTAAATATTGATGAAAATGTTGCTCAACACTTGGTACTTAAACATCCGGTTATAAATAAACTGGAAGAAGATCATCTAAGGAAAATCGTACAGACTGTACATGAACTTGGATTTTCAAGAGAAACTTTAGTTGAAGAACCTCAGTTATTTGGTATTTTCCCAGTCACATTAAGATATAGATTCCAAGTTTTTACAGAATGTGGCTTAAAAAATATATCCCCAGCTCTATTAAAATCTTACTTAACAATAGTAAAGCAAAAACCCATCAGTGATTTAAAGAAATCTGGACTAATTCCAACAAATGTGAATATAGAAAATAGACTAGCTAAATATATGACACAGTGGCCTACATCACTAACTAGTTCTATTTGGGAAGATGTAAATGAATTAAGCCTCTTCACACTTCGACTTAAAATCATACAGAGGTACTTAGAGTTACTATTAGAACTTTCTAATGAAGAGTTTTACAGGGGTATACAAACATACCCTACAGTGAAACATCGCCCACTTGAAGTCATAAATGAAAATCTGAAAATACTACAGTCACAAATTATGATACCAACACATAAAATCAAATCGAACATGTACTTAGTTCATGCAGACCCGGATAATCTTAAAAATATTATTTATAGATTTCGGTATATTGGAGGAATAGAT
Source organism: Electrophaes corylata (assembly GCA_947095575.1). Taxonomy (NCBI): domain Eukaryota; kingdom Metazoa; phylum Arthropoda; class Insecta; order Lepidoptera; family Geometridae; genus Electrophaes; species Electrophaes corylata. Next base: position 7,089,699 of record OX352703.1, read on the forward strand.
ATAAAAGAAGTCATCAGATTGCATCCAAAGATTGCAATGAAAAATTATGAAACCCTGGTTGAAATAAGAAGGATACTGAAAAAGTATGACATAAGTGATGAAGCACAGAGAAGGTGTTTCGACATTTACACTCTTAGTAGCAACACTGTGGAGAAGAGACTAGAGAAAGCCAAGAGTATACCTGAGTTTAATACATTCTACCAGCACCCAAGGTTTTTGAAAATGATCCACTATAATAACACGGCAATCAAAAGATTGCAGAAATTGTACAGCACTAACAAAAAGTGCCTCAGCTTAAATATACTTTCAGGCAGCTCTGCTCATTATGAAACGTTTGAGAAAGCTCCTGGAGATAGACTGGGAAAAGGTAAAGATTTGCTGTTTTGTATATCCCAAGCATTGGGTAAGAAGTATAAAAGTAATGATATACGTAATGTGATAAAAAGGCATCCATTCTGGATAAACATACCTCTAGTGCAAGTGAAATATGTGTATCAAAAACTATCTAATGAGTTCACTCCAGATGATATATATGAAAACTGTCCAATATTACTGTACCCATGGAGTAAAATCAGGGAAATCCTTTATTTGTTTAAAAATGCTGAAGTTCATAGACAAATACCTACCTTTCATGAACATATTAACATGAGTGAGTTGAACAACTCTCAAAAACTAAGCTTAGTGCTGTATGCACTTGAAAAGAAACATTATTTTACTGGTAATGGAGTATGGATTGAAGAGAAGAAAAAGACTTGAACAGGTCAACTACTGTATGAAATTGTTTAATAGTGCAATAATTTATTGGTTCCCATGTTTGTAATTATCAATAGTTATAGCCAAGTTTTATTACACCATACAGATAGCTAGATATTTTACAAAGAGCTTTCTTAAAATTATAATCAGTCTCAAAATTACGAGACAATTTCAGAAACAAGTTAAAAGTGCCCAAAGCTCCCTAAAGCAGGGAGGCTTAGGCACCCCCTGTGTGGGAGGTTTGGGCGTGACGTATAAAACACTTAATATCTACAGTTTAAACCAGTCATACCTAAAGTGGTCCAGGTGGACCCCCAGGGGTCCACGGGAGACTCGACGGGGGTCTACGTTGGGCGTGACAAAAAATGGGGGTCTACAATCGTAAGCAGGGGTGCATGAAAATTAATTTGGTTTCGATAGTGAAAAACTAAAATATTGGCTTGTTATTTTAAATAATTATGATACCTAAATTAAACCTTCTCATTAAGACTTCTACACTAATATTATAAAGAGGAAAAATTTGTATTTTTGTATGTAACGAATAAACTCAAAAAGTACTAGACCGATTTTAATAATTCTTTTTTCATTAGAAAGCTACATTATCACTGAGTAACATAGGCTAAATTTTATTTTGGAAAAAAATAGCGTTCCGTAAAATATTTGGGTTTTTCAGACACAAGGTGTAAAAAATCAACCAGAAAAGTTACTTATTTTGCGTACGCTGCCTAAACTATAAAAGATAGAACCATAAAATGTTCTAAATAATTGTAGATCTTATAAATATCTACAAAAAAGTCCGCGATACACTATACCTACCTATCTATGTCGAGTGAACGAACGAACTTGAACGTGAAACGAAACGAACTTTGCAAAAAAAACTCAAGTAAGTTTTGTACAGGGTTGTCACCTATGGGAAGAAGAAAACGTTCTTGTCCGAGGAGAAACCTACAAAAGTGATTTGGCCAAAAGCGCTAGCGTATGCCAACGCCAAAAAGTTATAGGCATGATAAGTCCGCAAGCCATGCCTAATAAAATTATTGTGTAAGCATTTCGGGACGAGCTGGAAAGATATTCCTACCCTACATTTTTACAATGACGCACAGAAACAAATTAATATTTCAAGAAGAAAACTGTGTAAATTTGTGCAAGCCTGTTATTGGTACACATTTTAGTGTATTGTTATTTTAGTTGTATTAAAAAATGTATATTATGTTGTAGTGTTGGCGTTGCCTAATGAATAAATGAATAAAAAAACTTAATAAATCTTAAATTTCATAAGAGATATTTTTCTTACCTTGTGTGACACCCCTGAATATTTTTTAATTTGGTTAAGTTCAAATACGGCTCTGTCAATAGGTTGGCGTCAAATATGGCAATGTGCACAGTGCTTGGTAACAAATAAATACGGCATTCTTTGATTTTTAGTTTCAAACCCGGCATTCTGCAAAATTATTTTCTAAATTCCGACTATATTATATAGTAAAAGCTATTTCTTGTGATATTATTCATTTACTACAGCTATTAACTTACTATTTTAAAAATAATTGTAGTATTATTATCAAAATATACGTAATAAAACGTTTTTATTGAATTTCCAAAAATAATCATAAGTAGGTACTGATTGCCGCTTTTGATTCTATACGACTCTATAGTTTTATGACAAAATCTATACAAATAAATAAAATTGAAGTGTCTGTTTGTAATATTAAAATAACCGCTTTTTACTACATGCATAGGAATGTATATACGATACATATACCAAAATAGCATTTTTTTTTATTTTTGTCTGTTTGTTCCGGGTAATCTCTGGAACGGCTGGACCGATTTCGACGGGACTTTCACTGGCAGATAGCTAATGTAACAAGGAGTAACTTAGGCTACTTTTTATCCCGAAAAAATAACGGGAACGGATAAAAACTGCCACGCGGGCGAAACTGCGAACGGCCGCTATTTTATGTCGTATTAACGCCATCTGTTGGCGACATCGAGTACTACTTCAGTTAAGATTTGTAAGTAAACATGTTTACCGCCCAACGAAGTGGGCACGGGTCAGCTAGTTTATAAATAAATTGAGAAAAAAATGGATAGTTCCGAACTGGGAGTCGAACCCAGACCATGTCGGTATCGCGCCGATTTAGAAATTGGTAGTAATATAGATGAGATACGAACCGGAAGACGAAGCGTAGGACGTCCTCCTACCCGATGGACTGACGACATTGTTAGGACCGCGGGAAGTCGATGAATGGAAAGGGCTCAAAATCGTTCTTCCTGGAAGCGTGTTGGGGAGGCCTATGTCCAGCAGTGGACTTCTACAGGCTGATGATGATGATGATGAGTAATGTAGATGCAGGGGGTCCACGGGATCCAGCAAAATTTTGAAAGTGGTCTATTGAATTGAAATTGAATTGAAATTGAATTGAAATTGAACTGAAATTGAACCTGAAACTGAACTGAAACTGAACTGAATCTGAACTGAACTGAACTGAAACTGAACCGAAACTGAACCGAAACTGAACCGAAACTGAACTGAAACTGAACCGAAACTGAACTGAAACTGAATCGAATTTGGACCGAAACTGAACCCAAACTGAACCGAAACTGAACCGAAACTGAACAACTGAAACTGAACCGAAACTGAACCGAAACTGAACTGAAACTGAACCGAAACTTAACTGAAACTGAACTGAAACAACCGAAACTAAACTGAAACTGAACCGAAACTGAACCAAAACTGAACCAAAACTGAACCAAAACTGAACCAAAACTGAACTGAAACTGAACTGAAACTGAATCGAATTTGAACCGAAACTGAACCGAAACTGAACCCAAACTGAGCCGAAACTGAACGGAAACTGAACTGAAACTGAACCGAAACTGAACCTAAACTGAACCGAAACTGAACTGAAACTGAACTGAAATTAAATTGAAATTGAATTTCCAATTGAAAGACTCCAATTAAATTATATTCTAAGGAATAAGGTAATTGTAATAAAGAAATGAATACAGAATTTAGGCAAGTTTACGGCTGGAGGAAAAAGTGAAGCTTCCATTTTTGCTAACCTAAACAAAATAGCTTGGTCTCAATAAATGCCTTTAATAAAAAACTTATTTACTTATTATAAACATTCAAAAGTACACCTTCCACCGTACCTATATTATGTAGAAGGACTTCTATGACGTCAAAGTGGTTACTCATGGGTTACTCAGTCGGCCTAGGAAGTTTTAGGACAGCCCGAATTGATTATCAAAAATGTAGTGTTCCAGACGTCATAATATTTTCTAGCATCATGGAAGTAAAATTATCAGTGAAAGTTTTTAAACTAATGAAAGTTGGCTATCTTGAGTTCCCGTACCAAGTCGGAAAATGCATGTATTATCTTTGTAATGGTGTTCCTTTTACTCCATTACGTGAGGTCAGGATATAAGTAGTCTGTGCGTTCTGTTGAATTCTCTGTCTTGTCTATTGAGTTCTCTGTCTAGATTGTACGGGTCTGTGCCATTCATTCAGTCAGGTCAGGTCATTTCAGTCAATCAAAGTCAGTCAGTCCGTAAAAATGGCGACTCTGCTGCCTCGTTCCCTTGCTCTTGCAGAAAATTTAATTGTAAAAAATGGAAATAAGGTGCGTAGATTTGCTTCTATCATTTAGAAATTCGGAAAATCTACTTCATATTTTCGAACGCCACATTTTAACGATGCAGTCTAAGAACAATCCGGTTTTATCTTGATTCAAATCGTGGGATAGTCTTTTAAAATTCATAGCTGCCCGGATTAATAATTACAATATACCATCAAATTTACCAAATATTTAGTGCACCGAGCAAACCAAATAAGTGGACCTTGATTACAAACTTCAAAATTATTTATAAACTGACCTTGTCGTTTTTAGCTCCGATGTGACCTTACGTCATCAACACTGTGAAATACTTACCTACCTATAAGCGTATTTTTTTTACAGAATTTAACATGACTAGAACTCATTTAATAACAGTACTAAATTACTGCTATCAACCCTTATCTACATATGCACGCATTGATATTTGTTTACTTTTCACTCCCAATCTATAAATTCACAAATCTTAATTTATTAATGTTTTTGTTGTAGCTTTTGACAGCTGTAGCAGCCAATAACACACCCAACAAACAACAAGTTCGAAGCCTAAATGTTCATGAATATGTCAGCTACACCCTGTTAAGAGATGCAGGCATCCCAGTGCCCAAATTCAATGTGGCCAAAACTAAGGAAGAAGTGGTCAAGTTTGCCACAGAACTCAATTCCAAAGACATAGTACTCAAAGCTCAGGTACACAGCTCAATTTACTTATAAAAGCATATATTTTTAATTTTCTAGGGCAATAGTTTTATTGCCTAACAATCCCTGTATGATATTAGTTTGCACTTCACCAGTTAGACTAACCATATTTATTGCAAATAGGTACATATGTAAGCACCATTTAAAATGGTTATTTATTAGAAACTTACCAAACGCCTTTACCTTACCACAGTTTGTTAGTAGATTCAGATCTAAAACAGGACTGTTTAAATTCTATTTCTTTTCAAAGGCTATCACAGTTGTTGAACACTTACCTAATTTTAGGTGCTTGCTGGAGGTAGAGGAAAGGGAACATTCAAATCAGGCCTCAAAGGTGGTGTCCGTATGGTTGAGACGTAAGTTTCTAAAGTTCTAGACTAAAAGCTGAAAATATCAGTATATGTATACAATACATGTATTTAAAAAGTTAAACATTGCTGGTAGACCCTTAGGAGATGAACACCATACCATTAATGACTGGCATGGTACAAATTTTCTAAACAAGCACATCTAATCTAAAGAAAGCTCATACTTAGTAAAAAATAATATTGTACACAACTTCAGGCCTGAGATTGCGGGAGATCTTGCAAGCAAGATGCTGCAACAACTCTTGGTGACAAAGCAGACTGGAGCTGCAGGCCGTATGTGCAATATGGTCATGGTTACTGAGCGCAAGTTCCCTCGCCGTGAGTTCTATGTCGCCATCATGATGGAGCGCAGTTTCAATGTATGTAAAAATAGGTTTTCTTAAAAAAATCTTATTTAATAAATGCATCATGGCTTTACTTTCTTTGTTTTTGAAGGGTCCTGTGATCATTGCTTCATCACAAGGAGGAGTCAACATTGAGGATGTGGCTGCTGAAAGCCCTGATGCTATCACATATGAGCCCATTGATATAGTAAAGGGCATGTCTGATGAGCAGATTTGCCGTGTTGTAAAGAAGGTGAATATTTTTTTATCATTGTTATGTCTAACTAAAATACTTATGTTTAATATAATATCTAATATTACAACATGGGTTGGTTAAGTTTGTAATCTAATGCATAGGTTATTAATTCATCTCAAAACCTCAAATCAAATATTGTGTAGATCTTATTCTTATGAATTGAAACTTAAACATGAGCCCTGTAGGGCAAAAATAAATTACTAGGTGGCTTATTATACCTAAACACTGGTATATTTGCCATTACTAAATTTTTTATTTACAAAACTCCACTTACGAATTGTGAACCCTCATTTTTTTGTCACACCTATGTAGACCCTCGTTGAGTCCACCCTGAGGGTTCACCTGGACCACTTTGAGAACTAATGACCTAACCCCAAACTAAGCATAGCTTGTACTATGGGAACCAGATGACTAATAGAGTACTAATATACTTTTTTTTTGTAAATACATAATTTAGAATAAAATATAACAAACATTTTATTTGTAGATTGGTCTAGAAGAAAAATCTGAAAGTGTAGTCGGTATGATAAAAAAGATGTACGACCTATTCTTGAAGAAAGATGCCCTACTGATTGAAATCAACCCATACGCAGAAGATGCACGCACAGGCGACTGTAAGTACATACGTATTATTACATTGATTGATGACAATTGAAGTACTTTGTAGGTACTTGTAAATTGAGGAAGCATTGAATTCCTGTTATATCTATCTCGGTACAGTAGTTAATTGTGTTTATAAAGTTGATATGCAGATAAAAAAATTCTCTCTGTTTAAATATAATGAAACTGTTAATTACTGACTTCCGGAAGTTTATACTCATATAGTCTAAGATATCAAGTTGGATTACTATCCAACTTGATATTTTAGACTATATGAGTATAAACTCATACCATAGTAATCTACTGATTACTGTACAGATATACATCTACAACAATTTTAAGAACCTTTGTCCTGACTGACTGACATGAACAACAACAACGCTCAGCCTAAACCACTGGTTAGTCTGTCTTTTCAAGGTATTTTGTATTTGTACATCCTTATGCTTTCTAAGAAAGAGGTGTATTTTAAATTCCAGCCCAAAGAGGTGCAGTAGGGCTTAAATTTGTATGCAAATAACGTGAATGCGGTCGCGCGCTATTCCATTATTTATTAGTAAAGATTTTCGAATGGTGACAAGAAACTGAAACAACAAACTGAAGGACGAAGTATGGAAATTGTAAAGATTGCGGGGAGTAGGTTGATGGCGAGGGTTCAATATCGTGCTTCCTGGCAATGTATGGAGCACTATGTCCAGTAGACTTTTATTATATACCTACTAGCGAAACGCGCGCCTTCGTCCGCGTGATTTATTTTTATACAAACTTCAACCCTCGCTGTACCCGTTGTCAGTCAGGACATAGATTATTGTAATTGGTGTAGGTATAGTAGATAGAGTTCTTTATTGACATAGATTTATTCGTGTTCATTCGATTTTTGTTTTGCAGTTTTCTGCTTGGATGCAAAGTTCAGGTTTGACGACAATGCTGAGTTCAGACAGAAAGAGCTTTTTGACTACAGAGACATTACTCAAGAAGATCCTAAGGAAATAGAGGCAGCCAAATATAACTTGAACTACATAGCTTTGGATGGTAATCATAATTACTAGCTCCAGTCCGCGACTTTGCTCTCCTAGTACCTGTATATAAAAATAGCCTAAACGCTATTCCTGATTACAATCTGTCTATATGTTGTATAATGTGATTGACTATCATTGTACATATTCTAAAATTTAGAATATAAAGTATTGGCAAATTCCAAAATTGATGCCAAATGCAATTGTATGTTAATTCACATCACATACTTACATTATAAATGTGTATCTAACTCGGAATTTTAGAAGCTGTTCCACAGAATTATTAAATTAACAAATGAGCAATTAATTTGGTAATTTTCGCCACTCTCAATTCAATGTGCCTTCATTTAATTCAAAATTTAAACATGTTAGTAATGAGATTGAATGGTCTCTTAGGAAACATTGGATGCATGGTGAATGGCGCTGGTCTGGCCATGGCCACTATGGACATCATCAAACTGTATGGCGGCGACCCAGCTAACTTCCTCGACGTTGGTGGCGGCGCTACCGCTCAGGCTGTGTCGGTAAGATATCTCACTTCAAAACACACTAATGCGTCGAGATGAGTGTTCTATTTATACATACAATTCTCTAATCTACTGAATTAAATTTAAGACCCTCCTCGAAATATAATAAATATAATGAAATAGGCATAAGATTTATTTCAAGCAAAATACGCTGAGTAAAAAATATAAGCATATTATAGAAAGTATATACTTTTCAGAGAATATAATTCACAGTAAAGTAAAGATATTTTCTTCGTAAGTGGTGCTTGTGTCTGCTTGTGTCACTATGTGTGCTGACCAAAAGTCTGGAACATTTTCTTTAAGTAGTTCTTGTTAGTAGATTCCAACCAATTCAAGCTGGGTACGAGACTAACAAGAAACTATGTTTTTCAACCATGAAAGGGTTCTTGTCTAGTTTAATTTTTGTATACACAATGCCAGTCAGACAGATTCTTAGAAGCAATAGTCAAAAGAACTTCGTGCATTTTGATTACAGGAAGCTTTCAAGATCATCTTATCTGACCCAAAAGTGTCTGCTATCATGGTGAACATCTTCGGCGGTATTATGAGGTGTGATGTCATCGCCGAGGGTATCATCAATGCGGCCAAGACCCTTAACATTCAGATCCCTGTCATTGTCCGTCTTCAGGTTAGTAAAAAAGTTATTTCCTTCAAATAAATTTACCAAACTAAGTATATAAGTAGACATTTTACTCAGTTTCATCACTCGTTGCATGAAACGGAACATAACATGGGAGGAACTACAACAAGCATAATTGATTTTATACCATAATTTTGTGAACTGTATTTTTTACTTTTATTATGACACCCAAACATATTCTTTATTCAACACATAAATGTTTGTGGCGATGGGAATGGAACAAGTGTCTATATAATTGATTTGTTGTGATGACGTAAACGTTGATATTTATATTGTATGATAAATGATAATGCTCTTGAATTTATCAAGATGAGATATTGTTGGGCTACATGTACATGTAATGTACAAAGTACATGTGTACCGTCATCTTTGATTGCATAACGTATAATCATGCTGTCGCTAAACAGCGTTCAAATGCATACTGATACATTCATGATTGATAATTTACAGGGCACGAAAGTCACAGAGGCGAGAAAATTGGTCGCTGAATCGGGACTCCGAATCGTTCCTAGAGATGACCTTGACGAGGCTGCCGCGCTAGTTGTTCAACTCTCTGAGATTGTCGCTCTCGCCAAGAAGGCCGGCGTTGAGGTTCAGTTCAAGATCCCTAAACCCTTCCTCGAAAAGTAGAAACAGTATTTCTTCTCATTAGTCATTGTCACCTATATAGTAATCGATCATACTAGTTGACGTCTTTCGAATATATATTTTCGAATAGATATCTACTTATGCACATGGATAGTTGTCATCATAATCTTGTAATGCACCTTATAATATCTTCAATATAATCTGCTTCTTAGGAAAATAGTATAGCACTAAAATAATTTAGATAGGTATGTTGTTATTCACTATTCAATTTTATAATAACGCTGTGAACGTAAATGTGATTTTAGAGTTCATACAATTGCCGTTTTTATGCTATTTTTGAAGTATCTAAATATCCCCATATTTCTTAGAATATTCAAGAAATTTGCAAGGGAAAATGTTTGTTATTGCGGGTTGTATACATAAATGTATGTAGGTAGATTTAGGTTTAACTTCATGTTACTATTTATTGAATACCATTTAGAGTAAGTGACCATTGTAGTTGTTGATTATGCTATTAAGTTCAAATACTTTAGACGAAATATTGTGACGCTGCATTCCGTGTATATATAGTGATGCATGGAAAATGCAGCTAAGTTTTGAAGTATTGTTATTGTCGTTAAAGTACTGCTTACATATTAACTGCTATTTTATGTGTTTATTTTTATATATAACTCTACATAGGCGCCTTTCGGGATGCCTCTATACGTGTATCAATGCAATAAATCAAAGTATTTTGTAAAATATGTAATTCATAACACTTTTCTTTGTAAATAGCTAACTGTATGTTTATGTACATCTATTTCTTATAAATTTATATTATTTCATTTGCAAGTTAAGTACAACAATGTATGTTAATATCCATGTAACCCATGATTGTGTTATTGAATACCTATTTATTTATTGGCTTCTTCAAAAGAGTCATGCCCTAATAAATTATTTTAGATCTGATCTTTAGTTTTTCTAAAATAGTTTAGAATTTCATTGTCACCAACCCACCTACCGTACTGTTACCCATCTTAGGTTTTTGGAGCGAAGGTACATGTTCTATTCTGACCTACCAGAGCTCCGTTAGCCCTCGTCTTTAGCACTTGGTTAAATTAAAATAAACAATCACATTTGTTATTTAAAAAAAAAAAAATTTTTACTTATAAACATTTCGTGAACACAGTTTTTAGTTTAGTGGTAATATTAGTGGCTGCCACTAATATTTGTAAAAACTTGTAAACGATGTTTCCGACGAGTAAGTCTAAACTAGTCGAAGGAGATGTTAGGTACACTCTTCTATTCGTTGACCTAAACCCTAATTCACATGATTTGAATAATAATCAATATTGACTCTACCACACTCCGGTATCAGCTCTGGTCTCGAGCACTTCGTTTAACTCAACTAAAACCACGTTTTCTATTTCATGAATTTACTAGAGGCCACTCGCAGCTTCGCCCGCGTGGCAGTTTTTGTGTTGTTTAGTTGTGTGTTGTTTTTTCGGGATAAAAAATAGCCTATGTCTTATTCCAGATTACAATCTATATTTATTCCAAATTTCATCCAAATCGGTCCACTTGTTAGAGCGTGAAAGAGGAACAATCATCCATCCAAACATTCGGATTTATAATATAAGTGTGATTTAGTCTGGGGCTAGATGATGTTGTGTAAAAATGTCCACAAATATTTATTTATTTAAAACAGTTTTAAATAAGTGAATAACAGTACGTTAGGTTAGGTGTCGCAACATATACAATACCATCCAAACTTAGTAATTGAAATTTAGATATTCACGTTGGTAAACTTTGATGTCTCGTTTTTATACCTACCGGGTGTAATAAGACCACTTTCGAATACTCCAGGAACATGTAAAGGTACCTACAACAACGTCTTAAAGAATAGCACTTAGCTGACAATCAAATACATTTACAGTATTTTGCTGGAATTCGTATTTATCAACCAGCGATGTATTCCGTACAGCGGTCAACGACCGCGTGGTGCCAGTGACCGCGGAGCAACACTGGTCAGATGATCGCGATTTTCTATAGGCTGCAGTTTTTGGTGTTTTCTAGTTTTTACTAGGTACTTATGTTTATTTTATGATGTATTGTCGATATTTATACTGAAAACACAGAAAAATCGTACAAAAATCGTCGATTTTTTTCTGTAATCAAAACGCCATGGTCTGAATGCGCAGTTAGTTTTCGGAAGTAGTCTTATTACACCCTGTATATAGGTATTGCAGTAGCTTTAACCTTACTCGGTGTAGTCACTGGTTTATATTTTCAAGGCAGCGTTTGAGCGTTTGCGTTTCTATTGTTGTTTCTAGGTCGCTATGTCCTACAAGAAGACAAGCGGCGGGGGAGGCGGCAAGGGGCCATGTCCTGGCAGATACCGAAGAAAGAGATAGCGTAACAACCATGTCATGCTACCTATTTGCGATACGTTTACTGTACTATTGTATGTGTTAAAAGTAAAATTCATATTGTGATAAATCATTTTTAATAAACTGTACATGATTACATTACAAATATATATATTTATTTATATATATAACTTAATGGACATGGTTTTGACTCGGGATGATGATAATAACGTAACTTAAGCAACGACCTTACATAATAGAATATTATAACTAAATTGTTCAAATCAACAATTGCACTGAGATAGCATGAGTAATGTGACAAGACGAGAAAAGTATTACGATAATATATTTATAGTAGTAGCTAAGTAGGTATATTATATACTATACGACTTCCTTGCTAGGCGTAGAAATACCTAACGCTTCTTCATAACCAATTTTCGTCTCGTGTTTTTCTGAAACGGAGAAAATATATGAGTTACACAATAGTTTAGTAATAGCTGGTTCAAACACTATTTAAATTATTCACAGAATCGTTGGAAAACCTAGGCACAGGGCTCCTAACCAATTTAAGAATAAGAATATGAGTAAGACGTAAAATTGTATCAAATAATCCTGTGGAACTGAGTCATGGTAAAAATATTGACCTCATACAAAGTCGTACTGGGCTACTGTACACCCATGGCGGGAGTTTTACTACATGAATAGAATTTGAAACGAGAAAATCCTCAGAAGAACTAAGGTCACCAACTTAGATTTCGGTTCTACGAACCTCTCCATTGCCACTTCGACTTCAATTTATTATATCAAGGTTCATACATTTTAATATATCACGGGCTAGTTCCACTTTAGTTATAATTTCACTTTCTGTTCACTGTTTTTTCAAGCTCGTGAGATGGTCTTACACAGTAAACACTCACCATTCTTTGTCGTCTTTTTCTTTCTCAAATCCTTATCGTCTGTCTTTTTCTTAGGTTTCTTAAGTTTATCAGTCTTTGTGACCTTCGTTTCGTCTGCAGCTTTGTCAGCAGCCTTGCTTGACTTGGACCGTTTTTTGCCATTCGATTTAGAGTCGACTAATAAAGTATCAGCATCTTCAGCCAATTCTGGTAATATTAGATCGATCTCCTTGTTTTGTTTTGATTTCTTTTCTTTCTTTTTCTTCTTGCTGGGTTTATCGTCAGTCGCTTTGACAGACGATTTCTTTTTGGAAACCTTGGGCGTTTCTAGTAAGACCGCGTCAGGCGACGGATATTGGCTAATCCTGGTGGCAAGAATTTCTTCTTCGCGTAGAGGTCTGTAACAAAGTACACAAATAGTCACATACAGTTCTGTTCTGACCCCCACGCTGCGCGAATCGCAAATTTATAAATATTGTAATTTTTTAAATATAACCTATACATATTGGAATATACCTGTACGTACGTATAAGTAAAAGTGTATGAATGTGGTAAACAGCAAATCAAGAAAACTACGAAAGATCAAACCTTGAAGACTTCTATTTCATCGCTGTAAAAAATACAAAAATAAAAAAACACTAGCAGTTATAAATTTGTATGGGCTTACTGGTCTAAGTCTAGATCGAGCGCTCTGTGCGGGTCGTCGGGCAGCGGCGGCGGCTCGTCATCGGAGGCGGCGGCGCCTTCTGGCAACTCGCCTCCCTCGGCCACCATCGGCCGCGATAGCACTTCATCTATACAACATTTCAAACAAATTCAAATAGTCTTCTTTACTACTAATAGATGTTCGAAATTTTTCTTAAAAAATAAGAATGAAGCAATTTCCAAGTTAATGAGCTAATTAGCTTGGAAATCGGTTCATTTTCAAATTTATGTGCCAACTAAATGTTTCTATTCTATTTAATTATATTCTGAAAAATAATAATGTCAATCTGCTATTCAATGAAGAGAGATACGTAAGGAAAATGTATTAAACTTTATAGTTTAGTAGTGCTTATGCAGCGGTTTGCATGGGAAGTTCATTGCTAGGGTCTGCTAAATGTGGGTATGTACCCGATGTAATGGTTTGACTTGCCTCTGCTTACCTCCTTTATATATCATCAAAGAATCATAAGTAGGTACTTGGTAAGTAATTAGAGTAATTACCTATTTATCGTGCCTGGGGAAGTAAACGTGAGGCTACTTCTTTTTTTAAGACAAATGTAACTTTGTATGTACCTTCTAGATTAGAATAAAAGGATTTTGCAATAAAACGTATCAATTTAAAATACACAGATATTTTGTTATTCCTTTGTATAAATATAAACACAAAGAACTCCGATTCGCCAAATGTTTTCAGAAATTGGCAGCTATGCCAAGCCAAAACTACACGTAAATTACACGTTACAAAATAACAAACACTATTATTCCTATGCCAAAATAATCACTTGTTTTAGTTTTGCAATTTATTAGAGTTAAGTTAAATTTACAAGGGTGCCGCCCCGGTTCGTTACGATTGGCAGACATCCTAGTAGGATGTGGTGTAGATACTAGCTTACGCCCACGGCTCCGTACGCGTGGTACTCGGATAAGAAGTAGCTAAAACGTTATTCCTGGTCACGTAAAAATTTGAATTCAAATATTATTAAATTTTATATTTTACAAATCAGCCACGCCGTCCGCGTTGTTCTAAACTTTCCAACTTTTAGTATTATTTTTGGAATGAATATACCTAGTAAACTGAGTAGATTCTGTTGTTACAATATTCTAAAATTATAATTGTCTTAGTGGTTTCAGTTCTGTAAAAAAGGGACCGCAGCATATAAACTATACAACGGAGTACCATAACGACCAGTAGAAAAAAAAGAACAGTTTTCTAATACGACTCGTGATACGATAACACGAAAGCGGTTACCATCGCCTACAACAAAGCATTCCTCACAGGCACGTTTGTTAGGAACGTGCTCTAAGATGCACTGTTCAGCGTCTAATAACCCGCGGCAGTCTAATGAGCTCTACTACTCTAAAACCTACTAGTGTGATATCTCACCTTCACTATCGGACTCTGATGTAAGTTTCTCCTTTTTGCTCTTTCGTTTCTTAGTCGGTCGTTTCTCCTTTTTCTTCTTTGTTGAGCTTTCTCGCGTTAGTAAGTACTTATCAGATCTCTTGGCTACAAAAGTAATACAATGGTTAGGTGACGATTTTGCTGAATCCATTTAGCTTGGTAACTTTGGTAAGATAAAACAAAAAACGAGTGTGCTTTAGACCACACGACTGAAGTAAAACTTCTTTAATATACGAAACGTAACTGGCTATGAGAGAAAGAGAGAAAGAACAGTGCTTTCATACCCCCTCCATGGTAGTGTTAAACGTTTAACGCAACCTTGTTGGAAGTCGCATTAGAAGTATTACTTCAAAAATAGACCTTGCTCCATATTTTGGATGTAACTTTTTTTTAATGATAAAAAGTGATGGGACAATTAGGGATATCAACTATGATACCTGATTTGAGTCTACGTGCCGTATACGTAATGCACTGCACTGCGTATTCACTCTTGAGACGTAGGATATTTATTAAGTCCCAAGTGCTGTTAATTAAATAGAAACACAGCACTTCTTGATATGCTGATATATGATGCAAACGAAAAACCTGCGACTTTGTTCGCTTTATACTCATATACATTGCAATCCGCGCTGTGCACGTTTAGGGTTGAATTTTGGGACCTTTCTTACAATTCTGCGCATAACAAAGAATATACCTTAAAAATGTCAAGTATCTGTCGTGCATTGTCTAAATAATAATAATAATGCTGGACAATCCACACAGCATCATCTAGTCCCAAGCTAAGCAGAGCTTGTGTTATGGGTACTAGATAACTGATATACTTAATACAATACATAGATATGTTTTATTATACATAGAAAATACCCAGAACACCCGGAACCTCCTGCGTTGCGGACATTCGCCCGCCGCGCCACATCGATCGTCACCATATGTCAGTCAGGACCAAGATTCTTATAAGGCGTATAATAGATAGCTCAATATGAACAAGAGTAACGTACTGTGCACTTGTAGCGGTACTTCAAGTGCTATTTCAGCGATCGGAATATCATCTTGCTGATAACTGCGGGGCGAGTCATCCTTGAGATAATGTGGATTGTTCGCCTGCTCCTGCCTTCTCGCCTCACGTAGCTAAAAGCAAACCATTTATCAATCGTACGCACTAACTTAAGGCAAAGTGGTAATGCTTCCATGGAAGTCATTACAACCTCTGCTTAGGGTGTGCTTTTGGTATAATTCCCTTATATGTATATTTCTATCTTGCATAATCATACTTTACATAGAATTGACACCATACTGAAGCTTTGTTACATGGTTTTGTAAAAAAGATCACACAAAGAAACGGTGGGAACACTAAGCGTCTAGATGATTTTATGTGATCTCTAAGATTTGATTGAATAAATTTAAGTATTGTTTACACATTTTTTACATTTTTGCACCTCTGTTCTAACTATAAATTGTATTTTTGTATAACTATAGATATAGAAAATGGGTAATGACCGCCTGTATATATTTCTATAGATGGCGGCCCGTGTAAAAGTTGGTTAGATGATCTAAATATATATAACTCAAAGGTGACTGACTGACTGACTGACATAGTGATCTATCAACGCACAGCCCAAACCACTGGACGGATCGGGCTGAAATTTGGCATGCAGGTAGATGTTATGACGTAGGCATCCGCTAAGAAAGGATTTTGATTAATTCTATCCCCAAGGGGATAAAATAGGGGATGAAAGTTTGTATGAAACTTTGGGGGGCGTCCATAAATTACGTGAGGTGTTTAAGGGGGGGAGGGGGTCGAGTCAAATTTCATCTAATCTTACGTTGGAGAGGAAAAAATTGCGTGATATTTGCCGAGACCCCCCCTGGTCTCGGCAAATATCACGCAATTTTTTTTCTGATTGAAACAAAAAAAACTAGTAAATAAAAGCACGAAGCAAATTTTTTTTTCTTTTTACAATAACAATCCAACGCGTTTACGTAAGAAAACCACATTTTGAAAAATCTCACGTGAGATTGGGGAATGGGGGAGGGGATTGAATAAAACCTCACGACATCTCACCAGGGGGGGAGGGAGTTACAGAAAATTAAAAAAAACACCTCACGTAATTTATGGACGCCCCCTTGTCAATTTTAAACCGATCGGGCTGAGACTTTGCATGCATAAAGCTACTATGATTTTATCCCGAAAAAATAACGGGAACGGGAAAAAACTGCCACGCTGGCGAAGCTGCGAGCAGCCGCTAGTTTTCAGTATAAATGTAGTTAGAGTATGGTTGTTAAAGTTACCATATCGAGTTCCTCCGGAGTGAACTGAGCAGTGGGGCGCGGGTCGTGCTGCGGCGCGAACACGGCGCACTCGCCTTCCTCCTCCGAGCTCGAACTCTCCGACGACCAGCTGTCGCGGGACAGCCACTGATCGAGATTCAAACTGGAACAGAACATTGCATTGCATTTTTACTATTGTCTACTTACTTTTTTTTTTATTAAACTTGCTGATGGATCAAGCAGCCCACCTGATGTTAAGTGCATCACAAAGCATTGCCTAGTAGGTCACGCTCGTTAGGAACGTCACCTACAATGCATTACTCAGCGTCCATCAACCTGAGGCATACAGGTGTTAAGCCTCATGTGCCCAATGTTTCCGTTGACCTTGTCTCGCATTTCGTAAGACGATGGTGTGTAAAAATGTCTACAAATATTTATTTATGTTTTCATAGATATGAAAATTCTGAAAACCAATGTATTAGTAGGATAAGATAACTCACTCTGCCGGCAAAGGTACTTTCTTCTGAGCCTTAGGCGCGACAGGTTTCAGTTCACCATCGAACATATCTGCAAGCTCGTCAATGAGGCCCCCACTGAAACCCGGAGAACCAGAGCCGTTTATATCCTCTTCGTTTTTCTCATCCAGGCCGTTGCTGAAATATCCATTAATAAAATTATACATATCAGGTAAGTAAGTGGTATCAAGCGATTTGAGAGGCTATCACTTACTAAGAGATTAATTTTATTTATTCCATGCGCAAAAGCAAATCATCTATAAAAGTTAACTGCTAAACACAAGCCTTCCTGATACGCTTCCAAGAAGAACGACTTTGAGCCTTTTAAATACACCGACTTCCCGCGATTCTGGCAATATCAAAAAACAAAATATATCCACTTATTAAAAATTACGAGTAGCACTCATCCTTTTGTTAGTTTCAAGTTTAGCACCGAACCAGAGAACCGAGTGTGTATACGCATAAATTAAATAAATAAAAATAACCTTTATTTCATACCCCACCAATAAATTTGATATTGTTTTGTTTAGTTTGAAACGTTACCTTTCATGTGCGACAAGTGGCAGGTCTGATACATCATCTAAAAGTTGATCGTCGCTGTTGAGTCGACGCAGCAATATGGACAGCAACGCTGATCCGTTGTGCGCCCGTTCTTGTACCTCCATGTCTTCGCTGCAAAGAAGTGGCTTCAAGCCCACTATGGTGTTGCGGATAACCTGAAATAAATATCATTAAAAATTAATATTGCCACACATTTCACACGGCGCCATCTAGCTCCAAACTAAGCAAATATTGTGTTATGGGAATCAGATAACTAGTAGTACCGACCTACCCATCACGCAAAAAGGGCCCATCACCGACTTATCCATCATCATCATCATGGTAAGTTTTGTAATGCTAAGTATAATGCGTGGAAATAAATATTCGTAGCAGCGGCTAGTATGTTATGTACTCACGGATATAGCGGTGACGATATCTCCTCCGTTACGTTCCTGTGCCTGCAGTAACTTGACAGTAAGCTTGAGCGCGGCGTGTACGCACACGGCACGCGCGCGCATGTGCGCCCCGCCCACTCCCGCGCATACCAGCAACGGTGATATCACCTCACCCATCACTACCTCATCACTGTAGGCGAAACATCAATATTGTAAATACTACTACTATCATAAATAAAAAAAAATATTAAATTAACTCACTTGACATTGGTCAAATTTACCAAGAGATAACATATTCATCCAAGTTTTAACTTCGCCATCGCATATATGGCCTTATTATATTAATAATAATAAATATAATAATGCTGGACAGTCCACACAGCATCATCTAGCCCCAAGCTAAGCCGAGTTTGTGTTATGGGTACTAGATGACTGATATACTTAATACAATACATTACATATATAGATATTTTTTATTATACATAGAAAACACCCAGAACACCCGGAATAAATATTTGCAGATCGTACAGACATTTATCCCAAGGCGGGAATCGAACCCGTAACCTCTTGCGTCGCAAGCGGACATTCGCCCGCCGCGCCACATCGGTCGTCATAATGAAAATAATATGTCAAAAGATAAACAATGTTTAAGCCATCTCTTGTCAATGGTTATTGAAAAACAGTGACACGACGCTCTTCCTCAGTATATCAAAAAAGCTACCTACTTTGGTAGACTTGTTAAAATAGCTATACTCACGTGCAGTACTCAGCGAGTACAAACGCAGCAGCGTATAGCACCTCGCGCGAAGCGGGCCCCGGTGGTGAGGCAGCGGCTTTAGAGCAAAGCAAGGCGCACTCTCGCGCGCAGAACGACCGCACCTCAGCCACGCGAGCGCCGACTTCCGTCAGCTGCCCAGCTATTATAACCCCTAACAAAACAACGACAATTAACTTTTAAAAGTCATTTTAGATTTATTTTTGTAGAGACACAATTTTGGTAACAATTTTTATACCAGCCGGACTAAGATGTGCAACGCGAGATATGTCGCGCTTGACACGAGATACTTTCTCTAATGATGGACATTTTAGAAATTATAAATAAAAGAATTTGACAGAACGAGATACCATTTTGGACTTTTTTTTGCATTTTGGCACTGCCATGTTGGCACAGGAAGATATAAAGAGATATCTCTATTTTGCATGAGATCACGAGTAGACAAGATTTTGCCATGCGTCTGTTTTTAAAGTAGATAGTTATACATGGAGTATGTATTTCTTTATGAGGTTTTTTATTTTACTTCTAGTTTCCCCGAGTGAAAATAAAATGTGTTCTTACCGTGTTTCGCACTGGTCTCCATCTCGGTTAGCTCGGCGAGCACAGTAACGTACCACTCGAAGTCCACGACATGCTGGTAATTATTCTGAGAGCAAATCTCTATCATTCGAGTTAAGAGCTCGTCGCGGTATAACGTGCCTTCCGCCCTTTCCATGTGAACCATTAGTTTCTTTACTATCTCCATTAGGTTCTTTTTGGAGACCTGTAAGTTGAATTTTTATGAGTTTTTGAAAGACAGAAATCTTAAACTAATACTAGAAGAGTATTTATCTTGACATAATAGACATAGCAGCGTGGTGTAATCATCATCTTCCTGCCCTTAGCCCGGTGTTATGTGGTGGGTTAATTCTCAATTCTCAAGCAGTCATAAAATAATAGAAATACAACTCAAAAAACACAGTGAATTCCTGTTTCTAATATAAGTAAAATAACTAGAGTATTCATAATTCGTACATACCATTCCATACAGCAAACCCAATGCTCTCAATCTGATGGACTCGTCTTTGTCGTCTAAGCAAGCGAGGACCAAATCTTTGTGAGCTTGCACGGATTTTGGATGGGATTTAAGTATTCGAGACATTGCTAGCAGGCCAAGGTACTTCACTGAAATAAAATACCAAAGCACATTATGAAGAGAATACCGTGTTTGGTTTAACTATCAATTTCTTATAAGAGTCGATGGACGAGACTATAGATTTTTTGCTATGTAGTTTACTCTCAGTCTAGATGAACGGCGTCCTGCTCAGTGCTTTCGGGTGCGCGGTGCCCATTCGTGACCCGAGCTATACATATCCCTCTCGGCTATACATTTCGCCGCAACACTCGAAGTATTGGGCAGAAACGTCTTCGAGTGGAGACCACGCATTGACAAACATTCACAACCTCTTATAAAAGCTAAGACTGTGCTGACATTTTGAATCGTGTGTTATTGCTAACACGCTGAGGTAAATGATAGTACTTACGGTTCTGATCGCTGTCTTCGATAAGTATTCTTAGTTTCTGCACGCACAGTTGTACAGAGGCGGCGTGTCCCGGCATTCCGCTGCTGATACTAATCAGGACAGCGATCACTGTGTTGATGCATTCGTATAGCAACGACATTGCTGATGTACTGACGGAAATAAAATGCGTGTGAGACTTTGGTAGCGTGGACACAAATCTTGTTGAACTAAATCGGAAGAATCCGACTACGACAATATACAAAAGTATAAGGTTGTTGATGGTGCTGTGAAGTAACTATTGTTCTTTCAAAGCATTGTATATAGTCAAACAGGATTACGCTTACTGTGTCCCTTCTGAATGTGCGGATGAAACAACTTCATATTTCTATCTATACGGCAAACAGACTAACGGCTGCGCAAGTTATTAGGTCCTTCAATCTCTGAGGATTGTATAGACGCAATAATATATATAATAGTATGGTTGCAATGGTTTTATAAACTCTCTTGTCATTTAATTGATAGCATCATTGTAAAAGAAAAAGTAGCATAAAGATTCATTGATTGCAATGTAACTTGCAAGCATTGTTGTGATAAGCTAGCACAACTATATTTACGTTTGTATTACAAATAGCGTTTTTTCTAGTGCAATATCTTTAGCAGATGTGCTAGGGTGAAAACTAAGCATTTATTTTAAAGAAATTATAAAGAAGCTATCAGCATTTCACTGGACGGATTGTATGTTTACACAGAATTAAAAATTTCAAATTAGATAGATATAACTACTGAGAAGCAGGTGTAATATTGTTAAATTGTCAATTTAATAATAATTGACTCACCTATGTATAAGTTAGATAATGTTGCCAAATTGTATGTCCATTTAGAGTAATTGACTAACCTACGTACTAAGTTCGCTTATGTTGTCAAATCGTATGTCAATTTAGAGTAATTGACTCACCTACGTATTAAGTTACTTAATGTGGTCAAATTGTATTTCAATTTAGAGTAATTGACTCACCTACGTATTACGTTAGTTAATGTTGTCAAATTGTATGTCAATTTACAGTCGTATTTTTAATTAGACGAAGTCAACAGACGTTTACTGTGTTGTCAAGAGTAATTAACTCACTTATGTATTAAGTTAGTTAATGTTGCCAAATTGTATGCCAATTTAGAGTCATTGACTCACTTATGTATTAAGTTAGTTAATATTGCCAAATTGTATGTCAATTTAGAGTAATTGACTCACCTATGTATTAAATTAGTTAATGGTTCTATCAGTTTCTTGCCAAGCCGAGGCTCTAATGGGGTTAAGGCACCAAACTGTAACAAACACAATGACACTACTTAACACTAGCTTATATGGGAGCAACTAAGTAACTTATTTGGGTTGAAACTAGTAAATCATTATAAAGGGGAAAAATGACAAACATGTATCTGATGGAATAAACTACCCAAATTACTTCCACAAATTGTTTTTTTTTTCAGCAGCAAACATAAAATATAAAATGTGAAATTGTTGTGCTCTTTCGTGTGTTCGTGTATCAATGGGTGGAATATTGTGGTTTATAAGTTGAAAATAATTATTCATTGCGAATTATGTAATATTGTTTTCTGTTTTGTTTGAAATTCTTAAATCATATAATTTAGATTAGGAAATTATTAAAAACTATTTGAATTTTCGTCAATATCTTGTAGCAAAACTTGAATCTTTTTGTCTTTATTCTATACAACAATGAATAAGTATGAAATTGTGATTTTTAATCTTTTAGTTAGGTAAATTTAAGATACAAATTCAAATTGACATTTTGATTAAGTAAATATAAAGATCTACCATAATATTCCAATTAAGAAGTATGTTCAAATAATGTACAATAGTATTTTATACCTACTGGTATTTAAATTGTGAAGGTGTGGCAAATGGAACTAGCAGTATTCACAAACTATGTGGTTGTAGGAGGTACCTGCAAATAAGGTCTATGAGGCTTTGAGTGATCTTTCTTCCGATGTCTGGTTCATAATGTGTCATTAAACCAAACTGCAGAGAATTTGCAAAATGTCAAGTCCACAAATCAGTTGTGTAAGTTTTTAAGGATCATTAGGTATTAAAAGTTATTACAATTTCATAAGTTATATGTATTTAAACTAATAAGTATTTAAACCACAAAAATTATCATCAACCAATGTAAACTATGTATATAAAACTGTTATCAATATGTAGCATAATACTAGAGGTCAAGGTCATTTACTAAAGTATACTTTGCATATTATTAGGACTTACTAATTTGATGATTTTAATCAGCATCCAGTTGTTGGTAGAAGTGGTCATCAGTTTGAAGAAAACTGGGGCTAAAGATAGGTAGTTTTTCGGATTCTTTCTTGCCAGTTCACATACTACATTCACTGCTGCTGATTGAACTCCTGAAATATTTCATTAGTTTTTATATATGTGCTATAGAATAAGTAACAGATTTTATTTTTTAAATAAATGTATGGTGTGTCAAGTAAAAATTTTAGTTCTCTATGTAACCATACACTTGCTTTAGCCAGTTTGATTAAAAATCACTCTTATGATCTACACTTGGATGTAGTACAATACATTCTACATCCAAGAACCAAAATTTTATCAAGAAACTCCAACTGTTTGCAAAGGAATTCATTTACCTGGATCAGGATCTTCCAACTTTTCTTTAAGTTTTGGGAATGCAGGCCTAAGGGCTTCAGGATACCTCAAAAAAACTTTATACATCATCAACACAGCTTTCATCCGCAAATAAGGTTTAGTTGAGCTCATCTGCATACACAAAATAAATTAAACATACAAACATCAGAACTAGAAACAACATGAATTATTTATTAATTTATTAATGTCATACTAACCAAAGTCATAATGTCATTGGCTAGATCTCTTGCTAAATCGTGTGAAATGAAGCAACTGAGGCCACTTAGAGCAAGTCCTGCCTCATATTGGTTTTGAGCATTGAGATCTTTCCGAATCATGTTGGTGGTGAGCATGAGAAGCTCAGAGTCAGCATGGAATGACTGGCTGGCAGCTAAGTATCCAATGCGCTTGTATGTGAACTTGTTTGAGCTCATCACCTCTATTATGTTGAATATAGCCCATGATATATCATAACCTAGCATTTGGAGCTGTAGAACAATTTATAAACATGTAGAGAAACATAATATATAAAGTAGTTATACTAGTACCTAGTTAGGTTAAGTGTACACTACTCAGTGGTATTCCCAGTAGTGTCCATATTAAATCTCAATTAGGTACCAATGAGTTATTTTAATACAAGGAATAACAAGCAATTCTAATTATTATTATTTTCGTGATCCACTATTAGGAAAACACCTTTAATATTTGCAATAAGATATATTTTTTTTCTACAGTGAAAGTGAATAAAAAACTTAAAGTTCACTTACATAGGTCAATTTAGCTACTGCATTAGATTTTACAGCTATATTATCCTGCCGTAATTCCACTTTTATCTCTTCCATACATTGTGCTATATATTTAGCCTGAAATAAAAAAAATGGTAAAACAAGTTTTATTTACTAGGATAAGTTGTTTTACTTCTAGGTACCTACTTCTGTTTACACAGGTTGTGAACATTGGTTCTCATCCGACATACTTTCCCAGTAGAAACCTGCTACTTTGGTACATGAGATGCCTTGTTGGCCTGACTTCTAATTCGACTGATTACCAATACAGCGATAAATTATGAAATATACTTGATTTTCGTTTAGTAGTTATTAGATTGGTTTACGGTATGCACAAGGAATTATAGAAATATATTTTTACCTCATTATCTTTGTTGTTTCTGATCCCACGAACTAAATCAGTCAGGTTTTTATCGAACATCCGTTCAAAGTTTCCTTTGACTTTTTTCAAAGCCATATTGATGCACTGAAATCTTTCACCATTAAATTACAATCGTAATCGCTTTTGAATCCTACTAAAATCAAAGAAACATGACAACAAAACTAAAAACTGAAAAAATCATGAAAAATCGTCAAGCACGATTTCATTTGACAGATTGACTGACGAGTTGTCATGTCAAAAGTGACAGTAAGGTTTGCCTAGAGCTTAGATAAATTATTCCTCATCATCATTGGCCTTCAACATCTATTCCAGATGATTTAGGTGGCGTCAGTTAGGTCACAGAGCACCTTGAAGGCACTGAACACTTTTGCTAATTATAATTAACAATTTTTTTTAATAACTTGAAATTATTCCTAGCCAGTTTATTATTGATGGAACACGGAACGGATGGAAACCGATTTTACACCACCGTCATGGTGTTTTGGCTACATTTTGGCTGCGTATTCCTAGCCTGCGCTTTCCAAGGCTGTGATTTCACGGGTTATGTACTTATGTGTGTTCCATGGTCATACATTAACCGGACTCGTTCGCAACGCAACGCAAATTCAATTCACCACAAACAAGCAAAACAAAACAAACCACGAACAAACATGCAAATGTTGAGAAAACATAATTTTCCTTGAATTTTGAAACAAAACACCGAAAGAGAGTAGTACACTAACTAGTTTTTCGGCAAGGTAATCGTCGAATAAAGATTCAAAAAATGATTATTTTTCTAAGTGAGTTGCAAAAAGAGCATTTAAGTTTATTACATCAATATCCTACACAAGGTATGTAAATTTTTATGGTGTGTTTTTATGTTAATCATCTAGCCCCATTTAAGTTTAAAGTATAAAGTTTTTTTGTAAATACATACGTAAAAACAATATACCACCTAGACACAGAACAAACATCTACCAACATTCATTACAGTAATGTTTATTCTCAGTGGGAATTGGAACCTCAGGACCTTCAGAGCAGAAAGCAGAGCTACTAGAAACTGAGCTGTCAAACACTTACTTAAATATTTGAAAATTTAGGGTCTACCTTGCAATCTTATCTACCTACCTCCCATAAGTATGTATGTAACATACATAATTTTTTTGAAGTGATGATGATGGGTTATATGAAACATAAGTTGAAAGGTATTTTATATATGGGTACCTCTCTGTGTTTGTTACAGTTCTCATTGATTTCTGCAAGTTAGCACTGGACTACCTCTCCAATGGTTTAAATGATAAGAAATACAATATTGCTGCAGGTGCGTAAAAAGAAATTAATATTTCTTCAAAATTTTAATGAGACTGCAAGAGTATATTTTTCTTGGTGCATAGAGGTGTACTAAGAAATATTTCCTGAAATTCAACCTCTAAACGTCTCAGCGGAGGTTTACGTTTTTATGAAAATATCTTCACGTGGACGAAGTCGCGTGTGTTTCGCAAGTCCTTTACTTTAAAGGACAAATCTACTCACTGACTGGCCCACTCATCACAAAATCTCCAAACCTAAATATCTAAAATTTACTGCAAGCACTTTTAAAAGATAGGTCTAGGAGATCATATTAGAAAATACACATCCCATGGAACTTTAAATGTGGAATTCCACTCACTAGTAATATCATAATCTGAAAACCAGAGAGCTAGAAGTAGACATACCTACTTGCACTGCACATAATCAAACTGATATTTATTTTGTTCCTTGAAATCAATATTAGAAATACCTTTAGAACCTCATAATTTAAAAGAGCACTGTCCAAACTTCTTCATGTTCTTTTTGCTAGTGTGCAGTTGCTGATATAACAATGTAACCTTATGTGTAAGAACTTTTAAAGTTAAAACTGGTTACTCAAGTCATCTCAGAGCACACCGAAAAAAACTACAATAAGCAGGATCAATTTTTAAGTAGCTGAAATCGGCCAGGATCATCATCATCATCATGAGTAGGACCTTCCTAAACACTTACCTACTGTACCTACCTGTGTGTGTGTTACCTACTGCTAATTATCTTTGACTAGTGTATTTGATATTTTGATGACTAAGGCTTCATAATCTGATAAAAAACCTACATCTTTTTCTTGCTAAAATCATTAAACAAAAAAAAAACTCATCCTGAGCTTAGTAAAATCAAGTATAATGGAATCTGTAACATGCTTCATGTTATTGATTTGTGAATGGAAACATTACAACAACATAACCCAGTCCAGTAATGTTGACAGTGTGACTGTGAATGAAATGGATTTATGGAAATGTATAGACACACATCCAATACCACTTGTTGCCCTGATTGAAGTATAATGGAGCAAGTGTTTATACACATAAATTATGTTCAAGCAAAGACAGTAAGTATGACCCCAATGAAACAAGGTCCCCTTTATGAATTTGTTCATAGCTCATGGTTGAACAACAGAAAATAGCTGATGAAACTGTGAAAGTTGTTAATAATTGTTGATTAAATAAATGGACTAGTAATTATTACTTAAAATAATATAGTACAAGACTTTAACTCCCAAGCTCTTATGATATCCCTTCAGATCTCTTAGTACCAAGTACCTACATACTTTATTTGTATAGCCATATTTATGAATTTATCGTGATGAAATCAATCATATAAAATAGGTAGGTATAGGTAAACTCTCACTGCTCCATTCCTATGCACAATCGATTTATTACATAACTTACTTCAGTGTAGTACATTTATATAGTATTTCGAATTCAGTCTGCGATTCCGGTGGCTTCATGTGTTTCCAAGCATTGCTCTTTCCATAATTGTGTTACTTTGAACTTTTCTACAGATTTCTTGGTAGGTAAATGCTCCGGTTCCTGGTCGCCATTCGAGAACCTTTATTTTCCAGCGGTTGTCTGTTCTACAAGTTATATAGCCATTGCTATATCAACTTGATGATTCTGCTATGTCGGTGACCTTGGTTCTACGATTCCCTAATTTTTTTATTCTACCTCGTAACTCCCAGCATGCTCCCTCCATAGCCCTTCGTGCGGCTTTGAGCTTGTGGACGAGAGAGACCTATTGTACATGTCTCAGTTTCATAAGTTATCACTGAAAACACGCACTGATTATAGACTTACATCTTGAGGCTTTGCGTTACCTGTGACAAGAAGATGTGCCGTAATTTCCCGAATGCATTTCCGGTAGGTATTTAACAGATGAATTAAATTATTATGAAGGGTTCGGCGTGATCACCATCTAGCTAGATTGGATTATTTCTATATTTCCTTCCTTCATCTGAACGATTCCGTGCTTTGAAGGGTAGGTTAAGCGCACGCCGACATACCTACATATCCCAGGAGCTTTACGGTGGCCAAAAACTCGACAGTTTACCGCCTAAACCATATTTCGTGCATGTAACTGGTCGTTTTAATAACACTACATACATAGAATATTCGTTTTTTATTTATTGTATTTACCTTATGTTAAGGTTCAAATAATAATTTACACTAAGGTCTGGCGGTTCTCATTCCAGAAAAGCTGAACATAACTGTTAGCGATGTACGAAACCTGATACACGCATTGATATATCTGATAGTTGAAGGAAGTAAATACAACGTAAGTTTGCCGAAATAATGTCAGGTAATGTCTAGGATAATTTTCCATCATCTTAAATAATCGGATATTTACAGCTATCCGAATCAGATTTTAAATCTTCGCTTGCCATTGCCGGATTTTCTGATGAAAAGCAAGAGGTGCTGGTGCGACTACACGCAGCAAAGAAACCAGAGTTGTCAGAAGCATTACACTTGCTTCAGCAAAAAGATCCCACCTATCAAGACTTTTCTTGGCGATTTGAAATACAGGTAATCACCTAATAAAGACGACGACAGTTTAGTTAGTTTAGTTTATTAGATACGACTGTTTCTCTTAGGGGTAGGCAGAGTTCATGGATTTCCACACGATCCTCAGTATACCACTATTAATCTCATACAGTAAAAATTACGTTAACGACGACGCGACGGCAAAGTCTTAACATAATATTGGAACAAATTAAGTGTGTAAATAAGATAAATACTTTTTAATTACAGGTTGCGTCGCGAAATCACACAGAGCAAATAAAACCTATGATAACAATGAATTTTGTAATCATGACTCCTAAAAATTTTGGGCAATTCAATGGTGATAGAGTTAATAGTGTTGATCAAACAAAAGACGCAAGGGTGTCGCAGATCTGTGTAAACTCTACAATTCAGGATGCCAAAGCAGCTAGTCATTGTCAGAATATTATTCGCCATGTAATGCTGCAGTGTGATCTGCCAAACTTATTACATCTAGCGAACAAACTAGAGCAGGCGCTAAAAGAGTCCAAAAGCCAGCATGTCAGGAAAGTTCAAAGAACACTATAGAAAGAACGTGAATGGTGCTTTAAAAGATAGCTTTATTAATATTTATATTCCAGAACCACAAGTAAGTAAAACGAATGTATTAGTAAAAATACATTAGTAAATATTTTATAATATGTAAGTAAGTATAGACTTAGACCTTAGACGAATTAACCACTTAACAATTTGGTTAATTCGTCGAAGACTTAGACGTTTGTAATTTTCTTTTATGTACCACTGTTTTGTTGGTTTTACAAATAAAATAAATAATTTTTGCTGATGTATAATTTTAACGTTTTATATTACCTACCTTATTATACTGAGTGAGATTTGAATCCACGATCCTCTCCTTGATAGCAGTGATGACTGTTTACAATCATAGTCATAGCCTAAACCGTATTTTCTCTTACGAGCATAATAAATTAATATTGGCAGATATTAATAAAATACCTCATACTACATAACCTATCCATACCTAATACAAAATAGGTACCTATATTAAAAGTAAAAAATAGAAGAGTAAACATAAATCAAACTATTCGGCCCTATAAGTTTATAATAAATAAATTGTAAACGTATACAGTAGCGTAAACGTTTACCGTACGTAAACGTATATGCAACTCCTGCAGCACCTGCAATAAAGTTAATATCTTAATAAATCTGTAAACTTAATTACGGATTATAATTGTGCTTTTACACAATTTTAATTCACTGAAAAAAATATATTTTTAAGTTTAAATAAGTTATAATCTACAAAAAGAAACTAAATATTGCATCTAGTATGCTGTGAAAGGAACGACCTACTATACTTAGAACTCAAATAGGCTGTGAAAAAACTGTAGCGTAACTCCATAACAACATTGTATTCTTCACTTTAATTAGTTGTTCAAACAATAGAATGGAAATGGCCTAGTAGCACTTTCCAATTTACGCCGTTTGATAGCATGATGCTATCAAAGGTACCTTACTCATCACACGATGACGACCGACCGACCGACCGAAATAAATAAATAAATAAATAAATAAATAAATAAATGATGTCCGCTATGTCTATACATGTGAACAAAAATTTAAAAAACAAAGCAAACGTAGGTACCTACCTATTTCTTTTATAAATAGTAAAATCATTGCATTTTGTGGGTTCTAGTTGGTGGAAACTCTGCTTTTGCGCTGTTGGTTGTGAGTTCGATGCCCACGAGGAACAAATTTTAGATGTTTGTTGTTTGTCTGATCGTAATAATACTTAATTATATCCAGTGAAACGCGCCCGACTTCATCCGCAAGAAGTTATTAAGAGCCGTTACCGAGGTAATGACCTTGAGAGTTTCGTTCCTCTTTACCCCACCACTCCTCTGCAATACATTTGAAATGGGCACTTTGAAGTTGAGATTTTGAAGATACATGCTGGATTTTCAGTTTTCTTCTACTTCCTTTATTTACCGAGGGTATAGCATTTTAAGATAGAGAAAAAACTGCTCCGAGAGCGATTAGGTCAGTACTGGCCGTTAACATACAAACTACAAACCCCCTGTACCCGTTTAGGCTTCGATCAAGAGTAGGTAGGTACTCTCAAGAGTATAAGTGAAGAAAAGATTTTATAATTGGTATATAATAATGTACTAGCGAAACGCGCGTGACTTCGCCTGCGTGAAGTTATTTTCATACTAGCTTCAACCTTCGTTGCACCCCTTTATGGTTTGAATTTCGGAAATTCCTTTCTTCTTACACAATATTCCCTGAAAGCTTCAAGTCTCTATGACCAGTGGTTGTCTAGGAATATGTCAGTCAGTAAGGACAGATTCTTGTAACTGGTATAACATTTAGGTACGGTGTTTCATAAAAGCAAGCTTAGAGATTATAACGGGTCAATAGAAACATATGTCACTGTCACTTTCATGTAAACAAATAGAGATATCAACGAACTTAGAGACTCGGATTCTTACCCGCATTTCCCAACACCAAGATGGTTGAAATGTTGAAGACTACACACACAAATGTGGGACAAGAATTTTTTTCAGCGTTGAGGCTTCTGCGGTGGGTTTGGCGCGTCGAATATTTGACTGCGCTGACAACTGCCACCACTCTCACCTCAACGCCATTGCTCCGTTGCACGCACGACCACCAGATAGTCAAACTCCTTGGCGGCCACTACCTCGCGAGCTACTGGGCTCACCCGACTCTCCGTGATTCTCAAATTCACACCATACTACGAGCTCACCGTTATATAAACAACGTACTGCCACTAATCGAAAGGCCAGCCCTTAAGAGACGGCATTCGGCAAGGCAAAATCAAGTGACTCGGGAGCGGTTACTCCCGAAGTTGAAGCTAGAGCAAAGAACTAATGTTCGATTCTTACCCGCATTTCCCACCAAGATGGTCGAAATGTAGAAGACTACTACACAGAGACTCGGAGAACTTTATGAAACAGACTGATAGATTATGTATAACGTAAGTACATACCTATATAGTAATGTGTTAATTACCAGCTAAGAACAAGATCCTTCCATCACCTCCCGTGGCGGCCGTAACAGGCAGCTAAGGGAACGTACCCGAAAATGGGCAGCAGTATTTCCCGAGTAGGTGTACAACACCAACAGGTAGGTACAGCCACCACACTGTCTTCTAAGCGTAGCGAGTATACCAAACCCCTTTTTGTCTCTCCATCAAATTTGGAACTTCCTGTCAATGCAAAAGACAAAACACGGTGTAACTATTCCAATGTTACGCCGGCGCCGAGTTTATTAGTACCTACCGGGGTTATCTTATACCTACTACCTATCTATAGGGTAGTTATTTCCACAAGGAACAAAACTCGGTATAACATCAAAGCAACATCATGTTTGGTTTTTGCGTTGACAGGAAGTTTCAAATTAGATAAAAAAAGACAATACATGGCGTAACTATTTTGAGGTTACGCCGAGTTTATTAGTAGTAGGGTCAGTGTTCTAGCTAAAATGGCCGATATAATATATATATAATAATATATAGCCTTTTATAAAAATGGCTGATATATTGACATATAAATGACAAGGAAAATAATATTTTATACAGCTGAATGTAAAGAAAAGCCTAATAGTGATCCCCGTTTTGTACAATACTCAACTAGTAGGTAGGCTAATATCGTCAACATAAACATTGAAAAAACCTTTGTGATAAAGATTGGCACCTATCAGAAATTAGAAAACATAACATTCTTTGTCATTTTTGTAACGTATGACAGGTAAATAATTAATCAAAGCGTATGATGTGTAAGTAAGTAATACATAAGCTGCTCACATCAATTACCTAGTAGGTACTACCTAACATTCCCTACTCTATACTTTGGCTAGGGAATAAATAAAAAAATAAATAGGTAGTTACTTAACTGGAAAAAATTGTCCTTCATTCAAACTTACCTAACTAACCTATCATAAAATACCTATTCTGGGTAGCAAGCATCTAGTAAAGCAACAGAACCTTTATCTTTGCATGTCTCTCTTGATTTATAATTATTTGCCATAGGATACTTAACTGTATTCAACTACTAGGTATAATATTTTTTCCATTCGTTGAAAATACCAACGAAGCATGACTTAGCTTGTTGTATGTTTCAACGTGATCTTGATGATAGAGAGATTTACCTACTTCCTAATGTTGGTTGGTAGGTTACGTCGTAGTGTAGAGTTGTAGAGGTTTGGTTAGTAGCGACTGGTGAGCTCTGTCAGTCAGATCAGTCAGCGTATAATATAGTCCGTACAGAATAAAAATACTCTAGTATAGTATGTC
Source organism: Electrophaes corylata (assembly GCA_947095575.1). Classification (NCBI taxonomy): domain Eukaryota; kingdom Metazoa; phylum Arthropoda; class Insecta; order Lepidoptera; family Geometridae; genus Electrophaes; species Electrophaes corylata. Next base: position 7,122,382 of record OX352703.1, read on the forward strand.
GGTCGTCACGACGACGACGACGGGCGAAATCGACATCGTCAGACCAACAGTATAACAGTACAGTACGTGGGCGACGCCCGCCCGAGTAATTCGCCCGACGCGACGGCCCGTGTGCCGCATGCCGCTATTAATATATCATTTATGTTATCTGTGATACAAACATACTAGCATACTTACTGCCTATAAATTATAAAAAAATATACATAGAAGAAAACAGTGTCAAAAAACAGTTTTAAATAGTGAACTTTCCGAGAATAACGTGCTGTGATTCCCGTTGTATACTACGTGTGATGTCCATGACTACTAGCAACAGGAGTTATTTAAATCTTATGCAATATCTAAGTTATTACTGAACTGGTGAAGCATAATGAAAAAAACAAGATATAATTCACAATATAAACGAGAATAAATCTACTGTTATAATTATATAAATATTACTCTAAAAAACTTAATAAAAAAAATATTATTACACAATCTAACCAAAAAAAATATTTTATAAATAATTCTCGTGATTGTATTATTGTGGAAAAGAAAAAAAACAATTTTTTCCAAGATTTTAACAGCTGTGTCAACTAGTTATACCTACTTACTAAAAAAGTTAACCTGATACTAAGTGGTTATCGTTAAAAAAATACCGGTTTTGGTTAAATAAAAAACAAAGCATTTTATTAAGGAAGTAAAAATGGAATCAAAAGTTATTTTAAAAGAAAAAAATCCTTATGAAAGTGCAAACTTTTTATCTAAAATATTCATAACGTGAGTATAAAATACAAAAACTAGTTGTACCTACTTGTAAATAATATTATTATTGTTTTGTGTATTGGGTCACCAAAGAGAGGGATAAAAAAATAGTACTATCTAACACCTGTATGAATCGGAGATGCAAATGTTGAGATGGACGTGTGTATCGTCACACGTCCATCTCAACATTGAACTTTGAGTAGCTGGCTGGTTTATTTATCTGAAAACAAGAATGGATAAGATAAGGAATGGGTTTATACAGTATGGTTTTTTGAGAAGGGTGGCGCGGCGATGGACAAGTCCGAAACCACGCGATTTAAAGAAAAATCGTGTAAGGAGTCATGCCCTTAATTTATAAGAAAACAAAAGTAAAGCGGTTTAAAATAAAACTAAATATGCAGTTATTGTTCTGAACGGAGGTTTTCATTTATACAACTTGCTAATGAAATAAGCAACGACCCACTTGATGTTAAGTGGTAACCATTACCTAAGACAAACCATTGTTTCTGAAATTACACACTTTAGAATATGCCCTTTGATACATTACTCTGCGTCCATCAACCTAGGGCACAGGTATTGGTTATTAGTGTTAAGTCTGGTGTGCCTGTAATTTCACCGGCATCAAACTGAAACACAGCATACCTGCTTGGCGCTAGAAAAAGGCTTGTTTATTGTTTTATTCCGTTACTTTTTGGTCCTCAATGTCGTATTAGATACATGAGGTAGAATCTCCGTACGTACCTGCAAACTTCGAAATCTTTCGCTGTGCGTTGTTGGACACACGCTTATACAAAGATTATTATGTATAAACACACTTATCTGAAAAAAACTTAAAAAAAGCATTTAATTAAAAGCATTATTTAGTAAACTTTATGTAGCGACTGTTATATATTTTCTTTTAGCTGCCTGTGACTAATTCGGTGTCACTCAAGTATGTGCGCTTTGTCCATTGATATTTAATGTTTGGCTATTTGTTCAGTTTTTTTAATTTACGGGGTGAACTTTTAAATAATTGTTTCGCATGTAGCATAAAAGATAGATAGATAGATAACACTTTATTGTACACAAGGAAAATTTGTTAAAAACAGACAAGGTTTACAAAGTACAATGGGGCATAAAACATACCTTACCTATAGGTAAAATAAATTGAAGATTTAGTGAATGTTTGCGTAGATGAATTTACTCGTAAGCTCGATTCACTGACAAAATCTTAGTAGTTAACGGTAAATAACTAAAATAATTATATATGGTTTGTCATTATCACATCTCAAGGTATTCTGGTGGGTAAACTCATAGAATTAAGACAAACCAATACATACCAGCTCAGCCTTTCTGACGTTTGTGCACAGCTATTAGTTAATCAATAATAATGATGTCTCGACAATTGGAAATAATTACTAAGTCGCCACACCACTTCATTGAAATAGTTTATTATTACGACAGCGATTGAATGTAGTTAGGTACCCTACATTCAATATGCCGAAAATATAGTAAATTTTTTTATCTTTTTATTCGCTGACCTATTGCCTCACCGCACCTAAGCAGTAATAAGACGATCCAACAAAGTTATTTTATTGAGTGAAAAACGCCTTTCGACAATTCTCCTGGTAGTTTTCGTAAAAGTACCTACTAGTAGAATAACGAATATAACCTTCTTAATTTATGTACCTACCTACTTTAATACTAGGAGGGTTATTTATAAATAGCCAACTTATCACATATTAAATTGAATCATCCTTACTAACAGATCGAGTTTTACCTTATTTCGAAGAGGATACAAACAAGGATTAACCATCGAAGATCTATGGCAAGCACGTGAGAGCGACCACTCTGGACGACTAGGCGACCGCCTGGAAGAAGCATGGGAGAAAGAATTAGAAACTGCAAAAAGAAAAGGCTGCAAGCCGAGCTTTACTAAAGCACTAATAAGTTCCTTTTGGGTGGAATATATGATCTGTGGACTGATGTGTGGTTTATTATTCATCGTTGTATGGTTCGTATATCTAGTATTTGACACAGGAAACCAAATAAATTAAAACAAGGATACCTATGTAATAATGTTTCTGTTTTCAGGCCGTTAGTTCCATTCTCATTAGGTCGGTTTATACAATATTTCTCTGGATCCAAATCCACAAAAGAATACAAATATGCCCACATGTACAACTTCGCCATGAACTTTTTGAGTGTGTGTTCGGCCTTGATGCTGAATCATTTGCAGCTCAGCCAAGGCCGGGTTGGCATGAGAGTAAGGATAGCTAGCTGTTCCCTTATGTATAGAAAGGTAATCATCATTTTAGTTTATACTTAATTTAGACTGTTTTTACTAAATGCCTAATATTTCCTTTTATTAAATGTAAAAGGAAAAAAAAATCAATCAATAAAAAGTACCTAGTACTTATACAGTAGGTACATAAAACAAAAACCATTTCAAAATTTTTGCTTGACAGCCAGGCAAAAATTTTGAAATGGTTTTTGGTGAAGGAAAACATCGTGGTGAAACCCGTGGTTTATTTAGCTGTACAATTAGTTTCTACAATAGATAACATAATAATAATAATAATAATGCTGGACAATCCACACAGCATCATCTAGCCCCAAGCTAAGCAGAGCTTGTGTTATGGGTACTAGATGACTGATATACTTAATATAATATATTACGTACATAGTTTTTTTTTTTTATTATACATAGAAAATACCCAGAACACCCGGAATAAATATTTGCAGATCGTACAAACATTTATCCCGAGGCGGGAATCGAACCCGCAACCTCCTGCGTCGCAGGCCGCCCGCCGCGCCACATCGGTCGTCAAAAGATAAAAAAGCCTGTTTCCTTTTTTTACCATTTTATTATTTCGGCGAAGCATACACGTTCAACAGTAACGTTATCATTTATTTTGCTTCAAATGCAGTGTTCATATATTATTCTTGGTCCTTGATTTATATTTATCACCGAAATCACTTATGAAATCATATATGAAAATACCGAAAATATATGTAAGTATTTAAAACTTACCTAACTTGCGTTGTTAATTTACTCTATTTATTTTTAGATCTTAAAGCTGGACCACAACGGTATGAGTAAAACAGAGCCTGGCCAAGTAATAAATCTGATGTCCAACGATGTAAACCGCTTTGATATGGTGACGTTGTTTCTGAACTACATTTGGGTGATGCCTATTGTGGTACCAGTAGTATCTTACTTGGTGTGGCAACATATAGCTTGGGCTACCCTCGCCGCTTTAACTGTTATATTCCTGCAAACAGTTTTGGTTCAAGGTAGGTAAATTCTGTATTCGTACTTTTTAATTTTTAGTAGGTCACATCTATGCATGCATATGTGCATAACACCCAGTTGCTTGTAAGTCGGAACTTTGGGCAATATATAAATTAATAATAAAACTATATAAAAAAAAATACCTTCCAGAACTTCTTGCTAGGAACGTATAAGCAGGTAATTTAGTCTATCATTCTCTATGTAAATTATACCTTATCTAAGGATAAAGTACCTAATAAAATAGCGTTTGGGTGATACTTACCTACATACTTAAGTACAATTGTTCTGCTAGGCACGTTTAGTTTTGTTGTACAGTAAAAAATTGCTATGTTCAGATAACTGCACTAGAAAGTATACAGTTCGTAACTTTTGAAATTGACATTGGTGCAGTTGATATTTAAGTACTAGAAGAATACTCAACATATAAATGAACTTATCAATAGATTTCATCTTTTTTGAGTTTTGGGTGGGACTAATAAACTGACGTAACGTTGAAATACATTTTGCCTTTTGATTCTACAGGATGTTTCAAATTAGATCGGAAGAGACAAACACCGTGTAACTACTTCGACGTTACGCGGTTTATTGTAATGCTGTGATACAATTTTGAAAGCTACGAATTGTATATATTCTAGTGCAGCTGGCTATACCATCTACCTACTAATAATTTCAACTTTTCAGCATATTTGAGTAGTCGCCAAGGAGTGCTTCGTGGTAAAATCGCAAAGCGCACCGACGAAAGAGTGAAGGTGATGAGTGAACTCGTAAATGGCGTTCAAGTTATCAAAATGTACGCCTGGGAAAAGCCTTTCGAGAAATTGGTCGCTAAACTGCGGAAGTACGTAATATAACAGCTTGTTTACGAAATATTGATGAAAGTATCATCTAACTAGCGTCTGGCCTTGTTTGTCAAATAGTTTGCAAGAGACAGTAAAACTAACAGCAAATCGACTCTACATTTTGTGCAGTCTTGTAATTTTCACCAGAAGCGGGCTTTCTTTGTTCTAACCTAAATTTATTTTTTATCCATATTTCTTTACTCTGCTAAAATCATGTTATGCACGCATCTTAGACTAATAAACGAATTGGTTTGTTCGTTAGACGTTTGGTTTATTCGTCTAAGGCACGCAGTTTTGGGGTGCCGTCTAGCTTATTACTTAATTATACTACTTTATCGTAGCATAACTTACTGATGGGACTCTGTTTTGTGTGCCTAAATAAATAAAATAAATATTTGGTGATGTTTCAACTACTGTCATGGAAAGCTTCCTATTTAGCAACACACATACGAAGCTTACTTACGCTTTTTACTAATTAAATCTTGGAATTTTTTACTTCGTGCAAGCAGTTTCCTACAATTCCTGTTCTAACTTCCATTTCAGAATGGAAGTAAACTTTATAATGCGGACATCAATGATCAAGGGCTTCTCGACAGCTCTCAGTGTATTCACCGAGCGATTCATCCTTTACTCGGCTGTGGTCGCGTTTGTTGTATTAGGCGGTGAAATCAGAGCTGAAATCACCTTCTCCCTAGTGCAGTACTTCAACCTTTTGCAATTGGCCGCCAATATTTTCTTCCCGATGGCTCTGGCTTTTTTGGCTGAGACCAAGGTTTCTGTTAAAAGGATTGAGGTGAGTTGGTTTAGATATTCATAATATTTTGAACTGTTTTAATTCTTTTGCTGTTTGTCAGCTAGAACCAGAGTCATTGTGTACCCTGATGCTGTGCAAAACAAATGCAATGATTGTTTGCAAAGTACAGCAGATTTCGGACTAGCCTTGAAAAGTTGAAGCCAATGACGTAGGTACTCCATTCAAAGCGATAGCGTCAACATTATACCTACCGATGCTAGCGACGACGTGCACTTCAACATTGTGTTTTTGCATACTTATAAATATAGCATAACCTACCATTTTCTTTATGAAATCTTAGGAGACATCTTATGCTCGTAAATTGTTTTAGGAATTCCTATTGCTAGACGAATTGAAGCAAGTGAATGCGATCGAATACATTAACACAAAAAGTATAACAAACGGATCTGAAAAGGTTGAGAAGGAAATACCGAAGCCGACTGCACTGGTGCTTTCTGGAGTCAGTACCAGCTGGTTGGATGATCCTATCGTGCCTACTCTGAGAGATATTAGCATTACAGCGAAGCCTGGAGACTTTGTTGGCATTGCAGGACTTGTTGGAGCAGGAAAGGTAAGGGTCAAGTTACTAATAGATTATCGTGTTCTTCTCGACAGTCAAACGCGTGTTTGCAAACTATTCACTTTCCCTTTTTTTTTAGAGCACCAGGGTCACTCTAACTAGTGTATCTAGTTGGAGTGACCCCGCTCGCTGATTCTAAGGTCATGGGTTCAAACCCGGTCGTGCAGCAATGGATTATTCTATATTTACGAAAAAAATATGTGCGCAATACCAGTGTTCTCAAACGGTGAAGTTAGTAGTGTAGCAGTGGCGCTGGGCTTGCAACCTGCCACATATGGAATACCACCTACTGCAAAATTATTATAAAACTGTTAAGTACAGAGATTTTGCACTTCATCCATTCCGATCGCTAAAAACACGAATCCGCTTGTAATTTATTTCTTTTATTGGAGACAATAAAGATATTTTATAAAGAAAGCAATTAACTATAGTATTTTTTTTATACGAGTTACTCATAAAAGAAGAATAAGCAGAAGTCACACCTGACGTTAAGTAGTAACAAAGCATTACCTCGCAGATACTCATCAACATGAACCTAAATATGATTGGATTCGGATTAGATTACAGATCTAAAATTACAGGCAAATGAGACTTAAAACCTGTATGCCTCAGGTTGATGAACGCAATCGTAGGGCACGTTCTTAACGAACGTGGCTTGCAAGGTAATACTTTGTTTTAGTTGATGGTGAGTACTTAACAGGTGGACTATCCGTTTGTATATCCGCAATCGCATAAAAAAAAGATGCATACAATCTTCTCCGTCTAATTTTTGGTTTCAGAAGACAGGTACTTAATAAAGCTCCTTGATACCAACGATCTGATCAGCTTTGCTTTTCTTTGACAGTCTTCTCTTCTACAAGTAATACTGGGAGAGCTGCCACCAACGCAAGGAAAGATATCTCTGGGCAACTCTCGCATTTCATACGCAAGTCAAGAACCATGGCTGTTTGTCGCGACTATCAGACAGAACATTCTCTTCGGCCTGCCTTACGACAAGACACGATACAAGAAGGTGAGCGTCACAAATACCCTCTGTTCTGATTGATATGAACTGTGAAGTGATAATATAGTGTATTTAATATTATTGTGTGTAATGTTTGTTTGTGATAACACGTTTCGTGTGAAATGTGCAGGCAGACGAGACGACTATTATTACCGTAATGGCTATCTACTCGTAGTTACCTTATAAGAAATTGTATAGCTTACAAACTATTTAAACCAAATTTCATATGTATTTATTAGTTCGTTTGAACAGTCACATTTTAGAATTAGTAACCTATTTGTCCACGTTTTGTCTTTGAACTCGAAGTTCAAACAAAGATTTTATGGATACAGATCGGTGAATCCTGATTTTATATAACATTGCTTCCACTCTATGTCATTGGACCAGTTCAGATGTTTTCTTGATTAATAACCAGTTTAATTTGGTTTGTAATCGATTCTGCAAATTTGAATGACAATAAAGTAATTTAATTTTGTAAAAAGTTTAGCTCGACAGATATACTTTTATACAGTAGTAGCTTAGAGCGAAGAATAAGAACCTGGGCTTACTTTGATTGCAATTTGTGCTACTTTTTCTTGGTATCAGTTGCCTTCATCGATAGAGTGCGTCCCCGATCGAATGACTGATTTATTGTCGTGTTGTTGGTAAATAAGCCGACGAACTGTGGTGTGAGTGATGCACATATCGGGTACGCTAATGATGTTATTTTTTTGTTCTTTTTAATGCGAGTTGCTGTTTGATCGAGCAGTGTTAATAAGGTTTTTCCAGCAGTGCTAAGATGAGCAACGCGAGATATGTCGCGCATGACAAGAGATACTTTGTCTATGTAGCTTAATTTGTCGTTTACTCTAACATGTGCACCACGACAGAGAAGTTTGTCTTCGTAGACATAGATACGCTAGCGTAGAGAAATCAATATTGGCATAAGACGGTTCCCTATTAATTTAAATATAGCAACACCGGTTTCGTTCATTTAATTTTGAGTGATGGCTCTGGAACGCGTCCTTAAATAATATATTTTATTGACATTGACAATTTGCAAAAAACGTCACTGATAACTTTTTCATCGTTTTTTTTAATTCGTTTTCTGTCATCTTTGGAATTGAATTTTCATTTGAATTGTTTTTCTAGTGTTATTTTATGTTCTGATGGGTAGTAATTTTGGTGGTATCACAAGTGTGAACAATTGAAATGAAAGTGTGTTATGAGGCATCCTAATTTGAACGAAAATGTTTCTTTCTTTGCTTTGGTTTTGAAGAAAAATGCCATCTTTTTCTTCAAAACCGATGACGGCTGACTTTACTTTTTTTTACCGACTCTACTTGACTAAAAAGAATTTATTTAACCCACTTGACATTGGCAAAATTGTCCGCAAGACGGACAGATATTCAACGTCTGGCAGACTAAAAGGATTGCAGACGTCTTTGACAAGTTTCCGCTGAATTTTTCGGTCTTCGCGTTGTGCGTAAATATGGTATAAATAATTATAATAGGGTACTGCCATTGTTTTAGGTTTCGGTTTAGGTTAGGTCGGATAACAAAGTATTCTGTGAGTCGGATCACTAACAATTTTGTCTATCTCGTAACTATCTCGTCCTCAAAAAGTACGACGAGAAAATAGTCGCGCCGAAATGTCAAAATTCGTGCACATGTTAGAGTTTGAAGACAAAAAACCCACAGATAAGCAAAACTGAGCGTTATCTCTTCAATTGACAGATCTTGACGAGTTTTCGGCGCTGCCATGTTAGCACAGGTAGACGAAAAGAGATAACTTTATTTTTCACGAGAAAACGAGTAGACAAAGTTTTGTCGTGGTGCACATCTTAGCTCTGCAGGTATTTCTTTTACTAAAGATTTGTTTTTTGCAAATCACTTAACCAAAATCAATATAAAAATCTAGCAGCCTATCTTACTTATATCGATTTTATCAATCGCGAGGACTTGTGACTCTGAAATTCTGAGGACTGTATTATTTATAGAATCGGCTATGTTTTAGATAAGAAGTAATTTCAGTGACCTCGACTGGGTAGGACGCGTTTGTTTGTAGTAGTCTAATCGTGTTTAATGAGCCTCCTCTTGTACTAATTTCATTTTAACTACTTTCAATTGAGCTAAATGATTAATATCTTAGAGGCGTATTTCGTTACGAAATGATTAAAACGGCCTCTGCATCTATAAAGAACCGTGGTCAGTTTGTTAGAGCTGAATATAAACCGCTGGTTTCCTAGCAATGTTTTCTCCTTTAGCATATGCACATACCTACATTTTTCAAATAGAAAAATCTAAAGGTGCACTATGAATCTCAACCCACGACCTATACGAATTGAAAAATGGAATCGTTACCATTAGGCCACCAGTGTAGGCTATGTTCCAGCATTGAATAGAACCCCTCCATCATCTCCAATGAATGTTATACCTAAGAGGCACTAAACTACTAAAACACACCAGGGGATGGCAAGGAGCGTCTCTTGTATACCTACACAGTATAATATCAACAGCCGAAATCAATACGGCAAAGCCCAAAATATAGGAAAGACACATAGTCCAGTAGTGGACTGGCGATGAACCTGCTGATTATAGCCATATCTAATTTTAATCATGCCTGCTAAAATACATTATTATTTAATTTATTTGCTACTGGTTGTCCATTATACTTGTAGTATAAAGGACAACTAGTAGGTACCTAACCATGACTGCATCACAACGAAACCTCGCAGATCCAAGTGTGCAAAGCTTGTGCAAAGATTTGAAGATATATTTCGTTGAGTGTTGCAGTCTTGATGTAATTTATATAAAATATGTTTGGCAGACCGTGACAGCATGCGCTCTGCTGCGTGACTTCGAGTTGCTTCCGGCGGGAGACTCCACGATGGTCGGAGAGAGGGGCATCAGTCTGAGTGGTGGACAACGCGCCCGCATCGGCCTTGCAAGAGCCTGCTATAGACAAGTATGTTTGTAATGTGAAGTTCTAAATTAAATAACTTTTTCTTAGTAAGGTCGCAGTTTGTATAAAAATAACATCACGCGAGTGAAGTCGCACACATTTCTACAAATCTATACAAATTATAAGAGTCCCGTAATAATTGCCCTGACTGATATGTAATAATATAGACAACGCACAGCCTAAATATTCAAAAAATGATAAAGACGGTGATATTGTGACTTGGCAAAAAACTACATTGAATACTTCATCATTGGTAGGTGGCAGGCACCGAATAGTATAATAAGTATATAGAAACTTATAGTATAAAACTATTAACTACTAAGGGTGTAATAAGACGATATTCTTCCGAAAACTTTGGGGTGTTAAAGTACTCATCAATATAAACAACTTGATTAACACTGTGAGCGCTAAAAAATGTTTTTCAATAAGTACCTAATTGGTTATAATATCTATAGACAGTCTGGGTTTGGTTGGGGTGGATTAGGATGTTAATGCACAAATGAGCAAATGCACCTTTGAATGTTTTTCTATTAAAACTATACAGTATAAAATACAGTAACATGGTAAACATCTTATTGTTCTTCCTAACACGTGATCTACTTATTTGTTATTCATAAACTTACTGTTAATATGCATTCACTGATTCTATATTTGATTGTGCAGTTATATTATTAGAATTGTTGATATAACAGATAAAATATTATTTAATTAGAGATACCGGTAGATTACCTACCACTGATAGTAGAGTACCTACCTAGCTAGACGATGTGCTTAAAGTATTCGTACTAGAAGGTGATATCAGCTTCTGGACTCGTGCAATATGTTGTCATAATTTTGTGCTATTAAAGTTCAAAATATCATGTGCTCTGCCACAGCCGCGGACGTTGGCCGTGACCGCGACGATCGCGTCTTCGTCCAAATGTTAGATAATTCAGTTTAAAAAACTTATGAAACGGACATTAACTTAAACTTCTAATATTCTTTTGCGTCGTGCACCAATGGGTTTTTCTGTTCGAAAAATTTATGTGCGCAATGCCAGTGTTCTCAAACGGTAAAGGAGAACATCGTGAGGAAACCAGTTAGTATTCTAGCAGCGGCGATGGGCTTGCAACCTGTCACGTATGGAATGCTAGCTACCGCAAATGTGGGTACGTGCCAAATGTACTATCTGGACGTACCTCTGACTACCCCCCATAGACATCCTCGAAGAATCTTGAGTAGGCACTTGGTACTAAGAGATCGGAGAGGATATCTACCGTGATTATAGTCGTGATGCGATTATTTTTTTACAGTTTTTTTTTTGAAAAACAAAACTACTGATGAACTGATTTTGATGAAACTATGAGATGTTACGCTTATACATATTTGCTCAGATTTCAAATGTTCTGTATATTTGAATTAAATATAAGCAGCTGCTATTTCAGAAATACTGGTTTACCTTCATGTTCTGTGCCACCGCAGAGCCTAGCTTTAAAAAACTTATTCACTACACGATTATCTACTTACATAAAAATACAATAATATAAACTAAAAAGTTGTTAATAGGTACATTAGGCAATATGACTTATTTCGTATATTAATTATTCTTAGAACCAATCATATCCCAATAATTTTAATTAAAAAGTATATCTGATAAAGTGATCTATAGAAGTATTAAAAAAAACAATTACTATGCATGTTTTCTCATACTATTTTGACTTAGACGATTACTCGTCTAAATATTTTGACTAGTATACCTACCATTGTTTCTGAACTTCGATCAATGATAGGGTTACATTGCATTGATCGAAGTTTCTGAACTTGTATGTTTTCTACAGGCGGATATTTATCTTCTGGACGACCCGCTATCAGCTGTGGATACCCACGTCGGAAAGCACCTCATTTCAGAATGCGTGAACGGCTTCCTCCGACGCTCCACTAGAATCCTCGTGACCCATCAACTACACCACTTGAAAACCGCTGATAGCATCGTCATATTGCGCAACGTAAGTATTGTCATCGTTTTTTTAATAACAATATAGGCATTGATTTTTATCAGATGTGTGTCAGTTGGTACACACGTAGTCTAGTCTGATACCGAACCATGGAATATTAAAAGTAGCAGGTAGGTGCGACCCACTCAAATACTGCTTGTTAAACAAGTAGTAGTATATTAGTAGGATAGATATACCTATGTCAAAATACATGAAACGAGTGATCAGTTGACCGTTGCAAACGATCTAGAGATAAAAAGTAATCAGAAATGTAAGAAGTAAGAGATCAGTAATGTAAAGTATATTTGAAAACGGATATCATTATAACACTTTGCGATCGGTTACTAATTCAATCTACACTATCTACACTTCTACACTAATATTATAAAGAGGAAAGCTTTGTATTTTTGTATTTTTGTATGTTATGAATAAACTCAAAAAGTACTGGACCGATTTTAATAATTCTTTTTTCATTAGAAAGCTACATTATCACTGAGTAACATAGGTTATATTTTATTTTGGAAAAAAATAGCGTTCCGTAAAATATTTGGGTTTTTCAGACACAAGGTGTAAAAAATCAACCAGAAAAGTTACTTATTTTGCGTACGCTGCCTAAACTATACAAGATAGAACCATAAAATGTTCTAAGTAATTGTAGATCTTATAATAATCTACAAAAAAGTCAGCGACACACTATACCTATCTATGTCGAGTGAGGCACAACAACCATTTTTTTATTTAAAAATCTTCAATTTTTTTGGACTACATTTAAACGCATTTATTTTACTCATACTATTAATCCTTATCGAAATAAATTATTTTATCACTAAGTACAGTTCATGTAGATAATATTTGGTCCGTAAATGATTAGAATTGGACGTTTGGTTTTGAAGTTATGGCGAAATTAAAATATTACGTTTTCTGCTCCACGGCCCGTTGCGAAGTGAGCGTCACCAAGTTGGGAGTGCGCGTGCAGGGGAGTAGTTTAGATCTATGAGTTAGGTACCCGCGCGGCTCCGACGCGAGGTCGGCTCCCTACGCAGGTGTTTTATAAAAAGGACATTAATTCATAATGTAATATAGTTTTATGACAAAATCTATACAAATAAATAAAATTGAAGTGTCTGTTTGTAATATTAAAATAACGCTTTTTACTACATGCATAGGAATGTAAATACGATACATATACCAAAATAGCATTTTTTTAAATTTTTGTCTGTCTGTCTGTCTGTTTGTTCCGTGTAATCTCTGGAACGGTTGGACCGATTTCGACGGGACTTTCACTGGCAGATAGCTAATGTAACAAGGAGTAACTTAGGCTACTTTTTATCCCGAAAAAATAACGGGAACTGATATAAACTGCCGCCAGCGTGGCAAAAACTGCGAACGGCCGCTATTTTATGCCGTATTAACGCCATCTGTTGGTGACATCGAGTACTACTTCAGTTAAGATTTGTAAGTAAACATGTTTACCGCCCAACGAAGTGGGCACCGGTCAGCTAGTCTGTTATAATAGTCATTTATTGATAATAGTCATTATCAATTACTATTCAAGAAAGCATTTGTAAAAAAAATATACTTAACTTAAACATATAAGATCGCACAAGAAACAGTGGGAACCAAACCGTAAGGTTCTTGCCTGTTCTTCTAGATTTCATCGCGAGGAACTGGTGTCTAGATTCAACTAACTGTAAGACGAGTCTAAGTGATCTTTTTGATTCTATGGAATAAAGTCTTTAGACTTTAACTTTGACGTGTTGATATCTTATGATTATTATTTATTTCCCCTAGATCTCAAATACTTATACATTATTGATATCGTTATCGGCGATCCTTAATATGTATGCATATGATTTGTTTGGAAACGGAAATCGATATCCGTGTATAAAAAAATCGCGACCTGTGGCTTATTCAATCAGATTACGGGGCTTTATTAATAGTTGATAAGCGATTCCAACTAGTTTGTAATGCTTACTTTGAAGGCGACATAAAAATATCGTAATCATTCAATGTTTTACCATGACTCGACGTTTGTTAGACGTTATCGATCACTATTGACAGTCAATGACAATGACAATCGAATGTTATCTTAAGTACCTACCTACACAAATCATAGCTTTTATCTTTTACTTAAAATCAGAATATTTCAAAAAAATTGGATCAGACGGTATTACGTAATCATTGCTAAACAAGCATGTGAAACACCTGATGTTGCGTGGCTACCTATGCCTGTAATAATCAATAGGTACCTTACAAAACAAATGCACAAAGGACGTGCCCTGCATGAGCAAGATATGATATTACAGAGCCTACGTTACTTCGAGACGTAAGAGTGCTTAGTCTAACTAATGTGCATGTAATTACATCGGATGCGTCGATACTCATTTAAATCGGGACACAGCAATGCACCCTCTACTGCTTGGCGACAGAAATAGATGTACGGTCGTAGGTAGTAGGTACTTCCCGGGACGTACTCACTCTTTCAAAGAGCCCGAATAAGTACTCTACTATAGCATCAACAAATAATTATGTATTTCAAGAAACCTACGCAAACAACTTGTGTCTCTCCCAACTTTACAATAGGTAATTAAAGTTTATGATCACACATATATTTTTATGAGATAGTACTTAGGTAATTATGTAATATTTGCACAAATTATAAATAATATTCATATAATTTTACTGTAGCTTCTTAAGCCAGCTATGTACATATTTGAACATTTAAAGTAGCTCGATATAACATACTTTATGTATGAAGCATGTTATTGTGATATTTTTTCTCTTACCACTCTTCCTCCTTTTACTCTTATTTGTTGAACCAAACAAGTTCAACCTTTTTATTTATGATTTTTGAATTATTTGTATCATGTGTAATTCTTTTTGTTTTTTTTTTTGTGTAATCTTTGAAACTCATAAATAGCTATATAACTCCTGCGACAAAAGTAGGTAAGTGTACCTACTTAAGCCTAGTGCGATTAGGAAGCTGTTACTGATTCCTTATTTAGTTTTTTTCCTCAGTTCTGTCTAGCCAAATCAATACCAAAAATCTTGATAATTCAAGTTGTCGTCAGGCTAAGTCCCGTGGATCGAAGTAACAGTTTTAAGTAGACGACTAGAAATAATTTATCAAATTTTGACAGTTCGATAGGTAAGTATGTCCTCGGACAAATATTAAGAAAGTTTTTGCATTACTATAGGTAGGTACTTTTTAAAACCGGCAAAGCCAAGTTCGTCCCAAGTTGTTGAGAAACCATCGATAACTCGATCAACAAAATATAATTACTATATTATTTTATAGATTTTTGGTATTAGTTTGGCAAGACAGAACTGAGGAAAAAGAACTAAATAAATAATCGTAATAGTTTTTGTAGTGCGCGTACTTCCGTCGGGAGGATAATAAACCTATTTACTTCTCATTTATATATAACTTCAAAAACAATCAAAACATACACAGTTCAAATCACAGACATGAACGTTGGAAAGTTCAAAAATCATTAGTGAGAATTTTGCTTGCTATATAAGTATATCATATCAAGTTTGGTACAGTGTGTGATTCACACATGGCAAGCCGAATTGACACAGTTCTCGTTGTCCGGTTTACTTGAATCATATATAAGATAATTTATGCAAACATTTCAAACACGTGTTTGCATTAGGTACTTAAACATGATTCTTTGAACAAAATAATATATGCATACTGATTCGACGGTAGTACAGGGTTACTTCTCTCACTACATTTTCTTTTAAATTTCTTATAATGATATCAAATGAGAAAAATAATAAGGATAACAGCTAACACGCAAATTAAATGGTCATCCAGTCCTATTCATATCCATTACAAGGACTCAATATGATCAGCAGAAACACCGCGAAACCGAAACGGTAATGTGAACTGAAAGTATCATCAGTCCTAGCAGTATATCTAAATCCTTTAAAACTAAGTTGGATAATTTATTTCAGTTGAGTTTAGCATATGTAGTTGAAAACGTTCTAGATATTGCTAGTGTCGTAAAAGTTATCATCTAAGTTTTGGTAATTTTGGTAATTTCCATTACCATTTAGGTTTTGCAGTTGCTCTGCAGCTCGTGGACTAACCTACCAAGCAATTGTATAAGTAGATGTATTGTATTATAAAAATAAGGCAAAGAAGTTTTGTAACAAAACACTATATTACAGGGGGAAATTGAAACGATTGGCAGCTTTGAAGAGGTATCAAAATCACCACTATTTGCCGAACTTGAAGAAGAGGAACTAACTGAAGAACCGATGAAACCGCCTACCAACCCACGGCAGCGTGCCATGTCTACTCTGGTAAATAGTAATAGAAGCTGCTTCGCGGCAGAAATAGGTATAGTGGTAGTACTTCCCCGGACGAGCCCTTCACTAAGACCTCTACTACTACTATCGTTTGTCATTACTTATTTGTGGGTGTTTATTAACCTATTTTTTATTTACAGTCTTATATAAGTACGACTAGTACTATACTCGGGTCTGAATATGGAGGTGCACAAACCGAGGAAGAGCAGCAAGAAGAAGCTGAGATGTCAGGATCAGGTATAGTTCTTGTTTGTCATTTTTTGAATATCCTACTTTCATTTAAAATATCAGCACCGAGTGGATCCCCGTAGATGGAAGTCGCCGCCGGGGCAGACCGAAGAAGCGTTGGCACGATGACCTGGCCGTTTTCTGCGAAGATTGGTTGAATTTGGCCCGGGATCGAGATAAGTGAAAGGAAGAGGGAGAGGCATTTGCCCAGCAGTGGGACACAATAAGCAAATAAAAAAAAATTATTCATGAAAAGGTTACAAATATTGACTCTTTATTGGACAAATTAACTAAACTAAAGGATAAGACAGGTAAATCAAATTATGAATTTAAGATGTCTATGAAGTTGAATGCGTGTGGTTCAGCTCAATCGCGCTACATCGGCTAAACATATTTAAATAACATTCGGAACGTACCTATAGTTCGGAACCTGGAATAAATCTACTTAGGCTACTTTTTATACTAAAATCGGCCTGGAAAGCCCTGGAAGCTTAACTACAGTACTAATACATTTTCTATTTATTTACCTGCTTATATAAATCTTTTTTTTTTAAGTCATAAAATTACGCGTGAGAACTTAATTTATTCCTATTGTTATTACCGAAAAGATAAAATGCTAAATTGTATGTAGGTAAATATAATTTATATTTCCTATGGTCATTATTAATCCCTTGCCTTGTAATATATTTTTTTGTTTTAAATCATACCGCTTGTGATAATTTTTGGGCTACTATTAAAGTTTATGTAAAATAACAAACATATTTAGATTTATAATGTACAGCTGGTGCTTGCTGTTGGTCGATTCAGATCAGACGTGAATACAAATGTAATCACAGATTTACAGACACAGGCAGTTTCACAGAAGTGAACACAAAATAGTAACAATTTTGAAAATGATGTATCCATGCTCTCAACAATATTCTAAATCAGTTGTAGTGGTGCTGGTGTGGTTAAAGAATGAAGGATGAAAACTGTCTTATAATACGGCTCTAAAAAGGTCACTCGATTGTCACATTGCGATGGAAAATAATAGATATTTTGAAATTTATCAAAAAAACTCTCTTCCTTTTCTTGGTTTTTTTTTGTAAGCGTTCCTTTAGCGACTATTAATAGAATAATAGCTTCGTGTACAGAGTATGAATCTGTTATTGGCAGTAAGTGTTGTTTATAATTTTTAAGTGAATACGTCTAAGTGCTGTTGATTCGATGATTAATAAATTAAAAAAAAACTACAATTTAAAAGTTTACTACACTTTCGTATATACATAAAAAACTGAATTTAAAATCTACTAGTCAACAGTACACGATTACTGTTATACATATAAATAGGTAGGATACATATTATGTTTAAGATCTTTATTAATTCTCTCAAGATTTAAATATACCTACCTACGATCGATAAAGCCCTTGGCATACTTTCATATTCTTCCACTTTATAATATCTCGTTGAAGTACCTATAAACTTTCAAGTTAATGTATGCTATTGTTGTTCCACTTAAGTCAAGTATAAAAACGCATAATGAAAACTACTTATTATCAATTGTATTGTTGTCTCGCTCACGCAAATGGTTTTTTTTTATATTTACGCTTTTAAAATACTTAATTTATTAATAATAATAATAATGCTGAACAATCCACACAGCGTCATCTAGCTTGGGCGAAGCAGAGCTTGTGTTATGGGTACTAGATGACGGATATACTTAATACAATACATTACATACATAGATATTTTTTATTATACATAAAAAACACCCAGAACACCCGGAATAAATATTTGCAGATCGTACAAACATTTATCCCAAGGCGGGAATCGAACCCGCAACCTCCGCGTCGCAGGCGGACATTCGCCCGCCGCGCCACATCGGTCGTCAAATAGTTAATACTGTAAAATATAATTGTAACACTAAGAAAATCGCTCGCACCAGAGAGGGGTTCTATATCGATAAATAAATACGATATTTTCATAAAATTCTCATATTAAAAGTTATAATAGTGCGTAATTTATGATAATTATTAATTTAAATATGAATAATGCATGCGAATCGAATCTATTAGATTCGCACGCATCGTCATATCTTTTCTTTTTTCTTTTTCTTAAGAATCATTGGGAAGAGTTGTTTTGTTGGTTTACGTCGATGACTCTTTTCCTACTTGTTGGTTCTCGGTTGTAATTTTGTTAAAAAACAGAAGCCCTATGGCCAGCAGTGGACTTCTATAGGCTGTTGATGATATATGTTTTTATAAAAAACCCGCCAGTCGGTATTATATCAGTTATCTGGTTCCCATAGTACATCATATGCTTTTAGTTTGGAGCTGGGTGGTGTTATGTGCAATGCCTGCATATATTTATTACATGTTTTGATTTGAATAGCATTTAAATATACTTATATTTTTTTATATCAGGTCGCATTTCTCTACGGGTCTACGCGCAATACTTCCGCGCTGGGGGAGGCTATGGATTGCTGACGCTGACTGTACTTTCCATCCTCGCTGCCCAAATCGTTACTTCGATGAGCGATCTCTGGCTCACTTACTGGTAATAGAAAAACCTAAATCCTGTGGTCTAGGTATTTTATTATGTACTTATCGATTTATTACACATAGAGGTACTGATATAGTAATAATCTTAGTTTTATACTATCCCTACTACTAAGAAACTCGGCGTAACCTCGGAATAGTTATTATATATCAGTCATCTAGTTTCTATAGAAAGTACAATTTAAGGTTTATTAAAAGATAGATAGCGTTGCGTAAAATGTCCGCCAGTGTGTGAATATTTGATTATTTCTTTTTTTTTATGTTTTTAGGATGAATAATGTTGAATCGATGCATGAGGCAAAACCTTTAAGCAGTGTTGGAAATTCGACATTCTTGAACGTCACAGCCATTGACAACGGAACTGACACAGGAGTTTTAGATACCCTGAAGACCACGACCAAACCTAATTCCACAATCATCGGCACCATGCTACTAACAGCGAAAACGCTTCAGAATATGACTAATGGAACGACTGTAGATGCAACTCAAGTCAATGATAACTACTATATCTATATTTGGACCATCGGAATCATTGCCTGTATTATTCTTACAACTGAAAGGTAATTTTGACAAGACAGTATTCTACAAGCACGGTAGTAGTAGTAGAACTCTTAATGAAGAGCTCGATCGGGGTAGTGCTACACTACCATGCCTATTTCTGCCGCCAAGCAGCTTGCTTTGTTCCGGTTTGAAGGGCGTGCCGGTGAAATTACAGGCACAATGCCTCAGGTTGAAGGACGCGGAGCAGTGCATCGTAGGGCAAGTTCCTGACGGGATATTTGTCTTGGAGCATCTCTATACGCTCCAAGACTCCGTCCAAGAATCCGTGTCCGTCAGTGTTCGTCCGTGTGTGTACCAAGATAGGAATTCCCGAAATTCAACAGCCGTCACAACTCGGTTCGTAGTAACCCTGTCTTCTGCGCCGGTTGGTGAGTTCGATCCCCACCGAGAACAAACATTTGTGTGATGAACATAGATGTTTGTTTTCTGCATGTGATTATATTGTATTCTAAATATATATTTTCCAAAAAAAAGTACATAATTATTCTATCGGTCCTCTGGTTCTCATAGTACACGTAATCAATGAGTACACGCTATGCTTAGTTTGGGGCTAAATGATGCTTTGTAAAAATATCCACAAATATTTTATATTTAAACGGGCACCAGCAGGATTTAAAGTTTGTATGAAAACTCTACGTGGACGAAGTCGCAAGCGCTTCACTAGTAGTTAACAATAATTGTGTATTGTTTCAGATCAATCCTGTTTCTCTGGGTGTGCATGCGCAGTTCCATAAAGCTTCACAATCAAATGTTCAGTAACATAATGGCCGCGACTATGCGATTCTTCGATACCAACCCATCAGGTCGCATCCTCAATAGATTCTCTAAGGACATGGGCGTTGTGGATGAAGCTCTACCTAGAATGTATTTGGACAGTATTCAGGTAACACCTTAAAGTACAGTCAGCTACATAAGTTGATTAACTTTTTGTGATGTGTGAGTTGTAGTAAAGCTCATAGTGATAAGGCCTCGTCCGGTAAGCCACCACTATTTCTGCCGACACATGAGGTTTAACACCTGAGGTAGTACGCCTCAGGTTGATGGACGCAAAGTAGTACATCAGTAACGAATGTGACCTATAAGGTAATGCTTTACTATAGGTAATAGTGATGGTTTTGGATGGGTGATTACGGCTTGACATCGTCGTGTTAGTTACACCACTTATAACAGAACTTAGAACACAAGAACGGCTGGCTGGATCAATTTTTATGATTTTTGTGTTTTTGGATTTATCTTCGTCCGGAATAGTAAGTAGATACCATATAAAAAAGATGTCAAAAAAAATCATCAGTCAACATGCACATTCATAGACTAATAGGCGAAACGAAGTTCGCCGGGTCAGCTAGTGTACTATAAGTAAGTATTTATATTTAAATTTATGTAACATCATTAATATGTGTACGTTTTTATGTTTGTTTGTCAGGTATTCATGGTGATGATCGGTATTCTGGTGATGATTGCCATCGTCAACCCGTTCATGGTCCTGACGACGGTAGTCTGCGGCATCTTCATGTATATATGGACAATTATGTACCTCAACACAGCTCAGACTATCAAAAGGTTATTAGATTAGACGTTTTATTACCACATTCTCATCTCAGTCACAATTACAAGTGCGCATGTGTCAAATATCATGTTTGCACCTATCTAGCTCTCCTGTGGTTTCTTCAATATTCTGTAAGGCTTAATTTTTATAAATGATATCCTTATGTAAACTTTGGTGGAAAAATAAAACTTTTTATTATTATTATTCATTTGACATAGTATAGATATTTATAAAACTAATTGTCAATGCAAAAGACAAAATAGTTATTTCAATGTTACGCCGAATTAGTACCTACCAGTATAAGATTTGAATGGCCATACAAATAAAGAAGAAGAAGATTTTGATGAATATACCTTTTTAATTTGATTTATTTTCTTGAAGTTACGAATTGTGTACATGCAGCTGACTGTACAAAACGTTGCATCTTACTGCTATTGAGTTGTAAATGTGTATGATTTTTTTGTTCAGAGTTGAAGGCGTATCTCGGAGTCCAGTATTCTCCCACGTGTCGGCGAGTATGGCAGGTCTGACCACTATCCGGGCGAGCGGCGCACAACAAATGCTAATAAGCCAGTTCGATGACAAACAGGATGTCCACACCGCTGCTTGGTAAGCTCACACTGATAATATAAATATAAATAATACAATGAAGTTCATCGTTTTAAAAGTTCGTAAGTGTTTCTTAATGATGCTTGATTTACAACATTTGTTTCAGGTATCTGACTCTAATCTCAAACACGGCGTTTTCCATCTGGCTGTGCATGATATCGGCGTCCTATGTGATAGTAGTAGCATACACGTTCTTACTTCGTGATAATAGTAAGTTTACATTATGAAATAATAGCAGCCACTCGTATCGTATCGTAGGGCAATATGCTTGTTCTACCAGCACTAGCATAAAAAAAACTTTGCCTAGTCACGACTGCGTACTTACGTACTCATTACGTAAGCAAAAGTACTATTTTGTTATATAAAAGTTTTTCCCGAGGCCTGAGTCAACGAATTATTCCACAGAATCAACAAGATCGGGAGACGTTGGCCTGGCCATCAGTCAGGGTCTTATACTAGTGAATATGGTGCAGTACGGCATAAAACAAGCTACGGAGGTGATATCTCAAATGACGAGCGTAGAACGAGTAACGCAGTACACGTCGCTACCGCTGGAAAATACGGACGGTCCGTCCCCACCCGCTGATTGGCCGAGACGCGCCCGGCTTGTCTTCAAAGATCTGTATCTGCGATATGAGAAGGATGCTGCTCCCGTGCTCAAAAACCTGAATATTGTTATTGAAAGTGGATGGAAGGTATGCTTTGGTGGTTGCTTTCTTTCACCTTTTGCGTTTATGTGTTTTTGGTTATAGTAAATCTGTAAAACCAGAGGCTCTACACGAATAAATTTGACATTTATGGCGTAAGCGTATCGTGTTGACATGAGTAGTAGTAGAGCCTTTGTGAAAGGGCTCGTCTGGAAAATTACTACCACCGTACCTATTTATGCCGCCAAGCAGTGATGCTCGCATTGCTGTGTTCCGGTTTAAAGGGTGTGGGTGCCGATGAATTACGGGCACATAAGCCTTAAAACCAGCATGCCTAAGGTTGGTGGACGCAGGGTAGTGACTCGTAGGGTACGTACCTAACGTGCGTGTCCTACAAAGCAATGCTTTGTTACAGGTGATGGTTACCACTTAGGTAAAATTAGGTGGTTCCACCAGCAGAAGAATAAAAAAAAAATTGCTGATTGTTGCTTGGTTGCCGCGCAGTGTAACTCAAATGTTGGTACGATACATTTACTTTATGCGAACATCAAATTTGTTCGGGCTTGGCTCTCTGTACTAAAATTCTAAATCTTTAAAGTTTTTTTCGGCTATTATAATCAACGTGTTTATCTGTAGGTGGGTGTGGTTGGACGTACCGGTGCCGGCAAGTCTTCACTTATATCAGCGCTCTTCCGACTGGCGCCCATCGAAGGAGAGGTCCTCATAGACAACATCGAGACTGGTTCTATTGCTTTGAAGGTAATCTGAGGAAATAGTTGTTTGTTAGAGAAACGGTTGTTAAGCTTCCTTTAAAAACTTGCGCTGAAATATGTGGGAAATATGTTCGGACGTGCCTCTGACTGTCCCAGCCATTAAGGATTCGTACAAAACTAACTTATAGATCGAGTTCGCAAACTTAAAGTGTATCTCAGAATAGTCACTGAGATATGAATGTAATAGACACGCTAGTCGAGTGTGTTAGTCAACACTCAAAATAGTTTTCTAGAAAAGTGAAAATACCGTGAAAAGTGAAATTACCGTGAAATAGTGATAATATGAAACTTTAATTTACTTACTACTACTACTTATCCAATATAAGTTTTTAGTTGTTTTATTATTTATTAGATACTATTTAATTTCAATTTAGTTGTTACTCTAGGTTTTATTAAATGATAATATTACAATAAAATATGAGGCGCCACTTATATTCTCATAGTGGTGATGAAAAGTAGAGTGTATCACTCGAGCGCAAAATATATTTTTGGCTCGGGGCAAAATTTTTTTTTTTTTGTATATAAATATATTTTTTTTTATTATTTTTATACTTTGAATCCCTCGCTACCCTCGCTACGCTACGTAAAAATATTATTTTACTCCCTTATGATACAATCTACTATTATGATGTTACAGGAGCTGCGTTCGAAGATCGCAATTATTCCTCAGGAACCCGTGCTGTTCTCCGCCAGTCTGCGGTACAACATGGACCCATTCGACAAATATTCAGACGCAGAAATATGGGACGCTTTGGAACAGGTCACATAATCAATCATTATATTCTAACTGTTACCAGTTATATGAATTTTTCATGCATTATCACAAGTTTGGGGCGAACCAATGCCCAGATAAATTCACAGCACTTGGTGACACTTATGCTAACGCTAGCTGAGCGCTGCGGACTCGAGATGATCAATCTGATTATTGGAAAAAACGTATTTTTACCGTTTGTCATATTCGCTTTCAGGTGGAGTTAAAACACAGTGTAACGTCACTCTCATCAGCCGTGGCCGCTGGAGGGTCGAACTACAGCGCGGGCCAGCGTCAGCTGCTATGTCTGGCGCGTGCTGCGCTCGCACGCAACAAGCTGCTTGTATTAGACGAAGCCACCGCTAACGTCGACCCTAAGTAAGTTGTAAGACAAACACAGCGTGAAGTTATTGAGCCAATGCCATGTGTTCTGAAGGATCAAACTCCAGCCATTCTCATAACTGAAAATAAAGAAGAAATATACACCTATTTGTGGATATTTTTACACAACATACCTACGTACATAGAATACAATGTAACAATAAAAATAGGAATGTAAAAATAGAAATACCGTCTTATTCACGGTAAGCTAACGTGCCTGACGCTACGTATCCATTATCTTATATTGGTCAGCTAGTGCTGCATTGCGCACTATTTAAAATTATTGCCTTACGCTATATAAATATATAATATTATCTACAATAGATGCAAAAACATTTTTTTTTTATTTCATGAACTAGGTATATTTTTATCTAGATTTCTCATTTATTCATTGATAAATTACCGCGATAGAAAAGCGATACTTAACCTGATGATAATTTAACATTGGTGCTACTTCTATATTGATGTAAAATAAACTCACTCATTGTTTATTCACAGTACGGATGCGTTGATCCAGAAATCAATTCGTAAGCACTTTGCCGACTGCACAGTACTCACGGTAGCACACCGACTGCACACCGTCGCCGACTCCGACAGAGTTATTGTAAGTACCTTCCTGTTATTTATTACTAGCGAAACGCGCGCAACTTCGTCCGCGTGAAGTTATTTTAATACGAACTTCAACCCTCGCTGTACCCGTTTAGACGTTGAATTTCGGGATTTCATTTCTTAGTACACAGTGATGTAGGGGGCGTATTCTAAGTTGGGACTGCCACTGTGGTATTACAATGCTTGGCTTAATCAATAAAATAAAAATGTTTTATTCTCGAAATAACGTAAGTGTTGTTGTGTACAGGTAATGGAAGCAGGAGAGATCGTAGAAGCGGGTCACCCACACGAGTTGCTGCTGAACGATCAGAGCCACTTCACCCGGATGGTGCAACAGCTAGGCCCTGCTTCAGAGCAGAGTTTGCGAGAACTCGCCAGCAACGCTTATGCGCAACACATCAAATACGTAGACGCGGACGACAACACTCGCCTTTAAAATGTAAACCGTACTACTAATAAACTCGGCGTAACCTCGATATAGTTTCACTGTGTTTTGTCTTTTTCGATCTTATTTGAAACGTCCTGCTAATACCAAAGACAAAACATGGTGTAACTATATCAACGTTACGTACAGTTTTTTAGTACAGAGATTGTTAGTTTTTCTATTGAAACAAGAGCAACTTTGGTATATAAATGATAACGCTTGCAGGATATACGCACAAGATACTTTTCTATTTCTTGGACATATAATTCCAACCAGTTTAATAGTGTGCATGTGTAGCCTCTGAGTGACTGACCAACATCGAACTATGCTCTACTTAGCCAATTCGTTCTTCATAGATTATAATCAGAAAACCTACAAAACATGTTGAGCTGATTTCTAACCCGTGTACTTAACCAATAGTTGTGAACTATGTAACCTCATTTTTACGGCCTTAAATATATATCAAAAAGAAAACTTCATGCTCAACTCTAAAAAGGCCAGTTAACAAGCAAATGCCTAATGTCAAAGTGACAGTGCTAGATTTAAGCAGTGTTAAATTTTAGTAATGTTAAATAAGGGGGTTAATAAATGCATAACCATTTACTACTTATATTTACTTAGGTATAACATATTCCATCCATGTCTGATTATACTTAAATATGTGATTAGGTATTCTGTGCTTAAAATAAAAGGTGCTATTGTAAATTGTATGGTAACAATGAAGTTTTTAAACATGTACTTAGAGCAGACACTTATTTTACTTTTGGACCAAAAATAAGATGAATAAGTCACAAGGTAACTTTAAAATTGTTATTTTTAGTACTTAACTATATTAATAAATGTGAAGTATGAATTATTGAGAATCTACTTAACTTCTAAGATTGTATTTTGTAATATGATATATTTGTTAGTGGTAACCACCAGCGAGTTCCTACAAACAGTTGTTAGCATTTAAAACTTTTGATCTGAATAAGACAACCCAAAGGGTATATGTACTATTTTCTTGAAAGAAAAAAGTACTTATTCCCTCAAGGCTATATACAACTTACCTAGGTACTTAAAAAGGATAAGTATTATCATTTTGTATGGACACTACCTTCTTACTTATTATACCCACATACAATCAAATAGTTAAGTTGAGGTAAGAGATGAGAATGAAGAGTGTATGATGTTACTTTGTAAAATTGTTTGCATTTTCATTTTAAGTTAAAGAAATACAATATTTTGAATGATCAATTTTGTACCTTTAATTCTCACACTGCACTTACAAAATAAGTATCACAGCAGTACTAAGTAACACAGTAGTAAGGCACAATATGGCATTCAAATTACAATTTTTAAAGGACCACAAAAAAGACCCACACATAGCTAATCACTAAGTGATAGGTCGCCATTTGAATAAAGTAGGTTTGTGGTGCTGCCATGTTAGCACTGGTAGAAACAATAATAAATATTTATATACATTTTCACACAATATTGTCTAGTCCCAAACTAAGCATAGCTAATAGCTTGTACTATAATGGGCACTAGATGACAGATAGTATCTCTGTTTTGCACAAGCTAAATGAGAAAAAAATTGATTTGTTGCAAATGATTAGCCTAGCAGGTGACTAACTATTTATTCAGAGTTTTGAAAGGCCCCAGGTCCATCCGTTCACATCACATCTGGGTGAAACAGGGTCAGGCCCAGGCTCTAAACATCTTAATATGCACATCTATGATAATATAGGTAGGTAGATAGTAGGATAATAATATACCTTTACTTACCTAAATACACATCTATATAGATAAAAATAAATACCTATTTCCCTTGGTCACGCCATCACGCGTGAACAGCTGGACTGATTTCGAGAATTCTTTTTTTGTTGTTTGTTATTGTCAGGAGAAGGTTCTTATGAGAGAAAAAAAATACATCTGTTGGGTCAGCTTGTATAAGATAAATGGCTACCAAATTTTTCAGAACAGTAAACTGTTGATTAAGCCAAAAGTTTTATATTTTTGTTATTAGAATAAATTACATGATGATCATAATATTGACTCACTGGAACAAGAAAACATAATTTTTAAACATTCAATATAAATTATACTATAAACATTGACATTGTACAGATGTCAAACTAGTTGTACTTTTTCATTCTTCACCAAATCTGCAATTGGTTTGTATTGCAAGATGTGTTGAGTTCCCTCTGTAAAAAAAAATATAATTTTTATTATTACTAGTTATCCATCCCACTACTGAGCAAAGGAATCTCCTCTATTCCCTCCACACATTCCGATCCTAGGCTAGGTTCCTCCAGTCTGACCGAAAACAGTTAAAGCTTGATATAAATATTAATAGGTACTTATTAATCATATTTATGTTGCACATTTTACAGGATTGGTAGACAGGTTAGCAACATAAGTTGATGCACATTTCTGGTTTGATTATTCAAATATTTCTACTTTTCATCAAATGTTTGTGCTTAACTAACATAAGCTAAAATATTTTTTTTTAAAAGGAAAGCAAGAACATATATTAAAATAAAAGAGATATTATTATTATTATTTATATACCTTCCAAATCGATTTCTTCATCATCACCAGTTAGATCCTCAAGTACAACCCCATTTACATTTTCATTGGCTTTCAAGAATACATAAGTTTGTATATTAGGGTATTCTGCCATTTTGCTCATTTCAAAAACTTGCATATTTACTGGCATTTTATCTAATACTACCGATTTTAGGTGATTTTCCATGTTTGATAAATAATCAAGAGCATACTTAAACTCGGAGGGGGTAAGATAGTTTGAGCCACTCTCTATCCTTTGTTTTTCTTCATTGACTATTGGTATACAGAATTGCTCTATTTTACTTATCCTAGTTTTAAGGTAATTGCATATTAAGAACTTAATCCTATTCAATTCCATTCTATGAATAGAAGCCCTCAGGTCTGTTTTGGGCAATTTGTTTATATTCCGTTCCATGTGTTGTATTTGTCCCAACATACATTCTACCATATCATTCTTATGAGGAAGTATCTCTGGAGCTAAACGTTCATTTTGCCAAGAACTTTGAAGTGTTTTCAGAACTGTATCAGCCGTAATCTCTTCCTCTTCTTCACTGAGTTGTGAGGTGATGTCTTCATTCAAGTCCATTGGATGACGTTGTTTATAGCTTCAAATATCAGGTAGGTATCGTAGCGGTAAAATAAAAAAACACTGCAACCAACCAAAGTCAAACAGAAAAATAATAACACAAAAAGCAAAGCAAGAAATCACTAAAAAAACAAAACGTAATTTAGTTTTATTCAGTCCCTTCCGTAATTGAGCGACGGCTAGCTTAGCACCAAATTTTTTTTTTTTTGTGGCATGTGTCCAATGTGACAATTTTGCTAATGTCAAGTGGGTTGAATAAATAAAATACTTCTTAGTCAAGTCGAGTCGATAAAAAATACATTTATTTATAAAGAAAATTATAGCTAATACAAGTATTTATAATTGGTATGTACAAAATACATGTGAAACAGTTGAGCTATCTACAGACCGTTGCAAACGATAAAAAAGTCGATAAAAACAGTAAAGTCGGGCTGTCATTTGTCAAAATTTTTTGCGTTGGTTTTGAAGAAAACGCCATCTTTTTCTTCAAAACCAACGGCAAAACATTTTCGTCCAGATCACAGAGTACTTTTTTATAAACGGGTCCAGATGCCACATAACACACTTTCATTTCAACTGTTCATGCTAAGACCTCAAGTAATTATGGTTAAAATATCACCAAATTTACCCATCAGAACTTAAAATAACACTAGAAAACAATAAAAATGAAAATGCAATGTTGCTTCCAAAGATGATAGAAAATTAGGTACCTATATTATATACTTACCTACATCATTTGCAAAAAACGAATCCAACATCCCTACCTAAACTACTGGTCGTAGACTTGAAATTTTCAGAGTAGGTATATTCGTCTTGGTGCGTAGAGGAAGGAATTCTCGAAATTCAACCCCTAAACGCGGACAGCGGAGGCTGAAATTTGTATGAAATTTCTTCACGTTGACGAAGTCACGCGCGTTTTGGCTAGTACCCTTCCGTACACTAGGTGTTTCGACTCCACTCTGCACTCATCCCTCAGATGTGTGTTCAAAACTTCAAAGGTTAGGTGCTCTAACCTAGCGCATCTACAAAATATGTGGATACCTGTGGGTACTTACCTACATACCTACCTAGTAAGTAATATTCAACATCGTCGTAGAGCTGTCTTGCTCGGCCTGAGCAGCACCTAATCTTGTTAGTGTAAAGTCTCCCTACTTTAGTAGCCTCATAACGATATTAGAGTAGTATGTTTATAGGTAGGTATTAGAAATGCAGGGATAAATTCAGTTACAACAGCAATAGTAACTCCTACAGCTAAAATTGTATGGTCAATGTAGGTACCTACTGTATTGACGACCTATATAGGTAGGTATATAGGTACAGGCTATGTAGGCGAAGGCGAATCAAGAAGTAGGTACCTACCCAAAGCACTTTGATTTATACATAAATCTAGTAAGAAAATGACATGGCATAATGACTAATAAAGATCATAGGTACCTACCTCGTACATAAAGAACTTTCCGATATTACAACAGTAGGTACCTACTTTATTCAACCTAATTTCAACTATAGGGCTCTTGGATATCATGCCGAAACTACGGCAACGCCATCTGTCGGTTTACAGCGACAATTCGAGGTCGTTCTTGTCATAGCAGTTGACATACGATTCGCATATAAGTTACTGAACGTTTTTGATAATTATTTTGTTTAACGCGATAAGAAATTATTAAAAAGATATTATGAGCCAAACCATTAATAAGTGTGGATTCCAAAATATTTATGCGAAATTCTTTCGCGGAAAATCTGTGCCGAAAGGTAAGTAAATACACGAAATATGAGATATTCTTTCAAATTAATTTTTACTACGTATTTATTTATAGGATTATCGTATTACTAATAAATAACATAGTGATGATCAATGAATTAAAAATAATAGGGCTTAAATTATTCCAAAGCCGTCATGTTCAGGAGGTTATCGAAATCCGAATTATTAAATCAATTATTAGTTGAATAATAATTAAAAGACTTTAGAACCATACATGCAAAAAAATGGAAAATGAGGATGTAGGTATTTCCTTATCGAAGAAACATAAATAATGAAGGAACTACCTATGTATTGTTCATTGATCTGCATTTTTTATTTTGATAACTTTAACAACTTTAAGATTTTCTTTCATTATTAACAATAGTATGGAATTTTAAATTAGTGGCATATTATTATTGGTGAAAACCTAT
The DNA here is from genome assembly GCA_947095575.1 of Electrophaes corylata. Classification (NCBI taxonomy): domain Eukaryota; kingdom Metazoa; phylum Arthropoda; class Insecta; order Lepidoptera; family Geometridae; genus Electrophaes; species Electrophaes corylata. The sequence goes on from OX352703.1 coordinate 7,153,221, forward strand.
TTCATGCTTAGGAAAAAGTATGAAATATTGAACCGATAATAATTTTATTTATTTAGTATTTTTTTATTTCATCTGTAACATATAGATAATAAAACAATGAAATAAAAAATAATAATGCACGTGCTTTTTTGAAAATGTTCATACGAGAATTAAAATAAAATATGATTAACATTCTGCATGTTTGTTACGCTATTTATTTGTGCTGAGGGCCGTTCACGTAAATCTCTTTCAATCAACTTTTGGATGCGAACCGAAATCTGTTACTATCAAAATGGAGCGATCAGCTAACCTGTTCGCATTCGATTTCTGTCGGTTTCAATCCCCTTATTACAACGTGAAGTTGTTGCAAGTGAACATAACCCGACCAATTTACTGAGTCAAATTGTAGTAGGAACCGTGTACAAATTACTAACCTACCACAATCAACCTGATAATCCAACTCTTGTCTCTGCTTTTACCTCATGAAACAAGAAGAAGCCGAAGAAAGAAACCGACGTAATGTAAACAAACAAAGATGTATTTCTTTAGTTCGTAATTAAAGTAACACAAACAATGGATTGAATTGAAATTGGCTGTATCTTCAACACTAGCTAGTGCTCTGCTTATTGTACTGATACAAAGCACGAAAAACCTTTCTTCGTTGCGAAATTAACATGTGCAATGCAAGATGTATGTTTTGGTCTTTGAGTTCGATTGTTGGCTTGTTTTAAGGATTTGAAGTTCAAATGTTATCTACGCGATTCGTCGATGATAATAATTATCATCGACGAATCGCGTAGATAACAGTTGAACTTCATATCCTTATTATTTGATTATAACAACTGCTGTATGTGGTTTGGAAAAAAGGCACACTGTGATGGCAAAGTTGTCAAATACCACGCTGGTATTGATCATGATCTTTACAGCATTTACAGGAAATATAGTGCAGCGCAGGAAGGAGATAGGCGCCTAATGGTAAATGCCGTTAAGTCACAGGCATTGCTCAGTCTTCACAAAAAATGGACGCATCACTATCTATGAAGATTCTAGGTACCTACTACTTCAGCAGCATCATCTGTTAACTATTATTAAAGCCTGTGGTTCCCTCACAATGTGATTTATCCTACACCTTGTTTGTAGTACCACATGCTTATCTGCCTATGGTCTACTTGAATTTACATGATAAATAATACACAATTAAATGTAGTGCAAATTTATTATATTTCATTGCCAATCATAACTTTAGCACAAGAATAACTAGGTAGTTTTTGTATCTATGAAGTGAACATAAAAATTGTTAACAAGCACTCCCATTGCACCTTTATTAGTAAAACACTGAAACAGCATTTATTAATTTATTTATTAGGCAATGCCAACAGTAAAACATAGTTAACATCTTATTATATAACTAGGATAACAAAATTCTATAGAATATGCACCAATTACAGGCCCGCACAACAATTGCAGCACGAGTTAGCAGACAGCAGCAGAAAAAGTAAAATTGTGGGTATAAATCAAAGTTGAGAAATAAAATATAATACAAAACAACATTCTACTAAATAGGTACAAGGTACATTCTGGATACTGCAATTTTTCTTCTTGTAGATAGTGGGGATCCATCACATAAGCAGCTATGCTATATACCTACAACATACACTGATATACTTAATTTTTTCTGTCTTCTCTCTGTGTGGGTAATATTGATTGAGATCATTTCTGTAGTGTAGTGAGATAGTGCTGCTTCTAGACATGGAATTCCAGAGAATTCCTGGACTGGTCTTTAGAAGTTCAAAGCTGCAAGAACCTGCGGAGAATAAAAATAACCATTAGGTATACACAGAGTATTATGTTCTGACAAAAACAATGTTTATGGAATTTATTTATTGGTTATAGACAAGCAGCTATGGCCTATGGCTGATATGCGTAGATCACATAGTGTTGAAAAATTAATGGACAGATATGTATGGTTCAAGCTGAATGCTGTACTATGACCTAGTATTGCCAAGTAGGTACATTGTTTCTCTCATTTCATACTCTTAGAAGATACACCAAATACAACAATGAACCTACCTAATGATAAATATGATAATAAGCCTGATTTTATTTAAATAGGTAGGTACTAGGTACATTCCGGATACTGAAATGTTTCTTCTTGTAGATAGTGGGGATCCATCACATAAGCGGCTATGCTATATACCTACAACATTCACTGATATACTTAATTATTTCTGTCTTCTCTCTGTGTGGGTAATATTGTTTGAGATAATTTCTGCAATGTAGTGAGATAGTGCTGCTTCTAGACATGCAGAGAGAATCCTTGGGACATCTTTATAAGATATTATTGTGCCCTCCGCTGGTAGTTAGGTATGGCCCGTGGCTGTTTATGATTCTAGCTGAAAAAGATATACTTAGTATTAAAATATGACCTAGTAGCCAGCATAAGTACATTCATAATAATAATAATGCCGGACAATCCACACAGCATCATCTAGTCCCAAGCTAGGCAGAGCTTGTGTTATGGGTACTATTTTTTATTATACATAGAAAATACCCAGAACACCCGGAATAAATATTTGCAGATCGTCCAAACATTCATTCCAAGGCGGGAATCGAATCCGCAACCTCCTGCGTGGCAGAAGGACACTCGCTCGCCGCGCCACATTGGTCGTCAAACATTACCTTACATTCACATTATTCGGTCAATCATTCGGGTAGGTATTAGTGACAGCTTCTAGACATATGTAGACCCCAATGAATCCCTGGGACTGGGCTTTAGACGTTCAAAGCTGCAAGAACCTGCGGAGTATAAAAATAACCATTAGGTATATCAGGAGTGTTATGTTCTGACAAAAACAATGTTTATGGAATTGGATAAGCAGCTATGGTCTATGGCTGGTATATCTGTATCACACAGTGTTGAAAAATTTATGGACGGATATGTATGATTCTACCTGAATGCTGTATTATGACCTAGTATTGCTAAGTAAGTACATTGCTTCTCTCAATACAACAATAAACCTAGGTACCTAATGATAAATATGATAACAGGCGTGATTTTATGTAGTAATGTGCTCCTCATTGGGGGTTACGTCTTCACACAAGACCCTGTCCGAAAACCAGTGCAGTATGACACACATTTTTAATGCCAGTTGTTCTGTTGGAATTGCACAGAGACTCACTTGATCTCAAGCAATATACATTTGACTTTATGTACTAATCTACTTTAGAAATTAAATTGTTTTATTTGCGTGAAGTATGGTTAGTTGTTGGTAGGTTTTGTGTTTGAAGAGTGCATCTCGGTGCATGCTCTCTTTCCTAGTTCTTTCTTTCGAATGCACTAGAGTTAGACATATTTTGAGAAGGAACTTACCTACTTTGATGTCAGCTCAATTGCTTTCGACGGGGCAATATCGGGAAGCAAAGCAAGATGACATCCCCGCAGTCTATCGAAGGCATCTTTGGTGATGCCGTGACGTTGAACTTGGACATCAATCATTGGTTTATTCGTCTAACATCAACTCCAAGCGAGGGAGTGAAACTGGCTGGCTTCATACTGTGTCTGGCGTTATTTCTCAAAACCCGAGTACATATCCTCTTGATAACCATTTATTTGAACGTAAATTGATTTGTACGTATTTTCTAGATGATTTTATTTAATAATTTGCTTATTTTTAATTATTTCTTATGCCCACTTCTTCCATTGAAACAGCATTTTAGCTGTTTCTATCGCAATGCTAATCGTATGCTAACCGGAGCTGTCATTTCGATAGGAACAGGCTTAGTTGATCGCATTTTAACAGATTTTACATCATATTTACAGCATGGATTGTAACCGGAGCTGTCAAAACTCGGTCTTGTTTGTTTACTTTTCGATTAGTATCACAGGGTGCAAATTATTCGCGCATCTGTCATATTTGACATTTGTGACATTTCTGTGATACTAATCGAAGTTACGTGAACGGCCCCCTGGTATTAGTATGTGTATATACATGTTTGTGTACATTTTTTTTCCAATAGGAATCTATTGTTTTTCAAGTGAACTTAGATCGTACGGTAGGTTCGAAGGACAGAATGTTCCTCTGCAAGGCTGGTTTATCTGTTCGAGGTTGCAATTTTTACACCCCACAACACAACAGTACCTAGTACCACCTATTTATTGTTTTTATTGTTTTTAGAGTACTTTTTTAATTGAACGTAACGTTATTAATTGAATTAAATAACGTAAATCGTACACAGCTGACGGCACCCTGACGTCCGCGTGTTGCCTGAATCTGCCACAACGCGGCGCCACTAGAGTTGTCCAAGAGCCCTATAGTAGGTAAATCTTTGAATATCATCATCGGTTCAAAAGACAAGCTCCTGTAAACATGGAAAGCAGCCATCCAAGTTGCCACAGAGATCTTTGATGGCTTAGCTCTCTTCGCTCAGGTGTACCTACACACCATCTAAATTTTAAAAAAATCCGGCCAAGTGCGAGTCGGACTCGCACACGAAGGGTTCCGTACCATTATCTAATAAAAACGGCAAAAAAAAATCACGTTTGTTGTATGAGAGCCCCATAATCTGTTTTTAGTAGGTAGGTATCTATTTGTAGTTATTAGCGGTAACAGAAATACATCAATTGTAAAATCATCAACTCTCTAACACGGTTCATGAGATACAGCCTGGTGACAGACGGACAGACAGACAGACAGCGGAGTCTAAGTAATAGGGTCCCGTTTTACCCTTTGGATACGGAACCCTAAAAATGCGCCATCTAGCGTGCTACTTATGAATTATCCTGGATCACCCTTACGAAGTTTACTCTGAGATGACTACCGACCTAAGTATATGAAATACTTCTGAAGAGCTTCCGTACCAACTTAGTTCAAGAAACTCATGAAGGTTGCAGTAACGGTTTTCTCTAATTACCTACCACATTAATCTATCATACACGGCTGGCCGGATACCTAAACAGGTAATGTAAACGAATCTTTGAGACTTGTTAAATTTGTGCGGATCAGTAGGTATGTAGGGTAGGCAGGCACCAAAGTACCACTCAATCTTTTTTGTTTATTGCGTTCGGTTTCAGAGTTGATTTTGTAATTTTGGGTTTGTCTCAAGATGATTCTCAACACGCCCGCTAGAGGCGCTTTTCACAGCTCCCGCTTCAAACACTAAATCCATTCCATCCACAAACTTGGAAAGCAGGCGGTAGTGGTGTTTCTTGCTACGTAGCGCACGGCAGAGCCAGAGATAGCACCACAACGTGGAAGCTACAGTATAGTACCTAGGTAGTTATAATCAGTGGAAAGTGCTACTTGGAAGATCCACTCACTTGATTCATCGCGGCGATTCCACGGGATACGGTGATTAGCATGAGTCACTGTCAGACCTATAATCACCTAGGTATATTTTTTAATATTGGTGATTATAAAACATATTTCCTAGGAAATGAAAGCCAACCCTGTAAAAAATGATCCGACTACAGTAGGTAATGTATTCACCTTCTTAGACACAAGTAGCTCCTATATCTAATTATGAATATTGATTTTGTTGCTCATGACGTTACTGGTAATCCTTAGTTTTCTTATAAAAGCCGTAAGCAGTTGAGCAAACATCGAGTAGCCTCCACCTGGCGTCCCAACGCACTACGGGATCGGTTAAACACACTGAAGACTGGAGTAGTTCGTGTAACGATTTTCTTCAGTATTTTTGTAATAACCATCTCAGCGGCCTAAACCCCTGGACTTCATAAGTAATAATTTTTTCTGCATAGAGTTTTAAATGTGATTCGACGAGTTATATTGGTGTTTTACCCTCAGGTTGACTCCCTGAAGTGAAGATGACTATTGTAAGCATGGACTCTGGACCGGGAGTGGCTGCTCTACAAGCTTGGAGCGGCCAAGTAGCGGCGTACGGAGCTTCCAACCAGACCGTTGTCGACAAAGTGCCACCAGAGTTGTTGCACATGATTGATCCTTACTGGTTTGTAAATCCGATACCAGAATAATTTATTTGTATACCTACCGAGCTAAACAAACAAGTACTAGACTAAACTTTGATATAATCTGCAGGTACCAGTTCCCCCCTATGAATCCACTGTGGCACGCTCTTCTCGGCTTCGTCATCGGCTGTCTTGGATTCATATCTATCACGGGAAACGGAATGGTTGTCTACATCTTCATGTCTACTAAGGTCTGCTAATGCATACGGTGTGAAACTTGTTAATTGTTTCGTCTGGTTTGTATTGGAACTTTATTTATTTTCTTCTGTTTCAGAGTCTAAAAACCCCGTCGAACCTGCTTGTCGTTAACCTTGCTTTCTCTGATTTCTTGATGATGTGCTGCATGTCTCCGGCTATGGTCATTAATTGCTACAATGAAACTTGGGTATTCGGTAGGTACCCATTTTTAACAGTCGTATTATGATGTTACTGATGATTTGTAACCTTTTCCGTTATTTCGTTTCTATTTTAGGTGCTTTCGCTTGTGAGGTCTACGCATGCTGCGGTTCGCTATTTGGTTGCGCCTCTATTTGGACGATGACAATGATTGCTTTCGATCGCTACAACGTCATCGTGAAAGGTATCGCCGCAAAGCCCATGACGATCAATGGAGCTCTTCTAAGAATTCTCGGCATCTGGTTATTCTCACTCGCTTGGACTCTTGCGCCATTCTTCGGATGGAACAGGTTTATAGACTTATTTCACTAGAATACCTGAAATATTTTTTCGGGTTTGTTTTATTATAATATAAGTAAGTAGTCATGGTTTAACTAAGTGTGAGCATGTTATGTTGTCAGATACGTACCGGAGGGTAACATGACTGCCTGTGGCACCGACTACTTGAGCAAGGAATGGCTGAGCCGCAGTTACATCCTCATCTACTCTGTGTTCTGCTACTTCATGCCTCTTCTCCTTATCATCTACTCTTATTTCTTCATTGTACAGGTAATTAGGATTTATGTATAATGTTTTAACGACTAGTCTCACAAATAACATAGATTTCTGCGCTGCGTAATTTAACGTTAATTAAATGTTTTTAGGCCGTGGCAGCTCACGAAAAGGGAATGAGGGAACAGGCTAAGAAAATGAACGTAGCCTCTCTGCGATCATCTGAAGCTGCTAACACGAGTGCCGAATGCAAGCTGGCTAAAGTATAAATATTTTTTACTAAAATACTTAAATGTGGAGTTAGTGCTTAGTATTTAATGTTCAAATGCTTCCCATTACAGGTAGCCCTAATGACTATTTCCCTGTGGTTCATGGCGTGGACGCCGTACCTGGTTATTAACTACACTGGAGTCTTCGAAAGTATGCCCATCAGTCCTCTTGCCACCATCTGGGGATCGCTCTTCGCGAAAGCTAATGCTGTTTATAATCCGATTGTATATGGAATTAGGTAATAATGCCTTATTTAATGTCTCGTCTCTCAATATTATCTAAAACCGACTGAATTTAGACTTTCATCTGGGTCAAACAGCCACCTGTAAATAGAATACAAGACCTTTCACGTACATGTACCTCCAGTTTAATCATGGATATTTTCTTTTCAGCCACCCTAAATACCAGCAAGCTTTATACGCGAGGTTCCCGTCTTTGGCGTGCCAGTCAGCTCCCGATGAGAGCGCTTCGGTAGCTTCCGGAGCCACCGCTGTCTCAGAGGAAAAGCCAGCCGCTTAAGCTGCTCTTCTTTTCCCCCTGACAGAATGTTTAAAACTAACACGACGACCGCGCCACTCACAGGACTCACGATTCTGCCAAAGCGATGCTCTTTATTATTTTTATACGCAAACATTTACATTGTTCAAAGTATGACTCGAGCACAGAGCGTGAGCTAGTGGCAAAATATTCAGTCCACGTATTCGTGCAGAGCTGCGTATTTTGAGTTCACGTTTTGTGTAGAGTTGAACCTGCACACTTTTCTTATACCTTGCTTGTAAACATCGGCCGGCGATGCGAAAAAATAGGTACAAAAAAAAATATTTATAATTCAACGTGTCGTCAGGCTGCCCCTCGCCCATGAGACTGCTCCCGTTAGTATTAGGAAATACTGTAGATAATTAACGACGAAAATGAGCTCTGTATCTTGGACTAATAAAGATTAATGCAATGTGGTAAACGGCCACAAATACATCTATCTTTTATTATTTTCCTAGGGACAAAAGTGTAAACATTTAATTAATAATATTAATACTTAATAATAACAATAATACATCAACAACGTACCTACGGTAGGTAGGAACGATTGTTACAGAAACAATAATAACTAGTGGTTCTGTGAAAACAGTAGACCTCGCGAGTTCTTATAACGAACAATTTCCCGTTTTTCAAAATTGAAATCCGTCCATATACACATAGGGTGTTTGGCGCATCGTTTGCCAAATTGAATTGACGGAAAGGAGATGTCCTTAAAGGACACCTCCTACACAAAAAATTGAAGTTTAAAAAATACCTACTATGGGTAAAAACCCATAGTAGGTATTTTTTAAACTTTCGCGATCGGAACACATATTGAACACTTATATTACACCGGTATTTATCTTTTACCCATAGTTTTTTTATTTAAATTTTAATGATAAATCTTTTGAACACGATAATAAAAAAATTCGTATAGCCTAGAACTTGTTACTGGGGCTGAGAAGGCAGCAAATGACATCTCCTTTTGGTCAATTCATTCTGGAATTTTTTTGCAATCTCTTATGTAGAATAGAGTCTTTATTATGCCTCTCAAATTTTATTAAAATCCGTCGATAAATAACGCTACAGCAAACTTCACTCCGAAAATCGCGATCTACAAAAAAACTTAAATAAATCAAAGAACTTGTGTGCCAATTTTCGTCAAAATCGGTGAAAATGCGGCCTGTAGGCGAGAACGAACCTTAGACGAGTAAACCACCAAACAGACAGACTGACTGACAACCGGACAAAAGTTTTTCTGCCCTATCTCGAAACCAAGACGCTTCGCTCGCTATGGACACTATTTGAACTATGGGTAGGTATGGTTAGGTAGGTATAGGTACCTCAAGGTATACCATTGGCCTGTTACTATTAGGTAGGTATATAGTCACCGTGCCGTCTGCGCTTAACAGATTACAGAACAATGATTTATCTATTATGAAACATAAAAATATACCTACTCTGCAATTAACACATTTGAGTAGATAGCTGAAAACCGATACATTTCTTCATATGGGCCACATCTCTACGGCCACACTCGGAAGGGAGTAGGTCATTTTATTGTGCTATGTTACTCCTAGCAGGAACACTATTAGTAACTTATGGCGTTTTTAACCACTGATCGTAATAACATGTGAATTACATTGTGTGGTATCAGTAATCCAACTGCGCTGCGCAGTGTTGTTTCGTTGCCGCACAGTGTAACTCGAATGTCAAAATTTGTTCGTGCTCTCCCTCCGCTCCACAGCTCTCCGCTAGGAGCAAACAAATAAATAATTTCCGATGTAACAAAGTATTCTGTGGCTAGGATATTCGGTCCTGCTGGTTGACAAGCTACTAGTCCATATTCTTTGTACAGTATAAACATGAGTAGGTACCTACTCCGTGGTTGCCTAGCAACATGTCTAGCACCTTTTAGTAAACAAACAATTTTACAATTATGTACCAATAGTATACCTTTACCTATCGGCGTAAAAAATATAATCGCAAGTTACGTGCAAGCAACTGACCCATTATCTGGATATGTGGTATTTTATTCAAAATGGCATATAAAACTTCATATGAGCTTCACCACCATTTCCCTAGACTTGCTGAAGAATCGGGATTTACTTTCAACACACATCGACCACGGGTACACATTGACTGGAATAAAATAAGTGAGTTTCGAATAAAATAAACTAACTAGCTAGGGGCTTGAAAACAAAATGTGAATGTAATTAATTAGGTTACTTATTGCAGAACTTATCGACCTAGATAACCTGATAAGAGAAAGGAAGTTTGTCCTCATCGAGCAACACCTCAATGATGTAAGAAATATAAAGCACGATAATAGTATGGCACTTTTTGAAGACTATGATGCTTTATAAACCTGACCTACCTTCAATTTTCAGATCCTCGATTGTGTTTTTGAGTCAGAGTTCGATGTACGCATCTTAGATGAAGGAGTTATGAAGATGTTCAGGCTAGCACAGTTAGCAGTAGAATACCAGCAGTTTTGTAGACACTATCTCGACCGGAGCGTTTATGTCTTGAGGGAAGAAATAACCTCACTTGCACAGGTAATTTGTTTTCTTTTACTTAGTAAGTATCTATACTTTAGGTTAGTATTAAGGTGTAAGTATGGTAGGTAAGTACTAACTTATTATTTTACTTTTTGAGGAACTAGATGCTTCTAAGAAACATCTCCAAGAGAAAGAAGAAGAAATTAGGAAGCTTAGAAAGAGAACAAGACAATCGTTCAAGACCCCGCTGCCTTATGGTAATGATAATATAGCAGCTATGATTTTAAAAACATTGTCCAACAAGGGCGATATATTCCCTTCCACAGCGAATGCAGACGCACAATACAATAAATGCAATTATTGTGACAAGGTCTTTTTAAATCAACTATATTTGCAAAGTCATATTAGTAGACGACATCCAAATGTAATAGAGGCACCTCAAAAAGAAAAACAAGCAAGTGAATCGTACATTGAAAACGTTAAAATGAATGCAGAAATAATGGAACTTAAAACAAAGCTCAAAGACATGGAACAAATCGTAGTTAACGCAAATAATCAAAATAAATCGGTGGACAAAGAACTGCAAAAGAAACCACCTGTCGAAATCGAAAATAAAAAGCGAGAACATAATGTTAAGGACGCTGAAGTATCAACTAACACTGAAGAATTATACTTGTTAGATAAGTTTGAACAATGGAAAAAAGAGGAACACGAAAAATACGACAAGGAGATAAAACTATTACGTACTCAAATATTGGAAACAATCAATGCAATTAAAGATAAACAAATACAACAGCCTGAACCTAAAGATACAAATGTGATTGAACAGCTGCATAGCACTCTAGTACAGCAGGGTGCAGAGTTAATAGCTCTCAAACAGGAACTGAGTAATTCTGTAAGTGTAGTATTTTTTACGTAGGTACATACTTGGTGCATTACGAGGATTTTTCGATTGGTATAATACTAATAAAGTCTCAAAAGTACTATTTCGGGTAAAAGCCTATTATTAAACTACTTAAATATTTTTAATTAAAATTCCTACTTCCTTCGGTGTCCTTTTGTTTCGCATGAATAGCACAAACAGCACAATTATGTGGTTTTCTTCTGGAATATGGTTTCCATTCCTTCTTACTTCCGCTAATCTTACAATGTCATATTTAACATTGGTACATTGATTAGGTTGAGCCTGATTCTGTGGCATTGTACTTGTGATTGGTGACAGCGATTATACATTGTAGCTACACACGTAGACTGGTGGCATGGTCACTGTCGTTGTTTTCGATTCATACCATTCACTTATTCTTTCAGAAAATTGTAGCAAATGTAAAAGAAGACAACGCAACGAACAATGAAGCTGAAGCACAGATAGCCTTCTGGACAAAACGTGCAGAAGTACAGTCCAAACAATACGACTCTTTGCTTCAAAAACTTAACGATGTAGCTCAGGATGCCAAAGAATCACGAGCTCTAGCTGAAACGGAAAGAGAAAAAGCTGCTCAGTTACAAGTGTTACTTCAACAGAGTCTTCAACGAAGAGTATCTGCACCGATACAAACTTCAACAGATGATCTATTGGTGGTATGGTATACAAAAATGACTTCAGACAAATTATATTTTTATTAAGTAATTATTGCTGTGTATTTCAGAAAAATGAATTGATTTATGTTTTTCAGCTTCCTAAAAAACAAACATCTAATTCTTTGATAACCAAGCATGAACAACCAAACAATAAATCTAAGCAAATAACAAATCGTCAGACACTAGAAAATCTGCACAAAAAAGCGCAAGAACTTTTGAATATTGGCTCTGTAAGTACTACTTCCTCAGAAGCGTCGAGTTCATCAGAAGAAAAAGCCGAACCACCACCACCACCTAGGAATAACAAACTTATAGAGAATTCACCTCGTAAAACAACAGCAAAAGTGCAAAATAAAATAGACCATTCTATATCAGTTCATCCAAAGTACAACAGTAAAGCAGAAGCGAACATAAAGGATAAAGTTAATTCCGTAAACTTCGACAATTCGCAAACGAAGTTTGTAAAGGCTCAAATTCTTAAGCCCAAAAGCGATAACAAAAAATCTTACACAAAGCAAGCGAAGGACCCTACTAGAAACATTTCAGGAAGGTAAAAATATTTTTTTGAATGTACCTCCTACCTAGTTTCCCGGGACCAACTTTAACTATTTATACTTACTAACGTAAATTCACTCTTTCAGTCCAATGCGAGTGGTCAGAGCAAAATTAACAGAAGAAGTCAATCATCGTTTAGTTGGTTTTGGCGTGGACCCTCTAAAAAGTAGATTACCTCAAAACATTTTCCAGAAGCAAAGAATGGAATTACAGCAATTAACCGAGATAAAATCAAAGGTTTGAGATCGTTTTATGAGTCTAAATGAAAAATTTCATTATTCAAGGATTCAGGACATAAAGTGTGGGGTTATTTTTATACATATTGCTGAAAGCATGACAGAGAAACTTTTTTCGATACAGAGACCTGTTTATACAGGTCTCTATATCGAAAAAAGTCTTTTATAAGAAAAAACTTAAAATTAGGTTTAAGTTATAATATTAGATGTCGCCTCCTCCCTAGGTACTGGCTAAATAGCAAATCGAGATTAAAGTACATACTTAGCATAAGTAATATGATATTGAAATTGAAATTGAAAAGTGAGTCGGTCAGTCTATTACAAAAGTTTTTACACCGTAAGTTGTGAGCCTATTTCATTTCAAAGTTAATACGGCCAAGTGACTTCAGAATTCGGCCACCCTGGCCGTATTGACTTCAGAAGCCTTAAATCTCAGTGCGTGACCTGACACCCGCCTGGCCGATTTATAAGTAGGTAAAGATATGAATATACGGTGAAAAAAAACATCGTGAGGAAACCAGTCGGTATTCTAGGAGCGACGATGAGCTTGCAGCAACCTGTCACGCATGGAATACTAACTTCTGCAAAATGCGGATGTGTACTAAATGCAATATTTGGACGTATGTACCTCTGACTACCCTCATAAGACATCCTCAAACAATCTCGAGTAGGTACTTGGTACTAACAGATCTGAGGATCTACCGTGTTTGGGGAGTACATAAAGGGGTAGGTAAAGTTTGTCAGATTGTGAGGTTGTAGGGGTAACCTCTGGATCTACTGAACCGATTTTAAAAATTCTTTTACTAATAGAAAGCCACGTTATTTGTGAATGGCATAGGCTTACCCGAAAACCCCAAACATATTAACCCGAAAAGTGAAAATGTACTTTTTCGTGGTAGTCGGATTTGCGAAGTCGGAGAAAATAAGGGTTGATCGAACGTTTCTTACGAACGCTGCCTTTATGATGAGAGTTCTAGAGAAAAGTTGTAGAGCATGATAATGCCTACAAAAAATAAGCGACGGCTATGTCGTATATAACTTTTATATTGAAGTCACAAAAAGTTGTTTTTTACATTTTTTTTTTTATTAAATCGTTAGGTCTAGTTTGGCCATATTGTCAACAATTATTCAATCAATTATATTTGTCAAAATAAGTATATTAATCGTCACAAAATTACCTTTCCTTTTTACTGAATGTAATTTGGATGAAAAGAATACGGTTCAAGAGATATGGAGTATCGGCATAGTTATGGAACCGCGACCGTGTCGGAATTTATTCAGTGTGTAGTTAGACGACCGATGTGGCGCGGCGGGCGAATGTCCGCCTGCGATGCAGCGGTTGCGGGTTCGATTCCCGCCTTGGGATAAATGTTTGTACAATCTGCAAATATTTATTCCGGGTGTTCTGGGTGTTTTCGATGTATAATAAAAAAAATATCTATATATGTAATGTATTGTATTAAGTATATCAGTCATCTAGTACCCATAACACAAGCTCTGCTTAGCTTGGGGCTAGATGATGCTGTGTGGACTGTCCAGCATTATTATTATTATTATTAATATTAGTGATATTTGTATTAGACAGTTTTTTTCGTATACAACACGTCAATCTTTTGAGAAATAAATTGCTTTATCCCAAGGAAATTATTCAGTCACTCATTTGAAACCCGGTAATATAGCCAAATTGGCATGCAAAAACATACATACATATATATGCAGTAAAAATATAACCCTCCTTTTGGCAGTCAGGAAATAAATCGTAGCACTCAGTACTAGCCGACCCACACTCATAATTTCATCACGAGTAAAAATGTTTGTGGGCACGGGTCAGTTAGTTTATTATATAAATATGAAAATGAACAAACATAATTTACTTTCTGAGTTCGAGTTTCTAAAAAATGATAAATGTACGTTAGAGCTCTGATAAATGAAAAAGATAACCTGCTTATTTAACTTAATTTAAATTTCAGAAAACTCCATCTTACGAGAAAGTAAGATACGGTATATTAGCTTACTTGGACGCTAACACTGAAGAAGTAGGAAAAAAAGTTAGCGAAAATAATGAATATGTATCTCCAAATAAAGTGCACAAGTCATTCCGAAGCATATCGTCAGTGATATCTAACGTCAAATCTAAAGCACTATCCTTAGTAAAACTAAATGATGCCAGCAAAGAGAAACAAAGATCAATAAATAACACAGTCGTAAACATAAAAGGGATGACTTTACGAAAAACTCCGCCTGACTCAGAGCATGAGAGCCCTAACAGTTTAGGACGTAATCCAAACAAATATAAAAGCGAGCATAAAGTCAGTAATAGAAAATCAGATCGGAGAGATAAAATCAAGCACAATCATGAAATGATCACAGAGTCCAGTAATGGTAAAAACATCACGTACAAAGAAAATTTGAAGCAATCAAAAACTGTAGATACAAACGAAACTGAAGACTCTATTCAGAGTGATCACGAATGCCACAACACGATGACTCCAGTTTCGAAGTCCTCAAAGTCTATAGAAAACCTTATCAAATCACCAGCAAGACGACCAGCTTCGGCTGACATAAACTCTGTTCACACAATACGTAAATATTCGATAGAAAATGGTGACCTTTTTATGCGCACTCAATCTGTGACGAATTTGTCAGATAAAGCCGCAAAACCCAACAGCGCTACCAGTAAAGTCACAATAATCAATGAAAACAGTAGCGATGATGTAGAGTCGCTTACAGACACACCGCGCAATAAAGCTCAATCTGATGAGAACATTCAAAACATAAAACTAACAAAAAGCGTCCTGAAAAATGCGTCCTCAACATCATCTTTGAACAAGAAGAAAGTGTTGTTTGATATGGATGCCATACAGATGAAATCTGTGAGTGCATCGCCATCGCAAAGCATCACTGAAAAAAGTGATGGCAATGAAAAGTATGAATTGGGTTTAGTGAACCTTGATGGTGAAGAGTGGGATATTTCAAGGTAGGTACCTAGTTAAGATTTTTGTGATTCTGTGGTTTAATTTTCCCAGACTAACTTAATTTGAGAGCGAATTATAGCTTATGTTGTTTCTTTATTTGTTGATATAGACGGCAATATTTTAAGTAAGACCAGAACAGTCTAATGTTGAATTGGCACGAATATTCCGGTGACGTACCCTAATAATTATCATTAGGTACATTACCTAACTTTGTGTTAGGGCACATATCCTACCTACTATGATAGTTGTAGCAACCTATTCTCTAAGAGTAAGAACATCTCTAGATAGCTTCCTACATTTGTTTGTACATGTAATTTGCTTTGTCCACAGTATTGAAAATGAACCATTGAAGAACGATACAAAGATTCAAATCAACACTCATGTTGGTCCTAAAATCACAGAGCTAAAGAAAACCATCGAATCACAGTTGGCCAGACGAAACCACACCCCATCTACTGCCCTTGTCGGAGGCGTTGACATTCTCTCGGGGCGCATGGCCAGAGTGGCAAGCGCTGGCGGTAGTAACACGAGCTTAGGTAGCTCAATACTAGACGAGTCTGAAACAATACTACCCGTGAACAAGACATTCGCGAAGGCGAGGAAAGTCTCCGAAAAAGATGATAGTGAATTAGACATTTCGGAGTTTAGTGTAGATGGAATAACGGCTACGAATAAGAATGAATCCTTTTAAGTACGACTAGTCTTTTGATATGTGTAGAGTACAATTTCTGGAACAGGTCTAATATCATATCTTCTTTCATACACTATCCGGTAGTAAAAAAAAAATAGCTCGGTTTAATAGTGTAGGTAGTACCTACACTAGTACTTCAGCGAACAGTAGACCTCATGAGTATAAAACAAACTATGAGTAACATCAAATCTAAGAAGAATAATAACAATAATAATAATGCTGGACAATTCCCACAGTATCATCTAACCCCAAGCTAAGCAGAGCTTGTTTTATGGGTACTAGATGACTGATATATTTAATACAATACATTACATACATTAATATTTTTTATTATACATAGAAAATACCCAAAACACCCGGAATAAATATTTGCAGATCGTACAAACATTTATCCCAAGGCGGGAATCGAACCCGCAACCTCCTGCGTCGCAGGCGGACATTCGCACGCTCCAGCCAGATGAATATGGCCATGATGCCCGTTACTTCGGATACTTTAGGTTACGGAAAAAAATATTTTTTTTAAGTAAATATATTCAATACTTATTTTAATTATCATTATTTTATCCTAAGTAGTTGAAAGTTATTTTATAGCATCGGCATTTTGACCTGATTATAGGTACCCATTGTTTTTACAACGTATTTTGTAAATAAACGATTCAATATTGTTATAAAAACCAAAACTCTAACAATGTTTTTCATTTAGAAAAAATACTTTTGCCTCGTTTTTCAGCGCTGAGAAGTTTGCTGTGTCCTCCAACCCCTGTGCAGGTGCCTGAAAATGTTTTCCATTATTAATAATGTTTTTTTTTTAAATAAACAATCTAATTTAGTAAAGTAAAACCTCAGAAAGAGCCTCTTGTGTAATCATAGGTGATCAGAGTAGGTAAGTGAAATTCATCATGTTGTCTAATTCAGAACTAATACAAAGAACTCTAAAAATCCATTCAAAATACAGTGCAAGCGATAAAAAAAAATAGTTGTCCCCGTAAATAACGCACCACGTGATAGAACGAATACCTAATAGGTACCTTGTCTGCAGCTAAGGGCAGAATACTCGTTAACGCAATTTAATTTGATCACGTCTCAAGTGACAAATTTTCTGTCAAAACTGTCAAAAACTCGCGACTTGATATAATAAAATCACTGCATATTTTATGTTGTGTTTGAGTTTACTGTAGTCCTTATTCTTAGGTTTGAGTATTCGGACGTAAGTCACGTCACTTGGAGAACTTGTAATGCCACCCAGTAGATGCATATACCAAACTAAAATTTAACGATTCTTTGCCACTAGTACTGTTTTTTTTTTATAAATAGTATACTAATCATGGTTTGCATTATGCAGATTATAATTTTTTTACCTTTTATTACGCTGGTGACTTGTTGGAGACTTTCGTTTCAAGTAACACCACGCAGTGACGACCATTGCAACAGCATCACTGAACCTGCAACATTATAACATTACAAAAACAGCAACAGCACATTGATAAATCAAGGCAGACATATTCCTTCAGAAAGAGCCTCTTGTGTAATCATAGCTGATCAGAGTAGGTAAGTGAAAATCATCATATTAATTTGGGTTCTTGCGATCATACACAATTAAAATGATTTTACTCACGAATCATGTTCCGTAAGGCGTCCACTGCTCTTTTTAACTCCAAGCTGTTATCAAATGAGAAATGGCACTCAGGCCAACTGTCGCCATCGCGCATCATCATCTGCTTCTAATTACCACATAGATTCTGTGGCACATAAAAAAATTACATGATTATACAGTTTTACATATTTTGTTGCAGTGTATTCTTGACGACCGATGGGGCGCGGCGGGCGAGTATCCGCCTGCGACGCAGGAGGTTACGGGTTCGATTCCCGCCTTGGGATAAATGTTTGTACGATCTGCAAATATTTATTACGGGTGTTCGGGGTATTTTCTAGGTAAGTATAATAAAAAATCTGGTAAATACATAGATGTATTGTATTAAGTATATCAGTCATCTAGTTTCCATAATACAAGCTCTACTTAGCTTGGGGCTAGATGATGCTGTGTACATTGTCCAGCATTAATATTATTATTATTCGCCAGGGGTCAAATATGCCGCGTCGTGAGCCGACAGAACTACGAGTATGTTTGTTTGAAATGTCCCGTTACATAGTGTCCGGCATAGTAGCACAATATGCAATATGCAAGTGAGACCGGGCTAGAGACAGTGGCACGTGAATTCCCGGGACAACTGACTACACGGCCTATAAGGTTTCACCAAACAGGCACGTTATTCTTGCGAAAAAACGCATGTTTTTATCGCACGAATAACAAAATTATTAACAAACTAATACGCACCTTGTCATACCGATGTTCGAAGGATCGAGCATTCATTGGTGATAGATTTTTGTTAATGAAAATTAAATCAACATTGATTTTATATATTTTATTTGGAATAAAAATAAGTTTACGCCTCCTTCTTTGTGTCGGTCTTGCCACCACGAATTCTTCCGGTCCTGCGCGCAGCGATGAGACCGACCTTGCGACCGGCGGAAGTTCCTCTCTTGACAGTCGAAGCCTTACCTGAGATAGAAAAAACATCATTACAATTTCACATTCATACTCGTACCGCGTTAATTAAAAATCTTCCAGGGTTTTAGAGTCGTTTGTGCTAAAAGAAAAGATAAACTTCCTTCCAAGAGTAAGCAAGTTACAGATTGCAGACATTGCATGCAATGACTTTGAAATGAAATTTATTTGCGAGAAACATGGTTTAAAGTTCTTAGTCATAGTGGTGGTGGTCATAGTATCACATATTTCACCAAATCTGGAATGCAAATTTAAATAGTTTTGATAGGTACCTATTAATATTATTCTTTTACATAAGTCCTTATAAAGCAATAGGACAACAATAAAATATAGTAATTACAGAAAAAAAAATATTACAAAATTATAACTTGAACATAAATTCTATTATTTGTCACTCTTTAGAAATTCATCAACACTATAAAAACATTTTTGTATTAGCCATAGCTTAAACTTTTTTGCAAATAGTCTAGTTGGTAAGTTTTTAAATTCTTCAGGAACTTTATTAATAACAGTTTCACTTTAACTAACAGTTTCAATAAGCTCCTTTGTCAGACAGTAGTACTATGTTTGGTATAACAAACAATACAAATGAGATACTCACCAATATGTTGATGGTTACCACCTCCGTGAGGATGCTCCACAGGGTTCATGGCAACACCTCGTACATATGGCCAGCAGTTACGCTTCACCTTGTACTTGTGGTATGCACGACCAGCCTTTAGAATGGGCTTGTCAATTCGACCACCACCAGCAACAATACCTGTAAAAGTTGATTTGTGAATATAGCAGTTTACTGGTAAATAACAAAATAAAGTTAATGAAAATTCCTCAGAAAGAGCCTCTTGTGTAATCATAACTGATCAGAGTAGGTAAGTGAAAATCATCATATCAAATATTTTAACTTTATTGAGAACAAGCTTTTAAAAATAATGATGTACCATAGCTTAACAGGTTAGCTGTCCGATGAGGCACATGTGCCTCATGGGTGATTGCACTGGTACGTCCATGAGGCATATGTGCCTCATGGCCAATGATGTAGATAATGATCTATCGATAATTTTTTTTAATAATTATATTATTTGTAGCATTAGTAAATTATACTACAACCAAATTCTACCAATCAATTTATTATTGAACTTAAACAAAAAATAAATTTCACTTAAAAATTAATTCCAAGGAGATCGGTAATTTTTCCATCAATACAAGCCGTCCAGACAATAACGAAGCCAGCAAAGGAAATTAGCCTAATCGTAGGACCTTTCTCAAGTGAGGAACCGTCGTAGATTTGATTTCTTTAAATTTTTTTCTTGTTTGGAAACTGGTGGCCGAAAGGGTACCTAATTGAATGGTGCAATTCAATAACAGAAGATTGTTTTCAAAAAGATATTTTTCAGATGTCTAAAGTGTTACGAACATAAACGTACATTTTATCATTAAACGTAAATAATTAATTTCTTATCATACTCATCTAACATTAGCAATTATCGATATAAATAATTTCAATCACTAGGACACATAAAGTATCTTAAAATACTTGAAGAGAATGACGTAACTTAATACGAAACTTCATGAGCGTTAGCTGTCATTATTTACTACGAGGACGTGTACAAAGAAGATCGAAACTTGCTTCGGGACAGCTAACCTGTTAAACTTTATAATGTACACAAAGAAAACACATTACAGAAATAAAAATAAAATTTTTGTTTTTTTTTTAATATAGAGTAAGGCTTGTTTGCTTAAAACAATCTTCCTTATTACCTTAACCTTTATTGATTCTGTAATAAGATTTGACTCTCAATATTACTTACCAACCATGCCCCTGTTGCTCGAAGGCAGGACTTTCTTGGCGCCTGATGGTAGCTTGACCCTGGTACGCTTAGCATCAGGGTTGTGTCCAATGACAGTGGCAAAGTTACCAGAGGCACGTGCGAGCCGGCCACGGTCTCCCATTTTCTCTTCCAAGTTGCATACAATGGTACCCTCAGGCATAGCTCCAACAGGCATCACATTTCCTGAAGATTTTTACTATTATTAACAAAGGACTTTAATACTTACTCACAGATAAAATGATTTTGGAAAGATTTTTAAATTAATGATAAATAATAGACAATTGTTTAAGTGCTTTTATCACAAGTGCACTGACTGTTCCAGTGGTAACATATCATACTCAAGAGGATGCTGGGTTTAAATCTGGAACCAAAGCCAGTAGATTTTTCTATTGAAAATTAACCTTCCTATACCCGCGCGTTGGTCTGTCAGACCGACATATTAGTTTTCCGTGTTTTTTTCACGTCAGGACAAGTCTAGTGCAGGGAGTTTCCTAGTAGCTGCATGATTCGTCGTCATCTTTAATTCGGTGAGACGCGAGCGTTGGTGCGGGTAGCGCGTGACGCAGGACACGGCGTCGATCGGTCCGTGGGACCGGCGCGAGTATAGGTGTTACAGTTATAGGCAAGTAATAAGTTTTAGTATTCATATAATTATAAGTTTGTTTGTATAACTGTTGTATATAATATATATATATGGTATATTACATATTTTTTCTTTACTTAGCTTGACATTTGACTGAAAAATGGACAAAAAACGCATAAGACGTATTTTGTAGGACGAATTTTTGGATTCCAACTACGAAGGTCATAACTACAGTAAGGTGGAGGATCACGATGAAATGCGAGAACAAGGAAGTAGTACTGAGCTGGATAGTGATTCTGACGTTGAGCTGGTAGAGATGCCAACTTCTAGAAATTATTACATCGGCAAAGATAATAGAACAAAACTGCTCCGTCAACGCCAGTAAGAAGACAGTCTAGAAATGATGTAAAGGGAAAGGAATGGCTTTTATATTGTTCCTCGTGTTATTATCTTTAAGATTTTTGAGTTTTTTTTGAGAATAACTATGTTTTTGCTCAAGATTTCGCAGCTTGTAAGAAAAAGAAGCATTTTTTCAGTGATGGTTTTAAAAGACTATAATTTACTAATAAAGCAAATATTTTCTATAGCATTGGTTTATTTCTAGCAAATATATCCCTTAGTAATAATAAAACATAGTTTGAGTAAGGCTTTTTATCAAAATTACCGAAAAACAAGGACTCGAAGTTTCGGTCCCAGGCACCGTGCGCGGGTATATTTGTGCTTTTTTTTGGCGCGGGTATAGAAAGGTTAAATGTTTCCCTTTACTATTTTAGACCACATCAACCTTTCAGAGTTAGGGGCTCAGTTAAATGCTTGGTTTAATAGATATCTTTCATGCGGATTAGATTGCCAGATTGCCTAGGCTGATAGGTACTGGGTATCCTACCCAACTACAGCAGTGCTACATAAATGAGTCACCTCAAAAATATTAAACATGGCAAGTTGTTAATTATGTATATGCTTTGATCAATACCCCTAGATGTAGGATCAGGTCAACAAACCCATCTTAGTAAATAAGAGCTTACTTCTCAAGTGAGCTCTTATTTTGTTTTGACAATTAGTGACATTATTTACTCAGTGCCATGGTTGTAATTAGGTTGAGCTTAAAACTGGTTATTTTTTTCTGGTTATCTCACATAATTAGTAAACAAATGTAGTATATGTTAATGCAGACAGCTTTAAGCTATGATTTTGTAGGTGTCATCTAGGGGTATCATTGAATGATTGAAGTATAGACGCACTGCATGAAACTGTGTAAAGCAGGTCTGAGATTTCTTGAGACCATGGCACATTTACACTATCACAAAACATGTTGCACAACTAGCTGTAAGACTTGTTTTTAGGGTTATAATGGGGTTAGTGTTGTCAAAACAATTCTGTCAAATCCACATTGTAAGATTTGTATGACTAGGGACATATTACACCTACCAACTTCAAGGGTTGCTTTCTTTCCACAGTATACAAACTGCCCAGTGTATAAACCTTCAGGAGCAATGAAGAGCTCCTTACGGGTCTTGAACTTGTATGGGTCACGGAAATGAACCACAGCTAGGGGAGCACCTCTGCCGGGGTCGTGGATGATGTCCTGAAATTATTTCATATTTCATACCTACTGGCAAATATTACTCAAATTCGGCACAAGATTATAGATAAAAACAATCGACTGCACATGCAGAACAACATCCAGTGTGGCAATGTATACTGTAGAGGGAGAAAAGTCTAATATAGGTTAGATTATATTTACTGCTCACCTTTACGACACCCTTTATGTATCCGTGACGTTCCGCGTAGTCCAATGAACGTAGTTTAGGTGCTCCTTTCCTTTTCTTAGTGTGTGAAACAAACACTGAACCGGCACCTTTACGTTGAGCACGAATAACCCGACCCATGGTTACGTCCCGTCACTGAAATATACGCAATATAACCATTTAAAATTATCTTTCGACTATAATAAAGGTTTAAACCTTTCATATATTTCGTTAATTGCATGGCGAAATAAAGCAATTCCATTATGATTATTTACGATTGATATTTTTATAAAATCTCACGTACATTTCACAGACGGACACTTTTCAAAGAAATTGTCTATGTAGTGTTTGTTGCCAGCTAGAAAAAATTAGTGAAATGACATTGACATTTTTTTTTTTAGTTTTTTCAGAATATTTATAATATTGCTACAAAAGCCATAAATAAATAAGAGGAAAATATGATATAAAATGGTTCCTTGGTAGTGGAAGTCCTTGGGGCCTTCTAAAACCACATTCTAAAAAAATTAGATCATGTGACACAGGAAGGAGTCTGGTTATTGTGTACACAGCACGGGTTACCCGAGCTGTGTACACAGTAACCAGACTCCGGTAATATATCGGTAATACCCGGGCCGCGTATTACCACTGAGGTACGGATCTTGGATTGGGCTGTTACTAGGGAAGGAAGCTACGAAAGATTCTTTGCCCTGAAGGGGCGTTGACGTGGAGACGTCTTCGACCCATCGTCAGTCTGATTGTGGAGTGTTTTCTTTGTCCGGGCCGATGAAGCGACCTCAGCCGCATTTGCTGCGGTGATCGTGATCGTGTCATCCTGGATCACCTAAAACCTTAGCTCTATGAAGGGCATGTTTAGCGGGCGAATCTACAGGATAATCGGGTAGCATGCTAACTAAGGGGCTTGGATGGTTGCGAGCCGAACTTATTTACGATCTACAAAGGTACTTACTGAAGCTACGAAAAAAACTCGTATTGGCCGTAAATGGCTGTTAAATAGATATACAGCTTACACTCTAGGCCAATGTTATCAATAACTACTTTATGGGTAATAATTATAATAACTTATGTATTCCACACTATTAACTGTGTGAGATAATGATCAAACACAATGTGGTAACATGTGCAAAGTTTTTAATTATTTATTTGAAATTTTGGCCTTTGCAATCTGTCCCTCAGAAATCAGCCAAATTGGATTTCGGCCTTTTTTCGGAAACACGCGCTGGCAGCACTGCTCACCACTTCTAGACGGACTTGCCGCGTATCTGTCGAACGGAGTTAGTAGGTACTGTCACAGAATAGTTACTAGTCTTACAATTTTGCTTACAATCATTCATTCTTTGTAGGTACTTTCCCATCACAGAGTACTTTTTTATAGACTGTCAAGAAGAGAGGCTTCTATTTCTTCCTTTGTCTTTTCTTCCGATGTAACCTTATGTAACAAAGTATTCTGTGGGACTTGCATTGCATATGATAGTCAATTCTCCTAATTTTTTTACTCATTCCCTGGATTGGATTTTGAAAATTCGGTGTTGGCAGTACTGCATGGTACTGCATTTAAAAAATAGGATCTCTTCTCTATTAATTATTTTCATTCAGAATACTTTCACTTCGGAGTACACTAAAACTGTGAAGTACCTAACTTCATTTTGTAAATAATACACCTACAAATACTTAGCAGTAACGTATCTACCAACTAGGTAGGTACATAAATAAAAACAAACAAACAAAGCATTTGGTTCGGTCACGTCACGTTGCTCGCCTCCCTGTTTGGATTGGATCTTGGATCTCGCCTCACACAAGAGTCACGTTGCCTACGGCGTGGACGATTCTGACTGACGACGCGACGCACTTATGGTACGTACCTATTAATTTATTATTACCATTAAACATAAGTAGGTACCGCCTGTATTTCTCGTCGACCTTGCTCGTAGGTAGGTAGGTACCTACCTACTTTGTCGTGCAGTGTTGTTATTGATACGGCAATCGCCGTAATATACGGCATTAAGCCCTATTTTTCGGATTAAACGGTAGGTAGGTATGCAGTTGGCTTTATAAAGCCCTATTAATTTCGCTTCTCGTAAATCGACGTGACAAAAACGAAAAACAAAGATAATGATCTATACTTACCAAGTGAAAAAAAAAAGTTTCGGAATAAAGTGGTGTGACAAACTGACGGACAGACAGACAGACATGACGAATCTATAAGGGTTCCGTTTTTTTGACCGCAATTTTCACATAAAAAATCACTTTTGTTGTATTTATTTTATTCTCTTTTTAGTAGGTATTTAAAAACAAATAAACTATAAAAGAGCACTATAAAAACAAATAAACTATGAAATGATGCACGGCGACATCTCTTGTCGATTCAACTTGAATGCAATTTCGGTTATCGAGCACGCTTTGATAGTATTACGTCAAGCATGTAGATGGAGCCACGGTAGCGATAGCACCGTATTAGAAACATTCCAAATCTTATTTTCGTCGTAGGCATTTGAATCCTCGGTAGCGAAGTTGGTATCGCATCCCCGTATCAAGGGGAAGGTCGTGGGTTCATATCCCACTCGAGGAAAATAATTTTTGGGATAATATAAAAATCTTTGTAGTAGGTATTTGTTGTTATAGCTGTTAAATAATAGGGTCAGGGTCCCGTTTTACTCTTTGGGTACGGAACCCTAAAAAGCATTTCAATTGATTACCTACTACGAGATTGTAGCTATATGAGAAGATAGTTGAGAAGATAGTTGAGAAAACAGTGGTACCTACCTACCTACATTTTTATTCCTAATAGTTTTCTGGAATAATGAATAATCAACATATCATCAAAATTGTTATCACCATACTCATCATCACCTCAAATGATGAGTGGTGATAATCTTGTGTGATGACGAGTTTTTAAGTTTGTTTTCATTTATGCGTAAATTACACTGTAAAATCTAAACTTTAGGTAGGTACCTATATTCCTTTGATTTTTATAGCAGTACCTAGGTAGTACCGACGACTTAGTCCAATATCGTCGTAGCAATAATAGGGTAAACACACCGGTTATCGGCCGTTTAAGCGGCTTGTTGACTTTAGAGTTTTTTTCTATCACAACGCAGCACTCCAAGATTTAATGTTTTATAAACAATATAAAAATTCTTATATAAAGTCCTTTATTCCTTCCTTAAGTTTATTTTATACGGCCGGAGCCAGGTTTTATTTTTACTAGTTATCGGCCGCTAAACGTTCGGTATTTTTGAAGGCCATATCTTTGAAAATATGAGGTATACTGGCGGCCGGAATCTAGTTGTAAATTTACAAAATTCTAGCTGTTCACAAATATAATGAAATCTATGTTGTTGAATTTAAGGTTTCTCCAATAAAAGCAAAGAGAAATGACGTGAATAAACCGGTTATGCGACCACCCGGTCGGAAAGTAGATTTTGAAATTAATCGTTATCGTATAATTGTCCGACCACTAAAAATATCACAAATTATGAAAAGTTTGATGAGTTTGGGCACTTGAATATTGAAATTAAACATGCTAAATACACACAAACCAAAGCAATGAACAATAAACCAACAGTAACACTTAAAAACTTAGCATTGAAAATCAATCCACCTGCTATTTTTTTCGCTAATTTTGACACGCATCCACATACATAGGACTATAGTACGGGGTTCTTCAAAGAGGGTGTTTTAAAATTTTTAAAGGGTCGGCAACGCGCTTCTCTGGTGTTGCAGGCGTCCATAGGCTACGGTAACTGCTTTCCATCAGGTGGCCCGTAAACTTTTTTGTCAACTTTGTTGTATAAAAAAAAACATACCATATTTGAAATGGCGACTGAGGGCTCAGTTTGCAAATTTCGTGGTCATGCCGTTGGATTATGAACCGTGAAGTGTGAAGTTCATCCAGATCGAATGGCGCGAAATTAGAAAGGAGCGGTCTATAACACTGTCTATTAGGTCAAAATACGTGCGAAGTGGCCGAAAAGGGGTAGTGGCCGGTTAACCGGTATGTTTACCCTACGTTATGTTATTGCTATGACGATGGAAAAAGTTACCTTACTAACGTAAGATAACTTTTTCGGTCCATGGGGTTCATAAGCGTGGCTTCTATTCAAAGAGTTATTCAAGAGACTGGTGGATGTGACTAACGATCAAAGGGCCTAGCGCTTATCTTGGACAGAGAATTTGTTTAGCTATCCAAAGAGGTAACGTTGCCAGCCTTTTGGGCACACTTCCTGCGGTCAGTGATTTAAATTCTGTTTTCTACCTATAGTAAAGACCCGCAGTTAGAAACTAGAGTTATTATAAAATATGTAAATATAAGGTAGATAGGTTAAATATTAGATGAAAATTGTGAAATAAAATCAATAATAATTATTATTTATTTATTTATTTACGAACACATAAAGTAACAATATTTCAGTGTTAAATCCTTAAATAACATCTCGCGGACGAAGTCGCGCTCAGTTCGCTAGTTCGCTAGTCTTAATATAATTATAGGTAAGTAGGTAGGTAACTACCTACCTCCTCGTTTTTAACAGTCATCTCTCATTTCGTAAAGTTGAAATGTTTACTCACTTAACCTTTTCATTCTTTCTACCGAAGTTTGCATCTTTGGGGCTTTTAAGAAGTATATTTTTATTTCAGCATGGCCACCAACGTGATCGATTCACTTCAAGTGCGAATCTTGTTCTTGAATTTTTATGCTACCTACTTACCTGAGATAAAATAGCAGTCACGTGGAATGTAGGGCTCCATAAATCTACTTGTTTGAAGATATTCTTAGCGTACCTTAAATTTAGTATAAGGCAAGTTTTTTAGGACCATTCTGAGCTTATGCCACAGATTCAGCTTATGCATATTAATATTGTTTTTTTAAGTAGGTAGGTAATTATTCCCGTGAGAGGAATTCGTAAGTTTTACTGCGAACCTACAGCATTATAAAAAAACCGGCCAAGTACGAGTTGGATTCGCGCACGAAGGGTTCCCTACCATTATTTACAATAAAAAACCGGCCAAGTGTGAGTCGGACTCGCACACGAAGGGTTCCGTACCATTATCTATGATAAAAACGGCAAAAAAATCACGTTTGTTATATGAGAGCCCCTTAAATATTTATTTTATCCTGTTTTTTAGAGTTTGTTATAGCGGCAATAGAAATACATCATCTGTGAAAATTTCAACTCCTAACTACCTATCACGGTTCATGAGATAGAGCCTGGTGACAGACGGACAGGCAGCGGAGTCTTAGTAATAGGGTCCCGTTTTACTTTTTAAGTAGGGAACCCTAGAAACCATTGGGATGAAATTTGACATATTCATATTTAAGTATATCATATTTATTTATTTATTTCATGTATTTTACACATTAAATATGCTTTTAGATATTATGTCAGACTAGGTATACAATGGAACTGGCGCTTAGATTCACCTAGATTTAAGACGTTTCAAGATGATCCCTGCGGATATTACTGAATAAATGATTTTTTACTTTGACTTTGATAATTGCAATAACAAATTAAGTTAGTAAGTATTGCTAAACATTCAAGATAGATTATATTATACAAACGGGTAGCTAAATGCTACACATAATATACCTAAACTAAATTAAAACATGTCATTATCAAAAATATATTTATTGGTCAAAGCCTCGTGTTTACTGCATAAACATTTTGGATGAATGGTTAAAGAGATAATACGACGTTTACCTAACGTATAGTGATGATCATTAGACGTATTCTATAATTATTACGTAATAGCGTGTGTAGCACTAGTAGCCCTTTTATTTATTCTGTGATAACATTTCTGCAACAGATAAAATGGGGATGATTACGTAAAGCGATGTCTACCACAGTCGAAGCCCTCACTGCGACGGCGGCGGCGACGAGTGGCCGCGTCCGCACTCCTTCCCCAACTGCTAGCGCGCCCGTGCCACCGACACCTGCGACTGCAGTATCACTCACACATGTGACTACAGTACCACCTACACAGGTGCTGTCAACACCTGTGTCTGCGGTACCACCCGCACAGGTGCTGCCGACTCCGGCACCTGTAGTACTACCCGCGCCGGTCGAACATACCGTCCACTGGTTTAGAAAAGGCCTTAGACTCCATGACAACCCATCACTGAAAGCAGGACTCGTCAACGCAGCTTCTTTCCGATGCATCTTCTTAGTCGATCCATGGTTTGCGAGCTCGTCCACCGAGGGAATCAATAAATGGAGGTTTGTTACATTTATAAGATCCATAGGCGCGGCGGCACCCCGCTGAGCTATACACGCGTAACATTCGACCTTCATTGTGATCTTGAACTCGAATTTATAGTAGAATTCATGAAAAGTGCCGATCCGAACCCTTTTATTTTTTTTACAACCCAGAAGGGTGTTAGAACACAGCAACACTGCTTGGTGGCAAAAATAGGTATGGAGGTAGTACACCCCCTGAAGAATCCTTCACAAACAGCCCTACACCGACTTTCCGCGATCTTAACAAAGTCGACGTTTCATCGAGTGATAGGCCATCCTACGCATTGCCTTCCGGTTCGTTGTGGCCAATCGAGAACCTTTATTCCCCAAATTTTGCCGGTTCAACAAGCAATGTGGCCTGTTATTGCCACAAAGTTTTTAAACAGTTTACTAGATAAATAAGATATCCTTAATGTGTGATGCTACTTTCTGATTGACGACTGGACGATCTCTACTATTCTAACTTTTTGCTCTCAGGTTCTTGCTCCAGTGTCTTGATGATCTCGACGCTAGTCTAAGGAAGCTTAACTCTCGTCTTTACGTGGTACGTGGTCAACCGGCAGACGTTTTGCCGAAACTACTAAAAAAATGGGGGACTACCTCGCTTACCTTCGAGGAGGATCCGGAGCCTTACGGCCGGGTCCGAGACCACAACATAATATCAAAATGCCGCGAAATCGGCGTCAAAGTCATATCGAGGGTCTCTCACACACTTTACAAATTGGATGTGTAAGTTGAGTTTATGCTAAGTATTCCTTAGTCATAGGTTGGTACCTATTTGTTTTACGCTATACAATAGAATAGAATATATAGGATAGTAGTGTAGAATAGTATAGAAGTAGAATAGTAGAATGTAATATTTAGATGTACCTCTGATTATACCCCTGGGGATATCTGCCGTGCCTGGAGATTACAGTCGTGAAGCAATTTCTTTTCTTATGCTTATGAATAGGGCAGAAAGTGACGGCTAGTGATATTGACGGTATATTTAAAAACTTTTAGAATAATTGAGCGTAACGGCGGAAAGGCTCCGCTGACATACCACCAGTTCCAAGCTTTGATCGCGTCGATGCCACCGCCGCCTGCCGCCGAGCCTACAATATGCCTGGAGACGCTGAACGGAGCCACCACGCCCATCTTGGACGACCATGACGATCATTTCGCAGTACCAACTTTAGAGGAACTAGGTTAGTCGTAATAAGCATTAATTTTTACAACATGGCGCTAAATAACGCTAGTTAGTACCTATACATATTTATTTATTTATTTATTTAATGAGAAACAAAATCCACAGCTCTTTTAAAACAATAAAAATACTTAAGATTTAAACAATAGTAGGATGTTTCATTTTGTACGGTCTTCAGAGTTTTTAAATAAATTCCATCCAAAAGGTGTCTGGAAGATATCGCTCTTAGATATATGACCGCTATTTTAATCTATATTAAATACTAGCGGTCCGTCCCGGCTTCGCAAGGGTTTTAGTAAGGATCCCTATTTTTTTTTTAAATGTAATATAGCCTATGTCACCCGGGGATAGTGTAGCTTCCCAACGGTGAAAGAATTATTCAAATCGGTCCAGTAGTTTCGGAGCCTATTCAATACAAACAAACAAACAAATCTTTCCTCTTTATAATATTATATATATAAGTATAGATAGTAAAATGGGCGTACAAATTTTGTAATGTTTCTGCATAGGCCTAGCACCAATAAATTTGACATATACGGTGCCCCAGAAGTCAACGCCAAGCTGGAAACGGGTGATAGTTATATATGATCTGCCACGTTATAATAGTCATCATCATCATCAACATCATGTAGAAGTCCACTGCTGGACATATGCTCTCCCCTGGAAATCTAGGAAGATCGATTCGGAGCTCTTTCCATCCATCGACTTCTCGCGGTCCTAACAATGTCGTCAGTCCATCGGGTAGGAGGACGTTCTACGCTTCGTCCTCCCGTTCGTGGTCGCCATTCGAGAACCTTTATTCTCCAGCGGTTGTTGGTTCTACGAGCTATATGGCCTGCCTATTGCCACATCGACTTGCTGATTCTGAGAGCTATGTTCCTTGCTTGCTATGTATGTTTGACCTTGGATCTTCTACGGAATTCCCATTTCTGATTCTGTCTCACAGTGAAACTCCCAGCATCGCTCTCTCCATAGCCCGTTGTGCGATATTTAGCTTGTGTATAAGACCTATAGTTAGCGACCACGTCTCCGATAGAATAGTAATTTAGAAAAATATAAAAAAGACAAGCATTAATAATTTTTTTTATTATTGATACTTATTTAAAACAAAATTGAATACTGAGTTAAAAGATCCATCTTTTAACTCGCGTTACTACAAATATTTAATTGAAATGCCAAAAATTATATAAAATACATAAGTTCTTAAAACTTTTTTTTCTTATACTTATAAGACAGCCCAACACCCGTTTCCGGATTGGTGTCGACTCCTGGAAAACCCTGCATGGGGCATATTGTCTTTTCCTTAAAATAAGGCGATCTATATTTTTTATGTTGTAAATAAAGCTTTTTTTATTATTATAGGTTTTGAGACTGATAAGTTGACGTCGCCGGTGTGGATCGGCGGTGAGAGTGAAGCACTGACGCGGCTCGAGCGGCACCTGGAGCGAAAAGCCTGGGTCGCCACTAATGGCCGGCCTAAGATGACCCCGCAGTCGCTACTGGCCAGTCAGACCGGCTTATCGCCCTATCTAAGGTAACAACATACGGAAGTTATATCAGTCAGAAGTAAAATTGAGGTCATGGTTCTTAGGAACCATTGTTTTATATCTCATAGTGGCCGACTTCACCCCTCTGACCCGTCTCAATGAAATATCTTGTACCTACAGCGTATTGGTTCTTAGCTAAGCTTCCTGTCACAACTGGTAATTAAACCCAAGCTGTTCGTTAGTGTTTATTTCTACTTTATCCAAATAAGAAGGCTTAAAGAAATCAATTGGTTTGTCCCATACTAGTGATGTCCACCAATAAGCTACGCCTAGAATAAAATTAAAAATCGTTTTGAAGTGTACGGACAAAGCCCTTTCATGTTGCGTCACTTCATATACTTACGAGTACTTTTATCCTTATTGGACCTTAATACCTTAACTCCTTGGTCGTATCAAATCAAAAATCGTACCAGCAAATTTTTATATGAAATTCTCTGCAGATCGGATTCGTGGTACGACACAGCCCCGCAGCAAACAAGCAAGAAATAAAATAAAATCGTTTCAGATTTGGCTGCTTATCGACCAGACTATTTTACTACCAACTGACGGAGCTATACGAGCGCGTGAAGAAAAACCGCCCGCCGCTGTCCTTGCACGGTCAAATACTTTGGCGAGAATTTTTCTATTGCGCAGCAACTCGGAACCCAAACTTCGACCGCATGGCAGGGAACCCTATTTGCGTCCAGATACCGTGGGAGAAGAACCCGGACGCTCTACAAAAATGGGGGAATGTAAGTAAATTAATAAAGAATTAATATAAATTATCTTGGTGATAATCCGATTGTCATAATAAAATGCTAGTTTGACTATATTAATAAGCTAGCTGACCCGTGCCCACTTCGTTTAAGTAGCTCACAAATTAAGTAGCTTTCCATTGAACATTCCATTATGACGACCGATGTGGCGCGACGGGTGAATGTCCGCCTGCGACGCAGGAGGTTGCGGGTTCGATTCCCGCCTTGAGATAAATGTTTGTACTGTAATGTTATTTTTGATTGTAAAAACGACAGGGCCAATCAGGTTACCCGTGGA
Organism: Electrophaes corylata; assembly: GCA_947095575.1. Lineage (NCBI taxonomy): Eukaryota > Metazoa > Arthropoda > Insecta > Lepidoptera > Geometridae > Electrophaes > Electrophaes corylata. The sequence goes on from OX352703.1 coordinate 7,186,138, forward strand.
TAGACGCCATCATGATACAACTGAGGAAAGAGGGCTGGATCCACCATCTGTCTAGACACGCGGTGGCGTGCTTCTTGACGAGAGGCGATCTCTGGATCTCATGGGAGGAGGGAATGAAGGTAAAAACTAGTTTGCAAGGCTTGCTGTAGTGGTTCTTTATATCACGTGCTGATGGAACATCCAGATAGTCCGCCTGATGTTAAATGATAACTGTCACCTATAACAAAACATTACGTGACCTTCGATGCATTACCCTGCATCCATCAATTTGAGACACAGTCTTTGAGACTAGTTAAAAAATAAAAGTGGATATACGCAATTTGCTCACTTGCATAACATTTTGATGGGAAGTAGGTACTGCCACCATGCCTATTTCTACCGCCAAGCAGCTTACTGTGTTCCGGTTTGAAGGGGTGGGTGCCAGTGAAATTACAGGCACACAAGGCTTAACACCTGTATGCCTCAGGTTGATGGACGCTGAGTAGTGCATCGCTGGGCACGTTCCTAACGAACGTGACCTACGATGCAATACTTTGTTATAGGCGATAGTAACCACTTAAGGTTAAACTAGTGGGTACGTTGTCCATACAAACGCTGTAACACTTACAGCGTTTGTATGGACAACGTACCGACTTGTTTAACCTTAACATCAGGTGGACCATCTGCTTGTTCCATCAGCAAGTTGTATAAAAAAACAACCTGGTTGGTAGGTGTTCGACGAGTTTCTTCTCGACGCTGATTGGTCAGTGAATGCTGGTATGTGGATGTGGCTATCCTGCTCTTCGTTCTTCCAGCAATTCTTCCACTGCTACTGCCCGGTGCGTTTCGGACGGAAGACCGATCCGAATGGAGAGTTTATCAGGTACCTACTAAATATTGTAATACCGGGAACAGTATTGTCAGCGGCCCCCGCATGCTTGGGGGAAGTTGTGGTAGACACCACGCTTGACAGGCGGATTGGTGATCGCAGCGTCTGTATTAGGTTTCAGGATGCTGGTGTGTTTCCTTAGTCTCCTCTTACGACATTTATGGGAGGTAGGTAATGGAGGGGTCATATTACAAGTCGGAACCACCACCACAAAAATATTGTATTGTTTGAAACAGTTTGTGATTTCTTTAAGTGCTGGTAAGCACTATAAAAACTAACAAATTTACAGTAGGTATCCATATTTTGCGTTGTATGGTTCGAGCTTGCCTGTGTCTGTATGACGTCATAGCTATAAAATATCGCACTTATTTTTTGACAGTGCCTGGAATGGCGTAAACAAACCTACTAGGCTCATCCGGGGAAGCCGCTATGGCAATTTTTGCCGCAGCAGCTGTGTTTGAAGGGTGTGGGTGGCGGCGAAATTACAGCCACATGAGGCTTAACAACTTAACATCGTAGGACACGTTCCTAACGAATGAGACCTGCGAGACGAGGACAAAAATACGTAATACAAACCCGTGTCATAAAACAGTACTTATTTCAGATGAGCATAAGCATAGACAGATTGATTAGCATAAGTATGAGTAATTATTACGTATGCTAAAAGCCATTCTAAATCCACAGAAAATACCTTCCAATGCTGAAGGATATGCCGGCACGGTACATCCATGAGCCGTGGATCGCGCCCATGGATGTGCAAGAAGCGGCCAAGTGTATCATAGGACGCGACTACCCGATGCCCATAGTTGACCACGCAAAGGTCTCGAAAGTCAACATTGAACGCATGAAGCAAGTGTACACTCAGCTGTCCAAGTTCAACTCGCAAGGTACCTACTTATCTTCTTTCTTTTTCTTTAGACAACTTCCTGATGGAACATGCAGATGGCCCACCTGATGTAAAGTGGTTACCATCGCCTATAAGAGGCATATGGATAATAATAATAATAATGATAATAATAATAATGCTGGACAAACCACACAGCATCATCTAGCCCCAAGCTAAGCAGAGCTTGTGTTATGGGTACTAGATGACTGATATCTTAACACAATACTATTACATACATAGATATAAGACTGTAAGGTGTGACTGTGATGTAATGTGCCTGTAATTTCGCCGACACCCACATCTTTTTAAACCGGAACACAGCAAGCTGCTTGGTGGCAGAAATAGGTAATGGTGTTATAGTACTACTTCACTAGACGAGCCCTTTGCTAAAAGCTCTTCTACTACTAAAAAAACTACTAATTTTTTTTCCATTTATTTATTTCTTAATGGTGTAGCTTTATTGGTTCGACACGCGATCACTAGTTAACGCAAAATCACACTAGCCCCTTGGTACCTACTTACTAACCTTCTGACTTCTGACATACAGGTAGCCCTAGTTTAGCCCTAGTTTAGGAGTTAGGACTTCATCTGCAACTGTAACATTGGTTTAATCACTGTATGCCTTATTTATCTAAGCGCAAAACATCAGCGTAACTAACACAAGGCCAAGACTGCATAAAAAAAATCTCGAGATCAGTTCAGGGTGAACTACCTACTAATGTATTCACTAGTCTCTGATTTTAGTTATTAGACAGTACCCCCCAGGATCTAGTGCACTTCTAAGTATGTGTTTACATTACAGTACAGAGATAGGTAGTTTCTTAATAATTTGTTTATGGAAATTTTATTAATGTTTACGAGGTTGTTTCAGAGTACCCAAACTACGTTCAAAGTTCCAATGTGACGCTATCATTGCCGAGCCCCACTTCTATCATCGCCAGCGTCAATCAATCTAACTTCCTGTGCAGTCTATCCTCGCCTAACCCGCCAGTCTACAACGACGCCCAAATATTCCAGAAACCAATGAAACTGGCTCCGATTCATCGCAGCGACAAGCACACGTATAAAGAAATCATCATCATGCACAAAGTACAGAAGGCTACACTGCAAAATTTGACAGAATCACAAAAAGCGTTAGTAGCTACCAATAATATTTATGCACCTACTAAAATGCACCAATCACATGTGCTACCGAATCCTAGCAAGTCAGGAAGTCACGAGTTTAAAAACTTGGCGATCAGTAGCCGTAAGTCTGTTCAAACTTATTCTTCTCAGAATTATAATGTGATGTTGAATCAAAAATCGAACCCAGAGCAAGCGATGGAAATAAATAACTTTAATACAATGAAAAACGATGATATACCTGATTACCCCGACAAAGAGGAACTTTGCACGGACATTGCGACCATCACTGTACCGAGCCCTGTCGGTAACAGCGAAACTGAAAATGGCGAGAGAACAAAAGACAAAAAAGAAGAGTCACAAACAAATGATGCTAGTGAATTTAGTACTGGTAATGATGAAAACAATCAGTCTAACTAGTGCTGAATATAATAAATAGGTAGTAATTATAATGTTAGTAAGTTATTGAATGTTGTCATGTATATGGAAATCATAGGAATAAAAGATTCTAAGAAGCTATTTTGGTTAATAAAGTAAAATCAATAATTTCTTAAAAGCTTTACTATTCTCAGTGTATAGAAATCATAAGGCATATACCAAGGTACTACGTAAGTACCTACATGCCATTTTTAAAATGTACCTTACCTACCTAAATGTACCTGCTGACGAAAATACAATTTAGTCTCTAGATGTGCTTGTAAACGTTTTAGGTATAAATAGTTTAGTTGTGGCAGTTTTAAATAGCATAAATATTATAGCCGTCCCCCTTACGAACCATTTACGTAAGCGAGAGAGCCTAATCTAAACGGAGTCGAATCTTCACCAGCCTAAATAAGTCCCCTGCTGGACATAGGCCTCCCTTATTTGAAGGGGCTTGCCAAATGCCGCGCTTGGTAGGCAAATTTGTGACTGCAGTGTCGGGTGGTGTCGGTATTTAGTCACTAAAGTTTTAGTAGGTACCTACTCAGGAGATACTATTTTATAATTATTATCGTAAGGTATTTAGTTATGATATCCCCTGTGGATCTGAATTATAAAGTCAGAGTACCTATATAAGAAAGTAGGTATAGCTTGTTTGCTATAATCTGACATACTTGTTTAATTAAGAACGTACAAAGTTAGATTCACCTAGATTTAAGACGTTTCAAGATGATCCCTGCGGATATTACTGAATAAATGCTTTTTGACTTTGACAAAAAAAAGATTTAAGTATACCAAATAACTAGAGTATAACGATGTAAATGTGATTGAGCTGGAGGGTGTTATGACATGTTATGCCGCATTTACATTCAGCCGTAGTGAGCAGGGAAGTGGGCAGGGAAGTGGGCAGGACGAGTGTGTAAACGCGATGCTTCTCATGCCACTGCCATTGCCACTCGCGCTGCCCGGCGCTCCCCAAAATAGCGGTTTTTCGAGCGGAAGTCAAAGGACCGGCAGCGCGAGTGGCAGTGCGTGTTTACATTCTGCTCCGACGCTCAGTACTCGCCGAGCGCCTGGAGGAGAAAGACTTTGAATAAGTAGTGTAGACTTCGGTAACTATCTCCAGTCGCTAGATATCGAAGGGTTATTGCTATTTATTAAAGGTTATTTCGATGGATAGATATCATCCACCATCGTCTACGACGAACATTAATAATAATAATAATAATGCTGGACAATCCACACAGCGTCATCTAGCCCCAAGCTAAGCAGAGCTTGTGTTATGGGTACCTACCTACTAGATGACTGATATACTTAATACAATACATTACATACATAGATAATATTTATTATACATAGAAACACCCAGAACACCCGGAATAAATATTTGCAGATCGTAGGTACAAACATTTATCCCAAGGCGGGAATCGAACCCGCAACCTCTGCGTTGCATTCTTTTTTTGTATTCGATATCTTTTTAAATATCGAACATAATTATGTATCGCAAAAAGAGACAGCGCGGCCGCTGTAATTATTTCGACGTCTGCCATTGCCGAAACTTGAAAGCGAAGTGAGTGGTAGGGCAGTATGTAAACACACACTCCTCTCGATCCTGCTGCAGCAGTATTTAGGGAATTATTGCCGGCAGCGCGAGGGGCAGCGGCAGGGGCTGAATGTAAATGAGGTATTAGATGTTGCTAGGATGACGTTTAGCCGTTTGCTGGATAACATAAACGGTTACGCGTTTCAATTTTTATTTTACGTGAAGGAAAAAATGTAAGTAAGTACACGTACCTTAGAGCCTAAGCCCACGGCGTATTTTATGCGCGCAGACGACGCGCGTTTCACAAACGCGTTTACGGCGCCGTAGATGCCTATAAAAAGAAACGCCGTGTACTTTCAACGGTTTAACGTACGCAGAAGTTCAAAAGTCAAGACACACGACACTTCAAAGTATTATAATTTTGTTTACAAAGTACCTACTGCAAAACAAGAGAATGGTACAGACTGCAAATAAAATCATTCCCGTAAGGACTCGTGCGGTTTCATTAATGTATAATGTATACATTGTAGGTATTTCCACTATTCGTAATGTGTGTAGGTACTAGACTCTAGCTTTACGAAGGTACAAACTTACTCTATCTGGTAGAATAAAAAAATATGTTCAGACCTATATCAGAAACTCTTACCTCCCTACATAGAATTACTTACCTATATTTTTTTACTATAGTCTATGTGTGTACATAAGTGGAAACACAAGTAATAAATGAATCTTAAACTAAAAGTTGACAACATTATTACACATCACTTTCAGCTAATAGTGAAAATTTAAAGAAAGCTTTAACGTTAGTTAATTTCTGTTACCTAAATGCAGTTACCTACCTAGGTAAGTAGTGTTTTTAGTTAACAATCCCCAGGCACGCCAGATATCCCCTCAGATATCTAACGGCCTAATAAGGCACCAACTCAAGATTCGTAGGTAGGTAGGTACCTACTTCCAAATATTACATTTGGCACACACATTTTGCAGTAAGTAGGTAGGTATCTAGTAAATATCCTATTATTAGGTACTAAGAGATCTGAGGCGATACCGTGCTTGAGGATTTAAGTCGTGATGCTATTTATGTATCCTATTTAATAAATATTCCAGAACCCGAAAATACCCCCAAAAATAATACTAATTACCTACATAAAAAAAAAGTTTTAGAGGTGTACAAAAGAAAACAATGTCAATTTTATTGACAGTTTTATTTATACGGGAAAATTACTCTCATTTATATGTCTAATGAGGCAACAGTTTGCATGTGCTGCTGGAACGCTTTCATGGCTTTTCTAGATTTCTTTGCAGGTTTCTTTGGCTCTCGAACTTTATCATATCCCAGTTCATACCTAATAGTAGCTAACATTGACATCTGAAACAATCCATATTAGTAAAACAAAAAATGAAAAGCTTCATGACTTTAATCCCTAAACTTAGATTATGTCTAAGGGGTAGTCAGAGGAATATCCAAATATTACATTTGGTACATAGAAAATCCCACTTTTCGCAGGTATTCCATATGAGACAGGTTGCAAGCCCATTGCTGCTGCTAGAATACTAACTTGTTTCTTCACAATGTTTTCCTTTACCATATTAGGTACCTATAAAATTCAATGTAGGTATGGTAGGTACTTTTAGATGTCTATGTAGGTAGGTACTGAATTTTGCCTGTAGGAATTTATTACACCAAAACCTAGAAATTAGAGTGGTGATATACTTAGCTCTTGATCTCCTTATAGGCTTGGCCATGTGAAACTGGTGCCTTAGGTTAATTCGGTTAAGACATTTACTTTTAATTTTAATAAACAGACTTGTCTTTGTGTCCATGTACGAGTATAACATAGAATGTGGTTTTCCCAAATAAGTAGCAATAAGGAAGGTAATGTATAATTATTATCTATGCAAATAATAACCATAGGTCATCCATAAATACTTGCCTCTTCAGGAACATGGACATATCTAATATTTCTGGATTGTATAAACATATTTTCAAAGGAGTATTCATTGCCTTGGGGATCACAAAATACAGCACTTGTGAAAGTAATGTTCATATAGCTGAAAAAAAAAGGCATTTAAGGTATAAGTCCTGGTTTTGTTTCCTGTTGGTATTGTAATAAGTACCAGATGTAGGAATAAAAAATAGGGACTTGTTATTTTTAGGAATATGCTTACCCATCTACAGAGCTAATGCAGCCACAGATATAAGAGTCATTTCTAAGATCCACAGTAACATTTTTACCTTGTAAAGCTTTGACCAAACAAAGTAAGGTATTGTGATACAAAAACTTTTCTTTAGATGTCCCAACAAACATGATTATCTATTCTACCACTAACCTGCAAAAAATTAATTAAATAAGTAAAAAAGATACCCAAGTACCTAGGTAGATATGGATTAAGGATGAACAAAAAAATTAAACTTTTGATGTATCAAATCATTAATTGACCCAAACATGTGTTATGTAGTAGGTACCCACCTAAAGAATACATTTGATCTGCTCTATTTTATGATAACTAGTCTTGAATCTGGTTTGGATTTCAAATCTAATTCAGCTCTGGTTATCTTCCATTCATTGTGTTCCCTCACAGCCCAGAAATAGTAGGTGCCTCTATCCTTTGGACCAGATACAGGCACAGAGAATCTAGCATTAAGTCCATCTGACCAGTTGTTTTCTGAGTCACTTAGTTTAAAACCTCTATCCTTGATGGGTTCTCCTAAGTAATGTACCGCACCAGGGTGCTGTCGCAGTTTTTTCAAAGCAGTTTTGTAGTAGTCAAATCCTCTAACCTTATCTACCATACGATTTTGCAAAAAAAAACCTGTTGTACTAACTATTACACCTCCCCATGCAGCAATTTTAATAAGAGTTCCGTTAGACACTGTCATACTGTTTGTATATAGATACTAGTTAAATTACCTACGGAGTCCGGTTATTGAACGTCACGTTAATGTACACCCAATAATTCGAATCCAAAAGTGGATTTGAATTATCAGGCCGTACATTATCAGGTGTGCAAAAAATGGATTTGATTTATTGCCATGTGTTATTGTACAGACTGATAATGTACGGCATAATAATTCGAAGTCACTGGTACGGGAGCGAGTTCGACTGCCACGCCGCACCGCCTGACCACTGGCTCTGCTTGCGTTTGGGTGCAACTAATGAGTAAAGCTGTACTATCCCATTTTGAATTAGTGTAAATAAGTCAAACAGATCTTTTACTGGCGCTTCGGTGGCTGCTGCCGCAGCACGCTCCCTCGGCTCGCTCACCTCGCGCGTTTTTTTATGTTCTCACATAACCTATCCGAGTTGGATACGCCCTAGAAAGTGATCACAAATGGTTGTACTAACTAATACAATTAACAGGGTGTACATTATCAGGCCATACAATAACAACATGTGCTATTACAACACGGCCGTGTCCGTTAATCTGACAGGAACGTAGCTCCGATCCTGTTTTTCACTATCCCATCATTTAGTCAATGTCTCGATAGTTCATATTTTCATAATTCTGGAATTTGTCACCTCGTATTTTCGAATATTTTCATATAAATACGTTTCCTGCTAGCTTGACGTCAAGCTAGCAGGAAACGTTCTCAATCACAGCGATCACTGCACCTTTTGCACTGCTTCCTATGTCAGCATTTAGTCATGCATTTGTCAATCTTATATACCAAGTTTCATCAAATTTGGTTCAGTAGCAACGGAGATATTACGATGTGTTTATTTGAAAATTTAACGGACGCCATGTGCCATTTTGAGGTTATTTTCGGCCAAAGTAATTTCACTTGAATCGAGTCACCTGCAGCTTATTTCCAAGAAATAGTTATACCGACGGATTCTTTAGAATTTTATCTTTCAGATAGCAGTCCAACATCGTGGCTTTCTAGTGTTTTTATCCTAATAAAACCATATATACAGTTTACATGCCAATGTGTCCAAAGTGCAGTGCAAAGTGATACTAGGATAGGGATAATAAACTTCATTGAAAAAATCATACGACAGAAATGTATAAGTCAGACACAGTATTTCCAGCTTTTAAAACAAGATTAAAGTATTCATCATCATCATCTTAGATAAGTTCACAGCTTATTACCATGATTAAGATATGCCGATGCATTCTGCAGTATTTTTCAGCTTTACTTCACAAGTTATCGAAGAGATATTATGTGGTAACACGGGTACGTGGCCAGTAGCACTGACCGACCATGCCAAGCTAGCGAGGGTTGCTCACAGTACGTAACATAGCTGCATGATGATTGTTTCTGCCTCTCCGATGTACTGTGTGTGACTTACCGCCATGTCGATACCAACCTTATGACTTAAAATTCAAAATGGCGGAAACAAATAATGGTATAAAAAACTGACATGGGTGTCGTTTTCGACTGGTTTGGGGGTGCTGATTACGAACATCTGGTCAGATTTGAAATTCAAAATGGCGAGTGCAAATGATCGTACAAAAAACTGACATGGGTGTCGTTTTCGACTGATTTGGGGTTGCTGATTACGAATATCTGGTCAGATTTGAAATTCAAAATGGCGGGTGCAAGTGATGGTACAAAAAATTGACATGGGTATCTTTTTCGACTAATTTAGGGGTGCTGATTACGAATATCTGGTCAGATTTGAAATTCAAAATGGCGGGTGCAAATGATGGTACGAAAAATTGACATGGGTATCTTTTTCGACTAATTTGGGGGTGCTGATTACGAATATCTGGTCAGATTTGCAATTCAAAATGGCGGGTGCAAATGATCGTACAAAAAACTGACATGGGTGTCGTTTTCAACTGATTTGGGGTTGCTGATTACGAATATCTGGTCAGATTTGAAATTTCAAAATGGCGGGTGCAAGTGATGGTACAAAAAATTGACATGGGTATCTTTTTCGACTAATTTAGGGGTGCTGATTACGAATATCTGGTCAGATTTGAAATTCAAAATGGCGGGTGCAAATGATGGTACGAAAAATTGACATGGGTATCTTTTTCGCCTAATTTGGGGGTGCTGATTACGAACATCTGGTCAGATTTGAAATTCAAAATGGCGGGTGCAAATTATCGTACAAAAAACTGACATGGGTATCTTTTTCGACTAATTTGGGGGTGCTGATTACGAATATCTGGTCAGATTTGAAATTCAAAATGGCGGGTGCAAATGATGGTACAAAAAATTGACATGGGTATCTTTTACGACTAATTTAGGGGTGCTGATTACGAATATCTGGTCAGATTTGAAATTCAAAATGGCGGGTGCAAATGATGGTACGAAAAATTGACATGGGTATCTTTTTCGACTAATTTGGGGGTGCTGATTATGAATATCTGGTCAGATTTGAAATTCAAAATGGCGGGTGCAAATGATGGTACAAAAAATTGACATGGGGATCTTTTTCGACTAATTTGGGGGTGCTGATTACGAATATCTGGTCAGATTTGAAATTCAAAATGGCGGGTGCAAATGATGGAACGAAAAATTGACATGGGTATCTTTTTCGACTAATTTGGAGGTGCTGATAACGAATATCTGGTCAGATTTGAAATTCAAAATGGCGGGTACAAATCATGGTACAAAAAACTGACCTGGGGGTCTTTTTCAACTAATTTGGGAGTGCCGATTACGAATATCTGGTCAGATTTGAAATTCAAAATGGCGGGTGCAAATGATGGTACGAAAAATTGACATGGGTATCTTTTTCGACTAATTTGGGGGTGCTGATTATGAATATCTGGTCAGATTTGAAATTCAAAATGGCGGGTGCAAATGATGGTACGAAAAATTGACATGGGTATCTTTTTCGACTAATTTGGGGGTGCTGATTACGAATATCTGGTCAGATTTGAAATTCAAAATGGCGGGTGCAAATGATGGTACAAAAAACTGACATGGGGATCTTTTTCGACTAATTTGGGGGTGCTGATTACGAATATCTGGTCAGATTTGAAATTCAAAATGGCGGGTGCAAATGATGGTACGAAAAATTGACATGGGTATCTTTTTCGACTAATTTGGGGGTGCTGATTATGAATATCTGGTCAGATTTGAAATTCAAAATGGCGGGTGCAAATGATGGTACAAAAAATTGACATGGGGATCTTTTTCGACTAATTTGGGGGTGCTGATTACGAATATCTGGTCAGATTTGCAATTCAAAATGGCGGGTGCAAATGATCGTACAAAAAACTGACATGGGTGTCGTTTTCGACTGATTTGGGGTTGCTGATTACGAATATCTGGTCAGATTTGAAATTTCAAAATGGCGGGTGCAAGTGATGGTACAAAAAATTTACATGGGTATCTTTTTCGACTAATTTAGGGGTGCTGATTACGAATATCTGGTCAGATTTGAAATTCAAAATGGCGGGTGCAAGTGATGGTACAAAAAATTGACATGGGTATCTTTTTCGACTAATTTAGGGGTGCTGATTACGAATATCTGGTCAGATTTGAAATTCAAAATGGCGGGTGCAAATGATGGTACAAAAAATTGACATGGGTATCTTTTTCGACTAATTTAGGGGTGCTGATTACGAATATCTGGTCAGATTTGAAATTCAAAATGGCGGGTGCAAATGATGGTACGAAAAATTGACATGGGTATCTTTTTCGACTAATTTGGGGGTGCTGATTATGAATATCTGGTCAGATTTGAAATTCAAAATGGCGGGTGCAAATGATGGTACAAAAAATTGACATGGGGATCTTTTTCGACTAATTTGGGGGTGCTGATTACGAATATCTGGTCAGATTTGAAATTCAAAATGGCGGGTGCAAATGATGGGACGAAAAATTTACATGGGTATCTTTTTCGACTAATTTGGAGGTGCTGATAACGAATATCTGGTCAGATTTGAAATTCAAAATGGCGGGTACAAATCATGGTACAAAAAACTGACCTGGGGGGTCTTTTTCAACTAATTTGGGAGTGCCGATTACGAATATCTGGTCAGATTTGAAATTCAAAATGGCGGGTGCAAATGATGGTACGAAAAATTGACATGGGTATCTTTTTCGACTAATTTGGGGGTGCTGATTATGAATATCTGGTCAGATTTGAAATTCAAAATGGCGGGTACAAATCATGGTACAAAAAACTGGCCTGGGGGTCTTTTTCAACTAATTTGGGGGTGCTGAATACGAATATCTGGTCAGATTTGAAATTCAAAATGGTGGGTGCAAATGATTGTACGAAAAATTGACATGGGGATCTTTTTCGACTAATTTGGGGGTACTTTTCAAATCTGACCGTAATCAGCACCCCCAAATTAGTCGAAAAAGATCCCCATGTTAATTTTTTGTACCATCATTTGCACCCGCCATTTTGAATTTCAAATCTGACCAGATATTCATAATCAGCACCCCCAAATTAGTCGAAAAAGATACCCATGTAAATTTTTCGTACCATCATTTGCACCCGCCATTTTGAATTTCAAATCTGACCAGATATTCGTAATCAGCACCCCTAAATTAGTCGAAAAAGATACCCATGTCAATTTTTTGTACCATCATTTGCACCCGCCATTTTGAATTTCAAATCTGACCAGATATTCGTAATCAGCACCCCTAAATTAGTCGAAAAAGATACCCATGTCAGTTTTTTGTACGATAATTTGCACCCGCCATTTTGAATTTCAAATCTGACCAGTTATTCGTAATCAGCACCCCCAAATTAGGCGAAAAAGATACCCATGTCAATTTTTCGTACCATCATTTGCACCCGCCATTTTGAATTTCAAATCTGACCAGATATTCGTAATCAGCACCCCTAAATTAGTCGAAAAAGATACCTATGTAAATTTTTTGTACCATCACTTGCACCCGCCATTTTGAAATTTCAAATCTGACCAGATATTCGTAATCAGCAACCCCAAATCAGTCGAAAACGACACCCATGTCAGTTTTTTGTACGATCATTTGCACCCGCCATTTTGAATTGCAAATCTGACCAGATATTCGTAATCAGCACCCCCAAATTAGTCGAAAAAGATCCCCATGTCAATTTTTTGTACCATCATTTGCACCCGCCATTTTGAATTTCAAATCTGACCAGATATTCATAATCAGCACCCCCAAATTAGTCGAAAAAGATACCCATGTCAATTTTTCGTACCATCATTTGCACCCGCCATTTTGAATTTCAAATCTGACCAGATATTCGTAATCAGCACCCCCAAATTAGTCGAAAAAGATACCCATGTCAATTTTTCGTACCATCATTTGCACCCGCCGTTTTGAATTTCAAATCTGACCAGATATTCGTAATCAGCACCCCCAAATTAGTCGAAAAAGATACCCATGTCAATTTTTCGTACCATCATTTGCACCCGCCATTTTGAATTTCAAATCTGACCAGATATTCGTAATCGGCACTCCCAAATTAGTTGAAAAAGACCCCCAGGTCAGTTTTTTGTACCATGATTTGTACCCGCCATTTTGAATTTCAAATCTGACCAGATATTCGTTATCAGCACCTCCAAATTAGTCGAAAAAGATACCCATGTCAATTTTTCGTTCCATCATTTGCACCCGCCATTTTGAATTTCAAATCTGACCAGATATTCGTAATCAGCACCCCCAAATTAGTCGAAAAAGATCCCCATGTCAATTTTTTGTACCATCATTTGCACCCGCCATTTTGAATTTCAAATCTGACCAGATATTCATAATCAGCACCCCCAAATTAGTCGAAAAAGATACCCATGTAAATTTTTCGTACCATCATTTGCACCCGCCATTTTGAATTTCAAATCTGACCAGATATTCGTAATCAGCACCCCTAAATTAGTCGAAAAAGATACCCATGTCAATTTTTTGTACCATCATTTGCACCCGCCATTTTGAATTTCAAATCTGACCAGATATTCGTAATCAGCACCCCCAAATTAGTCGAAAAAGATACCCATGTCAGTTTTTTGTACGATAATTTGCACCCGCCATTTTGAATTTCAAATCTGACCAGATGTTCGTAATCAGCACCCCCAAATTAGGCGAAAAAGATACCCATGTCAATTTTTCGTACCATCATTTGCACCCGCCATTTTGAATTTCAAATCTGACCAGATATTCGTAATCAGCACCCCTAAATTAGTCGAAAAAGATACCCATGTCAATTTTTTGTACCATCACTTGCACCCGCCATTTTGAAATTTCAAATCTGACCAGATATTCGTAATCAGCACCCCCAAATCAGTCGAAAACGACACCCATGTCAGTTTTTTGTACGATCATTTGCACCCGCCATTTTGAATTGCAAATCTGACCAGATATTCGTAATCAGCACCCCCAAATTAGTCGAAAAAGATACCCATGTCAATTTTTCGTACCATCATTTGCACCCGCCATTTTGAATTTCAAATCTGACCAGATATTCGTAATCAGCACCCCTAAATTAGTCGAAAAAGATACCCATGTCAATTTTTTGTACCATCACTTGCACCCGCCATTTTGAATTTCAAATCTGACCAGATATTCGTAATCAGCACCCCTAAATTAGTCGAAAAAGATACCCATGTCAATTTTTTGTACCATCACTTGCACCCGCCATTTTGAATTTAAAATCTGACCAGATATTTGTAATCACCAACCCCAAATCAGTCGAAAACGACACCCATGTCAGTTTTTTGTACGATCATTTGCACTCGCCATTTTGAATTTCAAATCTGACCAGATGTTCGTAATCAGCACCCCCAAACCAGTCGAAAACGACACCCATGTCAGTTTTTTATACCATCATTTGTTTCCGCCATTTTGAATTTTAAGTCATAAGGTTGGTATCGACATGGCGGTAAGTCACACACAGTACATCGGAGAGGCAGAAACAATCATCATGCAGCTATGTTACGTACTGTGAGCAACCCTCGCTAGCTTGGCATGGTCGGTCAGTGCTACTGGCCACGTACCCGTGTTACCACATAATATCTCTTCGATAACTTGTGAAGTAAAGCTGAAAAATACTGCAGAATGCATCGGCATATCTTAATCATGGTAATAAGCTGTGAACTTATCTAAGATGATGATGATGAATACTTTAATCTTGTTTTAAAAGCTGGAAATACTGTGTCTGACTTATACATTTCTGTCGTATGATTTTTTCTATGAAGTTTATTATCCCTATCCTAGTATCACTTTGCACTGCACTTTGGACATATTGGCATGTAAACTGTATATATGGTTTTATTAGGATAAAAACACTAGAAAGCTACGATGTTGGACTGCTATCTGAAAGATAAAATTCTAAAGAATCCGTCGGTATAACTATTTCTTGGAAATAAGCTGCAGGTGACTCGATTCAAGTGAAATTACTTTGGCCGAAAATAACCTCAAAATGGCACATGGCGTCCGTTAAATTTTCAAATAAACACATCGTAATATCTCCGTTGCTACTAAACCAAATTTGATGAAACTTGGTATGTGAGATTGACAAATGCATGACTAAATGCTGACATAGGAAGCAGTGCAAAAGGTGCAGTGATCGCTGTGATTGAGAAAAGCTTGACGTCAAGCTAGCAGGAAACGTATTTATATGAAAATATCCGAAAATACGAGGTGACAAATTCCAGAATTATGAAAATATGAACTATCGAGACATTGACTAAATGATGGGATAGTCAAAAACAGGATCGGAGCTACGTTCCTGTCAGATTAACGGACACACACGGCCGCCGGCATGTATTGTACGGGCTAATAATGTACACCCAATAATTCGAATTCAATGCGTGCACGGATTAACAGGTCGCGGTCGTAGACAAACAAAGTGTACATTATCCATTATCATGGCTGTACATTATTGGCTCCCTACGCACGTAGGTACATGTGCACCAGTGAGTGATTTAAAGAATTTAAAGAAATAAAGTAAGGTTATGATTTACTCTATCTAGTATCAGTGTAGTCGTTCATACCTAACTATTTTGAAAGATATAGGAAGGAGATGTGATGTGAAAATCATAGTATTTGCATTGTCGAATAAGTGAATTGAGAAGGCTCATAAGTAGTCATTCAAATCAAATCGAATCTTAGTTACATGCGTGGATTATAACGCTTAGTATACTTCACGTGCTGTTTAATTTTGAGATATTTCATTACACCAAAATGAGTACTGCTAGAGGTAATGCAAATCGAAATAGACCACAAAAACACCAGAACAGAACTGTGTTCAAGAACGATTTGCACGATTCCAGCCACAAAACAAAGCAATTGAATTCTTTACAAATATCAGGTGTATGTAAGCGTTGTAAAGATATTTTGGATTGGAAAATAAAATACAAGAAGTACAAACCTCTAACTGCCCCTCGTAAATGCGTGAGCTGCGATCAAAAGACTGTAAAACATGCGTACCATATGCTGTGCAAACAATGTTCAAGAGACAAAAACGTCTGTGCTAAGTGTTGTAAGGCAACTGAGGTAAAAAAATTATGTTATTACAGATAATAATATTTCTCGTGTCATTACGGGTTTATTTATTTACTTAGTAATTTTCAGAATGAAGAAACTGTTGAAGATTCCCAAACTGAAACCCATCAAGATATCAAATCAATGTTGAAAGGATTACCAGAAAGGAGGCGTCGTACTTTACTAAGGTACCTGCTAGTTTTTAAAAGCACTACTGATTACTCCTGAAAACTCAATACTTTGCAAAACGGAACAGATTGTCAGTGTTGTGATTTGCAAGACATATAAACACACATAATGCAGAACTGTTGTGACCCTACACTGCCAAGATGGGAATTCATTTGTTTATAAAGTAGACCACAGAGCACCAGTGGTCTAGTTGGAGAGACCCCATATATAATACTAAGGTTGTGGGGTTAAATTTGGTTATGCATTAATGGATTTTTCTTTTCAATAAATTTATGTATGCAATGCCAGTGCTCTCCAAAGGTTTCCTTACAATGTTTTCTTTCATTTGGAATAAATAAAATAAATAAATAAATAAATAATGCCGGACGATCCACACAGCAAACCTACCAGGAATACCTACTATTTACTGCAAAATTTGGATACCAAATGTAATATCTCAGTATACCTCAGACTACCCCATTATACCCCATCAAAGAATCTCATAAAATGCCTAGCATAGCAAAATTGTGCTCTTTTAGACAAAATTATGTTAAAAAATTGATCTCAAAACATTAAAAGTTGTTCAAGCAATATATTTAAAGAGCTGCAATATTAGGTTTAGATCAGTGGTTCTTAACCTTATAGTCATGAGGGACCATTTGACAAAATTTCTGCCTTGCCATGGACCACCAAGTTGGTTAATTAGTTTGTAGTTATAATAAAGTACCTTAATGTAAATAAATGGGGGGTTGTTCTAATTCATCCATAAATTTAAAAAAAAACTTATATCTTTACTAACTTCTGAATCCTTGCCTTGGTTCAGTGCTACTCAAAGCCAAACGCATATCGGCAGTGGCATCCAACCGATTTCGGTGCTTGTTTTTAATAATCAGAAGCGCCGAGAACCTCTGCTCACATAGATATATGTCGATGAAAATAAGTTAGGTAACGAATAGCAAAGTCTCTATGTTTTGGTAAAGAAATTGCCTTTTGGCTCCAAAATTCTTCAAGATTAATTCCTGATTCGAATGTATCTTTTAAGTTACTGTCGTGTTGCATTTCAATCACTTCTTCTTGAATGGCTCCGCAGACCATTTGGGATGCTTCCAGGGGTCACCAGTGGTCCGCGGACCACCGGTTAAGAACCATTGGTTTAGATACTTGTCGATTCACTGATACTAAGATGGTGAAGGGCCCATATCCCATTGTTTTTTAAATGTCCAAAAATATAGAATTTATTAGAATTATTTACAATTTATAAGAAGCTCTTGTTCCCATAACTCTGTTTTTTTTTCAGATTTATAAATAAACAACAAGAAGACAATGGCGAAATTTCACAGGAACTGATATCACAAATTGAAGAAATGGCTTCGAAAATGGATAATATGAGTTTTGATAAAAATTTATTTGGTGATGATTTTAGTGACTCTGATAATGACAGTGACAAAGACTCAACTGTGAAGGAAAAGGACTTAGAAACAACATTTCAACAATAACAATAGATAATGGTAAAGTACACACACATAAACAACAAAAACTTTTAAAAAACAGGTACTGTTTTAAATATTTTATTTAGCAATAAAGTTATTTAATAAATATTATTTTTTTATTTAATACAACCTATTCCAATTAATGTATAATGCTTCGGCTTACCACTATATGCAGGTACCAAAATTGTATCTAATTAACTATATCTTTACAAAAGTATAAACAGTTACATTTTGCTATGCGTAAAGTACAATTTTATTACTAAAAGTTTGTAGATTCAACCACAATTTTTGATCTTAACTTATTGATTAATTAGTTCATTCAATGTTATTAATAGGTAGTAATATAACACCCTTGCCATAAACTCTGGCAATAAAGGATATCAATGCATAAAATAAAGTACCTACATAACAAACAATGACAGGACTAATTATATGCAATGTTAAAAGTTATATGTACATAGATAAACTAATGCTTATGTGACTTTTGCAACTATCTACATTTGAAAGTAACTAAAATATAACCTCAATGATGAATGAAAGGTGAGTGAAACGAAGGTTGATTTATTCGGTTAAAGACCATTCAATTCAATATTTTAGTGATGCATGGATGGATTTGAATCAGCACAGAAAATGACTTTCTTCTTTCTGTATTCTAATGGTACCACTTTTTGTAGGCAACTGTGTGTGAGTCATCTGCCTACCCCGGTTCAAATAGACATTTTGATAGTACCTTTGTCGTTAATTATCTTGTGATCTGTTGAACACTTTAAATACCTAGGTAGGTACTTGAATACCTAAGTAAACAATATATTTCATAAAAGACGAGGCCCACGCGTTCTTTTACCAAACTACCTACCTAGCATTATAAATAGAACTTATGTAGGTAGTAAATGCATAAGAAAACTATCAATAGGAAAATACTATGAAATAGTACCTACTTATAAATAAGTACTATGAATACCTACTATAAGTAGGTACCTACCTACTTAGGTATTAATATTTTGGATGAAAACGGGATATTTACCATGATTATTGAGTTTGATTGTTTCCCGATATTTCGGCACAGTTTCATGCGCCATCATCATGGGTCGAACTCAAAAAAAAATCATGGTAAATATCCCGTTTCCATCCAAAATATTGATCAAAACCATGATAGTTTAAAAAGTTATACTTAGGTCAGGTAGGTATTCATAGTAAGTATTCTTTCTCGTTTTGTGATAAACATTCCATGGGTAGGTAGGTAAGTAGGTACCTACTCTTAAGCCTGCAATACATGTTGGCCGAGCTAAGGCCAACGCGAGCGTAGGTAAATCGATGCAAGGCAAGTGCTACCGTCTAGACGTTCGGCAAGTCTACACATACTATTGCAAGCGGCCAATGGCTGAGTTGGACGAGTGAAGCTGCCCACACGTTGGGTGTCGTCAGTTCGCGTTGTGCATTCGAACTACCTACATGGTTATCCGGTATTTATTTGGTTCGAACAATATGGACGTAGAAGTTGTTGCAGCTGCTGCTATTTATTTGATGAGCACGTTTATTAATTACGTCTTTGTATACCGGAAGAAAGTTGTAAAAAAAGAAAAGACAAAAAAGAAGGTGGTGAATTCACAGAAATAGAA
This sequence comes from Electrophaes corylata, assembly GCA_947095575.1. Taxonomy (NCBI): domain Eukaryota; kingdom Metazoa; phylum Arthropoda; class Insecta; order Lepidoptera; family Geometridae; genus Electrophaes; species Electrophaes corylata. The sequence goes on from OX352703.1 coordinate 7,205,637, forward strand.
CAAATTTGAACACATGATCGTTGGTTTCGAACGATAATAATAATAATAATAATAATGCTGGACAATACACACAGCATCATCTAGCCCCAAACTAAGCAGAGCTTGTGTTATGTGTACTAGATGACTGATATACTTAATACAATACATTACATGCATAGATATTTTTTATTATACATAGAAAATACCCAGAACACCCGGAATAAATATTTGCAGATCATACAAACATTTATCCCAAGGCGGGAATCGAACCCGCAACCTCCTGCGTCGCAGGCGGACATTCGCCCGCTACGTCACATCGGTCGATATTATTTCATTATACACGTGCGACGATGACCGACACCAAACGCGTAATGGCGGGCTGACAAACATGTGGACACGATTGGCCGAGCGTAGACAAGCGCCTTTGATTTGTGCAAAAAAACCTAAAGCCTGCAATACATGTTGGCCGAGCTAACGCCAACGCGAGCGTAGGCAAATCGATGCAAGGCAAGTGCTACCGTCCAGACGTTCGGCAAGTCTACGAAAACTATTGCAAGCGGCCAATGAATGAGTTGGACGAGTGAAGCTGCCCACACGTTGGGTGCTGTCAGTTCGCGTTGTGCATTCGAACTACCTACATGGTTATCCGGTATTTATTTGGTTCGAACAATATGGACGTAGAATTTGTTGCAGCTGCTGCTATTTATTTGATGAGCACGTTTATTAATTACGTCCTTGTATACCGGAAGAAAGTTGTAAAAAAAGAAAAGACAAAAAAGATGGTGGTGAATTCATAGAAATAGAACAAACTTGAACACATCATCGTTGGTTTCGAACGATAATAATAATAATAATAATAATGCTGGACAATACACACAGCATCATCTAGCCCCAAACTAAGCAGAGCTTGTGTTATGGGTACTAGATGACTGATATACTTAATACAATACATTACATGCATAGATATTTTTTATTATACATAGAAAATACCCAGAACACCCGGAATAAATATTTGCAGATCATACAAACATTTATCCCAAGGCGGGAATCGAACCCGCAACCTCCTGCGTCGCAGGCGGACATTCGCCCGCTACGTCACATCGGTCGATATTATTTCATTATACACGTGCGACGATGACCGACACCAAACGCGTAATGGCGGGCTGACAAACATGTGGACACGATTGGCCGAGTGTAGACAAGCGCCTTTGATTTGTGCAAAAAAACCGACACGGCTCCGAAGTGAGGCGAGTGGCCGCAAGCGACCGCGAGTGGTGACAAGTCATTGCAAATGACCTCTATACACGTTGGCGCTTGTATTCACTCGGCCAACTAGGCGAGCGACACCGAGCGATGGCAAGGCAAGGCAAACATGCCGTCTACACGTTGGTATTGGCCTTCGCTCGGCAACGTTGGGCCAACATGTATTGCAGGCTTAAAAAAACCGACACGGCTCCGAAGTGAGGCGAGCGGCCGCGAGCGACCGCGAGTGGTGACAAGTCATTGCAAATGACCTCTATACACGTTGGCGCTTGTATTCACTCGGCCAGCTAGGCGAGCGACACCGAGCGATGGCAAGGCAAGGCAAACATGCCGTCTACACGTTGGTATTGGCCCTCGCTCGGCAACGTTGGGCCAACATGTATTGCAGGCTTTAGACGTTTACTCGTCTAAGTACCTACTACATGAAGCGTTTCTCGAAATATTCTGAAATGTAGGGATACCTACATAGGGGTGTGTTATTGAATGCGATAGAACCGCTTGCGAGTTATTCTTGTGTAAGTAGTAGGTATGTACCTGTACATGTTGTTACTTAATAGATATTAGATACGTACCTACCTACGACGACGCGTGTAATCTTCTAGAATAAAATATACTAAACTAGCTGATGATAACTGAATATTTTGAGACCTAACCACTAACTTATTTAAGAATTACATAATATATCTACAAGTAAGGTGTGTTTACTTACAAAACAATTTTAATACTCTCAAGAGCGCAATAATAAAAATATTTTTAATATATTAAATAAGCTTGCCTTGATTTGACATCAAATGATTCCAAGTTGCCGCAACTGAAAAAAATAATGTATTAGGTGTTGTGCAAAATTGGTCAGTAATCTGAAAAAGAACCTGATACTTATAAGTATAATTTTTAGCCTAAATCTGAAATCAAACTCAAAATCATTTTTATACCTAGTATAGTTGGCGTTAGTGTGGCCACCGCATTAGTAGATAAATGATAACTGTGCCTCGCAAATTATTATGATACAAATCAAATCAAATCAAATCAAATCAAATCAATTTATTGTTTGTGAATCCAGGTGTTAGGTACAGATATAAGATGGTAGGTAGATATATTTAAGATCTCCAGATCCTGCTACTTAGCTTACAAACATTTTTAAAATTATAAATCAGATTTATGGTGGAAATTATCATGCATGTCAAATAATTAATGGATTACGATTAAACTAAAAACTAAATTCAGATACATATCAAAATAATGTCAAAGGATATTCAAATTATCAAACAAACTACCTATTTAAATGTCAATCATTGTTTTACAGCATGTATATCATTGTCACATAAAAAATCATCTATTGTGTAATATGCTTTTCTTATTAAAATTTTATTGAACTCTTTTTTAAAATAATTTCTTGGCAAAATACGCAGTGAATGAGGTATTTTATTATAAATATTAGGTGCCATACAAAATACGCTTGAACGTAGCAAATGTGTTTTACAAGAAACATTCCGCATATTACCCTCTAGCCGGCTTCCAACCGCAAACCATTCAAATAGTTCAGGGTGGTTTTTAACAAAATCAGCGACTTCGCTGATGTACATTGAGGCTACGGTCAAAATTTTTAGAGTCGAAAAGTGTTCCTTGCATGAGTCCGTCTTTTTTAAATTACATATTGCCCTAACGCACCGCTTCTGAGCCCTAAAAACTTTCATCTTATCAGTTGAGTTACCCCAAAACATTATACCATATCGTAGAACCGAAGCAACATTTCCATGATAGGCTGCTAGCACTGCAGTTTTATTCGTAACCCTGCTTAGTTTGAAAAGAGCGTATGCAAACTGATGAAGCTTCACACATATGTTATCAATGTGGAGCTTCCAGTCCAATTTATCGTCAATTGTAAGTCCTAAAAACTTTGTGCTGTTCACCACGTTCACCTTAGTACCCATATAATTAATATCCATGTCCATATTAGTACTATTTCTACGTTTAAAATTCATGATAAATGTTTTAGTCAAGTTAATATTCAGATTATTTAATGTCAACCAGTTAATTATAGATGTCAGTGTAAAGTTAATATCAAATTCAAAGTTATGAGATTTTTCATTAATAAATAAAATAGTACTGTCATCAGCAAATAGAGTCACGGAATGGTTAGTAACTTGAGGTAAATCATTTATGTATATGAGAAATAGAAGTGGTCCGAGAACGCTTCCTTGTGGAACGCCATGTCTTACAACCCTAGTATCAGAGTCAAAGTTAGTACCCACGCAGGTACTTTTGCAAATGCGATTTATCCTCGTTATTTGAGTCCTATTACTGAGATATGATTGAATTAGTTGGTTAGCAGTGCCACGAATACCGTAAATATTTAATTTATGAAGCAGTGTGTCATGGTTTACATGGTCAAATGCCTTCGTCATATCCATATATAAGGCAATCGCTGTTTTATTTTGGTCCCTACTTGTCAATACCTTACGTAAATAGTCATAAATTGCCTTGTTAATTGACATATTTTTCCTAAAGCCATACTGATTCACGCTAAGCACTTGGTTACATTCGAAATATTTGTATAGTTTATTATAGATAACTTTTTCAATTACCTTGGCAAATACCGGAATAAGAGCTACAGGCCTATAGTTACTTAACTCACATTTCGGTCCTTTCTTAAAAAGTGGTTTGATAATTGTAAATTTAAGTATATTTGGGTAGATTCCGTGTTCAATGCATAAATTTATTAAATGACTCATTACTGGTGAAATTGTCACAGCCACATCTTTTATGACTTTCGTAGTAATTTCATCGAAACCTACGCTGTTAGTATTATTTAATGTTTTAATAATGTTAGTAATGTCAGTAGGAGTGGTAGGGGTAAGAAAAATTGAATTAGACTTATTATGATTAATAGTATATGTCATATTAGGAATGTTATCGTTATTTTTTATAATGTCAATAAAATAATTATTAAATCTATTTGCTATGTCAAGGGGATCGGATATAACTTTACCGTTTAATTTAATACTAGTTATATTTTCTCTAGGCAGATTACTATTGTACTTGTTTATAATGTTCCATGTCGCTTTTGACTTGTTAGCCGATTGTTTTATATAGTGCTCGTTCTGGGACTTTTGCGTCAATCTAATAACTTTATTGAATCTTTTAGAATAAGACTTGAATATATCCCTGTCTGCTGTGTTTCGACTAAGCCTGTATTTCCACAGCAAAACTTTAACTCTTTTACTACAAACTTTTATCCCTTTTGAAATCCATGCAGGCTTTCTCCGGGTCGGTATTTTTATCTTTATCAGCGGAAAACATAGGTTATAAAAGAGTGAAAAGGTTTCATGAAAAGTTTTAAATGCGTTATTAGGGTCATCGCTTTCGTAAACATCCTGAAACGACAACCGGCTAAGATGTTTCATAAACTTAACTCGATTTTCCTCACTGTAATCTCTTATGTTTGAGTACCAGAATTTAAGTGTGCATGTCTTTTTAACTTTAACCTGAATCAATTGGGCCAAATGATCAGATAAAGCAAAATCTATTATATCTCCTTTGGTTCCTCGTATATTGTGTGCTATATTATCAATACCCGTGCCACTATCAGGTCTTGTAATTTGATTAAATTCTAGGCTCAAGCCATAAATCGTGAGAATATTTTTAAAATCAGTAGATATTTTATTAGTCTTTAAAATGTCAATATTGAAATCTCCACATAGTATAATTTTAAAATAGGAATTAAGATTGCATAATTTGGATAGCAAGTCATTTAATTTTGAAAAAAACAAATCAGTGATTACCTTGTTGGTGTTTGGCGGCCTATACACGCACACGATATATATTTTATGCTGTGTCAACTTTATTGCGGACACTTCCATTATATTCGATATTGACAGATTTACAATACTATGAACACTTTCGACGTCATAAAGATCGTTCCGAACCAATATACATGAACCGCCACTGCGACCAGATCTACAGAAAGCTGAAACCATTGTGAAATTCGCAGTTGCAAGCCGTACTAGATCCTCTGTTATCATGTTATGTTCCGTGATGCACATTATACTCACACTTTTACCTGCCTGTTCTAAATTTTCCAAATTTATCAAAAGTTTGTCAGATTTGTTTATAAGACCATTGATGTTTTGATGTAATATAAAGATATAATTATACACGAAATAAATTATTACTACCTAAAAGACATTCATTTAGATTAGCGCTATCTTCACTACTACAAGTACTGTCATCTTTACCTTCGTTACAATATGCAGTGAAGCTGGCATCTGTTTGAGTATTTTTATCCATGGAATAAGATGTTGATTTATTTCGGATTTTTATCATTTTTGTTAAATATACAAAATATCTTTAAATGTTAGTACGTATGTTTTTTTATATTTTAAATGGTCATGAACCCCCATTGCTGACTGTACCAACAAGAATAGGTAAATGATAATATGCTTATTAATACTTACAAGTCCTTGTCTTTCTTTTTCTTTTTGAAGTACCATCTGGGTTTGCATGTCGTCGAATTTTACTATTGCAGCTAACACTTTAGCTAGTGTAACGGAATGTATGCCCGTTCCAGTAAGGTATTCGTACAAGATATTTCGTAAATACTCTAGCTCTGTGTTTTCAGATAAGGAATGTAAGTGTCTCAAACTCACGAGGGCTTCATCAAGTCTCCTTTCCAGCTTCTCATTTGAAAGTTTTAACTTTTCGTTTTTGTCTTGTAGTTGTATAATGTTGTTACTCACAGATTTATTGATTTGTTCCAAATCCATGTATTGTTTTTTTACTTCACTTGTTTTTTGTAGTAATTCATTATATTTTTCTTTTATATTTTCTGTTTCTATAGGATTGTTATTTACATTTTTAACCGGTTCTGAAGACTTGGAATAGTTCTGATAATTTAACTGATCCTTTAGCTCCAGGTTTTCTTCAATTAGAATAGAGTTTTCTCTCAACAAGTCATTTATTTTTTCCTTCCCTGAATGAAGTTCATTGTTTAATTGAGTTATATTACTGGATAGCTGATCGTTGTCCATAGAATGCTCACTTGTTGCAATTACTTCTCTCAGCTTATCATTCAAAACGCTATTTTCCTTTGATATTTTTGTTAGGTATGACTGGAGGCCCTCTATATCAGACTGTAGCCGTCTATTGTCATCTCTTAAAGCGTCGTAATTAATTTTAAGCGCAGTGTATTGTTCAATAATATCTTCCTGTACATTAGTTTTTAAGTTCAAGGATGCAGTGTTAGTCATTGCAGTCAGTTTATTTTCCAATACCCATTTATTTTCAAACAAAGCCGAGTTTTCATTTATATTTGAATCAACAGGGACGCTGTCATGATCAGTTTGTGTATCTTTTGTTTGGGTTAAATTTATTTGATCAGCTTCTTTACTTTCTAACTTTTCTATAATGCTATTTAGACGATCTTTTTCGTATTCCATTTCGGTGTGTGATTTTTTGATTTCTTGAATTTCAGATTCAAGTTTATTTATATCTGATGTAAAGTTTGCTGCTTCGCATTTAAGTTTTATATTTTCATCTGATAAAACTGCACATTTTTCCATCAGATCATTCATTTCAGTATATTTTCTTTCACAATCTTCAGATTTAAGGTTAATGTCAGAATTTAATTTAACTATATTTTCTTCAGCAATTTTATGACGTACTTTAAGATCCTCGAGCTCACCATGGCTTTTCAAGTAATTATTTTCAACTACTTTAATTTCATTAATTAAGTCATTTTTTTCATTTAAAAGTAGTTTACATTTATCTTTATCACACTCATCTTTTCTAACGGTTGCATCTAATTTGATCATCTTTTCAGTTGTAGCTTGGTGTAGCTTATTGAGCTCATCGAGTTGTGCTATAAGTTGCTTATTTTTTGTTTCGGAATTTTGCAACTTTTCATACAGTTCATCTTTCGTGATGCTCATTTGCTTTAGTATCTCATTAGTTATATTGTGTTGAGATTTTTCAGTATCTAGATGATGTTGTATTTGTTTGGTAGCTTCTAATTTAATGATTTCACCTTTTTTAAGTTCTTCGTTTTCTTTGCTTAAAAACTGTACTAAATCAACTGATTCCTCATGTTTACGAGTTATACTTTCAAAATCTTCGTTTATTTTTACAAGTTTCGTTTCTAAACTAGATACAGTAACGTTTATCTCTTTTTTTTCGGATTCTAAAATCAGTAATGAATCTTGAATCGCCTGATTTTCAATTTTTGTTTTGTTTAGTTCTATAAGTAATGCTTCATTTTCCGTTTTTACAGCTTTCATATCTTTTAAAACTAGCTCATAAGATTTTTTTTTATCCAATAGTTCGTCCTTCAATACTAATCCTTCAGTGTCTAATTTATTACTAAGTTCACTGATTTTTGCTTCAAGTGTCATCTTATCGGCTAAAATTTCCGAGTTTTTGAAATAAGATTCTTCTAATTTCGATTTAACTACTTCATAATCTTTTGATACTTTATCATATTGAGTTGATGCTGTATTAATTTTGTTTTCTAACCTCTGCGTTGAATTCTTAATCAAATCATTTACCTCAGTTGCAAAAGAGCACAATGACTCTTTATTCGTATTTATAAATGTCTGCGCTTCTTTGGAGGTAATATATATAATCTGTCGCAGCTCACTTGCTTCCTGAGACATTTTTTTTACAATTCTGGAAATTTTAGTTTTATATTCTTGCACACCTTCTCGTACTTTTGAACTTTCAGCAGTTAAATTAGCAATCGCTGTACGGTATTTTACATTTTGAGACTGTATTGTTTCATGATTTAATAAAAGCTTTTCAATTTCTGTTTGTAATTTAACCAACTCCTCTCTTTCTTCTTGAATTTCTGATTCTAACGTTTGACATTTTTCTTTCCATGTGTTTAATTCTTTGAGTAGATTAATAGCTTCGGATTCGTCTTTAGCAGAAGCATCAGTTATATCTTTCGAAAGTATTTGTAGTTCATTTTCAAGATTAGTTATTTGTGCACTCTTTTTCGTATTTTCTTCGCTCAGTTGTGTGTTTCTACTTTCTAAATACAGATTCCTATCAATCATCGCCAACTTTTCTGCAGTTTCTTGTTTGAGTTGCAACTGAAGACATTTATATTCTTCATCAGCTTTTGTTTTCATTTGTTCTAGTGATTGACATTTCTTTGAAAGCTCTTGTAGCTGTAAGTTCATGTCATCAATTGTAATTCTTGTGGTCGTCAGTTCTGTGCAATCTTTATTCAACTTAGATTTTTCTTCTTCTAGTATCGATAAATTATTCTTATAATCATTTAGTACGATTTTCATTGAATTAACTTCTTGTTTACAGGCGGCTAAACTATCTTTAAGAGATTTGATCTCGGCTTCTTTACCTTCTAATTCCTTGTGAATGCTCAATTTATTTTCAGCAAGTGAAATAGCATATTCTTCTTCTCTTTTACTAAAAACCTCAATTTTGCTACGTAGTTCTGTAATCTCTTCAGTTGCTTTTTGTAAATCCATTTCTAAAGTTGACACTTCTTTTATTTTTGTAAAATCATAGGCATTGATCTGATTTTGCAGCTCTTCATTGATATCATTTAGCTCTTTAATTTTATTGTTCGCTTCATTTAGTTGCACTTCTAAAATTTTAAATTCCTGGATTTGTTTATTTTTATTATCAATCTCGTTCGAAAGAACTTGTAACTCCGTAGTTATTTGGGAATTTTTATCTTTGGACGTTTTAAGTGACTCTTTGTACTTGTTTAACAATTGGTCCATTTTTTCAATTTTGTTGTTTAAGCTGGTAATATCAGGCAGAGAAGATTCTTCACTTGTTGGTTTTGGAGTACTATCAGAAGCTAAGCAGATTAATTGAACATCATCACCATTATCCTTTGTTTCATAATTATTTGAAGTATCTGTATTTTGTAGAAGATTCACTTTTGTATTTAAAGTTTCTATCTTCATGGTTTTTTCTTCAATGTCTATCCTGAGAGCTTTTTCTAGGTGGGCCTGAAATAATTACAATTTCTATAGTCTTAACATGAGAGCTTTATGCTGTTCTAGACACAATAGATTTTCTGTTGTGTTTGGACTAACTAAGGGGCCTTGGCTTTTGTGGTGTAAGCGTATCGTGTTAACATTTTGAATTATACATGGAGCGGTATTAATAACATAGCTGCAGGGGGTTGCCTGGTAGCCGCGCAGTGTAACTCGTATATCGGTACAATATACGCGACAAATGTCAAATGTATTCGTAACATAAAAGGTCACTTTTATTCTTCAATAATCAACCGTTTTAAAACTGAGAAGGTTCACAATTATTTTAGTATTTTGTTTTTGTGTTTGATACCTCAGAACTCAGCCTTCTATAAACCCATAAAAATAACTTGGTTTATTATACTTGATGAGGATAAAGTTCCAGATTGGTCCCATAGAAATTTCACCAATAAAGTGAAGAAATCTGGTTCCTAAGTATAAAAATGTTAACAGGAAAAAACACCCAAGAGTGTCAATAGTTAAAAGTCGGTTTAAATTTTTTTGGAAAAACAAATAAATAAGATTCAGAAGAATTTTAATGTTTTTTGGCCGTCGTGAAATATAACGCTCACGCGATAGGTAGCAAGCCTCCTCAATGACGTGACACGTGATCACTTATGATTATCACACTAACCTTTGCACTTTGTTCCAATGCACATTGTTCTTTTAGCTCTGATATTCTTCTTAAAGCTTTGTCTTGTGTTTCAACTAACACACTCTGCAAAAGTTTCATTCATTTAAATATACAAAAATACAAAGGTATGCACAATAAAAATACCAAGAATACCAGTACAATATAGGTAATTACACCAATCAACATACTAGCCTCACACACAGCTCAGTAACACCTTTGCTTTCTATTTCAGGTTCTGAATTTATTAAACTTGATATATAGGTAGGTACATCTATTGTAATCTATAAAAAAATATAAGAATATTTGCTCTGACGCTGAATATAGTAGTGTTAGAGTTTTGTCGCACATGATTACATTAAGATCAGTTATTTGATATTATAATAAATAGAGATCATAAAAAAATTAATAAAATTTTCGTTAAAATTAATAAAAATATTTATTCTATCAAACTCACTCTTGCTTTAGCATTTTCTCTCTCAAGCAGTTTATAATGGCGAGCAAGATCACCGTATTGATTTCTATATTTAGTATAGCGTTCTTGTGTGCGCTTGTATGCTGAATACAACTGCTCTTTTGTTACTCGGTCAAGCGTTGCTGGACCGCCGGAAAATCCCCTTTCATCAGCCTCACTTGCTGATACTTCCATGTCAGACTGGACGAAGAAAAAAATACATAGGTACATACACATTGAAAAAATTAATCACCGCAGCCTACAAAACCTCACAGACTACAGATAAACGGCCGATTCGGTGGGATCAGGCTACATCGATTGAACCGTGGTGGTGCTGGCTTAGAATAGGTGGGCATAATAATGGGGCCATAATTACCTCGCATGGATGACGTAGAAGGCAACTACACGCACGCACCAGGAGGTTATCATCTTCTGAGTACCTACTAAATCACCAACACTGCGGTCACCAATCTGGCAAACCTTCCTAAATATAAGCGCCCTATGTGTCGTTACGAGGTCACACCCTCGCGCGTTTCATTGGTGCGCGAGGCATGAAATTCAATTCATAATACGAGTCCACCGATAACCGTTACGCCAAGAAAAATGTACTGTCACTGTATGACAGGCCAGCCCTTAGATGACGGTCATCAAGGCGAAGTTGAACACTCGAAGTTGAAGCCATATCAAAGAACTGATATTAAATTTTTACCCGCATTTCCCATACCAAGATGGTTGAAAAAAACCATCTTGGTATGGGAAATGCGGGTAACACACGAATTCGTGTGATAGGTTTTTTTTCTATAGCTCTGTGCACTGCCGTCCCTTACCGCTTCACTCATTACTCTCCATCCCAAGGTTGCCTGGAAGAAATCGCTTTCAGCGATAAGGCCGCCCATTGTACTTTGTAAACCTTGTCTGTTTTTTAACAAATTTTCCTTGTGTACAATAAAGTGTTATCTATCTATCTATCTATCTAGGATTCTCGAGAGCCTTGACCAGTTGCGAACTAATAATGACGGAAAATAGGACATACTTGCAAGTGGTAGTGGGATGGAGTCTCATAACTTGGAAGTCTGAAGGATACATCACTGGCAAAAGAACTGTTTGACAACTTTCTTTGCCTCGGAGTTTCCTGAAATCAAATTATCTACTATCATGATATGATAAGGTTTCGTCTATATTTTAGTAGCCTTCCCAAGCATTTCTAAGGTAGTTTTTTTTTTTAAATCAATAATGTAGGGTATGAACAGTACTTTTTTGGAAATACATTTATGTATCTAAACTAGGTGCCTACCTGATTTACAACCAACAAAGTTATAATTGTCAAAAACTATAGATATTAAGCTTTTATAATGTACTACTTACTACACATGTTTTATGTGTAGTACATGATTCTAAGTTCTAGATTTTTTTTATTTTAATTTTGTTGTCACAACAGTTATTGTTGTGTATCATGGCTCTATACAAATCCACCCTGACACCGAGCTCGCTAAGTGGTGGTAATGGTAAGTTTTTTTAATATTACTTGCTGATAGAACAAGCACATGGCCCACCTGATGTTAAGTTACTGAGGCTACGTTTGTAAGGAATGTGTCCTACAATGCACTGCTCTACGTCCTCATCGTGAGTCATACAGGTATTGTATGTGACTGTTATTTCCCTAGCACCCGCACCCTCCAAACTAGAACACAGCAAGGTGCTGGGCGGCAAGAATAGGCATGGTCATAGTACTTCCCTTCTCAACATTCTCTAGGGAATGAGCCCTTCTTTAAGTGCTTTACTAGTGGTTGCTTAAAATTGCAGTAATGTTATTCTAGGCTTGATTGCAAGGAAGTGGTGCCTAGTTTCATCTAGCTTTAATATGTTTCAGAATGATTTAATGTGTTTGACTTTAATTGACTTAACTATATGAGCCTATTTTTTTTCATATAACTTGCTGATAGAACAAGTACATGACCCACCTTATGTTAAGTGGTAACCATTATAGCATATTTGATCATTCAAGTGGGTTCGATCCGTACTGAGGACAAACATTTGTGTAATGAATATAGACTTTTGTTCTCTGTCTTGGTACTGTCTGTTCTAAACATGCACTTACAAGAAACTGTATACAAGTATTCTATCAGTTATAAAGTACAAGCTTTGCTTAGTTTGGGGCAGAATTTTTTTGTTTGCAGATCTGAAATGTAGGACAATATTATAATTAAATTTTTACCATATCATGAGTGTAGTTCACTAACTCTGGAGGAGATTGAGTCAGAGACACATCTTGAAATGTTGTTTGCTGTTTAATCGGCAAGGGTTGTGACTTGCCTGCATTGCTTTGTGAGTTATCTAGAAATTAAAAATATTGCATCAATTTTTTTTTAAAACCAATATTTTGCGAGAATACCATACAATTAAACAAAACTATCTATTAAAACAATGGAAGAATGAGCCTAATAGTATAACTAGTCTTTGTTTCTAGGAAGTTATGGTTATTGTTGTAAAATCATCTTAAAACTGGGAACTTACCATTGTCAGTAATTGAAAAGAGGTCATTGTTAGTGATGTCAGAGATACTGCTTGAAGCTGATGTCACTGCAGCCTGAAAATTAAACATACAATTTGAGTTGATAGTAAGGTAACACTAAGATTAATTCAATACATAGCCTAAACCACTGGTTGTAGTGACTTGAAACTGACAAGGTATATTCATCTTGGTATGTAGAGGTGTACTAAGAAAGGAATTCAATGCCTAAATGGCTACAGTCAGGGTTGCAGTATGTATAAAAAGAACTTCACTCAGACGAAGTTGTGATTAATTTACTGGCATTTAAAATAAATTAATATAAGACATTTCACACAACACTATTTCCATTTCTATACACACAACAATTAGTCCCGAACTAAGCAAAGCTTGTATATGGGAATCAGGTCGCTAATTGAGTACTTACATACCTATTTTTAGTAAGTAAATACATATCAGATAGCTAAGAGTTTATTACTTAACTAAGCTGACCTTAAGCTATACTTGTCATAGCTAAGTTTACATGTGGCAATAACTGGACAGACTGGATGAAACATGAAATGAAAACAGTCAGTCATAGGCACAAGACCCTGAAGAATAATAAAACTATTTACAGCCATGTTATGAGTAGGGTACCCTAGAGGTAATTGCATAAACACGACTTTTTGAAAACAAATTATATTTGGTTTTGTTCTTAAGTAGTATTGTGCTACATTATATGCCTTAACAGAAATGGGTATTTTTTACACACATTTGGATATATCTTACTTGTGCTGCCTGGGCAAATTGTTGTATTCTTTGAGGTGAAGATTTTACTTCCTCTGCCAACTTATCCTTGAGTTTCTTGAACATGTTTGCTATTGGAATACATCAAACACTGGCACAAAATCACAAATTGGTAGAGATTTATGGCTTGCTCTGCTAAAGCAAACTTACTGATTTAAGCAATTGGATTAACAAGAATGCAAATAATAGCAAGCAAATTGCAAAATCTATCTATTTCTTTTATTCCCAACTTTAATCAAACTTATTTCATCACATCGCATTTCGTTCAAATTTCACTTTATCTTTATTCATCATACTCACACTCATCATCATCAGGTGGTATAGCATGAATAAATTTGACAGTTGTTGCGTAAGCATATCGTACTATATTAGAGGTACACTGCATGGTAACAAGGTAACTCGTCGCAGTTAAGTTATTAGTAACGCGCAATGTAATTCGAATGTCAACACTACGCTCACACCACAGATGTCAAAATTATTCGTGCTAAGCCCCAGAACATCGACTGCAATAACGGGTACCATGATTACACAACCATGAAAAACGCAGCCAGGAATTTGTGTACATTTTGGCATCCAATTCCATGGTCGTGTATTCCATGGTTGTGCTTTCCAGGTCGTACAAAATTTTGTACGGGTACAAAAAATTCCTCGCAAGGGTTTGGGTCGTCAAAACAAAACTTAGGGCCAAAACTTAGGCGTCGTTCACACTCACTTTCTAAGGCGGATCCGAACTAGGATAGGTATTAGGTTAAGTTAGAACAAAAAAAATTGTTTGTTATATTCGCGTTACTCAGCAGGTTCAACTTATACGTATGAACTTAATTCGAGAGATTTTTCATCCAACGCATAGATACGAGCTGTTTCTGAAAATCGAGTTAAACACGTATTTTATATAATCGATTTACTAAGAATCGATTAATATTACCTTAAGAATATAATATTACTGTGAAAATCGATCATAAAAATTGATTATAAGAAAATAATAATGGACTAAAATAAAAATCGATTATTTTTTAATTTCCCTAGCTTGGCCTAGCCTTGCTTTTCCTTCCTTCCATCTGATGTAACAAAGTATTCTGTGGCGTAGCCGCTCTGTTTTGTTTGTTTCTTGCTTTGCTTGCATTTGGAGGATTTACTCGAATAGAACCACAAAGTACTTTTTTATAGACTGAATAGAACCATGTAAGTAGACAATCAAGACATAGTTACACTAGGGCCTTTTTACTAGATAATAATGTAAAATTCATCTAACAAAGTTGTTGATATTTCAGAAACAGTAACATGACATCAAATCCAATTAATATTCCTCCACCGGTTTCTTGGGCTCAGAGAAGCTCTCGAGTTTTTATAAAATTCAATGTCGAATGCGAAAAACCCGATATTAACATTGAAAAGAAATCAGTTTCATTCAAAGGAACATGTGCTCCTGACAACAAGCTCCATGAGGTTATCATTCCACTGTATGCTGAAGTAGATCCTGAAAGGAGTAACTTTCGTAATAAAGGCAGATTGATTGAAGTTTGCCTCACCAAAGACAAACCAGATGAACCATTTTGGCCTGCTTTAACAAATGATAAGAAAAAACATCACTGGCTCAAAGTTGATTTTGAACGCTGGCAAGATGAAGATGATGAAGGAAGTGCAGGAGATAACTTTGATGATATGAATGATTTATTTGCCAATAAAATGGAAATAAGTGATGGTGCAGATGATAAGGATTACTCAAGCGAGGAAGAAGATCTGCCAGATGTGCTGTAGGGGATCTCAAAGTATTTAATAATAGCCAAAAACACATCAGCTAGTTTAGTGATCTTACATTATTATGGACAAAATTGTGCTTTTATGCAAAGAATAGTGAGCTAGTGTAGCTGTTATTTTATTTGTTGGGTAGGTTATGGTAGATTCGTGATTTGTATGGCTGAAATAATCAGATTT
This sequence comes from Electrophaes corylata, assembly GCA_947095575.1. Taxonomy (NCBI): domain Eukaryota; kingdom Metazoa; phylum Arthropoda; class Insecta; order Lepidoptera; family Geometridae; genus Electrophaes; species Electrophaes corylata. Next base: position 7,221,197 of record OX352703.1, read on the forward strand.
AAAGCTTACATAGATAATGCAGGCTGCATTAGAATATAATATATGTAAATCTCTTTTTGTACTCTTATTCATCAAGTCCATTGGTATTTCTGATTTTTATTGAAATATAGCATAGCAATTATGAAACGGTTTCAAAACTTTCTTATCTGCAGTTTTGTGTTTGTTTCATGATAGTTATTTTTTACTAAACTAAATCATTCCATTAGTACCTAACTGTATCAATTTTTTAGTGAAAGACTGTAACAAATTCATATTAATACCATTGTTTGAATTGGTTCATTGCATGTACAGATTTGTTTTAAGTATTTAGTTTCACAAACAAGCTAAGCCTAATTTTCTTTTAATAAGTTGATGTTCCTGTGTATTAAGTTATAATGGTGTTCCCAAGCATTGGTAGCCTCAAGTTTTAAACATCTCCTACCTCTTTCCAGCCAATTTTCATAGTTTGAGTACCTATTGCTAATGTACCCATAAGTCACATAGTCCTGAATACTCAAAGGCAATTTAAATTTAATCACGTCTGAAGTTGTGATTTTTTTAAAAGTTTGCAATGAGTCTGTCAAAAATTCGTCACTTGAGATGTGATTAAATTTATGTTGCGTTTGAGTATTCAGCTGTTAGCAATTTTATTGTCTAACTGGAACAAATTAATTATGTTACCTATGCAATGTTCATCAAGGGGACCATTTGGTAGCATTTACTTGCTAGTGGTGCATATTTTTCTGGATTTGGATGAATAGTAGTATTTTTCAATCTAAAAATTGTGAATTTGGTTAAGTTTTTAAATAAAACATCTGCATACATTGCTAAAAATATTTGTTTGTAAATCAAGGTAACCCATACTTGCCTACTACCTGATAAAGACATTAAATTATTCCTTAGCCAATAGTCAGTCCAACTAAACTGTCAATCTGTGTATTCAAGTTAGGAGCCTCATATTGAAAATGCATTTATGAACAATAATAGTTCAAGATGTTGACATAAATTATAACAACCATCAGCTAACTTGTCTTTAAGAAGTCTATAAGATAATAATAACTCTTAAGTGTGGTTGTTACATTGGGTTTTTATCAAAGTAAAAGTATGTAATCACCTAGCTTTTTTATTTATACCTACTATAACTCTTGAAGTAGGTGTGCTTGTGATTGAATATTAACAAAATAACCAAGCATAGGGCGTTTCAGCGTGGTCAGTAGGTATATCATAGGGTCATAGGGTGGGTTAGTTTAGCATTGATGGTGTTTTGTTTTTGAGTGTTTCTGTTCTTCTGTCGGTCTCAGCTATCTTCAGTTGGGCATTTATGCGAACTTACATTTTTTAACTGACCACGCCTGACGACCAACGTGGCGCGGCGGGCGAATGTCCGCCTGTGACGCAGGAGGTTGTGGGTTTGATTCCCGCCTTGGGATAAATGTTTGTACGATCTGCAAATATTTATTACGGGTGTTCTGGGTGTTTTCTATGTATAATACAAAATATATATGTATGTATGGTATAGTATCAAGTATATCAGTCATCTATTAACTATAACACAAGCTCTGCTTAGCTTGGGGCTAGATGATGCTGTGTGGATTGTACAGCATTATTATTATTATAACTGTGCACAATCTAAATACGTACTTAAATGAAAATTACATGCTTTTAAAATTTCTTTATTTTGTTATTGTATCTAGGTAGTATTGATCCTAAAACTCTACCTAACTTTCTAGGTAATCAGGCAGGTACCTACCTATCTATTAAAGCACATCGTGTCGCTGCGTCGCTGCCTCGCCTCTTCAGCAGAAGCCATAGATATTGGATGATGCGAGTACAGGTAGGGTACTCTTTCTTCTGGACTTTTTAATACCTAACCAAGATACGTCAGCCCCGTCAGCCGTTTGGTAATGTCAAAAATTTACATTGTTCTTTCAAAAATCCGTCCACAAACGTAACTACTTTAAAAACAATTAAAATTACCTACAAGTGCAATGTTCAAAAGCACAATGAATAAAAATTATAACATGGTGTCAGACTAAATATAATGGGACAACTGGAAGCAAAAGCATCTCAGAAAATGGCTAAAAGCGACAGCCCACCAGCGAAGGCGTCTTCTAGTTCGACTAAACCTGCGAAAGCACCCAAGGGCCAAGCTACCCCGTCTCCTCGCCTTGATTTTTCGGACCCTAAAGTATTGGCTATTGTTGGTCTTCTCGCTATCCTTGCGTTACTTTTGTGGTACGGATACCGTAACGGTTGCTTACGTCGACGACGGCGCAGACGCTCATCTTGTTAAAGCTTGCGTTAAGTATCCGACGCAGTTGAAATGGCGCAACTTGATTTAAAATCCCCCACCGAGGTGGCCGAAAACGCCGATGTAGCAATGAAACCAGCATCTGGTTCATCAAACACTACTAATGGGAACGGTACTCTGAAGGAATTCCTAAACCTAGCAGACCCTAAAGTTCAAGGGATGCTGCTGGTTGGACTACTAGCGATCCTGTCGCTAGCTCTGTGGTACGAGTTCTCGTACGGCTGTCTTTGCCGCCGTCGTCGCAGCAGAACACGCAGACGCACATGCTGTTCGTAGTAAGTTTCAATGACAACCGCCACAATAGATCGAACGCTACATAACTCACTGGAAATTTTTACCATGAGGGTTCCGGCGTTATTTAGATTTTAAATTATCAAAAATCAAATGTTCATGAACTTCCCTTACTTGCCGTTGCCGGAAGTACCTTATAAATTATTGTATAAGTAAGTATGTACATATAAAAAAGAAAATATCTAAGCTTATTCGTACTTTTTATTGAAGTACCGGAACTTACTTGTCTTGTTAGACCACCACCACCACCATTATTACCATATTTTATATTACCATAAGAAACATAAATATTTATTACTTTCAGATTTCACACAAACAGATAAAATTTAACTTAGAATCAGATGATCAATTACAAAATAAATGGAATCAAAATAACACTATAGTTATCTGGAATAATCTGGATGTCGAAGATATTCATTCTGAAATAAAGAAAAAATATGGTTTTGAAATAAACAGTAATTATAGAACAGTCTACCGACAATAATAAGTTATGGAAGTTATTTATTAATGAGAGAAGAGAACCTTCGTCCAAATCAGGTTAATAGGGCCATCTGCTATGTAGGTAATGTTTTCGATTTTATTACATTTGCCGAAATTATTTTTTTCAAAAAGAAGTGATGATACCTTGTACTGCGTCCGCTATTCTTGAGGCGTATGGCTATTAACTAACCCTTGAGTGAGCCGGTGAGTGATGAGTAGGTATGTAAGTACAGCACTAGTACTTCCCCGGCCGAACTCTCACGAGCTACTACCAAAGATAAAAAAAGGAACGACTACCACCTACTCTGTGAAATAATAATATGTAGGTAGGTACCTTCTTTAATCTCAGTTGATGTGTTTTGTGCGTCCCATTCGAGGCCGCCACCGGACGACCAGTCTTCGACTTGCTTCTCAGCGGGATCGGAAATTTCAGTCTGATCCTCTGCTTCTACACAACATAACATAATTTACTGTATGATCTCGGCACACAACATAATACTATACTCCTAATCTAGGAAAAGTTTAGACGTGCCTCCGTAGATAGCAGATGGGATGAATGATCAAAAAACGTCATTGGTTGGATACCCATGCACGGTGGGTATCCAACCAATGACGTTTTTTGATCAACTCTAGCTAAGCTAAATAATAAATAATGGTTACAAGTAGGTACCTAAGGTAACAATTTGATAGAACTGTGTGTTGCAGTCTCTTTCATGAACTGAAACAACATAAGGACGGCTATAACTTTAGCATGTCAAATTAAGTTTGCATAGCATGAAACACAAAATCGGCTTTCTGCTTTACTCGCTAACTGACATACGAAATTTAAATTTAAATATGGACAGGCTTTAAGAGCCTTGATATAGATTAAGAATGGGGTTCTTATGATGACTGGAGGAAATTATGACTTTTCGGAAAACAATTTTTTGTAACCTCAAATACTGAACGGCCAAATACTCAAACGCAACATTACAAGGAAAATAGATTACGAACACGAACGAGAGCAAACGAAGTTACGCAGAATTCCCCTACTCTAGACTGTAGTATTAAGACCTCATCAAAACTAGTATTTGGTTCAAATTGGTAAAAAAAAAATTATACCAATTATTAGAATCTTTGTCTAACTGTACTGACTGACATTAAGACAGGGCCCTAACCCACTGGTCGTAGAGGTTTAGAATTTATATTCGTATTGGTGCGTAGAGGTACTAACAAAGGAATTCCTAAAATTCAACTCCTCAGCGGGAGTTTGTATGAAAACAGTTTCTGCACGTCGACGAAGTCGCGCACATTTAGTACCATATACTTTTTTATTATCCAGATAAATATAACTTCAACGAACCTTTCTGAGTATCTTCATCTTCGTCGTCGTCTGCGACAACTTCTACCTCGTTTGCATCTGTAACATCAATCAATAAATTTTATAATGCTCCAGGTTCCCTTTTGAAAAAAAGACTATTACTAACAACATTTATAGCCGCTTTTAAACGCTTAGTTATCTCTAGTACCATTTTTTCTCGTTCTGGGGCGAACTTGGGGTTATCTAAAATTAAGGCAATATACGCCAGTGTGCGTACACAAGACTTATAACTTACTATGGTAAGTTGCAAGTCGCGTGGGGTTTATGAAAAGAAAACACCGAAGAAGTTGAAAAAAACTAAAGACGGCACAGATTAATTTAAAACGCAAAAACTTTTCTGTAGAAATTGAATACTAACTGCTATCGTTCTTTTTGTTAGCATTTTCTACCGCTTTTCCTTTCATCATTTTGAGGATGTGTTGCTTTTCTTTGGTCAGATGTTTCTTTCCATTCAGATGACTAGTCATTTGCTCAGAGCACGTAACAGTGGTCTGAAAAGGCAATAAAAATATCAAAATATCGCTTGTTCACACGGGTTATTCACTGATCGAGTGTTTACCTACTTATAATTTCATGTCAGTGGGATGGAAATGGCACTTAGATTTACATGGATTTGAGATGTTTCTAAGTGAACTTTAACTTTATATTTGAAATAACAAGGAGCTCATTTCAAAATGGAATGTAACGGACAAATTAAGGAAGTTCAAAACAAAAATTGAAGTCTTGTCTTGTGAAAGATCGTTATCGGGAGCAAAGACAAAGATTTTCTTTTTTATGCATACATGCTATCTTTTAACTAGTCGAAGGCGAACCCTATTATAAAAAAAACCCTAGTAAAGTATTAGAAGGATACAGGGACTCCTCATATCGGACCAAATTATAGGCAGACATATTTATTTAAATTGTGTGGCAGCATCAGTTAAAATGTTCAATGAAAACTTTACCATGCAAATTTCACAAGCCAATTCAGTATTGACTTTTTTCTCCGCGATATCTTTGAACTCAGGTATTATTTCAGACTCAAAAGTAGTTTTCTGATTTTTCTTTTCACGTCGGAGCAGTTGATCCCTAATAATAACAAAAAAACAGTGAGTATACCAGATAGTGATAGACAAGAGAGTTAAGACTGAGTTGCGCTCTCCTTTTTGTGTTGCGAGCCCGTTTTTGAGTGACTTTTTTATGAAGTGGCAAAAACTATCAACAATACCCACTCAGAAAATGCAACTCAGATTCGGTGTACCTACGTCATAGTAGTGGACAGCACACAGCCTAAAACCACACAGGTCGTACACTGAAATGTTCGTTATAGTGCGTAGGGGTGTACTAAGAAATGATCTCCTAAAATTGTCAATCAATCATAACATCCACTGACCTCCGCTATGTGCATGCGTACGCGAGGAGGTTAATACAGTATTTACTTATAATGACAAAGATCTATGTAGGTATCTCTGAAGTTAAGTTTAAGATACAATGCCTACGCGTTTTCACCGTCTGTTCAACTGAATAGTTCATCCGGTTCGGAGAGACCGACTGATGCCTGGTCTCAATATCTTACAAGCGTCCGTTTAGTAGGTATCATAAGAATCGTTGCTTGTCAGATGTTACAATACCAATACCAACGGACGCTCGTAGAATATTAGAACCAGGCATAAGCTAAGTATGTTAGAGAACTTAAATTCTATAGTGCGATAGTCAACACTAATCAATAAACGAAAAGTTAAAAGTAGCTAAACCAAGTAAAGAGTCAAGAAGAATAACTTACACTCGAAACTCCATGCCTTCTTGGAGTAACATGGGGTTTTTCGGAGGTTTACGCCCATCGACGATGCTGCAACAGAATACAATCTTATACTTACATAAATAATGTAAAGGCTCTTAGCCTGGAAAGGTCATTTGTGTTTGTTGATTTAGTGATGGTCATGATATAAGCACAAGAATATTATCGGTCTTTTAGTCTTGAGATGCACTCGTGTGAGTAAGTAATTAAAAAAACACCTGCCAACATCTTGGTTGCTGGACCAAGGCTCGATTTTGGTCAATATCTCAAGATTCAATATCGTCATAAACTCTGAAGAGGATACCAAAGTTACACAATTCTCACTAAATATAGTCTCAAACCGATCAGCTGAGCATATAATCTATACCAATTACCTACCTATAAGAATCTTTGTTCTGACAGATTGACTGACATATAGATAATGCAACGCCTAAACCACTGACCGTAGAGACTTACAGTTTTCAGGGTATATTCGTCTTGGTGTGTAAAGCCGTACTAGAAAGGAATTCCCGAAATTCAACCCCTAAATGGGTATAGCAGAGATTGAAGTTTGTATGAAAATAACTTCACGCAGAAAAAGTCGCGCGCGTATCGCTGGTTTATAATAAGTACATAAATAAATAAACTTATTACGACACACTCCGACACTAAACTTAAATGTGAATTCGGCTTGATACTTACGCACGGTGGGACCTCCCAGCATAATGGGAATCAGCATGCGATACAGATGTAATGTGCACATCACATAACTCACAATACAAGTTACGAGCTTTCATTGGAACCTGAAATTTTCATACAGAAATTTTCATTTCAGTGGTGAAAGATCCAAACATAATAAAATATAATTTTCATGACTTTATTCTCACTTTACGGATGGCAACAATAAAGGGGAAAACCTTAGCAGGAGGGTGATTGCAACTACAGATACGCGATTACCCAATTTATCCAGATTTATCCAATCCAATCAGGTGTTACAGCTATTTATTTAAAAAAAGTGTTAATTTCTGATTGGTCTTCTGTGCTTTCGTAAATCATAATATTTTGAATAGTTTTATTTTAATAATAATTATTATGTCATCATTATATGTACACTATTACATCCTGTATAACTATTGTATAATATTAATTCAGAATTTCTAATGTTTTGTATTTATTGGAACTTGCTATGCTTATATAATATATCTTAAACAATAATTATGCATACAGTGCCAATAGTACAATATTAGATAGGTACATCTCAAACCTCACGTCTATAAACTTGACGAAAGGAAAGACAATTTGATACAATGTAAGGTTCTATTTGATGACAAAGTTCACATGCTAGTATTTTTCTTCACAGATTTCAAATTTCAGAAAATTTCAAAGGGGAAAAATCTTTATGTGAACTGGTGTGTCATCAAAATACCTATGGAAAATTACATTGTCAAATTGTCTAATTACCTCAATATTCTTTCTGAACTCTTTGCGCAGTGCCAAATATTTTTTTTGCGCCTTGTAGTGGTTTTTACAATTATAATGAATTTTAGCTGAAAATTAAACAATAAATCAGTTAGAATGTGTAATAATTGAAAAATATGACTGTCAAATTTAAAATTAAAGTGTAACTTACCAACAGCAAATGAGTCTAGATTCTGGGCACATAGGCCACAATATTCTGGCTCGATCAAATCTAGGAGTTGCCGAGGCAAAGGCTTTATGTATTCTTTAGCAATTTCACATTCTAAAAACAAAAAATTGCAAAATAACTTACAAACAATTAAAATATTATTAACACAAGTAGATACATAGTTTGATAGGTAAATGTATAATTTATTACAACAACTTACTCGCCAAGAATTTTGCAGCCTTGTGTACTGGCATTGTACGCTGTACATGTGGGCCAAATGGTCCATAACCCCTGCCTCGGATTGGCCCTGGTGGATATGGTCGAAACCTTTCAGGTCCAAATCCACCGCTGGGTCCAAATGCACCACTAGGTCCAAATCCACCTCTGGGTCCAAATCCACCATGGGGTCCAAATCCACCCCCTCGTCCATATCCATTACCAGGTCCATATCCACAACCCGGTCCATAACCACCTCTATAGTCACCAAAAGCTTCACTGTACTGAGAATCCCTAACACCAAAAAGTAATAAAAATTACACAATATTTACAGCTGTATTATATTACATACCTATGGGCCATAGGTTATGCATTTCCTAAGGCTTTATAGGTAAAGTAAAGTAATAATTAATATGTGGGTTTGTACCAAACATACACTGCTCTGTATCCATCAACCTGAGGCATACAGGTGTAGCCTCATGTGCCTGTAATTACACCAGCACCCACACACTTCAAACCGGAACACAGCAAGCTGCTTAGCGGCAGAACTAGGCATGGTGGTAGTACTTTCCTGGACGAGCTCTTCTACTACTACTAAATATATAGAAAAAATATACATAAATATATGATAATTTTTAAGATGTGGAGCGAAGTCGCTTTGTCTACATGTTTTGAAAGTGTATAATAAAATTGTGTCTCTCCAAATGGTATGTTGGTTTTACCATAATTAGTTCTCATGTTAGACAACAAGAAATGTCATGCTTAATATTCTTGGCCAGTTCAATAACAAAAATAAAAGGTCAAAAGGGCCTTAAAAAAATATACCTTAGTTCAAGAAATGTATAATTGCACATTCAATCATGTGGTTAAATATGGAGTAACCTAGTTTTTTTTTTAACTTATTGTGTCCCACTGCTGGGCAAAGGTCTCCCCCAAAATCTTCCACTGGTCCCTAGTTACCTATTGCTATAAAACTGATATAAAAGATTTCAAGTATCTGAATCCTAGATTTATCTGGCTAAGTGTTGTATTCCTTCTATACCATTTATAAGAATCTTTATCCTGACTGACATGTAAACAACACACACAAAAATTTTCAGGGTACCTATATTCATCTTGGTTCATAGAAGAGTACTTTCTTCTATACCATTTATATGAATCTTTGTCTTGACTGACATTCAGACAACACACAGCCTAAACCATTTGAAGTTGAGACTTGACATTTTTAGGCTATATTCTTCTTGGTACATGGAAGTGTACTAAGGCATTCCTGAAATTCAACCAGTAATGGGGTACAGCAGGGTTTGAAGTTTGTATGAAAATAACTTCAAGTGGACGAAGATGCACTTATTTCGCTAGTATTTCATAAAACTTACATATTTTGTCTGCCATGGGGGCGCCTTGTATTGAACAAGGGACCTGGAGAGGGACCTGGAGGCGGTCCTGTGTTATCCCAATCGAACTGACCTTCCTCTAAACCACCTTGATAATCCTCATCAACATCAAGAGTGTAATTGAAATCGCTCATCATATTATTGATCCTAATAAGTCAATAAGATTGGTTAGGTCAGAGACTTTGGTCTTGAGACTTGGTTTATGTTAGAAACGGAACCTTGTAGTTATCAAAGCCTTTGAATTATTTATTTTTGTTTTATTATTAAGCAGAACTTTAGATTTTGGTACATTTACACTTATGTTTCTGCTGATTAGTGCTGATGTACCTATCAATTCAACAGACAAGCTAAAATAAAAGTGCCGCCGGTGCAGGGAAGCTGTTGTGCGCTGCATTTCCTAGGTCGAAGATTCTATGTCTAGCTACGCTTTTTTCGTAAGATTGCTAGCCCCCAATGAGTACTTACTTTTTCAGCTGACTGACAAAAACTAAGGTTTTTAGCAAAGGTTTACACTAAACTTTAAACAAACGTAGCTAAGCTAGAAAAAGTAGGTAGAATCGAAAGATTCAAAGTGACCACAGAGTACTTTTTTATAGACGGAAAGTGACTCGCACGCAACCACAGACAGAGTATGCGTTAGCATCCTAGTAGTCTGTGGACAGAGTGCTTTCCTTCCGCCACAGAACACTAATTTATTTACTCTTTTCCTATTCCTTTCCTATTGCTGCCTAATTTTACGGCTGCGTTTTCCTGGCTGTGATTTCCCGGGCTGTGAATTCCATGGTTGTACATTTACCAGATTCAGTACTTTACAGAATTTAAGAGAAATCATACTTCTTGCTGTCAATTTCAAAACCAAAGTCAAATTTACCATCAAGCTATGAATTAATATGAAATTATCCCAAAATATGAGGTGACAAATTCCAGTATTATGAAAATATGAACTCTCGTTATATTGACTAAACTAGCTGTGCCCGCGAATTCGTCCGCGCGGAATTTAACAAAAAAGTTATTTAGTTTTAATTTTCGCTACTGCATTATATTTTATTATTTAAAAAATTATTATTATTTATTTTTAGTTCTTAGTATTAGCTTTATTGAATTATGAAACCGCACGATAGTAGCGGTGGGAAACACCCGACGCTGTATTGGACAAGTACTTGGATATTTTAGAATTTTTCTAAAATAAAAGTAACCTTAATTACTCCTTATTACATCAGCTATCTGCTAGTGAAAGTCCTGTCGAAATCAGTCCAGCCGTTCCAGAGATTAGTCGGAACAAACAGACAGACAAAAATTGTAAAAATTGCTTTTTTGGTATTGTACCGTATATACATTCATATGCATGTAGTGAAAAGCGGTTATTTTCATATTATGAACAGACACTTCAATTTTATTTATTTGTATAGATGATAGCAATATAGAAAACAAGATTGGAGCTAGTTACCTGCCAACTTGACGGACATGATCTCTAGATGGGACGATTCGAGTCAGGTTATTGTACGGCCATAGAAAATATATATTCAGGAAATCACAGCCATGGAAAGTGCAGGCAGGACATAGAATAAGAAACAGTTTATATTATTAGAGGCAGGAATACGTAGACACTAAGGAGTTCAGGCAAGGAAATAAAAACCAACTATAGCTCTGTTTAATTTACTCGGGGACAACCTAGAGGACCTTGTGAAATATAAAAACCTATAGTAATAATCTGACCCTATGGTCATAATATGTAAATGAATTTCATAGTAGTAATCGTAGGTACTTAGCTTAAATAATTTCTTCTTGATACATAACACGGTTTTGTTTCTACACCGTAGGTATTTCTTATCAGGATCACATTGTTTGCATGTATATTGTTGAAATTATACATTTTAAACAACTCCCTACCTTGGTACTAGATATCTAGTTTACCTACCTAAAAATATTTAAAATGCATCATGATGTGTATGAATGAACACACAGATAAAAAAATATCCTTTTAGGTAGGTACCTAATTACTGTAAAGTAGATCTTGCAGACTAATCTAAGTAATTACAAAATTACGCCTTAAACGCCCTTACCTACACTAACGTTATTAAAAACCACAGCTCAACTTCAATTTAAAAAATAATTAGGTAGGTTAGGTAGGTACCTAACCTAATACTTTCATAGGTACCTACGTAGGTCCACGTTATGCACCTACGGTACCGGTATCCTCTTTTCTATAGACGATACTATGACCAGTAACTGGCCTCACAGCACAGTTGGTAGTAGCTATGCCTATGACATCCTCGAAGAATCTCTAGCAGGTACTTGATACTGAGAGATCTGATATGTACCGATTTTGGAAATTAAAGTCGTGATGGTATTTCTTTTCTTTCTATGGGTGTTCTTATGTGCCTATAAAATGATGTAGGTACTTGTATTAGCAAAAAAATAATAAGTACCTATTTTATCAAATTATCTGATTCCTTTTGTACAAGCTTTGCTTAGCTTGGGGATAGATGTCGCTGTGTGAAATATCCTCCAATATTGATTAAATTAGCTACAATTTTCTTATAGCGATTTATTTTTGTATCTGTTTTCTGCCTTATTTAGTAGATGTTTAAGTTTCTAGGTGGTATAAATGCCGGTGCTTGCTTCTAATAAAATCCACTTACGTATCAAAGCATCACTCCAAAACCTTTGTAGGTGAATGTTATACAAGTAAATTATTACATAAAGACGTTGTTATTCTATGACTCCACCATTATTGAGGAAAGTGTTTTTCGCGATTTCATTGAGTTGCATCGACATTTTATCACTGGTTTCATTAACCATCTTCGTGAAGTACCCTTCGGGGTTGGCGAGTAGTTGGTAGGGATGGTCGAACTCCACTAGCCGCCCGGAGTCCATCACCATCACGCGGTCTGAGTCCATGATGGTGTTCAGTCGATGTGCTACGGTGAGGACCGTGCAGTCTGCAAACTGCGTTCTTATTGTTCGTTGGATGAATTCATCCGTTCTGAAATACACATCGAATACTTTATAATCTATTTACTTTACAATGGACTTAGGTACCTACCTACTAAAATCTATCAAAATAATTTATAATTACCTAAATGTTACCTAGCTCTCTAATAATGAGTCATGCATTAGTTCTGAGTGCAAAAGTTGTAGTTTTTTTTTTTTTTTTTTGTGGCATCTGTCCGTCTTGCAGACAGTTGAATAAATTCTTTATAGTCAAGTGGAGTCGGTAAAAAAAGTAAAGTCAGCCGTCATCGGTTTTGAAGAAAAAGATGGCGTTTTTCTTCAAAACCAAAGGGAAACATTTTCGTTCAAATCAGGATGCCTCATAACATACTTTCATTTTAATTGTTTACACTTGTGCTAAGACCTGATGATGGTTAAAATACCACCAAAATTACCCATCAGAACTTAAAATAACACTAGAAAAACAATTAAAATGAAAATACAATGTTGCTTCCAAAGATGACAGAAAACGAATCTCAAGTTGTAGTTTGCTATCACGACAAACAGTGACACGGCTAATTTGAAGGGTTTTAAATTTTGCCAATGTTCTCCAAGTAGGTACTGAAAGCTGTCATGATAATTAGCAAATCTGATAGTTTCTGATTTTGACGCCCATAAATACATTGGCCAGACAGAAATATCGCCTCTGTGGTACAACAAAGCTCATGGTAACAAATGTAAAACAGTAGTTACTTAGGATCCACATTAGCGGTGGCTTCATCTAAGACGAGTATGCGGTTTCCGCGCAGGATGGCTCGCGCGAGGCACACCAGCTGCCGCTGGCCGAGCGAGAAGTTCGATCCACCTTCCGACACTTTGAAGTCTAGCGCTGGCACCGCTGCTTTCAAATCAACCTAAAATTTATATAAAATATATAGAAAAGAAATAGCATCACGACTCTAATCTCCAAGCACGTTTGTAATTGGTATGGTATAAATGTATGATTTTATTCCACCTACACCCCTCTTACACCTCGTAACCATAAAACCTCACATGATAATATATGCATATTAGCACATTTTAATATGCCGGCAGTAATAAGACTACTTCCGAAAACTGAAACTGCGCATTCAAACCATGATAATTCTGTCTACAAAAAAGAAATTAAATTATCAAAAAGTTCCACACTTTTTGTCCGTTTTTTCCGCGTCCGTTTCAGCATCAATATATCAATATATGAATTGAATTGAATCATAAAACATAAGCACGTAATTATCTTATAATTTAAGAACCTTCTCCGTTTTTCGTCGGGTAAAACGCATAAAAACGACAATACAGCAAAATAAAAATCGTGTTTATCGTAAGTCTATTTTACTGTCACAGGTATTCCATAAAACCTTACACTTAGGTAGGTAACTTTAAACATTCCTTTTGATATTATATTAGTTCTAGTTAAATACAAACTTACGGCTTCCAGCGCTTTCCAAAGTTGTTCATCATCATAGTTATTGAACGGGTCTAAGTTATATCTCACAGTTTCCGAAAATAACACGGGCTCTTGAGGAATTATGGAAATTTTTGACCGCAACTCCTGAAAAAGGAAAACATCAGTGAACAAAAAAATGCGTAGACTTAAACTCTAGTGATCGAGACGAATCTAACGACTCTTCATTTACTTACTAAAATCAAAATCTATCAAGTCAATGCAGCCTATAGACTGCACTGGCACGCAAAGGAACATACGTAATGACATATAGGTATATAACGTCTCGTCATTGGCCTATAAAAGTCCACTGCCGGACATAGGTCTCCCCATATTTGTGGAGGCTTGCCATAGTCACCATGCTTGTGAAGCGGCTTTGTAACCGCAGTGTGAAGCAGAAGCAACTACTGTGTTTCGATTGGTGCGTTCTCTAAGTTGTCTCTTACGACATCCATGGGACACTCACTTCTGGGCATTCACGTCAAAAATATGAATTTACCTGTAGAGCTAAGTATGTAGTATCAATGCCGTCAATGATGACCTCTCCTTCGACAATAGCTAGTCTGAATAGGGATGAAATAAGTGAAGATTTCCCAGCGCCAGTGCGTCCGACGATGCCGACCTTCCACCCATTTTCAATGACCAAGTTGAGGTTCTTCAGAACGGGTAAATCCTCAGGCGTGTATTTCATGTAGCAGTTTCGGAATTCGATGCGTCCGCGGGACGGCCAGCCCTTGGGAGTATCTCGTTCTGGAAACAAAATATGTAAGATGGTGTCAACCGGCTTTGCTTAAGAATTTTACCCGAAATCTAAAAAAATAGGCGGTAAACCTATTAAACCTATATTACACAAATATTTGCATGTTGTGAAATATTTTTTTTAGTCTATGATCTAACATTATGCTTAATTTGTGCATTTTTTTTATTGCTGTCAAATGCCACTACTTACCAACGCGACTACTAACCGTACCTTCCAATACAACACAAAGGACGACAACGTACCTATCCTGTTTTTTTAATTTTATAAGTAGGTATTCATAAATGATATACTTATAGGTCAATAATATTTTAAGTGCGAAAGTTTAGATATTTTAATGTTTCTGGTTCAATCTGAGCAAACTAGACCAACCAAGCTCTTGAGTTTATCTGTGTACCGTGTCGAGGTATTACAATGGTCTCACCTCCTTTTTCCCATTTGGGCTCACGTTCAATATGAGTGTACTGAAGTATCCGCTCAACACTAGTCATCTGAGAAATGACCTCAGCTGTTTGTCTGACACCGAACTGCAGCATTCCGGTTAAAATCAGCGTCTGTGATATCGCCAAGCCCACGTTGCCAGAGAATATCGTTTCTGTTAAATTAATACATTTGAAAATCAATCAATAATAAATAACCCAAGTAACACTCAAACGCCAGTTTTTTTTGCGCTTCTTCTGGTGGAACAAGCATATGAGCCACCTGATGCTAAGTGGGTAGCATCAGTTAAGTGGCAAGCATCACCTATAATAAAGCATTGCCTTGTAGGTCACGCACGTTAGGTACGTACCTACGATGCACTACCCTGTGTCCACCAACTGAGGTATACTGGTGTTAAGCCTCATGTGCCTGTACTTTCACCGGCACCCACACTCTCAACTCAAGCCGGAACACAGCAATGTGGTAGTAGTAGGTACTTTCCCGGATGAGCTTTTTGACAAAGAGCTCTACTACTAGGTACTAGGTACAAGTTTTTATACACAATTTAATTGTTATTGTCCTATTCAATAATATCGTATAATTGAATTTACAATTAGGTACAGGTACGTTAAGATAAAGAAAATGATAGATAAATGATCATTAATTGCCTAGAAAACATAAATAACTTAACTTAAACCTTGGTTGGAAAGAATTATTATAATATTCTTATCAAAATTTATCGAGTAGCATAATATTTAGAGCAATTGATTCATTGACTCCGTGGCGCAACGGTAGCGCGTCTGACTCCAGATCAGAAGGTTGCGTGTTCAAATCACGTCGGGGTCAAAATAGTTTTGTACTGCAACCGACTGGGATGGAGCGTGTTTTAATTTTACTTTTGCTGTTTTGTGTTCCGTATTATTGTCACAATATTCTAGAAACTTACTGCTATCGATAACGAGGAAGGCTCCTATCACAATAGCTAAATACAGCACGCAGATAAAGTCTAGCCAGAAGCCGAGCGTAACTCCACTAGCCAGGTAGCTACTCCACGTCGACGTGTGAATATCCTGAAAGTAAACTTTTTTATAAAAAAACTTGACTTTGTGTACCTAATTGTTCATAGGTATATTTAGTTAGAATAAGTTTCAAAAAAGAGGCAGAAAGAATTAGGTAGGTAGGTACCTGAAATCTGTCAAACTCCTTGATGAGCCTTTGTTGTGCTCCTGCCGAGCGAATCGTGCTAATTCCATTGAGTGTTGCAGACATGTGGGAGAATACAGGACTTCGTGCTGAAAGACACACATTACAGAAGTGATATATATTAAAATAAGTTTATAAAGGATTTTACATTAAAAAACCAGATATTTATTTATTTACAGTAAGAAATCTGATCTGTCAAAAACTTCGATCTATGATACCTACCCCTAGATGACGCACGGATTTTTGCGCTGACCCTATCATTGTTCGAGGGTCAAAAAATACAGAGTTCAAAGGTAACAAACATAAACTGAATTGAGAACCTCCTTTGTTTGAAGTCGGCTTAATATTCATTTTTATATTATTTAATGTTATTATTTTATATTATAAATCTTTACCAATTATAAGAATCTTTGTCCTGACTAACTGACTGACTGGGATATAGACAACGCACAGCCTAAATTCTATGTAAAATAAAAAATATCTATATATGTAATGTATTGTATAAGTATATCAGTCATCTAGTACCCATAATACAAGCTCTGCTTAGCTTGGGGCTAGATGATGCTGTGTGGACTGTCCAGCATAATTATTATTATTATTATTATTCTCGGAATTCAACCTCTATAACCGCGGGGGTCGAAGGTTGTATGAAAATAGCTTCACGCGGACGAAGTCGCGCACGTTTCGCTAGTTATACATAATACGAGTGAACATTTAGAACCATAACTGTGTTTTAATATTTATTGACATAGTGTTTGTTCAGCAGGCCATTTCACTAGGAGAACAATAACGCTAACAATATGAAAATAATACTTACTCGTGCCTTCTAACCGCTTTATAGACTGAGCCGATTTTAGGTAGATCTGAAGAATTGTATAGAAAAGCAGTAGGATGATCGTTGTGGGAAGTAAGGTCCAAATGAGTGCAGCTGCGTTGAGAGCTAATATACTAAACATCACGAGGTAAATTTGGATGCATTCTAATAGGAATCTAGGTAGAAGCTCGTCTAATGCACCAATATCTTTGGAGAATCTGTTCAAAATACGTCCTGAAAAAAGTTCAAACACACAAATGAGTCACTGTTTGCAGGCTCGCTATACGCGCAGTAAAATTTTTAGATAAAAATTACTGGTTTAGGAAACTTTCTACAACTAAGTACTTTACTGCACAAAACGAAGATTCGTGTTGATATTTTGAGTTACATTACGTAGCAGGTATGCCCAGTGACAACAGCTACACTGTAGAGTGAAGAATGTTACTCAGCAATGTAAACGAAAAACCTCTTTCACTATTCGTGGTTAGTGTCAGATGAAATTTCTATCACGCGAATACAGTGAATGTGAGCTTAGCAGAAGTGGCTAAATATTATTATAATAATATCTATATTATCTAGTATTCCATTGGCATAAAAGAAGAAGTTAATGATACCTGAAGAATTGCTATCAAAGAACCTCATCACTCCTCGTAGCATGGAGTGGAACATGTCATTGTGAAGGTTTCTTGATGCCGTCATGCAAACCTTGAAGAACATAAGGGCTCGAGCCGTGATGAAGAAAATACAGCAGACGATCAGCGCTGAGTAAACGTAGAGATACTGCGAGGTGTCTAGAGGACCGATAAATGCGTGGATATCCATGTCTGCAAATCAAAATTATTATGTTGTATAGTATTTTCATCTGATATAATAAAATAATTTATGAATATTTGTCCTGGCGACTGGACATACAGACAACGCACAGCTTAAGCCCCTGGTATACCTTCAAGGTATATTTGTCTTGGTGTGTTTTCAGAATTCAGAAATATTTTTTTTTTGCTTGTTGATGGAACCAGCAGATGGCTCACCTGATCTTAGTGGTTGCCATTACCTATAACAAAGTATTGCCTTGAAGGTCATGTTCATTAGGAACGTGCGCAAACCTGAGGCATATAGGTAGTAAGACTCGTGTGATTGTAGGTAATCCACCGGTACCCACATCCTTCAAATCGGAATACAGCAATTTCTTAAATTCAATTTCACTAAGCATTAATTTCAACTAAAAATGTAGAGGGATTTCAAACAATGTTATTATAATGAGTGAGCAATCGTGGTTTCATTACCAAATGGGCTAGTGGCCGTGCGGTTGACTCTACAAAGCAACTAGGCATGCCACATAATTGTTTTGTGGTACTATCATAAGTACAACGAGTAGGACAGGACTATCTGAGTCCTCTCGAGCGTAGAATTGCATTGCTGTTGTTGTGCCTGTATACAGCTAGGATTTTATCTAATGAGTTTTAGTTGACGCATAAAAGTCTTTAGCTGCATTTTTACGTAAATAAAACCTTGCAAAAGATAGGTAGATAATTACGCTCAATTAGAGATCTCGATACAGCACTGATGGTTTAGTAAGTGACTCCGCCTTCCGGTCTTAAGATCGAGCGTTCAAATCCGGTCGTATAGGTATGTTTACGACGGGAAATTATATTTTTCTCTGTTTGAAAAATGTATCTGCGCCATGCTAATGCTTTCAAACGGTGAAGGAGAAATTAGAGGAAAGCCACGGATTAGTCAGCTCCGCGCCATGTCTTTTTGACCGATTAAGCTGTAGGGATGATACATGTGCTGGGCAAGCCTTACTGTCCCAGGCGGGAATCCCAGTGTGAGTAGAAGGATGTGTGAAAGTTGCCCCTGACATTGTATAAATCATCTGCAATAGATGCAAAGGCCTGTTTATTTTACGCTCCATTGGACTCGGTGTCATCACAAAGGATGGTTATTCATACCATTCACAATTTGTGTACTACAGCCATTCACCGTGTCAAGGCTTGTTGTCAACTACTATGAGAGAACATTGGAAATACCGTGGATTTTGATTTTGTCATGGTACAGGAGCGGTAAAATTTTCATCACAAGTACAAAATATGCATTGTTTTACTTATAAGAGTACCGCTGGTCTAGTGGGAGCGGGCCGCCTTCTGATCCTAGAGTCGTGGGTTTAAATCCCATCGTGCACCAATGATTTAATCACATTTGTGATGAAACAATCTTTCATTTTAGCAGCGGTGATGGGCTTGCAACCTGTCACGTATGTATTAACTACTGCAAAATGTGGGGTATGTGCCAAATGTAATATTTGAACAAACCTTCTTTCTGATTACTTCCCATAGTCATTCTCAAATAATCTCGGTACTAAACAGTTTCATGACTTTTCATGAAACTGTTTTATTTTGTCTTATTATTTCACTTATGAATACTGAATTCATCTAGGTACTACCATTCACCTTGTTATACGGTTTGTTGTGAGCGTGCAAATCCTTTTGGTGTTGTCAGGCGACTATGGGAGCGGTAGTTTCTATAACAAGGCAAAAAGACGCACCGTATTATTTATTTATGGATACTGACCTGGTTTCTGATCGATTCCGGAGAAGTAGCTTGTTAAATCGAATGTACTATTTCTAGGGGCTTCCTTTGTACTTATTAAGCGGTTATAATCGTTGACTGTATTATTGCTTTCCTTTTCTTTAAGTCGGGTCACTTCGTTTGTCCTAAAACACGAAAACTTCATAGTTAATTGAAAATACACAAATAAGTAAGTACCTAATTAAAATAACACAGAACGCAGAGTTCCTTAAAGGAGAATTGTAATAAATTAAATACCAGAATGTAACCCAGTAGTCGCATAGTGTCGCTGATAGTTGTCCTATGACCAGTAATAAAACCATGAACAGAAGCCTAGGCGTGCGTCCTCCAGCTCGTAGATATGCACTGTAGACCCGCCAGCTCATTGACCCGGTCTCTCGTTCCTCTTCCTCCATTTCCTGAGCAGGACCTTCGCAGCCGGTTAGAGACTCGGTCAGTGATGGACGGCGAGTTGTAGAAAGCTACAAACATTTACACAGAGTTAGTTATTTTTCATTGCACAGGCAGAAACTGGAATAATTGCAATCTCACTAACACTGGTTACTAATTGACTAATGTTTGTTAGGTGCTACCAAAAAATACGGTAGATATCACGTCTGATCTCTTAGTACCAAGTAGCATTGCCTTAAGATTATTTAAGGATGTCTAATGGGTCAGAGGTATGATCAAATACTACATTTTGCAGTTGTTGGTATTTTATACGTGGCAGGCTGCAAGCCCATCGCCGCTGCTAAAATACTAACTGGTTTCCTTACGATGTTTTCCTTTACCATTTAAGAGCACTGACACATACATTTTTCTTATAGAAAAATCCATTGGTGTACGAATGGGTATGAACCCACGACTTTAGGATCATAAGGCGAGGTCACGTTCACTAGACCACTAGCGCTCTCTACCGAAACTGTTCTATTTTTAATTTAAAAATCATGTAACTTTACCCTGGCAGAAGTGCGCCTTGACATAGGAGGCGGCTTCTCAGCATCCGAGTTGTTTTCATCATGAGAAGAAGACAGTAATTTGGCAAAGTCTTTACCAGACAACATCAACTCTTGGTATGTGCCCTTTGCATCTACTGATCCCTGATTGGAAATAATATACAAAGTCACAAAATATGTCAAAACTAAGATGATGATTTGAATGGTCTAATGACCGTTATTTAAAAATATGTGTTTACAGTGAAAAATTATCAACCTGAAGCTTATTTGCCTGCACTACCTAGAATTATTGTAAACAACTTATAAGCCATTTCACATCATTGTGAAATGGCCACAACAGTACATATAGGTTCACATGATGACTCTCCTCGACGACGTAGTAAATGGTTTGTGAGCTAGGTGTTCGTGCTACAGCAATATGAACCCTATCAATATGATAATAGAAAATTCCCGTGTTGCTCACGTATCGATGACACATATTAGCTGCGCATCTTGTGCTAAATCACTACTGCGCCGCCAAGGAAGGAATTTCTAAAACGCTTTAGAGGCATAGCTTTAGCCCCTATAGTCCGTCATAATATCTCTGCCAGAATATAACGTATATAACGTCAGATACTAGATAAAATACAATACACCCCTGCAGATCTTTTGGATCTACTTCAAATCCTTGCGTAGAAGTAAGAGTGTAGACCACTAAGAAACTCCACATTAAAAGACTAGGCACATTATGTCTACTTTTTGCAAGTAAGTAGGTGTTCTATACATGACAGGTTGCAATTCCGCTGCCACTAAGATACAATAAATACCCGTACGTTATGCATGATGACGATGTAGTCCGCGGCCTTAAGGTAGTGCAGCTGGTGAGTGACCAGGATCCTTGTCGTATGGCGCAGATACCCGCTGATGCATTCATCGAACAACTGCCGGCCCACGTGCGCATCCACCGCTGACAGTGGGTCATCCAAGAGGTAAATATCTGCCTGTGTAGGTAAACGAGAACATTCAGCAATTTATATAATAATCCCAAGTGTCTTTCGCTGGGTGTGAACCGCGTTTTAGAACTTAAAGGTACTGTTACACATGCTCATTTCTAGCACGAAAGCATGCTTTTATTGAGCAAATGCACATTAGTAGCATGTGTATTGAAAACATTGCTAATAATGAGTATGCTCATTTCGAGATTGCTCAAAAATCGACGGTCGTGCGATTTTTTAGCGTGCTACCTGCAGCGCGGGTCGAGGGGGGCGTGCTTTTAGCGCATGTGAACAGGTTTGCTTATTGAGCATGCTAGTATTGAGCAGTCGTTTGCAACCCAAATCTTTCTCTTTCTTTTCTTTTTTGGCGAGCTGATATAAGCTTCTGGATGCATTGTATCGTCAGCAAAAGGATGATCTTATTCAGCTCCATACGGATAGCTGTTTGATTGTCAATGGCTTTGTTTGAACTGAGACAGAGAGCGAGAGAGCATGCTATAAAATGGCATGTGTAATTGGAGTGTTTGCTTTGAGCATGCTTATTCAGGAGCATACTTAAAACTAGCATGCTAATTGCTAGCAAATGTAAACTACTCATCAGCATGCTCATATTGAGCATACTCAATAGCACGCTTTTTAGCATGCTATTTTAGAGCATGTGTATCAGTACCTTAAATGACAAAAAAGTTGATATAATAGATGCATTTGAAGAACTAGTGTGTCTCTGCAGTAGAACTGTTATATACCGTGGCCAGCTATCGTGGTTACAAATCGAAGACAAGAAGGATTATAGTTATGAAAATGGATCGGTACAGAGAAAAATAAATAAAAAGTCATGAGAGTCAGAGAGAGAAAGTCAAGTACCTACTGAAATAATCTCATAGAAAAAGGAAAAGGAAAAAGAAGAAGGATAGAATATGTTGTTACCTGCATCATATTTCCTTGCATGAAGTAAATGAACTAAATGTGCAGTCTAATACCAGTAATCATTATTTATTTTAGGTAATTTTAAGATAAAATTTACTTATGTTATCCTCCCTATCTACAAGTAATACAAACTGAACCAAAACAGATATCACATAACACATGCATTTTGCCGCACGCAATAACGCATCTGTGTGGGGTAGGTTAAATATTGAAAATGTCTACAGACCGCAACTGCGGTGGAGAGATAGGCAGGCCTGAGGGCACTCGCTACATTGCTGGCGAGCTGCCAATAATATGCGCGACTAATTGTTTTCTTATTGAAAACAATTAGTTGAAATTAATTACACATTACACGATATTATCTATACCTATATAAAAAATGTTACATACCTATTACTATCTACCTAACTATATAAATTAATACCCATATTAGCTCCTGGACATATATTATATGTTTTGCCTACACCTTATGCTATTATAGCCATGAAGACTATAATAGTCTTCATGTCATAGTCTTTGTAAAAAGTAAATTCATCTTTCATCATCGGAAATTCTAAGTAATCCTAATGATTCTGACGAATTGTCCTTGACTTGAAAATGTTAAAAGTATTTATTTTCTTCGTTAAGCTTACCTGTCTGTAAACAGCCCTTGCAAGATTGATACGAGCTCGTTGACCTCCAGACAGGGAGGCTCCCCTCTCTCCAACTAATGTCTGGTCTCCGTGAGGAAATTGCTGGAAATCTTTTTGTAGAGCACACACTTTAACCACCTGAGGTAAAAACCAATGTGTTAGACAAATTCGTAGATTTTGCAAGAACGGTCTTTGGCGTTAGAAAATATGGTAGATTATGGTTTCTTACCTCTTTATATTTCTTTGCGTTGTATGGCAGTCCAAAAAGAATGTTTTGACGAACGGTGGTGACAAATAGCCATGGTTCTTGACAGGCATAAGACAGTGGACCAGATAAATGAATTTGGCCACTTGTGGTTCTCAATTCGTTCAGTAGAAGATGCAAAATCGAACTCTAAAATTAAAATCGTATATGTAAAAACTGCTCATGTACAATAGTGGAAGCCAAAGTCACATCAAAGAAAGATGTTTCTTGCCACGGACGTGATAAGCATCCCACCTTTCCAGAGCCAACGGAACCAATGATAGCGCAGAGTTTTCCTTTAGGTACAGTAAGGTTCAGATTACGTAAAGCTGCAGGTCCATCTTCTGTCCAGCTCGCATTTACGTCTTGGAGGAGTACTCCAACATCCGAACTAACAGGCAAGTTGCTGAATTGGCTCACCACACTCCTTTCACTACAGTCGAAACCTTTAACAATATTTAGGAATCATTACTTTAAACAATAACAAGATGAATAAATACTATCAGCTAAGTGAGAGTTGTTTTGATATTAACGTTACTGTAATTAGCTGAAAACCTCAATACGAAGAGTTTGCTTACCAGGGTTATAAATGCCTTCCTCGTCGATATTCTTGAAGGTATTGGGCCGAAGGTCGACCTTACTAAGGTTCTTTATCTTCCGGTTCTCCACACTTTGGACAAGCTTAGCAATATTAACGTCAGGGACACTGCGAAGATCCTCTCGTTCATCTGTTACACAACAAAACATATTAATAAAATATAAGTAGACGGATTTACCTAAGCCGCAATGTGCTCTTCTGACAAATTCA
The DNA here is from genome assembly GCA_947095575.1 of Electrophaes corylata. Lineage (NCBI taxonomy): Eukaryota > Metazoa > Arthropoda > Insecta > Lepidoptera > Geometridae > Electrophaes > Electrophaes corylata. The sequence continues at coordinate 7,245,328 of OX352703.1, forward strand.
GGTATTTTGGAAGAAAGCAGCAAAATACGAATACCACTTACAAATCACTAAAGTTAAAATAATGGTTAGGTTTGTTAGTTATACAATAAAGCTCACAAATACACGACCAATAACCACCACCACCTCCATAATCAGTGGCTCCAAACTACTGAAAACGCTTTCTGCAGCATACAGTTCGTAAAACGTTTCCCCTAAAAACGATGGCAAACAACACTAATCACACTGTTATAAGTATTTGTTTCGTACCCATAAGCATAAGAGCCTCAATTCGTCGGATAGAAACTAGAGCCTCTATAAATTGGACGAGACTCATCGGCAATAACACGGCCAATGACAGTTGGAGCGCATTGAAATTTAGTACCATCGGAAATGCCTGTGGAAATTATTGCAGAGTAGTTCGCATTCATTTTACAGGAGCAAATAAGATGCCATATCTCCTTTACTTTGCAACAAAATATTACATAGGTAGTTAAATACACTGGTTTATGTACAGTCACGTTATGATAAATAATTATATGGCAAATACCAAAAAAAATTATTCAACTCATCAACTAATTTCATAGTTTTTGTGTTTTTGTACTATGTTGAAGGAAATGAATTGTATACATTCTAGAGCAGCTGACTGTACCTAACGCTGTTTAGAAAGGAAAGAAACGAGTATAGTAAGGTTGTTTCATAAGTCATGTAAAGTAGGTGGTTTTAAATTAACAAGAAAAGTGCACGTGGAAGAAAGAGAGTGCGAGACATGCATGAAGTAGGTACAGTTTATACATGCAGGCAGAGTCTCACGTACCGAGCAACATGAATGCTTCAAGGCGTTGCACTGAAATCAGCGCCTCCGCCAAGAAAGAAACAGCATTTGCCATGATTATCGAGAGTGTTCCTTGTAGGGTATTGTAGAATTGCGCCAGTGGAAAAACCTGTAAATTTTGCACTTCTTTCATTACTCCAAAATGTTTACGTAATTGAGATGTGTGGGTTGCGAAGTTCAAGTTCATCCGCTTCCATTCTCCTTAGTCTCCGCATATAAGTTATACTTGTTTGAAACAATAACATAAATATACCTACTTATAATAACATTTTACGTACGAGTTTGTGTACCAAACGTTTATGCACTTTGCCCACTCGTCAGGCTATTTTGTGTAGACCTCTGTCCCAGTTGCTGACTATAGTATAGATAATTAGATGATTGGTACTTACAATATCAGCGGTAACTTGATAGCCGAGCAGAGAATAAGTCAGCAGAGTAATATACAACGTCAGTCTTTCAGTGAACACCATGAAACTTAGGTAGACTCCGCGAAGATATGACGCTGAGGTAACGCAGTTGATTTCGTTCTTGCGCGCTAACGCTACTACCTGCTCGAAGGGTTTCTCCCAAGCGTACATTTTGATAACCTACAAGTAAAAATAATAAAATAACCGTATGATCTTTTTAATATTAGTGTTTGTTTTATTGATTAAATTCAGTTTAATTTGTAATCAGATGCTTCTGATGATATTAGCTACATGAGCAAAGGAAACAAATCAAACATAAATGTTTTATGTATTTTAAGGCTAGGCTAGTATGTTAATGAATTCTCAAGGGTTAAATGGTATTAGACTAAGAACAAGAGCATTATTACAATGTAGTGTACCGCATACCTGCATGCCATTAATAATTTCGTCCATAATCCGCACGCGTTCGTCAGTTCTGCACGCGGTCTTCATACGTAACCTTGCTGCCAATTTGCCCATGTATGCTGAAAGATAAACATTTATAAAATGACCATATAAGACCAAGAATGAGTGTAAAACTTGTTTTATTACGAGATAAATAATTGCCCATTTATAAGAGAATAGTTTGTGATAGAAAATAATGTAAAAAAATGGAGGAGGCTTTTGCCAAAATTGGGCAAACATATCAAATTGCCCATGACCAATCCTAGAATAATTGTAAGATCAAGATGCTTTCCTCTTATTATTCTTGTTAATAATTGGCACCAATAATATATTATCTACCTAAACATGGTCTTAATGTGGCAGGGTATTTTATTATAAATAATATATTAATAAATAGGAGTTGACTTCTCTAAATTATGTTAGAATTGTAATATTTTAAAAATAGACAATTTAATATAAGTACTATTCCGCTACTTCAATCCGTAGATATCGACACGTGCTTCGCTTCTTTACGAAGCATCCTCAGGCAGATCTTGACTTGCTGTGTTACGGCGATCAGCACATCTTGGACACAGTGAAGTGGTGACTCGATGTGCTTCGTAAGGCGTGTCGTCTCGCCGAGCGCTCACCAGAAAGAGAGACCATACCAGAGAGAGAGCTCTTATAAGATGATTACGCTGAAGAAATTTACTTGAATTCCCGCTATGAAACCATGACCAGGCAACTTTGATTATTTACTGAAACGGATTTACCAAACGGATTAACTTACATTGTACTGGTACTGTTTGCAATACGATGCCGACGACGCCAACGATAGCTGCATAGCCGATTTTGATATAAATGAGGTAGCAAACGATGACCACTTGCAGAGGAAGTAACCAAATAAAATGCGTGTAAATGAATGCATAATCAAATCTGTTGACATCATTGGAGAGTAGGTTGACAACTTGACCGGCTGTTGTTTGCGCCAATGCACCAGAACTCATGCGCATCACCTATATAGACAAAAAGTCATTATAAGAATAACAATACCTAATACAGATGAAAAAGTAATAGGTACCTACTTAATTAATACATTGTTTTTCTTTCTTTCTAGATACCAAATAAAAAAGTTGAACTTTACACAAAATAATATTTAATTGATTTTGACTTATGACTGAAGGTAGACGTAATAAAAAAGTACCCATGGAAGTAACCTTTGAATTTTACGACTATAGGACCTTTGGTTTTTTGGTTCTTGCTGTAAAATTCCCTCAGTCTACAAACACACCCCCACCCCCCACATACACCCCCACCCCCCCCATGCACACACACATCCCACATGCACACACAACACACACAAACACCCCCCCCCCATAAACATAAATCCCCCCCCCCCACACACACACACCCCCTCCTTCCACCCACACACATACGTGCACGCTAATTTTACATAATCTATTATATAAAAGAGAAGTCCATTCACTCACTGACTCATCACGATTCCTCCGAAACTACAAGGCTTAGAAGTCTGAAATTTGGCACAAGGATTCTTTAGAGGGTGTAGACGCTCACTAAGAACCGATTTTTGAAAATTCGCACCCTAAGGGGTTGAAAAGGGGTGAAAACGTTTGTATGCAAAATCGTATTCAGTGGTCGTATTGAAATGAAACTTTAGATAAATGTTACTTATGGCAAGGTTAATGAAATGCATCATTGTTTTTTTTTAAACAACCCTTATAAGGGGTGCGATGGGGTGTTAAAGTTTGTATGGAAAAATCGTAATGCGTGTTACGATTTGCTTCAAACTCAGTTTGGCTTCTTAAAATACAAAAATATTAATGACTACATTCAAAATTTTTCAAAACTACCCTTACGAAAAGGGATGTTCAGGTGTCAACATTTATATGGAAAAATCTGTATGCTTGGCTTGATTTACTTCAATCTTTGTTCGGACACTTGAAATACGATATTACTATACAAGTTTTTCATGGTTTTAAAAAACAACCCCTACAGCTACCCCTACCCCAATAATTTCATACAAAATAAAATTATGCGAACTTAAAAACATTTGGTGTACTAAGCACTCTTTATAAGGCTTGAGTGCTTACTAAGAAACGATTTTTGAAAATTCGCACCCTAAGGGGTTGAAAAGGGGTGTAAACGTTTGTATGCAAAATCGTATTTAGTGGTCGTATTGAAATGAAACTTTGGATAAATATTACTTATGGCAAGGCTTATAAGATGCAAAATATTTTTTTTTAAACAACCCTTATAAGGGGTGCGATGGGGTGTTAAAGTTTGTATGGAAAAATCGTAATGCGTATTGCGATTTGCTTCAAACTCAGTTTGGCTTCTTAAAATACAAAAATATTAATGACTACATTCAAAATTTTTCAAAACTACCCTTACGAAAAGGGATGTTCAGGTGTCAACATTTATATGGAAAAATCTGTATGCTTGGCTTGATTTACTTCAATCTTTGTTCGGACACTTGAAATACGATATTACTATACAAGTTTTTCATGGTTTTAAAAAACAACCCCTACAGCTACCCCTACCCCAATAATTTTATACAAAATAAAATTATGCGAACTTAAAAACATTTGGTGTACTAAGCACTCTTTATAAGGCTTGAGTGCTCACTAAGAAACGATTTTTGAAAATTCGCACTCTAGGGGGTTGAAAAGGGGCGTCAACGTTTGTATGCAGAATCGTATTTAGTGGTCACATTGAATGGTTAAATGTTACTAATGTCAAAGTTTCAAAAATGCATTAATGTTTTTTTTTTAACTACCCTTATTAGGGGTGTGATGGGATGCCAAAGTTTGTATGGAAAAATCATAATGAGTGGTGCGATTTGCTTCAAACTCAGTTTGGCTTCTTAAAATACAAATATAATAATGACTACGTTTAAAATTTTTCATGCCCACCCTTATGAAAAGGGGAGGTCGGGCGTCAACATTTTATATGGAAAAATTTGTATGTGTGGCTTAATTTACTTCAACCTTGGTTTAGACACTTAAAATACGTTATTATTATGCAAGTTTTTCATGATTTTAAAAAACAACCCCTGTTTTTTACAACAAAACAAACAACAAGCTGGTTGAAAGGAATTAATATATTAATTTCATAAATTACGCCAACTTATAAACATTTGGCTTAGGCATTCTTTGAAAGGTTTAGGTGTTTACTAATAAACTATTTATGAAAATTTACACCCAAGGGGTTGAAAAAGGGTGTAAACGTTTGTATGCATATTTAGCGATCGTATTGAAATGAAATTTAGGATAAATTTTACTTATGACATGTTATTTTAAAAGGTATTATGTATTTTTTTTAATTGCCCTTATAAAGGGTGTGATGAGACGTCAAAGTTTGTATGGAAAAATCATATTGCTTATTGCGACTAGCTTCAAACTTAACCATGGAATACACAACCATGGAAAACACAACCAGGAATTGGTTTACATTCTTGCATCCAATTCCATAGTCGTGTATTTCATGGTTGTGCTTTCCAGGTCGTACCAAATTTTCTGCACTCTTGGAAAACACAAGCTTAGGATTGGATGCCAAAACCTATGCTCCGTTTGCACTCGCTTTCTAGGGCGGATCCGACTCAGATAGGTTAGGTTAGGTTACAACAATAAATAAAACGCGCGAGGCGAGCGAGCGGAGCGAGCGTGCTGCGGCAGCAGCCGCCAAAGCGCCAGAAATAAAACTGCATGATCTACCTATACTAAGGTACAACTTGATTTTTTAGTTGCGTCTTTGCACTCGCTTTCTAGCGCGGATCTGACTAGGATTGGTTAGGTTAGGTTAGAACATAAAAAAAACGCGCGAGGCGAGCGAGCGAAGCGAGCGTGCTGCGGCAGCAGCCGCCGAAGCGCCAAAAATAAAACTGCATGATCTACCTATACTAAGGTACAACTTGACTCTTTAGTTGCGTCTTTGCACTCGCTTTCTAGGGGAATCCGACCCGGATAGGTTAGGTTAGGTTAGAACATAAAAAAAACACGCGAGTTGAGCAAACGGAGCGAGCGTCCTCCGGCAGCAGCCGCCAAAGCGCCAAAAATAAAACTGCATGATCTACCTATACTAATGTACAACTTGACTCTTTAGTTGCGTCTTTTGCACTCGCTTTCTAGGGCGGATCCGACCCGGATAGGTTAGGTTAGGTTAGAATATAAAAAAAAACGCCAGAAATAAAGCTCCATGATCTAACTATACTAAGATACAACTTGACTCTTTAGTTGCGTCTTTGCACTCGCTTTCTAGGGCGGATCCGACTCGGATAGGTTAGGTTAGGTTAGAACATAAAAAAAACGCGCGAGGCGAGCGAGCGGAGCGAGCGTGCTGCGGCAGCAGCCGCCGAAGTGCCAGAAATAAAACTCCATGATCTACCTATACTAAGATATAATTTGACTCTTTAGTTGCGTCTTTGCACTCGCTTTCTAGGGCGGATCCGACTCGGATAGGTTAGGTTAGGTTAAAACATAAAAAAACTCGCGAGGCGAGCGAGTGGAGCGAGCGTGCTGCGGCAGTAGCCGCCAAAGCGCCAGAAATAAAACTGCATGATCTACCTATACTAAGATACAACTTGACTCTTTAGTTGCGTCTTTTGCACTCGCTTTCTAGGGCGGATCCGACTCGGATAGGTTAGGTTAGGTTAGAACATAAAAAAAACGCGCGAGGCGAGCGAGCGAAGCGAGCGTGCTGCGGCAGCAGCCGCCGAAGCGCCAAAAATAAAACTGCATGATCTACCTATACTAAGGTACAACTTGACTCTTTAGTTGCGTCTTTGCACTCGCTTTCTAGGGGAATCCGACTCGGATAGGTTAGGTTAGGTTAGAACATAAAAAAAACACGCGAGTTGAGCAAACGGAGCGAGCGTCCTCCGGCAGCAGCCGCCAAAGCGCCAAAAATAAAACTGCATGATCTACCTATACTAATGTACAACTTGACTCTTTAGTTGCGTCTTTTGCACTCGCTTTCTAGGGCGGATCCGACCCGGATAGGTTAGGTTAGGTTAGAATATAAAAAAAAACGCCAGAAATAAAGCTCCATGATCTAACTATACTAAGATACAACTTGACTCTTTAGTTGCGTCTTTGCACTCGCTTTCTAGGGCGGATCCGACTCGGATAGGTTAGGTTAGGTTAGAACATAAAAAAAACGCGCGAGGCGAGCGAGCGGAGCGAGCGTGCTGCGGCAGCAGCCGCCGAAGTGCCAGAAATAAAACTCCATGATCTACCTATACTAAGATATAATTTGACTCTTTAGTTGCGTCTTTGCACTCGCTTTCTAGGGCGGATCCGACTCGGATAGGTTAGGTTAGGTTAAAACATAAAAAAACTCGCGAGGCGAGCGAGTGGAGCGAGCGTGCTGCGGCAGTAGCCGCCAAAGCGCCAGAAATAAAACTGCATGATCTACCTATACTAAGATACAACTTGACTCTTTAGTTGCGTCTTTTGCACTCGCTTTCTAGGGCGGATCCGACTCGGATAGGTTAGGTTAGGTTAGAACATAAAAAAAACGCGCGAGGCGAGCGAGCGAAGCGAGCGTGCTGCGGCAGCAGCCGCCGAAGCGCCAAAAATAAAACTGCATGATCTACCTATACTAAGGTACAACTTGACTCTTTAGTTGCGTCTTTGCACTCGCTTTCTAGGGCGAATCCGACTCGGATAGGTTAGGTTAGGTTAGAACATAAAAAAAACACGCGAGTCGAGCGAACGGAGCGAGCGTCCTCCGGCAGCAGCCGCCAAAGCGCCAAAAATAAAACTGCATGATCTACCTATACTAATGTACAACTTGACTCTTTAGTTGCGTCTTTTGCACTCGCTTTCTAGGGTGGATCCGACTCGGATAGGTTAGGTTAGGTTAGAACATAAAAAAAACGCGCGAGGCGAGCGAGCGAAGCGAGCGTGCTGCGGCAGCAGCCGCCGAAGCGCCAAAAATAAAACTGCATGATCTACCTATACTAAGGTACAACTTGACTCTTTAGTTGCGTCTTTGCACTCGCTTTCTAGGGCGAATCCGACTCGGATAGGTTAGGTTAGGTTAGAACATAAAAAAAACACGCGAGTCGAGCGAACGGAGCGAGCGTCCTCCGGCAGCAGCCGCCAAAGCGCCAAAAATAAAACTGCATGATCTACCTATACTAATGTACAACATGACTCTTTAGTTGCGTCTTTTGCACTTGCTTTCTAGGGCGGATCCGACCCGGATAAGTTAAGTTAGGTTAGAATATAAAAAAAACGCCAGAAATAAAACTCCATGATCTAACTATACTAAGATACAACTTGACTCTTTAGTTGCGTCTTTGCACTCGCTTTCTAGGGCGGATCCGACTCGGATAGGTTAGGTTAGGTTAGAACATAAAAAAAACGCGCGAGGCGAGCGAGCGGAGCGAGCGTGCTGCGGCAGCAGCCGCCGAAGCGCCAGAAATAAAACTCCATGATCTACCTATACTAAGATATAATTTGACTCTTTAGTTGCGTCTTTTGCACTCGCTTTCTAGGGCGGATCCGACTCGGATAGGTTAGGTTAGGTTAGAACTTAAAAAAAAACGCGCGAGGCGAGCGAACGGAGCGAGCGTGCTACGGCAGCAGCCACCGAAGTGCCAGAAATAAAACTGCATGATCTACCTATACTAAGGTACAACTTGACTCTTTAGTTGCGTCTTTTGCACTCGCTTTCTAGGGCGGATCCGACTCGGATAGGTTAGGTTAGGTTAAAACTTTAAAAAAACGCGCGAGGCGAGCGAGTGGAGCGAGCGTGCTATGGCAGCAGCCACCGAAGTGCCAGAAATAAAACTGCATGATCTACCTATACTAAGGTACATCTTGAAAGAAAGAAAGAAACTCTTTAGTTGCGTCTTAACGAAGCATAAGCTTTGGTTCGACCAATCAGAGCAATGGTCACCAATTCCCAGGTCGTGTTTTCCATGGTTGTACATTACCAACACGCGTTGGGAAGGACTCATAAACTACCCTCATGAGGGGTACGATAAGGCGTTAAAGTTTGTATGGAAAAATTATAATGCATGGTGTGATTTGCTTCAAACTCAGTTTGGCTTCTTAAAATACAAAAATAGTAATAACAACGCTCAACATTTTTTAAAACTACCCTTACGAAAAGGGGAAGGTCTGGTGTCAACATTTACATACATATATGGTAAATCTGTACCTTATATGCGTGACTTGATTTCTTTCAATTTCAGTTCGGACACTCAATATACGATATTGTTACACAAGTTTTTCATGATTTTAAAAAAAAACCCCTGCAGCTGGTTGAGAGATAAAAAAAATTATTTCATCTATAAGTATATACAAATAAATAAAAATGAAGCGTCTGTAATATTAAAATAACCACTTTTTACTATATGCATATGAATGTATATATAGGTACGGTACATGTACCAAAATAGCATTTTTTACAATTTTTGTCTGTCTGTCTGTCTGTTTGTTCCGGGTAATCTCTGGAACGGCTGGACTGATTTCAACGGGACTTTCACTGGCAGATAGCTGATGTAATAAGGAGTAACTTATGCTACTTTTATTTTAGAAAAAATCAAAAATGTCCAAGTAGGTACTGCCATTGGGCAGCCTTTCACGCTCTAACCAGTGGACCGATTTGGATGAAATTTGGAATAAATATAGATTGTAAGCTGGAATAGGACATAGGCTACTTTTTATCCCGAAAAAATAACGGGAACGGGATAAATCTGCCACGCGGGCGAAACTACGAGTGGCCGCTATTTTATGCCGTATACCCTCAATTAACGCCATCTGTTGGCGACGCCGAGTACTACTTCAGTTATTTTATAATGACTACAACCATCAGTACTTATGTACTAGCGCTACCGTGCATCTTTATTTTTACATAGTACCTTTGTAAAAATGTTTACCGCCCAACGAAGTGGGCACGGGTCAGCTAGTACTATTATATATACACATAAACTTAACACTCCACAACAATACTCCACATGCACATCCCCTTTTTATTATTTATATTGCCCTTGTTACTTGATTAGATTGTAAGATTACTAGATAAGATTATTTCTTGCTTGTTTTTTTTTTTGTTTTTCTTTTGTTTTTTTACTATTAGGTTGTGTATACTTTACTAGGAGAATGCACTGTCTACTGTAACACAGTTTATTCATAAACTAAAACAGGAGACAGAGTCGACTTTTATCTTTGTTAACACTTTCTTTTGAAAAATAAACATTTGTATTTGTATTTGTATTTGTATACTTACTTTTCTGTAAATGAGTGAACAAGCTGCAATTCTTATTTTCATTCCAAACTGTTGCGTGGAATAGGTTCCGTGGTGGTTCAGGAAGGCTATCAGCAATGACATCATGATGACAGCAGTGGCACAGTATACCGCCTGTTTGTAAGACATGTCTGAACCTGGCTCCCAATACGCCAACATCATGCTCAGCGCGACTGGTTGGAAAGGTCTGGTAAATCAAAGTTTAAATGATATAACGGACATCATGGCCCAAATTCATAACTATAAAGATTGAAATAGCGAAGTCCTACACCGGATACACTAGTGTCTGTAAAATTGCCTGTCATTGAAGTTAAACAAACCAGAGGATGTTTTTCAGGATCGCGGAAAACCACCAGGAGATTCGTTACTAATAGTGCCTACTTAGAAGAGGACTGTGTGTGTCATACATAATGTTCTCGTAGCGTGTGTTTGTCAATAAAACTGAATGATTACTCACCTAAGTATGAGAGCTTGTATGAGAAACATGACTCCAGAAGGTGCGTAACTCATCCAGAATGCCTTTGTCATGGCGCGCAGTAGAGACGGCTTCCGACCTTGTTTGTTCGCCAGTGCAATTTCTTCCAACCATTTTCTACAACAAAGAAACCGTACATATATTTTTCTGCATGAAGGAACTTAAGCCCTGTAGGAACGACGACAGAGCCTGCAAAGTAATTTAAAGTTTGTTGTTGGCCTTATAACAGAATTTGTGACTTTATTATAAAAATATTCCATTCTATGACATCACCATTGAACTTTAATGCTGTGAGTACACGCGTCATACAAAATACTTGAAAACATTTAGGTTTTGTAATCAGTACTGTATCGTTTCCTACTGTACTTGAATACTAAAAACCGTTTTATATACATCTTGAACATTTGCAACTGAATAAATTTTAGGTAAGTAACATAAGTAATTGATAATCTCGATGTGGAGCATCATGACTTGTGTACCTAGTTTTATACGCTTGACGATAGATGCATAAAAATATACAAGTTTGAAAAAGTTATCCAGTTAGTAAATATGCTAGAGATCGTGCGTCGAGGCATCGATGTCGGCGCGCCGGGTCTGCTCCGGTGCAAGCTAAATGAGATACTGGGCGCGTCGTGACGTTGTTTATTAAACAATTCTATGCGAGAATCGTGGGAAATTTACCATTTTACTGTTAGCTACAGCTATCTTTAATTACGGTAATGAGTTATTCAACAGTAGTGTTTAATTAACTTCACCTCCATTGAATATTTGTATTTAATACTTTGACCATAGTCATAGCAAGAAACCTACTACCATAATAGACTATAGACGGATTTTCTTATCATGTAGATTCTTCTAATAACCCTATTCTAAAATTATTATGAACCGTCGTTTAGTTTTAGTGGGGTACCTACCTCAGAAAGTAGTTATAATGTTACTAGACGGCGGTTCTTATTAACTTAACTGTGTGGATTGTCCAGCATTATTATTATTATCATTAATGTTCTACAATGACCTGAAGCCGTACCAAGTCAAGTCAAGTCTTATTGCGATGCAGTTTGAACCTAAACTGAATCGTACCGTTTGGACAAATTCGATGTCATCTATTGTTTCGAGATACGGTCCATATTTTGACATTGAATCTGTCAAAAGAGGCTGTTTTGGACATTTTACACGTCACTTGAGAGTCGTGACTTTAATAAAACTCATGTGTTTATTCTTTTTGAGGTACGGACCGCATCCCAAAAATCATTAATGAAGTACCTTGATATGTAAATAAGGTACAAGTGAAAGTGGTTTTGAAATGAGCGATACCAACCGCCGACTGGTAGGTATATGCATTTATTCGAGCAACACTGCAATACTGCTACATACCGTACACATAATATTACATCCTAACTGCGACAGGTGTGGTGTAGGCAATTGCACGATTACCAGAGAGCAATATCCCATGGCTATTTTTATACTGGTTTGACGTCTTACGCTGTTTATTTTTAAACCATCTCTGGATATTACAAGTCCAACCAAACAAGGTGTGGAGCAACATTAGCCTATGGTGGGATACTTTAATCGACAACCACGCAGAAGAGACTTCGTCGCTCAAAGATCTGTTTTTTTATCTGGTTTGTTACTAGTACTTAGCTTCACTGACAAATATGGCAAACAGTACCTAATTTATTATTGTAAATTATTAGGGTTATTTTTTATTGCTATTAGGTTATTTTTGGTGATCTGGTTCAATTTTGGAAAAACAGAGCGATTACCACTCCAGTGTTATAGTCATAGAAGTTCAGATGCATTTTAGGTCAAAAAACAAAAAAGTTGTTGTTTAAAAAGAACGGAAGCATTAGGATTTGTTTATGGTATCTAGATTTTTTTTTTTCTCGTTGCATTTGTAGTTTCTCTGTTTGAACTTGACTATTTCACATTATCTACCGCCTGATTTATACTGCGTCAGAGGCCACTGACACGCTTGCCTTTATTTATAGGATGCGAGACTTAGCTACCACATACCACCTACTTGTAAAGTTACATAAATCCAAGTATTACTTTTGGCCTGTGGTTGTATGTCATTAACCATTGGTAAGATAGTAATCGTTCCGATTGTTCATATTTTACAGATTTGTTCTATCCAGCCACTAATCAGCACCGCAGTAATAACTATAAACTTACCCAAGACTTCACAGCTATAAATAAATCTATCTATCTATACTAATTATACGAATCTTTGTCCCCTAACTGACTGCACTAATATAATAGACAACGAAACAATCTAAACCACTGGCCGTAGAGACTTGAAATTTTCAGGGTATATTCGGCTTGGTGCGTATAGAGGTATACTAACAAGGGAACCGGTAGTGACATACAGTGACGCAATTTACGCATAGGTACTGTATACTTTCCAATGGATAAACCTTCCTAAGTTCTCTTTAGATAATGACGATAAGTTTATTGTTTACTCGGTAAATTTATAGATTTTTCTTAGTAAAAATAATCTATTTTGTATAATGAGCTGTAATGAGCGCGCAGAAGCGTGAGTTGATTAGCATAGCCATGTAAGTGTCATTTGCAGTCACTAACCACGTCTGTCTTAATGTGGGATGTACATTGGTATCTATAGCCGCACTATCGACTCTCTAAATGGCATTCGGATAGACCGCAGACTAAAATTCCAAAGTAGAATAAGTAGGTTTCGAGTATTGTCGAGAGTTTCGTTGTGCAACGACAGGTCATATGCATACTTTAGCAAAAAGTATAAGCAAGCAGTAAAAATGAAAGTGTACGTGGTTTGAACGAAAATGTCTCCCTTGAGTTTGAAGAAAAACGCCAAAACCAATGACAACCGACTTTACTTATTCTACTGACTCGACTCAACTAAAAACTATAATCATCCATTTGACACTGGCTTTCTATACAGAAGAGAAAAAAATGTAATTGATATTTATTTACAAACTTAACAGATTCATCAACAAAACCTATAACTAGTTGTTCTGTGAGAATAGTAGACCTCGCGAGCCCTTATAACCATGCAATAACCGAAATTTTCCCTATTCCCAAAATTGAAATCCGTCTGTAATAACAATACAGCAAATTCTTTTATTACTTTTTACTTTTAAGAATTTAATGGAATGTGGTCGACCGTATAGCTATTAGGGTCAAACAATAATGACTGTGTGAATGGTCCAGCATTATTTAAAAAAAAAAAATACCTAAGCCGCCACCGCGCCGCCGCGCACCGCCCCGCGTCCAGTCGAAGAATCATGAGTTTGTCATCTATCGATAAATACCTCCTTACAATAATTAAAAGGGTATATCCGCTATAGCTTGAGTATTGTATTGATAATTGAGTATGTATTCAAATTTTAATGTGATTGCAAGTATTTATTTGGGTGATTGGTAATACCTACCTACATATCACACATACCGCTACGCATAATTATATCAAAGTATTCTTTGGCCATGACCACACTAAGTGCTCATGAGCGCGCTCATGTAGTAGTTGTAGGTATGTAGTACTTAACATAGTTGACGGGTTAGGTTTTAAAATAATTGAAATAGTTTTTAAGTATAGTTTATTTATTTTCACCCTGAATGATACTCGTGCTGACCAATGGTAAGTATATAAAGTTTTTTTCGTTTTGGAAAACTATTTTCTCATAGTTTAGTTTTGTCAAGCGTCAAATTTCCATAAAAATGACTTTTTTATTCTTGTTTACTTGTAAGGATTATACTTGTAAGGATTATACTTGTAATAATGTTTTTCTCTTCTCTATAGCATCTGCCTATCATTCGACATTCGACAGACAATTCTTACAATGTGATAGTTTTTGTTTAAATCAATCAAATTCTGTCAAGTAGGTCTGTTATTGATTTTGGAAAAAAAATGCGTTATTTTTCATAAGTAGGATACCCAGTATTTTAACACTGTCATTCCAATTGGACAACCGATTCCAAAGCCACCGAAATTACAAAACAGAGCTGAAAATAACACTATAAAAACAATTATAAATGCTAGATAATGTTGTGAAAAATGTCCACAAATATTTATTTATTATTAAAATAAAGGCCTTCTTGCTTCCTGACTCCCCGAACTATGCTTTTTGTGGAGTTATGGAATACAGTCATCATCCTATGGCGGAATGTGAGCAGAGCCAGGCTCCGAGATCTGACAAGCATAGTTACTATGATTTTAATTTTCTGTCGGTTTATTTTAAAGTGTACTTTCTGCTCCGCTGTGGACACTAGGAGGACTCTAGAATACTATTCATATTAGTTTATAATTATTATTAAGTCGTAGGTACCTAGTTTTAGTTAATATAGCAAAAACAAACTAAAGTCCTTTAAATTTCAGAATAAAATTAATAAAGGTGACAGAAAACGAATCGAAGCAGCAATTGAAATGATGATATCATTGGCCATTGACATAAAAACGATGACTGTAATTAAGATATTTGACGTTGATTTATGGCACAGTATTTAATAACGAGACCTTTTTGATACCTTTAAGATTTAAAACAAATAATATGGTTCATAAATCATTTAATTACTTAAACGTTTAGGCACGGGTGGTTCCAATGTAATTTTGATGATGATGAAGCCAAATTTATTTTATTATTGAGTGAACAACTTACATAATTTAAAAAACGTTTAACTATCATTATTATGCTTGGCAATAATTGAGTGGAGTGACGAAATTATTATCTGAGATGGCTCGCAGCTCTATAGCGATTCATTGTCACATAGATATACCTACGTAACACAAGTGATGCAATATTTATAATTTTAAGGTTCTAAGCTCAGCTCAGAGCACCCCGGTGGTCTAGTGGGAGCGACCCCGCCCCTTGATCCTAAGGACGTGGGTTTGAATCCGGCAATCCCATGGATTTTTCTATTCGAAAAAAATATGTGCTCTACAACGGTGATGGAAAAGATAGATAGATAGATAGATAGATAACACTTTATTGTACACAAGGATACATTATACATCTAGGCGTAAACAAATAAAGTACAATAGGCGGCCTTATCGCTGAAAGCGATTTCTTCCAGGCAACCTTAGCACGGAAAGTAATTGAATACAACAGTAATGGACGGTGGTGCACAAGTGTGGTAAATAGAAATGCTTACATAAAAACTGCTTAATAAAGATAATCTAACAATAATAAACCTAAATAATAACTAAACTAAAAGAAAATCCTAATATTTATATAAAATTGAATATACTGCTACATAACCATTTATGTAAAAACACAATGCTTAAAAGTAGTACATGGTTACAAAAATTGTAGGAAAAATAAATAAGTGAATTTCAGGTTATAGGTCCGGAGAATCTTTACTAAAAAACTGCTTTAACTTCGTCTTAAAAGTATGTAGTGATGATGCCTGCCTTACGTCTACTGGTAGAGAGTTCCACAGGCGCACAGCTTGGACAGTAAACGATTTATCATAAAAAGAACTACTGTGCACAGGTGTTTTGAGGGATAAGTTGTCTGATGACCTCAGAGAAAAGGTATTGGAGGAATGAAGGAACTCGAACCTTTCCCTAAGATAGCTAGGAAAGGAAGGATTAAACAGAACAGAGTATAGAAGAGAAAGAATATGGAAATTACGGCGAAGGCGGATAGGAAGCCACTTAAGCATAGAGCGATAAGGCGATACATGGTCATATTTTTGTAGTCCAAATATGAACCTGATACAAAAGTTCTGAAGCCGCTCTAGCTTATTAAGTTGCTCCTCAGTGATGTCCAAGTAACTAACATCAGCATAATCCAGAACAGGTAAAAGCAGTGTCTGTGAAAACATCATGAGGAAACCCTGTGGCTTAGTTAGCTCCGCTGTCCCAGGTTAGCTATCTACCCTGGGACAGCGGAGCTAACGAAGCAATTGAAAAATTCGCAGTTTTTCTCAAAGAGCAGAGCATTTTCAAGAACCTTTCTAACTCTTCTTAGAGTGAGTCCCTTCGAAGTGAACGAACATTGTCTATATACTTTGAAAGATTTCTCTATGCGTGGTCCGATATGCACTAATGCTCGGTTCCTTACGATCGTCAGTTAGTTTTTTCTACGGGTCGTTACCTGCCAGATAAACTAACCTCAGTGTAACTTGTCACTATAACATTAGCCAACGATAGGAAGACAATCCGACGATTGCCTTCCTCTCGTTTTACACCCTCTCATTTTAGTAATATCTACATACTAACGGACGCTGGTAAGGTATTGGAACCGGGTATAAGTTAACTCATAAGATTCTAGCAAAACGCGTACGACTTCGCCCGCATGAAGTTATATTCATATAAACTTCAACCCCCGCTATACCCGTTTAGGGGTTGAGTTTTGGGAATTTCTTTCTTAGTAAGCCTCTACCCAAAGAAGAATATACTCTAAAATTCTTTGTAACCAGTGGTTTAGGCTGTGCGTCTATATGTCAGTCAATCAGTCAGTCAGAACAAAGATTTTGTAATTGGTATAGATAACAGATGAGTAAACAAAGGGCTTCTAGAACACTTTTTTTTAGTCCCAACAGACATGACTTAGAAACATTTAAATACGTCTATATAGTCAAAGTTCGTGATAAGTTTATTATAAAGACCGTGATTTTAATTTATAATTATTAATTGTGATTTAATCAATTAAAACGTTAATTCTGTGTCATTGACATAATAGAAACTAAAAATACAATAGAAGTATGTTTTTATATAATCGCTTATGGTTTAAATTCCACCAAGAGATTTACAGCTATGAGGTATTTTATGAAAGCAATGAAAATTTAAAAACAACATTATATTTCTAAATACTAATAAAACTGTTGCCATCTCTTATCAATGGGTATTGACAAACAGAGACAGGACCCATTTTAAAAAATATTTAAAAAACTACGTTTATAAGTATGGGCTTTAGACTGTATCATGCTGACTCTAGCCTTTTACAGTATTGTTAATTCTGGTACTTTAGATGCAAGCGATATTAAAACAGCTTAATCAATAAATATTGAACCTGAGAGAAGAGCTGAAACAGATGCATTCATATTTATAATACATAGTTCTGCTTCCAAAATCCATGCATTTTAATTTTCTTTTATGGAATAACTTCACAACAACAATAAAATTGTATTACTTAATTTTATAACTCATTTTGTAACAAACACGATTTATTTCATTAAGTTAGCATTCATGGTTTCTGAGATTCAGGTTTTTTAGGTGACCCGGATCTTTTGGTTTCGAGTGCAAAAGCTCGCATGTTGGAATTAATTAATTCAAAACCACTTCTTTACCTTTTATTTGTAACCTTAGGACGGGGACTAGACCTCGCAATGCGTGGAATTCTAGTGTGAGGTGAGATATATTTTTAAATGTCAGCAAATAGCTTACCTATATGATTAATAATAACGCTTCCGATTGGCACTGATTTGGATCACTGTACTCAACGCTCAACTGTTTGATATGTATTTGTACATACTTATTATAAATACTTGTATTACCTGTAATTTTCTTTGTAAATAAAGCTCACTTAATAAAATGTTTAATATCAATTTTGAGAACCAGTACTTATCAACGACTATTCAGACCCCTGATTAGTCGTTGGTTCGTGAGAGCGACAGCGATAGCGGTACAGTGTGTAGTGTGTAACCTATTTTTACATACGAGTACGTTTCTAGGTTAGTAGGTATCGATTCATTGATATTTTGGTTGCTTTGGTTCGATTTATTGGTACATATAGTGATTATTGATGAAATGTCCACCGATATTTATTATTTATTTTATTATTATTATTATTATGATAAGCCTCACAGTTTCGTTAGTAGTTGCTGTGCCTTCTGTGCTGTAGGTTGTGGGTTCGATCCCCAGCCAGAACAAATATTTGTGTGAAGAACGTAGATGTTATATTGTATTCTAAGTATGTATTTATAAAAAAACAGTTTATAAGCATCAGTCATCTAGTTCCTATAGTACAAGTAATGCTTTGTTTGGGGCTAGATGTTGTTATGTAAAAATGTCCTCAAATATTTATTTATTTACCTACTTGTACTTTAGTGTACAACTTGTATAACTTGTACAACAACTACCTTTTCATGTTATACAGATAGACAGAACAAACATTTATGTCCATCACAAAAATGTTTGTTCTCGGTGGGGATCGAAACCACCACCTACAGCACATAAAGGCAAAGCTACTACTAACTGAGCTGTAAAGCCTGCCTGTGCATTTGGTGCGTACTAAGAAAATAATTCTTGAAATTCAACCCTTAAAGGGAGCTGAAGTTTGTATTTGTTTCCACTTGAAATGTTATGTATATAGGCATATTTTCTGATTGGTTATACTATATAGACACAACTTTGAATAATTAATTATTTAGGGGTTGAGCCTAATTTTTATCTAATCTAACATACTTAGATTTACGTACACTGCAGTATGTTTTCTTTGTATACCTACTCTATGTACACCAGCACACTAGTAAAAGAATCTAGTACTATAGATTGTTGTAACGACGGTGCAGAATTCATCCGTATTGACCTCAATTGTATGGAAATAACATTGTGGAAGACTTATTGACTATATTATACTTAGATATCAAGGCTGTTAGTGCACGTTCAGGTTTTTTCTCGTTGGCATGGTCGTCTACATAGTTCAGTCGCAATTAGTTTCATTTCGAAATCATAGCTTGTGCTCCGCCGTCAATCAACTAGTTAGTCATTTTGCTATTATCCTTACGAAATAAATGCTAACAGAAGTTACTTTATAATTATAGTGGCAGCTGATCTCTCATAGAAATACCCCAGACACCAATGAAACTTTCGTAGCTTTACCTTACTAGCTCGTGGCATAATTTACCAGCTGATGGCGTAGCTTGTTTGCTCATTTCTAACCGATTGACTAAGCTATGCACAGCCTATGCCTATGCCTGCCTCTATAAAGGTGGTGACCGCTAGTGGCTAGTGGCATCTGAGTTCGTCCGAGCTTTAGACTGAGAGTACCGGACGTTAGGCCATAACATGGAGCAGCCTAAAAACTTATGGCCTTACTTATATAAATCTGTCAAAAGATAAAATAGTAGATTTTTATATATACAAGGAGCTAAAATGACCCATTATATACCAGCTCGGGAGTAAATAGAAACCGAGTTTTAATGGGTTTTAGCTCCGTGTGTTACACTATTACTTTTCACTTCTCTTGCTCAAAAAGGCCGTCATTGTAGCATACCAACATTTTCACTATTGTAAAATTAATTACGGTCACTACCAATTCAATTTGCAATTAGAGAAATATTATAAAGATTTCGCGCCAATGTCTTTTTTTTGTTTCTTCTGTAGCCGCAACACACCAGAGATCGCCGATTTTAGTTCCATTTTCAAAATTAAAATGAAGTTCTTTTTTTATGAAACAGTAATAAGTCGAGTCTTTATTCATGATTATTCTACTTACGACTAAAAACTTTTTCGTTTTGTAGGCTCATTGTCATTTGACACACAAAAATTAAAAAAAAAACTTTTTCCCTAGAGGATGAAATGCTATTTTATCCCCGCTCTGGTATGCTACAATGACGGCTTTTTTGACCAAGAGAAGTGAAAAAATGTTTAAGCTATTGCCATCTCTTATACGACAAGCAGGATGCCGATAAACAGGCCTGGACTTGTTTTAAGCATAATTTCAAATTTAAATTTAAATAACGTTTATAAGTATGAATGTTAATTACTAAAGATGACCACTATAGGTCAACTAGCCTAGGAATTTGTACAACGGCCAGTGGAAATACACTGTAGTAGAGAAGCTAGGCTTCCCACATTGTACTCAAACTTAATTATTTACCTACATTGTTATTATTAATTATCTGAAAAACGCGCGCAACATCGCCGGCTGAAGTTATTTTTATACAAACTTCAACCCCCGTTGTGCTCGTTTAAGGGTTGTATCTCAGGAATTCCTTTCTTAGTAGGTAGGTATACCTCTATGCACCAAGAAGAATATACACTGAAAGCCTATCTATGACCAGTGGTTTAGGCTGTGCCAGTGTGTCAATCAGTCAGGACAAAGATCGACAAAGATCTTTTAGTTTGGTCTCGAGCAACTGGCGCCTAGATTTACCTAGCTTTAAAACAATTCCTGGTTATTACTGATTAAATGTTTTTTGACTTTTGGTTCTGGAAAACGCAGCTTATTTATTTTATTATTAGGTACACCGGCACAGCCATATCACAGAATACCTAAGAGTACTATGTACTCATCCCCAGGCAGTATGGAATGCAATCGTCAACAACCTTCAACGCACCGCATCCATTTCCTGACAACCTTTCGCTTATATTATCTGAGCCCTGTTAACAAACGACTCTGACAAACTTGTAAAACAAAAGCTTATTGTAAAATCATACAGGAAGAAAGAAATAGCACATCACTTTAATCCCCAAGCATGGTGATCCATACGTGACAGGTTGCAAGACTATCTCTGCTGCTAAAGTACTAACTGGTTCCTCATTATGTTTTCCTTCATGGTTTAAGGGCACTATAACAAAAACAAAAACAACAACAACAAACAAAACGAACAAAAACATTTTGTATAGAAATTTCCATTGCTGACTGGAAATTTCTATTCTTCTATACTTAATTTCAGACTGATCACCGACGCTCAAAATAAATTAAATTACCAACATAAAATTAACTGGTACCTACGGACATCGATTACTTGCCTGACACAATATTCTTTGCACAGACGAGACTTTTTGATGGAGTTGAGTTGAGTTGGATGGAGTGGAGTTTTATGATAAAGGCAGGCTGTCTTTGCAATATTCAGTTTGGTGAAACCATAAACATGTTAGCCTGAGGATAATTCTGTACGATGTATACATATACCGCCTTCTTAGCACATTATACATACATGCTCTCTCACCTTCATGTGAGAAAGGATCACCAAAAATCTAGTCTCAGCGATGAGCAATAAGAAGCTAATGGAATTGGAATTCATAAATAACAGACATCATTATTACAAATTTTGTATATAATAATACAGAAATGTTTAGGTACCTACCTACATAAAATGTTGGTTGGACAACATTGATACCCAAACTAGGAAAAACCTGTATAGTATAAGTAATGGCGTACTAATGCCCTCCGCCCGATGAGTATAATAATTATAATAATATTTATAGAAAACAAGAATGAATAGAACAAGGTATAGCTTTTTATAATTGAAAAACTTAAGTTAAAGTAATTAACACAAAATAAACACTTCTAAACTAAACTGTACGAATTGTTCTGATGCAAAAACAACTGAATATGCAAAATAACGCAAGCTTTTGAATACTAAATAATAAACCATATTTGTAAACAATTTTTGACACTTCGCACTCCTTGTGGTATTTATTTACACCCAAAGTTGCGGTAAAAATGGTAAAATACGGATAAATCAGAGGCCCAAAATTCTCGTTACGAAGAATTATAAAATTTAAATTTTCATAGTGTGAATCAAATTAAATCTTCAAATGGTATCCTTCGAAACTGACATGTTAGACAGGCCAAAGTGTCAAACAATTAAAAGCTCTAGCTTCAATCTGGTTACAGATCCAAACAAATACCAGAATTGGGCCTTTGGGCAAGTTATTTACCTAAAAAAATTGTTTTAAATATAGATTACAGATACTGATATATATTACAGATTATATTCACAAACTGTGGAGAAAACATCTCGCAACGTTTATATGAAAATACTAATATAATATAATAATGAAACATTTGTTTCAGGCAGCGTGTGTTAAGTAAGAAAATACAAAAAGTACAAATGTTAGTTATTTAATATATATATTTGATAATAAACATACCTAAAACCTACAAAATACATACCTTAAGCTTACAGACAAATATACAAACTTAAAAAACAAAGTTATTGAAGTACCTACCTACTTGTCTAAAAAAATAGAAAATAGCGACTAGTTTTACCAAAATTTGTGATGATGGTAGTTCTCGAAAGTCCACCGTAGGTCGCATATTAAATAGGTATTCTTAAATATCCATATATACTAATAAACCTGTTTCGAGTACCTGCGTAGTTTCTGATAGGCGCGCTCTCGAGTGAACAACTTCTGTGTAAACGAGTAGACATGAGCGTTGTTTTATTAATGTGGTCTGGATTATTAATAATAAATAAAGAAGCTTCAGACAATAACATGTTTATCGAAAGAAGAGTGAGAAATTTGTGGTCTTTATAGTATGGTTTGCATTAAGGTTAAATAAATAGATAAAAATATATATACATTTAACACAACGCCATCTGGCCTCAGCAGCCAAGCTTGTACTTTCGGAACCAGATAACTGACAGAATACTCAAATACTTTTTTTACTTAAATACCCAGACGAGAACAAACATTTGTGTTATTACAACATACAGCATAAAAGGCTACTACCAACAGAGCTGTGACGGCTGTTAAAGTGTCCAAAAAAATATCTCGTTGCATATTATTAAATTTAGCTATACATGCAGTGCGCGTTAGCGCTAATTTTTATTTATCTGTGCATATAAGAGTGTCGATCCGTGCTCGTCCCGTTGTAATATGAAAATACCCTTGAGAAGGGTCAACGGCTAGCGTGTCGAGTGTGCGTGGACATTTGTGTAAATTATAAAACGCTGTATGATTCCACCAACCTGCAATTGTGCAGCAGAAATAAAAATGCAGCCTAACAGCAAATCAAAGTGTCGTGTGCCGGAGTTTGCTTAAACAACTTTGAAATGACATTTAGCTGATTACGCTATCGAGGTAAGCTATGCCATGTTCAAACTGCTAACAGCATTAAACTTTAAAGAAGCATCCAACATCTTCGATCTAGTTAATTATACTGATCCGGGAGTATGGACTCCAGGCTTGAGAGAAAATGGGGATTCGGCGAACCTAAATAATTTGAGATGCAACAGAATGTTTAAAACTGCAATAATTTCCAAGATCCCTTCAAAGTCGAGGCTTAAAGCAGATGAATACCACCAAAACATGGAAAATTATCAACTTCATTTTCCGTTGTTGACCATAATTTTAACATTAAGATTAAAATAGAATCGATAAGACAATACAGACGCAGCACATAGGTATTCAACGTAATAAAACATTCCTCTTCTTTTATTGAATTAAAATTGGGGAGTTTTAATCGTGCTTGGTATTATATCCGTGACTGAAATCCGTGATGAGAATACTTACTTTCTGTATTGGAATAGGTCAATCAATCAGTTGGCTACTTGTTATTTGATATGATTTCGTAACGAAAGTGTGCCTTTGGGTGGCCTAAAAATAAAATCTCACTGGAATTGGCAATTACGAATAGACTTATGCTATTTGTTAGAAAGTGTATTTTATTATTAATTAATGCTAAGTTTCCATTTTTTAATAGAAAAACCATACATGGTTAAATAAATACACACAGTAGAATTAAATGAATAGGTGTCTTAACGATGTATTTGCGTTCAACGAAAATGTATTTGCATTTTAGTCATGTATGCAAGCATGCATGACTACATACATAATACATACATAACACGTGTGAGGACTGAGCTCGCATTTAATGTATTACTTTTAGTCATAAAAACAATATATCGAAATAAGGACCCGTATTATACCGTAAGACAATGGCATAATCCATGCAATCTATCATACGAAACATCTTGACAGTCAGGCCGCTATATAAGCTGTGGAGCTAGAATTAGCTGTTAGCAGTTAGGTGGAGTATTCGTAGCTATACACCGTACACGCCTACCCAACGTAATCCCGACTTCACACAATTCGACTTTCAATTAAGGAGGTGGTATCCGCCAACGAGAGGTTTTCTCCGTGTAATTTCTCTTTGATGAGTGAGTATAAATGTCCAAAAAAAATATATATTGCTTATTAAAGACTAAATTTTAATTTGAACAATTGAAATAATTCTAACTATATTATTACTATATGAAAAAAATATCCAAAGTGAAGCAATTTTTATTTTAAATTTGGTTATTTCTTCTAAACGGTATTGATTTTTAGTATTTTTTTTTCACACAAATATTTGTCAAAGTATTTATCACAAAGTGAACGATTGGCAGTTCGAACTAATAATTAATTAGGCTACAAATAATTATTTCTTGAATGCGATATGAAATGGAATGCGCGCGGGTCCCTGTGCGGGCGACGGGCGGCAGTGCAACTCAGTATGGACAGACTCCTCATGGTCGTTGGCGAGTACCACCGCCTTAATTCACTTGTGACCGGCAAAGTTGTCTGCATGTGGAATGACGGACAAACCTTTTTTCTTGCCCCTCTTTTTATTCGGCACCGGTGGTGTAGTAGTCGTGACCTTCTAGAGCACCGATGGTCTAGTGATACCGCCTTCTGATCCTAAGGAAGTGGTGGGTTCAAATCCGGTCGTGCACCAATGGATTTTTTTTCCCAATTTCATATTTCGTGTCGGCTAGATGCTATAGATAGGAAAAGAAGATAGCTTTCGATTGGCCTCCTGCGCCTGGAGCTTCGGGTTTTTTCGAAAAACAAATATTTGAAAAAATAAAATAAGAATGGCTAATACTTTTTAGTCTTGCTTTGTCCATTTGTTGGTCGGGAAATTATAATTTTAGAGATTTAACGAATCTATGCACTAAAAAACATTTGATGTAGACTATTTATTTGTTTTTTTGCGTTGTTCCTGAAATTTAACCCTTGAAGAGTTTGAAGTTTGTATGAAAAATTTTTGAACCTTCTTGTACCTTTTCTCCTGATAAACTAAACTCTTATTAGGTAGCCTATTATATTAGGTCCTGTAAAAATGAATCTCCTGTATAGTCCTGCGCTTGTATCGTACTAATAGCGTCGTGTTCATGACACATGCGTAAATTTGATCCAGCTATATCACACAATGACACATCCCACTTGACGGGTTCGTTCAGTCAATCTCCTACTTAACGTAACAATAAGATGTGCACACAATGCGGTGCGTAGCGAGTCACATCACCTTGATTAGTACCAACGAGTACTTCCCATTCGTGCAGACACTAGATTTTGCTGTTTACCAACTAATCTATTAAAAAAAGTAATATAAAATATAATTTCAAATATACTAGGTATAAAACTTAATTATAAGGTCGCTTCGACTTGCTTGGTTATCTGTAAGTTTTTGCAGTAAATCTATAATGGTCATATTTCAAAAGATAAAATTGCAAATAGTAAGGTCTATTTTAAAGTAGTACGAGTATAACTATGGTATAACTTAACAGCGACAAGGCTTCTTACATTTTTGTTAAGCAACTAATGTTTATATGTATGGAGGTAAGTGAATATATGTTTTTCAGGTCGTAACAATTTGCTCGAGTAAGCCATTTTAAATCTATGCATTAAAAAATATATGGCAAAAATAAATTAATGTAAGTCTATATATGTATTATAAATAGCTAAGACTGTTTTTGTGATAGCCCCAATAACCGAAACAGTTATAGGGGACTTCATAACATTTGCGGATAAAGGAACGGGTTCAAAGTCTCATTATGTGTTGAATTGGTTAATGACAGCGGAGTTCCTGCATAGTGCGGGACATATCGAAGCCGCCGGCCGCCACTGTCGTCGTCGACATTACCCAATGAGATGGAAGGTACGCTATAATCACAATTACCGGGAACCGAATGAATTGGACAGGAAACTACAATAACGCTTCTTTTCCCTTTCTTTGACCTCGTTCTATATAACACACTTTATGAATTCACAGGCGAATAGCACCTATTGGTTATCATCATCATCATCATCATCATTAAGAAGTGCCTGTAGAAGTGCACTACTGGATATAAAAACCTCCCTCATACGTTTCCGTACAAAGAACGATTTTGAGCCCTTTCCATCATCCATCGGCTTCCCGCAATCCTAAAAATGTCGTCAGTCCATTGGGCATAGGAGGGCGACCTACGCTTTGTCTTCCAGTTCGTGGTCGTTATCCGAAAACCTGAAACATTTCACGCGGCCGCGCGGTTGTAAAAATCAGTAGGTACCAAGTATGATGATGTATGGTGATGGTTTTTTTATGTTCACTCAAAAACACAGTAAACCAAACTGTTTTTTGGAAACATTTAGATACAGAATGGTGTTTTGCTTCTTAAAAATAAATTACTCCATTTAAAAACCATTTTAAACACATTAGATGACCCTAATGGCACTATTTGTTTAGTCTTGGTATAGGCTCCATATACTTTTGAAAACAAAACTAGGTACCCAAGTATGAGAAACTTTATTATCAGGGTGGGCCCCTGGTAATAAAGTTACTCATCCTCGTAATTTGTCAAAATTATAGGCGGCCTTGTCTGAAATGACAGTTTCAAAGAATATCACTTGAAGATTGACACAATCGAAACTTGAATTTGACGATATTTCGTTACAAGAATTAAGCCTCAGATATTTGTTTACTGAAACTAAAAGGTTACTAATGATTTCGCTTACGAAACAAAGGTATTTATTTATTATACAGGAAAGTTTTTACGCAGTTGTTCGTGGACTTATTCTTAAAAACAAACAGCAGAAGATACTGCAGTATCACTTATTGTATCTATAAATTACCATTCGTTTGTTAATGTCACCTACCCAACAGGTGAGAAATACTTAACGTCTGCTTAGTTGGACAACATTTTATGGAGCGTTGATGGCATCAAACTTTGTCCAAAAAATGGGTCTTCATGGCATAAGAATTTGTTTTGAAAAACATTAACTAGGTACCTAAGAAGGTACTTTGACTTAAACAAACTACCTAACTAATACCACAAATAAGTAGTAACCTAGATTCCGAAGCACACAACTTAATTGGGGTATTACGTTAATTGCCCGTTAATTTTGTTTTATTGACAAAATCTTAACGGAGCGTGTCATAGTTAATTCGGTTTTTAATTAATCCACATATAAGTTATTGGATGTGGTTGATATATTTTTAACACTCTTTTGAATTCATGAATTAAATTAATAATTCATAATGTTAAATAAATAACGGTGGAAAGATATGACACGATGAGCCTTAATGCGTACTTAAGATCATGGCTTAAATCGTGAGAGTGGAAAGAGTATGGGAGGTCTTTTCCCTGCAGTGGAATACTAACGTCTGAAAAATAAACAATGATTCATGTGTTAAATATGCTTCGTGATTATATTTAAATCATGTACTGATGCCGTCGCGGCTGTTCGTCGAAAGATGGAGCAATGGAGTGGTAAACGAATGAGTATAGCATAGTTTCCGTTATATTAAGGCCGTTAAAACATGGCAAATACTTATACATATTTACTGATATTACAGTTTGCATACTGATTACATTTTAAATAGGTCTTGTTATTAATATGCTAGTTAAATACTCATGCATGCTGGATTGGCCGGATACATGACATCCAGTTTTTTTTTTATTGTGTTAATTTTTCCAATGTTTGGCCAATCGGCCAATTGTGCGGCCTTATCGGAAGTAGGTGAGGACGCTCATTAAAAAGTTTACAAATATGCTTACCTCCGATTGGTTATTATAATCACCAGCCAAATTTTGTCTAAATTTTGTTGCTTATTTTGGGGCTAGATGGCGTTGTGTCAAATGTATGACAGTTTATTATTGATTTATGAACCTGGGTTACTCAACCTACTAAAAGTTGTCGCGACCACAGTTACCGCTATCGTATTCTGAGTGTGGCTGCTAGTTGGGTATGTAATGCATAAGTACTTAACATCTAAAATGTTAAGCAAGCGTAGTACCCACTTAAATTGAGTTCTCTTATTCAATTTATGCTAATCAAGTTTAAGACCAAACACATATATGGACTAGGAAGTGTGCAAAAATACTTTTAGTATTTGCGTGAAAAAAAACACCAATAGTAGGGACTTTTTTTGCTGGTGATAAAACGTATTTGTAAGTACAAAATATTGGAGCTCAATGTAAGTATTATAATAGGAACGGCCACATTCAACTATTCATAAAATATGTATATTACCTACCTATTTAACTGCAAACTATTTGGAAAATAAATCATATTGATATAAAAGTAATGAATGTGGCGTTTCTTCGTGTTTCAATAATATAATTTAAACGAGCGAAAATTCGCGTGACTTCGTACGCGTGAAGTTTTTTCATACAAACTTCAAACCCTGTTGTACCCGCTCAAGAGTTGAGTTTCGAAATTCCTTTCTTATTACAACTCTATACGCACCCAGACGAATATACCCTGAAAATTTCAAGTCTCTACGACTAGTGGTTTAGGCTGCGCGATGACTATAATCTCTCTGTCTGTTTGTCAGGACAAAGATTCTTATAATTGGTATACTTTAATTATATCTTATAGACATAAACTGTAAGGTGTACACCTCTACGCGTAAAGACGAATATACCTTGAAAATTTCAAGTCTCTAGCTACCCCTAAACGGGGTGTAGCGGGGGTTGAAGTTTGTATAAAAATAACTTCACGTGGACGAAGTCGAGCGCGTTTTGCTGATTGAAAAGACGATTTACTTTATGTATTTATGGTTGCATGGTATGGTATGTATGGTTTGAGCATATAATAAGGACTATGGGTTTGAGGACAGAAAAATGTCATAAAAGTCAAACATAAAAAATAAAGTGATGTAGCAAGAGTTTACTTACCCAGATGTAAAAAAAAACCATAGAAATCAGCAAGAATTTTGTAATTTATTAAAAAAAAAAATTATATGACTTATTGAGAAAACGAGATGGTGCTAAGTGGGAACGACCTCGTCCTGACCCTAAGATCATATTTGGTACAAAGAGATCCATTCCATTTAGCAAAACACTAACGTATACAAAATAGTAAATTGTTCCTACGGAGTTACTTTGTTTCATAGCCTCATCTTCCGGCCGGTGAAATGTCAAAGTACCTATAGCGTTTCCTTACTTTTGATTTCAGGGTCAGGCCAAACCAACATGTTCTGCCTGCACTGCGACTGCAGTGACAACCAGTTGTCCGAACGACTGGGTCTGTCTTTACCTACAAACACCACTGCGGACGTTGGTTGAAGGTCTACTTGATTACTATTTTAGCATCCATGGAGACCTAAAAAAGGAGTTTCCATCGAAAGAGTACTTAGGTACCACCACCGCCATATGTTTATTGAAAAAAGTAGATTTTATGTGAATTCTGCTATTATAAACACTTTTTTGTTGTAACAACAGTACTTACATGCTAAAAATATGGAAAAAGTCTCAAAATTCCTATTGAAGCATTAAGTTCAGGCATGAAGCATAAATCTCAAAATCATCCTTAGAAGGTAACATAATAAATTTAACTTCTTTTTCAAGTTCTGATGGGTTTAAATCATCAAAAAAAAACATTGGCTAATTTCAAGTCCGGTTGGCGTTGGTTGAGTTATGGGGTTCGTTATATCGTTCTCGTTTAGTAAAAAAGGAAAAATAACTTGAACCCACCGACGATGCCGACGCCCTGAGTAAACGGGATGAGTTCTAAATATAGCCCCGCTTGTATTTACTTTCTAACTGATGCAAACTAAATAGGAAAAACCAGTTTTAACAACAAAAACCAGTTTTAACAACAAAATAATTTAAAATATAATTTTCAGTTGAATGACTTGTTTATTATTTATTTAAATAATTTGATCGTGTCGTGCTGGCCCTGGTGTTGCCGTTAAGGTTTTAAATACACACAATAAGAACGTACCTACTACTTACCTACTTATGATTTTTTTGCGCATCACCTTGTGTTAAAGGTCAACATTGTTAATCCTTCGAATTGTAATTTCAACGGTTTCTGAAAAATTTAATGGTTTATACCAGTGGATATACCATTTAATGTAACAGTGTATTTGATATATAAAATGAATATGCTTTATTAATGACTAGTACTTACTTTTCAAGCCGGTCTCCAAGCTTGTCTGAAAGATGATTATCCTTAGGATAGGTGAGGTCAGCGTCGTAGAGGTCCCGCTTGTACCCTCTCCAGAAGGTAGGCATCATCCAGACAAACCATATTTTTGAGAGAAAATTTGCACGTATGTAGTTGTTAGTTTTTTTCTCCCGATTTTTTGGGGGCACTTTTTTAGGGTCGCTTTCGTCTTTATTTCCACTCACCATTTTGATAAAATTAAATTAAATTATAGGTCTATGAAATTCACAAAAATATTAGATTTGATATCGGAAAAGAAACAATTACTTTTTCGTCCTCAGTGATCTATAGGAATCGTCATTTTAATGAAAAAACGGTCTCGCGGTAAACTGTCTGGCGTCGCGTCGCGTCGGGTCGCGTGCGCGAAGCATTCGTTTAGCAGCAACTCCGATCGAGTGCTGTCCTCCCTTCTACTGTTGCGCGCGCGCACATTGCTGCCTTTAAATATGAATACCTAAAGGCACAGAAGAAGTACTAGTGGTGCGTGCCTTGCACGGTGGCGCTTCGCTGAGGTGTTGGTTTGTTTATAATGTAGTACTGCGTGAAGTTATATTTTGGAATAAAACAATAACAAAAAAAAATTTAAGTACTTCAAAGCTTGTACCAAACAAATCTTTGTACCGAAAAAAGAATTTGATAGAATAAAGAAATCACCGTAACATCAGAAAGTAATGTTATCCGCCTGTATTGCCCAATCACGTAAGTTAAAGTTGTATTCGTTTAATAGTGAGCCCAACCTATTTCATTTTATAGTAATAGTAGAGCGCTTACTGAAAAACTCGTCCAGGAAAATACACCACCATGCCTATTTGTGTCGTCAGCTCGGTGTGTTTCGGTTTGGGTGCAGGTGAAATTACAAGCACATGAGGCTTAACACCTGTATACCTCAGGTTGATGGACTCGTATTAGTATGACTCGTAGCAGTGCATCGTTCGGGCACGTTCCTAACCAACGTAACATGCGAGGTAATGCTTTGTTAAAGGTGATAGTAACCACTTAGGGTAGGCCATCTGTTTGTTCCACTAGCAAGTTGTATAAAAAATCAGACTTAGGGGGTCATCAGACGGTCTACGATAATGCTGCATTGAAGGTAGAGCTCTATTGAGACCACGTGATGGCCAAGTGACGGCCTGTGACGCACCTCTGTTCCGCTGTTGTCGTATCAAACTTTCTAGATTGGCACGGAGTTGGACAAAGGAGGTTGCAAGCCAGGTGGCTTTGTTTGTTTCAGGTTCCAGAGAACTTCGGGGACAGCTATGGCTGACATACGAATGTGTAGAGTTTGGAAAATGGGAAAAATATCAATGTAAAAAATAAAACAGCTTTTTATTTTAAACATAATAGCTGTTTACTATAGCTTACATTGAAACTTGCAGGTACCTGATTGATTCAATTAATGTTAAAAAAGTTGAGGCATTCATACAGTCAACATTTTCAAAACATTTAAAAACTCGCTACGCGGTGGTCGTAACCGCCAGGGTAGAGCGCAAAGAACTTAAGTCCACTTATAATATAAGCTTAAATAAAAGATTGAAATTTATTTCGAATTACGTTTTTAATTCGAAATTGCATGTGTCGAGGTGTTGGTCTCACCCGAAAATTATATGCCTCTAAAATGCCTTATTAGAATTTTTGCGCAATACTTAGGTTGCCAGTTCAAGGTCAAATTATATACCATAACCTCCTACACTACAGTATTGCACAGTATTCACGTCATGTATTAGGGGTGGATTTAATGCTAGATTAGTAGGTAATATCGTCAATCGGTTGAAATAAAGCTCAAAACAGCGTGCAATCTGTAGTAGCCCTTACGACCATAAGATAAAAAACGTGAGAATATAGCAGTTTTTCTACAATCTGCTAAATTTGGCAAGCAGTGCCTTTCTAGTAAAACTGGTCAAAAAACCACAACATATTTAATAATAAATAATAATAATAAATAATGCTGGACAATCCACACAGCGTCATCTAGCCCCAAGCTAAGCCGAGCTTGTGTTATGGGTACTAGATGACTGATATACTTAATACAATACTATATTAAATACATAGATATTTTTTATTATACATAGAAAACACCCAGAACACCCGGAATAAATATTTGCAGATCGTACAAACATTTATGCCAAGGCGGGAATCGAACCCGCAACCTCCTGCGTCGCTGGCGGACATTCGCCCGCCGCGCCACATCGGTCGTTAAAAACATCTTATTGGTAAAAACTTTAGATTTATTATAGGTTGAAAACATATTTTTTTAAATGCTATTTTAACGATCATATTCAAAATTACAATTATATATTAATAAAGATTCAATAAAATTATAATGTATTTACATAAAATGTGGCTGTCTAAAATAGGTATTTTAAATTCTTAATAATTATTACTTGGTAAGGTCGAAATCTCTGAACCTGATCGTGTGACTATAGTGAGTTTGCACTATAGTCATGTGAATATTTCTCAACTTGTGTACCTACGGAAAAATTGCAAAAGTTATTTTGTTGGGCGAAGAATAAAACTGTAAGTAAAAAAGGAAACGACTTAAATCCTCAAGCACGGTAGATTTCCCTCCGATTTCTTAGTACCAAGTACCTACTTGAGATTCTTCGAGGATGTCTAAAAGGGTAGTCATTTACAGATAGTACCTACATTTGGTACATATGTATTGCAAGACCATCGCCGCTGCTAGAATATTAACTGGTTTCCTTGGGTCGTTTTCCTATACCGTTTGCATTGCGCACTATTTTTTTTCGAACGGAACAATCCATATGTGCACGACCGGATTTAAACCCACAACCTTAGGATCAAAGCGAGGTCGCTCCCACTAGACCACCGGTGCTCTATGTAAACTTTAATTGAAAAATCTCGAGATTTGTCTGCGTTCGCACTGCTGCTGAACATGCTTCGCAACTTGTTGTAAGTCTTGTTTTTAGTGTTATTCGACTAGGTCAGTAAACATCGAAACAAATCATTCAACGTGCTGCAACATTTGTCGAGTTTAGTGTTGCAACATTTATATATGAAACATATTTTACTTTAACAAGTTATGTGGTGACAGTGCGAACGTGGTTCGATACGCTGATAAAATGAAGACTTCAACATGTTTTAAGATGTTTCGGCAGTGGAAACTCACGGGAATCATTATAATACAATAGTGCGATTATAACACGGGCTCAATTCTCGTAGCGAAATATCATCAAATTCAAGTTTCGATCGTGTCAATCTCCAAATGGTATTCAAAAGCTGACATTTCAGATAGGCCCTTTTTTTGACAATCAAGTTCTAGTTTCAATCTCGTCACAGCTACAAAAAAAATACATAGGTAGTACGTCAGACTACGTCAAACCTATTACAAAAGTTATAGACCTTACTTTAATAAAAGCTGTAGAAAGTCAACTCTCCTTCACATCTAGCCATAGGCGTACAGGAGAGTAAGTGAAACAAAAAAACATTTCATCGTTTTTATGCAAAAGAAAAAGCTACACATTAATTTTAGTTGTTCATAAGTACAGGCTCAAAACACATATTTTAGTTAGAACAACTTGTCATGGTTGTAAATGTTTGTGATTCTTTGATTTATTAATAAAACCTTCGAAAATAATATATTCTTCATATTACCGTTAGCTCGGTTAACAAATAAAAGTTAAATATTACTGCAAGATTTGCGTGCAAATTATACCTACATTATTATTTTCCAAATATACAAACACGGTGTTTCATGACCCAGCTCTTGTCCATAGGTAGGGAAAACAAGGCGGTGACTGCATTGTCACAGTGAAAGACAATATCGAGTTCTATATGGGCACGCTAATTAGATTTTCTTGGTACTTTGTCCGTGTGTTTTTGTGAATCCATTTGCGCGGTATCTACCAAATGAACCCTATATGTTATTCCAGGCCATCTATGTTCCAAGTTTCATCCAAATCTGCTAAGTCGCTACAGTGATAAGCGGGAAGAACATACAATTAGTAGATACATTAGGTGATGCATTACAGTAGGTACTATAATCATCTAGTGAAAATCTTACCTATCACCCTGTTCATATAATACCCTCCAAAACTCAGATAAATTACATCAAAAGCATGTAGTGTAGTTTTATGTGTACTAAGATAAAAAATCAATAGTTACTTACATTAGTGCGTTTTACGTCATTTTTTTGTTTTAAATATTGGGTTGAAACCGGAATTACACTTACCTACTTACTACTACTTACTGCACGCTTAGTAGGTCGATTCTGCTAGTGCATTTTTCCAAAAGCGCTAAAACTATTTTTATTGTATCAGTTATAACAAAACGTATAGCATATTTTTTGAACTGTCAAATTATGAAAGGACAGTTTATGAGCATGAAACAACAGAATTAATGACATTGTTGTCGTTTCTTTTGTTGCATTATCCTATACACTTGTAACATCTATTATAAAAGAACAAGTCCATTCAGTCACTGACTCATCAAGATTCCTTCAAAACTGCAAACCTTAGGCTGTATACGCTCACTAAGAACCAATTTAAAAAAAAACGCACCCTATGGGGTTGAAGACCTCGGTCTCTCCCAATACACGCCACTGAGCCCAGTTTTCGGCTCTTCCTTTGTTTGCCAGCGATATTTCGCAGATTGTCGCTCCGTCTTGGCGGAAGATGTACACTGCGCTTACCTATATAAACGTGGTGGTAATAACTTATTACCACCACGTTTAAATAGGTATTACTAATAAGTATTAGTTTACTTCAACGATTGTTAGTTCTACGGAAAACATGGCCGCCCCTGCCATTTCAGCTTATTAATTCTATGAGCATACCTCCGTTGGTTTATTCAAATGTTTTTTGCTACAGGTATAAAGGTTTTTATTCACGCGATAAATGAACTCGGCAAGCTTTTGTTGAATGAACAAATATAACTAATAATTAATAATATAAATACAAGCACAGTACTTACACTTCGAGTATATCGCAGGCTTTATAACAAATCTTAGCTAGAATCTTTCAGAAGCTCCATATCTCATGTAAATAAATCTTCTTGGATTGGCTGACGGTTTATAACAAAAGACCTCTTTTGACAACTAAAAACACGACAGAAGTTTTGAAATGTTGAAGTAAAACATTGTGGCAAAATTATTATAATGTGTTTTCAGAAAGAAATTTCGCAATAATCACTGCATTACAAATGAATTCTCATAAAAGTACAGAATAAATTACTAGAGACTACCATATGATGGCGGAGCAACGAAGCAGTCGAAATACTAAACCACCAGTAAGTTGGTGATGATCTTCATCAGCTTAAATAAGTCCACTGCTTTTTTAGGTTTGCCGTATAGAAGTAACACCGACATTGAAACCTTTTGAATACATACAAAACTGACAGTTCAGTTGATAGTTATCACAGTTCAGCCATGCATCGGAGTAGCTTTGCCTTCTGCGCTGTAGTAGTATAATATTTCGTTTACTATGTATCCGGATTCCTTGCTTAGCGTTGCTTTGTTTAAAGGCACTGTATAAAAAATTGCCCCTAACATTTAAAAACTATTTTTGTGTAGTTTTTACGGTAAACATTTTATGGTTGCCAAGCAAATGTCCGCAATCTATTTACAATTAACTTTCAGGATCCGTCAAAGAATGAACGAAGCAAAGTCATGCCCGAAGTCACAAAACCCACATCTCTCAGTTCTCTTATACTATGGAATATTTCCAAAGCTCTAGAAAAGAATCCTAACATGGATATAGAGGTAAATAACATGTAGATATGCTTGTGACAAAGAAGTTTGTTGTTTTGTGAGATGGTACCAATCAAATTGTTCGTATTCGAAATACAACTAAACTAATGCAAACAGTTTGGCAAAGTTCGCACTGAAGCGTTAATTTAAAACTGACGCAATATAGGTAAAGTACCACCTATAAAATCCAGGAATTTGTCTAAATTCAAACACGAACCAATAATATTCAATGTCGTCACCTAAACCTACAAGGTCTCGTGATGAGTATGTATGTTTGGGCCTTCGATCTTAGAGGGCACCATTAAAGTATAAATTTTTTCATAAAAGTTAATAATGAGTAAAGTTTTGCTTGTTTGACCAATTAAACAAAAAAGTCTCTACTAAAATTTATGCCAAATTCGCCGTTTGGACATGCTTTGATCTGGATCATCAGGATTTTATATGCCTATAGTTTTTATGAAAAGTAATACTTATTTCTTAGGTCTGTAAACAAGTCAGTATTATAAGGTTCCGAAATCCGACTGGAAACTCACCATGTCCATCTATCTGTCTGTGCATACTCGCAATCGGCCTGGTTTGTACCGTATTTTCTGATTTGAGAGACATCAGATCACCAATTACTTGAGATATCTAATGTTTACTGAATAAATATTGTCCCCATGGATGGTGGACGTTAAATTGAATATAATTAATTTCATTCATCGCTTCATTATGCGGTTGATAAAGCTCTCATACGAATCAGACCATCTAACGTACGGTAAGATGGTCATCTTACCGTATGTTAAAACTTCAGCTGATCATCGTTATTTTGCTGTACCTTTTTGAGTAAATTATGGACGCATAATAATGCTCTAAATATCTATGACGTAAATAAATACCACATAGAGTATGAAGTTACCACATCAGAACTTTTTACATGCCTAGTTTATTTATACAAGAAAATATAAATCTTATTTATTTAAAATTATACATTCGTTAACCTTTTCATCAGAACACTTCTTCAAAGGCTCTATTCGTATTTTTTTAGGCTGTGTAGTGTACGACACAGTGTTAAAGTGTGCGAACAAAGCTTCTTACTTTCAAGGACTATTAATTAATTATAAATGAGTAAATATGTATATAAAGGTGACGACCGATGTGGCGCGGCGGGCGATTGTCCGCCTGCGACGCAGAAGGTTGCGGGTTCGATTCCCGCCTTGGGATAAATGTTTGTACGATCCGCAAATATTTATTCCGGGTGTTCTGGGTATTTTCTATGTATAATAAAAAATATCTATGTATGTAATATAGTATTGTATTAAGTATATCAGTCATCTAGTACCCATAACACAAGCTCTGCTTAGCTTGGGGCTAGATGATGCTGTGTAGATTGTCCAGCATTAAAAAAAAATAATAAAAAAAAGTGACACTACGACTACCTAGTCTAAGAACTTTAAACCATGTTTCTTGCAAATAAAAATTTAATTTAATTTAATTTCATTATTGTTCGTCACTAAGCCATTCTAACATGACGTAAGGTGAGGTAGCTTTAGTCTCGCTCATCAACGAGTACGAGTCGGCGGCAAAAGCCTACCTAGCCTTAGTAGGAATGTACTTATCTACATGTAGTGGACCTAAAACTTCGGTCACTGTTTCGCCATGGTCTTATGATGTTTATCGTTTACTATCGTATACTGCTCACCTTAAAGTACTTTTAAGAAGTTTGAGCAAACCTAATTGGGTAGGTACTAAGAAATAATATGTTTTTTAATACAGAGTGCTATAAAAGCTGCGCAGGGGCGACTGGACCGCGAGCGAGACATGAATGCCATGATTCCTGATTCACCCGAGCAACGGCATCTTGCCTGCGCCGTGCTCGCTTGGCAACAACTCGGTCACAGCAATGCAGACAGTCTCTGCATGTACGCATATATTTTTTTTTTATTTTATTGTACTAACTATAAACGAAGAGTTTTCGGTTTTGGCCCGTCAATATTATTAAGAATCGTATAAGTAAGCCTTCTTCTCATTGGGTTAATTTCACAATGGCAGTGACACTGGCCAATAAAGTGAGAGTTTATCTGACAGGCAACGTGTATTGTGGCATCCTGATTTGAATGAAAATGTTTTCCTAAGAGGTGATAAATATTATCTTTTTATTTAATACCAATGACAGCCTGATTTGACAGAATTTTACTAACTTGACTAAAAAGTAGTTATTAAAACCACAACATTGGTAAAATGTCTCATTCCGTCAACTGTCCGTCATTCGAAATATCTGTCTATGACGGACAGGTGCCATAGAGAGTTAAAGAAGAAGAAAGTCCGTAGGGGCTTAGACGGGTAGCTGCTAGGTTTTTTGTAATGAGCCTCTTCGGTGCTCTGGAGGACACGATAAATTGTCGGCTACATCAGTTATTAAACCACGACAGGTCTTCCAGAATGATAAAAACTCAACACATCAAAATTAATCACTGAGGGTTGGCTACTAGCTTCTACGAGTTAGGTCTTAGGTTTTTAAAAATCTTTAGAATCGGTCCCATTTGTTATAAAGAAGCTATAGGGCACTAAACACATGTGGAGAAATTAGTTGGCTTTGACTTTAGCCCAAGATAAAACGAAAAAATCGAACTCGACTTACAAGTTCGGCCTAAAACTTTCCAGACCCATCAACCGGTTGCGTTGGACTGCGATTACGTACCAGACGTAGGCAGACGAATACAGAGAGAAAAGCTTAGAATGCAAACTGAGACAGCTATATTTATTTACGATGGATATTGCAAAAGTCTGCAGTTGACTCGTATCTCAAATATTACAATGACTTCTCGGTAGTCCGTCTTGTTTTTTAAATAAATTTAAATGACGGACGATCTTTCATCATGATTTATTAGGGATAGCTTTAAAGCTATAGGTACATACCTAAATTATATCATATTACATCCTCTTTGCCTACTTTTTGCTATGTAGGTAATGAATCAAAATGAACTTCAAGGTTCTTGCAATATATAGGTAAATCTGCTAAGTTCAGTTACTAACTGACAAGTTCCTAGTTCCTGGTTCTTCTGGTATTTGAAAATTCTTTGTACGACTACTAATTAGTCAATACGCAAGTGCGACTATTTTCAAAAGAAATTAATATATGTTGAATCCCATGTTTGACTCAGAAACTTTTTAGAATTAGAAACGAATATTTTTTGAGTACTTATGATTTTTTTTATTATAATCCTACATTTAATAGCCGTCACAGCTCCGTTTATAGAAGCCCTACCTTATGCACTAGGTGGTGGGATCGATCCCCACCGAGAACAAACATTTTGTGTGATGAACGTACCTAGGTGTTTTCTATGTCTGGGTGTTATATTGTATTCTAAGTATGTATTTACAAAAAAAGTACCTATATAAGTATTCTATTACCTATATATACATATATATATATATATATATATATATATATATATATATATGTATATGTAGTTATGTCAATAAGTAGAGTCAAAGATTCCTAGAATTGCCATAGATTTACTATCCGTGTCATTGAAGAACATGGCACGAAGTTTTAAATAATGTCTATGACGTCATAGAACGCGTAAATAAGATTCCTGGAATCCTAAGGAATTCATATTTATAATCATAAATTCATATTATAAATTGAACTTTGATTACTTTAAAGAAAATTGATATAATTATTATTGTAATTACTTAGGAATTTAATCGTGTTCAATAGTAATTAATACCTACGTGGTGTTTTACTTAGTAGGTCCAGTTCCACCATGTAGCTACGTACACCTAGGTTTACCAATGTAGGTACGCTAGTGAATTGATTAAGCACTGTGTTTTGTTTATAATTGCTAAGAGGGATTAACAATAACTCAATTCTGTCTAAGGTTCATTGCAAATAAATCAAAAGCTCAAGAATGCACCTCTGAACTACCAAACGATAGTACATCAGAGATATCCGTGAAAAGTTCTCGTGAGTCAAAGTACTCTAAAGATGTTCACTCCATGAGCTTCGGTACTAACTCTATCGGCCCTGTCGTCAAACTGCCTGTGGAAACCAAAATAGTAATGCGAATGGAAAACTCGCCTAGTGCGCGCCAGACGGCGAAAAAAGCAAAGGCGCAAGAAAACGACACTATGAATAAAATTGAGGCTGTAAGTAGCAGTGTTGATGTCGCGGTGGTTGATGATTGGGCTTTTGAATATGAGATAGGTAAAATAGACTGCATTTAATTTTTCAGGCATGTTGTTTAGATTCATCATGTGCCGAACGCTTAGCGCAGATGGACACTGCGACGACAGAACTGCGAATGCGTGCCGGCATGCTGGCGAGGCGGGAAGCCGAACGAGTAGAGTTACTGGAGCGTGCTGAAGGTGCCTGGAGAGATCTGGAATTAGGATACCAGAGACGACTCACACTCACTGAAGAAAAGGAAGAGGATTTGGCTAAACAGGTGAGACTTGATCTAATAAAATATGTAAGTACTTTAGTCTTGTATTTTCATTTATTTTTATTTATGGACAGAAAATAAATCAGTGTCAAATCCATAGGGTCCCGAACTAATTAGTACCTACTTATAATAATAATGAATACTTGTGGGTAAATCACACAACATCTAGCCCCAAAGTAAGTAAAACTTTTACCACATGGCATACTTACACACTTTTTTTTATAAATATGGACTTTGAATTCAACATAACAAGACCCAGACAGTGAATAAACATCCATGATCGTCACACAAATGTTTATCCTCGGTGGGGATCAAACCCACACCTACAGCGCAGAAGGCAGAGTTACTACCGACTGAGCTGTGTGGCAAGTCAATACTGTGTTAATTCTGTATTTCAAGCACAGTAAGTTAGGTGTACATTGATAATTTTCTCCCCTAACTTTCTCCAAAATACACCCCTTGTCGTAAATTTTCTCCTGTATTGTTTATTTATTTTATTTCACTAGCACGGTTACGAGAATTACGCTTATTGTATAAATATTAATGTCACAGAGTAAATTTTATACAGATTCAAAATATAATGTCACACTTTGAAATTACTTATTAGGATTTTAAGTTAAAACATGCTTATATAAAATAAACTTTCATATATTTATATTTGATTTATATTTATAGTCGGACGTATGGACTTTGGTCCATACGTCCGCCATCAAGTCAAAGTCTGTGTTGGGTGTGAGGAGAGCGTTGAGCACGGTGAGGGTGCGCGGCAAACGCGAGTTAGCGAGCGCTATCGTACGACAAGAAGGCACCGCGAACAGTTTATGCCTCCAATCCCACAAATATTTGTCAGGGGTATAAAATTGAGCCAGCTCGTTAGAAGGTCGGGAGCATCAATCATGCCTCTTAAGATTTTACAGATGGTAACAATTTGATCAATAGGCGCCCTTATACGGTTGGTAACATTCGGATGGGGATTAAAAGTTCTTTTAAAGACTCCTACAGGGGTTAAGCTATTGTCGCCCCCTCTCTTGCTAGAGCAGCGACATTCGGGACATACCAATGCAATTTTATTAGGGCTACTTTCACCTGAACATAAGAGATGGTAGGGTTATTACAATCACCATTCGTACACAACAGGTAGTCCTCTTCATCTTTAACAACGGTGCGGCGCAGGTCTAACAAATCATAGTATAATGATAGAATACACGGAGGAATCATCAGTAAAGTGGGTATACTTAATAGTTGCAGTTCTATTGCAGTCAGCACAGCAATACAAACAGGTGACTCCGCGTTGGAACGCTGGCGCAGCGCGAGTTGTCGTAGGTCAGGTTTTCAAAGGTTGCAACAACATTTTTTGTAATGTTATTGTTTATAACTTGAGTTTCACTGGATAGTTTTTTTATGTATATAGAGGTACTTTTTAACAATTTCAGATTCAGAAGGCGATCGAAGAACGAAACGGATTTAAGAATGCTTGTACTTCATTAGCAGCGCAGTTGCGAGAAAAAGGAGACAAAGCTGAGAAGGATCGAGCCATTTTGAGTCAAGTGGAGAAGGAAGTATGCGAGCGTGCATGCCTCCGGCTAAAACTAAGCGAGGAGTCAGCACAAACCGACGCCGTTTTGGCCGAGCACCAGTGCAGGGCTGCGCAACTGGATAGGGACCTGCAGGTGACCTGAGTGGCCGCATATTTTTCCTGATGTGCGATGGATGGCCACACATAATATGCATATGGCAAGCATATCATCAGAAACGGACGATTGATCCTGCAAAATTTTATAACCGTTGCGTTGTCTGCGGTTTCTAGCTATTTAAAGTACCAATCGGTGCATTAGACGTAGTTCCGACTTTTTCCTATGCATATTTGATAGGTAACATAAAAAAATATTTCGTGATCTCATTTCGGGGCAAACTACTAGCCTATGGGTCCAGTTAGTTTAATCCAGTTTTTTTTAGTTTAAAGAGGAGCTAGCCCGCCGTAAGCTGTTGAACTTGCAAAGCGAGTTAGAGTCATCTCAAACACTAACGCATGAAACGGAGCGTGCAATGCGCGCAGAGCTCAGCGCCTTGCGGGAACAAATCGCACAGGTCTCTGAACAACTCTTACAAGAGGACACTGAAAATGCACGGATCCGAGACGAGGTTCGTGCAAATCAATTACTAATGAATGCCGGAACAATCATGTTGGGAGCGATATCATCGAAGTTGTAGACCGTTAGAACTATCAACTAATTAAGTCCAACTTTGACTAAGAGGTCAGTCAACGAATCCAAGTCGAATGGGAAGCGTTTGGGAAATTATTCTTAGTACATTCTCTTATCACAATGAGAAAATTCAGAAATCAGAAATAAAGAATTCTGTAGAAGAACCAAGATCACCGACATAGCTCTCAGAATCAGTAAGTTGCAGTAGCAATGGGCAGGCTATATAGGTCGTAGAACCGATAACCACTGGGGAAGTCAGTGGATAGAAAACTGAACAAGTACTCCTACATATAGTATAGGCCTCCCCTGCGTTTCGAGGAGAAGAGTCTTGAGCCATTTCCATTCAATTTTTCACCAGACTTTCCGCGATACCCGCAATGTCATCGGCCCGTCAATAACCTTTAATCCCATAGTAGTGTATTAGGTAGTAGATAAAATTTGAGCCCTTTGTTTTACTAGACACGTACGATAAAGCTGTTTTCTATCTTCATGGCTTATAATCGGTACACACTATTTGTTTTCCAAAAAAATAAGAGAAAAGTATAGTAGGCTGATTTTTTTCAAGAAGAATAATCAGGTTATTTGCAATAGGTATTACACATCAATCCACATAATTAAAAATAAATCTCATCTCAGGGACGGAAATTCACTCCCTATATTCTTACAGACGCCCATTAGTAAGTTAATCTACTTAATGGTATAACCCATACTAACCCTCGTACGAAAGTGTAATTATTATAAGGCGAAGAGAATATGCTAAGTTAAGCTTTTCAGGTAGTTGTCATAAATCTAAATAAAACACGTAATACCAATTCAGAAATGCAAAAGTAAGTAAGTATAGTAGGTAACTTCTATAGGAATTTACGCAGACCTCAGATTTTTTTTTTTCCTTAGAAATACAAGTTATCCGTTATTTGTAAATTATATTTTTTTAATGTACCAGGTTTTTATGAAGTGATCACGTCTTTTAGGTCTCGGTTAAGTTTTAGTGGGTTATACACCCGTAAAACCAGATTATAATGAAATAATAAAGAATGATAAGATGGGTGAATTTACTACCTGCTTTAAGAATAATATAACACTCTTATGAAGAATGCCTGCCAGGGTTAATCATCTAAAGCAGATAAGATTACCGTAAAAACATAATTTTGAATAGGTATAACAATGATACCTATATGATGATATGATTGATGATAGGTATGACAATTACTGATAATGCATGTTTTACTCTAGCTAGCAGTATTTATTAATTTTACATATCACTATGATTGGACAATAAAACTGACAAAAACTGTTCACTTATAGCTAGAAGACTTGCGTCAAGAAAAAATGGGAATGGTAGAAGATTTGGAAAGTTGTAAAGCTACCTGCGATAACCGCATGCAAGGAATAGTTGATGAACTAAAAAAGAAGAAAGAGCAGCTTACAGCATTGAAGGATAAAGTAATGGAGTGTCGCTGTAAGCTACCTGTAGATGTCACAGTAGAAGTAAAGAGAACTGCTTCGCTAGCAGCCTTGTGTCAGTGTACACCTGAGGAAAAGATATTGGTAGGTACCAGTATTTTTTTAACCACTTTTTGAGGCACAAAGTAACAAGT
Source organism: Electrophaes corylata (assembly GCA_947095575.1). Taxonomy (NCBI): domain Eukaryota; kingdom Metazoa; phylum Arthropoda; class Insecta; order Lepidoptera; family Geometridae; genus Electrophaes; species Electrophaes corylata. Next base: position 7,289,506 of record OX352703.1, read on the forward strand.
GAATGGCCAAAACATGATCAACACGTGGTAACATTTAAATTGTCAATTTTTTACAGGAGTCCTGTTCTTGTACTTCCTTGCGGAGCCGGCTATTGTCCGATTTGCTGGGAGACTTATTTAGCGGATTGCAGTCAGAAATGGGTGGAACGGGCACCCAGATGCCATGCCAGTTGCTAAAATGTTTGGAGGACAGGCATAACTGGGATCGAGCTAGTATTGTGAAGACTAACTTAAAAGACTACTTTGCTCAGTTGCTAATTGGAGAACTGGATATAGCTATTGCAACGTCCATAGAAAAATATCATGCCAAGGTTGGACTCGGTTTTGTCGCGTAGCGCTTTCTTATTTATTTCGGATTTTTATTTTTTTACTTTAATTTTTTAAAGAGGAAGATATTCGATATTATTTGTTTCAGTGGGTGGGTAAATCATGTGCTGACGCAGCAAGGATGATACCGGATCCAGGCGAGGTTGAAAACGAAGGCTGGCAGGAACGTGCAATCGAACGTAGAGCACAGAAACTCGCCACTAAACTGGCAGAGCAGCTATTCCAAGAACGTGCCGATCAGCTCACGCAACGAGCAAAAGACATTGTCTCTTCTGGTCCACCTCCCTGTGCATGTAAACATCAGACGGGTAAGAGTTTCTTAAACTCTCTAAAAGAGTTCTTTAACTCTCTCTCCCTCTATTTCTCTTATCATTCAACAATACAAAAAACATCTTTTTTTACAAAGGTTGCTATAAAGAAGGAACAGCAGCATACCCAGTCTTAGTGCGGCCGATGACAAAATCACCGGCACCGGTGAATGGACCAACCACTCCCGCTAACACTCCTGCATACTGGCGGCAGACAATGCAAGATGTCACACAGCTTCGAGTGCAGATAGAAGATCTTAAAAAAGTACGTTATGCGTAAAAGTGTTAGGTAGATTATCCTTAGAGCCTATTTACCTAGGTGCATTAAATACACTTTTAGTTAACTTCAAACACTTGTATCACAGTTCATAAAACAAAAAACATATATTTACAATTATCAGTAAACCTTATTCACCTAAACACGTGGTTCTAATGGACCATTTCTAGGAAATTAAATAATATGTCCATCTTGCATGCTTAACTGGAGTTAACTGGGCCTCACCTATTAAGGTAAAACAAGTCGGTACGTTGTCCATACAAACGCTGTAAGAGCTTAATGTCTACTATTTATTAACGTTCGTCCGAAGTTAAGTTTGATACTGAATTATCTTGCCATTATCTAGGTACGTTACCCTATATTTTACAGTAAAATCAGATTACCTTGAAAGTTACAAGCGTCGAAAGATTTGTATTTTATCAACAATTTTAACGCAACTTTGCACTTAAATAAATACCACAAGGAGTTAAAATTAGGGCATCTCAGGGGGTAACGGATGTAGGTATTTTATTACAGAGTATGAATAACTTTATTTTGAATTAATACGTTCAGCAGTTTTTTCCTAGGACTATTAACTCTAAACGTCTATTCGTCAATATTTAGACGCACTTTTCTTACGAAAATGATCATGCCTTTCACTGTATGTTCCTCACCGCGCGGGCGGGAGGGGGTCACGATTACGCACATAGCCATAGTTACACCCGAAGGTGCCCGATTCACTCGCGCCGCCGCCGCGGCCGAGCGATGACACCTCACCGCTCCGCTCCGCGGCGCTACTCTGCCTGTTCACAGAGAGAATTACCACTATTACGAAATCATGGGCCCCGAAAAGTGCAACTGGTAGATAATAGGTATCCCGTATATTTTTTACCAGCGAATACACGCGCGACTTCGTCCGCGTAACTATATTGACGGGTGCAAATGATAGTATAGAAAACTGACATGGGTGTCTTCTTCGACTAATTTGGGGGTGCTGATTACGAATATTTGGTCAGATTTGAAATTCAAAATGGCGGTTACAAATCATGGTACAAAAAACTGTCCATGGGTGTCCATGTCAGTTTTTTGTACCATGATTTGTACCCGCCATTTTGAATTTCAAATCTGACCAAATATTCGTAATCAGCACCCCCAAATTAGTCGAAAAAGACACCCATGTCAGTTTTTTGTACCATGATTTGTACCCGCCATTTTGAATTTCAAATTTGAGCAGATATTCGTAATCAGCACCCCCAAATTAGTCGAAAAAGACACCTATGTCAGTTTTTTGTACCATGATTTGTACCCGCCATTTTGAATTTCAAATCTGACCAGATATTCGTAATCAGCACCCCCAAAATAGTCGAAAAAGACACCCATGTCAGTTTTTTGTACCATGATTTGTACCCGCCATTTTGAATTTCAAATCTGACCACATGTTCGTAAAAATATTTCCCCTTCACTGACTAAAGTGGTTGACTGGCCTTACAGCTGAGTTAGTAATAACTGTGCCTTCTGTGCTGCAGGTCGTGAGTTCGATCCCCACCGAGGACAAACATTTTGTGTATTGAACACAGATAGTTGTTTTCTGTCAGAGAGTTTTATTGTATTCTAAGTATGTTTACAAAAAAACCGTACCTATATAAGTGTTCTATCAGTCATCTGGTTCCTATAGTACAAGCTATGCTTAGTTTGGGGTTAGATGATGATGTGTGATAATAAAAGTATTGAGAATATTCTGATTTTGTTAATTTATTTAGCTGTTTGTGCTATCTACGTATCTATAAAGTGATGGGTAAGCTCGTCGTTAGTTCGTTTTATGGTAGTTCTTTGAGATGATTCTTATCTAATTATAGTAGACGTGATACACGATCATCGAAACCAACGTCGTTTCCCTTCGTTTAGTTGGTGCAAAAATGAACCTTGAGCCATATTTTTCCCTCATCGAAGAGTGAAGATCGAGCCCACAGCCTACAGCGCAGAAGGTAAAGCTAAGTAGGTAGGTACTACCAAACCGACTGAGCTGTGAGATCTGTCAAAATGTGTTTCCAGTTTAGCCTTCTCCTTCCACTGATTTCTCGTGATCCTAACAATAACAATAGCAAAGATACATAGGTACCTACCTTACCTTACAAGAAAGTAGGTACCTACCATAAAAAATACGCATAACACAAAATGCTACCTAAGTGTATTGCATAGTAATATGAACTTAAATTCATATATTTTTATCAAACGATTAGGCTTTGTTGACGGTGGTTTACGTTTTATTGAAGTAGGCATAGTAGCGCCGGGCGGTCGCTGACAATTGACGACGCGACGGGAGCGCGGCGCGGCGGCTCAGCGCTCGATCGCTTCAATGAGCTTGCATGTGTGTGACACTTAGCGGCGGCGCGATGCCCCGCTATTATGTCTTTACGGGAGAGTGTCCATGTGTGCGCACAATTAGCTACGTACTGCTCTTTACTGAGTCTATCCTTTTCTCGCATGATGCGAGGTGAAATAGCATGCATATTAGCCTCGCCCGCTGTGGAGTTCGAGCCGGCAAAGAGTGCATTCTTAATTCATCATTTACTTGAACGCTATATCTGCGTTGTTTTGGTGTGCGCTTAGAGTGTGCGTCTTTTCTAAATACTGCGATGCTGCCCCCTGATTGCGTATCTTTTGTTGCTAACATTATTACATACAAAGATATTTTTTTATTATACATAGAAAATACCCAGAACACCCGGAATAAATATTTGCAGAACGTACAAACATTTATCCCAAGGCGGGAATCGAACCTGCAACCTTTTGCGTCGCAGGCAGACACTCGCCCGCCGCGCCACATTGGTCGTCATCGGTCAAATAACACGATTCTCTTACTATCGCCTGGATTAAAATCGGCTAGCAGAAAGTCGTTGAACTTTTGCCATGTCTTTGTCATTGTTAAATGAAACCTTGGATACATTAGGAGCCAATGAAAAAGTTCTTCATATAAGTGAATAGAATTGACTTAAAATTGAATTAAATGCTCTCAGGTGAATAAAATTTAATACACCTAGGCGTAGTTAACTAAAGGTGTATTTAATGCAACTAGGTGAATAAGCTCATGTGAATTATGTTTACTTCACCAATATTTATTATTATTACTTTATAGGACTCCATAAAAAAAGAAGACTTGATATTGATGGAAGAAAAGATTGCGAAGATTGTCCAACAAGGTTCGGTTAGTAAGTGTGACATAATATTCAGCTCCAAAGTCATTTATGTTTATTTGTAAATTAATTATGTTTATTTTATTTTAGGGCCCAGAAAAAACTGATTTTCATCTGGATGTTTTAGGTAGATCTGATGCTCATAATGATGCATTTATCCAAAAAGAGCATAAAATCAATAAAGCCGTAAACTCAAACCAGGCAAATTATTACATGAATCTTGGTAGATCAACTTCTATAAAGAAGAAACAACTAGACACGAACAGTTCTCATAAAAAAGTGTTAAAATCTAATAATATTCATAACAACGCATCTGAAAAAATATACAAAAAACTTGGACAAACATACGCTATCAATATGTGCATGTGCTCACAAAAAGATAATAAATTAAATCTACAAAACAGAATTCCAATTGAATCTGTTATTGAAGAAAAAGGTAGAAAAGATAAAACCTCTATACCACAAATGTCAAGTAGTGTAAGACATACAAAACCAATCAATGCAAGTTTACAATCTCAAGAGTTCTCAACTCGGTCTAATAGCAAGTCATCAGGACAGCAGCAGGCATGTCAAAGTAATTGCAAATGCTTTCATAAAATTCCTTCAAATACTTCTATAGATAAGCTTTTAGAAACACTAGCGAAATGGAAATCTGATCTCAATCCATGTGAAACAGAAGAAGAATGTGAAAACAAAATACCTTGTTGTAATTTTTTACCTGGAAGTGAAATTAACACGTTAAATAATAAGGAACAAATGCAGAATGCGTCTAATATTCCCCTTTGTTGCAAGAAAGGCGCTGACAGTAAAAATAGCTGTAGAAATTCATTAAGCACTGATCAAAAAGAAAACACGGTTCCCGATATAGCAGAAGAATCTAAAAATAATAGTAAAATATCTTCACAATCAAGTGCGTTTGCTGATAAATCTGAGCAGATAAAATCTAGTCAGAGATCTAGTTTTGATAAAAAAAGTTCATTAAGTAATAAAAACTTTGCTCAATCACCGAGTCAACTAAATAAAATCAAAAAATTAAGCAGTATCTCTAATGAAAAGAATGCTACTGGTACAGCAACTCGTAATTTAATTAAAGAAGTTTGTTGTGATACTAATGCTCATCCAAATAACATAAACTCTGTTGTTATTGCACCAACAGAATCAGAGTATATGGGTGCAATAAATTTGGATAAAAGTAACGAAGACTTTTGCAAATGTATTACTAGAGGTAAAGTAATATCAGATCCACCTGATGAAACATATAAATGTATGCCCTGCAAATGTAGTTGTAAAAGTTTAAAAAAAAAAATGAATGCAATTCCTGATAATAACGATATTAAAATACCAGCCAACAGACTAGATAAAGATAACGAAGAAGAAAAAATTGTGAATGATACAAAAAGAAATATACCATCTGAAGTAATACAAAATTTGCAAAGCAAGAACAATGGGACTAAAAAAACTAAAACTGAAATATTTCCATGTGACTGTGGATATGATATTAAATTTTTGGGAGTTACTCTTACTGATGTCACCTTAGAAAATCAAACGGAACCTCGATATGAAGAAACGCAAGATCAACTAAAAGAACAATGTAAAAAAAAGTGTGATTGTTACAATTCAGCCAAACGAAATTCTGAACGAAATGTGGTTAGTTCTGATTGCAATGAAAATAACACATATCGTGTTAGCTTAAAAAAAACAGATATTTACAGAAATAACGTGGGCGAAAGTAAGAAAAAAGTTATGAAAAAAGAAACTGAAAAAAGTCAACTCGCTAGCGATGAAAACATTAAGAACAGATCTATTAGTGGTAAATTTGACGTTGACGAATGTAACGTTGTAAAATGTGAGTGCAAAACAAGCTTTGACAACCTTAAGAATTATATTGATATTGCTTTTCAAAACCAACTGACAAACGAAGATAAAAGTGTTGATGTGCAAAGTTTTAAAGACCGAAGGATTGGAGAAGAAAGTTGTGTTTGCTGTGACAAACAATACTTAGAGGAGTCACAAGATTTAGAAGAAAATACATTTCACTTATTAGAAGAGCATCTCAAGAAAAAATTAGAAGAATTTAAGGAATCTTCTTGTAATTCAACATGCATTCCACCTGAAGAAGAAGAAAAGTTATTTACTACAATACTGAAAAGGGTTAAACAAGTTATCACCGAAAGCACGAATAAAATTACTTGCAAATGTGTGAATGAAGAAGACAATATCAAAGGAAGTTGGAATAGAGCTTATGGCTTACTGCAGGAGTATTTAAAAACGAAAATACAACGAGTACAATGCGCATGTGTTTTGACCGAGGAAAATAGTAATAATGATAATATTTTACCTGAAGTTTTAAGTAAAGTTTGCGATTTGATAGAGCACGATTTCCAGCGTTTGAAAGATGTTTGTGGATGTAAACTCAACCTACAAGATAAAGACACAAAAAAAATATACTTTAAAGAAGAAGTACCGGAAAGAGACGGTGATGTTACTTATGCAAAAAATAATATCATTAATGAAAAAATATATAACTGCTGCTCTGTAAACCCACAAACATCTTTAGTTAGAGAAAATAATTCATCGCAAGTACCAGATTATTTAGGAATGGAGACTAAATCTTGTAACCCTTTAGAAACTTACACCAAGAATCTTCAAACATTGGAATGTGCGCATGCTAATTGTTATGAAAAAAACGTTGACGCTGAGTTATTAGGAACAATAGAATCATCAAATAATAATGAAAGTAAAGTTAAGCTTGCTCAATTTTCTAATGTACCTTATATTGCGTACGCATCAGAGTGTGTATGCAAAGACATTGAATGTACTAATAATGATGTTCTTAATGAAACTAACTTAAATCAAATTGGGAGTGTAAAAGTAATTCCAATGCCTAAACCCATTCAAAATATTAGAGTAGGAGAAACTAATTCAGGCGCCCTAATAAAAAATGAAAACTCCCCACTGGCAAGAAATCAAGTATGCGATACTACGGAAAAATATTCTGAGGCCAAACTGTTAGGTGTCTACGAAGGTAAATCTAGCCAACGGATTGACTGTGTTGATCTAGGGGAGAAAAAATACTTATGTAAACCAAATGATTCTTGCCTACGTTGCCAAAAGAATAAAATCGCCGAACCAACTGAAGTTAAGACTGAAAACGTAGCTCTTTTCCCTGGCAAACCTTACATTGGTTACACAATAGACTGCTCGTGTAATACTGCTTTAGGAGCGTGCATTTGCACAAAATCAATTGCTCAGGCTGATAATGGTGCTATGGACAGTATTATAAAAGCATCTTTACCAAACGATAAATATTACGAAAAGGTTTCTTATATAATGAAAAGCAATCCTGCAGATCATACTAATTACCACAGCGATTTACTCTCTGAAATGACTGGAGATTTGTATTTACATAATGTTTTAAAACACAAGACTTTATATGAAGATGATTTAAAACAAGATTGTGAAACTGAAGCCAGTTTTTATGATAGAGAAGACATTACTCTAAAAAACTCAAGAGAGTATTTTGAGATGGCCCATACCACAACAAATACAAATAATACCTTTGATGATAATATTAGCATGAATACTGATTATTCAAACACCGAAGCACCACTTGATTGGTGTGAATGTTGCTCACAGATACCACCCCGTGAAATGAACAGTGATCTACTTAAGCAGTCACTTTATTTTCCGGTGCCATTGAAACACGATAGCCATTCAGAGAGAACGAATGAGAAAAACGATACAATACCAAAGATGTTAACAAAACATTGTGACTGTGAACTGGTGCCAATTTGCCATGTTAAAATGTTGGTTGAAAATATAGAGAGCAAGTTAGTGAGTGCAAACTGCACATGTGATTCTATGAACCCTAAGGTGTGTCCAATACATTCCACAAGTTTTTAATCTCGTGATATTAAAATGTTTTTGTTCAACGAGTTGTACTTCTTCGATGTTTCTTTCTAATGTTTACCTGATTTTTATACCCTATTTTTAGGTTGTTTTAAATTTTCTTGAATAAAATATATGGTAAGTAAATGTTGTATTTATTCAAATTAAATTGCTTGTTTAAAAAATCCTTTTAAGGTTTTATGTGTTCTGAGATTACACTTATTAACTCCGTATGGATTTGCCTTTACAGAGTGTAAAAATACTACTCCTGGAGGTATTCTCAGTGGGGTGGAGCGTCAATATATGAAAAAAAAAACAAGTAATTGCTTTGAAGTGCGAATAAAGTATTTAACGTATCTATGTATATCTATTGATAACAGTTTCCAAGTAGGTACATCTTTTTTCATTAGATTGTCCGCCCTCTACAGTCTTCGGTTAAGTAATTTCTGTGGTTAGTCGAAGTATTGTTGATACAATTAAAAAATACGATTTATTTCCCAGAGATAGGTACATTTCTTCCGTAGTGACACTTTTAACACAACTACACTTTTATATCCTTTAAGATACACCTTAAAGATACACTTAAGATACACCTTTTAAAAATCCTACCATTGTTTACACAACACACAACAGTCCGCATTTGGGTACTCTGCTGAGCATACAATATAATTTGTTGAAGATAAATTGAATCCATCCGGACCCAAGGTAAAACTGATGTGCTCAACTAGTTGTGCCGTGGGTATTTTTGATTTCCTTCTACACAGTTGAGCTAAAAACGACTCAATCCGGACCCTCGGCACAACTACTATGCCCACCTGGTTGAGTCCTAGGAAAATCAGAAACCACTCTGATTCCTCATAGCACAATACCTCTATTCTCTCAAGCACTGATAGTATACCTCGCTTTTTTATAAAAAGTGTAGTGTGCTGTCCGTTCTGTCCGTATTTGGTGAGCGTCACAAAACAAATAACTACTTAGAAGGATGGCACAGCAAATTAAACAAAAACTCGATCAATGTTTGGCGCATACTGAATTCTCATAAAGGAATTGTCTCCAATTCTATATTACAAAAAGCAAAAGGCGTTTCTGCAAAATGTAAAAAAGATCATGTAATTCTGTTAGCATCAAAATAAAGTCGCATGTGTCAAATATGACAGATTTGCTAATAGAAAATCTGTCATATTTGACACATGCGACTGGATTTTGATGCTAAAAGAAGATACGTGATCAGCCCCCAGATCATCAATGACGAAGTTATTAGAATCAAATGGGTCATATGCTTGTTCCACCAGCAGGAGCATGAAAAAAACTCTTTAAAAAGATTTAACTAAGTAGTTTCATTTAGATTAGTTTAGATATATATAGCTACATCATTTTCGGCAATTGGCAAATTAGCAGTTTTCGAGCGCTTTTCCTATTGCTAAATAGTTCTGAGGAAATCTAAGATGTAGCTTCACCCTCTATCTTTGAAAATAAATATCACTGTCAAATCAACTTTTTTTGCTGTTATAAATTATACCAAACTCAACTATCTTTTTAGTTCCTCAAAAAGAAGTTATATGTATCAAATATTCAGAACCCTGTTCAATGATCAGAAATAATATTATGTACCTATGCTCTTGTACTATGATTTCCTGATAAAACCATACATGTTTACGCATTTACCCTTTAGTAGAAGTAGATTTCTTTATGATACAGTTCGTCCGGAAGTACCTATTTGTAGAACACCGTACTTATTTTTGCCGCCAAGCAGAGATACTTGCATTGCTATCTTCTGGACTGAAGGGTATGGGTACCAGTACATTTACAGACACATGAGGCTTAAGTTAACACACAGGTGATAAGCTAAGGTATACAGATACTTCAGATTACTAGACGTAGAGCAGTACATTACAGGGCACGTTTTTTACCTCGACCGTGACTGCGAGGTAATGCTTTTTTGTAGGATAGTAAGCACTTAACTTGTAATTTTTATGAGTACTTATTTTATACGACTTTTTGATGGGACAACTAACAACCCTTTCTTCCTACCATACCGGGCCATACCATACCATTCCAAAGTAATTCAGTTTATTTAAAAGTATTGAACAAAACAATCTAATGGTAGGATTGTTATCCTGGGTGGCTTGACCATCCTATTTTGTGGCGTGGTGTTCTTTTGGTAGGTGATAAGATAGGTACCTACTACTATAAAAAGGATAGGAAAACACGGGCGTCACACGCCTTCAATCTTATGATTTTATCTAAATTTCATAAATACAAACAGTTTTTGAAAATGAAAAGTATAACGGCATGTTTAGTTTCTATTTAAATTAGGTTGGACCTCGTTTGAATGCATGTTGTTAACTGGAGCTACATGCTGCTTCAAATGGGCTAATCTCTATGATAAATTATAGATAACAAGAAATAATCATGCTTAAATGAGGTGTTTCAGTTTATTATCGGTTTTATAGATATACCTAGCAGATGATTCGATGTTTAAAGCACTATAATATACTAATAACTGTTCTTTATTAAGTATTTGTGTGTTATCAGTACTGGTTGTGTGACTGAAAAGTGAAAAAAGTGGGTTGTATGGTGGCAAGTTACTTATTATAGTAACGAGCTAGTTTGCTCAATAACAATTAAAATTAACAAAATGGAAAACGGGATTAAGTCTGAAAATAGTTTTGGGGGCACGACAAAAGACACTGTTAAGACGAAAAGTAAGCCAAATGTTTTTTCAAGACTTTTCATGTGGTGGGTGTGTCCAGTTCTGATAACTGGTAACAAACGGGACGTGGAAGAGGAAGATCTTATAGTTCCTAGCAAAAAATACAATTCCGATAAACTTGGAGATTATTTGGAAGGGTAAGCCTATTAAATATTTAAATAAATTCTTTCAATATAGGTAAGTATTGAAAGTAGGTTAGTAGTACAATTTAGACACTACTCGGGCTTACAATAATAGTTAGCGTGATACTTCATAGCAACATAATATTGGGCGTATCTATATAATTACGAATACTGACGACTGTATTACCTCAGATTGTGAGGTGTTCATTTTTAAGACGGAAAACATAATAGACATTGTGTTTTTTTTATATCTCGTCAGCAAGACATTTCTTTGCGGTTATAAAATTACACCTACTAAGTATTTAATATAATAATGAAACTCGTGATATTCGAGATGGTGGTTCTTCAAGTCTGGGCTTCCCAGCCTCCTCCGTTATCTCTGGTAGCTCTCAAATGTTTTGTATACCAAATACAATTTCTTACATCTTTTGCGTCTTTATGGGTTGGAACCGGAGCTTAGCCGCGTGGCAATGAAGTGACAACTCAACTGTTTGGTCATCAGGTTTTCTGATCGCGCAAGTACAGATCTAATAGTATGGCAAAACAGTCTTTGTTGTTACAATGTCGTATTTTTAATAGTGATAGGCATTGGCATACGCAAGCACTAAAGTATTTTCTTATCAAATAATCTGGTTTGTTTTCATGTATTTTAATAAGTACTTAAATTAAAACTAATAATTGGTAGTTCTACCCACTAGTAGTAAGTAAACCTACTCTCGCAGAAACATAACGGTTTATTTTTATACTCCATAGGTATTGGTTTGCAGAATACAAAAATGCGATTGCAGAAAATCGTGAGCCTAAATTATGGAAGGCTATGGTTCGGGCTTACTGGTTGCAGTACATGCCTGGAGCCTTATACATTCTTGCTATTTCTGCAGTAAGGTGAGAAAAATACAACCATTTACAATGAAAGCTACAGCTCGGAAATTAGCCATTCCAGGAATAAAACTCGGTCTAATCCGACATCATTCAATTATGATTTTGAGTTTCAGGATTCTACTATCTTATCGATCTTCTTATCATCTATCTATATTATATATATCAAAATTTTGAATGCGATATTTACAGCAGGAACACATTGCCTTAATCTGACCATAAGTGGTAAAATATTTTTTCTAAGAAGGGGTAATAATGATACACTTCAGTTTTTGGCTGACATCCTGTATATTTTTGTTTTACCACTAAACATCAGGTGGGCTATTTCGTTATTCCTGCAACAAATTGTATAAAAAAAACATCTGTGTTAATTGTGCAAATGTTTGTTTTTCATGTTGATTAACCCACAAACTACAGCACTGAAGGCAGAGCTACTACCAAATGAGCTGTGAGGCACGTTCTGTAAACAGTGAAGAACGACAGTTCACTACATTATGTGATTTATTACAGAATATACCAACCTATATTATTCGCATCACTTCTCTCATACTGGACTGTAGACTCGATGATGTCTCGAGAGGAAGCTACGTACTATGCTCTCGCTATGCTTGGACTGAACTTCCTGAACATGATGTGCCAGCACCATAACTCACTATTTGTTGCCCGTTTTGGTATGAGAGTCAAAGTCGCTGCATCTTCGCTGCTTTACAGAAAGGTTTTACAATTTACCGATTTTGTTTATTCATATTAGCTAGGGCTATTCCTCTCCTTGTCATAATGGACTTTATTTTATCTTGATTTAGGCACAACAACAAAATATTATTAGTAGTCTAGGAAACTAAAAGTGATATTATTATTCATATTTCAATTCGGCTTGCGTTCAGGCTATTTGCAAAGATAATGAAAATATATCGTGAGTCGAATATAAAATATCAAACATAAAAATGGATTAGTTGAGATTACTTACACAAGGATGCATCAGTCTAGAACAGTATTTAATACGAGTAGATACTAAACTTGTATAACGTAATAGTAGCACATAGACGTACCTACATCTGTAGATGTTCCTCTCGTCAGTAAGACATAAGGTGGATTATAACTTTTTAAACTATCATGGTTTTGATCAATATTTTGGATAGAAACGGGATATTTACCATGATTTTTTTTTTTTTCAAAAATCATGGTAAATATCCCGTTGCTATCCAAAATATAAGGTTGATTACCACGAAATCCATACGAATAGGTGATATTTGCTGACATGTGATAGTAGCCTATACCACAGACCGCGCCGTGACACTAATTTGAATACCTCTATACCTATAGAAAAAAAGCACACTAGTACTAGACTAGACTATCTACATTGGAGCATGATAAATATCTGAGTGCTATTATGATAAATATACGTAAGTACTATGGTACTTGTAGTTTTTGCATATCTAAGACGCCACCGGAAAGCCTAGTTATAGGTTTCGGACTTTATTTTTTAATAAAGCTTAAATTTCAGCTGCTACGTATGAGCCAAGTGTCGCTGGGAGATGTAGCTGGTGGCAAGCTGGTAAACCTACTGTCCAATGACGTGGCACGTTTCGACTACGCCTTCATGTTCATGCACTATTTGTGGGTGGTTCCGATCCAAGTGGCCGTGGTCCTCTACTTCCTTTGGGATATAGCTGGGTACCCACCATTCGTGGGACTTTTTGGAGTCGTCATCTTGATTTTGCCCATACAAGGTATACACATTAATGGTGACACAAACGCGTATCGTAAAGCAGCTGCTGAATTAGAAAACGAAGTGGATCCTACTGGACTACTAGAATATTGCACAATGAATAATATGTATCAATCCTAAAAATTTATCAGTTTGTTGTGCTATAAATGCTGACGACTCAGAATGAAACGACAAAAATAGTACCTAATCAGATAATATAAACCCGATTACTCTCAATCTAGTGATTCATTACGTAGTCTACCGAATAAAAATTCCAAAGTAGTACTTTGGACTTCAAACTAAAGAACTACAAAAAGGACTAAAGAAGCTTTACTATGCCATCTTGATGTGGTTTAATTCGCTGGATTGAAGTTTAACTTCTCTGAAATCCAATAAAAAGCTGACGGTACCTACCTGCTGAATAACCTTTTACTTCTCTTGTCTTTATTTTGAGTATTATAACCCTTAGAACACCTTTAATTATGTTGTCTGGAGACTTAAAAGTGAGTAGGATAAGGTTAATTAGAATTTTTAATTATTCACTCCATAATGTGGTTTCCGAAGACCGCATCATTGCGCGACCAAATTTGAATCAAATTTGACCTGAACCTTCGAAGAAGGTATTGAAATGATTGGGCGTTCATATTTTATTTGTTTCCAAATTTTACTGGCTTAATCAGTTATAGTCTACTTACTTTGTTTCGTAACTAATTATATAATCCTAGAAAATTTGATAGTTTTAAATATACCTATTCGAAAATAAAAGAATCGGAATATCAGGTACTCTCTCAAACTTTGATACAGTAATTAGGGTCTGTAGATAGTCAGTTCTGTAAGTAACCGAACAGTTTATTTCAGGTGGTCTTACTAAATTAACTGCTATTGTTAGACGAGAGACTGCACAAAGGACTGACAAGAGGATCAAACTGATGAGTGAAATTATCAATGGAATTCAGGTACAAACCTATCCGGTTTTACCATTTTTACATAACTTATGTAGTATCTAGTAGTATCTTTTATACCTATTAGTGCTAAAGTGACACTACGCATGTCTTTGTTCGCGTGAAGTTATTTTAAAACTGAACTTCAATCCCTGTTACAGAGTTTAATTTCAAGCATTCCTTTCTTGGTATAACCCTACGCACCAAACCAAGTATACAACCATCGGTTTAGGCCTTGCGTTATCTATATGCCAGTCAGTTAGGACACAGTTCTTATAATTCGTATAGACATAGATTACATACATTACGGACTTGTCTGCTGTGGAACCGGAAATCTCTAGTGGATTGGGTTCGATATTAAAAAAAAGATCGATATTAATTTGTTATACAATCACTAAGATCGTGGTTTCCACAGCTCAGCCCATTTTCTAGCTCCAAATCTAACAACGGTTTAACTTAAATTCTGTACCTACTGTGATTCTGAGATCCACTCACTGGCTTTTGTGTCATACGAGCTCGGTTTTGTATGGAGTCACGACAGTTTTCAAATACCTGCCGGAGATACGATACATAAACCGTCGAAAATACTTAGAATCGCATTATTGATAAAAGTTTCACAGTACTTTCAAATCAAAGCTTCTAATTTGAACAAACAAAATTTGGTTTTGATTTACAGGTCATTAAAATGTATGCCTGGGAAAAACCGTTCCAACTGGTCGTGAGGGCTGCCAGAGCATACGAAATAGCTGCCTTGAGGAAGTCTATATTAATTCGCAGTGTTTTTATGGGATTCATGCTGTTCACTGAGAGAACCATCATGTTTATGACGTGTTTGGTTCTTGTTCTCTCAGGTACCATGGTCACTGCGACATTGGTAAGTAATACGATTTATTAGCAATCTATATGTCATTTTCTTGTATCAATAGCTGTGGAACGTGGATGAAGACAAGGTTTTGTTCCATAACCTGGTCTACATAATATGACCTGCTTGATGTTAAGCGGTTACATCTGCCTATTATATTTAACACATTATTGAATGTTTTCAGATTTACCCAATCCAACAATACTTCGGTGTTATTCAGATGAATTTGACCTTTATTTTACCGTTTGCTATCGCGAATATTTCTGAAATGTTGATATCCCTGGAACGTATACAAAATTTCTTAGTTATGGGTAAGATTTTTAACTTATTTATCTAAATCATAGTTCTAGGCGTAAACTAATAGATGAGCAGCAGCATCCCTTGTGAACTAAACAACGACTCTACGGTCAGCGATCCGCTTGACAAGCGTGCGGACTGTGGCAAACTCCTCGAAGTATTATAAGGCCTATGTCCAGCTGTGACCATATTCATCCGGATGAGGTGATGCAAAGTAAAAGCAGTACTTTGGCTTTTTGATTATGATCCAAGAACCAAGCTCGGCAGAACGTTCAAATACTTTTTTTTTACCTTTGAAGGCTGGTAACTAAGCAAATCAACTGAATTACTCCGTAAAACTAATCAAAAGTACCGTAAGACAAAGGATACATAACATACATACAAACCAATACGCGGCTAAGTTTTATGTAAACTGACTCAAGTGCATGCGTGCTATCGGGCACACTTCAGTGACAACTAATCGACTTCCGTGATTGTATAACACACACAAGGACCTCTTAAAAACTAATTGGCATTACGAGCATCTCTGGTACTCGTAGATGATTTATACAGCGTCTGGTGCAATATTTCACTCAACCCAACTTACGGGACGTGGTAGTTGAAGATCTTAGATGGAGGCTTGCCTGTATTAACCATCATCACAGCTTTGTCGGCCAAATCAACCAGACAAATAAGGTGATTAAGCACGGACACTAAGCCACGGATTTCCTCACAGCGTTTTTCTTCACCGTTTGAGAGCATTACGCACATACACTTTTCGAAAAGAAAAATCAGTTGTACACGACTGGATTTAAACCACCATTGATTAGGATTACTACTAATACTCTTTTAAAAGTACCTCTTAGTTTGTTATTAATTGGCTGAGAACTCACTTAGCCAACGTAAAAAATAATTCACAATTTGAAAGGAACTTACATGTATTTTTTGTTGTAGATGAACGTGAAGATTTAACTTCTATGCCAAACATTAAAGGCAATTCCAGTCCAACTAAGTTCTCCCGGGGCAACAAAGACTCTCTTCCTGAACCTAGTTATATTGTTTCACAGAAGTTCTCTCAAAAGGATGACTCTGGCGATGGTCTTGCATCGGGTAAATTTAAACTTTATATTTAATCATTCGTACTACTATAATTGAATCGCCTCTGTTACTGCTTTAGTTATTAGATTTCATGTGTCCATAATTCTAACAGTATTCAAACGTGATACGTAATTTTTCATACAAACGTATACTACGTAAACGGAAGTACTTACTACTCATAATCATCGTACTACGTCAGCTTTAAAATCCATTTTTATTACCTAACTTTATTCTGAGAAACCTTGTCACTAAAATTTCAGCCTTGAAATTTTTAGGGTATATTTATATTAGTTCGTAAAGACCAAAAAAGCAATTTCTGTTCAACCCCCGATCGGAAAGCATCGGTGGTTGAAGCTTGTATTAAAATTACATCGCGAGAGTAATATATATATATATAAATATATGTTTAATATAGCCTGCATTCACACAAAGCCGATTCCGCTTGATTCCGCGTTGTAATAAGTATTTTTATTTAGTTCTAGTAAACCGTCGCGTGTCTGTAGATGTCGAATACCCCGTTGAGTTGTTAAAAGTCAACGCATCTTGGACCAGTTCAAAGGAACACGCCAATCTTACTCTTAAAAACCTTTCTCTCCGACTGCGCAAGGAAAAACTATGTGCTGTTATTGGACCTGTTGGATCAGGAAAGGTACACAATAAACTTGCTTAGTCTGTTATATAACTGTATGTATTTGTCTAAGCATATATTTTTATTTTTCAGTCGTCTCTACTCCAAGTGATTTTGAAAGAGTTGCCGATAGCCTCAGGAAGTATGAAATTGAAGGGGAAAATCTCTTATGCATGCCAAGAGTCATGGCTGTTCCCAGCGACCGTCAGAGAAAATATCTTGTTTGGATTACCGTATGAATCTACTAAATATCTTGAGGTATAAAATTAAAAGTATGATTACAATCACTTCGATATGTTTATTCGTTTATTGAGGATCGCTTGAATGTTATTATGGTTGGCATTTTTTATTTATTTATGATCAGAAATGTCTTTTTACGGGGTGGTCGATTTTGCATACTATTAGATTGACTCTTCATTATGGCATGGTATAATCATGGAGGAAGCCTTTACCCAATCAGGGGTTCTTGCATACAAAATAAGAAATAAAACATAAGTTTAGTACCAACAAATCATTTCATTTAACTAACAATTTAAAATTCCTAATAGAATATACTCGGAGAAGGCTCGGGAAAGAGAAAACTGGAAGTCTTTGCGGGAGGCTTTTGCCCAGCAGTGGGACGAAATAGGCTAGGAAAAAAAAGATATACTGTTAAAATGCAAGAAATAAAAGGCTTTTTTTTATATATATATCATGGTATTTGTATAGTGTTTACTATGGTAGCATGTAGTAATATTATTTTACAGGTGTGCAAAGTTTGCTGCTTGTTGCCTGACTTCAAACAGTTCCCGTATGGAGACCAGTCGTTGGTGGGTGAGCGGGGAGTATCGCTTTCTGGAGGACAAAGGGCGAGAATCAATTTGGCTAGAGCTGTTTATCAAGAAGTAAGCTAGATAAATTTACTGATGTGTTGTGAGTTATGTGAAAACTATTTGAAAAATATGTAATGCAGGTGCCTAACTATTTTACTGTAGGTGATTATTAGGTATTCAATACCATTCATATACCCTTATCCATCTGTTATTCAGATCCCTTTGAATCGCATTATAAACTTATTGAATAAGATGTATAGGTAGACTATCCTTTTACCTTTGATAAGTTCGACGTAACTTTGTTATAATTACGAGTATACCATGTTTTGTCGCTTTCAATCAATTTTGAAACTTCCTGTTAATACAAAAGACAAAACACAGTATAACTATTTTAAGGTTGCGCTGAGTTTGATAGTTATTACCGGGTGTTATAAGACCACTTCTAGATACTCTAGGATCGTGTAAAGCTACAGCAAGGTCTAATAAAATACCACTTAGGAAGGCGGACTTGCTACCACTAGACCACCAAGTGCGTAGTATAATTATAATATTAAACTATTATTTTTTAACGACGTAAATATGGTTCTTATAGACTGTAAACAGTAAATTACACAGTATGTATCTGTAACAGTAGTGTGTGTGTTTGATAAACAGTAAATTAATCAAATCCACATTATTTTACTTATTTATTCCAGGCAGATATATACTTGCTAGATGATCCTCTATCCGCTGTCGACGCCAACGTAGGGCGGTTGCTGTTTGAGGGATGCATCAAGGGGTACTTGCGCGGGCGAACCTGCATTCTTGTCACACATCAAATTCACTATCTTAAGTCAGCTGACCAAATTGTAGTTTTCAACGAGGTAAGCATGGATTTAGTATAAAAATATTTGTATTGTATTTTGTATGATATACTTGAATATAATGTTTCAATTCGCAGGGTTCAATTGAAAGTATGGGCACATATGACGAACTGATAAAAACTGGCAAGGAATTTTCACTTTTACTGCAGCGTCAAGAAAGCAAGGCCGAAGAGGGTGATCCTCAGGTATGTAGCCAATCATTTTTTGACTCCTTATCACAAATAAGTGACCCTCCCGCCCCAGGTGGCTAAAAAATGCTTGCTCAAATATCTACAAGAATATTATGATTCCAAACTTTCAATGCAGGTTTGAATAAATAAGGTACAAACCAAAAGCTAAAGCATTATTGGCATCTATGGTTTTCCTTTTGTAGGCTTTAGCATGATCAGTCATCAAATGGTTCAATGTAAAGGCAATTCTTTGTATAAAATGCTGTTAAAGCTTGCGCACCAACCCATGCCAAAATAATGAACCACGCTGCGCTGCATAACAGTGTGGGGGTGTGTGTGTGAAGTGTTATGTTAATAACATAACACTTCAAATGCAAGCCATTACGAAAATTAATTATCTTCACCCAACTGCCTAGAATGATCGTAAGGTTTTTCGGATGTATGTATAAATGTATTTTCCTTTGTAAGGTAACGCAGCATAAACGACATGATGAATTAGTAAATCGTGTAGGTATCGATGGAATCGTATGAATTATGATTGTGACCTAGAATGGATAAACTGCATTCAGCAAAAAATGAACTAGATGTCAGTCTTTAATAATTACTTTTTACCTCTAGAAAGGACCATTAAATCGCTCCGTTTCAAAAACATCAGCCAAAGGTGAAGAAGGTGAAGATCTAGAAAAGAAACAAACCATGGAATCCGAAGAAAGGGCCAAAGGCAACTTGAAATTTGATGTTATTCTTCAATGGTTCAAATCAGTGCGATCCATCTTTATTATTTTCCTGACAGTATTCGCGTTGATTTTGACGCAAGGAGCCGCAACTACTGCTGACTACTGGCTCAGTTTCTGGTAATTAATATCGTATTTTATAGGTAGGCTTACCTAATAATAAAAATATATAATTTAAATGGCTACATAATATTGAATTGAACATATTTATTGTTAATCGATCGAGTTATTGGTCATCGATCGATTTTTTGGAGAAATAATTAATATCTAGCGACCCGCCCGGCTTTGCACGTGTAGATAGATAGATAAATTAGTACCTTAAATGTAGATATAGAAAGATTACTTTTATAGCAAATTTTTGATACTTTGGGAAGAAAATTAGTTAGTATTCTAGCACCGGCGATGGGCTTGCAACCTGTCACGTATGGAATACTAACTACTGCAAAATGTGGGTGTGTACCAAATGTACTATTAAGACGTTGACCACTCCACTTAGACATCCTTGAAGAGATCGGAAGGGATATCTACCGTGCTCGGGGATTAAAGTTGTGATGCTATTTTAGATAAATGATTGAACGAGTACTATATGCAACATTATCAGGATTAGGTGTAAGTTTATTTAAAAGACGTGGTTAATCAGTTAAAACGTTTGTGTATTTTTGTTTACAGGACTAATAACGTCAATGAATATGAACAGACACTAGAAGATGGGGAACTACTTGGTAAGATTATTAGTCACAGATAAGAATTCTTAGATACTTCAAATTATTTATGAGGTTTTATTTTCAGATACTGAATGGGGTACTCAAATGGGCGTACTAACTACGTCACAATACCTAATAATTTACGGGTCAGTCGTTCTGGCAATCATTATATTTGCTCAATTCAGAATCTTTGCTTTTGTGTCAATGACGATGCGTGCATCTGCTAACATGCACGATATCATCTATCAGAAGCTTATCATTGCTGTCATGAGGTTTTTCGACACCAATCCTTCAGGTGAGTTCATATTAATAATAATAATAATAAGACCGACAATGTTAGACGTACCAAGCAGTAAACATACTAATTAATTACGAATATATCCCAAAAATCTAATTATTCCTTTAATAGTCAAAATAATGCGCAATAACATAATATGTACTCAAATTATCTCTCTATTAAGTCTCTTCCTAGAAGTTTCTCTTAATCTCAAAGTTTAGAAGTAGTATGGATAGATGCGAATTGCCTTTTAGAGTTACGAATTATGAAAAAGTTTTACCGTCTGTCCTGTCAGAGTCTCAGGAGAGAGAAGGTAGGTTCCAAAAGATGCAAATGATTTAATATAAATCCACTTAAAAATTTTAAATGTATTTTACAGGTCGCGTATTGAATAGGTTCTCCAAAGACATGGGAGCGATGGATGAGTTCCTGCCGAGGAACATGTTGGAGACCGTACAAATGTATTTGTCTATGGCCAGTATTCTAGTGCTTAATGCGGTGGCTCTTCCCTGGACGTTGATCCCCACAGCCTTCCTCATGGTGTGCTTCGTTGTCATGCTGAAGTGGTACTTGAATTCTGCTCAGGCTGTAAAAAGGTTGGAAGGAACCAGTAAGTAGTCCTACCTAGGTTGAAGTTAAACCCAAGTGAAGCACTGATGGTCCTCAGCTAAATACATCGACAACATCAAAACACTATTTCGCACGCTATGTGCGTCATAAGGAGTTCAACTGGTTGATAATATTGTTTAATATAATGGTAACAACCTTACCAGCATTTGAAATATTAAAAACTGGTGATTGTAATAAGGTTATTAATTTTACTTCCAGCAAAAAGTCCTGTCTTTGGCATGATCAACTCTACTATATCAGGGCTCTCTACCATTAGAAGCTCTAACTCGCAAGATAGACTCCTAGCCAACTTTGATAATGCTCAGGTAGTGATTTTGTTAAAATCTAAGAAAATTAGCAAGAATTGGTTTTTATGTTCTCTTTTTTTAATAATAATATATCTGTTTTTATGTGTAATTTTATTTTCAGAATCTACATACAAGCGCCTTCTACACCTTCCTGGGTGGGTCCACTGCATTCGGATTATATTTGGACGGGCTCTGTCTGCTGTATCTTGGGATAGTCTTGGGGTTGTTTATTATTGTTGACTTCAGTAAGTTGTATACGATAACTATTGATTTTTCTTATATTTGTGACTTTTATTGTATTATTATTGTTAGTTGGATCTAAGCTTTGGAATTGATAATATTACTTAGTCAAATTTCATTACGCCAGTGTTTTGTTCTACTGCTACGTGGAGATCTCCCTCAAATTCTTCATTCTCGTTAAAGATATTCATATTTTCATCTTCAGGTTCGATGATCCCAGTGGGCAGCGTGGGTCTCGCTGTGAGTCAGTCCATGGCACTTACAATGCTGCTGCAGATGGCTGCCAGGTTCACCGCAGACTTTCTTGGTCAGATGACGGCGGTGGAGAGAGTGCTAGAGTACACTAAACTTCCTATTGAAGATGATATTGATAACGGACGTAAATATAGTCACTTACCTTTTATTGTCTTATTATGTGTCTTGTGTGCCTATGGTTATATCTAGCTATGATTTCAGTTATTTTTTGTAATGCTTTTCAAAATAATGGAACTATTTAGATTTGATCTAAACAGCATTGATCAGCATTGTGTAGTGCAGTTTGAATGACGTTGATTTAAAATGTTATGAGGCTTTAAACCGCTGAATAGATCTTATCTGTGTGATTCCCATTTTTATGGTAAACCACTCAATGTTTCTTGATCATACAAATTATGAGCTAAGGCATTCACATGATAAACACGTAATGTATTATTCAAACAAACGGTTAAAGTTACAGTGAAAAACAATGCTTGTGAACTTTAGCGTACGGTAATATAATAATAATAATAATAATAATGCTGGACAATCCACACAGCATCATCTAGCCCCAAGCTAAGCAGAGCTTGTGTTATGGGTACTAGATGACTGATATACTTAATACAATATTATATTACATACATAGATATTTTTTATTATACATAGAAAATACCCAGAACACCCGGAATAAATATTTGCAGATCGTACAAACATTTATCCCAAGGCGGGAATCGAACCCGCAACCTCTGCGTCGCAGGCGGAATAATACATGTAGTAAGGCTGTATTGGAGAATTTATTCCAGCACACGCACCAAACTTTCCTGTTTATTTCATTAAAAATATCCCAAGCTTTTTTAGATGCTCGAGTGCAAAAATATGCCTTATAATAAAAGGCGTTACTTTTTATTGCAGCCACTCAGCCCCCGAAACAATGGCCATCGGATGGAAACATTAAATTTGAAAGTGTGTTCATGAAGTACGGTCCCGAGGACCCTCCGGTACTCAAGGACTTGAACATCGATATTCTGAGTGGTTGGAAGGTATTGTTTTCATGAAAATATACATTTACAATGCGTTTTTTTTAATAAAGAAATAAGAAAAGAAAAGAATAAGCATCACGAATATAATCCCCAAGCACGGTAGATATCCCCTCCGATGTCTTAGTATATGCGTGTTTTTATATAGGAATTAAACTGATTAGTTCTGAAAAAACTGCATTGTTAAATAATTTTTATTTTAGGTTGGTGTCGTTGGGCGCACCGGAGCTGGAAAGTCATCATTAATATCTGCTCTCTTCCGATTGTACAACATCGAAGGTAGCGTCAAAATAGACGGGATTGATACTAAAGGCATCGCCAAAAATGTAAATATAGTTTCAAATTTCCTTACTCCATTCCAAATTGTATCGAAAGTAATATGGCAGTAAACAATGAATTGTACATCGTATGAAAAGTTATTAGTAAAGCTAATATTAAAAAATAAACATTGTATAGGTAATACATAACACTATTTTTACATTTGCAGAACTTAAGGTCTAAGATATCAATAATACCTCAAGAGCCGGTGCTTTTCTCGGCAACTCTGCGTTACAACTTAGATCCGTTTGATGTGTACAGCGACGATGATATTTGGAGAGCTCTGGAGCAGGTACGAACCTACATACTTAACATTCAATACCACATTCATAGTTACAAGACTACAAATTAAAAAATTTAATAATTTTTACATTTATTAACCTTCCAAATGGTATCAAAACTCAAAAACACTACTAACGGGCTAATGGACGCTCTCGGGATATTGAAACCATAAGAAGTTAGTTAGAGGTGTAGCTCTAACTATTTATAATTTTTCTTATCCTCTTGTGTAACCTAGTAGGTATTCAAAGTATTATCCATTTGTATATTTTTTTCCACTTGGTTTTTTTTTAAGTCTTCAATGTACACCGATAGAATGTAAACTTCATGACTCCATTGTTGTCTGGTAGATATTGCTGTTCAGCGAAAAGACTGCTTATTGTATGTAGCATTATTATTAAGTTTTTATTTTTGTTTATCCTTCAGTTGTGGTGTGCAATAAAGTATTTGCTATCTATCTAAATCACGTTAAAGAGTTTTTATTCATTAATTTAACATTTGTTTATGATTTCAGGTAGAGATGAAAGAATCCGTTTCAGCGTTAGACTCGAAGGTGGCGGAAGGTGGAAGTAACTTCTCGATGGGACAGCGCCAGCTGCTGTGCCTCGCACGCGCTGTCTTGCGCTCCAACAAAGTTCTCGTTATGGACGAGGCAACCGCCAATGTTGACCCTCAGTAAGTTATTTATTCAGTTTAGAAGTTTGAAATTAGCACTGGTGACCGAAAGATCGAAGAGCCATCGGCAAGCGTGGTACGGGCATGTCATGAGGAGAGATGAAAGTCATGTAACCTAGAGAGTGGTGAATATTAATTTGGATTGATATGTGGGTAGTTGGGTACTGTGTGAAAGATGACATGGGATAAGAATGTTGTGCGGTTTTTTATTTCATTGTATAAACTTGAATGAAACCTTTTTACATCCGTTTTGGGGATAACAGCTTAATGAAACCCTTACTAAGTTTTAAGTTAGGTAAGCTACTATAGGTAAGCTATCTAATTCTACGAAACGAAATCGCATGAACATTCATTTAGTACTTCTTGCGTGATGCGTGTTATCGTACAAACTTACAAACATTTTTTCTTTAAAGTCGACACCGTTTTTTTTGCCTTATTTAAAGTACTATTAGCAAGATTTTGGGAAAATACTTTTCTGCAGGTTTATATATTTTTTAAAGTTTAGAAGAAGATTTACTTAGCTTCAGGGAGAATTTTCCCCCTTTGAGTGTATAGTTTAGTGGGAACGACCCGGCCTTCTGATCCTAGGGTCGTACACTTGAATCCAGTCGTACACCAATGGATTTTACTATTCGACATTAGTTTCGATTACATGTATAGAAATTATTAAAAAGTGAGGGTATGTGCCAAAAGTAATATTTGAAAGTCAATCTGCCTAGCTCTTTAGGCATTCTCAAAGAATCTTGAGTTGGTGTAGGTACTACTTGGTACAACTCAACTACAACAAAACGCATTTCCTGTTTAAATTCCAACCAATCCTACCTCCTACTGCTATCTGGGATGCCTTAAAAAAATAATTATTTTCTAAATAATTCTCATAAGAGTTCACTTCACTTTACATTGTAAAATGTTTTCAAACGTGTACCTATCAAATAAATAAAACTGCTACAAAGGCTACGCCGTAGCACAAATTGATTCAAAGTTTTTTCTAAATATAGTTCTCAACTTACTTAGATTCTGTTGAGATTCGTGTTAAACTTTGTGAAATTATTTCAGAACGGACGCGCTGATTCAGAAGACTATTCGTAGCGAATTTACCAACTGCACGGTGCTCACAATCGCCCACCGACTTAACACTATCATGGATTCAGACCGCGTACTTGTCATGGACAAAGGCGTGGCAGCTGAGTTTGACTACCCCTTCATCCTGCTCCAGGACCCTAACAGTATCTTCAGTTTTATGGTTCGGGAGACCGGCGAAAGTATGAGCAAAGTCCTATTTGAAGTTGCTAAGACTAAGTACGAGAGTCGCAATAGTTAGATATTGTAAAAGCCTATACAAGTGTATCGATAGTAGTATAAGTAGGCAATAATAAGTACGCGTTGTGTAAAGTAAAGGCAGTACTGCTTTCTCGTGTAAAATGTGCATGTGCCTTAGATAAAGTTTGTGTGCTTAGAAATACATACAATATAATGTATACAGAGGCAACATAGACTAGATAGAAGCAGACAGTTGCTTCTTGTTCACGCGTGACCTATGACGACGACGAGGGTTCTTCTTTTGTATAAATCCGTGCTTAAATTGTATAGTTCTGTTACAAATAGTTTTATTTAATAAGGAAAACATTTGAATTATAGATATGTGGCAGATCAAGGTTCTTTAATTTGTCCATAAAATAAATGTAATAATACAGTTTGAGAAATGCACCTTGATACCAGCTAGGCAGTGACTTTTAATACAAATTAAACTAACGCTACTATTAGGGCTAGCGCACACTGGCATGCTAAATAATACTAAATTATATGTTTAATATTTCAATTGGTTAATATGCGCTGCTTGTTGGTATTGTGTAGGTATACACGCGGGTAGAAATTTCAATTTCATTACCTATTTGCTTACTGTTAAGTTGCTGCAGTGAACTTTCACATTTTACAGTAGGTTATTTATTTATTAGTAGATCATCATGATATTTTCGAAATTTTGTCCCATGATTAATCAATAGGTGGTACCGTTCAGTATATAAAAAAGTACTTTGTGGTGGTACCTAGGTAATGAGACAAATTTTGAACCACGCACGGTATGGTAATCACAGAGTACTTATCTACGTTTTTGTATAAAACGACTGATGGATTAGATCTAAAGTATTTGGTGACTAGACTAGACAGTAGTGTAGTCACCAAAAAGTTTTTATTTGAATACCGTAGTACAGTAATACAAAAATACTCTGCATCTGTAGCAGACTATCACAGTACTTTTTATACTACGAGTATAAGCTGAAAAAGCTATCTCATCTGTGGTTTACATCACAGGTTTTCATTTTTTACCAAAACAAAATAATCAAAACGAACAAATATATAAGATTCCGCGTAATCCCACAATTCCACGCTAAAATAAACTCGTAAACGCCTAAAATATGTTTCGCAGCTAAAACACTTACAGTACCTACTTTAAAAGCCAACCATTTACTGTAACTAAGAAAACAAAGGCCAAACTATCTAAGGATACTCTTAGTGACCAGCAAGTGCAAGACCAGCCAGCGATGGGCTGCTGTGGAGGTACTGAGAGTGTAAGCACGGTGGCAAAGTGCTGCAATAATTCTCTATTCAAGAACCCGCATGTTCTGTACATTACAGCTTTGCTGGTAATGGTCATCATTTACCTATCTTGGAACCTCTATCAGTGTCAAATATGCGGGTAGTTATCCACATTTCACCTATGTAAGTATTACCTATACCTAGTTTATATATACCCTAAAATGAAACGCAGGGTGTTATGTTCGAGGCCGTAAAGCCTCATCTACACGACACTGCTCTCGCATAGTCCTCAATGAGCTTTGTTACTTTAGATCCCAGTATTATTTGTGGCCGTAACTCTTAGGAGGAACCTCAGTGCCAAAGCGTTTTTATCCTCTAGCATGCTGGGCGAACCATATGTCTCGGTATGGTCCTTAGGTTGATTACCGGTAAGCCATGGCTTGGTACATCCACCGCCAACCTTCACCACTGTTTTCTACAGAAAAAGAAATAGTGAAATAGTACCTATTTCCCACTATTACACACACAAGTTTCAGTTTGAAGAGTAAATTTCAGGGACATGTTGTTTTTTCATCAGTAACCGTTCAATGCCTATCGTTATGCCTCAAGTTAATAAATATGGAGCATAGTAGTGCACGCTCCAAGCGTTGGCCAGCTGTTAGTTCCATAGATAAATGGTATGAAAAATTTTGTTAAATAAATAAAATAAAAAAAAATAAAAAAAATGCTTAGTAGAAATTCAAGGAACTAACTATTTTTTCAACGGACCTGTGACATTTTATTAACTTGAAACTACCTACTTGAATGTAAAGGTTCCAATATCCTAGGGTGTGTGACCAACAAGGTAATGCTTTGTTATAGGTGATGGTTGCTACTTAACATCAGGTGGGCCATATGCTTGTTCTACCAGCCAGTAGGTACCATAAAAATACGTCAACGGCATGAAAACGTGCATTTCAAACTTTCTGTCTGATGATTTTTTTATATACAACTTATTGATGGAACAAGCATATAACACACGCTAGCACAGAGCGGTCAGAATAAGGAAACTTTTGAACCAAATTTCAAGAGTGAGTATTTCATTAAACTTTTAGTTTTGACTTTATAGGAAACTAGATTCCTAACTCAGATCTTAGGTCTTACTACCCAGCATTTGACGAACCTACATAATAACAACGTATTTATTGTTATTTAATGTATGATCACTGAACCCACTAACGTTCGTACCACGCTAACCACTGAACCTATAAATGCCGGTCGTGCAATTCGTTATTGGCACTCATATTAGACCTTAGCAGCCATGACCTAACATTCGATTTTGGGGATCAATTTATTAACCTCCAAAAATACTGGTATATTTACCAGTTCTTGTGAGGTCTATTACCTACTTTTCCTACAATAGAATACAATATTGTGCTTAAACTAATATTGCCACCTTTTATGGTTACCCTTACAAAGGCCAATTAATTACGCAGTATTTTAATAACGTGGTTGATTTCAATTTTGTGATCAGAGAATCAAAATAGCTTGGGATTTCCATTACAACACATTACTGGAAGCCGCATTGCAGTGCTGTTGTTGAATTAAGCACAGTGCTTAATTAAACCAAATGCTAAATTATGTAAACAGACGGCAATAATATACACATTTGATTAAGTTTGTTTTTTGTCTTTAGAGGATTAGATTATTACGAGGGAAATTGTTGTGTTGCGTTGATACTAGGATCAAGGGATTATACAAAGATTATAACAAAGGGATCATAATTTGGTTCTTAAGCTAGGTACGTATACTTATAGATACAGATTACATATGCTATTCTTTAGTCTAGACGACCTATTATTACTAGAGTATAGAATAGAATTGAGTATAGATAAAAACTTCATACTGACATAGTCAAATGTTCTGTCAAACTCAAATTTTATCAAATTATGATTTTTAATTTGAAGCTGGATTGTAAATAATTTAATATTCCAACTATTTGAAAACATGGACCTTCGTTAGGTGCATAATTATGTATCATTCAAAAGAATCGTAAGATGGGTTGCTGCCGTGGGGGATGCACTAACGAAAACTGGGAGGTGTTCTTTGAAGATCACAAAGTTGAGGGATTTTTGCTGAGTCTGGTAGTAGTTGCGCTTTTTCTCGCGTATCGGCTTTTCCGATGCCATCACCCAAGGCGCCGCCTGCTGTGCTTTTGACCAGGTAATAAATATTAACATGAATAAGTGATTTTTTTGACAATCTAAACAGTGGTTGATTGTTGTCTACTACCTACTGTTTCGTGAAGTTATCTGCAAATCCAAAAAAAATAAAGTAAAAAAAGTTTATCTTATTACAAATAAAAAACATAAATACTCAAAAGCTTATATTTTTTCAAATTAAACTGTCTACTCTAATACCACTAGATATCACAAGTCAGTACAAAACTTAATATAAGTAATATATCTGAAAGTATAGGTACACAATAAATTAACAACTTTTACATTAAAACATGCCATAAACTACATAAACATGAGCAACCTGTAGAAGTCTATTGCTGGACATAGACCTTCGTTCCTTCGGTTCATGGTCGCCACTGGAGAACCTTTATTCCCCAGCGGCTGTCGGTTCTGATTCTGAGAGCTATGTCAGTGGTCTTAGTTCTTCTATAGATTTCTGATTCTAGCTTACAGTGAAACTCCCAGTATAACTGGCACCAAAGCATAGCATCTCACCCTTTGTGTGAATTTGAGCTTTTGTATGCAGCTAATAGGTAGCTACCACGTCTCAGTTTATAAGCCATCACACTGGTTACACGCATATGAACATACAAGCTGTTAATTTTTTTATTGTAGGGCAATTTTAAATTTCTAATGCGTTTCTACTGAAAGCACTAATGGGTGGGTATACATCGTTTAACTTTGTTTCTTCGGAATTTGGTGTAAATTTTATACCTAAATGAAAAAATTACTGTAAATGTCATTCGTCAACATTTTCAGTATTTTATGGTTCTAAAAAAATGCCTATATTATAGGCATTTTTTAGCTAATTCTAAAAAATCATCTTGAAACTCTAAAATGTAAATGTTCATTTTACGTTTTCTTTCAGATTACTTTGGAAGTAAGCGTCTTTGGCAATTTGGAAAAGTTGGTCACTGCTTTTCTTGCCAGTTTCTTGAACCATCGACGAAAGGTGGCTGTTTGGATCAGACAGTAGTATATATGGATGGTCGAATTCTGCCACTTCGCCGAAACTCATCACTAAAACTCGGTCGGAATCCATGATCGTGTTCAGCCGATGAGCAATAGTAAGCACTGTACAATGGGCGAATTCACGACGTATCGTCTGCTGGATGAAGTTATCCGTCCTGAAAAAGAAGTTCATTGAATTCGACTGAATATAATACAATTCAAAGTCGTCTGTGAAGAGCGTGTGAGTACTCACTGGGGATCCACGTTAGCGGTCGCCTCGTCCATAATCAGTATTCTATTGGAGCGCAAAACGGCACGTGCAAGGCACATTAATTGTCGCTGCCCGATGGAGAAGTTAGTCCCGCCTTCGGTCACCTTAAAATCTAATGAAGGCACTGCAGATTTCATATCCACCTACAAAGCAATATTCATTTAAATAATCACGAATAAAAATAGTAAAAGATTGGAAGGTATTTTCATTCGATTCGTTAGTCAAACCTGCTCAAGTGCTCTCCAAAGGTCATCGTCGCTGTAAATATCGAATGGATCCAAATTGTATCTTATTGTTGCCGAGAACAGAACTGGCTCTTGTGGAATAATTGATATTTTCGATCGTAGACCCTAAAAAACACGATTTAGATTTTAATGTTGGTATGTTCTTAAATATAAATTACAATAATAATAATCAGCTACTCAAGATAAAATATAAACAAGCATACTCACCGAGTATGCTACAACCAAGTTAAAGTAAGTAATAATTAAATAAGTACCTGTCGTGAGACAAGTGAGGTGTCAATTCCATCAATAATGATTTGTCCATCGATGTAAGCGAATCTGAACATGGCGGAGATCAATGAGGACTTGCCAGCTCCTGTCCTTCCAACAATACCCACCTGCAAAGGAGCATGATTACACCTGAGCACTGCCATATATACTAATATTACACTTCATTAATTTTCAAGTGGAATCGCCTGTGATTTCTTCAGCGTAAAGCTATTTTCATACAAACTTCAACTGAAGTGACTAAAGGTGCATGCAAAAAAAAGATGCACTTTAGGAATTCCTTTGAATATAAAATAGATTCACAGCTGCTAGAGTTAACTTAATCGTACCTTTCGAAGTACGGAAGCACTCAAATTGAAACGATAAAAGCTTATATAACAAGAATGATCCCGAGCGCTTCGAATTGAATTTTGAAAAGTATTAAGTGTAACAAACTTATTAAAGGTGACTGACTACAAGGATAAATAAATTTTCTATACAAAATGCACAAGGAGGTATACCTTCCATCCACTTTCGACAACAATGTTTAGATTCTTCAGCACGGGCTCCTCGCTTGGTGCATACCGCATAACAAGATTATTGAACGTGACGCGGCCCTCCTGCGGCCAAGTTGGTGGCATCGCCACCTCTGTTCATAACAAAGAAATTAATTACCAATCATCATCATTATCAGCTTGACCATGCAATGTTGCGGTGACCTAAGTCCTTCTACAGATTTATCTTTTTCTCTTTAAACTAAATTTACAGCAACGCTCCCTACGTGCGCTATGCGCTTTTTTAACTAACAGACTGCATTTTTACCACAGAATGTCTAGTAGTACAAAATAGTCAGTCCCTACGGCACATTGCACATTGTTGTTTTGTATGTAGTATAGCGGCCTTATCGTTCAGTAACTACTTCAGAGATCACTAGATTTATGCAAGTTTATTAATTAAAGCACACGGAAATTGGATGAGTATCCATTGAATGGATATGGACAACACAAAACGCGGCCGATACTCGCATGCGTTTTGTGTGTTGCTCTTATTTGGGTTAATACCGGTTTCAAACCCTAGACTTTTGTATCAGAAAGTAAGATGGCCACCACTAGACTACCATACAGCTCTTTAATAAAAAATAAGCAATATAAAAACGTGCCAACACGCCCGTAAAGACGGTTAATATTTTACGTTGCAATGAATTGTTAAACGCGCAATACTGGCCGCTCGTGCAAGTACTTTATTGGCACGGCTACTTTTTTATGAAAAAAAAATATTAAAATGCAACGCACTTTGTTACGTTACTGTGAATTTACATAATAGTAGTATTATTATGCAAGTTCATGTTCTGATAAACATTCTCGTAAGAATGACAGTAAAGTGCTTAAATAACCATTGGCGTTCGACATCATTTAGAGTAAGTAAGAAGTCAGACTTACCTAACGTTGAGCACGTCAACGGAGGTTTTGGACTTGACCTATGTATGCCTTAAGCATCTACTGTGCGGTACGTATCGGGATACTAGTACTACAAAATAGTAGTAGTAGTTGATGTAAGTAGTCTGAGAAAGTTCTCGGACAAAGTAAAGTTTGTAGACTTCTTTTTCACAAAGAATTCTACAAGCAACCTTGGGTTCCAGGAATGTTTAATTAAATTTATGTAATGCACGGCACGAATTTAAAACTGTATACGTAAAGGTGATAGGTAAAATGTCATATTACATTTTACTCATAAGTAATAGAATCACTTCATGTGACACACGATAATGAGTTTTTTTGTAATAAAAAAAAAACATTTTCATCCCACCATCTCGGAAAGAGTATTTTTAATCTTCAATGTCTGAGTGGAAAAGCCGTTTTTATTCTCTAGAGGATAAAGTAAATTGAATTTAGAACATCGTGTGCACAAAGTTTGTGAATTAAAAAAAACATTACACCTATTTACTGCTACCTCTATGGTGCCGAATATATCATACAACTTTTTTTTAATTTTCTTGGTGTTCTTTTTTCAATTTGCTTTGTACGCGGTTCTTTACGCGGCATTTTTTCACGTCATTGTTAAACCTTATATTAAAACAAGTATTATTTTGTTATAATTTAAAGATTATTCTGTAATACTTACCTGTCATAATTACTACATTATGACAGGTAAGTATTACAGAATAATACCTTTTTTTTCACACTAACATTTATTTACAAAGAATATTATAGCTAATACAAGTATTATTATAATTGGTATGTACAAAATACATGTGAAACAGTTGAGCTATCTACAGACCGTTGCAAACGATCTAAAGGTAGCTCAACTGATCCAGATCAATTAATACCTAAACTGAAATAAAAGTGTACCTATCTTGTGATTGTAAACGTTTTTTTTTTGCATTTTGTCATTTCCTCGCTGAGGTGGAATGAAAAGTTACGTGTTGCACTCGAGTGCAAAGATTTTTCACCTCGTGCTCTTTTGATTCCCTCGCTAACGCTCAGGATTCTAATTTTAGAATCTTTCGATTGCTCGGTCATCAAAATTGAACACGCGGTTAAAAAGTAACTTTGCACTCTTGTATAACAAATAACTATTATAACTTACGTCCTTCATACAGGTTTTTCTCCGATTCAATCTTGGTGTACTGTAGTACTCTTTCAACGCTGGTCAGTTGAGCGAGGAACTCTACTAACATCCTCGCTCCATGTTGAAGCATGGTTGTAAGCATGTTACTCTGTGTCACCGCCAGCCCTACGCTGCCTACTGGGATCGCATCACCTGAAATAACAGAAAACATTTACGTGTTTTTTTTATTAGTTATGTATATGTATAGTACGTATTGCTTTTTTCATACAAACTTCGACCCTTGCTGAAGTTTTACTTTTAGGAAACATAACTCTACTTGTAAAAAATTTACAAAATACAACAGTTTGTTAAGCAGTCTTAAACTATCTTATCAATGGGTAGCTATGGGTAGTGATAATGAGTGACAGGAGACATTTTGAGCGATTTAATAAGTATGGGGTTGAAACTTCAGGAATGTTTTTACGACCACGGTTTTCGCTGTGCGTTGTCTATAATATTAGTCAGTCAGGACAAGATTTTTTTTTCGTTTCTTTATAATAGCGAACTTTTTATTTGTGATATTGATATATAGCCCCATAGTCATAAACAAGTCTAATATGCATTTAATTTGGTAGGTACATGTCATGTGTAGATTTGAGGCCGTGGTAGTCTTGGGCTAGAATTGGACCATTATTTCCCAAGTATAATAATAATAACTGTAACAACATCTCGAAATATGAGAGAAGCTTGTGCCTAGCCATAGACTCATGATGATGCTGATTAGGTATGTGCAATTTTACAAGGAGTTGACACTATGTAACCAAGCGAAACAATAATAATTTGGTTATATAAAAGTTACTTTTAGCCTTTTTTTAGATCTTCACGATATAAAAGATGAACATAATTTTAGTCATTAAAATAAACACAAACTCTATGATCGCCTATTGAGAAATGAACGAATTCGATAAAACATTATGAACTGAGTTTATCTCTTTCGAAACTGCTATTTCAATTTAGTAAATTACTCCCTCAGCGCGCATCAGTGACTGAAAAACTGTGAGAGTATTCATCAGCTTATTGAATAACAGTTTCCAATCAGTTTGAAATTGGTCAGTTGGGAAACCTAATTAATAGACGTAAATTGTACGAAATAAGAATCGAGTCAACAAAATACAGACTATAAATAGGGATATAATATTGTACTGTAGCGTAGCACTCTAGCATGTCATCATATATTTTATATAACGTTTGAATGTAAGTAAGTAGGTAGAAAAGTAGTGCATCGAGGCCTTAAGAAACAAGTTTTATGAAAATAGCTGCACGCGATTGAAGTAGCGCGCTGTTCCACTAGTTATCCATGAACCATACACCGTATATTATATAGTATGTAAATCTATTTTTTTTAGTAATTTTAAGATGGCACCTACCGAAATCAACAAACAGGAAGACGAATATAACAGTAGTCAGGTACACGAGGCACATCGTATCCAGGTAGAAGCCAAATGCACTTCCACCGCCTAAGTAACCGTTCCAAGCGGAGTTATGTAGATCCTGTAGGAACAAAAGTTTAAAAATATTGGGTATGACTGAAATCATCAATACGGGGTGTAAAAACACGACTTTTGGGAACTGAAGATGCATGCAAAGAAATGTCCTACAAGGTCTGGAAAAAGTGAATTTACTTAATTATGTAGTACAAAAGTCTACGCCGTAGCAGCCTACGGCGTAGTCCTTGAATGTTCGCCACTGATTACCTACGCTATTTAGTAAAGTTGATTTTTAACAAAATATCGATATGTCTAGTATAAATATATAAAATGTATGGGATTGACATGAATCATCATCATCATCAGCTTGTAGAAGTCCGCTGCTGGACAGGCCTCCCCCACACATATCCAGGAAGAGTGATTTTGAGTGTTCTCCATCCACCGACTTCCCGCGATCCTAACAATGTCGTCAGTTCATCAGGTAGGAAGGAGGGCGTATCGTTTCGTCTTACGGTTCGTGGGCTGCCATTCGAGAACCGGCTATCCCCGGCTAAAATGTGCAGCACGCCCAAATTTTGTCTACTTGTTATCTCGTGCAAAATAGAGATCTTTTTTTATATCTTCCTGTACTTACATGGCAGTGCCAAAAATCTATCTCGTTCTGTGAAATGAACAATTAATGCTTAATGCATATGCTTAGCTTATCTGTGGGTCTTTTATCTATAATTTCTAAAATATCCATAAATAGAAAAAAGATCTCGTGTTAAACGCGACATATCTCGCGTTGCACTCTTAGCTCGGCAGGAGATTATTGTATGGCATTTGTCACGTCACTATTTTATTAAGTTGAAAACATGTTTGATTTAAATAATGTTAGTATGGTTGAAAGATAGCAGCCACACTAGTTCCGGTAGAACGTCAAATCAATTTGAAATTACTGGAAATTACTGTTGAAAATGGTTTGGAATTGAATAAACGGAACACAGGGACAGCACCATAACTAAGGCTAATTTCGAACATTCGAAAACGATGGTGGATTGACACTTTTTTTCGTCTTATTTTTGAACAAATAAAACAACACAAGTGATACAAAAAACTGTGTTTTTCGACCCTTACGTTTTCAATGTTTAATAGTTCTATTGGTGGGCCTATGTTTGTTAACTGAAATGCCATAAATATTTCCAACTTTTCTTATGTACATAAAAAAGTACTCTGTGATTTCTCATAACTATAAAATCCTTTATAAAAATTAAATTTAATCAAACCTGATATTGGTCAAACTCGTCAATTAGCCGGTTTTGAACACCACATGACCTGATTGTTGCAATACCATTCAGTGAGGAGGTCACCATGCTAAATACTGGACTCTTTGCTGAAAATTTGAAAACCTTGAAAACGAGAATATTTACTGGCGTCATAAATTAACTTGTACTGTCTTCTGCACTTCAGGTTGTGTGTATTCGTTTGAATATTAGTTGTAGTGTCACTATATCTATTTTTGCCGTAAAGCGCGCAACATGGTTATGTTTCGATTTAAGGGGCATGGGTATTTGTGGTGTGGTACAACCTGTATGGTTTAGATTGAAGGACGCAAGACAGTGCATTGTAGGGCATATTCTTTACGAACATACATTATGGTTACCGCTTAACATCAGATGGGGTGTATGCTCTATGAAAATGTACAAAATAACTAACTCTAATCTACTAATAACTTTATATTATCTGATTCACATTGTATATTTTTCATATTATTTTTAAAAATTATGTTTCTCACAAAACTAATAGGAGTATATTTTAAACTGTCGTTTACTTACTTGTTCCTTCCAACCGTTTGACGCCTTGAGCTGTCTTCAAGTATATCCTAACCATAAAGAAGAATAAAACCAAAAGAACTGCCGACGGTATCAACGTCCAGTACAAAGCTATCGCGTTCAAGACAAGAATAGCTCCCAAAGTTCCGTATATTTGCAACACGTCTAGAAGAGTTCTTGGGAGAATCTCGTCCAACGATCCCATGTCCTTGGTAAAACGGTTAAGGATCCGACCTGTAAATTAATGCAACAATGGTTAATTTATTTATTGATTAAATCAATCAGAACGGTCAAAACCAAATTATATTTTAAAAGTTAAATAAAATCTACAGACAAAAATAATAACAAGAAATTAAACATATCAAAATATTTTCAAACTATCTAATAACCATTCATCATTCATTTTTGCAAAATCTAAGGCATACCAATAAGTTTCTTCTAGTGATCCGCAAATAATCATATTATATATTTGTTGCCAGAAGTTTGTTGAGGACGGTAAGGGTGCGAGAAAGAGGAAAATTGAAGTGTTACAGTACGGCTAAAGGGTACCGAAAAGAGTTTATGTCCCCTGCTCCTGAGGTATCTATGAGGAACTTAAAAGCTGTTATATGTTAATTTTGCTTAATGAAAACATGGGACCATCGAATCACACTTATTGCCTTATAAGCTAGCACCTATCTGGGGTCCTACTTTTCCATGCATGGAAACGTACTCTCTCTTCGCCCATAGCCCGATAGAGATAAAGATCGTGAAAGATAAATAAATAAATAATTATTGAGATACATTTTACACAACGCCATTTAGCAGTAAACTAAGCAACTAGTTCTCACTAAGCAACTAGGATACTTAAAAAACATTTTTAGTACAGTTTTTTACACTCTGACTAGCCCCGTTAGACGTTCCCAAAGAGTAGGTAGTTACTTGATACTAAGATATCTGAGTAAATATCTACCACACCTATTCATACGATTTAAATGTGATGCAATTATTAGTCAATACGATAAGCATTTTAATCCGCAAGATAAAACATTATATTATGTTGATAGTACCAATATAATTTATGCAATCCTGATGTTTATGCGAGGGATATATGTGGCATGCTTAACTGTTTTTTAAACTAATTTTAAAGTATAATCTTCCAAATAGTTATGTTTTAGAAGTTGCAAAATTAACATCAATTTTTTACATATTATTTGATTTAAAACCTGTTTTTGATAAAAATTCTATAGGACCAATTTGGAAGTGCTTATATCCTTTCAAATAAATAAAATAAATTTGTTTATAAATGACGAAGTGCCGATATAGATAGGTACTATATAAAAACATTTCCTATGGAAACAACTCGTACGTGCGACATCGCCTATACATTTTCACTTTCGAGAACCAACCCATCTAAACGGTGCGTAAGACAATTGATTACATAGGTACCTAATTGATTAATTCGAGATTGGGTTCATTTTCTGTCATCAGCTCTGGAAGCAACACAGTTTTTTTATTTCAATTGTTTTCCTAGTGCCATTTTAAAGTTCTGGTGTGTTGGTATTTTAACCGTCAAGTTTTATTACAAGCGTGAGCAGTTGAAAGTTTGATTTGAGCAAAAATGTTTCCCTTGGGTTTTAAAGAAAAACGCCATATTTTTCTTCAAAACCGTCTTTACTTTTTTTACTGACACGACTTGATTAAAAACTGTGTAAGTATTCATTCCACTTGACATTGGAGAAATTGTCTGTCAAATGATGTACAGATGCCATTATGAAAAAAAAGAACAAGATAAGAATAAGCGCTTTGCCTAAACTTTCATTATGCGCACAGCAAAGGAATGGAACTCGTTGCCGCGGTCTGTTTTTCCAGTCACGTATAATTTGGATGTATTCAAGAGAAAAGTAAATAGGTATCTTCTAATCAAAATAGGTAAGCGTACTACAACGTCGACCGCATCAGATAAGATTGCGGTCAAGTGTTTACCTATAAACGGTAAAAAAAAACTCCCCATAAAAACCCCTTCGAAGTTATAATTGACACAAGTATTTTATTTTTTTATATAGATAAAAAGCTGCTGCTCGAGCTACATGCAGACATATTGTATGTATTTGTTCACTGAAAGTATTTTGGTCCAACGCTCTCCACTTTACCGCATGTTATCGTTTTCCTTTCAGAAACGATAACATCAGAGAAAAATATGTTTTTGTACCTAGCAAACGACAACATATAGATGCAATATTGGCTCAGATGTACCCGACGAGTGGGCGGTATCGATTGTGCACATAAATATGATAAAGTGTGTCCACGGGCTTTTTATATATATGTATAAGTAAACATGAAACCGGCTTTGATAATAAACTGCGTTGGTACACAAAATTGTGTACCTGTGTGGTTCACCATTGAAGAGTTCCGGGGGCTAATCCTGGATATTGATTCAGGTCATATTTACCCATAAAAAAACTTAACCCCCCATATAAGATTGGGTGAGGTTAAGTTTTAATCTTACCTGAAGAACTGGTATCGAAGAATCTCATGATGCCCTTGATCATAGTAGAGAACATAGTGTTGTGGAGATTGTTTGAGGCAGTTACACATAGTGTGGCAAATGGAAACACTCTGATATTCGTAAAGAGTATACAGGCCCCGGCGATGCAGCCATGGATTATAAGGTACTGTCCTGTTGTGAACTTTCCAACTTGAACGTCTAATCCGGTTTCTGTTACAAAAGAAAATATTATAAAAAATGTGTACGCTGTTAGGTACGCCAGGGGAGCACCAGCGTCTTCGGAGTTCTTTACATCATTACTGTGAACACCAATCTGTCTGCCAAGCGTGGTGATTACGGCAACACCCCAAATAAGTGGGAGGTTTATGTCCAGCAGTGGACCTATGATCTATAGCTGATAAGGTTGACGATGTGGACGTAGCCTTCTGCGTACGTGCTATAGCTTAAAATAAACGTATTGTATCAGGTTTTCTCTGCTTCAAGTTTATTGTGATAATATACAGGGTTACAGGAAAAATCGTGCTAGATCTGTTAAGGGCGTGGAGTACCCATCATTTCTGACTTATTTCACTATGAAACACCCTACCCTAAACTTAACCCTTTTCGAGATAATCGACTTTTAATTTTTTTATTGAAAATTGCCGATTTTTAGACTACTAAACATATTTTTGTTTTTTTTTGTGTAATAAGATGCTTTATGACGTCAACCATTAAAATAGTGCATAAATTAATTGAATAGACCTTATTAGACAAGTGAAAGTTAAGATATAAAAAATTTAAAAGTCGAATATCTCGAAAAGGGTTAAGTTTAGTGTAGGGTGTTTCATAGTGAAATAAGTCAGAAATGATGGGTACTCCACGCCCTTAACGGATCTAGCACGATTTTTCCTGTAACCCTGTATATACACAATACATTTCAAATAGATTACTGCAGCACATACCTACTTAGAATAACAAATAGCGCATTTCAAAATACACTAAGAAATGTAAATTACCATATCAGAGTTTACTCAAACCATAATTAAACTGGTTCAGCTTATCGCTGTTATAGGTTTATAGGTCCAATGGCACGACTCTGTACAATATTCATTTACGTATCGTCGCGTTAACTAGGTAATCTAATCATATCAGTCTTTACTTACCCATTTCAGCGCCATCTAATCCTTTTTCGTACTCAGCCATTTCATTAGTCCTTCAAAAATAACATGATATTAATATTATCGTCGTAGTCTAATCTATTTTCTTTCTACAAAAAAACTATCGATAGATACTTACCAAAAACTGATCCAGTAGTCCGCAGCGGAAGCACTTATGATCGCCAACAGCACCAGAAATACATTGAACATAATAAAGAAGTCGCTGCCCCCTGCTCTAAAATACGCCGTTATCACTTCCCATTTCAAGTTGCCTGATTGTCTTTCTTCATCTTCCATTTTCTGAGCCTCAAATTCGGGAAGTTCTTCGCCATCGTTAACACTTGACTGCAGCCTGAGAAGCGCTGGTTTTACTTTTTCGTCAGTACTCTGAAAATAAATCATTATCATTATCCGCACCCTGACTTAACCCACTGCTGGACTTTTTGCTCCTATACACACGATTTTGGGCTAGGGCTACACTTGTATATCTACTGGCATTACGACGCTGACAATATTAGCGACCCAAAGTCTCTCTTACCCCTCAACCTTACTCCATATTTAGTAGGATCGATAATAGTTATGGAATAGGTAATAGCCTAGTTATTTTAGGCTAGGAGGGTTTACTTAGTAGTAGTAGAGCTCTTTGTGAAAAGGCTCGTCCGGGGAAGTACTACTACCGTACTTATTTCTGCCGCCAAGCAGTGATGCTCGCAATGCTGTGTTCCGGTTTGAAGGGTGTGGGTGCTGGTGCCATTAAAGGCACATGAGGCTTAACACCAGTATGTCTCAGGTTCGTAGACGCAGGGTAGTGCTTCGTAGGGCACGTACCTAACGTGCGTGACCTTCAAGGCAATGCTTTGTTATAGGTGATGTGATAATTACCACTTAACATCAGGAGGGCCATATGCTTGTAACAGAAAAAAATCTAGTAAGCATGTTTTGCAATTTCAACAATAAAAAATTAAAACAGTATTGATGTTTGGTAATCACACTATAGATTTAAATGATTATATATGTATTATCAGGTGCTTGATTACACATTATCCTTTATAATAATGACAGTCAATAATTTTTCGTATGTGGTGATATAATACATG
This sequence comes from Electrophaes corylata, assembly GCA_947095575.1. NCBI lineage: Eukaryota > Metazoa > Arthropoda > Insecta > Lepidoptera > Geometridae > Electrophaes > Electrophaes corylata. The sequence goes on from OX352703.1 coordinate 7,330,999, forward strand.
CCATATTACATATTGTACATTCACGATGAGTATGTGAAAATTACATTAAAAATTTAATCTCTTCCTAGTGTGCATAATCTATATTACATACTCAGTTTTAAATTTATAACTGCAAGGAGAGGTTTATCGATTACACAGTCCAAATTAATATTATAAAGATAGGTAGGTAGTCAAAAACTCGGAATAAATATAGTTAGTAACTTAGATTAACATTAGGCTTCTTATTATCCATAAAATTACATGAACCAAGCAAAAAACACTGTGATGAAGGATAATAGTTTGATTAAGTGTCAAAAAATACCAGCAGCAGTAAGCAACCGCGACCAAACAAACAAAACCACAGGCGGCGGCTGTTAGTAGTATCATAATAAATATCACTTTACCTTTGCACTTAAACTATCGCCATCCTTGTCCTTGGTTTCTTGCAGTGATGAAAGCATCAGTGAGAAGTCTTTGCCGGAAGCCACCAGTTCGTCAAAACTTCCCATATTTTCAATACGGCCCTATAAATTAATTAACAAAATTAAATTTTGGGGTAGAAACGTTAGGACTATGGAGTCCAGAAGCGTGGTTTTTATTTAAAGAGTTATCCAAAGAGCTAACGTTGCCAGCCTTCTGGGCACACTTCCTGCGGTCAGTGATTTAAATTTTGTTTTCTACTTAAAGTAATATGGGACCTGCAAAAACAGGGCTATTTTGTAATATGTAGGTAAGTTAATGATTAGATGTTAAATATTTGTGTAAAATAATGTGAGTGAAATAAATAATTAACATTTTTTTTATGTGATTATTTGCTGGAACAAGAATTGAAATTCTACTTGAACCTGTTTTTTTTAAAAACAATATCCCATTTTTTGAACAACATTCTCGGACGGGGCGCCATCCGACATGGTATCATGCATAATAAAAAAAAAAACAAAAAAATGTCAAATACAACAAAATATTGTATTCTTTCACTGTAATTCAAATAAAAAACGCTCTAAACTTTAGAATATTGTATTCGTTTAGGTAGGTAATTGTACCGATGAGCGTGTCCTATTTTAGGCTATACTTACACATGGGTTTCGTTTCCTCCCGATTACCTTTGTTGTTTGGTGACATATGTCATTTAAATCAGAGCCTCAATAAATCAGGGTCCTTTGTGTTGTCAACATGACCACAATCGGCTTATTTACATGAGCACAAATAAGCGTGACTCTTTCCCTAGGGCTCAGAATATCATAATATTATTATATCTCTCTGTTTACAGAGAGATATAATAATAAAAACTTTCATTTGCATAGGTACCTCTTTTGTTTTATTCATAATTAATAATAATAATATAAATATTTGTGGACATTTTTACACAACATCATCTAGCCCCAAACTAAGCATAGCTTGTACTATGGGAACCAGATGACTGATAGAATACTTACTTAGGTATATACTTTTTTTTTGTAAATACATACTTAGAATACAATATAACACCCAGACACAGAACAAACATCTATGTTCATTACACAAATGTTTGTTCTCGGTGGGAATCGAACCCACCACCTACAGCGCAGAAGGCAGGGCTACTACAAACTGAGCTGTGACGGCTGTGTGAATTGATGTATAATTCGAGTAAATTAAGAGGATTTTCGAGAAGTAATGATGTACGAATGTGAGGGAAAACATGGAATACAACAAGAATATATTATACAAAGCAACATCCTTCTAAAGACAGCAGGCACGCTCCGGCAGGTATACAGAAGACCTAAGTGTATAATCAGCCACTTTGTCTAGCGTTTGTGGACCTCGAAATCTGGTTGTGTCGAATCTCGAAAGCCAGTCGCTTCAGCGGTATCAAATCGACTATCGGTATATCAAAGAGTTGAAGGGTCTGTATAGTAGTGCCATCGATGTCTATTCGGCTTCAGGGCCAGAGACGAGCCCAATCCAACTGCAAAAGGTGGTACGACAGGGAGAAGAAATTTGTGCGAAACTGTTTACATCTGTACTGGATGGTATTTTCAAGCTCGTGTCATAAAATATATATGGCAATAACATCAACGGTCACTCACTTTCTATTTTCGACAATATAGTAATTATGACGATATTGCTGGGTGACCTAAGAACAATGCTCAAAGACTGATCGAAGAGTAGTTTAATAAATCAGGTTTACACACTTTTCAATATGTCCTTTTCCGAATTCTAAAAATGTTTTACATAACAGCCAAACGGGTAAATAAATAAGTTAAATCATACCTCATTCATGACAATAATATAATCAGCTGCCTTCAAAAAGTGGACCTGGTGAGTGACTAGAATGCGCGTTTTCCCACAAAGGTAGCCGTTAATGCAGCCTTCGAACAGCTGCCGGCCCACGTTGGCGTCTACAGCTGACAGAGGGTCGTCCAGTAGGTATATGTCCATCTATATAGGTAACGAAAAAATAAAATAAATACGTAAGTAAACATTCTACAGAGACAGATAGGTACTGCTTAGCCCAATTGAATTAGCATAAAAAAGGGGCAAACCTGGAAAAAATTATAAGTAGCAATTTTCCTTCAGAATTCGTTGGGGGGGTCACTGGTAGTCTAAGTTTTAATTTGCATGGTATTCGATCTGTTGTGTCATCCGTCATCTTGATTGTAATGTTTGTTTATTGAATAATTCGTTTATTTTCAATTTCACATGAAACATGGTTATTACTAATTTGTTTAGAATTAAAGGTTCTACAATTTTGGTTCTTATATATTTTTCCTAGGATCCATATTTTCCGATTCTTACATCCGTAAGGTGGATGGATGTTGTTGACCTAATTAATATTTCGTACCTACCTAGCTATCTTAGTTGTATTCAAAACTTTGGTTTAGGCTGTTATTAACAACTGTCATATTATATGGGAAATTCAATCCGTAAACTTCGCTAGTACGAATATTAGTCTTCGAATAAGATGGAAGTGTGTGTGGAATGAATACTATCCTCGGAGTACTCTAACGTCTTTAAGCACCCAAGATAGACCTAGTTAATTATTTCAGCCCAAAGGCAGTGTTGGATAAAAAAGCTATGTTGGAGATCTTGAGTCCGATCTCTTGGGATGTGAGGTGCTGCGATTGAAAACACTTTAAAAAACTGTATTGCGAGTTTATTGGTTTTGTTTTATACACTGTACACCTTTTTATTATTTATGAATTTGTTGATGCGAGCCGTAGTGGCCTGTTTGCCGGCAAGATGGAAGAGAGAGAGCGAGATAGAGAGCGAGACAAGGACAACAATATTGGTTATGACTTTTGACAGTGACATTAGATTTACGATGACAATACTAAACAGACAGTTAAAAAATATAAGCTATAGTTATTCCTACTACACAAGCACTGACCTACGTTACGTGTGAACTCAATGGTTTTTGTTTTTGTGAATTCTGAACTTCTGGCAAATGTGGTGTAGCCGAAACGTTAAACTTTGACTGTATTTTTTCTTTGAATTCAGTTAATTAGGTGTGAAAATATATCTACTACAATTCAGGTAGACATTCTTAACAACAAGTTATCTCAAGGATTCTGTGGATAATTTTGTAGGTAAAAGTAAAAGTAAAGTCAAAACAAATATCTTTATTTTGGAACAAGTTAGTAGAAAACGAAAACATCCTGTGTCGCTAACATTAACGCTCTCCTCCGAATTTAGAAGTCCAAACATTTAGAATATGTAGTCATGTAAATTTTTTTACGATACAATCTTATAAGTATTTGTTCGTGGAAGCCCAAGGTAAGTATTTTAATGAGTACCATGTTCGTGTTATTTTATGGATGCTAGGTTTTTGGAAGTTATGCGTAGTAGCTTTGTGGGTATCACTACAATAACCAACTTATATATTTCCGACGCGGCTGATCGATGGAGATCTGGAAATGTTTACTTAGACCTGTATAATTTGAATCAATATCCTAAGGTGACACCTGTGATAATACTTAGCTTGAATAGAGACGACACTTTTCACACAAGTAGTTTGAATACTGTCAGTGACATTAGGTTTTAATTTATAATATCCCATCGTGAAAAAAAAATCTCTTAAAATATCGGTAACTCATATTTTGTATACATATACATTTACATAATTATGCATTTTATTGAACAGTACACTTGGTTCATTCATTCAACATGAACAATTCGATACAATGTTTACATGTAAGTATCATTTTTGTAATATTACAAACCAATACGTCTCCCAAGAGATAGTAGAAGCATGTACGTACAGTAATTTGACATACCTCTCTGTAGACAGCGCGGGCCAAATTGATTCGGGCGCGTTGGCCTCCGGAGAGGGACACCCCCCTCTCACCCACTAACGTCTGGTCTCCGAACGGGAATTGCTTGAAGTCCTTCTCCAATGCAGACACTCGACACACCTAAAATGTATTCAATTAACTAAATGACTCTTCTATAAAAAAAATTACAGAAAATCTGACAAAATTAGTCCAAGTAGATACAATATAGTGAGTATTTTGAAAGCAACTCACTTTGTTATTAGTTATTATATCGATTCACCTAAAGCTTTTTTCTCTCATTTTTCTCTAAGTAACTATATTTTGAAATGAAATCAAAATATAGACTCTGACAGATGGCCTTAGAGAAAAGATAGTGAGATCATGAAATAAATGTACAAAACTTCAAACAACGTATAATGCACATATATAATTTCTCATACAACGCCTAAGCTATTTTATAAAGCTGTTTTACGCAGAGAACAGTTTCAGTAATGCTAGGTTCACAGTAAAGAAAACTAAACCACGTTTTACATGCAAATAGCTTGTATTTACCTGCTTATATCTTTCCGGATCAAAAGGCAGGCCAAAAAGAATATTCTCACGGACGGTACTGGGGAAGAGCCACGCCTCTTGGCAAGCGTACGAAACTTTGCCGTTTATTGAAAATGCGCCAGTGGCCGCAGGCAATTCCTTTAGTAGCAGTTGCAAAATCGAAGACTGGAACAAAATACTCTTATACAAAACATGTAAATTGGAAAACAGAAAACAATTTTTATAAACATTTTATAGATCTTCTTAAATACAATATGCATTGTTTTCCTAAATACAACATGTGTTTGGGAAAGTTCAAAATTTTAACCTCTATACTGCGCTGAGAGTATTTTGCTGAGGGCGAAAAAAAGGCGCGGTGGCTTCTTTATCCATTTTTAATCAGAACATTTTTTGTCGAAAGCTATCATGAGCTTTAATGATCGACTAAGATTAGAATCACGACCTGAAAAGGCCGGCGTGCATCTCTTGTGTATGAATTTACACACTAAAGACAAAGTCCAGTTATGCATTCCAAAGTCATCACTTAGACATATATATTTAATCTAAGTTCGTAAAAATTGCTAAAAACATCTTCAATACCTCTATGAAGCTACAGGTGGAAACTAAACTAAAGTCGAGAAAACTAATATAATTAATAGTTGTTCAGTTCAACCGCAAGTTTTAGCAGGTACCTACATAAGTTAACTTTCAAATGAAAATAAAAATACGTCACTGACCTTCCCAGAGCCGACGGCGCCGATGATTGCGCATAGTTTCCCTCTACGCAGTCGAAACGAAACATTTTTCAGTGCCAAGAAATTTGGGTCACCAGTCCAACTGGCGGAGACGTCGTGCACCACTAACGCCGTGTCGTCTTGGTGGGATATACTCCTACGGAGGCGAGAGCTCCGTCCGCCAAACCCTTCTGTTCAATAAACATAATTATGTCTTTGCCACAGTAGGTACAGCGGTGACGGCTAAACGCCTGAGGCCTCAAGCAGGTTCCTTCTCGCAGTGGAATAAATAATATATTGAACAATTTTATAAATTACGTAAATATTTAGGCTAGGTGCTGTATTGTGCTACAATGGTAGTACCTACTCCTTGTTTCTAATACCCAAGCACGACTGAGATTCTAGTGAAGGGTACGAATGTATACGTGAATACAAGTGCTTATTTATACCAAATACAGACTGTACAGAACATTTTTTTTTAAAAAGCCTAAGTACCATCGGTTAATGACAACAATAAAAAAATGCATTTTTTTACCGTTTTGACTATACATAATGGTACTGAACCTTTCGTGCGCTAGTCCGACTTGCACTTGACTGGTTTTTATATTAACGTAGCCGAGAGCTTTTCACTTTGGCTGACACCAAAGCCCTGATTTGTGAATCAGGGCTTTGTGAATCGACTAGATTTGTACCCGAAAAGTTGTTGGCAACACTTGGAAACTTTCATAAAAGATTCTGAAAATATGTACCTACTGAGTTTACTGTCAAGTTATAATTATTTATATCTTATTGATGTCTAGAGAAACTTTGCATATCTTTTATTCAAATCGTCATCAACGGCATCAGGGCAAAGAACTCTATTTACGAGTGCATTAAGGTTTTCCTCGAGTCTCTACTTTTTCGTTCAACGAATCATACCTCCATTAATCTTGACGCTGTTTAAATCGTTTGTCTTCAGGGTGAAAGACAAAGGCCTGATAGAGTTGTCAGGTTCCCCGAAGCTTCCAGACTTGTTGCGGAATAAAATCGGAGAAATCTCTTGTTTCTTCACAGCTAAATCTGGTCGATCCTCTGTGAAATGTTCAGCTTATTGTATCTATGAAACTTTTACAAAAGATTGAGCATGACACAGGAAAGTATATTGGTGCCAACAGCCGCGTGAGTGGAAAGTGGAAACCGCTTTGAGAAACCCTTGTCTATATTCAAGACGTCATTTTCATTCACCGGAGGGCCTAGCACGAATTCATTCGACATTTGTCGCGCAAACGTATAGTTGGCGCGGCGCAGTGTACCTAACCGGCATCCGAGTTACACTGCGCGGCAACCAGGCAACACTCTGAAGTTAACTTATCGATACCGCGCAATGAAATCCGAATACAACACGTTACGAGACACGTAGTTGTTCGAAGATATCCGAGACGTTTGGCGAAGACTAGTAGAGCGACCGCAAAACCAAAATGGTAGTGAGAATCAAAACTTACGACTTTATTTTTACAGTAACAAATCTATTTGAAAATTTATATCAATTGGTTTTAGCTTAACTTAACAAATTGATATGGCTATTATATAAATTAACATAAAAACTTTTGCTCCCATTACCATTTGGATGTCGCAATCGCTGCAGGTTCGGTCGTATTGTATTTCCACGAAAAAACAATCTTCACAATTTAATTGAAATATTGAGTGTGTAAGTGTGAACTTTTCCATTACACCCCTAAGCTATCTGGAAATACTCAGTTGGAATGAACTTAGGTTTTAAAGGTCATCTTGTAGGTTGTTGCTCTCAAATGGAGTTTGAAAAGTTGAGATATACCTACCTGCAATGATCACTTGGACTGTAAGTAAGTTAAAATGGATGAACATCATCCATTTTGGTTATGTAATTTGAGTAATACTCGTAATGTAAGTAAATATTTAAAAAAACATACTTACCCAAAGAAAGGAATTCTTGAACCCTTTTGATGGTAACTAACAATTCCGCAGTAAACGACAATACTAGCGGTAGTATCAAAGTGATGTTGATTTGTGCTGCATACAAAAACTGCTGCAATGGGTATATCTGAAAATTATAAGTGCGTGAGTCTGCCAACTGCCAAGAATTAAAAGTAATGTGGTTTCCTGCTGGGGTCAGGCAGAATGTACAGAACCGTTTACGAGGTTATCGCATTGCAGAATAAAAATTGTGTAGGTATTGTACATGCCAACTTTGTAGCCATACAAATACTTATGGTTACAAACATAGAATTCATGTTAAGTGTAGTGTAAGTGTAGGTATACCTTGATCAATCTATAAGATATAAACCACAGATATAAACCTACATAAGTAGGTAGACTAGCTCGATCCTATCTTATTTATTTTTCTTGCGGTCAAGCGTTCATTGAACTGCATTACACATCTGACTAGATTTTTTACACCACTTGTAATACATAGGGTAAAAAATCTAGTAGCAAAATATATACATGGTTTTCAGACCTTGCTTTTGGGTCAATTACGATAAAAAATTAAACAAATATTTTGAACAGAACTTATACTGGTTAAGCGCCCTCTGCGCTTGCAGATTATTGTTCGGTACCTAGCGCTGTAAAAATCACCAGCATTTAAAAAATGTGAGCATTTACAATAAAACTTTCAAAACCAAATTTTTTGAAACGATTTTGATTTTCTAGAAGTAGAACTCTTTTTTAAGATTAGACAGTAGTACTGCCCCTAATATAAAAATAGTAGGTAACTGCTATTCTACCTTCTTTCTATTGCTATCCGCCAAGCAGTGATTTTCGCATTGCAGTATTCTGATTTGTAAGATATCGGTGCCAGTGCAATGCTACTTAGGGCACAGTCTCGGTGAGCGTTAAAACACTCAACATCATTATCATCAACCTAAAGGACCTAAAGGAGGAATTGCTGGACATAGGTCACCTCTATAAGTTTTCTGCTAGACTAAGATGTGCAACGTGAGATATGTCGGTAGCTTGATACAGGGTGTTTTGTCTGTTGGTGCAAATCAGACGATAAGTCTTAATTTGACAGAACGACATGAGTTTTTGGCACTGCCATATTCTAAGAATATGGATTAAAATAAAGCCATGTTAGTACAGGCAAACATAAAGAGAATGTCTCTATGTTGCACAAGATAACGAGTAGACAACATTTTGTCGCGTTGCACATCTAAGTACTGCAGTAAGAATAGTTTTGAGACTTTTTCCTCGGCTAACTTCCCGCAATCCAAGCAATGAGATCGTTCAATCAGCGGCTTTCGGTTCTAGCTGCTGTATGACCTGCTTATTACTATTTCCACTGCTGATTATGAGCTAGAGCTATGTCACGTAGAGAAACTCCCAACATCACTTCTTCTAAACCCGCTCCGTAAGATGTAATAATCAGGACTTACCACAGTCGCACTCATAGAGTTGCCTAATAGTACGAAAGTAAGTACAGTGATGAACATTGCCGCTCTCTCGGTGAAAATCATGAAACCGATAAAAATAGTCCGTATGATAGTAGCTTTCTTCACTTCCTTGAGCTCATTGGCTCGCTTCTTGCCGACCATTTTTTGAAATGGAATTTCCCAAGCGTACATTTTTATGACCTAAAAAATAATAATAAATAATGACATCCATTTGACTAATAAATATCTACTAGCATACATTTGACTTAACTCAAAAAAGGTAATCTAACCCTTGTAATGCTGGTTATCATTGACCTGTAAGGGACAATGCTTTGTTATAGGAGGTGGTAAGTTTGTACATAATACAAATTTAGTTTAGTCATCAGTAACACTATTCTGATTAATTTATATGCCCGCTGCTTTTTTCGTGCTTAAGTCTTATATTTGAGGATTCTAAGGACCTTGGGAAAACAAACTTAAACTTTTTGCTATGAGAGAAATAAATAATCACTACAAAACCACTAACGCCCGGTTCAGTGTTCTAAAAGTATCAGTAAGCAGTTGTACATCATAGTTAAACAACCTTTCATCTTATTGAGTGGCAGTTTACATACGATCCGTTGTGATTTTAACGGATGCAGAATATTAGAACTAGGCATAAAGCAAAAAAAAACATACCTGAATTCCGTTGATAACTTCACTCATTAGTTTAATTCGTTCATCTGTTTTCTCAGCTGTAGTGAGTCTCACTTTTCCGAGAAGTCGACCAAGGCTACCTTCAAGATAAATGTTGTATGTGCAATAAAATGGTCCCCCCACACTTCATTGAAAAAGCACAAAACTTTCAACCAGAAAATGTTCAAACCGCATCAGTTATATCCAATCTAAATCTAGTAGTAGTAGAGCTTTTAGTGAAGCGATCGTCCAGGAAAGCATTACCACCATGCCTATTTCTGCCACCAAGTAGTTCGCTGTGTTCCGGTTTGAAGGATGTGAGTGCTGGTAAATTACAGGCAGACGCTGGAAAAGTAGATTAACATTTTCGCTTTATGAAGTTCTACATTGAGTATTGTTAAACAGCTAGTGATGCGCCACATGTTCTAAAGAACGCAGAACTGTTCTGAGTTTATTAGAAGATGTACATGGTATCATTAATTACTGCCATTTGTTAACTCAATAGAAAATATGTATAACCAAAATTCTTAACCCATTTATGTACTATTTATGACTGTATCTACTATATTAATCAATAAGGAGCAACTATACCAGATCTTCCAACATACCTTGAATCGGTAACGCTATTACAATAAGAGCAGCTAATCCAATGAGCGCAGCGTACCCAGCTTGCATTAAGCCCAAGTAACTGACAGCAGCCAACTGTAGAGGGATGATCCACACGTAGTGAAGGAACAAGAACGCCATGTCAAATCTTTGAAGATCGTTTGAAAGTAAGTTTACAACTTTGCCAGCTGTTGTATCACCTAACGCTGCATTACCCATGCGCATAATCTGTAACAAACTATAGCTGTTTCTCGATTTTCTTGCAAGATGGTCACTAGATAATTTATATTCCAAGTAATATAGAGATAATAGAGCTATTAGTAAAGGGCTCGTCCGGGGAAATACTTCCACCATGCCTATTTCTGCTGCCAAGCAGCCTGCTGTGTTCCAGTTTGAAGGATGTGGGTGAAATTACAGGCACACGAGGTTTAACATCTGCTTGCCTCAAGTTGAAAGACGCAGAACAGTGCGTGTTTGCTAGGAACGTGGCTTGCGAGGCAATGCTTTGTTATTTGTTTGATCAGGTGGATTATCTGCTAGTTCCATCAGCAAGAAAATATTTTCAAAAACTTAAAATAGGTATAAAAAAAGTTATCAACGAACAATACTGTATCAAAATGATTTGTGGTTATTTTCAAAAAAATGTCCTATATAGTTCCATGATTGCCAGTGGAAGGTTAGTTTCAAAGAATCGTCCTTACTTTACAAATGACGTTATAGGTTCTTGTAACCGTTAAGGGTTTAGTTTTTTTACTAGCACGAGCTAAAAATGAGTGTCTTGACAAACCTTTCTGAATATAAGAGAGCTTGTAGCAACTCTGAGCTTCATTCCATATTGCTGGCAGTAGAGATTTCCATGGTGGTTCAAGTACGCAGTGAGCCAGTTGGCTAGAATCATGCTAATAGCGTAGTACATAGCAGTTTGCTGGGGCATGGTTGACTCTGCCGACCAGTACAACAGCAGCTGTCCGAACAGCAGAGGTGTGGTTGTCCTGCGTTACCACCAATCATTTTAATGACATCGTATGAATTAAAAAAAATACCTGAACGCTACCCAAAAAGTCCGATTTAGTCTTACCTTAGTGTAACATATAAAAATTGGATTATACCACCGGGCAAGAAAGACCATCCAAAACCCTTTACAAGTGCTCTTATAAATGAAGGGTCTCTTCCTTCAGCTTTTGCAGTGGCTTCTTCTGCTGTCCAACTCCTTAAAAAGGTTTTAAATATTTTTTATTATTTGATCGAGAGAGCAAAGCGATCAAAGGAGTCAAATATAACTCAAGTTTGCTTGTTCGACCATAACTTTCGAACCGTTGATCTGATATGTATGACCTGAATTTGGTACATCTATAATTTGTTGTTAAAAAATTACTGGTATGCACAAAAGCTTGTTTTTTTTAGAAATATATCACATGGGGTATATATGCATAATGAAAGGGCTCCCGGCTCAGTTTTTACGTTCCAAAACTATTTTACTTTGATTCTATTTAAGTTAAATAATTTCTGATACGTAGTAAAATTGGTTCTGGCCACGTGGTTCGACCGCATGGTTCGATCAATCGGATTAACCTCCCACTGTAACGTGAGCTTTTATTTCTTAGAGCCTCAATGGCTTCGCAGTTCAGCTTAGATCGGATTTAATTTTCGCAATTGATTGAGTGTGGTTTATATAACATTTTCTTTTTCGTATTAGATATGATTTATTAAAAACATCTCGAGAACTAAGCTCAGTGCGAACTACCAGTTAGCAGTTAGAATGACCAAATACAATTTAAATGTCAAATGGGTACTAAACTTGTATTCATAACTCCATCCGAACCAAATCTCGTCACGAAGTTACTAAAGGTCACAAGAATGAATAAACCAGTTTTACTTAATAATATCAAGTAAGCGAAGCAGATTGGAATGCCCACAGCTGTGGGCATTCCAATTGTGTGTGTGTGAGCTCAGAGAAGTCTGTGATATATATATATAAATATATATATATATTTATAGACAGTTATATACAAAGCGGTCATGTACAGCTAATGCACCGATAAGTAGCAAAGATTTGAAATCTAATCTATTACATAAAGTTGGCATATCATAAAATGGATGGAAGCCAAATATCTCGAATGAACCTTTCAGATTTTTATTCTGATAAAAAATAATAAGCATAAAATCTGTTAGTTTAAATAAAGAACATTTCACACAACGCCATCTAGTCTCAAACTAAGCAAAGCTTTTACTATGAATGGGAACTAAATATATAACTGTATCATCATCATCTGTGTATAACAGATTTTTTTCTTACACAGACACGTGTATCTTTATTTTATTTATATGTTCAAACATCTCATATCGAAACATAAAAAGCATAAACATAATAAAGCTAAATCTCGATGCACATGCAATATATGCGAAACATGCGATATAATCTTAAGTTTTCGATCAATATTTGTCATCGATGCTATTTTCTTTATAGCTGATTAACTTGAAACAATGAGACTAGTTAATAATTAAATTTACAATTATAAATCGCAATGTATAATTTAGTTTTTACGTGAATAGCCTAGACATAAATTCATCTCAGAGTGAATTTATTAATATTTTATACGTAAGGGGCCTACGTCACATTAACTGATTTAAAAATTTAAACTATTCCAAATAATATATAATAATAATAAGCACTCAATTTGGGATATTATCAAAATATTTGTGATGTCTCTAGGGTTAGGTTTAAAACGGTTTTTAATTTATATTTATTTATATAAATAAAAGTTTTACTCACCTTTCTAATGTGTCACCGACAACTTTTGAGTCATATTGTTGTTTCGTAGGCACTAAATCATACTCCTCTAGATCTCTACGATAGCCATTGTAGAAAAGAGGGAACATCCATAAGAACAAAGAACGCGAAAACACGCTTGGGATATCCTTCTTTGATGGTGGAGTCTTACTTTTAGTATCTTTTGATTTTTCATTCTTAACACCCATTTTTATTTATTTACTTAGTAAATCTACTGAGTTATTTTAGGTAGTTATAAAATTAACTATCATATCGCAAAAACCCATGCGCACACCAACCACGTTTCTACAAGACTGGCATTATCTGACACGTCTGAGTTATTATCAAATATGCGACCATACAACTTGACTATTTTGTTTATTAGGTAGGTACTTATCTGCTTTTTATTCCACTTATACAAATTATGCTGATAATATATACTAATAACTACCTTATCTGACTACTAACCCGTATCCGATGTATCTAGAACGTTAACAAATATCAATAATAAATTAATAATCCATGCATTTGATGTAAACCCTATCTTATTGCACAACATTAAGGAAAACACGTTTTATTACTATATAAGCTTGGTTCTTGCGTTGAAACATTACTAAATTTTGCAGCTTTTTTCCGCAATGGAATATTTTACAAATAAAGGGCTTTATATGTTATAAGTTAAAACACAAATTTATGTAATTAAAGCAAATCAAGCTTAATTTGTTTGTGAGACCGAAGTCAAGGTCAAGGACAATGTTGTTATTTTTATATGTTTTTTGTTTCTACTCAACTTTGGACACATACAAAAGTCCTCATCATGATCATCATGATAAAGAAGCCGATTACTGGGTCTTCTCGGAAAAATGCATAACTAAGTTCGTATTGTCGTTTTGAGTTACATTGCGGGGCTTGTCAACTTTACTGGAACGGCAACTGAGTTGCTGCGCAGTGTAACTCGAAACAACAGCTTAAAATTTCCTTTCTTGTTTTCCGAGTCAGATACCCTAGACATAAGCCAGCCCCATACAGCTTTTTGGGCGAGGTGCCGTCATACCTGCTGTGCTATATACATCATCTTTAAATTCGTGGTCGCCTCTTGATTAGATAGCGTTTTAGTTATTTGGATAAATACATCAAATAATAATGATTTGGTGACAAATAATTTAAAATAATTGCAAATTTTTATAGTTGCTTTATCTACTCCCAGAGGTCCAATTATCTGTACCTATATTTTGAAGCTAAAACAAGATTTAAACTAGAAATTTATTTTTAATTTGAATAAGAAATTGATTGGACTTGTCTAAAATGTCAGTTTTAAAGAATACCATTTGGAGATTGACACGGTTGAAACTTGAATTTTATAATATTTCACCACGAGAATTGGACCTAATAATACGAGTAGGTATGCCTAATTGAAATTTTATAGAATTTATTATTTTTTATAGACTATCCTTCTACTACAATCTCACCTGGTGGTACCTAGTGACGATGAAGCAGGACGCTCTAGAAGAAATCTATTCAAGATGATTTTAGTGGTCAGGAAAAACAGATGCTATAGAGTTCCACTGCTTCGCGGTTCGCATAATGAAGATAGAGCTGAACTCTTGGCGCGAATGGGTGGTATGCTTACCAAGTTACTAAGGGTCTCGGGAGTTACTGAGTCGAGCATCTAAGTACTTGCCTTATAATGAAAAAGAAAATAATTGACGACCGATGTGGCGCGGCAGGCGATAGACATAGGGCATACATAGATATTTTTTATTGTACGTAGAAAATACCCAGAACACCCGGAATAAATATTTGCAGATCGTACAAACATTTATCCCAAGGCGGGAATCGAACCCGAAACCTCCTGCGTCGCAGACGGACTCTCACCCGCCACGCCACATCGATCGTCATTATTTATTATCCAGCATTATTTATTCATATATATTTATTATTATTAAAATATCAGCTTTTTGATTATTTTACGTTCATAGCATAGTACCCGTCATTTATCTAGGTACTTTGAAGACACCTTTTCGAATGTTGCTGAATGAAACACGAACGCTTCGAGACTAAGTGCTAAATGTCGTAACACATCTTACTTTCCTTAGATTTTTTTTTATATGACTTACTGATAGCACAAGTAGGCCCATCACCTAATGTTAAGTGGGCACCACCACCTCTAGCAAAACATTACCTCGCAGGTCACGTTCGTAAGGAACATCTACGATGCACTGCCCTGCAGTTCTTTAGATTTAGTTTTTTTAATTGTATATTTGTTTATTCATTATTGAGGTTGGAACCTCTGAATCTGACCGACGGATATTTTTTTCTCATAGTCCACTTTATTTAAACAATAGGAAAAAAATGATTATAATTGCTAAAGCACGTGGTGCTATATCGGCTCAGCTAGAACAAGTTTCCTCGCGATGTTTTCCCTCACTGTTTGAGAATACTACCATTGCACATCATTTTTGCGAATAGAAAAATTAATTGGTGCATGACAAGGTTCAAACCCACAACCTTAGTATCAGAAGGCGCTCTTTCTAGAACCACTGGCATTTCATGCAATTATATATAATTAATTCTATCTTGCATAGTTAGCAGTTATGCACCTCATTTATAAATTGTTATAAAATCTGTCATTGACCTAATAAAACCCTTACCGTGTGCTAAAGAGAAATAAATGTAGCCCAAGGTCGTCTGTCGATAATAAATGATGGCATGGTGTTGGACTGGTGATGGCGAGTGGGGTTGAGTTTGGGATGTACAGTTATCATCAAAAGTCGATGGACAAAATAGTAATAATGAATTAAGATTTTCTATATACTTTTCTCTACTTTAATGGTGTACAATAAAGATATAATCTAATCTAATCTAATCTAAGATTTTATAATTAATCACCTATTGTAAACCTTCTTTACCATGCATAATAAATTTACATTACGTTAAATTCTGGTTTTATTAAATAAATTGCTATGGAAAAACCTGCTCTACCATGCATGATACGGTTCACATCACATCAACTACCTAATCATATATCTATTATATATATATGAATACTATAATAATATAATATAGTATACTATATGATATAATATATCGTCATACACATTGTTTAGGAGAAAATAACAAAACAACTATGACAAAAAACAAATTAGGTGCTACAGAATGGTATGAGTTAAATTGGATCACTGTCCAGAAGACCGTAAAAAAAGTAATAAAAATTGGGTTTAACTGAAATGGGGTTTCCAAATGCAACGAAATAAAAATATTTGGAAAGTCAATTTTAGTAGTAAAATCCAGTTTTCATTACTCGGAAATTAGGTCTGAAGTTGCCTGAGGAGCGGGTTGAAAGTAATACTTTTCAGCCCTAGGGAGAATCGTTTTCGACTGACACTGACATGACACATGAACAACAGAAATAAACAAAAAAAATCTTAAGAATATTTTTAGTTCTATTTAATACACTACCTATGTACCACATCTAACACTAATCATCTACTACTATTATAATGTACCTAATAATAACACCAAAGTTACATTAAACTGTAATAGAAAATAATAAATGAGTAAACCCACCTATACACAAACTCAAGTACCAGCCCTAGTGGGGCAGAATACACCAAACTTTAAAGTAATGGATACTGCCCACTGAACTGATTTAGTGGGGCAGATTCCACTGCAAATTTTAAGGCGGTCTACTCTGCCCCACTAGTGGGGTGCCTTGGTGGGGCAGGGTGGAACAATTCTATAATTTTTCATCTTTTTATTTTCTTTTTATAAGAAATGTTTAATTTAAGGTATAGGAATTTAGTAAATTATGATTGTTCACATAAAACAATGCATCAATTTAGGGAGGAGCGCAGATGTCTATTGCTCAGGCTTTTTAAGCCTAGTCCAGACATTTGAGGCTTCACTACAAAAAAAGAAACAATAACCAATGTTTACATTCTTTCATTACTTATTATTTTAATTTAAGTACTGTTTTTTTTTCGCCATTCGGTAGTATAATTGTAGAGCAAGAGTTATTAAAAATAATTATTAAATATTATTAAAAAGCTAGCCATAACTGACTGCAGAGGTGCAGCGTGATAAAAGTTTGTATAAAAAATAACTTCACGCGATCAAGTTGCGTGCGGTTTTTTTATGACTTAAATACCTACTTCTCTGGAACCTTTCAAAACTAATTTTGTTCTTATTTTTAAAATTAAGAGGTACTTACTAACAAACATTTATCTCATTCATGAACTGTTTATATTCTTAAAAAAAAATACTTACGACAAGTCATGAAATACCTACTTAATTTTTAAGCGTGTAGGTAAGTATAGTTTTGTTTTAGTATTTTCTACCTAAGTATAGTAAAAACCTACAGTTAGAAAACAGAGTTATTTTATAATGCGTAGTAGGTATGTTTAATATTGGTGTAAAATGTTGTAGGTACTTAGTATATAAATCTGAAAATGTTAAATGTAAAGTTGTGTTTGTGAGCGTACTATGCGGCGACGCGGCGCGGCATGGGGTGCGCGCGTCGCGGCATCGTCGTCGGTGAACGGCCCGGCGGCAGCGGGCGGCGGGCGGCGGGTGGCGGGCGCGGCGCTGTCGCTCGCGCCGCAGTATGACGCGGCCCGCGCGACGCCCGCCTGCGCCGCGCCGCGACACAACACATCGCAAACACCTCTAACACGCGCCAATTCCATATAAACAATACCACTCTATTGTATGTTCGAACTGTGCCTTCATTATTATACAATACCGTCATAATTAAATGCACATTTATGGTGATCGTATAAAGACTTGAACGTGATTTAAATTAATATATACTGAAGCAGTAAGCACCATGATAGACTATTTATTTTGCAGTGAACAAAAGTGATTTGGAGGACAAAGCGATGTGTTTACAAAGAAAAGTAACATAGCAACCGATGTTTTTTAATAGTCATATTATATAACTTGATCCTATGCTTGCACCGACGTTTTATTTTAAAATTTTTATTCGCATTTTACTATTTAATCAGGTCATCTACAGTGTCGCATAGTCAAAGTGAGCATAATAACTAATGGTAGGTAAAGCCATTTCTTGGGAACATACATCCGCATATTTGGTCTTACTATGCTAATCATGAAAGTGCATCTTTCTGTAACTTTTTTCGCAACATGAATTGAGTTTCTTCATTTACACTAGGGTTTTTGTGCCGGATAGCGGCCTCTTAGCGCTCCCATCAACTTTAGGGCTTCAGAAAAAAATAATACAATCCTAATTTACCTGTCCCAATGATGTTATATGATAGCCTATATAATGAAGTTTATTATTATTATGCCGTTTAGCACTAGAAGCTTTTAGTTATTTTTATATTTAATTTAATCCGAAAAAATGCTGAAAACTCAGTTCTCGGCCACAAATTTCAGTTTTCGGCCATGGAGTCTTCTGTTTTCGGCCACCTTATTAAAACTGACTTATAAATGAATTTTTAAATCTAAAGTAAAAAAAACCGTATTGTTTGTGAGTTTAACATTGTTTTTATCAGGTACATCAAAAATCACAATCAACATGATGCTCAATTTTGAAGAAAAAAATGAAAAAAAAAGTCGCACACTAGATAAAGCATCTTTGAAACAATATCAAGTTTAATTTTATTATTTCTTAGGTCTATTATGTGCTAATACAATTAGGTTATAATACTAATACACTTTACACATTTATTTACAAAGAAAATCACAGCTAATATATAACTGGTATGTACAAAATACATATGAAACAGTTGAGCTATCTACGGACCGTTGCAAACGACCTAAAGGTAGCTCAACTTATTCAGATCAGTGCCAATCGGAAGCGTTCCCAAAACACTGGCTGCATTGCCACGCTGAATAGCAATGCTGATTCGCTGAGCCAGATACTCACCAGCCCTCGGGTCACGCGTCGCTTCGACCAGACGCCCCGAAAGAAATTTAAAAATTCGGAAGGCCTCGGTACCCCATGGACCTAGAGTCTTGACTCCAAGGGGAGCAAATTTGTAGGCTCTGTCGAGGCATCGTCACGCAACAGACTATTCGGCTCGAGAATATAAACGTCACAATGGTAAAGACCCGCCGGATGATGTCATTAAGACTGGCGTGACGAGATATTTGACGACCGGCGACTCTAGTATATGATAATCCGTGATGACCAAGCTAGTCAACTGCAGTACCGCACTGGCGTTGTTGAGGCGCACAGCACCGCGCACCCAACCGTAGACAAGTTGCAATACGCACCGTGACAGGATCCATTTAATTACCAATGTTATATGAGGGAAGAGCTTGCAACCAATGCACTGACTCCCATTTACAAACAGCTAGGAGACGGGCACGATCTGCAGAGCTGGAACAACGTTCTAACAGACAATTCCGCGTCAACTCACACAGGGGCCCGTCCCATTGCCGTTGAGACAAAAAGCACGTGGACTAGTGCTATAGACGGAAGACAAGAAACCTGGTAGGCACTTGAAATATTGCGAATACCTTAGCCTTCCAGTTTGACACAGTGATACCTACGACCACGCCTTATCATCCAAATAAATACTCAAAACCGATGATAAAGTATTCTTTATTATGTTGTCTAAGCCTTCCACCAGCTCAGTATGTTTCCACAACTGACGACATCGTAAAGAGTATGTAAATTTGGGTACAAAAAGGCAGAACCTAATAATTGTAAAAGCCATAATATGGCTATTAGTTTTGAGTAATCGGTCCGAAGTTTTGGTAAAATTTTGAATTTTCTCATCTATGAATACCGGAAAGGATTCATCAAGTATTGGTTATTGTAAACCGGTTTGCCGAAATTCATCTGCAATGAGTTTTAGATCACCAAAAACTGTGTCTACATCTCCACCTAGAGTTCCATCATCCTAATACCAAACATTAAGCTTGGATTGAAGACGTTGAATAATTGGATGGATAGCAAGGCTAAACATGGCCGGACCAAGAGGGTCACCTTGCTGACAACCAACGGCACACGAAATATCATTGTTCCGGTAAATTAATTTATAAGGTGAGCCACTGCCAGAGAATTGGGTAAATATCAGGATTTTCTCTTAAATTTCTTTTAGCAAGGTTTACGAAATTAAAGGCGTTTTTGATATCCGCTTTCAAAATCACCTCCCCATAATTTTGGTCCAAAAATGTACAAAGGGAATGTACTGCTGCCTCACAACCGCCTCGCGAATCAAAGCCCAGCTGAACAGGTCAGAAATAGTCGCCTAGGTAGTTGGCTTCTTTCCGACAGTAGACTTTAGCCGCAAGGCGCCGGTAGGTGGTGCCCACGGCTATGGGTCTTATCCCGATAGCCTTCTTTTTGAACCTGACAACATCAAGTTGATCAGGGACGTCAGGTCTCCCAGAAGGACTTCACCTGCATGGCCAGATCCGTCAGACAGCAAATCCTTTAGATGGTGTAGAGTCACAACATCCAGGCCGCTGGCAGAGCCACTCTGGAACGACATGACGACCCTAAGCACATCTTGGCTGGTCGTGCCTACACCGACATCACTCTCTTATGGGAGATCGGGGAGGTGAAGGTTTGGCCCTACGGGTGGATGCTTACTCTCAAGAGATATGAGAGTATCATTAGAATTTGGAGCTATCGTGTCGCTAGAAAACAAAATACGGGAGGCACCCTTGATGTCACCATCGCTGAACTTGCTCTCCACAAGTTTGTAGGCTCAGCCAATGTTTTCACTGATTTTAAATTTATTTCTGTGTACTGATTCGCATTTAAAACAGGAGAGTGCTCTTCACGTGCAGTATACCTAACACAATTTTGTTTGATCCGAATCGTTAGTGATAATTTGTTGCCTAAATCTTTCTCTACGTGAAGTACACTTTTAAAAACACTGTCTTTCCTAGGGATTTTATAGACTTTTTCTAGTGCAATAAGTTCCTTGTCGATCTGCAATAAACTAGTGCTGCCTACCTACTATCAAAAGGTTAAATAAACTTGTAGAATACAAAAAGATAAAAATATACAAACTTTTTGATCTTATGGCCGGAAACTAATAGCGACATTCAGCTAGCGGCCACATGATTTCAATACAACTTTAGGTCATGCCGAAAACTGGGGTGCCATTTTATCTATAGTCGGGTTTTCGGCCACCCCCAAAATAGTCATTTCTATTACTCCTTTTTCATTATGAAGGCCACATAATTTGGCGGCCGAGAACTAATGGCTAGCATCTCCATGTATATTACTATCGTAAATGAAAAAGACTTGAGATATACCCATTAAACAATTGAGTAAAAGAGACAAAAGTGTAGAAGACTTGATGCACCACATGCCGGCCATTAGGCCGTAAACTAAACTTTTGAAAAAATTTCAATGTTGGATCGCGGCCCCCAAGATATTTGTTAGTTTATTCAAAATTTGGCGAAAATCATATTAGGAGTATGTTGGTAATTAAGTTTTGAAGTAGTTTAAACGTTTATCAACAATGTTTGCTTAGAAAAACAACACAAACTTAACTTAGAGTAAAAGGCGCGTCACTATTTTTTTTCTAATTTCCGCACGCTGCGGTACCCGCGATGGCCGCCGCCAAATTGATTAATTCGCTAAAAATCACTCGTGGCTTAATAACTGACCAAAAATGCTGTCAAAAATAAAGCATTCAATTGCTTTGTCTTGCTAAAAAAATCGGTCAGAAATTGCACTTAAAAACGATAATTTCTTAATTTTACTGCATCAAGAACGCGTAAAGGCCGAAAACTGAAGACGGCCGGCGATCCGGCTTACCAACCCTACCTAATTTAAAAATCGTGCTTCTATAGTATCTTTTTTTCTACCAAACAATTGCGAAAAATTAGCTCAATATCATGTTTTAATATAAACATTGTAATGGCAACCTTTATATAATTTATTAAAAACACGGGTTGACCAAAACTATTTTTTATTCTTAGATATACCTACCTATCTACGAAATAATATATATAGGTATTATTTCGTTTGTCTAAACAACAGACAATTGTGATACGAAAAATATTCGTTACGAGGTTTTAACCAACAAAAATATAAAAATTACTGGATTGTAAAT
The DNA here is from genome assembly GCA_947095575.1 of Electrophaes corylata. Lineage (NCBI taxonomy): Eukaryota > Metazoa > Arthropoda > Insecta > Lepidoptera > Geometridae > Electrophaes > Electrophaes corylata. The sequence goes on from OX352703.1 coordinate 7,352,974, forward strand.
CGTTATAATCTGCTACTGAGTTGATTGGGACAAGCAACAGTGAGTGGGACAGAAATCGATTGGTTTTTAAAAGTTTAAATTCTGATTCCGAGAAAAACCGGATACAACTTGTGTCTGTAATAAAGGGCATGGTTATTTATGCGAGCTAAACCTAGGTGAGTTTAACCCTATATACCAAGACACAAGTTTGCGCATTCAAATGCTGGAGAATCCTAATTTTCGTGGCTCCACAATTCACATACAGGATATTTGGTGGCAACAAGCTAATTACTAGGATATATTGTATTTTCTCTGTAAGCGAATTTGTAAATTCTTTTGAGAAAATAAATGGTTAACCCTAACTCTTGCTACATCAAATAACATTGGAATCCTGGGCATTTCCAGTGATGTCCAGTTCCGTAATCATTTGGAAGATATCGTCTAAGAAAGACTAATCATCCAAAGAGTTCAGTGTGCCAAACAGAGCGAAGTTATAAGTTCTGGCTGGTAATTTAGTTCTACGAGGGCTTCTTTTCATTCGGTTTAAAATACATATTGTGAGTATTATTGATGACACCAAGCTCACAAGTTTGAGAGATTTTTTGTGGGTATATTCTACCGCTGTTCTGTTCTACTCTGATTTCCGTTGCAAAGCTCGCAATCGGCTGAGAGCTCATCCTTGGCACCAGTTTAGCCTCGCACCGTTGCGTTGGGTTTCTGAGGATTTTTTGCCGACGAGCTATTTTGTTGGAATGATCCCTAAGACAATAAAAAAATGTTAATATGCGTTAATTAATGAATATAAGTATTCGCAGGCATTAGGAAATAACTAGCTAATGTATTATGTATGTACTTTTGTTTGTAAATACATATACTTGTAATATATTGTAACACCCAGACACAGAACAATGATTACAGCCAGACGCCAGATTATTTATTGGTGTACCGTGGCCTAACAAGTAAACTGTGTCGCCTGAGTGAGACGAGAATAATATCATTTACAAATAAATACAGTGGACTAAAATAATAAATGTGGACAATTAGTGAGAGACAAGAGTATATGAAGAAAAACCCGACGGTCAGTTGTGGTCATGGAAAACGGTGCCTTAAAATATGGGAGCAACAACAATAATGATACTGCTGTGGAAGAGAAGGTGGTAAGTATTCAAATTGCATGCCTATTTCTGCAGCCAAGCAACTTGCTGTGTTCCGCTGTGAAGGATGTGGATGCCGGTGAAATTACAAGCACATAAGGCTTCAGGTTGATGGACGCAGAGCAGTGCATCGTAGGGCATGTTCCTAATGAACGTGACCTGCGAGGTAATTTTTTGTTATAGGTGATGGTAACCACTTAACATCAGGGCTATATGCTTGTAAGTAGTATAAAAAATTAAAATACTCTTTTGTAGGAATATAAGGGTATTTTATGTTGTACACATCAAGAACAAATCCACAGATTCCAAATAAAGGAAGTCTGAATTTGTAATGAAATAATAGACGGTTAGGTACTGAAAGAAATATTCTGGTTATTTTAGTGTTATTTTTAATCTATAACAGTTAGTAGGTATCAGACGGATCCATGCAAAATTGAATTTTAGTGTTCCTTCTTTTTTTAAGGATTCTAGAAGTAGTTCGTTTTAGGGTTCCGTACCCAAAGGTTAAAACGGGACCCTATTACTAAGTCTCCGCTGTCTGTCCGTCCGACTGTCTCATGAACCGTGATAGTTAGGGAGTTGAAATTTTCACAGATGATGTATTTCTGTTGCCGCTATAACAAAATAAAAACAGAGTAAAATAAATATTTAAGGGGGCTTTCATACAATAACCGTGTTTTTTTTGCCGTTTCTACTATAGATAATGGTACGGATCCCTTCGTGTGCGAGTCTGACTCGCACTTAGCCTATTTTAGAATATTATAAAAGCGAATTTTCTTTCAATGCAAGCTCACGAGAGGAAAAATCTCTAAAATTTCAGGTTTTTAGGTCAAATGGTCTATTACTAAGTGCTGTAAAGATTTCCAGTCAGTACACTGGTAGCGACAGATTTATATAATGATTAAAGAGCTCTGAAGAAAAAAGTGCCCAAAGGAATATCAAATTTTCTTAAATCGTGTGGTAAATAGAAAAGTCTTAAAATGAGAAATTTTTAAATTATTTATCCTAAAATGTAATGAAGACGCTTGTAGGAAAATGGGTCTAAATTCGAAATGGTTTCACAGGTTTTTGGATAAAAAAAATAGATAGAATATATTGATAAATTGATAGAATATATTATACCCAATGACCCCCTAGGTAGGTACATTATAGGTGCTTAAGTAAAGTGTGATAATTTAATATTTAAAAATATTAAAGATTTTATATCATTCCAAAAATTATTTCCTCGAGTGGGATTTGAACCCACGACCTATAAGTATTATATTAAAAACCTTATACTTATTAAAAAAATAGTCAAGAATGTTTCCTTATGATATGTTCCTTTACTGCTTGAAAGCACTAGTATTGCGCACTTAATTTTTTCGTATAAATCTCCATAGATTGCACCATGTGCACCCATGTGCACGACGGGATTCGAACCCACAACCTTAGGATCAGAAGGTGGGGTCACTCCCACTTCCACTAGGTACCGCCAACACAAATTATGGCTAAGCTTTTCTATTTTACTTCTGCATAAAATACGCTGAAGCACGTGAGCTGAACATAACACTGTTAACTACTACTTTATTGTTGAAATCTCTTGCTCATTATCGGAGATAAGAAACATTGATTTGCTGTGCACTGACAAGCATTCTTGTCTGTTTATCTGATATCAAAGTAGGCTTTATGCAATAAATAAATGAAAACTACGCGGAGCTTTTATACAATACGTGGCAACTGAAACCATCTATCCTTATTATATTATCCATCCATGGCATAACACAAACAGGGTAAACTAGTGTACTACCTACTTGGTTAATACCGATTGTATAGAGATAAAAAACTTATTACCTATATAAGTTTTATTTCTTTGTGGCACCTGTCCGTCATTCGACAGACCCATTTTACCAATATATTAGGTGAATAAAAATAAATATTTAAGTCAAGTCGAGTCAGTAAAAAAAAAGTAAAGTCATCTGTCATTGGTTTTGAAGAAAAATATGGCGTTTCTATTTAAAACATAATAGAAACATTTTCGATGCCACATATTACACTTTTATTTCAAACCCCAAGAATCTTTGCCCTGACTGATTGATATATAGTCAACGCACAGCCGAAACCACTGGTGGTAGGGACTTGACATTTTCAGGTCTTGGTGCGTAGAGGTACTAAGAAATAAATTCCTGAAATTATACCCCTAGACGATACTTACAGCAGGGTTGAAGGTTGTGAAAATAACTTCACGAAAATCGCGCACTTTTCGCTAGTGTATTATATTTTTTTAGATCAATATCTGTTTATTTAGTTGCATCATAGTCCCGTGTCAGCGCTTATTCATACGATATTTCAGACGAAAGACACAGATATAGCTATTTTATCATAACTGGCCTCCCAGTATACTTACGCCCTAGATATGTATAGGCTTTTAGTCCATATTCTTTGATAGGTACCTACGTTAAATTTTCTGGGACTGTCTTTACGCAAGTCAATAATAAGGAAGTTCTTATGTCAATCACTTTGGCGGTCTATTGCTAACGATTTAGGTTAGGTAATATATATATTAGTTCTACCTACTCGTGTTTTCGGCTAACCAATACATTAACCGGTCGATCAAAGGCTGATTAGCCAGATTCTAATAGAGGTATTAGCCTCGTTATATGGTGGAGGAAGCGGAAGACATTTTGTGTCTAATATAGAAGGTATATTAACCAAAGCCTCCGATTGGGGAGATCAAAATGTGGTTCAGTTTAACCTGAACAAGACTCAAGTTTGCGTGGTCACAGCTTAAAAGCCCTATTCACTGTGGGTCCGCAGTTCCACGACATAACCTTACTACCTCCAAGAGCAATGATTCCTTGGGTGGTGGTGGAGGGATTCAGTGATGTTCAGATCTTGTTATTTAGAAGACAAAGTAAAGCTGGTATCCTAAAAGCTTGGTGTGCTAAGTAGAGAGAAGTTGTACTTCAATGCTGGGCAAAGACTGTATCTCTATAAGTCGCAAGTCCAACCCCATATCGAGTACCTGCCTATACTGCAGACACCTTTAGGCAGAAAAGGCACGTGTGATGGCACCTTGATACTAGCTTGGTCATATTCCGGTTAAAATAGGTGTTTTAAAATGTTTAAAGAGTCGGCACCGCGCGTTTGATGCCTCTGATATTCCAGGTAATAATAATATCTGAAGGTAAAACAAATAATCTTAAAACGATGTCGTTTGAGTGAATGTGTGATGTGTAAGACGTACGCGAGCTAATTATTCAGATTCATAGAAGGTCCTCGCAATTTTAAAGTTTTAGCTTTATCGTAAACATAACCTGCATCCGTTATTTCAGTACGTATTTTTAGCACAAACAAAACAATTGACGTTGAAAGTTTAGTAAATAACCATAAAACAATAGTAAGTTATAAAGAGAAACTTATCATCCTTGAATCACAAAAAAACACGAAAGAACAAACAAAGCTAAAATCAATGGAAAGGTTAAAAATAAGGAAAACCATCGCTATCAAATGATTAATCTGAAGTTTTACCTTGAGGTGAAAGTGGTGCAGTACCCACATGTATAAATACAGCTAAGTGCCGTTAGGCAAGTATCAGAGTCTTGGCCGCGATTAGCACGCGATAGTTCAAGGGCTCGGCTCATCCAACAGATGGCTAGAATACCAAAGTACTTATAGATAAACCCTTTTCAATATTGCGTAAACTTCCCAGCATTTACCTTGACTTAATTTCTTACAAATCAAACCATTTATCATAATCATATTATTTAGGGACTAGTGAAAAGGCGCACGACTTCATAAATCGCGTAAATCTATTTTCATACAGTCTTCAGCTCCTACTGCACCCCGTTAGGGGCTGAATTTCTGTAATTCCTTTCAAGACGAATATAGCCTGAACATTTCTAGTCTCTACATTGTCTTTATTATGCATATGCATATGCACGTATCTTAAAAAAAGTAATACATAGAGGAATTATTGAAAATGAATACTTACTTGTAAAATCTTACTTGATTTCAGAGCCTTGAAGATTTATATGTAAATTTTTTGTATGTTAGGTGGTTATATGGTATAATAGGTCCATAGACCATGCCATACCATTATGCCGTTCTTAAAATATTATTCACATAGCACTATTTCAAAAACTCAAAACATCGATGGCCCAACTTACGTATTTTTTTGGAGCTGAGACTAGATTGAAGCTAGAATTTGATTGTCAAATTTAGGCTTGTCTGAAATGTCAGTTACAAAGATTAAAATAAATTTGTTTCTTACAAAAGGCAGTATATATAACATGTATAAATAGCGTATGGAACTAGTACGTAAATATAAATTGAACATTGCAGAAGATGAACTCTGTTCTCTACACTAGGACTGAGGGGCCTGTACAGTAGGATCACAGTGATTCGTCGTGGACTCCTTTCAGCATTATTTTATGTACTGCTGAAGGGAGTCCACGACGAATTAATTAAAGTTATACAATACAAGGTAAAGGTTGCTTTCATACAGTTTTGTAAACTTGTAGTTTGGTTTGGAGTGTTTAGCCACATGACGGTGGGTTGTGTATGGGAAGGTGTATAAATATATATATATATGTAGGCATACACTACGAAGAATACCATTTAGAGATTGACATGATCGAAACTTGAATTTGATGATATTTCGTTACGAGAATTCGCGTTGGCTCATGTAACGGGCTTACTAAAATTAAACGCTCACTTGAATAGAATAATAACCTAGCAACGTATTGTTCGGTATGTAATTAACCAATATTCGAAAACAATGTTAGTTAATTATGATAACATGAGTTGTCTAACTAAGATAACAAACGTTTTATACAACTGTCAAACACAATAATACTGGCCGCTTTGGATTAATTTTGGACATTATTTTAGTATCATACACAGTCGGTACACAGTCAGTACGGTTTTATCTAAAGGTCACATAAGACACGATGGGAGCCTTCGACCTGTTGGGAGGCCTGAAATGACAAACTCAGTGCTTATGAAGAAATATATCAATCTCAAAATTACATTATTTCTTCTGAAGTTCATAGAAAATTATGTTTACCCTAATACTCAACAGTCAACGGGAGGCATCTTGGCAAACGCACCATGTTTTTCATCCAACCGCCTTGCAGCAAGCAGCGCCAAGCGGTGACCGGATGCCAATGCTTCAAAGCTTGTTTTATTGTTCGGGCGGCAAATTTTCATTAAATATAATTTATATCGCATCACCTATAGATTTCATCTACGAAGAGTGAGCACCTATTTTGTAATCATTAGGGATTTTTTTATTGTTGGATAGCTAAGCATTTGACTGCCTTATTGATAATTCACCTGTTCAATCTTGTCATGAAAACTCCTAAGTTATAACGTTCCGGAAATACTGATGACGGTAAAGACTTCCACTCCTTGGCAGTTTGCACTAGAAAAGTGCCTTAATTCCTGTTCCTTAATGTCCCTTTATTTTGTTTCTTGATAATTTCTAATACACCTGTTTAAGTGATACCAATAGAGGTTAGTAACCTCGGCATAAAACCTAGACTGGACCTAGGAAAGGGCGAGATACGACGTTGGAGGTTTGTCACATCACGTCATCAGCCTAAATAAGTCCACAGGTGGACATAGGCCTCTCCCATATTTAGGGAGGTTTGCCATAGTCACTAAGCTAGGCAAGCGGATTGGTGAATACAGTGTCGACCGTATATTAAACCAATGACTCAAGAATCAAGACTCACGAGGTGAGAAAGTAGTACCTACTTACCTATCACATTACTTCAGTAAAGTAACATGAACGATGTACATACTTAGTAGGTAGAAAACAACTAACTTTAGAAGTTTAAACTTATAAGATGCACATTTTATGACGTTTGTTTTTATGGTTAGTTTTACGTAATTTGCCTGAAGGAGAGCTTGAAGCCTTGGCATTTAGCAAAGTAAATCAAGAACAAACTATGACGTTATTTTCAAAATTATGTCACACTTGACATAATTTTGAAAATAACGTCATTACTTTTGGATATGAACATGTTTATGTAGTGTAACCACCCTGGTGAAGTAAAACGACAGTAGTTGCGTTGCAATTAATTTATTCATGAAAAGAAACCTATCTACCCATGTATATTTTATATATCTCGACATGACATTACAAGACCTAGTAGCAGACGACTGAGCCTATTTTCAATACAAAACAAAATTGTTGCTCCCCATTATGATCGTATGCACATCGCATCTATGTGATCATAAAGTTATAAATAGGTGGCTTAGTAGTAATAATGACAGTGGATTAGCAGCCTAATACCATAGAGCTAAACGATGAGAGTGCGGCAACGATATATCCGGTAGCAACACGGCATGGCATGGCGACACCGTACGTTTCAGCTGAAATGTTCGATGAGTGGAAGGGGAGGTTGTGCGAGGTCACGCCTGTGCTCGGTAAATTTCGCCAGCACTCGGGATACCGCTCGGTCGGTATGCGCGAACAGCGACCTCTTGCGTGCGCCGCTACAGTGTTCCCTCAAGTTTACGTCCGGCGATCACGCTGCGGACCCTGCCGTCTCACACTGCCATCAAATCGTTATCTAAATATTCGTATTAGGCCCCTCGTCTTTTAGAAAGGCCACGCAATTTATACTGACAAAACGTAAAACTATAATACTTTATTTAAAACAAACATTTTATTCATAAAACGTGCAAAGCGTCTGTAGATGTGTCGAGCGCTCAATCGATCGACTGCATTAAAGTTAAAATTGTTATTATCTTTTTGCCGTTGACTTTTGCAAATTTTGTTGCGTTGTGATAACCATTCTTATTTGTTGCTTACGAGTGGTCTATGTCATGACTTTAAATATAATCAAGAGTGTGGATCCGTCCTGTGCTTAGTTCGTTCAGTGAACAGTGCGTCAATTGTCCAGAGGTGTTTCCTTTCTTCTTTTGGTTGCAGGCTTAGATATTTGTATAAAAATATAAGTAAATTTATATTTATTTATAGCTTAATTTAATAAATTTCGTGGTGAAACGCGACCCATGCTTGGAGTTATGACTACCATGGTATGGTTTCCTTTGTCTACATTATTTATTTTGTTCTTAGAAAAGAAACTAAGTAGGTAGTAGTTGAAAATTGCATTGAATCAAATCACCTTAGTGTGCCCTAAACATCGGTTTCATATCATTATTGAATCTTCTCTTTTAATATATTGTATTTTTTCTTGTAGTAAATAGTATAAAACAGTGTTTTGATTTTAAGTCATACTGACTGATAAACTTTATAAAATGTTTTATGCTTTAAGCTTCCGAATGAATTAAAAAATGCCAGTAAATAGGCGCTATTTCGTCCGCAACATTGTTCATTATTATGGGAACCAAAAACTACGGAGAGCATGTAGCCCCTCCCACATCGCTCACGTTCAAAACATGACTACCAAAGACTTTCAAGCTATGCTAACTCTATGACATAATAATACAAACAACGCTTCGCATTTAAAGTACCTATATTATAATTTTATGTACTGTGCGTTTGAGTGAATCGGACAAAATATACTGCAAAAACAAAAGAAAAGGAAAAAACCGTTTAGGTTTCTTATTCTTTCTCACTGCTTTCATGATTGAGTAAATGGCTCATATAGAAAAATAGATTCTAAATGCATCGCAAGGTAGTTTAGACAGCTTATGATATTGATTTAGATACCAATGTCATAAAGTTTTAGCTAACACTGGCCAATTTATGCTACGTATCCTTAGGACAAGCCTTTGCATGTATTCAAGATGATTTATAAAGCATCAGGGGGTAACATTCACACATGTTTAAGACAATACTTTCAATAAACATTATTTTATAGTGGTTTACATACTCGTTAGATAAACCAATAACGCTGAGATTGCACGTAGTTCGTGCAACGAAGCCGATTCTATTGTAGGTATCGATTTCTCTGTCAGTAACCCGCATGTTTAGAGTCTAGACTACTGTCGACGACCTGAATGTTAAATAATTTCAAACAGGATTCATTTAAGTCAAACAAGCTAGTTAAAATCTACCAATAACATGATCGAACACTGGATCACAGGATAGTAACTAGTCTATCTAGATCATAATCTATAAAAAACTTCTAAAAACCTTTATTCTGGCTGGCTGATGAACTAGTAAATGAGATGAAGACTTATCCAACAAGCAAAGATTCTTAGTAATACTAACCGACGATTGAAAATATTGGAAACCTTGGACCACTGGTAACCAATGCATGTCTTGAAATAAATTTGATATTATTTGCCGTAGACGTGTTAAAAAAATAATTCATGAAGTTCAACCCCTTATTGGGCTGCAGTCTTATTGAGTTAAAGATTCTATGAAAATAACTCCACTTTTTATAACACCTGGAACTGGATCTTAATAGAGTGAAAAGGAGCCAGACACGGTTGCTTTTGAATGAAATATGTAGGTGGCTCACCTGACGTCGAACCTTAAACTTATCGAGCTTCTGGTGGGTAATTTGACCCATAATATATTGCAGTTACATAACTTGTTACATTATTACATTGCGTCCTGTCATTTAGTGACAAGAAGTTAGAAACTCTCGAGGGTGTATAGTTTTACCGGACGCAACGTTAAAGCAAAACTTCTGGCTCGCGATGAACTTGTGCATAAAAAGATGAAAAGAACTACCGCTATTGACACACTATCTTGAATGAGGTACGGCCTCGTTCTCCGCTTTCAGGCGCTCGTAGCTGTCAGCCTATTAGTTGCGCTCTATTCTCCTAAGCCACATTCTGTGGAGCAGCGCAACATTTAAATAACTAGATTTTTGTATCGCTATCGCAACAAAATATGTAAAACCATTACACGTTTTAACTTTTCCAACTTCTTTTACCTACTCAGACAAGAACGATAAACCAACTAACGCGCTTACACGATTTCTAAAATAGAGAAAGGCGAAGATTTGGAAGTGTACGGAATAGAACGCGCACCTATGCAAAATACGGCGATCGCTATTCTTGAGAGGGCGACGGCTTTCGAGCTTGCAGTGCTGGAATGTGAGCACTCGGAATCATCGGAGTACGGTGGGTTCCGGTGAGGAAGTTGGCGCGGCAGCGGCATGGAGGATCGCGGGCCGCACGAAGTACCGTTGATAGTGACACCGCCACCGTGCGCAGGCGGCGGCGCCCTCACTACGTCGCGACGCGTCGCGCCCACTCGCGGCTCACGGGATGACCCGCCGCCGCCCTCCACCTGGCGGTCGTCGGTACGTGTGCGCGACACCAGTTTCCGCGGCTCGCGCAAGAGCATCGTACGACTAGAACCACCCTGTAATGGCCTCAACGGGCTGCCCGCCATCGGCAAGGAGGTAATGCATTACTCTTTGCCTGATACTCATAGACCTAAATGTTAAGCTAAAATGTTGTAAGTAATAATAATTAATGTTATCAAACAGATAAACAATTTTTCTAATTAAACAAGTTAACTTTTAATTGGTAAGTATGTCCGTCCACCAAACTTTTTCAGTATCTTCTACCAGTTTTTACCAATATAATATGAAGATAAGAGGCAAAAAGAAATATAAAACCAAACATAAATGCTCCATCTGAAAAGTGGAATATAATAAATAAATAAACACATTATTAAAAATTAAAAGGACTTAGGTACCTACATGTCAAAATCTTAAAACTTTAGAGCGCTCTAATAAAATAATTCGATTAGGCCCGTCTAGCTAAATGCGCGGATGTTAATAAATAAGATCTTCCCATAGCATTTAATTTTCAAGAAAAAACATTTTATCTTTCATCTACTAAGCCTAATGTTGTTGGCACCGCATTGGTTCGAAGGCGTTGTGATAAATATTTTAGTTTTAGTACTCGCCGTGCGAGTAAATGATTTATTTATACACTTGAGTTGTAGTGTGCGACCCGGCGGCGGCGGCGGCCTGCCCCACGCATGAACTACGCTAGCGGAATCCAGGACACTCCTGATTAGTCGTTGGAAGCTTCACAAAAGGAAATATTTATCATCTAAATAAAGGAAATATTCTTATATATGACCTTTGACATACTATAAGCAGTTAACCTAAAAACTTTTTCAACACAGCTGCAAACTAAGGAAGTAGGCACTCTTCATTTAGCCATACATCAAAGTAAATCTTCTTATGATTATAATGTAAAAGTTATTAAAAATAAAACTTCATAAATATCATTTTAGTGTAGAACTTGCATAAAATAGTTGCATGTCGTTAACTGGAACTTGTTGTTTGCGTACCTACTTCTTGATTTTTTAAAGACACACCACAGCACTATAAATAAAAGTTCACTGAGTTCAAAAGTATTTTTACGAACCACAAGCTAACTAAAAACTATTCGCTTAAGAACCTATAAAGCTACTGGAGCTGATCAAAAATTCTCCCACTAGTCTTGACTTTCTTTCAGATTGAACCTTTCAGGTTCTTAAATACTTAAATAATTTCTAAAAAACACTTACCGGGAAAACATTTTTGCTATACTATACTGACTGACAATCACAATGAATGATGATACACATACCTTATCAATAAATCTATTAATTGTAACAATTTCATTGTTTTCAGGTACTGTCCCTGGGAGCGACTGTCCCTATTCACAAGGGAGCCACGCAACCTTCACACCCTTGCACTATCCTCCACCATTCTCCTTACAAGGTAAGTTGATGTCATCACTATTCTAAAACAAACTGTCTTTACTTTGTAAATATACGTATTTTGCGGCAGATATGAAACATATCCATTCTAACATATATTTAAGTAAATGGGTAATGTTTTGTAAAAACGTTTTTTGCAATGACCTCGGTTAAGCTCGGCACGCAAAAACGCAACACACAAATATTTCTAGGCGCTCACGCTACGGTATTGTGTTCGTAGTTTGCAGCTCCGGTAAATTAAACTGAAAATGTTTTTTACCTGACCAACCTAATCCTTTGTAAATAACCCTGTTTGATACTTTCAGGCCGCTTGGGATTGGTTGATTTTAATACTGGTTATCTACACCGCTATATTTACTCCTTACGTAGCTGCATTTCAACTAAATGAGCCGGATTTCGATAAAAAATCTAAACGATTCGGCGAAGATCCCATAGTCGTCATCGACATGATCGGTAATGGACAGACTCACTTATTAGAATGTGGATAAGTATAGTTAGTCAGTCGAAAATAACGTATTTTTTTTGTTTTTCAGTGGACGTGACATTCATAGTAGATATACTGATAAACTTTCGAACAACATACGTAGATATAGCAGATGAAGTGGAGTCGGATCCTGCTAAAATAGCTATGCATTACTTACGTGGCTGGTTCCTGATCGATCTCGTCGCTGCTATCCCCTTCGATTTGCTACTCTTCGGCACCGATACCGATGAAGTGAGCAGAATTTATCTCCTTTTTATATATGCACATATATATTTTCAAAAAAAAAGAAACGCTTAAATTAGGAATTACTTAGATGTCAATAACAATGCAATTTTTCCAAAAAAAAGTATTCTGCAGCAGACCGTGAAATACAAACTTGTCTTAATTGACGCCTTGAATATTATGTTGATGAAAATAAATGAATAGATTATAACTTCATAAGGGCGACTAAGTGAATTTGTGCTTCTCGGTGGATACCCAGATGATCAATTGTCCGAATATTATCACATCACAAGTTATTTAATTCAGAATCATGTTTTAAGTATAATTGTTTATTTCAAATATATTTTTAAACAAATACGTAGGTACTTATAAACTGGAGTTCGAGTAAAAGTTGAAGAGGCGTCGTCGTAAGTAGAGGCCATACAATACAATACAATTAAAGGGGTGAAGCATACTATTTACTGCATAGTGATAGTTAAAACAGGTCATAAGATTGTAATAAAAACTAGGTCAAGCATCTAGCTCTGCGATAGTCATTTCGAGATGAAACCGCGCAATCTATGTAGGTATTTATTATACGTAGCTTTCTATGCGTGCATTACTGCAGTAGGTAAGAGTTTCGGACAAATGAGATTCTGGCTATAGTCTTGCAGGACGTAAAATTCAAACAAAGTGCAGCCGCACAGACAACCGATTCATAGTTCAACAAAACATACATAAATCTATATTCTAAATCTAAAACAGAAATAATGATTATATAAATAACTAAAATGCATATTGACATCACGTATTTATATTTCAAAAATATCCTTCTTTTGTTTTACCTAATTTGTTTTACCAGCCGTTTTCGTTACATATTATTTTTGTTTTTTCATACGAGTAGGTATAGCCATATTTATTTGTAATTTTCTTTTGATGTTCATTGTAGGTCTGCAATATGCCCAAAGGTGGGTGCGTATTGAACTTGTAATACCATTTCTTGTTACAGCAGGGGCTGGAAAGTGATGAGGTATACCATCTTTGTGAACTATTTTTATGTTGCTGCCACTATTAACATTTTAGTTGACATACTTTATTCATTAATTTCCACTAGCCGTTGAATCCACAAAGTGAATGCGTTAATGGAAGATGTGGACGCTTCCCATGAGCAAACGTTAATCATTTTCGAATTATACACCATTCCGAACATTTAATAAAGCTCACTTGCTAAATCACGAGCTTAGCTGCAGGGTTTAATGGCAAACTTTACGCAAGACCCACTTAGTATACGAATGCCAAGGTATCCAATATTCTAATTGCAAAACTACTTTGAAAAGCTATAACATTGCGATCTGCGTTAGCACGTAACCAACCTATCGCATATAAGAGTGATTCGAGATAATTTTTGCCACTGCAAATAGTTATAGTTATAAGTATCGATCTAGGTAATACGAAATAATCTTGGAATTATAATTAGTTTTACTTTTATTACATAGACCTAGCGTTATATATTTAAGCGTACCTACTTACAGGTGTACTATAGATCACTTATGTCGAATTAGAAACTACTAGAATCTAAATTATAACTTTTTTCATATAGAGTATTATATACCTACTATAGTAAAATATTGACTGGTGTGCAGATAACACGATAAGTGTTAAAGGATATTAAATTATTGTGATAACATAATATCATTGGCTTTTTTATATAAAAGGTGCCTTCATAGGTCACGAATTGCACAGAGCTTGGTAGCCATACGCTCACACTTCCCAGACGAACATATTTGAACCCTTAATTGAAAATACGCCTATTATCGCAACAGGACGCACCAAGTTTATTTCAACATCTCGTTAAACATTAATTTTTATATGGCACCCACCTTACATTCAACTGATATTCAAAAATATGTTGAATACCAACCACCATACTTAAATGAATAGATCTATGCTGTGACAAATTTTTCGACATATTGTTTTTGAATTTCCTCATCATATTTTAACTACACAACAACAGCAATTGGTGACATTATTTAATTTTCATTGTTTTCTTTTGTACTTTTTAATATTAGTTTATTTTACTTGACAATAAATTATTTAAACAAATTTATTTCATTATTTTTGTTAAATGACCTTTCCTTGGAACTAATTGAAAAGTAGGTATTATTTTTATCGTAAATAGGTATTAACTTCATAAAATTTGGATTGGAGTCATTTTTGTGCATAATTTATCCTAAAGTTCTTATAGTGAAGATTACATAAAACAGTGATTCCTAACTAAATTATAGTTCTAACGTTGATTTTATTTGAACACAAAGGTATACTGTGTTTTTTTTATGTTTATGTTTTGATATTTTATTTATAAACCATATTAATTTGTTAGGTACCTGATCCATTATTTTAATACAGCTTATATAAAAACTACAGTTAGGAAATTGTCATCAATAAAGGTTTGATGTAAGTACCGAATACATTTTCTGAAACTCGATATTAGGTAAGTTTAAATCAAGTTTATTGCAATCTATATATGTGTGAAACACTGTTTATTTAGAGTGTGTCGATGCACAGCATTTTAATTTATTCACTCGTTATTGCTGTAAATAATTCGATAACTTTCGCATTTTGCTACAGGATCAAATATCTGAACATATTTCAGTGGCATAACACTCGTTTTACTTTACTTATCAACTGCAATAAGGGTATAACTTAACTACTACTACTTGCCAACCTTACATATAATATACTTATATAACATTACCTTTCCAAACAGTTATATGCACCGCATTCTGTACGAAGCCAGCCGCTAATTTTAGATTTAAAATAACTGCTTGTAACTCTGCAAAGTACTAAGTACTTATATTAAAGTTTGATTCGGCTCGAAGGCATATTTCATAGGCAATATCTGCTTAGTTAGCGTGATTTTCGCTGCGAGGCCTCGTTGATGCTAATTTAGTTCGGAGCGAACGATTCATTATACCGCTTGAGTTGGGTTTGCGGCTATACTTTGCTGATCAATTACTAGGGAGTTCTGAACTACTGATGTGGTTGCAGACTACTACGCTCATCGGACTCCTGAAGACGGCTCGTCTCCTCCGGTTAGTGCGAGTGGCAAGGAAAATTGATAGATATTCCGAATATGGCACTGCCGTTCTCCTCCTCCTCATGGCGACGTTTGTCCTCTTTGCGCATTGGCTCGCTTGCATATGGTGAGTATTTTTGCAAAAACATCTAGAAAAGCACTATCAACAGTTTTGATAAGCGCGCTTTATTTTCCACAGGTACGCGATAGGAAGCTGGGAACGTCCACAGCTTCAAGCCCCAATCGGTTGGCTGGACGCCCTCGCTAATGACGTTCAAGCAACATATGAAAATTCTACGGGGCCTTCAATGAGGTACCCCTTTATTAAATTAAATGATTGTGGATATTAATTTTGTTCCTAGGTTTGTATCATGTTATGAATTGATGAATGTTTCAGATCACGTTACATTACCGCTTTGTACTTTACTTGCACCTCGCTAACCAGCGTCGGCTTTGGCAATGTGGCCCCTAACACTGACTTGGAGAAAGGGTTTACGATATTTGTCATGCTTGTAGGATGTGAGTATGTCTGATTTTGGAGCAAGCATTTCGTATTTTGAATACATGTAAATTATATAATAACATCGTGTTGCAGCTCTAATGTACGCTAGTATTTTTGGTAATGTATCGGCGATCATTCAAAGACTGTATTCGGGCACAGCTCGCTATCATACGCAAATTTTAAGAGTGAGAGAATTTATTCGGTTTCATCAGGTAAGGAAATGTTTATCTGTCTTAATGATCATAAAATATGCTCATACGCCAATGTACAATTGAAAGCAAACGGTATTTTTACAGATTGCAAATCCACTTAGACAAAGGCTAGAGGAATATTTCCAGCATGCGTGGAGTTATACAAATGGTATTGATACGTCCAGCCTCCTCAAGGGATTCCCTGAATGCCTTCAAGCTGATATATGTTTACATTTAAACCGCAATTTACTTGCAAACTGCTCCGCATTTGACGGTGCTAGTCCGGGTTGCTTGAGGTAAAATAAACATTTTAATTGAGTATTTTATCATAATAGAATTGTAAGCAAACAATTTACTTAAGTATTACTCACGTTTCAGAGCTCTATCGCTTCGATTTAAAACAACACATGCTCCCCCAGGGGAAACTTTAGTGCACCGTGGAGATGTACTAACGTCATTATACTTCGTTTCCCGCGGTTCAATAGAAATCCTAAAAGATGACATCGTTATGGCAATTTTAGGTAAATATTCGGTTTAAAGAACTTTATTTCTCATTAAGGTAAAAATTGTCAATTGACAATGACAATGATGTAATCACATGAGAATGAATAAATAACAAAGGTATAAAGCTAATTTGGTGCGGGTAGACAGGAATATTGCACAACAAACGGTTGTCAAGTTAAAGTAGCGAGTTCACTGCATTCCTAAGGCGATGGTCCGAGAGCAATAATGGTCAAATTAATGAAAAATTTCTTCGGCGTAAATATGTTGAAAGAGTTTTTAGTGAAGATATGGAGTGAAGTCGCTTCTTTTACTTGTTTTGGTAGCTTATTGAATAACTGTGCCCTCCAAATGATATATTGTTTTGCCATAATTCGTTCTTACATTAGACAGCACAAGGTGACCTGCTCGACGTGTTGTGTATGAATGAGTTTGTGAGTTATTTTATATATTTAATTTATATTTTTATATGTTATTTTAAGTATGCAAGTGTTATAATTGTAAAGCTGTTCAATACTAATACCTACCAGTGTACCGTTGATTGAAAATTCATTTTGAATGTAAATAAGCATACAGATTCTGACCTATTTGATCTTAATGACTTTGTTGACAGGTAAGGATGATATTTTTGGGGAAAATCCGTGCATCTACCCCACTGTAGGGCGCAGCAACTGTCGAGTTCGGGCATTAACTTACTGTGACTTGCACCGTGTGCACAGAGATGACCTACTGGATGTACTGGATTTTTATCCGGAGTTTCGCTCTTCATTTGTCAATAATCTGGAAATCACGTATAGTATGCGATGTGTATGTACTTTCTGAATTCAACTTATTCCATATTTGAATAATGACAATCAAACATTTGTTTTACAAAAGAAATGAAATCAATATCAATGTTTACAGGAAGAATTAAGTGGTATTGAACCGCGGCGTAGAATGCGCTACGAAAACCCTTGCGACGCACGACTGCTACGCGAGGCCTACGCACGTACTACGCGCCGTCCACACACAGAAACTTTTGCCGAAAAAGTGGTAAGTTTACTAAGCTAGGTAGCATCAGTTTTGGTAAAATGACCCCGGTAACATGAATCGCACATACTCGTGGATATAGGTAGTTAGTGGTTTAATAGAAACATAAATATAGTAAGTTATAGTAGTAAAAGAACGGTTCTTTTATAAATTCCAGGACTCGCAGTGTAGTGATGACGACACTGAGTCACCAGCCAGCCGTGGTATTCTAGAATTTTCTGCAGAAAAAGCGGGACAGGACGTTACTCCTCTTAACTTTAACTTTAGCAAGCAACGCTCAACAACCCTTAACTCTATTACCGGTAAGAATTATTCTTCGCACTACGGAATGTTTCAATTTTTTACGACCATACGCCTAATACCACATAAACTAAATAAGTTGTGGATTAACATGGGCTTCGTGGCGTGCCCTATAACCTATGTATTCATAGAGTAGACGATACACCTAGACATGAATGAGTCGATATGATATGCATTCCCTTTATCAAATTATTTTTGACTGAAACTTATTTCGTTTTTTCTTCCTTTATTTGTATATAACTTTATGTTTGAGGATAAAAAGTTATCAAATCTACTACTCACTGGCAGGATTTGTTCCCAAGGAAACAACATGTTTTTTTCTTGTGAACAAATCCAAACTGAATTGCTAGTAGTCTAGTTTAATAAAATATTGCAAATAAATTTTAGGCTCGGTGCTTGGAAGTTTAAAAAGTTAAGAGCTCAAGTTTGTAATTGTAACAAGAATATAATGTCTACAAATATTCGTGATGGAATAATTTTAAGCAGCATGAGTTACGCTTGTTTCTTTAACTATTATTATTTATTCCTTGAACGCGACGGACAGGGGTGTACGGGGTGCTTTGAATTTGTTGGTCTGTTTCAATTTTCATTTATAACTATAAAATAAAATCAAATTAGAAGACTATGGTAAATAAAATGTACCCCATGACCCCTGAGCACGTCGCCTCGCTCTGAGCGCGGCCCTTGTGTGCAGGCATGCTAGCGCAACTTAAACGGAGCTTCCCAGACCTCTACCATCATAAAACACACCAGCCGCTGCACAACAAGTACTGTAAGTATGCATTCTACTTTATAGTGCATGTTTCGGTTGATAGATTTAATGTTGCTTTAGTTTCATCTGATTATCTTTAATTAAAACGAACATCTATATCAAATACATTTTAATCCGACTTGAGCACTCGTATTGAAATAACAAATACTTATGTATGTTACCTACGTAACTATAAAATGAGCGCTAAAATTACTATGACCGACGTCAAAAAGGGTCACCAGGTGACCTCTGACCCTCTGATAATAATCATTAATGATTATTATCAGATAATGATGTAACGCAGTTCTTATTTAAATAAGAACTGCGTTACACGCAGTGCGCACCGTGGTTATTAACGAGGCTCGTCAATAGTCAACTTGTTTGCCACTGAATATTCAAATCACTGACACATGTGCCCCTAATTGACATGCTCTTATTTAAAGTACATCTCCAAAACGTTCCAGCCCAATCCACGCCACAAACATATAGGAGTAGAGCGGGTGTGAGACGGCAGTCGTCGGTAGGTCCGTTGCAGGACACGTCGCCGCTGACGGGCGGCGGTGGTGCGGGTGAGCCGGCCGTCAGCACGCCTGCGCATAGCACCACTCTGCCTGTCTCCAGCCTGAGCACGAATCCTAGCTCGTACTACACGAACGCAACGCCGAGCCCACCCGCCGCCGCCGCCGCCGCGTCCGCGCCGCAGCACGTCTCCTGCGACGACATCCTCGCGAGCCCTGCGCCGGCCACTGCGCGTCCCCCATCCTGCCGCTCCGCACCGCACTCCGCCGTCAACCTACACCAAGCCGGTCGCCCTGCTGCGTTACCCTTCTCCACCGAAAGATCGCAGAACTCAGCGCCGCAGGTAAGGACTCATCTCGACAACCAAATCTGCCCACGATATATTACTAGTAGTTTTGTGAACAGTAAGACCTTGCGAGCTACCAAATTTTTTTATAGTAGAAAAGTGAGTGATTTACTGCATTTTAAAAAGCTATTCTGCTCATCACGCCGAAGGTTCACATCAAATCTTCAATTTTTTTTATAGTTACCAATTTATAGTTACTACTTTTCAAATAAATACAATCCGATTTCAATGGTTACACTATTGAAATCGGATCTCGTAAGGTGAAGGTTTCAGTAGCCCCCTTTTTTCCCCATCTTAGAGGAAGTATCACTATAGTCATAGATCCTCCGTCGACTAAAAAATCTATAGTCAAACCTGTATACCAAGTTTCGGCCTGATCGGTTGTAAAATACGACCTGTAAGAGGAGTACCATCAAACTGATAGAGGAAAGTAAATGTTGCTAGACTTGAAGCACAGACCATAATAGATAAAAAAATTAGGTACTCGACTGATACCCGATGCAACATTTTGCAGGACAGCGTCTCACCTCAATACCAAAACGTGGGTTCGGCGGCTAGTGCGGCCTCAGTGGCGACGGTATTGACGCGACTGGACGAGCTTAGCAAAAGGGTGGCCGCCCTCGAAACTGGTCTAACTTCCGATGTACGCCGGATACTGCAGTTATTGCAGCAGCGCGACGGAGGAACTTACCACAATGTGCCGCAGGTCCATACTCCTGCCTCAGTGCTTCCGAAAACTTCTCTTTCGGTGCCTCCAGCAAATGATGTAAGGGTTTTACCATTGAGTAAATATTACTAGTAGTTCACCCCAAACTGAGGCCACGAAATAATAATAATAATAATAATGCTGGACTGTCCACACAGCATCATCTAGCCCCAAGCTAAGCAGAGCTTGTGTTATGGGTACTAGATGACTGATATACTTAATACAATACATTACATATATAGATATTTTTTATTATACAAAGAAAACACCCAGAACACCCGGAATAAATATTTGCAGATTGTACAAACATTTATCCCAAGGCGGGAATCGAACCCGCAACCGCTGCGTCGCAGGCGGACATTCGCCTGCCGCGCCACATCGGTCGGTCGGTCGGTCGGAAGTATTTTATAAGCTATGCTGTATTGGTTACGCTATACGAAAATACGAAAGAGAAAAGTAAGATAAATTCAGCCCGAAACACTTCAAATTTCATTAGTCCAATATAGATATCCAATCTAAACTGAACTAAGAAGTCATTTTAACTAATAAGGAGCTCACGAGTGGATTACCAAATTTTACTATTTTTATCGTATCTCAAAAACTGTGCAACTTAGAATCAAAGCAAAAATTGTTTTGGAATGTGTAAATTAGGTTTAGTAAAAAAAGAATTTTTTTTCTCCCTTTTAATAACCTATAGACTTTCAACCAAAACCAGCTTTCCAACAACCAACGACCAAATTTCATGCAGATCGGATCAATCAACGAAGCGATGCAATAAAGTTATGCCCAAACAAATATACTCGTACATAACTACATGCATCCAAATGTAAAATCGCCGAGATCTTCGATCAATTCGCTGTCTCGATCAATAAGAGAATAACTGATACGCTAATATGAGTTGTGATGTTCTCCGACGCAGTGGGAATGGAACTGGAATGGCGTAGGCGGGCGCGGGTCGCGTGGAGAGCGCGCGCCGGGCGTGCAGCGCTCAGCGTCGGAGCCGCACGCGCCGCTGCCGCCGGCGCTGCCGCCTCCACCGCACTCGCACTCCTTCTACAGGTAGTGCGAGGCGAGCGAGACGAGCGCGCCGGCCGCCGCTGCCTCCGCCGCCAAAGCCGCCGCCGCCGCCGCCGCCGCCTCGACGCGCTCGCTCGCGGAGTGCGCGTCGTGCGACTCGCTGGCCAGCGCAGAGACGCTACCGGCGCCGCCCGCCGACATGCGCCCTCACCAACTTCGATCCCGTTTCCACTTCTGCCGGCAAATCTCACGTTTCCGGCTCGACGACGACCGAAGCTTCCTATGATGCGGCTCCGATCCGATGCACGGACCAATTTTGTACTTCTGTTACGCCTAAACTGACGTCCTCGCGGTCTCGCGAACGGGCGCATAAGCGCGTACCGAGTCCATTTGTATTAAAATATGAAATTCGTAAATATTATTGCTTTATTAAATAACTAAATGTCCAACGAACGAACTCGATAATGGCGCTCGATACCATTTAGTATAGTGCAAGTAACAGAGTGGTTGAAGAGCAATAAGTGATGGATTTAATTGGGTGCTTGATTTTGTGTAAGTAAGTAATTTACAAGCTCTTATGTGTGAGGTCGTTGATAGGTATAAAGTATGGATACGATGTACAATAGCACTATCTGACACTATTCTCGGAAGATTATTACTATTACAAGAATTTCACTATACCTACCTTTTTAATTTGTCACTAAATTTAGACCTTTAATTATTAAATGTATCTTTAGTATGTCGCTAAATCTGTCGAGGCTTTATAAGACTGAGAGATTACGTAAACCGTAAACTGTATTTCCAAAAGAGAGTACCTAAACGATAAACGCTTCCTACCCGTCCTTGCTCTTTGCCTTTACATAAATAGTAGGTAAGTAAAGTTGTGTGTGTTCCGCTGCATGCGAGTTCATTTATTGCTCCTTGAGGAAGTGCGGTTATAAACATTCGCCAGATAGCATAATTGTAGGTACTCGCTGCATTGGTAACGAAGATACAATGCCAACTCGTAGTCTTTAAAATGGTTTTATGTCCAAATAAATGCTTTTTCACTGATATAATTTTCAACTCGTAGGTTCCTCTTTATTTAATATCTAACATACCTAAATATAAAAAAATGGCTCAAAAGTAAACTAACTTTATGATGTAAAATTTATCCTAAACAAGGAATAAATGGCATGCCAACAAAATATATCATTCTAAGCAATAATAAAATACCACAATATTATAAGAATTATGTACTTGATTCGTGATTATAATTACTAAAAGTAATAAGTTATCACAACCAATAATTTACAAACTTACACACATATTATATATATTAAGTATTCAGATAGTTAAATATTTAAATTAATTTATCTTAATGGTTGTGTTTTAAATCATGGATGAAAACATGATGTTAAATAAATATGGTTTTAAAAAACAAAATAATGTCTACCTTGGCCATCGACGTTTAACATGGTTTCTAAAAATAACTTTTGAGTAAAGTTGAATACGTACTTTATCTTAAAAATATAACTTTTCTATACACATTACTTACCAACTAAAACTATGCTCAAAGTCATGAATTAGGAAGGAGCTCTAGCAAAAATATAGTTCAACCAATACCACCACGAAAAATCACCGTATGCTATGCGTGCGGCCGCATCGTTTCTGTTGGACACTAAACCCATTGTTTTAGTAAAAGTTACTGGACGTGAAATTGAGTTATAATGAAGAGGATGTAGAGTTTACGCACCAAAAATGTAAAAGCACACGACTTATTCTCAAGACAAATCCCTAAATAATTTAATATTGAACTGAAATTTACAGTATCTTTTGTTCACATAGTAAATAGCGGTTGTATATAATATATGTACGTAGTACTGTGTAGTTTAGGTTTGTAAATTGGTCAATTTTCAAATGTACACTCGTTCTTATATAAATCTCTCTAGATTACTAAATTCATAGCTTTGCTTTTAAATAACTATTGTATGGCAGCACTCTAGAGTTAAAGTAGGTGGAATCAATATTGCTTTTGTAGTAATTGTACACAGAATGTGGCAGAATAATAGAACTCTAAGGACAAAGTCCCCTTTCCTTTGTGTGCTTAGTAACTTTAGCTGTGCCTATGAAAATGGATTAGCTTCAAAGATAGTTATAAACTGCAGTTCTATTTATTAAAAAGATATGGGTCCTGACATGTTTGTGATTTAAAATCTTGAATAACTGGGAACCGCGTGGTTAAAGTTGGGTGCCTACTCTATGTATAATCTTGTTTCAGGCACTATAGCGTCCCGTGAATAGAGGTATAACTGAACTACCTCTGACA
This sequence comes from Electrophaes corylata, assembly GCA_947095575.1. Taxonomy (NCBI): domain Eukaryota; kingdom Metazoa; phylum Arthropoda; class Insecta; order Lepidoptera; family Geometridae; genus Electrophaes; species Electrophaes corylata. The sequence continues at coordinate 7,376,671 of OX352703.1, forward strand.
CTGTATAAACCATCAATAATAAATGCAAAGGCCATTTTACTTACCTGGTCAAAATTTTATGTTATTTGAAGGTTTTTCTTGACTCGTACCAATTTTCAAGGTTAGGTACTAATAAATTGTGTTGTGTACCTAAATAAATGGTAACTGTACCATCTATGTACACAACGGGGAGAAAGTCTTCCAAAAGAACTACTAATAAATTTTTGCTGCTTACTGCTCGTTTTTAGATGTAAAATTTAGTTTTTCAATGCGTTTTTGCCCTCAGTCATATTATCTGCCACCTGTCTATCAAATAATAATAACGCTAATTTATAGAATGCATTTAAAATATTATCACCTTGTTGAGATATGTAAAATAGCCACTATGTGTTAAATTAAAATCTTGACGAAACACGTTTTACGTCGAGTCAAGACTGAGTCTATTTAAAATTAAGCCAGTAGGTAGGTTTTTTACTGTGACCATCTGTTAGTTGAGCAAAAAATCGCTATTTGCGTCTCTTTCCATGCTGTGACAAATCATGTTATGTAGATAGCTAAATTAAAAAAAGCGCGTCTCGCAAACTGTTCGTCGTAGCCTCGTTTTGTGGGTTCAGTATAATAAAACTTACCTACCGACCTAATCAAAATTTGTTAGACATTCCATTAATCGAGAATACATTATTATTATGATTTTATTTTTTATTTGACAAACATAACTGTACTTATGTGGAATTCATTATTTACCAATACCTATACATTTTAATCCACGTAGTTGAAACTGTTGTGTATTAAGTACTTTAATAATAAGATAGTTTGTGATTAGGTACCGAACGCAACAAACTCTTAATTTGTGCGCCCCGTCGATAACGCTAGATATAGGTACCTAATCAGAGGTTTGACTTAAAGCTAGCACAGGGTGCATTTTGTTCTTAGGTCATAATTGATAACTAAGAGCTGATTGAATCCTATTTCAATTAACTGTAGGTTCACATCAAACAACTCATCGTTTGTGTCTTTTCTATAATTAACTCAATAAACTATAGACTAGCTTTCTGGGTGCTTATTATGATGACCGACAAATATGCACTCATCCTTTTTTTAGCTCTGCCTCTAGTTTTGCACTGTCAATTTTACCTAATCACATTTTTTCAAATTTACAAGACTTTATCTGGTTCACCGTATTAATAAGTGTTATGTTTAAAGTTGAACTGCTGAAGAGGAAGAGCAGCATAGATAAGGCAATTAATTCGTAAGATAGTACTTAATGATAATTTGACAGTTTTCATCATAGCTTTATGTTATGAAATAGGACGTGAGGAGAGATGAAAATAAATGAATGTCGTTCTTACAAAAAAGTAAGTACCTACCATGGTATTTTCATATTGCAGGTACCTACAATATAATAAAATGGTATGGATCGACATACACATACCGAATCTTTTTTAATAATTAAAGAATCTAGTCGTTCCTTTGCAAATTAAATTAATAATGTAAAATTTACGGTTAGCTTAAATTATATTAGCATATGTAAGGGTAGTAATAGGACGCCGCGATCTTGCTGAAAGATGTTCGCTTGTAAATGATGTTGCCTTTTAGTCACAGAAAACGGGTTGTTTCAGCTTCGAATAATCTCACAATTATTATACTAGAGTATTGTAACTATAAGTATTTTATATTTCAACAGCATACGCGTAAACTTGACGCATGCATGTATTATGTAATTTTGTCTGTGATCGAAATTTTATATTGTTAAGCTGAAAATTTAAGCGCATTTGCATCGATTAGTTTAAACTTTGAATCGCCTGTTGTATTATTTGTACATTCTGTATGCACTAGTAACATACAAATCCTTTAAACATTCTGTGTTACACCACATTAGTAACACATTCATTTACCTATAGATCATCGACCTACCTACATCAATGATGTACATGCATTTAAAAGAGTGTATTGCTTGATCCCTAATTTAAAAAAAAACATTAGGATGAGCCGCGTATTGATCAAAAAATACTGTTTCGAACACACATTTAAGAGCGTCCTAAGTAAGTAATTACCATACTTATAAATATTATTATGCACTTTAATATGAAGTCTCCACACCCCCGTTGACAATAATATTCTTAGATGCCATTGAAAATATAAGATTATATATACTTCTTAACCTACCTGTATACCTAGGTACGCACATAAACTAACGTTACAGAATGTATGAGTTTATTGCTTATTGTATAAAAAATCTATTATAACCCTGTTTTTATTGTATGGTTACATAATATGCATTATGAGGAATGATATAACATTTTTTTGTTTTTTTATTGACATTTAGCTGTGTTATATTTACAAAATATAGTTCCAAAGCATGTTGCGTGTTTATAGGCTGATTTTTTTTTCATAAGACGTGATTGATGTTCATTATTTCATATAAAATAATTAGATAAACAAATGTAGGTAAGTACCATAATTGTTTCGGTCTGATAATGCAAGATTTAAACTCACTGTAGAAATATACTTTTGTTAACACAACACAGAGAACCAAATAAATAAGCTTACGCTCATTTGTTTTAAATTTGAGTTCGGGCTTAATAAATTGTTTTAATATATATTATTTCAGTACCTACCTATACCTACATCAAGTACCTAAGTTCGGTCATGTTTTAAATAGATACCACCACATGAAACGAATTACCTACAAATAACCTTGTCGTTCATTCCATTTTCATCCTCCTTTTAGCACGATATAGCACGATTTTATAGGTAGGTAATTACAATAAAATGTATAAATTAGCTCCAACAGTCATCATTATTTACGTAGATACGAAAATATTTCATACATTACTAAAAGTGTATTAATGATTGTTATTGTGTTATAATAGTTATAGGTAGGTACTGCTAAGTATTTGGTTAGATCATAAACGAAACACATTATAATCTCACACATATGTTTCTACTTATACCTACGTTCATTGAAAAGCGCAAAATTCTCGTGGGTTGAATTCAGTGGAATAATATATTATCACGCACATGCGACTTGTTGTTTTATTTTCCTTTCTATTTCAACTTACCTACAGATAAAATTATGTTTTTTAAAGCATAGGAACTAATTATGATAACCTATTACTTATTCACTACGACTCGGCATCTAGCCCACACTTTATAAATAGGTAAGTACCTACCTACTAAATAGCACACAACTTTTGGAAGCCATAACTATGTATTTATTTCCAATGTTGTAGGATGCAAAAGCTAACAATATAGGTAAGTAGGTATATAGGTATATAGCTATCTATGTGTTTTGCACCCATTTTTTTAAAGACGAATAATACCATAGCGTAGGTACCTACACAAAAAAAATATAGATGCCAGTAGGTACTACTTAGTGACAACTTCAACAAGCGGGTAGGTACGTACAGCCACTTATTACAAGTGTAGGTACCTACCTAGGTAGGTAGGTACATAATCTAATTACGATTTTTGACGATTGAATTTTGACCTTAACTGCATCTGTCTCAGACTCTAACCCCAACTGTTATTAAAGGTATGTAGGTACCTACCTACTTAATTAATACATACAAAATTGGTAAAGTATATAGGTATCTTATAGTTTCTAACAAAATACTGCACTGTAAGCAAAGGGATTATAGGTAAGATTTGGCTACAGAAATAAATAATTTTTCATTTTCATTTCATTTTTAAGATCGCTTAGTAGGTAACATGGTTCTGTTTTTTTTTATAGAGGAACCCTAAAATCCTAAAACTAAACGGTGATAGCAAAGCAAAAGTTTAAAATATACCAAATAATTTAATACGATTTTATCATCAGTTTTCGATTCAACTTTCGCATCTGCCAATAAAAAACTTTTTTGTAGGTAGGTAGGTACAACCCATTTTTGACAGATCACATAAACACTGGCCATTTACAAAAGTATGCTTAGCCATAATAATCTTGCTAAACACGATCGACATCAGCAAGATTTTTAGTAAATTTGACAAACACGGGAAAGGTTATTGATAGGCTATAATTTTTTTTTTATACCACTTGTTGATGGAACAAGTAGATGGCCCACCTGATGTTAAGTGGTTACCATCACCTATAACAACACCAACAAGCAACCTATAAGCATTGCCTCGTAGGTCACGCTCGTTAGGAACGTCAACGACGATGCACTACTCAGCGTCCATCAACCTGAGGCATACAGGTGTTAAGCCTCATGTGCCTGTAATTACACCGGCACCCACACCCTTCAAACCGGAACACAGCAAGCTGCTTGGCGGCAGAAATAGGCATGGTGGTAGTACTTCCCCGGACGAGCCCTTCACTTAGAGCTCTACTACTACTACTATCAATGGTATGTATTAGAATTTGCCGCGTAACTGCCTGCAGCGCCACGTTATTTTGACAGCTAAACAGTTGTACAAACCATTCATATATCTGGGTCATCGACCCGTCATTGAACAATGTAAAAAAAAATTATCGCTCAAAAAAATCTCAATCTTGTCTATGGCTAAGAACATTTGTATTCTTTAAAAAAAAAAACAACCTAGGGATGCGCTTTTTGACGTAATCAATGAACGCCGGCTGCACGCACGAAAAAGTGTCTCGTTCCGCCTAAACAAGCGATAGAGACACGATGATTTCATATAATATCGTCATCACGCACAATTATCGACCGTATACCGACTCTAAAGACAACAATTTTTTTTTTTAAGCTTTTTTGTATTCCAATCGTTTCATGCCATGCGAGTACTGTGGCCCAGATAACACTGTGCAAACCATATTGCTTGTACTGTGATCCAATATTTAATAGATTTGAATCGATTGGCAGATCGCATCGTTTCGATCCGATCCGAAAATCGATTAGATGCCCAAGATTCGATCTTCGAAAAGATCGGATCGGATCGGCGCATCTCTAACATAACCTAAAAACAAAAAATAAATCAGACGTTTCGTTTATCGTCCTACATTTCATTTCATTGATATGATAACTAGACTGCCAAGTAATGTAAGAAATGACTGTGTTTCTGATAAATAGGTAGAAAGAAACACGTAAATGGATTTCCCCGGAAGCGGCGTAATAAAATGCCACAAATGTCGTCATGTTTTAGTCCGAGACTTAGCAGCCGTTTTGACCAGCAACGCTTCGTGTGACCCTCAATTATGTAGTAGTTATAACCTGAACAGTTTCCTCTACTTGACTGAAGATAAATTACCGGATTGGATACAGACAAAGGTAGAAGAAGAACAATGGACTAAAGGCAAGATAACCTGTCAGCAGTGTAAAAGCAAAATTGGTTCTTTCGACTACATTTCTGGCAGAAAATGTGAATGCCAAGGATCTATTTTACCTCCTGTACATTTAGTTGGTAGTCAAGTGGACAGACCGATGAATACTACTCCTGTATTACAAAAATAAGTGCGTTCATCTAATCTTTACTACTAGAGACTTTCTATTGCAACTATTGTCTATAAGCGACTGTTCCTGCTGTGCCAGTGAATACCTACTAATAGACTACAAGTAAACAACTAATACGAAAGGCCACAAAGGCAGGAGTCTTAATTTTAATACTAATATACTTATGCTTTTGTTTTAGAAGAAAGGAGGATTGGTGAGAACAGAAGGTTTTGAGTAAAAATTGTGTTTACAATACATACATAAAAGTTCTTTTATTTTCAAAATAGGTAATATATTACTATTCAACTGCCATCTCAGTTGATGTTGATTCCATCACTTCAAGATCCCTGCACTGGGCTGCTTGTAATTCTTTTCGAATCTGTGAAAGAAAACCATAAGTTCATCTGATACTAACTGTTAATAATAAATTTGTTGTATATGACATGCAGGTTTCTTTGAACATAACAAAATCAAATGGGTTAGTCTGATAGCAGTCTGCTTGTACTATGTTGCAACATCTTTACAAGGTATAATAAGTATTGTCTTAAAACCTTTTGTACGTCATTTTACCAGTCTTTAAAAATCTTGGTAATGAGATCAAGTATCAGAAATAAGAACAATTTAAATGTGAGTGATGTTGAGATTCTCTAAAAAAAAAATCATCAAAAACTGTCTCATAAAATGTTCTCATCTGATTTCTGATACCAGCGTAAATGTAAAGGGCAAGTAGGTAGGTACCTCAGCAGTTATTGTAGGGTGTGTCTGTTTTCTGAGCAGCTCTAACAGGGCATCTCTCTGTTCTGTAGATATGTCAGCTTTGTACCGTTCAACAAAAGTGAGAAGAGCTTGATGCCATAGCACTGGCAAGTTGCGATGGTCTCTCTGGAACCTAGAAAAGAGAACAAAATTTTTTATTGATTAGACTAGCTAGCTAGAGCAAAGCTAGCAGTTAAAGATATTTCCATCTGTAGGAAATATCTTTAACTGAATGCTAGTGTGGTATGTAGTTAAACAGTTAACTCCTAATAATGCCATATAACAATAATAAGCCTTTATTTCAGATATAGTAGTAACTACTTCATTCTGTTGTAATTAAGTTTCTGTACCAAAAAAGTATTAATATTTACCTCAAAAAGTGGAAGACAACCGAGTCTACAACTCTGTATGGCAAGGCATATTTCTTATCAAACAGTATGCGGAGAAATATAGAATTAGCTCCAGTGTAGTCCATCTCAGCTATTTTTAGGAGAGCAGCACTGGAATGCAATACTGGCACAGAGTTACGTGCCAGCACTGACCCCACAATAATAGCTTCACGCAGAGTACAATCTCCAGACTAAAAGTATAAAGGCAGGGGAAAATAAATATGAAAAATATCCTATACCTCTCTCCACTATCTCATAGAAAATCTCTAAAGACTCAGTTAATTCAAATCAAATTAAAAAAATCTTTTATTGTAATAACTTTTTATTAATAGCTCTTAGTGAAGGGCTCATCTGAGGAAGTACTAATATTTCCTATTATGCCTATGAAGAGAAGTTCAAATATATAATTACCTCAAGAAGAGGCAGTAAAATACCCTTCATAAAAGCACCAGGTTTAAACAGTGACTTTCTCAGAGCTTGGTACAGGTGGAAGTTCAACCTCTTGTATTCAGCAAGGTCGTCACGAATGCGAGGCAACAACACCAAGTTGTAGAAGCGCTGAGCCATCTTCTCTTTTAGATTTGAGGCAAATATTCTGGTTGCCTGAAATGGAATGTTTTGTTATCCCCATATTGGGATACCACTTATTGGGACTAATAATCAGCTGTACAACTTAGTTGGTTTAGAACTAGCTCTGCAGTAAGTGATGTAATAAGATTCAATCCAATACTCATTTTGTGTCTAGGTGTTAACCTTAACAATGTAGGTACTTTACTCATATTGCTTCGTGGAATGCTCATATGCTCATATTGTGGAATTGTGTTTTTAGCATGTGCTATATTTATTTAATTTTGTTATTGTACTTATCATGGACACATTTTGTAAAAAAACAATAAAAGTAAAGCAGTAATGAATACCTGATACATAGCAGCAGCTGACCATGTAGTAGGCTCAGTGAGATACAGAATTTGTTCCCAGTTTTGTAAATTTGGAATCATTTTGAATGCCTTTGGTAACTTTCCTGATCTATATTTTTTAAGTACATCTCTCACGCCTTCGTACATCGTTTTTATTCTGAAAGTAACAAACAATGTGAATACTAAGTGGAACTTTTATTCATATCAACAAACATCAACAGAACTGCACCGGTGGTCTAGTGGGAGTGAACCTGCCATCTGATCCTAGGGTTTGGGTTCAAATCCAGTCATACACCACCATATTTTTCTTTACGAAAAATGTACCTATGTGCTCTGTGGCAATGCTCTCTAACGGTAAAGGGAAATATGGGCTTACAACCTTTCACATATGGAGTTGACCCTACTGCAAAATAAACATCTGAAAAAAGAAAATACATACCTAATACATACCTAGGATCAATATTCTGTAACTTCAGTGTTTCTACATCTGAAAACTGTGTTTGCAATTCTGTATGCTTGTCGGTAATTTTGTCCTTAATTATATCAGCAAGAGTCCTTGTTCTCTCTGGTTTTGAAGACATGAACATCCGGAGTGCCTCTTCATCTTCCTCATTTATTTCAATGTTATCATAATATGTGTCCGGTTCTAAATCATCTCTATCTGAATCTGATTCAGCATCTGAATCCCCATCTGTAAGTTAAAATAATAAATAAATTAATACTGGTATACATATAACAAAACACCATCTAGCCCCAAACTAAGCAAAGCTTGTACTATGGGAACCAGATAACTGATAGAATACTTAAATTCTTTTTTTTAAATACATAGAATAAAATACAACACCTAGACACAAATCAAATGTCTGTGTTCATCACACAAATGTTGGTTCTTGGTGGGGATCAAACGCAAAACCTACAATGCAGAAGGTAGAGCTGGTTGGTTGGTAGCTACTATCAACTGAGCTGTAACGGCTATCACAGTTTTCATTTTATTTACCTATAGTGATTATTTCAAAAACGAAAAGATCTTTATTTTTGGCATAATTTTTGGTAGTCATTATCATTAGCATGTTCACTGCTGGATGTAGTACTATACCATAACTATCATTTATGTTTGGTACTCCTACCCACCTCCGGGAAAATTTTATTACTTACGACATCCACGAGAAGTGATTGAGATTCCCATTCTATGCCGGAGCTACCATGACCAAAGTGCTTTATTATATTACCCACATACCTTTTAACTTAGTTGGAAGAGTAACATGCTTGGCAGGCGATGGGCCGACATCATTATCATCAAGCTCAGCCTGCTGCCTCCTTGCAGCTTTTAAAATTTTCTTAGATAAGTCAGCATTGACAAACTGTAAACAAAAATGTAAGTTGGCAAGTATTGTATTTTCCTCTCACTAGTACTACTAACTTATGAACTGCTGAACAGAAACAACAACTACAGAACCCTGGTACCGAAATTATTAACACCATGACAAAAAATCTTACCTCATCGTCATCGTCATGCCTTTTCCTTTCTTTATTTCTGTTCTTAGCTTTGACTGAATGGGCTGTTTCTATCTGATCAGCAAGAGCAACATTCTTGCCGACTTGGGAAGGCTTCATCTTTTTTACTTTCCCCATTATTTCCTCACAACTAAACGTAATTTTCCTATTTACTTCCTCGAAACACAAAATGTATTTACAATAAAATTAAAAACGAAACGAACACATGGCCATAGGATCCACAGAGTACTTTTTTAATCACAGACAGTTAAACCAAACCAAGAATACTTTATACTTTGTTCTATCCAATCCACAGAGTACCTACTCTTTTTTAGTTCTATCGGAATTAAAATGCCTTTCTTGACGTGTCCGTCAGAACAGCAGGTACCTAGCTCCAATCGTGTTTTCGATATTGCAAGCATTTAGTCAATTTCTCGACAGTTCATATTTTCATAATACTAGAATTTGTCACCTCATATTTTGGGATATTTTCATATAAATACATTACCTGCTGTCTTGACGCTTGCTCAGCAGGTAACTCTCTAAATCACAGCGATCACTGCACCTTTTGCACTGCTTCCTATGTCAGCATTTAGTCATGCATTTGTCAATCTCACATACCAAGTTTCATCAAATTTGGTTTAGTAGCAACGGAGATATTACGATGTGTTTATTTGAAAATTTAACGGACGCCATGTGCCATTTTGAGGTTATTTTCAGCCAAAGTAATTTCACTTGAATCGAGTCACCTGCAGCTTATTTCCAAGAAATAGTTATACCGACGGATTCTTTAGAATTTTATCTTTCAGATAGCAGTCCAACATCGTAGCTTTCTAGTGTTTTTATCCTAATAAAACCATATATACAGTTTACTTGCCAATATGTCCAAAGTGCAGTGCAAAGTGATACTAGGATAGGGATACTAAACTTCATAGAAAAAATCATACGACAGAAATGTATAAGTCAGACACAGTATTTCCAGCTTTTAAAACAAGATTAAAGTATTCATCATCATCATTTAAGATAAGTTCACAGCTTATTTCCATGATTAAGATATGTCGATGGATTCTGATACACGGGTACGTGGCCAGTAGCACTGACCTGACCGACCATGCCAAGCTAGCGAGGGTTGCTCACAGTACGTAACATGGCTGTATGACGATTGTTTCTGCCTCTCCGATATGCTGTGTGTGACTTACCGCCATGTCGATACCAACCTTATGATTTAAAATTCAAAATGGCGGAAGCGAATGATGGTATAAAAACTGACATGGGGGTCTTCTTTTGATTGATTTGGGGGTGCTACTTATGAATATGTGGTCAGATTTAAAATTCAAAATGGCGGGTGCAAATTATGGAATAAAAAACTGACCTGGGGGTCTGTTTTGACTAATCTGAGGGTGCTGATTTTGAATATCTGGTCAAAGATGAAATTCATAATGGCGGGTTCAAATGATAGAATAAAAAACTGACGTGTGGGTCTTTTTCGACTGATTTGGGGGTGCTAATTATGAATATGTGGTCAAATTTAAAATTCAAAATGGCGGGTGCAAATGATGGTACAAAAAACTGACATGGGAGTCTTTTTTGACTAATTTGGGGGTGCCGATTACGAATATCTGGTCAGATTTGAAATTCAAAATGGCTGGTGCAAATGATGGAATAAAAAACTGACATGGGGGTCTTTTTTGACTAATTTGGGGGTGCCGATTACGAATATCTGGTCAGATTTGAAATTCAAAATGGCGGGTGCAAATGATGGTACAAAAAACTGACATGGGTGTCGTTTTCGACTGGTTTGGGGGTGCTGATTACGAATATCTGGTCAGATTTGAAATTCAAAATGGCGGGTGCAAATGATGGTACAAAAAACTGACATGGGTGTCGTTTTCGACTGATTTGGGGGTGCTGATTACGAATATCTGGTCAGATTTGAAATTCAAAATGGCGGGTGCAAATGATGGTACAAAAAACTGACATGGGTGTCGTTTTCGACTGGTTTGGGGGTGCTGATAACGAATATCTGGTCAGATTTGACATTCAAAATGGCGGGTGCAAATGATGGTACAAAAAACTGACATGGGTGTCGTTTTCGACTGATTTGGGGGTGCTGATTACGAATATCTGGTCAGATTTGAAATTCAAAATGGCCGGTGCAAATGATGGTACAAAAAACTGACATGGGTGTCGTTTTCGACTGATTTGGGGGTGCTGATTACGAACATCTGGTCAGATTTGAAATTCAAAATGGCGGGTGCAAATGATCGTACAAAAAACTGATATGGGTGTCGTTTTCGACTGGTTTGGGGGTGCTGATTACGAATATCTGGTCAGATTTGAAATTCAAAATGGCGGGTGCAAATGATGGTACAAAAAACTGACATGGGTGTCGTTTTCGACTGATTGGGGGGTGCTGATTACGAACATCTGGTCAGATTTGAAATTCAAAATGGCGGGTGCAAATGATCGTACAAAAAACTGATATGGGTGTCGTTTTCGACTGGTTTTGGGGTGCTGATTACGAATATCTGGTCAGATTTGAAATTCAAAATGGCGGGTGCAAATGATGGTACAAAAAACTGACATGGGTGTCGTTTTCGACTGATTGGGGGGTGCTGATTACGAACATCTGGTCAGATTTGAAATTCAAAATGGCGGGTGCAAATGATCGTACAAAAAACTGATATGGGTGTCGTTTTCGACTGATTTGGGGGTGCTGATTACGAATATCTGGTCAGATTTGAAATTCAAAATGGCGAGTACAAATCATGGTACAAAAAACTGACATGGGGGTCTTTTTTGACTAATTTGGGGGTGCCGATTACGAATATCTGGTCAGATTTGAAATTCAAAATGGCGGATGCAAATGATAGTACAAAAAACTGACATGGGTGTCGTATTCGACTGGTTTGGGGGTGTTAATTACGAATATAATCAGTCGAAAACGACACCCATATCAGTTTTTTGTACCATCATTTGCACCCGCCATTTTGAATTTCAAATCTGACCAGATATTCGTAATCGGCCCCCAAATTAGTCAAAAAAGACCCCCATGTCAGTTTTTTGTACCATCATTTGCACCCGCCATTTTGAATTTATAATCTGACCAGATATTCGTAATCAGCACCCCCAAATCAGTCGAAAACGACACCCATATCAGTTTTTTGTACCATCATTTGCACCCGCCATTTTGAATTTCAATCTGTCCAGATGTTTGTAATCAGCACCCCCAAACCTGTCGAAAACGACACCCATGTCAGTTTTTTGTACCATCATTTGCACCCGCCATTTTGAATTTCTAATCTGACCAGATATTCGTAATCAGCACCCCCAAATCAGTCGAAAACGACACCTATATCAGTTTTTTGTACGATCATTTGCACCCGCCATTTTGAATTTCAATCTGTCCAGATGTTTGTAATCAGCACCCCCAAACCTGTCGAAAACGACACCCATGTCAGTTTTTTGTACCATCATTTGCACCCGCCATTTTGAATTTCAAATCTGACCAGATATTCGTAAATAACACCCCAAAATCAGTCGAAAACGACACCCATGCCAGTTTTTTGTACCATCATTTGCACCCGCCATTTTGAATTTCAATCTGACCAGATATTCGTTATCAGCACCCCCAAACCAGTCGAAAACGACACCCATGTCAGTTTTTTGTACCATCATTTGCACCCGCCATTTTGAATTTCAAATCTGACCAGATATTCGTAATCAGCACCCCCAAATCAGTCGAAAACGACACCCATGTCAGTTTTTTGTACCATCATTTGCACCCGCCATTTTGAATTTCAAATCTGACCAGATATTCGTAATCAGCACCCCCAAACCAGTCGAAAACGACACCCATGTCAGTTTTTTGTACCATCATTTGCACCCGCCATTTTGAATTTCAAATCTGACCAGATATTCGTAATCGGCACCCCCAAATTAGTCAAAAAAGACCCCCATGTCAGTTTTTTATTCCATCATTTGCACCAGCCATTTTGAATTTCAAATCTGACCAGATATTCGTAATCGGCACCCCCAAATTAGTCAAAAAAGACCCCCATGTCAGTTTTTTATTCCATCATTTGCACCCGCCATTTTGAATTTTAAATTTGACCACATATTCATAATTAGCACCCCCAAATCAGTCGAAAAAGACCCACACGTCAGTTTTTTATTCTATCATTTGAACCCGCCATTATGAATTTCAACTCTGACCAGATATTCATAATCAGCACCCTCAGAGTAGTCAAAACAGACCCCCAGGTCATTTTTTTATTCCATAATTTGCACCCGCCATTTTGAATTTTAAATCTGACCACATATTCATAAGTAGCACCCCCAAATCAATCGAAAGAAGACCCCCATGTCAGTTTTTATACCATCATTCGCTTCCGCCATTTTGAAATTTAAATCATAAGGTTGGTATCGACATGGCGGTAAGTCACACACAGCATATCGGAGAGGCAGAAACAATCGTCATGCAGCCATGTTACGTACTGTGAGCAACCCTCGCTAGCTTGGCATGGTGTGTCAGGTCAGTGCTACTGGCCACGTACCGTGTATCAGAATCCATCGACATATCTTAATCATGGAAATAAGCTGTGAACTTATCTAAAATGATGATGATGAATACTTTAATCTTGTTTTAAAAGCTGGAAATACTGTGTCTGACTTATACATTTCTGTCGTATGATTTTTTCTATGAAGTTTAGTATCCCTATCCTAGTATCACTTTGCACTGCACTTTGGACATATTGGCAAGTAAACTGTATATATGGTTTTATTAGGATAAAAACACTAGAAAGCTACGATGTTGGACTGCTATCTGAAAGATAAAATTCTAAAGAATCCGTCGGTATAACTATTTCTTGGAAATAAGCTGCAGGTGACTCGATTCAAGTGAAATTACTTTGGCTGAAAATAACCTCAAAATGGCACATGGCGTCCGTTAAATTTTCAAATAAACACATCGTAATATCTCCGTTGCTACTAAACCAAATTTGATGAAACTTGGTATGTGAGATTGACAAATGCATGACTAAATGCTGACATAGGAAGCAGTGCAAAAGGTGCAGTGATCGCTGTGATTTAGAGAGTTACCTGCTGAGCAAGCGTCAAGACAGCAGGTAATGTATTTATATGAAAATATCCCAAAATATGAGGTGACAAATTCTAGTATTATGAAAATATGAACTGTCGAGAAATTGACTAAATGCTTGCAATATCGAAAACACGATTGGAGCTAGGTACCTGCTGTTCTGACGGACACTTCTTGACAGGCAAAATGGGATAGTACATAGAATGAATGATATTGAGACTAGTATAGTAACTATTCTGTGATTAGTACTAGTTCCGAAAGACAGATATAGAGGTCGCTATTTGCAACTACTGGTACCTCCCTTGCTACATATACATATTTTTTACGTAATGCATTTGTAGGCATGCTTGAAATATTTATGGGCTTTCTAATTGTTACATATTATAGATAACAGATATTTTCTTCGCTCTATGTAAAATCAATTAAGCAATTATTATGCTTAATTGATGACGACGCGTGACCCGAGAGCTGGTGAGTATCTGGCACAACGAATCAGCATTGCCATTCATCGTGGCAATGCAGCCAGTGTTTTGGGAACGCTTCCGATTGGCACTGATCTGGATCAGTTGAGCTACCTTTAGATCGTTTGCAACGGTCTTTAGATAGCTCAACTGTTTCAAATGTATTTTGTACATACCAATTATAAATACTTGTATTAGTCATAATTTTCTTTGTAAATAAATGTTGTATTGAGTATAAAAAAAATTAAGCAATTACCTACTTTATTACACCTTAAAATTACTTGGTAGAATCGCAGAATAAAGAAAAAAGTTACTTAAAAAACAGATGCTTAGGAATAATATTAGAAAAAACTTTTTAAGCTTTGTTAATTATTTATTACGGGGTCTTTTTTTATTTCGAGCTCTGATTTTTAAACATGCCTGCATCGTCATCGCTGCAGTCCAATTTTCCATTTAATATTTTGTTAATCTCTTTACAATTACTAGGCAGAAAAAATATTTGCTATTTTATTATATTTCTTTCAGTCTGATGACATTTGAATGTACCTAGGTATACCAAAAATAAATGCATCTCGGCATTTACATATCACCATTATATTCGTTGTAGTAATCAGCAGTAATAATCTCTAGATAAGTAACTGTTTTAGGGCGTGTAAGTATGTATAAGTAATCATCGATATCTTCTTTACTAGGTACCTAGAGTACCTAGGTATCCAGCTACCAACATATTCATGGCATAGATATCATTATTTTGGCTGATGAATATTTTAGTGTATTTTAGTTTTGTAGTGTGCTGATGTGCTCAAAGCTAAGTCATAGGTAGCACGCTCATAGCTAATTTTCAGTCCTTTTTATTAGGGTTCCGTAACCAAAGGATAAAACGGGACCCTATTACTAAGACTCCGCTGCCTGTCTATCTGTATGTTTGTCCGTCAGTCACCAGGCTGTACCTATCTCCTGAACCGTGATAGTTAGAAACAGAATTAAATAAATATTGAAGGGGGCTCTCATACGACAAACGTGATTTTTTTACCGTTTTTACTAAGTATAGATAATGGTACGGAACGTACGCACGTACGTACGTATAGTACGTACGCACTTGGCCGGTTTTTCTAGTATTACCTACCTACCAAATTCTGTCTTTACATACATACCTACCAACCTACTATTATTATTAGTAGTAGTAGTAGTAGTACCTACATAATACTTAGGTATATCTACACTAATATTATAAAGAGGAAAGATTTGTATTTTTGTATGTAACGAATAAACTCAAAAAGTACTGGACCGATTTTAATAATTCTTTTTTCATTAGAAAGCTACATTATCACTGAGTAACATAGGTTATATTTTATTTTGGAAAAAAATAGCGTTCCGTAAAATATTTGGGTTTTTCAGACACAAGGTGTAAAAAATCAACCAGAAAAGTTACTTATTTTGCGTACGCTGCCTAAACTATAAAAGATAGAACCATAAAATGTTCTAAGTAATTGTAGATCTTATAAATATCTACAAAAAAGTCAGCGACACACTATACCTATCTATGTCGGGTGAGGCACAACAACCATTTTTTTATTTAAAAATTATGAATTTTTTTTGACTACATTCAAACGCATTTATTTTACTCATACTATTAATCCTTATCAAAATAAATTATTTTATCACTAAGTACAGTTCATGTAGATAATATTTGGTCTGTAAATGATTAAAATTGGACGTTTGGTTTTGAAGTTATGGCGAAATTAAAATATTACGATTTCTGCTGCACGGCCCGTTGCGAAGTGAGCGTCACCAAGGTGGGAGTGCGCGTGCGGGATGCGTTTAGATCTATGAGTAAGGTACCCGCGCGGCTCAGACGCGAGGTCGGCTCCCTACGCAGGTGTTTTATAAAAAGGACATTAATTCGTAATGATATTACATTTTTATGACAAAATCTATACAAATAAATAAAATTGAAGTGTCTGTTTGTAATATTAAAATAACCGCTTTTTACTACATGCATAGGAATGTATATAGTCGATACATATACCAAAATAGCATTTTTTTTTAATTTTTGTCTGTTTGTCTATTTGTTCCGGGTAATCTCTGGAACGGCTGGACCGATTTCGACGGGACTTTCACTGACAGATAGCTAATTTAACATGGAGTAACTTAGGCTACTTTTTATCCCGAAAAAATAACGGGAACGGATAAAAACTGCCACGCGGGTGAAACTGCGAACGGCCGCTATTTTATGCCGTATTAACGCCATCTGCTGGCGACATCGAGTACTACTTCAGTTAAAATTTGTAAGTAAACATGTTTACCGCCCAACGAAGTGGGCACGGGTCAGCTAGTCTATACAATACAAATAAATAAAATTGAAGTGTCTGTAATATTAAAATAACCGCTTTTTACTATATGCATATGAATGTATATGCGATACATATACCAAAATAGCATTTTTTTAAATTTTTGTCTGTCTGTCTGTCTGTCTGTCCATTTGTTCCGGGTAATCTCTGGAACGGCTGGACCGATTTCGACGGGACTTTCACTGGCAGATAGCTGATGTAACAAGGAGTAACTTAGGCTACTTTTTATCCCGAAAAAATAACGGGAACGGGAAAAAACTGCCACGCGGATGATACTGCAAACGACCGCTATTTTATGCCGTATTAACGCCATCTGTTGGCAACATTGAGTACTACTTAGTTAAGATTTGTAAGTAAAAATGTTTACCGCCCAACGAAGTGGGCACGGGTCAGCTAGTATTATATAAAAATAATTCGTACTATGAAGGAAATGAGAAAAACTTATTATTTTGATTAAAATTTACTTTATTCACAACAAACAAATCTTTATATCTCCATGCTGTAGGTAAGTAATAAATACCTGATAATGCTGCAGTCACTGTAACCTATCAGTAAGTAGGTACCTATACCGGGTGTAATAAAGCCACTCCTGAAAAATTTATAAGTACTCCAACAATACGAGCAAGTTTTTCTAGAAAACTCTACAATAGAAAAAGTTGCACATGCTTCCATCATTCACATGATAAGTCTACTAACGATATATTATATTTAAGTACAAGAGAATCCGTAATTTTCATAAAGTGTCAGGAATTTTGATCTAAGAACCCTAATTGATAGACTTGCTTGATAGACACTATAAACACCCCTAAGTTTTCGGAGGTGACTCTTATTACACTCTGGTACTTATGATCTTCTAAATAGATGTAATACTTTATTTAATCTCCTACATTATTGCCTTTGAGTATTTCTTAGTTGAATGATTCGATGAAGCGAATAGCGTCTTTCACATTAGAATTGATGGAGGAAATGGCTTCTTGTACAGCCGAGCGGATGTTGATTTCCACCACTTTGATGATGACGTTGTCGAAGATCGTTACGAATACTGCCATGACGGGGTTTATCAGCCAGTCAATCAAGACGTTGCCAGTCAAACGGACGCGAAGGCGGCTGAAACGACAAAAAATATTACCTAAGTACCTATATACATTACCCACATAAGAACTAACACTAGGTAACTAGCAAATTTTGATGGTGTCCAAGAATCATCAGTAAAGTGAGACCATCAATAAAGTAGGTATAAAAATTCGACTATACAGGTGAGTACAGGTATTGTTTTTAGTCGCGTCTCGTCATCAGCCTAAATAAGTCCACTGCTGGCCTTCTTCAAATATAAGTGGAGGTGCCATAGGTCATCTGGTGCGGATTGGTGACCGCAGTGTTTGTGCTTAGAATAGGTTCACAGGAAATGCTGCCCATCTCCTGGTGCGTTCCATATAACTTATAGTAGTCAATTCTAGTGAGGGAATTTAGGCCGCCTAAATGCTTCTGCTGTGTCGTGGCTTAATGATAAATAGGGCCGCGATCAATAGTGTGCCCCCGAAGCACGGAGGGGTCTCGATGTAATTAGCACTGTCAGTCACTCTTCCTCAACCGAATAGTATAACTGCGCAGAATATTGCTTTGTCGATCGATTCGAAATTACCGTGCAAGTTACGCCACGAGCGCGTCGAGCGTTTGTTTGGATCGCAGAAAAAGGGAAGCCTACTTGGGATATTATCATCTTCAACCTATCGCAGTCCACTGTTGGACATGTCTCTCTACCCAGTTACTGCCCGACACCCTGCGCATTGCTTGTTTTGATACTTGGGATATAACATCTCAATAATATAATTGATATAATTACCCAATGTCGGTAAGAGCGAACTCTTGCAGTTGGATCTCATCGTTGTTGAAATCAAGCAGAACGTCCACGTTCACCACAAACCGGTTCAGGGATCCTCTGATGCCTCCGGTGGGTCCAATATTCATCACCTTCACCAGGTACTTGTACACAAACTAAAAAAAGTTTTATACTTAGTTAATTAATCTCTAGTTCTCTATATGTATAATACTTACATACTTTACATTACATTATATATGAAAGTATAGGCACATGAGGCTTAACATACCAGTATGCCTAAGGTTGGTGGACGCAGGGTAGTGCATCGTTAGTTACGTAACTAACGTGCTTTGTTATAGGTGATGGTTACCACTTAACAACAGGTGGGCCATATGCTTGTTCCACCAGCAGTAGCATAATAAAACTTTGGTTCCCATAGTACAAGCTCTGCTTAGTTTGGGACTAGAGGGCTTAGTGTGAATGTTTGTCCATATTTTATTTATTATTGTTACTTATCTACTAAGTACTTACCTACCTACATAAAATAAATTATGTTGGAAAATATGAGCTCATGTCATGTTCAGATGTCATGGAGGTAGTATTCGCACGACCTGCTATAAAAATATTTTTCATGAGTTTTTTTCATGTGACCTGCTGATGGAACAAGCAGATGGCCCACTTGATGTTGTGGTTACCATTACCTATAACAAAGCATTTCCACGCAGGTCACGCTCGTTAACTAGCCCTATGATGAACTACTCTGCGTCCATCAACCTGAGGCAAACAGGGTGCCTGTAATTACACCGGCACTCACACCCTTCAAACCGGAATACAACAAGCTGCTTGGCGGCTGAAATAGGCATGGTGGTAGTACTTCCCTAGTGGTGGAGCCCTTCACTAATAAGAGCTCTACTACTACTCTATAAGTTGGTCAATAGGTGTTTAAAACGGTCAGAATGAAGTACTCACCTCAAGGTTGGTGAAGTTCAGAGAGACACGAACACGCAGCATCTTGGCGAAGTAGTCGACTCTTTGGTCACCATTTCGGGCCACATTCACCAGTCCAGTCATGTATCCATCGTGGATCTTCAGCCAAGCGCTGTATGTAATCAGCAACACTTTCTGAAAGTTATCAATTAGGTAGGTACTTAGATATATTTTAATAGTTAATAGGTATAAGGAGGTACAGTCAGCATGTGAAGTTGATAAGATTGATAACACTTTATTGTAGGTAGGGTCTTTGTGCCGGATAGCGGCCTCTTAGCGCTCCCATCAACTTTAGGGCTTCAGAAAAAAATAATACAATCCTAATTTACATGTCCCAATGATGTTATATGATAGCCTATATAATGAAGTTTATTATTATTATGCCGTTTAGCACTAGAAGCTTTTAGTTATTTTTATATTTAATTTAATCCGAAAAAATGCTGAAAACTCAGTTTTCGGCCACAAATTTCAGTTTTCGGTCATGGAGTCTTCTGTTTTCGGCCACTTTATTAAAACTGACTTATAAATGAATTTTTAAATCTAAAGTAAAAAAAAACCGTATTGTTTGTGAGTTTAACATTGTTTTTATCAGGTACATCAAAAATCACAATCAACATGATGCTCAATTTTGAAGAAAAAAAAAAAATCGCACACTAGATAAAGCATCTTTGAAACAATATCAACTTTAATTTTAATGTTTCTTAGGTCTATTATGTGCTAATACAATTAGGTTATAATACTAATACACTTTACACATTTATTTACAAAGAAAATCACAGCTTATATAACTGGTATGTACAAAATACATATGAAACAGTTGAGCTATCTACGGACCGTTGCAAACGACCTAAAGGTAGCTCAACTGATCCAGATCAGTGCCAATCGGAAGCGTTCCCAAAACACTGGCTGCATTGCCACGCTGAATAGCAATGCTGATTCGCTGAGCCAGATACTCACCAGCCCTCGGGTCACGCGTCGCTTCGACCAGATGCCCCGAAAGAAATTTAAAAACCTGGAGGGCCTCGGTACCCCACGGACCTAGAGTCTTGACTCCAAGGGGAGCAAATTTGTAGGCTCTGTCGAGGCATCGTCACGCAGCAGACTATTCGGCTCGAGAATATAAACGTCACAATGGTAAAGGCCCGCTGGATGATGTCATTAAGACTGGCGTGACGAGATATTTGACGACCGGCGGCTCTAGTATATGATAATCCGTGATGACCAAGCTAGTCAACTGCAGTACCGCACTAGCGTTGTTGAGGCGCACAGCACCGCGCACCCAACCGTAGACAAGTTGCAATACGGAACGTGACAGGATCCATTTAATTACAAATGTTATATGAAGGAAGAGCTTGCAACCAATGCCCTGACTCCCATTTACAAACAGCTAGGAGACAGCCACTATCTGCAGAGCTGGAACACGTTTCTAACAGACAATTCCGTGTCAACTCACACAGGGGCCCGTCCCATTGCCGTTGAGACAAAAAGCACGTGGGCTAGTGCTATAGACAGAAGACAAGAAACCTGGTAGGGCTACACTTGAAATATTGCGAATACCTTAGCCTCCCAATTTGACACAGTGATACCTACGACCACGCCTTATCATCCAAAAAAATACTCAAAACCGATGATAAAGTATTCTTTATTATGTTGTTTAAGCCTTCCACCAGCTCAGTATGTTTCCACAACTGACGACATCGTAAAGAGTATGTAAATTTGGGTACAAAAAGGCAAAACCTAATAATTGTAAAAGCCATAATATGGCTATTAATTTTGAGTAATCGGTCCGAAGTTTTGGTAAAATCTTGAATTTTCTCATCTATGAATGCCGGAAAGGATTCATCAAGTATTGGTTATTGTAAACCTATTTGCCAAAATTCATCTGCGATGAGTTTTAGATCACCAAAAACTGTGTCTACATCTCCACCTAGAGTTCCATCATCCTAATACCAAACATTAAGCTTGGATTGAAGACGTTGAATAATTGGATGGATAGCAAGGCTAAACATGGCCGGACCAAGAGAGTCACCTTGCTGACAACCAACGGCACACGAAATATCATTGTTCCGGTAAATTAATTTAGAAGGTGAGCCACTGCCAGAGAATTGGGTAAATTTCAGGATTTTCTCTTAAATTTCTTTTAGCAAGGCGCCCCTGTTTACGAAATTAAAGGCGTTTTTGATATCCGCTTTCAAAATCACCTCCCCAGAATTTTGGTCCAAAAATGTACAAAGGGAATGTACTGCTGCCTCACAACCGCCTCGCGAATTAAAGCCCAGCTGAACAGGTCAGAAATAGTCGCCTAGGTAGTTGGCTTCTTTCCGACAGTAGACTTTAGCTGCAAGGCGCCGGTAGATGGTGCCCACGGCTATGGGTCTTATCCCGCCAGCCTTCTTTTTGAACCTGACAACATCAAGTTGATCAGGGACGTCAGGTCTTCCAGAAGAACTTCACCTGCATGGCCAGATCCGTCAGACAGCAAATCCTTTAGAAGCTGTAGAGTCACAACATCCAGGCCGCTGGCAGAGCCACTCTGGAACGACATGACGACCCTAAGGACATCTTGGCTGGTCGTGCCTACAGCGACATCACTCTCTTATGGGAGATCGGGGAGGTGAAGGTTTGGCCCTACGGGTGGATGCTTACTCTCAAGAGATATGAGAGTATCATTAGAATTTGGAGCTATCGTGTCGCTAGAAAACAAAATACGGGAGGCACCCTTGATGTCACCATCGCTGAGCTTGCTCTCCACAAGTTTGTAGACTTAGCCAATGTTTTCACTGATTTTAAATTTATTTCTGTGTACTGATTTGCATTTAAAACAGGAGAGTGCTCTTCACGTGCAGTATACCTAACACAATTTTGTTTGATCCGAATCGTTAGTGATAATTTGTTGCCTAAATCTTTCTCTACGTGAAGTACACTTTTAAAAACACTGTCTTTCCTAGGGATTTTATAGACTTTTTCTAGTACAATAAGTTCCTTGTCGATCTGCAATAAACTAGTGCTGCCTACCTACTATCAAAAGGTTATAAAAAACTAGTAAAATACAAAAAGATAAAAATATACAAACTTTTTGGTCTTATGGCCGGAAACTAATAGCGACATTCAGCTAGCGGCCACATGATTTCAATACAACTTTAGGTCATGCCGAAAACTGGGGTGCCATTTTATCTATAGTCGAGTTTTCGGCCACCCCCAAAATAGTCATTTCTATTACTCCTTTTTCATTATGAAGGCCACATAATTTGGCGGCCGAGAACTAATGGCTAGCATCTCCATGTATATTACTATCGTAAAAGAAAAAGACTTGAGATATTCCCATTAAACAATTGAGTAAAAGAGACAAAAGTGTAGAAGACTTGATGTACCACATGCCGGCCATTAGGCCGTAAACTAAACTTATGAAAAAATTTCAATGTTGGATCGCGGCCCCCAAGATATTTGTTAGTTTATTCAAAATTTGGCGAAAATCATATTAGGAGTATGTTGGCAATTAAGTTTTGAAGTGGTTTAAACGTTTATTAACAATGTTTGCTTAGAAAAACAACACAAACTTAACTTACAGTAAAAGGCGCGAAATACGTAGGCCGCTGCTCGGAGTAAGTTTTAAAAAAAGACTTTTATTTTAAAACTAAATTATAATAAAAAGATGAAACACGTTCGAAGTATGAACGATGAATAATTCTTAAAATCTAAGTAAACTACACGAGGTGCATGATTGCGACATCGCGACACCTGCGGCGGCGTCCCGCTGACATAGCGACACGTGGAGGTACATTGCTGTATGTACTGGTCGAGCTTAGCGCAGCGGTCTTCATAGGTTAGCCTTGCGTAACACCTCCCCCCGAAGAACAGCGAGTATTGAAGCTTGTCGTAAATTGAGCTGGGGTTGAACCAGGGTCAACCTCTCTTGTAGTAGGGACTGGAAGGGTGTAGATTCTTTGAAGATCAGCTTGGGTTTCTTCGCAGACTTGGTGCAAGTTTCGTTTCAGAGTAGGTCTATATTTTCTGTACAGAAGGCCACTAATGATTGCACATGTAATGAATAGCACCACATACATAGGAATCGTAGTGTGGTACAATGTATAGTCGGTGTCCTTTTCTAAGCGCAACGGCGACTGTAGCGATATTTTCTTATTAGTAGCGTGAAGCTGGTCCAGGTTGATAGAGTTTAATTTAAATGCTGGAACTGAGGATACGCTTTCCAGGTTACTTCTAGGTAGGTCCATTATCTTCAATACTTGTCCTTTCACACGATCGTTAGTGTTAGAGATCGTGAATTCTGGCGTTTCCAAGTAGCACTGCTGGGGAACTATAGCGAGATAGCTGCCTTGAAGTGTTTGATACAGGTCTTGTCCACACGAGAGATGTACTTTTGTAGATACAGGAAAACTGATAGCGTAATGTTTCTCGTCGAGTTCTTCGTATGCTGGTTTTGATAGAGTGATGGTGGTAGGGCTGCACATATTGTTCCGCTGCTGCGTTGAGATGAGATGCTGGATGCAGTCATCTGATGATCGATTCTGCTGATTTTTCTTCTCCTCACAAAGGTACCATTTACTGGTCTTCGGGCATTCAGCCTCAATGTACTTGAAATCTTTCTCATGGATGGCTAGGTATGGGAAAGGAGGAGTAAGGATCTCATGATTTTTGTTAGGTATAATTGATAACTTATACATATCATACGAGGATGGGAGCACGATCGGGAATTTATATACTATAACTATATTATTACCTACATAATACGAACCTAATTTAATTATATCGAAATACTCTCTTATATCTAAATCTACTATCTTTTTACTGCCATATAGTATATTCAATTTACGAATCATATCGCGAATTGTATACAAATTTAACACCGAATGATGCGTCGTGGAAGCTCTGATAAAAGCAAGGACGTTCTGTAACTTGAGTAGTTCCTGAGAAATAGAATCTACGTTATCTGTTAAGATTAAAAGGATTTGAGCTAAGTGCGCATACTTCACTAGGTCATAGTCCCTGGAGGCTTCGGCCTCATTTATTTTGTTCACTAAGGTCTTAATTTCATTCTGATTACTGACGATACTGTCTAAGATATTTGAATATTGCAAGGTCCAGTTTTTAGATAAGCTAACGCGATTATTAAACTCTGTTACTAATTTATTCTCATTATTTTCTAAAGATCTAATAGCCTGGTCATAACGTAACGCATCCGTGTAATCAAGGTTACCCGTGATACTTTTAACTACTGATCCAAGACCGTCTATGAGTCCTCTTTTTACACGATTTATCTGAAACGATTCTAATTGCTCTAGTGTACTTGTAAGCTTATTTTTTAAATACTTGATATGAGGTTTAAATAATGAATTAGTTTTATTATTTAGCTGAGGGCTAAAACTATCGATTTGAGTGTCTACTGAATTTACTTTGTTTCGTAGCTCTTGAAGATTGACATTTTGTAGAAAGGAGTGGTAGTGAGAAATAAGTTTAGCTGAGCCTAATTTAAAAGGTAAGATACCAGGGCCGTCATCGAGACTTTCAAGTCTTATCTCCTGCATTAGAGCTGGTACCAGGAGCAGGTGAAATATCAGGAGGGTCCTGTAACAATTGGGCACTTTTAGGGAGACGCTTTAGCCTAGATTTGGCTATAGGACCTCGTTTTTTCTTAGTATAAATATGAATAGGGAGGTCTGCCATTACGACGTCATGTGTATAACGAGGGGCTAACTTCTGTCTGGAAGCAAACGGATTTTTCACGAAAATCTGTTGTTCGGGAGAGTACTCCACCTCCGGTTCCCGTTCCTTATTTCGGTTGTCTGTCAGGTCTTTGCGTGTCGCGCTACACATGTCATGAATCGTGTTGTAGGCTTTAGTCATCTTGTCTCTATGGTTAGTCATATACTGCTGTAATAAATGCGTAGATAAATCTACATCAAAAGGATCGCGAGGGTCATAGTGTCCTGTTACTACCTCTAATGGTTTACACTTCGTGAAACTATGGATGCTACTATTGTAAGCCAGAAGGGCGTAAGGCATTAGATTAATTACCGATTCAGATTTCTGTCCTAATTTAAGAATACGGAGATGTTCCAGTACCGTTGAGTGGAATCTCTCAACAATACCATTCTCATTTGGAGTATGGGGAGCCACTCTATGATGCTGGATCTTATGCATCTTCACAAATTCCGCAACAAGCTGATTTGTGAACTCGGTTCCGTTATCAGTTACGATAGTGATAGGTATTCCATGGTGAGTACAGTAACTTAATAGGGCTTGGACCACACTAACAGCGGTGCCGTCTCGTAAGTGATAAGCTTGCGCATACTTCGAGAATGCATCCACTATGGTTAAGAATTTTTCGCTTTGAATGGTTAACAGATCTAAATGAACTAGCTCAAAGGGCCGGCTAGCGGGTGGTACTACCTTAAACTGTTGTTTTATCGGGCTACGATCATATTTCGCTTGACCACAGATAGTGCATTGGTTTATATATTTAGTGATGTGCTCTCTCATTTTAGGCCAGTAATACTTGTTGGATAATGCTAGGTAACACTCATTAATGCCGCGATGGTTGGTCTTACCGTCATGATATTTATTGATAATTTCCTGCTGTTTTAAATATTCCTTAACGTTCTCTAATTCTTTTTTAGTTATTGTCAGATTCATAGCTGAATTTTTAAAAGTTTTCTGTATAATAGGTACGATAGTGTACATAGTCGAATAAGGGTTTATGAGTAGTCCGGTTTTAATTTTAGGATGGACGTACTCCTTGATTGCGTTAATGACGTCATCCTCGATATTCGATTCGGATACTTGAACAGATGTTCTTGTGTGAGTGTCAAATGGCTTAGTGACTACCGGTCTACTTTTGATGTCACCTACCACATTAATAATTAGTTGTTTAGTGAATCTATTTAGGGGGTCATCTGAAATTGGGATCTCTAATATAGGGGTTTCGTTATTCGTATGAACAGTGGCTGTTCTTGAACTGGCTCCAGTTTCTGTAGCGGTTAAAGTTCTAGATTCGTCTAACTCGGGGTCAGTTTCAGATGGATTAACTGCAATTGACATAAGTTCTTCATTATTAATTTCGATACGCGATAGTGCATCAGCGTTAGTGTTACACTTGCCCTGCACATAATCGACCTTGTAGTCATACTCACTTAGCTTCAAGCGCCATCTTGTAAGCCGTGAACTAGGGTCTTTAAGGTTTACTACCCATTGCAAAGGCCTATGGTCTGTGAGAATTAAGAATTTCCTACCATAAAGATACGGTCTAAAGTACTTAGTTGCCCAAACGATAGCCAGGAGTTCTTTTTCGATGGTACTATAATTTAATTCACTGCTATTAAGAGTTCGCGACGCGTATGCGATCGGTTTATTAGAAGTTTTGGTGCCTTGAGATAGAATAGCACCTATAGCTACATTTGATGCGTCTGTTGTTAAAATAAAATCCTGTGTAAAATCTGGATACTGTAAAATCGGATCATTTGTTAGAAGCGTCTTACAGTGCTCAAAACAGCTAATGTACTTGTTATCTAGCGTAATTTTTGAACCTTTTTTCAAACATTGGGTTAGTGGTTTTGTTATACGAGCAAAATCCGGAATGAATTTCCTATAATACCCGAGTAAACCGAGAAAACGTTTGATTTCGGTGGTGGTTTTTGGAATGGGGTACTGTTCAATAGATTTTATTTTATTCGGATTTGGTTTAATACCCTCTTTGCAAATGACATGACCTAAAAACTCGGTTTCTAACTTTAAAAATTCGGATTTATCCATTTGAATTTTGAAGTTAGACTCTCTTAATCGTTTAAATACCTTTTCCAAATTTACTATGTGCTCCTGAAGGGATATACTGAATATAATGATGTCATCAAGGTAAACTAGGCAAATTTCATTTTGTAAACCCCTTAGGACGTTGTCCATTACCCGTTGGAAGGTAGAGGGTGAGTTTTTCAACCCCATTGGCATCCTTAAATACTCATAGTGACCATTTTCTACATTAAAACTAGTTTTATGAACGTCAGAAGGATCCATCTCAACTTGATAAAAACCACTTGCCAAATCAAGGGTCGTAAAATACTGGCATTTACCTAATTTGTCTAGTACGTCTGTTATATTTGGAATAGGATATTTATCGTCAATTGTTTTCTCGTTAACTTTTCTAAAATCCACGACAAGACGCCATTTGACTTTACCGGAAGCATCTGCCTTTTTGGGTACGATCCAAATCGGAGAGCTCCATGCGGATTCTGAAGGTCTTATGATATTTTGCTCAAGCATTTTACTTACTTGATCTCTGACCTCTTGTCTGTGAACGTAAGGATAACGATAGCTCTTAGTATGTACTGGAATTTCATCTTTAGTCCTAATTTTATGTTTGATCTTGTTAGTGAATGATAATGGTTCACCCTCAAGATAAAACACGTCCGCGTAGTTAGAACACAAACGCCGTAAATTAGCAAGTTCTTCCGGATTAAGGTGATCGGTTCGGAGACGAGATAAAACCTCATTAGCGCGGTCTGATAAAATTTCAGTACTGTCACATTCAATATTAAATATTTCAGCTTCAATAGGACGGTCCATAGAAAATATTACGTCATTAGATGTAGGGTTAATAATTTCTACCCAGCCTCGGTTACTCTGAACTGTCGTAATGCAATCTGAGATAAGGCAATTACAAATCGTTTGGTTGTCTACCAATACTTCACCGTCCCGCGTATTCACTGGTAACCTGACTACCTTGCTTGAATTAGCTGGAATAATTTCCTCGTACAAATTGGCATTTCTAGAATCGTACATTTGTATTGGGATCTGAGTGTTACGGGTTTTCAGTAATTTACTCTTTAAGTCAATGTTAGAGTCCCATAAGTCAAGTAAATCAAAGCCTAAAAGTCCGTCGAAGTAGTTATGAAACTTATAAACATATAAAGTCATATCGTTCGGGTCATGAAATTCCTGGAAGCAAGGCAACGTTATCGAATAATTGTTTATACTAGTCGCGTGCACGTTCGTCACTTCAAATGGATCGTATTTCAAAGGGACGTTGCGAAAGTATCTCTGTACGGCGTCAGGGCTTATAAACGATTGGTTAGCACCTGTGTCGATTAAAAACTTTAAAGGTGGATTTGCTATTTGAATGTAACCTAGTTGCCTTTGAATATGAAAATTGACTTCTATTTTGGTTTTTCTGACTTGGACTCCTTTTGAAAATTTTCATCAGAGGCCTGATCTACGACTTCTTCTACTAATGGGGTCTCTGATTGAGGATACTGGTCATAGTAGCAATCAGGGTACTGATCATAAGGATAAAAGTCCTGATAGTACTCGTGTGAGTTATCGTATTCGTCACAGTAATAGTTATCGTATCCGTCAAACTCGTTAAAGTTAATTTCGCGAGTCTTAAAGTAATTAGACGGAGGTGGGTTTCCGTGCTTTCTCCAGTCATGTCCTGCAAGTCCTGTCATTGGTAGTCTTCTTTCGACGTAGTTGCTAACGCCACTCATTGGAGTAGGACGCGGAGCGCTACCGAAATTTGTCGGTTGTGGCTGAGGTCTAAACGGCATTCTAAAATTGTTATTCTGTGGATTGTAATTTTGAGGAGGGGCGCGGAACATTTGTTGCGTGCGAGTAGGACCACGTGGTGGTTGCGGTTGAAACACCGGATTAGGCCTCCAACCCTGATGAGGTGAAGCCTGCATGGGGTTAGGTCTAGAAGGACCGGGCATGTTAAAAATCGGTTGTTTCGGTTCAAATCCGCTAGTAAGCCTAGGGAAATAATTTGATAGGGGAAGATTGAACTTAGCTGGATTTGATGTAGGTTGCTGCCAATCCTTTCTACTTAATGAACTATTTCCACGCTCTTGCATATAGAGCGTGTTGAGCTCCTCCTGGACAAATTCTAAAGCTTTTTCCATCGAAACGGGTCGCATACAACGTACCCGGGATCCAAGGGGGTCCTTGAGGCCTCGTAAATATGCCTGAAGGGTCAACTTCTGGTACAAGTCTCGCTTTGCTTGTACGGTAGATGTTAGGGTCTCGTGAAGCGAGACGTACGTCATGATGGTACTGAATAGATTTTGACACCGTTCGTAGAATTCTTGAGGAGTGCTGGTCCCTTGGGTCTCTAGTGACAAATCGCTGTAAAGAGCGGTCTCATCCCGGTGGTCCGCAAAGTTGTTAACCAAAGCGTTCCTAATGCCTAACCAATTCTCTGGTATGCCGTTGGAGTTAATCAGTCTAGCTGCGGAACCTGACACCTTATTTAAAATCCCATTTACCAAAGCTAAGTTAGTGAGCTCGTGCCCTGGCTCCGTTGAGAAATGAGCCAGTACTAGCTGGTCACAGAGATTAATAAATCTCGTTAAGACATGCGGATTTTCATCAAAATCTGGGACAAGTCTTAAGGACTTATAAATAGTGTCGATCGGGTTACTCGTGGCTTGAGCCATGCTGTCTTCTAAATCTCTATGTTCGTCGATTACACCGAGCCTACTAATTATTCTACGACTATCTAACCTAATGTTCCGCGATTCTCTAGGATGAAAAATCTTGGAAGTTTACACTAGCGTTATAAAATAAAGTACCGATACTAGGGACAGGATTATAAGTAGTTAAGGATAAGAAAGGACTTGAAAGATTCAAGGACTTACTGCATTTCTCGTTGCGTCTTCTGAAACTCAGCGGAATCGATTTCTGGATTCACTCGCGAACAACAGCACTAGTAGGTTCTTTTTACTCGTGAGATAAATCTCTGAAGATTTAGTTAAGTATCCTACCGGCTGCGCCAAATACGTAGGCCGCTGCTCGGAGTAAGTTTTAAAAAAAGACTTTTATTTTAAAACTAAATTATAATAAAAAGATGAAACACGTTCGAAGTATGAACGATGAATAATTCTTAAAATCTAAGTAAACTACACGAGGTGCATGATTGCGACATCGCGACACCTGCGGCGGCGTCCCGCTGACATAGCGACACGTGGAGGTACATTGCTGTATGTACTGGTCGAGCTTAGCGCAGCGGTCTTCATAGGTTAGCCTTGCGTAACACGCGTCACTATTTTTTTTCTAATTTCCGCACGCTGCGGTACCCGCGATGGCCGCCGCCAAATTAATTAATTCGCTAAAAATCACTCGAGGCTTAATAACTGACCAAAAATATTGTCAAAAATAAAGCTTTTCAATTGCTTTGTCTTGCTAAAAAAATCGGTCAGAAATTGCATTTAAAAACGATAATTTCTTAATTTTACTGCATCAAGAATGCGTAAAGGCCGGAAACTGAAGACGGCCGGCGATCCGGCTAACCAACCCTATATAGATTGGAACAAAGCACAGTGGGCAGTTTTATCGCTAGGAACGATTTCGTTATGACCTTGGGATGGAGAGTAAATTGCTCTCCACCTCAAGAAACCGCCGTCCTTATTAAAGTAATTATCTTATCTTATCTGACTTAGCTATCCCAAAAAAAACATTGCTAAATAACGAGAGTAGTTCGAGAAAAATAAAATAGAAAGTATTTTACTTAAGGAGGGGGTATTCGCCAACTCGAGGTTTTCTCCAAGTAATTTCTCTTTGATGAGTGAATATAAATGTCCAAAAAAAATATATATTGTTTATTAAAGACTAAATTTTAATTTGTACAATTGAAAAAATTCTAACTATATTATTACTATATGAAAAAAATATCCAAAGTGAAGCAATTTTTATTTTAAATTTGGTTATTTCTTCTAAACGGTATTGATTTTTAGTATTTTTATTTCACACAAATATCTGTCAAAGTTTTTATCACAAAGTGAACAATTGGCAGTTCGAACTAATAATTCATTAAGCTACAATTAATTATTTCTTGAATGCGATACGAAATGGAATGCGCGGGTCCCTGTGCGGGCGACGGGCGGCAGTGCAACTCAGACTGTCGGACGGGGAGGTTGTGCTGCTCATTGCTCCGATTCGCGCATGGACGATTTAGTGTTAGTTTTTTAATTTAGTTTTTTTGTAAATCGTAGGTAAGGCACTTACGTAAATTTTTCGCGCTTCACGCTTCTTTATAAGTTTGGTAGATTACTCTTTATTCATTACTATGGCAAATAAAGTTACGTACGGTACAGGATACCTACAGTTTCACAACTATACTCGAATAATAAACCACACAGTAATAGGTTAGCCTCTCGAAGTAGGCGGGAGTAGTCGTATACACCCTGTAAGCATTCGTCGTAGGTATCCTAGGATACCCGGTTGACATAGGCTAAATTATTTTTCAAAAATTAGGGTTCCTTACTAAAACCCGTGCAAAGCTGGGACGAGCCGCTAGTATTCTATAATAATTTACGAAACCACCGATATGATGCACGGTCGATGTGGCGCGGCGGGCGAACGTCTGCCTGCGACGCAGGAGGTTGCGGGTTTGATTCACGACTTGGGATAAATGCTTGTACGATTTACAAATTATTATTATTATGCTCCTGGCATAACTGCAAAAAGTCAACTTACAGGAGGATGTGGTTTTCAGATTATTTCAGAAATTATAAACCTTTTTGGTAGTTTTTTGTCTAAATAATTTCAGTATAATAATAATAATGCTGGACAAGCCACACAGCATCATCCAGTCCCAAGCTAAGCAGAGCTTATGTTATGGATTCTAGGTGACTGATATACTTAATACAATACATTACAAACATAGATATTTTTTTATTATACATAGAAAACACCCAGAACACCCGGAATAAATATTTGTAGATTGTACAAACATTTATAATATTATAAATACTTTTTTAAATTGACTATCCTATCTTGCTCCTAAACCACTTCTAAACAACTTAATACATATATATCTATATATACAAAAAATATAGATATATATGTATTACGATTTTTTTAAATTATAATAATGGAATTTACTCTTGTTTTTTCGATTTTTTCCCTTTATTCTATCGGTTGTGCCCCTCTTGCCCGTTGATTATCGCTCGAAAGAAGTTATAACCTCCATTGGGCCTTTTTACCTCGGAGTTTTGCGTGTGCAAGATTTTGGAAAGTGAGCACACCTACATTATATATACCTGCCTACATTATTAAAGAATATTAGCTACTGCTTGAGCTGATTATCAAAAAGATGGGAATCTTTTAGATAATCAGCTCAACACAAGTAACGCAGTTAGTTAGGTCTTAAAATGTGCCCTTGTATCTGGTCTGTATATTCTGCAATTAAACTACGTGAAAAGCAGTTAGCATGCCTTTGTTGTATTTCTGTAAGAAATAAAAGATTTGCACATATATTTTTTTCTTCCTGTAGAACTCCATCATAATTTCTTCCCAAGAGGGCAAGTTAAATCCATGGTAAGAATACTTTCAAGTTATCGAACTAGCATCATTTGATTGGCTGTATCGAATGGGTGGTCAAATACGAATAATGGCCAATACGGTGCTCGATTGTCTTTATTCATGTCCAGACATATACTAGTGCGTATATTTCTCCCTCATAGTGCCACGATCACATAGATCCACATAGATTTATGGATGGTGTAGGAGAATTATGCTCTCTATCTCCTCGAGCGACGGCTGTAAATTATAACGACGCGCTTCAAAATGCAATGCTACCGACAGTCCGTAATATTTAAATTTCACCATATGACTGCGGCGTCGTTGATGCTTGTGATTGTGACAATTTAATAAAAGGATACATCTACTTTTAGCTTTGTTTTCTGACAATATAATAAAAACGAATCCCGAAATAAACTGTTTTATTGAACGCATATTGTTAGTAACAAGTGTACATAATTTGTAAATTCCGACAGGTGGACTCGCCTTGTGTCAGAACTTTACAATTTTATGTAGCTTATGATTATTGGTTCCATTAAGTTCAAGCTAAGAACAGCTGTCAGCGTAACAAACAGTAATCATCGTTATCTTTAATCAGATAAAGAGGGCAATAGAAGTTGTCAAATCGGTTTGCAAGCGAAACTAATCCTTATCACCTATGAATCTGCAAGCGGCATTCAACCTTAGGGTGGTAAACCAATTTTTTGGGCGACTGTACCTATAATTTTTTGGGAAAAGGCTAGAACCTCTGTAACCAGAGCTATACCTACCTGTGTAAAAAACTTATGGATCTTCACCGTGCTTGGAAGGATTTGCAAAAAAAGATATGAGCTTGATGATATGTTTCGGTTACCGTCATCTCTTACAACACAAGATTTTATAAAAATGCAAGGACATCACGGTCAACCTACCAGCCTTGATGAAAACCTTAGAAACCCTTGCCATCCACCTCTCAAAGGGTAAGTTCTGGAACTACTTACTACAAAAAGAGGAAGGAAAGACTTTGTCACGCCTAAATTAGTTGCAGCTTTAGACAGATGTCAATTAAACAAGGAATTCTGTTTATATACTTCAGGCTGTAGCAAAAGCACTAGATCTTAGCTGTGATGATTTCCTGATAAAAAAATCGTCCATTCAACGCATTTGCACACAGAGTAGAAAATATAGTGTAATCTATAAAATCAAATTTTGTTTTAAAATGTGTGTTTGAAATAAGAATCCACCAAATCACAAGTAGCCCTGATATCATAATGTTAAAAAAGTTTATATATTTCAATTGATTTATATGCTTATAGAAAAATGTTAAAAACAGAAATTTTAAATTCGCGGGTTAATGTAAATGTAGACAGATAAAATTTTGTATTTAAGTAAGTCTTGATAGTTTAAAAAGAAATACGGGGTATACAATTCGATTTCCAAAAAAAAAATATAAGGGACTTATATTCATCCATATAAGGGACACCCTACAGTACATGGTAGTTTGGAAATAAAAGTCACCCTAGTTGACAGTAGCGGCTTGTGTGCCTTTCTTCACCGGGCAAAATGAACCACTCATCTGATTCCGCGCGTGATAATAGGCAATAAATAAAGCATAAAAACTTGATTATTAAAATATACATGTTGTTTTCTATATTTTTTTGAACTGATATGATGTAAAATGGTATGTAGATGCTGAAAATAAAAAAAGTACTATCAAAGACACAATCAAATCTACGCTCCTGTGACTAGGATATGACGTATTGCATCGTGTTATTATGCATATAAATATTTTTTAGCCAACTTAGTATTATCTTCATATTTATTTACTTATTTTAGGAAGACTTGTGCCTTTATTGACCAGACAAACAAATCATAAAAACTTGATTATTAAAATATATACATGTTTTTTTATACTTTTTTGAACTGAAATTATGTAAAATGGTATGTAGATGCTGAAAATAAAAAAGTACTATGAAAGACACAATCAAATCTACGCCCCTGTGACTAGGATATGACGTATTGCATCGTGTTATTATGAATATAAATATTTTTTAGCCAACTTAGTATTATCTTCATATTTATTTACTTATTTTAGGAAGACTTGTGCCTTTATTGACCGGACAAACAAATCATAAAAACTTGATTATTAAAATATATACATGTTTTTTTATACTTTTTTGAACTGAAATTATGTAAAATGGTATGTAGATGCTGAAAATAAAAAAATGCTATGAAAGGCACAATCGAATCTACGCCCCTGTTACTAGGAAACAACGTATTGCATCGTGTTATTATGAATATAAATATTTTTAAGCCAACTTAGTATTACCTATGTTTTTATTTATTTACTTATTTTAGGAATACTTGTGCCTTTATTGAACGGACAAATAAATCATAAAAACTTGACGCCCTGTTACTACAACTTATTGCATCGTGTTTTTTTTACTTCTTAAGTTAACACAAACACGTATTACATTAAAGTAAATATAAATGAAATTATTAAATTAATATTTTAATGACATGATTATACAATTTTAATTAAGCTTTTTAGGAAATTATTTTAACTTCATAGGTTGAGCTTAAAATTTATAAAAAGTTGTTTTAGTAGTTAGTACATAGTTAGTTATTAGTTATTGTATGAACATTATTTTTATTATTATTTCAAATTGTTATGATCATATGCTAAACGGGCGGAGGGCAGTGGTACGCCATCATACAGGTTTTTCAGTTTGGGTACCAATGCTGTCTAACCAATGAATAGTCATGTATGTTGTTTCCAAATAAATTTCATTTCATTTCATAATGAATATAAATATTATTTTAGCCAATTTAGTATTATCTTTTTATTTATTAACTTATTTTAGGAAAACCAGTGTCACCACTAAAATATTTCTTTTATATTGAGTATTTTTTTAGAGCACGATAATAGCGCGGCTCCTTGCCAACAAACAAGGAGCGCGTGTTGCGCTTTGCGAGCGTAAAAATATAGCGGGGGGCACGCGGTCGGCGCGGGGAAATTATCCCACTCCGCCTGAATCCTCAAGGTCGTTGGCGAATACCACAGCCTTAATAAAATTAAAAAGCAAGGAGGAATCGCTGTGCACAGTTGTTTTGAGAGAAAAGTTGTCGGATGACCTAAGAGAAAAAGGATAAGAGGAATTGAGGTAGGTATGTACCTAGCGAATATCTTTAGAACTGGGGAACTACAAAGCAAAAGAATCGTGTTTTGGGGTAGGTAACTACCTACCTACTTCTAAATCATAACTAAACCTCGACATAGAATCCAGATAGGTAGTCCATAACGCGCCAGGGTTCTGATATTATTGTCGTGGTTTACTCGTCTAAGTATTGTCATCAATAATGTTTTCATTGATTGTCATATTCAGGTGGTAGGTAAAAGGTAAGTAGGTGCCTACTATTGTTTTTTCTTTAGTAGCACATAATTACTAGTAGTAGGTAGGTACCTACCTACTTACCTACTACTGACAACCTATACATAATCATATCACCATACCTAATCAAATAACTCTTGTAGGATGTTGTAATCTATGTGGTGATAGATACCTACCTACCCAATCATTACGATAAACTTACTTACAAATTTGAAAACACCTACTTATCGTCATAGGCAGACCATAAATACTAGGCATGTACCTCTACCAACCAACATATAGGTAAGGTACCTACCTATACCTATACCTCTAGATATAAGAATATAGGTTCGAGCTTCTGACTGACTGACATAAAGAAGATAACACAAACTTATCTTTATACTTACTTTGGGAGTCTTCCGATGATAAAACGATATACTTACTTAGCTATTTATACCTAGGTACTACCTAATTACTATGCATGTTTTTATTTAAAAAAAACTATGCTTCTGTTTCGTCCAAAGTTGCGTAAAAAATACGGTTTTTAAACGGGGCTCAAAAAAACTGTTTTTTCAAGTAA
This sequence comes from Electrophaes corylata, assembly GCA_947095575.1. Lineage (NCBI taxonomy): Eukaryota > Metazoa > Arthropoda > Insecta > Lepidoptera > Geometridae > Electrophaes > Electrophaes corylata. The sequence goes on from OX352703.1 coordinate 7,413,544, forward strand.
GTAGGTACCTACCTAGGTAATATTTTGTATTACTATGAATTATAGTTACAGGAATAACGATGAAACAATTAAATATGGACGCGTTGTCAAACTGTGGAGTAGGTAAGCACCCTGTAGGTAGTGTTTGTATATATAAAATAGCGTCTATTTGCACAACAATTGGTAAGTACTTACGACTTGAAATCCTTCCGTGACGTCGGGTAAGTCCATTGGGTCAAGACCATGGACCTGTATGAAAGGCACGATCATTTCAATAGTGTTGTCCACGTAATCGTTTACAGTCGCCGATTGGCCAAGTCCGTCCCATCTTTGTCTATGAAATTTTTGAAAAAAAATATATGATAATAAGTAGGTATAAAGGTATAATAAAAAAGAACTCAACATTAGTAGGTAAATGACCTGCAGGATTTCCTGAGGAAGGCCAGCAGTAGATTTCTACAGGCTGATTATGATGATTTCCTGAGCAGGTAGATAAAGCACCTACGTCATATTAGCAGTTTAGTCTTGTCTCCGACTGCATGGTAGATAGATAGAATACGCTCTATTGTACCGTACAGCACAAGGACAAAAAAACAATATCTTAGACAAGCTCAATAACTTAGTGAAGTACAATGGGTGGTCTTATCGCTATAAGCGTTTTCTTCCAGACAACCCTAAGATGGACAAGAATTCAAATGAACTTTACATGATTGGTCGTCAAAAACTGCTGTTTTCTCACCTTTTAACCTACCGACAGACGTAAGCGGTTCGGCGCGGCGCGGCGCGGAGGCTGCAGTACATACACATGTAACATCTAAGCCTAGAGCCATATTAGTAGGTTAGGTAGGTAGGTACTTACTTTTCATCCAAAGTTTTAGGAATCAGTGGATTCTTCAAGTTGACAGAGTTAGCCTCAGCGGCCGCCACCAGCACAGACAACACCAACGCTATGTATGCCCTATCCATCTTGTTTGAATTACTAATTAGCTACTGGGGTTATCACTGCTATTTATTATTTTTTCATGCACCTCCCGCTTTAAGATAACACTAATCTTACTACTACCTATCATAATCCAACTACCCGTTATTACAAATCAATGCTGATAAAAATTAAGATTCAAATCATAATTGATTAGTATGTTTTGCACATAGAACTTCCAATATATTCAGCAAAGTACCTATATAATAACTACCGACTGAATGTCATTTGTGTTAGTTACCTATCTATCCTGCAAATAACCTACGGCAAACCTAGGCTAAGTAGTTAGTTGACATCAAATAATAAATACAATAGTTTTGGTAAAATTGTTTTAATTAAAAATAAACAATAAAATCATATCCCATTTACCCAGCCAAACCACAATACAGAAAAATAAATAAATTACCTACACCCGTTACCCACAATGCTAATTAATAAATAGTTTAACATAGTAACCATTAAATGTTTCACACTTGACACAGAACAAAATAGGTTGGGCAACAAAAAATCCTTAATCTAGGTATACTACTTATAATATTATAAAGAGGAAAGATTTGATTGCTTGTTTGCATTATATAGGCTCCGAAACAGTAGTTTCGGACAGTACTTCGGTAATTTTTAAAATCGAAAATGGACAATTATTTTACCATTGGGAAGCTACACTATCTGCGGGTAATATAGGCTATATTATATTTTGAGAATAATTATGGATCCTTACTAAAATTCGTGCAAAGCCGGGACGGACCGCTAGTAAGAAATAAATACCGTAAACAATTGGTCATAAGTGACACACACAAGGTGACATATCAGGTCAGAAACATGTCATTATCGTCAACAACAAGAGTTAGCTTGCAATAAAATGTAGGCAATGCAACATAATGCAGGTAGTTAAATAAAACGGCCCACCTGATGTTGAGCGGTTTCCTCTGCCTATAGCTATTGTATTTAGTAAGCTGTTGGTAAATTACTTACATAAATAACATACCATAATATGAAAAATGTAAAAGGTGTTTGAAGCCATGGAATCGTGCAATCGTGACAACGTTACATAAAATTACCTACGATAGTTTTAGCAGAGTTTATTCTTGTTCATGAATAATATTCACACGAGCTTTTTTTATTTTTTGCCTCAACATATTGACAGACAACAGCCCAGTTTTTTCAGTATATTTATAAATTTTTGTAATAAACAAGCATAGTTACAAAGAGTATCAACCACTGTGACATTGTGGACAAAACCTAAAATATAAAAGAATAAAAAATTGAACTACAGAAAAATGCACTGTACACCAATAGTACCGTACTCCTTTTTAAGTTCTAAGTATAGAAAACTAAAAATAGTTCTTTGGCTTATTGATTGGTTAGAATTGAAATAGGTTGTCAAGTTATCAATTAGTTTCTAACGTAACACTGTTTACTTAATTTCGAATATAAAAGTAACAGTGCCTTGCCTCACCTAAACATAAAAACCCAAATTGAAAAAGTGTGATTATACCCTTCTATTATCTAATTTAAAATGCGAAACAGATCTATTTAAACTATATACTGTGCATACCTTATGTCTATACGAATTATAAGAATATTTGTCCTGACTGACTAGTTTTTAAAATTTTTACTAAGAAAGCAATTCCTGGAATGCATAAATATAACATAATAATAATAATTTCATAAACAGTTATTTTCAAATCTATTTTTATGAAGAACTTTAACTAAGAAAATAATCCTTGAAATTCAACTCAGACGCAGCGTGGGTGGAAGTCTAAATGAAAATATTCATAAATAGTTGATTTCAACCCTCCAAAGCTGCTTGCTTTAGATAAATTGACCAAGTGCTAACTAGCGTCAAGGGACAACAATAAACAAAGTCTACGAATACAGAGAAACACATAAATATTTTGTTTAGCACCTAGCGTAAAATTATGACCACATAATGTAACTATTTAATAAAGATCTGTGCTTGTTAGAAGAACACACTAATTACTTATTCTTTATCGCGTCTCTACCGAGCATCTTTCTTCTCTGTGCAAGCATATGGCCAAATAGAACAGGGAAAAGTGGAATGTACAGCAGCATATAGAAAATTAAGAAGTAATAATAGTTAAAGGCCACATTCCATGCATTCGGCATAGAGTACGTGAATAACTGTTTCTCTGCGATTTCGTCTAATGAGTGGTACATGCAGAGAAGCTCGCCAGTAACGCCGATTGGGTATAGTGGCAAGAATGTTGAATATCTGAAAAAAAAAACGAAATGTCTTTTGGAAAACTCATTCAAACTATATTCAGTAGTTCGTATGAGCTTATGGTAAACTAGCTAGCTCTGGACGAACAGACGAACAGTAGATTGACCGGAAGACACAACACGCTAAATAACGTGTGGTATAGCAATGCGTGAAGCTAGTAGATATTAGGAACGTACCTTGTATACCTTGGTATGTATAGTAGGTATACCACTCTTTAATTAAAAGAACCAGTCTCTATTTTAACGTAACAATGTTATAAAGCGAGCGTTTGTATGTTTTACAAAAATATACGAGCGAAGCTATTTGCAGAAACTAGTAATAAACAAACGATTATCTTATTTATGAAAATTATACCTACCGTTTATAACGTAGTGTTAAGCAACTGATCGGAACTGATACTACTGATAGTATAATTTTTATAGATATAGATACCACTCACCTGAAAAATAATAATGCTTGGGGTACCATATTTACAAGATTAAGCGTGTAGTAGCCATATCGTACAATCTCTGTGATAGACCACGCTAATATGCACAGGGGCAGACCAGGACTAGTCTTGGCGCCTTGTGTAGTTAACAGAGTGCAGCAAACGAGGAACACCCTGGAGTAGACTTGCATCAGCACAAGCAATGCCCCAGACGGCACCAATCCAATCGCGGCATGGATAACCTACAACAAATAAACAATGATTTGTATAAAAAAAAGTTAAAGCACCGGTGTGGTCGAGTGCGAGTGACCCCGCCTTCTGATTCAAAGGTATTAAAGGTTATTAAAGGATTCTGTACGAAAAAATTATGTGGGCAAAGGCGTGCTCTCAAACGGTGAAAGAAAACATCGTGAGGGAACCTGTCAGTAGTCTAGCAGCGTTTTTTTTTATACTATTTGCGGATGGAACAAACATGACCCACCTGATGTTAAGTGGTTACCATAGCCTATAACAAAGCATTGCCTTGTAGGTTACGTTAGTTAGGAACGTGCCTTACAATACACTATCAAGATGATCCCTGCGGATATTACTGAATAAATGCCTTTTGACTTTGACTTTGACTAGCTACTTGGTAGTAGGTACTTGATACCAAGACTAAGAAATCTGGGGGATATCTTTTTTTATCATAATGTCTACCGTGCTTGGGGATTAAAGTAGTGATGTTGTTATTTTTCTTTTCATTTGGATATTCCATATTTATTTATATTTAGTTATTTATTAGACTTGTTCCAGCAACATCATCCATTTGTCCAATTTATATTTATTTGAGAAAATCCATTTGTACACGACCTTTGAATCAGAAGGCGGGGTCACTCGCACTCGACCACACCGGTGCTTTAATTTACCTACTAAGAACTAACCAAACCTACCTACCTAACTACCTACTAAGAATGGAATTTCAAGGTGAAATGGATTGTCATTGAACTAGCTAGGTATAGGTATCTATTGCATAATTTGTAGTCATTGACCTTTTTCAATACCTACTTAGTAAGGTAATGTTAAGTTAAGGAAAATATGTAGAATTTGACTACCTCAAAATCGACACATAAATATATAAATATTATAAATACGAAAGTTTGTAAGTATGGATGGATAAATGTTTGTTACTCTTTTACGCTCTAACCAGTGGACCGATTTGGATGAAATTTATATACCATATGGGCTAATTTTTATCCCGAAAAAATAACGGGCACGGGAAAAACTACCACGCGGGCGAAGCTACGTGCGGCCGCTAGTTGTTAATATAATGACTAGCTGACCGGTGCCCACTTCGTTGGGCGGTGAACATGTTTACTTACAAATCTTAACTGAAGTAGTACTCGATGTCACCAACAGATGGCGTTAATACGGCATAAAATAGCGGCCGTTCGCAGTTTCGCCAGCGTGGCAGTTTTTTTTTCGTTCCCGTTATTTTTTCAGGATAAAAAGTAGCCTAAGTTACTCCTTGTTACATCAGCTATCTGCCAGTGAAAGTCCCGTCGAAATCGGTCCAGCCGTTCCAGAGATTACCCGGAACAAACAGACAGACAAAAATTTAAAAAAATGCTATTTTGGAATATGTATCGTATATACATTCCTATGTATGTAGTAAAAAGCGGTTATTTGAATATTACAAACAGACACTTCAATTTTATTTATTTGTATAGATAATAATTCCGTTTTCTAACTGCAGGTCTTTACTAAAGGTAGAAAATAGAACAATGTTACCTCTAATATAGCAGCGTTTTGGAATATCACTAGAGTCCATCTTATTTCAGGCCAAAATGTGTCTAATGTGCCTCGATTGAGAAAGTGTGATAGAGCCTGCCAGAGTAAGTATGTCCATCTGTAAAAAAAATATCAGTTGTTACATATAAACTACAAAATAGTTATTCAATGTTATTTTTATAAATAATGGCATGCCTAACAGTTTAGTTACTATGGTATTAACTCTAGCTTCTGCCTTGCAGGTTTTGGGTTTAATTTCCACCTAGATTGAAACAAACATATGACATTATGTGTAAAAGAAACAAAAAACAAGCTTCACAACTTTAATCCGATCTCTTAGTGTTAGTACCAAGTACCTACACAAGATTAATCGAGGATGTTTAGTGGGTAGTCAGAGGTACATTAAGTGCCTGGGTGCATAAATCAAACACTATATGAATCTTTTTCAGGACTGACAGAAAATGTATATCCTTACCTTACCACTGGATGTTTTTTTTGATTATGAATATTTTATTAATTCATCCCTAAGCGCACCAAACATACCTAATGTTTGGTGCTCGATGTCACTGAGTGCAATGTTCACCAAAGAGCTCTGATACATAATTCATATATGCTTACAATCCAATCAATGAGTGTCTATCATTATCATATGCACAAAGGTCAAGTTCAGCTCATATGAATACAAATTCTGTGAATGACTGGTCTTTTATTTACCAAGATTTTAGAAACAGGAACAGTAGAAAATTTCTTTGTCACAAAACAAAAAGCCTGTAAGCATAACTGTAAAGCCTGTAGGGATAAAAGCAAAACCTAACTGACTTATGGAGACTGAAAACCTGTCAGATGCAAAATAAGGTTTCCCCAGGGTACCATTTAGAACATCTCTATCATCATCATGCTATTATGAAATGAAAGAGGAATAGTAGTAATATATTAAGTATGGGTGGGAAGGCTGGCTTCCACAACTAGACCCTTGGCAGGCTCTTTGAATGTGACTATTGATAATGTGACAACAAGAAAGGCAACTATTCAGTACTTGCTACATAGACCTAGCTCAAGCAACACTGGTTTTCAGTGGGACCAATTTCATGCCAGTAGATTCACAACTATGCTTCCCAGATCCCCTTGACTTGATTAGACCAATCCTAAATACTGATAACTTATAGCTCCTCTATAGCAGCAAGAACCTTTTCTTTTGATTGACTTGTAATATATAATATAATGTAGGTTCCTAAGTACCAGGGCTGTAAATAAATCAATATATATTTAAGATAGGCCCAAGTGCACCACGAGAATTGACATGACAGTACTGTACTAAAACTTACCCAACTGTTTGTATTCCATTGTATGCAATAAGATACAGTTTTCCAATTGCCGAAGGTCCTGAATTTTTAGATTTTTTTGCCTGTTTCTCAGTCATTGTTTTTACAGTGATCTGTCAAGACAGCAGCTACCGTGTCTCAGCGTCCTCTCTTTAGTTTTAGTACCACACAAACCAATTTTTGCGTGCTGGGAATGTAATAGAACTGAAAGCTGCGGGGTGATGAATTAAAAGTAGGTACGTGCGCGTTGTGTCGATTCACGATTAATGTGTGGTGCTCACAGAGTACTTTTTTATAGACTGGTGGCTGGTGGTGCTTAGTACCTATGTTGCGGATGTAGGTACCACGGCCACACTACTATTTTATTAAAGCAAGAGAAGTTTTGAAATCTTCACACTTCACTTCACGAAACGAGTGATTTTACATTGGGGGGGGGGGTGAAAGTATTTTTTTTGTGTCGTGATTACACAACCGTGGAAAACGTAACCAGGAATTTAGGTACATTCTGGCATCCCATTCCACGGTTGTGCTTTCCAGGTCGTACAAAATTTTGTACACCCTTGGAAAACACGACCATGGAATTGGATGCCAAAACTTATGCCTCGTTTACACTCACTTTTGTTCAACTAATCCGAGCAAAGGTCGTGTGTTCCATGGTTGTAAATTCCTAATGGTCCCATTGTGTACATTTTGATTGCCTTTGTACTGGCTGCGTATTTCTGACTGCGCATTCCTGGCTGTGATTTCTCAGGCTGTGTATTCTATGGTTATACATTAACCGGACTCCACTCATTCATTCATTTATTTATTTACTGTAGTTTCTAGCTAGTACTAGGTACCAAACTTTCTAGAATTAAATTAACCTTGTATGTACAAGTCAAGTCATAAACAAAAGTGCTACTTTCTGGAAGAACTTACCAATTTTGTATCGACTTATCAGTACCAGCACCGTACACAGATATTTTTTCAGTCACAGTCAAGTCATTTTAGTCTGTGGTCTCATTCGCTTATCTCCATCGTCAAGTTGGATCGAGTTGGATGAGATGCATTCTTGATTCTTGTCTTGTATCAAAGTAATCTGTGGTTTTCTCTTTTCATATCAAATTGTCAACGTGTGAGGTCAGAATCTTTTAAGTTTTTCGTACGTTGATAATTTTCCAGTAAAATCATCTAATTATTTATTTCTTTTACAGTTCTAGTGAGTTCCTGTAACAACTATCACAATGGTTGCTGCCAAGAAACAGGTACTCTTCATTATTTTTAAAGCACGTGGCGTTCCTAAGTTCTCTACCATCCGTTCCTGTGTGGATTTGTGGCATAGTTGTTCAGTAAAGTATTGTCCAACCGCCTTTAATTTCAAGTCCTATAACAATTACTGCTTGATAGGCTTGCAAATTTTGTTATTTGTAAGGTTGAAAATGCAAATGTGACATCATAACCTAAAAACATGAATAGCAGGTTTTATCTTTACTGTGGAATAACGTCTAATCTGAGACTGTTTTTTTTTTAGAAAAAGACCATTGAGTCTATCAACTCCCGTCTGGCTCTGGTTATGAAGTCTGGCAAATACTGTCTTGGATACAAACAGACGTTGAAGACCCTGCGTCAGGGCAAGGCTAAACTGGTTATCATCGCAAAGAACGCCCCTCCTCTAAGGTGAGACTACTGAGAAGTAGAGTTTCCCAATTTCTTGTCGAAGGGATGCATATGGAGTCTTAGACAAAGAAGTATGGCTTCCCTCCAGTTGATTCAGTAAAGCAGTGCGCGAGAACAAATTAGTTATAATTACGTTGTCACTATAACTAGTGTAAATGATTAATTGAATAAAACTGCTCTACTGGGTCACTATGGGAAATCTATGGAGTAGTCTTTAGGCCGTGTGCTGAGTTTTAGCAGGTAAGAACCAAATACTCTTACTCAAATATAGGTATATGTATTATTGTACATTTATAATAATAGATCAATTACAGTAGGGCCTCGATAATTTGAACGCCTAAAATTTATACCCTGTTTGGATGGACGCAGCGTTCGGATTATAGTATGCAGACATTTTTGAAAAAAAAAAACAATCAATTTAGTATGGAAACTATGTTTTAATCATTAGAAAATAGTACAATATAATTATAGGATGATGACATGTACATTTATACTTTTTTGAAGAATTCTAATATAGTACATTGACGGTTAGTATTTAGCAACATTGAAAACGCTTTGTCCCTTAATTTGCGCAAAAGCATTTTTTCTGGAATAGAAATGTCGACTTCATCTGCCCATTCTAAGCAGGTATTTAAGGAAGACACAACTTGAGTGTGTGAACTTGTGGGGGGTCGTTCGGATTAGCTTTCGTACGGATTATCGAGGCCCTACTGTATCTGATTTTCATAAAGATTTGTTTGGTTTTTCAGTTTGGTTTTGTTGAGTTTAGTTAGGCCTTTGAATTCAACTTGAGTCTGTGAAATGGTTACTAAATACAATACATAAATGTCACCACCATCCGAAACCAAGTCTCAAAAGAAATGTTAACAGTAGTAACCTTGTGATAATTGTACATATTCTGCAGTTAAATATAAACCGGCCAAGTACGAGTTGGACTCATGCTCAAAGGGTTGCATACCATTATCAATAGTAAAAATAGCAAAATAATTACATTTCTTGTATGAGTGCCCCTTTAAAGCCTTTAAGCCCTGTTTTTAGTATTTGTTGTTATAGCGGCAACAGAAATACATCATTTGCATGAAAATTTCAACTCTATCACAGTTCATGAGATACAGCCTGGTGACAGACCGACAGGCAGCCGAGTCTTAGTAATAGGGTACCAGTTTACCCTTATATGGAACCCTAAAAACAGACTAAAAGTTAGTTTGTACTAAGCATACTTGTATTGTGTCATTCAATTTTACAAATTTATATCATGCCTAATGCCAGTGCTCACAAATGGTGATGGAAAACATCATGAGGAAACTAGTTAGTATTCCAGCAGCATCTTGGGCTAGCAACCTGTCACATGAATACCAACTACTGCAAAATGGGGGTATGTACCAAATGTAATATTTGGATGTACCTCTGACTACTCCCGTTAGGTATTCTTAAAGACACTTCTACCATGCTTGAACACGTCTGAGATATCTACCATGCTTGGGGATTAAAGCTGTGTGTAGATGCAAGAAATGTTCCTATTCAGTCAAAAAGTATTCCTTTTCAATAATCAAAAATGTGACTTCCCCAAGCATTATCAGTCACCTCAACTGATGTTGGAAGGGTAAAATACCCACTATAAAGAAATAATTATTCATAGTTCTTAAATTCTTATTTTTTTTTTATTTAAAATTTTTATTTTGCAGAAAATCTGAGATTGAGTATTATGCTCTCCTCGCCAAAACTGGAGTCCATCACTACAGTGGAAACAACATTGAGTTGGGCACAGCATGCGGAAAGTATTACAGAGTATGCACCCTTGCCATCACTGACCCTGGTGACTCTGACATTATCACGACCCTGCCTGAGGCCCAAGCTTAGACATAAGACAAAATAAATTTAATTTCCAAAAAATTTTTACCATTTTATTTGTTGACACTGAACCTTGTGCTTAGGTCCTCTATAGTCCAAATACCTACAGTTAGGAGGACGGGGATGCGTGATAGAGCTACCAAATTATGTGTACCTACGTGTGTTGAAAGCCGCTAATGGGGACGAGAGTGATATAATTGGGTGCATATTCCACTGTCTTAGACTCGTCACGTGTTGGTTGGGAAGGGAATGTACAACCATGGAATACACGTTAGAATTGGTGATCATTGCTGATTGGTCGAACGAGACGTATGCTTCGTTTAATTTTAAATAGTTACATTAATTATACTGTCCCATTTTGAGATGAGTATACCTAAGTAAATATAGGTAGCAGTTTTCTTCTGGCGGCGTTTCGGCGGCTGCTGCCGCAGCACGCTCGCTCGCTTCGTGCGTTAGAAAGTGTGAACAAAATAAAGCATAGATTCTGGCATCAAATTCCATTGTTGATGTTAAAATCTACACAAATTCCTAGCTGCGTTTTCCCTGATTGTGTAATCACGGCACCCGTGCATTCCAACACGTGTTGGGAATGTCATCATCATCAGCCTGTAGAAGTCCACTGCTGGACATAGGCCTCCCCCACACGTTTCCAGGAAGAACGATTCTGAGCCCTTTCCATCCATCGACTTCCCGCGGTCCTAACAATGTCGTCAGTCCATCGAGTAGGAGGACGTCCTACACTTCGTCTTCCGGTTCGTGGTCGCCATTCGAGAACCTTTATTCCCCAACGGTTATCGGTTCTACGAGCTATATGGCCTGCCCACTGCCACTTCAACTTGATGATTCTGAGAGCTATGTCTGTGACCTTATCTCGCAGTGAAACTCCCAGCATCGCTCTCTCCATAGCTCGTTATAGTTAGCGACCACGTCTCAGTTCCATAAGTCATCACTGGTAACACACACTGATTATACGCCGCAAAGCCGCAAAGCCTCAAGACTATCGTCTTGAGGCTTTGCGGTAACTGTGACGAGAAGATGTGCCGTAATTTCCCGAACGCTGCCCATCCGAGTTGGATTCGTCGGCTGACCTCTTTGCCTAGTTGGACCGTCTGACCCAAATAAACATAGTGGTCTACAACTTCGATGATATCGCTCCCAACATATACCGGCACGGGTGCGACATGAGCATTTGACATAAGTTTCGTCTTACCCATGTTCATTTTAAGACCCACCTGTTGGGAGACAATATTGAGGTCTCTGAGCATTGTTTCTAGGTCTTCCAGCGATTCCGCCATTATGACTATATCGTCGGCAAATCGAAGGTGAGTTAAGTGTTCGCCATTGATATTGATGCCATACCTATTCCAGGACACGAGCTTGAAAATATCCTCCAGTGCGGACGAGAACAGTTTCGGAGAAATTACATCTCCCTGTCTCACTCCTTTTTGCAACTGGATAGGATTTCTACTCTGGTCCTGAAGTCGGATAGTCATGGTGGCATTACTATACAGGCCTTTCAACACTTCGATGTACCGATAGTCAATTTGACACCGCTGGAGTGACCGTAACACTGCCCAGGTTTCGACTGAATCGAAGGCTTTTTCATAGTCCACAAACGCTAAACAAAGTGGCTGGTTGTACTGTTCGGTCTTCTGTATAACCTGCCGGAGCGTATGAATGTGGTCTATGGTACTGAAGCCTTTTCGGAACCCGGCTTGTTCGGGAGGCTGGAAGTCGTCTAGCCTATACGAGCGAGACGGTTAGTAACTACTCTCGAAAACAGCTTATAGACATGGCTCAGCAGCGAGATGGGCCTATAATTCTTTAAAAGGGTATAATCACCTTTCTTAAAGAACAGTACCACCACGCTCCTGCTCCATGCCTCTGGCGTCGTACCCTCGAGGATCACGGAATTAAAGAGCTTTTGAAGGACTTTAAGTATCGGCGTTCCGCCCGCTTTCAGAAGCTCAGTCGTTATTCCGTCTTCCCCCGGTGCCTTGTTGTTCTTAAGCTGCTTGAGAGCAGTTCTAATCTCGTAGAGGCTGACGTCCGGGTTATCTTCCGTGTAGTGTCGGGTTAAACGGGCTCTTGCATCACGAGTCGTGTTTGCGACAGGACATTGCGATGAGGTGTATAATTGTCCATAGAACTTCTCGAGCTCTCGTAAAACTTCTGGCTTTGAGGAAACGATATTGCCGCTGTCGGTCTTCAGCTTCGTCAACAGACTTTGCCCAATAGACAGATCTTTTGCGAACACTTTAGAGCCTTGGTTCCGCTCATTTGCGTTTTTAATACTCACTGTATTAAAAAGACGCAAATCGTGTCGCATGGACTTAGAGATTTGTCTATTGAGCACGCTGTATTTCGACTGAAGACTGCAGTCTCATTTCGCTGCGGTCCGCCAGGAGTTTTAAGGTGTGCTCAGAGAGTTTTTGAGGTCTATTTGTGCGCTGGGTCTTGTAAAACTCCGACCCAACCGCTTGGACAATTTCCACCAGCCCGTCATTCAGTTCGTCCACACTTTCGCATTCAGCGAGGCATTGAAAGCGATTTTCAAGTCGTAACTTAGGTCGTAACTGAAAGCTGTTGGGAATGTACAACCATGGATTTCATTTTGGCTACGAATTCCTGCCTACGTACTCCCGGGTACCTATGTATTCCATGGTCGTACATTAATTAAATCTGAGGTAGGTTAGGTAGTGCGTGCAGTAATCTGAGGCATACATACAGGCGATAGACGGCGCGTATTAAGGCATCGATTTGAAGTGAGTTCATCTGAACTAGAGTTGAGTTTTGAATCGAGACTTTTGTATTGGTCTTATTCAAGAACGGCCTCAAACTGTGCACCACAGAGAACTTTTTTATGCTATGCACTGAGGGGTAAGTCTTGCTGCTAACAAACTTCTTAGTAGGTAAACTTGTTTGTTAGCAACAGAGAAGATAGGTACACAATCAGGGGGGCAGCTGAATCGAGACTCATTAGTGTGCCTGTAATTTCACCGGCACCCACAACATTCAAACCGGAACACAGCAACGCTGCTTGGCGGCAGAATAAGGCATGGTGATAATACTTCCCCCGTCGAGCCCTTCCTTAACAGCTCTAATACTATCTAGTATAGCTGGTTATCTATAACTATAGCTTTGTTATGTGTAAGTCCCTGTTTCTTATCCAGTAGGCGTATTCTGAGTTTTTTCGTTTTCCGAAATTCGGTTTAAGAGCTCGAACTTTTTGTATAGAGATACGATAAGCGCCCAGCGACCTAGGCTAGTGTATCTGTATAAAAAAAATTGAGCTTGCAAATCGACAAACGAAAAAATCTCAAAATCCGCCTACAGAGCACTTTTATTTAAATGAAACCATAAAACCTTACCCCCAAAAGCCTACCTACCTACTATACTATTAGGTACTTCAATTTAAACAAAATACTTGTTCGATATTATAATGACATGACAAAAAAACATTTCAAGTACCGAGGGTACGTACTAAATTTTATATGATTTATGTACACCACTTTCCACGAAATCTGTAAACAGAAAATATTGTTTTTAATTAAATCTTTCCACACATAAGATTAACATTTATTGTAACGTCGGAAGATTCATTACAAATGAATAAAAGAAAGTGTTGTGAGATCTGTGGCATTGTCAGCTTTGCACATATTGATCAACCTTTTCTGTAGATTAGCCCATCTCTATTCTTAAATCCTTCACCAGGCGCTATGTGGAGGTCTTGTAAATACATAGGCCTATGTCACTGCCTTCCCATATTAGAGGAATGGGCGGTTTGTCATAATCCAGTAGGTATATTATACCTACTGGTGGTTTTATTACCAGTTACATTCAGAGGTTTTAAATTTGTTTAAAAATCAATCCCTACAGATGGATTTAATTAACTTGAAGGTCTTATAACTTGATTGGGTTGAGAAAATCAGTTTCTTTCATACCTACTTACCAAAGTTTAGTAGAAGTCATGTAGCTTGGTTTAGGTGGCGCGTTCCAGTAATTGAAACCAGTCACAGGCAAATGTACCATTGGGTCTAACTAAACCTTTCACAGTTTAGTTATCTTCAATGTTTTACCAATAACCTGAAAAATATTAAATCACATGTTACTTTAATAAAAACCCCACTTGTTGCTACACCTGATAAAGTTATATTATTAATTACGTAAAAAGGTATATTACGGTTCTAAATAACACTGTGATCTGTGTTATTTAGTTGTTAATAATAGTACCTGTTTCGTTTACACAATATGTAGGTAAAGTACTACCTACCTAACTTGTTACTTATACAACTATAATTTGTTTGTGATATGTACTTATTTATACCATGTCCTAGTAGTTTGCAACTTACATCTATCTTATATTTGCAGTAAATAAATACCTAGAACCTTATAAACGGATTGTTATGTCATTGCCACATTGTCCTTTGAACATTTAAAATGACCATGTGATGTTTACCATATATGTTAGTTATTACCTAGTACCTACCCACTGCATTCTATTTTCTAGAATGGGTGTAACCTGTTTTTCTTTTTATAAGTAGGTACATATTGCCATAGTATCCACCTTTCGGTACTTCTGTTTTACAATATTGTTAAAATTATGATATTGCAATCTAATCCTAATAGTAGGAAGCCTTGTATTAAGGACAAACACATACTTTTCTTGGAAGTAAAACAGAGTTCGCATTAAGCCACCATTTTGTCTTACAAAATTATTTATGCAGGTACTTGTATATGCTTTTAATAACTTTGCTTAGGCCCTTCCGGATATGTAAGTACCTAATTATTATCAAATGTAATATTATTCGCCAATTCATCAGACTGTGCTCTTGTAGTCTCTGTAGTAAACTAATCATGCAATGATAGTTTTCAAATAAGTACCTAAAATATTTTCCGAATTTAGTGGCTTCTTACGATGTTATTTTTGTAGGAAGATCGATTTATTTCTTAATTCTAATATTTTGTATACTGACTGAACTGCTAGTCATAAAATCATACCATTGATAGCATACCACATAAAAACAAACAGTGATTTAACTATTTGCATCTCTTACCTGATGGGTGAGATATAAGAGAATGACAAACAGTGACAGTCAATTTTGAACTGGCCTAGGCGTGATGTGGTAAGACCAATTTTGTCAAATCCAATATTACACAGCCTTACGAAATGTTGATATCATTCAATCGCCACTAATATAGGCCCCTTAACATTATAAAATAATAAAGGTTGTTACCTGTTTCATCAAATTACTTCAATAATGAACCAGAATGTTCAAATGATCTTCCATGTAGCTGAGAGAACCAGCGGATGATCGCTGATCTGATGCAGTTGAACTTTTCTAATAGGTAATTTCCCTATGTCATAACATACCATGGGCATATCTTTCCTAATTTAGACAAATAATGAATTTCAACTTCAAGTGTTTATAACTAGTAAAATTAACTATCAAGAAGCAGGAGCAGTAGTACTGCGGTGGTGCTCCCGGCCGGCTTAGAATAGGACTCCTCTATTCACTCCCATGGATATCGTAAGAGGCGACTAAGGGGACGCACCAGGAGATGGGCTGCTGCCCGAGGCATAAGAGTCCAGAGTACTAAACACCGACACTGCGGTCACCAAACCGTTTGCCAAGAGACTAGCAATCCCGCCCAGATTTGGTAGAGGCCTATTTCCAGCAGTGGCCTAATTTAGGCTAATGACGAGACTCAGATTCAGTATGCTTTATACATACATATTTCCTTATCTATGTAGGTTTATCTTAGTCAGTTTTTAATATTAGAACCTAGCACACGTTTTTTTTGTATGTGTTTAACGAACTTTGTGGCCAGGCAAAAAATAAACCTAATACGCTTTTCCAGGTCACGAAGTATACTTTAAGTTTCTTTGAAATCTGGCCAGACGCTACGCCTTTGTTATTTGGTCACAATCATCCATACATCTAAACTGCATTTCTTTGTTTTAGCAGGAGGAACAGTTCTGATGTTTATAGGCTCATTATAGTAATCAAAAGATGAAAAAGTTAGTAATAAGCTAAACAGCTAGCACCTCTAACTTCAAAAGAAAAAGGACCTCAAGTCATGTAACCTCTCCAATCTGAAATACTATGAACTCATCAGTAAACTTTGGCTTGTATTTCTTACCTCTGCTAGACGTGTTATGCTTATAACTAGATTATTGAAGCTTTTGCACTTGGTAATACGTTACTGTAATTCTGTGGCATATAATAAACAAATATAATATCACATAGGGTATGATGGTAGTGATAGTAAAAAACCTTTTAAACCTACCTACTCTACTTAAATTGTATGTATCATTAAAGTAATTATTTAGTAGGCACGAGAATTTCAGGCACTTGATATATTTGTTATTCAAGAACTGCTTAAACTAGTAATGCTTTTGCAGATGTTAATAACTGTGTATTGGCTCTGGCTACTGTGATATATTATATCAAACCTTTTATTTAAAATTATTTGTATAGATTTAGGGTAATAAGACCCATTTATCTCCATTATAAATTAGTTTGCCTAGTTGCTGTAGACTTGTGTGCATATAAAAATAATGTTGTTTGTAGTAATTAATTATAGTCTTAGGATTATTTAGTAGCATACCATTTCCATCAAATTCAGACACAAGAGTTCCTTATTACTAGTTCAGCAATTTTAATTGTTATGAATATTTTGTCATTGTGTAGACAGGAAATAATTGTTAAAGAATGCTGAGATATTGATTTCAAATATTATTATCTGTATTAAAATTATACACATTTTACTATTACACTTATAATTTTATTAGAATGAAAAACCTTAGAACTAAAACATGGTATGTATCATGCCTATTACCATTAACTTAATATGAACTAAATTAAAAAAATTACATTTATGTGTCACTGAATAATCTAAAGTTATTTTTAGAAAACATTACTAGAAGTAACAAATATCAGAGATAATAAATAAAATGAGGATAAATAATATCCTTTTTAAATGCCAGTCCAATTGTCTCAAGGATTCCAAGATCATTAAATAAACTATGTCAAATATTTGCACACATTATTTTGTCTACCTTAGCTAAAGTCGTGTCTACTAATACCCCAATGTGAATCTCCTGGGAATCCATTAGCTTCATCAAATAATCCATAAAATTAATTTTAAATGGACTTTAGACGTAAATTTATACTCTGTTATATTGAATCAGATCACCAACTGCCTGGAATACAAACAATTACATCATACATAATATAATCATCATTAACTTCAGTGTAATTTAAGAACTTAATTCATTACCTAAGAGTGTTGGATTAGCAGTCATGAACTGATACGGTCATTTTAATATTACTTAAAATTAATTTTGTTTGTTAACTTAGTTGGCCGTTTTTTACATAATAAGTGCTCTAAATTTTATTGTTTTAAGTAATCCATAGCAATTGTTACAGAGGCATAGTTGGATAATCCTGTAAAATGCTAGTACATATTATCTCAGGTTTTCTCGTTCAACCTATGGAACTTAACTTTTATTTTCATAGCTCTTACTATAAAACCTAATCCTAATGAAGCAATTTTGTTAATGCTTCATGCCTGGTTTTTGGTAATCATGTGGCATGCTGGCTCATAACTAAAAAATAGTCTAGTTTATTACTGCTCTATGTCACACCTTTTCCCTAATTTATTATCGTCGATAAAGAAGACTTTTATTTCTACTATAAGTAGTAGTGCAATACCCTGTTGATTTGATTATTTTATGAATGGACCACACCATTCCTCCCTAGGAGCTTTTTAGCAATTCACGTTGCTATTACATACTAGATCTATTTCAGAGTATTTCCGAATATGTAAATATTTTCATACTTATTATAGTTACATCGCGTTTCAATATAATTATACTAGTGGTCCTATAAATGGAGTGCTAGTTGGCAACTCTTTTTGATTATAATTCACCTATGTTCGATTTTATAGAATAGCCCTTTCTTAACATCTGCTAGTAAGCCGATAATGAGCCAATGGCTAAGTTTTAAGGTCGCCCAATGGCATGCATCATGTACCCATATTATGATTACTTAATTACTAGAGTATTATAATAGCGACTCAGACGGTACTGAATTTAGCTAAATTCACCACGGCACGGCGTCACACTGTATGTGGTACCCAGTATTTGACTGCAGAACAAAAAAAATGCTGCACCATGGTTATATAGCCAAGCCTAAACTCGGTGGTTGTACCTAATCAGCCTAGAAAGAGTATAGAATGTGTTGACATTATTAATAGGACTTACCATAGTTGTTGTTGTACTGCGGTTCCGGTTCCTGGTACGAGTTGTACGACGGCTGTGAATACGAGTCGTAGGAGGGCGCTGCATCGCTGCCGCCGTACGCGGGCTCGGTCGACCCATAGCCAGCATCGCCGGCGCCACCCGTGTTACTGCTTTTACAAATAAACGTTTAATTACTAAACTTATTTGCATATTCTTCCTTCATGTAGCTAGAGGGGTTAGTCAATCAATTCGACAATGTCATAGCATAGGCAGATACTTGCAAAAAAGTTATCTACGCGACCTAAGTCGCGGTCATTAAGTACACTAGTCCTAATATTACACGGGTAATTATCGCGCATTTCCTTTTTTCATATATAAATGTTAAAACCCGAGTGATATCCGTGTTACATAAATGTTCCGATCGCGAAAGTTTAGAAAATACTACATTAAAAAACCAGAAATAAATAAATTCATCCCTATAAAAATGCAGCAAGCTGGCTTCACGTGATCGAAGTAGCCCTTGTTGATCTAGTCCTAAATAAATACATAGAAACTTCCAGTAAACAACGATGACCTACCCATAGGCATCTTGTTCATATCCACCCTGGCTGACTCCTGTCGAGTAGCCATAGCCACTAGAGCCATAGCTATTGCCATTTCCAGAGCTGTAGCTGGTGTTCTGCTGAACTGGGGCAGGTGTTGAATAATTATTGCTGCTCTGGTAAGATCTGAAACAAAAATCAGGAACTTAGTGTTTTGATGACGAAGTTCTAGAAAATTATGTTGGGTTTTTTTGAAATCAGGATCTAAATTGTCTGCATTTGTGTGTCAGATGGCAATTCCTATCTTTTAAATTTATCTCATCACGTTATCTGTTAGTAACACTGACATGTTACTCAACACCATGTGGCCTGTTTGTTAGGCTGAGGCTACATTAGGCCGCGACGCGACTTGCGACACACGAGCGATTGAAACAAATAAATGAATGCTCACGTATATGGCTACACCGTAGATCACATATTTTGCTTCAAAATCATTTCGCTCTTCCAGTCGCATCGCAAATCGCTGCCTAGTGTAGCCTCAGCCTTAGGGTTGACAGATCTCTCACGTCCGTGTTCCACGCTACGCCGCCACTAGAACACGCGTTGACTTTTTCCAACCTTCAAGGCGGTGAAATGTTAAATTTAATCATGAGTATGATTATGGAGCTCACCCTTGTGTGTTGTATTGAGGTTGCGCATAAGGATCAGGTGCTGGCTGTTCATAAGGTTGCTGATATCCTAAGTTCCTGTTCAAATCAAAACCAACTTTAATAAAATAGTTCTTATAACAATTATTGACGTAAAATACTTAACATTCAGATTGTTGGATTATCGTCATGCGTGTATCAGACGGCACATTCCTATCATGATTCCGGTTCATCATATTGTTTAAGCATTATGTGTACAAAAATGTTACAAAATAATACCCACGTTTATAAAATATAATGACATGTTTACAAATACACGTTTATAAAATATAATGGGTGAATTCTAGGCATATATTTACAATAAGTCAAAGATATATAAAGGTTATAAGTATCTGGGATTAGTTGGTGTAGTGTGAAATGTCTATAAATATTTATTATTTATGAGTATCATACCCATCAATGTATAATTTCAAAAGTTAGAAATTTAAATCTTAACATGAAAGACTACTTACGAGTAGCCATTGGATTGTGGTGGTGTGTGCTGCATTGGAGGAGGTTGGTAGCCACCCTGTGGCGGCGGCGGTCTGCCTCCACCTCTTGGTCCTTCAAACCTATGAATTCAACTTATTAGAGATATGAAACCAGCATATTGTTCATTCAAATAATTGTAAGTAGCATCAGATCATTGGAGTATCGTCATACGTGTATCAGACGGCACATTCCTATCATGATTCCGGTTCATCATATTTATTTATATTCATTTAAAAATGTGGTTAGAGCAGAGCAAGAGATCTGCCATTGAAATAATGACTATGAATGAAAGATACTTTTATGTTGATCCCTAATAATAATATCTATCAAACATTAAATTATATAATACATACCTGCCGCGCTTGGGAGGTCCTCCAGGCACACCATGAGGTGGTGGTCCCCCTCGCTTGAACGGCGGTACACCTTGAGGACCCGGAGGTGCTTGATGTGACTGGTGAGAGGGAACAGGCCGCACATCAGTAGGAGGGATAGAATGACCTTGGTGAGCCATGCCACCCTGTGGAGGCATCCCACCGCCGCCCATCCCGCTGTGCCCACCGCGAGGATGTCCACGACCTATTTATAAGAAAAAAATAAATTTTTTACTTGTTAATTCTTTAGATAACTCTAGTCACTGATACGAACTCATTGGTGGACGAGGCATGCTACTTTTTATCACCTCATCTTTCTAGTAAGCCAGAAAATTAGACTCGGTTAAGAGCAGTACGAAGCTATGGCGGGTATAAATAAAAGTTCCCGTAGTTCCGCTACGCTCTCTAGGTTCTGGTGAAAGAACTGCCATCAAAACTTAGATTAAACTAAAGATATCCAATACCTGTGTAGAGGTGCAGGGGTAGATAGATAAAATGCTGGGGTGGATGGTGAGTTTTTTGAATGAATAATATTTGGACAAAAAACTCGCTCTGGTAAAAAAATAGGTAACCTTACTTTTTTCTGACCTGCAAGTGTTTGAACAGTGTAGAATTTAACATAAGAATCAATATCCTGCTAACTTTGGAAGCATGTTACCAAACTGTGGACCCTATAATGTTTGAATGGACATGGGTATTAATATAAATAAAATTGCTCACTAGTGTTACGTTAAATGCTAAATCAGCATATTAAGACTCTAGCACACTTTGGTGGGTACTTATTAACCAAATGTAATATTTGGATGTAGCTCTTGACTACCTCCCTCAGACATCCTCAAAGGATCTAGAAGTAACAAGTAACAAGTTAGGTACGTGTTACCAAGAGACCTGAAGAGATATCTACCATGCCTGAGGATTAAAGGCCTGAATCTATTTCGTTTTCATTCTAAGACTTAAAAAAGTATTATTTCATTCATACCTCTCATGGGCATGCCACCTCGCCCATTACCCCTGTCACTTCTCTGCCCAAAGTCACCTCTCCCTCGGCCACCACGGCCTCTCATGCCTCCAGGACCACCTCTGTTCATGAAACCACCTCCTGTAGAAAAAACACACTACAAAGTTTAGGTATTTGCCTAAAGGAAGAGTTCTCTTACAGATAGGAATACCCAATTCATTTTACTTTTGTATGGAAACTGTAAATTTGTATGATATAAAAATTCTATAATTTCTCATATAAATAATAAAATAAACAAATCTCGAAGTAAGTTCTGAACCTAATGTCTAAAGTATTATTATCTTACGTCTAACTCTTCATAGATACCTATTACCAAAATGAAAAATCAAGCTGATTGGCCTCAGATTTCCCTATAAATACTTAAAGGTCTTTTTCCCATTATTATTGCGATTATGTTCATATTTAACAGTACAATATTTAAGGTTGCCTGTTTAAAAAAACAGCCAGATATCTTAGAGACTTACCTATCTAATAATGCCTGAAAACCAGCCCTGGTAGTAACGTGTTACAACTAGCTCATGCTGAGACAAAGACCGTTTTGAGACTCAAAATTGGACGTAGTTAAGCAGAAAGGACTCAATCCACATTATGTCACTTTTGAGATAATGACGTTTAAAGTTCAAAGTGGTATTCTTCAGTGATGTTGTGTTTTGAGTTTTTGAATTAATTATATGTCCAGAGCAAAATCAATCATATCTATGACTATGTGTTTATGTTATAAATTTATTACGTATTTCTTGACTTATTGCGAAAAATATGGATTGAGTCCATACTGCTAAATTAGTATTTTCATGACGCGGTATAAATTATAATTTCTCAGTAACAACCTAAGTAATAAATAGTTTAAAATTATACGTCTTTTTTCAATAAAAACGTAGGTATTTTGTTACAAAAAGTAAAACAAATTGCATGAAGTCAAATCTATCAAAATCAGGTAGGTACCAGGCCATATCCATCTACATCCTCCACTATATTGCTGTTTCCTTTTAGTTTATCTCTTTTTATTAATATTTAATTAGTTTTCAGGCAGTTAACTTTTTATTTTGTTTTGAAAGTATTTCTACTAACAACTTTTTTTTTTAATTTTACTGGTACTTTTAAAACCATTTTTCTGCATCCTGTTTACTTTGATAGGATTTTTATTTCTACAACTGTTCATTACATTTATATATTCTTCGGCAGAATATATCCTTTCATGGTATTTTAATGTTATAGTTTTCAAATTTGAATGAGAGACGGTGTTGGATAGTAATGCCTTTTTAAGAATATTTTTTATATTTCAATTTTGACCCCTACAACAATCACTCCGTAGTACCAGATCTTCTATTCCGAAGTCTAAATCGTTTCTTATAAACTGTACCAAGCATGACTCAACCTCCTGTGATCCTCTCCCAGCTTCCCCTTCTCACCAAACCTAACAGTGAGCAGTGTTCATGGAACCAACATGGATTCCACTGTTATACGACCAGAACTGGAGCTTATAAAAAAATATTTCCAGGTCTAACATATAACCTGGAAAAAAAGAGTTTTTTCCAGGTCATATGTATTCGAATCTTCTATCAGTTTTTACTCGTAAACTATTCATATGATCGCGAAGATCTTGGGCTCGCTTAAGGTGTACTTCTTTCTTTTCCTCCAATTTAAACTTTTCATCAGTCACTGTGCAGTGTTTTATTTTTTGTGTAAGAATGTCTCGTTTATTGCATGTGTCTTTTTTAAAGTTTTACAGCATAGATTAAATTTATCATAAAATACACATTTGAATGTTGTGACTAAAACTGGCATTATTAATCTGTTATATACCTTTTTTAGTTCGTTTATGTATATTTCATATATTTTTTGACCGGTCATGCCCACTTTTTAATTATTGATAATCGCTATTCTTCTGTGTTCTATAATGGGACGTATTTCTGAAGGGAGTTGGGGTTTTGAAAAAAAAATATAGATTTTTTATGTATTTTAATACATTATTATTAATAATATTTATATTTAATGCAAAAAACTTAAAAAAGTATTTTTTCAATTAATTATAATCAATTAAAAATAATTAAAATTTGAAAAAAAATCACGTGACTATAAACGCGCCATGATTGATCACCATACCATGGTGACGTCATAATGTTATAGCTATCTAACAACAGTACAGCGTGCACGGCTATTGCAATGAGTGAAAACCGCTCGGGTTTGTTCGGGAGCTGTCGGCGTGTTTTCGGTACTGGATTCAAAAATTATTTGTATTTTGAAATTTACTTTACTTTTGAATTACTGCGAAAAAAAAATTAAAAAAATAGTTTTGTTATAAAACTTATATATGATCTTTCCATTTACCGCAAAAAAAGAAACAAACCCCCAATTAATAAGCTTTGAGTACTTTTAGTTGAATATTTAATCAGCTTGTTTCTTCAATATTCAATTTATTGGAAACAACCTAGACAGTTTGAGTTCTTTTAGCTGATTGTTAAGAACGGATTGTTTCGTTGATATTCAATTTATCAAAAAGGACCTAGACAGTTTGAGTCATTTTAGCTGTCTTCACAATAAGCTTGTTTCTTAGAAAGTGCATTTATCTAAAACGATTCAGATGGTTTGAGTCCATTTAGCTTTATTTTATATGGACTTGATTCTTCGAAATTGAATTTATCAGCAACGATTCAAACAGGTTGGGTTATTACTGCTAATGATAAAAATATGCCTGCCTAACATGTGGTTTGGTTCTATAGCCCTAAAAAAATGGAATTCTTGTTTTTATTCTTGAGGCGTTTTTGCTGAATGAAAGATCCCACCTCAAAGACCACTGTGGCATATCTACTTCATTTTTGACAAAATTGTGGATTGAGTCCTTTCTGCTTAACTACGTCCAATTTGTCTTTTATTTTTAATACTTAGTTAGGTACATAATTTTTTTCGTTGTTTGTTACAAATATTCTTAATTTTTAATATTTAAATAGAACTTACTTGGTGGAGGCGCCGGTCTAGATTCGATGGTAGGCACAGGGTGAGGGCCAGGTCCCTGCGGGCCGGGTGGGAAGCGGCCGCCCCGGTCTCCTCCGCCTCCACGCATCGGCGCGCCACGGAAGCCTCGGGGCCCACCACGTGGAGGACCTCCTCTCATAGGTCCGCCACGGCCCCTCATGCCGGGACCACCCCTATAACCAATAAAAAAAGTCTCGTGTCATTTAACCTAAAACTGAATAAAATTTACATGATCAATGATCACGCAATCTGAGTAAAGAAACATGGCGAGAGATAAAATAATTTAGTTTACCGTCCACGCATATCGAATCCACCCCTTCCTCTCATTCCTGGGGGACCACCGCGCCCTCCACCACGAAAACCACGGTGTGGCGGCCCGTCCATGATGCAACGCAACTACGCTACGCTATGATGAGCAATGCGTCAAGCAAGATGAGATAGATACTAGGAACTCCACTTCTTCTGGATTCGTCAATAACCACAAATGGTTAATTTCTAACGAAACGAAACTGGGTTTTGTAACAAATTTACTAAAAATGGAAGGAAAGGAAAATTCAATCACCAACTTTGTGAAAAGTACCTACTCTAGCTAACGCGACTGACCAGTGACCAGAAAAAGTACTCTGTGGTGACCAGACCACAGACCACAGACAGAGTATTTTTTTATAGACTGAAATGAAAGCACTCAACTCACGCACGCACAACTCGACAGTTCATATTTTCATAATACTTTGTACGTGATCGGCCCCTTGGAAAGCACAACCATGGAATTGGATGCCAAATGTACACAAATCCCTGGCTGCGTATTCCACGGTTGTGTACTCCATGTTTGTGTTTGTGTAATTAATTACGGCACCCGCACAGAGTACTTTTTTATAGACTGAAACCCCGTAAGTGCGTAGGTTATTGGTTAATTATTATTTTAAATTAAATCTAGTTAGTCAACAAGAACAATAACATAGAATACTTAACAATAAAGCAGACGTGCATAAATTACTTTAATAATTTAATTCTTACATGTAAGTAAACGATATTCGTGTAATACTGATTTATTTGCTCTACTTACTTTTTATGGTTATAAGATAGGCATAACTATCTAAAAACCATATTATTCTGTGACATAAAAGATTGGTCCTAAAACCCGTCTATCCCGAAGTTGGTCATCCTACTGGAGGAACTCATCTAAAGTTAAAGAAGCATTTTTTGCAAAAATTCAACCCGATATTCCTTGTAAGCCTTGATTCTCCAAAGTTAAAATAATGAAGCGCCTGACGTCGATGCTAATCCGCATGAGAATGAATCACTGCTGTATCCCTGTACATTTACATAAAATCCATATCAAAGACTCTTTCATATGCGAATGTGGTATCGACGAAGGGGACCTAAACCATATCTTTTTTGTCTGCCCTCTTTTAGATCACTCAATTATTCCAATCACTCATATCCTTAAACATACCTTTCCCCACTCATGTACTTGAACTCCTAGGTTCCAAAGATCCTTTAATATTTAAATGTCTGCCTTAATTTATTACTAGCAAACAACTTATCCCTATAAACCCCTATATCTATATGTGTACTACCTACCTACTCTATCTACATTTATGACATGCCCATCTAACAATTTAACAAAAGTACCTAGTTGTCTGTCTAACTAACCCTACTAACCATTCATATAATTTATTTATTTTTCAGCTATACTGGTCGATGCCACTAAAATCACTGTTATTCCCAATTTTTGGAACCATAAAACGACGTGACGCTGGCAGAAATGTCCAAACAAGGACGATTGCCATAAAAAAAAAAAAGATTGGGTTCTAGTCAGCAGCACAGCAAGTTGGATTATTTTTTTCAGTTCCAATTAGGATAACTAGGTACCTAATGTTAGGTTAGGTCAGCAAAAAAAAACCGGTTCAGTTCAGACTACTGAGTACTGACACACTGCACAGAATACTTATAGCCAAACTGAGATAGGTACTTGTCACCCTACAACGACAATCAATGGAATATTTTGTTCTGATAACTCTGATAAGTAATAATTTATTTTAGGATACTAATTCACATTAAAAATGCAAGATCAAGAAAATGTTCTCAAGTACCTGGTTTCAGTTGAAAAGTTAGCTCAAGAAATTATATCAGATAAATATGAATTAATATTATTGGACAAGCGGAGGAATCAAAATCGTGAAGCTTTACGTGATATTACTAAATCATCACAACATAAATGCTGGGTGACTGTTGGATCTGTGCTCATAAAACATAGTGTGGAAGCAACAAAATCATTATTAGAAGCTGATCAAAATCAACTACACATTGATATAAACAAATTACGAAGTAATCTGAAAGTGAAAGTTGGAAACTTAAGAGATATGGAAATGCAGCCACCTGTGCCTGGATTGATGCTGGTACCCATGTCCCACCAAGAGTCTTCAGGATTATCAAGAGCAGGCCTATTCTCATCTTGATATAAAACTATCTAGAACTTTTGTAGGATCTACCAGCACAGACCAAGTACATATTATAGTGTCTAATTATAATGAAATCATGCCTATTTCCCATAATGGTTGACTCAAAAAAAATTACAAAAACCATTATTTTAATGTTTTTATTAGGCTAATGTTTCATCAAATAAAAAGTCTTCAAATATATATTTTCAATATGCACAGTTACACCTTTATACATGTAAATAATATAGTACATAACAAATAAATAATAAATAGTACCAATTTTTTTGGATTTGTCCATTATAAAATTGTAGATTGTGTGATAATTTATGATACAAGTGACTTGACTAAATGCCGATTTGGTGAATTTGGACTTACAAAGTATCAAGGAATAAAATTTTACATTTATCACTACAATAAATGTATTTTATGATTGACATAACAGTGTCACAGCTGCACAGCACCCATAGTTCCCAATAAAATTAGGGGAACACAGTAGTCCATATTTAAAAAATATATAATATGGTATCTATGCTCTCATAATCTTGATGGGGACTATGCACATATTGCACATGGCTGGTATCTGTCAGGCATGGCATTAAACACATAACTGTGTAACCAGTTGATCATCACCAAACTACCTTAACATCATCAATATAATATGGCATATATGAATTAATAATGTAGTTTCATTTCAATTACATTTTCTTAACAAAATAAACATTGCAACATAATAATATAAACTAAGCACATTAACTTACTTATGAATAGTTGTCAATATCAAAAAATTTATCCTAGAGGTTATTGCTTAATTAGGTATAATAATAATCCTTAGTAGGTAGCTTGTATTGAAACTATCAGTACAAAATGCCATAATTACTAATTAGGGTCCTCATACAAACATGAATGCATTATAATATTTTGTGGATTGTCTTTTGAGCATTAAAATTACAAAATCTGTCACTTATCACAAGTCTTTGAATTTCGAATGGCCAAAGCACATGTTTTGTAATGTTTATTGACTATACTACTGGCATTTACTTGTACAATACGAGCTTGTACATGCGTGGAGGACGCCGTTCGTGTCACGATCACAAATCACGGGCGGGTGTGACGCCTTACTTCATAAAAACGCACTACCAGTTGGCCATGCCGGGTTTGTTCAAAGTCATGAAATATATCTGACAAGAGGACCCTCCCTTTGCAGATGAAAAGAAAACTTTGTCGTTACGCTCACATAAAAATTTGAGTCGTTGTGCTTTCTTGTGCATAAACACGCCGTCAAGGTGTCCACTTTCCACAGAGCGAATTTCTATAGCTTTGTTGCCCCATCCCATGATTTGTCCTGTTCCTATGTAGGCTACCGAAGTTGGCATTTCTCCCCACTAAAAATAAAATAGCAATGTTAAATTTAAAGCAAATTCAAATCTTAACATAATGTAATAATGTCAACATGGTCTTTGACTTACTTGAAGGACTATATTTTTACTGACGCGCCCATATGTGTTGACGTAGACTCCCTCATTATCGTAACATAATAATAGCTGGACGCCATTTGAGTTCGGAAGTGGGACAATGCAGTGTGGAATAATTGCGCCCTGTAAAAATTTAGATGATGAATTCCTTATATCTATCTATCAAATCAATCCATGTTCATCGACTGGATAACATAATAGGCCACTTCTTTAGCACGCCACTCTTTCTAATTTGCCAATCGAATCCAGTAAGCTTCCACTACCTTTACAATTTCACCTGGTGATCTGCGTCATGATCTATGACCATTACATTACCAGTTTCTGCTTTTGTCAATATATGGTCTTCCCTCCTAGCCAAGTGTCTTATTGTTTGACTAGCTTTTGTAATTTCAGAGTTCTAACTTTTATTTCTTAAGATGGTATATAAATAGATCAATGAAACTCACATGCTTTGGGATATAAATATCGTAAACACTGGCAGTGTCAAGATCAACAGCGTGGAATCCATCTGCTGACCCATAGATTACTTTCAGTCTTGTGCCTTCTTCAATAGTTAGATCAACTAGTAATGGCCTGAAAAATGTCAATAATGATTTAGTGAGACTTTGACAAATTAAAGTGTAACACAAAAACCTGCATATGACAACAAAAATGATGCTAAAAATACGACTAATACCCAGTTCCAATATCTATGAGCGTCTGTTAGTAGTACAATGGATCATTGCCTGTCAGATAAACTCTCACCTCATTGACCAGTGTAATTTGGAACTATCATAGATGAAGGCTTACACAATATTGGAACTGGGTAAGACTAAGTAAGGCGGAGCAGGCTGGTTCTTGCTTCAAATACTATTTTCAAACGTGCTAAGTTTGATAAGTAAGCAAGTTTCTTTAAGATAAAATTGAAGAATTGAAAGATAAGATAAAATTGATTTTCCAGGGTGTATCAACACACCAGCAATGAATGAATACCAGAGTACTTTTGAAGTTAGAACTGAGTCTATAACAAACTTTTAATTTTGATAATGGTAAGCCAGCATCTTCACTGGTCTATTGATGATCAGCACAATATGTTCAAGAGCATCTTTGGGATGGTATAAAACCAAGGTTTTTGGTTTTTGAAAATTAAATGGATTTATTTACCTATGTTGTAAGTCTCCAAAGTTCTTAAAAGCCATGAACTTATGGTATGGCTTCGGGGCCCATGCATAAATTTCAATGGAGTCCTTGAGTGCAATCACAAGGAACTTTATTCGCTCGTATTTCACGATGCGGAAATGCACAGCGCCTTGTAGTTCACCCACGTTAATCCAACCATTTCTTCGCTCTGCTTGCTGTAAAAAATGTGACAATGTCATTTTTCAAAATTGTGTAATCCTTTATGCCAAACTGGCTATTGTACCTAATCTTCAAGCAGTTCGTCGAGCGATCGAAAACCTCTCAAACGTCTAGTGTGAATCGGTATTGTTGATTCAAAAGTCACGTTCATTATACACATGCAGTCTGCTCACCAAGTACCAAATACTGTATACTTGGTACTTGGTGAGCAGACTGGTTTCCACAACTAGGCTGCTGATGGGACGTTTTTGCATGATGCTAGACGAGCCACGCAGTGTCCTCCAGCCGGGCTAAGATATGCAACCCGAGATATGTCGCGCTTGACAGGAGACACTTTTTCTATTGATGGATATTTTAGAAATTATAGATAATAGCCCCACGGATAAGTTAAGCATTAGCATTTAGTCTTCATTTGACAGAACGATATAGATCTTAGCCGGGCTGGAAGGCCAACAGCTCACATACATACAGTACAAAAACAATTTCGTCCTATGTTTATTGAGAGATCTTCGCACGATGATCAATTTGTAGAATATAATACTAACATCGCTAAGTCCATCGGTCCGGAGAATCTTAGATTTGAGCCAGCTAAGGTAGTAGACACGCACACGATTTTTCTTCCCTGAAACCGTAACAAGAATATTCTGGCCTTCCAAGACTTCCATCTGCTGGAAGCGACGTCGTGAGATCAATTGGTAAACTTTGCCCTGTCCTGAACGATCGAGCAGCATCAATCCATTTTCGGTACCGATAAGCAAGTTCACTCCTGAAACAAACATAGATTATACTTTTAGTTTAATTTTTAGCGAGTATAGACAAAGTCAAAGGGCATTTATTTATTGAAATATCAAGTACATTATAAGTAATTTTAGTGTGCGTGACTGAAGTCAATGGTTTCTTTTTGCTATTTGTGTCTTTATGTCACTGCGGCCCATTGTGAACGGTTACCAGATATTAATTTAAAAAAAAAATACATCATGTTATTATTATTCTTCCGGATTCTACTGCTGAACAAAAGCTTCCCTCATTGCACACATCGCGATTTTGGGTTACATGTATTCCCGTTTCGGTATGCCACATCACTAGCTTGATCAATTTCATCTTTGTTTTCGCGATATAGACTAGGCTTTATTAGTTTGTGAATTCAGTTAACTTTTTTGTTAATCTACTTAGTTCACCTGACACCACTGGGTGTACGTGCGGACAGGCATATCAGGCTCACGCAGGACAGCGTTCACGCATCGCGCGACATTTGCAACTCACCGCGACGCGTTGGGTTCGCTCACGTAGGACGGCATGTAGTTTATTCGTGCTAGGGCCACAGCTCTAGTCAATATTTACCCCATAAAGCCGCGCACAAAATCTCCGAGTTGAATCTCTTCTTGTATTTGCGTATCTCGGGCGTGTCTGAAGAAACATCATGGCCGGTGGGTGTAACGTTGACGTTGACGTGACTTTCGCGACGCGAGGCGTTCCCACCCGAGCCGGCCGTGCCGCCACTTCCCGTAGAGCCGGCGCCGAATCCGAACGTGAGGAACGATCGCTGCTTCTGTTGTAATGGAAGGAACTGGTGTTGGGAGCCCACGGACGAGTTGGACGGGGAATGCTGCAGCGGGTGCGGAGAAACCGCGCTCGCCACGAACGATTTAGAAGGAGTTGATTGGACCGAAGAGGGTTGAGGGATAGGGTGGTGATGGTGGGGCAAAGGTGCGCCGCCGGCAATTGCTTGCCTGTACTGAAAAAGAAAATAAACACACTATTTTATTTTGTCACAGAGATATAACGCACAAATTTATCTTGCCTGATCATTTGAACATTAATCGGTGATCGGTTAGTCAAATCCATCTCCCAGTGATTAGTCATTCCAAATACATTGGAAAGTTATTTGCTTGATGGCGATTATGTACATGGAAGTTACTTCATTCGTGTGTGCCACATGAATATGATGCAGGCAATGATTTTATAAAATTTCGTACAAGATTCTTAATAATTTAAAAAACATTCTTTAAAACGACATAAATCCACCATAGAACTTTTGATTAAATTACTCACGTATAACTTTTTAATAATTTTATTTTGATTTCAATTTCAGTAATCTAGCTAAATAGTATAAATATATGTATCGGCGTAGGTATACAGCGTTTTATTAGACCCTCCGACCTCATTACGGTTATTGAAGCTTTCTCAACTTGACTACCTTAAGCCGAGGTACAATCGATCTGCATTCGATGATCAACAAACTGTTTTATACAAATGAAAGCGACTAGATAATGCATGAAAGGAAGAAGATACAACTCTAACTTTCAACAAACAATCTATGAGGACCTTTACGTAGTAAGCATGTCTTCTTGCTTGCATCAATTCATTGAATACTTACGCAGCGAGAGCGATGTCTGCAAACCGGGGGCGTCGCAGCTCCGGGAAGATTGCATGATTGACAACCATCATTATATTAATAAAATACCAAAAGCTAGACACCACAATGAGCTGTGGAGCTTCCAACAAGATTGCCATAGCATGGATAAATTAATCAGGGAATATAATATCAAAAGGATAAACATAATGAATACAATGACATGATGACCAAAAATACAGGAATTCTGGCATTGGAATGGAAGCTCCATACGTTACTAATGAACTTAGGCAAATAATTATTTTATCAGTGTCATTAAACCCCATGTAAGCACATGTTTGATGATTGCTATCTTATATCATTATGAATATACTAAAATCATGTCATTTTAAATTTCATACGTAACAGTCAACTTACATGAACCAGTATTGGATTCTAGTTTTAGTAGTTGAAGTGTCTATGTAGACAAACCTAAGTTAGGTACAAACTAGCATGTAAGATTGTTTTGTAACACTGTACCTTTTGTTGGTAAACTAAAATGAATAAGCAGTATTTCAGATTCTTTGAAAATCTCTAATGAGATCTAATGATTTCTCTGATGAAATCTCTGAACTTAAAGCTGTACAGTATGTCTTGCAAACGAGACATGGTAATATTTTGAGACACATCAAATACGTTATGAAATATCTAAGAAAAAGTGATGGAACAAGCTAAAAGCCCACCTGATCTTGAGCGTATACCTCTGCCATAACTATTGTATTAGGCCGCGCTCACTTTGGATACGTTTTCGTATGAATTCCATTCGTACAGAAACGTACGAACACGCACGAACATTCCCGACCTTCTGAGTACTATGAAAGCGCTCACACTGTGCGCGAGTTAGTCGTACTCGCGCACAGTGTGAGCGAATGTTCGTACGTTTCTGCACGAATGGAATTCGTACGAAAACGTATCCAAAGTGAGCGCGGCCTTACCATAATAGCACGCCCACCGAGTTGTATTAGCATTGCGTTTATCACTCTGAGACGTGAATATGTTACGCCTGTAATTGCACTAAATGGATCATTCTCTCGATCTCAGTATGACTTCTATGAATGCTTTCCGCTTATGATAAGTACCTACTCTAGTATTACATTGTCCTACGCGTATCTACTTCGAGTCGGGTCATAATACAACAGTTGTAGTGATCTTACCTCCTCGCTGGTAGATTTGTCGTGACGAGGCGGTGTCGTTGGTTGTCCAGCCTGGCTGAGCAAATCCGGTAAAACTGAGCTGGTACGTGATCCGCTGCCTTCGTTCGCACCACTTGACCGGCCCTAGATGCACCAAAACAAATTAACCTTTTGAAACACGCCTGCTATACTGTGTTCAATAATCAAAACGGTATAATTACTTCTGATAAAAACTATGCGACTGTTTTAATAACTAGTGTACAAATCTGAAACATGTAATACACTATTGATTGAATGTATAAAAAAAACTATAACAACTTCATACTAGGTAGGTAATCATATTATCTAGATAAATTACAAAAATGTTACAGTAAGTTGGTTGAGTTGAACAATTTCAAAATGGTGACAGTGATTATGGTTATAGTTAATAGAATGTAAAACCAAACGGTGACAAACAATGACGTAGCTTTAGCATTAATAACAAAACTCGACAAACACAAACGGCAGCCAACATGCAACACATTCACAAATCAGATGAGTCGGTACAGCTTCAATGCTCGTTAGACATTCCTAATGTTAAGTCGTGTCGATGGCACAGTTATGTTCTTTTCTTGGCAGGAAGACGGTATTCGCGCACAGATAACATGTGAGTAGTTAGTCAAAACTATGAGTTAGTAGCTGGGGTGAAAGATGTGTGTTAAAACAATTAAGCAGTATTGCATAAAACTATTTTTTTTTAATTTTGGTAAGAGAAGCTGTTAGTGTAAATCATGATGATTCTACCTCTTTGAATACGTTATTTTAATGAATATTATGATAAAGGCGTGTGTAACTATAAAAAAAACAAAAAGATCCATGAAAAAAACTAGCCGTATAGCCGCCATCTCTCCTCGCATTACACACGACTTTTATCTCTTTTCTACACAACTACTAAAACTCAACTATAATTCAATATATAGATCACGCCAAAATGTAAGACGTGTGAGCAAATTACTGTAATAATAGATATTAACTTTACGTACACATACATGGAAAAAACATCACGTTGTTATGTCACATTCAAAACCTAAAACCATTCCCACGCATATTATACATACTTATGTTAATATAATTATTACCAGTAACCAATAACTATTTCAATACCATTCCTTTTAATCAAGCATTTACGAATACAGTAATGTAGATGTTAGATTCTATGTTAGAATAAATAGATCCCTCATACCAGATTGTAAGTATAAAAGTATTAATCAAACTGTCCTGAGCGGGGAGCAAATTACCTGATCCTGTGCGAGTACCGCTTCCTGCCCACTTGCCAAGAGTTCTGAGTGCCGATTGTATTGGGAGTTTCTGCGAAATACTATATCGGATTCAGTCTTTTCTCTGCGAGGTTTCATGTGTATGTTTGCATCTGACGAAGATTGTTCTAAAGTATTAGCCGTCAAGTCAGGAGTACCGGCTTTTTCGAATGTTGTGCCACTCGAGAAACAAATACTTGTGGACGGAGAGTCGCTATTCACGCTACTTTGCCGGCTCGGACTATTACTTTCACTGTCTTGTCTGATCAAAGCGGCCACGTTCTTCAAAGCGTCGCTAGGATTATTGGCTTGTATCTTCGTATTAGCTATTTTTTTGTCATTCTTTTTGATCTCGCCCTGTGCCGACATCTTCAAACTATCGTTCATTTTTATAAAGTCCGTCAAGATCGGTTCACCGGATGCCGGTGGCTTTATGACCTGCTTCCGAGAATTGTTGAAAATACCACTGGACCTCAACTGTTTCTGTGCTCCTTTTGGACTGTCGTGTTTTGGGATGTATATCGCGGAGTGTCGCGTGCTAGGTAATGGAAAAAGATCGGAATTCTCTCTTCTGAACCCTCTAAAGAAACGATTTGGAGAATTCGATTCCGCATCTTGTTCCTTCTTGTACTTCATGAGGTCGGCGAGTTTGTCCTGTGTGCTTTTCTCTTTGGGGGTCTGGAAGAGTTGCTTGTGTCGCGCAGGTGGAGTTGCGATACCTTTGTATTTGGTCCATGCATCTTCCATTTCTAGGCGGGATTGCCGCTGCAACTGCACTCGTTTTTGTTCAGCCTCTTTAGCAGCTTTCTGTCTTTCTTCCTTGGCTTCGGCACTTTTCGACGGGAAGAACCTGGCAAAGTCCCAGTCCTTCAGCAGAACGGCCTCGTCAACATCGGATTGCCTCTTATCGGTCTCCGTATTTTCCCTCTGAAGTTTTCATGACCCATACAAAAACACACATGAATAATGTAATCGAAATAAAATGCAACTAACAATGCTCACTAATCTTACTTTGGCGTGAAAATAAAATAAGAACATAAACCAGTGGCAGGCAGGGCCCGGCAGGGTGCGATCGATAAAAGGATGTCAGCTTACATAGTTAGCACAAAACAGCAATGCCTCACAGGATAGATTTAGCTTTTTGATAACCAGTGGAATAAATGTCTAACAATGTTTCTAGAATAGTCCGACACTAGTTTGTACGGAGTTATAAGCGCGAGATATAAAACTCATTCAACTGCTTGTCAAGATATATCTATACTGTGTTTGAGGAGAAGATGACGGTCGTGATACACTTACCCGTTTCATGACGAGTGTACGGTCTCCGTGTGCGTCGTCATCGTCCGGCGTGGGTGGAAGCGGGCGAGTAGGGGCGCCGCCCGTGTTGTTCGCGGCGCTGACGTCTTCCGACACCGCGCTCAGACCCGGCCTGTAGCAGAACTCGGGACTGACAAGCCAAACCAAACGAAAAGGACGGGAGGGGCAACGAAATGGGATGAAAGTAACGAAAGTAATGGCAAATAAAAAATAAGAACATAAGAGACAAGTAAGGATGAAAAAAATTTTGATGTAGAATCGATGATAGATGAGAAAGAGACCTGATCTACTTATTATACTGGCTACTACAATAAAAAACCCTAGGACAGACAATAAAACCTCGTCGGTACCTAAAAAAGAATATATTATACTTTCTCCATCTTATCATATTGTGCCACTGCTAGACAAATGTCTCTACTTGTATAAGGTGTCAAAGTACTTAACGCTGGATACAAATATAGCCGATTTTTGTAACTTTTAATTTAAATTAGTTCTGTCGCTAAAACACACACAGGTAGGAACATGTTTCAGTCTAAGAATGCGCGCTCCTCTATTACCTTGCAAAAGACGTGTATGGATGCAGCGAAATGAGAGAGAGCTTACTGGAGGAACGTGCATATTGGACTAAAACTTCCATATCACCTTTTCGCATTTGTAGCACTAGTGTTGCTAGTAGGATACTCACAGAGGTTTAGGCGGGTCGCTGGCTAGGAGAGTGCCGTCATTGCGTACACGACCACCACTTTCTTCGGCGTCAGAATCCGTGTCAGAGTCGTCGAACGTCGGTTCTGGAGCGACTCTCTCGGTGCGCTCCACTGGAGGCCCTGCACCCAACATATTTATTAACTAACCGCACCAAACAATTTATAACATCCCAAAAGTTTGCGCATTGCGTTTTTAAGAAGTTTAATGTCGAGCGTAAGTCCGAATCACTTTACAAAGGACCCAAATCACCCCCATGTCTAAAAAACTCCGCCGTTCAAGATATTTTCGACATCTGCACCACAGAGCACAGAGTGTCGCTTGAGGAAAATGTGGATGTGAGCCAAACGTAACGTTGTAATGTAACTGCTCAAACCTTGTCCATTAGTAGGGGCCCGCGGTGGTCGGTTTGGTGGTTCGTTCCCAGATACTACTCCCAGTTCGTTGAGCTGTTGCGCTAACTTATCCAAATCCTGAAAAGAAACAGTTACATTAGATAATAAAATACTTTTTATAATATTATTGTATGATCATTAAAGTATTTATTTATTTTAAAACATTGATATGCATTTACATTGCACAAATTATATTTGGGGGTCAATTCATAGTTTTATGTTATTAGGTGGTCATTGTACTAGATATAAATATTGAGAACAAACCTCTGGCCTTCTCGGTGGAAGCTGCAGTAATCAGGTGTGCAAATAAATGTAAACAGCGTGACATGAAAATAAAAACAAAAAAAAGCCAGTAAATTACATGTTATACATAATTATAGCAACACGAAGTATTACAATATAATGTTGTTTGCATATTTTGGTGTTTTTTAATGATGATTCAAGGGGATGACCAACGAATACTACCAAATATACAAGTATAAATGTATTTGTGGATATTTTTTCCTAAATGAATAAGCATGTTACGTTTTAATAGTCGAGTGAATACATACCATGGGTTTGAAGAGGTGATGCGAGCCACGTTGCGGGGGCTGCGGCCCACTCGCCGGCGGTGTGCCGTTGTTAGAGCCCGAGCTGTTAGACGAGCCCGATGACTTCGGAGTCGGAGGCAAAGGCCTGTCACATAAATCATATTACTGTAAATAAATTTATTTATTAAATATCGACGGACATTCAAATTTG
Organism: Electrophaes corylata; assembly: GCA_947095575.1. NCBI lineage: Eukaryota > Metazoa > Arthropoda > Insecta > Lepidoptera > Geometridae > Electrophaes > Electrophaes corylata. The sequence goes on from OX352703.1 coordinate 7,451,326, forward strand.
TGCCTTCAAACATCGAACCACAAAAGAATGCCCAAACTAAGGGAACTTTGAACTGCAAACCTCTTGTTTTTTTATGCGATTTCTGATGGAACAAGCTGATGGCCCACCTCATGTTTAGTGGTTACCATCACCATAACAAAGCATTGCTTACAAGGACACGCTCGTTAGGAACGGGTCCTACGATGCACTGCTTCGCACCTATCAACTTAAGGCACACTGATGTTAAGCCTCATGTGCCTGTAATTCCACCAGCACCCACATCCTTCAAACCGGAACACAGCAAGCTGCTTGGTGACAGAAATAGGCATCGTGGTAGGTGGTAGTACTTCTCCAGGCAAGCCCTCACTAGGAGCTCTAGAACCCTTAGGAGGTAGAACCATTTTGGCATGCCCTTCGGCACCGGACCGGACTAACTGGGACCCACTGTTAAATGCTAGGTTACCTACTTTCTGCTTTGTCAATTAAGTTTATTCTTTCCACTATCTAGCTTTCCTACTACTTACCTATTGATTGTTTTTAAGTCCGTTCTGTGTGCTATATGTGTATGTCAAATAAATGTATTTTCTTTCTTTCTTTCTTAGCTCTACTACAAATTTTTTCCTATTTTTATTGTATCTCCGAATCTACGAGTTTCGGAAGTTATGAATCAGTATAAAAATAGTTTTGGAATGTATGGTATGAAGTAAGTAACCTTTTTATTTGATACTACCCTAGTTCGATAGTTTCGTTCTCTCAATCGTATATAATTTATAAAACCTTGTACCAGAACAGACATTACGTTCATCATATATAATATGTTTGTCCTTGGTGGGAATCCCATCTACAACCTACAGCGCTGAAAGCAGATTTGGTGTTGATTGGCTGTTGGTTCAATGGTAAAGCTATAAAAACGAAATAAATATACCGGCACAGTTTCCAACTTATACAACAAAAAAATTACTTTCCAATCAAGCGCTTCCGTGCTTTGCAGGGCACCAAGCTTGATCTAAACTCTAGCGCTCTCTTAATTACACTGTGGGAATTTTTATGGTAATTATTATAAGTGCCTACATAATTACAATAAGACATTTGCAGTAGACAATTGTTGCATACTAACACAGAATGGAATAAAAATTATTTATATATAGTAGACTTCAACATGAATCTTGCCAAACTAACAATAAGGCACCAACTGACTTTCGGGTTAGAAACGTTCAAGATTGTATGAGTCAAATTTAACAGATCAATGAGTTAAAGAAATAGTAATCAAAAGTTAGTATCAAATTCTATTTAGTTAACATTACCTATATCTATTGTGCTGTTGCGCCTGAGGATCGGGCACAACGATCAGTCTTTGTGGAATGGTAGGCCTCGCCGGCGGGCCAGGTTCTAGCAAACATCACAACATGTTAGACAAATCCAAGTGTTAAACAATAATGCAGAATCCAGACTCTTGCCAAGGCAAATCAAGATAAGACCATTAACTGTGACTATCGCCAATCGCGATGAAACATCTTGATTTAATTCGGTTATGTATGCTTGAAAAGTACCTACACTGGAGTTTCAATAGGTATATTATTTTTCTATAAAGATAATTAAAGAAAAAAGAACCGACTTGAGAACCTCTTCCTGTGAAGTAAGCAAGAGAAGATAGCAAAATGGTAGAAACCTAGTCGTAAGTTGCTTTTGCTAAGTTTGCTTTGTAAAGTCGGTTAAAAGAACGGTAAAACCCTAGTAACCCTTTCTTGCCTATCTTCTAGAATTGGTCGCATGGAACTGGCGTATAGATCCCCAGGTATCTTTTTACTAAATAAAGATAATTTTACTTTGTGTCATTCAATTTGATTTAAATAGAACTTTGAATTCTTTAGTAGTAAAAAATCTCCTCGTCACACAAACACTCACATTCAAATCTGTCGAAAAGCAAGAGCTTGAGGCTCGAATTCGACTTGAGCATCGTTCTGGAATGCCAGTCTCTATATCGATATCTTTGGGGAAAACAACTACTAAAGAGATGACCACGAATCGCAAGACGTATAATCAGTACACTTGCCAAGAGTCTGGTTAAAAAACAAGTTAAATATTTGTATTACCTGGAATCTCTTCGCGTTCCTCGCGCTTACTGTTGCGTTTGGGCGGAGGCTGTGGTTGAGGCTCAGCCGGTCTAGTGTTAGACAAATCGTTAATAAATATCAATAAACACACGAAAAGCTATTACTGAGAGGAAGGAGTATTAAGTCGTTGACTAATTACCACATAATAAATCCACCCCAAACCCAACCACGCCCAAAAACTAACAAGATAATAGGTCTACAAATACTGGTGTATGCACTTCATAATCTTCCATAATACCTCGTCACTTTTCTGTTATCGTTGGGTAGATTTTATTTATTTATTTACTTATAAAAAAGATGATGGCCTTATTTGTGTATTAACACCCAGTTTTACCACGCGTGATGCGAAATAAATGACAGATCTACGAGAAGTGCATACCGAATAAAAAATATGAAATGTCACCATCCTATTGCATCTTATCTTTTAAAAGAGGTGACATTTAGTGAACTTTACTTGAGTTTAGATTTGCCACTATTTTGCCATTACCACTTGGTACCATCTCTAGTACTAGTTTAAGCATTGTATATTTATTGTCAGATTGTTATGTAGGGGTAAAGATAGTTTACGGGATAGGTTTGAAAAACCCTCCTCTTAGTCGCAGCAACCCAGTTAATAAAGACCAGTCAGAACTCCAGAAGGCATCCACAAACCTGACTCCCTCTTGTATTTGTTGGAAGTTCCGACGTAGCGTGTCACCGCCTTGGTGCGCGGCGGCATTGTGCACGATCGACGAAGGCTCGCCAGCGACCGCATTCTCCTCCTCCTCGCCTTCAGAGCCAGAGTACTTGTACTCCTCCCGAACAGAGCTGTCTTGCTTCCGCTTCTTGCATCGGTCTATGTGATCTTTGAGCTGTATCCGAACTTGCCGCTCGGTTGGTTGATCTCTGTAAAATAACAATTTCATGGTGGGAGGTTCTGAACAATGAATTTTTCTATTGATTTTGAAATAGTTCTACGATCTAAGCTGCCCTGACTTCGTACATGTTAACATACGTATCTTTAAGTGAAAAGCATTTTTAGTACTTCATTTCCTGAGGGTAATGTAATGTAGGGTAAGGTAAATCATAACCAAACAACCTTATAGCTTAAAGAGCTAATATAGCAGGGTTTTAGAGCGAAACGTGACGTCAGAACATTTATGTGCAAATTTCACTAGTGGGCAGCACTGGACTGGTCCAATATAGGTTCTTATCTATATTGTGTGATAATATGCAGTGACTTTCAAATTTCAGTGCTGGTTTTATCATACCCTATAATGTTATCATTCTTGTTGATAAGTTTAATTTAGTAGTAGTAGAGTTCTTAGTAAAGGGCTCGTACGGGGAAGTACTACCACCATGCCTATTTCTGCCGCCAAGCAGCTTGCTATGTTCCGGTTTGAAGGGTGTGGGTGCCGGTGAAATTACAGGCACATGAGGCTTAACACCTGTATGCCTCAGGTTGATGGACGCTGTGACTCGTAGGGCACGTACCTCACGAGCGTGACTTACGAGGTAATACTTTGTTATAGGCGATGGTTACCACTTAACATCAGGCCATCTACTTGTTCCATCAGCAAGTTATATAAAAAAAAACCTACCTGATGAATGAATGTTTCAGAAGCTGTTCAGTGTAAGGCCTCTGATGATAATCCTTCACTAGTACGGTTTCAATGAAACCATGAAACTTTTTAGCCCACTTTTTGGACTTCAAGCGTGGTGGTGGGTTCCTGTAAGAAAGGAATACAAATTAATACATAAAGCTAAAAATTTCTACGAAATATTAAAGTAAATGAGATTGCAAGTACCGTGGAATGAGAAACAGAGCTCTCATGGGATGAAGATCACATAGTGGTGGTTGGCTCTCTGCCATCTCTAGCGCAGTGATGCCGAGAGACCACAAGTCGGAGCGATTGTCGTACGTCGCATCGGGATTCTCGTCACAAGCGATGACTTCTGGTGCCATCCAATATGGGGTGCCAATGAATGTGTTCCTTCTACCTATGGTTCGGTCCAGTTGTGCCGACACCCCAAAATCAACTACAATAAAAAAGTTTAAGAGTTTAAATTTAAGAGGCACAGAGACTTATAAATTCAGTGCAACGCCGTAACCCCAGGAAAGAGGTCAGCATCATGCACAATTGTTTTTATGTAAAACTACACTACAACAATCTCTTAGAGTACAGCCAGCAAGTCCAACCGGGCTATCATACAGCAAGCCCAAAATAAAATCGTGCGTGGCCTTGTCAAAGCGCCCTAGTTCGCGACTAACGGCGAGATTCATGAGAACCTGGAACTCCCTACAGTAGACGAAGAAATTAAACTCAAGGGAAACTGATACCTGAACCGTCTAAGGACTCATGCCAACCCATTAGCAAGATCGTTACTCATGGCAGACCCCGTAAACATGAAACGGTTGAAAAGGAGCCATATTCTGGACAACCTGATACAGTAAGAGTAAAAGACTGCTGCGTCTGGACCCTAAACGCTACATATCATTCAACTTAGCCTATAGTCCACTAACTGATTGCGGATATCAAAAGAAAAACAAAAAAAATGCAAAACTACACTACCACAATCTCTTCGAGTAATACCCCCTGATATGCCTGTATTGTTCTAAGAGATCACAATATTTAGGATCAAAATAGTTAGGATAATTATGAATCAAAATATATTCCTTCAAGCTTAAATCAATACTCTAAAATATGATGATTTTGTAAATGGTTGTGGTAAGCCTTCAGAACACAATTCTAGAGGTATATTCAATTATTCACCCAGAAATGTTCAGAATGCTGCATAATCCATAAATCTTCAATCCAAACATGATAATGCCAAATGTGTGAATATCATGGCTACAAGTAAACTTTTTTGTTAAATTGATATGTGATTTGCTTACCAAGTTTAACTTCAGCATTGTCTGTAAGCAAGACATTCTGTCCCTTGATATCTCTATGTATAACTTTGTTGGAGTGTAAATAGCTCAGACCCCGTAGGATTTCTCTGCAAATGTATGATATCCATTCTTCTTTCAGGGACTGCCCTTTAGTAGACTTTACTAAATCAGTCACAGATCCTAAAATTAATAAAATTATTTTAACTTATAAGCCTTAATTTTTTCAATTACAGCAATTGTTTTGTATAAGGCTTTACACACTAAATAAAATGTAGGTAAGTATATAAAGACACACACCAGCACCACAATACTCCATAACCAACCAAAGTTGATCATCTTTCCCCGGCGGGCTCTTCTTGATAAAAGCACCATAGTATGTAGCAATATTACGATGATTTGAATACTTTTTCAGCACATTTATTTCAAGCTTTATCTCTTCCTCTTCATCCTGTGTGACATCCATAACTTTGATGGCAGCAAGCTGTCCTGTTTTTGTGTGGCGGCCCTAAAATAGATAAGTTTCTTGATAAACAACTCTGCTAAACAAGAAGGAAAGGCATAGTTAAGGATAATAATGACTAAAATGTTTAGCTATAGTATTCATTATTGCATATTCAATTTTTTGCTAGGTCATGAATAATCTAGTAGATATAACTACTGAACCAACTTTGTAGCTATGTAAAGTTGTCATCTATAATTTATAAGATCACAAAATACCTAGAATTCCTAATTTTATTGGACATCAGTCAAACAAACAATATCAACAAACTGCACAATAGTTAACAGGTGTCTTCTTTAGGTTCTTACATGATGTAGCTTGCTAATTTACACACCATGCTTCATAAGTCTAGCATAATTGTTATAAATAATGATAACAGTTGAAACCAATTTATGTTACCAGCTATTGTACTAAATAAAAATAATACTGATATAGGGCTCATTATGTCAGTGAGTGTTGGGATGTACACCAATGTATCAAAACTTATAAAGAAAGAACAAAGTTCATTGACACTACCTCATCACTCTAATTGCTATGTTTCTATTAGAGCCTATTAGACTTAATTTCTTAGGGAGGCATAGTCAATTACACCCTAACCTTATTTTCCACCCACATAAAGTAGCTCAGCCAATGTTAAACAAGAGAGCAGATAGTGCTTAATATGTACCTACATTGAGATGATAAATAAAATTTATCACTTAAATGAGTAAGGTAATTTTAGATAGACATACCTTGTACACTTGACCATAGGTGCCATTTCCGACTACTTCTATGAGTTCAAAAATACCAGCAGGATCCTGAAAATATTAAAAAATTGTCTGAAATAGAAGCTATGATGGTGTCAATGCAAAATGAACCTTCAGCATGATTCACGCCCCGTGAGATCATTGCCCTTTGTCAGTTCTTTTAGGCCCATGTTCATCCAATCCTAGGTATTCAGTTCATAAGTTTATATTAGTAATAATCTAGTTCAATAGATTACCTTAAGCGCGCTGAGGTCAATGTCGTCCAATGAACAATTTACAGACGGTGCTAGTTGATGCGCCATTTTGAGTATTGTCACACACGAAGACAAAGCACGAGAACCTCACATCAATAGAAAAAGCATAAAAAACACCTAAACTGTATCACTAGCGATGAGATATAAAATTGGTTTATGATTTTTTCACTTTATATTTAAAAAAACTCATTGTTTACACTTAAATTTTGGTAAATTACAAAATACACAAATTGTACGCACAGCACACACCCGGCAGGGGATGCCAGCTATAAATATTATAAACAAAAAATACATACACTAGACAAGACAGAATATAAGACAAGACAGCAACTTTTTTTATTTTGTTCTGGTGCTTTGGATACTCTCCCTTTTGCCAATTGGTATTAGAGGACAGACAGACTATACTCACTATTGCCAGACTAATAAGTTCGTGAAACTTGGAGAGAAAAAAACCAATCCCAGAACAAAATAATATTACGCGTGGTTCTTCTTCTTTTATTATATGGCTTTTCTTGTATGTAGTCATTTTCAATAAATTGACAATTCATTTATTTCAGTCAGTGACTTGGCCATAGAATATTTACTTTAGTCCATATTCTTAGGCCCTCAAGTCTGCGCTCAGCCGTTTAAAAAAGTGAGCTACAATAATAATAACAATAATAACAATCAAGGGGTTAAAGGTGTTTTCAAAATCCGATTCGCAAAATTGAGACATGCGTTAGCATTTAGCCCCTAAAATAAAGGTTTAGCCTTGCATTTTAAGCACCATAAAGATCCATCTTATTAGTCTGTGAGTTAAATAGAACTTTGTAGAATGTGCTGGCTTTTAATTTAAATAAATCTGAAACTGTGAGCTAGATGATGCTGTGTGGATTTTCCAGCATTATTATTAGTTACGTAGCGCAAGATAGGCTTTTTAGCTTTATTTACTTGTTCCATTAGTAAGTCGTGTATACATAAATACAAATCGCCCACTACCCTACCGCCATGGATGCCTTACTCAAGAAAGCAAATCAATATTTTTTAGATGTAATAGAAAAGGTAATATTTGACGACCAATGTGGCGCAGCGGGCGAATGTCCGCCTGCGACGCAGGAGGTTGTGGGATCGATTCCATCCTTGGGATAAATGTTTGTACGATCTGCAAATATTTTTCCGGGTGTTGTCAATAGCTTTGTCATTGCTTCTTAGATTGCTTCGCTATACTAGCGCCATCTATCACACGTACGTAGACCACATAATAAGCTCAACAGCTTAACGTATGCCAAATAAAGATGGCAGTAAATACAACTCAATACAATGCTACGAGTACTATAACAATCAAGTACAATGCTAGGTATAACAATGAATGAATATACAAATCACATCACTAAACCCTGTGTATTAACTTTTGTTCGATGGCATTCTTTACTTACCTCGGAACTGAATAATACGATACAGCCTCTACACAGGACGTGGACGTCATAGATCTAGAAGCATACCACCTACTGGATTCTATTCATCCCTTGCTGGTTATCAGTCCCTGAAGTACTGTCTACAGCTCGTTGATTAGCAATTGAAAAAAGCGTTAAATAGCGTTGTGGCAAACTTATAACACCTCTTATTTTAGTCGGGAGCTAAAATTTAACTTTACTGTAACCTACCTACCAGTACCTACCCTACCTGCCTTTTTTTATAAGTACTTACTCGTACCTAGGTACCTGGTACATACCTGTATATTTATATATTTTATCATAGGTATATTTATATTTTGTTTTATCGTTGATTTTTAGGGTTCCGTACCCAAAGGGTAAAACGGGACCCTATTACTAAGACTCCGCTGTCTGTCTGTCTGTCCGTCTGTCACCGGGCTGTATCTCATGATCCGTGATAGTTAGAGAGTTGAAATTTTTACAGATGTATTTCTGTTGCCGCTATAACAACAAATACTAAAAAACTGAATAAAATAAATATTTAGGGGAGCTCTCATATAACTAACGTCATTTTTTGCCATTTTTGCTATAGTAAATAGTACGGAACCCTTCGTGCGCGAGACCAACTCGCACTTGGCCGGTTTTATTTAATTTGTTATACGTGAATATTAGATACCTAATACCTACTTTTGCTTTTAAAATAATTAATCTATGACGTTCTTTCGATCAATGATACCCATAGATCGCGGGTCACATTCAAAATCATGGCTAAAAGCTGTCCGCGTAAATATATTCTTAGGCAGCTAAAATGATAAACAGTCTTAAGTTCAAGATTTAGTACTAAATCTTTCGACGCTTGTAACTTTCAAGGTAATCTGATTTTAGTGTAGAATACAGGGTAAGTAGCCTAGATAACGGCAAGATAATTCTGTATCAAACTTAACTTCGGACGCACGTAATAAATATAGAGATATTCAGTTACAGCGTTTGTATGGAAATAGTAACGACTTGTTGCACCTTAATTGTCAAAACAATTATTTACCGAGACGAATTTTTTACACCAACCCTAGGTACATCTAGGAGTATCGTTGATCGAAGATGACGATGATCGAACATCACCCTTGTTATAACTACTTGTAAAATATTTTTTTTGGCTTAGATTCTTTCTTCTTTTATTAATTGAACCTCGGAAGTCCAGATCGATCTACCTACCTATCCGATTTTAACAAAGTCGCTGACCGACATCCCAGGTTTTACTTCAGCCCCCTTTTTTTTTTAACGTTTGAAAATGAACATGAGTAGGTATGAACATGTTGGGAGCGATATCATCGAAATTGAAGTCCCACTATTTTTATTTGAGTCAAACGGTAAGTCGAGCTTCGATAAGTATTCAACTCGGACTCGCAGTCCGCGTTCGGGAATATTCTCATCATGGATACCGGAAGCCTCAAGACAAAAGTCTATAATCAGTGCGTGTTACTAGTGATGACTTATGGAATTGAGACGTGGTCGCTAACTAATGCACAACAGGTTATGGGGAGAGCCATACCGACAGTTTAGTTAAACTTCAAGTCCTCATTTCTGATTCATTCACGAGTATATCTCTGGACCAAGGTCACCGACATAGCTCTCAGAATCCGCAACTGGGCTGGCCATATATCTCGTAGAACCGACCACCGCTGGGGATTTTGCTATGATCACGGAAGTCAGTGGATTGGAAATAACCAAAATAGTTTTTTCTGGAAACGTATAGCGGAGGTCTATGTCCAGCATTATTCAGGCTGACGATGATATTTTTTTTATGCTACTGCTAGTGGAACAAGCATATGGCTCACCTGATGTTAAGTGGTAACCATCACCTATAACAAAGCATTGCATTATGGGTCACGCTCGTTAGTTACGTGCCCTACGATGCACTACCCTGCGTCCATAATTTCACCGGCACCCACACCCTTCAAACAGGAACACAGCAATGCGAGCATCACTGCTTGGCGGCAGAAATGGGTACGGTGGTTAAATTAGATAATAGATTAAATACCTAAGGCAGATAGGTATAGGTGAGTAGTTAATTTCCAGATTGAAGATACATTTTACGACGATAAGTACTTTGTACCGGTTCCTAGCCTAGATAGTTCGCTCGGCACGACCAACGTGTGTTGTTGCACAAACCCAAACTAAAATTATTGAGTAGACATTATAGAAGTAAGGTATAGCCACAGCGCTACGTGCGGCCGCGCGGCCGTGCATACCGAATCGTAAGATCAAAGCACGCATAGGTAGTTACTTTACCTACTCAACACCCACACTTCTATAGAACACTGTACTGCTATGAGTCTGTGTGCGAAAGAGACTCCACACAAGCGCATTTTCAACGCCACACTACTAAAAGCTTTATAAATGTTACCAAGACATAAGCGCGGCGTACGGTACTATCCGTTCGGGAGGGAGGTTGGAGGCACTCATACAAGCGAGGGAGAGGCTGTGTTAGCGCTGCCAGCCAGTTTACCGTTGCGAGGCGCGTAGTGCGGCCGGACGCTGGACCGCCACCCGCGCGCCGCCGGCACCCGAACCTCTTAGCTGTCAGCATCCACCCCCTGGAATACAACCCACACACAGCTTTGTAAAAACAACTTCTGGACTTCCTGTGCAACAGGTGTTTAAGATATCTTATTCTTGGACTCAGAGACAAAGTGCTCGTGCTTTTAATGCAGTGTTAATCCGATCTCTTGACTTTTTATTGGATCGCTTCCTCGTCGACGAGGTGAGTTCTTGCTGATTTCAAAAATTACACTTATTTTGGCTAAGCGAAGACCGTATCATACCGTATCATCAAACTAACAACGTTCGTTCCAAACCCTCCCCCTGCCCCCTCTTCCCCCATCCTATAAATATTTTCAGGATTCATCCCGAATACAACGTGCAGCAATATTGTAGTTTTTCGAAAAATTATCAAACTACTATAGAAATATGGTCGAGCTTACTAAAAACCACTGAATGCACTTTCAGCGGAATGTGTTGGTGCTAGTTAGTTCACAATGCAATTCAGTGATTTATAATTTTCGTGGTACCTAGAACTACAAAGGAAACATCGAAGATGCAACTCGAAACCGACCAGAACCTAATTGGTTCCAATATGATTTCCTAATAGAACTTATCAGAACTTATAAGATCTAACTCAACTACACGTGGTTACCAGATATATTTACGTTCCAACAAATATGTTGTAAATATAATATCTAGGTTGTTCATGCCAAGAGAAGTAACTCAACTCAACAAAGCGTGCAAGTACAACGTATAAAGTTAAGATTGCCACATTGTAATAGCTATATTTGAGCCGAATATTTAAACGGCCTTTAAGCTATATTTAACCTTATGCTGTTGTCTGAAGGTTTAAAAATGTTAGTAACCTATGTCTTATACACAACTAGTTATTATTTTTTTCGCAATTGAAAAGTCTAGATACGTCGAACTTTGAAACCGAGTGCGGGCTGACACAGATACCAGACAGGTAGACATTCTATGATATATTATAAGCTTTTGTATGTGATTTCCTCCCGGATGGAGATAAATTAGTTCTTTAAACATTTTATTGATTTTTTGATGACTTTAAAATACCTCTTATTTCATTTTAGTACTTCCTGTTCTGCAGCTAGGTTTGTTTTCTGTTTTTTTATATAAACCTTTATCATTATCAATAACAGTGTCCTCAATATATAAAAAACGTTAACCTTTATATTTACTCGCAGTATCTATAATTTGAGTTTCTTAAATTTAACCTGAACCTTAGTAACTATAAATTGTGTGATCTCTCTCACAAGCTCTACCATGTATTATATGTGATTTTAAAGAACTCTGTAATATACGAAAGTTACGAGTTATATATAAAATTATATATAAAAAGACAATCATTGGTTCTGTAAAAGAAAAAATGTATTTTATATTAAAACATGTATTGGCGTTGCCTAATGAATATATAAAATAAAATAAAAAGATAGATACCTAAGATTAGAAAAACTCCATGAAATATATAGAAAACATTAGCTAGATTTTTGAATAGATACATAAAAAATATTACATCATGATTAAATGACGTAGTAATGCAGTAATATTGCACCGCTTGATCACAATATCCATAACAAGATTACCTTCTTTTTAGTCCCGGTCAACTACATATCCGGAAATTAAATTAAGTTCTCAAAAGGGAAAACCTGAATTGGTTGACGCGTTAGGTATAATGTTATTCACCAGTCTGTATGTATATTTTTGCCACAATTGGCCAAGTGGATACATTAACCCTTTGTAGTGTATTTATCTTAAAATTAAATAGCATTACGACTTTAATCCCCTAGCACGGTAGATATCCTCTCAGATCTCTTAGTATTTAGCACCTACTCGAGTTTCTTCGAAGATGACTAAGGGTAGTCAGAGGTACATCCAGATGTAACATTTGGTACACACCCACTTTTTGCAGTAATTGATAGTCCATAAATGACGGTTGGAAGCCCATCACCGCTGCTAGAATACTAACTGGTTTCGTCACGATGTTTTCCTTCACTGTTTGAGAGCACTGGCATTTAGTACATCAATTTCCGATTTATTTAACAACTAAAACATATGATTTAGTATTTACAATCGCATTATTTAAATATTAGAAGTAGGAATTGATTTAAAAGTATAGAAATAGATAAACGATAAATATTTAAAAGTACTTACTTACTAAAAAAGTAAAGTAAAGCAAGTGAATTTACGAGTAATTCACATATCGTTAGTAGAAGTAACTCAACAGTGAAGGAAGTTGTTAGAGGCGTTTCGAGTATTGTTCTTAACAAAGGAAGCTGAACATTCATTGCTAGGTATCATTCTTTGTTTCAAAGCCTCTTTATTAAGGCTTCCACATAGGTATAGCTAATACTATTTTCTTTGGAAATGGGATATTTAACATGATTTTTTAAATTCGATTGTTGTACATATTTTTATTATTGTAGGTATCTCAAATTAGTCAGTTTCAAGAAAAAAAATTAAGAATAATAACCTAAGTAAGTAGGTAGGTTACTTAGGTTATTACTTAGGGTATTAACCTACCAACAATCAATGTGTTTTTGTGATTTATTTACTATTCTCTAGACTACAGTTTGGTGAGCGATTGTACGTAATACGGCGATACAAGCAATATTAGTGTAGTTATCAGTATAAGTACCTATTACCTACCTACTTACCAATTTATTGTTAGGTTTAAACAACAACACGGAAGAGACTAGCCACCTGCGACACAGGGAATCCTAGTGTGGGGGCTAATGTTCATCATACGTTATTATAAGTAGAAACCTATCACTGTAACGTATTTATAAGTTTATTCTTGGTGAATAAATGAAAATGAAAAATGATTATGATTATTGTGTTCCGATATTTCGACACAGTTGCAAACACATATCACGAGTCAAACTGAAAAAATAAGGCTTTTAATCACTGTTTTTAGAACAAAAGTTGTTCAAACTATGGTCTGCCTTAAAGGATCAAATTATCCATTTTTGGTTTGGAAAAACATCAAATTACAGCAATAAACTCTCTTTTTATACAAACTTTTTGTTTTTAGTTTTGTGCAATAAAACATCAATACCTAAGTAATTCAAAAGTTATTCAAAAAAAAAGTTAAAAGTTCTCTGCAAATATTATCAACATCAACAACAGGCTGTAGAAGTCCTCTACTGGATACCTCTGCCTCTCCTATACGTTTCCAGGCAGAGCGATTTCGTATCCTTTCCATCCATCGACTTCCCGCGAAAATAATTAATATGGCTTATTCCATATATATTACATACATAAAGACAAATACGAGAAAGCATTTTTCTTCTGTTTTTCCACGTTGAGCTTGTAGTCTTTGAACCTAACCGATTTACCTCCAGTTATAGCGGCCACCATTCCAGCCGTGATCTGTCACATTACGCAAGCCACCAGTACTCACACGCTGGCATCAATGCAATAGTACTCTTGACTCCATGAAATGCGTCACGATTTGTCCTTTTTAATTGTGTTCCAATTCCAATGACAGATAACATCCGAATCGATCGGTATTATTAATCGATCGGTATTGCATGCAATCGCTACGTAAAGTGCTATTGAGATCTGTGTTAATTGAGATAACGAAAATTGTGTCATTGTTAGTAGGTACGAAGTAGAGTTGGTGCAAAAAAAATAAGTTGGTAGGAAATGGTAATGATGCATAATTTGAAAATAATTACAAAGTTATAAAATGGCTTAAATTAATGTTGAAATTTCCAAACGGGCTTGTTTAAAGTTACAATTATTTAGATTGGAACTGTCAGGTCACTTTTGCTACGATTTTATCATTTAGTTATACTAATCATTTCATGAACATTTGGACAGGCTCAAGAAATGGTAAGAAATATTAACTCAAAAAATTATACTGAAAATAAAATATCTAGATCAATGAATATCGCATCAAGGCTAGTAGAACATATTATGCTGAATAGTTATACATTTACGTATTCACATATAAAATACTAGCAAAACGCGCGCGGCTTTGCCCACGTGAAGCTATTTTCATACAAATTTCAACCCCCGCTGTAGACGTTTAGGGGTTGAATTTTAGGAATTCCTTTCTTAGTACACTTTACGCATCAAGACGAAATATACTCAAGTCTCTACGATCAGTGGTTTAGGCTGTGCGTTGTCTATATCCCAGTCAGTCATAATTGGATTGTACAGTCAATGTACATTTTGTGCATACGCGGCGGTTCCAACACGCTCGCTACTTTTATCATTTTTATAATAAATCAGTTCACGTTCAACTGCGGACTCAGGTGGTCTTATTTCAACATCCCATCCTTATTATCAACCTAGAAGTGTAGGGAAACCACCTTACATAGATAGTATAGATATAGATTTTATTGGTAGATTAAAAAAGCGTAGCGCCACGTAGCCTGAGCGCGTTGAAGTCTTTCGTTTGCCTGAATGGAATTTACCGATGCAAAATAAGTGAGAACATAGTTTTCTGTTTTCATTTTATTCTTTTAAAGTCATTTTTATTTACAAACTATTTAGAAAAATAAAAGAAATAACTTCACGACTTTACCGCCCAGGTACGGTAGATATCCCCTCAGATCTCTTAGTATCAAGTATCTACTGAGATTCATCGAGGATGTCTACAGAGGTACTAAGAGGTATATCCATTAAATTACAATTGGTACATACCCATATTTTGCAGGTAGTTCGTATTCCATACATGACAGGTTGCACGCTCATCACCGCTGCTAGAGTACTATCTGGTTTCCTCGCGATTTTTTCCTTCACCTTTTGAGAACACTGGCACTGGCCACATAGTAAACTACATATTTACTATGTATAGAATATTTGTCAGTGCGAGTAATATTTAAAATTTCGTCACATTACCACGTAGCGTAGCCAGCTAGTAGCGCGTTGAAGTCTTTTGTTCACGCATGGAATGGACCGCTTCAAAATTATATTTTCACAAGTTTATCATACAATTTTTTTTTAATAATAAATAATAATGATGGTCAATCCACACAGCATTATCTAGCCCCAAACTAAGCAGAGCTTGTGTTATGGGTACTAGATAACTGATATACTTAATACAATACATTACATGCATAGTTTTTTTTTATTATGCATAGAAAATACCCAGAAACCCGGAATAAATATTTGCAGATCGTACAAACATTTATCCCAAGGCGGGAATCGAACCCGCATCCTACTGCGTCGCAGGCGGACATTCGCCCGCCGCGCCACATCGGTCGTATTATGGGTTTCTTTCGATGTGGGTATTCGAAGTTTCGTCATAGATCTTTTAAAGCGTCGTGCCTCGTAGATGCATATTGAAGTAGTTTGTAGAACGTATGGAAATTTACCTAAACATTGGTTATGTATCAAGTGTTTCGTGTCTCTGTAGTAGGTACTTAGGAGTTGCTAGCGGTTATTTAAGTTGCTTCATAACATATATTATTTAGAGGATATATATACATATACCAATTCAATCGACTACCCTCTCAGCTCAGTAGTAGCTCTTTTTAGGGTCTTGGTGCGTAATAGTTTACTAAGAAAGGATTATCGAAATGCAACTCTTAAACGCGGACAGCGGGGGTTGGAGTTTGTATAAAATAACTTCACGCAGGCGAAGTCACGCGCGTTTTGCTAGTTATATACTAAGCATAAATTAAGCGTCTTTCAGTATGGGTGTAAGTTTATCTTTTACTTATAAAATATTAAGTAAGTATAGAAGATGTAAAAGGACAACCTGGACAACTACTCTCAAACCAACTCTCGAAATTAACTTATTTCATATCTTACGGCAGCAGCTCGGGTCACGCGTAGCTATAAAAACCTAAAATTCATTGCGAATAGACATATCAATCAAGTACTACGTACATCTAACTGTGTAGAATTATAATTTGTCTAAGAGAAGTAAAACTCTTTAAATTAGAATATGTTTTGAAGAAAAAAACAGGGGACTGTAAAATTTTGTATTCAATCAAATTGGCTATTATTAGTAATTAGTCATGTCAATAAGCATTTAATTAAAGTTAAATATTTATAACAAGATATTTTATGGTGTGTTGTAGTTAAGTTACGTTGATAACACGAATATGAAGACATAGTTTTCAGCTAGAATTACTTCAAATCCCTTCAATCATATCTAAAATCAAATCAAAATCAAAGCTAAACTGTCAAGTCATCGAGTCTTATACAAATAGGACCTTACAAAAATTTACAAAATTTTTCTTTAAAAATATTTGAAAGTTTGACAAAAATCTTTTATATTTAACACACAGTTTTATATGGTTGTAAACAAATTATTTTGCCCCCTTTAAAACCCCATATATTTAGGTACTACACAATTCCTATTTCTGCATCAAAGCAGCGTTGCTCTTTCGGTTTGATGGGCGTGGGTTGCGGTGAAATTACGTGCACATGAAACTTATCATCTGTATGACTCGGTTGATGGACGCAAAGGTACATCGAGGCAGTCTAACGAACATGACGCACTTTACTATAGGTAAATCTTAACATTAGGTGGTAATCTGCTTGTTCCATCAGCAAGTTGTACAAAAATTAACACGTGTTAACTACAAAATACAAATTTAAATCGTTCAAGTTGTCATAAATATCTTCGATCGCTTCGCTCTCTCGATCAATTAATAATACAACAAACCACATTCCTGCGTAA
Organism: Electrophaes corylata; assembly: GCA_947095575.1. Lineage (NCBI taxonomy): Eukaryota > Metazoa > Arthropoda > Insecta > Lepidoptera > Geometridae > Electrophaes > Electrophaes corylata. Next base: position 7,468,404 of record OX352703.1, read on the forward strand.
TTATTGTACTCTACTTTAAAACGAGCGTTTAACAAACCTATTACATTTAAAAGCTTTATTTTTAATCGTGCCAAACTCGGTAGGTAGGTACAATTGCACAAGAACACAATTGGGTTTTTGTAACGACAAATATCTTCTCATTATAAAGTAATTACAGCAGGTATCTTAGACCACCATTTACATAAAAAGCAGATTGTGGGCGCCTGTTAACCGGTACACAAGTACAAGTGTTGGAGTTCAACTCCAACGTGAATTTTCTTATTACGTTTTGTTTTTATGCAGTACAAATTTGTTATTCACAAAGAATAGTTTATGAGGGCAAATAGTAGGCAGTGACCTGGTTTATTTGCCAGTGCGGCCTATGCCGGGCAAATAAATTGGTTCGAAATGGGCATCGTGGCGCCTTGACCCCTCGCGTGAGGCTTGCGGCGGCGCAGCGGCATGGCTCTATGCGGAAGGCTAGTGCGCGCTCAACCAAGACGTACTCCTGCGCAGAAAGTGCTTGTCCTTGAGATGCGACATTGCCACCGTAACCTCGACTTCGCTCCGCTCGCTTGCCGAGTACGCACGTCTCTTCGCCCGCTCCGAGCTCCCGCTCGGACTGCCCCGCCGCCGGCCCCCGCGCCCGCTGCCCGCCCCGCATCGTGCTACCGGCGCACAGTGTAGCTACCTGTGCGTCGCTCCGTGGGATAGGCCTTGCCTATCCGCACTTTTCACTGCCTATCCGCACTTTTCAGTGCGCCTGCACTTGTTTCTTTGCAAAACGTCCTTTTCAGGACGCTTGGTTTCTGACTATAGCAAGTACCGAAACAACGTCCTTCTCAGGACGCTTTGGTTTCTTGACTATAACAAGTTCCGTCACAACGTCCTTTTCAGGACGCCCTGTTTCTTGGCTATAACAAGTCAAATCCACCTTTTAGTGGTCAACCAAGGGATACCTTGCGGTGTTATACGAACTTGGTTGGGCGTGGACCCGGAGCGTCGGTTTTCCTCCTTCAGAGGAACGCCTAATCCGGACGGGTCTGGAACCACCGGCCTTGGGGGATCTCCTAGTCGACTGTCCAGACCTATTAGGACACACCCTACTCGCAAGAAAAAAAAAGCGGCGAGTAGGACACGCGAGTTAGGTAGGACACTGAGGCCTCACCCCTTCCTGTCTATCCCGGCGGGAAGGTCACTCACATACACACCTCCTGAGTGTTTCCCCTCAGGAGGATGGAGCAGCTGGTTCTCGGCGACCTCACCAGCCTGGAGGATGCCCTTGTGCTCATCCGGGCGGTGATTCGTCGGTTCCCGCAGCTTCTGACCGAATTAGCGAAGGAGCCGCCTTCTGCAGTTCCTCCCGCGACCCGCGCCCTCCCGGCCCTTCAGGCCAAAAAATCGCGCAAGACACGTTCGGAGACCCTTCAGGCCTCCGACGTATCTAGCGACGCCTCCCCGGCCCCTACGGCACCCGCGTCAAAATTGGTTTCGGCCCCTAAGGCATCCGCGCCGCGTAAAAATCCTTCGGCCCTTATGGCAGCCGCGCCTATAAACAAATCGGCTCTTAAAGCACCCGCGCTCCCCTCTCCGGCCCCTCAGGCACCCGCGAACCGCGTAAACACCGCAAAAGCCCTTCAGGCGACCTCTGCCGTTGTAGTGGCCGACTCACCCCGCTCCCCCTCACCCCTACCGCCTCGCCCTCGCCCCCGCCCCCTCCCCCGCGCTCGATCCCTATCGCGCTCTCGCTCGCGCTCACCAGCGCGCACCCGCTCTCGCTCGCCTATGCGTATCCGCTCGCCCATCCTGAGCTCGAGATTGTCGCACGACAACTCTTTCGAGTCCATGGATGCGGCTCCTAGCCTCCGCTCTATTCAGACGGAGGGTTCCTCTTTCGCGGCTTCACCGCATTTCTCATCCGAAGAGGATGAAGCCGCCGGCTTTACGGTGGTTGGCTCTAAGCGGAAGAGGCCTCCGGCCAAATCTGCTTCCTTGCCTCCCGCTAAGGCTCAGGCCCTCCGCCCTCCTTCCCCGACCCAACCTTCTCAATCGGCTCCTGCCGATAAGAAGGAAAAGTCCCCTCCTCCCATTTTCCTTCGTCAGAAGGAAAAATGGGACCACGTTTCATCCGCCTGTAAGGCGATGAACATCCCATACACCCATGCCCGTAGCACCCGGGATGGGATTAAAATTCAGCTGCCCTCAGCAGCGGCTCACCGCAGCCTCACCTCTGTCCTCCGTAACGAACGCATAGGTTTCCACACCTATGCGCTCGAAGACGAACGCCTTCTGCGTGTCGTCATCCGCGGCCTCCCTGCGGAGCACTCCACGGAGGTGATCAAAGCTGACCTCCTCCTGCAGGGCTTCCCCGTCAGGGAAGTCCATCGCATGTACGGCGCCAGATCAAAGAAGACCTTTGATCTGGTACTAGTCGTACTCGACCTAACTAAAGAGGGCAAGGCCATCTTTAACCTCAAAGCCGTCAACGGCCTCTCAGGCTTATCGGTAGAGACTCCTCACCGTAACGGCACCCCATCCCAATGCCACAGATGCCAACTTTATGGCCACTCTGCGCGCAACTGCTTTTCCCGACCGCGCTGCGTCAAGTGCCTGGGTGACCATGGCACCGCTGACTGCAACCGCTCTCGAGACGCACCTGAGCCGCCTAGTTGTGTGCTCTGTCAGGCTGTGGGACATACCGCGAACTATCGCGGCTGCCCCATGGCCCCCAGAGTGAACAAAAAGGTGGCACAGAGGACGCCCGAGCGCGTAGCGCCTCCCAAAACCCCGCAGTACTCCAAGTCCACCCCTAAGGTGACTGTAGTACCCGCGCCAGTCCCGTCCCACAATGCGTGGAGCCGTCCCCTCCCTACCTCCAACTTTGCCCGTCAGGCAGTTCCCCTCCTCCGACCCCAGCAGCCGTTCATGCCTGCGTACGGCTCCCCGCCTGTAGCCCTCCGACCCTCCTGGTCGAGCTACCCACCCGGTTTTGGATACGGAGAAGGCCACTACTCCGATCAAGTCAATGATTTCACTAGAAATCTTCAAAATTTACGTGATCCGATACAAATTGCTAATTACATTGCCCAAAACGACCAACTGCTTAGGTCCCTCCGTTCCCCCTCCCGCGTACAAAACAAAAAACCAATATGTTAGTACAAAAGGAGAGACTAAAACCCCATTCCGTCACCGTAGCGTTTTTCAACGCTAGCGGTTTAAAAAATCAACGCGACTTAGTTCACGACTTTTTGACCCGTCATCAAGTCGATATCATGTTAATACAGGAAACATTCCTAAAGCCCTCTATTAAAATCCCCCGAATGGCTAACTACCAATCCATCCGCAATGACAGAATAGGCCAAAGATTAGGCGGCACCCTGATCTATTTCAAAAGGTCTCTGCATTGCATCCCATTAGACACCCCTCCCCTGTCCAATTTAGAAGCCTCTGTCTGCAGGCTAGCGATGACCGGTCATCCATCGATCATCATAGCCTCTTGCTATCTTCCCCCATCTAAGACCATGCTCGAAAGCGATTTAAATTCACTCTTTAGCTTGGGAAGCTCAGTCATTCTGGCTGGAGACTTCAACAGTAAAAATATCATGTGGAATTGCCACGTCACTACCCCGAACGGCAGGCGTCTTGAGAGCGCAGCCGATGCCCTTAACTTCGATGTCATCCCTCCGATGACTCCCACTCATTATCCCTTTACTGTTGGGTATAGACCCGACACCCTAGACATGGCGTTGCTTAAGAATGTAACTCTCCGGTTACACTCTATAGAAACGCTACATGAGTTGACGTCAGACCATCGACCTGTCCTCATGCGTCTAGGCTCCCCTCCCGTCTCGACCCCTCCTACCAAGACTGTGATGCAATGGCATAAACTCGAGAAAGCTCTTGGGTCTATACATTCACCCAGCTTGGATAGGATCCCTGACGATATTTTATCCCCCGATGACATTACCGTTGCCGTCGACTCCCTGACCAACCATGTCACTACCGCTGTAAGTGGACTGTCGAAACAGGTACCGGCGGCGGGTGACCACCGCTGGGCCCTGCCAGACGATGTGAGACGGTTGATCACGGAGAAGAATGCCGCGATCCGTCGGTATAGCCGTTGGCCTTCCGACCTTAACCGGCATAGGCATCGTGTAGTGGAACGGAATCTTAAGAATCGAATCCGCGACTTTAGGGACGAACGGTGGGACGCAAAGCTCTCCGGGATCGAGCCAAGCCATCTGGCTTACTGGACGCTTGCTCGATCCATGAAAGCCGACAACGTCTCCGTTATGCCCCCTCTTTCCCGACCCAATCAGACCCCCGCATTCGAAGACGATGAAAAGGCCAACTGCCTAGCAGAAAGCCTCGAATCGCAATGCTCCCCTAGTCTCGCTCCCGTCGACCCTGAACACCTCGCTACGGTGGACAGTGAAGTCGAACGGTTAGTCTCTCAGCCCCCTAGCGCTCCTCCTCTTCCCCTGATTAAAGCCTCTGAGGTACAGACGATTATCAAGGGTCTCCATCCGAGAAAAGCCCCTGGTGCTGACGGCATCAGCAACAGGGTGCTTAAGAATTTCCCCACCGTCCTTATTTACCTCCTAGTCAGCATCTTCAATGCGGCTATGGCAACTTGCACTTTCCCCGACTCTTGGAAGGAAGCCACCGTTATTGGCATCCCCAAACCAGGCAAAAAGGCTACAGAGCCTTCTAGCTACCGCCCCATCAGTCTCCTCAGTTCCCTGGGAAAAATCTACGAGCGACTCCTTTTGAATCGTCTCTGGTCCCACGTTACCGAGCTCAAAATCCTACCCGATGAGCAGTTTGGCTTCAGAGCTAGACACTCTTGTCCCCAGCAAGTGCTCCGCATCACGGAGCACGTGCTCTCTCGATTTCACCATACCTGGCCGGCAGATACTGGTGCAATCTTTCTCGATGTGGCGAAAGCTTTCGACAAGGTCTGGCACAATGGCTTGATTTACAAGCTATCCAAACTCGGAGTGCCAGTCAGGCTCGTGCTAATCCTACGAGACTTTTTACTCAATCGAAGCTTTCGCTATCGCGTAGAGGGTACCCTTTCGGACCCTAGACCTATCAGAGCTGGTGTCCCTCAAGGATCCATTCTCTCTCCCCTCCTATATACGCTGTACACCAGCGACGTCCCTCGCACCCATCAGGTGGAAATAGCCCTATTCGCCGATGACACAGCCCTGTACACATCCGATCGGAACGCCGATCGGGTGTGTATAAGGCTGCAGAAGGCTCTCGATGCACTAGGTGCATGGTTCCGTAAATGGCGGATAGAGGTTAACCCGACGAAAAGTGCCGCCGTGTACTTTTCAAAGGGTAACCGTAATCCTTCCAGATCCGTCACTCTCTTTGACGAACCCATTCCCTGGGTGAAGTCAGCTAAATACTTAGGCGTAACCCTTGATTGTCGTCTATCCTTTGTCAAACACGTACGCACTGTACGTAACCGCGCCAAATTTATTCTTTCGCGCCTTCAGCCACTCGTATGCAAGAAGAGTAAAATGTCTCTTAGAAATAAGTTGACGCTTTACAAAACTTGCATACGACCTATCATGACTTACGCCTCCGTAGCGTTCGCTCATTCGATCAATTTAAAACCCCTCCAAGTAGTTCAAAATCGATTTTTGCGCACTATCACGGGTGCCCCGTGGTACATGCGTAATATCGATCTTCATCGAGATCTCGAACTCGAATCTATAGCCGAATTCATGAAACGCGCCTCCAGGCGGTTTTATGATTCGGCTCCCCACCATCCGAATCCCTTAATTAACTCGCTACCCGACTATCCAGTAGATCCGCCCGTTAAACGTACCCTCCGTAGACCTAGACACGTTTTAGGTGACCCAGATGACACGATCACCGCCGCGAATGCGGCGGAGGTCGCTTCATCGAGTCCGGACACAGGAAACACTCCACAATCACACCGACCCCGGCGGCGGGGTCGAAGACGTCTCCCCGTTAACGCCCCTTCAGGGCGAAGAGTCTCTCCGTAGCTCCCTTCTCCGGCAACAGCCCAAGCCGAGGTCCGTACCTAAGTGGTGCCCTTGTGCTCGTTGCCAACAAAACCAATTTTGTAATGGCGTAGCGCCTTCTGCGCTCGCCAGTAGCCCGGTAACGCTGTCGGAAATCGCTAGGCGATTATACCAGCATTTTAGTCCGTTCGAAAAAAAAAAAAAAAAAAAAAAAAAAAAAAAAAAACACCGTAACCTTTGCCCCTGAAATAAAAACAACAATTACTGGCGTTGTTTTTACCGAGTAAATTATAAACAGGAGAAAACGTGCGTACAAAGTGATTGAAAGAAGTAAGTGGTAGGTAATTATTTTACGAGTGGTTTAGTATTAGAGATTACGTCAAAATAAATGGACTAGCTAATGAACATTGTTATAATACACTCAGCATCATAAGTAGGTATGGATTAAAATTCACCTGTAGTTGGTTAACTGTTATTATAATACAGTTTCATATTAAAGCAATTATCTATGGAAGTTGAAAATACTCAAAATGATAGATTTAATAAATAACACATTTAAACAATTAGGTACCTATATAGGGACTCGCAGGTGATATGTGTAGAAAATCATTAACTTTTGATGATATCTGTACTTATTTATTTATTTCACAATCCATATTATTTGCCATCTATGTAAACTATGTAAGTGTATAATTTGGTATTATTAATGTTTAGTTCGCATATAATCACATATTTTTTATCTTACACTATCTTTTTATGTTAATATTTGCAAAAAATAGGTATGCGGCGGCGTTACTTTTTTAAAGGCCAAGGTGTGACTAATCCACAGTCGAAATACACTCGAAGTAAATATACGCAGAGATTTGTGTTGTAGATACAAGTAACTTGTATCCACAACACAAATCTCTGCGTAGGTATACGTACGGGCACACACACATGCATGATAGCGGCGCGGCGGCGGCGACGGCGGCGCGGCGGCAGCGGTGGCGGCAGCGGCGGCAGCGTCAGCAGCACCGGGTGTTTTTGTCCAATGTTAGTCGAATCGCAGAGTCGAGAAAACCACCGAATACCGCTAGCAGCGCCGCCGGTTATTGCTCTCCGATTCCGCAACAAATTAACATGTATTCGGTACGGCTACATTTTGATACCTAGTAATTTTACTTTACATAAATTTCTTAATTTTTCACTATAAAGTGTTTTTTTTTAGAACGGAACTAAAACATCTTAAAATTGAAATAATAAACACATGAGTACCACCCACATTACTAAAGTTTCTTGAATTGGTTTCTGTTTGGGATTGCTCGTGTCTACCTATTTACGCCATCAGCTTATAAGTCTACTGTTGGACGTAGGCCTCCCATATTTGGAGGTTTACCGTATTCACCCTTCTTAGCAGGCGTATTGGTCACCGCTATGCCAGTGTTTAGTACTCAAATGATCTGTGTAAAGTTATACGAGCCTAACAAAGGAATGTGATCTCCACTGACACTTACCACCGTAAAAACGTTGCATAGCTGACCCGGTGAACTTCGTACCGCCAAAGTCGATGAATGTAGTAATACCATTTTTAAAATTATTACTCATGTATTTTAATAGTTATCCTGCTATAGAATCTAACGATTTTATATGGTTGTAAACTTTTGGTGATTTTATATGATTTTACCCCCTTTAAAACCCCATATCTTTACAACACAATTCTTATTTCTGCATCCAAGCAGCGTTACTCTTTCGGTTTGATGGGTGTGGGTTCTGGTGAAATTACGTGCATATGAAACTTAACATCCGTATGATTCGGTTGTATAAATAAGCCAATTTTGTGTTATTTACCTATATTTTATTTCCTTTATTTTTATTATTATAATTTTTTTTTTTTTTCTCTAGTAATTTTTATCTGTTAATCTTGTTTTTTTTTTTTTTTTATTGTTTTTGACTCTGTAAATTTGCGTATCTTTTGACTCTATTTATTGGAATAATATTATTTTTAGCTTCAATTGTATGCCCTATGTATTAATTTTACTTTTAAGATTAGTGATAAGTTTCAGTCTATAAAAAAGTAGGTACTCTGTGGTGATAAGTCAGCTCATGTCTATAACTTTTTGGGCGCTTTGGTTAATGCTGTAAGCCCAAATTTTGTTTATTTTTTAATAAATAAATAATATTATAAAGAGGTAAAGTTTGTGAGTTTATGAGGTTGTAGGGGGTAAATCCTTTTTTTTTGCAACAAAGTAGACAAACAAGTTTACGTTCCACCTGATGGAAAGCGGTTACCGTAGCTATCTATCAATGTACTGAACCGATTTTGAAAATTCGTTTACCAATATAAGCCACGTTTTTCGTGAGTGTCATAGGCCGATATTAATCCTCAGACCACGTATGTAGTGGTTTATTAGAAACCCCCAGTGAGTGATATACGGTACAAGCTTTACATATTTGACTTAACAATAAACAGGAAACAGTGGTATCTACACTAAGTTATGCCATGTACACTTACCTACTTATAAAAATCAGTCAAAAGATAAACAATATTTAAACCATATTTATACTATTGTCATCTCTTATTATTGAATAATAACAGAGAGTGACAGAACTCATTAAAATTGATCAATCTATAATACCATGTAGGTATCTCAAGACGACGCGCCTTTAGGTCCCGTCTAGGTCTCTTCTTATCCAGTGCTTACAGATATTTAGCGATCCAGTATATACCGTGATCTTTACAATGTTGTCAGTTCATCGGGCAAGGCAAGAGAGGGGACTACCTGTAGGTGTATAAGTGTTACATAAGTTAGTGTTGGTACGATAATTAATCACATAGTAGAAAGATAAACTCTCATAATGAATTTGCAAATTAGTTGAATAATATGCATTAGGTTTATATCGAAGCCATTAGAAAAATATGGTTTATTCGGTGTTTTCTATCTGCAAAATTGTAATTTATTACGAAGCTGTCAGTTATTATAATTTAATTGAAATCAAACTGGTAGCATATCTCGGTTTGATAAGCAAATTAATGTTATGCTAGCAAGGCGTGAAAAAAGGTTAATACATTTGTATAAAGAAATTCCAACTACTTAGCTAGTCTCAAAAAGCAAGAACTGGTTTGTTGATGGAATATCCGATGATAGAGTGCAAGTGAAAGTTATGATCGACGTAGGTACACAAACAGTTCCGGTTATCCTATCAAAGTTTAACGTTAATTAGTTGTTTTTAATTGCGCAAAACACATTAAGTGATTATTATTTAACAATTTGAGCCTATACAATGAAAATATAGTGATATTATATAATTGTTATTTCTTAGAAACATTACTTTCTTAGCGAGTTTTCTGTAATCCAAAAAATTTGTACCTTGGTAGGTAAACTAAACCAGTTTTTATTGTTCTGATAAGACATCGAAAATAAAGCGTCCATTTCATTACAAAAACAGTTTTATTTTACGAAATAAATTCCTGAATCGATTCTAGCATACACGAACTAATTATAAAAGTCCTTCAGATACTGCGATACGGAAATTAAATGGCCAAATTACTACCTTTATTTGGCCTGCACCGACGCAAACTGTAACATAGTCGTACTTTAATATTGTAGGCATTTATAATTAAAAGTATCCACGACGTGCTACATTTATTTAAGAGTCCCGATGACGTTGTTGTCTTATATTTAGAGTAAAATAAAAAAATCCAAACGGTCCTTTGCATCTATTGTGTATGATTTATGCAACGTTAAAAGTAACATTTTCAAACGTGAGTCAAGTCACCATTATAATCTCCATATTATTATCATGGTAAGCCAGAGGTGGTCAGAGGTAACAAATTTTGGTATTGCTTACGTACGAACATAAAAGCTAACATTACTGATTGTTTTACCGGTTTAGGGTTCGGTAAGCACCTAAGTGGTTTTCGACCTAAAGTAACTTCTAAACGACTTGTTAGGAAGAATATACCTACCTACCAGCATATGCTTTTGCATATTTCGCTGAATGTCAAAAGAGATTTATTCCGTGGAATCATAAAGATCACGCCTTACAGCTGGGCACTATTTCTTTGCGACCAAACTTAAAAAAAAAACAGGAAACAAACTTACGGCTATCTACTAACTAACTACGGTTATTCATGAAAAATCATATTACATAACTATATAGTAAATGGCTATTTTCTTATGAGTGGTGGCGCGGCGGCAGAGTGCTTTTGGTTTGAATTTTACTTCGCCGATATTTTATGTGAATTTTTAAATTGCGTGCGTCGAGGAGCTAATCTAGTACTAAAGTCCCCCCAGGATCATGCTAAAATTACTAAATAGCACTGTAAGACGAGAAAAGTCTCTTCTCGAAGATGCAATTATCGAAAGGACGTTAAAATCTTACCTTGCTTAAACAACTTGTACCTGCGAATTCACCTGGAGATTCTGGCATGCTGATTTTTGCCCCAATGACTCTTCTCGTCTAAACGACGCATACCCATTCAAGTACATCTAAAATCTTAGAAAAAAACTTTACTAAAATGTTTTTTTTAGGGTGTCATATTGTGTAAAGCAGTTTAGTCTGTAGTGTGCGTTTAATACATATTTTAGAAACAATACAAGGTCTTATGTGGTAATTATGGTTAAAATTCCACTCTCATAAAAATAACCATTGACTGCTGGTTTAGCTGCGACTCACAGCTAAATCACTATAACTAAATAGTACTTTTCTTCAAAAAATATACAAAATTTTGTTCAGTAACTAAAAAGCACGCACGCATGTCTACTCTGTTGTATTAGGCCTACACCTGGGGCCCGATCGCGAGCTCTAATATCTCGGCTGCAAATTGAGTCGTAATGTTATTAAATAATTATAAATACAAATACGAGAGAGTGCATTTTAATCACGATTTTATTAAAATTATTCAAGAATTTTATTGCAATGACTAAATATTAAATTAAAAAAACATTGAGTCAAGTTGCTGATCTTCACGACTTCAGGAAGAAAGACTGAATAGGTTAACTTTCTTTTATGTTTTATTAGTAGTAGGGCTCTCTGTGAAGGGCTCGTCTGGCTCTTTGTGACGTACTACCACTATACCTATACCTATTTCTGCTACTTAGCAGCGTTGCTGTCTTTCAGTGAGATGGCTTTAGGTCCCGCCAACAAAATTACGCCAATAAAATAAGGCATATGAAAAAAATTAAATTTAATAAAATTAGGCATTACATACCTGTATACTTCAGGTTGATGAACGCCGGGCTGGGCACTGTAGGGGATGTTTCAAACGTGTGTGACGAGCTTTGTTATGGGTAATGGATACCAATTAGCATCAGATGGAACAGTTTTTTCAGCTTTTTTGAAGTCTGTTTAATGTGTTTGCTATAAGTTCTTTGTAGACACATCCTTAGGTAGGTAAAGTACTACATTTACCTGCTATAATATCATGAGATCACATTTATTTGGACTGTCCCATCTGCCGTCGTTTATTTTTAAAACCTAGGTTCGTACGTGACTAGAATTAGGAGTTACTAAACTTTATTTTATAACATGCAGGTAACATCGCAGACGTCCTTGAGACTACTTCCTTTATATTTATCTAATCCACATGTAAAAATATAGAATGAAGTATTCGTATCATGGGCTTGTGAATTCACAATTGCTCAATGTGGAATCGAAATATAAGTAAGTACCTAGCGAAAACGTGTCTTCGTCCACGTCTGGTTTCTTTCTGGCACCTCTACGTAACAAAACAAATGCACCCTAAAAATATCAATCTGTTTGTACGTTGTCTGTAGGTATGTCAGTCAGTCAAAGATTCCTAATTGGTATAGATATATGAAAGTAACTAGGCGGTACACAAAATTTCATCTCGGATAGTGTCATCATATTGCGCTATCAAGCATGGGCATGCACTGTCAAATATTCTTTTGAAAGAGTATCGTTTTAGGTATGTCTCAATATATGTTGTATACTTTCCTACCAGCAGTCAACGTTCAAATTAGATCGTTTGAGATGAAGGATAAAAATAGGAAATTGAGGCACTGGTTTATTCCACTATCATTACAACTTTACCTGGTTTGGTCACTAAAGCAGAATGTGATAAATAAATTTTTTGCATATTTATTCGATGAGATATCCTTTATAAAATGGTTGTAACACGTAACATATTAATTAAAAGCGTTTACCACGTTGTTGGTTCCACGAGTGAACACGTTAGTAATTTAGATTTCTCCTCCAAGACTGGGCTCTAATGTTATATTCTATCTCAAACCTCCAAATCAAGTCCCAACCCAGATGAATCTGCAAAATAAATAAAACCGCAACAGTGGTATCCAATTAAGTGGATTGCTAATAAAAGTGAAATCGAGTGCAGTGGCCGCGCTGCGGGCGGCTCCGGGCGACGACCACGCCGATACACACTCGTCTCTTGCCTTGTGTGTCTTTGTCTCACTGTACCTACAGTTTACCTAACGATACCTAACGTACGAATTTTACTTTGGCCAAATAAGTTTATAAAAAATGATCGAAATTCGGGAGACTGGCTGAAGAGAGATACGGTACCAGTTAATGAGTTGAATAAATGTATATAAATAAGATAAACATCTATGATCTGTGGCAGGCAAGTATATACCAAGCTATTGTATTTTTCGGGATGAAATAATATAAACTTTGATCATTAGATTGTATTACATCTACTAGCTAGTATAATGTGAGAAAACGGATAGATTCACATGATTGTCGATGAAAATCATGTGAATCTATCCGTTTGATGATTTTATTTTATTAACTAGGCGCATACTTTTGTGAGCATAAATATATCAACAATAACAAAAGGAATACCCAACCAAATTGGTTTACTCGGTGTATCCACTGACTTGAAGTATTTGACTGACATGACTAGAAACTATTTACGTAATTCACCTGCAACACTTTTGTCAAACTGACAGTCATGAGCTAGTCATGAGCCATAAACGAGAGCTAAAGAAGAAGAATAATCTCATCAAGTCGACTGTCGGAAGGAAAAGAAAATGGCGAGTTGTTTTCATAACCTACGGGAAACTTACATAAATTCGAACTTCTCACTGAAGTGCTAACTCAAGTAAGTAACGTTTTTGAATTTACACAATACCACTAAAAAAATTACAGAAAAAAACCAGTTGTTTAGTAGGTACCTAAGTCACTTGTCAGAACTTATGCCTTGATTTGAAGCCAGAAGAAAGATTATATAGATCGTCTCTTACCTGCATCTCTTAACCAGAGGTTCTCAAACTTATTTAATCTATCGCCTACTTTAAAAAATCAACACTTTTCAACACCCCCAATTTTGTTTTACTTTACCTAAAAACTACTAATATTCACTAGGTACTTTAATGAATTCAAGTACAGTGTGCTATATTAGTCAACACCTCCTATTTTTTCTGGGCCCCTTGCTGCTTTACATTGTACCTTCATTTTTGTTATTCTTTGTTTTTTTTAGTTTTTATACGACTACTGATGGCACAAGCAGATAGTTCACCTGATAGCCGTTAGGAACGTGTCCTAAGATCATAGAATAAGGACTAAGCATACAATGCACTGCTCTGCGTACATCAACCTGAGGCATACAGATTTTTAGCCTCACGTATCTGTAACTTCAGTCACAGAGTATTTAATAATCAGATTGATATATATCGTGCGTAGATCTCGTCATGTAACAGATCTGCTAGGAATAATAGTGTTCTGTGGTTCTGTGTTTAAGTAAAGATACTTGGAGTTGCAATCAGTAGTAAGCAGAAGTTTATTAGAACAACTTGAATACTGTTTGGTTTGGGGACTTATTTTTAAACAAGTGCAAGGTCACACAAACTGCCTCGCAAATCACACATTTTAGAAATGTGCTCTTCTTCTTCTTATTATTTATACTTCTGTGGCTCTAACTTCCACAGTTTTGTCAATGTCAATGACGACAGAATTTGTTATATAAAACCATAGAACAAAACGATGGAGGTCTGAGTTTAACAAAAAGATTGATCGGTGTTTTTAAAGAGAGAGGTTCAACCGAAAATTTTAACTCAATGTGGTTCATTTACATTCTGAGAAAAAAATAATTGGAAACTATTCTGATAAAAATGAATAGGTACATGTTGCATAAAAATATTTAAAGGAGTAAGTAGGTTACGATACACCGCTCTTCATCCATCAAACTGAGACATACATGTGACATACGCAACGTTGCCTTACGGCAGATATAGGCATGGTGTAGTACTTTCCCAGGCATGGATAGTAAGTATTCTTTACTAGACAGCCCTTTGTAAAGTACATTCTAGTGCAGCGGACTGTACCTATAAATGTATCTACGAGTAGCATTGTAAGTATCTACGTAGGTATTTGCCATTTTGAGCTCGTGGAAGTGAAACAATATTAAATTGAGCCACGATACTCGTACAATAGATATTTGAAAGGTCGATATCATGCTGAATTCGAGCCGTACATTTTTTCCATCAGATCTGTTATAATGGCGCTTCTATGACCGGTACCTAAGTCGATAGACTCTATAGGTACATTCTTGGGCTGGTTCAGCAGAAACACCGTTTATTCAATTGTGCCTGAAAATAGGCTAACTGAGTAAGATGATGTCTACGGCGTGAGCAGACTGCAAGAAGTGCGGGGAGCGAGGTGCGAGATTCGTTCGTTCGCAGCATGATTTATCTGTAGCTTAGATCCGGTTCGCGCAAGCACTGCGCTGTGCGGTGCGCCCACGCCTTATTTTGCTCTATTATCGTGCTAAAATGATCACTTGACACACTGTACCATTTTATCATAATAAAATATCTGATCAACAAGTTGAACCAAAGATTTGAAAAAAATACGTTTTTAAATTACTCTTAGCTAACAGTCATCAAGCTACAAAAAACAGATATTCATTAAAACCACAAGGACTAGTTTGATAAATCAATTTAAAGCTAGGCTAATCTAGTCGCCATGCTAGTTTCACCCGACCAAGCCTAAAAGAATTCCATGTCAGAAGATTCTACTTCCCAAATCGAAACTTTTGGCTTTTTACATTTTTGATGCTCATTCATTTGCTTGCCGGGAATTTGCATACTTTTGGTTTCAATTTTGGTATTAGCAATTCAAGACGCTTCACCACGTGATCGTAGCCAACTAAACAAGTCCGTAAGTAGGTAGGTCAACGGCGCTATTGAGAGAATCTTATTGTGAGAATGAATGTGCTTTGTTGTGATGTGACTATGGAATCGCCATGTTTACGGTTAGTACCTACAAATTGAATAAAATTCTAATAAAGATTTCAATGACTTTCATTTTTAATTTGCACGTTAGTAAAAAATTTGCGATAAAAAGAGTATTTATTTCATTCAGATTAAATACAGTACTGTTTTTAGTTATATCATTTAGTGTGTATTGCGAATTTGATAATGGATAAAAACATCAAACAAAGAGTTTGTCTTAAATGTTACATCGCCAATGGAATTTCGTGTTCGGAGTTCCTGAAAATGTTAAATAGGCTTACGGTGAATTGACTCTCAATAACACGGTATGAGTGGTACAAACCGTTCAAAAGCGGTCGAGATGTGATAGAAGATTTGGTCACTCACCTCACTCTGGTAGGCTGTCAACGTCTTCAACTGAAGTTAACATTGCAAAAGTGAAGAAAATAGTGACTGAAAATCCTTATTCAAGTTTGAGAGAGATAGCCACTGAAATTTGTGTGTCTCACGAGTCGATCCTACCACTTTAAATTATTGGGTGTGAAACATGTTACCGCTCGGCTAGTCCCAAAAGTTCCTTCACACAAGGCCATCATTGTGAACGAATTTTCGACCAAAACCTCAACAAATAGCATTGAACAACAACCAGACCTTATATTCCTAAACTCAAATTACCACTTTGTGTGTGTGAATTCGCGGCGAGATTCAATTCCGGAAAAAGAAAATGTTTTGATGATTGGATTACTCGTAGGCGTAAGTGTATCGTTTCTGAAGCAGAATACTCTGAAGGGGATAAAATAAATTTGGATGAATAATTAAATTTTTTTGTATTGTTGAGCATTTCCCTGTACTTTCTTGACAGAGTATACTCTGTTGACAGAGTGTATTATTTTTATTACTCGGTTCGACACCGAAGATATTTTATAATAAAATAAAAAACCTTTACATAATATGATGATACTTTACGAACGCAAAGTTTCAAGGTATTAATATTAATATAAAATAAAATTAATCTTTCTACTTGAAACATTATTATCTCCGCGGGTGAGTGTGTTTCGGTGAAAAAACATATTAAGTTCAGTTACGATGAGAAAAACGCAAATTTATTAAAAGTAAGTAGATACCTAATGCGCTTGTGCGCACTGAGATGTTAATCTAATCTAATGGAACTTATTTTACCGGAAATGCCTACCGTATAATTCTACGTTAAATAGATAGGTACTTTACTTACTTACCTACGAATATACTTACAACAAGAAGATAATGTTCAATAATGTATGGTAAGATTTACCTTTGAAGGCGATGTGGGAAACCAAGCAGCTAAAACCGCTTTCATCGTCATTAAATAATGTCGGCTGTCCCGAGTTGCATTGTTCAATTTTGAATCGATGTCTGTATTAAGTTCCTTAGCATATTGCATAAATGTGTAATTTGCATAAAGCAGAGTCAATATGGTGGTTACTGGATACTCAAGTACTTATCTGCCTTTGAGTTTTGGAATTTATGAACATTTGGGTGCATATAGGTACCATGTCTAATTATTCTAGCTGCTAGCAACTATCTGCAGTACTTGTTATGTACTCGCGAATTAATTTATGAATATTTTTTAATCTTGACGGACGGGAGTTAAAAAATTTAGAAACGGAGTTATTAACTCTCAGTTTTTTGAGTTTCAATATCGCAACCAGATTTCCTCATTATTAAATCATCATCATTATTCTGCATAAGTCCACTGCTAGACATAGGTCTCTCCTAAGACACGCCACTGAGCCCGGTCTTCGGCCCTTCTCATCCAGTGTTTATCAGCTAGGTACATGTCGCTAGAGAACACGTATCATATTTTAGCGGTCAGCAATATATAAAACTGTTACTAACTAATAGCTAGTACACAGTCCAAACGAGCCCCCCCATCACGAGCACGATTACAAAGTGTCAAAAACTACACAAAAGTTGCCTTGACATTGTTTTTAATTTTTTTGTATTAAATAACGGATTCCGGATTTGCACGAAGATGCCCTCGTATCCATTATTTGGCTCTGTTTGGGCCTGTTCAGACTAAACTCACGGTATAGATAATTAGGCAAACAAACTAACGAGTTGTACTTCTCATGTACTTCCCACCCATATTCGCAATAAAGTTATTTTGAATTTGAAATTTGAATTTGAGTTTACGGTTACCCTTCAGAAGTCCTAGGAGTAAAAAATTTACTGTGTAACTTTCTGCTAAGCAAGAAGTTCCCGAAAACATCTAAAGTGATGCAGCGGGCTTAAATTTAATTATTTCTCGCTAGTTTCTGCAAGCAGAAGTGAGTAACTTACGGCGTAAAATGCACAATTAAGTTCAAAATTCTCATTAGCCTATACGTGTTGTATTAGCGTAATAGCATCGTCTGTTGGCAACTAATTATCCCCAGTTTGTAGCAATAGCGCTCGGAAGGAGGTCGCAACTGGCTATTGCTATTGGTACGGCTCCTATCTAACCTACACTTAAATTACCTTGCCGAAAAGAAAAAGTGTACCAATTGAGCTGTGTAAGAGCCAGACGTAAATCAAATTGAAGATGCCCGATAAAGTGGATAATAATTAGTGGAAGACGTGAAAGCGTTGGGAGAAAAATTCGTGAGAGTTTGTGTTAGTGTGATTGTGCATTTAGCGAGGGATATCCGGTTGTGGTCGGACTTTTGCTGCTGAATTACTTGCATTTGGTGGTATGGCTTTATATTGCTTGTATTTGGAAGCTGATAAGGTTTTTTCTGATACTTACCAATTTTGTGGACAACATGACACAAACTAAATAATATATACTAGTTTTTGATTTGGAAATTGTAAGAAGGAAACATTACAGTTTAAAGTATTTACGTAAGGAAAAACCATACACACTTACAATATGATTCTAGCTTATTTTTATAGACAAAAATGCTATAGGCAGTTTCCCGTTCAGTGTTGCTATGTCAACAAATCAACATATATTTCGCTGCCTACGCGTATTTGTCGCTTTTGTCATCCACTTGTGGTTGTATTTACCTGATTTTCATAGTGAGTCATCAAGCTGGTTTAAACTAAAAGTCTATTGAAATCCCAATAACGGTGTTATAATGATCTATTATGGACTTGTACCCATTACAAGCTGACATCACAGAGTAAGATGAACAAACCATAGTAGATTGCATTTGAAATAAGTTTTTACTGCAAAAACTAAACCAACAAACCGTATTTATCAGCGCGCGCGGTCAAACGACGAGCGAGCGCGTTGATGTCTTTTGTACTGAAAAGTTATAATATGTTAATGTTTTAAGAGATGATTTATTTTTTATTTATGTTATATCTTATAAAACACAGCATCATAATGTTACTTGCATTACAACTAAAATATTTTATGGTCCATCGATAGAAAAACCTTTTGGTGTACGACCAGATTCGAACCCAAGACCTTAGACCCCGGTGTTCTTTTAATATATATTGTAGTAATATATTTATGCGTCTTTTTTGTTTATTTTAGGTTAGGTAGTTACTGACTAATATATAAACTAACGTACCAGGTTCATATATGGCTGCTGTGCTGTTCTATTATGTATCTGAGTTTAAAACCTCACAAAATGGACTAAGCGGTTCAAAGATGGAGATGAAACGCATTGGGCTTATTTACTTTTTGTAAATACATTCAAGAATATCCCATTAAGTCGTCAACATCATGTCAAAGAGCATGCGCGGATTCTAATATGTTGTATTTTTGCATTCGTTTGTTTTGTGACGCGATGGACTAACAGTTTTGCAACGTAACAAAATACTGAGTTTCGAATAGTAACACGTTACTAAAAGAAAAAAGTATTAAAAGAATAATTTGATGACTGAATTCTTGAAAATGAAAAATTATATATTTCTGTAGTCAAATATAAGCTCAAATTTACAGTGAATGAATAGGCCTTCTTTTAAGCATGAATATATTTGTGTTAGAGGAGCTCACTCTTTCATTATTAGTTATAGTTACAAAAATAAAAAGAAGATTTCTTAAAACATATTGAGCATTTATATTACACAGGTATTTATTGCGTATTATATGCAGTATAAATATATGTATATTTAATATAAGTGCTTGGTTCGCGAAAGTTTAAAAAGAAATTAGGTATTTCTTTTTAAAAGATAATTAATTTACAATTGAAAGCAATTTCTTAAATCAAAGTATGTAATTAAGTATATATTACTATAATCTATGCCAATATTAAAAATCTTTGTCCTGACTAATTGACCAACTGTCTGACATATAAACAACGTACAATCTAAACCACTGATCATAGAGACTTGAAATTATTAGGGTATATTCGTCTTGGTGCGCTCCTGAAATACTTGGTCTTGGTCTTGGTCCGATAAACATCCCCTAATGTATGTATAGCTAAAGAAGCATATCAAATTTAACATTTCATTATATTTGCGTGGTTTAGAATTTCATTAATAATAATCAAAGTAATTCAAGATAATTTTTGAGTACTGCAAAGGTATTTGAATATAAATATCAGCTTTAAGTAAATAACGTGCTCGTCTTGTTATCAGACATGTACTGCTTACCTACCTCAATACTTGAGAACGGTGATGTGAATAAACCGAAAAGTGAAAAAACTCTAGAAGCTAACGACTTGTGATTCATAAAGGTTATTGAATTTTTGTGAGTTAATTTTACATGTACACGTATGCGGTGTACAAGGAAGGTTCTGACGGACTATTCTGCTCTATCTGTAGGTAATTAAAACCGAATGTGGTCACTTTCAGGGTTTTAAAGTCGAACAAAGGAACTTAATCTCAACTTTATCAACCTTTTACCACCTCTAGTACGTATGTCTGTTTGTCTGTCTGTGCAAACTTATTTATTATTTAATAATTAACTTTTACGTAATAATTTGCTATATGGAAACAAATATTACGACAAACATGAGTGGTCGGTTAATTAATGTGTTTAATTTACTTAAGGTATTATCAGCCATTACTTATTAAATAAAGTATGATATTGAATTGCCTGAGTCGAGTGTAGGCATACTGCTTAAACCTGTTTACCAAACCTTTTATGAACTACATCCATAATATTCCATAGTAATTATATAGTATTTACATAACATAGTATAGTTTATCAAAGCATCTTCAACAGGGAAATCATCATATTTTTTATATTAAACATTTTGTACTAATTGTCGTACCAGGTACAGAAACTTTGCTGATTTTGGAAGCTTTTGATTTTATATTTGCTGGAAATGAAAAATCGATTAAAATGTTTAACTGTTTATAATGCATTATTAAAATACAACTTAACTATAAATAATAATAATAATAATTTAACTTGAACTAAGAATTATGCCAATAAGCTACGATATGTGCATACAAAAAAACATATATAAGTATTCTATCAGTCATCTGGTTCCCAAAGTACGAGCTATACTTACTTTGGGGCTAGTTGATGTTGTGTAAAAAAATGTCCACAAAAAAAAAAAAATAATAATGCCGGACGATCCACACAGCATCATCTAGCCCCAAGCTAAGCAAAGCTTGTGTTATGGGTACTAGATGACTGATATACTTAATACAATATTATATTACATACATAGATATTTTTTTATTATACATAGAAAATACCCAGAACACCCGTAATAAATATTTGCAGATCGTACAAACATTTATCCCAAGGCGGGAATCGAACCCGTAACCTCTGCGTCGCAGGCGGACATTCACCCGCCGCGCCACATTGGTCGTCAATGTTTATTTATTTATTGAATTCACGAGATTGATGCTAGCAACACTAATCTAAACTAAATTAATAAGTTTTAAAGTGTTCAAAGCTTATTGGGTAAAATAAACATCACTTTGCATATCTATTTAATTCAGTAACAAGTCATTTCGTTTTTGATAACCATGACCGGTTTAAGTGAAATGCATTGAGAGGCTTAGAATGTAGGTTTAGTGCACAATATATATGAAATCATATATAAACCATATATGTAGGTACAACGGGTAGTTTTTTTAATTTGATTAATTATTTTAACTTGTATCTTTAAGGTTCGTATTTTCTTCTAAAAAAAAAAGAATAAGAGAAATACGTAGTACAATAAATATCGGTTGTTTATTTAATTTTTAGTCATTAGAGAGGTATGGGCAGTAGTGGCATGATTCAGGCTGATAATGATGATTTCGTATTTGTAAAAGCAAAACAACACTCACAGCTACTCTCACTTACATCGGAATTTACCATTCCATTTCGCGTCAATATGGCAAAGGAACGGGTTAGCCGATCAGGCGCCCACATGCGGCTCGTATGTACTTATCGTGTTCTTGTTCTAACATAAGAAAGCACTGCCTATAAATCATATTGAACTACACCTTGAGCGCATACGGTTTTCTTTAAAACATTCAAGGTGTAATATACTGGTAACTCCGCGGCTTTGCTCGTGGTGTACCCACGTAAAGTTAAAGACAAGAGACAGTTCATTCGTATCCTAAAAATCACCTAAAACCGTCATAAAGGTGACATAAATATGTAACATATCAGAACATATCGTATATTACAATAATATATACAGTTCAGTCTTATACTCGTAGTAAGGTAATGCAGGTGACTAGTGATTAGGTAGACATTGCGCGGTAACGTGGCAACACTCCGCAGTTGAGCAGTCGCTGTCATGTAATATAACGCAATATAATGCAGAACTCATGTCACTCAAAAGTCATAATTAGCAATAAGATTAATTAATAAGACCTTTTTGACATAAAAAGGGAGAGATATTCACCAAAAATATTATTATTAAGATTTTTTTTATCAAAGTATATATATATCTAAGGAACGCGCGTAAATTCACTCGCTATTTACGTTACGAGTGTAAACATGAAGTTACTGTATCCTTTAGAAGTTGAATTTCAGGAATTCCTCTCCTATAAGCTACACCAAGACAAACATGGCCTGAAAATTTCAAGATTATGACAGTGCGTTAGTCCGTAAATCAGAATAAAATATTCTTATATTTTAATAGATTTGATGCGAAGGATCTCGTTTAATGGACAACGATTTGGAAATTTCTAATGATTAAAAATAAACAAAAGATCGTTTGTTATCAAATGAAAAATAAAGGTATAAACACATTCTATAATTAGAAACTCAATCGAGAACTCTGCTTTGACGATTAGAAGTCTGATTAGAAGCACTGTGCGAAAAAACGGTGGCTATCTCTATTTGAATTTTTGGCTGTGTGAACACAGTACGTAATAACATATAAATGTTTACTTTTTCCTTACTGAAAGAAATAATCTTGCACAATAATAAGAATCTTTGTCCTGTCTAGCTGACATAATAATAGACAACGTACGCCAGGGTATATATTTAGCTTAGTGCATAGATGAGTGAGTACACGGAAAAGAATCCCCGAAATTTGAAATTCGACCTCTGAACGTACAACAAGGGTTGAAGTTTGTGTGAAAATAATTCCACTAGTTAATAAATGTAGGTGCGATGAGGATAAATGTTTCTATAACGGTATAGGAACTGAGTGGGTGCTCTATTTTGCGCTCTCTTGACCTTATAATAGAGGAGCAATTATTATTTAATTCACAGCAGTGCAACTAGTACGTAACGCCCGCGTTGTTGTGGCAGGTACTAACTGCAGCTATTGGCGACGGATTATGCAAGAAACCGGACGCTACACTGTTGGAGCGCATTTTATTTGTATCGCAAGCCGTGGTTTCGTGACTGGTCCGATCCTGATCGTACCTACTCTAGCTCTTGGCGGATGTGTCTGCGTAGCCATGATATATCATCGGTAGCCAACCGGCTTTTAAATACCAATTCGCATTGTTATAATCGCTTGGTAATTGTATCGAGCGCAACATTGAAATTCTCTGACGTTATTCATCGATAATTTGTTAGAACTATAGGTACTACTGTATTTCAGAAAAGTAATACTTATCAATATTTTAATACAAACACAACTCCCCTGTATCCGTTTAGGAGTTTAATTTCAGGAATTTCTTTCTTAGAACACCCCTACGAACTGAGACAAACACACCTGGACAATTTCAAGTCTCTATGACCAGTGGATAATGCACAGCGCGTTATCCATATGTCAGTCAGTTAGAACAAAAGTTCTTATAATCAGTATAGATACTTAGATAAATAAATTTAGTATAATAGATGTCGATTTTGAATTTTTTCTTGTCTTGAAGTTACTTTACTCTTGAGACACAAAATCTTTTTGCATGAGTACCTACCTTCTACCTATGATTAAAGATTTATATAACGATAAAATAGAGGGAATAAAAATTAAATTGATCATGACATCCACTTTATTTTTATTTCCTCTATTTTATAGATGCCATTAAAAGCGGGCTTAGAATAGAAATGTTCAAGTTCACCTCTGGTTGGTTGGCAACGCACGATGTAACATCGTCGGTAATATTCTGAAAAACATACTATTTTTTAATTTTTACAGAAATAAATAATACTTTGTAGAAGAATAAACGAATGTGAGTTGCAATATTTTTGTTTTCACATTAACTTCCCACACAAATAGCCGCAGTATCTCACAGTATATCTAGAGCCTATTTATATTTGTTATTTATGGTAATAGGCACACTATTTTGTTGAGTTTTTTCTAGCCATTATCTTTTCGATTTCCAATTTAAAATTAATTTCTAAAATATACATATTTGCAGATAAATGCTAACTTACGATATAAACATCTACTTTCATAAAAAAAATGTTAAATAATTTTTGTATTAATCTAGGACTTTAATTTAAAACTTTTTTCAGAGCTTTGCAGGCGTTTTAATACTATTAACATCATGGCATAATGGCAGATTTTTATTTTTATTATTTATTAGATTATAACTGGAACTACAACTCTTATACTATGGACGAGCAAACAGACAAATCCTATTTAATCCTGAAGTGGGACACACCGGCTCGTTCCATCACTATTTCTCATAAAAAAACAGTCACAAACTGCAAATTTATAAACCCTTGACGGGCTTCAGAACCATATAGAAACGGGTTCAACAAACCAGTGGGAAAACCCTGAATTGGTATGCATAGAATTAGTCTGACTGTACCTTAATAATATTAATGACGACGGCAAAAAATATAAAAATGGGACATTTCGTGCTAAGGCTTGGGAAAACCACATTTTTTTTTTTTTTTTTTTTTTTTTCGAACGGACTAAAATGCTGGTATAATCGCCTAGCGATTTCCGACAGCGTTACCGGGCTACTGGCGAGCGCAGAAGGCGCTACGCCATTACAAAATTGGTTTTGTTGGCAACGAGCACAAGGGCACCACTTAGGTACGGACCTCGGCTTGGGCTGTTGCCGGAGAAGGGAGCTACGGAGAGACTCTTCGCCCTGAAGGGGCGTTAACGGGGAGACGTCTTCGACCCCGCCGCCGGGGTCGGTGTGATTGTGGAGTGTTTCCTGTGTCCGGACTCGATGAAGCGACCTCCGCCGCATTCGCGGCGGTGATCGTGTCATCTGGGTCACCTAAAACGTGTCTAGGTCTACGGAGGGTACGTTTAACGGGCGGATCTACTGGATAATCGGGTAGCGAGTTAATTAAGGGATTCGGATGGTGAGGAGCCGAATCATAAAACCGCCTGGAGGCGCGTTTCATGAATTCGGCTATAGATTCGAGTTCGAGATCTCGATGAAGATCGATATTACGCATGTACCACGGGGCACCCGTGATAGTGCGCAAAAATCGATTTTGAACTACTTGGAGGGGTTTTAAATTGATCGAATGAGCGAACGCTACGGAGGCGTAAGTCATGATAGGTCGTATGCAAGTTTTGTAAAGCGTCAACTTATTTCTAAGAGACATTTTACTCTTCTTGCATACGAGTGGCTGAAGGCGCGAAAGAATAAATTTGGCGCGGTTACGTACAGTGCGTACGTGTTTGACAAAGGATAGACGACAATCAAGGGTTACGCCTAAGTATTTAGCTGACTTCACCCAGGGAATGGGTTCGTCAAAGAGAGTGACGGATCTGGAAGGATTACGGTTACCCTTTGAAAAGTACACGGCGGCACTTTTCGTCGGGTTAACCTCTATCCGCCATTTACGGAACCATGCACCTAGTGCATCGAGAGCCTTCTGCAGCCTTATACACACCCGATCGGCGTTCCGATCGGATGTGTACAGGGCTGTGTCATCGGCGAATAGGGCTATTTCCACCTGATGGGTGCGAGGGACGTCGCTGGTGTACAGCGTATATAGGAGGGGAGAGAGAATGGATCCTTGAGGGACACCAGCTCTGATGGGTCTAGGGTCCGAAAGGGTACCCTCTACGCGATAGCGAAAGCTTCGATTGAGTAAAAAGTCTCGTAAGATTAGCACGAGCCTGTCTGGCACTCCGAGTTTGGATAGCTTGTAAATCAAGCCATTGTGCCAGACCTTGTCGAAAGCTTTCGCCACATCGAGAAAGATTGCACCAGTATCTGCCGGCCAGGTATGGTGAAATCGAGAGAGCACGTGCTCCGTTATGCGGAGCACTTGTTGGGGACAAGAGTGTCTAGCTCTGAAGCCAAACTGCTCATCGGGTAGGATTTTGAGCTCGGTAACGTGGGACCAGAGACGATTCAGAAGGAGTCGCTCGTAGATTTTTCCCAGGGAACTGAGGAGACTGATGGGGCGGTAGCTAGAAGGCTCTGTAGCCTTTTTGCCTGGTTTGGGGATGCCAATAACGGTGGCTTCCTTCCAAGAGTCGGGGAAAGTGCAAGTTGCCATAGCCGCATTGAAGATGCTGACTAGGAGGTAAATAAGGACGGTGGGGAGGGAAAACCACAGTAGAGCCTGTGATCTATTTATAGCGATACCTACCGCCAGCGCCGGCTATTTTTTGTCTTTATGGATATCCTTGTGACATTCAACTAGTTCCGTGAAAACCCCCAACGCGGAACTATACATAACTGTACTCACTGTTGGTATCGTAGTACTTACGAAAGTGTTACTCGTACTAACACTTTTGTCTTGTTAACACTTTAGGAAATTTTGATTAAAGAGGCTTTCCTTGGAAGCGCTAAATGCAAGTAACATAAGCTAGTGTATATTTTGACCCAGAAGAAATAGTAGTTCTTACACTTCAACAAAGACTTTGTTTTTAAAATATAGTATCGGATATAAAAACAACCATCCCATTTTAAACAATCATCTGGTTCCCATAGTCCAAGCTATGCTTAGTTTGGGGCTAGATGATGTTGTGTAAAAATGACCACAAATATTTATTATTATTTTCTAAATAAATGCGATATTTTAACACAACACAATGCAAGTTATTTCTTTATTTAAGGACAAAAAACTAATAAGTCCTAATACTATTAACTAATAAATAAAGCAAGCAATCTAGTTAATTTAAAATAAAGTTCAAGAGATATCAATACAATGCCAAGAAGTTGGTAATAGAAATAAAATATATCAATAATCTAGATAACAACTTACAAACTGATACAATAAGTAAAAGCCAATGCCATACTAGTCAAATCTAATGTCAAAAATAACAATTATATTAACCCGAAAAATGAAAATACTTTTTCGTGGTAGTCGGATTTGCGAAGTAAGTCGGAGAAAAACAATTAACGATGAGAGATATATGATTGAGTCTTAGAGAAAAGTTGTAGAACTTGATAATGTCCACAAAAAAGTCCAGGACAGCATATGTCTAACTTTTATATTTAAGTCACAAAAGTAGTCCTTTAAATAAAAATAATTTAAATCGTTACGTCGTGTTTATTGGTTATATTATCAATAATTATGAATTCTTATCAAAATAAGTAAATTTATCCTCTCAAGTGCTTAAAACAAAAGACTTTTCCTTTTTACTGCATATAATTTGGAGAGATAATACGACGTTTACCGCCCCACGAAGTGGGCACGGCTCAGCTAGTTATAAATCATAACTAAAGATTATTCAGCCAAGTAGAATTAATGGGATGGCTAATAGCTTGCAGCTATTTGAAGAGATACAACATGCATGTTGATTGTATTTGTTGATTACACATCTACCGTCAGTAGCAAACTTACAGTCGTTACTTGACTTGACTGACACTTGCAACTAAGTGTAACTTGCGGGTAAATATAAAATACTATTTAAGTCGTATTTAAGTAGCTCTTTGTGAAAGGCTCATCTGGGGAAGTACTACCACCATGCCTATTTCTGCCACCAAGTAGCTTGCTGTGTTCCGGTTTGAAAAGTGTGGGCGCCGGCGAAGTTACAGGCACATGAGCCATATGCTTCAGGTTAATGGACGCTGAGGAGTGCATCGCAGGGCACGTTCCTAACGAGTGTGACCTACAAGGCAATATTTTATTATAGGCGATGGTAACCACTTAGCATCAAGTTCTGCTCATCTGCTTGTTCCATCAGCAAGTGGTATAAAAAAAACTTATACTAAAGCATGTATCTAATTATCTACATTATCATACATTATTACAGATATGGAATATACGTTATAAATAACTCTGTATTCTGTCTCTAGGTATTATGTTGTATATTTATTATTGTTATTATTATATTTCACCCCACATTTGAATAGTACTACGAATAGTTGTGAATGAATAACGCCGTTCTAACAAAACAATAGGCAGTCGGCTCTTTAAGTAGAGCACAAGTGAAACAAATCAGAAGGCAAGTTGTATGAGTGATTGATATGGCATCTTGCCAAACTTGTCGGGAAAAGTTACTTTGTGATAGTGTACTCTAATATAACGATTATGTATAAGTGTAAATAAAGGTCATTCACTTTTGAACTAACTAAAATATCAAAAATGTATTAGATAAGTGTTACTAATTACTACTACTGTTTTGTTAGTCGTGAACACAAAAGTAGGTCAGTCAAACAAATTGCAAAACCAAATTACTAACGATTTATTACTCTCAATAAAAAGTATTGCCAAAATAATTGACACAAATGCAGCACAAATGTATTTATTTTGTTATCTGCAATCGTTTTTATGAGTCATTATGTTTAAATGTAATAATGCGCTTTCGTCTCTGTTAAAATAAATTATAAAATGAATCGAAAAATTAAGAGCTAGAAATAAGTAAATTGTGAAAGCCAATTTTTTGTCAGGTTTTCGTTAATACCGTGCATGTATATTGACGTGTGCTCCGGGAAATATCAGTCATGTCATACTGTACCCGCTATTAACCCTGCTAATGAAGAGAACCGCTCGAGAAAATGCATAAATGATTATGACAGAAATTGTTTTTATTTGCACGTGTGGTGCTCAGAATGCAGAACCAGGACACTTGCCGGCACAAGTTGAGCGAATATTTTTGCAATCGATATGTACATATTTACTATGAGTTAAATTCAAAACATGTTCATGATATTTGATAAAATAAAAATCGCGGATGATGGAATTCCGTGCATGGTGCTATGTACATAGCAAATGCGCGTGCGTTCAACATGACTCGTGACTATGATTATAGAGTTGCATTGTATCGTGCGCTTAATGCAACGCTAAGCTGCGTAATGTTCAGACAATGGCTTGCTTCTAACAGTGAAAACAGTCATCGTAATGCGGAAAAGAAATTTATCTATTCAGATAAAAGAAGACTCTTTGTTGTGTGATATATAAATTTGTCAACGATTGGCATTTGATATGGTTTGTGTCATAGTTTGTGTCGCCAATCGAAAGTAAAGGTGAGCGCGGTCATGAAGCTGTGCAGACTGCGTGCATGTGGAGGCTGTATTGCGGTCGGTTTCACCTCGCACTTGTATCTCGCGATCTCGTCGCTGGGGGCGTTCCACGCGCCTTTTTTGGAATAACTCGAGCAAATTTCGTCGGAAACTTTTATTTCGCTGCCCGAGCTGCACTCGAAAATCGGATTTTTATTTTAATGAGCCCGTTCTGCAGCTACCTCTCGCTCGCACCCACCGCCACTGCACTGAATAAATAAATGACTTGCTCTACTTTCTATGAGATCGTTTCTTTGGGCATGCCGAAAAGATTCGTTGCAGCACGCCTATACGAGCCTGGTTCCAATGCAGACCTGTATGAAAAGGTAACTTTTCTGATCGACGTACTATTCGTAGGTTATATATGTTGTAATACAGCTCGCTATAAAATCAATTTATGTAAAGTAATTTATAAATATTCCTTATTGAGCATTTAAAATGTTATAAGCTCTTGTAAATTTTGTAATTACACTGTACTATTAGGTCGAGTATCTAGGTAGTTCAAATAAGTAGGTAAATATAGTATGTAACCTACCGGACATGGAAAGGACTTGTTATTATTAGTGCAATGCACTTGCATGCGTCACCAAGCGAAGGACACGCTTTGTCTGGATCAGGTGGTCGGTAGGCAGAGGGGAAAAGGGGGGTGGCCGAGGCCGCTTCCTGCCACAGGACTGGTTCTGCGGTTTGAACCACTTTGTTTTGCAGTTTGTACCAGTTTCCAAGCACTCAAAACGAGCAACCTTATTGCCTGACGCACTCGTTTATGCACTTTATATTTTTAAGTTTATAATATTTAAATTCCGCCTTCTCGGTTTTACAAGTTTTGCAACATTGTACGCATAAACTGATGGAGTAGCAAGACATTTTAAAACACAGCTTTGGTTTTTAGATGCAAGCTCTTCATTTATGCAGGTTCTCTGACGCGAAAAGGCAATAACAGAATTATTTTAATATGTTCATATATTACTCCATCGGTCCATTACATACAACGTTTTCTGGAGCAACGACGTCGTCACGACATTTCCTACCTTCTATAAATATCTACCCTGACTATTTTAAACCATATAAGATTCATGTGGATCAATGTGATCCACATAGCAGCATTTATTGGCGGTGAATGATTTTGTAAAGAAATTCATAGATGCCAAAAGTTAATTTGACCTATGAATTAAAACTATAAAGCGGTTTAGTTCATACGCTTTAATTTAAAAAAAATCAAAACTTCTTTCAATGAGAAACGATTCGTTGATAAAAGCTTCTGTTTTCATGTTCATTCATTACATTATAAATATTTTTCAATAATTATTTTATTGTTACAGAAGACACAATCGGCTGAAACATCCTCAGGATTACAAGAAATCGCAAGGTAAGGATGTTTGTTATTAACTTTGCACTCTTTACCTGTAAGATTCCGCTATGAAGTTGTCAGAGGCTGTATCAAATTACACAGTTTCTGCACATAATAATGACGCGACCATTGCATGATTTTGCACCTAAGCGAAGGTGAAAGTCACCGGGCGGCAAGACATCTCGTCTGCATGCACCCTTTGCTTCCGGTAGTACTTGCTCAATGGAATCCTCAATAAATTTAATTTATGAATAGAGTAAATGGATTTTTAGCGCAAAACCGACTGTCTGGCTTTTAACAACACTCTACGCTTTAACTGCAAACCATGCATCAACCGTGCAGTATTTACTGCTACAACTTCGTGGTTTTCAACTCACCGAACATTTTATAACTCGATTTTTTGGGTTTTTTAAATTCACACACATTCACATCATAAGCATCTTATTATTCAAATATCAGTTCAATAATTAATTAATCAAATTCAGTATTGAATCTGTAGAGGATCGAACAAAACACAGCATTTAGGGCAACGTCAGAAGTAAGTTGGGGGTGTAAGTGGAGTTGTAGGGGTGCTATTTCGAAAGCCTTTTTTGATTTACATTAGAGAGCCGCGTTGTGTCTTTCCATAGGTACGCGAAGACTACCTACTCTCAGAATAATCAGATCCACGCTCACCCTCAACTTCTATCTTTTTTTATTAATTACCAAAAGGTGCCAACAGATGGCGTTACCAGTACCAAATATTCAAATACGACACAAACTAATTTTGTGGAAAAACATAAAGTAGGTAGGTAACTAGGTACAACAGTAAGCTGAAAAAATACATATGAAAAATATATCAAAATTAAATACTACGGCGTGTGTCGCCTACAATCCACCCTCTTAGTGCTGACTGACTGAGCTGATAGACAAATGAAAACAAACCAAAATTGAAAAGGTTCAGATCAGCACTAACATTCCTTAGGTTCAAGTAGTGCGACACGCGTCACTGGACGTCGCACCAAACCAGTGCGGGTGCGTATGTCCACTACTCGCACACGACCGTCGTCACCAGCATGGGCCGCACTCACTACTCCGTGCCGCCAGCATCCGCGTTCTAGATTAGGTTCCACTATCAAAACATAATCTCCATCTCGCAACGCTCTCTCTTCCCTAAGCCATTTCTGTCTAGGTATCAAAGTAGGAAGATATTCTTTTACCCACCGCGCCCAAAACATGTCAGTCAGTCTTTGTGCTATGCGCCATTGCTTACGTAGGCATAGATCATCGTTATCGTACCTACCGAATACGGGACTGTTTGAGGACGTACCTAGCAAAAAATGATTAGGCGTTAGAGCCTCAGGGTAGTTAGGGTCACAAGAAACGTGTGTAATAGGGCGACTATTAACTAGCGCTTCCACTTCAGCGAACAAAGTGGAAAGCGTCTCAGGGTGTGGAGCGCGTTCCTTTAGTACGGCTTTCAAGGCCGTTTTCACCGTGCGTATCATACGTTCCCAAGCACCACCTTTCTCAGGGGCCCCGGGGGGTATGAATCTCCACTCGATACCTCTTACGGTACCGTCTTCACGGAGTTTACTCTCATCGAGTTCCAACAGACTCCGTCTCAGCTCATTATCCGCTCCGCGCAGGTTCGTCCCGTTATCTGAATAGATAACGCTGGGCGTACCGCGGCGAGCGATCATACGTCTGAGTGCCATGATGGTGGAGTCTGTACTCAGACTCTCACTTATCTCCAAATGAATGGCACGTACAGTCAGGCACGTGAACATCACACCGTACCTTTTGAGTCTTTTTCGGCCGACGGTGACCTCCATCGGTCCGAAAAAGTCCACCCCCGTGTAGGTAAAAGGGCGATGGTTGTGATGCAGTCGTGCAGCAGGTAGGTCCGCCATGCGCTGCGGCTGCGGCGCGGCGCGGCGGTGGCGGCAGAGCCGGCAGCGCGCTGCGACCCAGCGTACAGTCGGCCGCAGCTTCAGAATCCAGTAGCGCTGCCGTAACTCATTTACGACGAGCTCGTTAGCACCATGCATAGCTCTTCTATGATGGTACTCAACTATCAATCGAGCTATTTGGTGACGACCATCGAGTATGGCGGGTCTCATAGTCGAGTTGGTAACACTAGCTGCGAAACTAATTAAAACATATCCATCGGCCCGAGTAAAACGCCAGTAAATAACTGCGGCGTA
Organism: Electrophaes corylata; assembly: GCA_947095575.1. Taxonomy (NCBI): domain Eukaryota; kingdom Metazoa; phylum Arthropoda; class Insecta; order Lepidoptera; family Geometridae; genus Electrophaes; species Electrophaes corylata. Next base: position 7,500,790 of record OX352703.1, read on the forward strand.
CGCTTTGATAGAAGCGTCACAAAATATGTGCAGCTGTTTATTTACGATCGACTCGGCACTACTACCTATACCTATACATGTGGGATAGCACTGGCTCCAACTATCAGCGTTGTGGTACCACCTAGGTATACGAAGTGATTTTAAAAGTTTTAATTCATCGAGCCACATCATCCACTTAGTGTGCTCACTTGAGTGGATGCGGCATTTCCAATCAACTTTTGACCTATGTACATCTTGAAAAATGATTTTACTTTTTATAACAAATGGCGATAAAAAACCGTGTATATCGTAAACAGACATAATAATGCTAAGCATTTTTGCTTTTGTAGGAGGCGTAGAACCATCTAAAATATCACTAGGTATCCTATCAAGCAAAATCTGAAACCCAAATGAATCATCGGCCGGATGCCATATCAAACCTAAAGTGCGCTCACTTGTATTCATAGCTCCATGTTTAAACTGCACAGCTGTGTGCGCAAGCGCTTCTGTAGGTATCGAGTCTAGAACCGGTTTACTATTACTCGACCATCCTCTTATCTCAAACCCTCCTTTTGCGTGAATTGAAGTTATATCATGAACTAATTTAATAGCTGTATTTTCATCGCACACAGAATGACAACAATCGTCCATGTAATGATCATTAATAATTACGTCCACGGCCTCGGGGTTCGAATCTTCGTATTTTAGGGCATTTTTATTTTTTATGTACTGCGCAATGAAAGGCGAGCATGTTGCACCGAAAATTAAACTTTGCATCGAACAAACTTTAATCGGGCTGTCTGGAGACTCTTGCCACAAGAATCTAAGTACATGCTGGTCGCTAGGTTGTATTCTAATTCTTAGAAACATATCACGAATATCTCCAATGATAACTATTCTATTCTCACGAAATCTAAGCATAATTCCGTATAGTGAATTATATAAGTCCGGTCCCGTTAGTAAATAATCATTTAAGCACACCCCATCTACTTTAGCGGCGGCGTCAAAAACTAACCGTAACTTACCGGGCTTATTCGGGTTCTGAACACCAAAATGTGGTATATACCAAACATGATCAGCTGAGAGTTCGTTATCAGTTAGTTCTCGAGCGTAACCATTGTCTAGCAATTTAGCTATCTCATTTTTATACCTAACGGCGTAGTCAATGTTTTTACGAAACTTACGTAACAATAACAGCTGACGCGAGTAGGCATTATTGTATGAATCAGGCATCATAAAATGATCTTTTTTAAACGGTAAACCTACTTCCCACTGGTTACCTACCTGACGTGCTGTGCTATCTAATATCTTGACAGCTCGAATATGATCCGTATTCTCACGTGATACAGGTGAAATTCCTATTAAATCAAAATTAAAAGAATTTTTAATCAGGTCATTAAGTTCGCTAATTTCCTGCACATCAGTGTCGCGAGAGTGAGCGAGATGGAAGACATTTTGTTCACTTACCCGAGGCTTCGAGGAGTAAGTGCGCCCACGGTGGAAACCATGGATGGTCCATCCCAATCGACAGCGTGATGCGTACAGCGAGTCCCTGTCTCCATGTACAATCTCGAGCGGGGCTATTAAAAAATAATTATCCTCACCAATAAGTAGCCGCGGTTTTACACTGGTATCGGTGCATATTTTATGCTTGATATGCGATAGGTGCGTACTATTTACGCCATTTAAAATAGACAAATTTTGTGAACACAATTTTAACTTGTCACATTTACGTAACTTACAGTCATAACCTACATTGTCATGTCCCGTTATTTCTACCTTAACACTAGGTACTTCCGATTGATAAACTGATAAACCGAACGCATCTGTAAACCTAATCGGGCGCGCACTAACACACTCTAAGCCTAAGGTCTCTGCTAGTTCGGCGTCAATCACTGACACTTCAGCACCATCGTCCAGGAGGGCGTAGGTATTCACTACGCCTTTAGGGCCACGTAATTGAACCGCGATCACTTTCAACAGCGCGAATTCATCCGGGGCAATGCTTGCGTCGTCACTATCTCGAGCGAAGTGCATCATAGACGCGTCGGGTGCAGTTACAGGTACTACAGGTTCCGGGTTCACGGTCACCTTATCAGCTGACGATGACGTCATCTCAGGTTTCGTCCAGTGCAGCAGGCGATGATGTGCCATGCCACAGTTATCAACGTCACACATAGGCGCGGGGCACATATCTTTATTGTGTCGAGTAAGTAGACAGCAATAACATAGTCCGCGCGTTTTGACATATCTCCATCTATCTCTGCGCATCGCACGTTTGAATATACGACACTCGGGCAAGGTATGACTGCCCTTCTGACAGAATCTACATACTGTGTTATCAGCTGCGACGACAGAAGAAGTGTAGACAGTACGGTGACGATACTTATCTTCAGTGCGCTTTGTAGGAGCGTCCATCGGCTTCTTGTCTCGCGGCTGAGTACATCCGACGACTGATAACATTTCAGCCTCCAACTTTAAAAATATAGCCAGTAACTCCAGTCTCGATCTGCCTTCACGTAGATGGTTGTAGGCAAACTCTGTCCATCTTCCTATCAGAGTGCTCGGCAATTTAGATATTATAGCTGCAGCGAGCTCTGGACTTCGAAGATAGTCGCTCTGGTCTAGTGCGCGTATTGTGGCCACGCAATTATTGACTTTAACAGATAAATTAATCAAGTCTTGTTGATAATAAGTAGGTAACGATGGTAGCTTTTTCAATTGCATCGTTATGTTGCTAATAATAATATCAGCTCGACCAAACCTGAGTTCCAGTGCTTCCATGACTGCTGACGGAGGAGTGTTGCCGATCAGCAAGTCAGTCACTGCTTCCTTGGCCTCACCTCGTAGAGATTTACGCAGTCTCCACAGGTTCTCACTGTCACTGAATTTACACACACGTGACGAATCATCGTAGGCATTTTTAAAATGTAGCCACTCAATACTGTCACCACTGAAGATAGGTAGCTCTCGTGGTGTGGCAAGACGGCTCAGAAGTCTATCCTCATGCTTAGGTACTGATGATTGGGTCACCAGATCCTTCAACGTTTGTGCTAGTTGTTGGATACCGGTGTCTTGCTGGACGGGTTCTGCACAGTTCGTGTCCAGCCACTTCTCCACGTTCTCGTGCACCTTCTTCTCGCTGCGAAGAGACGAATGGTAGGAGCCAGCAGACTCTTCAGATGGAGCGACATCAGTGCCGACGTGATGAGCTTTCTCACTTTCATGGTCGGCCTTGGCAAGGTCAGCTTGTAACTTCTTGTCAATTAACTCCATCTGAATCAAGGCTTTTGCTTCCGCCGTTTCTAATTCGAGTTGTTTACGACGTGCAACTGACGACGTAGTAGATTTCTTGGTGCAAACGGTGGTTTTCGAAGCACATGTTGATTGCTGCGCAGTACCGCGCGACGACATCTTGCCCGGTACTGGCGTTGATATGTATCCTTCTCGCGACGATGTAGGACAATCGGGGCCGCGAGGAAGAATCAATTTCTTGAACTCCATTTTCATAGGTGTACCATCCAACTTGTTGATTTCCACGAGTTCCTGGCGTTGACGGCGCGTGAGAACTTTTGATGGCGTGTCCGACATGACGACACTTCACTGGTTATCGATCGGGCTCGTAAGGACCAATTGTAGAGGATCGAACAAAACACAGCATTTAGGGCAACGTCAGAAGTAAGTTGGGGGTGTAAGTGGAGTTGTAGGGGTGCTATTTCGAAAGCCTTTTTTGATTTACATTAGAGAGCCGCGTTGTGTCTTTCCATAGGTACGCGAAGACTACCTACTCTCAGAATAATCAGATCCACGCTCACCCTCAACTTCTATCTTTTTTTATTAATTACCAAAAGGTGCCAACAGATGGCGTTACCAGTACCAAATATTCAAATACGACACAAACTAATTTTGTGGAAAAACATAAAGTAGGTAGGTAACTAGGTACAACAGTAAGCTGAAAAAATACATATGAAAAATATATCAAAATTAAATACTACGGCGTGTGTCGCCTACAGAATCAAATAATAAACTACTTTAATGATATTATTTCTATTAATAATTAACGATTAACATTTAAAACATTGGCTTGCTTTAAATCTAGATATTGTGCTCAAAACTACATCTTGTTCACACAAATAGGAAATAAAATTTCACTTGCCGTCGTAAATTAAATTGAAAAAGATAATCTTGATTAATATCTATCGTATTTTGCGCAATTTTTCGACAAAAGTAAATTATGAATTAAGATTAAATTATTCCTGCTAGAGTCTGTTTATGTGGATAGACAAATATAGATATCACTATTATTATACGAATAAGGAATGATAGAAATGCTTTTTTTCTCTTCCATGATTATTTTGGTTACGTAGGAAGGTATGGAGAAATAATTTATACGACTCTCTGAATGCAATTTATTATTCACCCCATAACTTCTATTAATTGATCTTTATATTATTCAAAATCATATTTTTTTTAAACAAAGCACCACTTGTTTTAAAAATAAATGAAAACAAACTTAAAATCCCATTGCAAGGTGGATCTTTATCAAGGTAGGTAGTACTAACGAGATTACAGCCATATAAAGACAAACCACTCAAGCCCTTATTAATACTAACCGAAAACAGCTAGGTAGATTATATATGTATACTGTATACATATTGTTATATGTGCATTATGTTAGCATAGAGTGTTTAACTGTGTATTATGTATGTACGTGTGATATACTCCACACCACACGTCCATACGTAATGCATAACATTATTATATACACTCTATACTAATACAATTACACTATAAAAAAAATGAATTATACCTACTTATCTCTTATATTTTAATTTAGTTTGATTTTTTTATTATTTCACCTGTCAGACAAGGTAGTAAATTGCCGTATCCCTGAACATGCTAAGACCCTGCGACACAGGCGTTGCCTAGTGCGGGGATCATCATTAAGATATAAATCTCTGCATATACACCAGCCAGTAATATATATGTCCTAATTAACCTTTTTAAATATGTACTAATGATGTGTTGTGTACCTATGCAGTCATAAATATACTTTCATTTAAAAAAATCGTATTTTAAGTATGTATTTAAAAAACACGCATAATTGTATTTTACCAGTTATCTGGTTCCAACAGTACAAGCTTGCTAAGTTTGGGGCCTAGATGACGTTGTGCAAAATTTTCCACAAATATTGATTTACTTATTTATATTCGTGCAGACTGTTGCTATGATAGTTGCTAGCCAATAAATATTAGGAGCATCTAATTATTGAAATTAATTAAAGATCTCACAATTTTTGCAAATTATTTGCATAAATATATCACGACGAACAAAACAACATCGCGGCGTTTTAGATGTCTGTAAGTAAGTGTGGTTTCTTTGCATATAATAACACTTTTGCTATGTGAAAGTTTCTTTAAAAAAGTCTGTGATTAAACATTTTAAGATTTTATAACTCGTGAAACATAAAATATTATATTATTAAAAACTCACACCTATCTAGGGGCTGTATTTTAAAGTTACATTCTATCAACGATATTACTGGTAACAACCAAAAGTCCAAACTGTATAGAAAAACATAATTTAATAGCTTCACGACTTTATTCCCCAGTCGCAGGTAGGGTATATCCCTCTTGAATATATATCCCATCAGATCTAGTACCTACTCGAGATTTATTTAAATGCCTAATGGGGTAGTCAGAAGTGCGATCATTGCATAATTTCTTCACCGTTTGCATCGCACACATACACATCGATGAAAAAATCCATTAATGCACGACTAGATTCAAACCCATGACCTTAGGATCAAAAGGCGGGGTCATTTCTACCGGACAGACCACTGGTGCAAATGTATGGGATTGACATAAAACTATCACAACGCCACGTGGTCTATTATCAACGAAACTAGAATCTATATAGGCTTTAATATAGACAACGCACAGCTTAAACCACTGGTCGTAGAGATTTTAAATTTTCAGGGCATATTCCTCTTGGTGCTAAGGTAATTCAACTTGTACCTAAGAGCATATATACATATACATATAGACATGCTTGCTGCCACGACAACCATCATCATCTCTTAGAGCTATGAAAATGCATATTATGTCAACAAAACATATGAGTATATCAATATTACATAGTCGACTACAACAAAAAACACAAAACTTAAAACTTTGTATTTCTGACTACTGGCATGTTGTTAAACCAGTTATTGTATAGTTTTACGAGACAGCGTATACTTGGTCACTGAAATTAGCTATACCTAACCATTTTGTTTTAAGCTTACTAATAGGTAGAACGATATCCGAAAACCTTTGTTTTTTTAAGCATGTCTTAATAGGAAAACCTGTATTTTATTAGTTTCTGGTTGTCCATTAGGAGACACATACAAGCTAATTAAATTTGCAGGAATTAAGTGAGTAAAACATCACTGTATAATAAACCGACCAAGTTTTATTCAACGTTTTAAATTAAAACGGAATTTAAATAATCAGGTTTTAAGCAGCATGCATAATGGTCTTTGGTTAATTAATTTTACGATTTCGATATTTAATAGAACAATATAGCTGTTTCGTATGCAAATGATACAGACGAGACAGAATACAATCAAAACTCGCCATCATTGATTTTGTTGTTATGTAACGGCTACTAATAAAACTGATTACATGTATCTTCCTTATTACCTCCGTAAAATACTGCAACACCGAATTAATTACCCCTCGGAAAATTAAAGATATTTTATGGCATACCAGTAACTATTATTGTATCAGCTTCGAGATCACTGATGGTCTAGTGACAGCCTTTTTATCATGGGTTCAAATCTGACTGTGTACTTGCATACATATTCCTATAAGAAAAAATATGTATTTACACATTATCAAGTCAATTAAAGTTACCACCAAGCTAACATGGCAGTTGTTTAGATAATTAAGTGCTTAGCCCCAACCAACATCTATTAAATCCTTATTAGATTCAGTTTCTCTTTTTAGTAAGTATAATATATTTGTATCAAAACAATATTTTCTTAACTTTAACACGATTCACGTAAAGCTTAATCGCTTTAATATAAAACTCAATATCGACAAGCTGGGAGTGCGCGTTGAAGTCTTTTGTATGAAAAATATGATTGGGTAGTGAGCAATGTCGAAATATATTTTAATTAGGCAATTTATTGTCATCGTAAACTTGAATGACCTCTGCAGGACATAGGTCTCCTTAAAATTCAGGAGTGTATTAGTCATAGTCCTCACACTTGGCAGGCGGATGATTGGTGATCAGGTGCTGCGGCTCATGGTGCGTTTCCTTAGTCGCCTCTTATTACGACATCCATGAATAGTGACCGAGCTATCCTCTTTTATGCTAGAACCACTACGGATTTACTAGGCGATTGATTTGCACTTATTACGTACGATCAAAGTGCTTACGTTTTAAGTTAGGTACGATCATAATTGCTGTGTACTAGGTATTTTCTATGTATTATAAAAAATATCTATGTATGTAATGTACTGTATTAAGTATAATCAGTCATCTAGTACCCATAACACAAGCTCTGCTTAGCTTGGGCTAGATGATGCTGTGTGAATTGGTCAGAATTATTATTATTTTTAAAATTGATAAATGTTTTAGGCATCACATTGTGTACAAAGCACCAAACATTGTGTGTCAGGTTATGCTTTAAATAAGTAAGTGAATCCTGCTTTGGCATTTATCTCGACAGTTCTGGCAGTTCTTTGTGCCTTGCTTGTTACCTGACATTTATTTTAATAACAAGGTATAATGATTGTGTTATAACTACGAACCGTTTTACGACTCGACGGAGTTATTGCTGTACTAAAGTTTTATAAAGCGCGCTCTCAAAGTGATATCTGTTGCAAATTACAAAATATCGATAAACAATTTTACTTTTAATATGTTGACCTACATTGTATGATTGGCTTAGTTTTCTTGGACTCATAACCAAAAAAACATTGACATACTTAGTTATTTTGTTCTTCGTTCATAACAAAGGCCTCATTCTCTACATTTAAAATAACTATGCATTGGAATTTTAAAAATAGCTTGGATCTTTATCTTATATTATTGCTTTTTAATCAACAGTTTTATCAATACCTGTTTTATACTGGCATCTCCTAACACGTTCCGTAGAGCTATAAAAATAAGGACATATAAAAAAGCTGCAAGTACTCGGAAACTCTATTGGAACAATAATAATATAGTGTCAGTGGTAAAGTGGAACAAGGAACTCGCGTAGTGGTGACTGGTACGTTGAACCTCAAGCCTTTGCGTGTGAGTAAACGCACACAAACAAATCACCTCAGATACGCACACTGCTTTATGACAAGACACTATAAGTACACAAGATTCCGTCGTGTGCGACTAATAAAATGTGTATTTGTAGGTACATTAATCTGATTCATGGTAAGATAGGTAGGTTAGGTGCATGTTTTGTGTTGCTTATTCTATCATATTTCGTTACAGATGTAGTTATTGATAAAATAGGTATTCTAGCTTTTGGAGCTTCTTATATACACTTGCGTATTTTACAATATAACATCGGTAGGTAAAGTAACTCAATTAAATAATATATTTATTATTATAAGCCTATGCTTTTTCATTTCTGAAAATGATAGCGAGCATTAGTGGAGCACTAATATTGAGAAATCGATGCTTAACTTCAGTTTTGGAAAAACCAAATACCAATTTTACTTACACTCTTGATGAAAAATATATTAGTAGACATTCATCATCAACAGCCTGTAGAAGTCCACTGCTGGATATAGGCATCCCCTACACGTTTCCAGGAAGAACGATTCTGAGTCTTTTCCATCCATCGACTTCCCGCGGTCCTAACAATGTCGTTAGGTCATCGGGTAGGACGACGTCCTACGCTTCGTCTTCCTACTTCTTTCTGAGTTCTTGGTAGACAATTCATAGCACTGTTCAACCAAAAAGTAAGTAATGCCCAAAAACTAAGTAAGACCCAAACATAAAACAAACATAATTATTATGTTCAATGCGCAAATGTTTGTATCTACTGTAGCTAAAGTATAAGGAAAACTTTTCGCCCCTGACCTTATTTGCGGAACTCTGTAGAACTTAAATAATTTTATATAGATAGGCACACTAATTTCCATTTATGTGCTTTTATTATCATATTGTTTAACTGTGTATACTTAAGGAGTTTTTTTTGGGTGAACATTTTTACACAGTGTCTCCTAGTCCCAAACTAAGCATAGCTTAACCAAATTAATGATAGACTACTTATATACTTTTTTTTTGTAAATATATACTTAGGATAAAAAAAATATTATGATTATTATATTTTGTAAAGTATGTATGTCTTATATTACTTTACCTACGTATCTGCATAAGTATAAGTGATGATAACTATTTGATGAGACACAATTATCCCAACACATATAGCCAATCATTGCGGAATCTCGCGTGGTGGCCGCTGTGGCCAGCCATGCTGGCGTGCGTCCTTGCTTTGCTGCTTGCCCAACACATACTTACCTCTACATTACCCACATTAGCTTCATGGCATTAAAAGCTTTTTTTAGTGCACGTATTAAACTGAAAAAAAAAGCACTATTAAAGATTGTTGTAATCTCAGAGTACTAATAAACGCGTTAAGTGCACACAAGATCATTTGTCAAGCGTTGGTTGGGAGAGTGTTAAATTTTGAGAAAACTCTTCATAATTACTTTGTCTTCACGTCTCTCAGTCACGTTTCTTTTTAAAGTATGCAGCTATTAAAACGATGACTATTATTCAAACTATAGCTATTGCTTCGCGGTGGGTATAGCTTTGCATAGGACCCTTCGAAAATCTCCCAAAGATGTCGTAAGACTAAAAAAAAGCACTAGTAGAGCATCTCTGTGTAAACACTAATCCGCCTGCCAAGCGTGGTGACTATGGCAAACCCCCTAAATCGAGGCCTATATCCAGCAGTAGACTTATTTATGCTTAGAACGATGGATCAAACTTCACTATTCGTACCTTACACTTGATAAGCCCTTCTATAGTTAGTTTACTCCTCAGTGGTATAAAGGTTTCAAATTTGAAATTGAACACGAGTCTAGCAATGATCGCTGACCTTTGTCAATTAAAATTTCGAAATTTATTGTATGAGATGCGTACATGCAATGAATATTGTTTACCAACAGTGATAACAATAACGTTCGTAACAAACACCAAGGTTAAAAAACACAGCACAGTTATTTGTCTAATGCTAAAAAACAGCTCTCATCTGTATTAGAATTTATACATACTAACTGAATTCATCACCACCAAAATTATGGACAATAACAAACTTATACTTCGAAATTATATTAATGAACTTAATGCAATACTTTGTTATATGCGATATTACCACTTAACATCTTACCTCTGGTTGTTCTAATGTATAAGCATACGTTTGTATTAAAAAGCAGCCACACACTATTAAATAATTTTATAACAGTAAAAATGACTAACAAGATTCTTGTTGGAAACTCAGTATTGGCCAGTTTTATCAATCTGATACTAATAATTTATGGAGGTTTTGTTTGCCGTTCATAATTTGATTATGATCTACAGAATATCGCCTGAGTAGTTTTGAGATGGGTTAGCTTTAACTCTTGTAATGCACTGCAACTTGCAAAGATTCAAAAGTTCCAATTTGCCCAATTAAATTAATATGTACAACAAATCCACAGCATGCTTATATAGTTTTATAAAAGGCTTACATATTCGAAATTTCTTTCTTCAGAGGTTTTTATAAATTAGTAAATTTCTGTCTAAGCCGTTCAATGCATTGTATAGAAATGCCGGAATAAACACATTGCCGATAACACGCATACCGAATTGAACAAAGTAATAATGAATGTCATTGTTCAACTCTTATTGCGCAAGGCCACAAACTCAATTTGTAAATAATGCCAGTGACGTAACAGAAACACTATTATAATTCGATTATTGTATTTCATATAATTGTCAAATTTAAGTAGATAGTAATATAAAAAATTGCTTGTAGCTCACAAGCAATTTTTTATATTCTAGGATTAAATTATGGTAAAATATGGTATAATAATGGTTATAGGGTCTACGATGAATTGATTTTAGGAGTAGTAGGTAAGTAATGCTTATTTTTACATTTATGATTACCTACTTAGGTATTTTTACTTAAACATGTCGTATTGTGCGTAAACATGCCTTTGAATCTATTATACTTACATGATTTATGCAGCGCTTGTATTATTAAGAGTGTAAATTTTTTAGTAGGCTTGCCCAACACCTATCGGTGCTGGGCAAGCCACATCCGTCAGCCTTCTTCACAGCTTAGTCAATCTAATCCATAGCAAAGACACTCAATACATGTAAAAAGCTAACTAATCATAACCCGCCCAAACTTCTTAATACGACCCCTACCAATGTGCTTAACCTTTAAACATTTTCTTTGTGGCTTTGTAATTACTTATTACAAAATGCCCAATTTAAATTAAAGAATGACAACTTTGATCGCAGCCATAAACTTCATCATCAAAGTATTTCTAAAGTTCTATCCTATTTTATATTTAAGAACGGCCGCCGCGGTAGCAATCCTCTACCGCGCAGACATTTCTCATTGCTACTTGAATTTGAGGCATTTATCTAACATTCCGTAATATCCGTTAGGACTAATCCAATGCACACACAGAGATACTCGTAGTAAAGTAGTAAAGGTGGTACCATACGGAATGCACACATAGATAAATAAACTAACACACGGAGACACACGTGCGCAGTGGTACCGAATGAGAACCGACGCGATAGCGCGGGCGCGGAACGAGTTCGGAGCGACCTGCTGCAAGAAAGAACTCAGCCAAGGACGCCGGCGTAACGGTGCGGGTGCGGCGCGACTCGGTCCCGCTACGCGCGTCACTACCAGGACCCGGGATATCCCTCACTATGCTTACTTATACATACTGATCTATTTTTAAGTCCTGGCTTAAAGGTTGGTATTAGTTTATAGAGCGAGTAGCGTTAGACACGTACGTACCTACTACGAGTAGATATATATTTAATAGGTAGGTAAGTAGAGTAATTCTTTACAAATTACCTTCCAACATGTTTTATATTTCAAAAACAAATTGAAGTTTTTTTTTATACAATGTACTGATGAAACAAGCATATGGCCCACCTGATGTTAAGTGGTTACCATCGCCTATAACAAAGCATTGTTACAGAGAAACAATGGTAACTCAGATTAGGTATGAGGTTCCTTCCTTTACCCTAGTAAGTTTAAGTCGGCCTTAGTTTACATTGTAGAGTTTGAAGAATTGGCTTACGTGATTATGATAGACGTGCCCTAAATGAAGCATAATTCTAAAGAAAATCCAATTTTAAGTTCCTTCGCTCGGCCATCGACCCTATAAACCTTATTGCGTGTCTCGCTTACGCTCCTTTGGTAAAGTTATTTTGTCTCACAGTCACGAAAACCGCTGTTCTGTCTTTATTTTGTTCCATTACGCGGCCAAGAACAATGACTATTCGTCGATAGCAGAGCATTCCTATATCTGTTCTTTTCATACACGCGAAAGAGTGTAGTGTCTTGAGCGAGACGAGTAGCTTTTAGAAACGCACGACCCACGATTGAAGCTAAATATTTCGGATTCCTATTGGACCGTCCGCGCTGAGAGCTTAAAGATGGCCACTCGATGACTGTTTTCTCGTTACGATAACCTAATTTTATTCCATTACCTCGGTAGTTGTTCTGCTTAAATTTCAATAAAGCGAATGCATTAAGTTCGAATCGAATGTGAGGAGGTAAAGAGAGTAAAAAGATACCGACCTCGTGAGCGCATGTTCGCACGCCGTCGTACTCCCCCCCCCCCCTCTCCCCCTTCAACCTCCCTCTTGCTAGTGCTGCCACTGCGCCTTGCGTAGCCCCTCTACAGCGCACACGCGGGTGATTCAACTGTGTTTGTTCGGAAATATTGAAGGTTTGCCGGACGTCTACTGACACGGAACTACCTTCAGCCCATGCGTATTTCCAGGTATTATTTTAATAGCTGTAATAAGAGTAGGTAGGTACTTTTACGTAAGTATATAGAGCACATTTGGATTTAACTCTTTTTGAAAACTTTTTTTTTTTTTTTGGCATCTAAGTATTTAAATATAATAATAATTATAATGAAACAAATAAGTTAGTTTTTTACACATATACGATAAGCGGTCTTATTGCTGAAATTACAAAGACTTGGGGAAAGTTTGAAAACCTACATATTCCACAATTTCCAATAACTTCATGCAGAAGTCACGCACGTTTTCCCTAGTGTTATGATCAAAGAAATAAACACCTAACACAGTTCATACACTTGAAGTAATTTGCAGTTTGTTCATTACCTCTCAATAAGTGCTCAGATATCGGCTCTGTGTACTATAACGGGGAGAACACATTGTTCAAAAGCGGTTAACCTGTAAATTTACTTTGAGAACTCCAAATAACACTCCAAAAGCGCCCTATCTCAGCTCCCAGCTGAATTCGGCACTTTACCTACTTCCCACTTTTGTTCGTCGTTTTTCAGGTTTTAAGTTTGAGAATATTTTTCTATTTATTTATCATTAACTATCACAGGTTTATCTAATTAGACTAATAAGTAATCTAAACAAATATACATAATTAAAATAAGTATGTCAAAAAATAAAATAAATAAATATAATAGAAAAGATTGTTTAACAACCAAAACACTGAAAATAAGCTCACCCATTCTTATTCCTTGCACAACTAACTAGAAAAGATCCCAACAAACAAACATTGTTCTTCTCTATAAGGGGGACAAATATTGCTAAGGCAATTAAAGAGCAACCCTCGTGTTACATGTGTATAAAACTATTCAAACCGTATCGAAGTGAAACTCGACTAACCCCGCCACCCTAACAAGCTGGTTTCCAACCCTGATTCTCTACAACCATGCAATCATTTTCGTACCTTTTGAAATCTGTTAGAGTTTTCACGGTTAAATCTAAGCGGCTTTAGTAGTTTTTCGCTTTGACCTTTAAAAACGGCATTGTTCCTTGCCATCACAATCACTTCACTGTCTTGAAAATTATTCGTTTAATTTTGACAGCGACAGTGTTAAATCGTGTATGGTCGAGGATGGCCTATCGTAAATTTAACAAGAAAATAAAATATGGTAAATGCATAGAATAAGTAGTCCATATTCTTAGGGTAAATAATTCACATGGCGCCATCTAGCTCTATCTTAACAAAACTTGTTTAATGAGAACTGATCTAGCTACTGGTAATAGAATTTAACCTGTTGTTTTTTTGTACTTGGTAACTTGTTTGTGGGGTAAGGTTCTCTCGATAATCTGGCTTTACACGTGGATGACGATTTTATTTTTGTTTCATTTTTACATATATATCTGACTTTAGATTGAAGTAAATCCTGTTCTATAATGCCTACTAGTTCGACCCCAGTATCACAGAAGATAATGAATATTTAAATGCACTTATACTAATGATCTATTTCGGAAACTAAATATAAATAAATTTTAGTAACTGATATATATTTTATTTAAACTGTTCATATTGAAACAATCAACACTTGTTTATTTATTCGTTATAATTCCCTAAAAGACGCATAATGTAATGGACGAATTAATCAATACCATACCTATACATCATTAATATAGTCTACTCATAACTACGAGTAAAATCCAGCGAAACCCAGCTTCTTAAAACTCTACAAACTTGAACTTACGCTGTACCTTTTTTAAAAGACTAATTGACGCACGTGACTTGGTCCACGTGAATCTATTTTCATACAATCTTTAACTTCCACTGGACTGAATCTCGGGAATTCGTTAGAATAACTTGTACACCTAATACTCCTTTAGTAAGCTCCTTCACTAAGACAAACCTACCCTGAAAATTTTAAGTTGTGTTTCAAGTATTGTTTGACATATATATACATCTCTATGACACGTCAGTCATATAGTTGACCTGAGTCGGTCAGGACAAAGGTATTTTACAAGTGGTATATATTGATTTTTAGAAATTCCTCTCTTAGATAAATTTCGATCAGTAAGCGATGTTAATATATCAATACAAAGTTTTTTTTAGTATTAAATAATATACACTTAATTTTTATTCAGTTGTATAACAATCTAATTCAAGTCAAATCTAATTAGCAAACTCTTATGTTATTGACTGACAATTAACGTACAACCTAAGTGATGTCGCTTATCAGCGGGTTTTGACTTTCGATAGTTCAGCGGAGTTGTTCCCCTCTGTGTACAGAGGGGGAAAATGGAACAGTTTAGGGAAGAGCGCGCACTAACCTTTATCTGGAGTCTGGGACAGGATGCAGGCAGGCTTTCCTTCTTCTGGTCCACTGCGCTGTATAGTCCTAAACTATGACTTTGCCAGGTTTAAGATGTGGAGGGTAGCTCACCTCACAGGAAGTTTCCTGTTATAGTGTAGGGTGGCAGTAATAAACGAACTTCTACAATTCAACAGCTGGGATTGAATTTTATATGAAAATAGCTTCACATATACGAAGCAGAGCGTGAATACACTACTTTATAATAAAGTATGAACTTCTGAAATTCAACAGCTGGGATTGAATTTTATATGAAAATAGCTTCACATATACGAAGCAGAGCGTGAATACACTACTTTATAATAAAGTATGAACTTCTGAAATTCAACAGCTGGGATTGAATTTTATATGAAAATAGCTTCACATATACGAAGCAGAGCGTGAATACACTACTTTATAATAAAGTATGAACTTCTGAAATTCAACAGCTGGGATTGAATTTTATATGAAAATAGCTTCACATATACGAAGCAGAGCGTGAATACACTACTTTATAAAGTATTAATATTCCATGAAAAATGCTCAAACCAAGCTGGAAAGCCTAACAAGTTCATTTAATCTTATTTTAGTAGCAAATACTTTTCACCTAGATGATTATTTTAAAATGTTTGTGTATTTTTAGTCACATCAAATTAAAAATAACTTTTAGATACAGGATGCACCTAGTTTTTTCGTAGACTTTATTCAAACTATTGAAAAATTATTTTTTCGTTGGTACTTTCAATTTATCAAAAGAGAAATCAACGTAAGCAATATAAATAATTTTGAAGATCAGATTTTATGAATCAACATAGGTACCTACTCAGACATTTTATGAAAGAGGTTTTAAGTTCAATCAACAGGTCAAGTGCTGTTTTGATTTTCTAATCGTACTTATAGTTATTATTCTGTATAAGAAGGTACATCAACATTGCATTTTCGAGTGGGTGTGGCATCTAAAAAGTGATTTTATATCCATCTAACTGGTTTAGACATCATTTGAATCCAGCCAACCATAAAAATCTACAAAATTTAAATACGTTTGACTTTTAAACATAAGTCTTTTTGTTTATATACAGGACTAAGAGATCCTTTCGCGCAAACGAAATAAATTTACCAGCTGCAGACGATGGGTTTTCGATCAATCCTACAATACCTACAATCCTACCTACAATCTTGGTAAAAATGATTTTGGGTATTTTAGCTAAACATGTTACTAACCCGGTTTCTAAATAACCTGCGTAATTATTTTTTTAAGTCATAAGTATCTTTAATTTTCCTTGGGTATATGTTTTACCTAATCTTACCTTAGTTATGACTCATTATTAAAACAGTTAAAAAAATTAACAAGACTTTTTCCCTTACAGGCGACGGTCGGTGAATTTTTCCACATAGATCGCCCTCTTCAAACCGTCATCGTCATGTATGTTGTTATTTTCTGTTGGCCTGTTGCATTTTTACAACAAAAAAATTATAGCCAAAAGTTCGTTGCATTTTCTATGTTTATTGTACATAGGTACAGATAAGCGATCGGCTCGAGGCGTTAGGAAATAATAAATATTTACGAACAAACGAAAGCGACCAACAAAATCTTTGTTGGTTGTGTTATCTAATTATTCTCCTATTATCATTCTTATTTTTTTAAACATGTTTTGATTGAAAGTGACTGATAGCTTATCTTAAATCGAAAATTTTAAATTCATCATGATCATAGTATTAAACTTCCCAAATGTTTTTATGACTTTAAAAAATCCATTGAAATATTTTGATATAAAATTATTTTAGGGCTTGGAGGCACGTCAAAACATTTCATTTGGCAGAATCCACAGTACACAACATCCTTGCTAGAATCCGAGTTCACGGTGTTTTTTTTAATCGTTTGAGAGCACTGGCGCAGCATTGCGTTGATAATTTACAGTAAGGAAGGACGAGAACATAAAAATAAAATTAACAACAATTGCAATAACGGTTATTGGAATTCTTAATATTAAAAACTTTTTGTTTCAACATATAATGTAATTCTGTAGATCGTTTGCAACTGTGGAACGAATTAACAACCAATATCATATCACACCAAATACTGATCGTGACCCGGCTCCAATAGAATTTTGTCTTGAAACGACGATTGCACTAGCCAGATATCCCAGATCCAAAATACATGTTTATAGATCAACTTTAGTATTTTGATATTTTTTCTTTGTATGACTTGCTGATGGAACAAGCATATGGCCCACCCGATGTTAAGTGGTAACCATCACCTAAACCATTGCTTCGCAGGTCACGTTCGTTAGGAACCTGAAACATAATTACACATGTTTAACCTCACGTGCCTCTCATTTCACAGCAAGCCGCTTGGCGGCAGAAATTGGCTGTAGTACTTCCAACCCTTAACTAGAAGCTTCAAAATAACCGTAATATAGATCTCGAATTAATACGTTGCGGCATCACAAAGATCCCAACATCACGACATCGACATAATAATATTAGTCGGAAGGACGTCCATTATAACTTTATTCTCTCTCAAGATGCATTTGTTAATTAGTTATGACTCAAAAAGCATTATACTTTACAGCTTTATGAAGGCATTGCGCTGTTATACGTGCATTGTGCGTCAGTCCACTTACTAAATGACTAAAACACGTAGCGTAGGCATAGTTAGATGTGCCAGTATTTTAGCCAATATATTTTCTCAAGTCTAATCCATTAAGGATTTACGAGGGAACTGGCAGAGTTTCGCAAAACTGATTGCTGTACAGAGCTTTGAGATTAGTTCGCGAGTAAGCCGTGTCCAATTTATCACAAATGTGCATCGGTTTAAGTTGTACTTATATCAACTAGGTATCACAGACCGGAGATGTAGGTTTAGGATCAAGTTGCAGGTGCTATTCCTAACCATAACTTACATTAGCAAGCTTTGAACACAACAGCGTTCAGTCCAACATGTGGTCGTTCAACCAAGTGGATGAAAATTTGGTGTATTTTACATTGAAATTTAGGGTTTTAGGGTTGACAACCGATGTGGCGCGGCGGGCGAATATCCGCCTGCGACGCAGAGGTTGCGGGTTCGATTCCCGCCTTGGGATAAATGTTTGTACGATCTGCAAATATTTATTCCGGGTGTTCTGGGTATTTTCTATGTATAATAAAAATATCTATGTATGTAATATAATATTGTATTAAGTATATCAGTCATCTAGTACCCATAACACAAGCTCTGCTTAGCTTGGGGCTAGATGATGCTGTGTGGATCGTCCGGCATTATTTATTTTATTTATTTATTTATTTATTCCCGCTCGTCCCCACATTTCGTCCCCTTAAACATCATAACCTTATGTGGCTAGTTTTTTTTGGTAATTACAAAAAATTATAGAAACAACAGAAGAAATATATAGCAGTGTGGTATGCGGTAGTGGCCCGATTCGATGGCAGTGTTATTACCAACATCAATTTAACCACTTACATGTATGGCATATCTGTCTTGTATGCTTTTGAAAAAGAGTGCATGTGCAAAATGCTATGTTTGAACGTACCTCTAACTATCCCTTTTAGGTATAGTCAGTGATTATTATTGTGAGTGAGTGATTATTGTGATTTTGAGTGATATTATTTTGGGCGTTATTTTATTATAACATACACAAAACATAGCCTAAGACAGTTTTTTCAAAGTTAATAAAGAATATTAAGTGTGAGAGAATTTGTGTAAATGAGAGTCTCTTTTTCTATTTTACATTCATCTCAAAAAGTTAAAACTAAGTAAACTGTCAACCAATAAGATGATACACTATTTGATAGATCCTCGAACGTTCTAGGAACCGGGCATTACTCCTTTAATCTGTCACTTTTAGTGTGTATACATAGGTTAATAGTGATTGTGAACGGCATATTCATAACGTACGTTACCAGCAGTGTACACACGACCCGGCACGAAGTCTATCGCGCATCGATTACGATTGCTAGTTAAGCGAGAGTGTATATTATGGTAAATCGTTTGGTGATCTCTACAACATGCTAGCAATACTGTATCCACGTCATTTGTAAGCATAAATGAGCACGAATCTAAATAAATATCTAAAGCAAATACGTTCGTATAAAATACGTATAAATTATTAAGTTCTGTAATAAGGTAAGGTTGTATTTTGTAATCACTGTTTTGTAAATATTTCTGTATACAATAAAGAATTTAAAAAGAAGGTTTAAGTTCCACAATTAGGAATAAAAGAGTTATAAAACGGTAATGTACTTGTTAACCTGTGCCCACTTTGCTAGTAAACATTTTTACTTTAAATTTTTCATCTTAATATAACACTCAAAAATAACGTGGCTATCTATTGGTAAAAGAATTTTTAAAATCAGTTCAGTAGATCCAGAGATTTCTCTCTACAACCTCACAACCTCACAAACTTCACCTCTTTATAATATTATTAAATAAAATGTAGATAATTTATGCTAAATGTCCACTGTCCATGTCAACCCAAATTTTTCTTGAATATAATTTTAGAGCTTTTATCTATATTTTTTAATGTGCACAACTAATAAGTTGTGTAAAAGATAAAAGTATGTTTGATAAATGTCAATATATAGAGCAATATTAAAGGAAAGTTAACCAAATAAAATGGTTTTCACTTAAAACCAGCCCCAAATTACCTTGATAAACGGCTCGAGGAATGAACCCTTCAATTAAAACGTATGAGTCCGGTTTTTCTACAGCCGTATAGGTGGAGTTGTCATTCTTATGAATTGTAATATGGCTACGTACATTACGAAAGCGGCTCTGTAAGTGTCACAGATAAAATAACAATTGACATGCTGTTTTTAATCTGCTTTTCTGAGCATCATGCGGAAACAATTCGTATTAGAATGGACGGCTGCACCGTGTGGTCCAGAGATAGGCTGCCCAGAGCACTTTCCAGAAGCCCAAGCATACGAGTATATCTGACATGACACATAAAATAACGTTTAACACAAGCTTACAGTAAGTACTTGTTCATTTAGAGTAAACTCAACCTTTTACACAATTAATCAACAATAACTGCTTTTTAGGGTTCTCTACCCGAAGGGTAAAACGGGACCCTATTACTAAGACTCCGCCGTCTGGCTGTCTGTCTGTCTTTCTGTCTGTCTGTCACCAGGCTGTAACTCAAGAACCGTGATAGTTAGAGAGTTGAAATTTTCATAGGTGATGTATTTCTGCTGTCGCTATAATAACAAATACAAAAAAAATAGAATAAAATAAATATTTAAGGGGGCTCTCATACAGCAAACGTGTTTTATTGCCGTTTTTATTTTAGTTATTGGTACGGATCGCTTCGTGCGCGAGTCCGACTCCGGTTTTTTTAATAAAAGTCTGCGTGTAGCTATTTTCAAATAAACTTCAACCATCGCTGTAACCCTATAGGGGTTGAATTTTGGGAATTCCTTTCTGAGTACATCTTTACGCACAAAGACAAATCTACCCTGAATATGTCAAATCTCTACAACCCGCCGTTTGGGCTATACGCTGTCTATAAAGTCTGTCAGTCAGTCAGGACAAAGATTCTTCTAATTGGTATAGATATACCTATTAAAAATTCACCGTGTCTAATTAAAAAAAACTTTTACGATCTTGGTTGGTTCTAATAATTATTTTAACTGCTTATATATGCTTATATATATAATATTTAAATTAGTTAACTACTGTTATAAAATAGGGGGTAATTATAAAATGTGATTATTTTTATGCATAGGTAATACAAGAAAACGTTATTATTAATAATAACTGAGGCTCGTCGGCAGTGACGAACTGTTTGACTCCAAGCTCTACAGCCTCGAACACCGTCGACGAGTGGCTTGCCTTTCGGTATTCTACCGCATACATTTCGGAGAGTGTGCGCAGGAGTTACACGACCTGATTCCCCCATCACCCTTTTACCTTCGGACGTCAAGGCGTACGGATAAGTGCCACCCCTTCATGGTAGATATTCCATCTTTTCGTACCAAGCGCTTTGCTTCCACATTTATTGTACGAACTGCCAAGGTGTGGAACTCCCTACCACCGTCGGTATTTCCGGATCACTACAACGTCGGAATTTTTAAATCAAGAGTGAACAAGTGGATTATGGCTAAGCGTGCTCCACCTTAGGCTGCATTTTCACTTTCCATCAGGTGTGATGGCAGCCAAACGCTTAGTTATCGTTAGTAAAAAAAAAAAAAAAAAAAAAAAATAAAGTCAGCTCCACTGCTGTTATCTGCACAATGTACGCGTAGATACATGGTACGATACAAATTATCAATTTCTTTGCATAAATTGAATACTTAAAATGAACAAAAAGTTTGGCTTACTTCCAGCTAGCATAATTATAAATGTAATAAATTATTCGTGGTGTAATAAGACCACTCGCGAAAACTTTGGGGTCAAATTACCCGTCAGTAAAAATAAGGTGTCCCATACAAAATAAGCTGTTCAACGCCTACGTTGTTTATATTATTGGGTACTGTCACCCCCGAAGTTTTGAGGAGTGGTATATAGGTACACCCGGTATGCGTTCAACAAGAGAATATCCTGAATATTGTTACCAATTAAAGAGAAGCCGTTATCAACAGAGTAACGATCTGCTTCGACGGTTTAAATTGCAAAACAGCTCAACAGTCACATCCCTGGCCGGATTCAGCGTCTTCGTTACTTGACGAGGCTTAATTGGCGAGAATGTCCGGCGTTTTTCGACGGCTAGCGGCCTGGGACCGACTTAACATTTGCTCTTTCAAATATGCCTCACAATAGGCTACTTGGGTAATAAACAGATGGACACTAAATCTTTCAGCACAGAATGTACAGATCTATATTAATCGATAGGACGTTAAATCCGATGTTGGTAATGGTCAGTCCTGGGACGGTGTTCAAGGCTGAGCAGTGAAAGGATTCGTCGCGAATCTGGATCATCCCAGCATCCGCGACCTATTGCGTGCATTGCCATCGATTTCATATTTTATAGTAAGTTATATGGCATTCGCTACTGTGCATTCTTCTGTTTAGTAAGTACCGCTCAGAACATATCCTATTCATATTTTAACCAACTTTTTATTTCCATGTAACACTTATAGAAACTGCCAAAGATAAATAGTGCTTACATTTTTGTCATCTTTTATTATCAATGGGAAATGACAAACAGTAACGGGAGACATTCTTTAGCAATGTTTTTAATCATGACGTAAAACAATATAACTTTTTTGCATCAATGTCTGGTAATCATTCAAAATAAATTCATGTTGATGATGTTTTGTTTAGTCATTATATCAATATTGTCAATATATCTTCCAAAGTTGTACAAGTACAATATTAAGTTATATCTAATAATGTCGTAATCTTAACTAAAGGAATAGCTTAAATGATTTTTTAAGAGCACAGCACTTAAACAGAAATAACAAATGAAATGTTCTCACGCAGTAGCTGGGTTGCATATTATCCTGCTTAGTTAAAATGATCTCTGTGACTACAAGCGTTCGATGTACGACACGGACCGCATCGACAGCGCACAGACTATGCAAATGATGCTAAACTACAAGTAGAACGTTACGAAACCCGCCGATACACGAGATAATACCTATAAATAAGGACAAACTATTAACGGTGAAATAAATTGATGCGAGATCACGACTTGAAAATTATTAACTTGAAGTCATTTACACTGTGAAAACCAAAGTGCCGGGCTAACGCAGATATGTGAAACTTGCTCGGTTGTTTAATTGCTAATACATGTTTATTTTCTGGGATTAGTAGGCATTATAACTCATACAGGATTTGAGTTATATGTATAAGCTATAGGGTATACAGTAAAGCTTACAGACTTGTCGTATTTAATTTGTCACAAAATGTGATGTCGTTTTCAGATTATTCAGATTGATCACATATGAGACGAGAAGGTACATTGTTACATTATATCCTCGTATTGCTTCATTTTGTAAATGAAACTTTCTTTGAATCAAGTAGGTAATAATAAGGAAGTTAGGTAGGTATTAATAGTTGTATAATTAGTTAATTAGTTACACCAATAAAATGAACACCAACATTTTCATTACCTAAGCTTTTGTACAGAATTTAAACAAGTTTAAATTTCACCTCAACCCCAGTTTTTGCAAACGACTACACAAAGTTGGCAAGTTTACACAAAACAATTAAAATAAAATAAAATTTTAAACAAATACGAACATAAAAATAAAAAAGAATGATCCATTGCATAATAATTTAAACAATTAAAAACATGTCGTTACAATGTTAAAATATCTAAACAAATAAAGTATTTTGTAGATAGAGAACCTAAAAACTAGTAGTAGTAGAACTATAGACCTCGCGAACCCTTATAACCATGAAAAATGCGACCTGTGCGCGAGAATAGACAGACAGATTATGGACAAATGCATTTTTTGACTAATCTCGAAACTGAGACGCTTCACTCGCTTCGCTCGCGCGGTCAATACCTTTGTAGTATATGCATATTCAAAGACAAAACTCTCAAAATCCTCCCTTATTCTTATACTATCTGGACAAACCTCTAACTACCCCCCTCAGACATTCTCGAAGAATCTCCTGTAGGTACTTGGTACTAAGAGATCGCAGGGAATATCTACCGTGCTTGGGGAATAAAGTCGTGATGTTATTTCTATATTTATTTTTTCCTTATTCTTCGCTACATGCGATTCAAACTCAAGTGATTTTTATGTTTTTATTTAATAAAAATAACATTGACTTTGATCAACTTTACTGTCTCTATTTACACTCCAAAATACCGGTAGTGTTGTTCATATCCCTAATGTTTTGTTATCATTATAATTTATACATACTTATGCAAATAAATCTTTACATCTTAACTTTTGACTTATGACAAGTATAGTTATTTCATATACATATACTATACCAGCTCACGTGCCGGTTTTACACGTGTCTAGTTACATGAATGTCTAATCTAATATACCTACAGCTCATTCCAACTTTTGACGATGTATCTTTACTTATTATACTAAATAATACGATAAACTGTATAATATACTAAATTATGGAATGACTTTTAATGAGCTTGAAAATCAAACTTTACCAACTAAATTAATCAAACTGTTTTCTAAGTATATAGTAAGACATTTGGCATATCTGAAAATTGACGAGGAGAAATATAAAGTTTTACAACACTCATTTTGTAGCTCACTAAGGTTCAGAGAGCGGGGTTTGTTCTAATTTCTCAGTTATTAAATGAGTAGTGCTGTAAATAAATAAATCATAAATCTTTGTGAACATTTTTACACAGCATCATCTAGCCCCAAACTAAACATAGCTTGTATTATGGGAACCAGATGACTAATACGTTTTATTTTTATAAATACATACTTAGAATAAAATTAACATCCAGATGAAAATAAACAATCTGTTTCCATCACACGAATGTTGGTCCTCGGTGGGGATTGAACCCATAACTTGCAGCACAGAAGAAATAGCTACTTTTAACTGAGCTGTTAGGCCAGTAAAACAAAACTTCATGTTCCACATCTAACAACAAGTTTTGCATAATATAAAATATGAAAATAAAATCTACGAAACGTTTGGTTGGATCGAAACACTCGTCAGATTGGATTCTTGAATACCTATTTCATTTGTTTTTTTGGACATACCAATCCAAACAAGGCGAGTTCTATCGGTTTCTTAAAACTGTAAAGTATAATTAGCCAGAGTTGGTCAGGCTCTATCATCTTTACTCACGGTCGTAGAATATTTGAATGGCTTTATTAGGTGTATAACAAATAACTATATGTAAACGCAGCTTAAAACTGTAAGATCATACCTATGTGCCGTTTTACAAGACCATTAGTATTTATGCATGCCATAATTTTACTTCCCGAATGGTAAATGTACCTACTACTGGCATGCCGCAATAACTCGTAACATTTATTTATGATAGATTTAATACTGAACGAATAATTACATTGACTTTTGTACTTGGTTATTTAAATGTTTCACTTTAATTGCTGTAAAATACATAGGCAGTCGTTTTATATTGACATTATTTCATAGGCTATTTACTTTACATTCATAAATTATGTCATTTATTAATTAGTTCAGTTAGTCTTAAATCAAAATGAAACCAAGCATAGAATTTGGTGAGAAAGTCATATTTTTATACAATGAGTTGTAAAACGTTAATGACGCAAATAATTTTACAAAACGCTTATTCAAACTCATTATTACAACGGTGACTTTCCTTTTCATTCCACATGTCTCATCCGTTTGTGAACACGTCAAAATATTTAAGACCAATTTACGTTTACCTATTATGAATTAACAAACACTGACCATATTGAAATACCTATTCACACTCTTACATCTTAATCAAGCCTGTTAGTCGGTACAAATTATGTATTTATTACGTGATAACTGACGTCTTATATACAGTCAGTGAGAAAATTGGGTTTACAATTTCAGATTAACAATGCCTCTGGATTTAGCAAAGAAATGGTAACTTCGGTTCACAGATGATTATGGCTCAAGACAGGTCTTCAAATAAAGTTCAACACTTTGATTAGTATTGAGCTGGTGCCAAAAATATTTAAACACTAGCAAAAAATGTTTATTTACTTTTGTCGTTGACAGTACCTACCTAAATGTGTCTGCACGAAACGAAAATCCATTGAATGTAGACTCTAATTGTTTGACTTGTGATGACGCCGCTAATTTCAAAGCGTGGGGCATATCAAATGTTTAATGACTAAATAGTCAATTACTGCTACTATATTATACATGTTATCTATATACATCTTATCTAAACCATTTTTAAAAACCTTTGCCCTGACTGGCTGACTGACTGACATAGGTATAGAAGACCACGCACATACTAAACCTCTGGTCGTAGAAACTTGTAATTCAGGGTTTATTTGTCTTTGTGCGGAAGGGTCTCAGAAAGGAATTCTTGAAATTCAACCCCTAAAAGGGTGCAGCTTGGACTGAAACTTGTATCAAAATAAAGTCACGAGCGTTTCCACTTGTATTATATTTTATTTTATACTCGTTCTACAACTTCTCATGGTTTTGATAGTGTTTAGTTAAATTAGCTGAATAACAATGTTAAAATCAGAATTGGATTTAAGCAGGGATATAAAGCTACATATTGTGAGTATATTTCTTGGATTCAAGCTGTCGTTAACATAATAGAAAAAATAAAAGCTTTAGATAGTGAAATGTTGCAAATAGCTTTTTACACGCAACGATGGGTGGGTGGCGTTACGTTACAGGGCGGGCGGTAACGCACACAAACTCTTCAGAAGCCGTTCAATATTATCCACTTGACAATGTCAACATCATCTCGATTATGCTTATTTAAGCACTTTAAATAACAGTAATTAAAACACCATGAGAGTGAAGGTAGACTCGCACGAAACGAGACCAAACCGGATCCAAATCGGAGGGAGCGTTCTGTAACTGGAGCAGGCGGTCGTCTCGAATATCGCCCCTTATGTCGATAATAAGATTTTCTTTCGAACGCCGCAATACCACAGTTTCTCTTTTTTGTGAATGCACCTGCGATGTAGGGCAATCTTGGCTTATTTCGAAACGAAATCGTGATTGACGCATATCGGGCAAATTATTGTGTTACTCGACTGATCATTCGTACATGTTATACATACAACACCTTCGTAAAAGATAGGATTATGATTTGCAAAGCGAAAGCCTGGTACTACGAGTACACCTATAATTTAATTCATTTGTAAGCTAATAGTAAGTGCAGGGAGCATGAGAAAAGTATAATGGTACGGGATGACAATATTTCAATATTATTTTATGGAACTCGTTGCCATCGTCTGTTTTTCCGGTCACGTATAATTTGGATGTCTTCAAGAGAAGAGTGAATAGGTATCTTCTAGGTAAGCGTGCTACACCGTCGACCGCATCATGACTTAACATCAGGTGAGATTGCGGTTAAACGTTTTACCTATACACAAATATTTGTTCTATGTCTGGATGTTCTTCTAGGCTTAGTCGCGAGGAACTGGCGCTTAGATTCACCTAGATTTAAGACGTTTCAATATGATCCTTGCGGATGTTACTGAATAAATGATTTTTGACTTTGACTTTGACTTTGTTATATACTCTATGCTATGTATATGCTGAAAAAAAGTATTAAAGTATTCTATCAGTTATCTGATTCCCGTAGTACAAGTTTTGCTTAGGTTGGGGCTAGATAGCGTAGTTTAAAATTCAAGTATTTATTCCAATCTTTAAGATTGTAGGACTTGCTTGTTGTCGTTTGGTTAGACTGTAAATTTAACTTTATAGGTAAGTAGGTAGGTACCTACCATAATTTTCGATGTATATAGCCCTGGATTACGTAAGTTCGAATGATGTCCAGTTAGATGATCTAAAGTGTTTTTAAATAGGACAAAGCGGTCATTTGGTATAATCGGTGGCTAGTCAAGTTTGTCAAACCTGTACAACTGGTACCTCACCGCCGCCCGTCCGGCCGTATAGTAGGTATAACATCTATCTCATTCATATATTTCTGTTTTTATTAGGTTCTCCTTTTAAATCTGTCTAAAACAACGAAACGAATACTTACCTAAACATCTATACCAATAAAATGCTTTGTCCTGAATGACTGACTGACGGGTCAAACGTACAGCCTAAACCGCTGATAGTAGGGACCTGATACTTGGTGTGTTCTTTATATGGTACAGGCCTCCACTAAGGATTTTTCGAAATTCTACCCCTCAATTCTAAGGGATGAAAAACAAGGGCAAAGTTTGTATGGGACAACGTGAGTCCTTCCAATCTATTTTCAATTTGGCATAAACATTCTTTAACAGAATTGATGGAAGACGTGTTTCGTATTTTATTGAAACTCATCGCCTAACAGGGTTAAAAGGGGTAGAAAGTTATTTTGGGGTGATTTGCATCGAAGTTGATATTAATACTCCTTGGTGCTTTTAATTATTTTATTTTGACACAAGTTTGTAAACTTCGATTTTATTCAAAAAAGGTTGAACTCACATAAAAGCTTTTTTTTTTGTGGCATGTGTCCGTCTTGTGGACAATTTTGCCAATGTCAAGTGGGTTGGATAAAAATACTTCTTAGTCAAGTCGAGTTGGTAAAAAAAGTAAAGTCGGCTGTCATTGGTTTTGAAGAAAAAGATGGCGATTTTCTTCAAAACCAAAGAGCAAACATTTTCGTTCGAATCAGGATGCCACATAACACACTTTCATTCTTAGTGCAACGCAAAACAATAATGTCAGAAAATCCAAATGATTTACAATTCATGATAAAATCCCTGTGTAAAGAAAGTAGCAAAGTTGGATTGGAAATCAACTAGATAAAAACAAAGCTCATAACAAATAAAAATAGAATACCAATGACGCTACTGTCTTAAAACCTTGAGTAGGTACGTTAACGAACATGTGTATCTGAAACATTCAAGGTATGCACAAAACAGGAAATATGTAGATGAGGGATCAGAAGCACCTGGAGTAAATACTTGGCAATGAAGGATATTTTTAAAAATAATATACCGGTACAACTAAAACAAAGGCCATGGAAACCTGCCTACTTCCTGATGTAACGTACGCAAGCCAGACGTGGTTTTTAGCTGAACAAAATCAATACAGAGACTACGGGTTTGCCAAAAAGGTAGGTATGGAAAAAAGCTTTTTAGGTCTCAAACTCAGAGATCAAATCCAGAACTCGGAAATAAAAAAGAAAAACAAGGCAAAAGACGTTATTCAGAAAGTTGGATCACTAAAATGGAAATGGGCGAGTTACATCCAGAGAATACAAAACGAGAGATGGTCAAAACGATAGCGAATTAGGATCCAATACAAAAAAAAAGGAAAGACAACCCTGTTAAACGATGGGACGATGACGTCATAAAAGTAGCGGGAAAAACATGGAGCAGAGTCACTAGAGACCGAGAGAAAAGGTGTGAGCTGGAAAAGGTTTTTACCACTGAAAGCAGTTCGTGCACATAAGCATTTTTAATTCTACAATCCTATTATTATTATAAATGCGAAAGTTTGTAAGTATGGAGGTTTTTTACTCTTTCACGCAAAAACTACTCAATGGATTTTAATGAAACTTTACAGTATAATATATACACATACAGTTATAAAAATATTGTGTAAATTGGCCAAAATATAACGATAAGTAGTATTTTTTAAGCTTTCGCGATCGGAACACATATTGAACACTAAAGCTACTGATACACATGCTCATTACTAGCACGAAAGCATGCTTTTATTGAGCAAATGCACATTAGTAGCATGTGTATTGAAAACATTGCTAATAATGAGCATGCTCATTTCGAGTATGCTCAAAAATCGACGGCCGTGCGATTTTTTAGCATGCTACCTGCAGCGCGGGTCTAGGGGGCGTGCTTTTAGCACATGTGAACAGGTTTGCTTATTGAGCATTCCTTAAAACTAGCATGCTAATTGCTAGCAAATGTAAACTACTCATCAGCATGCTCATATTGAGCATACTCAATAGCACGCTTTTTAGCATGCTATTTTAGAGCATGTGTATCAGTACCTTTATATTACCACGTGCACGTCAGTCGCGGGCAGATTTTGCCCGCAACCACGACTATTGCAACATGGCCGAAACGTCAGGAAAATAAATAAAAAAGGTAATACGCGTTATGTACCCGTGTAATATGTGTTCAATAACGATAAGTGTTAAGTAAGTCAGAAAAAACAGACCACGGAGGCAAAGTCGCGGGCAACAGCTAGTATAAAATAAAACAAACAATTGCCCGCTTCACGAAAACAAATGCTCCACCTGAATTCCATAACAAATATTTGAGAGTTAAAATTCGCACTTTGTTGGAAATACTTTTACGCCTCATTAAAAAGAAACTGAGTGAGTGTAGTATTTTAAACAAGTTTAGTAGTTCAGTGAATTTGAATAGGCAAACAAATACATACACAATGTATATCGTATCGACCGATAATGCCGAAATACTTTGTAAACATTTCGAGAGGTACAGATAGAAGCACTAGTCATTTCTATAAGTGTAATTTCATAAAATAAATTAAATAAATAATGCCGGACGATCCACACAGCATCATCTAGCCCCAAGCTAAGCAGAGCTTGTGTTATGGGTACTAGATGACTGATATACTTAATACAATATTATATAACATACATAGATATTTTTTATTATACATAGTAAATACCCAGAACACCCGGAATAAATATTTGCAGATCGTACAAACATTTATCCCAAGGCGGGAATCGAACCCGCAACCTCTGCGTCGCAGGCGGACATTCACCCGCCGCGCCACATCGGTCGTCATAAGTTTCTTATTCGTTCAAAGGAAGTTCATTAGGACGGTTTCAGTTCCACCTTAGTGTTTTTACACTGAATAAAGATAAAAAAGACTTCAATATTTCAACATATTGCAATTCCATCTAGAATACCTCCAAGTACAATTTAAACGTTGCATAAATTTTTTGTAACTGCATGCTTAAAATGTTCCTTCGTGCTATTTTAAAAATCATTTGGTAAAATATCAGATTATTATAAGTAGTTCGCCCTAAACCGATATTTCGAGATGTTTTATTCTGTGTTGGCATAGCGGTAGTTACGATGGTAGGTGGGTATAAGAAAATACAAATAAAAAATATTTGGAAAGACTGGAAAACGCTTTAGCCAGGAACTCTTCAAATAGCATCAATGATAGATATCTAACTACACTGAACTACGAAGTTATTATAACTCTAACAAAATAGAATTTACTATTAAATTTTTACTATTTTATCGTATCTCAGAAATTCTAATGTTAAGAATCAAAATAAAAATTGTTTTGGAATTTTTTAATCCCTTACATTTGAAATACATATTTGTAAACAAAACTTTTTTGCACCCTTTAAACCCTATATGTTAACAACCCCTTGCCCGATTTAATGTATACACATACCAGTAAATTTACACGTAAATTTACAAATAAGAACACATCCTTCACAATACATCTTTAATTTCATGCATATCGAATTAATGGTTGAAAATGATTGTCGAACAAACATACATAACTAAATACATACATACAAACCAGCAAAGCAAAATCTCTTAAGCTGAGAGAAAGATAGATGAAGATACTTGGCTTCGCTCAATCAAAAATGTTCAAATTAGCATTGGTTTTATTTACAATGACGGCTCACCGCGTACCTCCGTGGGAAATTTCGGCTACGACAATGTTTGTTCTACTATAAGTATTCAGTGCAACGAATACCTTCGAATATCGACGCAGTGTAGCTAAGTAATCTATATGTCACGACTAGATTGTGCATCCTTGCAGGCACCGTCCCCTTGCGCCTAGCACCATAAATCTTTCTGCAAGCCGGCAACCGACCTGCATTGCCTCTATACGGGTCGCCACCGCCGAGGTTTATATGTATTATAATTCTATGCTCTTAATTTTATGAACTAGATTTTGTACATGATTATACCCACTCGGTGATTAAATTGCAAATGTAATTGCATAAAATCTACGAAGATACCACGTTAAGATAAAATGTTTTATAAGCTGGCTACTGCACTTTTATGCTGATTTTTACTTCATTAGGAACACAAATAATTCAGTAATGTAAAAAAAAGGGCTTACTTAGATGCTGAGATGATCTATAGCATTTACTCCGACAGAGCCGGCTAAAGGCAATTTCCCCGAGATTCTTCTCGGCGAGCCCTTTAATTGCATTAACCGCAATTAACCGCATGTCATTCGAAGTATCCAAGAGACGGCTGGCGGTGTTAACTAAAGTATTATACGTTATTATAATTTTCACTTTTACTGCTATCTAACTTGTGTGTATAATAATCTGGCATAAAATTGCATCAGTCAGGTGTATGAGAGAGATCAAAGGCTGTACGCAGCAAACGGTCATCTTCAGTGAAATGTCAAAGGTGAGCCCAAGGCAGTCGAGCGTGCGGACGGGCTGACGGCGGAGGCTGCGGTGGTCTGGTATGTACCGGCCAACCTGCCATTTACGGTAACCACGCAGATTCCGATCGATATGAAACAGATCACCAATTACTGTACATGTTTCTTGTGTGGTGCCTGTATGGGTTAGCAAACGAAGCTTGCGGTAATTAACTAGGCATGTAGAGGCATGTCTGCGTGCGGGGTTCTGAGTTCAAATGTCTTATTGTGCAGCTTGGCTTTGGCACCTGCCTGTCTAGTCTTATCTGCATTATTTCCCATAGTTTGCCTCGTAACAACCAACGCGTTTATTGTTTATTATTCAGAACTTTACTTTTGATTGACATTTTTGACTTTTTTGACAGCGGTCACAGCTCAGTTCATAGTAGCCCTGCCTTCTGCGCTGTAAGTGGTGGGTTCAATCCCCACCGAGAAAAAACATTTGTGTGACAAAATAGACGTTTGTTCTGTGTCTGATAATCTATCAGCTATCTAGTGCCCATAGTACAAGCTTTGCTTAGTTTGGGGCTAGAAGGCGTTGTGTAAATGTGTGCCAATAGGTATAAAAAAAATATTTAAGCTAAAATATTAAGCTTCAATGAGCTTAATAGTATCAGTGTACTGAACGTATATTGTTTAAACTGAAGTCAAAACAAAACACGAACGAATGAAACGAAAATTCTATAAATAATAGTTATAATGCATAAAACATTACAATTAAAAACAGCATGTTATTGTTGAAACCGAGACCCCAAACTCGAGCCCCGCCTATTATAGAGCGCTTGTTGTCCGTTTAATTTCATTGCAAGTAAAAAATTATAGCGCAATTCGTAGACATCGTTCGATGGTTCTCAGAGATAAATTGAGTCAAGCATTGTAGTTGCAATATTGAGTCCGTTTACTCACGTTAATTAAAGATAACAAGCTAAATGTATAGGCTCTACATTGATAGAGTTTCATGGCACGATAACGGAGGAGATACCAATATTGACATTATTGAGAAGTTGAAGGCTGATTTCACTATTTATAAGTCTATAAGTTTTATGGTCTGTCTATAACTTATCCTACAAATGGTAAAACCAGATTGTGTTTTGTGTGGTATGACAAGAATCATAGGCTAATAAAAGTCGTCATGTTATATGTACTACATGTAAGAAAATATAAAATATGTGTCGTTTGAATTATTGCAATATTGAATTATACACAACATAAAGGTCTGGCACCTAATTACTAATTAGCCTCTTGACTTGAAAACCTCTTTAGGCTTTCTACCTTTCTACCCTTGGTTTGAATCCATATTTACGCTCGTGCATTACATGTAATGTACGAGTGAAGCATGCATAAAGCAAAGTAATAGACATTATAACATAGTTGTGATCCGATTGGTGAATCGGTGGTGCGATGTGCGGTGCGCTGGCGCATTCAGCGGTGGCGGCGGCGGCGGCGGCGTCGCGTCGTGGCGCAACCGCTCGTTAACCCACATGCGCCCGCGCAGCCGCGACGCCACGGTGATTCTTGGATGAAAACCTTGAATTATGTCAATACCTGCTGCAAACCAAGACGCTACGCGAAATTATGCTGAACAAAACCCTTAGGTTTTATTTGGAAAACCCTGATATTTATAAGCATGACTGGTTTAATTTATTATTTAAATAATATTTTTTTTGAGTAATTTAATCCTAATACGTGAACTATTATTACAGGACTTTGATGTGTATTATTAAAAGCTCTATTTTAAGCATACCAAATGCACATTCTTAGAGAAAGTTAGAGAATGATTAGTACGAGCAAAATTATGCTAATAATGAAAAGTCTAATAGTAGGTAGCAAGAAAATAATAATCACCAGAATATATTGTTATATACTGTCTTGCATTCAGTTAGATTGGCACCACACTGGAGCTTCATTATTTACATTAATATTATTTTGTAACAGGATCATACAAAAAATCTGTAGGAACTAAGCCGTAAGTTTCTTGCCAGTTCTTCTAGGCTTGGTAGCGAGGAACAGGGCGCTTAGGTACACCTAGATTTAAGACGTTTCAAGATGATCCCTGCAGATTTTACTGAATAAATGCTTTTTGACTTTGACTTTGACTTTGTTCTGACCCCATACAAAATAATTCCCTATATTGTAGGTATCATGAAACTTTGAGTACCATGATACCACGCTGTGAGAATACGATTCGCACCTCTTGTGTCTCAGTCAGTTAGCCACTCGCTACGCCACTTGAAGTCGTCACATTGTAAGCACACACATTTTGTACAACAATAATTTAAGCCCCAATTAGGAAAAGTGCTATGATTGTAACAAGCAAAAACAAACCAAATAATTGTATTGGCAGTTATCACATAAAATAACAGGCTATCATTCTCAGAAGAACCACATCGACCTCACCACAAAACTTTTAATAATAATAATAATAAATTAATTTTACGTGCATTCAGGAACATTAAAAATCGTTCTACAATCGTAATCGTTCGTAATATTGGTATATTTTTTAGAAATGGCTGTCTTCTACATGTGTAGATATTTTACATAATGAGTATACGTTTTACATTTAATTGATTCCCTAATTTTGAAGAAATTTTATTTAAAAGTTTACAAGGAAAGCCGTGAAGAATAAACCATCTTAAATAATGAAGGATGTTTTGGTTTAAGTATAAATTCAGTTGAAAATAGCCTCTTGTTGTGCAATGTCTGTTAAGTACTGATTGAATTTAGTATTTTATGAGCTAAAATCTATTATTGCCCTAACATTCCTAACACTGCTCACTTTGTCATAATAAACTTTTAAACAGTAACGTTGATTAACTTTTACAAGCCATTTTGTAATCGTCACAGTTTACCAACTTGGCAAACAAATGTCAACACAAAGTCTGTGTGACAAATCATGAGTACCTACTAATAGAGGAATATTTGTATACTACAAGCAAATGAATTAATGGAATCAGGTGGGCCATATGCTTGTTCCATCAGCAAATTGTATAAAAAAAAAAAAAATCATACAGCGCCATATAATCCCAAACAAAGCTAAGCTTGCACTATGAGAACCAGATAATAACAATTATAGCTACCTAGGGTGTAAAAACCATTGCTTCCCGAAAATTTCAGACTTTAGATCATGTTTCTCTATCAAGTCCCTACCACCCGAAAAACATTTACCTACAACATTTCATAACAATGTTTATCTTGACCGATGAACAAACCTTTATGTTCATCACACAGATTTTTGTTCTCGGTGTGGAACGAACCCACCACCTACAGCGCAAAAGGCAGGGTTACTACCAACTACGCTGTGACGGCTGACTGACATATTATAGACAACGCACACCCTTATCCTCTGGTCTTAACATTATGTAGAAGATTATTTATCTTGGTGCGTAAAGATGTACTATAAAATAAGTTCCTGAAATTCAACCCTTAACTTACAGCGGGGGTTGAAATTTGTATGGAAATAACTTCAAGTCGCGAGCGATTCCACTATTTTTTGTATTGTACTGTTGTCATTTGCAATAGCTGTTGTTGAAGATCAAATTTACTAACTTGGCTTACTTGTAGCAGTGTCAGAATTCCAGTACTCCAGTAAATAGTATATTTTAACAAAATGGCCCATTTTGAAACGTCCTAATCTGAATGTCACGAGCAAACGACGTTTTATCCCAGCATGGGGCCTCGAGGGACATGCAATGCACCTTCAGCTTTTTGAAGTAGATCACTTCAAAAAGCTGAAGGTGCATTGGTATTGGTGCACTCTGTATGTAAATTTTTAACTATTTATTTACTTATTTTGATGTAACCATGTTAGCTTTGAATCGATTAAGGAAATCTGTGTAGGTAATATGCAATATTTTAAGCAAACATTAGATAAAAATAATAACACAATAGTTTGATAAGTACTTACAAACTTAGATATACAAATATAGATATAATAAAATAGGTGACTATAAGATATTTCGTCAAATATCAACGAGTTACAATTGTATCAGCTGTCAGGTGTAGGTAACACAATACCATGTTTCGGTCCCTCGCGCTTGCTCCAATTCATCGTGTCGTTTGACAGACCTTTCTCATTTTACATTATGCATGTAGGAATCAAATACACATAAATAATGCACAATCTGAAAATCTACTTCATGAAAATAAAAAGTATGTTGTGCACAATTTAAGCATAATGTAGAAAGTATATAATTGATACTCAGTTGAGTACTTAAATTCATAAGGCGTGAGTTGCATCTCTTTTTGGCTTTCATCTCAATAAAATATAACGTTTAGTCTGGTTTTCAGCTTTCCACACAACTATACTATGAAATATTTTATACAAAAGTGCTCTTAGTAAATGGTTTATTTAGTGTTGTCGTGGGTAGGACGGAGCGCAGTGCAAGCGCAGGCGCAGGCCGCGATGCCTGATAGGCACGACGCGTGACTCGTTTGCCCTGGTTTTGTACAGGATCTAAAGACACGACCGAACTGAACTTATTAATTAAACATACAGATAAAGATACAACATTATAAACAAAGCCATAAAATTTTGTTTTAAATGATCGCATTTCAGTAAATAGAAATGAGCTTTTCTTAGCACTTACTCATAATTTAACAACAAAACTATTTGAGTACGAAACCTATAAAATCTTATTTTTCTTCTTCAGATACTGCTGGCACTACCGCTCGTCAATACGACTTTGGAAACATGGAAAACTTCGCCGGTTTCAACGCTCATCTTGGCAGAAGTCACGAGAAATAAGTACTTCAGGAGCAAGGTTTGGGTTGGCGTGAATAATGGGAAAAAGGCACATAAGGATCAAGTTCGCAAATTGGATTGGTCCGCCGGTAGACTCTCGTACGCCGGACGCGTCCGAGTAGCACCCTAGCCCACGCCCTACGCCTCAATATCAGTTACCGACGCTCTAGCGACTGCCAATATAGTACAAGTCATATCGGGTTATCCATATTAAGCTAAGATATATTTATATACAGTAGTACAAACAAACAACACAAATACGACGAGCTTGATGAAGTAAACCTGACGGCAGAGAACCGAGTTGTCGTTCTCGGTTGAAATTAAAACGGTAGTCATGACGGCCACTGCCCCAGAACTGTCAAAGTCTGATTTCTTTGATTTCGTTACATCCAACGAGGTTACTGATGCGCAGTATAAACTGCAGATGCGTTCCGTGAACGTGTTCATGGAATCTCCGGACTCTCGGTCAAATCCGTTACTCTCGGAGGAGCCTAAGGAACAGAATAACAATAGTTTACTAAGCGTGTCAGGATCTTCGGCCTGCGTGGCGGGTGCCATGGCCACCACTGCGGCCCCCACTGCACTCGAGAGTTTCGACTCCATATGGAACGTTGATCGAGACCGCGACCGATTGGATTCTGGCATGTTAGAAGACCTCAACAAATATTATTGGAATCAGGATAGCGAAATCAACGGCACGCACCCGTGCACAGACAGCACCATTTCTAATAAGTTAATCAACAACACCGACGGTCAAATATATACCCTGACCGTTCTCAACCCTGACATAAGCGAAACGAGCTCAAGCCGCTATTGGGTGAAAGAAGAAGATGTCTCCATCTCTAGCCCAGCAGATATAGAACCACCATCTTTAGACCTTGAGTCCATATTGAGTATGAATGGCTTTCCTAACGAATTCAGTCAAGATTTACCAAAAATAGAAGCCATAATATACGATGATGCCGATTCAGAAAGCCAAAACCCAGATCTAAACACGAGTAATCTAGTAAAAGTCGAACCGTTCACTTATGATGATACTGATTTTCAGAATGATAAAGACGACCCTCACAGTCCACCTCTCATTACTGCTCCTACTCTATTAGAAAGCCAAGTCGAATTCAATAACAATAATAACGACTGGAAGATAACAGATCAAAACACCGAATCAAACGAATCGTTATTAAGAAAGGCGCTACAAGGAAAAGCTTATATTAGATATAGTACTATTCAAAAAACGACGAAGACAGACTCTAATCCTGAGTTAAAAGGAGTCATTATTAACAATAACAATAAAGCAGATGTTCCTTCAATGTATCAGGATGGCAAAGAAGTGAGTCAAGAACTATTGATGGCAATATCACCACAGAGTGGGAACGTAAACATATCGATATTACTAGATAATCAAAACGCAACTGTGATTGCAAATGGGGAAAACCCAACTTCGACACAGAGCGTCGACGATATATTATCTAACTATCCCGATGACTACGAAAAACTGAAACGGATAACATCAGAGCTCGGCGAGTCTATGCAGCCGTATTGCACTGTGGAGGCCTTAGATCCCACGCGGAGCATATATAACATCCACCACGTAAACGGTGAGCTGGTAACTATGATCCCGACAGATGTGCAGTTGAATCAGCATTTGCAGATAATGACAGCGTCTCCTACCGTGACAAGCACAAAAACAGTGAGCAAAAAATATAAAAGAATACAAAATAAAAATTCGCCTCCGACGACTCAGACGCAGTCGGGTACCAACATTCAGGCGGCTACCTCTACGTCAAACGGCGTGAGAAAGGAGAGA
Organism: Electrophaes corylata; assembly: GCA_947095575.1. Taxonomy (NCBI): domain Eukaryota; kingdom Metazoa; phylum Arthropoda; class Insecta; order Lepidoptera; family Geometridae; genus Electrophaes; species Electrophaes corylata. The sequence continues at coordinate 7,539,564 of OX352703.1, forward strand.
TCTCTTCATTACTGCTCCATTTGCTCGAAAGGGTTCAAGGATAAGTATTCAGTGAACGTGCACGTGCGGACGCATACGGGTGAAAAGCCTTTTGCATGCTCGCTCTGCGGGAAGAGCTTCCGGCAAAAAGCGCACCTCGCGAAGCACTACCAGACGCACATCGCGCAGAAGAGTGCCGCTGCCAACGGCGCCGTCAAGCCCAACAAGAGGTAACCGCGCTTCCGCACCGCCGCCGACGCCGCCGCCACTGCCGCCGCCACCTGTGTCGTTCGCTATCATAGTCAAATAAACTTCGTCATGGTGATAAGTTGTTTCAAATTAAGGCTGAAATATCACAGATGATTTTGGTAAGGTGCTAATTTAACAAAGTGGTAGTTTTAGGAAAGTGTAAGGACGTTACAAATGAATGATATGAAAGTTATCAGCCGTATCTTATTTTGTTAATTTGTCTATAACTCCACCCGTTACCGTACTTATTATTAGCGTATTAAGCTATTATGATGCTTTTGTTTTAGTACAATACTCAATACCCCATATCCATTAGTCGTTAATTTTGTGTAAATATTATTACTGATATTTTGTATTTCATGCATTTTAGTACCTGTCAGTAGGTATTTTTGGTTCCTTAGTTTCCAAAATATCGTATGAATCTATCTATATGGTATGATTGATATTATGACGAATCTTATTTTTTATATAACCTAAATACCTATACTACAAACTTAAAGGTAGCAATTTTAGTAAGAATATGGAAAACCTATCTTAGAAGTACATGTTATTTTCTAATATTTTATGGTTATACTGATCATCAGATTAAATAGCCAACAATGATGAGCAGTGCTAGGATTACAGCTCGGCGCCGACGTAATTTCTCCCGCAGAGCGACCGACCAAACTTTCTAAAAATAATAAAAAAAGCAGAGTAAAAGAACGACCATTCAGAACCACCATCTTTCACCACTCAACTATCGAACCTCTATATTTTTCCAGTTACTTTTTAGTATACGACCAATTTATCCTAAAACTTATACGTGCATATAAAATTACATAAGCTTACACAGGTTTATGGATTGATGTTATTAGGTACCTAATTTTTTTTTACTAGAAAAGCTACCATTATGTTTGCTTACTACAAATTTCAGTGTAGATAATAAGTTATCTGTAGCAACCACCTCCATTATATGACCATCCATATCAGACAACAGTGAACGGTTTCTTATTCCCAATATTATATCTTTCGCCTGATACAGGGAGAGGCCTGATTGCCCTCAGATTGCTATAAATTAGAAATACAAGTGGTGTTCCAATGGCGGTCTTTAAAATTGTGCTCCCTTTCTCGTCTCACAGATTGGCCTTTCTTTGTGTTTGTAATGGGGGCCTCGCCCAGATATAAAGATAGGTAGGCCAGGCTTACAGTACCTTTCAACCAACTCTTTCTTTTGAGAACATCAAAATAAATTTAATATCTTCTGTGTTCGATATTACATAGGTAGGTACATTGATCTCCATTAATAAGATCAGTGTATATACTATAAATACTGACAATTCACTTCTTGTGACTCATGTTAAATTTAGATGATTACCATTTTGACTTTCAAAAAGGTAATAGGTAGGTTACCTATTGATCGGAAATATTGTTACCTATTGAGAATTATATGAAAAGGTGCTCATTATGTCTGACCGCAAAATGTATTATGCGTAATGATTAGAAACCCAGATTGTACGAAGAAAAATGTGCACATAAAGTCTTTGAAGATCCTATTAGGTAACCATAGTTTTTTAACCTCTAATATACTATAACTTAATTATAGCTACTTACTTTGTCTCCATCTTTATAGGTATTTGCCAACTTTTTTACAAATAACTCTGTAAACTATAACTGCCTTAGACTACGGATATATTTTTTTTAGATATTTGCGTTTACTATTGTGTACTTACTAACACCTAGCTAGATATCTATGTATCGTTTAGTCACCGCTGAAAACTTCTCTGTTAAGTTTCGACTCCACATGAGCAAGCTTTCTCCTTTTGTGGTGGTCATCTTTTGATATATGACACAAAATAAGACAGACATTCAGTTTTATTAATCTAGAGAGTTGAACATAAACGTAATGATTTATAGCAGCTACAACTTAATTGGGTTCTGTGATTGAAATCAAAGCAGCATCTAGTGCATCAAGGTCGACTTTTCGGCCTCCGCACGTCAAACGCGTATTGATCTCATATCAAAAGCAATGTCGTTTTAGAATGACCTAGTGGTATTATTTCAATTGTTTTGTTTTCAATTACAAATAGCTGCATTTTTAGTTCTAGCAGAAGTTTTCTGTTTCTGTTTACAGAACCAAGTAAGTAGTAGAACTAGTAACTAGTTTTTCGTCTATTTCAAGCTAGTAACTAGCAGAGCTAATTCAAAATTTAATTATTTACTCCCATTCACGCCCATAATGTAAACTCTAATGGCAATGTTTTTAAATAGCTTCAATTTTAAAGTAGTAAACACAGAATAATGCACATTTTTTATTTAGCTTGAAACTTAAACAGAACTTTTTTATTATTGCACTAATTTACCAACAAAGATAAGCATCATTTGATCAAAACTTGGAAATAGAAAGCTTGCTTGAGCTTTTTTTTTGCTTTTAGCGGTCGGCTAACATGATTCTTTTCTAATGTTTTATAGAAGGTATTTTATTACACGTGCATTCGAGTAGGTCTACTTTATTAATCCTCACGATTTGAAACATCTTTCATGAACACTGATCTGTCGAGTCAATTGTAAATAATCAGCTTCCATATAAATTGTGTTTCTTTGGGACTGACGCATTTAATAAAGTCAAAACTTTGTAAAGCTTAGAAAACTTTGGTACCTACTTATATTGGTAATGATCCATCATTGCCGACTTCAGTTCATCTTGCCAGACTTGTACAAAAAAAAATCTATCCTCAATATAAGAGCGTTTCTGTTTCTACAGCAAAATTAAATAGGTACTTTCATATTATTATTTCATTAAGTTTCAAAATGATATTTTACAAGCAGCTTTATTCTAATATCCATATATTATTATAGGTCTTAAATAATATTTTTTTTGTATACATCAAAATGAAAATTGCCTCTTACATAAACTGTTTTATACGGAGTAGAAAACTACCCCGTACTTGCAATAAAACTGTATAGATATTTTTAAGTCAGAGGATTTCTTTAACAATACTCATTAATTGTAAATATTACCTATAAAACAGATTTTTTTATAACAAAATAAAAATAATTTGAGAAATTTTATACTCTACCACTTGAATCTCATTAGATGGTATTTTATTTAAACGTTAGCGAATTTATGTAATGTTAAGTAAATGATAAGTATAGTCTTTGAGAGATTTTACCAGTTTACTCTTTAAGTTAATATGGCTACCTTGATAAGTTATTATGAGTACATACATTAAATGGTTGTTAATATATTAACAAAATATGTCGAGATATAAAATACGTCGGTTATTGAGGTCAATAATTCACACACGATTTGTTAATTAAAAAAGTTATGTTGTTTATTGAACGATTTATTAATGCATTTGTTCCTGAGTTAATTAATAGATGTTAATGATAAAAGTGTCTTATTTTTAAGATTTCACAATTTAAATACTTTACGTGTGTAACGTAATTTTATGTAGGTAACATTCAATGCTTGGTATTGAATCGATACAAAATGACCGCGATCTTTTGCACACAGTGAGGAAACAAAAGAACCTATTGGAAATAATGAACTACTACTAGTAACTAAATGGGTAATATTTATTTTATATTGGCCTAGCCTGTTATTTATTGTCCGTTATGTGTTTGTTTGCTCACGTTTCGCTGTGTTTATGTTTCGATTTTATACGAAGGGGCACTAAGGATATATCGTGGACGACTTAAATACACTCGTTAAAGAAACTTAGTCTGTTTTGTAGACATCTAGCAAAATCTGTGAAAGTTAAAGGACAAAAACGATTTATCCACCATTATCCTTAAACCTAAAGCCGTCCTGTACAATAAGTACATTTTCATTATTTATTATAGACATTAAATATTAAGATGACGAGGAAAACAAAAATATTTTATTTTGACTAACCGGAGCTGTGATTTTTGTATTCTGTGTAAACTGTAAAACGGTGTCACACGCGTGTCGCATTGTCATGATCATTATAACTCGACTGTGCCAACTGAAACAACTTCTAAGGCTTAGTTAAGTTAGGTGCTTCTTAAAAACATGTGCTAGACGAAAAAAATATAATATAAGGAATATTTTCAGAAAACTTTTATCACTTAGACCACCTAGGAAGCATTATAATTTGAGTAATAAGCTTTCCATGTACCTAGGTAGTTATGCAAAAAGGTACCTTTTTGCTGTGCAAAAAGTTGTATATGTTTTTTTAGTACATATTGTGCAATGTACCTACATTAGAGACGATGCAAAGAAAAGCATCGCAATCTGACAAAGTCTTGGATTGTATGTGTCCGGAACGAGACGAGTACTTGGTGGGTTAATATTTTGCGTAGATTTCTTTTCATATTTTGACATTCTAACTATCCACTGTGTTATTATCGAAAACTTGCAATGGGTGGGTGTGACACTCTGTTAGGCTATATGCCTATAAAAATATACATTTTTATATGTTATATAGATATAAAAAGAAGTTTGCATTCTAGAAAAAAATATAGATCTTTTATACACTTTGTACCTCATTTTATGAAATTTATTTACCTTTGTCAAAAAAAATTGCTCGTTTCATTGACATAAATTGTATAACGTATGTAATTAATAATTATTTTATTATTAGACATCATTATATTATACGTATATATATCTACGTAAAATTGCTCAAATGTCTCGTTCTGCGGAGTAAATATACCTGTTTCAGATTGTCTGGTCACCTTAAATCAGTATCAAACCGAAAGGTACGTAAAGTAGAATACCTATAGCTACCATAGTTTTATAAAGATTTACAGTTTTGTAATGAATTTCTTATATTTTTACTTTCCTATGTTAGTTTGCTAATAAAATGTTTTGAATATAATACTGTGTTTCTTATTGGGAAAAGCTTTTTTCTCAAAGATATAGGTAAGTACCTATAGGACTACATACAATAAATAAAATAACTAGCAAAGCTAGAGCTTCAAATAGTGTTCAAATAGTTAGATGTAAAACTTAGGAGGAATTTTATGTAGATACCTACATGATACAAAAGTTATAATAATCTTTGTCCTGACTAACTGACTGACGTACATGTTCAGCCTAAAACGCTAGTCGTAAAGTCGACGACCGATGTGGCGCGGCGGGCGAATGTCCGCCTGCGACGCAAGGGTTCGATTCCCGCCTTGGGATGAATGTTTGTACGATCTGCAAATATTTATTCCGGGTGTTCTGGGTATTTTCTATGTATAATAAAAAATATCTATGTGTGTAATATAGTATTGTATTAAGTATATCAGTCATCTAGTACCCATAACACAAGCTCTGCTTAGCTTGGGGCTAGATGATGCTGTGTGGATTGGCCAGCAACAAAAAAAAAAGACCTGAAATTTTGAGTGTATTCGTCTTGATGCGTCTTTACGCAACAACGCATCAATGTGAAAACGCACAACCCCGGGGGTTGTGCGTTTTCGCTAGTAAATGATAAAAACTAAAATTTCAATTAAAGCTAAGGTAATAAAATGTTTGATACTCTGAATAGCAACTGATGAACAAAGGCACACTTCTCAGCTTGACCACGAGCCGTCCACGGGGTGGCTATTGTCTTGCGGTTCCGGCGCGCCGACCTGGGTGGTAATTAGTTCCATTGTGGACTGAAGATGTTATCGCCTTCACAAATACTTCCGATGGATTTACGTACCTGCTTTCCACTCGTACCTATACAAGCGTGAACAAATAGTTGAAATAGAAAACTTTGACGAAACAAGCGGGAAAATTAGCATGGTCCGATCGAAATCAGTAGAAATTAATAATTCAATCCCCCAAGGGAGCGTCCTTGGATGTATCTTATTTTTAATTTACATAAATGACCTACCTAAATCTATTAATGAATCATGTGTTCTATTTGCTGACGATATCTCCCTTCTAACATCTTGTAAAAATTACATTAATGTAAACAAAAACCTAACTGACATTTTTAATAATATTGCTAATTGGATGACCGACCACAACCTTGACATAAATTATACAAAAACAAAAATAATGCAATTTAGACCGTATCAAAAAACCCCCCTTGACATAAATTTTCAATATAATAATAAAAAACTGGAATGCGTAAACTCATTTTCATTGTTAGGATTAAATATTGACACAAATATAAATTGGAAAAATCATGTTCAAAAAATAAAATTAAAACTATCAAGTTTCACGTATGCACTAGGAGAACTACGGAAGGCGACCGATCTAAACACAGCAATGTCCGCATACTATGCATATGCAAATGCGTGGATCGGTTACGGAATTATTCTTTGGGGCAACAGTGTCGACGCTCAGGACCTGTTTATATCACAAAAGAAATGCGTACGTATTCTGGCAAATATAAAAGTCCCGGAAAGCTGCAGACCTTACTTTGGCAAGCTAAAAATTTTGACCCTTACTTCAATGTATATTTATGAAATTTGTATGTTTGTAAGGAAGTATCCACAATATTTTAATAAACAAAGGGACAAACCGCGGCGTTACAAAAGTAGGTACGAGCATAACTTAGTTCTACCTACATCCAAATTAAACATGCACAGCTTGGGGCCGAATGTAATGGCTGTAAAAATATACAATAAAATACCAGAAAACATTAAGTCCCAAGAAAATAATAAATCTTTTGTAAAAATATTAAAGAACCTACTGTTACGAAAAGCTTACTATACACTTGACGAGTATTTCAATGATCAAATAATAAATAATAATTACTAATGAATGAATGATACCTACCTATAATTATGTAATTTGCATGTTCTTTTTATACCTATATCGGTCCGCTCTACTCTATTGCAACACCCTTACTGGGTATATTATGTGTATTGGCACCAAAAATTGTATATAGTCCTAAGATCTGACAATGTTAAACCTACTTACATAATAAGGCAATAAACATACTGAATACTGAATACTCATTGTTTGCAGACTGTATTAATCGCTATGTGATGGACCTAGATTCTATATTCTATAAAATGTAATAAAGTAGGTAGTGATGATGTAGTGCAAGCAGTTAGGTACCAGGTGAGTGAAGACCTAAGATTTTTCTATACAACAAGTCAACGTAGAGATTTGCTGTATCGTAGAGTTTAAAAAATGCTCTGGTAATACTTCTACTGGTCATCCACCCATTTGGAAGTTGGATGTTTTTGTATTTGGAAGAAAAATTGGTACCTTTTTAGGTACCAATATTTCTTCCTGTAAATCTATACTAACTATTCACTGACCATAGACTTTGAACACAAGCTCGAAGTCACAAAACAGGCAATGGAGAAAGGTATGCTGGAAATTTCACTATTTTACACTAAGTACTACTTCACTAGAATCAAAAATCACGAAATCCGTAGAAAAACTAAGGTCACCGACATAGTACTAAGAATCAGTAAAGTTCAGTAGATAGTAAAGTTCAATGGACAGGGCCTTATAGTTCGTAGAACCGATGACCGCTGGGGAATAAAAGTTCTCGAGTGGTGACCACGAGCGTAGAGCGCCCTCCCACCCGATGGCCGACATAATTAAAATCGCGGGAAGTCGGTGGTTGGAAAGACTCAAAATCTTTGAAACGTCTAGGGAGGCTAAAGTACTATAGGTACCTAAGCTACATGAATTATAAGTCGGCGTGGTCATATGTTCCGGTCGTTCTACCCTTCGGCAGCTAGGATATACTTTTGTCTGTACTTTTCTCATGTTTGAATTCATTAGATTGTAAGCTTTACTTTACTATTAGTTGAGGCGTAGTGTGTGCTGTATTTTGAACTTCTGTTGTATATTATGTTCTTGGTATGATTTTCAGTCTTGCATTCAAATAAGTTAGATTGGCATTGGCACCACACTGGAGCTTAATTATTTACATTATTATTATTTTGTTAAAGGATCATACAAAAAAACGGTAGGAACCAAGCCGTAAGTGTCTTGGTGGATCTTCTAGACTTGGTCGCGAGGAACTGGTGCTTTGATTCACCTAGATCTAAGACGTTTCAAGATGATCCCTGCGGATATTACTGAATAAATGCTTTTTGACTTTGACTTTGACTATGTCCAGCAGTGAACTTCACAGACTGATGATGATGAAATCTATACAAAGATTATGAGAAGTAAGTTGGTTAGGTATCTACAGCAACAGGGAAATATGGAATAGGTATAGAGAAATACATTCTAACTTCAACATTGAGTCATCAAATGAGAATAATAATATATTTAGTTATCCCAGGTTTTCAGCTATTTGTCACGTAGGTATTCATGTGATAGACCTGCGACAGCATTAATATATTTGAGACAATTAAACATTAACAATTCACCATGAAAGTCATAACATGCAAGAGCACCGTTTATGGACAGGCAGGTATGCGGCCGACCTAACCATTACCATTTATAACTAACGCAGCTATTCAAATTCAAAACCTGAGCTAGGCGTTATGGTTGTAAGAAAGCACGGAGGCTGTAAATGGAGATAAACGGAAGTGGGCTGAACCTTCCGCAAGAATTTATGATATACCTACTTAAAAAGCAGCTTAAAAAATTGTTGGTTCCATATTTAATGTCTACGTCAACTGATCGCTTGATATAAAAAGAAAACATGCAAGTTCTTGTAGCATACTTAATGTAAACAGACATGTGAATATTGTGAGGCACTTTAACTTTCTCCTTGTGATGGGCCGTCAATCATCATAAATTAGAGACGATTTTCCAGTTATCACTTCGCAGTATTCAATGTTTATACATCACTTTATCTATTTGTTTACATCCAAGTACCTACTTAAGTGAACCCATAGTACCTGCCATAAAATTAACTATCATTACACCATATTTACATAATTCGTTTTTAAAATTTTAATCACCTGTGCCTACGCATATGATTTATCATTGGAAAATCTTCAACATGAAGTTGTGTTTGATTTTTTTTTAACTAAAGGTGGCATTTAACATGATGAATGATATCTAGCTGAAGTGAAAACAACAGGCCGTGTGCGACGTAACCAGACATCATTAGCTGAGCAACGGCTACCTGCAGGAAATAATACATTATGAGTGAAAACTCGACATTCTGCATCTCCGGTCACTTGTGTCAAAACCATAAGTTGCTTTAGGCCTCTATAGTCTTTGGATAGGTAAACAGAATCACTTATACATGGTCTATGAGAGGCCAAGAAGTAGAGCTTTTTGTGACAGATTTCGTCCGGGTAAGTACCTACTACCGCCGTAAGTAATTATTTTAACCCCAAGCAATGATAAGGGTGCCGGTTGTATAGTAATTATTTACAGGGATATATTTTTTTATGACTTTCTGATGGAACAAGCAGATGCTATTGCACAAAGCATTGCATCACAGGTACTATGCACTGCTCTACATCCAACAACCTGAGGTATACAGGTGATAACTTATCACATGTATACCTCAGGTTGTTGAATTATAGGCACATGATCACTGATAAGCCCTATGTGCCTATAATTTCAACAGCACACCCTTCAAACCGAAATACACAGCAAGCTGCTAGGCGAAGAAATTGGCATGGTCGTAGTACTTTCCCGGACGAGCCCTTTAATAATAGATCTACTACTAAAACACCACACGTCTCCATAGTCCCGCCCGATTGGAAACCAAAGCTACCGCTCAACACCATGTAAGTACACAGCAACAAATAAAAATAGAAATGAGTTCTATTTTTCACTATTATTTCTATCTTCTTCAAAGCAAAAAACTTTTTTACCCTATCATAATTTGTAGACTATTGGATTGTTTCGTATTGTCTCGCAACAACTTTTGGTTTAGGTAGCGACATTAGTAAGTGTATAGTTAGTTAAAAGTAGTAAAAAGTATGAGTAGTTCTGCGAACAGTAGGTTCGCGAACACCAACTTCCACTGATATAAATCTAGTAAAGTACCCTGTAACGCCAGCGCCGCTTGACGGCAGAAATAAGTGTGGTGCTTCCCCGGACGAGCCCTTCATAACGATGGTAGGTCTACAACCGCTTTCTAGATTCACCAAATTTTCATGTGATCAATCCTAAGGTTTCAAATAAAAAAGAACCATCCGTATTAGAGATATCTAGTAGCTCCCTTTTTGCCCCTTTTTGTAGGAAGTCCTCCTCCAAAAAGGCAGCATAAAAAGTTTGAAAGTGTAATAAAAATACAGAATGTTATTTTTCAAAAATAAAACAAGTTCAATCTTTTTTCTTTAGTAAATGAGAACAAATGGTAACAGGAGGTACCCCGCTTTCTGATACTAGGTTCAAATCCAGTCGTGTACCAATTGTTTTGTTTATTAGGAAATTAATGAGCGCAATGCGTGTGTTCTCAAACGATGAAGGAGTCTTGAAGAAACCAGGTAATATTCTAGCAGCAACGATGAGTTTGCAGTGAAATAAGAGATGTCAATTGATAGAAGAGAGTGGCGGCCAAGTAGATGATACTATTACAATCAATGGTTATGAATAACCTTACCTTGGCTACTATGAGACCTAATGGAAAGTATTGATGCAGTCTAAGATCCACCTGTTCACTCTTGACTTGAAAATTCCTACATTCCGTAAATAATTATGACGATAGAGTGTTCCACGCTTTGGCAGGTTGTCAAAGCGCAAAGTTTTTTTGTTTATTAGGTATGTCAAGTCAAACAAATGGCGTCGATTAAACCACCCAGTCAGTGTAAATTAGAGTATCAATTTAAAATACTACGAGAATAACCAAAAGGGGTTCCAGTTCTGCACGAGCCAATCTCAAACATTTATCGTTTCTTTAAACAAAATATCGCAAGAAATGATACGTAGACAAAAGGAATAAAAACATAAAAACAGTTTTTTCACTTTTACAAATTTATTTACGTTTTGTGATTAACTTTATCAAAGACCTTTTCGTAACATGACGGAGGTGTGTGTTAAATTAATAGCGCTTGCAAAACGTTTAAGTTTCTCAACATTTTTATGGGTCATAACTTGATGTGTTAGTACTTACGTGATTCTAAGATATCTTTGCCAGAGGAATTTCTTTGTACAAAATTACTTGGAAAATCTATAATTAATTTAAAACAATTACTGAGTAGGTTAGTTAGGTAGAAACTCAATTTTTATATTAGCTATGTACTAAAATGACAAACAATATTATACAACATACAACCTCTATCTTCACTATCTTATATTATACTTAATACTTAGTCTATAATTAACTTAAACCTCAAAACCGAGGTTTATACCTCATTGCGACAGACTAAGAATATGTGGCTGCGATATAAAAATAAATAACTAAGCATAATTAGTTCAGCTACGTAACGCTAAAATATTTTATAAGTAGCATTGTAATCTTTGTTTCTAATAAACCTACACTTTACGTTATATGCGCAAGTATACAGCAACTTGTGCGGCTACACAGTTTTCTGCTCTAAACGATTGTAATGAAAACTGCAAGGGGCTTTGTGACCACGAAATAAAACATTTCACTTATGTATATTAGGTTTTATAAACCTAAAGATCCATCTTTGGAGAGTTAAAAATCTGCCAAAAGAATGTTAGATCTGACAAAACGACAGGGTTTATTAAGAAGATATAAAATATAAAATGTCACTCCTCAAATTAAAACCATTGCTTCTTACTATTGTAAAATGTAGTAGGTAGCTATGCATAACTTAACTGTTGTATTTAATGTTTAACTTTTATTCATTTTTAGTATTTGAATACCTGTTTTACTTAAACAAGGGAATTACTTTTTAGGGTCTCTATATACACCCATAAATAGGATTGAGCTAGTAGGGCGCTCGTAGATAACGTAGACAAAGGGAAAGTTGGCTATGAACCTCGTCGGCTCTGAGGGTCGGGATGAACGGAAGCCGAATATAGCAGTGGAGGCAGCCGCAACGGTACCTAGAAAATAAACAAATGATTACATTATGAATAATCTTTTGGTGTCAATTCTACTGTTTCATTTTCGGGGTTGTATTCTTTAAAACTGACATTTCAGACAGGCCCAATTTTGGCAGTCATATTTTAGCTTTAATCTGAGATTTGAGCTTCTAATGAGAGAAAAATGCAAATCAAAGCGTCGCATGTTTTCTCATCCGCCAACAGCAATAATAAAGAACTGACATTTCATTAAAGAACCTCCCTAAACCACCAGTTTTAGGTTATCCTCTTGTGTCTGGCATCCTGATATAACAACGGTAAGTTCATACCTTCTTCATCAACTTGTATCTTGGCCTTGTGGACTGCATCATCAAACTGAATGCCAGGCTGCGCGGTGAGAGTACTGAAATCTGCTGACACGTTGAACAGATCTCCTACGCCAAGTTTTTCTAATATCTGTAAAAATACTTATTTGTTGTAGGTACCTACCTGTTTTAAGTCACGAACTTAGGTGTTATATTATATGAAACCGTCCGAACTCGCGTGGTATAGTAGCGTTTGCTAACATTAATATTTAAGGTACACAAGGTATTAAATCTTTGTCTTGTTTCTATGTATAAAATAATAAATAAATATTGGAAGACATGTCACACAACACCATCTAGCCCCAAACTAAGCAACGCTTGCAAATACTATGGGAATGAAATAATATAATGGAATACTTAGAGATAAATAAATAGCATCACGACTTTATCCCAAAGCACAGTAGATATGCCCCCAGATCTGTTAGATGCGAGTTCGAATCCTGCTAAATCGAAATTTTCACTAACACGTTTTTTGATCGGTTGCTATACTTGCTAGGCTGCGATACTTACACTTCTGAGCGGCAATGACCTCTCGACGGTAAACTTGGGTATTTCGACGACCACCTCACGGCCCATGTAGTTTTCTTCAACCACAGCTGCCAAACGTTCTGGTGTCAGGTTGGCAATTATGTTCTTTACTCCTGAAAAAGGGTTTCATCAGAAGGATCTTCACATTCTTTAAATATATTAAATCGTTACTTGACTGACATGGAGTCCAGACGACCAATCAGATTTTGAAATTAAAATATTATATTTGATTGAATAATTGAAACATCGACCAGGAATGATAAACTAAATTTCGTATAATCATTTTGAGGTAGACCGTGGTACAACTTGGTAGCCGTTCCACAGTCCAGTTGCTGCCTGTCAGGCCTGGGTCTTGAGTTCCACTGTGCTGCAAGCCAGGCAGTATCAACTTGACTTGGGAATAGGTTACCAAAGCCCCGCAGTGTAACTCGAAATCGAAACGACAGTACAAACTATGAAACATCGTTATTATTTTTTTCCGAGTAGACGCCCATCTATTGATTGTCTGAACTCTTTATAGGGAAGCTAAAATTCAACTCCTAAAATGGTAAAACAGGAGGTTCGAAATTTTATGGAACCAACAGCACATCAAGCTAATTCATAATTTTTAAAATTACTTTATTAATTTTTCTCGTTTAATTGATCTACTAGACGTTTTGACGGACTAAAATGCTGGTACAATCGCCTAGAGATTTTCGATAGCGTTACCGGGCAGTTCGTCTGGTCTTGGTATAACTGACTTGATTCGCATGTATGTCTTCTGTGCGTGGAATAACAGTCCTCAGATTTTTTACTTAACTTGTGAGTATAATTAATTTTACTTTACCTTCCTTCATGGAGTAGGGAGGTAGTAGAATGTACATGCTGATATCATCGCCCTTGTACGGGAGTTCCAAGATCTGTGCTCCTAGCTCATCACTGGCCACTGCAATGGAAATTGAAGATTAAAATATTTTATAGCTAGAAGCATTCGCCTGCAGTAAGACTGTTACGATACACCATTTTCTTTGTATTCAAGTTCAATAGATTCTGTAAATAATGACAGAATCTACCAAGCACAAACTTATGATGACGTCTGCACGGTACCTCGGAATACTGCTACCTAAGTACCGTTTTACCATACCACTTGGAGTAGATTAGGTCTATTAGAGTCATCATTATTTAATGTGAGGCCAAATGGAGCATCATTACCATCATCATCAGTCTGAATTGTTTACAGCTGGACATCTTTTTTACGAGGATTTCCAATAAAACAACACGCAGACCGGGAATAAATAATGAAAGATTATTCGGTAAGACAAATTATCTAGTCCCGTTTTGACTAGACCCGTGTTGGTGAACACAACAATATTTGTAGCTAAGAGTACCTAGAGGATTATAGCAAACATTTAACACAACGCTATCCAGTAAAACTTGATCTATGAAAACCACTTTTATTTTATTGTATCCTCAATAAAGTTTATTATTATTATTTATTATTATTATTATCACTGTGGACAACAAATATTTTTAAAAGATAGATAGGTAAGTAGGTACCGAAGTAGTTTACAAAAAAAGTTTTTACAAAAAAGCTGTGACTCAGTATTCTTTGCCTAGACGTAAAAAAATCTAGGCTTGGGGTTATGTCATTCATTTTTGTGATCACTACCGCCCAAAGCGAAAGCGTTCAACGTAGCTGTACAATCTACCAGAGACCCTTATTGAACCAGGTGTAAACTCACTATAGTGGAATGTTCCTTTCTGTTTCATGAAAGGCACCAAAGTCTGACGAGTTTCAGACACGAAGAACGGCTCCTTCTTCGTTCTCTCAGCCGGAAATTTGGAAGCCCACACTCCTTTGAAGTAGCCCGCGTTGGCTAACACTAGTTTTGTAGCTTGCGTAACTCCGTCTTCCGGTAATAAGTCCCTGATGTTGTTTTTAGTGATTCGGGAAACCCATTCGTTGATGTACACTCGGGCAGCTTCTGGATTTTCCCGATAGTTCTGAAAACAATTGAACATGATGATGACCTACTGACCGAATGAAAGTAATCACACACATAAGATAAAACTATGTAGCAGAGTAGATATCACACACACATCTGGTGGTTAGTTTGCATTGAGGTGAATAATGCATTACTAACGAATTATTTAGTAAACAAATGGTATACAACTGCGTTTACTGGAATGCAAATACCAAGAAAAACTCAAAAGTATACTAACATACTATTACTATAATATTACAGTCAAATCGAAATCGAACAAGCGTCTCAGAAGAAATCGGTGTATCTATAAAAAGACTTGAAAACATAAAAGAACATACATTGACTTGAAAACCGTTTTTCTTGGAAAACGGTTTAATTTAACACAGGTTCATGTATCATGTAAAATGTTTAACTTGCCTAAGTGTTAGTAGGACTGGATATTTGTTTTACTTTTAGCATTATTTTGTCCCCATTACAAGGCGAGGCGATGGCTTCCCTACGGTTTTTTTCAGCGTTTGTTGTCCCTTCCTAAATTGAACCAAAAGCCAACAAGCAAGTTCTCGTAACGAAATAACTTCAAGCTCAAGTTTCGATTGTATCAAACTCCAAATGGTACTTTTCGAAACTGACATTTCAGACAGTTTCAATTTTGACAATCGAATTCTTCGGCCTCAGTCTGAAGATGAAGGAGGTGAGTAGGTACATTCAACTCGTGGTTAAAGCCGTCATTGCTTCGACGATGTCGGCGCCGTACCTGGAATTCTAGTCGTGAGCTTATTTCATTTATCCAGCTTCTCCATTCTTCTCTTACCAGTGCCTCGATGTCTTCGGCAAAGATGTCCAGCATGCACTGCCGCACCTCCAGCTCTTTAGAGACGAACATCTTGTTAGCGCTCGTGAATTCGTAGCTGTCACTGTTGTTGTTGGTAGCACGGGACCGCTTGTCCACTTTGTACGCCGTCATTAGGTTTACTTTGTCCTGGAAATAGTGAATACAAAATGTTACTCAATCAAATCAAAACAATGATCATTGTGTAGTGCTGATGGTGTGGTTTTGGTATAAATAAATTAAAAAATGTGTTGGCTGCGTCAGAATGCAAGGAAAGACAACAACAACAACACACGAGTTATTTTTATACAAGCATCAATCCCCTCCGTACCAGTTTAGGGGTTGAGTTTGAGGAATTTCTTTCATAGTACACCTCTACGCACCAAGACGAATATACCCTGAAAATTTCAAGTCTCTACGACCAGTGGTTTAGGCTGTGCGTTGTCTATATGTCAGTCAGTCGGTCAGTCAGTCAGGACAAAGATTCTTATAATTGGTACAGTATACCTACTGCGAATTTGCTAAAAAGATAAAGTACCTTATTAACGTCGCCTCCTGAGTGTAAGCTACGTGTATTGCATTGCTGTGTTCCGGTTTAAATGGTATGGGTGCCAGTGCCGGCCCATTACAAACACAAAGTTATATGCCTCAGGTTGATGGATGCAGGGCAGAGCACGTTAAAGTTTTTTATAGGTGACGGTTACCACTTAACATCAGGTGGGCCATACACTTGTTCTATAATACTTGCTCATGGAACAAGCATATGGCCCACCGAGTATTAAAAAAGATACATGATCGTACCAAATGTTATCGAGATTGATTCGGCGGCTTAGCTGTGAAAGCGTAACAGGTAGAAAGACACAGTTTCGCATTTATAAATGGTATACAAGTATGCACAGGTATTTATGTTATATTTAATAATAATAATAATAATAATAGCTTTGCCTAGCCTTTTTACTTACCAAATCCTCTCCAATCTGTAACGATCTCTTCAATGACTTCTCAGTTTGCTCCCCAGTTGCAAAATAAGCTAGCAACAACGCATGATACACGGAGAATGGTGAGAAAAAGATATTATCGTCAGGTACCGCTTCATTGATAGAGTTGAAGAGGTTTAGAGTGAATGTAAGCTGGCCCTTGTATAGGGAGGTCCGAGCTTCCGGATTCAACTTCTTAGATGAGTCATCTTTGTAGAAGCACTGACTGTTAACACTCGCTAGGAACAGAATTACCCCGACGAATTTAAGCATCTTGACGGCTGGAAAGACAGAAAATGTTTTATAGGTAAAATACACCTCGCTCCACCTCGAATCGAAGTACCAACCTTCCCACTAGTGATATGCAGTGTTAAAAGGTGTGAAGGCATAAAAGTATTGTCTTAGCCTAAAAACAAAACACCAAATCTTTATGTAAATTATTATGCCTATTTAACTTTTTGTTAAGGGGCCGGTGACAGTTATAACCACGAACAATGTTTTCTATCCAAGGTCTTCAAAGCATTACATGACATTAAATTACTTACGCTGGCCTTGATTTGACCGATTTATCATCATAATCGGCCTGAAGAAGTACACTGCTGGACATAGACTTCCCTATGTATTTCCAGAAAGATAGAAAATCATCGACTTTCTACAACCCCATCTTTACAACGCATGTCGTGTTCGCACACAGTGTTATAATTATGTATACATACCTACTATACTAGGTACTAATAGATTAGCCATAAGTACTATGAGTTATCAAAGATTGGAGCTCTTCAAATCGTTGCTCTACGATTATAAGACTTCTTTTATAATTACAGTATGTGTAGAAAAGTTTTGATATACTTCTATGTGGTATAACATATGTACAGAGACATCAAGTAAGCATTTACCACCTACGAGAACATCAACGTCCAGCATGTTTATCATTCAATGGCAAGTCGTCAGACGGTGTCACAGACATCAGGCACTTTCTCCTCGTAGCTCGACTGGCCACTGAACTGTTCTTAGATTCATTACATTCGTTTTTAGGGTTCTGTATCCAAAGGGTAAAATGGGACCCTATTACTAAGATTCCGCTGTCTGTCTATCTATCCGTCTGTCACTAAACTGTCTCTCATGACCCGTAATAGTTAGAGAGTTGAAATTTTCACGGATGATGTATTTCTGTTGCCACTATTACAACAATACAAAAAAATAGAGTAAAATAAATATTTAAGGGGGCTCTCATACAACGTACGTGATTTTTTACCGTTTTTATTAAAGATAATGATAATGTACGGAACCCTTCGTGCGCGAGTCCGACTCGCATTAACCGGTTTTATTATTTAGTAACCTTCCTACAGTAGCATCCATTATTCTATTGTATACCTATCTATGCTGGTGTGTCGTTTACGATACGACTTCTGCCGCTTTGGTTTAACATGCTAGAAAATAGTTTTTTTGATTTCACTTGAAATAGACAGAGAAACAATCGAATGAAAAAACGGGTTGGAAGAATTATTATTGTTTAAATATGTTTTTTTTAATGGTGTATTTTATTACTCAAATTATAGACCATATACCGTCAGTGTAGTAAGTAGTAGTAAGCTGGATTTGTATTTTTACACCCTGTGGCATAATTTATCTATGACAGCTGTAGGGTTCTTTGGATCTACAATAAAACCACAGTTACTTTGTACACAAGAGAATTCCCGACGCGCGTCCGTTCGGACGTGCCAGCTACAGCCAAGTCAAGTTAGCGCGGCACCCGGCGAACACTACATTCTCATCTTTATTAAAATTTATAAAATTTGAGAATAGGTAGGTACATAAATAGATCAGTAATCATGAAAGATACAATTGTAGCATGATGATATTGTTTGTTTAAGCTTGATATAATTTTATACATTAAACTATTAGGTGACTAAATTACTACATTACATTTAACATTCAACGCCACTATTTACACCATATTCATTGCATCTAATCAAAATTTCAATAATACATTATTTAACATATTGTTCAGTACAATTACCTACAGATAATAAAGTAGTTGAATTTCAGTTTTCAAAGAATAATAATAAGTAACTAATTTTTCTCTTCCTTCCTCCGTGATCCTGTCCTTTTCCTTTCCGTAGCTATATACAAAGTATACAAACACTACTAGGTAGGTACTATGTATTCTAATAAGACTAGTTTAAATCCAGGTCTCTTCTCATCTTCTTCTTCTTCTCTTCTTCTTTTTCTTCTGAAAACTCTTTATCGGCGTAGAAATTCGCCACTTCTGGCAGTGTCCGTAGTCATCCCTTGCGCAAGTAGTAGGGCATAAGGGCACAGAAGACATTGCATTCTGTAACTTACTAAAACTTCGAAGAGATGTAACTTTACTGTCACAAGTCAATGGTGCGGCAAAATCTAAAAGGCTTATTTTCTTAAGCATGTTTACATTTCTACTAGACAACATGTTTTAGTATGAAAAAGTTAGGTATTTATATAAGTAAGGTAGATAAAACATAACTATTAAATCATGCGGTATTATAACTCCTACTTGCATTTTAGATTTAAACTTAGAATTTCTCTTGTTCCTAACAACAAAAGAGATGCTTATTATATATTTACATTGATAACTACTAGTGTGAAATTTGTAGGTAAGTACCTACATTTATATGCACATAAACTGTTAATGAGCATAAGCACTAGAACGACTCAGTATGGAACTTTATTATCATAATTTTTATTATCATAGCCGTTGTGTTACTTCCACAAGCTTAAGTTATTAGTAAGTTGTGTAAAGTCACATATTTTGTACCTTTGTCAGAAATGTTTGGTCCTTGGTTGGAATCGAACCAACAATCCACAGCGCAGAAGGCAGAGCCACTACCAACCAAGCTATGATGGCTGTCTATGAGAGTATACGTACAAAAGGTTTTATACATCATAGAACAAAATTGTACATCCTTGAATAATTGTAACAGTTGTTAAATTAACTTATTAACTTTGATACTTTATTTAGTACTTAGAAAGGATGAAAATCTAACTATGATTAGGCATAGCTCTGAACAACTACATTGGTATGTGATGTAATAGTTTTTTTAAAATTTATTAGCAGTCTAGTTCTTGTGGGAATAACTTCAAGAACAGGTCCATCCACATATCGAATCCAAAATCCGTGCCATTGAAACATCGATCATACTCTAAAGTAAACGATCTTACCAAATAATCGGAACTCTTGAAAAGTTCATGGCAATAACCTGCAAAAATCACTGATTAATTATATTAACCACACTCTTCGCCAAGTGAAACATCTGGTCGAATCAAATTCATCGAAGCTGTCGAGTGTCAAGACTTTGGATCAGCAAGGGCCAGACTTCAGTCGTGTTATAAAGGGTAAAAGACTTCAACTTTCAAGTAACTTAACTTGAATGAATTAAACAAGTAAAAGCAAAGTCGCGTTGCTCCAATACGGATTGCTTTCATCAGTCCATTCAAGGTCCATCAATATAATTTTGCTGGCAGCACGTCGAATGTACATGAAAGTTCAAAACATAGTTAGGTATCAAATACTTATATATATTTTTCCACTAAGTGCATTATCAGTTTTAAGGTCACGAAGAACCATCAACTGGGATTCAAAGATGTGATTACTTTAATTTATATACTTAAATATTAATCCTCTTTATTAAAATGTCGTATTTTAACTATATCTGGTTTCAAGTATTGAAGTAAGAGTAAAAGTAAGTCTCAGTAAGTACCTATTGCTATATTTTATGCAGTTAATGTTTTATATTTCAGTAGGACCACTACCAATAACTAGTAAATATTCTATAGAAACTACTTCCGTTAAATAAACCATAGATTCCAAGTATCTCGTTACCTTAATATGTCAAATGTATGATTGCCACCCTAAGAATATAGACTAAACATTCTATGGCTGCCACCAGTCTGGGTGACTTTCATATTAATTACATTACCAAACCCTCAGAAGACATTGACGTCTTAGTGATACAGCAAGAACTGCAACTAGGCTTATTATTATTAATGTTTTGTATTACTTGTCATGTCGTGACATATTTTTGTACATCTTGGTTTACTTTGTCGTATTTTGAACTAGATTTTGTTACTTACCAGAACGTTTTACTATTTTATGTAATAGCAATATATTTTCCTTGATATCTTGAATATCTTCATTCGTCCACTTACTTTAATGAGTAAGTATCAATGTTGTAGGTATGTAATTAGTTAGTCTACATAGTTGAATGTTCTGCCTCCAGAGTAGCAGATATGTATGTAGGTATCAGTCACATTATTAAATTTGTACGTGCATCTTTTATCTATAGGTACACCATGCTTGGTGATTTAATCGTTGAGAGTCGTCTAGTCGAGAGTACTTTTCTATGGTTGTTCTCCTTTTCATCATTAATTTTTTACACTTCTTATTTATCTTGTACTATGTTTTGTTTGTTTAGCAAATTAACATATTTCTGTATCTGTAACTGAGCTACTGGTGTTTCTTTCGTTAAATACACTCTGTTCTATGTTTCTTACACACTTCTAGTAGGATTTAGGTTCTTGAATATACCAAACAATTTCCAGTATTTGTGCTTTTGAAGTTTCAGTATTCGCAAAGTATTATAATAATAGACTCTAGAGAGTGACTAGTAACCAAATCTACGATACCTATATAGATACTTTGGTCATTGCATCTGTTGTAAATTATATACCTACATATTTCACATTTTACAACTTTCTGTTACCCTATTCATGGGACCAAATGAACAAGATACTCAAGTCAACTCTTGTTTGTCGAAGCAATATTGTTAGGCCCATATTTTAGATATTTTGTAACTTCTTTAGATGATAAGCTTCACAGTCAGTCTAACGACTAGTTCTTGAGTTTTTAGACCAGTTCAGTGAAATTCCGGGACCATTTAGGCCTCGGAAACAACTAAGGTTTAGTAGTCGTAATGTAGATTTCTGAATTTCCTGCCATAGCTACAATTTGGCAACAAAGTAGTAGTTTTCTACGAATTATTAGGCATCTTAATTTAAATTCCTACATAGTTGAATGGTCATCAATCCGCCTGCCAAGCGTGGTGACTACGGCAAACACCCCAGATATTCGGGAGGCCTATCAGTGTATATATCCAGCAGCGGACTTATGAAGGCTGTTGACGAAGGTTGTTACCGAGATCACAGTTTGTAGGATCTCCCAGGCCAATACAAATAACATCGAACCAAAATAATAACAAAATTGATAGATAATTTCTACGACTTACCTACTTGCTACTAAGCAAGTAAGGTAGTCATGTAAATTACTTCTAGCATCTTCGTATTTTTAGGATATTTATAGTGATAAAACGTCTTCACTACGCAGTTGTTCTAACGTGAAACTGTATAATGGCTAGCTATAGTAGCTAGCGATATAGTTTTGCAATATCTGTACTATTCTCTTATTTGAATTCATTAGATTGTACGCTATTGGTTGAAACGTAGCGTAGCGTGTGCTGTCTTTTGAACTTCTGTTGTAAGTTCTTGTTTTCTGTCTTGCATTTAGTTAGATTGGCACCACACTAGAGCTTCATTATTTACATTATTATTATTTTGTAGCAGGATCATACAAAAACGGTAGGAACCAAGCCGTAAGTTTCTTGCTGGTTCTTCTAGGCTTAGTCGCGAGGAACTGCCGCTTAGCCTAGATTTAACGTTTTAAGATGATCCATGGGGATATTTGAATAAATACTTTTTTAATTTGACTTTGAGCTAACAGGTACCTACCTACTTAGGTACCTACTTGTAGCTAAAGTGTATACTTGTTGCGGTCTTTTCACTTACGATCGACTTGGGCATGGCCTTAAGTTAATAACACATGGCCCTTTTTTTATGATAAAATGTCACCTGTATTCACAGTGTACATTTTGTGGTCTTTGGTCATCTCCGATGACAATAAATTGCGTGGCCTATAGTAGCAAGAAATGTGGGTGATTGTGAGGCATGCCTAGGAACTTACTAGGTATCTAAATATTCTGTCTTTCTTGCATGGCCGTTTACGATATCGTAACAATTTTATAACATGACCCTTTGTTTTTACTGGATGAGTACTTAGTTACGTACCTTCGGTACACAACGCTTTTCTTACTCATCCTGTTATTATTTTGTTGTTTAACGTTTATGATAACGTCGTGGCCCTTCACCTATTTATGGTGACAACAGTACACCTTTGGGTACTTAATTGCATGGCCTTTTAAACTTTTACTTATTTTCTTTTCACTCATCCTGGTATTATTTTGTTGTTTAACGTTTGTGATAACGTCGTGGCCCTTCACCTATTTATGGTGACAACAGTACACCTTTGGGTACTTAATTGCATGGCCTTTTAAACTTTTACTTATTTTCTTTTCGTTTCTTTGTATGTACTTATGTAATATGAACCTGTAAGCTGTCTGAAATAAAGGTTTATTATTATTATTCATGCTACTCAAGTAACCGTGTAGGTTAACATTTCGATAGTTGGCTTATAGTATTTATGTAAGTAGGTAGATACTTAGGTTAGGTACCAATTTACCTTATAGTACCTAAAGTATCTAAACTTGACTGGTGTCAATATGCGAGCAGTGACATGCACCTTCCTCTGTTCAAAATATTGTCAAGTCGCGTCGCGTCGCGTCGTAGGTAAACATTGTTACCCGCAATGCCTCGTAGCCGAAGTCAGTAATCGTTTATTTTAGAGAAGCTATTCGTAGCTTAAGTTATGCATAGGTAAGTGGTAATAGACAGGTAGAATTGAAAACACTACGATTAATTTCTTTTTGGTCATACCAAAGTAGGTATTTTTTTACAAATATTTACCATACCTCTGATTTTTCCTTCTTTTTTTTTTTACTCACATTGTTCTCCTCAGTCGCCACTTGTAGGGTTCTTTGGATCTACAATAAAACCACAGTTACTTTGTACACAAGAGAATTCCCGACGCGCGTCCGTTCGGACGTGCCAGCTACAGCCAAGTCAAGTTAGCGCGGCACCCGGCGAACACTACAACAGCTATGAGTAGCAGGATGCAATTCGATGACATTACGTGGGTAGGTAATATGAAATTGCACGCATGGACGATTAGATTCCGCCGGATTAGCAATCTAGCGACAGGATACAATACGATACGGGTGGACACTGGGATCAGCGGGGTTGTTTAATAATGATATTACGATATGCTGTCACACATGCATGAGTCAAGTCATTGAGGTCATTACCCAACTTTCCTTGCAACATCGACACAGTCGGGTGAAAACTCTTGCGCTAATTATGTACTCCACTAGCAAAGCCGATAATTTATGAAAAGGGTACCCTATAAAAGGAAAAAAGGGTACCCTGTCAAGTCCCATTGACAAGGTTTTATCTCTCACTGTTCTAATTAACAGTAACCCTTGCTTTTTGACTTTATGATGGAACAAGCAAATAGCCTATCAGATGTAAAGTGGTAACCATAGCAAACGTTGTGTTTGCGAGATCGACTGTTCCCAGAACCACTAGTATTAAGTGACGTAGGTATACAATGCGTGCCGGTTGGAACTGTGACTGACTCTTACAAGGCTGATTGCAGATTGCTGTGGACAGAAACTGCGTTGTACCTACTTACTGCCGTTGGAAAATCCAGCCGTGTTCATTGTTTGCAAATGACACAGTCGAATCAGTAAGCGTAACAATCGATATCAGAATTACCTTTTGTAAGAGAATAGTATACATACTATTCGCCTACAAAAGGTAATACAATAATTCAAATAGAAACAGAATTTATGAGATTGTTAGCCCTCTGCCAATTTCCACTAAAGTTCTACCTAAAGGTATATCGCGGTCGGAACACATATTGAAATTATATTACACGGGTATTTATCGCATTACATACCACCATTTTTATTTCTTTTAATTTAAAATTTCAATTCAATATTAAATTCAATATTAATTTTTAATTCGATACTACTTAATTTGTTAGTAATAAGTATTATATCATACCAAGGAATGATATCTACTTACATGTTCACAGATTGAACACATATACCGGTGTCCCGATATATGAGGAATCAATCAAACTCAAAAACCATAGTAAATGTCCCGTGTCTCTGCACTCATCGAAATACTTGTCAAATCTCTACTCTACGTTGAAATGTAATGTAGGTAACATTTCAACGTAGAGACTTAACCGGTATTTAAATAAATGGACATAGCAAGGCCAGTAACTATAAAATTTTCCAGTAATGCTTAAATACAAGTGCGAATATAGAATAATATAAGCGATGGCGATACCGCAAGTTTCGCGCGTCATAGGGAAGCCCGGTTTCGATGCTCGACTAACTTATTAAGTACATCTGTGACTCAACCCTCATCTCCCTCCCGTAACCAGACGTCTTATGCTCGAAAATGTTCGACATAGGTAGGTAGGTAGGTAAATAAGAGATTAATATTAGTTGTTGGACTATTTAAAATGTATATTTTCATCAACGATGTTTTAATCACAACGGATTTTGCGTTAGCCATTCAGTGCAGTGTTTTCCATTATATTTAATTTTTTTTTTTTTTTTTTTTTTGAGTTTTATTACAGATTGTAACATGAAATTCTTAGGTCCATTGGTTTGATAAAATGTAATTTGATCAAACCATACAATGTTTTTGGGCCAAGTTGTGACGTCATCACACCCAATGATATTGTTCGAACGTTTCCGAGCATGGCCCAGATGGCATTGCGCAGTGGCACATTGCCCGGGTTTCCTTGGACAGCGTTGCGTGGGGCGTCAGCGAAAGCCAGCCACACGTCATCCTCGACACAGTTATTACACAACAACCGCACAAGGGTGTAAATAATTAATGGAAGCTTAAGGAACAAAGCAACAGGATAATAAAACAACAGTTAAGTATTCTGGATTTACAGTTTTCATATTTCTCTTACTCGCTTACGAATTTATGGAGTTTATATGTATGAAGAAAAGTCAGATAAAAATACCACTCGCGGCCACCTTCTATGGGGACCACACAGAACGCTGCTTAGTTCACTATACTGTACGTGTTTTATTGAGTTATAACAATAGTAGAGTAGAGCAAAACCTAAACCACTGGCTTGACATTTTCAGAGTGTATATTTTGTTTTCACGCGGACGATGTCGTGCGAGTTTCGCTAGTAATATGTATATAAATGCGAACGCGATATGAATGAGCACTACGCTAGGTCTGGAAGTCAGGGTTCCCCCATTAAATTAGTGCTCGCAATAGGGGACTAACCAAACCTTCAATTCTAGGAAGTTATTTAAGTAGTTAATTGAGTTGATCCTTTGGTAGCAACCAGCAATACCTACTGTAATATACAGTAGGTACTTTGTAATTATTCATTATAGATACACATGAAAAAATAACAGGATTCCCAGTATTGTTAAAATGCATCACACAACCGGATGCCACCCGCTTCGATGCTCAAATTGTTTAACTGCGGCATAACGGTATTACGAGTATGTGCTCGTACAGTTCACTTTTGTATATTTATATACATTTACGGTACAATAATTGAGCATACCTACCTACCTCATTAACAAAGGAAATATTTCACAGTGTCAACTGACTCCATTCAAAAATATCCCGTATTGACTTGACCGAATTTTTGGCGACCTCGCACGGCAGTTACTTCGTTTTCAGAATCAGATTATTGAGGACGAACACTATTGAGTGCCGACAAGCGACGTAACGTTTGCATAATAACCCCACCATGACAAGCTGCCTCACTAGAATACCAAATTTTACACAAAATGGTTAAAAACCCCAACGCGAAGTAGGCTTTAAAAAGTTATAGAAATCGTATTGAAGTAAGCATGTACTTTCTTATCTACATTTAAAAGATACGCTTAAATTTTATAAGCATACTAGTACTTCGTTGGTAAACAATTATCAAAGTGAAAGAATTAGCGCCTAGAAACAAACACCAACATATTTTTGCTCCTCATTTTGTCTAAATTTAATGCAAAAAGAACCTGTCTTCTGAAAATATGAAACAACTTTCATGAGCCTGAAATGACAAGATCGCAACCAACCACATTAGGAAGTAATTAATAATCAGACCTGAATAGGGAAGGATTAATTAGGTACTTACCTATGTGTCAATATTCTTTTGAGAATTTCATTCTACTGTTCGTAATTACAATATTTAAAAAGTATAACCAATAGTATAGTAACAGTATAAACAACACTACTACTGCAGTGCTTAAAATTAAAAAGTCTTTACAGTAAAATGCTCAGATAAGAATCAACTTAGTAATATTAATATTTACCCATAGTTTTCCAAAGATAAAGTGCTAAGTGTACCTACTTCAAGTTGTTAGTAATGGTCGCCATTACGAGTATAATAATGTTTCATAGTTTTTTTGTATTATTGTACCCGTGCACACGCACAGTGCAAAAAAGGTAGCATTTTTTTTCTTAAATTAAATACAGCTAACCATTTGGGTACCACCTACCTACCACCATGGAAATCATTGAATTCAGCCCAAAAACTGTTACTCCTTGTCTTTCAGAATAACTAAACTTCAAGTTAAAATATGGAGATCATACAATGGCTATAGAATAAATAAGCTAGATCCTATCTACACAACCCTAGTGAATATTATATGTACCTACCTAGGTCTAGTAGATTACGGGAAATCCCTGTAGTCACAGCTGTACGACAACAAGTCATGCCAAGCTTACCATTTGCGCGAACCGCTTATGTAAATAAACTTATTCAGCCCGATCTGATAACTCGAGTTTTTTTATAGAGGCATAAAAAAAACTTTGTGTTTTATACAACTTGCTGATGGAACAAACAGATAGCCCACCTGATGTTAAGTGGTTACCATCACCTATAACAAAGCATTGCCTCGTATAGGTCACGCTCGTTAAGTGCGTACCTACTCTACGATGCATTGCTCAGCTTCCATCAACCTGAGGCATAATAGGTGTTAAGCCTCTTAGTAGCCCGGTAACGCTGTCGGAAATCGCTAGGCTAATTATACCAGCGTTTTAATCGTCCGAAAAAAAAGTGTTAAGCCGCATATGCCTGTAAATTCACCGGCCATTCAAACCCGAACAGCAAGCTGCTTAGCGACAGCATAAGGTGTGGTGGTAGTACTTCCCCAGCTCTACACTAAAAGCTCTATTACTATCTACTATGCTGTGTTGGTCTAGTGCTAGTTACATAGTGAAATACAAAAAAGAAGAGTAAAAAAGCTTTTCTGCCAGAAATACTTCAAATTGAATCAATCATATTCAATCTATACCAATTATTAGAATCTTTGTCCTGACTGACTGACTGGGATATAGACAACGCACAGCTTATACCACTGGTCGTAGAGACTTAAAATTTTCAGAGTATAGTCGTCTTTGTGCGTAGAGGTGTAGGTACTAAGAAAACAATTCCCGAAATTCAACCTCTAAACGTGTACAGCGGGGGTTGACGTTTGTATGAAATAACTAATACTTCACGCGGACGAAGTTGTGCGCGTTTCGCTAGTTTAACATAAACTACGATGTCATTGGAACTCTAACTTACGTTTCAGTGGTTTAACAAGTTTTACCATTTTTACCGTATCTCAAACACGATCACTTCGCTCTCGGTCATTCAAAAACTTTGCTAGTATGTATTTTATTGCTTGCTTGTTTTCCGAAGGTCTCAGGAACAGTCTTTTTACACCCCGTATTCGTCATAAATTTTGATAAACCAGGAAGAATAATTTTCTACTGAAATCTTAGTGCAATGTGTAGCGAATTAACACGATAAAATTGTAAATGTAGATTACGTAGGTACCTACTCTACTTATTGTGAAAATTCGTCATAGTAAATTAGAAAGCGAGAGCCAGGTAAACGATGCTGGTTTTGTGACTCAATGAATGTTATCCAACACAAAGACAGTGATGACCAATATTGTAGAAATGCTTCTTCTCAAACTCCTTGCGTAAAATACAGAGAGCCTATGCGCCGGCTTTATAGGCTCATCACAGGTAGAGAAATCACCGTCTCGAGTCTAACTTCACCCATTGCAAGCAATAATGTATTCTATTCATGAGAAAATAAAGATTAATCCATAACCGGTACTTTTAAGTGGATAATCACAATTATTATTACAAAAAAAAAAACTACTTACAGGTTTCAACGCTGAATCAAAAGTCCTTTTCTGCTTATAATATCTTATCCTGGAGGTTATAATATGACACAGAAATAATAAAATAGTACCACAGGCGCGGGTACTGTGGAGAACTCGTAACGTGAGGTACGCTGTAGCGACTCTCACAGACTGAGTGAATGACGAACCGATCATATCCCCTTTATGTTAGGCTACTAGGTAGGTATGACTCCTACACGGATGGCGCCAAATAAAATAAAAGAATGCCTAATACCTTTCTTCTAGTTAGAACAAACATAATTTGATTTATCATTTAGGTGATAGGTATAAAAGATGGTGGTGTCTGTACCACATACCAACCTACCTAATGAATACTAATGCTAAGCGATGAGTAGAGCAGTACGGGCTTGCATAATGTGTAGATGTTTTGATTGACCAAAACAAGTCTTTCAATAAGTAGGTAGGTTGCATATTTTTCTTGTGTCTGGTTAGAGAAAAAACTTTAGCCTCAAGCAAGGCTGCGAGCATCGTAGGGTACTTATGCTCCTAATGAACATAACTTGCGTGTGTTAGTTGTCGTTTGGCATGAGGTGGGTCATATTCTTGTTCCATCAGTAACTTGTATGAAACAAAGATTTTTTATTGGTTGTGTGTGATAACCCTTAACATTTTCTGTACATATAATATGAAGTTCCTTTGTATTGTTAGGTACGGTTATCTTTTAGTTGATAACACTGACCGGTAAGTACTAAGCTACTTATCGAAGTAGGTACCTACTTCCCTTTGATCTTGCGTACAGAACCACTAAAAATACTAAGCTCGGAGCTATTATGCTATGAAGTTGAACAGTGAAAGTAGAACGTAGTTAAGTATAATAAATGATGAAGTTTGGTTGGTAACTTACCTACTGCCTAATTTATAGAGGTGGTACCAACCAACTCTCCTTACTTACCTACTTATCTAAAATACCGCATTATACCTATTTGATACCGGGTGTAAAAAGACTACTGTCGAAAACATACATTGACGATCATTATACCTACAACTATTATGACCTCATCAGTGTCCAAATTCTGATCATAGTTCCAAAGAGAATATAAAAATAATTTAATTATTAGATTGATATTGATTAATAAATAAATAAATAAATAATGCTGGACAATCCACACAGCATCATCTAGCCCCAAGCTTAGCAGAGCTTGTGTTATGGGTACTAGATGACTGATAAACTTAATACAATACTATATTACATACATAGATATTTTTTATTATACATAGTTAAAACCCAGAACACCCGGAATAAATATTTGCAGATCGTACAAACATTTATCCCAAGGCGGGAATCGAACCCGCAACCTCCTGCGTCGCAGGCGGACATTCGCCCGCCGCGCCACATCGGTCGGATTACATTACCCAGGTAGAGAATCAATGACCTACGTTTGTCCTGAGTAAGAGTAAGAATGGAACCCAGATCTGTGCCAGTCGTCAGCCGCCGGGGCTATCTTTTTACACCGCGTATGTACAATTGGCTCTGCGCTATTGACCTACTGGGTATTCTCCATGCAGATTTATCAGACACCACGCCCAATATGTATACATGGTTATGCTAATGGGAAAATGCGGAGTAATCTTTCTTCAATACATTTTTTTTACATACCTAAAACAGAAAGTTTATCCTACAAAGTGATATTGTGTGATTTTACTCAGTATAAAAATTTTTGGTACCTAACCTACCAAAACACTTCATATTATTCGATTTTACTTTTACTTCATTTTTACTGGGGGTGATGTAGGTACTTACAAATCGTGACTTTGCAGAATTTGACAACTTTTTTAATTAATTCACTTGACAGAAGAAAAGGGAGCCGTTTTCCGTCATTTTTGGATTTCCGTCAAATAAAATAACAAGACATGGTAACTAACCACAAAGTACTTTTTTATATACTGTAACTAACTTATCGATTCGTTTTCTGTCATCTTTGGAAGCAACATTGTATTTTCATTTTAATTGTTTTTCTAGTGTTATTTTAAATTCTGATGGGTAATTTTGGTGGTATTTTAACCATCATTACTTGAGGTCTTAGCACAAGTGTGAACAATTGAAATGAAAGTGTGTTATGAGGCATCCTGATTTGAACGAAAATGTTTCCCTTTGGTTTTGAAGAAAAACGCTATTTTTTTCTTCAAAACCGATGACGGCTGACTTTACTTTTTTTACCGACTCGACTTGACTAAAAAGAATTTATTCAACCCACTTGACATTGGCAAAATTGTCCGCAAGACGGACAGATGCCACCAAAAAAAAAAAAAAGATCATAGATATTTTTTATATAGTTCTGCAAGAACAGCAGCTCATAGCAATCACTGATAAAAACTGTGAGATCTACATACATATTTGCGTTAACTAGGAAGGTTGAAATAAAATAATTAAATTTATAACCCCAATTTTATTATAACCATACAAAAACAAAAACTTATGAATTTTAATACATTAACATGATACCAACGACGCAAACCGAAGGAATAAATAAATACTTGTTCAAAATACTTAACGAAAAGTCGATATGTACGATACAAAATCTCTAGACAAGTCCAGATAGTATTTAAAATGCATTTGTATAAGCTCGTATCAGTCAAAATATTTACAGCAATGCTTATAACAGTTACTTAAATTTGAACATTGCTTAAAATTAGCCCTGTCATTATTATTAGCTCATTACCTATCCACGTATCCACTGACGCAGAGCGGTGTGTAGTCAGGACTATCAATCAGATTATTTAAATTACACATCTCAGTTTAAATAATCGAATTGGTCGTTTGGAATCCACACTGTTTCACTCTACGTCAGTGAGAGACTCCCATCCTGAGAGTTAAGACAGTTGAGACTTGACAGATTTTCATATATAAGTCCATAAATACAAAATAAAAAGTAAAAATAAGGCACCTTACAAGTATTATTATGATGCTATTATGCAGAGACGCTATAGACGCTATTATTTTGTTGTACTTAAAGAACGAGGTTATAAAGGAAGCATCCTTTAGATCCTATGAGTATTTTATATAAGAAGGGTAACTGTTGAGCAACATTGATACTGCTATTCTGCTGGTGTCGTCTAAGGGAGCTTGGACACTTCTAGCATATAGGCAGCGAACAGCTTAATCTGCAAAAATAATATATTACAAAGACTTATCAAAGTTTAAAATAAACCAAGTTATTTATTAATCATTTTCAAAACAAACGTATTCTAGGTAAATGTGAATTTTACACATGCATTTTACAAACCACGTCTCAAGTGACAAATTTTTGGCAGATTTTCATTGCAAAACTGTCAAAAAATCGCATCTTGAGACGTGCCTAAATCTGAGATGCGTTTGAGTATTTGGGGGTAAGTTGCACGTTTTTTAATTTGCGTCAAAAGACGTTTATTTGGAAATCTTTGCGAAGTAAGCCTTCTATCTATCATTATACCATATCATTTGTACTTTTATTTATTCTATGTTTACGACTAAACGGACAGATGGAACAGATCACATACACATATACAACGCTCATGACCTGGAATAACATACTAGCTACTTTTTGTTTGGGTAACTACCACGCGAGAGGAAACACGGGTGGAATATAGTAAAAAATCAAAAAACAACTTTGAAGCCTCACTTTGTTACCTTGGAAGTCAGTAATAAAATTTCTCCAGCTCTAAAATCTTGATATGTTAATAATTACAAACAGTCTTGTAAAATACTGCAATAGTATCCTATTTTCCGACAAAACCTCATCATAGACACCATAACCAAAAATAAAAAAATACGCATCAAAATTACCACGCAGTGACCTCATCAAAATGTGTATGCAAATAATGTTATAAAAAGACGTAGTGGCTCAATCGGTTGTTTGAGTACAAAAAACACGTCTCGCATTGTGAATGATTTTTTACTTCCACGAATGCATTATTTTGTCACGTGAATAAAAAACACAACGCACGTTTATTTTCTTTTAATTTTAAACTGGTATTGGAATCAGCTTCTGTGAGTTTTTTATTTGCTTTTAACTTTAACACGTCCTTCGCGATTTAAAAAGTGTCGTTGATATTTTATACGATTATATGTCCTACGATGCACTGCTCAGCATTCATCAACCTGAGGCGTATAGGTGTTCAACCTCATATGCCTATAATTTCACCGTCACTCACACCCTTAGAACCGGAACACAGCAAGCTGCTTGGCGGCAGAAATAGGTATAGTGGTAGTACTTTTTTTATGCTACTGCT
Organism: Electrophaes corylata; assembly: GCA_947095575.1. NCBI lineage: Eukaryota > Metazoa > Arthropoda > Insecta > Lepidoptera > Geometridae > Electrophaes > Electrophaes corylata. The sequence continues at coordinate 7,572,637 of OX352703.1, forward strand.
GGTGAAACAAGCATATGGCCCACGTGATGTTAAGTGGTAACTATCACCTATAAACAAAGCATTGCCTTATAGGTCACGCACGTTAAGTACGTGTCCTACGATAAATGTACTGCCTCCATCAACCTGCTACTACAACTACTAAAGCGTTTGGTTGAGTAAATAGGGTCTTTGTGTTTGCGATTGTATGTGTGTACTCACTCCATCGATGTAGTTGCGCACGTTCAACTTCTCGTTCTGAGAGTGCGCCATGTCGTCACCGGCGCCCATCGGCAGCAGCAGCACGTTGCGGTCAGACGCCTCCTGCAGCGTGATCGTAACTGGGATAGACCCGCCCTCACGTGTCATATCGGGCTCCGTCTACCAAATAAAAAACTTAATCAAAATATTTAAATATAAATTAATAAATTCAAAACAAATATATACAGCGTGTAATAAGACAACTTCCGGAAACTGAAAATGCGCATTCAGACCATGTTACTGATTACAAAGCGCTGAAAAACATCGTTGGTTGATAAACAGGACCTTCAGCAAAAAAAAAACGAGTGTGCTTTAGACCACACGACTGAAGTAAAACTTCTTTAATATACGTTTCGTAAAGAAAGAAAGAGAAAGAGAGATATAACAGTGCTTTCATACCCTCTCCATGGTAGTGTTAAACGTTTAACGCAACCTTATTGGAAGTCGCATTAGATGTATTACTTCAAAAATATGTTTGTAAATCTATTTGACTGTCAGCCAAGTTGCATTCTATGAGACCTTGTTTGTAGGTAACTCTACATGTTCCTTGAGTATTCAGAATAGGTCTTATTACACCCGGTATATAATAATAATAATAATAATATATTATAATATCCACATATTGCATTAAAATGCACAATTATAATTGCATAGGTTAAGGGTGCATTAAATTGGTAAACATTTCATACAGCTGATATTATTTAGTTTTTTTAAGTGTTTAATAATGCACTCCTAACCTGCTACTTTAATAAAAAATAGTCTAGCTACAATACCTACAATGTTGTTGTTTACAAAGTTTCTTAGAATTTATAATTCATTGAGCACGAATGTTCGAAGTTAGGTTTTAAAATCCCCACATAGCTCTTTAGGGTTTGGTTTATTACTGCTTATTCATAGAACGAGTATTGTACGTGAGTGATCACACATCACCTACCTATAAAAATCTGAATCACATTGTGGGAGAACAATGAACGTCATTTAAACTTTTACAACGTACTTTTAGCATAATAGTATATTTTATTAGCGTACGGGTTAACCCAGCATCAAACCTAAAAATAACCTAGCAAAATAATATAAAAATTAAAAAATATTTTGTTAGTGTCCTTTTTTGCTATAATTATATATTAATAGCATATATATTTATATAAGTATTTATTATAGATTATAAGCAGTGATTCGGAATTTACTTGATATCGTTAAGTTGTGATCAAATTGGTAACCGCAGTGTCGGGGTTTAACACTCAGGTGTTGCTGCTAATCTATGCTGTTCCCTTAGTCACCTCTAACGATAACCATAGATATAGGAGAGGTTTTATTCTATACCGGCCACAGTACACCCGCTAATACAGTGGCACAAAGATCATTTAGCGACCCAGGAGCCACGTGTGACTCCTACGGACGCGTGCAACGATCACCCCTCACCCTGTGTGAATGAAAGTAACAATGGGAGGTAGTCCTTACCTGGTATACAAGTTTGACGGCGCGCGCGGCAGCTTGGTAGTGCGGATGGTGCGGGTTCTCAGTCCAGCTGCGTCCGCTCTGAGCGCTCAGCTTCATCTTGTTCGGAGAGCCGCGCTCTGCCCACTATAATAAGATAGGCGTGATTAAAAAGTCCTCCAGATTAGTATATTCACGCATGTGATAAACATAGAAGTTTGTTCAGTAAAGTCAGCTGCACTGGAATGTAATAATTTTGTAATACTATTCGTAACTTGGAATACAAAATTGGATTACAGAGTTACAATAAACTTACACACACTAAAAACTCATGAAATCAGTTAATCTGCTCACTTCTGTTTTGAGCATTTGCCGATTTTTTTCCTTTTTATACAACTTGCTGGTGGAGCAAGCAGATATCCCATGATATAAAGTGGTTACCATCGCATATAACAAAGTATTGCCTCGTCGGTCGCGCACGTTAGAAACGTACCATATAATGGACTGCTCTGCGTACATCAACTTGAGGCATACACGTGTTAAGCCTCATGTGCCTGTAATTTCACCGTATTGTAGATATTACATATACCGTTGTGTATGTAAATATTAACTGTGGCGCTGAGACACCACATTGAAAGTTTTTAATCGTGTACATTCTAGTGTAGCTGACTATACTTAAAGTATGTATCTATAAAAGTATCTAAGTATTCTACCACTAACCTTCTTATTCAAAAAGTCAAATGTGAGTTTTTCCACTTCCTCAGGCGTTTGGTCCGGAACTATGCGAATGGAAAACTTTCCAATTACTTTTCCGGGAATAACAGTTTTTGCGCCCGGCTGGAATGCGGCACCTACAAAATAATACATGTATTATTAACATTTGTTTTTTTTTTATGTGATTGCTGTTGGAAAAGCAATTTGCAACACATAGGTATGTACTTCTAGTTTAGACTAGCGAAACACGCGCGAATTCATCGTGAAACTACTTTCATACAAACTCCCCCCAACTGTACCCCCCCTGTATCAACCCCCGCTGTGCCCGTTCAGGGGTTCAATCTAGGAGTACCTTTCTTAGTACACATCTACACACCAAGATGAATGTACCCTGAAAAGGTCAAGTCTCTACAACCAGTGGTTTAAGCTGTACGACGTTTATGTCAGTCAGTCAGTAGCTCTATTTTAAAATAAGAGTTCGTAATTCTGAAAAAATAATTCAGCCTCACAGCTCAGTTAGTAGTACTTAGCCTTTTTTCCGTAGGTTGTGGGTTCAATCCCCACCCACGACAAACATTTGTGTGATGAACATGGATATTTGTTCTCTGTCTGGGTATTAAATTGTTATTCTATGTATGTATTTACAAAAAATCGGCTTTTTTTGGGGCTGGATGATGTTCTGCAATACTGACTGTTTTATGAGATCCGAGAGAATTACCTCCCAATCAACATCCAACGAACCATTTACCAAAGAATATCAAGCGATAAGTTAGCCCTTTTTGTTGTGTTCTCTACTAGGTATGATATACATAACATATACATAGTATGTATGTTACCTACAACGTGAAGTGAGTCAAATACCTTCGATTCCATGAAGTGAAAGACTGGGATATCTCCATCTATGCATCAGAATTTGCTCCTTGTCACCGTTGAACGCCAATCGGGTAGCACCAATCCCATCTCTGTAAAAAAAATTAAGGAACTAATGAACTAGATTTGAATACATAATAAACATGCGATAATTTAGACAGAGCTAGACTTTTTGAGTAGATGTATGATGTTGTCACGGTTGAACGTACAACTTGGAATATATCGACAGCGAGAATAGCAAGTTTCTTTTCATCCAGGCTTATAAACTTTCGAAAACATCAATGTTGAAAAATAAAGTGTTGCCCATACCTTATACGCATACCCCAATTTTAGTGACTGGAACATTAAGTATTTGAAAATTTAGCCAAGTCTTCTCCAAGTCAAGACTCTCGCACCTCAACACAGTTTATCATTGCGTAGGAGCTATACTATTTTATTAGACCGTTTGGCTTTATCCAAAGGGTGATGGTTACCACTTAACATCAGGTGTGCCATTTGTTTGTTCCACCAGCAGTAGCATAAAAAAAGGTTAATACTATACGTGCAGATCTGACATCGTATATTTCCTTCAACTGACTAGCTGGACTCGAACGTACGACCTTAGACTCAAACAAAAGGAGAAAAATAGGCAAGATTTATTCAAGAATTACCTAGTGTAAATGGGCCTTCTTACCTGTATGCATTTGTATCAAAGTCGATAGAAGTATACAGATGTTTTTCTTTCTCAGTTACAGCGGGAACTGACTTGTATATGTCTGGGATGAGGATGTGTCCATTCTTGTCCACCAACTGGTCGAGGAGGTAAATCAGATCTGACATGGCTGAAATAGGACCCACTCATCAATATTTAATGGTTCCTTACATATTCGTACATAAAAAGGCAAGAGTACCGGAATGGACAATTTAAAAACTTATCACGTTACTAAGTAGGTAGATGAATTTAGAATTCAGAGCAATGCTCTCATGGTCGAATCAATTGAAGTCTATTGATTGAGGATTGCTGAGGGCCGAGCACAATATTTTTTTTATTTTTGTGACGCAGTAAGTGTATCGTGTAGTATGATAACTCAACTGCGGAGTGTTGCGTGGTTGCCACGCGGGCGGATATTGGCACCAATTTAGTCGTGCTTCGCCCGAAAAAAGCCCTCAAAACCTACACAATACTATGCTATACAATGTGCTGCGCCGCTGCCTACGGACTCGGGCAACTGACTGCAGTCAAGAGCAACAATAATAGTAATCCTTACTATATTAATATAATATTATAAATGCGAAAGTAACTCTGTCTATCTGTCTGTCTGTCTGTCTGTCTGTCTGTTACGCTTTCCTGCTTAAACCTCTCAACCGATTTTGATGAAATTTGGCACAAACAATCTTTAGATCCTGAGAAAGAACATAGGCTAAATTTTATTTTGGAAAAAAATAGCGTTCCGTACAATATTTGGGTTTTTCGGACACAAGGTGTAAAAAATAAACCAGAAAAGTTACTTATTTTGCGTACGCTGCCTAAACTATAAAAGATAGAACCATAAAATGTACTAAACAATTGTAGATCTTATAAATATCTACAAAAAAGTCAGCGGCACACTATACCTATCTTTGTCGAGTGAGGCACAACAACCATTTTTTTATTTAAAAATCTTGAATTTTTTTTGGACTACATTTAAACGCATATATTTTACTCATACTTATCGAAATAAATTATTTTATCACTAAGTACAGTTCATGTAGATAATATTTGGTCTTTAAATGATTAGAATTGGACGTTTGGTTTTGAAGTTATGGCGAAATTAAAATATTACGATTTCTGCTGCACGGCCCGTTGCGAAGTGAGCGTCACCAAGTTGGGAGTGCGCGTGCAGGGGAGTAGTTTAGATCTATGAGTAAGGTACCCGCGCGGCTCCGACGCGAGGTCGGCTCAGTCTATAAAAAAGTACTCTGTGGTCGGCTTCCTATCTACGCAGGTGTTTTATAAAAAGGACATTAATTTTATTCATCTATACATCTATACAAATAAATAAAATTGAAGTGTCTGTTTGTAATATTAAAATAACCGCTTTTTACTACATGCATAGGAATACATATACCAAAATAGCATTTTTTTAAATTTTTGTCTGTCTGTCTGTTTGTTCCGGGTAATCTCTAAAACGGCTCGACCGATTTCGACGGGACTTTCACTGGCAGATAGCAGATGTATCAAGGAGTAACTTACTTTTTATCCCGAAAAAATAACGGGAACGGGAAAAAACTGCTACGCGGGTGAAAGTGCGAACGGCTGCTATTTTATGCCGTATTAACGCCATCTGTTGGCGACATCGAGTACTACTACAGTTAAGATTTGTAAGTAAAAATGTTTACCGCCCAACGAAATGGGCACGGGTCAGCTAGTAATAATCATATTATTATAACCACACCTAGACTGATAGGTACATCTAACTTCATGAAATATGTTCAGTGTACGGTAATAGGCAGAGGTAATCGCTTAACATGAGGTGGGCTATCCACGTTTTTTCTCCATTTCTCAATCAAATTTTTAACCAAAATAAAAATCCGATGCACCTAGTAACTGACGTGAGTGACGATCATCTAATGAAATTATAACTAAACACAAGTAGGTAGGTAGGTACATAATAGTAGGTAGGTATTACTCAGTTATCTCATTACAACACCTATCTAAAAACCGACATAATATCTACATTCCATTATTATGATAAGGCACGAAACAGATTGCTTTGTATGCATGGACTAACTGATAAATACTTGGAGTAATATAATTTGATTTTAGTGATGAACTTTGTGATGCAGCTGGTGACTAACCAGAATGCCAAGTCGGGAGTTTTTTGTGGTTAGAAACTACAAAAACACTCCGTTTTGTGTTATGCGAGCGATTTTTGTATGGAAACGCGGTTAGGACCCTGCATCAGGCGTGCTGAAAATAGAAAAATAGTCGTGCATGACTCCATAGAAAATCATACGCGAAATAAGCTCACAAATGGGATATCACAAAAACTCCCCAAACAAATTCTGAGGCAAAACTAATAGTGAATACTTACCGCTTGTGCATTTGACAAAGTATTGTAGCTATATGGGGTGAAATGCTTCAAAGTTTGTTCATGTAAAGGTATTCATTCCCATCATCTTATTAACGCATTGCATAAAGCTTCTTTCGAAGCTTCCAAAGATTTTCTGAGGATGTCTAAAGGTGGGTAGGTACCTATCTCCAAATATTACATTGAGACATACCTACCCTTATTTTAAGTAGTAAGTATTCCTTACATGACAGGTTGCAAGCCCATAGCTGCTACTAGAATAGACTATTTTGCTCATCCTGTTGAAGTACAGAACCCTAAAAAAAGTTGTAGTGATTACCTTCATGAACAGTGCCTCCGTATACCCCACTATGCAGATCCATGGTAGCGCACTCAACCTCCACAAAATAGTAACTGATTCCCCTCAGTCCATAAGTCAGACAGGGTTTTGTAGTTCCCAACCAGTAGTTATCAGATATGCAGACGTAGTCTACAGTGTTGAAGAATCCTTCAGGCTTCAGCTTGTTCAGAAGAAGTTCATCAAGACCTTCAGAACCCGACTCTTCCATGCATTCAAATACAAACTTCAGATTTACTGGTAGCTGTAACAAGTTTGATGATTAAAGTTTACACAAAGAAGTTATAAATTACACTTACGTAAATAGAACATAAGTAAGTCATAGTCGACTAAACTAAACTGTTTAGGTACATTAGTAGGTACCTACATCATAACCATTAATTTATTACTTAACCATCCATAACTTTAAACACCTTAAGAAGTACTCAAGTCTCCCATATGTGCTGTTTGTTTTTGTAGATTTGAGCACTTTGTCATATTAGTTTTAACATCTTCAGACTTTTCCAGGCCAAATTTTTTTAATTACAAAAAAAAAAATATTCACTAATAATTAATAGCTAACTAGTTTTGTTGAATACCAATTCCTTGCCTAAATCCACACACTTCTAAACCTAAATCAACAAGAGTGTATTATTTTTATAGAATGATAGCAAAAAGCTCAACTCACCTCAGCACCAATACCCTTGAAAGCATTGATGGCATTCAGCCAACCAAGCACTGGACCTTTGTCATCAGTAGAGCCACGGCCAAATAGCTTTCCATCCCGTTCAACTAGTTCAAAAGGCTCTGTGGCCCACCCATCGCTTTTCAGTGCAGGCTGGACATCCAGGTGACCATACAGACAGATTGTTTTCTTGTGACTATCCTTTAAAATAAAATTAAGGTGGGTAATATATATTACAGGAGGCAAGACCTTTGAAAAGTCTAGCCATTACAAAATCATATAAAACAAACACTTACATTTCCCAAGACACCGACTAGAACAGGAGGGAGTTTCACTTGTACTCCATCAATAGTTTGGAACCCAACATCTCTGAGTTCAGTAGTAGCCCCAACTTCTTTTAGCTTTTCCTGAGTCCAGTGCACCATACGTACGCAATCATCGCGGTACTTTACATCACAAGATACTGATGGTATGGCTACTGCTTCTTTTAGAAGTTCTTTGTAAGCCTTTGCATTCTGGTCCACATACTTGAACACTTCGGGCAACGTTGCCATTTTCTTGGGGGCTATTACTGGAGTTACTGAATATCTACGGCGGCGATAGGACAACCGATCGCAGTACTTGCTACTTGTGCCGGATGCTGATGCCGCTGCTAATCGTGAAGTATTGCAGTTAATACAATAGCGAATAGCACCGGTTAGCAAGAGCAATGAACGATTCATAACCATATTTTTTATTGGCTGTTTGCATTAGTACAATAAGCAGAGATGGATTCAGTCAGTTAGGCTAGCCGTGGGTAGAAGACAGTCAGACGTGACGTAGTTATGTATGTGTATTGTAATACTATTTTATAAGTGAATAAAATTGATACATCAGTTTAAACCACAGTGAGTACCTACGTCAGTTGCGACTTAGTCTCTTAAACACCCTCAGCAGCTCAACACACAACTCAACCAGCGTAATTTGTGTTTTATATTTAAGGTAGGTAATAGGATGTACATAGAAAAGTGTGCATTCTAACTGAGCTGTTTTTTTTTCAGTCAGTCGGTCTGTATTGTTTTATGTATTATTTATATACGGTCTTGGCCGTGTACGACTTTGTAGCGAATGGATTACCCAAATTAATTTTGAATTTTGATTACTGCGGACGACTGCAATAGATCACAACAAAATTCTATATTATAAAATTGCAATCCTTGAATTTGAATCGTACATTGTACCGTACGTACAATAGTTCCAAATTGTACGAATCATCAAACTATAAATACGTCAAATAACGTACGAAATACAGCCCTGTGAGAGAGTGAATGAGTTGTTATGCAGATGTCAACGTAACACTTATTTTGACATCAGTGTGGTAAAACTATTTTTTTTTATCTGTATTCACTTTCGGTCTTAGCCAAGATCTTTCAGCCAACTTCAAAAAAAGGTGGAGGTTCTTAATTCAGTTGTTTGTTACCTCACCCGTCATTTTTAATTATTTGAATAGGATATATTTTTTGTTCGAGTCCGAATAGGTTTTTGTTTAATTATTTATTTTCTCAAAAGTATTTATAAATTCACTTACAGAGCAAAAACATAATATCTATGTATGTATATCAGTCATCACCCATAACACAAGCTCTGCCTAGCTTGGGGCTAGATGATGCTGTGTGGATTGTCTAGCAGTATAAAATAAATTATGTGCGTGTAATTATTCGAAAGTACAAGGCATTGAAAAGTTGTGTTTTCAGGCATCATTGATGTAGGTACCTACTTACCTAATTTCGATTTTTATGCTCTTTAAGTTTCGTATCCCATACATCTGGCTCTCCTTGCATCATCTCTAAAAGCACTCGTTATCCCATTGTCAGTTCATTTTATTAGTTGTTTACGCACGACAGCTCTCCAACATTGAGACTTTGATCCCTTTGATGTGCGCTAAAAAACCGACACGGAACGGCAAAGCGCACTATGTGACAATAGTATCAAACGCCCGTGCCACACATGTGAACACTTTATTTGATCACATATTTGAACACATAGATACATAGAATAATAGATAAGTACCTACAGAAACCTATTATGTAAGGCCTATAAGGAAAGGGAAGCAATGGACTTCTAGTATAGACTAACAAGATTCTAGATAATTATATTCAGATGTTTTTCAGACTAGTCCTATGGAAATTTCATCAAAATCAGTTTATACCTACTCCAACTTAGATTTACTTAAAAAACCGAATGGCGGTGGTGGCACAATCAAAATTATTATAATTATTCCCAAGATTAGGTAATAATCTAGTTAGTTACCTTTTTTAAGTAATAGGTACCTACCTCCGACCATAAATGAATAGAACCTCTTTATTTATCCATCTGCGTCTTTCTACGAATTGTCAATGCCATTCCATTTAAAATTATAATTTCTTTTGTAATTAAAACACGCAAAAAAATTAAAATCCCGATAAAATGTGTAATTTCATCTACGAAGATTTAAGAGCGTTGGAAATGCAATTACAGTAGATACATAAGTGTCTCCGTCATCAACAGTAGGTATGTATAATTTTCATTTACCTAAGTACCTAGGTAGGTACCTAAATTAGATAGGTTATTGGCTATTTAACAATCTAACATAGCAACCACTTGCAAACTAGCAACACTATTTTACTTACTCTTTTTTGTAATATTCGTTCATCATTCCTCTGACTACGCCCTTTAAATATCCTCTGAGAATATTGAGTAGGTAGGTGCTTGGTACTAAAAGATCTGAAGGCATATCTACTGTGCCAGAGGATTAAAATCGTGGAACTTTCTTTATTTTTTTATTTTTTTTACAGGACGCGTATACTGTTGCATACTCCTTGCGCATACGCGACATTCCGACAAAATAAAAATGAAATCATTCAATGTGCAAACGACTTCTAACAAATATTCTAAGAGCAACAAAAGAAGACGAAATACAATGAAAAATACAGTTTCTAGAGACAGAGTTCCTCCACAGATATTTGGTACTCACGACAGAATTCAAAATTACGATATCGTACTACGAATCAGTAATAATAGCAATCATATTTCGCATTCTCAGAATGGCCGGGAAATTGACTACCGAAAAGATTTAAAACCTTATTTTTCAACAAAAGCAAAGCCTATTAAGCTCTATCTTGAAATTATGACTTTACTACCACATAACAATGATATTCAGAGTCGCCATAATGTCAAAAACAAAGTTTTACGAAATAACTCTACATTATTGGCAAAACTTACAATGAATGCGCTTGCAGTATCTGAAACAGACGTAACTGCTATACTCGAACTAGTGGAAACAATGTATAGCTCAATACAGTCAATGTTACAAGATGTTCAACAAAAATACATATGTAAACCACCAGAGATTAAAGAGCAAGAATGCAGACCGGAGCCAAAATACGTTATAAAGATTGACTTGAAAAAGTTTATCAAATACCTCAATGAACAGTACATTATAAGCAACTCAAAAATCAACCCTCAAAATGGAGGTAAGAAAGTGCTTGCTACACCTTACCTGAAGCAACCGAGTATGAGTACTCTTACAAATAAGTGCAAATCATTTAACATTATTCTACATCCTCGACGTATGTGTTTTAGCATGTCCGTATGCAAATTCAATTCATGTTCTATGGATTTCTTTCAAAGATTATCAACCTTTTATAACTCTTGCAATATGATACACAAGAGTACAAAGAAAAAGCCTGTACCGTCGGTTTTCATTCGCGATTGGCATTTCAAAAATGTATCACAGGGATATTTGTTATCAGCATTGTTGAAACACAACAACGTGATGTCATTGAATGTTATGCGAAAATTATACTTTGTAATAATAACCACCGTTACTCCAAATCTCACTATAGAAATAAACTGCAAGTTAGTAAATGGGATATTCATGGCATACGATACACCAGCGTTTGAGAAGTTCCCCTTTGAAGTAGTCCACTGGAATGACAGACATCGGAACATATTAGAATCTTCTTCAAAAATACTCTTACCCGCTTTTACGTACAGTATACCACAAAGAGATGACGATTTAAAAAAAAATATTCAGCGAGACACAAAGTCAGAAAATACATTACATAACAACAGAAGTTCGTCGGATTCTAGCTCAACACTCAAATACGAATCTTCTTCAGAATATGAAGGATCAGACTATTTTATTAGAAGCACATCCTATTCGACGTCTGGATTTTTGGATGTCAAATCAACAGAGAGTAGCACAAACTTGACTTTGCGTGAGAGTGTAAAAACTTTAACCTTATCCCTCGACGACACGTTAAGCTATTACGATTTACTCAAGAACAGAAAAGATTGTGGCGACATGAATTTTACAAACGTGTTTCAGCATCAATACAATATGTACAACTCTACAATAAATCGTAGTAAAACATGGATGAGCAAAGTTTTCAGAGAGTCATATAGATTGAAATCTGAAGTAGTTATGCCCTATTTGAATTCTGTTTTAAATGAAACTGTTTTTGAAAGAGTAACGGAATCTTTGGGAGACTACGGTAGTGCTTTCACCAAATATTGTACTGGGATTGGATCCAGAGCGTTTGGTAACAGATTTTTTTATGATTTAGGAAGTTATTTAGTGCAGTCGCTCATTGTTTCCGTTCTTTAAAATTGAATAAAAGTTGTGCTAGCATTTTATTATTTTATTATAACGCATTTAACCTATACCTAAGAATCTAATTGGTTAATAATTTAAAACAGAATTTTTAATAATGTCATGAAAAATATTTACAGGCTATCCCTACTTATTGAGAAATACTTCTGGCTAAGTTTAACTGGGATGAATTCCACTGAAGCTTATGATATCTATACAAGGAATCATGGAATGCTTAGGTCATCTATCACTGCAGACGGCGACCAGTCTTTTAGTAAAATTTCTTCGACTCGTTTAACAGTTGACTGTCCTCAGAATACTGAAAAAATAAAACATTATTATAAAATGTATTCTGACGTCACACAGCACGTGTGTTGTGTGATTGGATTAACTGCTTAAACCCAATCTTCAGCCTTTAGGTTCAATAATATACATTATGTGTCCGTCATATTTGACAGCCGTCACAGCTCAGTTAGTAGTAGCCCTGCCTTCTGCGCTGTAGGTGATGAGTTCGATCCCTACCGAGAGCAAAGTACGGGAAGATTGTAGAGTTTAGCTAAATAATGTCTTACCCTGAAGTAGCTTCATCAGTCGGCGCCGAGCTCCCGGCATTCGCGAACACGATATCCCTATGCTTCTTCATCCAGGTGGTGAAGAAGAAAGCGAAGACGATGGAGCTGAGGGCATAGGTGAGCGCGGAGGTCGCACCAGAGCCGCCAGCGCTGACGAACAAGCGCGCTGACATCTCGTTCCAGACAGACTCCGTCCATGTCGAGTACAAACCGGACTTTAGATCGTAATCTGCAATATTAACTAGTTATTTATAATAGGTTCACAAAAAGTTTTATTTAAGATAACAAGCAATAGCATTCACAAATTATAATCCTACTACTATTATAAAATGCGTAAGTTTATAAGTGTGGACGGTATGTGATAGGATGTTAGTGCCTATTTTACTCCCGAAATAACACAAAAGGGGTAGTATCGTAGTAATACGTGTAATGTATCAACTGTAAAATTATAATACAATTTTACAATGTTGCGGCATAATACGGAACGGTAACATCAAAAATTAGCCAGCCTGCTGGACATATGACATACATACAGGAAGAACGATTTAGACCCCTTTTCATTGAACGACTTTTCATAATCTTTGCAATATCGTCGTCCCATTGGGTCGGACTACGCTCATTTTCCGGTTTGTGGTTGTCATTCAAGAACCTATATTACATTCCCTGCTATGTCGGTGACCTGCGGATTTTTTCTTACTGATTCAACTGTATAATAAAACTGCTAACACAGTTCTTTGCATAGCCTAAAATTAGCTACCTACTAACCTCCAATCATAAACGCAGGACTGATTGCATCACTCATATTCATCGTAGTCTGCACACAAACACCGGTGTGGTTCCAACCCTTCAGCCAGTAATTATCATATGCCTGGAAAAAATATTAAATAATTCTCAGAGTGGACGTATTCTATACTACTTGGTTACTAAGTAATAGTTACTAGGTCCATTATTTACTAGGTAAGTAATGGACCCATCGCTCATCGTTTTTCTTTTTATCACAATCCGTACTACTTCTAAACAAATACAAATATATAGACAACACTTTCGTGCCTTTTCTTCTAGCCTTACGGCCGAATACTCAAACGAAACTTAAATTTAATCACGTCTCAAGTGACGAATTTTTGACAGACTTTCATTGCAAACTGACAAAAAATCGCGACTTGAGACGTGCTTAAATTTAAGTTGCGTTTGAGTATTCGGCCGTAAGGCTAGAAGCAAATTCGGGCGTTAGTCGCGAAAAATCGGCGCTTAGATTCACTTAGACGTTTCAAGATGAACCCTGCGGATATTACTGAATAAATACTTTTTGACTTTGACAGCCTAAACCTGAGAACCTAGAAAATTGAAATTTTGAGGGTATATTTGCCTCGGTGCGTTGGTGTGTACTTACTAAAAAAAACTGTCTGTGGCATCGTAGCTCCCGAACGGATGAACCGATTTCGATTTGTTTTTTATTTGAAAAGTGAATTAGTCGGGAGTGTTCTTAGGAGTCAGAGGTTTTTTAAATTTTAAATTGTATCTTGTAGCGAACATTACTCGTGGTCTTTGCTCTAGCTAGTGTAAGCAGTTGGAATTAAAGTGTAATATCGTCGTTGGAATGAAGGTGCATAAGGAAATTTTGAATAATATAATAAGACTTATTTTATACTCACTGGTTTCTTCTGCATTTCCATGCAAGCAGTAGAATTAGTTTGTAGATCTGTGCCCGTAAGCAGCGCCAGGAGGTAACCCGTCAGCACCGCCGGGTTCTGAGAGTATCGCGCAATACCTACGTACATGTAAGGTGGGTTGGTGCTGAGTTTGTCTAGATCTCTGTTCCCGTTGTGGGCTGCCTGCATCAGCGGGCAAGCCTGATTACGCATATAGCAGTATAGCATTTCGTCAACCTTAAAGAAAATATATTTGTGAACATCAATATTTGTGGATATTTTTACTCAACATTATCTAGCCCCAAACTAAGCATAGCTTGTACTATGGGAACCAGATAGCTAATAGAATAGGTACTTATATTATTATTATTATTATATAACACCAGACACATACAATTACAATTGAAATTATCATAGGGCAATTATTGCAGAGAGAACGTGACCTGCGATGCAATTCTTTGTTATAGGCGATAGTAACCACTTAACATCAGGTGGACCATCTATACGTTCCATCAGCAAGTTGTATAATTTTTTTTTTTTTAATTAGCGGAGTCATCAGCGACCTATATAAGAGACTATATGTATATTCGTCTTGGTGCGTAAAAGTGGACTAAGAAAAGAATTCCCGAAATTTAACCGAGAGTTTAAATTTTAAGCGGGCGTTAAAGTTTCTATGAAAAATCATTCACGCAGACGAAGTCGCGCACGTTTAGCTAGTAAGTATATAATAAAGTGTACCAAATGCGCAGAAACGGTAAGGTTGCCAGGATACTCCGCGTTAACGACCGTCATGTACAGAGTAAGCGCCAAAGCTGTGGCGAGCCGAGATATCTTCACTTGCATGTCCGTTGTGTTCATCACGCCAGTACTTATCAGCTCTTCGGTAGATATGACTGGAAAAAATATTTATATCTACAAAATACTGCTTACAAATCTGTTCTGTTACTGATAGTAAGTAATAAAAATTTTTGCATCAAAAATGAATAACAACATAAATATTAAAGACTAGCTGACCGGTGCCCACTTCGTTGGGCGGTAAACATGTTTACTTACAAATCTTAACTGAAGTAGTACTCGATGTCACCAACAGATGGCGTTAATACGGCATAAAATAGCGGCCGTTCGCAGTTTCGCCAGCGTGGCAGTTTATATCAGTTCCCGTTATTTTTTCGGGATAAAAAGTAGCCTAAGTTACTCCTTGTTACATTAGCTATCTGCCAGTGAAAGTCCCGTCGAAATCGGTCCAGCCGTTCCAGAGGTTACACGGAACAAACAGACAGACAGACAGACAAAGATTTAAAAAAATGCTATTTTGGTATATGTATCGTATATACATTCCTATGCATGTAGTAAAAAGCGTTATTTTAATATTACAAACAGACACTTCAATTTTATTTATTTGTATAGATTTTGTCATAAAACTATGTTACATTATGAATTAATGTCCTTTTTATAAAACACCTGCGTAGGGAGCCGACCTCGCGTCGGAGCCGCGTACCTTACTCATAGATCTAAACTACTCCCCTGCACGCGCACTCCCAACTTGGTGACGCTCACTTCGCAACGGGCCGTGCAGCAGAAATCGTAATATTTTAACTTCGCCATAACTTCAAAACCAAACGTCCAATTCTAATTATTCAAAGACCAAATATTATCTACATGAACTGTACTTAGTGATAAAATAATTTATTTCGATAAGGATTAATAGTATGAGTAAAATAAATGCGTTTAAATGTAGTCCAAAAAAAATTAAAGATTTTGAAATAAAAAAATGGTTGTTGTGCCTCACTCGACATAGCTAGGTATAGTGTGTTGCTGACTTTTTTGTAGATTATTATAAGATCTACAATTACTTAGAACATTTTATGGTTCTATCTTTTATAGTTTAGGCAGCGTACGCAAAATAAGTAACTTTTCTGGTTGATTTTTTACACCTTGTGTCTGAAAAACCCAAATATTTTACGGAACGCTATTTTTTTCCAAAATAAAATATAGCCTATGTTACTCAGTGATAATGTAGCTTTCTAATGAAAAAAGAATTATTAAAATCGGTCCAGTACTTTTTGAGTTTATTCATAACATACAAAAATACAAAAATACAAAAATACAAATCTTTCCTCTTTATAATATTAGTGTAGATAAAAAATAGAGACCTACGACCTACGTCTAAAAGATTACTCTACTATAGCGATAGTCTTCCGTGGTGCCAAAGAGAGCGATAAGAATGATAGATAAATAAATATTGGCAGATATTTGACTAGGATAGCTAATTATAATACATACTTAATTATAATATCTATACCAATCATAAGAATCTTTGTCCTTACTGATTGACTGACTGATAAAGACAACGCGCAGCCTAAACCACTGGTCGTAGAGACTTGAAGTTTTTTGGGTTTATTCGTCTTGGTGCGTAGAGGTGTACTAAATAAGAAATTCTGAAAATTCAACCCCTAATAGGGTACAGCGGGGGTTGAAGTTTGTATCAGAATCAGTGGAAGTCAGTGGATGAAGAAAGCTTAAAACGGTCTGAGATCCAGCCGGGCTACGATGTGCAACGCGAGATATGTCGCGCTTGACACAAAATCTTTTTTCTATCGATGGATATTTTAGATATTATACATAAAATACCCACAGATAAGCTAAACATTAGCATTAAGTCTTCATTTGACAGAACGAGATAGATTTTTGGCACTGCCATGTTAGCCCAGGAAGATATAAAGATATATCTCTATTTTGCACGAGATAACTAATAGTAGACAAGATTTTGTTGCGCTGCACATCTTAGCCGGACTGGAATGGTATATAAGGGACCTATGTCCATTAGAGAACTAATGATAAGATCGTGTTTTGTCATGTATGTATCACGGTACCTATTTTCATCACACAAGTTAGTCCTAGTGGAGATCGAACCCACAATCTAACAGCGCAGAAGCAGAGTTACCAAAAATAATATACATAATGTGTAAAATATTTTAATTCCGTCATTACTTACAAGTCCCATTAGTCCCGCTACTGATATTCCGATATACATATCCAAGTTGGTAGTATTCGTCCAAAGCAGAGTTGTAATACATGTTGGTGAACTCCTCTTCGTGGTCTACAAGAACTATTTCTGCTAATGTTTCCGTGCGATTCTTCAGGATTCGTCGAAAAGAGTGGATCGATGATGGCGGTATGTTCTGACTGAACATCGGAAGCATACTCTCATTGAAACGGTTGTAGTTATCAGACATTATATTTATGAACTCTGTTATCTGGAAAATTAAAGCAAATTACTGTTAGAGATGTTATAATACATATGGGGAAAGCCTATGTCCAGCAGTGGACTTCTACAGGCGGTTGATGATAATGAATGTTAGAGATGTGGGTGCCAGTGTAAAGAGGCTTAACATTTTGTACATAATACAAAAAAACTATAGTAACCGTAAGCCGTAAGATTCCTGCTTATTCCAGGCTAGGTCGTGAGGAACTGGCACATAGCTTTAAGACTATTTAAAATGTAAGATGATGATGAATATATAATTTATTATTTTTATAAGTAATATAATTTATTTAGTTTATAATTTATTATATTTAAGTTTTATTTTATGTGTAGTAAGAGTTTTCTACTCAAGTAGTTTTAGTTTTATCAACACGCCACACCATCTTTTTACACGTCCAGGATGACTGGTAGACAATGTTATTAGCATTATGTCCTCCTAGCACATCATTGTTCAGTGCGAAAGTTTTTAAATAAATAACCCCTGGACATTGCTGAATAAATGCTTTTAGATTCACTTTTATGTCTCAAGTTGATGGACGCAGGGTAGTGCAACGTAGGGCACGTTCAGAACTTGCTTGACCATCGAGGCAATGCATTCTCATAGGTGATAGTTACCACTTAACATGAGGTTATCATAATAACATGCTTGTTCCATCAGCAAAAAAAAAAGGGGAAATACTACTCCCATGCCTATTTCTGCCGCCAAGCTGCTTGCTGTGTTCCAGTCTGATGTTGTGGGTGCCGATTAAAACACAGGCTCATGAGGTTTAACACCTGTATGCCTCATGCTGATGGCCGCAGAGCAGTGCATTGCAGGGCCCGTTCTTAACGATTCGATCTTGGTAACCACTTAAAACCAGGTGGGCCATGTACCTGTTCCATCAGCAATCACATAAAAAACTTGTTATAATAGCCAGATAGTAAATAGAATACTTAAAAACTTTTTTTTTGTAAATACACACTTAGATTACAATATAACAGACACATACAAACATCTATGTGTTAATCACACAAAATATATTTGTTCTTGGTGGGGATCGAACCCACCACCTACAGCGTAAAAGGCAGGCCTACTAGGAACTGAGCTGTGACGGCTGTCAACTGAGCAGTTTACTTATAAAGTTTGTAGATGACGCAGAAAAATACTAACATTTCCATCAAGCTGGGTGTTTGGTGTGAAACCATACATAGGCCACTTTGCATTAGGAGTAACGCTGGCTTGATCCTGCAGTGAACCGCCTATTTGACCCACTTCCACATGTAACTTGATGTTATCTGGCGAAATAGGCGCGTGTTCAGGCCATTGACCTTTACTTAGATCGTAAGCAACGCGCTGCGAACCGATATAGTCAAATGCTTCTCCGTTGAAGAGTGTAAATAGGATGTTGTTATCTGAAATAAAGAAATAAATGTAATACGTACCTAGTTCAAAATCGGTTCAGTAGATCCAGAGATTACCCACAAACTTTACTTCTTTATAATATTAGTATAGAAATATAGATTATTTCACCTGAGGCATGTTTTATTTTTTTCTTTTTATTTTTTATGCTTCCTTTAATTTTTTAAGTGTGTATTTTGTTGAATAAAAGTGTTTATCTCTTTCTTTCTAATACTAACGGACGATTGTAAGACTGTATTCGTACCATATTTATCCGCATCTGTGTCTGGAATCATCTTGGAAAGAAGGGCGGCCGTGGAGACTAATGTCACCATGCCAACAACAGAGCTAGACGCACCGGGTGACACATCTGTAAATATGCAAAAATTTTAGACATATTAAACTTTATGGACTTGCCTTGGCTAGATTAAGAACTGTGAAATCTGTCAATATAAAAATAAAACATGTATGGCAAGGGAAGATGCTATTTTTGCTGGTCTATAGGAAAACTAATTTCTTTAAAACAAATTAGTTTTAGTATTGTTTTAGTAAGAATTGCTTTTCTAATGACGGACAGAAAGAGAAGAGAAGATATAGAATGTGTTCAAGTCGTTTTTTATTATTTTTAAAGTACCTACATAGCTTTTTCATTTTAATTGTTTTTCTCGTGTTATTTCTAGTTCTATTGCGTAATCTCTATGGCATTTTAACTAACATTACCTACTCGTGGTCTTAACGCACTGAGTGAGTAATTAGAACGAATGTGTATTGTTGAATACAAACGCAATTTTTTTATTCAATACTAATGACATCCAGACTTGACGTAATTTGACTCACATGACTAAAAACTACTTAATCTATACATACTTGACACTAGCAAAGTTTTCTGTCGAATGACAGGCTAATCTTTAGTCCTTATTCTATATAACGGACAACTGTCTTTCTTTTTTTTTTGGTAACTGCCATAAAGAAGAGAAGAAGTAATCAAAGCAGCTTACTGTCAAATAATGATGCAGAATCAATTCTCGCGGTGACCAATGTGACGCTCTCCTTTTCATTTGCTTTTTTCTAAAACAAAAAATAAAACTTTAAATACTTTTTACTTCAGAACCAGCAGCTTTTTACAGGTAGACAATGATGACTGATGAGATAGATCACTGGTCAATGGGTAGTACCTCAGTTTTACTACGCTGTAGATTATGGGTTCGATTCCCATATATAATAAAAAAATAAATAAATAATGCCGGACGATCCACACAGCATCATCTAGCCCCAATCTAAGCAGAGCTTGGTTATGGGTACTAGATGACTAATATACTTAATACAATATTATATTACATACATAGATATTTTTTATTATACATAGAAAATACCCAGAACACTCCGAGTGTACTCCGGTTTGTACAAACATTTATCCCAAGGCGGGAATCGAACCTGCGGGTACCTCTGCGTCGCAGGCAGACATTCGCCCGCCGCGCCACATCGGTCGTCACTAAGACTATAGGCTAAGGGTATATAAGGCTGGTAGACATTTGTGTGATTACATTTGTGTTGTCTGTATGGCCTGCAAATTGCTGCTCGTAGAACCGACAACGGCTAGGGAATAAATCGCACGTTGAAAACAAAAGTGACACTATCCAAAATTTGGCGGTATTGAGTTACAGCGACATTTGAAATCTACGGGAAAAACTACGTCATCTCCAAAGATCCGTTTCCTTATAGTTCACTTAGACACCCCTAGACGTCACCATGTGTCACTTCATACTTTAAGGTTTTGAGCTGGTTTGATAAACAAAAACCGACATTAAACCAGTTTGTGCCCGGACACCGGCGATAACTGTTCGTGGGGTAAGTGAAAAAGTGTCATATTTTGTGTAGTGTCAGTAAGTCTAAGGGCCTTAAGCAAAATAATACTTGTCAGTTTCAGAAGAAAAGTGGCACTATGCTTGAACTTTTTTGAAATTTAAGGCACTACGCAAAACAACACTTGATAATGTTAGAGCAAAAGTGGCACTTTACTGAACATTTTTTTAAATTAATTTTTGCTGCCATATCTACCGAATAATTTAATTAAAATCAACTAAAATGTGATAAAATAATATCTGAACTATTATTTAAAACCACAACAGTACGTCATTTTCAATTTATAGTCGAGTTATTGATCCCAGAAAAATTACAAAAACTTTAAATGGCCATACTGAAAAATTTAGTTTTTTGTTAAGTGTCACCTTTGTTTTCAACGTGCGAAATGTTTTCGAATGGCTATCATGAACCGGAAGATGAAGCGTAGGACGCCCCCATCCAATGAACGGTCGACATTATCAGAATATAGCGGGAAGTCGATGGAAGAAGTAGGCTTAATACAGTTCTTGGAAACCTATAGGGGAGGATTATATCCAGCAATGATGAACATCTTCAGGATGATGATGATGATGATGAATTATGTGAAATCAGGTTGGATACTTTTAAAACATACCTGGACAAGTGGAAATAGTGGGTAGTACACATTGTAGCCGCCAATAGGATCGCATACTTTACTAGCTGGAGACAGCACGGATGTTGACACCGATCTAAAAAATATATTAAGTTACAGAAAAAATACGAATTAAAATTTTTGCGAAGCAGTGCTTGAGACTTGAATTGTATGAAATTTAGTGCAGTACCTCTATTAGTTATTACGCTGAACTAAAATTAGCTTGAGGAGCTGTCGTGCAATGTAATTTATGCAAGGAAACTGGTTAAAGATTACTGTATGCTTCAGGTCCATGGACGCATTATTAGAAAATGTTTATCGGACAGTACGTCCGCTGTACCAGAGTACAGACGTCGGACAGAAATCTCATAGTTTAGTATGTCGGAAAGCGCACACAGCTATTTTATATATTTTGTTATAGACAAAGCACGCGGTTCCAAATTTTCTTCAGAAAAGTTCAGTATTCATAGACGTTTTCTGATATTATGCTGCCAGGATAAAAAGCCGCTAATATGTCTACCAGACCCAGTTCTAATTTTTCAAATTGTGAGGTTTGCCACTTCTTGTAACTCCTAATAATAGTTTATAACAGTGTGTGACGACAGCAGCAGTCAGTTAGCGAGGTACGCTGGAGTTTAAACCTACCTTTACCGTTGCGGTGGTTGTGATAACTAAAAATTAAGAGTGTTTAAGTTATATTAAGAGTTATCAAAATAAAAGAAAACAAGCAACAATATATTTGTTTGTTTATTTTCATTTGAGAATAATAACAAAATAATAAACAATTAAAACGGGGGCCTCTGTAAAACTTTTTAAGTTACAAATCAGGGCGCAACTGCTTAGGTTAGGTGTAAACTAGCTATTAAATTATGTTATGTAACTTACAAAAAGTTCCTTCATTGCACAGCAGGCCCGGCAGTGGAAGAATATTTAAAAAGCATTACAATATGTTAGATAAATAATAGAACACCTACAATACCTAGGTTTTTCTGTATTTATGAAACGGTATGGTAGACAGGATCTTTGAGAATGTCTGAGGGGGTAGACAGAGGCACTCTCAACTATTCGTCTCAGCAGTACAGATAAAAACAATAACTTAAATCAAACACCGCCCTTAGCAAATCGATAATCTTGCTGCATGCAAGCCCAGAAGCCAGTACAATTATAATAACCTTAAGGATTAAAAACACATACCTTCTCATACAAAGTTCAGTATTTACTGCTGCAAACATGAATGAACTTATTTCTAAGGAACACAATGGATTGCCTTTTTGGTTGTCTTTGTTTGTATTAAACCTGTAAAGATAATTAATTAATAGATTGAGTGAATCATTCAAAGATTGATGTATACATTGATGTATGTTTGTTTCAGCACTACATTCCCATAGATAGTTGAATTTATAAATACAAAATCCTACTAATATTATAAACGTCAAAGTTTGTAAGTATGGATGGATGGATGTTTGTTACTCTTTCACACTCTAACCAGTGGACCGATTTGGATGAAATAAAAATAAATAAATAAATATTTGTGGACATTTTACACAACATCATCTAACCCCAAACTAAGCATCGCTAAGATGACTGATAGAATACTTATATACTTTTTTTTTTTTGTAAATACATACTTAGAATACAATATAACACCCAGACAGAGAACAAACATCTATCATCTATCTATGTTCATCACACAAATGTTTGCTCTCGGGAAATCTTGGAAATTTGGAATAAATATAGATTGAAACCTGGATTAACATATAGGGTACTTTTTATCGCGAAAAAATAACGGGGACGGGAAAAAACTGCCACGCGGGCGAAGCTGCGAGCGGCCGCTAGTAATATATAAAACTTTATACTTTTTTTTAATCTTGATTATATAAACTAGTAGTTCTGCTAACAGTAGACCTCACAAACACAAACTTGTACTTAATAACAAATTTAAACTTAACTTTTCCGAAATCTAAGTTAGCAATTTAATGCATTTTGAGATGTTTTACTCATTACGCCATCAACCATCAAAATCGGATCTCATAAGATGGAGAAGTTCAGTAACCTCTCAGATATAAGTACCCCTTTGCCACTTTTTGAGGATTTCTAATAAAAAATCCTCGATGACAAAAAAAACTATAAAGTTGTTAAACCTATACGCCAAGTTCCATACAGATCAGTTGTAAAATAAGACCTGTTGAGGAGTACCAACAAACTGACAGAGGAAAGCAAATTTTACTAGACTCGAAGCAGAGACACTCAGTCAACCATGCTTGTAAATGTGTAATATGTGTATATTAATACTCTTTGTGGTGTTAATTACCAAATTAGGGTATTAAAATTACGAAAGAGGCTCATTACAGTTTAGATACTTATTAACTTTGAACATACATTACCAAACAGTGGAGTAATCACCATGTTTGTATGAAAAGAACGGTGGCAAGCTTCGCAATAACTTATGACTAACTGATAAATAGTACTTTAAAAAAAGTGCAAGTTTAATACCTTTTATAACATCTTTGAATCTTATTGATATCCTCAATGTGCTCTACAGAGGAGAACAATATAGGGAAGGGAATATCTCTCCGCAAAAGTCCAGAGCCTTTTTTATTCCATACAAATCCACCAGGTGTTGTTGATGAGCACTGGCTTTCTCCTTGTTCTGGATCTGAAGCGTACTCATTGGGGCATTGTGACTCAAGAGAAAAAGACATTGCTCTGGAAAAAGAAGATTATTGAACTCTGATGCGTTTTTAATGTTTGGTTACATTTAATTACTGTATTAGACAGTTCAAGACAACCAATAATAAGGAGTGAACCTTTGCTTACTTCGAGACTAGATAGCATAATACAAAATGATTGCTAATATTTATTTAAAGTTACAGATTTTAAGTCTAATGTAAATGTTTTTTATAAGATGAGTAAACAGAATCTTTAACATGCCAATAACTCTTTTTTTTTAACATTTATTTACTAGTAAAATGCTTGTGACTTTCTAAACTTGAAACTGAAACTTGACTTGAAATGATTGTTACATAAACTTGAAGCCCTGCTGTACCCATTAAGGGGTTGAACTTCAGGAATTTCTTAGTTCATCTCTACACGCCAAGACAAATATAGGTACCCTAAAAATTTCGAGTCTTTCTAACCAGTGGGTTAGGTTGTGCAGTTGATATTTTAGTCAGTCAATCAGGACAAAAATTCTTATTATTGTTATTGATTAAACTACTATCTAATCCGCGTTTTCCAAACCACCTACCTCATTGTATTTTCCATTTCATCATAAACCAAAACTCCAGCAATATTCTCAGGTTTTTCCATAAGCACTTCAATGACATTGTTAAACAATGATGTGTTTACAATAGCCATGTACGGGCCAGCTGCAGCTTCAGTTACTATCCACTTGGCGTCATCTATGGTATCCACTATCTGAACAACTCCCACTGCACCATTCATAGGAGCTGTTGACATTAATAGTATAATTTAGGATGTTTATAAGAAGCAGGTGATGAATGTAAACCTACACACCCACCAACTCTTCAACACCTCATAAATCAACAACTCGTCAAACTTTTAACAAGTAGCATACCTCATGCAGGTGATACCAATAACTTCAGTGTTTATAAAAAAAACAAAAAGTTGTGATGAACCTGAGATGGGTGACAAAGGAATGATTATTCAAAGTAAGATAACAGAACAGGGAAAGGAGGAGAGATGAGAAACAACTCCACATCTGTTAGGGGCACAGGAAGATAATAATAAATTAATTTTTCAACAGTGGTTGCCTAAAGTAGATACCTTATACTTAAGCCTATACTTAAGTTATACCTTAGCAGAGCTGCTAGCTGGGCTGACACCTAGTCTTAGAAAAAAGGAATAGTTCAAAAGATAGGTACTTACATGAACATCCTGCTTGGTGTGTACCATTCAAACGTCTGAAACAGGCCGTAGATGTGGTAATAGATGAGTAAATCTGTTCATGGAGCCTTTCACAGTGCGTTGCTGAAAGAAGTTCACAATAAAAATTATAGTGTACCTAGCCACCTACTAGTATAGTATTTAATACTGATTTTGAATCTATTATTTGATTTTGGAACACTTACAAGAAATCCAGTAGAACAAGAGGGAAACATAAAAAACGAAAACCATTTTAGAATAAGCGCGTAAAGAACCCGCTGCGCTGCTGACTAGAAAAACAATATGCTTATGGCAAGCAGCTCGCTAGGAGTAAATATTACTGTAAACTGAAAAGCAGCTTTCACAGCAGTAAGTAGATCACATGAAAAATAAATAAACACTGCCTGAAGTTAGTAAAATCCATCATCACATTCTGTTCCACAGAATAGGTACTTTGTTCATCAACTTTGAGTTCCGTTTAGCCCCCACAGAGTACTTTTAGTTAAAATATCTAAGAATATGGACTAAATTATATCTCTAAGCACTCTGTGGTATGTTAGGGTCCGACTATTGTATGACCATGGTAAACACAGCTCGGAAGTTCACAGCCATGGAAAGTGCGCAGGCAAGAATATGCAATAAATAATGTACATGATTTGGAATTCGTGAGTATTGCTCTATTTTATCGATTAATACTGGTATCGCTACTTTACGATCTTTGTACGCACAACCACAGAAAACACAGCCTTTGGTTTCTTTGACAAAATGTACACTAATTCCGGGCTGTGGTTTCTATGGTTTTAAAATGACAGTCAGTATCAGTACATTAGCCCACCAAATGAGTGGTACGTTTCAGTCTATAAAAAAGTACCTACTCTGTGGTGGTACGGAACGGCACTGAGCACTCCTGGAATGACGCCATTTGTTTCTTAGCCAGCTGTGCTAGATTTCTATTGCGTGTGTATTTTTTAGTGTAACAGTAGTCTGGTTAGTAATAGTCTGATAATCATAGTTCACTAATATATTTTCAATGACGGAAAAAGCTGAAACACCCAAGGTATGTATATCCCTAGGATCAAAAACTGGAGTGTTGAATTTTTCTTCCATTGTTCTGCAGATTGGTAGGTAGGTAGGTATTTCAAAATCTTGAATCCAATATCTTAGAAAATGTTTTGTAATTCATAGTCGTCTGTATTTTCTTATAAACTTTGTCATGGTCTTTACAGAATTTTTTTTAATAAGTTGATGTAACGTTCTTGAAAATAATTTGCAGGCTTTTTTTATGCCTACCTACATGTAGTTTACATCCATTAGTTGAAGGTAGCTCCGAACGGTTTAAATTATAGTCATGTAAACGGTAAAAAATATCTTGAAAATGTATATCACTCGCAAGCCATTTGCCCCGTCAGGCGAAGAACGTAGCAGGCTGTAAATGCAATAAAAATAGCACGCGCAAGCACACTCTTTCTAATTTATTTTAGCATTACTCTGTCGTACTTTTTATCCACGTGTTGATTTCTTTATACCAAAGTCAAAAATGACCTTTTACCATTTTTCTTCAACAAGTATTTTCAAACTTACCTACCTAGGCATAATAAACATTACAGAATGGAGTTGAAAATTTGTACACAATCTAATTCCAAACTATATAAAAATAGATTGTTGAACTATTAATTATAATTTTTAGGTAGAGTCCTTGCCTGATCTGGATGATCTACTACAATGTCCTGTATGTTATGAAATACCAACGGGTCAGATATTTCAATGCAATGAGGGGCACCATGTCTGTGGCCGATGTAAGGTGCGCCTTGATGTATGCCCAGTATGCCGAGCATTCTTCTTTGGAACACGGAACTATGCAATGGAAGAACTTATAGCAAACATTCGGAAACTGCGTGCTTTTGTAAGTAAAGTCATCTTCATAGATATAGTCAACTTTTATGCAAATTATCAAGAATATGTTATGAGGAGGAAGGATGGTTATGTAACAAAAAGAGTGTTAGATATTAATGCGGATGGATTTAAGGTAAGGCAAAAAAAAATGGATCGGGTGAAACATGAAATGGGGGCTACTGAGATGAAGGATGGCTTAAAGAAACATACCTGTTTTGCCACCCCCATGAAGTGTAATAGATGTAGTAAGATGATAATCCAAAAGTCTATGGCATTGAATGAATTACATTTAATGTTGGTTAATTAGTTAATTCATTTAAAAAATATAAAACTGATTATATTAACAATGTCATTATAAAATTACAGAAATTAGGTGGTAAAGTCACCACTGGTAACACAACACCGGAACAACAAATTGAAGTCAAGGAATCTACCTCTGAAGAAAATGACTCTAATATTGAAGATGATGAAGCTTCAAGAGTAAGTGTTAATGTAAGTAAATCTAAATAAAAGTAATATACATGTAACACCTCACAATGCCAAGCAGAAAACAGGATTCTAAAAATGAATTAGGCTTAAATGGGCCTTGCCATTATTATTATTAGAAAAAACGTGGAATACAGCTTGACTAATATTTTTGTTTAAAATCTTGAATAACCAATTAACTTACCCACAACTGCTACATAGGTTTCACTTTAAGAGACACCTGTAGAACGCCCCGCTACCTGATCACTTTGCTTATTCCACCACTCCACACTACTGTCCTAGGTAGTAACTCTCCTGTCCCAAGACTGCAGAACCTTGGATACAGTGAAACATCAACATTTTTTCAGTTAAAATAATTAAGTTCTGACAACACCTGGTTCTTGCCAAATTAAATAGGAATATAATTTTGTTTCTTTTTTATTTTCTCCTTCCTTATATTTAAGTTACTCTTAACTATTATTAGATTTTTACAATGCATGCAGTGTTTACCTACAATTAGTTGTGCTATTAGATTAAGTCAGTACATATGTACGTACCTATAATTGACGACCGATGTGGCGCGGCGGGCGAATATCCGCCTGCGACGCAGGAGGTTGCGGGTTCAATTCCCGCCTCGGGATAAATGTTTGTACGATCTGCAAATATTTATTTCGGGTGTTCTGGGTGTTTTCTATGTATAATAAAAAATATCTATGTATTTAATGTATTGTATTAAGTATATCAGTCATTTAGTACCCATAACACAAGCTCTGCTTAGCTTGGGGCTAGATGAAGGTGTATCATAATAACTGTTGGTAGACCAAATAAATAAATAGACAGTTGACAACATGCAAAATTAATTTATTCTCATCTGTAATCTTTTCTACGGCTGGACCGATTTCGACGGGACTTTCACTCGCAAAATTAAAATATAGGTTATGCAAAAACGAAAAAAAACGAATTAGGCAACTTTTGGTTAGATTCCGCGCTAGCGAAGTCGCGGGCACAGCTTATTTATTTTATTTATTTATTTAGGTTCGCCAACAGCGTATACACAACTCTTGCATAAACTTAAAACTTATTGGCCTTATTCTACGTGCATAAACCTTTTACAGGCAAACACCACATGCAGACGTTAAAAAGAAATAACTATTTACTAATCAAAATCTAAAAGGAACATTATTAAAAGAAAATAGAAACTAAACCTAACCAAACTTAAACCTTAAACTATTATTTATATTAACAAAGAACTTAAACTATTAAATAAGCATGCACAAAATAAAATTATAGGCTAAACAAAAAGGTATCTTAAAACTAGGTTCCATTGAGTCCTGCAAGATGTTGACGGAACATGGCTAAACAGTCGGAATGAACATCTAAATCAGCACATTTATTAAGCACCTTGCAGAAACGAGCTATCGATCGATTTGCTATATCCGATCGGAGAGTTACCTCCTAATACTGTTCTTCGTAGTGGAGGGACAAGTGGCGTAATCTTGCAGCGGGGGTATCGCGATGGTGCTTTGAATCTTACCCTCTGCAACAGCAATAGACAATCGATCTTATCGCGTAGTAATTTAAAAATAAAATTTAAATTCAGTGTTTCCCTTCGACTCTCCAGGGATGATGTTTTAAAATGCTGAAGCCTAGCTTGATACGATCTTAGCAAGAGGTGTAGAACGGGCCAGGTGCCACATAAATCTCTTTTGTACCCTCTCGATTCTAAGACTGTGTGTCATGATAGCATAATGTGGGCGCCAGACAACACTACAGTACTCCAAGACACTGCGGACTAAGGTGTTGAAAAGAATTTTCTTAGTTTTAGCATTGCGAAATACTTTCCCATTTCTTATTACGAAGCCGAGCATTTTTGAAGCTTTTTTAACTACTCGGTCAATGTGAGGCACAAAAGTAAACTTTCTATCAAAAAGAACACCTAGGTCTTTTATAATTTCAACTTCTTGTATTTTATCGTACATAATATTATAAGACGTAGGAATGTGTTTGAGCTTACGAGCTAGTTTTTAATATTTGTGGACATATTACATAATGTCTCACACTAAGCCTCTGTCACAAACTAAGCTGAGCTTGTACTGATGTACCACTGATAAATACCTACTTATATATTTGTTTTAAGTACATATGGAAGGGACTGATTTTTTTCACTACAGGTTACAGTTACACAAAATTATATTGTTTAGTGTCTTCTTGGTAATTATCACTGTAGCATTAATTTAGTTTAATTTGTTTCTATAGCAAACTTTAGTGGAGGCCCCAAGACAATGCAGTGGACTTTTCCGTTGTCTTTGCTGCAAAACCAACCCAGAGAGACTACCATCAGGTCGTTTGATCAACCATCTACGATATTACCACTCTCCTGATCTCATTGAGGTAATAATAATAGGTTTTTTTATTTTTAAATTTTTATTTTTCATTTCGCACATTGAAAACAAAGGTGACACTTAACAAAAAACTACATTTTTCAGTATGGCCATTTAAAGTTTTTGTAATTTTTCTGGGATCAATAACTCAACTATAAATTGAGAATGACGTACTGTTGTGGTTTTAAATAATAGTTCAGATATTATTTTATCCCATTTTAGTTGATTTTAATTAAATTATTCGGTAGATATGGCAGCAAAAATTAATTTAAAAAAATGTTCAGTAAAGTGCCACTTTTGCTCTAACATTATCAAGTGTTGTTTTGCGTAGTGCCTTAAATTTCAAAAAAGTTCAAGCATAGTGCCACTTTTCTTCTTAAACTGACAAGTATTATTTTGCATAAGGCCCTTAGACTTACTGACACTACACAAAATATGACACTTTTTCACTTACCCCACGAACAGTTATCGCCGGTGTCCGGGCACAAACTGGTTTAATGTCGGTTTTTGTTTAACAAACCTAGTGACGTCTAGGGGTGTCTAAGTGAACTATAAGGAAACGGATCTTTGGAGATGACGTAGTTTTTCCCGTAGATCTCAAATGTCGCTGTAACTCAATACCGCCAAATTTTGGATAGTGTCACTTTTGTTTTCAACGTGCGATTTAATATTTAACCTATCTACCTTATATCTACATATTTTATAATAACTCAAAAAAAAATAGTAAACTGCGGGTCTTTCCTATAGGTAGAAAACAGAATTTAAATCACTGACCGTGAAGTGTGGAAGTGTGCCCAAAAGGCTGGCAACGTTACCTCTTTGGATAGCTAAACTAATTCTCTGTCCAAGGTAAGCGTCCAGCCCTTTGATCGTGAGGCACATCCACCAGTCTCTTGGATAACTCATTATTTTTAAATTAAACTTTTCCAATCAGCCTTAAGTATGCAGGTGTTGGCCGCGCTCACTTTGGATGCGAATTAAATCGTACGTAAACGTATGAACACTGTTCGTACGAATTGAGTGCGCACACTGAATACGTATCCAAAGTGAGCGCAGCATAAAGCTTCATGTGCCTGAAACTACACCTGCGGCGCTCATACCTTTCAAACCAGAATAGAACAATGCAAATTATGGTCAGTCACTTCACTTCACTTCTTCTTTATGGATACTGTGGCTATTAATGGTCAGTCTAAGACAAATAAATTTGATATAAGTTGACATTTGAATTACGCTGCGCGGCTTCAGCATTTCAATGGTGTCGTATTGCCTGGTGTCGTATAGCCTATTTACAAATCCTTTCTGACATTACCAACAGTTTCGATAGAAACCGTTTTTTATTGCTAATTATTTATAAATTATAATAATAATATAACAAGGGCGTAAACCTTAGTAAACTTAGAATTGGGTAGAACACTGGACAATTAACATGTGACGTTATGAAATCATTGACGCGGAACGTCAAGACAACTAATTGTACATATTTTAATCCAGGGTCGTTCTGATGAAAACGGAGAATACCTTCAAGCTTGGGAGTTTTCCACTGATATGGGCCGAATCGTAACTGCAGTTCGTGTCGGTACCATGGGCCTGTTCTTCCTAGTAATTGAGATAGAGAGTAAGTATGACAATCAATGTTTGTTGATTCTTTTTCTTCTTAATGGCATCTGTCCATCTTCGACAGACAATTTCGCCAATGTCAAGTGAATTGAATAAATACTTTTAGTCAAGTGGAGTCAGTAAAAAAAAGTAAAGTCGGCTGTCATTGGTTTTGAAGGAAAAGATGGCGTTTTTCATCAATTGCTTTATAGTCCATATTCTTAGTCAAATCCCAAGGGAAACATTTATTAACGAAATGAGAAAAAATGATAAACAGTTTTATGTTCAACCTAATTATAACCATGTCACCTAGTAAATATTGTCACTAATTGTCAAAACAGTAATTGTAAGAGTTCACTTCTCGAATGAGTTCTTATTTACCGAGACGGATTTTTTGCGACGACCCTATATCTAGGGGTATCATTGATCGAACGAGTTGTTATTCAATTATTTGTCGGTCATGAATTCACTTAGTGTAATAGCATTTACTGCTCATTAGTGTTATTATAAGCCCTAAAAATGTTGTATCCACTGCTGGATCCAATCACACCCAATATCCCCAATGTTTGGAGAGGTTTGTCGTAGTCTTCACTTTAGCAAGTAGATTGGTGAGGTAGACAGTTAATCCTTTTTTTCTTTGTAGGTGATTCCATCTGCACTTGGTTAGTAATGGCAGCATCGCCCAGGGTGGCTGAAGAGTTCTGTTACACCTACACTTTATCTGGAAATGACCGTGAAGCTATATTTTCTGACTGCGTAAGTATAATAAATAAATAAATAAATAAGACACTTCAATTTTATTTATTTGTATATATTCCCTATACATACAAACCTATACGAATTGGCAACGAACTTACAGCTTGAACCTGGTAAAATATTTTCTGGCAGGTATGGTCGGTGCGCACATGCGAGGGTTTCCTGAAGAAGCGTCAGCGTTGTTTGTCGGTGACGGGAACCGATGCGCGTGCCCTACTAGCACCGGCGACGATGAGCGCCAAGCTGCGCGTCCGACGCACGCCTCTCGACGTCGGGCCGCAGCAAGTGCAGCCACGCGCTGTGCTGCGCGTAGCGAACCGCAGCGAGCCGCGACGTGACTCAGCCTCCGGAGAACTAGCGCCTTTCCTCCAAGACCTGCAGAACGACGTTAATCGCCTATCGCGCGCATTCGCCACTCTCGGCCGAGAAGCCAACGCTCTCGTCGAAGCCGAGATGCGGGCTCGTTTCGATATGCCTGAGCAGGACACTGTCGAACCGCCGCCCGCAATCTATAATGAGCCCGTTCGGGCGAATATGTCGCGCAGTGCACGCAGGCGAATGAGACAACGCCTGCTGCAAGCGCTTGAGGCAAACGTGGTCCCAAACGCTCCCCCGGAACCCGCCCCGATCCCCGCACCTAGACCTGACACCAATGCAAGACAAACTAACGGCCCGACACCTAACTCTCGTCATAACAGAATTTCAAACGACACGTCGACCCTCAACACAAACAGTCAAGCAGGGCGAACTAATAGCAACACCGCTAGTTCGAATTCGAACATGGCTAACACGCCTAGAACTAACAATCAAGGCGACGGAGCTAATAATAACCAGCATAGAGAGAATACCATACGACCTAACACTAGAGCTCGTAGTCCTGTTCACGGGTTAGCCACAATGGTCGAGCCGGCGCCGGCGGTGGCTCCCCCGCCGGTGCCTCCGCCATCATCCGCCGCAGCCGCTCCCGCTGCAAACGGAAACGGCGGACGCAACAAGAAGAAACGACGTCATCGTAGATAATACTGTAGAAACTATTTTACTTGACTAGTTATTAATGTAACTCCAGGCAATATGATAATAATAGCTGCTGCATACCGAGTTATTGTATGGGTTAAAAACAGTGTATGTGAGTAAATTTTACTTTGTACATAATTTGGTCCATTGACAAGCAGTTTAAAGTGCTGTGATAAGATGTTGCATAGTTGATGCAATCTGTATGCTTAAATACAACTAATATTAGTAATGACATACCCAGAGACTTGTGGTTGTTAAAAAGTGCAAAACTGTACTGTACTTGTAAGTGATAAATTCGAACATGCATTTTAGAATTACAATTGAAATAATACGGTATTGGTCACTACAGTGCGCAGCCGGTATTGGTCACTACAGTGCGCAGCAAAATCATTAAAATTAAACTTATTTTTTATTTTATAAATATGCTTGATTTAATGTAATCGTGGATTCTGTTGTAGATGTTTAATTAAGATTACTATAATCCTTGATGATAGTTGTATGAATAAACTATGAAATCTCAAATATGTTTATTTTATTTATCTTGTGGGTACCAAATGTAATATTTGGATGTATCTCTGACTACCCCTTTAAGACATTCTCAAAGAACCTCGAGTAGATACTTAGTACAAAGAGATCTGAGGGGGTATATACCATGCCTGGGGATGCCTAACATGATGGGGGATACTCCCATTATGGTCAAGCATAGCTATAACAAAAAAAAGTAGGTAAATATTTTGAGATAGCAATCGGGCTGCTCTACCCGCAAGGTCATGAGATGAATCTTTCACTAACCACACCCAGCACCGGTGTTGGTCTGGAGGGAATGACCCGCCTTTTGACCATTAGATTTTTCTATAAGTACAAAAACTGTGCATGTCAGTGCTCTCTTAAACAGTGAAGGAAACCATCGGGTGGATACCACCTAGTATTCAGTAGCGGCGATGGGCGTGCAACCTGTCTGGAATACCTATTACTACAAAATGTAGGTAGTATGTGCAGGGGCGTAGCTATCGCCGTATCTGCCGTATCAATCATACGGGGGCCCCCTACGTGCGTGAGCAAATATTAAATGAAAACTTTCCAATTTTTTTTTATTTCAGAAATGAAAAAAGTCAAAATAAGCAATTTCTTTTTTTCCCGCGTAACGCGTGCGTTCAAAAGTTGGCAACACCCTACATCGGTTATCGCGGGCTGCGGGATTTCCCCGTTAAGTCATTTACTTTACTAGAAATCTTTACCCTTCATAAGGGCCTCCAAACAAATTTTTATACAGGGCCCCACCAAGGCACGCTACGCCACTGAGTATGTGCTAAATGTAATATTTGGACTAACCTCGTGAGTACCCTCATTAGACATTCTCAAATAATCTTGAGCTGGTACTACATGATAAGTACTAACTAAGAGATCTGATATTTACCCTGCCTGAGGATTTAAATCGTGAAGTTATTTATTTAATACATGTGCTAACTAATACAACTATGTTGAAATATAGGTACTTATAGGTACATTGCCACAGAAATCTTCGGAGAACGAAACGTCTTGCGATCAATGTGTATCCACATATCTAAAGTACCTACTCATCTTTTCTTTTCTAACTCGAATACCATGAATGCTAATTAAAAAATAGAAAAGAAGCCATGCAATGCTAACCGTTTTTTAAAATTTACGACAGGTAGGTATGGGAGGAAATGCATAATCATATGACTAGAGTTACGTTATTCCTAAACCTACCTATCGTTTGACTGTGTAGTCCATGTCATTCTTCTTGATAAACTCGAGAAAATAGGCACAAGAGGTGCAGTCATTTTTAGGTGGTAGAAGTCAATCCAATAAGATAGATATACTTACATAATCTAGTTTTTAAAATATTTGGCTTAGAGTATCTACCTATCGTAAGGTGGTGTAGGTACATTGGGCCATTATTATTAAATTTCATATCTATAGGTATTAATAACTTATCACAAGTAAAGAAACACTTATCCTGTGTTTGCAGTTGATGCTACGAGATATTCCTTCCGCATGACAACTATGATAGTATAAAATTCCTTGTTAAAAAGATTAAAACTGGAAATCTCACAATAGCAAAGTAAAATATTGACATTTTTAGTTCCACTTTTATTTATTTGACGGTAGGTAGGTACCTATTCAATCCAATTCAATTCTTGTTAGATAGCATTTGCAGTGTTGCCCGCAATTTCGCCAATCAATGTTATGTTTGTTAGACATTAGCAAGAAGGAGAATGACCGGTTGAGAAGTAGAAGTAATGGTCGGTGAATGGAACGGTATGTAGGTATCTATATACTTAACAATAGTTTGTAGGTAATAATATTGCAAAAAAAGTGTATATACTTTTCATAGTCATTGCTTACTACAGTGCCATCTACAAACAAGTGCCAGTACAATTTTGATGATAATATTTCGACTGCATTGTAAGCTAGAAGAGTGATATTTTACACCAATTGCGTTATAACGCCATCTATTCTCCATTTTAGTACAAAACGACGTCGCCATCTATACTTTGTCCCAACGAATCACATCAAATTATTTATTTTATAGTAGTTATGCTACTCTCCGCTAGATTGTCACTACAAAAATATTAACCTCGAACATTCTAGAATAATGTATGAGTTGTTTCCGGTTAATACATTAGCAGATCTCGTTTACTATCATCATCACTGTTAAAAGCAAAGCACGAAGGTTTCTAAAGTCATTTTAATTTTTAAATAATATCATATAAAAGCAAATTTGATCTTGCATTCAAATCACCTTTAATACGGATTACAATTAAAAAGTATCTAATAAAAATATTTTAGGTAGGTATGGCGTGTAGAGTTGTGGTTGCTACTGTGCTTACCAACAAAAACGAGATCACACTACACGCTTCGCTAACGTTAGCATAGATGGCACTTTTTGAATACTTTGAGTAAAATGTGAGCCCTCAGTCACAGCAGCGCAGTCAGGGTAAAAGCTATTGATTTTACATATTTATTATTTGGATCTATTAAACTTTATTTCTGTGCCCTGGGATCGTGAAGTTATTTCTTTCTTTTTCTTTTTCTGAGCTGTATTTTGTATAAACAAATTGACCAGTTTAAACACTCATATTCTTTGGTTCGTGCAAGGCCTAAGTGATAGATTGAGATAACGATCGATGATCTCTTTGACAACTCGGGTGATTTTGCTGTTCATGTATGTTTGCAGCCATGTATATTTGGATGCACGGTTATATTTTACTGGATGCATGGTGGATTATTGGTGTAGGTACCTGTACAGGATACGACTCGACTGCGGTGCGGTACGGTACGGTACGGTACGGTACGGTACGGTACGGCACGGCACGGCACGGCACGGCACGGCACGGCACGGCACGACACGACACGACACGACACGACACGACACGACACGACACGACACGACACGACACGACACGACACGACACGACACGACACGACACGACACGACATGACACGACACGACACGATACGACACGACACTACACGACACGACAGAACACGATAACCATGAACTAAGTATAATATAATAGATAATAACTCTGCGCCTTAGACTCGATTCAAGTCTACGTCGCGGAGCCAATGAGCCCAATGAATAAGCTTCATACCCTAGGGGGTACCCTAGGAGGGGGGGGGGGGGGTAGCTAGGGCTAATGATGTCGACCTAGTAGCATACACCAAAAACATTAGGAGTATGAATTAAACGATATGATACGATACAATACGATACGATATTAACATACCGTATCCGTAACCGGTACGATAACTTGCGTATTTCTTTTGGGTTGTACTGTTATTTCTAATGGAATAATGACCATAACATTACAGTAAGTACAAACAAGCCAGCTTAGGCCTATTCCTAGGGTAGGTACTCTGAAGGTTTTGACATCATAATCGTACGGTCTACAAGGTACAGGATAGGTATATATCTAATAGAACAAAAAAAACGACGAAGCCAGGCTAAACGCACTGTTACAATAAAAAACTTTAGAATCTATAACTCTTAGTAACATCATATTTAGAAAGAAACTATCAAAAGATGACACGAAAAAACTAACAAATCTCTCTGATAAACAAGCAAGGTATTGTAACGTCACCACCATCTAAAATTTTATTATTGTAGGAATCTGTTTTAAATTAGGTTTAAGAGATGTCGCTAGGCGTCTGCTTTTTACTGTTATTTTTTAACACGCTGCACTTTTGAAACACCCCAGGACCGAAAACCAGAGGAAAGGAATCATGTAAGTACCCTCTTTCTGTTATTCCACTTCAGTTTCGAAATATTGTTTTTTTTTATTTTATTTGTTTTACATAATTAGAATCGTTTCCTGTTATACGTATTTTATACATTAGTCGCCAATAGAGTGCGCTGCAACTTGAACTACTACTCCCCAATAGAGGGCAGTGCACTACACTCAACCACATTAATTCTTTCATACCCCTCCACCCCCACCATCATAGGATTAAGAAGAATGAAATGAAGGCAGGTCTTCCGGTTGTAAAAAAAATATTAATTTTGTTATTTGTACTGCAGCTGTTTACGCGATGTAAAATGTGAGTAAAGTGGAAATTTAATTTCTTGAAAAGTGTGAAAAGCTATGACAGATATTTTCTAGAAATGAAATGTCTATGTAAGTTAACTTATCGTACGAACCGAAATACAAACTCTTGTCCAAGGCCTCATTCCCTGTTCCCTACAGCTTCTGGTACTTAATTCTAAGTAATATCTTACTTGGCCACCGCACATGAGGTTTCAACACGTCTGAGTGTTTGCTAAAAGATTTGGCGGGAAGTAAGAATAATTGTTTGAAGAATCTAAACCTAGAATAAATCAGTAGGTACCTACTCACCTAAAGAAAAAGACTGGATCTACCCAGTACTGTACCTACTATACTAGTACTATGTGAATTTGTAGTATTTTTGTAATCAACCCAGTTCGTGCTGCTTGATGCAAGTGCTAAAATTGACTTACACTTACATAACTTGAACTCCATCTTTTAACTCAAGGGACTCGTTTTCTTACTATGTTCACTAGATCAGAAATTATTTTTTTCTACATTTCTCTGATTTAAAAAATCCACTAATACTTAGTACAACTAACACTGATTTACCTTGACTAATAGATATTCAGATACCTATCCAATGTAATATCTATACATTCTTGAGTCATTACTTTTATCTCAATGTTTTCAGAAAGATACTTAAGCAAGATAAACATGATTGAAGTTGATCCAAAGCTCTTCATAAAATGCCGGCTATGTCTGGAGGATTCAGGAACTTATCAGATAGACCCATCTATCCGAGAACAGATTTGCTATTGTTTTGATATCAATGTAAGTACTGTATCTACATACTTCTTTCAAGCAACAAGTCAATGCATACGAAAATTAGCTTATCAAAGTTTAGTATTCTGTAAGTATTACAATAATCTTCCTCAAACAACATTAGCCTCCACCTTCAATCAATGTTGTTTGAGGAAGATTATTGTAAACTCTTGAAGCCATACAAAATATACTGTTGTTCAGTATAACATATGTGAAATTAAAATCAAACATTGCAGATATAGAAATATTGACTGTTAAAGAATGTTAACATAACTCTTTGAGATTGCAATAAGACAGGTACCTACTAGGTTTTTGTTTTTTTTAGGGTTTTAATATTTAGTAGGTAAGATACCTTATTTACCTACTTAGGCTGATTGTTAGTAATAATTTTGTCTTGAATTATAAAAATAACTAATTGATTTCAGGTAGAGCCCTATGATGGTTTGCCACAGCTTATTTGTAAAAAGTGTCAGTCCATTCTCTCTGACTATGATAAAACAAAGAGGTCTTTTGTTGGAAAGCAAGAAGAGTTGAAGAAAAAAATACAAGAAAATAATGTGAGGATTTTATTAATTTTCTGTCCACTAGAGCCAGGGCTCCTTTCAGTAGTAGTGTTGCAGGTCCTAAAATATAAACCCCCTGTTATATTGCCCGCGACTTCGTCTGCATGGATTGATTTGGACCCTATTAGGTACTAAGACTCCGTTGTCTGTCTGTCTGTCCATCCATCTGTCTGTCACCATGGTCTGTATCTCTTGAACCGTGATAGTTAGAGGGTTGAAATTTTCACACATGTGTGATGTATTTTTGTTGTTGCTATAACATGGTTGTTAACTATGACGTCACAGTGATTATTATGGGTCGCCTAGAATGTTTTCTGAGCAAATCGAATGAATCAATTTAAAAATCACAACTTTTTGTTGTATTGTCTACAAAACAGTGTATTTTGAAATTAAAAATGTATTTTCATTTCACATCTTATTATTCAAATAAAAATATGGGGCATCTACTTACAGATTTCCTACTTTTATTTCAGGTTCCAAACAAAAATAAACTAGAGAACTTTGAACCTTCTGTTAAAGAAGAAAGTTCAGTTTGTAAACTTAAAAACTCAGATCGAGATACTAGTTATCAAATAAAAAAACGAACAATAAGCGACTCATCAATCTCTTCCTTTGGGTCGGTACGTAACCATGAGCCTAAAAATAATATAGGGACGGGACATTTAACCAATCAGTTGACTGAATTAACCGATACAGAATCCTGGAAAAAAGAATACCAAAAGACATTTGTGTGCAGAATATGTAATTCACATTGGTTTTCATGGGATTCTGCAAAAAAACACAAAGCCAAACACAGACGTCTCAAATCCAAGCATGTGGATGTACTCGGCGGGTACTGCGTTGTGGAACTGCCGAAAATAGACGACAAGCTTAATATAACAGGCTCTTTGGATCAAGTTGTTTTTAGCAAAAACAAGATTATTGCAAAAGGTAATGCAGATTATTTCATTGTGTATCAGTATAAAGGAAACAATTGCAACAAGACTTCAGACAGTGAAAGTACTAATCAAAACAAAGATTGTAATGTAGAAGAAGACTCTGATTCATCATTCAGAAATAATGTTATAAAAGGAAGACACCAGCGTCACAAGCGAAGAAGAATATGTTCTAGGAGCTCAAACGAAACTGTAGTTCTTGAAAACAAATCGATGGAAAAATCTCCTGGAAACGAGTGTATAAGTATTGAAGACACTGATAGTGATAACGAAATTAAGAAAAGTCAAAAAACAAAAGCCAATAATAAAAAATTAATTAATGCAAAAAAGGGCGCAGTTGCAAAGCTGATTGCTACGACTCATAATAAATATCTTAAAAAATACGAAAAAGCAGAAAAACCATCTTTAGAGCAACTAAATCGTAAGATCATAAGTATTGGGAGACAAATTATTAACAAACGTAAGTTTAACTGTACTCGTGTAATGAAATACATGGAACACATGAATCTGAATGTTATTTGGCTGTCGAGGTCTCCCCTGAATGTCACAAATAATTCAAATTATTTTAAGATAATACCAAGGCTTAGATATCCCAATGAAAAAAATATAAACGATTTCGCTGGATACCATAAAAAATATGACAAACCAATACAACTCAACAGAAACACTGAAGCTACGTTAATACAAAAAACAAGTCTTGTAAAAAACTCAAGAGTAAAAGATGTTAGTGTAACTGGAAAATCTACCGAAGCTGAAATATTTAATGAAACTGGGGAATCTAGACTAGTTGGAGATGCTAGCGTGATTGGAAAATTTAGCGTAGTTGAGGAATCTAGCGTAGATCAAGATGCTAACGTACTTGAAAAACCTAGTGTGGCCGGGAAGTCCAGAGTCGTTGAAGACTCTAGCGTTGTAACGGAATCTAACTTAGTAGCAGCAACTTCCGACGTAGAAGAACGTTTAGGACGGCAATATTCCGAAACAATACATACAGTAAGCATAAATGCAAACATAAAACGTGGATTGAGCATTTTACCAAGCTTAAACACTACGCTGTACCCTGATACTAGAAAACTTTTAAATTCTAACCCTGTCGCTAATCCTAAGCAACTTCCTAAGAAGTTTTTTAGTGATGCTCAAAAGGAAAAAGCAAAGTCTATAAACATGCCTACTTTGGAGGTGAATGTTAACGAGCTCTCAGAGGTGACCTCTTCAGGATTCGAGAATAACATTCAAATGCCAATAATAACCTTTACTACATCATTAGCAGTCTCTGAGGATCAAATCATGCTAATTGATGACAGTTCTAATAATATAGTCGTTGATACTGTTTCTGTAAATTCTAACAGCGAAAGCCCTAAACCGGCTCCTAGAATAAAAGTAAAATCTGTAGCAGAACTAATGTCGCCGGAGACTTTAAACCGAATGCAACAGCCTTCCGCGCCTCAAACGCAAAACCAACAGGTGCCGCAAAACGGTGCCACAAATGTTCAGGACACAAATTCTTCATGCGTAAGCCCTCCTGCATATAATTGCGAAGATTATATCATATTGGATTCAGTAGAATTACCAAACACCAAAACAAGTTCACCATTTAAATACTTCAGAACCCTGTTACAAGTTCACAATCTCAGCTTGCTGGATACAGATGTTACTCTATCGGCAGATTTCAACACCCTTATTAAATTCAAAGTTCTATATAAACAAGAAACCAAACACTTACCGGTCATCCTTTGCTTGTCACTATTTTGTTCAAGCAACGCTTTTTGCTTGAAAATAAAAGATAGGAACGAAGACAACATCAACATGTCAAAGATATCTGCTAATTGGCAATGGGAGATACTTAAAATCTACCGTGGGGAAGTAGTAACTAAACTGTTAAATAATGCTCAAAAAATTAGTCCTGAGGTAATGGAATACACAAATAGGTTTTTGTGTTTGTTAAAATCAATAAATTTCGTATCGAGATAGAACAGACATAGAAAGCAAGAGTCAAATTCATACGTATAATGTATAATTGTATATATAGTGTTTAAAACACAGTAGGTTCGACGTAAACACCAGCATGTGTGTGCTAGATTTCATTGATTTTGTTACTTTGTACATTCTCTATAGAACAGCTTCCCACCATAGATATTTCTTTATATTCCTACCTAGGTGTTTGTATGTACCTATCTATCAAGTTTTTAAAACAATTTGGACTGGGAACGAATAAGTAAATGTTTCTAGGTCTGTATTGTTGGGGTCTACATTTCAATGTCTAAGTAGCCAGGAAACCTACATCGCAACTCGAATAAATCTCAGTTGGACTAGGACTAATCCTGACGACGATGTCTACTTCTTGAAACGACTATGTAGGTAGTTTTGACCATGTTTTGACTATACCTACTGCAATTGTGGACTAGTTAGTAACATGACCAGAGGGCCAAGCAGGAACAAATTTAACCTTCGTAACGTAAACATAACGTACAGACGACATCACGATAGGTACGTTTACGTCACAAATGTCAAATTTATTCGTGCTAGGGCCTCAGATAGCGTACCTATTGATTGACCACACTGGTGTTGTTTTTGTTAGGTACATTTCTGTATCATTGTTGTTGTATAAGTTTATTGTTGTACCTAGTGCTGTTGTGCACAATTTTGAAAGTAGGTACATCTTAGCGAACACCGACTGTACTTCATGCTTTATATCCTACATAGTCTAACTAGGTACGTGCCGGGGGCACGATCAGGTTAAAGCTGTGGAAAATACCTATCTAATCAATTCGCTTGCTTCGCACACTAGTTTCTTAGTAGTCATGACCGACGCACGTAAAGTCAATACGTTTGTTTTTGTCAACTTAGGTTCCTTGTTTTTATCTAGGTAGGTTAGCTTAATCATGTGAGAACATGATTAAGTACATAAGAATTTTGTTATATGTAAATAACATACACAGTACATTACATAATGTAACTAACTATAACAATTAACTTTATTTCTAAAAAATAAATATATTTTTCAACCAAGAGTCCATATTGTTTCAATATCTAAAAGTACTTCTTCAGTTGACGAGTGTTTGTGGAACATAAAATATCCTTGTATTTGTGCGGGACTGACAGCTTTCTTCTTGTCCAATACTCTGGAAGGTAAAGAAAAATGTATTGTTTAATTTCCACTACGTAAAGATAAACAATAAATTATCGGCACATCCTTCAGCAGGCGGATTCTGAGTTTTTACATATCCGGATAACGGACTTCGATTTGCGAGCTCGAACTTTTTGTATGGAGATACACTAGTACCCCCAAAGGCCGCTAGGGGCACTTATATATTATCTCCATACAAAAAGTTCGAGCTCGCAAATCGAAATCAGTTATCCGGAAAACGTAAAAAACTCATACAATCTGCCTATGTATATATGCCTAATCACAGAAATATTGAGGAGCAATAGCCTAGCGTGGTACGGGCATGTCATGAGGAGGGATGAAAGGATGAAAGTCATGTTACCAGAGAAGTGATGAATAAGAATGAGGATGGATGTGTGTAGAGGTAGAGACCAAAGAAAAGGTGGATCAAATGTGTGAAAAATTATATGGATACTGTCACATATTTGAACACTTATGTGCGCTTTGCCTTTCCGTGTCGGTTTTTAGCGCACATCAAAGGGATCAAAGTCTCAATGTTTGTGTACGTGCCACACTGCGAGAAGCTCAGTAGCACGTGCGTCGCCGTGGTGAGCTGTCGTGCGTAAACAACTAAATGAACTAACAACACGGCATAAGAGTAGGTAGGCTTAGAGTGAATCGGTTACTATACTAGGTAGGTAAGTAGGTACTTACTTTTTCGCAAATATTTTCGAATGCTGAGCAGCCTCATCCCCTTTATAAAATCTCAGAAACATGAGCTCGACTTGTCCTTCATCGCAGAATCCAACGTATTCTTTCATATCTACACGACCTGGCCTTATTAAAGCTGGATCTAACCTGGAAATCAAAGATTTTTATTAGCAGCTAACAACATTATTCAACGTTTATGTGATACTAGTTTTGTTCATTCATAGCTTTCAAAGTTTAGCGAAGGGTCAGAAGCTTAGACGGTGGTTTACTCGTCTAAGGTCAGAAGTAACTACACTCCTGGCGGCGCGGCGGTACGAATGTGCATTTAAACTGGCTTCCTAAATAGAGGTTTGCCTTTGACTTGACTGATATACACGCCTTTTCAATCCACCCACAAGTGACTCTACCCACAGACTTGCTAAACGGACATACCTAACTTAGTAAAAACAATGTTTAACAAACTACAATTAAAACTAGCAGTTCTGTGAACAGTAAAATCTGCCGAGCACAAACTATACCTAAGCAGCAATCTAAAAGTGAGCGTTTATTGCATTTTGAGGAGCTATTCTGCTCATGACGCGAAGATCCTCATGAAATCTTTACAAATTTTTATGAGACCAATAATAAAGTAAGATATATTCCCTTATTG
This sequence comes from Electrophaes corylata, assembly GCA_947095575.1. Classification (NCBI taxonomy): domain Eukaryota; kingdom Metazoa; phylum Arthropoda; class Insecta; order Lepidoptera; family Geometridae; genus Electrophaes; species Electrophaes corylata. Next base: position 7,617,185 of record OX352703.1, read on the forward strand.
GAGGAGGTGCCGCTTTAATCAAAAACATCTACACAGCATCATCTAGCCCCAAGCTAAGCAGAGCTTGTGTTATGAGTACTATTTATTTATTTATTTATTTGACACAAAAAATAGCGGTAAAATTTTATCAATAGTAGCTTAAAACCTTAGACGAGCAAACCACTGGTTTACTCGCTGGTTTACTCGTCTAAGCTTAAAACCTAAAAAAAAAGGTTTGTCTTAACTACTAGGTTCTCGATTACAATAATGATAATCTATAAGAAATCTGTTCGAACATTAGTGCAATAATAGGTACTAGATGACTGATATACTTAATACAATACATTACATACATAGATATTTTTTATTATACAAAGAAAATACCCAGAACACCCGGAATAAACATTTGCAGATCGTACAAACATAAATCCCAAGGCGGGAATCAAACCCGCAACCTCCTGCGTCACAGGCGGACATTCGCCCGCCGCGCCACATTGGTCGTATAAGTTTGTACGTAATGTGTTTGTGTGTAAATAATACCTTTCAAGATAGTTTGTTGTCATGAACACTATCCTGGCTTCTGTTGACGCCACACCATCCAAACAATTCAGCAGTCCACTAAACGTAACTCGATTTAGCCCTTCATAGGCCGCTTTTTGACTAGGCGTATCTTCTCTTGATAAGAAGGCTGCATCTATGTCTTCAAGAAGTATTATTGATTGTTGGGGTGCAACACTGTCAAATTATAACAAAATGTTAAGTGGTTAAGCAAATTTTAATACAGGTAGGTATATCCAAACACACCTGCACCCACACCATTACTGTTATTATCATCATAGGTAACAGTTAGCTGTACTAGAATATACACTTTCAAGTAAGTAGGTACCAATAGTAGCATTACAAAAACTCGAAAATCATGAAATCAATTTATGTGTTACTTTTTGAGTACTTATCAAGTAAATATTTATTGTGTAACGTAGCGAAAACATTTTGGGGCATACAAATTGTATACATTCTAGTAGAGCTGACTGAACAAGATCCAATAAAACTTAATAAATCTATACTATCCCAAAAGTAAAGCACCAAGAGGGTTTTCTATAACTCACGCCCCTCCCCTAGATACAGTCTGAGCCTAATTCCTTCCACTTGACAGTACTTTAGCAACCACGGCATCACATCACAGTGCATAACTTTCGTAATATAAAATCTTTGTTATTTCCATAAAATTAGACAAGCACTATAAAACAGATATGTACCTAAATTATTTATAAATTATAAGTACTTATTAGAAAAACTAAGTACCTAAGGCCAATTGGCCTTAGGTACTTATAAAATCTATTAAAATATTGTTGAGCAACAGAAACTCAATAAAAGGTAGGTATTTTGTAATCGGACATAGTATTACTCATCTATTTCTATTACCTTAAGAGATGGTTGAGTCTGTCATCTGTTAGTCCTCTTTCTGATAAGTTTAAGACACAGATATTGTACTCTAATTCACCAGCTAGCGCCATGATAAATGATGACTTGCCACACCCAGGGGGTCCATATAATAAATAACCTGAAATAAAATTAAAAACAAAAATGTGGTTATCATGCTTTGTAAATTCAATTTAAAATTATATAAAAAATGCATATTAGCATTAAGGTTAAACAAGTCGGTACGTTGTCCATACAAACGCTGTAAGTGTTTAATGTCTACTATTTATTCACGTGCGTCCAAAGTTAAGTTTGATACTGAATTATCTTGCCATTATCTAGGTACTTCTTTCTTCTTTCTTGGAAGTTACAAGCGTTACAAAATTTAGTACTAAATCTTTCGACACTTGTAACTTTCAAAGTAATCTGATTTTACTGTAGCATATAGGGTAACGTACCTAGATAATGGCAAGATAATTCAGTATCAAACTTAACTTCGGATGCACGTTAATAACTTACAGTGTTTGTATGGACAACGTACCGACTTGTTTAACCTTAAGTTTTGTACACATGCTTCAGTTTTACTATTTATACCAATCTATACCAATTATAAGAATCTTTATTCTGACTAGCTGACATAATTAAAAGATAATGCACAGCCTACCCATTGGACATAGACACTTGAAATTTTCAGAATATGTTCCTCTTGGTGCATAGAGAAGGTAAGAAAGAAATTACAAAATTCAACCCCTAAACCATTACAGCAAGGGTTGAAGTTTGTAGGACAATAACTATAGCCGTAAGTTGTGCGTTTTTGCTAGTAAAGTAATAAATAAATAAACTCAGAATAATGTACTTAAAATAGGCAGATTTTAAACATACTGGCAATTGAAATAAAAATTTATGCTGAATAGTTTTTGCAGGAATTATGAAATAGAAAATAAAATAATAATACCTCGTCTATAGGGTATTCCTCGATCAGTATACCACTGAGGATTGTTGATAAAGTCAAGGCAATCTATTTTAATTTTGTCTGTTAAGCCTGCTCGAAGTACAACACTGTCCAGTGGGCGGCGCTTCCGAGGGTGTCCAAACTGCCGCCAATCAGAACCCATGGCTGTGTACATAAGTGTCATTCCTTCATGCTGCTTCAGAGCCATGGTCCTAGCTAAAAATTTAAAAAAACTTTCAATTACTTTTTAACACAATAATCTTCATTGTTCTGTAGTGTTTGCAGTTAGTTTTTTTATGTTAAAGAATGTATGATTTTTGCATTTTAAACAGTATGTTCATGGAAGTTGATATGTTTTTTCATACGCAATCATCAAAACAACCACTAAAATATATCTACCTACTTTAGTGTAGCCATGATATCTAAAGTAATTTTAATGTCCAAAAACAATTTTCTTACTAAGAACTCATTAATTTTGCTGCCTCTGCAGGTTTCTAATTACCATCTTCAAGGATGTCATAATACAGTTGCTTGTTACGCCCAAATGCTGTTAGAGTTACAGTCTCCCATGGAACTCCCATATGCAAATCCAAAGTATGTTGCTCTCTCATTCTATCTACCTTTATCCATGATCCAGCATAACTAAAAGAGGTTGAACATGATCAATTAGTCAATACTGTGTAGTCAAACACTGAAAAATACGATTTTCAATCCTGTTAATTTTGTTAAGGAATTACCTGAAAAAATGTTGACCAACACTTGGGATAAAGTCATATTTTGTTTTTATTTGACCTGTATCTTTTTGAAGAAAGGATGTTTCTACACTGAGATGTTGAGTGTGTTTTGCTCCCTTCTGAGTAATCCACTGTAGCAACCATTGGTACGATTTATCACGGCAGGGGACTTCAAGTGTGATCATGCAATGCCGTCTAAACAGTAGTATAGATGTTTGAAATCCTTTACGAAGTACAGCTGCTCCAGCTCCAATTCCAAAAAGACCGAAACCAGCTCCGAAGTAAGGGTTTCCCGCTAGCGATGACACATATTCAGTAATGGGCATGATTTGTTTTTAAAGAATAAACACATATAACCCAACCATGACAATCAGCTGGTTTGTTTCTGTCGAGTCCGGTTAATGTACAACCATGGAATACACAGCCCGGGAAATCACAACCAGGAATACACATTCGGGAATACGCAGCTAGGAAAAAGCAGCCAAAATGTACACGAAATCCATAGTTGTACATTCCCAACACGTGTTGGGAATGTCATGTAGGTACAAGCTTGGAATTCACAACACCATGGAAAACGCAGCCAGGAATTTAGGAATACGTCCACAGAGAATACTTTGTTTTGTCCATAGAATAAATATACCACAGAATACTCTGAAATCTGACTCTGACCACAGAAAAGCAATACTACTTCTCTATCTGTCAATGTCAACAATACTCTTGTTTACATTGACAGACAGATTTCTTTTTTTTCTTTTGAAAAAAAGAAAGAGGCCGATCACGACTTTCAGTTTATCTACAAGTACCTACCTCGGGAACAAGCTCTGTGATCACGACACAACCATTTGGCAAGATTGTAAAAGGTGAAATTGACTTGGCGGAGGGACAAGTCTAAGGACAAGTCTTTAGATGAAAAGAAAAGCTGAAAATAAATCGAAGAAAATAACAAAACACTTAAGTAGGTACTGTTGTATTTTTTCAATAGATGGCGTTACATACTTATTGGCCAAATGTTGGGTTGGCGTTTTCTTCTGTTGATTTGATTACTCACCTACCTACCTACCTAAATTTGTGGGACGTCATTTTTACTTTTTTGAGCCTAGTAGTAACAGTTCGAAAGACACATGTTCAAAGGTGTATTTCTCCCATAATTTATTAGTTCTAAATCACATAAATCGTCGAGTCTGCTAAATATAATAAATATTTTAATATAAATATATGTCAATACTCATATACTTACTTTTGTTTGTAAATACATAGGTACCTACTTACTTAGAATACAATATAACACCCAGACAGAGTATAAACATCTATGTTCATCACACATATGCTTGTTCTCGGTGGGAATCGAACCCACGGCCTACAGCACAGAAGGCAGAGCTACTAGGTACCTACTAACTGAGCTGAGAGGCCAGTCGATGATTGATCTCTCAATGGTGCAGGTGGTTAGCGCATCCCCGTATCAAAGGGAGGATCCCGTATCTTGGGCTTAAATCGCACTCGACGGAATAATTATTAGTCCATCTGGAAAAATGTTGTGCCAAAAGAAGTTCACAGCCCCAATGCAGGTTCTGTCCATAGATTTAGTTGTTGGCCCTCTGCTTACAAGTCACTCTGGTCATGTACATTTACTAACAATTGTAGACATTTTTTCTAAGTTATTTTGGTGATTGTTGGGATAATATAAAATATTTATGTCTTTCTTCCGTTCTCTACGTATCTAAGAAATATACCAGAATCTGCAGGGCCGGATTTAAACTTAATGCCGCTCCTGGGCACCGGAAAAAAATCCGCCCCAATACTGGAATTTTACTTAAACTTAGTTTATATATTTTATTTTTCAAAATGAAAATAACTAATTTATTGCAGAAACTTTGTTTTAAAACATTTTTTTTTTTCACTTTTAAAATTTTGCCTCCCTAAACAATTTGCCGCCCTGGGCACTAGCCCCGACTGCCCCTAGTGTAAATCCACGCCTGAGTATCTGCCTAATTTTAATTACCTACTTACCTAGGTCTATAACCGACATTCTAACGAGTGTACTGGACCCACTTTATAGTAGGCAGGTTCTACCTACTTACGTTCTCAATAACCTGAGATATAACTTTCGAACTAGGTAGGTAGGTACCTTTAAAATAATAATATTAAATTTCCCCTACGTAAGTAAGCCCGTTTAGAAAAAAGCTCGGATAAGAGTTGCGCTGCGGGTCACGCGACCCCTTAGACCGTCTAAGCGCGACCCCTATCGTTGACCCTACTTCAATACCCGCTGTACCACGATTCATTTAAATTAGGTACCTACCTACTACATAGCTCATCATTATAATTCCTACTACATAAATGCATAGCTTAAAGGATGTAGGTGCAGGGTACATGGTAGGTACCTATTATTTATTAAAGGCGTGCTTTTAGTAGAATGGTAGGTACTATTATTTATTCTGTCAACGAAATATTTTTGTAAAGAATTAGAATTAGATTTTAATTTTATTTAGGTATTAGAACTATGAGAAGATAATCATTTTTTAATTTGCAAGTAGGTATTCGCAACAATCTCTCCTATAAGGTTGCTAAAAGAAAACTCTTTACACGCGACCACTATGTAAAATTAACATTTTACCTGATGATGTGTGTGTACAATAGTAAATAAATAACTCGATGGTCGTGATTTGCAAGATCAATAAAATGCATATTTACAACTTGCTGTTGGTAATCGTTACCTTGAACCATGGCGCTCTCTCAATTGACGTCAAAAAACTCTTCTACGAGAAGGACCTATCGGAGTACTGCAAACGAAGAGTGATACCGTCCATCTTTCTAGGGAGGAATGTGGTGGAAGCCAGTTCATTTATACTGCATTTCACGAAACTGAATCTACCGTACAGCTGCTTTATAAGCGTCAGGTTAGTTTACCTTTTTCAATTTTATTTAGAATCGAAATCTACGAGTATGATATTCTACTTGTTCATCCAGGGTCCAGGGCGCGCAACGAGTGTCATTCCTAATATTTTCCAATCGAACTTTGTCTGCATTGAATGCAACGAGACTATTACTGAATCGGTGTATATTATCTTGCTGGCTATGCCTTTGTGAATAGGTCAGCAAGATAAGTTTAGATAATAATTTTCTCGATTGTAAGATAATATTTTTTTAAATTAGCGCATTACTATGACAGTTTATCGCTGTCGCTTATACCACTATGCTTAGTGTAACTTTGCAATGGTTATAGGTACATCACTTCTCAACCGTGGTACGGTTGTGTAGTCCGGCCGGACTATGGAAAATTTGTTTTTGCGATTGTTTGGTCAATTGTACATGTGTAGACTGTACCTTACGTGATTTGTCTTTTGCAGTGACAAGAAGTCACCAAAAGGTCACAAGTAAGGTCGAAAAAGACAAAACACGGTAGGTATAACCATTACAAAGTTACGCTGTGTTTATTGGTAGGTATATCTATATTTTGCTATTGACCAACGATTTCAAGATCAACGTAGTAGAAGATACTAACCAAGCGACTATCATGAATTTACTTGTGAAATTAAAAGGGGTTTTGTTTCACTTTACCTATTTCAAAAAGCTTCTCCTACCAAGGTCAGAAGCAGGCAGCAACATGATCATGGTAATCACCCTCCCCTCTGACACGGGTTTATCGGACTCCTGCTCTATGAACAGCCCTCAGCTCCTGGTGTATGAAATGGGGGAGACATTTGGCGGGTACTGGGGTATGCTACCCGAGGTTATGCTGAAGCAAGAACCTCCAGAAACGAAGTTCTACACGCTGAAAACTACTCAGCCTACTACTAAGCCAACCGAGCCTACGCAAGTATCCTACGTTTATTTTATTTTAATTCAAGCGAAGAAGGTATGTACAGTTAGCATCAAAAGTTGACAATTTTTAAAATTTATTATTTTTTACTCTAAGCGTAGGTATCAGTATTTTTTAAATTTCTGTTTATATTTCTCAATGGATTCATAAAAAACAACATAGCTAAGTTATATACAAAACTGTTAGCCTTCCTTCGTTATAAAATGTTACTACTCTATAATTCACACTGGCTTATTTGACAGTAGCTGCGCTTAATTTGTGGTGCAGCCACATCTACCTATAGAAACGTAACACTACTTATCTTTGATTATGGAAATTTAGCACAGAAGAATACATAGAAACTACATCGCCCGCACCAACTAAATACGTCGATCCAAAAGAAACTCAGGAGTACATACGAGTAGAAGTGCCAATAGTGGATTTGACCGGGCAACTCGTGCCTGGCTCTGAGCAGCCGACCATGGCTTTTGATTTTGAAGAAGCATTCGATTATCAATATGATGTTACACCAATGTTAGTGCAATTACAAATCCCTGAATGCAAAGTACCTCCAAAGCAAAATACATCCAAAACAGCAAATTTTAATTTGTTATTTTCTGGTATCTTTGAGGTGCTTACTTACCTTCTATACATCCCTATATTCTATTTTACTATATTTTATTAGGTGGGTACCTAAGTTATAACGCATTTATTATATTTATTTTACAAAAAAAATTACAACTAATACAAGTATTTATAATAGGTACGTAGAAAATAGTCAGTGTTAAAAATGATATTTTTTAAGACCCTAATAACTCAAGAACTTCAACAGTTATACGCATTCGTAACCATCAACCGCCTGTAAAAGTCTACTGCTGGAAATTGGACCTCCATTTTCGTTTGGACTTTTACGTTTCCAGAAAGAATGATTTTGAGCCTTTCCTGACTTCCCGCGATGCTAGAAATGTCGTTCGGTGCATCGGTCGGGGTGCGGTCGGGTATCCTACACTTCATCTCTCGGTTCGTGGTAGGTATTGATAAAATTGGGGATTCTAGACAAGCGAAATTGCGGCCCGTAGGCATTATTTGTGATTTATAGGAGTGTCAAAAGTAGTAGGTAGTAGTAGTGTCTACATACTGTCGCCACCCCCGTGTCTTGTAACTAGCAATTCACAAGTGAATAACTGCATTAAAAGTGTTTTTTTAGACCTGGAGTAAAGTATGACACCAGTATCCTGCCTCTGGTTCAGTTATCCGTGAGAAAGCAGGATGATGATGGCCGACGAGGCCAGGAGCCTCGGTATGAACTGGATGTCGTTGAAGAATTCACCCCCGATCCTAGGTAAGGCTGAAATTCTTTAGAAGTTAGACGATCTATATATGTCGAGTGTTAGATATTTAAAAAGATAACATGCCAAGCGAAAGCAAGTGCGGCAAGGCAAGCCGGCAAGAGCGCAAAGTACAAAAAACGCACGTTGCTTTGTCCTTTGTTACTTTCGTGGTTAGAACAATTATGATTTGATCCATCCAGGATTGGATTGAAATAAAAGAGAAACATATTAATCGTATTTATGTTTGATTTTTATACTATGTTTTCTATCAAATCATCGGATGTATTGAATTGAAATAAAAGAGAGACATTTTAATCGTATTTATATTTGATTTTTACACTATGTTTTCTATCAAATCAACAAATAATACTATGTTTTATAACAGTGTTGTAAATGACTAGTTTAGTTTCAACTCAAATAAATATGATATCTATTTACATAATCTATTTAACATTATTTTAGATTAAAATTACCTACCTATAATAAAAAACACAGAACGAATGCTAACAGACGTTTAAGTTTTGGGAGAAACAGAGCTACGAAAACCCAATTCTACAAGTAAGTTTCAGTTGATAACAAGAAACAAGTAGACAACTTTGAAGCAGCCGGTACGTTACCTATCCAATATTACACTTTGGTATTCCAACAGCTAATCATAGCTATAAAGCTTAAAAACTATAGAGCTTGCATTGAGTATAGCATGTTTTTTAGGGCTTATTTATTAGTTCCTTTACTTACTACTACTACTTATTACTTATTAAACTTGATTTTTTCCTATAGAAATTATCGGAGTACAACAAAAAGCAATAGATTTACAAAATATGTATTTCCTACAACAATGAGATCGAATATAAAACATAAAACTCACACACAGAACTCCTGGGAAATTATCAACAAATTACTGGAATCACTCGAAGATAATAAGGATTATGAAGAAACAGAACACGGAACTGATAATGACAGGCATTCAAATACTGACAATAATGACAGAGAAAATATATCAAGGATAGCTGAAAATATTTCAAATATGAAGCATAATTCAAGCAGTGAGTTCTTCAATATTAATATATTTATATTATGCTAGCATTATTGACAGTTTCAAAGTCAGCTGCTGGATACAGCAAGAACCAAAACCTCGATAATCATAATATTTGCTGATGTTCAGCTACACTATTTTTGGAGTAGGTAATTGTAATGTAAATATTTATTGTAAGTCTGTGACACAATTTTGAAAGTTGCGAATAGTGCAGCTGACTGTATCTAAATATCTTACACAAATACTTAGGCATGTATTTCTTAACATTGCCATAGCTTTACTAGAGTGCCCAACACAGTAGCGTAGTATATTTACATAGGCAGTACTAATAAACGTTATAATCAAGTTAATACAATACAAAATACGCATTATTTTTATTAGTAGTAGAGCTTTTAGTGAAGGGCTCGTATGGGGAAGTACTACCACTATGCCGAGAGTTGGATTTTTAGGAGTTAGTATTGATCGAAGTAATTAGCTAATTGATTTCTACGATCGTACATCTAAGATATTATTTACAATATTACAGTTTACATGAAGTCAAACTTATCGGTATACAATGATAAATTGATATCAAGGAATTTATTACCGTTTACAAAGACCCAGACAATCGCTCCTTTGTCTCGAAGTACAGTGGGTTCCTTTAAGTTAGTATTCAACTTCTTTCAAGATAATTTATTAATAGTAGGTACTGCTAACTGAACTTTGGATGTAATGTATATAATTCATGCTTTGTAAAATGGCGTCACAATAAACAATTATATGGTGTCGTCAGATTTCATGATTTTTTTCTGTGAAAGAGTTTATAGTAATGCTGTGATACAATTTTGAAAGTTGCGAGTTGTATAGGTACATTCTAGAACACTTAACTGTGCCTACTGGTGCCTACTTTAGAATATTTTAAGATGTGCATTTGTTACAGAAAACGAATAAATAAAAATAAGGATATGGTAACAATAACAAAAAATAAAACACAAGTAACAAAACCTCATGAACCTTTACAATACAAAAGCACGGAAAGCAGTTTTACGAGTACTGATGCATTTACTACACTATCTCTAGATAGTGAATCTTCTACACCCAGTAAGATTAATTTACGTAATATATACTATACACTGTCCTGACAGTCTGACACATGAACAACCCATGAAAATATCGGGGTAGGTATGTTTGTGTTGGTAGGGGTATAGGCAGCGGTTAAAGTTCGTACGAAAAGCCGTGGGTGTTTCAACTAGTCTATACTAATATTATAAAGAGGAAAGATTTGATTGTTTGTATATTTGTTTGTTTGCATTGAATAGGCTCCGAAACTACGGACCCGATTTGAAAAAATCTTTTACCGTTGGGAAGCTACACCATCTTCGGATGACATAAGCTTTAATATATTTTCAAAAAAGTCGAGCCACTAGTAATTTAATATAATTATGATATTCCACCAAACGAAGCAAAGTTTATAGTTTGAAAAACAAATAGGTTATAGAATGATATTTTAATCATAGTCTGCTACCGTTCTAAAGCTAAATGCTAAATAAAATAAAGGTTTTCGAAAAACAGGAAAACGTACGAAGGTAAAGTCTGAATGCAGAATATACACCCAAAAAGGACCTAGCAAGTCAGCTGATCAGTGCTACTACGCAAATTATGTAGTAATTGCGTACATAGAACCTATGTGCTGTTGAGATTTTAAAAGATTTTATAATACTTATTTTTTAAACTAGAAATGATATTTAGCAGTAGTATATTTTTTCAATATAATGCATTAGAACAGTAATAACCTGAACAACGTTTGTTCTATAAAAATGGTGATTAAAATTTCACGGTGTGTGCATACCTACTTAAATAAGTACTATTGATCAACAAATGTTTTAAAATTCATTTCAGAAAACATCACTGAAGAAAGACGTATTATAACTTCACAAAAGAACGAAACCAGAGAGACATCCTTTAAAGCCAACGCTATTGAAATGCCTAAGTAACTATGCTCTTTTGAAAAAACCTATGTCACGTTTGTTATGCCCCCAGGAACAGGAAGACATCATCTCAGATCGTATGGTTTATGAAGGAGAGAGCTATACTTACTGAGAGTTTTGCTACGTGATAAAATCAGAAATGCTGAAATCTCTAGAAAATCGAGGTAGGGGGTTCGCTGGGGAAAAAAAGTTCTTGAATGGCGACCTCGAACCAGGACACAAAGCGTAGGAAGCCTTCCTTCCCCCAATCCTCACACATCCTCTATCGCAGGAAATTTGTCGATGGAAAAAGTTCAAAATAATTCTTCTTGGAAACCTATAACGTTGGCCTAGGTCTAGCAGTGGTCTTCGTAAGGCTGATGATGAGACTAATAGCTAAACTTTATATTAATTGAATCTCCCTTTTAGCGCATCAACGCGCTACGAGTCAAATTCAGAACTCCACGTTAATCAATACAATCCAAAGATCGCTTTGTAACATTTTATTAAAGATCTTTTGTATGACATGACACAGAAATAACAAAAAAATATATTCTTCATTTCTTGTAGGGAAACTGTACCACCGATTTCGTTAGTAAACCACGAGTCTTGGGAGAACATAGTACAAGCAGCACCCGACATGGCTGTACTTCTGAACCATAGTGTGTCATACAATGTTGTAAATAAAAGCGACAGCGGCTGGTCATCGCTGAATGAAACATATAGGAAGGAGCTGTAAGTACATATGAGTAGTAAAATAATATTTTATAGAGCAAAACTACTTGCTGGAAATGTACAGTCACGTACGTTATAAAATAAGTGTCATCATTCTGTATTAACGTACAAAGATCTACGCACTTATTACCCGGAAAAAATACATATTTTAGTAGTAGCGCTCTTATTAAAGGGCGCGTCCGAGGAAGTACTACCACCATGCCACGCCACCACGCCATACTGGATGATAAAATAATAAATAATTTTAGTAAAATAATCGTATTACTCTAAATGTATTTGACTGTCGGCCAAGTGCTATTCTATAAGACCGTAGGTTGTTGTAGGTAATTTTACACGTTCCTGGAGTATTCGGAAGTGGTTCTATTACACCCGGTATAAAAATATAACATTCGAATTCATAAGCTACGCATATTTCAAGTTTTAACCAAATCCGTTTAGATAGACGTTACGGAGGATCCATCAAAATATTCGCAGTTCTAATCTTAGTGTGATTATTATGTACTTACTCAATTTTAGATTGGAACGCAAGAAAAGAGCGATCCAGTCAATAGCAATAGATAGTGGCCGACCAAGGAACCTGACGACAAAGGCAAAAACTTCAACCACCACAAAGGGAGCTTTCGACGTGGCGGATATGCAACAGTTTGCAAGGCTGGTCGAGTTGCAAGATGACGATGTAATACAATTATTATTAATCCAATATTAGTTTCAATAGCGCTGGCCTAACTAAATACCGGACCGGTGAAATTACTGGAAATACACTTACCACACTATTATAAACACTTCAACCAGCCATCGAACGGTCTTTCAAAGTTTGCGAAAGAGTCACGATCCTCAACAATGACCGACCGACAATATGGGTTTGTACAAAATGTAATATCTGGGCATAACTCTGACTTGGTACTTTGCACTAGGAAATATGGAGGGATATATACCGTGCCTGGGATTAAAGTCCTGATGCTATTTGTTTTCTTTTCATTTCGTAGATGCATGGTCGCGTAGCACTACGTTATTTGAAGCAGTACGTAGGTCCTGCGATCTACAACATCTGCGGAGACGCTCAGCCTCTCAACCGACACATATATTTGTTCAACTCATCCCGGATAGTGCTGTCTTTGAACAACTTTACCGTAAGTGTTTCAACTACCACACTGTACGAATTTCAACTAGGCTAGTATTCAAGTTAGATTACGAGTAGAATTAAAAATATAAATAAATTGTCTTCGGTGACATTTGTCTTCGGTGGGGATCGAACCCGCAACCTACAGCATAGAAGGCAGAGCTAGTACTAACTGAGCTGTAAGTCAATCTTCTTTTGTGCATTATATATTAGGTATAGTTGTGTACCTACTGTGAGTTTTCGATCTACGAATTGTTTACACATTTAATAAATTATGATTAACGATAGTGATGTACAGACTATTGATATAAATGATCGTATAACATGTACTACACAACGTAGCTTACTAGTAGTAGTAGAGATGTGTAACGCCATTATGTAGGGCACGTTCTAGGTGAACGTGCTCTGTGAGGTAATTAACTGTTAGGTATAGGCAGAGGTAACCGCTCAAAATCAGTTGGGTCATTAGGCCTAGAGGGAGATCTATCACTTTTTCGCATAAAAAAATCTCCGGAAAACCAGATGGTACACGATTGCAATTTGTTACCCCCCGTCTACTCACCTTAGACATGCTTAAGGGGTCTTGAGTAACCTAGTCTATTCTACCTGACTCCAAGGTAAGTACCAATAGATCTGAGGGGATGTTTATCTTAACGGACCTTCCTTATTCATGATGTTAGTTAAGCATTATTTTTTTTCTATTTATTCCTCTTAACTCACGCAGACTAAACTAAACTTTGAAAACAGTTATGGATCGCGAAGGAGTCAAAAACAGTGTGTAATGCCTAGAATATAAAAAGAGACGAGAATGTTTTTTATTGAAGATGTCGTACTCTTTCTAATGCAAAATTATCTTACTATCTTATTAAATTCTGTTAAAACAGCACTAATGCAGAAAAGTGTTGTTAGTATTGCTCCTAAAATATATAACAAATTGCCTAAACTGTACAGAGACCTGAATGATAAGACCTTTAAACAAAAAGTAAAAATATTATTAATTTCAAAATGTTATTATAGTCTTGACGAATATTTTAATGATAAATTGTAGTTTGTTCCTTGTGTTGCATGCCATCTCTCTACTTATTTTTGCATACCGTAACTGGTCAAACATGTTGTTTCTCTTTAATTATTTGTTACCTATTTAGTCTACACATGTTTTTCGGCAAATAAATATCTTTATCTTTATCTACAGTTGGGCAAGCCCTCGTGTGGGTAGACAGTTTTGAGAGAGCGAGGAATTAGACGGTCTACGACATAACTAATATCTGGCAAATGGATGAAACCGAAAGAGAAGTGGAATACTATAGGATGATGATAACTTGTTCACAGTTAAGCAGCATATCAGTGATCATAACTGGCGCAAGAACATTAGTGAGCAGTGAAATGCGGTGTCCTAGTTCAATGCTGGAGTGCCAGGTATCTGGAACCCGCGTCTGCGTGGACTCTTTGGCAGCGTGCGATGGAGTACCTAACTGTGGTTCTTATGGTAGGTATGCTCTCGAGGTAGAATGTGATATATGGTTTTAATGCCAGCAGATCAGGTTTTTGCTGGCTAGCATGCCACAGTGTAACTCAAAACGACAATACGAAACTTCGTTTATCGCTTTCCTGAGTAGACTTGCTGATTTCATTTACACATAGTCAATTACGTAAAAACAGATTATAAATAACACCTGCATAGTATAAATGTTTTAGATGATAAAAAAACATATTGCGAAAGTTAGCAAACAAGATATTTTTGTCACGCTAAGCCGTGACGACTTTACTAATTTTGCATAATTGATGCTCGCATTGCTGTATTCCGATTCAATAGTAACCGGTGCATTTACCGACACATGAGACTCAGCACCTTTACGTATCATACAGAGTACAGATCTACCAAGTGAGAGAAAGCTCGCTCGCTCGCCTTTACCGTCGTGTCCATTGTACCCGGAGCATGGTGACTAGTAAAAGCAAGCGAGTATGGTGGGTCCTAAGCCCAACAACGAAGCCCGTGGCTAACCTTCGTTTGATATGTCTGCAACTAGCATCTGAGCGATGGACGCAATGCAATGTCTAAGAAATAACAATGGGGACCCGTCACAGTTCTATCTGTGAATGCAGTTTTATAGGCCTTGAGAAACTAAAACATAAAGTGCAAAAATTTTTTTTCTACGGCCAAAACTGACTAGGTTATGGGCAAAATACCGAACGAGGCTCACTGACCGCGCAAACAGCCTAGCGAAGAGATATTGTGACGTCATGTCACAATGACCTAGCGCTAGACGCCGAACCCGCGCGGTTTTATTAAAAAAAAATTAATTTAAACCAGAACACGACCCGCGCAGATCAAGTGAACTTTAATAAATGAATGGTGGAGAGCGCGAGCGCGGGCGAAAGAGAATCGAGACGTCACGATTCCCTGACATGAGCTATCCGGCCGCCCCGCGGTTGGCTGGTACAAAATGTGTAATATCTTCGCAACCAATGGAACGATTTCAATGATTTAAAAACTATCGTACCTAAACAAGTAAAAGGAACACCATTACATAGATAATATATGCATTTTCCGACTTGGTACGGGAGCTCGGTATTCCAAAACACTAGCAGAAATGAGGTTACATTTTTAGTAATAAAACTAACGAAGTAGCATCGTCTATTGTATAAAATATATGTTCTTCATAACTTGATTAATTTTAGTTTTTTTTTTCAGATATATACGATGAGGATCGGCTAATGTGCGGAGCCGCTATAGGCCTCCAACACAACGTATACCTAGCAGCGTTCACGTTTCTAGCGTTCCTACTGACTTTGTTCTACGCGGTGCACTACTGGCTCAAGCGATGTGTGCCTAAAGTAGCAGAGGCCTTTTTTGTGTACATGGACGGCGTTGAGAATATGTAAGTATTATTTTACTAATACATATATTTTTTGTTCTTACATCAGCAACAATTTTGCAAACGTACTCAAGGAATAGTAATCATAGCTCTGACTACCAACTTCTTTAAGAATCTTGAGTATCAGGACATCGAAGGCTATGCCTCATTTCAGCACCCGCATAATGATTACAGTTATCCATCTATTCACTTTTGTTCTTTTATATGGTGTTTCTTAGATCCATCTAGGATTTATTGTTTTCGAAAAGGTGTTTAATGATTTCGATTGATTGCAGACTATACTTGGATTCAATAATGCGCCCACCAGGAGATTACGACGATGATGGTTCACGACTGTTTTATCGTGGAAGTACGTTTGCCGGGGGAATGATAAACGAAGAACTGACGCATAACTATGAAAAAAACCTATGTAAAAGACTTTTAAGGAAGTGTATTTTCTGGAAGAATGAAGAAAAAGAAGAGGATGATGCACATGAACAAGAGATATTGATGCAAGGTCATAGAAAAACTTACTCGTTTACACAAATGGAGCTTAATAACATGCTAGTCAGACCGACAGTAGATACTTCAGTACAAACAGGAGATAGTTTAGACATGGCAATGATGGAAGAAGAAAGCAATCTTGATACTTTAATTTACAAAGATGTTAACGAGAAATCTGGCGTAAAAACCAAAAAATCTACGATGTTCAGAGATTCCCTTTTAACATTAGATGAGCCTCTCCCTGAAGACGAACTTAGCCTTATGAAATTCTTTAGAGATTCCAAATCGGATTCAAGTAACTCTATAATAATGAAAGATAACCCAAGAACTGTACTAGATTTCAACACTGGGGCCGCACCGGACGGAGAAATGGAAATATCGAGTATTATGTACGATGGAGGAATAAAGATGAGACCAGGGCCGTCTGTTGTGAAAACAAAACCAAAGATAAAAGGTAAAGGATCCAGTCGATCTCGCAAGCGAATCAGATTTGACGAGGCTACGACTATGATTCCTTCGAAAGAGTTGTCTGATGATGATGATGAGGAAGATAAACTTAATCATCAGCGACAAGTACTATCGTTAGGCCAGCCGAGAAGCTGGCGGAGTCAACATTTGAGTACGATTAACGAAGACGACGAATCTGGGACCAGACACAGACACTTTTGGGAGAGTAAAACGAAGAAGTCAACGAAAAAAGCGAAAGTTTCTTTACGATAAACTAGCGGTCAGCAAAAGACCAATGATCCAATTATCTACTTACTGCGCGAGCGAATTATGAAACTTTATTTTCGTGATTGTAATCTAAATGAGACGGTCATAGCAGGTCCCCCGCACCGCACCGCTATTTCCTAATTAAGTCCAATTGTACACCGGATAGGACACGTGCCAAAATGTGTCGTGTCTTTTAACAAGCGTATACCGTCATTGTGTACATTTTCAATCAGGATAAATTGCTTTATTTTTGAATTACGAGTTTCATTGTCTTGAACCAAGGAATGACTAAAGAGCTGGCAATTTTGTTATTAAAGCTCATCTCGCTTTTGCATCAAAGGTATACATACCTACATATCTTTTAGATCAGTCAATTACATTTGTTATACAAAAAACCTCAAATTTTACACAGCCTTAAGCCTTTTTTCCAAAGAAGATTAGGATTTTTACCAACTAGCTACGCAGCAAGGTGTGTATCGACTGAGAATATGCATGCCAATTGCCAAGTGTGGTAAAATCGATAACCAGCCAGTGTACTTATCTAGGATGATGATGATGAGTAAATTATCTTTACCTGTTTGTGCATTATTTTTAAATAAACAGTTCTTATAAGATGGATCTAAGATTTTGGGTAGACTGAACGTCTATAGTTTTCTATAAATTCACATACACGTCGAGTAGGTACAAACATCGGTTGGTAGTTTTATTAGAGGCAATGAATTTTATCTTAGTTTTTATGTCAGCTCCAAAAAAGATAGATGTAAAAGTGTCAGGCTAGAACGGAGTGGAGCCGGTGCGCGAGGTCATTTCAATTGAAGTCAATTAAAGGCAATTGAGATCAATTGAGCGGGCGGCAGATTCTGCGTCGCGCTGCCGTCGCTGAGAGATTTTATGTGAAGCGCCTACGCGGGTTATCACATGACTCACAGTACGTATATATAAAACTTATTTCAAATTCAGGAATGTAGCAACGGCGGTAGATATTTTACATCATATATAGTCGATGTGCTATGAACTTTCTGAACTTATAACTAGCTGGTTTGTTAATGCACCTGTTTTGACAAATTAGACATTACTTATTGTTTATATGAGAGGTGAGTTTTTATCGTTGGTTGTATTTCATGGTTAATTTATATCGTCATTGTCAAAAGGCTGCAAACGAGTTATTTGTTAGTCGGAGCATCTATAAATTAATAAATATAAGTAAGAAGGAGTTGAAGCCAGGAAAATGCACAATGATGTGAATGAATGAAACGATACCTACTTTTATGTTATTAGAAATATGTGAAAATATTTATTTGTATGAAAACGTAAAGCCTATAGCCCTAGTACTAATAAACGTTATAATAGTTACAGCGTGTCTTGTCTTATGCATCGCCAGGATGTTTTAAATTAGCTCGAAAGAGACAAAACACGGTGTAACTATTTCGAGGTTACGCCGAGTTTATTAGTAGAAGGACCTTTTGCAGTTCAAAACGACAGTCGTTTCACGCTTCGTATGCAAGCGCGGGATGGAATGAGATCTATCTGATATAGGTATACATATCTGAGATGGCCAACAGACGGCCGGCGCAGCATCACCGGTTTCGGCGGTTACGGTATGTAATGCACAATGGCCTCGATCAATGATACCCCTAGATGACGTGACGGGTCATATACAAAAGCATAAGCTGTCCGCATGAATATATACTTAGACAATTACATTTGTTTACTAACGAAGTGAGAAAAAATAATGAGAGCTCACTTCTCTAGTGAGCTCTTATTTACCGAAACGGATTTTTGCGCCGACCCTATATCTAGAGATATCATTGATCGAAGCACAATGGAATTCAATTATCTACCGAATTGATGAGTTTATGTATAAAAGAAATATGGACTTGTCATACAGTCTCTAGCCCCAAACTAAGTAAAGCTTGAACTAGAAGAGTTTGGTAAATTCGATTGCAATAAGATTGTACACATTTAATAACGTGTAAATGGTATCACTGCATACACTCTTACACACCAAAAGTAAAAAATCATAAAACGAGTTAGCAAGTTCACTTATTTGTTAAGCATTTACCCTGCATCTCCATTACTAATAAGCTCGGCGTAGTTTTGGAATAGTTACACCGTGTTTTATATCTTTAATATTTATTTGAAACTTGATGTTAACGTAGAAGACAAAACACGGTATTACAATGTTAAAAGGTTATGCTGATTTTATTAAAAATAGGGTAAATATTTATTGCTGTGACACCATTTTATAAATAACCATCTTAATAACCATCTTTATCTATGAGATAATCTTCATTTTAACTTCATTTTAAACTTCATTATATACTAATCAATAAAAAATTTGGGACATATTACACCACACAATTTAGCCTCAAACTAAGCAAAGCTTATAACTATGGGAACCTAGATATATACATAAGTTAAAATACAATTATAACACAATATATATATCCCTACAGCATGATGCTATACATGAGCCACTACTAAATTGGTCGCTGTAAAGTCCAACTTAATAATTTATTTTGAGTACTGTATCTATAGTAAGAGTTGTTTTCATACATCGGGTTAAAAGTATTGAAAAGGAAGTAAATTATTTTATCTATTGAACTTGCATGAGAGCAAAACAAAACGCTATGACCTTGTGCTGCCTGACCACGTGACGTCTAAGGCTATATTAACTTATAGTACTTTTAAAACAACATAAAACTAGCCCAGAAAAAGTTCGTGTACATCCTACGTCATTATCATAAGGTATCTGTTCTTTGTATGAGTGTAACGCATATAGAAAAAGATTCCCTTGGTTGGCTATAATATATACTATAACAATAAATGTCACAATCAATAGAGCTTTATGCTTATTTACAATAGCAATTTATTTTAATATTCGTTTCGGAATGATGGCTGACTACTTACGGGCATGCTCCGAACTTACATGACTATGACATACGAGAGGCTACGAGTAGCTATGTACTAGTCCAAGGCAATGCTTGACGCGAGCTTCTTCAAATATCCTCACGCACCCACGAAACTACTGCGTGACTTCACTTCAAGAACTACAGAACTATTTTGCAAACTTGCCATTTCACATCACAATCACTTTAAAACACATATCCAAGTAAAATAGGTAGTCTCCAAGGCATGGTTTTGTCTGTAACCGATTCGCAAATCGCCGTCTAAGGGCAAATGCGACTTGAAGTGCATCAGACGAGTGCAATTCGTGCTGTCTGAAAGTCTCCAATAAGCCCAATGAAGCAGGATCCCGCTGGCGAGCGCCAGCACCAACCTAAATAGACTCTGATCATCTAAATTGACTTCAATTAAATAACAACCGAAATTGTTGAAATGCGCCATACTCCCTCCACGCTAATCTAAGTGCCAATAGTCAGGGCGAATGTTTTATTAATAATCTGGGCAATAACTGTTAATTAATAATTAAGTGATCGTTGCGTCGATCAACGGCGGCAGTGCGCCTGCGCCGCTTCACCGGTGCTGGCCGCCAGCTGTCTCCGCACTTGGTTGCAGCTGTATTTTCATTTTCAAGTCTTATGCCAGTGTTGATATTGTTATGTTATCTTAACTACTAAATGAATTTTAGATTTTTACTTTAGATGAGTGGTAGAGTTTGTGATGAGCAGCTAAAACCCAGAGCCGATTAGAGCCGATTAGTTCAGTAGGAATGAGGTAGAGCTAGCGAAGGCTTGAATGTGGTGTTTCAGTGAATCGAGTGATATTTTGGTGGAACCTGTCATCATATGCAATACCAGTTTTTGGCAGAAATATTTTCCCACGGCTATAAATCATAGAGCAGACATATGAGTGGTGTTGATACGGATTTACAATAAAGCGTTATGGACTTTCACTGTAATGATGTGGGCGGTGGGGCCATACAATGCCATCGAGACAAACAAAATATCGGGTGAGTTTGTGGGAACAAACTCAGCCGATATTTCCGATCCCGCATGGTCCGCGCCGCGCGACGTCGTCGCAGCCGCGAGACCCGCAGCGCTGAGGGGTGCCACTGCCGGGGGAGTGGTCTCACCAGCCACGCCATTGGCTAACCCACAACCAACATCAAAGTCATAAGCGCCAACCTAACTCCATCTATTTCCTCCCCTCCGCTCGCCAACTACAGATCAAAATCCCACTCGCGATCCCACTCCCGACGTACTCGGACACGCAGCATTGGCTCTCGAAGCGTGCCGAGCGTCGTATTATGGAAATATAAATTGACCAACCGCGGGGTAAACTCTGTTAGTTCGTTAAAGCTGATTAAAGCCATTTAACCGGTACGGACACGAGGATACGAACGAGCGCGAACGTTCATCGATCCCGAGGGATCTAATTTAATAAGTGGATAAATTGCGAGTTGGGGTGTCGGGGCTTAGCAGTTGTAGCGGCTGCGTCGAGACGGAGTCGAGCGAGTCAGGCGCGGCGGTAGCGGGTTCGCACCCGCCGCCCGCTGGATACATGTACGTGTGCGGGGAGCCTTCAGGGCCCGGCGGGTCGGCGCGGTACGAGTGCGCCTTCGAGCCTGGACCCATGGACCAGCCGCCTTTCGAAGACCACATGTTCGGCGACTTCAAGGACCGACATGTCCAGGTCGTGGTCGGAGACCTACAGTTCCGAGACGACCTGCCCGTGTTTGCGAACGACAAACGGAAAGAAGAACCTCTGATGCTGCAGTCGGTAGATGCCCCTCCGTCTCACCCCCCACCACCGCCACCACCGACTACAAAGAAAAGCGAAAAGAAGAAGAGCGACAATAACGGCATCAAGAAGAAGAAAACAAGGTTTGATATTTTTATAAACTAACGTACATGCGGACATTCCGCCTGCTAAAACGGTCACTGCAAATCCATTTAATAAACTTTTCATTCTAACTAAAAAAAAGAAACTCCAAGAAAAGCATAACGATTTAGACAAAATACTACGCGTCTACGAAAAGCGTAGCAAATGCGTTTCTTCGTAGAGCATCTTCGTAGCATGTAGCTCCCGGTGTTGTAGCAAGACCGCGTAGCATTGCTACGATTTTTCTGTCGTAACAGGTTTGTTTAAATTATGTCACATTATGAAATACCATTTTTACCGCATCAACATATGAGATATTATTAGATGTAAAAACTGATTGAAACACCGGACTTGACCAATGTATAAATTTTTCTCTTCACATTACCAAGAAGGTCCAGAGAATGACAACTAATCAAATAAAATACGGTAAATAGATAAATGCTTGTTAAAGTTCTTTAAACTTGTTATTATAATGAATATAAATTAACCTATTATTACTATTATAATACGAATTACGAATCGCCACGTGCCAGTACTTCATAGAATGTCGAAAGCACAGGTGTTGTATAGGGGCGCGTGCGCACCCTCATTTTGTCAGTATAGGAATTTGGAGCGCGCACCCCTACCTTATTATTTGCATAACTAATACGATGACATTTTAAATGTTACAACAACATATGGAGTGTGAACACTTTGTAAGATGATTATGATAAAGTAATAGTACCTATTACTATAATTTTATGAAGGTATTGGATAAGTAAGTTGATTAAGTAAGTTCGTACTAGTGAGTAGTGTCAAGCTCTGGTGAGTTTTTAGGCCGCCTACAACGCAGAATGTTGTAAGAAAAAAAGAAAATTCATTTAATCAACAGAAAACACACATAGCTAAAGGAACATAAAATAATAAAAAAATATATTTTTCAAATTGAAATTAAATTAAAGCTTCCCCAATATTTAACTGTATTTTAGGAGGGATCCGTCCCTTAATCTTTAACAATTATAATAATCTTTGTGATGATTGACATAAATATAACTACGTTACAAACGCGTCACTGCATAGTAAGACTTTGAAACGGTTAGTCAACTGTTTATTTTTTGGTGCTAAGGGGCGTATCAAAAAATACATTTTTGAAATAGAATGAACTTCACGCGACTGAAAAGCTATCTCATAACTTTTTCCAACTTTTTAACGATGAACGGGAACGGGAATGGGAACAGGAAAAGAAAAAATAAACGAGTGTGCTTTATTGAGTTAGCTTTATGGGGTAGGCCTATGTCCAGCAGTGGACTTCTACAGGCTTCTGTTGATGATAATATTAATGATATTAATCCTCTTATTACATTCTATTGATTCTCCAAAGTAATTAAAGTACTATTTATCCTATGATTTTCCAAGATACTAATGAGTATTGAACTAATAATAAAACTTACCTACCTACTACTGCACAATAAGAGCCAATCACATCTACCACGAAGTCCTAAGCAACAAGTAGGTAATGATCACATTATTTTGGGTAACCTCTTTCAAACAGTAACGGTTTAAAAAAAAACCTTTGCATTGCTATGGTATTTTTATCAAGATACGAATCCGATCTATCTCTGCAAAAATAAACCTTACGACCCCACAATACGCGCCGATCATACCCACCAGGGAGTCTTCTAACGAAACACTTGATGCAGGCGCCTTCAGTTATTATATAAATACGGCTTATATTCGCTTAGATTAATTACCCGTATGACTACAGGGAGTCAATTGACTTATCGCGCGGTGCCATCTTCGAGCATTGACCGAGGCACAGATTAATTAATAATTAGTCAGGGCTCACGAGGGTTGGGTACTTGTTAAAAGGATCTTTATTGTGATCGCGTGAAGGTAATTGCTTATAAACTGTGGAGAAAGAGGAGTATTAATACTCGGCGGAGATATTTTTATGCAAAGAAGCTGTATGGTCTAGTTTTAAATACATACAGGCGGACCAAGCCGCGGGCAAGACAGCTGAAATTACAGGCATGAAGCCTAACACCTGTACGCCTCAAGTTGATGGACGCAGAGTAGTGCATCAGGGCACGTTCCTAACGAACCTGACCTGCAAGGTAATGCTCTGTTTAGGTGATGCTTAACATCAGGTGCCATCTGCTTGTTCATCAGCAAATTGTATAAAAAAGTGTAGGGTTATATATTACACTAAATATTTTTGCCCAGAAGGGATGTCTACCGTGCCTGAGAATTAAAGTCGTGAGCCTAAATTTAGTACATGATTTCAAGTGACTAAGTATATTCTATTAAGTTTAGGTT
Organism: Electrophaes corylata; assembly: GCA_947095575.1. NCBI lineage: Eukaryota > Metazoa > Arthropoda > Insecta > Lepidoptera > Geometridae > Electrophaes > Electrophaes corylata. The sequence goes on from OX352703.1 coordinate 7,641,389, forward strand.
ATTGCTGAGTTGTAAAACAATTAAAATTCCCGCACTATAACCGGCTAGTAGATTGGCAGGCAATTAGATGGGAGGTGATGCAACAGGGGTGAATTTAGTTTCACGCTCAATAAATTTCTGCGCGTGCGCAACTTATACCCGCAGCCATATTGCACGCGTCAGATGGCACATCCACATCTGATATGCATGCATAGTAAGTTAGTATGTTTTATTAGCGTTTACCCGCGGTTTCTATTGCAAGTTACCTATAAATATCCGTTTTCCAGGCTCAGACAGAATTGTCGTTTTCAGTATTTTCACTAGTTTCCAACTTGATGGTTCAACATCTGGCTATCCCTTTTGTGATTTTATTGAAAAACCACCGACGGTGGTGCAGTAGGGGTGAATTTCATTCACGCTCAATCAATTTCAGCGTGTGCGCCCGCAGCCATATGTCAGATGGCACTTGCGTGCGCATCTGATAAGACCGGACTTTTGAATGTTTAATTCGGAATATCAATTGAAATAAGAGCCTTATAAAGTACCTAATTTTATAGTCTAGTAGCGGATAAAATTTTGAACATTGAGATTATTATCTTTAAGTTCCACAAACATGAGTCAGTCACTTATAGCACTTTTATAAGGTCCTGATTTGCTTTGTTCCCAGGACGACATTTACAGCATATCAACTGGAAGAGTTGGAGCGGGCGTTTGAACGTGCACCTTATCCCGATGTTTTTGCAAGAGAAGAACTGGCTCTCAAGCTCAACTTATCAGAATCACGAGTACAAGTACGTACCTATAATAAATCCTCCCCTATCCAAATGCATGCTTGGTTTGTCATAATTTTGATGACATTTGCTAACATCTATTTTCCTCTGTAGGTGTGGTTTCAAAACCGAAGAGCAAAGTGGCGCAAGCGCGAACCACCTCGGAAAACAGGCTACATCGGTTCTAGTTCTCCTAGCTCCACAACTTTAGCCAGCGGCTTCTCTGGCATCGGCGGCAATCTCCCCGCTTTCCCACAAAACGGACTACCGGCACCGGCAGACTCTTGGTCGTACCAACATTCGTACGAACTTTCTTCCCATCACTTACTGTCATCCAGCACTGCTGGCGGTTACCCACCGTTCAACACTCAGCCGGCTTACTCATATACAACCGTTCTGAACGGCCACGACGGACAGATGTTTGCGCCGAGACATTCCTACGAGTATGGGGAAGGCAGTCCGCCGCCTTTAGGAGTTAGAGATTACCCAATGATGGCCTCGCATTCGCCGCAGATGGAAGCTCACGCACACGATGATAAGCTCGAATATAGGTCACATGAACACGAGGATAAATACCCGGCCTGCGCCTTACAAGAGGAGCCGCCGCGCTACTCCGCCCCTCCCGAAGACTACGAGAAGTGCGCGATGGTCCCACACGAGAAGCATTATGAGATGGAGAGACACCCGGACGGGCTGACACAACCAGTTGTCGTAAAAATGGAACCGAGCACTGGACAGGCTTACACGACCCTGCCCCCTTTTTTGAATTGAAATACTCCTTTTCGAAATTATCTTAGTGTAGAGGGTAATTTGGAAAAGGAGTATTAGCATCTTACATCGCGTGTTAGTTTTCGTATCGTATTTAATTCGCAGCAATTCGGAACCATGTGGATTTTCTAGATTTCGAGTATTTTATTGATTTTATAGCAATAAGTTTAAGAGTATTATCGGGGATAAAGATATCGTCGTGAATTTTTTATTCACAAGTTATGCAATAAAAATATTGTAAATAATATTTTGTTCGTAGATTATAATTTAGATACTTATTTGATATATTTAAATTCGTTTTTGTTCGGTACTTTAAATACTCAGCATTTTATTATAATTTAGGATTTTTGATACAAAACTTGTATTTAGTTATGTAATATAGATATTACATTAGTTCTAAGAGAGCTCTTGCTTCTCGTGCATTCCTTGTGCCTTATCATATAAAAAATAGAATTATTTAGGTAAGGTTATTAGGTAGTACATACTATTTAATCAAATCTTAAAAACAATGGATTATGTACAAGTTTTATATTATAGACTAACAATTTGCTTAAATATATTTTACTAAAGCCGCGGAAACCGCGCGGTTTCGTTCGCGTAAAGTTATTTTCAAGTTGAAGTTTGTTAGGTATTGAATTTTAGGAATCCCTTTCTTCGTACTCGACGAATTCCTATCTTTCAAGAAGAATATATCCAGAAATTTCAAGTCTCTATTGCCAATGGTTTAGGTTGTGCGCTGTCTATATGTCAGTCAGTCAGTCATAACAGATTCTTATAAACCAAATAGATCTAAATGGATATTAGATTACTGCAGCAGCTACCTGCGGTTCATTAGCGTGTTGCCGGTAATCTCTAACAGATACAGAAACCATCACGTTTTAGGAGCATGTTTTTTAAACTTGTATTAACATTATTCCAATTCATACCATGCTTTTTTTTAATAAAACACTACTGCCCAGAACGAAGTGTTCCGATATTTAATACTCCGTGTTTTAAAAACATTGGTTTACTTTCCGTGTACGAAACGTAACAGCATTCATACTTTTGCATTCTGTAAATAAATCATAGATTTATCTATGGTTTTAGGTCTTTGGGTCTTCATTCCACTATTGTTTAAATCTATCCACACTTTTAGATTAAGTTACTTTTTAGTAAAATGTACATACACCAAGTGAAGCTAATGTGCCAAATATTACCTAGTTATAAGTCTGCAATCCAGCTTCTTTCGGGCGGATATGTGGTAAAGTAGGTTATTTTTATAAAATAAAATATATTCCAGAGCAATGCTTCAGTAAGAATCGATACATTTTATTTCTTTTACTTTACTTGAGAAAATAACAAAGGTATTGTACAAAATTGTAGGTATTACAAAAAGTTAGTAGTTCATATTATGCAAAATATAAAGTAGAAGTTAGCAGTACTTTTAATAAACTGTTCTGCATACAGTATCAAAATCATTGCAGTATGTACAAAGTAAAGTGCGATTATTACAATAAATTTTTTTTTTTTTACTATTTCTATTGCATGTTTGTATTGTATTTAAGTTTTGAAAGCAATAAGCTGGATATTTCATAAAAATATTAGAGATAAGTGGAAAATTAAACCATGTGCTTACATTTTGCATTTTCTTTTTATTTTTTTGCTTTAAGTTCATCCTTGTATTTACATATTTTTACTTATAAATAATTTTTAATAAATAGCACCATTTTCAGTCCGTGACTGAAGCTATTCTAGATCTAAAGGTGAGATCTGTTTTTTTACAATATGCGTTTGACCGCAATCTTATCTGATGTTAGCTTGCTTTTCATTTGTCTAAAACGCCGTACCTTGTGATCTCCGATATAATATCTTAATACGAGTGCCAGCGCGGTTTTGTTGCGGAGATTTTACATCTCGTACTTTATGATCAGATGATACCCCTAGATGTAGGATCGGCGCAAAAAATCTGTCTCGATCTCGGTCTCATTTTGTTTTGGCAATTAGTGACATTATTTACTAGGTCACATGGTTGTAATTAGGTTGAACTTAAAACTGTTTATCATTTTTTTGTTACTTCGTTAGTAAGCAAATGTCTAAGTATATATTCACGCGGACAGCTTTTAGCTATGATTTTGTATGTGACCTAAGGGTATCATTGATCGTAGTTTTATATTATGCCAAACTGGAGGTGAATATCTATCTAAGTAACCTACGTTCACTCACTGCTGGGTGTATAGACCTCTTTAAAACACCGTTATTTCCGGTCCTGCGCCAATTGAATCCTGTGAGCTCCCGACACCCTTGCGATATCATCCAACCGCCTGGCTGGTGGTACTCTATTGAATTAAAAACAATATCATAAAAAGATCACTGTATTTTACGCGGTTCTTTCTTTTATTCTATTTTTGTGAGTCAATGGTACAATGGAAGGGGCCAGAATCTACCAAATATGAAAGAGACGGCTCAGTAACTTTCATGACAACAGTTTAGTCAGGTATCAAAATATGTAAGATTTCAACGGCTACTTGGGAAATTCCGGGTATAACTTTTACACCGATAATCCAATCTGCATGAAATTCTGATGAAGGTAATTGAGAAATTTGCTGGTAAGTATATAGTGAAATCGGATAAGGGGTTCCAAAAGCGGGCAAAAAACTAATTATAAGGTATAAGGGTGGTATATGAAAGATTATTCAGATTAATGTGCAATTTATAAAAGCTAGGCTACCTATATCGTTTTTAAGCTACGATCTTTTACTTTTTAAGTCAATGAAAAGTAAAACTTTTTTTTAACTTACCACCTTAAAAGTAGTATAATCAGTTTCGAGCCATTCCTTCGGTTTTGTTTCCATCTAATCGTGCCCATATACCGTCTCCGCTGAAATGATACTTCTTCTCGATCTCATATAGCACAAGGCTTAATATCTGGTCGTCAGTGAACATTTCGTGGTTCAAACTGTGATAGATGATGTCCATTTCTTTCTCAAGCCGGTCTTGGTGGCGGCGCATTTTCAGGAATATGTCTGTGTACCGACCAATTTCCGACCTGAAAGTAGAAGATTTAATCAAACAGCCAAAACGCAGTGTCAGACCCCTGTAGTCTGTGAAATACTTCAAACCATAGTAACTGCTATCTAGTCAAATCAAGATATAGTCTTTAAGCTTCTAACCCGTATTTTTTAACAGCACGGATGTAATAAGTTCGTGGTATGGAAAAAAACACCTACCACTTGCTAATATTAAATAAGTACCTTTTTGACTTTAATGGGGAGAGATGGTGCGTGATTTTCCAACTGTGGGTATTTCATTAATTCAATCACAATTTCTTTATGTAAAATGTTTCTTTACATTTATTAAGTAACGTTAATAACTATATTACATTTGATAAAAGAGTATATTCTTTACCTACGAAGGACGATCATGCTGATTTATTTAAATGCTATACATTTCTAGGCATTTATTTTTGTAAAATAACAATATTTTTTACTATAAACTTACACTGGGTATAGGAGTAGCTGAGTATTATTCAAAATAACCGCATCATCAAAATTCTTCTTCAGAAACTGTATGTTTTCATCAACGGTATTCAATGAGACATGAAGCCAATATTTGTGTTTTCGTAGCTGCTTCAGAATTGTCTTGTGTTCTACTTTTTCACTAGATTTGTTTGTATTTAATGTAGAGTTGATGAGTGTTCCGATATCTCTGCCGCAGGCTTTACTTCCAAAATTACTGATGTAGCTGAAAGTACAGTGTGAGGATGTCGGAAACTATGTTTGATCTAAGGAACAATGAAGTCATTTTCTGAAGATACTACTACTAGTCACCAATTCGCATGCCAAGTGTAGAGACTACACAATGTGTAATCGGTAGGTAGTACCTATCACACATTGTAACCGTCGTGAAGAGAAAAATAAACGAATATGAATGTGTAGAAGATAGGCAGTAGAATCAGCAAACAAAAGTGGCAATGTGCAGGCCATATAGCTCGTAAAACCGACAGCCGCTATATTAAGGTTCTCGAATGGCGACCACGAACAGGAAGACGAAGCGTAGGACGCCCTCCCACCCGACGGATTGATGTTACTAGGATCGCTTGAAGTCGATGGATGGAAAAGGCTCAAAATCGTTCTTCCTGGAAACGTACAAGGGAATCCTATGCCCAGCAGTGGACTTCTATGGGCTGATGATGAGTTACCTACAGGTAGGTTGTTGTAAATGATCTTACTTGTTGAACACTTTGCTTGATGAAATCAGATGGTTCAGACTGTAGCATTGTTTTTTCGCCGTTTGTATTTTAATAATCCTGTTCATCATTTTCTTCTTGTGAACAACTAGCGTTAAAACCTGAAAATACAAGATGCTGCAGAAAATTGTTTTTATGTAACATTTGATTGCGACAATTGACAATGAATCTGTTTCAATCAATTATTCACTTAAAAGTGAATAGCACTTTGTGCACTATACCGGGTGTAATAAGACTACTTCCGAAAACTGAAACTGAAGCATTCAGACCACAATTCTGATTACAACAAAAATTAAAAAACGCGAAAAACAATCGACACTTTTGCCAGCTACAGTGCCATGACTGCTGTAAGGAATACATCGCTGGTTGATAAATAAGAATATTAGCAAAATAATCGTATTACTCTAAATCTATTAACTGTCAGCCAAGTGGTATTCTATAAGACCTTGTTGTATATAACTTTACACGTTCCTTGAGTATTCGGAAGTGGTCTTGTTATACGGTATAGGTATAGACGTAGTTTAGATGCTACAAATATATTTTTTATAGACTGAACCAGTTAAGACTCTGTAGAATTCTGTTTGTTTTCTTTTTAATTTTAATTTAGTCTAGTTTAAATTGTATTTTGTTTCTATTTTTAATTGTATGTACCCAAAATTTTTACTGTAATTTTATTTTTTGCTGTTGTCTGCTGACTTGTGTTGTAAATGTTGTGCAAGCCTGTAATTGGTACACATTTTATAGAGTATAGTTATTATAGTTGCATTAAAAATGTATATTATGTTGTACTGTTGGCGTTGCCTAATAAATAAATAAATAAATAAAGACTCATTTTAGTATTGATTTGGCACCACCTTGGTCACAAGGAAATAGGCCATAGATTCATCTAGCTACTGATCTTTTCGGTTTCAATGAGTAAATGCCACTTTGCAATGACACGTATCACTGAAAAGGAGGGCCACATCCTCAAGGACCTGTAGTATTTAGATATTGTTGAGGGATGTGTAATGTATATGGGCATTTAAAGTTGCGAGTCTATGTTGCCTATGCTTCAGCCTTGAAAGGTAGATTTAGCGCACTCAGTCGAAAAAGTGAAATAAACAAAATACGGAACGCAGCCACCACTTGGCGGCCTCCATGTACCCTACCGAGTGAGACAGTTATAGAGCGACTGTGGAAGGATCATGGCAAATGAAACTCTCGCGCGTTGTGATACAATACAAACTAGAATTTGTTGTTTGCGTATTTTTTTTCAAGGGTAAACCCCAGCTATAATTTATTCAGTGCTAAAGGAAAAGTTTGATTTACTCTGGGATTAGTAGACAAAACTCTGTATTCCTTCATGTTTCTAAGCTCTTCCAGACGTTCCTTCACTGTGCCTGGGCGCATACAGTAAACACGTAAGCAGCGACTTTGGAATTCCTCAGGTATTCTATACTCCTGAAACACAAATAATACTTTTATAGTTATAAAGGCTAGTCGTATACCAGAAGCTTTGATAGCGACGAGATATTTTTTCACAAACTTAAACTACGCGGATGGCCTTTGCAAAATGTTGCTCGCAATTTCAAGATTGTTACGTTTGCAAGACTTTAGCACATTAGTCGGGGGTTAAAGAGAAAGATTCCCTCCTCATGTTTCTAGAACTTCCTGTTTAGGATGCGCTTTGATAGTCAACTATTATTTAGTGATAGCAGCTGAGGAAGCTTTGGTTGCCTAGACGAAGCAAGAGAAGCCTTGGTGAACGAACAACCGAGCGAGAAAGACCTGTGTATCTACCATGAATTTTCCCAGACTATACTCGCTAGCGACTGAAGTACTTAATCAAAAATTCAGAATGAATACTTACCCCCCTTTACCGTCGATCCGTCTTAGCCGTTGACCAACTAAACTTTCAAACGTTTTACCTTACGATAGGTCAGATTTTTTACATATTTTTTACCACAGTACCTAGCTATCGAGAATAGTCAGGCTCATGCTATAGATCCATAGAATGTGAAGGACCCGAAACCAAGTGGCATCTGAGGTTGCACAGGTTTATGTATACCTACGTGCAGTTTATTTTGCGATATTATAAAATTACCTCTAACAAACTCCTTATTTCTAGCAGTGCATTGTAGTTGTTCTTCATTATGGCAGGTTCCTGCCGTATTGCTTCTCGTACATCAAGTCCAGCTATTGTACTGACATTTTCCAACATTAATTTCGTACTTGTAGGGTCTGCAGCAACTATAAAACCATTTCTTCTTATGGCCTTCATATCGAATTTAATTTCATCCTGAGCCAGGTCCAATGCTTCTTTGATATCAGCCATAGGTTTGTGCCGTAAGGGGAGGTAGTTACGTAAGTACTTCTCGAATTCTTCTGTTGTTATTGAAAGTCTCCATTTTAGGTATCTTTCTAAGACACTGGTGCGTATGGTCACTAAAATTGTTATAGATGTATTTTTTATTCACAGCCAGTGCTTTCAAACATTGAAGGAAAAAATCATGAAGAAACCAGTTAGAATCATCGATGGGCAGCCTAGGCTGTCTTTGACTTGGAACTAGTTGTAGAAAGTATTGTCCTATATAGCCATGAACCAGCTATCATCCTTGGTAAATGGACTGGTTTCCGTAACTAGGTAGGTACCTACTTTAGTTCGTGGGTTAGTAGTAGTAGGGCTCTTTGTGAAGGGCTTGTCAGGGAAATACTATCATCATGCCTTTCTCGGCCGCGATGCTGTGTGTGGAAGATCGTGCGAAAACTCGCGCGACTGAAACCACCACGACTGACCACGTGAAGTTGTTTTCATAAAAACTTCAAGCCCCACTATACCTAACCGTTCAGGAATTGGATTTTAATAATTTTTTTTTTAGTACACCTCAGTTCATGGCAATGGTAATAGCAAAATATAAGGTCATAAAAATTTCAAGTCTCTGCAACCATTGGTTTAGGCTGTGCATTGTCTATATATCAGTCAGGACAATGATTCATAAAATTGGTATAGATAAATTTTAACCCTGCAAATTATGGGTAAATTCTGACAGAAACTGGTGATTTTTCTTATAAAACTCTCATTTCAGAAGTAAGCTGCTACAAACATAAGTTAATTTCAGCAGAGGCTTAATAAATAAAGGTAGAAGATTGAAGATGTACTTACAAATAGAAGAGGTTGATTCAGAGAAACCAATAAGTGTCTTGTCCTTAGTTGGCCATGCCTTTAAGGAATCAAGTAATGCTTCTTCTAACTCAACATCATTCTTCATTACACCCTGTTTTTTCAAGCTTGCTATGGTGCTATGTTTTGCAATAGTATGGTATCTGAAAGGAAATAAATTAGGTAAGTATCTGTAAGTACCCAAAGAAAGTCTGAGATGATGTGGCAGGCCCAGGAAATCATAGCAAGGTACATAGATAAACCACACTTTCACTATCTTATGCCTTTTACTATCAGTTACCTTAAGGGTCTATGCAGACAATGCATCATGGAATTAGATTGACCACATAAAGCCTATGAAAAAATCAAACTTTCTCTAAAAACAAATCTTACAAGCCTCACAATCTGCATCAAACCTGCTCCTACTCTGGGACTGATTTCACAATTAAATTGAACAAAAAAATAATTTCTTTAGCTAGCAGTTCTGCTTACATACTTTATAATATGTTTGGGCAAGATGTTAATAAATCCACATTCTCTCAGTATTTCTCCATAATTGTCGACTGTGATAGGGTTCATGCTAAAGATATGGAGATTTTGGCATGCTTCAAAAGGAGTGATGCCAAACTTTTGCAGAATCTGCAGTGCACATTGCAGCCTGTGATGATCTACTTTTTCTATGTTAGGATGTTTCTTTTTCAGCAATGGTATTTCATGTTCAGGAATTTTTTTACCTGAAAAAAATAAGATACACATTGTCAAAGTAGGATGTAAGGTATATGGTAGGTATGTGGAGATCGTAAACTGTTACACGAACTGAACATCAAAATAGTGGTCAGTGGGCACATTCCTTAAGTGTGTGACCAGGTAATATTTTCAAGGTGATGGGTCCACTTAACATCAGGTTAAGTGGAATTAGGTAAAGGTAAAGTTGTATTTAAAAGATGATACCTACATACTACATAATGAAAGATAATATATTATTATTTTTTTTACGTTTAACTTTTACTATAACGGAAGTAATTTAGTATATACAAATATTTTACATCTAATATTTAACCTATCTACCTTATATCTACATATTTTGTCATAACTTTTTCTACCTATAGTAAAGTGCGGGTCTTTACTATAGGTAGAAAACAGAATTTAAGTCACTGACCGCAGGAAGTGTGCCCAAAAGGCTGGCAACGTTACCTCTTTGAATAGCTAAACTAATTCTCTGTCCAAGATAAGCGCCAGCCCTTTGATCGTGAGTCACATCCACCAGTCTCTTGGATAACTCTTTAAATAGAAGCCACGCTTCTGGACCCCATGGACCTAACGTTTCTACCCCAAAAGGCAGAAATATGTATCCATTACCGAGAGATGCATATTTCCGTCTTTTAAGGGCTTCTGCTGCTGTAGCCGCCGCTCCCGCTGTTTTTGATGTTGACAAAACATGTGAAGCGGCCAGCGTGTCTACACAAGTCGCGTCCCACACCAAAGGCCTACCTCGACTCCAAGGTATCAACGACATGCCGTCGGGTCTCTTTCCATCGTCACGTGCGATACCGTTCGGCTCAAGGATGGCCGGCACGTTGACAGTGGCGAGAGCCCGACGAATTATGTCGTTGAGGCTAGCATGGCGAGATTGGCGACCTGCACTGCGGCGACAGGACAGACCATGGTGACCTTGACGGTCGACAGAGCTACCACAGCGACACTGGTGAGGTTCATTGGTAGTGGCTCCTATTCGAATACTGACTGCTAAAGAAAAAGTAGTGTTATCCAAGAGAGTCCCTATATTTGTTGAAGGTAGTGCATGAAGCCAGAAACCAGATTCTCGAGTACCTGATGCAATGAGCCGAGCCTTTTCTGCTGAAGTTGAAGCTGATTCAACTAGCACTTCCTGCACCTTCCTGCATAAAGGCTCATCCCATTGTCTCTGAAGGTGCGGTTTCTCGGGTAATACATACTACATAATTAATTAATTTATTTAATGAAATAAATTAAGGGTTACTATTTGGCGACCACTAAATACTTAAAAACCATTTGGAGTACTCTGTAATGTTAGGTTTATGTGTATTTAAAAATAAATAAATTGTTGTGAATAGGAGTTAGGATGTATTTTTGAAAAAGTGGTAATTTACCTACCCATGGTTCTATGGTAAAAATCAAAAATAGGCATCTGATGATTATAGTAGCTTCGGTACATCGTAAGAACTGGTATACAAATACGATAGTTGCCAGACAACACTGCAGGTTTAAAAATGCTACCCATTATTATATCTTAATCGTATGTATATAATTTTTTAATAAAATCAAACTTCGGTACAGTAGGTATTCAGCAAACCAATGTACCTACAATTTGTACAAGTAAACATAGACATAACCTGTAAACATATTTGTTTAGTTTTGTCGTTTGACGTATTTGATTCTTTCTGTCAATGTCAATGGCGTTATACCGTTCTTACCCTCACTACTCACCTGGGTTCAGTTTTGTTTAGTAGCAAAATCCTAAAAACCAGCTAAAAAGGTGATACAATCAAGGGTAGAGATTATGGTTCATACCCTACAATAACAGTCTTATATTCGGTAGGTAAGTTGGGTTGTCAAACACGGGAAAGGATATTTTATAAGCACTAGGTACGCTAGCTAGCTGGCGGTAAAAGGTAACGTTTATTTAATCTGTGAGTGGGTTAGGTTGGAAACGTTAGAATATTATGTATTCTGTGGGAGTAGGTAGAGTACCAAAAATAATACTTTGGGTTTGTTTGTCTATACTGTGGTCTGTTCTGTACTAAGTTAAGTTCATGTAAATATACTATACAAAAATATACTAAGGCAAAATTTAAATGAGGAGAGAGAGCAAGTAAACGCAAAACACCAATATTACGTCCATTCCATACTACAGACTCTCGGTAGGGAGTAATAGATTCTTTGACTACACCCATCACAACAAATCACCATCGTAGCACGATAGAACTACATACAATAATAAAGTAAGAAACGGTGAGATCGCCCCTGGTTGTCGTCGATCGGTATAAATCTTCAACTGTGGCTTTTTGGGCATACTATACAAATTTTCCTGATATTTTCAGATGGATTGGGAGGCTGTACGAAATCAGTTTAAACAATCCTGGTTGACCACACTACTCAGCTTAGTTCTGTTTACTGGTGTTACATATTTTCTTATATGGGCTGAGGTTTGTATCAGTCAATGGCTAGATCTACTTTCAGATAAAAATAAAATTTGTACAGTAGAAGTTGATACAAAAAAATATGACTTCATATTACAGAGCAAAACTATAGAAACCAATCTCATGTTACATGAGTTAGTTACAGCAGCCGAAAGTATAGATGTGCATACTGGTGATGGAGTTGCAAAATATGAGGGTAAAGTGGTGCATATTATAGGGCCACTGCGTATTCTGGAGCCCATTTCTGAACCAGACTACAATATTCATGTGCAGGCAGTGAAGCTACGAAAGCGAGTCCAGATGTACCAGTGGATTGAAGAGACCATGTAAGCTAAGTACAAATATTTAAAAAATATATGGACAAACATGTTTGTGACGAACATACATGTTTGTTCTCTGTCTGGGGGTTATATTGTATTCTAAGTATGTAGGTATTTACATCAACAAAAAAACTTGTATAAGTATTATATCAGTCATCTGGTTCTCATACTTCAAGTTATGCTTAGTTTGGGCCTAGATGATCGGATTTAATTTTATTTATTAAGGTGTGCTTTACTTCATTGCAAAACCTTCCCTTCAGTGGTCAAATATGAACAAGTCTAAACATGTAGTTATTGGCTTTAATACATTTACTTCCTTTTTCCATATTCTATAGATATTTTTTTTGTTATACTTGGGCAGCTTAAAGCTGGCATGTGTAATATACTTATAATTACTCTGATTGACTATAATTGGTTATTGCATTTTTATTTGTAGAGAACAAGAAAACTTTTTAAGTGAACCAGCAGAAGAGTCTCGAAAGACCTACTGGTATCACAAAGACTGGAAAGATCATGTGGTGGATTCTGCATTGTTCTACATAAGACCAGGACATCACAACCCAACTTCGATACCCATGTTTAGTGAAACACATATTGCTGAGAGTGTGAAAATAGGACAGATGTATTTAGGTAAATTTTTCGGACTAAACTAGCTATCCCGCTGTTTGCCATTTTCTCGTAAAATACTGCATATACCCTTAAACCTCAGTAGTAGCTCTGTTTTTTATGCTGTGCTCTGCTATTTATGTGATGAATGTTTGATCTCTGTCTGGGTGTTATATTGTATTCTATGTATGTACTTACAAAAAAACTTATGCAAGTATTCTACCAGTCATCTGGTTCCCCTAATCAAGCTATGCTATGGAGCATAGTTAAAAATTACTAAAATTAAAACATTGCTTAAAATTGGCCCGTCACTGTTTGTCAAACCAAAAGGCGATTCAATGGAATCATAAGCTCAAGACACACACTAACAAGGTTGTTTGAGAATAACATAACATGGACAGAGTCGCACACTATTTCTGTATATTACACAATATAATAAAGATATCAGATAGAAGAGATGTGGTGCCTGAGCTTGTACCTACTTACAATTAAATAAGGTTGTATTAAAAGCTTATTGAATGTAGAATGTTTGATTTCAGGTATGGATATTAAGCGTAAGGTTAGTGATTACTATAAAATATGGTCAGACTCAAGGCCAGAGAGAAATGATATCAAGTTACACTCTGGTTTCTACTATCATGGAGAAAGTGCACTGGAACACAACATTGGCGATTTACGAATTCATTTTACATATGCGGGTAGAGAAGATGACATTGTAAGTAGAAAATTTTATTATGTAAATTAACATAATACTGGTATCACATTTATACGCTTACTTAAAATCTGCGCCATTAAGAAGTAAGAACGGTTAAACAACCAAATAATCTTATTTATATTAATCACTGAGGTCCACAACCTTAAATGGTTGATAAGCATGTTTACATCTTTTTTATTATTGTCATGAGAGTAATTGGCAAGAATATTTTATTTTAAAATGTAGCCCTAGATTGCTGCATTAAAATGATCGGATTCTACTTGAATAAAGTTGGTAATGATAAAGCAGCTGGTGAAAGTTCACATTGATCCTGATATATTCTCCATTTTATTGCGAGGTGTGTTCATTTGGTCAATTAACGTAAAAGTAGCTTTGAACAGAAGAACACGATTTAAGTCCATTTTGATTACATGCCCCCGTACAAGTATGCTTTGATTGGTGTTGCCATGGTCAAAATAGCGTTCAAGGAGTCATCAACCTTACTTTGTCCCATCAGACTTCGATTGTGTCAGCGTGACTAAAGAGGGTTTTCTTTCAGTACACTGCAGTGGGCGTAGTTGAATCAGAGACATTACAGCCATACAGCCCTCAATACTTCCCCACTGCCGACCCCATATCTTTGTTCCGCAAAGGATCCTACACCCTCAAGCAAATTTACGATTTGGAGAAACTAGATGCTAATATAAACAATTGGAAGTACATACTGCTGGGTTTCGTTCAAGTCTTTGCTTCAGCCATGACACTACATCCAGAGTGGATGACGTTGTGTAAGTGTAATGAAAACCCCTTTTAAATAAAAAGTTAAGAATATCTTATCTATATTACCAAGGTATTTTTTTTACAATGAGAATAAGATAGCAAACACTAAACTTGTGTACTGCTATTATAACTTCAACTGCTTATTCGAAAACTTTTGTAAGCTACATATCTGTTTTATTTTAAGTAGGTACCTATGATAAAGAGTGTAAGATAGTAGCCCCGCCTTTTGATCCAGAGGTCGTGGGTTCAAATCCTGTCATACACCAATGGATTTTTCCGTTCAAAAAATGTATGTACGCAATGCCAGTGCTCTCAAACAGTGTAGGAAAACATCGTGAGGAAAACCAGTTAGTATACTGATAGCGGCGATGGGCTTGCTACTTGTCACGTATGGAATACTTACTACTGCAAAATGTGGGTATGTACCAAGTGTACTATCTGGACGTACCTCTGACTACCTCCCTTAGCCATGCTCGAAGAATTTGGAGTAGATACTTGGTACTAAGAGATCGGAGGGGTTATCTGCCGTGCTTGGGGATTAAAGTCGTGATGCTATGTAATGTATGTAATGTAACACTATAACACACAGACACAGGATAAACATCTATGTTCATCACAAAAATGTTTGTTCTCGGTGGGAATCGAACCCACAACCTATACCTATACCAACTGAGCTGTGACAGCTGTAACCTGTAATACTTAACCTTTGCACTCAAGCACCAGTGGAACGACAGCAGCATCTCTTGAGTGCATAAAACTAACACTGCGGTTTGCAACCTGCCCGCCAAACGTAGACTACGGCAAAAACCTTCCAAATTTTGACCTATGCCAAGCAAATAAAAAGTAAAAGAGTCTATTTGGGAACATAATTATTGAGGCAAATAACAACAATAGGCAGAGTTACGACCTGCAGAAGTAAAATACTGTGTCGCAGAACGCAACGCCCACCTCCGGAATTAGAGAAGCTATGGAGGTATTAAGACGGTTGACGATTAACTAAATTTATATTTTGTTATAGTTCTCCAATTTTCATGGGTTTCAAGCAAATTGAGAAGGTGCTCAAGAGTTTGGGTGAATTTTGTACTGTCATTTTCTTACACATTTCTTGTCAGATCGATTCCATGGTGAGTTGTAGTCGATGATCTTATTTATGGTAAAACGTTCCTCTTTTTTTTAATTGACTTGTTGCTGGAACAAGCAGATAGTCCATCTGATGTAATGTGGTTACCATTACCTATTACAAAGCATGCCTCTTAGTAACCTCCTTAGGTATCTTCAAGTAGTGTCGGTGTTTAGTACTCAGGAGATGCAACTGCCCATCTCCTAGTATGTTATCCGCAACAAATTCATAGTCAAAATGGTATAGGCCTTATACTATAGGCCCGATACTATAATCCTTATACTATAGGCTCTATACTATCGGCCCTATACTATTATTGACTATGAGTTTTTCTTGTAATGTAAGCCACGGTGATCCCGGTTTAAAATAGAACCCCTCCATACCTCCTATTTCTTTAACGGCGTTTGGTTGGAGTGTATTTTGTTCTATTGAAACAATATTTACTGATTTACTGATACATGATATGGCGAATTTCTCGACCCATTGTCTTAGGTATTCAATGTCTACCACATGAGATTTTCCCCGTGTAAATATAATCACAGGATTATGAATTCTAGTGTTAGTTTTACTTTCCAGGCTACTTCACGGGCCGTCGTTCGGCGCATTTATGTTTGGGTTCGGATTACTGCCAGTACTGTATTACTCCACGCTTCTGACGCGACGAGATTCGTCCGACACGCCGCCAAATACAACGTTGAACGATCGCAACCGCTGACGTTTTCCTACCCAATCGTGCATCCACATAGTAGGAACAGAGAGCCAAGCACTAAATTTACATTCGTAACGTAAACGTATCGTACTGATACAATTACACTACGCGGCAATCATACAACGCTCCGTAGTTGAGTTATGGTTGCCGAGCGTTGTAATTCAAATGTCAACACGATACGCTTACGCCACAAATGTCAAGATTATTCGGGCTAAGGGCGGCCGCATACACTCGGTTTCCTGATTAGGTTTCCTGATCTGGTATTCAGATTCGGAAACCTGAATGCTCAATTTACATACAAAATGTTCAACACGGCGCACAAGTTCTTACTATTTCCGAAAGGAAAAATACCCGACGTTCGTTTCGGAATTCATTCCGTGCTTTTGGGTAGACAGAACGGAAAAAACCTAATGACGTCACCCCGAACGCAGTGCTCACATACATTTCGTATCGTTCGCCGCACATGAACGGAAATTTCCATTCAGAACCGCGCTAGCATTGTATAGCTAGCGTTTCTATTCGAACTGACCGTGTAAATTGCTGATACAGAAAAACGAATGGTTTGCGCTAGGCACGCGGAATTCCGGATCTGAATTCCGGATCAGGAAACCTAATCAGGAAACCGAGTGTATGCGGCCGCCCTAGGCCCTCTGATGATCGAATCCCATGACAGATCATCCAATACCAAACTAGATATACGATTTAATCCTTGATCAATATGAACTAGTCATTAGTTTTTAAGAGATGTTATCTTTGTAAAAGTAGTAATGAAAACTACAATAAAAACATATAAATAAATAAAATATAAATGATGGTTTGACAACCGTCACAGCTCAGTCGGTCTTCTGGGTTGTGAGTTGTACACTAAGAATATGGACTATAACTTATTCTATGGTTGTACACCTCACTACGTTGGATTTTGTCAATCTAAGCTAGTGAGGTGTGCAAAATATAAATGTGAAAGCGAGAGGCAGTATCTTCGAATGAAACATAATTTGTAGTCTGTTTTCAGTCTGAACCCAACTGGTACAGTCAGCTGCGCTAGAATGTATACAATTCGCTACTTCCAAAATGGCGTCACAGCATTAAAATAAATATTTAGATGACACATACTCAAGAAATAAGTACCTAACTCAACAATTAATTTCATGATTTTTATTGTGTAAGAGTTTATTAAAATGAGTGATACCATTTTAAAAATTAAGAATTTTATACATTCTAATGCAGATAACTACCCTACTCAACTATTTTCTTTTATTAGTTTACCCTAGAATTTAAATTAGGTTTGCTTTCTTCACCATTAACTTTACTATCGAAAAGTTAGTATCAGTTTTTTGCAGTTACATAAAAAAATATCCGATCTCTAAACTGAGTTTTATTCGGAGTTTTTGTGTGATGCGAGCCCGCTTTGTAAGTAATTTTTGTTTTTTTTTGTAACCGCCCCCTATCAGATGTACAGAGTGTAGTGCACAGTACTATACCATAGATAATTTATCTACCCACCGTTAGCTTGCACAATGGTAAGAAAGAACAGTTTGTTGTGTACAATGCAGACAGATGAAACGAGGGAATCACTTAGTTACACCATAATAGTAAGTATATTATTGAGTTGTAAAGAAGGAACGAAATTACACATTAAGATTAAAACGATAAACTGGAATTTGCGACAACGAGTGAACAAACCTTGTTCTGTGGAATAAACCAGTAGGTAAGGCGAAGTTGTCAATGTCACAGACATAATTGGTAGATAGAAATTATAGCATAAATTAAGATGATAAAAATTAAATTTATTCCTAGCATGATATATAAATGGTACAGAAATGAATCTAATAACATTACCTTTATTCGTCGAGAACAGTAATGTAGTGTAGTCTTTACATCATACGGATTAGATATAGATTGGCATATAGCTACTACTGTAAAAACTAGAATAAGAGGTAGGTTCTTATATCCTTTTAAACATAACACGCACGATCTAAGCCAGTTGAGGCCAGTCTCGCCAAAACAGCATTACTTTTAGCTAAGTTATTAACATATTGTAATATGGGTACTTATTTAGTAGTAATCCTTGGTTGTGAAAATCCACTAAGTATAAGGTTTGTAATACATTTTAATACTCGTAATTTATCAAACATTAATATTTTTTTTATTTTCAAAGATAAATACACAAACCCAAAATTCAGTCATTTATTTATTTGCGTAGCTTGGTGCAAATCCAATATTTACGAGTAGGTATGGTTACCCCAATTATTTTATTTATTCACCTTAATTGAACTCAAACTGGTAAACTGCGTTTTAAAAAGTGTAATACTATTCTATATTTCAGTTTTTACTTGAATTGCAGACATTATGAAGTAATTCAGTTCTATATCGCAAACTAGTCAATTTCATTGATTCAATCAAACAAGCAAGCAAAGCATGTTAATACCGAGCAGCGGTATTGTGGTTTTGCAGCATCTTTCACGCAGGCGCAATGCGAACCTTCCATCAGCTGATCGCATTTCGCCCTTTTGCCTATCTCTCGACAATATTGCTGCATTTGTATGGTTGTAACTTTTAACTACAGTTTAACAACCCCAAAATTTTATAAAACGTGTTCATAATTAAGTGTGATCTGTATTTACATCGATAGAATGAAAGACACCGCGACTTCTGTTTGGATTTTCATTAACATTATATGTCTTGGGATGTGCGTATACCTCTACCTTATCTGGTCTCAATACTGGATGCATATTGAAAAACAAAGACTGTTCAATAGCCCAACAGAACTGCCTTCGCACAAAACCGCGCCCTTTCAAAGTACAGATAGATATTCCAAATCTCCTTACAACTTGACGCAGTTCGTACATAAAAACAGAAGGTCAGCAGTTGGGGCCATTTGGAGCGGGCCCGGTAAGCCTAGTTCCCTTCATCCTTCTTCCAATGTTGTGATACGACACAATCACGGAGGCCCAAGGTTTCCCAACATACACAAACCCTTACTAGAGTTTGATAGTGAAAAATATGTTTGCGACGATTTTTTGACAGCAGAATGTGAAGAGAAAAACAGTGAATTCAGAGAGCTGCTCATAAAAGAGTTTCATAGAGTGCTAATGGGTGATAGTAAAGTGTTCCGTTCAGGATTGGATTCCCAAAATATTTACGACGTGAAATACGAGGGTGGGAATAAAGAAGATGCGACGAAGGAAGAAGTTATGTGTGCGCTCAAACAAGTGCAGTTCAAAACTATAACAGCTAATGATGAGCCGTTTAGGAGACTGGGTTTCAAGATCCCGGAGGCGCCTTTGCAGGAGCGTCGTCATTACAATACCTGTGCAGTTGTCACCAGTGCTGGGGCGTTGTTGGGATCAAGACTCGGAGACTTTATTGGTAAGTTCTTTTATTAAGTTTAGCTAAGTTTACGAAGTTTTAGTAGGAGCTCTTAGTGAATAGCTCGTCCGGGGAAGTACTATCACCATGCCTAATTTTGCCGCCAAGCGCTTGCTGTGTTCCGGTTTGAAGGATGAAACAAACAAACAAACATGCAAAGCAAAATAGCTCAAGTTTACATGGAGATCTATGATCGTCTCGATCAATAATATTTGTGTCTTTACAAAACCACAATACTATCACTCAATCAGAACGGTACTTTTCACGAGTTGCGCGCAGTGATTCACTTGCATTATGAGCTGGCAAGGCGCTTCACAGCAGTGTTCCGCGAACTATTAGGTAGGTAAATACACTTATACATTCGCATTTTGTATATATTTGGTAGTAAAACTACTACCTATTCATAAGTAGGTAATCAGTGTGGCAGATTACCTCAGTTATGTCAGATTTTAATATCCTAGATAATAGCAACATAAACATCCAAGGAACATCATAAGCAGGTGATTGACCACGCTCTCTGACAAAATAGCATTAGATTCACGTTACCTTAGATCTATCTACCTTTTTTAATGCCCGTTACGAATCGAAGTATAGATATGAATTAATGAAAATTTTTGTACACCTTACAAACTAACAATGAGAGAAAACAATATTAAACTACAGCAGAGAATATACAATGGGCAGTCGTATCGCTAAAAAGCGATCTCTTCCAGACAACCTTTGGATGGAGAGATTTAGGTAATGCTGCTACAAGCTTGAACCAAAATGCTCCTAAAACATAATGGTTAAACAAACGCAACAATGTAGTTCTATACTAATACGCTTTTGATGTATAGGATGACAACAATGTGATTGCATACGGGCATATGTAGTCGCACTTAATCTTTACAGTTACGTACGTCCTAAATGCTATTAGTAACCAAGCTTTATTATTATGTTTTCGTTTTAGTTTGGTGTCATAGGCCAACAACCGGCATGACATACTTCTGAAAGTAGTTTTCAGTGACAAAGGAGATTTGTTCAGTAGAGATAGCGCACTCTTTGAAATTGAAAATATTATATAAATCTAAATCATAAACTTCTATCCGCGGCTTTCCTGATGATGATGCATAACTTCCCTCCATACCTACCCAAACATTGCATAAATTTAAATTTTGGCCTACCACCACTAAATCATTGCAAATCCTTCGAGTTAAAAAGCGAAAACATTTGTTTGTAACATGGTAGGTAAATCACGATGAAAAATGTGTGAACAGTTAGATTTATTATACAATTTCATTGTAATAAATGCTGTTTGATATGCCGTAACTTACAATAACAAGTTATGGGGAGTGGACGCGGGTGATCGACCGAGTATTGTGACACTATCGTATCGGATCTCAGCTTTGTGTGCGCATTGTAATGCGCGGGGTGCCCTCTTCGGCGAACGGCCTAAACCGAATGTGAATTCAACGAAATTACTCAGCGTATTGTAACTTCTGCAGATGACTGGTATACAATGTTATTAGCATGAAGTCCTCCTAGCAATTCATTTTTCTGTGCAAAGGTTTAATTAAATAAATAGTATTCATTATTGATTATCTAGTGGTTATAATAATAACTACTGCAAAAAAACGAGTATTTCGAATACAAAGTTTGATTTTTCATTTACTACTATACTACTTTCGTTTTTTGCTCAACTAATAATAATATGTTGAGTCCGCAGGCTGTTGCGAAAGATCTATGGATAATTCTACTGACCCCAATCACTATGTGGGGGGTGCAATTGTAGTATTTGGAACTACCCTCTCTAGGGATCTTCAAATACTCACTAAAAGACATGAGAGGATATTTACCGTTCCTGGGGTTTAAACGTTAGGCTGTTTTTTAAGTGTGAATTTGTTACAACTTCAATATAAAATTTTTGCCAGTGGTCAAAAAATTCGTAACTAACTTTGATGCTGACTGTACACATTCCTAACAAAAAGGTTCACACATTGTTCTGGGATTATGTTGTCGTGGCATCGTTTTATTCATTCTTAGTTCAATAAAGCTTAATTTACTTAAAGCTGCGATGCCTTGATATGGATGAAGGCGGTGTTAAATATACCTACGATATAACAGGTCTGTAGCCAGGACAAATGTTCTTACCGCCTTATAATGTAACTAGTATAACGCGCAGAACTTCGTCCGCGTGAAGTTATTTTTATACACACTTCAATCCTCACTGTTCCCGTTAAGGGGTTGAATTTCGGGGATTCCTTTCTTAGTACACTTCAACGCACCATGATGAATATACCCTGAAAATATCAAGCGTAGCCGTCTCTTACGACATCTATGAGACAATGTAGGGGTTCTATTCTAACTCGGAATCACCACGGCCAACCTGTTTAAAACATAACCCGTTCTGGGACAGTCGATGTAAAATATGACAGCTTAATTATATATAATAAGTCGTCAAGTCATCATCATCTTCCTGCCCTTATCCCACACTAAGTGGGGTCGGCACAACAGGTTTTTTCCTTCCACTCTCTTCTATTAGTCTTCTTAGATAATAAGTCGTCAAGTATTGTTTTGAAATTCCTAATTCGCCTCTGCAATTGGCGATGATTATGCAGTGGCGCCGCCGGCGCTCCCGCCGGCCACTTCTCTGTAAAAGCAGCGCAGTCGTCCAAGTGTTTATCTATGGCAATGAATGAGTAATGAATAAAGTAAGCACTTGCTACTAGATATCGGATAACTTTCTATTTTTCCATTTGTTTTTAGGTTATTTCGAATAAGTGAAGGTTAAAGATGCCCACTCGAACAATTAAAGTAACATAGAAACAATACTGTAATTGATCGAGTGAGCGAAGCGAATAAAAATCTCAGTGGTAGCTTGGGCGATTTAGCGCAGTATGTTTGCTAAGAGCGCTGCTATACAACCATAAAATAAGTGAAGATAGAATAAACGGTAGCGTGAATAATTAAAAAAAATTACGACAGTTGTAGTGTAGGTTCCACAACACACTTCGATGTTGGTTTTACCTATATCTAAAATAAAAATTGCATGTATGATTCATCCTAAAACAATAATTATTAATATTTGATTCCTACTATGTTAGTCATTCTATAACCACAGGACATGAATGTCTTTGTCCTTTCTCGAAATGCTGATAAGTTTATGGCCCAGACGTGGAAAGACATGACACATGCTTCCTACTGAGGTTTAAGGACTCCTTTTATTTAAGAATTATTCGTTTGACGAACATTTTCTGTAGTGTCTGTGACGATTTCAATGACTACCAGCTTACCGCTATGTATTTTGCTAACCACAACCCAGAAACGCGTACAATTTGTGTTAAAATTAAACTATTTGTAAAGTTTCCTTTTCATACCTATAAACGGCATTGCACTTAATGCCATGGCAGTTTTTCCAATTGATTCAGAATACGTTCTGAATCATGAGAACTTACTAACGTCATAGGTAAGAAATTATTTTTGGAATATAAAAATAATGTATATTGTATTTTCCTTATGTTGGACGCACATTTGGAAAATACAATATACATTACTAGCCGGCATTAGCTGTGGTGGTTCGGGCAGAAAATGGTACCCCTCCATTATCTCCCATGGATTGCGTAACTGACTAAGGAAACGAATCAGGGAAAGGGCAGTAGTATCTTCTAACTGCATAGCATCTCGTTCATCATTCTGCCTGACAAACATGGTGATTTCGGTGAACTATCCATTATGAGGGAGCCCTATGTCCAGCACTCAGTCAGGCTGATGATGATGTGCGTGTATTTAATAAATGCGCAAAAAAAACTGCAAGCTCTAGCAGTTTCTGTTAGGGTTGTTTGTGTAGCTTGTTTTCTGGACTCTTATACAACCACAAAACAAAACGTATATATATTTGGCTATTTAAAAAAAAATTGTAAAACTTTTTTGACAAAACGCGTTCCCAACACTTCCTTTCACAAATGCGTAGGCTTTGAACTCGTAGCTGTCAGTACTTAACTTTATTATCATAAAAAACTTGTCCGTACATCGTAAAGCGAATTCGCGCTAATCAAAAACGAGTTATCTTATTCACACTTAAAACAACGGTACAGTAAATATTCAAGATATAAATAAAATTCCACCAGCATATTCGTGAATAGGTAGGATAGAGAATGAAAGTATCAACATAAATACATATTTATGCTAATTGAAAGAGGTTCTACAGGAGTCTGGTATTGTTTGCCGTGCAGGCTGCGACGGCAGTGTCAACAACTGGCTACTAAGGTCTCCGTGCATAATTCATGTGCCATTGTGCGTGTACCTACTGCCGCGACAATGCTGTGCATGTACTGAACACGACCCAATATTTTGATATCCACTTACAGAAACACGATTTTTGACTAATTTTTAAAGGCTCGAACAGGAAAAACTCTGCTTTTGAAGATGCTTTTTTTTACTTACTTAGTTGTTTCTTGGTAGAGTTGAAAGCTTGCCAATTGATGTAATGTTTGGTAGTTATAATTACCTGTAGGTGCATATTTCTTTATACTTTTAACCGCAGAGTTAGTTTGATATTAGTGATGCGCTGGTTCTGTGGCAAGGGTTCTTTTATGTGATCTTTTATTTGTATTTTTATGAATGAAAAATATGAAAACTAGCCTAGAAACTATAAGTGCTAAACTAATTATAAAACGAAGTGTCGTTCGATTATTGAGTCTTGCTAGATAAGAAGTAAACAATAGCCTAGACTTCCACGGGCTTAATGCATTATTAAACAGTTTTATTTTCCATTGCATTGATAGCTCTATTTTCTCAGTTCCAAAGTGGCGAAAACGTGATGCGAATCAGTTCTTTCTTGTTGACTAATTTGACTGTGTAAAATTGCAGTCTCGTCAGCAAAAAAATACTTATATTATCCCAAAAATTATTCCCTTGAGTGGAATCTTTGTTATTTCACTATAAAACCTAAAATACTTAAGATTGACTGACACCACAAATAGTCCTGTCTTCTGGCAAAATAAATATAACTGGTATCCGTAAAAACAAAGGATTTAGGTACAAAATAGCACCTACCTACGAACTTTTTTGACCCTAGTCAACGTTCAACTACATTTTTATGCAATTGGTTATACAATGTTATAAGTATAGCTTATTAATTCAGTAAAAAAGTGCCTTGAGAAAGAAGTAACAAAAACAATGTAGCCATATTTTTTCTATCTTTTTAGTTCTGAACTTAGAACTCTTTTTTGTTCTTTTTAGTCTAGTGAAAGCGACCCCGCCTTTTGATCTTGAAGTCGTGGGTTCGAGTCCGGTCGTGCATCAATGGATTTTTCTGTTAAAAAAATTATGTGCACAATTCCAGTGCCCTAAAACGGTAAAGGAAAAAATTACAGGAAACCAGTTAGTATTCTGGCAGCGGCGATAAGCTTGCCGTCTGTCACGTATGGAATACTAACTAATGTATAATGTGGGTAGGTATGTACCAAATGTACTATCTGGACATACCCCCCATAGACAGCCTCAAAGAATCTTGAGTAGGTACTTGATACTAGGAGATCGAAGGGGATATCTACCGTGCTTAGGGATTAAAGTCGTGATGCTATTTCTATTTTCATTTCATCCCAATTTGCGGTTCACTACGGTAAAACCGTTAACTTATGACTCAAAGTCGATACGAAACAAAGTTATAAAAACGAAGCATTACTATAAGTAGAAGACGTATAATTGTCGAGGTTTTTATATGTAATCATGTTGTTGTCTGCCATTGTTCAGCTTTCTTACCCGGATCACAGATTAGGTGATAGCTAATACGTCGCATAGGGTCACAGTCGTGCGGAAGATAGTTCTTAGCCCTTTGCCTCTCGATGGATTAATTATCAGCATTATGTCATGATTAATCTCTATAATTAAATTAACACCTTTGTGTTGTCACTTTCCTGGAACGTGTTTCACAATTTATAGATTTTGATGAATGCAAGGTGATTGTGTGGTTAGTTAAGAAAGTTGTAAACAGAAGTACAAAGATATTTCTTGCGTGACCTAGACTCGAGGGAGTCTGTTGGTTCTGTTGAAGCACCAAATGTAGTATCAAGAATTATCTATATCAAGTTTGTTCACTGACTGACATAAGACAAAACGTAGGTTTAGGCTGTGCGTAGCTGTTTTTAGAGACAAGACAAGTATAATAAATAAATAAAAATAATAAATATTTCTTAACATTTTTAACAACCTCATCAACGGCCCCAAACTAAGCAAAGCATGTATGGGAACCAGAACACTGATAAAATACTTACTTGTTTTTTGTAAATACATGCTTAGAATACAATATAACACCCAGACTGAGAACAAACATCTATGTTCTCCACATAAATGTTTGTCCTCGGTTGGGACCGAACCCACGGTCTACAACACAGAAGGCTACTACGAACTGAGCTGTGAAGGCTGTCATATGACATATATGGGTATATTTATGATTTGGTGCGTAAAACTAAACCTACTGCGAAAGAAATTCCTGAGATTCATGAACTAAAGAAGTAAAAGATTGTAGTTTAAATTATATGTATTTCTACAAGTTTTTTTATATTTGAATGCTTAGTAACATTGAAAACAACAATAAAAACACTATAGAAAATGTAGCTTTTGTTATCAAAACTACATCATCATGAGCCTAAAAAAGTCCAGGGTAGACATAGGTTTTCTCTATCCCATTCCATGACTAAATACTATTAAAAACCATGTGTTCGCCGCACTGCATCTGTCAATCATTTCAAGTAATGCATATTATTAAGTATAATCTCTTGATTTCCTTTACGTTTTAAAGAAATATAAATTCTTGTGAACGAGCCGTAGCTCATTTTTATTTAGGTACTGATTAACCCGCGACTTAGTTTGCGTGAACTTATGTTCATCCTAACTTTAACTGTTGTTGTACCCGTTTAGGGGTTGAATTTTTGGAATACCTTTTTTAGTACATCTCTATGCACTAAGACGAATATACCCTAAAAAATGTAACCTACTAATAAACTCAGCGTAATCTCGAAAAAACACCGCGATGTTTTGTTTTTTTCAAACTAATTTGAAACGTCAATACAAATGACTAAACACAGTGAACTGTTTCAACGTTACGCCAAGTTTATTAAGTAGGTACCAGGGTACGTCTTTACGACCAATGGTAAAGTAAAGCTGTAATGGCCAGTCAGTCAGGGCAAAGATTCTCTTATAATTGGTATAATTAATACTTGTTTTGCTGTTTTTGAGGAGGTAGTTCTAGTGATGGCGTCACATCTTTTTACAAGCTACGTTTCCTTTCTATGTCTGTGACATAAGAATTGTAAAATTTCGTTTAGTTTGATCAACTTTACGTGACTCCACGTCACGCATTCTTACAATATGTTCTTTACAAATGACTACAATGTGGGAAATTAAATTAATTTGTTTCTACAACCGAATAGTTCATTTCTTCGAAATAGAGCGGAAACATTGGTTGTCAAGGTTCTAAAGTTTTATTATTATGTTTACGAACTTCGCAATAGGTATCGTTCCTAGATGAGAGGTAAGCGCTAGGGCCTTGTACGAATTATAACTATTATGACAATAAGCGGATCGTCACGATTGCTTAGGTTTTTTCTTGTTTCCTAAACTTTCTAGCTTTTTTAGTTATCTGGAACATCAGCTATTGAAGAGTGGGGCAAATAATGAACCAGTAAATCAAATGTTTATTTATACTACTTGCTGATGAAATAATCGCATGTACCAGTTGTTGTTAAGTGGTAACCATCATCTATAGGTTACAAAGCTCGCAGTTCATATTAGTTAAGAAATTAAAGTATACATACAGACAGGCGTTAAGCCTCATGTGCATGCCATTATTTCACGTGCACCCACGCCCTCCACCCGAAAAAACAACGCTGCTAGACTTCAGAAATAGGCTCTTGTGGTTCACTAGTAGGTACTTCCCAGAACGAAGCCTTTACTAAGTTTTATGAATTTATTGATTTTATTAATATTTCACAGATTCCCATGATATGGTGCTAAGATTTAACAACGCTCCTACTGAAAACTACACTGAAGACGTGGGATCAAAAACAACTATTCGTATTTTGAATTCACAGGTATATTATGTACTGAAACTAAATATGAATTGTCATGAGCGTCAGGGACAGTCGTCACAGCTCAGTTGGTAGTAGCTCTGCCTTCTGCGCTGTAGGTTGTGGGTTTGATCCACTCCGAAAACAAACATTTGTCTAATAAACACAGATGTTTATTCTGTGTCTGGGTGTTAAATTTTATTATATGTATGTATTAACTAAAAAGGTTTTAAGTATTCTATCAGTCAACTGGTTCCCATAGTACAAGCATTATAAATTACTGATAAAATGTAAACAATGTTTAAACTATTGCAATCTCTTATCAATGGATAATGAACAAAAAAAAAATTTAAATCTTTTTTTTTTTTTCGAACGTACTAAAATGCTGGAATAATCGCCTAGCGATTTCCGACAGCGTTACCGGGCGAGCCCAATGCTAGATATGGGCCTTCAACATATGTAGTTGGGGGGGTTCGCACTGCCCGTGGCAGGTGGATTGGTGACCGCACATCCCGCTGTGGTGCCGGTACAGAGAGACAGATAGAAACATTTATTCAGACCCCCTTAAGTACATAACACCAACAAGTACACCAATCCGCCTGCCAAGCGTTGTGACTACGGCAAACCTCCCCTAAATACGAGGATGAATGTCACCAGTGGACTTATTCAGACTGATGATAATAGATTATCCACATTCAAACATATTATGTTCTTTTATTTTAAGGTAGTAACGAAGCCTGAATTCAAGTTTCTGGAGGATCCGTTATACAAATTTGTGTCCATTCTGATATGGGATCCGGCGAACTTCTCCTCGACTTTAGAAGACTGGTACGACCACCCGGATTATCCTCTTTTTTCGGTTTATAAAACGTAAGTCAAAATTCAGTGTTATTATGGTAACAGAGGACTTTTCTCATGGTTTTCTATTCAAACTCTTCAGTATCTTCGAATTAGAACTGATTCTAATGAAACTTTAAGTACTTAATAGCAATATATAAAAAAATATTTTAGAAACATGTCATTTCATTACCATACTGTTTTTAATGATAGATTTATGTATCTTGCACAGGTGTGTAAATTGTTTTAAGAATCGGTCAGAAATGTTCAATAAATAAGAGAGATTAAATCTAGCACTATCACCGATAACATACATGTTTTGCTCAGTTCGGCTGCTTTCTGTCAAGATGTGCCTCCCAATTTTATTTCTTCCCGCACATCGGTTCCGGCACATTTTGCTGTGTTCCGGTTTGAAGGGTGTGGGTGCCGGTGTTATTACAGGCACATGAGGCTTAACACCTGTATGCCTCAGGTTGATGGACACAGAGCAGTATATTGTAGGGCACGTTCCTAACTAACGTGTCCTACAAGACAATGCTTTATTATAAGCTGTGGTAACCACATAACATCTGGTGGGCCATATGCTTGTCCATCAGCAAATGGTATAAAAAAAAAACATCGATGGAGTATGATACTGGAGCAAGGTTGACGCAAACGTTGAACCCCAATGGAACTTAAACTCACATTTCTTGTTCTCAGCCAGGTACTCGCACAAATCATACCATACTTAAGAAAAAAAACCTACCTCAATACAGTCATTGACCTACCGTAGTATGACCTAGACAACAAACGACACTAACTAATGCCCGGTTTCAATATCTTAAAAGCCTTCATCTCACTCGCTTAGTCCTAATTCTATGCGCAAAGGTTACAATGACAGTTTACACTGGCCAATGAGGTAAGAGTTTATGTGACAGGCAACGGTCCGTAGTACTACTTACAAACGCTCGTAGGATATCCAACCAGGCATGTCGAGGTAATCAAAATTCGTCAGTGTTTGCCAAAGTTGTGCACCAAGTAATCGATTGTTTTATCTCGGATGCCGGAACAGTAAAATTGTCACACGACACTAGTTTCCGTCCTACGTGTCTTGAGTGACGAACAGAATATATACTTGGTATTTTATATAGGCCAATGTGGTTAGATATGAGTCTTATATTGGCCAAAGTCACTAGTTTATTGCACTTTTAAATCTGTGACGTTGTACGTAGGTACCATTGTATTTTAGTCCTTATTTATCTACTCAAGAAACGTGCGCGACTTCACTCGCTTGAAGTTATTTTTATAATTAAATTTAACCGCCCCCCCAGCTGTGTCTAGGGGTTGAATTTCAGGAATTTCTTAGTACACCTCTACACACAATAACGAATATACCCTGAAAATTTCAAGCGTAGAAAATACGCGAACAAAGTTACAAGCACTCATTTAGTTAGATGTAATTTGTATCTAATTAGTGACCTTGATAGCAACACGGTCGCTAACACTGATGACTGCGCGCTCAGACTTGTTATAGATAAACCTATACAATGAAACAAAAGAAAATCAAAAGCGAGCGAGCATCTTTCAACGCTTTCCTTTATTGGCGACAGAGAGAGTCAAGTGATATATTAGTACGGTATTATATTGCAGGTTATTGGAACAAAGGCCGAACGTAGATGTGCATTTACTAAACCCTCAAGTACTGTGGGGGTTGTGGGCACTTCTACAGGACACGTCACCTTATCGACTTCGGAGGAACCCTCCGTCATCAGGATTCATAGGTAAAAGGTTTTTTTGCTTTAGTCATCATTTTCTATAAAATTATTATGTATAAAAAATATAAAAGTCATTGTCCCGACTGACTAAAATTTAGCCTCTTAACAATGGGGGTTGAAGTTTGTATATAAATTATTGCATATAAACGAAGTCGCCTATAATTCCACTAGTCATCTTATATATAGATAACATTACACCTTTACGTTGCAATTTCATAATTTCTGTATTTTTTATTATTGTTGGTTAACTGGCTGTCATCACAACTGATGGAAAGTGTAGATGTAGCCTAAGGTAGAGCACGCTTAATTAATACTCTCGTTCACTCTTGTCTTGAAAATCTCCAAGTTGTAATATTCCGAAAATACTGAGACCGGTATAAACTTCCAATCTTTAGCAGTTTGCGCTAGAAAAGTGCAAATTCAATAGAAAAATCAATAACTAAATCCAGCAGTAACTTCCTATTTTCTTTCCCCAGGGATATGGTTATCACTTCACCGCTGCAAACGCGTCCGCGTTTTTGAATATGTACCGTCAGCACACGCAACTCGTCGCTGCCATTACTACATAAATCAAGAGAATACAGCGTGTACACTTGGCGCTTGGCACCCATTAGCGCAAGAAAAAGCCTTAGCAGAAAGACTGCGGGACAATTCTAACATAGACGTGTTCCAGAGAGGATTCATTGACGTTCCTGGGTTCGTAAATGTTAACTGCTAACTTGGTCGTGAATTAATTATGCGGGCTTTATGCTCGGACAAAATATAAGGAGTTTGCAGCCTGGGGTAAAAAAAAATCCCCAGCAGAAAGACTGCGGTATAACAAATTCTCAGGTCTGTGTCTCTATAACCATAAGATTAACGTATTTCAGAGAAGATTCATTGTCGTTCCTGTAAACGTTAACCACTGACAATAACGTGTTCCATAGGGTTCATTAAGGCCCATTTAGACGGGGAGAGTTTCTCGTACGTTTCCTTACGAGAAACCATACGCTACTATCACAAGCAATAATCGCCATAACACAATCGTATCAAATTGTTTACATACAGGCAAGAACTAAAATCTCGCCTACGATTATGTCATACGAGATTCGCATATGACTTATCGCTAGGCGATAATTGCCTATGTTTGTTTACACAACAAAAGTATAGTTAGCAGATTCTTGCTTTTGAGAGTCTCGACTTGTATAAACACGATCTCCCGTGACATATTTTCAAGTTGATACGAGTATCGTACAAATCAGTTTGAATCGTTTTAAGTGCGAGATTTGTCAGTCGAGTTAAGTGATTACTAGTATAAAAATGACACAAAAATCTTTTAAATTCGGTTCTGCCGACAATATTAAGTTCATTGAACTGTATAGAAGTTAATATATATAATTAAAACACCCTCGCGCACTGCACTCATGGTAGCAACTGGCATAAAATCTCGAAATACGATTATTGCTTTGAAATTCTGTTTACACGGACATAATAATATTCCATTGCAAGGCAATTGTCGCCCAAGGCAACGAGCGAGGAGAGCGATGTTTTAGACGAAAAAAATGTTTTATATTCCTTCGATAATCGTATCTTCGAGACGAGAAACTCTCCCCGTCTAAATGGGCCTTAAGTGTGCCTGGATTCGTTTGTTAAATTTGTATAGAGTCAAGTATCTCTATTTCTCAAGCGACAATAATATTTTGTGTATATAAGGCAAAAATATGTAATGTTTGGATGAGTCTCATATGATGATAGGGTATATCATCATCAGATATGAGTTGAGTCCAAGAAATGGTATTTTTCAATTAATTGTCATAGTATAGGTATAGATACATCTTAAATATTATACTTAAGCATGTTAGTAAGATCCATGTAATTCTCATAAACAAAAAAACATGGATCGTAGATACTTTATTACGTAAATGTGAGCAATATATAATGATTTTTAATTTATTAGATGATACGTGTGAAATAAAGATGTATTAAACTTTGTGCTATAAAATACTATAATTACTCTATGTTATAATGCATATACACTGACTAACGGGGGTAGGTACCATAAGACACTCACAGAATCGTAAGAAGATATATCTACTATCTATCGTGAATCAATTTCTATAGTTATATTTTATACTATGCCTATAATATAAGCTAGTTTACCCGCGTGATAGTCGGAAAGTAGTGGAGTAGTTTTAGTAGTAGTAAAGCTCTTAGTAAGAGCTCGTCCGGGGAAGTACTACTACCATGCCGCTTGCTGTGTTTAGGTTTGAAGGGTGTGGATACCAGTCAAATTACAGGCACATGAGGTATAACACCTGTGTGCCTCAGGGTATATTCATCTTGGTGCGCAGATGTGTACTAAGAAAGAAATTCCTGAAATTCAACCCTTGAACGTGTACAGCGGGTGTTGAATTTTGTATGAAAATAACTTTACGCGGGCGAAGTCAAGTGCATTTCGCTAGTAGATAAACAAGTACATTACATACATTTGACATACCATCGAGCCCTAAACTAAGCAAAGCTTGTATTTAGGAATTGGATAACTAATAGAACGCTTAAATACTTTTTTTATTTGTAAATACGTACATAGAATACAATATAACACCCAGATACAGAAGAAACATCCATGTTTATCAAACAAATGTTTATTCTCGGTGGGGATCGAACCCACGACCAGTACAGGAGCGAGAACAACTAACCAACAGACGGTTATCAAAATATCCGTTGTGGCTACTGCAGGTAGGTAAATAAAGCTACTTCTAATGGCGACTGTCTAGTAGTTTCATAGTGGCTTTTATGGCAAAATAGACATGACCTGATTAATAAAACTTCAATGTAGATATCGGTCTATTCTACTATGTAAATCGCAAACTATCTTACTTGGCATCAGTCTTCAGTCTTCACGGTTTTATGTCTGTGCTTAGATAGCACTAGAACGAAAATAGACTCTAGATAAGTGGTGAAAATTTACGCTAACGTGGTAAAATACATCGTAATTAAATAATTTGTGTTCATTCCTTATAGATTTGTTCCTACTTTTTTCATGTCTGATAGATCTACCAGATTTGAAGTAAGTCGTAAATCGTTGCTTTGCGTAGGTACCTTAAATTTGTCCTAAAATACCTATTGCGTGGAACAGTTTTAAGGCGACCAAAAAAAAATTGGTGTATATTTTTACAACTTGCTGATGTAACAAGCAGATTAAGCAAGAGACCTTAGGTTAAGTGGTTGCCATCGTCTATAAAAAAGCATTGTCTTGTAGGTCACGATACCTCATATTCGATGACCACTTGTCTAACGGACAGTTCCTTCAGGAAGTGAACATAATAGTGATTTACTTCTGTTTATGTGATTCAGGTAAGGTCATGTCGGCCATGATGTGCCCTTGTTCTGTATTTTTAGCTTTTTGCTGGCACATAACCGCTTGCTGGTGGAATACTGATATTGCCGAGCGTATAACTACCTACTGGCGATTATGAATTCTGAGCGAGTGTACGGAATTAGCGCGACAGCCGAGACACTACGCAGCCGAGCCTACCTGACAGAATAAACACTACAAAAAGTAAGTGAAGCAAGAGCTAATTGTCACCTCGTGGAAATTTCATGCAGCCCTAGGTCTCATGTTTTCTGGCATGGCTTGTTATTATCCTCTCCAGCACTTTCAAACTCAGGTTAAAATTGAACTACGGACTTATTTTTAAATCCCATTCACATTCATGATTTAGGTCTTGGGCTATGAATGGGCGATTTATTTATTTAAAGTTTTTTCTTTTTTTTTTAAACATCATTATGTAAGCTTCAAGTATTTTATGATGAGAGTGGCGACTCCTCGTTTTCCAACTATGGATGCACAGTGTTGACCCAATGGCGTCGTCTAATTAAGACTGAAATAAAATATTATTTAATTTTCTTATCTGTGTCAAACTCGACCAAAAACTCCTTTCACACGTTACGATTATGACTCTGACTGGCCAGTAACAAATCCACTTTTAGATGTATTACCAGCTTTTAGTCCATATTCTTTGTGTATTACGTTGTTTTGTTGACAGTGTGGAAACAGGTGCATTGACATCTACTTGTCCACGATGCACCAGCTCACGATGTGGTCATCCGTTCACCTTTTTATGTACAGCACGTGTCTCATCCCAACTTCCTACTTCTTTGTATCTCTTGACCGTTTTAAGGCGATCCGTTTTAAGGCTATCATTTTAAAATCGGTATTGGCAGCACGTTTTATGCCAATTGGCACATAATTTGGCTTTACGAGTACCTCTACTCTTTCGGGGTTAACAATCTTGTTGGTTGCTATGGTTGATATTGGTCTTTCGCAAACCTCCTCTGTTCTGTGCATCTCCTGTCTAGGGACCTACAATGATGTTATCGACCCATCACTTTGGTACTTTTAAATTCTTAGAACCAACTTCAGCCACCATTTGGTCAAAGTTTTACTGTATCGGTTATAATTGTCTAACTTGGTGCTTTTCCCAGGTCCACTTATTATAATAAATATGGATTGCGTTATACAATATCGAATCAAACCTAAACTCGCTTGATAACAATTTGCCGCATCAACAACTCCGTACTGTACTCATAAGTATTCTTTAACTAATTAAAATTATGTTGACACGAGCGGAACTCGTTTTCCTC
The DNA here is from genome assembly GCA_947095575.1 of Electrophaes corylata. NCBI lineage: Eukaryota > Metazoa > Arthropoda > Insecta > Lepidoptera > Geometridae > Electrophaes > Electrophaes corylata. The sequence goes on from OX352703.1 coordinate 7,676,312, forward strand.
GTGGACTTTGTTTTTGATTTTTTGAAAAAGCAGGGTCGATGTCTCTTGCGTTTTTTCGTAGAATAGTTTAGTAATGCGCGTGCATACACCGAGATAGTACGGTTATTTACAGCAGCTATCAGAAACAGGTGACTAATCACTGCCAGTAACAATATAATGATAGAAAAGCTCTACCAAAATGAAACAAACTTTATTCTGATGATGGTTGTGACAGCTCACGTTTGTGAGAGCTCTGCCTTCTGCACTATTGTGTGTTGTGGTTGTGGGTTCGATCCCCACCAAGAACAAACATTTGTATGATAAACACAGATGTTTGTTCTGTGTCTGGGTGATATATTGTATTCTATGTATATTTACAAAAAAAAAGAGTGTATACGATATCTGGTTCCTATAACACAAGCTTTTCTTTGGAACCAGATATATTTATTTATTTATTATTTCTATGTAAGGAAGACAGCTTGAAGTACTTAGGTTTTTCTTTTTTTTCTTTTTAAATAATTAGTGTATGTTTGAAATGAATGCCTAACTTACCTTCTTTTTTATAGTTTTAGATTTATTTCTTTAGTTTTTTTAACTTTTAATTTTTTAAATTTAATAACTTTTTTTATTGTTTTGGCTCATAATTCTTTTGATAGATTTGGTATCTACCGCAATTTGTAGGTATTTTGTATAATGTCCGGTAAACTAAACCGGCCCTAACGGAAGACCAGCGTGGGTTGTTGCCAACCCGCATCATGCTGAGTTAGGTTCCATTTTGTAACACTTGGATCATTGTTAATTGGCTATTTGTTTTTTTTTTAATGTTTTTTGTGTGTTGCAAATAAACGATAATTCTATTCTATTCTATTCTATTCTACATTCCTCAGATGTTTTGATACTCATTCAAGAATATTGGAAAAGTTCTAGGGAGAGTACCTACATGCCCACTTTTTTTACACTGGTTAGTATGTATTGCATACAAGACAGGTTGCATAACTTTTTATTCGTGGTTAGAGCTTCATGTAAGTAAATAAAAACCGTCTTCTTCTTCTTTTTTAAATGGCTTCTGTGGATCTAACTTCCACAATTTTGCCAATGTCAATGTTGACAGAATTTGTTACAGTAAAACGATGGAGATCTGAGTTTATCAAAAAGATGGCTAATAAATGTAATAGATTCGTTTTCTGTCATCTTTGGAAGCAACAGTGCATTGTATCATTTTAATTGTTTTTCTAGTGTTATTTTAAGTTCTGATGGATAATTTTGGTGGTATTTTAACCATCATTACTTGAGGTCTTAGCACAAGTGTGAACAATTGAAATGAAAGTGTGTTATGAGGCATCCTGATTTGAACGAAAATGATGATTTCCCTTTGGTTTTGAAAAAAACCGCCATCTTTTTCTTCAAAACCGATGACGGCTGACTTTACTTTTTTTACCGACTTGACTTGACTAAAAATAATTTATTCAACCCACTTGACATTGGCAAAATTGTCCGCAAGACGGACAGATACTACAAAAAAAAAATGTAATGAATAAATGACATAATGTCACCCGTGTTGTTCTGACGTGCTTTTCATAAAAGTAGGTAGGTACTCTGTGGACGTGCTTCACACCTAACTTCACAGTGTGAAGTTCACACTATCTTTTAGACAACCTCAAGGATTGTCGTGTCTACATTGCACGGGGATTACCTATAAACCTACTCGTATTTCATCGTGAAAATATCTTTCACTTGTGTTGCACTGCCACGTATGCTAACGACTGCGTATCCAAACTGTACCGAGGCACTAGGTATTCAGTAAACATGAAGGTAATGCAGTCAGTGTACTAGGAAGCGCTGGATATGTGCCTATTGTATCCCATCCCTGGCTACTGTCCAGATTATAAATACCTTTATCTATACCACTAAATTATGTAGGCAGAAATGTTGACATCATTGGCCATAATTCTCACATGCATGGAAAGCCATAAATAGCTTCTTATTTAAAAACCGACTTTTAAAAACATAGGTCTCAATAAGGCTGTATTTTTAATACATTATAATGATACGGGACAATCCACACAGCATCATCTAGATCTAGATTACTGATATACTTGATACAATACATTACATACATAGATATTTTTTGTTAGGTAAAAAAATACATAGAAAATACCCAGAACACCCGGAATAAATATTTGCAGATCGTACCTACCAACATTTAACCCAAGGCGGCCACATATTGATGGAAAGACGTATTTCAAGCTGAATCGCAACTCGAATAAATATATTGTCAAATTTTCTTGCAGCTAAGATGGTCTTACAACCCGTCACATATTAATACTTGCCTCTACACTGTGTTTGTACCGTATGTCTCGTTCTTTTACACTACTACTGTTGGAACAAGCATGCGGCCCACTTGGTGTTAAGTGGTAACCGTCGCCTTTAACAAAGTATTGCTTCTCAGGTCACGCAGAGATAATAAAAGTGCTCCGTGATGCACTGTTCTGCGCCCATCAACCTGATGCATGTAGGTATGTCAAACCTCATGTATCTGTAATAACCCTTCAAACTAGAACACAGCAATGCGATCATCACTTTTTGGCGGCACAAGAAAGTACCCGTTGCGAAGATAGAGGTACTTCTAAAAATCTTGACCAAGAGATCTGATGGGAATGGGAAGTAGACATACACGTGCTTATTGCTAGTCATCGTGAGACAATTTTAAAACCGTATTTAAAATCATATATTGATTTAATATTTTGCATCATGTGAAACTGTCGGCAATAGCTAGTATGCATTTTTACAATTAATTCAATTGCTGATGCACTGCAGGCTGCGGAAATAACATTAATTATAATAAAGTATGTACTAAGGTAGGTGTACACCGTTAGTTCCATCTGCCCTTGCCAATAAGCGAAGGTCCTGAGGTAGCTCTCGAGCTTTGTTTTGCCAAAGCATCTTATACCTAATCGAGCATTACAATCAACTTGTGGAACTAAGCGATGTGTCATACTCATAAGAATCTGATGATGGAGTCTTGGACATATTCTACCTCCGAAATTATAGCCCCTTACACTACCTGTAGAAGGACCTTTGTGTTTGAGAAAATAAAAAAGTTTACGTATCGTATTATTAATACTTATTATTGTGGAAGTCCATTTCGATACCTAATGTTTGAACATAATCATATTTAGAAATCATTTAGAAATCAATTAGGGACATAGTATGTTCAGGTATATTTATTTGCTTACTCATCGGGCCCAGGGCATTGAAAATATTTTCTTAGGATGCCTTCCATGAAAATAATTTTCTATAAATATTGACGTTACTCGTATCTACCTACCAATCGTCACCTAAAAGTATGGGTGTTTTAAATACCTTTATAAACTACAAAACAAAGACTGTTATTTTTTGTCATGCTTCTGAAAAAAATACTCCAGATGCGAACTATGCTGGAGTACTTACTACTTGCCCAGAAACTACACTATCTACACGATCTTTCTCCATTAATAAAAATTATTATAAAACATTATTTTAAGGTAGTTTTCATTACTGGAGGGAAAACCTGGATGCAACTAAACGGAGTACCTACACCTATTTTTAGATAGATATTTGCTAAATGTGACTACCTATATTCCTTCCTGGCTACATGATTCAGAAGTTTAAGTGAATCACGTACTACTTTCGTATTGACGCAAGTGTCAGTTAAAATTTAATAATTATTCTTCATAGCGTTTGTTGGTGTGGCCTACAAAATCTCCCGTCATTCAGCACTTCGGCTTATAACCACAAGACGTAATTAAAATAAACCAAACTGTAGCGTATAGTAAATAGTAATTATAATTATGAATGTTTTCCTCAATTAGCTCAAATTCTTATTCAATTTGAAATAATGGGTAACTGCTGCTTCCTTCCTCAGCGTGAGTTTTGTATCAAGTATAATCGGCTGCAAAATGATAAATATAGGCTGCAAGATGATAAATATATATACATATACAAAAAATATTTAAACAATAATTCTGATTTCGTCTTTTTGAGTTAAGCGGGGTTAAAGATTATTGTAATATATTTTTAATACAAAAAAATGTACATATATCTTAATGTACCCGACTGTACACGCTTGATTATTTTTGTAAATTGGAAAATGTGGCAGGTTCTATCTACTGGACGTGTCAATACAAGACATATGCAGACATTCGACAGGTATGGATATTTCACGAAGCTCTAGACACGGCACGCGCCGCAGGTTTTCCCATGACCACAAACCGCACTGACCACACAATGAACCTGACAACGAAACTAAATATATACCTAATAACCATCAATCTCACTTTCACCTGTGGTCATTTATATTTATCATCTAATTTAATAAGCCCTGACTTAAACGAGCATTGTTAAAACTTAGAGACTTGTTTGTTTTTCTTTCCGCTTGGTGTCCTCTAGTACTTGAATGTACCTAATTCCTAACGTACTCTCCTTCTTTCTTCTTTCTCTCCCTGTTTGGTAGAAACTCTTTTATTCACACCCAAGATCATTTGATCGAAACACTATTTTGAACGATACCACGGTAAAAAAACACCTACACAATTATGTCTGCAAAAAAACTCTACTATTGGGAACATAAGTTTAAGTTAAGTTAAAACTATAAAAACAGTCGTGGGTACAAATATCACTCAATCACTAACTATATACTGGCGCACTGGGTGCATAACGTTTATATAAAATCTTTGTCTATTTTAAAATGTTTTAAAAGTACCGTATAATCAATTAAATGATGAGTAACTCTCCTGCTTGTTATCTTCACTCCTGCAGCGGAGACAATATCCCAATTTGGGTTACGGGAATAGACACTTAGATTGAATCTTGACAAGAAGAATGGCCATGCGTGACTCACCGGTAGAGTTTAATAGAGTTAGGTGACTCTATGTCGCTATAAAAATATCTATTGGCCAGATTTGGATCTACGGTAAAAAATATCGTACAGCGCTTTGTATTCCCAAACTGAGCAAAGCTTGTTCTATGGGAACCTATAAATTTTTCGTACATATAGATAGGTGCCTATTTATGATTTTTAGAGGTATATAATATGTTTAAGAATATACCTCGTATAAGTTAATAGCTTATATAAGGACGAGGAACTGTAGTGACGGTCGTGGCATAATCACTGTTAGAACCGGGACTGACCGCTTAACGTGCCTTCTGAAGGATGGAAGAGTTCAGGTGTTAATGCCACTAGAAGTCTTCCATCTAAATAACGGCTGCGTAGAACGTTGTATAATCGATATTTAGAAATTACGAATCGGGTGACGCCTCGTTGTGATATCGTGAAAGGATTACTCAGGTATCACTTTGAGACGAAAAGGTGTTAGCCTAATCTGTTTGGTAATCAATGTATAAATTATCTTGTAAAAAAAAGGTTATTTTTACATGAGTTGAATGAACTAGGGCCACGAAGGTAATTCTCAGGTGCGGTAGACATCCAGGCGTTTACTTTCTGTATTATAGTGACTAATAGTGAGATTCTCGATGGTTATTACGTAGGTGTCGTAGTAAGAAAACCACAAACAAAACAATAAAGAAGCTTCTGGCTAGCGCGTTCTGGGTTAGTTACGGGAAACTAAACTATGTCGTTCAACATTTAGGACAGCTTATGACTCATTCCTATAAGAATTGGGTGAGATGAATATGTGGAAGCTTGTCGAGCTTGAATAAAATAAGTGTGCGGTCAGTTTTAAAGAAGTGGGCGTCTTATTATGCATAGTTTTAACACGCATATAAGTATAGTAAGTAGGTAAGATGTAATATTATTTGAACAGCGTCAAGAACAACTTTTCACTTATAAGTACCACTGTTCACGGGACGTGTAACTCTGAAATTTTCTGTTCAAAAAATGTATGTGCGCAATGCTGGAATAGTTATTTATAACTAAAGTAACAAGACTAAAGTATCAGGAGTTTTTTCTGGTCAAATTGTAGTTAAAGAAATGTTTGAGTATTGGAAAAAAAGTACATCGTGATGTCAATTATTTACCGCTTTATAGACTTCTGATGACTACATTGTAAAGATCGCGGAAAGTCTGGATGGTGAAGACTGAAAAAGTTCGTCCTGATATGTATAGGAGAGGCTGTCCAACAGGGCTTCTAAAGGTTGCTGATGATGATAGTAATAAAATATTATAAATACAGTATTCGTTACTATCTTGTTTCTTTCCTTTACTTAAAAAGAATTTTACATTCTTAGGAGAGAGTCATCAAATGGGTCTTGTACAGATTTTGTAGATTGGCACATATTTCCTTATGACGTTCTCGGAAAGCCTGCTTTGGAGGGAAATCGCATCGCCCATCAACAATTTTAGTTGTCCAAAGTATGACTAAAGTGCAATGTATAGGTACACTTTACCGGCATGTTAGCCTTTGTTCATGGATTTACATTTAACAAGGAAAGAAAGAAGGATATTTAAGAAGGATGTTATGAGTATGAATGGATATCACGGGAAACCCGGGAAGCATTTTTACTATAGGTAAGTACTTCAGCTTAAAAAACTTGTAAAACCGACTTGACCCATGATATTCTTCTGGATTGCCACTGAACTGATTTTAATCAAACTTCTATGAAACCGTTACAGACGGTATTCCCTCTAAAAAAAATAATTAAAATAGGTCCACATTTGACATCGAAGTAGGTAAACATAAAAAAATACATACAGTTGAACATAGAATCTTTTTTATTTTATGAAGTTCTTTATTAAATGACATACAACCCAACATAAAACCTTTGACTTAGTGCAGTCCTGTTTATGTATTGTAGAAGTGTAGTTGGATGTTTTCAATAGAAGATGATTTGATTTTAGAAAGTTCGAAGGTTCGTCATCATTTCGTCATATTCTTCAAGCTCCTAGATAAAACTTTTTTTTTTTTTTGTGGCATCTATCCGACTTGCGGACAATTTTGCCAATGTCAAGTGGGTTGAATAAATTATTTTTAGTCAAGTCGAGTCGGTAAAAAAGTAAAGTCAGCCGTCATCGGTTTTGAAGAAAAAGATGGCGTTTTTCTTCAAAACCAATGGGAAACATTTTCGTTCAAATCAGGATGCCTCATAACACACTTTTATCTAACTTATTACAAAACGAGATGTCACTCTTTATAGATTACCTACAGCAACTATCTTTTTGGCACAACGCTAAAGTTTTCACCAAAAGATGATCAAACAAACAAGTGTTTTATGAATTTTCACAACTTTTTTTTTGTAATTTTTTAATCTACAGCTATCAACTTAACTTGAAGCATAGATAAAAGAAAAAGTACTTAGACGAAATGTACTTTCGCAATTTAAAGCAAAAACAAAGTACATTGTTACTCGCTCTGAAGAAGTGTTGAAATAAATAAATGTCAATATCTCGCGATACAGCATTAAACATCTGCAGGGAGTTTTATGTATAGTTGACTTTGACTGGTTGAATAGACTTGTAACTTCTGAGAGCTGCCGTAGGGACTCGGAATCCTAGTCGTTTAAGTGATTCGGGGCAGTTAATTCTGCCGTTGGCGATGTTAAGAAGATAGAACAAGTATATTTATTCTAAGAATGTATTTACAATAAAAAGTATTCTATCAGTTATTTAGTTTTCCATATAATAAGCTTAGCTTAGTTTGGGTCTAGATGGCGTTGTGCCAAATGTATGTCAGTATTTATTTATATTCTATTTGGTGGGGGGCCGTCCTATTCTGCAGTGATATTAGGTAGCCTTATTTATATATTTTACGCAATTTCTTATAGGTAAAAAAGAGGGGGGATATAAATCTAGTATCATTAGTCATTTAGAGCGAAATGAGTTGCAAATTCATCTGTTTTATATTCCGTGTATCGTAAGGTATGGAATTTCAATTGGCCTAATAGGTATTTCTTAAGTGGGTGTGATGACGATATAAGGCAGGTTTTACCGTGACGTCTTGTATAAAACTTAAAAGCCCGAAAGGATATTTACCAGGCTCATTTTGTTCCTAAGATCGAAAACAGGAAACTAACTTATTTCTTTACATTATATAAGTAATATTATAAACAGGAAAGATTTGATTGTTTATTTGCTTGCTTGCATTGTATAGTCTCCGAAACTACTGAACCGATTTCAAAAATTCTTTCACCGTTGGGAAGGTACTCTATCCTTGGGTGACATAGGCTATATTATATTTTCAAAAAATTAGGGATCCTTACTAAAGCCCGTGCGAAGCCGGAACGGGCCGCTAGTATTATGTAAAGAAAAAATAAGAAAATAAATAGCTTCACGACTGAATCCCTAAGCACGGTAGATATCCCTCCGATCTCTTATGATCAAGTACCTACTGACTCAAAATTCTTCGAGGATGTCTAAGGGGGGCTTAGTTAGTCAGAGGTGTCTCGATAGTACATTTGGTACATACCCACATTTTGCTACTGTTAGTATTCCATACGTGACAGGTTGCAAGCCCATCGCCGCTGCTACAATACTAACTGGTTGTACACACCTTAGTTGGTTGTAGCTTTACTTTCTGCGTTGTGGCTTCGATCCCCACCCAGAACAATTTGTGCGAAAAACACGTATTTTATTTTGTGTCGGGGAGTTAGAATATCGTAGTATCTGTGTATTTACTAAAAGGTACTAAAGCATTCTATCAGTTCTCTGGTTCTCATAGTACAAATTTTGATTAGTTTAGCGTTGTGTCAAATGTATGTATATAGTTACTTATTTTATCTTACTTTCAGTTTAGGGAAATTTTCCTAGTTAATTAACTGCTAAGATTTAGAATTTATTCTACGTTCACTCATGGTCTGACTGATCTTATTGATCCAAAATATCGATGATTCATCAATTTTTTTCTAAGCTCCAATGTTTTACTTTCTCTCAAAGTCAACGTACTTACTTTGTGTAGGTGTTAATACTTAGCAACGGTCAATATGATTCACCGAACCAAAGTGTGAAGAATTATTCGCTGATTTATGTAACGCGACTGTTACAAAATTTACAGTTACTATTTGAAGCATATGCTTAGTTCCATTGTTCTCAGCGCATAGGTACAGTTTTAACAAGCTAACGAGTAGATAACATTTATTCGCATTACACATCTTAGCCCTACTGGACTACTACGGAAAATGTTGTTTATAAAACGAACGAAAATGAATCATTGGACTACCACCCACTTAGGTACCAACATAAGTAGGTACTAAGCAAATGGATAGACACACACGTGGTCTAAGAAAAAAATCGAATGATTATTTAATTTGTAAATAACAGCTTTGGTGACACACGTTCTTGGGTATTTATCTCTTTTTATCATCGGTTTTTTACATCCACGCGTATGCAAAATAATAAGATTACTCTACATTAACTCCGGAAAAAATTGCGTAAATTTTATGAAGTTAGAACTTACGTTTTATCAGAAGAGTTTTCAGATAGTCATGTTGCGCCAAAAGATACGTAAACACAATTTCATGCTTTTACTTGATGATATGTACAGGTCTGGACATGTACAGATTCAGTTGTTCAGCTGTGTCGTATGTATTTAATATTGAAGATAGAAAATCCTAGTATTTCAAGAATTCATCACGAGTCCGATTATAATTCGTATCGTAAGCCGGTGCATTTACTATCGGTAACCACATATGCATGGAAATAATATACACTGGTATTCAGAAAACGGTTGGAATGTTTGCGCACGTGATAAATTTAAATAAAATACTATCAAAAAAAATTGCTGTACGACTTTAATCCCCATACTCGGTTTATTCCCCTCAGATCATCAACAGCCTGTAGAAGTCCACTGCAGGACATAGGCTTCCCCTACACGTTATCAGGAAGAACAATTTTGAGCCCATTCCATCCCTCGGCTTCCCGCGGTCCTAACAATGTTGTCAGTTCATCGGGTAGGAGGAAGTCCTACGCATCGTCTTTCGGTTCGTAATCGCCATTCGAGAACCTTTACGGTTGTCAGTTCTACGAGCTATATGGCCTGCCCATTGCCACTTCAACTTGCTGATTCTGAAAGTTATGTCGGTTACCTTGGTTCTTCTACGGATTTCCTCATTTCGGATTCTATCTCCCTATTATATATATCTATTTATCTTTGTCCAATGTCCATGGGGTCCAGCAGCGTGGCTTCTATTTAAAGAGTTATCCAAGAGACTGGTGGATGTGACTCACGATCAAAGGGCTGGCGCTTATTAACAGAGAATTAGTTTAGCTATCCAAAGAGGTAACGTTGCCAGCCTTTTGGGCACACTTCCTGCGGTCAGTGACTTAAATTCTGTTTTCTACCTATAGTAAAGACCCGCACTTTACTATAGGTAGAAAAAGCTATGATAAAATATGTAGATATAAGGTAGATAGGTTAAAAAATTAGATGTAAAATATTTGTGTATACTAAATTACTTCCTTTATCTTTTATCCTCACATCTTTTAGTATCAAGTATAGGTACCTAAGATTATTTGAGTATGTCTAGGGGAGAAGTCTTTCCTTGTTCGTTTTTTTCTTCTCATTTTCGAACTGCCGAATCTATAGCAACTATAAAAATCTTCGTTCTGACTGATTGATATACCGGTGTAATAAGACCTCCGAAAACTGAAACTGCTCATTCAGACCATGATTCTGATTACAAAAAAATAAAAAACGTGAAAAAAACTAGCATTTTTTCCGTTTTTTTCGTGTTTTTAGCATCAATATCGACAATACATTACAAAATAAACCGAAAAAAATACCAAAACCAGCAATTTAAAGGAAATCGCGATCATCTGACACCTAAATATAATAATCGTATACTCTAATGTTACTAAATTAAAAATGTATTGGACTGGGGACATGCAACTCAACAACAGTGTAATAAATAAGCAATTACCTACAGCATTTATGAACCTATTAAAAAAATGTTAATCGAATTGCACCAAGCATCAATAAATTAATTAAAACTTTTGTGCTTAAAAAAAATTACTGAATTTATTATCTTTAAAATTGTAATATTGACGATATGAATTAAGCTAAGATTTAAATGACTCCTTTATTAAAACAGACTGTTGCGATAAGTAAAAGTGATTTTACTCCCATTGAACTGCATTCTAGGTACTTAAATTTTGAGGAACTGGCACCTAGATTCACCTGCATAAAAGTCTATTTGAAGTGATCACTTTAATTTCATGGCATAGATGCGTTTTGACTTTGACTATAATATGAACTAATCTGTCAAATCTGGGTCTAAAAATGTGTTTTTGCAAAATAAATAAACAGGGTTTTTTACTATGACTTTATATGAAACTCATTTCGTAGTGAGTGATGCTTTTCAATAATTGTCAATTATAGAGCCTATGTGCAAGTTCAGGATGTCTTCCGGTTCGTAATAATGATGACAAAGGGCTGAATAACGTTTATTATTATTATTAATTCCAATCTTGTTTTATAACCATTAAGAAGGTAGGTAAGATGTGTTTTAATTCAATTATAACAACAATTATCCCACTTGATTGCAAGACAATGTTTCTGGGAGAAAGGTTTCTTATGATCAAACGATTTGTCTGGACTAGTGACACGCGATTTATCTATCTAAAAACACTGTCATTATCGACAAAGCAAGTAATTATAAGCTTAACCTAATCGTCTCAGCCAACTAAGGCTATAACAGTAAAAATGGAACGAACCTAGTTCCCGTTGTCGTCTGAGAGAGTAAAACTTAGCTCAGGGTAACGTAGTTGGGGACTGGTCCAAAGTAACTGTAACTGTAACTTTTTTTTATTATAAACTAATGAAACAAACAGATGACTCACATGATGCTAAGTGGTAACCTCACCAATAACAAAGCATTGCTTCGGAAGTCACGTCCTTAGAAACGTGACCTACAATACAGTGCTCTGTGCCCATCAATCTGAGGCACACAGATGGTTAAGCCTCACGTGCCAGCAATTTCACTGGCACCCACACCCTTTAAGCCGAAATACAGTAAGCCGCTTGGTGGTAGAAATAGACAAGGTATAGTACTTCCCCAGACAAGCCCTTCACTAAGAGCTCTTATGGTGACCATTATGTAAGTCCTGGGTGATTATTGAAATAATTTATTTAGTTAAATAAATATTTATTATCTAAATAATGATAGACGATCACGTACTTTCATACCGTTTCTGACTAATCATTTAATAGGAAGGTACTTAGCATCGTGAAATAAAATTACAATAAAGGGTAGGGGTAGATTGAATCACCGACCTTCACCTACTTGGTAGGTCAATAGTAGGTAGTTCTGCCTGCCAGGCAACTGATTTCGTAGAAAGTTCACTGTGAAAGCTACTCATACTAAATGTTTTCATGAATTTCATGATTAGTCACAGTAATGAGTTCCTTTGAATCAGATAAAAATCAATCAGACAGTTATTTATGTAAACATACCCTCATTTTTTACTTATATCAAGTGCCAATAGTTAGACAGGTATATACATGTTTGGATAAAGGCCTACATTTTTACAAGGTGAAGCGAGCGAAGCTTTTGTGGGGTGCAACCGGCAGTGGACGGGACTGGATGGGGTAGTTACTGCCCACTACCCTGCGCAAGTTAAGGGCGTTCTATCCTATATTTATCTAAAGGCGGCCACTACAGAACCCGTTTACTACAGCCAGCGGTCGCGGTTCTTCGGTAGACAAGACCGGCACACTGTCACTTCAGCTTGCTAGTTCTTTGGGCTATGTTTACTACATTGGTACTGTTGTATTCTGTCAAATTACCTAATTCCATGGTACCTGGTAAGACACGCTAATTGAAAACTTTAGTTTTTAAACTAATCATAGTAATGAGTGATTTCAAACACAATAATTTGATTGTTATATTGACGCTTGCTGGTTGACGCGAGTTTTTGATAGTTGCTTAGGGCAACTCAGTGTTCGCGAAATTTTTACTGCTTTTGCCCTTCCTTACAAAGTTTATACAATTGGAAGTTGTCAAACACCACGCTTCGTTTAAGAATTTCGCATGTCTTCAAGCCGGCACATGGCCACTGAAGGACAGACGACTCATAAGCATAAAACAGCTGACCTCGACCTCGTGGTGACCTCACTACTGCTAGTAGTACCACTTCGGCGCAAGCCACCATTACCACCCAGCTTTTCTTTGTTTCCAACTTTTCTTATTTGGTTAGCTAGATCTAGCGCTTTTTGATGTGCTAGGCACATGATATGAAAGGGGCTAGTGCACCGCTAAAACTTGTAGAATCTTGTGCACTCAACTAAATAACCAGTATTCCTGTGATTTTTCTATTTTTAGTAATTTTGTTACTATTGAAAAAAGCTCGGTAGACTCACACAGGATAGGTTTCAGATGTAAGTACCCTTTCGCAGCTGACAGCACCAACCTTCTACGGTGCGGTATTCGGCAACTCAGAAAAGCCACCCCGAGCTTTAGTCACCGAACCACAGTACTACCACAGACAATGGCTTTGTCACTTGTTTCTACGAAGGTTAAAGCATGTTCGGCTCACAATGACTGTAGGTAGGTACTTACTTACTACAGTCATGTTATAAACAGTACCTATGTGGGTATTATAGTTGATTGATGGCTGATAAAAAGGGAAAAAGGTACATCAAAATATTCATGAGTAGGTTTATTGCATTAGTAATAGTTACCTATGAAACCCTGAGTACAAGTAGGTACCCTCGTTTGGAGGATGATGCTTTATAAAATATTTACATTAACTTAGTTATTTTTTGAATTTGGTACTTCAGTTTGATGTTTTACGATGGATGGGTGGTTATCGACAAGCATTGGGTGATTTGGGTCCCTGCATGATGGACGAGGTACGACCTCGGGATCGGTCGAGTAACTGTATGAGGGACGATCTTGATACCTTTAAAAAGGGTTTTATTTCAGAAGTAGTAGGTACCTAGTTCATAGTTATTTATTCCATTAAAAAAAACGAATTACATTGTATGTGGAAACAAATTAAAATGAACCAAAATCACCTTCGATATAACTTAAAATCAAATTCTAATAATATATCAAACTTATTAACGTTAATGTCATACTTAAATAAATTAAAACCCTCCTGCTTGTTGATATAGTCAAATTGAAAAAATATTAAAATTTATTGTCATACAACAAAACTAAATGTCAAAATCCCTGAAGTATTTTGATGTGATCAATAATTTAGAAACAAAGAAAATTAAAATTGTGGGTGTGTAAATGTCTAACGTGGCCACCTCAACGGCACTGTGTGTCACTTTTAGCGTTCCTTCCTTATCTGCATAGATTACACCTATCGAATACCGACTATCCATAGGAGTTCCTGTATTTTTTTATTTGACTAGTTAATAAAACAAGCAGATGGCCCACCCGATGTTAAGTAGTTACCATTACCTATACAGAGCATTGCTTCGCAGGTCACGCTCATTATAAACGTGCCCTTACGATGCACTACTCTGCGTCCATCAACCTGAGGTATGCTGACACCCACACCCATAAAACCGGAACACAGCAAGCTGCTTGGCGGCAGAAATAGGCATGGTGGTAGTACTTCCCCTAATAGCTCTACTACTACTGTATACGAAAATATGGCATCGAAAAGTTAAAATACTTCCGTCGCATACAAAACAATGTATGAATATTATCTGAAGATTCTAAGAGGAAATAATATAACTTTATTGTACCTACTAAGTTAATGATATGTAGGTGTATAACCTACTGCGAAGTAGCAAGAATGTAGTATCATAACTATGCATAGAGCATCAATCTATATGCATAACATAAATAATAGGTTCGACAAGATTGTTTCAAATTATCGAACGTAATAACAATTTTCAGAAAATCATTAAAGTAATTTATTCGCTTATTTACCTATAGGTTCCTTGTTTGTCATATTGAAATTCAAAGAATCCTGTATTGGAAATACCTTCGATCAAATATTTTCCGCTACTTTAATACGTATGTACGACACCATAATTAAAGGCTGTCCAAAGTTCATAAGGGCAAGTATTAGAGGCAAAGAAATTTCATCTTTATTTCATCTCAATTTTATTTCAGCTACATAAATAGATTTTTATTAGTACGTATTATGAACCTCGTGATATGACAAAAAAGTATTGAAAGGTGGCTCGATAAAATGAGAAAGAAAACATTTCTGAGTTTGAGGTACCTATGTTTCATCATAGGAATCGAACGGTATCTAAAAACAAAATAAGATTTCGCGGATTCACGTGAGGTGGCCTGGAATAAATCACTCCAAGCGATAATGTACAGTACATTATTTGTTATTGTACAGTACTAGTTTTAAGTATTTAATATACAATCCAGGTTTACTTTACCTACTTTTCTTTTGTTATTTTACCGTAAAAAATGTCAAAACATTTAATTTAAGCTAATCCCAGATTGATAATAATCTCTGTTTACGTTCTATGGTTTATGGTACCCACGGGTTTTGTGTCTGTAGTGCGGTAGCATAAGTTAAACTGACAGCATGTAAAGTGTTTTTTCCAATAAATGATTTACGATTGATAAAAGTTTTGTGTAAAAAGTGCGTGCATCGGGGCGGGCGGAGGCTTCTCGAGCCCGATGGCCCGAGCCGGTCGGTGGGCGGCCGGAGGGGGCACACATGTTATAAGCAGCAATCGGCGGCGCGGCGCACACTCATCCAAACACGCGCACTGCGATAGGTCGCGCCACACGAGGGCGCAACGATCGCAGTCCATTCCCGCCACGCGACCTAACACATTTTCTTTGAAATTTCGTGCAATTGCAAAGAAAAGTGAAAACGCGGGACAATCGGTGACTGAAAGTGTCTGTGATTTACCAATCTTATACACATTGAACTCTATATTTTGTCGTTAAGAAAAATTTCGGTAGTTATAGATCCTCTTCGTATTCCACTAGTGAGGCGTAAACAGCGTTTTCAAGTAGTGAGGATTGCGTAAATTAACAACTGGGATACTTCAACAGGTGAGTGCTTACCTGAGACTACTACCAATTTCGACCACCAACGAATCAACCAATATACTATCGTTAAGAAACTATTTATACTAGACAATAAGTACTATAACACTTTAGAGTTTAGAATTAGGTACAGAAAAAACAAAACGTAAAGAAAATGTAGGTCAATCCTAGATGGTACAAGTATATTTCCTTAACAGGAAATACTCTTTATTTCTTCTCATTGATTATTGCGAAGATTTTCCTTCATTGTCTTCTGATACAGGAAAAACACATGTAATATATACATTTCCACATTTATAATAACTTGTCAATAGAAACAAACACTTGACTGCAACTTTATGATATATCAAGCCCGTATTTATTATGCACTCTATTTTACTGCCATTTATTATTTCAGCTTCTATGTTATTCATCAGTTGAACAAACGAAAGTAGTATAAAAATTATCCGTAGAAAACTTATAAATTATCTACATTGGAAAATCTGCGCAATAATCGAAATCTGTCCAGCTCATTGCTGGTTTGGTGTCATGGTCACCGTATTCTGACATTGTCGTAACCTGTTCCGGTAGACTAGTTCTGCTCGTTCTACCTAAACTAGGTAGGTACATTGTCATGGCATCCGTCTATCTGTAAACTGTGTAAAACATTACGTACGAGTACCTTTACTGAATACATGGCAACTATGTGGTTAGAGAAGGCTTTGAGTTTACTTACAATTTAGATATAGAGCAAACTTGAACAAAACTATCGTATTTTAAAAGAAAAGCGATACCGACGCTTCGTATCCAGTTATCAGATAAAGTCGGATAAGAACATTATCTCACTGATAAAAACTGATCTAGATGTGAACTCATTCTTTGTGAATTCCTTCGAATCGTTAACAGTACTATATTTAACGTCTTATAAGGTTTATATAACTTAAACTTAATTGTGAACAAGTTAAGATCCTTGGAGTGCTTTAGGACATTAGTACCGTACAACATATACATCGTTAGCCTCTCAAAACAGGCTAAACAAGTTTTAAAGAATTCGTGTTTATTACTTGTGAAATCAATAGTGATACTCGATATTTAAAATTTAATTGCTAACACAAGGATGTCTTTGAAGACCATGTTTCAAAAGGATTAGTGGTCAAAAATCTACTATAAAATTCCACTCCTGTACTTTTCAAGTTAATAGTATAATATAATAATATAGTAAAATATTGTTGTACATTTATTTACAAAGAAAATTACAGCTAATACATGTATATAAAATTTGTATGAACAAAATACATATGAAACAGTTGAGCTATCTACAGATCGTTGCAAACGATCTAAAGGTAGCTCAACTGATCCAGATCAGTGCCAATCGGAAGAGTTCCCAAAACACTGGCGCATTGCCACGCCGAAATAATAGTAATTGTATTAGTTCTTTAGTGGTTGATTTGTAATGCAAATATCGGTTGTCATGTCATAAGTAATAACGTAAACAAACAGAGGTGTGCGTTGACCACTAAGTTATGTGACTCATCGTTGTGCCGTAGCGGACGCGTAGCCCGAACTTGAATTTAGTTGAACCATTGTTTGCGCCTCTACGGTTATAAATTATACAAGTAAAGATGATTACATGTCTTGGAAGCGTGATAATTATAAAAACACCGTGATTTTAGATTCGCAAACAAAATCGTAGTGAATGAAAATCCGTGGCCTCTGCCTACTAATAATGCCAGTAAGCAGGCGTGATTTCATGTGTATATTTCCCAATAAACGAATTATTTAACAGAAAAATATTGACATACATTTGATTCAACGCCATCTAGCTCCAAACTAGGCAAAGCCAAGGGAACAAAGGGTAAATGCGCTTTTTCATATACGTACATATACATAAATAAATAAATTACACAACATCATCTAACCCCAAACTAAGCATAGGTTGTACTATGGGAACCAGGCACGCAAAAAGGGCCCATCAGCGGCCTAGTTGCGGAAACCAGTCCGCCCACCAAGTACTATGGGAACCAGATGATTAATAGAATACTTATATAATTGTATATTGTTTTTAAATACTTTATTACTTAGAATACATATCACCCAGACACAGAACAAACATCTATGTTCATCACACAAATGTTTGTTCTCGGTGGGGATCAAACTCACTACCAGAAAGTAGGGCTACTACGAACTGAGCTGCGACGGCTGTCAATGCCGCTATCATGGAATACAATCTATCAATAATCGATTTCTGTGGGGATCGAACCCACATCCAATAGTGCAGAAAGTGGAACTACTCCCAACTGAGATGTAATGGCTGTCTATTCCAAATTCATTCAATTCAATGATTAAATGTCTAAGCTTAGTTCAGCAAAGAAATTTTATAAGTAATTTATAAGCTTGGCTCAAAAACCATAAATATTAATATGATTGAATATGCAAAAACAATAATATGTGAGTGAAGTGATGAAGTGAGCCATCACCAATGGTTATTATGTGGTAGACAAGTTGTTGATTAGTATTGCCCCCGCGGATCCGGAAGCAGGAAGACAGTCCAGGGTCGCTGGCTGTGAAACAGTCTGCACACGTAACCCTCACGAGAGCAGACGCTTCATTTGGATGCATAACAGTACCCAGCTCGACCACAGCATGGACAATGAACGTATGATGTCAGTTTCCAAGTTTAAGGGCACCCGTGGCTTTATATAACTTTATTCATCTGAAATTCTTAGGTAATTAGTCAAACGATCAGAAATTAATAGATTTTTATACAACTTGCTGACGGAACCAACAGATATGCCTCCTGATGTTATGTGGTGAACATCATTATTAAGAACTTTCTCACATATTATTAACGTACCTTGCCCTACATCAGCTTAATAATTCAGCGTAATTACGCTTGAAAGCGTAATTACGCCTTCAAGCCAAAAGACAGCAACGCTGCTTGACGGCAGAAACTGGCATAGTCTACCACCTTTCCCAGACGAAGCCTTCGCAAGAAGTTTACTACTGCTATAGTTTTTTGTGGTTGCGGCAATCATTGAACATCAATAACGCTAAGTAGATTTAGTTTAGATTGATTTCTAATTTGAATAATCAATTGGATATAGCATTTTCGTAATGGAGTCCAGACATGTTGAAATAAACAGTTGATAATTTTATCCTACTTTCATTTAATTTTTTTTAACACCTGAATTCGTCCCGCATGTCGTGAGGCGACAGAAGCCTATCGGTCACATACATTTTGTATAGAAGTGATAACACTAGAGCATTGGCGCGGGCTTGCTACTTGTCTCCATCTGTCTCATACAAAATGTTTGAAGCAGTTGACATGCGCCCACGCCGCCGGTCGTGCTAGTCTGGTTCTGCCTTTAAGCGCCATAGAAGTCGGCTGTAAACCCAGTGTACAGTAAACTTTACAGAGGAAGGCAACCATTGTAACTAAATACCTGCGCGAACCTTTCTACGCTTGGAAGAGCATAAAATTGTTAGCGGCACTTTGACTTGCATTTTCAGTTAAGTTCACGCACGACAGACATTTTAGAAAATCAAGTTTAAAACTTTATGCTTATGGTGTACACTTACCCCAATAGTTATAAACGTTAGATAAATTACTGTTTATCATCACTTTTTGATAAGGGACGGTAATCATTTATACAGTGTTTATTAGTCATCTGGTTCTCATAGTACAAGCTATTATCCTTAGTTTGGGGTTAGATGATGTTGCATAAAAATGTCCACAAATTTTTTTTTTTTAGTGTTACTTTTGGTAGTTTTTTGGTATTTTTGGTGGTAAGGCCATTAGATTGGATTAATGGGAAGATTTGGTTTTAAAATGTATAACAGCTAATTGATTGCACTTCTGCAACTATCAGAGATGCGTAATAGTTTTAAGTTTAAGACTAATTTACCTAGTTACTATAAATTTATCTTCGAAAAATCATATGAACAACATGGCAGTTAGTTAGGTCACTCGAAAATATATTACAATGGTGTACAGTTGCTGTAGAAGAATGTAAGTTAGTCTGCTCAGAATAAATTGCAGGTTCTTTACCAACTTTGCTTTGTTTAGTAGGTACCTATGTTACAAACTATTTATCATTTAGAGATAGTGGATAGACAACGCGCACCTCAGTTGGTAAATATGTAGGTCACCACTCACTCAACGCTCGTTGTCAATAAACACTGCAAGGCAACTTAAAAAAGCATTACTCTTTTATATATGTATAGGTTTTAAGGTTAAACGAGTCGGTACGTTGTCCATACAAACGCTGTAAGTGTTTAATGTCTACTATTTATTAACGTGCGTCCGAAGTTAAGTTTGATACTGAATTATCTTGCCGTTATCTAGGTACGTTACCCTATATGCTACAGTAAAATCAGATTACCTTGAAAGTTACAAGCGTTACAAGATTTAGTACTAATTCTTTCGACGCTTGTAACTTTCAAACCTATCATGCCTATTATGAAAATAACTAGATCAGTTTAGATTTAGTTTGTGAGTGAATCGACGTTAATTATAAAATAAATGTTATTTAACAAATAAAAAAATATGGTGCAAATCAAAAATTAATACACTTCAATTACAATTCTTACACTTCACTGGAAAAAAAACATTATATGTTTCAATTATTAATATTTTTAAACCAATATAATAAATACTGCTGTGCTACTGAGCAAAGGAATCTTTCATAGATTTTTGTATTAAAAAAATCACAAACAATTCTACTCCATGTATGATAATAGGTAAAATAAGGTAGTTTCACTGATAATAAAACTTTATAAAACAATGTTTGCCGGAATTGATATTATTTTTATCAAATTATACTAATGTAGCTAGATTTTAATATACATAACGAAGACGGAATCTCAATTAAAGCAGATGAATCTGCGGGTGAATCATCAAAACAAAGATATCACAAATGACGTGGCAAGATGACCCCTCACATGTGAATATAATTGACTCTTCTTATTTGTACCTACGTGTTTTACGATGTAACTATTAAGGAAATAATAAAACCGATGTCATAAAATCTCTGTCCAAAGTATGAAATCTGGGAGTTTTTATAATTATACCTTTCTTTTGTAATGGTGATTGCCTACCTAATGTTAAGTTTAAAAAAGCCTCACAGGTCACACTCGTTAGGAACGTTCCTTACGATGTACTGCTGTGTTCATCAATCTGAGGCATACAGGTGTTAAGCCTCATGTGCCTAAAATTTCCCCCCTTACCCTTCAAACCGGAACACAGGAAATAGGCATGGTAGTAGTTCCCGGGCGAGCCCATTACGAAGAGCTCTACTACCACTAAATCTACCCGATGTTATATGGTAATCATCACCTACAACAAAGCATTACCTCGCAGATCACGTTTACTAAAAAAGTTAAGCTAGTGGCATTACACTGCAACGAGTTGATAAACCATACTCAGACAAAATCAACATCCTATATACTAAAACGCAGCTTGGTGGCAAAAATATTACAAAAATTATAAGGGGGTTCCCAAGAACTAAGTCATATTAATAATAAAATAATATCTTTACGCTATTCTTTAAGTATGGTCATCTGTTTGAAGATTTATTTACTAGGGGTAGGCCTTTGCTCTGAGGGCTAATAATAGTTTTTTTTCTATGCTGAATGTATTGTTAAATCTATTTTATTAAGCAGATTTGAGTTGTGGTTTCGATGTTTATGTTAAATTTGCCTATTTTTGTTTCAGATTCTGTATCTTCGTGTGTTTTGCTCGAACATATCAATGAAATCAATGTTTATTCACCAAGACTGCATCAAACTTGGTTAAGAGAAACAGTAGTCTAAGCATACAGTAATGAATAGTCCGTCCTTGAGATATTTTTGATATAAATATTTGGGATCATCAATGAGCTTAGTAAGAAAAACAGTATTATCAACTAGAAGCATGGCGTTTGTTAGTTTTAGAAGTACGTTAAGGATATTATGGACGACGGTGGCTGCTCTAATTCTGCTGACGAGAAGTAGCGCCGCGCCAACCTTTGGTGGCACTGATAAAGCAATGGTGAGTGCACTTTATTTATTGCTATCGTAAAATAAATAATTTACTAGAGTTGTAGCATAAAATATTTTTTTAATGTGTCACTGAGATGAATTTATCATAGTGCGAGTATCAAGTGTTTGTTTAACGTGATAAATAGATTTATCAGTTATCTGATTGGTTAAACCTATCATAAGAATCGGAAATGCCTCGTTCGTGTAATAGTTTAAGAGCTGAGTCAATATTTCTGAGAATTACCGGGCGCGGAGCGGAACCAAATTGAGTACGGTATCCGTGTGAGGTTGTAATCCGCCTCGTAGGAGCTACAGTATCATTCATTCATAAACCCACTTTATATCCAGCCAAGATAAGTTACACTCTTTTCGCAATACCACAAGAGCGTTTTGTTTGCCTTCTCGTTTTGTTTGCGTAACATATGAATCACACACTTTAATGAACATATGTTTATAGAGTAGGTAGAATATTGGTCATTAGCTTTTTCAATGGGCGTTACGTCATTTGTGTAGTATTTATTGAATGTTCACGATAAATCACACATGATTTAACATTTCTCTAAAAAATCATTTAAACAGAGATAATTTTTTTATTGTCAAACAGGAAATTACTCTTTTGATAAATTGTCAGTCATTGTTTTTTGTATAAATACTTTGAATATATAAATATCTGCCATCATCCCTCATTAACATCTCTCCTTTTAAATGACACGTAAGGTTAGTTCGCCGTTATGTGACTGACAACATATTTTTGTGAAGCATGAAATAAATTATCTACTCCGCATACGATATAACTCTACGATAAACGAAGTTTCGTATTGACATTTTGAGCTGCACTGCAAAACACTCCGCAGTCAAGTGGAGAAGAAATATTTATTTGGAGTAGACCTAACTTCATTTGAAAGAAGCTTGCTAGTGGTATGAGTCATATAAATTGTCTCCTAGGGATTTCGAGAGGAAGCACAGGCAATAAAATCCACCGTTTCTTGGAATCCAGCGGTGATTCACAAACCAGTTGGTAGACTTGGTTGCTTGCCGTCAAGTTCTAGGTCATAGAGCTAAGTCGGCACGGCACCGAGGTTAGCCACTTGTGTGTTAAATGTCATGATAATTGAACACTAATATCATTTCATGGTGTTTTTTTATGGAAAAATTTGAATATCATATGTATTTGTTTTTGAATAGAAAAAATAATTGATGCTGGTCCGGATTCAAACCCACAATCTTATGATTATAAGCTAGGGGTTCTGCTACTACCTAGTATCTAGACCACTAGTGCTCTTACCTTATGGTGGTATTATCACTTATTACGTGAAACTAAACCATGGAACACACCATATATTTCAAGAAAACACAGTTAGTTTATCATATTTGATATAATCACAAGATAAACCACGTGTTTATGAAGTCAAGTTTCAAACATTTGTACTGTAAAAGCTTTGTTATTTTTTTTCTTTACAAAGTATCTATTCTAAAAAGACTCGTAAGCAAATTACAACATGTCAAGGTGGCTATCGATTTTGAAGTGACCTATTTGAATCCTTTTTGTCAAGTTTATATAACAAACACAAAGACTCTTAGCAGGTAGAACTTTGTAAATTACTATAAAACTACACTCATACTATCAAGATAAATATATTGTACAATTTGCTCTTAGAAATAATATTTTTGTAAATAACCACCCATTTTCCGATTAAACTTTGCATTTGTAATTTATGATTAGATAAACTAATTGATGATGAGAAACATAAACCAGTCGGCTTGGGATTACCACCAGAGCCGGAGACCGGTTCTAAGCATGTAATTAGGTATTAAGTGGGTGACAAGCAATAATCGACAGAAAATGACACTACATTACAAGGTGATCCCAGATAAATCGGATAAAATGAAGCAAAAGTTGTTGAAAAACGTTTGCATGTACTCGCACTCAAGTTGAAATGCGTCGTGAAATTGGTACTACAAAAGTATTGAATTGCTGAAAGCGTTACTAGGCTACGCTTGATGGGGACGATTGTCGTGCGAAGCGCATTGGTTGCGGTCACGACATCATATTTTGTGCCTGCAACGGCACGCGGCTTACAGAACAAGTTTGTTGATACAGATATCTTTGTGGGTCATTGTACCTGCGAGCCACGTGACAAACATATGTAAGGCATTGTCACTGGCCCGGCATTTCCTGCATTTCAAAACAAGCACTGTTATGATTTAACGAACCCTTAAAATGGGGGTCATTCTCCTCACAAAAGTATCCGAACGAAGAACAATAGGCAGCCAGAAAGCGCTTATAAGCTCTTTGTTACTTGTATTGATAATAAGTAATAAAAATTCGTCGCATGTCCCATCAATCGGCGTCGTGCGGACATCTCTCGTAAAAATTTCCTCCGACTATGTCGAACAATGAACCCGTGGATGTACTAGCCCTTTGGGGTATTCACCCTCTAGTACACCTGCAAATAAATCAACTTAAATAATCTCCTGGGGACTCTAGATTGTTGCCCGAGCTCTCTCAATATCATAGGTT
Source organism: Electrophaes corylata (assembly GCA_947095575.1). Classification (NCBI taxonomy): domain Eukaryota; kingdom Metazoa; phylum Arthropoda; class Insecta; order Lepidoptera; family Geometridae; genus Electrophaes; species Electrophaes corylata. The sequence continues at coordinate 7,700,715 of OX352703.1, forward strand.
AATAACATTTGTAACCGTGTAAACTTCTTACTGTAAACTTTGAATAGTAAGTTACTGCATTCATAACTGTCAACGAGATGTGTTATTGCTTTTGAGAAACTCGTATCTTCAGATCGCTGAAACCCGCTTGAGGCCCTGAGATGGTCAAAAACAAAATATTTTAACCAACAATGCCACTGACCGAACCTCGGGTCTTTGAACACTGGTCACGATTCGCAATCCCGGGAAATATGATGTTTTTGTAAAATTTCGGAGAAAATAAAAATGCCAGGTGTACGAGGCAAAAAATCTACGAGAACTTTGATTTTATCTAATGTTAGTGAATCGTGCGCACAATTATAAGTAGTAAAACTATATCTAGCAAGAAATATCAACAAGACAGAAGATTTTACCTAAACCTCAGATAGTCCTCTAGAACACAGCAGGGTGGCGGCAGCCGCACAGCGCTGAAATATTTAAAGATACTAGTAATAGCAATAAAGTCAAAAAAACAATGGACAGTTACTGTACTGAAGAAATATATACTATGTGAATGGTCTGATTGTTCCCACGTCGTGTTGGTGATGGTGATGGAGGCAGTACTTTGTACATGCTCGTCACGCACGCAGGAAGCGCTGGCGAGTGGCGACCTTCAACACGCGTCACGGCCGTTGTTCTCTGATCATAGCCATTGCTTATTTTTCATCACAACGTCTCGGTCATATGCAATGCATGCTGGAATTAAACAGCAGAGCAGGAAAGCTTTCTAGGCGTTTAAATTTAAATATCGACATCAACCTCATTTTACAACAATACGGTCAAGAGGGCAGTATATTAGACCTGTTTAGATATCGTTGCAGTAAAAAAAATCGTAACCGTTTTTTTATTGCCCTATCTAGTTCATAATGCGTTGAATCATATACAGAGTTATCGTTGAGGCCTGGGATGTTTGATATACCAGCAATATGAGGACGAGACATTATTTATTACGTCTCGGTTACGTCTCGACTGTAAAATATAATCTTCGATTATTAATCTCCACAGCTTGTTACACGTGTAGACTGTAGATCCATAGATGATTGGCAAGTAATCAGCAGGTCAAAGTCGATTATATCTGAAAGTTAAAGAAACAATGTGCTGCGTTACACGTGACAAACGTGAGTGACTGACAAAGGGCCGGCTCCACTCTAGATACTGCAAAAAACATTTTTATACATTCTACTGCGGAAAAGTGGTGTTTCACACGCGATAGATTCTATTTTAATCTTTTGACAATCACAATATAATTAAAACTGATTGTAAGAGCAATTATCCTATTGCCTACGAGTCCGTCATTCTACGACGAGCTGAAACCTGCGATACGCTTAGCGGCTTATCACTACCTAGATTTATTTAATCTAAGCAAGTACTCTGTGATCTAAGCACATAAGTTATAGTTCCTTCCCACCCGATGGACTGATGACATTATTAGGATCGCGGTCGGTCGATGGAAAGGGCTCAAAATCGTTCTTCCTGGAAACGTATGGGGGAAGCCTATGTCCAGCAGTGGACTGTTACAGGTTGATGATGACGCCGAAAGTATAGTTATTCGAAAGTAAACTATCTATAGAGTTATATGATAATTATGAATCTTTGTCATTATTAACTGACTGGCAAAAACAACGCACAGTATAAACCGCTGGTCGTAACGATTTCAAATGAACTACTAGTACCTACTGGTGTACTGAAAGGTACTCCTGACTCCCTTAAAGGTGCAGCGGTTGAAGTTTGCATTAAAATAGCTTTACAATGAATTACACTAGTGGTTATATTAAAACGGACAAAATGCAATAATGTAAATGCAAAACCGTATTTAGATGTAAATAATTAGCATGAAAGATGGCACTCATAGACAAACAAACATGCTGATATTAAATAATAGACGCCAATAATGATTAGATATTCATTAAGAGTTTCTATCGAAGCAATTTATGGGCATAGATTTATTTATTTTTATAAAAATGCATTGAGGCGTCTTTATGTCGTACTGCATTACATTCTTGAAACGTGTCACGTTCTTAGTTCATAAACATCGATGTAATTAACATGGTGACGACTAACATAGGGAAGAGGCTTCACTAACACAACAAAGCTAACAACTCTTACATAGACAAACGGACGGCCAAAACCGCTGGTCGTAGAGACTTGAAATTCTCAAATATATTTGTTTGTGTGTGTACTAAAAATAAATTTCCTGAAATTTAATCGTTAAAACAGGGGTTGTTATTTTTAATAATATATATAATATACCCGAGAGCAAAGTCTCAGGTGAACCCAACAGCATCACATAATTATCTTTAAATATTATTTTTCATGCATAAAAATGTATTGAATAATTTATACATGTAGGTATGTGTCAGATTAAACTATCTGAAAATATTAAAAGGTTAGTTAAAAGTAGGTCACTGCGCTCAATATCAAAACAATACCATCTCCTTAATTCTCTAACACTTTTTACTTCATCTAAGGGCATACATATATTTATTTACTTTTTTATATTCTCTCGTTATATATGAATCTTATGGTATAAACTGACACATGTTTACGAAAAAAACTATGATCTCTTTACTTACCATCCACGTTCTATAAATAATCAATGAACCAATTAAATTTTGATGTGCGCAGCACCACTGCACGATTCCCGTGTAAGTAAATAACCATTGATGTGTTCTAATTACATAAATAATCTAATCCACGCGTTGGGAGTGGCGCAGCGAAATGCATCAATTACCTACCTTTATAGTCATCCCATCGGTACGAGTGTACTTACTTGCTTACTTACGTACTGTAATGGTACGTGTGAGTAATTTCTGGTAATCTATGCAACTGCGTGATACACATACCATCGGTAACCAGTTGTTTTTCAATTGAATAAAATCTTTAATTAATGACGAATCCAGACAGAAAAATAGTTCATTTCAAAATACGTCATTCCGTATATGTTACAAGGTACAACCGCGCTGAACTTTTAAAACGCATTCAGTCTGATGATCAATTTAAAAGAGACCCCTTTAGTTTAATACACAAGCCTTAGCTACATCCTTGTATCTTTTTTATAGTTTGGATTTTAGGATCTCTGGTTTATTATTATCATGTCCGTTAATAACATTAGCAGTTGCAAGAGTCGCGTGTGGGTGCAAAGAGTGGGTCGTTAAGTATTGTTGGCATTGTACTTGCAGCTAGCTCAATGACTATGAACTGACCCACTACAATATCTTGGCATAGAAATTAATCTTTCCGAAAATTTAACCGTGCGTAAAAATGACCTGAGTAGGATATATAGTTGAACTATTCCGGGTGTAAAGTTACTTACAGTACAGCAAGGTCCTATAGAATACCACTTGGCTGACAGTCAGATAGATTTAGAGAAATACAATTATTTTACTGAAATTCCTAGCGATGTATCCCGTACAGCGGTAAACCACCGCGCGACGGTGTGGCGACCGCTAGCTCAACGGACCAGTCAGATGATTGCGTTTTTTTTCAGATTGCTGTTTTTGGTGTTTTGTCGTTTTTACGCATTTTTAAATAAGATAATTAGGTACTTATGTTTATTTTATTTGTTTTGTCAATATTTATGTTGAAAACACGGAAAACACGGACAAAAACCATAGATTTTTTTAGCGTTTCTTAATTTTTTTGGTGATCATAATCATGGTCTGAATGCGCAGTTTCAGTTTTCGGAAGTAGTTTTAGTACACCCGGCATAATTGATCAACATAGTTCTTTGATACCAGAATTGGTAAACTTTTCGGTATGTGTAAAGCAATTGTTGCAGAGATCTTGTGTAGATTAAGCGCGATGAGCCAGCAATCAAAAAATGCTGTTTCTTCTGTTTTAAGCAGTGTTTATGAATACCTGCACGTGATTGTTCCTAGTAAGGCATATCGGTGGGATCGAGGACAGATGCACTTCCTAGAAGCTAGCGTGACATCGCTGCTACTATACTTTAAGACCTATTATGCACTCCACTGATATACCTACTGCTCAGTTATATTGTAACGTCGAATGATAAGAGCACAGGTTACTGATGACTACACATTGGCTATTAAGGTGGCACCTGTCGCTTAATCGAACTTGTCCACAGGCGAAGCTATGTCTGATTTCATGAGTTATTGACCCATAAGCACTTCCATATACAATACCGCAAAAAATTCACAAACAGGTCTTTAGCTGGCAACAGTGTTCTCATAAAAAAATACTGAAAACTTGAATTTAAAATAATATTTAATATTGAGAATAAATAAACTATACCTACTTCTAATATCAGATATCGGCACTTGCTGTGTTATCTCTTGTGTGTTGTGTGCTGAATAAACATTCATTCTATTCTAAATAGTTTTCACTTCATGTTCTCTGTAGTATTTAATTTACGCCTAGGTACGTTAAAATTGCGGATCTTTTAAGTGTCATAATTGCATTTTTTATGCACTATGAAATATACGAGCAAGCTTAGATGACGATGAGACAACTGTATAACACGTTAAGCTTTGGACGTATCATGTTAAACAGTGCGGTAATCAACCTACAATGTTTGTATTAATCAAATAATGACTTATAATAAGACAGATATAAGACAGCCTGGGCTTTCTACGGCAGATTTTGATAGCCAACTATTTCAGCAATGATATAAACCAAATTATTTTTCTCTAAAACTATCATTAAGATACATTTAACGTGTGACCGGAAGTTAAATCAGATACGATTTCCAGGTAAACGTTACAATGTCAGTTATTTAACAATGATGGTGAGCAATGTACCAACGCAATCATTCTAAGCTGCTATTATATACCTGCATGGCTTGCATGTAATAGCTTAACTATTGATAATCGCCCCATAGAGTATTATAGTATTATGCTACACATGCGAGCTTATTGCGCATTTTTTGTTACGCGTGGATGCATATCTAATAAGTAGGTAAGTTAAATTACAACGATAAAAATGAAGGTTGTACGCATGGAACTGCGATATGTAAATTAAAGCAAGGTATGTCATTCAATTGAGATTGATGTTCGATTGTTAAGATTATAACGATATTTTATGTAACAGATATTGATAGAATCATATCAACATTAATAATTGTAAAGATGATGAATGGTGTTTCATATTATATTTTTTTCCTAAGATACTGTTTGCAAAATAATACTGTGTTCATTCTTTTTTTTTATTTATCAATCAGTAGGTAACGGATAAGGTAAATGTTTTGCTATGTACATATGTGTATAACTTTACTATTTTATTTGTCATTTATTAGCAACGTATTTAAGCCAATCAACACCTACTCATGCATGCATTGCCAATACAAAGTATAGCATTGTCCGTATTTCTTAGAAAATGAATCAAGTCTGGCCCTGAAAGCCCAGCGGACAGGTCATTGACAGGTGCCGTTAGGTACTTCGACATGATAAGTGCAAAGTTTTGATTCAGCGCTTACGCATCTCAAATACTAACTTACGGTGCAATGCACTAGCCGCAAAATAACCATTCTGACACACAAAAAGCGGCGTCATGAAAGCAAGTAAATGGTACAAAGTAATTTATTAATAATTTATTTAGATATCCATAAAGACTGACTTTATTTCATAATATTGCGACTAATTTGTGAGCAAATAGACACAGGTGTTCTTGGCTACAAGTACACTATGCCACTACAAGTACACAATACTCGTAGAAAGGCAAAGTATTACTAATTAATTGGAGCTTTTGTTAGCTGAACAAAATGTCATATGAAAATAGAACAAAAGATTATTTCACTCTTACGATTGTATTTTCACATCATGTAACGTGGATATCGCGTACTTATGCTGTTTTAATTTTATATCTGATCGTTTGTGCTTTTACTATGTTTTAAAAGCTATTCCGGCAGTTTAGATATCTGTTAGATTTTACTCTACTTTTATATACTTACTCTAAAGCAAGGAGGTACTCGATAATTTTTTTCTTTATTCTGTCGATGTATTTATTCATTATAGATGTTTACCTTGTTTAGTTTATCATTCTATTACTGAAACAGAAACTTATAAGTATGGAGAACAAATTTTAGGTAGGCTTCATTATGAATTTAATGAATACCTATACAAGAATTTCCATAAGATGGTTTATTTAGGAAAGTATTTAGTCAACTGTTTACTTTGAGTCAATAGTAAAAGGTCATTTACACTTATCGATATCTTGCAAGGCTGTGCTGTACGCCATTCAAAGCTCGTCACCGGTTGTGTGTCATACTGACTCACTAACACCACGTGTGTTTTGGCCATTTTCTTTCTCATCGTGGTATATTTACGAGATTCCTTAGATCTAATTACCTTTTACTGAATTATATCGCTATTCTGCGTATGTTATTTATGACTATTTACTCAACGAGATATTTATACAACTTATAAATATTTCACGAAGTCAATCACGATCTTTTATAGCAATACTAGTGTAGAGTTAAACAATACATTCAGAAATGCAACTGGAGCAATCCTTCATTTAGAAAGCTAACCTTTTTTACAACACTCAAAATTATGGTGTTTAAAATTGACAAGGTATTCTACCAAACAAAGAAGTTTGAATCATGATGCCTACAGAAATATTGATTTACAAGAACTCGGTAGCTTATTGTAACATAAATTGTTGAATTACTTTTTATTTTTGACGACCGATGTGAGGTGAGAGGTTGCGGGTTCGATTCCCGCCTTGGGATAAATGTTTGTACGATCTGCAAATATTTATTCCGGGTGTTCTGGGTATTTTCTATGTATAATAAAAAATATCTATGTATGTAATGTATTGTATTATGTATTTCAGTCATCTAGTAGCCATAACACAAGCTCTGCTTAGTTTGGGACTAGATGATGCTGTGTGGATTGTCCAGCATTATTATTATTATTATTTTTGCTGAGAATGTTGCTGGAAATCGTTTCAAGGATATTTTTACCAATTAACAGTGTTACTTTAGCAATGATGCGTGATAATCTGTGCCGTTGGATGTCCTCAGGCAGTTAAATTTGCATGAAATGTGGGTCTTTAGAGCAAACATCATCTCGTGCCTGCGGGCCGTGCCGTCTCCGACAGATGCCCGTTACTCACAAAACACACTGACCCCGATACGCTTGTACGAATTTATTACTTATCGCCCACCATAGTTCGATAATTTGCTTCGTTTCGGTTTACGAGACGATTTTGCTCATTCTCTTGTTGGAACACGTCCTAGTTACTACTCTTTTGTCAGATTCACAAAATTTCACTGTCAGAGAGCGTTTTATGTGCCCTTGAACGGTAATTCGAAGGAAGTCTCTCACCTATAGGAGGAAACTGACTGTCACTGAAGACACCAAGACTGGCCTATGACTGTAGGTACTGCCAAGTAAACGTACCTTCCGGGGTCGATGCATTTCGGCATAGGTATGCCAAACAATGGCATAGGTATGAAACAATGTCAATGTCCGCCTTTTGGCTTATAGTGGATCCCAACCCCAACACACCTCAATTCTGATTCTCATGCGGTTAGTCATTGAGAGGTTTGTTTATTTGTATTCATGTAACGTTGAACGCAGCATGCACACAAATTCCACAGTAAACGCTCATTTTGGCGGTTTCACTAATTTGATTGATAGTATTTTAGTCGAAAGACAGGTTTTTTTTTCAAATACAAAGTTTGCCGAGTCTTCTAGCTTGTTTAAGAAGGTACAAAAATGCATTATCCAAGCAAAAAGCCATGTCAACCCTACTTATTATTATTTTGAAGTATGTAGGTATACTTGTTATATAAGATAAGTAAAACATTCTTTATTGTAAAAATGGTACCTAAAGTACATAAGCGAACTTAATGCAATGATGAATATTAGCATTATCTACCTTACCTTTTGGTACCGATAAAACTGTACTGATGTAGAATTCCACGAGTGAGTGCTGCTCGGTGATAGTAAAACAAAGAAGAACCGAGGTTCCCGCGGTTGGTGCGAGCCAGAGACTTGCGCTCGCGCATCTTAATGCTAGCCACACTACCCGGTGGCCACTACTCAAGGGCATATCTCTGTATTCCGCCTACGACTACAATTTTAACTTTAACTGTACCCAAGCATAAAAAGTTTTTAAATAAGTATGTACATTTTTATACTTAAGGAGGTTGTAGTGTAAAAGTTCTGTTTCTTACACTACTCACAACATTATTTTAGTACAAAATGAATGGCAAATTATCAAATCAACTTTTTTTACTTGGATAAGAAGTTTTAGATATGATTCTTGGTCCACGTCTTCATATTATCCTTATCAGGCACGTTGATAATAAACAATGGGTGGGTAACCTTGTAGTCATACGAGATAATACTTATGATGCCAGCGGTTTTAAATGATATAAAATTTTATTGGAGTTCTGTAAACAGAACCTTATAACCATAAATTAAAAGGGGTTTAATTCTATGACAAACCTATCATATGGTACTATAGTAAGTAAAACATAGTAATAAGTAAGTAAGTTATAGTAAGTAAGTCGAGGGTAGGTAGAAATTGTAAGTTACATAAATCCGCGTTGACTACCGTATATGATTGCAGTTTTTTTTAATTTACTTCGTAAATAAATCATCTCAGTGTACATTAAAGGAACTAACATTCACCTTATCTGTTTGTCTTGAAAGTATTGTAGATTTAGTAACTGTGCACCGTACTAAAGTAACAATAGTAGACTTGTACACAAAGATCTAAGTACTTTACATTAAATACTATATCATCAAAATTTTTTTTCGCTCAAGATTCAACATTTGACACTTGCAGAAACAATATACTTTAAAACCTTGTGTAACAATTTACTATTGAATCTTAGTTTAGAACTGTTGCTTTAGTCAGTACAAAACAAACTCGGCACTTGTACCGCATAGTTCTCAGTACTTTCAATACACGACAGGTGCCTATATCCCAGTGGATACGGCAGTCTAATTACGACGAATACTTCCAGATGTACTTGGCCCAGTATGGCTACTTAAGTCCTTCAGTTCGGAATCCATCGAGTGGACACATCATGGATGAGAGCTCGTGGAGACGAGCGATCGCCGAGTTCCAGAGCTTCGCTGGACTAAATGCTACAGGTAAGGTTTAGTAGTTTAGAAGTATTCGCATAGAAGTCTCTTCTCTCTAGTCAATATATTTACACTACTACACCTATTTACACCACTTATTTACTAAAGGCTTTACAAGGAACAAGATAAAAATATAGAGACCAAAGGATTTTATTTTACAATACTTTTACTGTTGTGTTTTTGGTCTCATTTCAACGAAATGCCAATGTTTTCTTTATCGGTCACACACAATACTTTAATGATGTTTAAAGTATTATTTCCGTCAGTATTTCCTATCATAAAGTGATAACCTTTTAGATTTTTACTGAGTACATTCCTACTTATCTCGCCAACTTGATGTAGGTGATGTTGTAAACTAGAAATTATTCTACTTTTGCAAGAGAAACGAAACCTACAAACTATAAAATCAAATAGATTCAATGGAAAATCGATTGCGGTTAGTGAAAGTGGCGATTTAATTTCGATTATTTCGTGGTTGTAACAATTTTGTAATCTTGTCGTAGGCTTACATTGCAAATAAGTGAATTTTTAAAGCCTAATACACTCCCTGTTTGAAAACATAAACAAATACCTATAATATAAATATTTGTGTACATTTCACAAAACACCATTCTAGCAAGGCTTTTTTTTGGTATAAAACCACTTGAGGTGTAAGTAATTAGGGTCAGCTTATTCATTATTAAAAAAAACTGATAAATATAGCAGGGTTTTAGCAGGATTAGAATAATTTCATAAGAAAATACTCTGTGCAAAAGTCAAAGTCAACAAGCATCCAATCAGTAATATCAGCAGAAATTATTTAGCTTGGTGAATCTAAGCGCCAGTTCTAGTGCATGTCAAGGACAACCTGACACGCGTATGTACAAAAAATTATATGCAAATCAGACTCAACTCAAGCAATCATATATTACAAAGAAACCTTCGCAATGTCTCGTTTCAAATGATGGTGCATTTCTTAGATTACATGGGTTGACGTAAATAATAAACGATTGCTATATCCCCGTCAACTGTGACCTTGATGATCAAGTGATCATCTTCATGAAGATGACTCTAGTTGTCTTTATCTAGATTTTGCTCTATAGATGGCTTATATTAACAATTATAGTATTTAATAACATAAATAGAAATACCGTCGTACTTTATTACTTTTATCTGAATATGAATCAACTTCCGTTTACAGGTTTATCTATGTCCGTTTTACTATCATCTGATGTAAGCATGTCCCAAGCCTTATCCGGATGATAAAATGTCGAAGGGTATCATCATCAATAGCCTGTGATCCACTGCTGGACATAGACCTCCCCTATACATTCCCAGGAAGAACGATTTTGAGCCCTTTTCATCCATCGACTTCCCGCGGTCCTAACAATGTCGTCAGTCCATCGGGTAGAAGGTCGTCCTAAGCTTTATCTTCCAATTCATGGTCGCCATTGGAGAACGTTTATAAAAATCGAAGGGTATAGATCAAAGTTATATAATACTGTACTCGTACCTAATAAAATGACCCAGTGTCCGATCGTTAGTTACACGCTTCGCTGTCCAGTAGCCTTGATGCGTTCTCATCACTAATATTATGAAGCACACACATCGACAAAGCAATTTATAAGGCTCCACAATCACAGCCAACTATTTAAACACAGTAAAATCATGTGGGCAGAGCCTGAATCGTCTTCGTACACGTACGTGCCTTGACATGAGAAGTAGTTTATTGGACTCTGCTATGACTGAACGCAGTTATTATGTAAGCAAATAACGCATCGTGCTATACGCATTTATACATAATTCATTATCGGTCACTGCACGAGTTGGACCGAGTTTGTTGCGACCGTCGTATGACTTGATAAAGACTCTAATGCCAGTATTATCGCTACTAAAATTTTCGTCACGTTCCCATGTCTGCAGCATGGCTACAGATAAGATGGAAAAGTTTCTCACAGCTGTTCGTTATATCTTCCTCCACAAAGAGACAAAGAGTTTCATAATTTGTTTCCCTCATTGTAACTGATTTAACTTATTAGAATGATTCCTTTGCATTACGATAATGTGGCTTCGGTTCAATCCTTTGCATAATAATGTGGTAGCATTGCCACCGGCTGTTTTATTAACAGAGAAGTGACCACTGGTTTGGTGCTGTGGTCGGACTCATTGTTTGTAGTTTTCCGCATGCGGTTTTAGTCGGTGTGATTGTGTAATTACTTCCTTGTCATGATTTAATACAAAAAAAATGTTGTCTGTAGAATCTCAATGGTGTTTACCACCATGACCAACTAAACACAGTTTTGTGTCCCTATACGTGTGTGAACATCATATTTTATAAATGTTTACCTTCCCCAAATCACACAGATTTTTATAATATCCCAAGAGTTATGAACCGAGTGGAATTCGAACCACGTGATACGGGGATGTTCTAGTCGACTGTGCCACCGGATCTTAGTCTCACCTTACGAATCTAGACTATAGCTAGGCTAGGCTCGGTCGCGAGAAATTGACACCTGAATTCACCTATCTAAAAAAATTCGATTGACTAATTGCATTTTGACTTTTGCTTTTCCGTGTTCGTAAGAGACAAGTTCCGAATTTCAGTGAAAGATTAAGAAAAAATAGGAAAGCCTCACGGCCATATTGGCCTCACTCCAGGCACAGTTGATATCCCTGCAGATCTCTTAGTAACAAGTACCTACTCAAGATTCTTATCGATAGAGACCTAAGTTATTTGTCAAAATAAACTGTGCAAAGTTTAAACTAACAGGACATATCTTGCAGGTGAATTGGACGATGAAACAACAAAAGTAATGTCTTTGCCAAGATGTGGAGTGAGAGACAAAGTTGGCTTCGGAGAGAGCCGAGCCAAAAGATACGCTCTCCAGGGTAAGTTAGACTATTCATTTTGTACTTGCTGAAATTCTATTCTTTATCATTCCAAACCGTAGTCGGTAAGCTTGTATAAAAATAGTGTTTAGCGTGTTACATACTAATAACAGCTATTCAGAAAATCCCATGCAATGCTACTATACACTTACATATTTATCGTCTATATCACTTCTTCACGCTAATACATTTTTCTTGGTTTTTATTTTCAGTATAACCTTATATTATTTTAACCTTCTCGTGAAAGCATCAAAATTACGTTAAAATATATGCGTAGGTATGCAAAAATAAATCATAAGTTATTTATATTTAGGTTCAAGATGGCGTGTGAAGAACCTTACCTATAGGATCGCGAAGTACCCCTCAAGACTGGTCGCCGCCGAGGTGGACACTGAGCTTGCCAAAGCCTTCAACGTGTGGAGTGATTACACGGACCTAACGTTTACTCAAAAGAGGTCCGGACAGGTCCACATCGAAATTAGGTAAGTAAATATTTCGTCTCAAATCAGTAGTAGTCTTCGAAACAACTACTCATTTTGTTATCAAACTAAGTTTTACGAAGTTAAGAATAAATATTGGCAGACTTGGCACTCGGCATTATCTAGGCTCAAACTAAGCTCAGCTTGTACATTAGTAACCAGATAACTGATAGATTACATAAATACATGTTTTTTAAATAGAGTATTGTATTTACACCCAGACACAGAACAAACAACACAGCAAGTTCATAACTTTGCAATAAATAATTGCGCTAGCATTTTACATATTTTGGTTAGGCAAACGTATATAGATTCTTACAAAAGAACTATAAATAAATACCAGCGTAATCATAGCACACCAAAATCATTTGTGATTTGTCCCAACAATAGCTTCCGTCACAATCCATGGGTAATCTGTATTGCGTAACTGAATGGTTGTCATTGAACGATTCATGATGATACTTGGTTGCTACTTTGGTACATACACAGGTAGGTTGTTACTTAGTAGATATTTCATGCCTTCTACGCTAGGTGGTGGGATCGATTCCAAACATTTATGTGATGAACATAGATTTTTGTTCCGTGTTTGGGTGTTATATGTATTCCAAATACGTAATTACAAGGAAAGCATATAAGTATTATATCATCTATCTTGTTTCCATAGTACAAGCTCGGCTTAATTCAGGGTAAAAGGGAAATTATTGAGTGCTGTTTTATTTATAGGTTCGAAAAAGGAGAGCACGGAGATGGTGATCCTTTTGATGGACCTGGTGGCACCCTTGCTCATGCCTACTTCCCTGTAAGTATTTTTTAATAGCCTTCAAGTCAGATACTTTGTTTCTCACCTTCCCCTATATCAACATGAATTCAATATCTTCAGAATTACTACATTGTTTATGGTAATGCATGGTATAATGTTTCATTAGAGTCAGTTCACTTGAAAAGATAATGATGAAAAGAAATGAAGCCGTGAGGAATAAATAAATAAAATAAATCCGTTCTGGGTGTTAGGTTAGGTTAGACTATGATTTAAAATATTTCCTTGACTATTATCTTTTTGTTGATTTTCCAAATTCAAAATAACTTCCACACAGCATCATCTTAAATACATACATTTTTTTTTATTTTACAAAGAAAATACCCAGAACACCCGGAATTAATATTTACAGATCGTACAAACATATTTATTGCAAGTATGGGTGGGAAATACATGTTGGATTTTTATATGTAAATATTTTCTTTAGATTATATATTATGACTAATCGGTTACCAACAAATATATCACTTATAAAGTCTCGGTGGACTGACCATAGTTTTAATAATAATTTCTGAAACATTTATATGAAATCATTCAAATACACGAATCATGTACATTTTCGCTTTATCACGTTAAAATTTCTATTGGTTGTCTGCAGTATAAACATTGTGTTTATTTCGTAAATTAAGTCGTATTTGCACACTGAATTACTATTGAATTTATGGATAAAATAACTTTACCATTAAAGGGAAACACAATAAGCGGATGTACATTGTCACCTAAATAGTGAAAGTATGGTAATGCGATAATCGTGCATTTTATTGTGGATGAAATATTATAGTTAGTTCCAAGCATTTAGTTTCGCACCATTCTATTGAGCTTCAAATAAAAGATAGTGCCTTTGTGACTTGGTTGTATTTTATCATACAAATGGTGCACTAATACTCTGAATGGACACGCTATCTTGTCGTAAATATGATTTTATTGTTATTGATAGCCATTGAGGAGGACATTATTTTATATGCTATTTACAGCATAATCAATTAAAAAGATTTTATGCTACACACTATTGATACTTCTAATTTTTAAATTGACATGTATTTTAGCATTACATCAAAAGGTATACCTTGGTTTCTGTAGTTCTGGCATAATAGATCTCTTTTATTTGCATTACTTAATTAATTTATCATCTGCTCTTAAATATCAATAATTTTATTTCATCGTCACCATATTTTAATTATTTTTTTAGGTGTATTATTCAAGGTTCATCCAAATCAACTAACAATCAGAATTTACCAACTTTTTCAATCAATTTTACGTAAGCCGTGAATAACCCGAGACTAATACAAGGTGATCATTAGAAATTTATCTTTAAAATTAGCAACAGAAAACATCGTGAGGAAACCAGTTAGTACTGTAACGTCTGTCGCGTATAATACCTAATACTTCCTTCTGCAAAATGTGGGCATGTGATCAGATAAGTTCAAATTACAACATAAATAAACGACTGCACGCAGATAAAGCCGACCATATTAGTTTAATTTATTTTTAATATAATAATAATGCCATGAAAATGTTATATTTGGACATGGACGCTCTGTCTTCTCCTCTTAGACATCCTCAATTATATGAGGCACCCTAAGATACCTGAAGACGTTTCCCAAGCCTTAAGATCAGTCATGGGCTATATCGTTTTCATTGGTATCTTTCAGGTGTACGGTGGAGATGCTCACTTTGACGACGCTGAAGTCTGGTCAATCAACTCGAGACGGGGAACCAATCTTTTCCAGGTAAATATTTGACGGCGGGGAAGTCTAAACAATGCATTTTATTTATTGTGTACCTACATAATACGTATATTGTGCGGTTAAGCATTACTCTACCCACAATATCACATCTTATACTACATTTTCTCTAAGTGATAGACTGCGGCCCAATTTTGACATCGAAATTTTTGTTTCAATCTCGTCTTAGCTTTACAAAAATACGTGGAATACGCCTGTGGTCATTACTTACAACATTAAAACTAACTAAAACTTACAAAGTTCTCACAACACAGTTGAGCTATTTGCAAATTAGTAAATTCAAAATTTTAGGACACTTTAGCAAATTCAGAGACACTTTAATTATTAAAGTGTTTTAAACTTATTTATTAAAATGCATGATTGTTTTCTTAAGCGCATAATAAACAAGCAAGCAAACTGCTCTGTTAGTTTAGTGCATTCTAATTAGTAAAAGTTTATTGGCTGCGATAGGTCGTTAGGTAAATGACAGACACAGGCTTGTAAACTTTGCACTGATGATTCACTGAGTAGGTACTTATTTAAGTTTAGGTATCTTATTAGTCACTTGCCAAGAGACGCATAGATAGTTGGTATGAAGTAAAAATCACGTTCGCCAAGTACCACAAAGGGCGTTTACGCAGAGACGACGTAACTTGATATTCCTTATGTCAGTAGCTTCTGTGATTTGATGTGTGATAGACTGTTACAAAATGCGGAGTACGAAGATCTTTACAATGTGTCTCTCAGGATTCAGCCATAGGTTTCAGGTAATTATTTTTGTTATTCTATTTTAGGTGGCAGCTCACGAATTCGGTCATTCGCTAGGTCTGTCTCACAGTGATGTCCGATCTGCCCTCATGGCTCCCTTCTATAGAGGATATGACCCGGCTTTCCAACTTGACCAGGATGATGTCCAAGGAATACAGGTACTTATGAGATATTTTGTACCTATTCTACTACTCTAGTTCTCATGTTTGTTCGTAAGTTATTTGAATGATATATTTTGTTTTATCTCATACCATTATCTATTTATAAGATTCGGTTGGATAAGCACCTTGCAGTTAACCCCAAACTAGATTATCTGTGTCGTAAGTTGTAGGCCACAAAGGTTGTTAAAAGACACCTACCATATTCTATCCTTCGCATTTAGTTTTGACCTGACATATTTTTATACGCTGAACTGTTCCTCACATAGTTTATCTGTAACTTTTTAGGCTCTCTACGGCCACAAGACTCAGACCGATATCGGCGGCTCCGTTCCTCGTGCGACCACCCAACCAACTCCCTCAGAAGACCCGGCTCTATGCGCCGACTCTAAAATTGACACCATCTTCAATTCTGTAGATGGCAACACTTTCATCTTCAAAGGTATGATCTATTTTACTGTAAAAACCCATATCCAAATTTATAAGTCTGTTTTCAAACATTGGGAACACTTTTTATTCAAATAAGTACATTTTTTTAATGAAATTTACATGCAATGATACAGGTTTATGAATCAGATTGATTTTATTTCCGTGTTGTAGGTACATTTGGCTTATTGAGCTTAGGTGGCGTATGACCATCTTTTCAAACGTCCTGTACTATGTATATGCATAAAGTTATCTCAAAAATCAAAACTATGCACTCTGACAGAAGCTGTGTTCATAAACGTAGTAGTGTAAAAACCATTGTTTAAACTTTGCCCTATCACTGATTTTCATTAATTACCAATTTGGAAAAAATGGCAACAGTAGGCATTGTTTGTTTTGCAACAGATATGATCACTTTTAAATTGTGGTTGTTTTTCCTAGGCGAAAACTACTGGAAGTTAACCGAAGATGGCGTAGCGTCTGGCTACCCAAGACTGATCTCCCGCGCCTGGCCTGGCCTCCCTGGCAACATCGACGCGGCTTTCACTTACAAGAACGGAAAGACGTACTTCTTTAAGGGATCTAAGTACTGGCGGTATAACGGACAGAAGGTAGACGGGCAGTATCCTAAGGAGATAAGTGAAGGTAATTATAATAGTCATATTTTTTTACACTTACATCATATTTATTATTTATGTTATATTGTTTCTCTAACTATCACGGTACATGAGATACAGCCTGGTGATACACGGACAGACAGACAGACAGACAAACAGAAAGCGGAGTCTTAGTAATAGGATCCCGTTGTACCCTTTGGGTACGGAATCCTAAAAATCATGAGTATCAGTTTCTGATAGGAATAGCCTTGCTATTCCGAGTTTTCTTGAGCGCTTATCATTATGCACAACATAATGATAAGCGCTCAAGAATACTCGGGTTTGCCAAATTCCTTGATAACGTGAGCGACGTGGAAAACAAAAAACATATGTTTCTTCCACTGACCAACTCAAATGGAATTTAAGGTAGTGAGAAACACATAAAAATAGTTTTTTACTCGTAAAATATACTAATTTTATTTACTTGAAAATTTGTATTACTTACGTATTTATTATTGTCTATTATGTAAATTATTAGAATCTTTGTCTTGACTGACTCACTGATAAACAACGCACAGTCTAACAGTCTAAACCGCTGGTCGTAGACTCGACAGTCGCCAGACTTGAAGTAAGTTTTCAGGGTATATTTGTATTGGCGTGAAGTGCGTATAGGAGACTGGTCTCGCAACTCAGTGAGAAGTAGTTCTACTTTCAGTGCTGTAGGTTGTCGGTTCAATTCCCACCGAGGCCAACCATTTATGTGATGAACATAGATGTTTGTTCTCTATGATGACTATTTTATGCTTAAACTAACACTATACTTTCTTTACATAGGTTTCACTGGAATCCCCGACAATATCGACTCAGCTCTAGTCTGGTCTGGCAACGGCAAGATCTATTTCTACAAGGGCTCGAAGTTCTGGCGATTTGACCCTGCCCAAAGGCCCCCAGTTAAAGCCACCTACCCCAAACCTCTGTCAAACTGGGAAGGCATACCTGACGGTATAGACGCCGCCTTACAATATACAAATGGGTACACCTACTTCTTCAAAGGAGGATCGTACTGGCGGTTTAATGATAGAACATTCAGTGTAAGTTGGTTTAGTCATTATTTGCTAGAGATTAGGCAACCTTGGTCAAGGATATACCCAGAATGACCGAGTTGACGGCTACATTTGTGACTAATAAAAAGTACAATAGCATTTTATCTAAGAAGGTACAATCCCCTGTATAACACTCATATTGCATGATACTTTTTTCAATTCACATTTCGTAGATCTGTAGTTACTTATGTATCACGTCACGTCTTAGATCTACCGATTTGATTTCTTTAACTGTGACGTCTACCTATAACAACTACAATAGAGAGTAGTTTTAACTGAGGACGTGCCTTATATGGCACTGCGTTTATCACTCCTGTCTGTACAGAGATACTCTTCGAATCTAAACAGAGTCATGCGAGCATCACTGGTTAAAGACAGAAATAGTTACGGTGGTAGTACTTCCCCGGACGAACTCTGTCACAACAAGATCTAATATTACTGAATTGGTTGCAGGTCGACACAGATAACCCTGCATTCCCCCGCTCATTAGCCTACTGGTGGCTGGGGTGCAGTTCTGCTCCGCGTGGAACTGTCGGAGGTAACGCCCGCATCGCCGCCGCCGCGGAGTCAGATGATGACGTCGGCGATATCTTGTTCGACGCAGGTATGTCCGGCGCCCGGATTAAATTGCGGTCCAACGTTCAGGAGACTTGGTTGTGAATTTAAAGTAATGGGAAACGAAAAAAATTGGGTAACTTAGTCAATGTTCTGGTAAAACTGAAAAGAGAATATGGGTAGAAACATTTGTGTAGTATAAATTTCTTCAAACCAGCGGATGTAAAATGACAAACTTTATTATAATTACATCCGTTTTGATATAAAGTGCATTTGATAATCAAACCCATGCAATATTGAGAGATGGTTAAATAGGGTTACCAATATTTTGTCTCCTGAACCAAATTGGGTAGCTCTCAACAAAACAAAATGCCCAAATTCTAAACGCAAATTTTCTCTTAGAGGAAGGCGATGATCGTTGAAATTCCCTTGTAATGGGACCACATAAATCAAATTAATAAGAGAGCTTACCCCTTCCAGTTGAGCAAAGGAATTCACCAACTGTCAGCTGATAAATGTTCGCTAACGTATTTCATCTATGTTTTTGACCTATTAGTTTGTTTATGTTCTTCTGTTCTCATTATTACGTTTTGTGTTACCTGTTAGATTAGATTTTATTTCTTATTCCTTACGTTTTGTACTTCATGTTGTTTCTGTGATTTTATGTTTGTGCTCTTCTACTTGTTAATCATTCATTAACATCAACTTTTTTACTAACAGAAAATTACTAACAATATAACCTTTACATTAAAAACCTTTAATAACTTTTACTAATATGCAATTGAACTTTGATCATATTGGTATCTATTTTTCCAGCGGTACTAAACAAATAACATTAAAAACTAACAAAAATACTTGCTCTAAGCCAAAGCTTTTAAATCAAGTTGTTGGTTTATTGGTATTGTGGTGGCTTAAGGTAAAGTGTGCTGCTTATGGAAAAGATATGGCTTCTATGGAGAAACGGCGGCAGATGGTGAAAGGCTCATTGTTGTGGCAATAAAACGACGTGGCTTCTTGGCGCCTCCGGACATACCTGCGTTAAAAATGTGCCATCAAACTTTGACTTATAAACTCAAAATGATGCCACATTTTTATATTATTTTTAATACACAAGAAACCCAACACAGTTTTGTAATGCAGATTTTTATTTTTGAACTTGAAAGCACCGGCACTATGCTTATGAGTAAAAATTTAAAAAATTTGGTTGAAACTTCTATCCTATAAAATCGTTTCTTCTATCGTTGAACCATGATGGAAGATAACTCGGAACAACTCACGTACCTCAGTTCTTTTGGATAAAAATTTCAGCCAGAATATTTGTTCTGAACGAAATTACTCGTACCACAATGTAACGTCACATTTTTGTTCGATGTCGCACTGGTTGGCTAACTAGTTTGATCACATCGGCAAAGTTTTATTTCTATTTCGTACACCACCCAAACACTGCTATGTGACGTACTGGTGCCTGGGCTATTTTCGATGTGTGTTTGTCTTTTTCTAGGTGTAAAATCATCCGCTCCCAGATCATTCTTCTGGTACAGGAAATAGCTTCGGAGGATTCCTGGCCATTGTATATAGAACAATTAAAAGAACAAAGACTCATATTTAAGTTACATAGACAATTTTAATGACCAGTGAGATTATAGAGTAAAGCGGTGATTTTAACCAGCGATCTTGTCACGCCCTTCTTGTACGTTCTATTTCATTACACTTTGCATGTGCATGGTAAAAAGCTTTTGCTTCTAGTGGCATGGTGGTAGACGGTGGAAGGCTAAGTGCTTGATGTATGTATGCTCTTGGTTGGTTAGCGTAGCACTTACAGCTTATAAATGCGACTCTAGCCAAAAGTAAGTTACAGCATTACAAATAAATATGAAGTACTCTTGTAAAAGTTACTCTATACACGAAACACTTGTACAGCACTACATAATATGTAGAAGTTTTCTGTTTGGTTTGTAATTAATTCAATAGTATTTCAGGTTTACCTGTAAGGCTTTTAGTTTAAGTAGTAAATCATGTTGTGTCCATTTAAATCTCATTATATAAACTGCGAGCAAATCTCACATAACAAGCTGCGCACTAGCAGTGTCGTTAATATGTGGAGATGATCGCATTTTATTCAGTTCATTACTCATTATGTAGACATTTTAAAATATTAGTTCTCGTGAATACTTAATGCCGTCAATACTCATTTTATATATAGGTCGATGCTTTTATATGTATAACAAATACGGTGAACAGCACTCTGAGATACGTATAAGTCAAAATACGCACACTTGCGATAGAAAAAATGCGTAATGCTGTTTATATACTAGTTGGTATAGATAAACAATTATATAAATATCGAAAATGCTAGTGTTCTCAAACAGTGAAGGAAAACATTGTAAGAAAACCAATAGGTATTCTAGCAGCGGCGTAGGCTTGCAACATGTATGTATCGAATATAAACTACTACAAAATGTGGATGAGTACCAAATATAATATTTGACTACTTTAGTCATCCACAAAGAATCTTGAGTACTAAACGATCTGAACCTAGGTACTGAAAGATCTGAGGGGATATCTACCGTGTCTAGAGATTAAAGTCGTGAAGCTATTTCTTTTCTATAAATATTGGTAGACATTTCTCACAACAAATACAAACTAGGCAAAACAGTGGGAACCATTTTTGTAAATACATAGGTATGTATTACATTAGAATATTAATATCAGTATTGGGGGACATTTTTACACAGCAGTCCTAAACTAAACATAGCTTGTACTATGGGGACCAAATGACTGATATACGTTTTTTTGTAAATACAAATGTTTGTTCTCGATGAGGACCTCGCAAGAAACAATGTCAGTTAGGCAAACATCTGTTTATAAAATGAGTAGTAGTAGCATTTAGAAAAGTGCAGTATGTAATACATTTTCATTTAAATATGAATTAAAACAAATGAAATAACATAATTTAAACTATCATCGATTTATAGGTGAACTACAAAATGCTGTAGACTCGTGGAAGCAAAAAATTAAGATTTTCCTGATGAATTTCAGTGAAGCATCTTTATAATAAACTGCTGAATTTAAAACCGACGTAAGAGTGAAATTTATAGAGCACTTTTGGTGGTCTCAAGCACTACAACACAATTTATAACGGTGAAAGATTTTATCTTAAACCCGGTCACGTGATTCAGTTTTCATAATATCTAATGGTAGACATTCGAGTAGTTTCAGTAATCTGTTACTAACATTTGCAATGCATGGAATTTACTGATTTCTTTGTTTTTATTGAAATAAGTTTTGACACCAATAATAACTATTGCGTAGTAATAAAGACTTGAAGAATCGAATGCGCTATCATCTGCATTAGTCATATAAACTTTATTATGTTTATTGATAACAAGTATTTGAACTAACTTTTAGTGCATGTGTAAAATCACGTATTCAACAGTAAAAGTATTTGAATGATTGTACAAAGTAGTTAGTAGTTGTGCACATTGGTCTCGGTTACGGTAATAGACGAGTTTAAGCTAAAAAAAATTATTTTTCAGTGGTCCACGTTCAGTCCAATGGAGCTAGACTGTAAATGTCTTAATTGTGGCTCCAAGCCGCTTCGTACATTAGAGGGCTTCATCCTCGGCCGCGACACTACTCACCCGCATCTGTAGGTTTCTTTCTTTTCATTTTTATTTTCGAACGTGAATTTCACCAAAAAACTCCACCTCTCATTAACATTCGCATCTCAAACATTTTTTATCTTTAAATATTCAAGAAATATGCAGTTTTTACGGTGAAGTTTGCGTTTACATTCAAGTTCATTTTGTTTTCGCTGTGTTTTCGTTTCATAAACATTTTATGCACTGTGTATAATTATGTAGTAACAGTGCACTGCACGGTTAGCACGAGGTGGTGAGTTGTTCGCGATAAGCACGCTTGTGTTTTGACAGATGGTCCGGAGTCTTCAGGCGGGAATGGCAGTGGAGTCGCAAGACTGTCACCGGCAACGGCGGTGCTGGCGGTACTGGCCACACTGGTGGTGCTGGCGAGGATCCGCGCCTAGCGATCTTTAGCCTCGTCAGCGGCATTACCTCATCGACGACCCCTCACCTCGCCGGCTCAATTCGGCTTATAGTGAACATGTATGTGCTGTGTCACTGAACCTGGACGCGTTCGGTACACATTGTGAAAATCGTGCGCCAGTTTATGGCATTTTTATACCGTTACAAGAACGATAATTTAAATCGAAGTCATAGTTTTTATACCTATTATAAATAGATGATGTAAGTTCGAGTGTGATATTGAAGTAAGCGAAGATTTTGTATTAAAATATTTAATGAGACCGGTGTGAAGTTTTTATTGAACCCTCAAGACAGGGCCTCATTGCACTTGCCTTTGTGTAGTTTATTTATAGGACGAGGAACAAAATGATACTCACATTTGTATTTTTTATCGGTTTATTTAACGTCTTTTTTGTTCTCCAATAATTCTTCTTAAGTTAATTACATGTTTATAAGACAATATTTTTCGTTTTTATTTCATTTTCATAAACATATTTTTAATAAACATCTCCACAATTCATCATAACAAGGTCGTGCGACCTACTTACTGTCTCAATCGTTCTAATTCTTAGGAAAATGCAAATAATATTAAACTTTAAAATCTGTCTACGAATATTAGAACGTGATTATTCTTACTCCGAGTGTAGAACGACGTCCTACATACACGCGATGCGCACTGGCATGACCCGTGACCTTGCACGAGCTACGCCGCCGCTACGTCGGGCTACGGCGTAGCGGCGCAGCGCCATCCCCTTCAAGTATTCGGCGCATCTCGCCAGCGAGCCCACGTACTAACAGTTTAATCATTTAGAAGGCATAACATAAGACTTATTACACGATCACTACTCGAGAAACACCTACGACACATCCTAGATCATATCAATATATAAAAGCCTGCGTGGTGTGGCAGTGTTCGCCGGCCCGCTCGCACTCATGTGCTTACGGCCGTAATCATTATTAAATAACACGTTATATTACGCTACCTCTCTCACTATGTATTAGGCATTTTAATGATATTTTAAATATATTAAAATTTATCAAGCGAACCTGTAGACAGGTCGATAAAGTTTTAATCATATTATTCGACAGTGCCAAAATTATATTATAATCGCACCGATATTTAAAACTATAAAATATTTTTTTTTCGATAGAGCTTTTCAACTAATATATTTATATGATCTAGAACTTATTAGGAATAATGAAATCGACGCAATATTAGGCGAATGATGGGTTCAAACAGAATCCTTTCCATAGCACAGTGTGAACGGTGGGTACAAAACGTACAAAGGAAATGTTGCTGGAGTAACTATGTCTTCCGACTGTAACAAAGATGATCTACAGTTTGTAACTAGATCAAAATAACGCTATTCAAACGAAAACATTTACATATTATTGGAAATAACACTAATTACATACATTATATTAGCTAACTTATGAACAGCCATACAAATGGAAAAATAAATATTATCTACTTGTTGTATTTACTGGTTGATGTTAGATGTGACTATACATACCATAACAACTTAAAAATAAAACTTGGATATGTACCCTGCTATTGCTAACATCATTGATTTTTGAGTAACCATTTTACTGCATTCATAAATAGTTTTTGTAAGATCTTGAGTTTTTTCTCATGCCTCAATTAAATATTAGATTTTAGGTTGACTAGCAGATATTAATAAGATCGACTTTACGTATTTAACTCGTAATTTAATATGCCACGTGTGCATTAAACATTCCTATAAATTAACAAAACTTATACAGTCATGGGCATCGTGACGGTAAAAATGTGAAGTTAGAAAATTCATGACTTTGTTTTCGATTGAACAAACAATAGTCAAAGTACCTACTTACACTATACGTATCCTACCATTATGAGAATTGCACTCCTTAATACGGGTGTTAAATAACACCTTAAAAGAGAGACTTTCGGGGTTGCAAAAAAATATGGACCTCTTAATGACTTGGCGCGTCAAATAACATACAAATTATTACAAATCTAGTAATTATACTTTAATTCTTCATAAGATTTTTTTATTTAATCTCAAGTGTACTCTTAAAGTTACTAATTTTCACTGACTATAAAATTGAAGGCCATGACGTACCATACTGTACGTTTCTAATCATTTCACACAAACCATTTAACTAAAGGAATCATAGAACAAGTGATAGTGAAAAAGAGCAAGATAAAGAGCTTGTAGACATACATAAAGTTTATACGTTTAACTAAATAGAGACTATCGCAAACGAACCTAAGCATAATTTGATATACAACAATGATAAAAACACAATATTGAATTCGTTGTAGTATTTGGTGTGATAGTTATTAGAATTGTACAAATATCAAAACTTAAGTTGCAATAAGTAGTTTTACAATGTTCTATTGTCAAAAACCAAAAACAAACAAAGCTATTTGGTTAAGGCTCGCGATCGCTTATGTCCAGTTCTTTGGTAGCATTCGTCGGAGCATCTTTATATGCTACCGTGACATTTTCCAATGAAAGATTCTCCGACAGACTTAGTTACTTACAGAATCATAAAGACTATGGGCGTTAGTGTTCAACGACTTTATGCATTTACTAGGTGCTCATGCTAGCCATTGTTATATCGTGTACTTCTATGTTTGAGCAGTTATTAGTTGTTTTGCAAACGCCTACTCTATTTGACCTTGCAATGAGTTTTCCGGTACATCTTGTTTAATCATGCAGACATTTTTTAGCGTAAGTACTACTGTTACAGTATGATATTATAAGAATAGCGCACAATAGTATGTCCATACTTTTGTTTGTTATGTGCTGTAGAGATTCCAAATGCAAGTTTCAGTATTACAGTACCCGGCACTTAAATTGCAAATAAAGTTTTGAAAAATCTAGTGTCCCAGGCTTCAAAGCAATGAATACTTCATACTGATTGCAAGTAGCCATAAACATTTAGTACTTCTTAGGACTTGAAGCCTTTAACCGACCACTTTTTTAAAAGCTACTGAGTATTACTAATTAATATCATGAATATATCGCGCTCATTGCATCATTGGTTTTAACAAATCAAGTAACTGCAAAAAATAATTTTACATCATAAAATACCATAATCTTTTTATGGATATCTGCATATAAAAATATCTACTATTAAATTGACATTTGCATCAATTATAGAAGAAGGAAAGGAGACAATACTTGTTCATATTTCATATCTTTCTCAATTCACATCTTAATATTATAATCGTACATCTAAACATAAGACTTCTATTGGCGATGATGAACAAATTATTTGTTATTATCTGTATTATATAAATAACTACAAACATATATTTTACATACAACTATTTCGCTTGCATCGTATATTTTATTCATCATGTAGTTAAGTTGTACGTATGTCAAGGCTACAAATTGGTGTTCTGCTTACATTATACTATTTTGAAGTAAAATCATAAGATAGAGTTCGAAATTTTCATAATAGATGACCCCGAAAGCAACTTGTAAATTACTTTGTGCGCGTGCGTGACAGTCAAACATGTCTAAAGGAACACTACAAAAAACACTGTAAAGTTATTGCTTCCAAAGAACATGAAGAATATTTAAGATGAATAATAAAATAAACATAGGAAAATATAAAAAGATCTAAAAATAATTCCTCAAAATGAAAAAGGTCATAGCAGATAGAGCACAAAAGTACCTACGTTCATAACCCTAATCAAATTCCAGTTAACAGCTAACTATATAATTTCACCACTGCCTGACACAATCAGCAATCTTGTCTTTCATAATAAGGTATTTGTGCGTTAAACATTTACTTTATTTATGTACATCAAAACATACATATATTACTCAAAATTATAATGTACACGCTATCACCGAACGATTAACGAAACGTCAAAACACATAGTTAATGTTATACGTATACTAAACCTAGTGGAGCTTATAGTGCACATTCTTAGGTACTGGTATTCTAGCCTGCTGATGGGTGCGCTGACTCTCTCATTACTCGGATTGGACGACTCATGGATAATCTTGATAGTTCTATTTGACTTTACCCCTACTTTTCATTGCTAATTATATACTTTATGATGGAATAAATACTTATTATTTATGAATGTGAGTTCCGTTCACTTAGCTACATCAAATTTGTAACTTTAAATAAATACTAGACCACGGGTCCTTTGAATCCGTTTAAGTGATCGCATTTAGTGAGGATGAGGTGACACTGGTGTTTTTATTAATTCGAATCTAACTCGTCGTTTTGGTCTTTAACTACTCTAGTTAGAAAAGCGAACAAGATTTAGAGTAGCGACACTCAAGAAGAAATGCACGGTCGATGTGTAAGTTTTAACGAGTGCTCAAAATTTGTTTCAATTATTTAGGTTCTAGTAATTCAATCACTATTCCTAAAGTTTACTATTACTTACAGTATTTAATTTTTACATAAAGTACAGTTAGATATAAGAGCTCTACCCGAAAGAATAATGTTGTCGTCTGCGATAAGTGAAGTTTGTAGCATCAACGTAAAAAAGGTTGAAAGATGGCTCATTATCTACCACAGTGAGCGAACAAGCTTTACTGTAGTCAATTATATGACCACAAACGCATTCCATAAATGTATTTGGTATTTGATTTTATGTTTTCATTTTATACTTCTACCGTCTACTCAACTTGATAGATATGGCCAAAGTTCACCTATATACACATTCTAGTTTTACCAATGTTTTATAACAATAAGTTTATCCATGAGTTTCAAACTACTATTTTAATTCATCTAAATACATGCCAACTTAACAATTGGTAAAATAGACCTTTGTGTTGCTTTTTAGATAACAAAATTTAGAGTTTAGTGGTTTACATTTTTGTGTATAACATAAGGTTAAGATAATTTTACATATTAAAAGAAATCGAAGTAGTACACTCAAAAATTCTTTGCATCATATTAATCCATATTAGTTCTACGTTTACAAACGTTTTCATTTGAAATAAAAAAATCTGTCAAGACAAAAATACAAAGCTTATACTGTCAACGTAAGAAACATAAAATTCAATTTAAAAAACGCATGATCAACAAAATATAATTTAAAATCACTTCTGGAAGTGCAGGCACTAGGGATCACGAGCAATACTCGACCATGAGTTGAAAAATGACAACCAACTTGACTTTAGACTACTATCCAATACTCTGCGGCTTTTTGGCAGATTATTAATGCCCTGTTTCAATATCCCACGAGCGTCTGTAAGTAGTGTTTAGATTCGTTGCCTGTCAGATAAACTCTACCTTATTGGCTAGTGTAAACTGTTACATTGGCCAATGCTCTATAGGCACATCCGAATACTAACGATTCTTAGTGATACAAACGAAAGCTTGTCAGATATTTGAACCAGGCAAAAGAGCGTTAAAATTACGGTACTGAGCTGTAAAGCAATAAAATAAAAATGAAATGAAAACCCAGGTCTAATGTACATATGTGACGAAATACATAGTCCTGGCTTATCCAGTGTTGGAAGTATCAGTAACTACAGTAGTGCTACGGTAACACAACAACTAGACCTGGATAAATATTAGCCATATATGCAAACATTTGTTTCGTCGTGGGAATCGAACCAGCGACTTCCACCTCGTAGCCGTTCAGTCACTAGCAGCGCTACAGTAGTCGTCAGAAAAATAGCATGTAAAGTCTTGGTTAAAGTTATAGCTTTAGTGACTGCTTGGTTTAGTGACTGCAAAGGGAAGATATGGGCTGCGTCAAGTGGAAACCTATTTCATTGCACATAGCAGACAGATAAACAGACCACATCGAAAAATAGCTAAACAACAAATAAAGCCCTTAGAAGCAATAATAGACCTTTAGCACCTTCAGTGGCTTGAAGAAGACGAGGAAGAGAAAATAATCTGTAATGACATCATCATACACGTTAAAAACGTAAAAAATAACTTACTTATATTATTATCATTCGAATACAACAACTACATCCTCGACCGAGGACAATTATTCAACAAATGTTCATTAATAAAGTCTTCATAACTATTAATATTGAGGATTTGATCACAAAATGTTTAACGACACTTTTACAGTGTAATATTTTATCAAAAACAAGATAAACCAACATATTCAATGTATTACCTATACCAATACAATGACTGTGACATTACCCTTTAAATGGCGATTGTATTTCATAACAATATTTAATACGATATTATGTATAATAATATATATTAAAAATCAATTCATATAAAAATCATTTTCAACCATGTTATCTGCATAATATACGTTCATAAGACGGATATACTACATATAAATTTCATTATATGCATTAGTCACACTTTATTTCTTATAAAACAACAACTACCTTATTCAGCTCTATCTGAATCTTTTATACATAGTAGTAGACCAACTATTTAGGCTTCGCTTCTCCATCGACTAGACACCCACCGTGTCAATAGCGCACACCTTACTATTTACACAATTTCGCGTCTCATACATGATGATACAGTATTTTGAAGGTGGTCTTCTATTCAACATTAAGGAGTGATTTCGAACTAAATCAGGCTGTGGTTGCGTAATAAGAACATTCGAATTTGGCGAGTGTATAACAGCGTGCCTCG
Organism: Electrophaes corylata; assembly: GCA_947095575.1. Classification (NCBI taxonomy): domain Eukaryota; kingdom Metazoa; phylum Arthropoda; class Insecta; order Lepidoptera; family Geometridae; genus Electrophaes; species Electrophaes corylata. The sequence continues at coordinate 7,729,914 of OX352703.1, forward strand.
ATACCACCTCATCCGTACCGTTTTAAAACAATACAAAAATAAGTACCTATCTAACAAACGTTCCCCATTTACCCGTACATCTATTGTCACCATGATCAAAAGAGGAAAGACTTCAGATCAAAGTTTAGTAAAATATTTCAATCGCGGCTTGTGTAAAGCTGACATTAGTCTAGCTTAACGATATGAAGTCTTTTCTTTATCACATACCTAAAATGTAGTTTTAATTAGTTCTGTTATGGTAATATTACAACTTATTGCATTTGATGTTCCTGTCTACATGATAGGTAATTATAATTAGTATTAAATAATGTCATGTGATCACACTGTCCCTAACACAAGGTATGCGTATTTACACAATGATAACAGTATTTTTAAATATATTAGTAATAGTTATGGGTTGGTCTAAAATATTGCTTCTATATAATCTAAACAGCAAAATCAACACAAAATACGTGTCTTATCAATAATAAATTGTAAAACACTATTTAAAATATAGATACACATAACATTTCCACTTATAAAATCATAAGTATTCGTACACTTTGCGTGTATTTGCGCTCAAAATTACAAATTGTACTATTAACATAGTGGACAGAACGTCAGCTAACAGCGCTTACTATTATAACAATGTGAATTGGTTTCTTCGGAACATCTTGGTGTTTTATTGGTTACTTTGTAGCTTCATCGAACAATCAGATACAAATATCAACTTACAATGTATACCGCCAAAAGGTCGCGGCGACACGCACGCGGTATCGTCGCGTCCGCCGCGCCGCCGCGACCCGCGGACATCATCCGACTTGCGAACTCGCGTTATTTATTATCATAAGTATAGTACTAATAGAAGTTCGGACCGCAGTTCGTCTGCCGCGGTTCCTGGGCCGCGGGACCCGTTAACGTAAAACTATAACCGTGAGTCGCGCACTTTCACTAGAGGCGTGGATGCGGTCCGTGTTAGCGCGGCTCGTGCTAGCAGGAGGGCGAGGGCGGTCGCGAGTAGCGCGGGGCTGGGAGGCGGCGCGGCGCGAGGCGCGTGCGCTGGTGTCTGGTACGGCACCGAGCACGCCGGCACGCGCTCCTCCACGGGCGCACAAGCCTCCGCGTCCGGCCGCACCGTCTCCGACAGCCGCGCCTCGCACCGGTAGCACAACCGCCCCTCGCAGTACCAGTAGCAACACTCGTCCCAGCCATAGTTCGACTTGTTGGCCTGCCCTCCCGTTTCCGGGATGCGTGAGTCTGAAACATTTACCGATACAGTTTAGCGCCTCACGTTTTAGAAACTTCATCTATGGCTATATACACATACCTATATATTTTCTAATAAGTAAAATTGTTGTCTTATTTTTCACATACTAGCAGATTATTTAAAAATCACATCAATAAATCACAAATCAATATGCCATTCTATGGTTAGATACGAATACGCATGCATGTACTAAATGATTTTTAGTACATGCATGCATGTTTTAAAAATATATTTTTTTGCAAATAAATGAATTGAATTGAATTACCGACGGGCAGATAGACAGACATACAGACAACGGAGTCTTTGTAATAGAAGGCTTTTTAAGGTCCTGTAAACCCTTTGGGTACAGAACCCTAAAAATCATTTAGTGCATGCATTGGTAGTATGTATAATGATGTCACAAGTATTTTAGTTCCACATATTACCAACTAATGGTGTGCAAAAAATATCGACGGTATAAGCTGTATCTCATGAACCGTGATAGTAAAACAGTTGAAAATTTCACAGATGTGAAATTTTGTTGCCGCTATAACAAAAAATATTAAAAAAACAGAATAAAATAAAATTTAAAGGCGCTCTCATACAACGAACGTGATTTTTTTATTATAAATAGTGGTACGAAAACCTTCGTGCGAGAATACGACTCGCACTTGGCTGGTTTTTTAATGTCATTATTACTAGCAAAAGGTGCGCAACAATTGGCTAAAACACAAGCAAAAGCAAACGCCTTTGCATCCAGTAAAAGGAAAAAATTCTTTGTTTTCTTTTCTTTTGAACGTAGGCCAAGTGCTCGTAAAAGCTAATATTATGAACGTTTTATTTAAAGTTTGTAATATTTAACTGCAGTAATATTTTTAGTGCTTATCACTCGCTTAACAGTTGGCAACAAGCTTAATTTCTATAATTATGGTCACGTAGTTAATTCAATATACATTATAAACGATATTAACATATCCGTAGTTATAACACTTGAAAAGTTTATTAATACTAAATAATTATTTTGAGCAGCTTTTCAGTTTCAGTACAAATACCTTAAAGTCTATATTAAACATGGTGAATACTTAATATAATTTACCGCTGCAAGCGTCCCTAATTCTTGGCTCGTTTTTCTCTATAATCGTGCAGTTGGACAGGCTTTTGGCGACCATTTCACTACTGTATTTCTTTATTAAGAAGAGTACATTTCGTTTTTATTCTAATTTTTACTAGTATATTGTAAATCACTTGATTTAGAATATACTAGTAGATAGGAAGAAGGTAGTGCTCTCACCAAGACAAAGGAACGTAGGCTCTCCTGCGTACTGCGTGGGGTATGCCGGCGCTCGGTCCGCGGGTAGGAAGTATGGGCAGTGTTGCTCGACCAGTTGGCAGACTGAGAGGCAGGGTTTGAGGCGGGCCAGTGGCCGGCCAGGTCCGGCAGCTGCAGCGCGCACCCAGCGGCCGACCACGCCGCCGCGCCGCCGGTCCAGGTGCCCGACGCGCTCCAGGTGTCGCGCGTGCCAGCGCGCTGTGTGCTCTGCCGGCGCGCGCCTCGATCGCATACCCTCCTCCCCTTCTCCCTCACCCTCACCTTCTTCCGCACCTTCCTCTACCCACAACGGCACCATGGTGCTGCACGCCCACCTTCTGTATGTTTCCTGAAATAGAGAGTGTTCTGTGACAATGTTTGCTTTTCAGATTTCGTGACTTATTGTAAGTTCATATTAATTTTCAGAACAACTTTTACTTATGCTAGGAAAATACACCGTTTCAGTTTTGTCTGTCTCTTGATTTGGGCCAGCCTGGTTTAACATTTTAAAAACTCTTATTTAATGTTCTCTCATATTAAATTAGCTTAAGTGGAGCTCTGAGAGTAAATAAAATGCACGTTTAAGACTGACACTTTTACTGTCTGGTGGTAGAAGTTAAACCCTTTCAACTGACGATATCTAGTCCACTGGTTTATTATCGGGAATAGACGGTTTATTCGGTATACGATCAACCACGAGTAAGTACCACAAACAAGAGATAGTTTTTTTATATACGGTAGGTAGGTACTACTACATTTATGTCAGTTTAAACTATGCACCGTAAAATAACTCCTTCAAAGAAAGAATTAGAATGTCTGAAATCTAGGACATTACACAATAAGCTCTCGAGGTGTCCTGGTGCTGATATTAGGAAATACTCGGTGCCCGATTTAGCGTCAGCTGGCGTGACCCTTCTCACTTTTATCGTTATTCAGCATTTTTTACTCTGCGGAAATTACGGTGCTTACTGAGGCAGTGATTAATTAGACATCAAGCATGGTGCCGGCACACCCGCGACGCCACAATGCCGCAATGCATGCAAGTAATAATGTTTAGAGAAGGAGTTTATTTGACGGGTAAATTGATAGTTTTACTTCTTCTTTTCTTCTTAATGACCTGCCTGTCAATCGACAGAAAATTTTGCCAGGGTGAATGAATTCAAATAGTATATTTGAATTTTTATGATTTGAATATATAAGTATACTAGTCAATCAGATTCTGTCATGAGGGCTGTCGTGGCATTTCTTTTCTCAAGGGAAGCATCGTACAGATCAGGATGCCACATAAAAAACTTTCATTTCATCTGCTTACAATGTTGGTTAAATACCACTGAAATCACATGTCAAATAATACTAGAAGAACAATTAAAGCTATGTAACTTACAAAGATGACAGAAAGTATCTATTGGTAAGGATTCGATAACCAGCTACAACAAGTTCAGAAGTCCCCTCCTATAATGTGTCAATTAGGCTTATTAAATTGATACATTTTAGCATCAAAATCACCAGTTATCATAAAAATCAAGTTCTTTCCCTAATAACTACCAAAGAAATGGTTAAACTGTTTGTTCGCAGATAACTAAATAATATTTAGGAAAACGGAGGCAGAGATTATGAACAAATGTGTCGTAAAAATATACTGTAAGTATTGGTTATCAAAGTGATTAGCAGAGTGTACTTATTAGGATAGCCATGTTACGTGTGGTTAAAATATAATAGGTAATGATGGTATACCATTAAATAAATTTAGTTTAGTTATCCAAAAAGGTAACGTTGCCAGCCTTTTGGGATAAAAACCTGCAGTTAGAAAACAGAGTTTTTATAATGTGTAGATAAGTTCAATGTTCGATATTTGTGTAAAATTGACTGTTGATTATGATAGTAAAATAATATGTCCAAAGAATTTATGCTACTAATATTATTGGTAGACAAATGACGTGACAATGTTTTGGGTAGGAGTACATTTATGAAACCAAAATATGTAATAAGGTCGCGAAAAGTCGGACGGAACTTTGAAACTCCTTTTAATATTTTTTTACACTTAAAGTGACTAGAGAGGAAACCCTAATGAAAACTAGCAAGCAATTGTGTCAGACCTAATTATTTTAAAATAATAAAATAATAATTATGTTTAAAGTATTAGGAATGTACTATGATTTTGTTCGTTTCATAATCGTTGGATGTATTAGTCATAGAATCTTAACATTGTCATTTGTTGTACAAAACCAGAACTAGATGTCGCTACTAGTATATTAGAACGCGCTATCGATGCGTTTTGGCAATGGGGTGTATTCAGCTTCGCCACAATGAACAATTTAATGAAACCTACGGTTTCCTCACGATGTTTTTCTTGTTTTTGTATTCGTTGACTTCCGTACGCGGAATCGCGATAATTCATGTATTTTTATGTAAATTGTTAATGCTTGCTACTAATTATGAAATAGGAAAGGAAAGGAAGTAAATGTAAAAATTAAATAGCAGTTTTAACGTTCAATCAATTAATACATACATAATATAAATATAATGGTATCGCAAAAGTGACGTAAAATAAAATTATGAACTGTATGTAAACAATATACTTGAACATAGCGTATATATTTTGTAACTATCACGAGTTCGTAGCCTAAAAAATTAATAGGGTACATTTTATTTTAAAAAAGTTAACAGGAAAGAACAAACGAGCTCAGGGAAAGTGCCTTAAATATTGATATTAGCAAGTATCACTATCACGTGAGCGAAGTCGCGGCGGCAACTAGTAAAACTTTTTTTTCTATTTTTGAATCTAGGTGCCATTTCCTCGCGACCAAGCCTTAAAGAACTGGTAGGAAATTTACGGCTTGGATCCTACAATTTTTTGTGAGATATCCCTCACAAAATAATATAGTACAATATACATTGTATTCCTACGTTTGATACGTAGGAAAACAGCACCTATATACGTGTGGCACACCATTATATCATGCTACGCGCAATAAACTATAATATGGGCAAGTTTATTAGCAGTTACTACATAACAACTTACCAACTAATGCTTTCTAATCACGTAATGTTGGGTGGTAGTGTGAGGTTGTCTAACAAATCAGAACAAATGAACATCATGTCAAGCAGGGTGTCTCAGCGGGTCGTTCGTGGGTGGCGGGTTTGGTAGCGTACGATACATCCAATCAATCAAAGGTACTTACCGCGAGGCAGAACCGCGCCTCTGTTTAGTTACATCTTGAATTCACTACGTGAAATGAAACTTTGATTATATTATATACCTAAAAAGAAGAGACAGAGACTACGTACTTATTTGTTAAAAAAACCTTACTATCTATAAACCCAAATTCTGAATTAAATTTTTGTTTGTTCTATGGACATAGCAAATCGTACATCAACATCATCATTAACAATCTGTAGAAGTCCACAACCAGACATAGCCTTCCCCATACGTTTCTAGGAAGAACGGTTTTGAGCCCTTTCCATCCACTGAATTCCCGCAAACCTAATAAAGTCGTCAGACCATCGGGTAGGAGGACGTCCATGCTTCGTCTTCCGTTTAGTGGTCGCCATTCGAGGACCAATATTTGCATTTGTTTCAAGATGATTTATACCTACAGCGTCATAGTTTTACCCCTGTCTACAAGACGCTGTAGTACCTACAAGGGACATTATTTAGATATGTCTAACCATTGAGCACAACTAACATCAGAGAGTACTTAAAAATACCATATTTTGTATTTAAGGAGCCATATTGTAACGGTCATAAATTGAACATCCCTGCGGATAAAGCCATTTTGTTTTGATAAAGGGCCTACGTGGGAGAAGCGGCTCCTTCAGTTTTGAGAAACTGTGTTTATAAACCTTGTATATTGTAAAATATTGTGAGAGCATTCTGGCACATTTTCCTGCAAATAAATTCATTTATACTGCCTACTTGTTGACGTACCTAACAGAAAGTTGACCCACCTGATGTTTAGTAAGAATCGAAAGCCCCACAGGCCACGCACGTTAGGATTGTGCCTTAAATATATATATATATATATATATATTTATACAACTTTTGGAACAAGCAGATGGCCCACCTGATGTTAAGTAGTTACCATCACCTATAACAAAGCATTGCCTTGAGAGGCAATGCTTTGTCATAGGTGATGGTGAACGTCACCTACGATGCACTACTCAGCGTCCATCAACCTGAGGCATACAGGTGTTAAGCCTCATGTGCCTGTAATTTCACCGGCACCCACACCCTTCAAACCGGAACACAGCATTCTGCTTGGCGGCAGAAATAGGCATGGTGGTAGTACTGCCCCGGACGAGCCCTTCATTAAGAGCTCTATCTACTACTACTAAAATGCTACTGCTAAAATATTATAGTGAATGCACTGCCATGCGTCCATCAACCTGAGAGATTCAGTTACTTTATGTGCCTGTAATTTTATCGGCATCCACACCCTTCAATTTTTTTTTTCATAAAATAAATATGGACCAAATCTATACAAATAAATAAAATTGAAGTGTCTGTTTGTAATATTAAAATAACCGCTTTTTACTACATGCATATGAATGTATATGCGATACATATTCCAAAATAGCATTTTTTAAAATTTTTGTCTGTCTGTCTGTCTGTCTGTCTGTCTGTCTGTCTGTCTGTCCATTTGTTCCGGGTAATCTCTGGAACGGCTGGACCGATTTCGACGGGACTTTCACTGGCAGACAGCTGATGTAACAAGGAGTAACTTAGGCTACTTTTTATCCCGAAAAAATAACGGGAACGGGAAAAAACTGCCACGCGGGCGATACTGCAAACGACCGCTATTTTATGCCGTATTAACGCCATCTGTTGGCAACATCGAGTACTACTTAGTTAAGATTTGTAAGTAAAAATGTTTACCGCCCAACGAAGTGGGCACGGGTCAGCTAGTGTATAATAAAAAACGATTATACAGACTCAGACATTTAAAACTCATATCAGATGGTTTTCTGTGCAGCGGATTTTAATGATGTGGTCGTTTTATAAGAGAACGGCATTGGCAAGGTATTGGCATAAAAAATAGATACATGATTCTTCATGGCGGTAAATAGAAAAATGAGTTAAGGTAACATAAACAGTATTAATGAATTTTGGTTTTTAAATTTGAGACATGACTTCAAATGATTTGTGTACATAAGGCTTAGATTCCGTCAGACAAGGGAAGTAGAAGCAATAAACACGCTTTAACTAGACCAGTGTGTACTCTAATTTGAATGCGTAAGTTATCGTTCTAACCAGTTCTAACACTAAGTTATCGGTCCGTTGACCTCGTGCACAATGCCACAGAATCCATATGGTATCTAATATTAAAGCTAATATTGTTGCTTGTGCTTACATTTGCATGAAGGCAACAGATAACCATTAGTATACATAGTGCACACTATATGCTATATAGAACTGGCCACATAATATATAAACAATGTTTAAAAAAGTCAATGCAATATTTGAAAATAGAACTCTTTGACAATAATTATGTAGCTGTACAAAATCACAGAAAATAGTTTGTTTTCATCTCGCTATCACTTGTTTTTATATTGTAGCGTCATACATTCTTAGTGGTGGGTGAGAGCACCGGTGGGTTAATGGGGGTGACCCTGCCTTCTGATTTAGGATAAGAAGGTCGTGGGGGCGAATCCGGTCGTGCACCAATTAATTTTTCAATTCGAAAAATTTATGTGCATTGTGCGTAATACCAGTGATCTCAAGAAACCAATGGCTTACTTAGCTCCGCACGTATTGACTATGTCTTTCTTGTGGATAAGGTCAACTAAGCTGTGAGGATGGTACGGGTGGTGGGCAAGCCTACACCATCTAAGAATCCTGTCCCAGGTACTACAGCGTCTCGTAAATAGAGATATGAGTGACAGCTTCAACTGACAATGAAAACAATTAAACACTGAAACGGTATAAAAAACTTGGATTTTCATGCAAACACTAGTAATCGAATCTTTGGATCTATCAAGATGATATAAGCTGCTGTCGAAGAGAAAAATATGTTTCCTGGGTAACTACGCATAAGCGTTTTTGAAATGGGTTTATTCGCATGAAAAAGTGCATTAATGCTAAATAAAAGCGAATTTCAATAAGCAAAAAGTATTCAAAGTATTTTTTTATTAGTTCTGGAAACTTTTAGTGCGCCCCCGTAACTGAACTTACCTACATATATTTTTGCAATAAATCGTTTGCGGTATCTGAACTCCAGATACGAGTATAATATCTCTTGAGGTTCGCGATTAGCGTAAAAGGCTGTAATTGTTGTCACCAATATTTAAAAACACAAAAAAAAAAATGTTGTGTGTTTTAAAACAAATTATTTTCCGCTGTCAACATATCTAAGCGCTTTTTAGTAATTTATAATAAGGTCTCGCAGGTGTATCTACATTTTATTTAACCTAAAACCTAATGAACAAAGACGAGTGCTCACAAGTTTTGCTAGACGCTAGCCCTTAATAAGACGTTAACTGGAAAATGACCGCAGTCTTGACGCCTCCTGATGGATGAAGGTCGAACGTGCAAATGTCGACTCACGCCGATCAAATTATAGGTGAGTATTTCATAACGTGCCGAAAAATATGCCTATAGTGCCGCTCGAGTTTCATCTTGGTCTGGAAAATCTTTTTGATTATCTTTGTGTTTCGATCAAATGCAGTTATGAGTATCTCGAAAATGAGGTCCCATTTGCCAAATACCCAAATTGGGATTGGAATACTCAAAAAGTGCAAAAGTTTTAACTACAAACAGGCCCGGGAAGTACTACCACCCACCGTACCTATTATTTCTGCCGCCAAGCAGTGATGTTCGCATTGTTGTGTTCCGGTTTGACGAGTGAGGGTGCCGGTGAAATTACAGGGACGTAAGGCTTAACAGCTGTGACCTACAAAGCAATGCTTTATTATATGGTGATGTTTACCACTAAACATCAGGTGGGCTATATACTTGATCCAACAGCAGTAGAATTTAAAAAAATGTAATATCCGCTAGCAGCATTATTCATATCAAACTTCAATTTCAAAGTCGTAAAAATCAAATAACAAAAGCGCAGTTTATAAAAAAGCAACACACCAAATTAACATCGACTTGTTTGCGAAATTACCTCAACCAGTAAAAAAGTAAGCGTCGTTTAAATAGAAACTACGGTCATAATCGCCTTGAAATAAAGAGCAAAATTAACAAAATAAATAGACGGCAGATGATGGTAGGTGGCGAGTAATCCCTTTATCGCTTTATCCCGCGCGGGCTGATCTCGCAGCCGCCAGTTCCGGTAGATAAACTGCTGCTGTTTACAACCTGAGCCCATCGATTACTGACCTATCTATAATAAATAAATTGAGTAAAGTTTTGTTCTTACTCATATTTTGTAAAAAAAAATAGTTAGCGTAGGAATGGTTAGGTCAGGTTCGTAGTAACATTAACCGCTGCTGGAGCAAAGGTTATCGACTGACCAGCCACGAACTGAAAGATGGAAACGAATACCTTTCGTCAGTGAAGTCATGATTTCTCACTAAATTTGACGATTTAGAAATACGATTGGCTACGTGTTCGTAAAACTACGGTACTTAATAATTAATCTTATTGAAGTTTAATATCCGTTCGACTTAATAACCACGACTACGCGGATACTATGGTAGACAACAGCAAACGCGTTTTTTATTTGTGTTGTTTTTTTTTATTGTTTATCACAGGATTTTGCAAAGTAAACAATTATGATTTAAACCTTTACTAATCAATTATCTAGAAAAAATTAATGAATGTAATAATTTCATGTGCATTAATTTTCTCGCAACTTTATACTCAGTGAGACTCGTGCTTTGGAGAGCGAGGAAGTCATTATTTTTTTCAACACATTAAAACCACGCCGAAGGCTACGGCCGCTTCACGAACGAGTATACGAGGAAATCATACGATATACGAGTAGGTCTACCTTTATATTTCGATAAATGACACCAAACTGGGCTGCACTACAAAGTTATTCCGTGATTTAATTTCCTTTCCGTAAACGTATATAACAACTTTACAGTCGTATAATTCAAAATTTAATTAATCTACCGAGAGAATAAAGTGATTAAAAAATCTCTGTAGCAGCTTTGACGATTTGACTTGAAAGTATGTTTGTTCGAGTATAATTTTCTAACTGTTGATGTTTATTTTCTCTAAGGCCCAATTCTCGTAGCGAATTATCATCAAATTCAAGATTCGATCGTGTCAATCTCTAAATCCTATTCTTTGAAATTGTCACTTCGGGAAAAAAAGTTAGGCAGTCTCTGGGGACTGCCAAAAAGTATACATATACAGAAAATACAGACAATATTTTATATATTCTGAATATTTCTGAATTTGAATATATTTTATATATTTATATTATTATATACAGAATATACAGAATACATTACAGCTCATTAAAAGCGTTTGGTGACGAAGACACGAGTTCCATGATTTTTGTTCACCCAAAAAGTGTTCAACGCTCCTAAAGAAGTTTTTACCTACTTCAAAAATGAAATAGCATCACGACTCTATTTTCCAAACACGGTAGATATCCTCTCAGAACTCTTATTACCACTCGAATACTTCGAGAATGTATGAGAGGGGTAGTCAGAGGTACGTCCAGATATTACATTTGCTACATACACACATTTTGCTTTACTTAATCATCCGTTTATTTATGAAAACAGCGCGCATGATAGCCTGTCAGTAATTTAAAATAGCACAAAACAGTCTCTATATTAAGAGTGAAACACCACCTTCGTTTCTATTCAACCGCTTTATTGTTACACTATGCCTTGAATGAGCCCTCACTTCCACCCCGGCCGCCCAAGAGCGGCGCTGTTACGCCATTTGTAACAATTTGTCCGCAGCCGATCGGACGATGTCGGAGGCATGCCGTCTTCGACAAACAATGCATGGGGAAAACAGAATTATTTATTGCAATTTCAAACGAAGATTGTAGTAAACGTACATTTAGAGATTCGTACGATTAATTTTGTGAAGGAAATATAGATGGAGAAGAAAGCTCATTGTACCGACTAAAAACGTTATATTATTACTACACTAGACTAGACTACAACAGGAAATTTTTATCACTAACTTCTTTTTTTATAAGTATTGCTGATGGAACGAGCATAGCCCACCTGATGTTAGTGGTTACCATATAACAAAGCTTTGCCTCGCAAGTCTCGTTTGTAAGGAACGTGCTACGATGCACTGCTTTGCATCCATTAACCTGAGATATACATGCGTTACGCCTCATAAGTATATAATTTCACCGGCTCCCACACCTTTCAAGCCGGAACACAGCAAGCTTCTGAACGGCAGAAATAGGTGTGGTGGTAGTACTTCCTCGAATGAGTTCTACACTAAGAGTTCTACAACTACATCTACTATGTCGATAAATAAATATAAGATGCAAGAAAGTAGGTGAAATAAAATATGAGCCCAAACAGTACATTCCGGTCCGAGTGAGTACTCAGAGTGGCAGCCTCCCAAGTCCGTACTTGAAGTTCCCTTGAATTAATTATAAAGAAAAGCTGAAAACTGTGTCCTTTGTAAAGTACATGTTTATGCGATGTCTACGTACATACAGCTGTGCTGAGTGTCAGAGCTCTAACAGTAAAGCTTTATTAAAATTTCTCTTCCAACTTCAGACGACGTAGTTTAATAATGCATGAAATTATTTATCAACTCGAACTTAACAAGTCTGTGCTATATTTATTCGTAAGTGCAGTCAACTTTCTTATGAAACGGGAAATACGAAGTGCCTAGTGTCTATTTAAAACCCCTTATCTATGCGAAAGACGGTGTAATTATATCAACGTTGCACCAGGCTTAATAGTACCAGGGTATTATATCTTTGTATTGACCTAGGTTCCGACTGATATATCCCTATGCTACTGCAAAATGTAGGTATGTGCTAAACGTAATATTTTTTTTTTTTATAATAATAATGCTGGACAGTCCACACAGCATCATCTAGCCCCAAGCTAAGCAGAGCTTGTGTTATGGGTAGGTACTAGATGACTGATATACTTAATACAATACATTACATATATAGATATTTTTTATTATACATAGAAAATACCCAGAACACCCGGAATAAATATTTGCAGATCGTACAAACATTTATCCCGAGGCGGGAATCGAACCCGCAACCTTCTGCGTCGCAGGTAGACATTCGCCCACCGCGCCACATCGGTCGTCAATATTTGGACGTTCTCTGGCTACTCCCATTAGACATTAACTCATTTAACCTTATTAGGATGCACAATATTTTACTTACCAACATTGTAATAAACCTGTTTTATGATAAATATCTACAACTTAGGCCTGGTTTTAGTAAGGATTTCACCCGGGGATAGTGTAACTTTCTAACGGTGAAAGAATTTTTTAAATCAGCCCAGTAGTTTTGGAGCCTATTCAATGCAAACAAACAAACAAAAATCAAATCTTTTGTCTTTATAATGTTAGAGTATAGATAAAAATAAATACATCAAAGAATCTTGAGTCGGCACTACTTGGTACTAAGAGAGCTTATAGGATATCTACCGCGCTCGGTGATTCAAGTCGTGCATTATAGACAATACAAAACCACACAACACAACACATTTTTAGATTATGTTTAGAATATGCTAAGAATGGAGTTTAAAAAAAAAATCCCCTAGAGTGCAGCCAGCTGGGGTTTAAATTTGTATGAAAATAGCTTTACCCGAGCGAAGTCACGTCCGACTCCACTAGTCATAAATAAGTTATAGGCAGTTCAGCGTACTAATGCGTGCACTGGCTGATAGACAAGTATATTAGTTACGGTCCACACGTAAGCAAATCTAAGAGCACTCTACACTCTACAGAAAATATTTCTCGGTTAGAAGTTGTAACCCCAACACTGGGGTTACAACTGGACAGCGGGACAGATGGCCTGATAGCAGGACTGTCCCGACCAAAGCGGATCGTATGGTCATGTTAGTCATGGGTCACTGGCGAATAACCCGTAAACCCATAATCCGAATCCACACCGGGGCCCCACTGCGACGTCTCATAATACTGTAATCTTTTGTATGAAATCCTCATAATAATATACTCATCGATACTCAATTCAGAACAGTTGATCAACACAAAATGTAACAGCATCATGACTTTAACCTCTAGGCACGGTAGACACCCCCTAAGAACTCTCAGTACCAAGTAGTAGTAGTAGATATTCTTTGTAGATCAAAGAAAGCATTGACCTGTAAATTTATTACCAATAAATAACTATTGACTATTGACTATTGTACCAACTCAAGATAAGGGGTAGCTCGAGGTATGTCCAAATGTTACAGTTACAGTACCTATACGATTTTACAGAGGGCAGAACATCGAAGCCCTCACACATTATTGAGTTGAAATGCCTGTTCAGTACACAGTCACCGTAGCCGAAATCGGTTAGGACGTAATAATAATAATAACAGTTTTACAGTTCGTATATTCCCACTACACCACCAGTGCTCCCATTGCTGAGGAATGCGATGATATATAGCTAGACCCTGATTGCACGTCTAGTATATTTAAGCAGGCGGCCGAGTTCCCGCCGGCTGGGAAACAATGCGCCAAGCACTTCCTCAGAACAGCTTAATTCTGATTAAAACGGCAACATCGATCGGAACTTAGGCGTCGAGTAGTTAAGCACCGCCGCGGGCTCCTCTGGTACAGCCAACGTCAGAAATTGATAAATTTTTCAATTATTTTCATCATTATATGCATAAAGAAGTTTACTAGGCCTCTATCATACGTTTAGAACGATTTAGAGTTATCCACCGAAATCCTTTCTACAAGATTTCTACAACGACGTCAGTGCTCGAATGTCGTCCTACGCTTCGTGTTCGAGTTCGTGGTCGCCATTCATTACAAATATAGACACAGCACACAGTGCCATCTAAACCACAGTTAAGCAAAACCAGATAGGTAGTGAAAAACATACTACATTACATAACATTAACATGCCAACCCTTAAGGATTAAGGGTATGCGTTTTCTTCTTATGTTTTAATTATAATTTGTATTAAATACTTTTGAAACTTATTGCGTTTTATATTTTAACTTTGAATACTATAAAAATGAATCTTCATCTGTTTTTGATATTGACTGTACCTACCTAAGCGTCGGAATAAATTGTTGATGCGCGCGCCTCACCGGCTCACATCAAATATGCAGCACACTCCTAGAGTGGCCAACTCCGGCTTCTGTCCCACACAGTACCTACACACCCGAAATGGAATCTCGATGCTAGTTTGACAGCCTGACACGGCAGGCACAACGAGACATGACAACCACTCTACTAACTTACAAACTATTTCGATCCTATTCGTCCGCGGTCCGCGTCCAATGTTCTGACAAAAAGAATATTTTTGAATCGAAAACTAAATTCCGTACCGACTTGTAAACAGCTAGATTTTTTTAAATAAATAGATCATTCGAGCCTAAGCAAAGATAGAATTATTTTATTAACAATGGAATAAAAGCAATTTGACTGCGAAATCCCGAACACAACAGCACTTTTCAATAGCAAATCCTTAATTAAATTCGGTAGTAGCCAAATTGTGTCAACAGTCGTATAGTCAACAATAAATGGAGTAGATCGATCGCTGCCACGTGCAGTCTGCAACCTCGGCCCGCAACGTGACAGCCGGCCACGTGAGTCTCGTTACACTTAGCCACGGACGAACAAACCTCTAGACTCAAACCTGCTCTTATTATAATTGTGAAAGTTTGATGTTTGGATATTTGTGACGCCACAATAGCTGGACTGACCTAAAACGGGGAATTCGATCACCCGTAAGCTACTCGTAATAATCTAGTTTTTTTGTTATCATTTTTGTATGATCATAAAGTTGAAGTTACCGTAAACTTTATATTAAAACAGTAAAATTTGCAGTGGTAGCATCAGTTTCATGCGCTTTAATTATTAATATCAAATAAATCACATCAAATCAAAGTGATCTCATTCACTTTGATTTGATGTCCTTGAGACGGCACTGAGGCACTGAGGCACTGATTTTTGTACCGTGTGAGGTGTTGAAGGTACTAGAGAGTGGCGTAGGTACTTGTTTAACTATTCATTCATTCTGTCTACCGACAGTCTAGACACAACCATGGACAGTAATGATTTTTTTTGCATGTTTTTACAAACGTTTGATTGTAATCTCACTTTTGATAATTTTAATTGATAATGCAATCGATAATATGCTATTATTAAGGTACTTTGTTTTAAATGTAGCAGTTTCGTTGTATATAGGTTTGGAAGTGACCAATTATTTATTTAATAAGTTCATTATTAAATTGTATCATATGTGTTTTTCCGGTTGTGTGACATTGTCTTGTTAGTGTCTATCCTAAAATTATGTTATTTTGTAGTTTGATGTAACGTATACCTCTGAGCTTTCTGACAACAAAATTATACCCACTTTTCAATAAACAGTTACATATTATGCAAAATGAAAAAGGTAAATATAATGTTACTCGTTATGAGTGTTTAACTTCAGACCTCTAGTAGAACTTTAACTCGTAGTGCATAATATCTTAGCTTAATTATGCATATTAGGTAGGTCCCTATATTACTTTTTACTGTAACGACGTAATAATGGTTTTACGCAGTTACTTGTGTTGTGTACCTACTCATTCTCATTTGTAATACTAGCTACTTGTTGTTAACAAATATTGAATTTTTATTTTATTTCAACTAATATAGTAATTTTAAGGATTCCAATATTAGGTTAACCCAATATTGGAACCATTAAAATTAGCCAATATTGACGATGCTTTTCACGTAACTTAGGTAAGGTTTTCCGACCAAAAACATGCAAAAAATAAAATAAATAAATAAATAAATAAATAAATAATGCCGGACGATCCACACAGCATCATCTAGCCCCAAGCTAAGCAGAGCTTGTGTTATGGGTACTAGATGACTGATATACTTAATACAATATTATATTACATACATAGATATTTTTTATTATACATAGAAAAAAAAAAAAAAAAAAAAAAAAAAAAAATTGATAATCGCTCCTTACACTTTATACTTTGATAATTATACAGAAAGGACAGTACTTGTAAATTGTAACCACCTGCAGCTTAGCTTAACATAATTCAGCATAGCTGCCTAGAGCTTTGCTACAGTACTCGATTATGAATAAAGCGGTGTCCATGGGTAGGTTAGTCCACGCTCACTACTCACCATAGGCTTCTTTTATTCACTTTGTCATCGTTTCCTGGTAACGAAACAGCGTCAAACTTTCATCAGTGGGGAGATATTTTCCAGGGTTATTATGTAAATAAGAATTTCTAAGTTTATCTATGATAAAAGTCGGCATAGGTTATTTAAAAGTTTAGACTATCTTAAGTTGTGTATTCATAGTTTTAGATTGAATTCGGGGCGTTAAGCAAATTTATATAACAGTAAAACTTGCCTCTGCATTAATAATAGATATCTTATCTATACCAATTGTAAAAATCTTTGTCCTGACTGACTGACTGACTGACATATAGACAACGCATCACTTAGTTATACCACGGGCCGTAGAAGAAACTTAAAATCTCTAAGGTGCAATAGTCTTTGTGCGTGTGGGGGTTTACTTACCAAGAAAGGAATTCTTGAAATTCACCCCCTGAACGAGCACAGCAGGGGCTAAAGCTTGTATGAAACTAACACCACGCGAGTAATGTCACGCGCGTTTCGCTAGTAAAAATTTTAGTGAATGTTATCAGTAGTAGGTCTTACACCCTGGCATACAGTACCACAAAACGTGCTTGTAGTAGGTAACTTATATGTAGGTATGAAAGGCAACATTAGAGCTTGGGACCATTGAACAAATTGGAACAATTAGTTCACATTAGGCTGAGCTGCCACTAACATCCGCATTGTGATGGAGAAACAATTACAATGCTATCCGTTCATTATATGAGCTGGGATGTATCACATGTGACACGTCACTGTACGATGATTGATGGCCTCTCGTGCATGTCCAGGCCAAGGAACTTGTTGACTTTATAACATAGCTTATAAATAAATGCTACTGAATATAGTATACTAGTGGAAACGCGTGTGACTTCGTCCGTGTGAAGGTATTTTCATATAAACTTCAACCCTCGCTGTATCTCAGATGTATTTCAAGAATTCCTTTCTTGGTGCACCCCTACGCAACATGACAAATCTACCCTAAAAATGTTAAGTTAGTGGTTTAGGCTGTGCGTTGTCTATACGGCAGTCAGTTAAGGCAACTTATTAAGTGGTATAAATTGAAAAAGGTAGTGCCTAACAAGCAATGTGTGTTGTTTGCCGTAGTTTTATGTTTTTTGAGACTGTTTTCTAGTAAAAAAGAAGTAAAGTTATAAGCTTTTGTACCTGAGTCGTTTCAAATTCCAGGGAAGTTTGCAAAGCAACGAACAAATTATTTCTACTTGCAACGATGTTCCATACTCATATTAAAAGTCGTTATAAAAATAATCTTTTGATTTTCGTTTGACAGTTATCGCTCTAAAAATATCTAGAGAATACTTCTACTGCGCATCACATAAAGCATATTTCTTTCACAGAAATGTATCTGATTATCCACAAACATGAAGATTAGCACACCAACTTACTGCGGAATGCGGTACTTTCGCGCAGGCTCAATCCAATTCGACAAAAAGTCATCAAAATGAAGAGTTTATTTTCTGACAATAACAGCACATTTTGCTGGCTCGGTTTTGTAGAGATAAGCCGTAACTCCGTGTATATTTCAATATAATAACTCCCGTATAAAATGGCACCTTGCCAGCAAAGTGCAAGTATGTGTTGCAAATCCCTACTGACTAGGGCACGTCCAAGCCAAATGATGTGATACTGTGCCCGTAATGCTGAGCGCTTGCTTACAAATTAAGGTTTTGAAAACCGGTATTTTGTTTCTATTTTGGGCAATTTTAATAATTTCTTCGATCATTAAACTTTATTTCTTAGTCTATAAAGCTATTCGTCCCAAATTTAGCAGTCGTTAATCTGTGGTATAGGCCTTGGGGCAACGTACAATTCTTAGGCTCAAAAAACCTTACAAAATAAATAAATATTAGTGGTCATTTCACATAATACCTTCTAGTGCCAAAGTAAGCTTCATCTAGTTAACTGTGACGACGTTTCCGTAAGTAACGAGTTAGAACACTTCACTAGACGTAGTCCATTTTACTTAGTATTTAAGTACTAAAATTACGCTTATTAAGAAGTTAAATTAAAATAAATCATGTGTGGAAACGCCTCTTTATCTTTTTTTTTTTTTTTTTTTTTTTTTTTTTTCGAACGGACTAAAATGCTGGTATAATCGCCTAGCGATTTCCGACAGCGTTACCGGGCTACTGGCGAGCGCAGAAGGCGCTACGCCATTACAAAATTGGTTTTGTTGGCAACGAGCACAAGGGCACCACTTAGGTACGGACCTCGGCTTGGGCTGTTGCCGGAGAAGGGAGCTACGGAGAGACTCTTCGCCCTGAAGGGGCGTTAACGGGGAGACGTCTTCGACCCCGCCGCCGGGGTCGGTGTGATTGTGGAGTGTTTCCTGTGTCCGGACTCGATGAAGCGACCTCCGCCGCATTCGCGGCGGTGATCGTGTCATCTGGGTCACCTAAAACGTGTCTAGGTCTACGGAGGGTACGTTTAACGGGCGGATCTACTGAATAATCGGGTAGCGAGTTAATTAAGGGATTCGGATGGTGGGGAGCCGAATCATAAAACCGCCTGGAGGCGCGTTTCATGAATTCGGCTATAGATTCGAGTTCGAGATCTCGATGAAGATCGATATTACGCATGTACCACGGGGCACCCGTGATAGTGCGCAAAAATCGATTTTGAACTACTTGGAGGGGTTTTAAATTGATCGAATGAGCGAACGCTACGGAGGCGTAAGTCATGATAGGTCGTATGCAAGTTTTGTAAAGCGTCAACTTATTTCTAAGAGACATTTTACTCTTCTTGCATACGAGTGGCTGAAGGCGCGAAAGAATAAATTTGGCGCGGTTACGTACAGTGCGTACGTGTTTGGCAAAGGATAGACGACAATCAAGGGTTACGCCTAAGTATTTAGCTGACTTCACCCAGGGAATGGGTTCGTCAAAGAGAGTGACGGATCTGGAAGGATTACGGTTACCCTTTGAAAAGTACACGGCGGCACTTTTCGTCGGGTTAACCTCTATCCGCCATTTACGGAACCATGCACCTAGTGCATCGAGAGCCTTCTGCAGCCTTATACACACCCGATCGGCGTTCCGATCGGATGTGTACAGGGCTGTGTCATCGGCAAATAGGGCTATTTCCACCTGATGGGTGCGAGGGACGTCGCTGGTGTACAGCGTATATAGGAGGGGAGAGAGAATGGATCCTTGAGGGACACCAGCTCTGATAGGTCTAGGGTCCGAAAGGGTACCCTCTACGCGATAGCGAAAGCTTCGATTGAGTAAAAAGTCTCGTAAGATTAGCACGAGCCTGTCTGGCACTCCGAGTTTGGATAGCTTGTAAATCAAGCCATTGTGCCAGACCTTGTCGAAAGCTTTCGCCACATCGAGAAAGATTGCACCAGTATCTGCCGGCCAGGTATGGTGAAATCGAGAGAGCACGTGCTCCGTGATGCGGAGCACTTGCTGGGGACAAGAGTGTCTAGCTCTGAAGCCAAACTGCTCATCGGGTAGGATTTTGAGCTCGGTAACGTGGGACCAGAGACGATTCAGAAGGAGTCGCTCGTAGATTTTCCCCAGGGAACTGAGGAGACTGATGGGGCGGTAGCTAGAAGGCTCTGTAGCCTTTTTGCCTGGTTTGGGGATGCCAATAACGGTGGCTTCCTTCCAAGAGTCGGGGAAAGTGCAAGTTGCCATAGCCGCATTGAAGATGCTGACTAGGAGGTAAATAAGGACGGTGGGGAAATTCTTAAGCACCCTGTTGCTGATGCCGTCAGCACCAGGGGCTTTTCTCGGATGGAGACCCTTGATAATCGTCTGTACCTCAGAGGCTTTAATCAGGGGAAGAGGAGGAGCGCTAGGGGGCTGAGAGACTAACCGTTCGACTTCACTGTCCACCGTAGCGAGGTGTTCAGGGTCAACGGGAGCGAGACTAGGGGAGCATTGCGATTCGAGGCTTTCTGCTAGGCAGTTGGCCTTTTCATCGTCTTCGAATGCGGGGGTCTGATTGGGTCGGGAAAGAGGGGGCATAACGGAGACGTTGTCGGCTTTCATGGATCGAGCAAGCGTCCAGTAAGCCAGATGGCTTGGCTCGATCCCGGAGAGCTTTGCGTCCCACCGTTCGTCCCTAAAGTCGCGGATTCGATTCTTAAGATTCCGTTCCACTACACGATGCCTATGCCGGTTAAGGTCGGAAGGCCAACGGCTATACCGACGGATCGCGGCATTCTTCTCCGTGATCAACCGTCTCACATCATCTGGCAGAGCCCAGCGGTGGTCACCCGCCGCCGGTACCTGTTTCGACAGTCCGCTTACAGCGGTAGTGACATGGTTGGTCAGGGAGTCGACGGCAACGGTAATGTCATCGGGGGATAAAATATCGTCAGGGATCCTATCCAAGCTGGGTGAATGTATAGACCCAAGAGCTTTCTCGAGTTTATGCCATTGCATCACAGTCTTGGTAGGAGGGGTCGAGACGGGAGGGGAGCCTAGACGCATGAGGACAGGTCGATGGTCTGACGTCAACTCATGTAGCGTTTCTATAGAGTGTAACCGGAGAGTTACATTCTTAAGCAACGCCATGTCTAGGGTGTCGGGTCTATACCCAACAGTAAAGGGATAATGAGTGGGAGTCATCGGAGGGATGACATCGAAGTTAAGGGCATCGGCTGCGCTCTCAAGACGCCTGCCGTTCGGGGTAGTGACGTGGCAATTCCACATGATATTTTTACTGTTGAAGTCTCCAGCCAGAATGACGGAGCTTCCCAGACTAAAGAGTGAATTTAAATCGCTTTCGAGCATGGTCTTAGATGGGGGAAGATAGCAAGAGGCTATGATGATCGATGGATGACCGGTCATCGCTAGCCTGCAGACAGAGGCTTCTAAATTGGACAGGGGAGGGGTGTCTAATGGGATGCAATGCAGAGACCTTTTGAAATAGATCAGGGTGCCGCCTAATCTTTGGCCTATTCTGTCATTGCGGATGGATTGGTAGTTAGCCATTCGGGGGATTTTAATAGAGGGCTTTAGGAATGTTTCCTGTATTAACATGATATCGACTTGATGACGGGTCAAAAAGTCGTGAACTAAGTCGCGTTGATTTTTTAAACCGCTAGCGTTGAAAAACGCTACGGTGACGGAATGGGGTTTTAGTCTCTCCTTTTGTACTAACATATTGGTTTTTTGTTTTGTACGCGGGAGGGGGAACGGAGGGACCTAAGCAGTTGGTCGTTTTGGGCAATGTAATTAGCAATTTGTATCGGATCACGTAAATTTTGAAGATTTCTAGTGAAATCATTGACTTGATCGGAGTAGTGGCCTTCTCCGTATCCAAAACCGGGTGGGTAGCTCGACCAGGAGGGTCGGAGGGCTACAGGCGGGGAGCCGTACGCAGGCATGAACGGCTGCTGGGGTCGGAGGAGGGGAACTGCCTGACGGGCAAAGTTGGAGGTAGGGAGGGGACGGCTCCACGCATTGTGGGACGGGACTGGCGCGGGTACTACAGTCACCTTAGGGGTGGACTTGGAGTACTGCGGGGTTTTGGGAGGCGCTACGCGCTCGGGCGTCCTCTGTGCCACCTTTTTGTTCACTCTGGGGGCCATGGGGCAGCCGCGATAGTTCGCGGTATGTCCCACAGCCTGACAGAGCACACAACTAGGCGGCTCAGGTGCGTCTCGAGAGCGGTTGCAGTCAGCGGTGCCGTGGTCACCCAGGCACTTGACGCAGCGCGGTCGGGAGAAACAGTTTCGCGCAGAGTGGCCATAAAGTTGGCATCTGTGGCATTGGGATGGGGTGCCGTTACGGTGAGGAGTCTCTACCGATAAGCCTGAGAGGCCGTTGACGGCTTTGAGGTTAAAGATGGCCTTGCCCTCTTTAGTTAGGTCAAGTACGACTAGTACCAGATCAAAGGTCTTCTTTGATCTGGCGCCGTACATGCGATGGACTTCCCTGACGGGGAAGCCCTGCAGGAGGAGGTCGGCCTTAATCACCTCCGTAGAGTGCTCCGCAGGGAGGCCACGGATGACGACACGCAGAAGGCGTTCGTCTTCGAGCGCATAGGTGTGGAAACCTATGCGTTCGTTACGGAGCCTCTTTATCTGAAGCCACATGCATAGTTAATAGTCGATTAGCAACCGGCAAATTGTTCCGATCAGCCAATGCGGTGGCGTTTCACATACGTGATAGTACCTACACTCACTACCCATGCCCTCGCAGTATTACGGCGTTTCTTTATTTGGAAGCACAGCGCTCCTCGTAAAATGTGGAAAACATAAAAAGATCCACGCAGAAGTTCAAGCTGGCAATTTGTGCCGCAACATTGTTATACAAGTGCAGGGAAAAACTTCTTAGATACACGTGCTGCAAAAATTGTTTGTCTTGCTTGAATTTTTCGCATTTATTCCAATTTAGACTGGAATTAATAATTTACCTACGTACCGACTACTTACGAGTACCTACGAGTGAGCTGAACTGAAACATTCATAGGATGTTTTCTTTGATGGTCATGATCTCAACACTCACAAAGGGTATTTTTTATCACTTCCGTAATGGAAACCCTTTACACGTGAATCTGTATTAAACATTCATACTATATAGCTGTGAAATAAGAGTGAACATATTCTACATTTCACTCCAGGGCTTTGGCTAAAACAATTTACACCAAAAGCACTGAAAATAAGACTTCGAATAGCTTAGCGAAATTTTCTTGACTTCACTAGTAAAATTTTGTAAAGAAAAAGACTTTAACTATAAGGAGTTAAGGTTGATTTTGAACGGATGTATTTGAGTATTGTGCGGAGCGTAGGGTGAGGGGTGAGGGACGAAGGGCAGGTCAACGGCCCGTCCCCCGCGCCCCTGACATACCGCGACCGCGCTGCGATTGTCGCAGCCTCCAGCCGACCAGCCGGTATGTGGGACCATGTGACAAGACGTACTTATTGAAAGCTTACCTAGCCCACATTCCCATCAATATAGAATTTCCATTCTGGAAACATTCCATCATTATAAAACGAAACTGTATATCCTGCCCTAGGAATTCGTAAGGTTTTATTAAAAGCAAAAGGGCGCGGAAAATTGGAAATAATATTTTATGCCAGATACTACGAACCGTAAAAAACTGTGGTGAATATACCACTTCAATTCAATAGACGCTTTCTATGTACAATAACCGTTACAGACATTGTGCTTCCACATATATTAGCTCTACAATCTCGATTAGCTAATGGCATCGAGACGAAAACGTAATAGTAGTCCTATGAGCGTTATGGCAGGATCGCTCTCCTGTGCTGCTTACTGATATATAAAGAACTTTATTCAGTCTTTAGTGCCTGCCGGACACCGAGTTAATTAATATAAACCAATTACTATGCTGTAGTTTCCTCATTTAGTAGGTACAGTTAGATGTACTAGAACGTATACAGTTCGTAACTTACAAAATTTCATTTGAAAGACCAACAAAAGCAATAGAAATGAAATATAAATAGCACCACGACTTTAATCCAATACCAAGTACCTACTCGAGATTTTTCAAGTATGTTTAAGGAGGGTAGTCAGAGGTACGTCCAAATAATATATTTAATACATACACACACACACATTTTAGTTAGTCAGTATTCCATACGTGATAGGTTGAAATTGAAATTGAAATTCACGGTGTTTTCCTTTACCAAAGACCAACAGCTACAGGTTAAAAAACATAACCTAATAAACATTATAATATAGCAGCTAATTACAGGACTCTCTTCATAGTGCAGTGAGGTGCAAAAACAAATTTTAAAACAGGTAACAGAAAGTTTTGGTTATAAATTGTTGTCACACTGTTACAATAAATATTTACACGGCAAATTCTCTAAAAACAAATGAACTCGTTGATTTTTAAGTTTTTGTTGTATAGCAGTTTATTGTAAAGCTGTGATACCATTTTGAATCATATGAACTATAGTGCAGCTGACTATACCTTCTTTGAAAGCGTTTGGTGTAATTTTATTAGACCATACTAAACACTATATTATCTGTCATCGCAAAATAATAGAGACGATACAAGTACGCAATCAGACCCGACAACATATTTACATAGTCGGAGAGAGGTATTAGTTAATTGCAAGCAACTGGAACAATGCCAGATATTCAGGGCTGTGGTCCATAAGCACTGCTTTTTGGGCTTTAAATGCTTGGTTCATTAGCTGAAAAACACTATTATTTTCAATGGGGAAATTGCTGTCCGTGAATTCAGCACTAGCTTTCTTGTAACCATAATTAGTGAACTTGGCTTACAAAGTTTTTAGCTTATGATTAGCTAGCGAAACGCACGTGACTTCACTGCATAAAGTTATTTTTATACTAACTTTAACCCCTGCTGAACCCGTTTGGGGTTGAATTTCGGGAATTACTTAGTACACCTCGCACCAAGGTGAGTATACACCAAAAATTTGTCTCTATGACCAGTGGTTTAGGCTGTGCGTTGTCTATAAATCAGTCAATTATGGCAAAGATTGTTATAGTTGGTATAGGTATAGATTCTAACTATAAGTCTGGGTATTTTGGTATTATAGGTTTCCAAACATTAATAATACCCTGGTGGCTCACAGTTTTTTCCTTGATTTAGGATTCGCCACTACCACTACTTATTTATGTGACTTCTGGGTATTATTTACATTTCAAAGGTTTTAAGTATAGTGAGGGACGTTGCGAGGTCTCAGTTCGGAGAAACCCCGTTAGATAACCTAAGCGATAGTATCGTGAGCGTGGGTCGACTCGAGGCTGGTTGACACTGCGCTATCGACGCGATCGTTCCCGCTCGCCTCTTCAGTTCTAGGTCAAGCAGCTATGACCGGTGTTGTCACGAATCTACTCATCACCACATCACCTATATTCAAAAAACTTATATAAATAAATATGTTATATTTTTTGCTTACTCAGCATGCATAATGTGGTAGGATACACGGAGCCTTTGTATCTAAAGGTGGGTTATCTCCACTAGGCCACCACGGGGCGCCATTCCAGTTTCTAGGTCAATCGGATTGCGACCAGTGTAGCTTTCACGGATCACACCACTCGTTTGCATCAATTTATTGAACGCCTAAATATTTTACGATCGAAATGCAATTCCGATGCGCTTTTGTTCCTATTGACTGCGTGTTTATGCATGCTGTTTTACTGAAGGCAATTTAAGTTCACCTTGATCTCTGTTTTATTCGATTTATTTAAGAACTTCTTTCTTTGGATAAGAAATATGATTACTAATGTATCTTGCAGATCATTAATTAAAGCAACGATAATATCAATAATATTATACCTTCAAATAATTAATGCTGCTGATGTCAAAGCGACGTCGTTTGAATGTAGCATGTACAAGAGAAATAAAGTATTACCATAAATAAATAAATTGTCTAGGCATATAGAAATTGAAAAAAGCTCACAGCAAATCGAACGATCCAAAACCGAAATTTAGATAATCTTGAAACACCAAAAGGCTGTAAATCAATTCAATAGGTTGTTGACGAATGTTGCAAGCGACTTGAGGCTTGTATCAAAAAAGGTGAGTTTTACGAATTTCGCATCGTCAAGTTGTTTGACAAGTAATCCGGGCGCCGCGCGCATTGTTGCCGGCTCAAGTGAACTCCACGGTTATTACGAGTCGTGAGAGCCTCCCTGCTTATACCATATTTTCAAAAGTACATTGATGTTACCCACTGCCCAAGTTGCCACTCGACTTTGCCACCTTCTAAGGGATATTTTTTATCTGCTCTCATTTCAGGGCTCTGTACACGAAGGATGCTAACTGGGCCCTTATAATAAACTTACGTGGAAGTACATGTATATCTATCTATACCCATCATAAGAATTTTGTCTTGTCCCGACTGACTGACTGAATAAACATATAAAATAAACATGTACCTAGATCGTATTGAACCCTAACTGAACGTTTAAAAGATTCAGCAAAAAAACGCGATACTTTGTCATGTGTCATTTTCAAACAAACTTCAACCCCTGCTGTAACCGTTGAATGTTGGGAGTAGGTTTTTTAGTACAGTCAACTGCACTAGAATATATACAAATCGTAAGTTTCACAACGGTATTACAGCATACCAATGACCTCTTATACCTTAAAAACTAAAAAGTCATGAAATTAGTTGATGAACTCACTTATTTTTTAAATAATTGTCATGTAAATACTTTAAGCATCGCTGTGAAACCATTTTGAAAGTTAAGAATTGTATACATTCTAGTTCAGCTGACTGTACACCACGCATCTAGATGACCTCAAAAATTACAAGTCTCTTCGACCAGTGATTTAGGTTGTTTCTATACACACTCTCACCGCGATAACATCGCCGTGTGGAGATACGTGCTAAGAGAAAATATAGAAATACGTGGCACAAAGATCACCGCGATTCTCTCGCTCGTGGAGATGGCCTTTAAGGGATAATCTCTGAATCTACTAAACCGATTTTGAAAATTATTTTACCAATAGAAAGCCACGTTATTTTTGAGTGTCATATATTAAGACGAAAAATTAAAAGTAAAAATGTTTACCGCCAGCTAGTAGTGAAGGTCAGTTAGTCACTAAATAATCTAATAATCACTAAGTAAATTTCCTAAAGCCTTCAAAAAGTCCATAATACATCCCATACATAAGGGTGGGTCCAGAGACAGTGTCATCAACTACAGACCGATCTCAATTCTTCCCTCGCTTTCTAAAGTTATCGAAAAACTGCTAAACAAACGACTAATCCACTATCTCGAAACCGAAAACTTACTTTGCGATACACAATATGGCTTTAGAGCAAATAAGTCGACTGAAATGGCAGTATCAAATCTCACTGATTTCATTGTTAGCAAATTAGATAACCACAAAAAATGCATCGGACTCTTCCTGGATATGGCCAAAGCCTTTGACACTGTCTCGATACCCATCCTATTAAACAAACTGGAAAATATCGGTATAAGAGGCATCGCACTCCAGCTATTTCAAAGCTATCTAACCGGTAGGACCGAACGTGTTATAATTGGTGAGAGCCTAAGTGATGATGAAGTAGTTTCTTTCGGTGTACCACAAGGCAGTATATTGGGTCCAAGTCTTTTTCTTATCTTTATCAACGAGCTATGTCTCTACACTCCTCCCAAAGGTAAAATTTTTACCTTCGCTGACGACACCGCTCTTGTTTTTGAGGGAGATACTTGGGGTCAAGCTATGTATCACGCTGAACACGGGCTTAATAACGTAATCACATGGCTTAGCAAAAACTATTTGACTCTTAACTCAGAAAAATCGAAATTCATCACCTTCACTATTTTAAAACATAATACACCCTCACTTAAACTACAAGCGCACATTTGCAACCCCATTTTTAATAACACCACCTATACCTGTAGCTGTCCACACCTAGAACAAGTATCTAATGTCAAATACCTCGGTGTCTTGCTTGACAGCCAACTGAATTGGATTCCTCAGATAGATTATATAACGTCACGCACCCGCAAGCTTATCTGGATTTTCAAAAACCTACGCCATGTTTCGGATTTTAGTCTATTAAAATCAGTCTACTATGCACTGGGGCAATCCATCTTAAGTTACTGTGTCTCCGTTTGGGGAGGGGCATGTAAGACACATTTAATAAAAGCAGAAAGAGCACAGCGATCACTGCTTAAAGTTATGACCTTTAAACCATTTCGCTATCGTACCACTGCCCTCTATAACGAATGCAAGCTGCTGTCCATCCGTAAAATGTTTATTCTCCAGTGCATAGTTCTATATCATCAAACAAATAACTTTGATCCTACCTACGGATCCTTAGTCCGTTCTTACAAGGGTAACATAATTAAATGTAACACGACTTTTGCACGCCAGCATGGATACTTCATGAGACCATATCTCTATAAAAAAATAAATAAAATTTTAAATATATATCCGTTAACTCTGTACAAATGTAAAAAAACTACACTCGTTTGGCTTTTACAACTCGACTATGAGTCAACTGAGGATATATTAATCGCACTAAAATAATTTAAACTTAACTCAATTATTAAATTAATTAATTATTTAATTTACTTAATGAATATTTTTTATTTTTTTTATTTAATGAATATTGTATAAAACAAAATCATGTAAGTACACTGATAATTTATTAGTTATTAGTTATTGTATTGCATGAATATTATTAGTATTATTATTACAAATTGTTATTATCACCTTCTAAACGGGCGGAGGGCATTGGTACGCCATCATACAGGTTTCCCTAGTTTGGGTACCAATGCTATCTAACCCATGAAAGATCAAGTATGTTATTATCAAATAAATTTCATTTCATTTCATTTCATTTCAATCTATTTGGCCACCTCGACAGCATTATCTATGGTTTTATCAAGCTCGTCTCTTTGCTTGGTGTTATTACCAGGTGTTGCTGCACCAGGGACCGGTCAGTAGATGAGTCATAGCCTGAATTAAGGCTCTGCATTTGTAACCAGTTGAAGAAGAAGGAAGAGGAATCCTGTATCTATTAGTTAACTATATATTTACAAACAATGTTGATGACGATGATGATTTGGATTTATAAACTGGGTTATTTGGCGGCGTCTCTTTAATACATGACTAAACAAGCCTGGTATAATAGGCTTGTTTCGGAATAAGTGGGTTGTGAGAGGATCTAAATATCTAATTGTAATCTTATTTGCATTTAAACCGTTGTTCCTCGATCCGCTTGGCGGAGAGCTGCTCTGTTTTGCCGCAAATCACGCCTCCATGAATTTCTTGTTTTATTGAAATTGCTATTGATTCTATTAAATAACGTTTGCTCATTTACACAATGTGCCAGGTAGGGTATTACTGATTCAAATAGATTGACAACCGGGTTTCACTTCATTTACTGTCGCAAAAGTGGGTAAAATTGAAGCATAGTGAGTTCAAATGTCCGCTTGAAATGGAGGATAACCATCTGTACTACCAGGGTATTCAATCCGGTATATGACAAAGTTGGGGCGGCAAGGACATAAGTGATCGTAGCTCCATCTAGGTTTCTAGGAGTAATATCAAAGCCTGTTCGTTAACCTAAGTTTGTTCAGTTGATCGATATATTTATTTATATTATCATAAAACCTTCCTTGTGTTCACAACAGACGTGCTCTGTAAGGCATTGTAGGGCGATTATTATTTTAAGCATAAGCTTATGTCCATGAGGAGACTGACTTTTCCAATAAATATTTGTATATATATATGTATTTCTGTGTCTGGAGTGGAAGCTATTACTTTACCAAATTTCATAAAGATCAATTTGGTGGTTAGTCGTGGAGCGTAACAGATAGACAGACAGGCACATGAGGCTTAACATCACAATACCTCAGGTTGGTGGGCGCAGGGTAATGCATCGTAGGGCATGTACCTAACGTGCGTGACATACAAGGCAATGCTGTGTTATAGGTGATGGTTACCACTAACCATCAGGTGAGCCATATGCTTTTTCCAGCAGCAGTAGACTAAGAAAAAAAAATTAACATAGATCCATTTTTGCATTTTTCAATTATATGAATTAACGCTTTGCTGAAACTGTCAGAGTTCGCTATTCTTTGTAGTAATTGATATAATCATATAATCTAGTCAATTCATACACAAGCTGTACAATAATTTGTTTTCTATAAATAAAGATGATCTCACGTTTTTCCATCACCATCAACAACCTGTAACAGTCCACTGTTAGACATAAGCCTTTCCCATACGTTTCAAGGAAGAACGATTTTGAGCCCTTTCCATCCATCGACTTCCCACGATCCGTTAATAATAGCCATGGCAAACAGTCGTTTTACCGCATTTTGTGTTAGAAAACAGATATTAAAACTAAAGTCGTCAACTAATTCAAGAGAAAAACATCAATTTAAAAAGTTACTCACTGATAAAAGTAAAGAGCGGAAGCCATGCTTAAAGTTTAACGGCAAAGTGTTGGACACGACACGAGCAAGTTCGTATCTATGGCTTAGATAAGGCTGCATGCTTTGTTATTTAAATAAAGGGGGAAATACTACTTTGTACTCTCCAAAGTTCTTTACTCTAAGGGTTATTTAAATCATATACAGGATATTATATGATCTGAGTAGATCTATCATTTTTGGTTGAAATCGTTTTTTAAAAGATTTTTTTAAGTTAAACTAAAACAAAAAACTGATGCTCGGCGTTTTACCTTCCAAGTACGTTTACTGAGAACGCAACAACACGAAATAAACAATAACAATGCATAAACTATATACTACTAGCTGTTGTCCGTGACTTCGTTCGCGTGGTTCGATTTATTCCGACTTACATAACTCATATCGTTATATTTTGAATAATCTACTAATCAATATCTTTATATATAGCCTATGTGTTATTCTGACGTGTAAGCTATGTTATGACAGTTTCATTAAAATCAATTCAATAGTTTTTGCGTGAAACAAACATACAAACTTTCGCGATTATAATATCAGTACGGATGTATAATCAATAGAAAAAAATACAGTGAAACAAAAATAATACCTGCTAAGCTAAGGTATGAAACGTGACAAAATTGTATCTACTCGTTGTCTCTTGCAAAATACTGAACGTGTCTAAGAACTGCTATCACCAGAAACTCATTTTGTTCTATTAAATAGAGACTTATAAGTTGGGTTTACAAATTTTAACATGTGCACCAATACAAAAAAACTCTTATTAGACGTGACATAAGAGACAAAGCAAAAAATTTTGCATCGTATAGCCGCACCCTAACTCACATTGCACATCTTAGCCCGACTGGATCGAAGTCTTCTCGGTGTTGCTACGATAAATGCTACGAGTGCTACGGCGTAGTAATTCCTTTAAAAACAGCTGATACAATACAATAATTGTAAAAGTAGTAAAGATTCTGTGTAATTTTATAAAACAAGAGGTCACTGACCCGATAATTATATCTTTGACGTGTATTTTATTTATTTAGAGTGTGGAGAATAGATCATATCACTGGTGACACACACCGGTTATAGACTTTCGTCTTGAGGCTTTGCAGTAACTGTGACGAGAAGATGCGCCGTAAATTTCCTAACGCCATGTATCGGAAGTTAATTAGATGGTTAGATAGCTAGTGCTACTCATACTAAACTTATATCAGTGTGCTTAAACACAGCTGCGCAAGAGCCTAAGTGGATTTTACTAAGAATACTGAGCTGGACTTTCTCAGGCTGATGATGCTGAAGTTACATTTTTACCAATAAACTCATAGTCATGCTCGTACGACCCCGATGGACCACAAGAAAAATATTATGTCGTTCCCAAGAGTTTCAAAGTGCTACGAATACGTGCTACGGCGTAGCCAGTCTTACCGAACGCGGGGAAGCCGGAAGGTGAAGTGGTGCAGAATGGCTGATATTGCCCGAATTCATAGCAAATATTCGCTTGACTTATCCCAAAACAAACAAAAGCATACCTAAATAAACTGATTACCTATTGCTGTTTGTCTGTTCTTTTTTAATTTTTAATAGAAAAAAATATATATCCAACATTTGAATTTGAGTTTTTTTGATTTCACCTGGTTCGAAGGGTGTTAGTGCCCATGTAATTACAGACACACGAGGTTTAACACCTGTATGCTTCAGGTTGATGGACGCAGAGTAGTGCACGTTGACGAACTTGACCTGGTGGGTCACAAAGCAGATGTTGTTCAATTAGACATAAAAAAAGTTGGCTTCTTTTACATAATCATGTATGAGAATAAGAACGTACATATGTATAGTATATTTAGTAGCAAACAATCACGTTGGTTAGTTTCGAGTTTTATGTAACAAAAAGTAAGGGTAGCTTTAATTTAAAAGTTGTATCCTATAGTTGCAAAAGTATACAAGAAACTTGGTGAACCGCCCAAGCGCGTGTCAGACCATGCTCAAGAGACTTCCAAAGTCAATACTGTTTTGTTTAAGTCTCTCCTATAGTATTGTTATACTACAACTGTCTGTGGTCAGTGTATACCTTTATGTAGAGCACCGATAGTCTTACCAAGTGAGCGAAGCGTTTCAGTTTCGAGATGGGCCAAAAAATGCTTTTGTCCTGTCTGTCTGGCTGTTCTCGCCTACAGGTCCCATTTTTCAACCCATTTTGACGATCCTCCGGTTTTATTCTAAGCCGGGACTTCCACAGGGTATTTGATAGGTTTTTTTGTAATATTTGTAGGGACAATGTAAGTATGAACGAATGTATGATCAGCAGATTTAAATGTAAGTAAAAGTATTTATGAACGCTATCAGGTATAAGTTTTACTTAGATTGGACCTAGATGAGATAGCTCTTTGTGAAAATATCCATTAATGAAAACATGATAATTCATGACCTAAGCATAAGCAAATCCGTGGGTAGCTGTTAGCTTATCAATAAATTTTAAGTGTATAATTACTCTAGCGGGCTTGCTCAACCTGCGGGGACACAAACAAGAGATTACTCACGCTTGACTAGTCCAGTCAATAAAGTTAACAAGTGACGGCATGGTTCCGGCAGGCCTCTATCGCTGTGAATCGGTTTACAGTGTAAAATTAACCTTATGTCGGTGACATAAGATTAAATTTACTTTGCGTAATGTGATAGATAGTTATTTCTAAAATTATCTCGTCACGTCACCGGTTTAAGTAAGTCCACTGCTGGACATAGGCTTCCCTTCATGTTTAGTGGTGTTTGCCATAGTCTACACACTTGGCAGGACGCAAACGCAATGAAAAATGAAATTAAGGTTCATGTGTGATTACAACAACTCAATAAACTGTTTACTCAATTTATATGCAAGAGGTTTCTCGTCCTATCGTATTTACGTAAATTTTTATTTTCTTATCAGATAGCTAGAAAGTATTTTTTTTTGTTTACCACAGTAGGCGGCCTTACCACCAAAGTAATCTCTTCCAGTCAACCTTTTCATATCTAAAAAAATTTCATTTTAGTGACACTGCACAATTTTAAAGCATCTGAATTTGTGTTGTGAGATCATCTGGAAATGCGATAGATCGATTATTATAACGCCCAAAATACAGTGGAGGCTGACAGAAAATGTAGGAAACCTAAACCCAGAAGTAATATACTTAGATAATCATGTCACATTTATTCAAAGCAACAAATTGTAACAATACACAGTTGCTCACATTGTAACATAGGACAGTGGTATGCGAAACGCCTAACTTTCATAAAGGGACGACGTGGTTTACGACGCTGCAACCTGCCCCACGGCAACTTTTAATTAACCACACTTTTATAAACCGACCTTGTTATAGCCTTACGTACAACGTTCATTCATAACTCGCTCAGACCCACCTTCACAGGGCTTCAATGAACAATCAAATACAATCTACAACTAAATAGTTATTATATAGAAACAAAAAATAGTGTTGTTTTTTGTTTCTATCTCACGACTTTAATCTCCCAATCCCCTCAGATTCATTAGAGTCTACCAAGTAGAACCAACTCAGGATTTTTTGAGGATGTCTAAGGGGTGTAGTCAGAGGTACATACGCCCAAATATTACATTTGGCACATACCCACATTTTACAGAAGTTAGTATTCCATACGTGACATGCTGCTAGAATACTAATTGGTTTTAGAATAACGAACCTCCAACCTAGACTTCATTTTGCATTTGCCAAATTTCAACAATAATAATTAAATAATTAGTACAATGTGGCTTTTAGTTTTCAAAGATATCAATCACCAAACGAGATTCCATAAGGCGAATTATTTTATTACAAAGTTAAGACACCAAGGCACGATATCCTACGCGAACGAAAACTACGCTATATTTTTGTAATTAACTAAACGGACCGCCACTTCAGTTAACGAGAGCGGTCGGGATTAATAGTTTGATAAAACGATGGGCGTTTTAATAAAATATTATCCCAGACAAATCCAGAGTTTCATTCAATTTTCAGGTAACTTTTTTGAGCGAGTAAAATAATTGGACGCAGCGATTTTTCGTTGATGAATAGTTTTCAGAGTTATTGCAAAGTGAGCACTGCACACTCTGTCGATTTTGTATCATTAGCGAGTGTTGTACAATCAAAAATATAAAAATAAGAATTAAGTGCGAAATCAAAAACTCTCAAAAGTTTGATTAAATGACTGAAACATGATTAGAGAAAAACTGAAAAAAATTTAGTACGCTATAATCAGCTAGGAGAGATTGAGATCGTCATGAGAAAACTTGGTATAGAAGCGTCAAGTTAGCGGGTGTAAGGCGGCGGGGGTGGTGTGCGGGTGTCGCGGGGCGGGGAGGTCACGGATCAGCTGGGCGGCGGCCATATTGATTCCCCGGCCTGTTTGATCGGCGCCGCGCCCGCGACCCCCGCCACCCCCTTGCCATGGATTAATAGACGAGAACAACTTTTATGATTTCAACTCAAACAGAACGATGGCCGAATGTATTTAATGTTACCGGTGGAGTGGGGAACTAAACAATGAATGATGTGTCGAGGTATTTTTGGTAAAACAGTTACGTATGCTTTCATGTTGTTCCAAGGTTATGAGCAATCATAGTAGTTTTTCCTGCATAAGTTTGATTCCTAGCTGGCTTTCCTCACTTTAAATAAGACTTTCAGCCCTTAATCGTTTGTTATTGAAAATAAAAGAGGTCGGTTTAATGATTTTTGTGATTATAATCTAACCAATAAGACTTTATTTTTTATACATATTTTAATGCAACCATCATCATCATCAACAGCCTGTAGACGTCCACTGCTGGACTGGCCTCCCCCACACGTTTCCAGAAAAAACTATTCTGAGCCCTTCACATTGACTTCCCGCGGTCCTAACAATGTCGTCAGTCTATCGTATAGGAGGACGTCCTACGCTTCGCTTTCGGTTTAATGTAATACTACAAATAAATTAATTAAGTGCAGATAAACACTATAAAAACTAACAAACTACAAATAAACTGTTCCTAAGCCGCGTACTGTTTTTTTGATTGTTCAAAATTTTTGCATATCCAGTAATACTGAAAGTATTATGAGACAGTAAAATTACAAAATTACATGCATAAAGTGAATTAAATATTAAAGATAAAAACACTGAAATTAAAATATACTATTTGCTTTATTTTCATCTAGCCATTAGAATTTCGTGTAAATTTAAAATAATTCTTAATTTTGACCAACACAAAAGATGTTTACGTAGGTAAATTGCGGAATAAAATTACCTGAATTCATCAACATTTTATTGTATTGAAATTTGAACCAAAGCTTTTGTGTAAAATCTGTGAGTGCGTTAAAATCTTTTGTACGGACACAATAGTACGTTATTACAGAGTAGCTAATACAACAGAGGCAGTGTTCGAAACGTGACTAGCCAACTCCACTCGGCGCTAAATTGAACGAGGCCTAAAGTAAAGTAGGCAAGACGAGCGTGCGGCGTAGACGAATTTCAAGAGTTTCTTTTACGGTTAAGAAGTCGCGCGTGCATGAGTAGGGGTGGCCCGCGAGACAAACCTACTCCACTAAAAAGTCTACCTATAATATTTTCTTAAAAATTTTGACTTCCCTTTGAAAAAAAAAACAAAACATCAAAGTGAATAAAGTTGGTCAAAGCTCATTTTAGTACTAACAGAAAACTTTTGAAATACTTGAACTTTGAACAAATTCTTTTTTATTTGAAAAGCCTTTTATTTCATTCGGTCTTTGTTTTAACTTTTTTGCACGTGGCCAGTGTGGTAACTGTATTTTGTATTTACGCTAGATACTTCATTTTCTGGTTCGTGGCTGAAAACAATGCAGAGCTTATAAATTCATGTGGATATTTAACTACACACATATTTTTTTTACAAATCCTGTGCCTCATGCGTGGAGTTTGCATATATTCTAGATTTTCACAGAGTCAGGGGCAACATTTCACTTTTACAATGATGGTAAGTGATTACCATACTTTCACACACCACATACACATAACTGATTAACCGTCCAATAAAAAGTACAGATTGTTAAAAAAATTTAATTCTCGTAACACTGGTAGTAACGTATTGGATACCACAGAGTAATAATATTATTATGTATATTTTCACCCTTCTATATTTTTATTCTATACCTATATTATTTGTTTAAGTTTATAGTAGTAGTTGAGCTTTTTGTGAAAAGGCTCGCCCGGGGAAGTGCTACCACCGTACCTATTTCTGCCGCCAAACAGTAATGCTTGCATTGTTGTGTTCCGGTTTGAAGGGTGTGGGTGCTGGTGAAATGATAGGTACATGAGGTTTGACGCCAGTATGCCTCAGGTTGGTGGACGCAGAGTAGTGCATCGTCGGGCACGTAACTACGACCTACAAGGCAATGCTTTTTATAGGTAATGGTTACCAGTTAGCATCAAGTGGGTCATATGCTTGTACCACCAGAGTTAACATAAAAGTATTTTCAGCAACAAAAGCAGAGTTAAAATATGTAGTAGCATCATCGACAGCAAAGAGTAATAAATGTATCGCATAAAAAGGCTGTTACACATGGTTTGTAACAATAAAGAGGAGCCGCCAGTAAGCCGATCAGCGCCGCGCAATCAATTATTGAATTAATTGACTAATCGATCTATTCACTTACACCATGTACGATTCCAGCGGAGTTTTATTGCAATTGGTGACGTAAACTCCTGCTGTGACCATTAAGTCATGTGATTGTAGATACATGAAAAAGTAAACAGGATATTGCATCAATTGTAGACACCTAGTCTACAAATAGGAACGAGCGCGTCTACGTCTGCGTGAAGCAATTTTTATACAGACTTGTTGAATAGTTAAATTTCGGTAAAACATTTCTTAGCACACCCTAACCTTCGATCAATGATACCCCTAGATAAAGATCATAAACAAAATCATAGCTATAAACTGTCCGCGTGAATATAATAGACAGCTACATTTGTTTACCAACGCGGTGAGAAAAATTATAAACAGTTTTAAGTTCAACTTAATTACAACCATGTCGCCTAGTATATAACGACATTAATAACGAAATAAGAGCTCACTTCTCAAGTGAGACGGATTCTCAAGATGGGTTTTTTGCGCCGTGAGGTTGTGTGCGTTGGGTGAGGTATCATTGATAAAAGACCCTAACGCACTAAGACGAACGCACCCTGAAAATTTCATGTCTTTACGACCAGCAGATTAGGCTGTGCGTTATCTATATACCATTCCGTCAGTCAGGACAAAGACATTTATAATCGGCATATATTATAATAGCGCAATGCGCGTGATTCATCCGCGGAAAGTTATTTTCATATAAATTTCAACCCCCGCTGTAAATGCTTAGGGATTGAATTTCAGAAGTTCCTTTTTTAGTACACACCAAGACGAATATACCTTGAAAATTCAAGTAAATACCTACTATCAGTGGTTTAGGCTGTGCGTTATCAATATATCAGTCAATCAGTCAGTCAGAATAAAGATTTTTATGATTGGTATAGATATATATAGATGATTATATCGCCAGGGGCAACTTTTCACGTGCCTACCCTTATTAACATAATTCTTTAGTTTTCGAATAGAATTTTAGACGGAGTAGACTTGCCCAATAACCTATTCAATCCGTAGAAAAACACGGTCAATACTTGCGGTCCTCACGATGTTTTCCTTCGCCGTTTGAGACCACTTAGAACTACACATAATTTTTTCGAATAAAAAAATCCAGAAGTAAATACACAACTGGATTAGAAGCCACGACCAGGGATCGGAAGGCGTGGTTGCTACCACTGGACCACTAGTGCCCTCGAAAGATAGATAGGTTTAAACAGATCGATAAATAAGGTGTACCTACGCAGTGCAATTTTCGTATAACGTCGCGTCATTCCTGGCACGCCCCGGCATTTTTCATGATTGTTGATATTCTCGCCAGCGCATTATAACGAGTCTCCCGATCGAGTGTCATGAAGCGACGAGTGGCTAATCTTATAAAGTGTCTTTACTAAAAGTAACTACTGAGGACTACT
Organism: Electrophaes corylata; assembly: GCA_947095575.1. Lineage (NCBI taxonomy): Eukaryota > Metazoa > Arthropoda > Insecta > Lepidoptera > Geometridae > Electrophaes > Electrophaes corylata. The sequence goes on from OX352703.1 coordinate 7,768,553, forward strand.
TTAAGGTCTACAAAATTGTTGTTACCTTCTTCGAACCAAAAGCTTAAGAGAACATCATCTTAGAGAAAATAAACCTTTATTATTAAAAAAGAAAAGAAATAGCTTCACGACTTGAATCCCCAAGCACGGTAAATATTCTCTCAGATCACTTAGTAACAAGTATATCTACTCAACATTAGTTGAGGATGTCTAAGGGTATACTAACTGGTTTCCTTACGATGAAATAATACACCGTTTGAGAGCAGTTAGATACACAGATAAGTAAGTCTGTGTAAATCTGGTCGTTATACTGTAAGCGTAAACTAAGAGCCTGTTTAGACGGTGCGAAAGATTTCGTACAGTGACCGCGCGGCCTCTGCGTGGTTGTGTAAATCAGTGCCACTTATCCATCCATTCTAGGTAACTCCTGTCAAGCGGCCAACCGCGCGTCAACCTCTGTGACCGCGTGGTTGGCTGCTTGACAGCTATTTGAACGTTGTTACCAAAGAATTTGGACTAAAAGCAGGTTGTTACCTAAGAGATGATAGTCGGTATTGATTTTCACAACCGTGCGGCGGCCGCACGGTCACTGCGCGAAATCCTTCGCCCCGTCTAAATGCGCCGTTACGGATGGCTACGTAACCGAAATTAGGTAACAGGTTCATAATTTTCATGCTCATACCGCGCCGCTGATACAATTATTCAAATTTAAAACAATGATTAGAATAACCATCACTACGAATTAGCTAAGAGGCGTTATTCCTAAGGCATTCGTTTCAAATATACAAAATCATACGAGTCTTGAGTCACCTTAATCTTAATACACATATGCAAATAAAGAATTAAACTGGACTATAATTTAATTTAACTAATAATTCTTGGACCTCTGCTTTTTTTAATATATCTTAATGAGTTCATTACACCAACGTACCGTACGAGTTGAGTACCTCACACGACAAATCATATGTCTGTAATGTTTGCTGATGATGCCACAATTTTTATCCCAAAAACAAACTTATCCAAAAATGAATATGAACTTGAAGTAAATAATACATTAGAAAACGTTGTAAATTGGTTAGAAAATATAAATTTAAAAGTAAATGTAGATAAAACAATGTATATTCATTTTAAAAATTATAAAACCAAACCTCTAAATATTAGCATTAAAAATAGAGGTATTGCAGTTAAAGAGTCAAATGAAACCAAATTCTTAGGTGTAATGATTGACACTCACTTAAACTGGAAAGCTCATATAAGCAAAATAAACGTTAAATTATCTCAATACACCTATGCTCTGTCAGTTCTTGCGAGAATATGTTCAAAAACGATTGCTAAAAATGCTTATTACGGGTATGTTTTTCCTCAGTTGAGCTACGGGGTAATTTTTTGGGGTAATTCGGTAAATATTAACGACACGTTTCTGCTTCAAAAAAGATGCGTGAGAGCAATCTATAATTTACGCAGCACAGATTCTTTACGTAATTTATTTAAAACTGAAAAAATATTAACTCTAACCGGAATATATATTTATGAAATATGTATGTTTGTTAAAAATAATCAAGAATATTTTTTTGTAACCTCTTCCAAACGAAATTTGCGCGATAAATATAAACATAATATTTGTATTCCACAGGTAAATAACTGCATGTTCCAAAAAAGCTCGTACTATTCGGCTATTAAAATATATAACCATTTACCTTTATCATTGAAAACATTTAACGGAAATGCCTTTAGTAATAATCTAAAAAAATGGCTTACAGCGAAAGTATTTTATAATTTAGGAGAGTATTTAAATAAGTGTTAAGAGTTATACTATAAGTAAATAAAGTTCCTTTAAAATATTAAGTTAGTAAGTTGATAATTAGTTTATTATTGTTAAACTCATAGAATTTTATTGCCTATGTTAAGTGTTTTAAACATATCTATTGTACGCTCGAGTAGGGCAGACTGTTTGTACTATAACAATTATATTCCTACCATCTAATACTTTCAACAGTTTACAATAAAGATTATTCTGATTCTGATTCTGATTCTGAAAAACTCTCTGGTACTTATGTATTGTAAACATTAACCCCTCCCACCCCCACCCCACTTATTAAATTTATTATTTTAATTTAAATATTATTAAACTGTCTCCTATCATCGTTGAAAGAGATGGCAATCTATCTATACCAATGGTAAGAATCTTTATCCTGACAGACTGACAGTCACGCACGCAACGCACAGCCTAAACCAGTGGTTTAGGCTGGCTTGTCGTAAGGATTTGATATTTACAAGGTATATTTGTCTTGGTGCGTAGAGGTGTACCTACTAAAAAAAGAATTCCCAAAAATTCAACCCCTAAATGGGTAGTGGGGGTTGAAGTTTGTATAAAATAACTTTATGCGATCGAAGTCGCGCACGTTGCTCTAATAGTCTGCTAGTAGACAAAATATAAACATTTTATATATTTTGTCGGATTTTTATAAGTAACGCCATGAGTAAATATCCATTATTGCTTGAATCAACTGATTTGTGGAAAAAAATCTGAAGCCATATGAGGGCAATTTGCTATCACATTTCTTGACATGCATAGGTAAACGAGATCACCGTTTATTCAAACAAACAACCGACCCATCAATTACACCAAATACACTAACATCGAGTAAAACGAACTAGTATAGACTATCAGATAAAATTTGTATACAAGGTTCATAAAACTGGATTATAGGGACATCTGATTCTTGGTGTTCGGTCAATTTATACCAATTATAAGAATCTTTGTCCGAAGCCCAAATCTCGTAACAAAACATCGTCAAATCGTATGCTTTGAAACTAACTTTTCCAACAGGCCCAATTATGACAATCAAATTCATGCTTCAATCTCGTCGCAGCTTGTACAAAATATGAGGAGTGGACCTTTGACACACTGACATTAGACAGCGCACACCCAACACATAGCAATAACGGTCGTAGAGGCTTGACATTTTTAGGGTATATTCGTCTTGGTGCATAAAGGTGTACTACGAAAGGAATTCTCGAAATTCAAAACCTAAAGAGGTACAACGAGGGTTGAAGTTTGTTTGAAGCTAACATCGCGTTTTGCTTGTGGTATATCATCCGATACAGTTGATGAGCTGGGCTTTTATTCCCCCCTTCCCTTCTCTTCCTCTTTGCCTGCATTCGTATGCACTTGGCGTGTAGCCAGCACAAACACTAATTCGTTGACGTCGTTACATAATTGCTTCGTTTTTGCCCTAACTGGTGGCCCCCGGGCTCTCGACCGAGCAGACGGTGATATTAATTGTGATATCTCAGATTCTAGAGAGAAGAGATTTGACGTTGAGCATAGTAGTAATGTAATGTAAATGTGTTTATTTAAATAACATTCTTAGCTTTCATAATCATTATCACCATAGTAGCTCGTACTTACCCACTGCTGGACATAAGCCTTCTCCTCAGACGCCACTTATGATGGTTTTGAGTCATGATTATACCCTGAAAATTCTAATTGAAATAGATATAGATAAAATTGTGCTAGAAGTGAGAGATAGACACAGTAAAATGGTCAAAAGTACCGCAAAAACTCAGCCATTGATGGCTTCCTAAATAAACACAGACACCTTAAGAGTTTCCTTTTTCAGAAGGGTCGGAACTCTAGCAATTTGTATATCAAAATAGTACCAACAAAAAATAAAGTTCATTTCAGTATTTATGGAAACTCGAACAATCCTTACATCTTTACCCTTATTATATAGCAACGCTTCATCACTATTCAATAAAAATACTTTGAATAGTTTGCCTACATAGTTCTAGCCAAATTTTACTCTACTAAATAAATAAAAACCGACCAACTGCGAGACGCACTTGCGCACAAAGGGTTCCGTCACGATCTATAAAAAAACGGCAAAAAATCACATTTGTTGTATGAGAGCCACCGTAAATATTTATTTTATTCTGTTTTTTAGTATTTGTTGTTATAGCGGCAACAAAAATACATCACCTCTCTAACTATCATGGTTCATGAGATGCAGCCTGGTGACAGATGGACAGACAGACAGACAGACAGCGGAGTCTTAGTAATAGGGTCCCGTTTTAGCCTAAAAAGAATATATTTACGTTCATTTTCTTAAATTTTCGTAGTATGAACTAGCATCAAGTATTTCATGGAGTGTCATCAACACCTCGCGTACATAAATTCAACTGTAAAATAAAATAGAGTCACTGAAGTCATTACCGAGCATACGAGCATTATGAGCGCCTCGGCCGCCAGAAAGAGGTATTAATTTTCAAGCTACCGCCTTCTAATTATAACGAACAACTTTCGGTAACTAAGCTCGTGTTACATACAGTCGTTAGTCTTTATTTCAAGCTAAGTCTCAGTGAGCTGAGTTTCAGTGCTCGACTTAGTTGTTTCTGTCAAACGTATTTCTTAAGTTTTATGTTCAATCGGCTAATGAAAGTAAGAGAGATCAATCGGGCGTTTTATGTTGGGCAGAGAACACTTTTACATTATTTTCTCAGCAGGAATCTTATTGCTATTCTTCATTATTGGTTATTCAATAGACATTATTTTGACCCCTGTATGTTATGATTGACCTCAACTTGATTAAAAAAACATTGAAGGTGTGTGATTTGACTTGTTATTTTATAAAAGCTTTTGTGAAGCTCGTGAAGGGTTCGTCCAGGAATGTACTACCACCATGCCTATTTATGATTGGAAGGGTGGGTGCTGGTGAAATTACAGGCACATGAGGCTTTACACCTGTATGTCTCAGTTTGATATTCGTTGGAAAATGCACCGTAGGACACGTTTCGAACGTGCGTGAGTTACGACACGATGCTTTGTCATAGATGATAATTACCACTTAATATCAGGTAGGCCAAAAACTTGTTTAATAATAATTATTATTATTTCATTAAAATAATTAGTAATAATAGTTTTATATTCATTTGTTTGTTCGATGTTGTAAGTGGTACAAAAAAAACAACGTGGTTGTATTGATTTGCGCGCTATGAATCGATAAAAATACCATGAAAAGGTTATAGACGGTCAACAATGGCTGCGTCGCGCGTGTGTATTAAGTTAACGATAAAAGTAGACTAGCAATTTGTATCACTACTGCATTATGACGACTGAACCGGTATAGAAGCTCTGCACAAAGTCGCAGCATGTACATGCAGTACACCGTATATATAATCGATTTTATAGTACATAGAATGGTCGACGAAAACTATCTAACCGGTGCGGGAAATACGCACGCCCGGGTCAATGACCTAGTTAAGTCTAAGTAAACATCGATTTCCCGAGAACTGCAAATACCTATGTAACCAATACCAATACTGAACTTGAACTATTCACATGCGTGTCAATGTTATATACTCGACCTACCTACCTACTGATATTATATAATTCTCGAAGAGCTTGTTTATCCGTTAAGAAGGAATTCGTTTTCAAATTATTTTTTGGAGTTGTTTATTGTTTTATCTCCACAAATAAAAATAATGTCCAAACGCACGATTGATTAAATGACATAAAAAATAGTATTTTTAAATTTTTAATTGACTTTTGACTATATTCGGTGGTTTGTTTCAAAAAACCTGTCTGCAAATTCAAAGTTATTGTTTGCACGCATTTGTATTACGAGTAGCTCACAAGTACAATGTTTCCCAGTACTACCACAACAAATTATAGAAAAATATTATATAGTCATTTATAAATAAATTATAAAAATTTATAGAATATTATGACACATTTGCATATTTTTTTGGGTCCAGAGCTTGTTGGACAAATCCCAGAAGTTAAACATAGTACTTTTTTACAGTTCGTTAAAAACATGTGCAGATGAAACCTTACAATTTAAATTAACAGTCAAAGTGCGCGGCGCGAACACGGTACCATCTCAATATGGAAGCCTTTCAAAGTATTCGACTAAGAGCGAGGTGTGGTAATTTTCCTAGCGCTAAACGAGCGGTGCATGAAGTAATTTATGCAGCACATTAATATAATATGAGTGTGGACGTGTCGAAGCAGTGAGCCTGCCCGGCAAACAGCTAGTTTTCACACCAAATCGCAACCAAACTCTAAAAGAATAAAAAACACTGCTCTCTATATGCAACTGAAAATGTTGAAAATAATAAAAGAAATGTTTTAGAAAAGTATCAAGGTTAGGTACAGTCAGCTGCACTAGAATTTGTGCAATTCGTAACTTTATGTTTTCAAATTAGATCAAACAGACATAACTCGGTGTAACTATTTTGAACTTACACCGTTTATTAGTAGTAGGATAACACAAAAAAGAACTAAACATCAACAAATCATTTGGTGAGTTCACTTTTTTTTGAGTACTTGTCATCTAAATATTCATTCTAACACTGTGACATCATTTTGAAAGTTATGAATTTTATACATTCTAGTGTAGCTGACTGTACGTTAAACCAACGAGTGCGTATAAAGAATAAGTGATGTGCATAAAATGGTATGACAAATTATGATGGCAATAGACAAAATAGAAGCTTAGTGAGTTTCATCAAGTGGTCATCCCTAAAGGGGTGAAGAAAAGAATTTGTATAAATAACGCGAGTGAAGTCGCGAGCGATCAGCTAGTAGACACAAACCTAGGATAAAACGTATATTTTACACAAAACATTTTAGCAACGAAATCACATTTGAAAGCTTGCGAATTTCTGGCGCTATTTTGTACTGTTTATTTTATTTAAATAGTTGTAAAACCGAAATGCACCGCCTCTATTTGACACTGATCACCGACAGTATTCTGTAGTTTTTTCGCGAAGTTGGAAAAAGTGGAGAGAATAACGTGAACAAATGCTGGTAAATCTTTGTCCACGATATTTTTTGCTCAGGACATATTTGCTTACTTTGTACAGAAAAATAAATAACTAGCGTTTTTCCGAGCCTGAGGAAAACGGTCATGAACCAATTTTATTTAATTTTTCAATATTCCTGCAAGAACTTTCAGGTTGGGTTTGAAAGTTGTGACGATGATGGTCCAACTACGGTATTATACAATGACTAATTTGCGAAGTGGTCTGGTGCTTATGTATGCGAACAAGCCCCAAGTGACTCTTTACTTTATCAAGGCGTAGCTCTTCTCTACTTAGTCAGGTGCATAATATACAGTTTCATGTAAAATGTTATTATCACTGAAAACCAGCGCTACAGAAGCTTTGTACTTTTAGAAAATAAAGAATGGTGACCGTGTTTGGTCATTTTAGTAGTAGTAGAGCTCTTAGTGGAGGGCTCGTCCAGGGAAGTACTACCATCATGCGTATTTCTGCCGCCAAGCAGCTTGCTGTATTCCGGTTTGAAGGGTGTGGGGGCCGGTGTGATTATAGGCACACGAGGCTTAACATTGTATGCCTCAGGTTGATGGACGCAGAGTAGTACATCGTAAGGGCACGTTTATAATGAGCGTGTCCTGCGAGCCAATGCACTGTTATAGGTAATGGTAACCACTTAACATCAGGTGAGCTGTCTGCTTCTTCCATTAACAAGTTACATGAAAAAAATTGGTGTTTTGACGTATTTTTAGTTTTTGTGACGAGAATAGAACGTGAAATAGAAAAATATTCATCTTTCTATTTTTATATAATGTGTTCTTTTATGTTTTTATATAAAAACAGCTAAACATAGATCTCCCTTATAAGTTTCCAGGAAGGACGATTTTAAGCCTTTTCTATCCACTGACTTCCCGCGATTCAGTATTCAGTATTAATTTATTGATTTACAAGCATGGGTACATTAAAGATGGTAGGTTATAATAAATAAGTCCATATGGTTTAACGAACTAGGTATGTCCAAAAGAAAATGCGATTTTAACAATGTCGTCTGATTTAACTGATCGGTGGTTAGAATTCGATCACGTTTATAGCGCAGTTGTTATGTAAGTGGCAATGGGTAGGCCATATAACTATATGTCGACATAGTCGATGACCGTGCAAAACTGCAAAATCTTGCATTCACAGTTTTAGTATTGTTTAACTTAAGCTATTCAATATGCACTGTTCAGTACCCAATTTGAATCTGCATTTTGTATGTGATACCTACTGAAGCTGTTTATAATAAATAGACACAATTTAATCAACTTTTACGTTTTTCTAGATGTTGACATCTGAGTTTGATGGGTGATCTACTTATTATTTCTGCTTTATTTGGGTGAAAACCGAAATGATGTTTACTATTAGGAGCATTCGAGTAAGGGACTCAGTGCGAGTATTCCACCAAAATACGAGACGGAAACCCAAACATAACATAAAATAAACCAATTTATTTGTCAGGTTGTAAGTGTCTAGACTCGGATCGACTATTACTTATGGCGCATTGGCCATCACGAAAAGGACTATGGGACTATGAAGGGACATTGGCTAGAAAGTCTTTATGGCCGTCAATTTTCCTCTGCGGTTATGGAGGTATGGATTGAAATGTGAAAAGGACGGCTATTACAATATTTATTCGGAGCGAGCTCATAGTCAATATCCTCAACCTCGAGGTTTACTTTGACACAACTTATTTGTGCAACTTTCAGTCTTCGGGTTACTTTCCGATACATACCCTTTGAGACAGCTACTGCTTTACAACTCCAAACAAATAAGCATCATCTAATTCATTAACATCACGGATAGGGTTTTAACGGGATTCAATTTATGTATGTGATTGTTGTGTATATGTGTAAAACACTTATCATAACGCCTTAAAATCCCCTAAAACCCGACGGATAGACTTAGGAAAATGATCTGATAAAAAAAACATAGTTTTCTTCAAATAAAGTTGTACGGGGTCTTGAATAATACTCGAGTCTTAAATAGACAACAAACAACGCCCGACTACATTATTTACTAAATCAGTCGTAATAGTCCCGGGCTAGAATATAGGACCCATCACTTCCCGCGAATGTCGTAATAGGTGACTAAAGGACGAGTGGTGACTGGTAAACCTCCCCAGATGTGGAGGAAGCCTAGGCCAGCAGTAGACTCATTCTTGCTGACTCACTACATACACTGATGGACTTAAATTTCTTATTCACGAGTGCAGTGCATTTTTGTTACAGGTGAGAGTGCACCTGATTACATAGAAACATTAGTAAGTCCTTTCTAACAGTGCGCTACGATGGACAAGACTCCCGTATTACCCACACGTAATTCCATCACAACCACATGTACTGCCACAGCTGTATTTTACCCGCACGCAGCCCACAGATGGTGTGCTGGAACCTTTATGCCTCCATAATACTGCTATAATACGGGCCTGTCGTCCATCTCCAGAGGCTCTTCTGGCCGAGTTCCAATCGCGACCGCGCGCCTCTGATATCATAAACCCATCGGGCTGCTAAAGCGAATATTACACTATAGTTTAGCTAACTACTAAATATGGCATGCAGTGTCTACACATACATAATATTATATTCGTATATTAACTAGTTAAACTACATGCTCTCGTCTCTTAGTAAACAGTGCTTACATTAGCAAAAAAGAAGCAAAAATAATTCACCATGTGTTTGCTCTATTAAGGTCGCCCAAACATGAAAACGAATTTCTTTTGAATTGTAGTAAACTTTATTGTTCGGCACTTGTTTTTCGACACACATTTTGACAGATAAGTAACACAAGCATGGAACTTGTTTAAATTCGTGCGAGTAAACTATAGAGCGTAACTAGAATGATTGCATGCTCGAATTTCTCAAAAATCTTCAAAAGAAAAAGGCAAAACAAAATAGCCAAGATAAATGTGCACTCTGAAGCAGGTACAACGTATTTGTTAGAAAACGGACCTAAGATTGCGCGTCAACTATTCTCGTAGCAAGCTAGTTTGTAGTAAAATATATTTGAGAAATCGCATTTCCCAGCAACGGAGCTTTCACCGCTCCAAGGAGTTTAAATAAATGGCAACGCAGTTCATAAGCGTTAGACGAGTTTCACATTTTTTCAGTGTTGCTATTAAAGCAATAGTACTTTTTTTTTTCAAAAATTCATTTTATAAATTTTTTACCTAACATTTTCTACGAAAAAAACTAATGTTTATTGTGCCTAAATTATAAATATATATCGTGTAGATAAAAAAGTTTGGTAGAAAGATTTCCTATTTTTACGTGATGGTATTGCCATATCCTACTACTAAAACGATTCATAAAATATAGGCAATATTCTGTAGTATGTAAATAAAGTTCACCGCTTAGTTAGCGCTGCCACAGTTGTCTCCGCTCCGTGGTCTGGCTCGTCTGACTCGGGGCAACGACGACGGCGCCCTGACCTAGTTGCATTACGACCCACATTCACACTTTAGGGAATTTTAATATCACTTGTCATTCAATGTGCCCGATGACAGAGAAGTACCTACGGAGTGTATATGATTTGGATGAAATACTATATTAAATAAGCGAAATCACTAAAATCTCACAAACAATGCAAATTTTTATAGATAGATAGAAAACTCTTTATTGTACACCACAAGGCCATAACAAATTAAAAACTAAACTTAAAACTAAATTAAAGTAGCTACAGCGATGCACAATGGGCGCATATTATAGTTTGTTATTATTTTTTTTTTTGCAATTTCATACATTTTCAAAGACATAGTATATCTCATCTTTTTATTAAGCTTTTTCGAAAATAATTCTCATTTGATCAACTTTTGGGAGTCAAAAATAATTCAATAAAGTCGAAAACTGGCATATTTCTTTCTGGCGATATCCTACTCGATGTTTTATCCGGCTTACAAGGCGGATAAAACTAAGTGTAACATGCACGAACCTGAAATGAAAAATGATCGAAAGTGTACCTAATTACCCCAGCGCAGATTCTAATGAAGGATCCGCAAGAATTCTTAGCCTGAAAGGCTTGAAAGACCGTAATTCCCCTGCCTATTGTTCCCTTTGTCTCGCAGCACCACTCGGATCGGTACCTACGTTCTACTAATATTTTGGGACCTCTTTTATCCGCGAATTCGTCAACTTCAGGTATCGGTTTCTTTAAAAAGCCTTTAGAGTAGGTACCAACGTCTATTCTTTACTTTTTAGGTCGCCGAATGGACATGAAGGCTTGACCTAAAGCTTGTAATCGCTTAATGACGAGAAAAACTACAAATGTTTCATAGATTTCAGATTTGCAGAACTATCCTAAAACACAGTAATATTTTTAATAAAACCGTAGCTAGATAGGAATATTTCTTTATTCCAATTTTATTTAAATAACCCTGCATTGCTTACGATAGAGAACAAAATTAAATGTTTTTATAGTAGAAAATAAAGTTCAAAATGTTGAAAGGTGGATGAAATCATTGCGGACTAGGAGGCCGAGGGGCGCATGCGTAGGCCGCACGCCTGCGCACCGCCACTTAACCTCAATCCGAGGCGTGTTTTTGAATGAAACTTCATTACAAGCCGGCCCCTGTTTCACAACCGTATTTCCTTTTAGCCGATTCCCACACTAGACGACTTACTTATTTGAACAGATTTGAGACACTTACAATCGCTACAATAGATAGAAAGAGTATTAAATTCACCATGAGGAAGATGAAAATGAACGAAACAAAAGAGTTTTGTTTAGGTTGTAGCAAATCGGTTTCAATAAGATCTCGATGAGCTCTTGTAAGTACATCTTCCATAGCGCGTATATATTTTGCTGGTAGGTTGATACAAAATAATCTAACATAATAGGCATAGGCGGAAAAGATTTACTTATGTAATCAGCTTGGTCTTCTATTGAACCGCAATATCGTAGGTAGGTAAGAAATTTTAAATGATTAACTTTCAGCAAGGTTTTCGATAAAACTAGAAATTGTGGTTAGGTATAAAATTGTTATTTTTTACAAAAATGTGAGTCTACAAATAATACTACTTGGACACAAACAATGTTACTGTCAGTCAGTCATTGATGACTGACGTCAGGGCAAAGATCCTTATAATTTGTATAAATGTGATTCTAAATCTAAGATAATGTTTAGGTTTTTCAGGCAGTTCATCCACACCTTTTTATATATGTATAAAATTATGAAGAAGCAGAAGCGCAATAATGCAATCATTTAAGAAAACGTTTAGGAACATAAAAGGTTGTCGCAAACAATGGTCACGCTTGTAAAGAGTTGGGGCTTAATACATCTCATTAAAATAATCTTAGGATCATACCTGCTTTTGTAAACTCTTGGAAAATTCAATCGGATAACAACTTTTCTTGCTGTTTTAAAATAACTATAAGACGAACGACAGACATCTATCATTATTCCTTCTAAGTAAAACACAGAACTGGATCAGTTGAGCTACCTTTAGATTGTTTGCAACGGTCTGTAGATAGCTCAACTGTTTCATATGTATTTTGTATATACCAATTATAAATACCTGTATTAGCTATAATTTTCTTTGTAAATAAATGTTTTTTACTAAAATTTATATCAAAGTAGGTAACGCAACAACAATGTTGGGTACATAACAGTTTAAGTTAATGTTGTGGAAAACGGTTGAAAGCTTTCAGATGTTCAATTTAGACGCAGGTATGAGAGCAGGAAATGCCTGTGGACACGCTACCCACTGCACTATGCACTTCTCGGCTATTTAGCGGTGCATTATCTAAACCTTTTGGACCTTCTGGGCTCACTGGGCTCTTTTTAGCTGTAGACCAATGTAAATCACATTGGCTTACGGAAGAAACGAATACTAACAATAGATTTGGGGTTCTGCGAGGATGCGAATTAAATAACTTTTGTTTAATTGTAATTATCATTTATCTATTAACATGATCTGATGTTTATTTTAAGTTTAATTTTTTATTATTTAGATTTTAAATATTTTTATTATGAGTTTCATGAAACTATATCGCATAATATATTAATTTGTTGGATATAGCTTTGTTTGAGACCGACATGCCGTTGCAAAATCCTAGAGCTACTAGTACTACTACTACGACTAGCTCTAGGAGGACGTCAAATAGTTAAGTGACTGAAGATAAGTCGGCCGTAACTTACCATAGGGAGGGAACCCATTAAAAACATGGTACAATATCATGATTATAACATATTATCTATACAAATAAATAAAATTGAAGTGCTGTTTGTAATATTAAAATAACCGCGTTTTACTACATGCATATGAATGTATATGCGATACATATTCCAAAATAGCATTTTTTAAAATTTTTGTCTGTCTGTCTGTCTGTCCATTTGTTCCGGGTAATCTCTGGAACGGCTGGACCTATTTCGACGGGACTTTCACTGGCAGATAGCTGATGTAACAAAAAGTAACTTAGGCTACTTTTTATCCCGAAAAAATAACGGGAACGGGAAAAAACTGCCACGCGGGCGATACTGCAAACGACCGCTATTTTATGCCGTATTAACGCCATCTATTGGCAACATCGAGTACTACTTAGTTAAGATTTGTAAGTAAAAATGTTTACCGCCCAACGAAGTGGGCACGGGTCAGCTAGTAATACATAAAACAGTTCCAAAATCTTTATCCAAGACTGCCTGACCATAGGCAACGCACACCCTACCGCTGTACAGACTTGAAATTTTGATTATTTTAATGCGTAAGGTTGAACTATTTCCTGAAATTCAAACTCAGAAGGAGTGCAGCGAGGGTTGAAGTTTGTATAGCAATAACTTCACTTGAGCGAAGTCGTGCAAGATTCCACTAGTAAAGGTAGTAGAAAGTATTGCGTGAATAACACACAGTAGGTAGTGCATAAAATATAGAACAACCGCCGAGATCATGACAATACAAACTCTTTCACGACATTCAGAACCGAGACTGAATACATACGAGTATTTGCGCCAAATTGGACACATTGAATTTAAAATAAATTTGCTTATATTTTTGCATTGCCTTGATGTTTTGGCTTACTGCCTGCAAGCTTGTTATTTTCTGTTTGCTGAAACATTTTGAGTATTAATAATGCTAACTACAAAACTTTGAGTTCAAGATCTGAAGTAGCTATTTTATCAACATGCGTAAATGAATAAATAATAAGTCATAATAACTTAATAAAAGTGATTGAAACTAAATTTTCATGTTTACAAATTTGTGTATTGAAAACATGTATTTGATATTTATATAGTCTAGACAACGTTTATTCGCTTTAAAGTGATAAAGTGCACTGGTGATCTAGTGGGAGCCACCACGCCTTCTGACCCTAAGGTCGCGGGTTTCAATCCAGTAGTGCACTAATTAATTTTGTTATTCGAAAAATGTATGTGTGCAATGCCTGTGCTCTCAAACGGTGACGGAAAATATAGTATGGAACCCAGTTAGTATTCTAACAGCTTGCAACCCGTATAGAATTAATAAAACGTTTATTATAACTACTGCAAAAGGTGGGTAATGTGGGTATGTATCAAATGTATGTAATATATGGATGTACCTCTGAGTACCCCCTAAAACATCCTCAAAAAACCCTGAGTTTGCACAATACACCTTAGTTCATTAATTAAAATCGGATTGAGTTTTCAAACATGTGTCACAATAAAATGTAATTTAAATCAAAAGCACTAAGGAGTATTGATATCAACTTCGATGCAAATCATCCCCAAAATTACTTTCTACCCCTTTTTAATCCCGTTAGTTTCAATACGCAACACGTCTTCCATCAATTCTGTTAAAAAATGATTATGCAAAAGTAGGTATTGTTGCAGACGTAGGTTTTGTTTCTTAAATAGGCACAGGTGTTTTCAACTGCTAAGTTACTAGTTTCTGACGTTTATTTGCGTTGCTTGCTAATAGTAGCAGAAATAGGACTGACACCATCCACCTGCCCAGTCACGAGTCATCCTTATTATAGAACAGACTTAGAATGTGTCACTGCTATTGATTTTTTTCATAAAAATAGCATTGCATAAACATTAATAGAATAGAAAAAAGGGCAGTAATAGAGGAATCTCGTTAGGTAAGTATATAGATACCAGTGTAAGGCACCTCGAGTTTAGTTTCGAAGTGATTCGATTTCTACTTTCGTCATCACTACACTATTCTGTATTCGTCGAATCTGTCAACGAATATAAAATTTCGTAATTCTGGCGATAACGGAGTTCGCTTCGAAGCAAGTTAACGTTGACTAGACCCGCAGACCTTAATATGAAAAAAAAATCTATCCCATATTTGCAATAAAATAAGACATTTTGATCCATGCTTATACATTAATTCCGAGTTCCCTTAGCGGTCGAAAGGCTGAATTTCAGGGTCAGAGTTCTTGACAGAACCCTGGTCTAATTAGTACCCCGCTCGCCCATAACCAACACGCTCCCAACTTTTCTTGCCCAGCCACAAGCTGTCCCATAATAATTATTGTTTCTGTTTGAGGGCCAAAATACGTGCTAGAGGTTAAAATTCGGACACACTGCCTGTGGAAACCCGTGAAGATTAATAAAGGATTGGTGGGTGTCGTGTTGTAATTGGTTGAGAGAGCTAAGCGATCGAAGATTTCTGTGATAACTTGGGCAATCAGCTTTGTTCGTATTTTGTTATGTTTGTTAGAGAACTTTAGCCATGATCTGCATGCAATTTGTTAGGTCTATAAGTAAGTAGGAGAGATTTACTGGTAAGCATTCAAATCAAATCGGCCAATGGAACGGATCAAATCGGATAATTGTAATAAAAAAAAGATTTTGATTACACTTATGTATATAAAATGGGGAACACTCTATTGTGTTTCATTAAACAAAATGAAAGGGCTTTAAGAGTTCAAGTTATGTCGTTTCTGATAAAAATAGTAAAATTTGGTATGCCGCTGTAACGTGAGCTCAAAGTTTCAACTAATTTTGATATTTGCGTAGATTAGTAGAGCTCTTAGTGAAGGGGTCGTCCGGGGAAGCACTGCCACCGGTTTGAAGAGTGCCGGTGAAATGACAGACACATGAATCCTAGCACCTGTATGTCTCACGTTGATGAACGCAAAGAAGTGCATCAGTACGTTCTTAACGAACGTGACCTGCAAGGCAATATTTTGATATAGGTGATTGTAGCCACTTAACATCAGGTAGGCATATGGCCTACCTGATGATATGGTTTGATCCACCAGAAAAACTTATATAAAATGAAAATAAAAGATTTAATCGTTCCTGAATTTTTTAAAACGTTTATATTTTGCTGCCCAAATAAACATAAATTTCTCAACGTACATGACTCAATCTCAAAGGCCTCGTGAGATCTTAGTTCGGGATAAACTACTAGTTATATCAAAGCTACTATATACGCTACACGTATCAACAAACTATCCAAACTATTGTTTAGCGCAATAAGTAATGAAGCAAGAGAGGTGTGCCAGAATCGTAACACTGAGTAATGGTCTCTAACGTACAGGTGTAAGATAGTTATAAACTATTATTGTTATTATTTTATGTGAAGTACTGTTTTAATACATATCTACAACATACAGCACTGACTTGAATATTTCAGAGGGCCAATTCTCGTAACAAAATATCGTCAAATTCAAGCTCCGATAGTGTGATGGTATTCTTAGAAACTGACATTTCAGGCAAGCCCAATTTTGACAACCAAATTCTAGTTTCTATCTTGTTGCAGCAGATCTACTCTTAGAAACGATAAACAATGTTTCGTATCGTCGTTTTGATTGATAATTAGGCTCAGTTGTACAAATAAAGTTAGTCTGATGCTGTAGTTAGTGTAGACCCTCTACGAATATCGCTACAATCAAGAAAAGTATTCATTCGTAGAACTTCTACGGTAACAAACGACGTTAAATTGATCTGCGTGGAAATGGCTCCTATATTCCCCTGTAATAAGTCATCCTGACGATTTTAATGAACTCTGACTTCATACAGGATATAGTATAATACGATTTATACAGGATATATACGAAGGTGGGGATCGAACCCTAATATAGATTTGTGTGATGAACATTTTTGTTTATTCTCTCTTTTGGTATTATGTTCGTATTATTTATTTACAGAAGTATATTAGTGTTCTATCAGTTATCTGGTTACCATAGTAGCTTTAGCATAAAAGCTTTGCTTCATTTGGGCCCAGACGGTATTGTTGTGTGAAATGTACACAAATAAAAATTAATTTATTATTTATTGAGTTTAACAATATAATAAGCACGTTGTATATACCTATTATACATAATCGTATTAGCTGTTATTTGCTTTGTAAATAAATGATAATTATAAACTTAATTAATATTTTCATTCCATTTGATAGGAGGGCTGAGTGAGCTCGCAAATTAAAGAGATGTGATGTTAGTGGAGGGTACAGTCAGCACCAGAAAGTAATGACTTTATAATTGTTTATAATATGCATAGTTTTATACCAATCAAACCATTTTTTGAACTTCTCTAGCAAGTTTTATTATAAATTATTAAAGATGTTGGTTATTCAGAAAACCTTTTGCAAACCTTGATCGATTATCATTTACTTTTGATGCACGGTAAGCAACTAATATCTACTGAGGTAGCTACGGACTTTTAGTTGGCTACTTATTATGATGTATGATGACTGTCTATATTTTTTGCTATGGGCGTTAATGTAAACAGATTGTTTCAGATAAACACAAATAACTATGGTCATTATGTCATGCCCATGTTCAACACGCCAACGACAATAATTTATTTGTAGCGTTGCTAACCGAGTTGGGTAATTTAAAGTGTGCAGTAGCGTGGCTGGGACCTCCTGTCACGCGCACTCGTCTCTGACAAATCGTAGGGCGGTAGATTTGCGGGCGCGGATCCATCACCAACACACTGCCACCGCCGCCTCACCAGTCACCGGCCTCCACTCACGTCCCGTCTCACTACCACTGCCACTGCCACTACACTAGCTTAAGAAACGTGTCTCACCCGACCGGATCAATACACGCAAATAATATAATCGCTAACCGGTGCGGGTTACGCAGCGCCTCTGGAAATTATATACGACGGTAGTCTAATACAAACTGTGATGTTGCATTTAATTGTTTTAATATCCATATCACTGACCGTAGTATTTTGGATATACTAACAAGAAGATTCATCTTACTCTCGAGAAGTGTTCGAAGAATAGTTTGTTAACCTTAATTTACCTTGTGTGCACTGTTTTTTTATTCAATTCCATTGTAAGTAAACCATGAACGTAAGCACTAGGTATAACCTTGATCAGTATGAGCTGCATAAACAACATGCGCGTGCATATCAGTGGTGCATCGCACTCACCTGGCACTCGTCACAGGTGTGTATGGAGTAGGGCTGGTCGCAGTCGTAGCGCGTGAGGATGTCGACAAAGTCGCAGTGCACGCGCGCCACCATGGCGTCGAGCTGGAGCAGCGTGCGCAGAGTGAGCTGGCAGCGGTCGCCGCCTGCCTGCACGTCGGCGCGCGCGCCGCGGTCCAGCGCGGAGGCGGGTGAGCGCTCGCAGCAGGCGCGCAGCCGCAGCTCGGCGAGCCGGCGGGCGCGTGCACCGGCCCCTAGCGCGCACAGATGCGGCACGTCGCGCCCCCGCAGCACATCGCCCGCGCCGCCGCCGCCACCGCTGCACGCCGCGCCCCCGCACTCTCGCTCGCCGCCCGCTCCTTCCTCTTCCAGGTCGCACGCACTCAGCCAGGGGTTGAGGCGCGCGAGCGGACTCACGGCCAGGCCCGCGGCCGCCATCAGCAGCAGCAGCAGCAGCGGCGGCGCTCGCATGGCGGGGGCGGCGCCGCTAGCGGGGGCCGGCCCGCCGGGCGCGGCGCTGCCTCATACCGCATCGCGCATGGCGACCTACTCTCGCGGCCAGGGCCGCGGGGCCGCCGCGCGGTTTGGGCGCGCCGCCATGTCGCTCTCTCGCCGCTCGACTGACTCCCCCCGGGCGGGCGCGCATCGATCGCCCCGCGTCCCGCGCCTGTGTGCGCGCGCCACAACCCTCTGCTGCCGTTATGTAACGAGACGCGCGCATTCTCTGTTATTCCAATGCCCGCCCTCTCGTGACGGAATCCATTTACGGTTTACCCAGTCTCAACCGGCCAACACAACGAGCTAGAACCTTAGCAAAATTATTATGAAGAACATTCAACAACCAACAGATGGCGTTAATGACGGATGCTGTCCTATTAAGTAGGTATTCGATAAAAACAGGTGAATAACCCCACCTCTAGTCAATGTCATTCGTTTCTAAAGTAATTCTTTTTCAACCGAGTGAGAAAAATTAAGAGGTAGGTAATCTGGCTGCAACGAGCATAGTTTTTTTTGTGAAACTAAAAAGGTACCTACACTAGAAGATAGGATTACGTAGGACTATAATTCCATGCACGGTAGAAGAAATCATCGTGCGTAAATCAGTTAATATTCTAGCAGCGGCGATAGGCTTGCAACCTGCCACATGTGAAATACTTACTACTGCAACATGTGGGTTCGCTTCATACCAAATGTAATATCTGGACATACCTCTGACTACAACCCCTAAGATATCCTCGAAGAATCACGAATGGGAACTTTATACTAAAAGATCTGAAAGGATATTTACCGTGCCTGGAGATTAAAGTCGTGATGGTATTTCTTACTTTTTATAGGAGAGTGTAAATAAGCGTATTAAAACCCACAACATTACAATTAGAAAGCAAGGTTGGCTACCGAAACCAGTTTATTGAATAATATATTTATCGAACAATAAGTACCTACCGATTTATTATCCAATAACTGGGAGATAACTAACATTTATTATCCAATTTAAATTTCCGTCTAAATTTTATCCTGAAAATTTGGTTACAACTTTATTATTAATATGAGTTTCTGAAAAAATTATTGCAATGTCAGATTGGTAATTAAAATTATTATTTGAAAATGCCATAATATGAGTTTTCTCAAGATTTATTAATAGGTTATTACATTCAGGCCATTAAATTATTGTCTCTAGTGTAGTATTGATCGTGCACTCCAACCGCGATCTACAAGTATCCGTAAAGATGACTGCAAATGGAACCATCTGGTCAAAAACAATTTTAGGAAGATCATTTATGTATATGATAAAGAGAAGCGGACTTAAAACACTTCCCTGTACTACTCCGTACTTAGTAACACGGTATTTTTATTTAATACGCGTTATTTCACTTGCTTGTTTTCTATTGGCTAAGGCTCAATTTCCTCTTAAACAGTATGTTTCAATTTACCGTATGTTTTCAAAAAGGAAATATATACCTAGGCGAACTCAATGCTAATTAGCATTTTCTTCCAGTTAACCTTTGTGTAATGTGTAGGTGGATATACTGTGATTACAATCATAACCATGACGTAACAAATGCTGAGAACAAGTTTCTCATCTCATAACTTATAGATCCCAATTTTATCCCACTGACCGGTCTCGCTCGGTGAAACACTGTAGGTTATCCAATATAAAATATCAATCAAGATTCTAAGTAACTAACGACTTGCCATAAATTGCGGATTTATAGCTACTCTTGAAGTAGTAACAACTTGTGTGGTCCAAGAGGATCAATGATATCCACGTAACCCATATAAAGTTTTACGATCCATTCGGCAGCGACAATACTTAAAGCTTAGACAATAGCAGAGAATACCTGTGCAGTTGCATGCCAATTTTCAATTGCGTGCACTATGGATGAAGTAAGCAACACACACTTCATTCCGATTGTTACTCGTAGTCGTAGGTACGTTGTTGCGTACCTACTGCTATTGTAATTAGGTGGGAAGCGGGCAAGCTGGTACAACGTAAACAATTATAGTCCCAGAGCTCGTACTTGTGCAACTTACATCACTTTGTATGCTTGTTAGTAGTAGGACGTATTTTACTTCGTGATATTGTACATGCCAAGCAATAACATCGGTTCTTTGTATAGAAACGTGTGCGTGTGTGAAACATTACAACTACCTACAGAACTATATTAGGAACAGTCAGCTGCACTGGAATCTATATACATAGAAAATACCCAGAACACCCGGAATAAATATTTGCAGATCGTACAAACATTTATCCCAAGGCGGGAATCGAACCCGCAACCACTGCGTCGCGACATTCGCCCGCCGCGCCACATCGGTCGTCAATATATAAAATGAAATGAAATGGTATGAGTCGTCTTCAATCCTCAGATATGATAAATGATCTCTAAATTCCTCAGATCTCTTAGTAGGTACCTATTCAACAACCTTTTAGGATGTCTAAGGTAGTCAGAAATTCGCCTAAATATTGCATTTGGTACACGCCCACAGTTTGCAGTAGTTGATATTCCATACGTGACAGGTTGCAAGCCCATCGCCGCTGCATAGAGTACAAACTGGTTTCCTGGCAATGTTTTCCTTTAAGGAAAATAGTATTATTGCGCACATAAATTTATCAATAGAAAAATCCATTGCATGACCGGAGTCGAACCCATGACCTTAGGATCAAAAGGTAGAGTCACTCCCACTAGACCACCTGTGCCTTTTAAAATATTTACAAGACCAATATTTTATAAACATTAAAGCAACAAATATTCAAATCAAAACTAAGTGAACTCATTAACTGATGTTAAGTTTTTGGTATGTTAATTACTGTTAAAAGTTATGAATTGTATACATTTTAGTGCAGCTAACTGTACTTTACTATAGGTTCAGTTTGATTAATAAACTTATGTCCTTCATCTACTTTAGTCCAAATAAATCTGTATAAATAAAAAATTGTTTATATAATCTTCTAGAATTTTTTTAAATGAATCGTAGATAGTTTTATTTTACCTTTCTAGCCCACAGTCAAAATGCTCGGCTACAAAATGACGTAAGTTCAATGTACTCCGCTCTCAGCTTAAAATTAACGTGACGTCGATTCGTTTTCTTTGTCTTTATCGCTCGCCGTGACTTAAGCAACTTGGGTTGGAGGTCTCACTCGCTCTACCGTGTGACGCAACGAGCCCGCGCACCCGCAGAGTGCATTCACTCTCCGCGTAAACACCGAAAGAGAACGTAAAGTGGGACCATCCAATCACCATAAAATCATTGATAATTTGTTTAATATTATAAAAGACCTTAAAGTGCGTGATAAAGTGCCTGTGCGCTAAATATTTAGCAAGTGATTGGGGTAATCGGTTCGAAGGTTGAACTTCATCACCAATAATGGACGCAACAAGTAAGAAAACTAGTTTTGAAATTGCTAAAGCTACGTCACGATATTCATCTCGCTGATAGGTACCTACATCTAATACTGAGTACCAAGATTCCAGACATGGCAGATTTCTTGTTAGGTTTTGTTCCTGGCTTTTAGAAGCCGGTAGATGTTCTTATAGCAACGTTATTTTGGCAAAATGTTTCAACTTCAAGAAGTTTAAAGAGTACGTATATCTTAACAATTTCAGTTAGAAACAATCATTTATAAATAATATATTTCAATATTTATAGGACAGAGAGATCTTACTAATAGAATTGAATAAAAGTTATTTTGTTAAATTTTTTGTTCCTTTTACAGCTATACCTCTATTGCAGATTCACTGTATGCGAGTTATTTATACTACTAAATTTATTTACTTAGATATTTTTTTTCATAGATATAATGCTTATTCATAAAAATATGGGTGAACTAAATAAGTACCTACCTACACCCGAATGATATTGCAGTTTAAAAAGCACAGATAATAGTGATTTTAGGTATAATCCAGTCATTACAACTCTCCACTCATCATAAGGCCTTGTTTCACGCCCTGAATATCACGAGGCGTAATTACACGAACTAAGTATAAACAAAAATGTATTATCGCTTGTAAAATAATTTGCTCAAATACAGTAGGCAACAGCAAACTATTTCACATGATGAACACGGGCAAATATACTGAATAACCAAGCTGATTGTATAAACTGAACTCTAGATGAATGGATTCTTATCCTATGCGTTATCTTTGTTGTTATTAAATGACTAACTATATTCAGTATTCATATTTTATCACTAGCGAAACGCGCACGACTTTGTTCGCGTGAAGTTTTTTTTATACAAACGAATATGCACCCTGAAAGTTTTAATTCTCTACGATCCGTGGTTTAAGCTATTCTAGGCTGTCTAGGTTGTTTATATGTCAGTCAGTCGCTCAGGAAGAAAAATTTGCCTAGAAACTTCTATATTAATACGATTCATATAACGAGTTTATAACAAGAACCTCTATATATGAGGCCGCAACACTTCCTAATTCCTGGTAGAAGAATACGTTCTACCTATATACGTTGTAATAAGCTTATCTTTGATAAAATTTAATAAACCACCTATTGTTTAAAAAGAAACAACTTCTCATTATCTACCTACCTTGCTATCATGCCTTTCCGTGTTTTTTACAAGCAAATGCTATATAATAAGAACGTAAAAGAACCTACCTTAAAATATTTGGCAAACGTTTGGCATAGTGCTAGGTCATTTAAGTGATGTTACTTTCTTATATTAATAAAATTATATGGATACCCCATATAATTTTATTAAATACGTATTTTATAATATCTATATTATGTGATGAAGTCTCTATAGTATATAGAGTCTATATAGTTCTCAAATTAAACATCCATGTCTCATACTAATTGTTTGGAACCCAGATGAGCGAACGCGCGGTAGGTTTGGCCGCAGAAGACGTCGTCGTCGCCGTCCCCGGCACCAATCTGAGTCTTCAGCAACACCACCCTCGCCACCAGAACGATCTGTGTCCTTACCAACGCGCTTTTGCCAATTTGGTAAACCTTTTAAATAATCACTGAACTCATTATTCTGCAATTTTTAACTTGCTTCGTATCATTAGGTATATTGGTATAGTGCATTAAATCCTATTTTAACCGGTTTTGGTGTAGACACATTATGAGGCAGTTATGCGGTTAAGTTTTAAATAACTCATAATTCTATGTATAAAAATAACTATGAACTCTAGATGATAAAGGTATTTAAAACCTAGAGTATTTTACCTATAGTAGTATTTCTAGAGCCGTCATGGATGAATTAGTCCACATCTTTTAACTTTTTTTTATGTGGGAGATATTTATTACAAATGAAATTAAAACTAATAAGTATTTATAATAGGTATGTATCTACATATACATATATGCAGTGTAGCTATCTGCAGACCGTTGCAAACTATCTAGAGATGGCTCAACTGATCCAAATCAGTTCCTATCGGAAGTGTCCCCAAAACGCTGGCTGGATACGCTGAATAGCAATAATTATGTTACAATAATAATCTTTTAACTTCACTTTCTAATCTTAGCTGACAATGTCGTTGGTAATTTTATTTTGTTTGTCTTTATTTAGACGTATGTAAACGTGACTAGGTAATATTTAAATTCACGCAAGACAAGATTACCTACACATGTAAATAACACACACGGATATGGCAAGGTTATCACCGTCGTTGAGGTCCTCAATTGTACAAAAATAAAGAAGTAGGTAAACTTAAATTACATATAGGCTCGTTATTTTTAGTGTTCCAGTTCATTTTTGGAAAAACGGAACTATAGGTTACGGCCTTAAGCTTAAACATAGAAGATGTATTTGAAATCGGTCTAGCCAATAATAAATATTGACAAGCATCCCTATCTAACTATGAAAAGCTTGAACTATGGGGTTAGGAAATCCATCACATGAAAATGGAAAATCATATGAAATTGTTTTACTTTATGGTTTTTTACCATAAAGTAAAACAATTTCATATGATATTTTGGAGCTTATTTGTATACCTTGGTCAGTTTATTTTCCGGAAATAACAGCCGCATACCTACAACTCCTTTTTTATGTAACTTTTGTATATAAATTATTTATTGATTTTTATTATTCAAAATTATTTTCACTGAAACTTCAACCCCTAAAACGATTCAGGACAAAGATTTATATAATTGGTATAGATTAATATATTTATTAGTTTGAGGCTGTGTATCGTTCAGATTTATGAGATATTTAAGAGCATTTTTGAAGCATTGTACCATCGTAAGCGATTTATCTAGCAATTTATCGGATAGTAGACTCTTACCTATAAGATACTTACTCACGCAAGCAAAGACCTGATTTTAAGTACATACTACCTAAGTATGTTACCTATTTTTAATATTCCTGTAATTGAACTTTACGTAAAGATTGTCCATCGTTTTATTAATTAGGTATGTAAATACTTAGTGCGCATGACTCAGCTGTTCCCGGTAGCGTTTAAATAGAATGGAATGGAATAAAAACATGGTTAAATTGCATTAGATATTATCACTAGCCTAAATAATTCCACAGCTGGCTTAGGCCCCTCGTATTCGAGGGGGTTTACAATAGTTGAATTTGATGATACCGTTTTATGTTTACCCGTTAGATAGATAATAAGGTCAAAAATGTCTATTATTATTAGCGTGGGAGTTTATTATTGATTCAATGGTGGCTAACCAGCTAACATTTTTAGATCACATGAGTAAACAAATGGACGTGACAGACGCTCTTGCATTTACCACGTTTTGAATCATACTTTACTGTGTAAGATGATTCAGTACTTATTCGGTTTACGTTGATGAACGTACTGCCAGTGTCAGAAGTGGGTGTATTATAAACATTAATTTGTAAAAAAGTATAATTTTTACAGATTCTCTAGATTTTTGTTTGTTTTTTTCAGTGGAAAATAAAATGGGCCTGCCGCCGCCATACGAGCAGACATCCCCCAATCCAGTGCCTCCTCCGTCGTATTTTGGAGATAATCCACCGCCAGTAGCCGGGTTCGTGGTCCCTGCCGCTGCACCCAGGACTACCGTGATCACAAACCCTCCTGCCACAGGGCCCGTGAAACTTGGGCCGGGCCGCACCGGTACAACGTGCACAACTTGCAATAAAACAATTGTGACAAGAGTGGACTTCGTGCCGAACAATAGAACGCATATTGTCTCCGCGGCACTTTGTGTGCTCGCTGGGTAAGTTGATTACTCATTGGAATTTATTCTCAGATTTCACGTCATAGCTTTATAATATGCGGATATAGAACTTTGATTACGTGCAAATAATTAATTGCACCTGTGTAACTAATAACAACGTTCTCTCAACCATGCCAATATCATTTTGAGAGACAAGAGTATATATTAAAAAAACCTACCAAGTGCGAGTCGGACTCGCGCACGAAGGGTTCCTTACCATTTTCTATAGTAAAAACGGCAAAAAATCACGTTTGTTGTATGAGAGTCTCCTTAATTGTGTCCATTTTATTCTGTTTTTTAGTATTCGTTGTTATAGCGGCAACAGAAATACATCATCTGTGAATTTCAACTCTCTAACTATACGATAGACAGACAGACAGCGGAGTCTTAGTAATAGGGTCCCGTTTTACCCTTTTGGGTACGAAACCCTAAACACCAAACCAATTATAAGAATCTTTATCCTGGCTGACTGATTGACTGACTGACTAAGAGAGAAATTTTCGAAATTCTGACCCTAAATGAGCACAGCAGGGGCTGAGTTTGTGTGATAATTCACGCGGACGAAATCGCGCGCGTTTTGTGTGCTTTACCTAACACTAATTTAATGCGACGGAAGGCGACGGTGGCGCTCTAGGCAGGCAGCCCCCTACATAGATCCTTATTCATGTTTTTTTTTCTTATATACCTTATTTACATAACGTTTGTTGTGAAAACTACGAAAAATTTTGATTAGTACTACATGAATGCAAACAAATTAAACCACTATAGTGTTTTGTTTTCAGTTGCTGCTGTGGCTGTTTTATTCCATACTGCATGAAGTCTTGTAAGACAGCCAACCACTATTGCCCTCAGTGCAAAGCTTTTATAGGAGCGTATACACCTTCGTGATGTGACCTGCCTCTATTTGGTTACTTTGGGTCGGTGGATACCAATATTCGTAGACAAACAACAAACTTCAGCATCATATTGTCACCCACTTCTTTAAGTGCAAACATGTTCTACGAAGTGTTAACTTTTATCCATCACACGATAGATGCTGAACTATTTTGCTGCTTCCAATTTTTAGGTTTGCGTCTTACAAACAAATTAGATGTCCAACTAATTGTTCAGTAAGGTATAACTAATAACTAAATTCTCTATTCGAAGATCGTGCAAACATATCAGTGTTATTAATCCTAATTACAGTGAAAATCAAAACTACGATGCCTTAGTCTTTGCCCACAAAAAAATACTTTATAGGTAAATGTATACTAGTCGCTGCTAATACTAACTTGTTTTGCAGCTATTTTAATGACTCACAAAAATTTTGCTGTGTTGTGGATAGTATTTTCCTCAAACTTTATTAAACCTAAATAAGCAACATACCAATTCAATACAGTAACACACGGCTTAGTAGGTACCTCGGTACTAGATAGCTATAGTGCTACTTTATTTTTGCTACAAATGTAGGTGGGTTCGTAAGTGAGCAGGATAATTATTCAAAAAACTTAGACGTCAATAACTCAAAAATACTAGTTTACTTATGGCCTTACATAAGAAAAAACTATATATGGACCTATTTTACGGTATAATGTTCGTTGTTTCCTTAAACCCCCAAAAATGTGGCCTGGGGTTAAAGATTTATAAAACAAAACATTTATTTGAATATAAAAGTAACAGTAAATTTTATATTGCCAATAAATTTCTAATTTTATTTTTGTGTTACGTACGAGATGGTGTATTTTATTTAACGAATTTATTTTAGGTAAAATTTATTTTGTACTTATGTAAGAAACTTATCTTAAGATATTTACTTAATTCGTTTTATGGGTGAATTGAATAAGTGTTATACATAATAAAATACTGTGTAGTTCAGGTAAATTTATAACTTATCTTAACTGCTTACATCTTATAATCTTCTGTAAACTCTGTGATAGATTTGTATAATTACTTTATATAATACTATAAATTTTACTATAAATATTTGGAAACAATAAATAGATTTATTATTTACACACCTTGTCAATATTATATATAATGTGTAACTACTGCTCTACTCGTATTAAAAGCTGTAATTTTTTCATGCAATTCAATTGTGAGTTGTATATATTTACATGTCAAGCAATCTATTAGTAAGCAGGTTAGGGAAGTACCTTACCTACTTACTGACTACGATCTAGGTCTAAATTAAATTAAGGTACGTACCTACATTAACTTCTAAAAATGACTAACAACTTTCTTACCGCAACTGAAGACTCTATTTTCAATCATATTTTAAATGATAGCATCATATCCAAGATTTTTTGGTGTAAACTCCCAAAAATCGATGGCAATTAGGACAGTAGTGCTCTACATTCTTCCATCTTTTAACGAAGTAAGGCATTATACAGCAACATAACCACCTGAAACCAGTTAAAAAATTGTCTTAGCAATAGCATGACACTAAGTTGGAGCACCAAGTTCTCTTGTCGACCGATATAAGTCTGAATCTGCTCAATGAAATTATTAAGAAGTTGGTACATAACTATAAACATTGTCGACAGGGTGGTTTATTGAGAAGGGCGGTGATGGGCAAGTCCGAAACCACGCGATTTAAAGAAAAATTGTGAAAGGAGCCATGCCCTCAATTTATAAGAAAACACCCTGCATAGCTTGACAATATGTACAAGATTTGAGATGTGCAGAACCTACACTAAGATTAAAAACCGTGTGTCACAGGCTCTGCGGAGCCTTTGGTCAATACAATAGCGTAGTCGAGCAGAGTCTATACTAAATAAAGGTAATACCTATATTAAGATGGTAAATAAAGTTGTTACTATACTTTTCTTGTTGCCAGCAATAAAATATACATGGTATGACCCCTAAAAACAATAATTATTCTGAGCTAAGGTTCTGAAGTCTCAGAACAATTCTTCTTCTTTTTTTTATGCTTGGTCGTAGTATTCTTGGATGTTCACTATTGGTAAACCACGAATACATTTAATTTTGACATTAAAACTTGTGGTGTTAGCATAACGTCAAAACGTTACGCAAAAATTTTTTCAAAATCATTGTGCCGATAACTCAACTGACGAATGTTGCTTAGTTGACGTGCAGCGTAACTCGAATGTCGGTACAATACATTCCTATGCATAGAATTCGTTTGTGGGATTCGGTTTTCTGTCATTTTTGGAAGCAACATTGTATTTTCATTTTAGTTGTTTTTCTAGTGTTATTTTAAGTTCTGATTGGTAATTTTGGTGCTATTTTAACCATCATTACTTGAGGTCTTAGCACATGTGTGAACAATTGAAATGAAAGTGTGTTATGAGGCATCCTGATTTGAACGAAAATGTTTCCCTTTGGTTTCAAAGAATATGGACTTGGTTTTGAAGAAAAACGCCATCTTTTTCTTCAAAACCGATGACGGCTGACTTTACTTTTTTTACCGACTCGACTTGACTAAAAAGAATTTATTCAACCCACTTCACATTGGCAAATTGTCCGCAAGACGGACAGATGCCACAAAAAAAAAAAAAAAACATTTGTGCCAAGCCCTCTGTGCTCAAAATATAGAGAAACCTTATTCTTCTGAACTCAACTCTCGCTAAATTTTGACAATCAATATTTTTTTCTTGTTTTCTATTATCAGCAGCCAGCGATGTAAATGCAGTTTTATTTATACAACATCAAAAGAACTTTTATTCCAACTATAATGCGTATACCTAGTTAAAATCTAAGCAGACGAATGGACGATGTTCAAAAATTATTTCATTGCTTAAGTTCATATTCACAACTTATACGTTTCATTAAATACAGCAACTCTCAATATCGATCTGATCCGGTAGCCTATATGTTAATTTTAAACTTTTATGAAAGTATTTTACCCTTAGTTACCGATTCAATGGTGTGGTGATCACACGTAATTTCATGTCAATGTACCTACAAAAGCGTGGGTAATCTTCTTTAAACAACAAGTAATCTTAATGAATCTTAAAACGTATGCAAACTATTAAAACAATTTAGTTTTTCCACCACAGCATGTATTAGTTATATAAATTTTGCTATGCTACGCAAGTGCTACGCTGTGATACGTTCCGGTTACACCATACAAAAGACATCGACGCGCTTTAGACTTTTGTTTTCCAACTACCTACTGCCAACGACATGTGCCAAATAAACTGTTTGGACGTTGTTGTTTTGGACTAAGAAAAGAATCATAAGTACTAAGGTAGGTACAATACTATAGGTACACATCTACCATTCTTATGGATTAAAGTAATGAGCCTGTTTCATTTCATTTAGACCAGCCATTTTTATCATCTTATTATTTAATAATAACTAGCTGACCCGGCGAACTTCGTACTTCTATTTCACACGCCACTGTGTCTTCTTGGTTGATGATTAAGGTATAAACCATTGCCTGCAGGACACGATCAAAAAAATCGTGCCTTACTATGAATGTGCCTGACGCATGCTACCCGCACCAACACACTTCAAACCGAAATACAGCAAGCTGCTTGGCGGCAGAAATAGGCTTGGTGTATAATAATAGGTTGGCACATGAGCAGGTACACGTCTGAGTCTCCAGATTGTCAGCTATTTCTGTATCAATTTTCATCCCGATTACTTCTATGGTTTAGCCGCGAAGACAGACAGGACTTTTCACATTTTATAAATTGGCCCATCACTGAAATCTAGGTCTATAAGAATGGATATTAATTGAACTCACCATAATAGTATACCGAGTATAATAGCGACGATGTGCGTGCGTGAAGTGTTAGTATACGTCGCCCGTGTCATGATGTCTTCTGAGCAGTAAGGACACCGGATGCCAACGGGTTCCGATCCTACGTTCAGCAGGTCCATCTCTATGCACACGGAGTTGTCTGTGCTTTGGTTGATTTGTCGATACGCGTTTGCGTCCACTGGAAAATATAAATAAATATTGATGGATAATTCACACAGCGCCATCTAGACCCAGACTAAGTAAAGCTTGGACTGTGGGAACTCGATTAGTATTAGAATACTTACATATTTTTTTGTACACACATGCTTATACAGTATAATAATATGTACCAATAATAATATAAACATCGATATTCATTTATCACACAAATTCTTAGAAGCGATTGAACCCACAACCTACAGCACCAGAAGGCAAGGTTACAACCAAATAAACTGTGTCGCCTGTCAATACAATTTAAATGTATATACTCGTATATGGTTACATGGTTAGAACAACGAGCCCCTCTAGTCTAGTAGTGCGACGCATTCCGAACCTATAGTTGTGGTTACGAATGCAGTCTATAGCATAGAGTAACTTTTATACGTCTATAGATGTTATGTCTATTCAAAAGTGCGCAATGCAATTTAGGGTTTCCAAACTGTAAAGATAAACACTGTAAGGAAATCCGTGGTTTAGTCTGCTCCTCAGTTTTTCAGCTAAGGCTGACAAGGCTGGCTGGGCAATCCTACTCTATTTAGATATTTGTTTGTGTAGCACAATCTAGGCAGATAAAAATAAAATCTTCTCTGATAATAATTTTTTAATTACATGAAATTATCGAGTCTAAATATAAACAATACCTATGTGAGTGAGTGACATACGTACATACCTGCTTAAAATTTTCTGTAATGTTGTTCTTATGATTAGTAAATAAAACTTGAAGTAAATAACCCCACGCAAACAAATTCGGGTATTTACGAGTGTCTAAATAAATTACGAATCGCTTACTTGTTTGGATCGAAGCTGATAAGGTATCTCAAACGTTGAACACTTCAGGCAGTAGTTGAATGAAACTACACTTTTTCAAACACAATATTCTTCAGAAGTATGTATGTAAATCAGCAAGTAGGTACCTACTAAAACATTCACAATGTGTTTTTATTCAGGTGTTTTTATTTATCTGAGTGTTTGTTTTCACAATATTGTACACAATACAGAATAATATAGTATACCGCACACCTGCAACAAGTAGTGTAACACAAGTGGTTGTGAGTTGGGTGATAATGATAACTAACACCGTACCTACCTTGGTGCCTACATTGTTAGGTACCTACAGAATAACCACTTATAGGTAAGCTATTGGATATCGAACAAAGATAAGACAGTAGGTCACATCACACTACATTATTTCATAGGTGTGTTAGATTTAGTACTTACCTACCCAGCAGGTATGTACCTACTATTATACATCGGTACTGTTTTAGCACTCAGCCCACTAAGCATTCGATCTATAAAGTGAGTCCAGCATTATTATTATTATCCATTGGGTAGGTACTTGTTTACACGGATAAACCACCTAAGTCCGAATCAGTAAGAAGTTGTAACATAAATAGGCTTGTAGGTATAATATTTATTATTTTAGTTACTTCACAGATTTGATTAGTAGATGTAAGCAAGTCGTAATTAAATAAGTACCTACCGAGTTTTTTTATTAATTATTTTGGGCTGTTTTTAGTCAAGAAATTAGTTTTGGCAATGTAGTAGTAGAGCTCTTAGTGAAAGGCTCGTCCGGGGAAATACTACCACCATGCCTATTTCTGTCGCCAAGCAGCTTTCTGTGTTCCGGTTTGAAGGGTGTGGGTGCCAGTGTAATACAGGCACGTGAGGCTTAACACCTGTATGCCTCAGGTTGATGGACGCAGAGCAGTGTATTGTAGGGCACGTTCCTAAGTAACGTGACCTACAAGGCAATGGTTTGCTATAGGCTATGGTAACCACTATACATCAGGTGGGCCATATGCTTGTTCTATCAGCAAATTGTATTAAAAAAAACACGATTGTACGAGGTTTCGGTTTGATGGGTGTGGGTGGGTGCCGGTGAAATTACAAACACAAGAGGCCTTAAAAACTGTATGCTTCAGGTTAATGGACGTAGAACAATGCATCGTAGGGCACGTTCCAATGAACGTGACATACGATGCTTCACCCTAAGAGATGGTGACCATTTAGCATGTAAAAAAACTATTTATGTAGGTAGGTACCTACCTACCTACCTACACAGGTTGTTCAGATCAAGTTAGTGATTTTACACCAATGGAAATTGCAGCCAAGAATCGATGTACATTTTAGTCGCAATGCGAGGCCGTGTTTCCATGTATTCGATACCAAAACCTATGCATTGTATGCACTCACTCGGATAGGTTAAGCAATGTTAAAAAAATTTAAATAAGTTAGCCAAAAAATTGCCAAAACTACAGATTGCATGTACCTACCTACCTACGGTCTCTGGTATCAAAACCTTCTAGTAAACTCTTGAACAATAAAAACTCAAAAATCGTGAAGTAAGCACATAAGTTCACTTATTTTTTGAGTGTGTGCCCTGAAAGTATTAATTGTGACGCTGTAAACCATTCTGTAAGTTACGAATTGTATACATTCTAGTCTAGTGCAGCTGACTGTACCTATCTACCTCAAAATGTACCTGCACATTTTTATAATTTTATAGCTTGTTAAATTTTTTTCTACTGTCACCATTGCAAGCATATCACTGTCAGTGTGACATATCATCTGTCATTATTATTGTGAGGGAATCCGTTTATTACCCGCACTTCCTTCCCTTTCCGGTCGAAGTGTAGATGACTTACATAATATATTCATATATATGTGAGGAATTAAAAGACAAATTTATGCACTACGATAATAAGATACGGGACTTCCACTCTAACCAAAGGACCATGCTAATAATCTCGAATGTGTAAAATATGTCTACTTGAAATCCAAAAACTGCTACCACTAAATTTAAGCTAAATAATACATTCATAGTAATTTCATGTTCCATTTTTAATGTGTAACTAGCATAACGCCTTAGATTCGTTCTGTAACGTTTTTTTACAAGTGAATAAATTGAAATCCATAATAATATAAGTATGAAAAGAATAAACCTTTAAAAATAATTAGAATCTAAGTAAATACATTCTTTTCCACATTGCTTTTAGTTTTACCAAGAAGGTAAAGGTTTTGTAAAAAAAAATGCAGAGGAATGCATTTTACTTCTAATTTGCATTCTTACTAAAACAATACCTGAGATATGTAAGTATGGAGTTATCATTATCCGTACCGACCCTCGTTTGAAAACATGTAGGTACTTGAGCAGCACGGCACTTTTGACGTTGAAGAATATTCATATTACAACCGTAGCCGTTTTTGGGCTAAACTTCATACATTAATTTTTGTGTTCTCGGGTTTCGCCTAGCTGGTGAGGTATGATGATGATTTTATGCTATGGTTTAAATTGGTACCTTGCAAAAAGTATTCTGTGATTTGATCCATTGATCTTTAAATAAGGTTAGATGTGGTTTGATTTCTATCATAGTTGTTATCGTCCTAACTAGCATCACAATTTGCATGTGGTCGTGGTACCTAGATACTTGCTGCTGCTGCCCCTTCAGGCATTTTGGATCTTCACACCACTTCACACACTGCAAATGGATGTGGATTTACTGCGACCGGGTACAGTCCCCATATCTCCGGACACTATTCTCTGGTTTGAATTTCTGCTTGATCCAGATCTCCTCAAGAAACATCTCGCAAAGGAGAACCCAGGTATGCATGCACTGTTAGAATATTTTAATCAGACTAATGTTTACAAACATTTGGTTGCTTCTATTTACCTAATCATCGGCATTTGAAAATGTTAAAAGCGACATGACAACAGATAAATGAATAAGTATTGTTAGACATTTCGCACCATCTAGTCTCAAACTTAGTGTAGCTTGTATTTATGCTTATGGAAACCAGATCACTAAAAAATAAAATGCTTTAATACTTTTTTGTACAACACCCAGACATAACTAATTATGTTCATCATACATTATGTTATGTTATGTCCTCTATGGGGTTGGGAATCAGACCCACAACCTACAGAGCAGAAGGCATAGCTACTACCAACTGAGCTGTGAAGTCTGTTTAATTACTGAATCACAGTTGCATGAATAAGTTTGATGTAAATCAGTCAAACCAGCATGCGGTGATTAAGTCACAATCATCTTAACTTTTACAATATATGTAACGAAGCTGTGGGTTGATGCTAGATCAACCCACAGCTCACCTCACATATTATTTTAATTTTCACCCAAATCCATTCAGCCATTACACAGATGAAATAAACATACAGACACCTCTCAAAAAACTCCAAACAATATAATAGTTTATAATAATATTTTTGTGAAGTGTGATAAATAGAATATTTCTAACTTTTTGAACATGTATCCCTTATAAATGATGTTACTTTGCAGAGCCATCAGCTTGCGAGCTTATAGAGGAATTTCTGTCAGTAGATAACAAAAATGCCAACTCAAAGCCTGCCAGTGAGCGGGTTGTGGATATTGATGCTCCTCCCACACCTCCCATGTCAGGCACAACAGCTCTACTGCACTACTCCAAAAAACAACTTGCACTGAAGATACTTGCTCTTAAAGTGGCCGCTTCACT
The DNA here is from genome assembly GCA_947095575.1 of Electrophaes corylata. Lineage (NCBI taxonomy): Eukaryota > Metazoa > Arthropoda > Insecta > Lepidoptera > Geometridae > Electrophaes > Electrophaes corylata. Next base: position 7,803,703 of record OX352703.1, read on the forward strand.
GCATTGGAATTTGGGTATATGACCATTTATACTTTGAATAATAAATATTTGTGAACATTTTTACACATCATCATCTAGGCCCAAACTAAGCATAGCTTGTACTATGGGAACCAGATGACTGATAGAATACTTATATAAGTTTTTGTAAATACATACTTACAATACAATACAACACCCAGAAGAGAACAAACATCTATGCTTATCACACAAATGTTTGTCCTTGGTAAGGGTCAAACCCACAGCCTAAAGCACAGAAGGCAGAGCTATTACAGAGTAAAAAGTCAAGTTCTCTAGCATGTAGTTATTTTCACACAAACAGCAATCCCCCATGCGGATACATTAAAAGTAAAAATGTGTGCCAAATGTAGTGTTTGACATACTTCTGACTATCTAAAGGACAAGAGTTCCTTCTTTGATCTGTGGTGTTAGGTAAGTATCAAGGTAACTGAAAAGTTGTTTGCAATACTTGGGGATCACAATCATGAACCTATTTCATATTTTATCAGATATATTTGAAGAAAAACTGGCACCCCAAACACAACAACAACTTATGCAAGATCTGGTGTACATGGCTACTAATACAGCTTTTGCTGTACCTCCTCAGGTAACTTATTGATAAGTTTGATGAAATATTACCTTTAATGACACCTATTTTAAGTACAAACTCTATCATCAGTATAGACTTACTGAGCTGAATTATGATAGTGGCAAACTCAAACCTAGAAAAATATCCCACACGCGTCCAATCTAAAATCCTAGGTATGGTACGTAATTGAATGCCCCGTCGTACAAATATGGAACACCGAGCTGAAAATTTCAATAGATAAACATGAAATAAAAAGCTTAAAATATATGCAGAACATTTTGGCCTTCACCCAAACAAACTAGCCATACATCTTATGGAACAAACCCTACATGACTTCTCATGAGGTCTTTAACTTCGTCTTCCGGTTCGTGATTGCCATTCAAGAACTTTTATATCTGTCACTTCTTAGAGAAAATATTTACATTTACAGGAAATACCTCCTGAATTACTGAAACTCCCGCAAGTGCAGTTTGCACTGATTCTGTACCACAGATGGATGATCCGGTTCTCTGTAAAGACGGCACTTCATGCTAAAGTGACTAAAATGTCCTATATGCACATGTAAGTATATTAAAAATTAATTAGTGATTCCTCAATTGCCATTCCAATATACCAGTCACGTAATCAACTTTCAAACATAAGTCAATATCTCAAACCAATTAAAATAAACACCATTAAACATTATGTGTCTTAAAATTATGCATAAATTTTGACATTGCAGGCCTGGTATGCCAGGAGACCCTACTTTCACCCCAATTAATCAAAACTTTGAAAAAATAATAAGGATAAGTGAAGCTAACCGCATGTACAGCCTGAAATTTTTAGAAGACATGCTTTCCTACCATGACTCTACTCCCAGTAAAGAGCCGAGAAAAATCCAAATTCCTGTCATGGACACCTTTATTCATCTTTCAGAAGACTCTGATGATATGCACCACAATTGGGCCATCGGTGACACTATCATTAATCAATATGAACTTGCAATGCAAATACATTTTGACCTTTGCTTCAACTATTTTTTCTATGGCCAACATGAGCAAGCTAAGAAAAATATTCTTGGCTGCAGAGAGAATTCAAATCTACTAGAGAGAGAGGTTTCTATTTATGGATATGGAATTAAGAAACAAGTTCCTTGGGGTGAATTTTACTACGCTAGTATGACAAACGAGGACATTCTAGGATATATCAGGGCATTGAACTTAGGTTTTGAACTACTAAATGAAGAACCATCACTGCTACAGAAATTACAAGAGTCTATTGCTAACCATTATGCAGGGATCATAGCTGTGCTACAGGCTGACAATCTAAAACGAGAGATTCCAATGATACATAGGCAAGTAGCAGAGTTGGATATACAAGGTTCTGCTTCTAGTGGTGCTTTTACTGTTGCAAGGGATCTTTTGAACAGAGTATCAGCTCTGAATGCAGTGAGATATGCCCTCGAAGGAGGAATCCCTTCTACCCAACCCGACTTCCTTAACAAGTTCAAGACAGTGGGGAGTAAATTCTTTGATCTTCTATTTTGGGCATTAGCTCCTGTCCTCACATCAAAGTTATCAGAGGTCGATTGGGACAACCTTAGAATGTTTTTCCTACATCTAGCAACATCTCAATCTCGTCTTCCAATCGCTAAAATAGATGAGTACTTAAGGAAGCACGTCGGTGAATTAGCGCTGAAGATAAGAAAGCAGTTGATCACTGATGAGCAGCAGCAAGTTATCATGAATGATCCCATCAACATGGATGATGAAAGCATGGATATGCCAAAAGAACTACTGACTGATGATTGGGAAATGGCAGAAGCTGAGCAGAACACTGTGCCTGAGCTAGAAATGGGAAGGCTGAAGAAGCGGCTTATTGAAGCATCAACTGCTGATGATGTTAGAATGTGTTTGGTAAAGCTAGCTATGACGGCCCCGGCTCTGCCTATGTGGAAGCTTAGTCCATCTTGGAAGCCAGCGGGAGGGTTGGGGAGTGCTTTTGTATCGTTACCTAGAGGTTTCTTACAAGATTTTGGGTTCATCGTGTCCGGAGCGGCTAGGGCGCGAGCTGAATCAGGCTGTTCTCGTACTGCCGTTAATCTTCTTTCGGTATTAGAAGTCGAAGCACGGAATCAGCTGGGCAATGACCCTAATTTGTACCGGCTATGCCGCCTACTCTCCTGGGAGGTTTTGTTGCTGCAAGTCAATGTGATGATAAGTGAATGGCCGCATCATAGATTGAATTTGAAGGTTTTGGCCAATAAATGCAAAGCTTGTATAGCGGCGGTTACGTCAGGAGATGGCATCATTCCTAGGCCCCAGGTGAGATTTTTTTTGTATTTAACGTAAAAAGAAATAATAATAGTAGCGGCGTTGGGCTTGCAACCTGTCACTTATGGAATACTATCTACTGCAAAATGTGATGTATGTGCCAAATATAGTATTTGAACGTGCCTCTGACCACCCCCTTTAGAAATCCTCGAAGAATCCCGAGTAGGTACTTGGTACTAAGAGATCGGAGGGGATATCTACCGTGCTTTCCCAAGCACTATTAAAGTTACTATTTAATTTTTTATTTTAATGTAAGTAGTTATTTTATTTAAAAATTAGTAGACCCTAACTTGTGCCGACTCGGCAAAACTAACTAATGCCAAAATGTTTCGGCAAACGTATAACAAGGAACAATGTAGTTTTGTGGAACCTATGAAAAACTCGCGTTCCGAAGATCGAACGTCACGTCTGTATCGAATTCAATCTCGATTAAATCAGTGGTTTAGCCGTGAAAACGCACAAAACAGACAAGATTCATTTTCACGTCTATAAATATACCAAATTCTAGATTAAAAGTTTTTGATGATTGTTTTTTTATGAAACAGTTTTAATAGCTACATATCCTATGTTTCGACAGGTAGTAGAAGCATGCTGGTGTGGTCTAATAAACGCGTGTGAGTGGGAAGGCGCTGTGACCGTTGTAAACGGTCCCGGCGAACTAGCCTCTGCGCTATGCATCGCCTGCTATGACTTGCAAAGAGGCAAAGGCTCGAGAAAGTTCCCGCGGCCGCTATGGGACTATGGTATGTATGTATACACACTACTTTTAGTAGTTGTAGAACTCTTTGTGAATCTCGTAGTGGAAGTACTACCACCATGGCTATCTCTGCCGCCAACAGCTTACTGTGTTCCAGATTGAAGGGTGCCGGTGAAATTACATGCACATAAGCTTCAGGTTGGTGAACGCTGAGCAGTGCATCATAGGGCACGTTACGACGACCTAACAAACGTAACCTACAAGGCAATGCTTTGTTATAGACAGTGGTAAACTTAACATCAGGTGGGCCATCAGCAAGTAGTATAAAAAAGAAATATACTGTATCAACACTGAAACGAGCAAAATTTTCTGGAAATAAATGGAATACAATGTAACACCTGGACACAGAACAAACATTGGTCACACAAAATTGGTGGGGATAGGACCCACAACCTACAGTGCAGAAGGCAGAGCTAACTGAGCTGTGATGCCGGTCTGACTTGAATAATGGATCCGAAGTATGAGTTGACTTGAGGCATCCTGAAAGAATCTCAAGTATGTACTCGGTAGTAAGAAATCTGAGGATATCTACCGTGCTTGGGAATTAAAGTCGTGAACCTATTTATTTTATATATATCATAATTATTTCAGCACTCTCGGTGTACAACACCATACCAATGACCGGCACGAAACGTAACGCTAGCGGTATGCCGCACGGACGTGACCGAGACGGCCCAAACGCTTCCGAAGCTAGAAACTTCTTCAATGCGTTCCTTGCAACACTGCGCGAACCAATTGCAGTAGGCGTTATGCTGTCACTTCTAGCTAGAATACACAACTTGCTTATAGACGATGCGTCGCTAGAACTAGTTGTGGAGTATACGGGACTCTGGCCGGCGACCATTTCAAATATGAATAATTATAACGGTAAAAATGTGCTGGAATCTCTCACGGAACTCTTGGAGAGGAGTTTAAAACTGTACCCTTATAATACACCTTGGTAAGTCTTGAATTCTACAGTTTACTTTCACTTAGTATAAACGTAAGCTTTGTCCCAGCAAATTTATTGACTGACATTCGCTGAATTAAATTACAAAATTGGGGAACTAGCAACGAGGGATTTCATTTTAGGTACCAAAATAATGTAAAAAGTTTAGCTGGAATGGGGGGCTTTACTACAATCTAAAAGATCAAAAAAGCTACTGGTTGCTATGGCGTTCTGCTAGGTAGTATCCTCGTTCCCGTTCCTTTTCTATCATACCAAATCTTTCACACTTCTTCTGATCTCAATCATTTAACCTATACTTATTATTTAACTTTGCATGGAGCTTTTTTTTTAAAAGCAATGAAAATAAAGCGGAAACCCTCTGTTTAGTTCCTGTTATATAGAAAATACTTTATTACGTATTAGAAATAACACAAAGAACTCCTAACATTTCAGGCTGCGACTATACGGCGACGTAGAGATGGTAGAAGGTCGATGGGGTGGCGCTCTCCGTAGATATCTCTGCGCTTTAGCCGCGGGTTCATGGCACTTCAGCAAAAGAGCCCCCGACGAGGCGGGGATAGCCCGGCGAGCAGCCAGGTGTTGCCTAGCGTTGAACTCGCCCACGCAAGCCGCAGCTCTGTGTCAGCTACCGGACGATCCCGACTACACTACTGCCTTTAAATGCCTTGCTGAAAAGGTAAATAATCAATGTATTCATCGAAAAAACAATCATGAAACAAACAAATACCCGAGATGTTTGTTAATTACGGCGCCGACTCAAAATTGGTTAAGTTATTCTGTTATAATAGCACTTTAGTTGGAGAAGTTGGTTTTATCTGCAACACAACACAAACAAAGGGTTTACAAAAACTCAAGTTAAAACTGAGTACCTATGTAGAAAACAGGATATAGTGTACTCATATTCTGTCCACGACAACGAATAGTAAATCACCACTCGATGGCGATGGACCATTGGCATTGTGCATAGTTACTATATATAGGTAAAGCAAAAATGTTCTCATTATTAATTTCTAATTTTCAGACGAGTAATGCTGCCGATGCAATGGACGGCTACTACGGCTGCCTCTGGGACGGCACGTTACTAGAAGTGGCAGTGGCATTGCACGCGAGACGCGGAGAAGGCGGTCGCAGAGCTCGCGCTGTCAAAGCCGCCGGTGCACTCGAACTGAACGCTAATAATAGTGAAGAAATACAGAGGGAAGCAGCCACCATTAGACGTGCTAGACTGCTGAGAGCACTTACCAACCAATACGTCGCGTGAGAAAGTAAGACACCATACACTATAATATCATAGAGTAACAATAGACTTGTGGCTAGAACCATAACAGCTGAGGAGCTTGCAAAAATACAGAGAAACAACTGATACGGGTACAAACTCGTGCTGTCAAAGCAACTGGCGCAATTGAACTGAACGCCAATAATAGCGATACACAGAAAACAGTCACCATCAGGCATACTAGACTACTGAAAGCACTTACCAATCAACACATCGTGTGAGAAAGTTAGGCGCCATTTAATATCATCGAGTGCATTAGGCACGCGGATAAAACAGCTGAGAACTTGAAGAAATATACAGAATAACAGCTGGACAATAACGAAGAATTGCAAAGGGAGCCATCATTAGACGTACTATACATACACTTATTAATCAATACATCGCTAGAAAAAAACATTTATAAATTCGGTCACTGGGCTCGTGTTGTCAATGCCGCCAGAGAGTGAAAGAATGCGAAATCTGAATGAAGAATTCTGAATGCGAAGAAATTACCAATAGGCTGCTGAGAGCACTAACATCGATGCGTCGCTTGAGAAAAAGTAAAATATTAAATTCTATAAATTTTTCGAGATAGTAAATACACTTGAATATATACTTGAACTTTGGTGAGAACAAAATTAAATATAGCCATGTTATACTGAGAGCTCTCAATACGTCCCTAGAGAAAGGTGTTACGAAGCAAAAATATGTTCGCACTCGATAGTATAACCTACGAACCATAACCTACAGCGCAGAAAGCAAATAAATATCGAAACTGCATAAACTTCATTATTTTTCAGTTTTACGTAAGCAGCCGTGAAATTTAAGAACATTAAAGCAAATAATAAGTGTCCTTACGAAATACGAAAAAGTAACATGAAATATAATTAGCAGATACTATTAGGTTACCTAGGTCAATATTTTATGGAAATGTACTTACATAGATAGATGATTGTGTACAAATTGTATTTTATAATGTTAGGTACTTCCCTAAAATAAAAAAAAGAATTAAAAATTATTTTAACATTAAATATTTAATCATTGACAGCCTGTAGAAGTCTCACTGCTGGACTGCCTCTCCTATACGTTTCAAGGAAAACCGATTTTGAGCCTTTTCCATCCATCGATATCCCTTGATCCTAACTATAATAATAATAATAATATGTCGTCGGTCCATCGGGTAGGAGGACATCCTACGTTCCGTATTTCGGTTCGTGGTTGCTATTCGAGAACCTCGGGGTTCGGTTCTACGAGCTACATGGCCTGGCCAGAGCCACTGCAACTTGCTGATTCTAAAAGCTATGTCTGTGACCTTGGTTCAAAGGATTTCTTTATTTCTGTTTCTATCACACCCAGCATAGCTCTCTCTATAGCCCGTTGTGGACACTGTATATGTGCCGTAATTTTCCAACCGCTGCCCATCCGAGTTGGATTCATCAGCTGACCTTTGTTGAAGTTGGGCTTACCTAGTTGGATCGTCTGACCCAAATAAACATTAATAGTCATTAATCGCTTCCAACATGTACCGGCACGGGTTTATGAGTAAGACGAAAATTTTCGTCTTACTCATGTTCATTTTAAGAGCCTCCGTGTTGGGAACCTTTTATTGTTATCACTAACCAAACGGAAAAAATAAAACACTTAAGTATTTCAGTTACATTTATTTCGATAATTATAAAAGTACAGTCGGTGATTATTATTATTCAAAACTTGTTCTAAGTTCAGAATTAAGTAAATTGCTTGTAATCTAAAACTCGTACAACATCGTTCACAACGATGATGTAAATTACATACTTTTCAATACTATAGTACCTATACATTAATATTCAATACTACATACTCGTAATTACTAGTGGTTGTACCAAGTACAAGTAAAGCACCGTTTTGGTTTTATCCTATCCTAGTAATATTATGAACGCTGAAGTTTAGGTGAGTACCCTAGATGAGTCACTGGACCGATTTGGATGAAATCAATAAAATTCGTCACCAGTATGGCTAAGATGTGTAACGTGACAAAATGTTGTCTACTCGTAATATCGTGCAAAATAGAGGTAATTATTTATGTCTACCTGATGGCAGCACAGATGGCGGTACCAAAAACCTATCTCATTCTGTCACATTATAGAAAACTTGACTTATCTAAAAATATATCGTGTCAAACGGATATGTCTCACTTTGCACTCAATAGCCCGGATGGATTAACATGATAGTGTTCTGTTTCAACAAAAATGTTTGCGCAGCGGTTTAGGAAGTGAGAAGGGAGTATCGCTCTAGTTGCGATTGTCGTCGTTTCTGTCAGCATTTTTTGTCGTCACTGTGGCGTGTATCGTAGCGACACACTGGCGTCAACTAAGAACGAAAAATGCTGTCTGCTGCACTGTGGCGGCGTTTTGTGGATGTAGCCCTAGCATTACGTTAACATGCGGGACTTTCATTCTGCCGAATGATCAGCTACTTCAGATGAGAAATAAGCCAATATTACGTCATATTTCCAAATAGGTATTTGGATTAAACGTCATTCATCGTTTAGATGTTCTCTTGTTTAGCCTAGCCTGGTTATAGCGCCGTAGCTTGTTTAATTAAGAAAGCACTTAGGTTGATTGCTAGGTATAATAAAAAACGATTTCATTTCATTTCAACCAGCCAAGTGCGAGTCGGACTCGCGCACGAAGGGTTCCGTACCATTATCTATAATAAAAAGGGAAAAAAAACACGTTTGTTGTATGAAAGCTCCCTTAATTATATATTTTATTCTGTTTTTTAGTATTTGTTTTTAGGTATAGCGGCAACAGAAATACCTACATCATCTGTGAGAATTTCAACTCAACTATCATGGTTGATACAGCCTGGTGACAGGCGGACAGACAGACAGCGGAGTCTTAGTAGTAGGGTCCCGTTTTACTCTATGGATACGGAACCCTAATAATAAGTCTATATTACCTAAACAACGTGGTCCTTACGTTCGAAATTGAAACAATGCTTTGAACGCATAGGGTCATTCACTTAATATTTTATTGACTATCTTCCTACATTAGGAATCTAATCAGATTCTAATATAAGAGGAACATCACTGCGCCGACACTGAAAATAAACTATGTAACTATGAATTTTGTAATAGTGGGCCATTCACTAAAGTTTTTCCCAGCGTTATCTTCAATATGGTACGGTTGAACGAAACCAGTGGCAGAAATAACAGAATTGTGTTTAATTCATGCGGTTTTATTTTCTGACATGAATATGAATAAAACTCCTTCAGTGGATGACCCGCTATAAATGCTGTCTCTCAAGATAACCGGTGGGTTCCTTATTACAAATTCGCGAGCTAGTGTGTATAAAAATGCATCAACTGTGGAAAGTGAGACTCTTCGGAACGTAAGACTTTACCTATGGTATGTGCCCAAGTACCGTTGGCAGTTAGGGCAGTAGTGGTCAGTATTCTTGGCTGTGTCTGATGCGTATGGAACGCAGCATAAGCAACTGTAAAGGAAAACAACTCTTTAGTAAAAAACCAACCGACTAATGCCCGCTTCTAATATCCTAAGAGCGCCCGTTGTTAGTACAACAGTGGGCGGATTCTGAGTTTTTTTCGGAGGCGTCGATCGATTTCGATCTTCATACAAAAAATTCGAACTCGCAAACCGAAATCCGGATACGGAAAACGAAAAAAACTTAGAATCCGCCTACTGGTCGTTGCCAGTTAAAGCTTTCACTGTTCAGTGCGATGAACTTTTATCTAACAAGCAACGATTCTTAGTGATACTAACGGACTCTTGTCTCTCAATATCTATTGGAACCGAGTAGGTATACGTACTAAGAGATTCGCGCACTCAACTCAGGCTAAAAGAGCAATTACCTTTCTTAAACTTGTATATTTTTTATGCGACTTACTGATGGAACAAGCAGACCTGACGTTAAGTTTTTACCATCACCTATAACAAAGCATTGCCTCGTAGGTCACGTTCGTTAGGTAACGTTAGGCCTTATGATGCACTGCTCTGAATCCATCAACTTGCGCCTTACAGGTGCCTGCAATTTCACCGGCATCCACACCCTTCAAATCGGATCACAGAAAGAATGCTTGGCGGCAGAAATAGGGATGGTGGCAGTACTTCCCCAGACGAGCCCTTTACGAGCTCTACTTTTACTAACGTTTGTAGCTTTTTTTTTATTTTTATTTTTATATAGTGAACATAGTACATATGAGTGATAACAAAAAGTGAATACTGGAAACTACATAAAGTTAACACTGTGTGTTGTTGTAAACCAAACCTAGTAAGTATCGGAGAAAAAACATTTTTGTGAAAAAATTATAGGTAACGCCGGATTAAGCCGTGTTAATAGACTTGACAAAAATAAACTGATGTCCTTTTCATATTTCGAATATAAGATTTTATATTATACTTACCAAGCAAGGCACCACAGCGCTCCTGCAATATGAGTGCGGGCGTTACTGGTGTATTGCACAGCAGTCTTGATGGAAGCGTGGCAAAAAATACAAGTAGTCTTTGTGTTTTCTGGTCCCAGAAGTAAATGGCCCTGAAACAGTAAAAGATCAGATGTTTTAGTTGAAACCTACGACTCAGTGGGTATAAATTCATACATTTTAGGAAGCAACGTCCAATGAAAATACCGTTGAAATAGGTTACAAAACAGCAATGATTGAATCGTCTTGAAAGCATGGTCTTGAAACAAAGCTGTTTAAGTTACTTCTGTACCTATAAGCGGTTTAGGTTCAAATACAATCATCTGGTTTCCAACTCGAATGTAGGTACTAATATTACTTTGTGCTAACAACGGTAAAGGAGTTCATCAAAAGGAAATTTGCATGTCTAATTCAACAGGATAATTTGACAATTACGATTATTCAGATCGATTCAGCCGTTACGGTATGATTGAGTCACAAACATCCAAGTATCCATGATTCAATCAAAACAAGTTTTAAATAACAATAGGTACATGTTGGCATTATAGAATACGTAGGTACCTAAGCTTACAGTTAAACATGGTTTACTTCAGTAGGTACAGCCTATGTCGCTACGCTGCTACCACAATAATTTTGTTCTGTGTAGATATCTCAAACTATAGGTACTAAGAACTCATTGAAATCGTAAAGATCATTTTAGGTGAATCTATAGGCGGCAGTTTCGGTCTTACTGTTTTTTTTTGTGTGATCCTTTTAACATAACATGAAGCTCCAATAATCCTTTCGTTCCTAATCCAGTAATCTTTCAATGAAGTCCAGGTCACTAAATATCAAATGATCAAGGTGGCTACCTACTCCGAAACACCATAGGTAGTCGAGGTTTCATATTATCGTTTTGAGTTACTGCGAGGCAACTCGTTAGCAGTTTCATAGATTCGCTTCCTAGCATGCCACGCGATAATTGCTACAAAACACCGTTTATTGTGTTTTGAAGTAGACACCAGAGAGATATTATACTCATAACTTATTAAAATTGCATGTACAGTCAGCTGCACTAGAATGTATACAATTTGTAACTTTCACAACGGTATTACAGCAAAACAATGAACTCTTACACCTCAAAAACTAAAAAGCTATGAAATTAGTTGATGACCTTACTTTTTTTTCGAATACATGTGAAAATATTTTTCGCACTGCAGTGAAACCATTTTGAAAGTTACAAATTGTATACATTCTAGTGCAGCTGACTGTACCTACCTGAATTTGCCTCACCGATAAGCTAATAACCTTAAAACCACTAACATAATTAATTAACTTAGAGAAGAGTGTGTATGTGTATTAGACGGCCCACCCTTAGGTTCGTGTAAGCAAATAACTTCGCAACATGTATACATAACTTGATACTGTTTTGTGCCAAATACTAGTACCTAATGTTTTGCGTAGGTACCTACTACCGTAACTAGGTACCAGCTTTTTTAAATATGTACGGCGCTAGTATTTATTTTGTGTTTGGTACGCTTTAGTGGTAGACTTGTTTATTTTATTTTATAGGCGAAAGAGTAATATATACAACTCCGATAAACGGAATTATGATCACATAGTACTTTTATATATTACTAGCGAAACAGGCGCGTCTTCGTCCGCGTCAAGCTATGTAGGTGCATACTTTCATACAAACTTAAACCCCCGCTGTACACGTTTAGAATTCTTGAAATGCAGAGTTGCATTTTAAGAATTCTTAGTAGGTACACCTCCACGCACCAAGGCGAATATACCCTGAAAATTTCAAGTCTCTACGGCCAGTGGTTTAGGCTGTGCGTTGTCTATATCCCAATCATTCAGTCAGGACAAAGATTCTTGTACCTAGTTGGTAGGTATAGGTAGATGATAATTGATCTGACAGATGTACGTAAGTACCTATGTATGAGTACCTATAAAGTCAGTTCTCGTAGGTTTCAAAAAAGGTTTGTAAGCTATTTAGTTAGCTTTTTTTGAATCCTATATATTTTTTGGAAGTCTGCTTGGTCCATCGACAACTAGCATTAAAAAAATGGTGATATAAGCCACCACACCTAGTCCCATATATTTAAATCTTTGCCTAGTCCAGCAATGGACATACCTACTACGGCTGAAACGATGACGTCACTGGTGTGATTAATTAACTTACCTGTTTCTGCGGTGACTGCCCGGGGGCGGTGGGAAGCTGTCCCTGCCTCTCCGAGTTATCCTTCGACATGACCTGCGCGTGAGGGTACTCTTGATGGTACAGAGGAAGCTGATCACGTTCCATTGTCTTTAACAGAAAAGATCCCTAAATCGATAGGTAGATCCTGTAGGTCGAAGGGTCTGCGCTCCAGAGATGGGCACATTATCAGCAGGCCTGGATTTACCCTAGGGGCAGTCGGGGCTAGTGCCCAGTGCGGCAAATTTTTTGGGGCGGCAAAATTTTGAAAGTGAAAAAAAAATTTTTTTGTCTTATCAAGATTGCTCAATATAATTAATATATTTTTTTTTAATTTTTCTGTTTTATTGATAATTCAAAAATTCAATTCATCCATTATTTGTGAATTATAATTTTGGCACTTTTGGTAAAAATTAATATTCAAAATTATTTAATTAATTTATTTCTTTGGAGATTTAAAATAATAATCATTTTTTCTATTTTCTGGAATTAAAGAAATTTAATTAGTATTTTTCTTTTGAAAAACTAAAAAAATTTCAGAATTATTTTTTGCACATTTCTAAAAAAAATGTATAATTCATAGATTGCACCAAATAGTGAAGTAACGCGAATTTATTTACCTACAGGTTACGGTTAAAAAACTGTCACGGACCATCCACGTGACCTAATTTTTGGTGTATTTTTTTGTATAGACATCTGTATCTGTACTGTACTGTATCGAATTTTGATCTCGAGTCCTCATTAGATGACGAATTTGTGCACTTCCATGCTAATGGGGACCCGTCACAGTTTTATCTGTGAATGCAGTTTTATAGGCCTTGAGAAACTAAAACATAAAGTGCAAAAATTTTTTTTCTACGGCCAAAACTGACTAGGTTATGGGCAAAATACCGAACGAGGCTCACTGACCGCGCGAACAGCCTAGCGTTGAGATATTGTGACGTCATGTCACAATGACCCAGCGCTAGCCGCCGAACCCGCGCGGTTTTATTAAAAAAAAATTAATTTAAACCAGAACACGACCCGCGCAGATCGAGTGAACTTTAATAAAATAATGGTGGAGAGCGCGAGCGCGGGCGAAAGAGAATCGAGACGTCACGGTTCCCTGACATGAGCTATCCGGCCGCCCCGCGGTTGGCTTGTACAAAATGTGTAATATCTTCGCAACCAATAATTTCAATGATTTAAAAACTATCGTACCTAGACAAGTAAAAGGAACACCATTACATAGATAATATATGCATTTTCCGACTTGGTACGGGAGCTCATTGCACTGAAAAAATGACAGAACAGAATTCGCCTTCCGATCTTTTAAAATTGTTGCATGCAAACGACCTGTAGGTACACTGAGTTTCCCAACGTGGAAATCGCCTATCGAATATTTATTGCTTTAGACATTAGCTGTAACAAACTGCAGCGCAGAACGATCGTTTTCATGTTTGAAGAGAGTTAAAAACTTCTTACGTTCTACAATGACTGCTAATAGACTCAATAGCTTAGCAATTCTATGCATCGAATCCGACGTAGGTACTTCAACGTTTAGATTGCGAAGATTTAATCAATCAATTCGCAATTCAAACAGTCAGACGTTTAGTGCCAAATTTATAATTGTTAGAAAAAAAAAAAAAAAATTATTTATGTTCTTGGAATATAGAACATATCATAAAGTTTCTGTAATAAATTAGTTATTTTAATTATGAAAAATAAAATATATAAACTATAAGTTTAATTAAAATTCCAGTATTGGGGCGGATTTTTTTCCGCTGCCCATGGGCGGCATTAGGTTTAAATCCGGCCCTGATTATCAGTGGATTATTTCGCAGATTATTCTTTTTATTTTGATTGGACAAACGTTATTTGAGGTTTAGCCTTGGTAAATTCAACCAAGTTTGGTAAATGCCACTTTTAAAAAGCTCCAACATTGCCGTGTGTATATTAAACGAAAAGACTGACTGCTGAATTTACTATACTAATCAGAGAGTGTATTTGAATCTGTTTTCATCAAATATTAATATACGGCCAAGAAAATTACCTGAGATTAAAGCCAAAGGACTGTCTGTAAATGATAAAAAAAGCGTTATCTTGGTCTCACTGACATTCAGATCATCTTTAGATTACGTCATCATCATAAATATTTAAAAATGTAAGCATCTAGATGAATCTTGCCGGCTGTCAATGGGTACCAAGGTCAAACAATACCACAGTTTTTAAAAAGCTTAACTAACTTTGCCTAAACATAAGCCATTACTTACTCAACAATACCGAGGTAGGTACCTATACCTGGTCTACCCAATATCTAATAACATGAAATCAACTGTTTGGATTCGAGTGTTTAAAAACAACAAGCTTACCAGGCGGCGGGATACAAAATATTCCTCGGTATTATGTGACGGACTTGACACACGCAGTGTAGACTCGTTCAAAATCTCAAGTGTAATGAATAGTATACTGACTGGACTGACTGCGTGATCGCACGGCACCGCGTCGCGCCGCCACCGTCGCCGTCGGCTGTTTGGTGTTATGCATAAATTATTATCTATAGGTAGCTTTATTATTAGGTGAAGCGAGGGGGGCAGTCTAGGGTGTTGTGCCTCCGCCGACCGGGCACCGCTACCACCGAGCCTACTATCATATCCTACTTTACGTAGGTAGGTAGGTACACTGCCTATACCTAGGACCTTATTTCTATTCTGTAGGTAGGTACTATGCTTCTCTAACGTAGTAACTACCCAACCAATAATACACGTTTTTTTGAGTACCTACCTATATAATTAGATTTATGGACTGTGCCATCTCATATTGCAGGCACAACAGTTAACAGCACAACTCATGCTATTATAAGCTCACTATGTAATCTCCACTTTGATTACCTACCTAGAATTGTCTTACAGCTAGATCTACATCTAGTGCACGGAATCTAGGTGCCGCCACCGGCGCCGGTTGCTTGTGACCAATCTTAGAAAAACAGGCAAAAGAAAAGGCTTGGTTCGTGTGATCTTTTTTACAAAACAATATAACGATTATAACATGAAGCTCCAGTATTGTGCCAACATCCACACTAAGGTGTACTTAGGCAATAATAATATAGAGCATGCAAATAATGCATAATAATGTAAGTAGGGCGTTTATAAATCTAGTTGTTAAATTTCTTTGCTACTCTTGTTTCTTTTTTCTTGTGCTTGTTTCTTTTGACGACTCTTTGATATTTCGTGACTTTGTTTTTGTTTTTTTTTGTGTTTGTCCATGTCTGGCCGGCGTAGTGTTAGTTGGCGGCGGCGGTTAGTGTTGGAAGTAGGCAAGAGTCCACTAGGTACCTACCTACCTACTAGACCTTTTCAAACTTCTTGTCCCAAAATTGTTCTAAGTCCTTGCTATAATCTAATCTGTGCTATAGGTATACTTTTCAGATAAGAGTCGGTGGTAGGTACGTACGGTCACTAAATTCAGTGAAAACCGTAAGGTTAGTACCTAATAGCTCTTTTCGGGTTTCTGACTCTTTTTTCTACAAGCATCACTAAGAAGGTAGGTACCTATCAATTCTAAGAATTAAAAAAATCTACATTCCACATCTGCAGACTTTTTTGTTTATCAAATTAATCTTCTTTCTACCAATAAAATCACTAGGTATTTATGAAAAAATTAAAAGAAAGCAATTACGTAGGTAGGTAGGTACTCGTAATATTTCGTTGAAAATTAATACCAGCCAGTATTCTGAAAAAAATCTAGTAAAATCTAGAGTCTGGTCGTCAACCTAAAAATACTTATATATTTAAAAATATGTTTTACTTTCATTAAATACCTATGTAGTTTGATTATATTACCTACCTTTTTCATATCAAACCATAATTCCTTACTAAGTAACTTGTAGTTTATGTACACTCACAACTTAAGGTGGTACCTACCTACTTACCTAACGAAATGGGGTTAATAAAATATTTATTGTTTTAATTTTCTTTATTCAACAACGTCTAAATGTCACCACAGACTAAAAGTTCATGAATCGACTCTCGTACATTAGAAAGATCTACCTAAACACTGGTCCAAAATCTTGTGCCTTAGTACCAAGCAGCATCTGGTAGGTAGAGTAATTAGTAAGTAGGGATATTTGTGTTACATTCTATACTATTGTGTAGGTATTTTTTGTATTTAGGATCCTTCTTAACAAACCACACCCAAAAATTAACCCAACAAAGGTACAGGCACGAATTATGCCACAGACAAAGTAAACAGTTACCCACCAACCGTTAGATCGTATTGCCTATGCATACCAACCAATAAGATACCTACATAATGTTGGTACGTGGATACGTCATCACTGCCAGGCTTATTGAGTGGCGGCCTGGTTTAAATACAGAATGTCCTTGATGTCGGCGCTTCGAAATAAAGATGATCGCTATGGGAATTAAGCTATAGCGGCCTCGATACGATATACTCGTAACATAATGCGTTTAAAATGCTCTCGAAATTTATGATGTTAATATTGGAGGTACCTACCTCGACGATGTGTATCGTAACCTTGATCTTTTATTTAAAGAGACCCAGTTCTTATGTCTGCATGAAGGTACAAAATAGAACAGCCTAGTTAAACAAGCACACATGCTTGGTTATTCGTACTTCTAGGTAGGTACCTACTACGACTAAAGACTAAAGACGACAAAGACGCAAAATTCCTCACTCTCGCAAAAGCTCCAATTGTTACGTTTAATATAGTGGTAAGATGCGAATTTGCGAATACAATACTAACGGACATGGTAAAGGTACATAAGTATCTACAACATTTATACTAAATATACTGTATTATAGATAGTACTTGTTTCTATTTTCCAATACCTATTTGAATATTCTTAGTAACCACCGGAATGCAGTAGTTAAGGCACCGGATGACAGGCAGGAAGATGATGATGGCAGTAGCCATCCGGTATCATCTCCTAGCTACCAAACTAAGAAGTACGGTAACGGACGGTAAAAATATCACTGTCTGCACCGACACTGCAGGCACACGCCGTCTACCAGCCTCAAGCGTGGTGACTATGACTATGTCTTATTTAAGCTGATGACGTAACGTAATAGAAAAAAGCTATACTGTTTGCTGAGTACGCTACTGTACTGCTCTACCCTCTACCATGTCTATAGTAAGAGTTATACGAAGTACCTACCTAGGTATTAATTTGTTTTACTGCAATACTTATATTGTGAGCGTTAACCGTTATATAGAAAGAAACACGATTTTTAAAAATTGTTTCGGATAAAAAAAAATATACAAAAAAACGTAATATTCTTGCCTGCTTTTCTTATATGCGTGGTTTCTACCGTCATAACAAAAAGGAGGACCCTTGCAGCCGCATTACGAAAACAATATAGAGAACATTTTCTATACTTTATTTTTTTTTGTAGGCATCGAGATACCTACCTACTTACTTTAGCAGAGTGCCTGGAAAATACTAAATAGGTACGAAAACTTTGGACCAACGAGACAGTGTGATGCTATACATAGTTCCCCTAACTTAGTAATTGAGATCAGACGACAAACGCCTCTAAGGCCAACATTGAGAGAGCTGCTATGGCTGCCACCACTGGCAACGTCACCACCCACGCGAATATTATGTTTCTGAAACAAAAAAAAAACAAAATTGACCTAAACGTTACAAATTATCAACAACATTTATGGGATTTCCGTAGACGGCTGTTTCCGAAATTCACAGTAGATAACGCTGCAAAACAGGGAAGGCCTATTTGCGTATCTCTGTTGACAGCTCATGTGAATATACCTAACTTGGCAAAATGTTCAACGATTCACTATCAAACAGCTAGTTTAGTAAGTATTGGCTATCCTTCAGTAACTAACTAAAAAGACCCCATGAGCACTAAGTATTATAATAATAATAATAATAATGCTGGACAATCCACTCAGCATCATCTAGTCCCAAACTAAGCAGAGCTTGTGTTAATAAATCACAGTAACACTTTTTGGCAGATTCGTATCGATGTTCGTAAGATTTTCTATTGATAATCATTTAGTTCATCGTGCCTTTTGTGAAAAAAAATGGAAAAAATTATAACTAGGTATGGCTCGACTTATTCAGATAATAGAATTAAATCATTTGTTAGTATTATTAAAAGTAATAGGTAAGCGCCTTACATGATTCATCATATTCATGATATTTTTTTAGGGGTTTAAAACTTCTACGTGTTTAGAAGGTTTGGGTTTTTACCTTAGAATAGTAACTAAAGTAGGTAATTATTGCAAGGTTTTTGTAGATAAAAAAGGTAAGTAGGTATTGATTTTCACAACCGCGCGAACCTCTTTCACGCGATTGTCAGACATTTCTCAGCAAAATGTTCACCTTTGCAATTGAGTACCTATAATATTTTCAAGCTCATGTATTGGAATAGGTATGACATCAACTGAAAACCCCAAACTTTAGGTATCTCGTGGTAGGTAACTTAAATAGAGCAAAGAACATATCGATAAAAATTACCCGTACTATAATTTAAACAGTGTTATTTACAATTTAGACGCTCCGAAATCTTTCTAGTTTTCTTTCTTTCTAGAGAGCGATTTGTTTGAAACTTAACATATTTAATTAAAAGATAAGTAAATTACCAATAAAAATGTTTCCTTTGGTAAGTACTGTACACCAATAGTTATCTGAAAAAAACTGTTTTGTAATGTGTAGGTAACTCAAAATTGGATTACTTACTAGTAATCTAAAAATAGTTACAGCTTATCTGCTGTTATTTGTAGACAATAGACCGATTTTGCCACAGTACTATCAAACTAAGTATACTAGTAGGTACTTTAGTAAATAATGAACTAACATTGTTGTTGAATCTCCGATAGCTTTCTGCGAAAGCAGTAGCAAATTTTAGTGAATGTCAAACTTAGACGAGTAAACCACGGGACACGTTACTAAGCCGTTCTTGCCTTTACCCCTCTTGCCACGTATGGTGCTTATAAACCACGGTAAACGAACTTACCCAGCGTTGCCAACTTAACGGATTTCCCGTCATACCTAGCGGATTAGGTAATAAAGAAACGGAAGAAATACTATTTTGACGGCTAACGGGTTTGCTGGCGGAATTTAGTAGCAAAAGATTTTATTTTCAATTATTTTTTACAAAATGTTTTTCAAAATCCACACTGAATTTTTGTTTGTAATATGGCAACTCTTTCTTCAATATGGCAAATCTTAAACCGTTAAAAGTCATAGTACTGGGAATTTCCCTTGTCATAGACAAGGTAGCAGCAATGATGCGATCTCTGTTACACATTAGACATATTTGTATTGTTCTATCTTTGTTTCACATTCACATGATCGTCATTGTGTTTTAGATTGATTGATTCTTGCGTTTTTTTGTTAAAAGTAATGTTAATTGGTGAAAATGCCGAAACGGAGCTATAAACAAAAATTTCGGAGCGACTGGCTTATGGATAAACTGTTTAAAGACTGGATAGTAAGAAAAGAAGATAGTAGCGGTGAATCTTTTCCAGAATGCAAATTATGTCAGTGCATCGTGAGTAAAAGCAATAAATAGGTACTCCGATTTAAAAGCTCATATGGCGTAAAAATACGAGATTTAACGGATTTTTAACGGAATTTCGTAATAAAGTCGGCGGAATCTCAAAATTATTGTTGGCAACACTGAACTTACCCAGTCAGTGTAACCACGGTTCCTGAACACAACACAAGGCGAAAAAAATGACGAAATGCACCGTACTTTTTTGTAAAAACTATAGTGGCCGCACAGTTGATGTTTCTTATCACAGATGAGTACAATTTTATGCCACCAAAGCGGCTATTTTTTCATAAAACCCAATAAATGCGATACGATCACTGCAAACAGTACACCATTTTAAGAAGCACTCCTTTTTTAAGGTATTGTAACCAAAATTGACGAACAACTAAATAAGTCGAATCACACTGTTCATTTTTCATTCGTTCCTACGTTCTTCTTCCAGATAGGGCTTGAATCTATCATTGAATCAATTGAAACTATCGATAAAAAATATCGATGTGCATGAATGAACAATTTAACACGCTTTCAGATTTCCAACTAATCCCTTACGAAAAATAGAGTGGGTGAAAGCAATTCGTAGAGAGTGGACATGGATTTTATGATATACTATTCATGTCGTAAAAGATGAATAATTTCGTAATTTATGAAGGTATTTAAAAAAACACCATAGTACTTTATAAAAAGGTAAGAACGATGTACAAATATTTATCCCAAGGCGGGAATCGAACCCGCAACCTCTGCGCCGCAGGCGGACATTCGCCCACCGCGCCACATCGGTCGTCATCCCGTTACGAATCCCGTCCAGTTTACTGTTTGTTATGTTATTGTGAACTAAATAATTAATTTGGTTTCAACGCTGCTGTGGTTAGAGGTAGGTAAGTATATTAGTGGAAAATGATTTTGTCGTTATTTATTTAGTTATTTACCTGTTTACGCATTGCGTTCTATTTTAGACGGCTTTTAAGGATAATAAAGTTAACTTGACGTCAACGATTCTAAAATGTTCATCATTTTGAATTGGGTAGGTACCTACTTACATCGTTTAAAAATGCAAATATAAATATCATATTGTAGCAAAATGTAAAATAGCACACACTCTTTATCTACATTACATTAATTTACAAAGGTAAATTAGGTATCTAGAAATAATACGTATTAGAAGTAACTGAAGTAACATACCGAAATAAGCTCCAATCCACGGCCTTCTCGGAGAAGTAGCCGACGCAGACCACAGAGCCGACCTTACAGTGCGTGGTCGACACCGGCAGACCTGCCTTACTTGCCACAAGCACCGTCAGAGCCGCTCCAAGTTCTATTGTGAAGCCACTTTTGGAACAAACAAAAGAAAAGAGGTTTGAAAATGATCCTTATACGCTATAGGCTTAGATCAATGATCTAAGGCTATAGGTATGTGCCTAGTATATAGTTATTTTTATATGTGGTGCTATAAAACGGTGAAGAACCAAAGGGCAAACAAAACAACGGCGATAAGCTTACAATGTTGTCGTTTGAGTTATTCCCCTACTAGGTAATTAAACCTCAAGAAGTTCGTAGAAATCTGACATGCCTACCGTACCTACTGTGATAAACTTTTTGTAGAATGGTTATTATAGGAACCGCGTTCTGATCGAAATCATCCTTTCTTACGTCATACTTACACCTTCCAATTCCATCATCAGATTATTTTTCTGTTACCCCAATATTGGTCTGAATAACAATCATCATCATCATCATCATCATCAGCCTGTAAAAGTCCACTGCTGGACATAGGCCTCTCCCATACGTTTTCAGAAAGAACTATTCTGAGCCAAATAGCCGTGACATAGCCAATGTCACTCACAAATAACGTGGCTTTCTATTGGTAAAATAATTTTTAAAATCGGTTCCAGTAGATCTAGAGATTACCCGATACAACCTCACAAACTACCTATTAATAATATTAGTATAGATAAAAAATCTAAATTTATAATTTCCCTACGATGTCGCCGATTGATACCTGAATTATTATACCTACGAATTCTTGAATTAGACCGAATATCTTAGTTTCTAACTTGGGTACCTGTCAGGCGTGATGCTAGTAAGGTCCTCTCCAACTGTGCGTATGACTCTTCGTCCCCATAGCCACAAGCCAAGCGCGATGCCCACTCCTCCAAACACGAGGATTGCAAGTGGAGTCTCTGCCTTGGCGTGAGCCCCGCCTTCGGAGTAAAGCAACCATAGCGCTACTAGAGGTCCGATAGCGTTGCTTTAAACAAATAAAATAACAATATAAGTACAAATCAAATTTAAGTGGTAATGGGCTGACCATATTAGTTTGTAGAACTGACAAGACAACTGCTGGGGAATAAGTAAATAGCGACCACGAACCTGAAGACGCAGCATAAGAACCCCCTATCCCTCGCCCCACCTGACCTGACGATATTATAAAATCGTAGGACCCCGGTGCATAGAGAAAGAATCGGGCTCTCACTCCCTCTTCCCACGTAGCTTGAACTTATACTGGCCTTCAAAAAGTTAAAAGTTTATTGAAATTTATAATTTTTTTTTTTAATTGTATTCTCTTTTGCTCTTTTCAAAGCTTAAGTTAGAGGGCCCCCTGAATTCCGGGGCCCTGGTGCACTGCACCACGTGACCCTACGATAGCTACGCCACTGCTATCGTACTAGCTCATGCACGATACAAACGCGATTTAGGTACCTTTCTAATTATATCAAACTAGTGGAAACTTCGTCCGCGTAATGGTATTTTCATACAAACTTCAACCACCGCAGCAGTAATAGGGATTGAACGTCTGGAATTCCTTAGTACACAACAAATATCAAAACTCTTCGACCAGTGATTTAGGCTGTGCATTGTCTAAGTATATGTCAGTCGGTCCGGACTAAGATTCTCATAAGTGGTTCTCATAAGCGGTTCTGTACAGATTTCTCACCTGACATCGTTACCGCCATGAGCAAAGGCACCAAACGTTGCAGTGAGGACTTGTAGAAATGAGAAGAGCCTGTAAGTGTCCGCCGGTGGTGGTGGTGGCAGTGCTGGTGGAGGAGACGGAGGCCGCAGTAACGGTGCCGCGCTGGAGTTAGGTGTCATTCCGACCAGCCGTGTGCTGGAGTCACGATCGGTACTCCACGCGGGACATTCTCTAGCCTGAAAGCGCAGATAAAATCTTTTAAATGTTGTCCGTACACTGCAATATCAAATGGTGTGATCAGCTTTCATGATTGCCCAATATTTAGGTATAAATAATAAATATTTCTGAATATTTTTACACAATAATATCTAGCCCCACTAAGCATAGCTTGTATTATGGGAACCAGACGATTGATAGAATAGGTACATTATATACTTATTTGTAAATACAAAGTTATACAACAATATTACACCCAGACAGAGAACAAACATTTATGTGCACATCACACAATCGAAGTCACAACCTGCAGCATAGAAGGCAGAGCTTCTACTAACTGAGCTGTCAGCCAATGGCCAATCAGTAATGGTCAATTTGTTGGGTAGAAAGTTACCTTTTCAATTCTAGGTGGCGGCGTTTCAAAGTCCACTCCGGGCAAAGCCCTGATCGCTGCAAGTCTATCGAACTCGCCTTTCGCTATCGTATCACAAGATCCTCCAAAAAAGCCATTCCTTGAATCATAGCTCTCACCCATACCCATCAGTTGTGCAGAATCCAAGCTTTTACAACAGCTCAACGTCTCATCGATATATTTCAAGGTGTTTATTTGTGGGTCGGCGTCTATGAGCTGAAGCCTGGATTTGTTTGGAGGACTTAGGCTTCGCGATAGTATGCTGCAGTCGTCCATTGTTGCAAGCAGAGCTCGATTTCTAGCATTCATGAGTCCAACAGAAAGTTTGTCTGCATCACTGAGGGTGACCATCTCAGCGCACTCTTCTATGGCTTCAAGCACTTTACCGTCTTCAGACAGGAGGGACGTTGGTCGTTGTGCGACACTACTCTTGTTCGAGTGGGTTGGAGTATTGGCCGGAGTCGTTTCTGGAAAGACATACAGATTACTCATGAATACAGTAGATACTTACGTGAGGTGAGTTTGGTGAGTAGGTACACCAACGATGAAAGGCAAGAAAGTTGTATCTTTTCAAAAAGAACGCAAAATCTGAAAGTTAGGGTACCATTGGAAACTCCCAAGGAGAAGTTGACTGGTGTTTGTCCGAGTTTCTTGCGGTAATGTGGAACTAGGAACAGTCTTACGCAAGCTGCTACAAGTGCGCCCAATACCACCGAACCTGCTAATGCTGCCCATAGAGGTATGTTGTCCATCGCAAGCACTGTAAATAAAATTATTTGTTCCATTGCGTTTCTATTTTTACCTACGAGGATGTGAACAAACTGTTTGTATTAGGCTTTTAACATTAGGTGGGACATTAGAAAATACTTATAAAAAAATGTTAATCAAAACTAATAGAAACAGTAATCCAACTTACCTACTAAGAACAAAAGTTCTAGGCACTATAAGCAACAAATTTAAAAAACATAGGTAAATCTTTTCAAATAAATCTTCCAAAATTAGATATACCTACTGAGTTTGGCAAACAATAATTAATATGCTGATAAGTAACCTTACTCACATTTTGGTCCATCATGCATGACGCTCAAAACGTTTACCGCCAGAGTAGCTCCGTAAAAGTACGGCAGTGCCTTCAACCCTGACTTCAGTGGATCCTGCGCGCGGAGTATGAACCGACGCACTACCCAGTAAATGATAGCTGATGCAGTGCCACTCAGGACTGGAGAGATGAACCAGGATGCCACTGAAAATAAACATGAAATTCTAGAAACCAAGAACTTTCTGTAAATTAAGTGTGACAATATAGACAGCACCGCCGTGCCGTTACTGATTCGACCCTCGAAAAGTACTCGATTATTATTTAGGTTTGCTTTCATTGCGTTCTGGAATAATAATTAATCTTCCTGTTTGTCTTGTATAGTCAAACGTAAAATAAAAAATCAGTAAGAGGTAGGTAGTTACCAGTGCCGTACCAAGTGGTACGGTATGCTTTAGTTAGATCCATAAATATTCTGGCCTTTGAGCATTAAGTTTATGTAGGTTTTATGCTTCATAAAATTTATAAAGCTGTGTTAAAAAGGTAGATTTTTTTGGGAATTGATAAGATTATTAAATCGTATCTAGTTATATTCTTACCTATAGCGCCAAGAGTCGACCATCTCACACCGACTGGTCCTTTGGCAGTTAGAGTAAACCCGACTGTGGCTCCCACCACCGAGTGTGTCCCAGAGACCGGCAGACGCAAAGCAGTGGCCACGATCAGCCAAGTCGCACCAGCTATTAGTGCAGCAAGACAACCGGCAGCCAAGAGCTTTTCACCGCCATCGGCGTACAAGGATACATCTAAGATACCCTTACGCATCGTATCGGATACCTTGTACCCTAAAAATAAGAGTTTAGTTAAATCACCCAATAAATGGTACGACTTACTGCATCATAGGTAGGTAGTTGAAAAGGTTTCACTTACCAATTAGAACGGCACCAGCTATCTCGAAGATCGTCGCGAGTATGCAGGCCTGGGTGAGAGTCAGCACCTTGGACCCCACACTGGTCCCAAAAGAGTTGGCCACATCGTTGGCTCCAATTCCAAAAGCCAATACAAAAGCCACTAAGAACCCACAAACAACCAGCCATAATAATTCATCAGAGTACGGTTCCATTGCAAATCTTGAATATTAATTTTATCTAGGACATCTTTTCCATTTCCAATTTATTAATAGCACCGATTCCAGGTAATTTAAACATTCAACAACAAGCTTTGCTCACACATTATTTTTAACAATTAGAAGTTAAGTAGGTACCTAATACAGTATTTATCACGTTCTAAAATTCTAAGCAAATTTTTTAACACTTACATGAAACACGTACAAAAATAATTCGCGAAAAAAATATTTGCCTTTGTAGTAAAATTAAATAGGTAAGAACTATAATAACCGTGTAAACCAGGGGTTTTTTTATAGAATAATATGAAAAAAAATGAAATTATCGTGTCCTAGCTTATGTACGTCACAATACGGAGTCTCCTAATGATGTTTCGTGGAGACAACGATGTCTTGTTGGCTTCGGCTTCATCATTTCTGGAAGATAAAGGTTTATTTCCATACAGTCTCATAAATTCAAGTTTTACTATCTAATTTATCTGTATAATTGCGTCTTATTATTCTTCTAGCGTTCATTAGCATATTAATTATTGACCAAGTGGGTGTAAGTATGTATAATTAGTCATAAACGTTTATCAGCAAGTTTCTGTAGTAGTGACCATACTAGAGCAATTTCAATCGGAATAATCTCACATCCACATGGCCGGAGATATTGATTCGCCGAAACGCCGCCATTTAAGGAACTTTCGCGGTTAAATCCGCTTAGTATAGCTGAAGCCTCAAACAAATTCTTACCAGAAGTGTCACTACCAACCAGTTACTAAAGATCTTGGCTGAATCAGCTGGAGTCTGATTATAACAATACCTATCGTAGACCAAAAATACGAAGATGTAAAAAATGTTAATAGGTCACTTCTAATTAAAGCACGTGTCAATAACGATGGGCCTTGAGCGTTTTATCATTCGACAAATTAGGCTAAGTACTTACTGAAATTGATGCTTAATTTAACACAATGGATTTTTTACTCACTTTGATTAAATGTAGGATTTTAAAGTCCTAAATATCGCTATGGGGAAATGCACAGTATGCCCTGAGATTCTTGGCCGTACACTGAAGTTGGCAAAGGTCAGACTGGCCTCAGACTAAATAGAGCATGCGCAATCCAAGGGCAAAGGCACCCCACTTCAGCAACCCTCCTAATAAAACGTGATTGTCAATAGTACGGTTCGTAAAAGAACCCTTTCTTTATGTACTACCAGTACCATACAGATTAACGGTCGTTTATTGAAAAGACTGAGTAACACTCATATAGGTAGGTAGGTACAAAACACGCCACAAGATTTAAAGAACCAACTGACCCAGGTATAGGTACGCTTATGTGTGGATTTTATACAGGTACATTTATAACGTATCGACCCTAACTTTCCTGTAGATTAGGCTCACTAATCTGTGAAGATGGGTATGGTCCTGAACAAACCTATTACTTCATCTGAAATCCAGTCCCAAGCCTATCTAAAAATTACGACTTTTATAATCACAAGCATAACGACTTAATTCCCAAGCACAGTAGATCCCCTCAAATCTTTTAATACAAAGTTCCTACTCGAGATTCTTCAAGGATGTCTAAGGGGGTAGTCAGTGGTACGTCCAAATATTACTTCTGGTAGGTACATACCCACATTTTACCAAGTCGGATCCACCCTAGAAAGTAAGTGCAAACGAAGCCTTGGTTTTGGCATCAAACTGGTTGGTGTTCCTAGGGTGTAGGTACCTACCTACATATGGAAATATCATCATCATCAGCAGCCTGTAGAAGTCCACTACTGGACAGGCCTCCCCCATACGTTTCCAGAAAGAACGATTCTGAGCCCTCTCCATCCATCGACTTCCCACACCCCTAACAATGTCGTCAGTCCATCGTGTTGAAATACGTCTTCCAGTTCATGGTTGCCATTTGAGAACCTTTATTCCCCAGCGGTTGTCGGTTCTACGAGCTATATGGCCTGCCAATTGCCAAACTTGCTGATTCTGAGAACTACGATGACCTTGGTTCTTCTAAGGATTTCCTCATTTCTTATTTTACCTCGCAGTGAAACTGGCAGGATCGCTCTCACCATAGCCCGTTGTGCAACTTTGAGCTGCAAGGGGCCAATAGCTAGCGACCACGTCTCAAACAATCAAGCGAAATGTTTTGAAAATCCCCAGAAAATATTTAAGTCCATTGGAGTACCTACCTACCTAGATTTGATACACCTTTTTTCAACAGATCGCTTTGCAAAATGGTGTTAGCACCCAAGGATTTATCAGTAGCAGATAACGACTCGGTTTTTTTTTGAGCTTATCATTTTGCTTTTGTTTATCATAACGTAAATTAGTCCAATTTACTGTTTTAAAATTTTGTAGCGAACTTAGAACTTAGTTGAGGCTTTCTGTAGTAGCTTATAGTAGAAAGAAAAAAGTGCAGAACGTCAAAAACGCGGTCACCAATCCGCCTGCCAAGCGTAGTGACTACGACGGCAGTTCTATATCCAGCATTGTAGTTCTACAGGCTGTTGATGACGATAATGACTGCATATTCCTGCCTGCGCAATCCATGACTATGATTTCCCGGGTAGCGTTATGCCATTTCCATGGTTGTACATTAACTGCACTCGTACTGTTCATGTCATGTCATACCGCTTGTAATTTTGTATTTTATTTTGATCTAAAATTTTGTAATTTAAACACACACTGAATTACTTAAATTAATATTAAATAATGTAACGCAGGAATACAATAAAACACTAACATGTTCTTTAGAAATGCCTGGACCGCCGCAGAATTATCGAGTTGTTGGTTAGTAGGCTGATTTGTTTCGACTTTACCAACCAAATTAACGATTATTGCTTTGATGATATACCTACCTATCACCTAAATATTTCAGCAAGCCTTTATTTCTGAAGCAAGTTCATGGATCTGCTAACTATGGCCGTTACCAGCTTCGTAACTCACTGCACAATTCAAAGAGAGGCGCCCGGCGAACAAAGCTTGAACAGGATCCTCTGGAGCACTTCCAAATTGATTGTGGGCCTCTATACGCTAAAAGATTGGTCAGACCACTCTTCTTTACAGTTGGGGTAAGCCAATTTTTCATAATACGTAATGGCGACAAAGATCATACAGATATAGTAGGTACCTAACAAAAGCTTGCATCTTGGAGTTTCTGTATAAACCACTATTGTATGCGTATTTGCCTTATTATGGATTTACATCAAGCAACATGTTATATTTTGTAACATTATGCAATACAAATAATACAGTATGTACATAGCAGTACAATACACAATGCAGGAAAGATCATCAAACTTTTGGTGGTTTTAGTGTTATCCAACTAAATAAGTAGACATGACAGCAAATACAGTTCAATTGACAAAAAACAAACATGAGTCTTTGAAATTTTTTTAAATGTTTCAGCTGTTGAAATTCATTTACAATCATGACTTTTCAGGTGTCAGCAGCAAGTCTAGCTGGTTGTGTAATTTGGGAGTATGAAAACTTGAGGGCTCATGCCTATACACTGTTCAGGCGGCCTTCAACATGGCTGGGAGCACAACAGAAAAAGATTATGACCCAGTTTGTATGTAAAATATATAGTCAATAGTAATTTAAACTAGTAAAAACTTGAATAAACTCCACAGTTCGTCCCCTGAGATCTATTGAGCTATTGAGCCCCAAGACCTAAGAAAGTTCTACTACTGTACCTATTTCTGCCACCAAGCAATGATGCTCACATTACTGTGTTCTTGTTTGAAGGGTTTGGGAGCCGGTGAAATTACAGTCACATGAGGCTTAACACCAGTATGCCTCATGTTGGTGGACGCAGGGTAGTGTATTGCAGAGCATGTACCTAAGGTGCGTGACCTACAAGGCAATCTTTGCTATAGGTGATGGTTACCACTTAACATCAGGTGGGCAAGTATACCACCCAACAGCCGTTATAGCATAAAAAAAGTTTGATTTCCATATCCCTCCAATATTTTTAATTATGGTTATTAATTTCAATTAAAGCATGTAGGTACTCATAGTGGAACAAGTTATGATCAAGTAAATTTGTTATTAATTTGACAACCTATATGATTTTTTTTTAAATTTATTGCTACAGGTGCTAAACTAGATTAAACTATAGTATGAAAGAAGAATAATTTGATAATTGACATTTGTCTTCAGAAAAGTGAACCTGGCCCCCTGAAGAAATGGTGGAACTCCCTAAACAACAATGAGAAAGTCTTCTATCCAATACTTGCCGCTAATGTGATGGTTTTTGGTGCATGGCGAGTCAAGGCATGGCAGCCGTTTATGGTCAAATATTTCTGCTCAAACCCTTCGGGAAGTACGTAACATTTTTTGTTAGAAAAATAAATATAATCATAGATCCCTCAGGTCTCTTAGTACCCAATTCCAGCCCGAGATTATGTAGAAAGGTTTGTCCAAATAGGTATATAAGATCTTTTCAGGTTTATAACTTTATTGCAGGTGCTGTAGGATTTGCACATATCGCACAACATTATTATTATTATTATATATTTTAATCATCTACTCTATACCCTAAAGGGGTGCAGCAGGAGTTCAAGTTTATATGACAATAACTCATGTAAGCAACAAGTTGGTTTCTACCTGCATCACGGTTCTATTTATGTTTTATTTCAGGTGCAGTCTGTTTACCAATGTTGTTGTCAACATTTAGCCACCACTCACCTCTGCACTTAGCAGCAAATATGTATGTGCTGTACAGCTTTATGCCAGGTAAATCATGTTTTTCATACAATATTAAAAATGTTCCCTACCCTAATCTATGCTTTACCCGGTTCAGGAACTATAATCCGTTCTAAGTTATATCCAAATCAGCCAAGCCACAGTAGTGTGATTGTCTTAAAGTTCACCTATATACCTAGAAACAGAAAAAAAATAGCTTGACTACTTAATCTCCAGGCACGATACATAATATCCCCTCGTATTCTTTGAGGATATCTTATGGGGTAGTAGAGGTACGTCCAATTATTATATTCGGTACTTAAAAACGTTTTGCAGTAGTTGGTAGTATACCATACGTTACTAGAAACGTTACTGTTTGAAACTTGCCGTCAATAGCATCACTAATAGCTCATACAGACTTAAATATTAACTTATAAGTAAACAATAGGCAGGCGATATAGCTCGTAGACCAGAAAAGCGCTGGGAAATAAAGGTTCTCGAATGGAGTCCACGAACCGGAAGACGAAGCATAGGACGCCCTCTCACCGATAAACCGACGCCATTGTTAGGATCGCGGGAAAAAATTAGCCCTGTTCGTCATTATAAAAGATGGTAATTGTCTAGGCATTGATTATGTTTGACAATTTTTTATAAAGGTGATGTATCTTTCTATACTATAGTAAAATTGTACATTAAAGATATTTTTCTGAAACCTTGCTAATATGCCTAAAAAAAAGGCAAAAAGATGCAATCGACTTAAAAATAAATTTTTGTTTGTTTGTATACGCATCACGCAAAAAATACTGAATTAATATCGATGTGATTTACAGAAATAGTTTGCTTATAGTCCAACTTAAAACTTAGTATGGGTTTCATTGTGCTGTCATCCCTAAAACGGGTATAAAAAAGGAATTAAGTTGGTATGAAAAACGCCAGCAAAGACGCGAGTGGGTCAGCTAGTGTTGTTATATTTTGTTTATGTTTTGACAGATAAGTATGGACATAAACTTAAATCTATGTTCGCCCACAGCTGCTGTAGCATCTCTGGGCAAAGAACAATTTACTGCCATGTACCTGAGCTCCGGTGTGATTAGCAGTTTCGCCAGTTTTCTCTACAAGGTGATAGTGAACCAGCCTGGCCTAAGTCTCGGTGCTGTAAGTAAACAACCATTTATCCTAGATGATTATATAGAGCTTTAAGACAGTGAGTGTTGTGTGAATTTGAGTGATAGAGTGAGGATTTCAGTAGTAGAGCTCTTTGTGAAGGGCTCGTCCGTAGAAGTACTACCACCATGCCTTTTTCTGCCGCTAGGCAGCTTGTAGTGTTGCGGTTTGAAGGTTGTAGGTGCCGGTGAAATTACAGGCACGTGAGGCTTAAAAGACTGTATGCCTCAGGTTGACGGTCGCTGAGTAATGCATTGTAGGGCACGTTCCTGATGAGTGTGACCTATGCAATATTTTGCAATATTGTTATATCGATGGTTACCACTTAACATCAGATGGGCCATCTGCTTGAGATATTCCTGCTTAATATCTCAAGCTAACTCCACTGAACACCTTTGGATCTATTGTAGATGATTTATAAAGCGTCAGTCAGTCAGAGGCAACTGTTTCAGTCGTGCTTCTAATTACGGGACGCTGTAATGCTTGATTCTTTAATACTAGCTATAAGACATCAAAATCTGCCATCACTCAGCTTCGTGTTAAAATTCAGGTGCATTTTAACACACACACTACTACTACGTAGTACGTGATACTGTACGAGTACGTACTACGTACACAATCAGTTTAATAAGTGTAAATAATAAAATGCTTTGTTCTAGTCGGGAGCAATAATGTCGGTGCTGGCATATGTTTGTGTGCAGTATCCTGACACCAGGCTGAGCATCATATTCTTGCCGATGTACACATTTGGAGCTGGCACGGTAACTAAAATAAATATATTATGAAATATTTTGACTGGCCTTGCAGCTCAATTGGCAGTAGCTCTGTCTTTTGCGCTGTAGTTTGTGGGGTCGATCCCCGCCGAGGATAAACATTTGTGTGATAAACGTGGATTTTGTTCTCTGTTATATTGTATTCTATGTATGTATTTACAAAACAAAGTAATATAATACTTCTATACTTTTTTTATCAGTTATCGGTGTTGTGTAAAATTTTCACAAATATATAATGTACTAGCTCAACGTCATGTTATTTTATACGCTGTACCACCTGGTCATCGAAATTTGAAATTTTTAGGGTGTATATATCAAACTTCAACCCATGCCGTAAATCGGGTTTAGGCTGTGCGTTGTCTATAGGTAATTAGGTATGCACAGTCAGGACAAAGATTCTAATATGTAATTGGTATAGAGTGATCACGACCTCTGTGGTGCAGCGGGCGACTGAACGGTAGAGCAAGGAGACGTGCAGGTTCTTTTGTCGCAGTGGGTAAATTTTTTGTATGATATTGGTTTTGTTACTGATACCCACAAAGCAGAAATATCTTGTGTGGTGTTAAGAGTATTGTTTGTGTAAATGAAGAAGAAATTATTTATTTGACACAGTTTTTTTTTGCACGAAGTCGCGAGATACATCTTGTAACTTATAAAAATTTAGAAAAACCAAGATACAAAGATCTAAGCATTAAAATTTCGATACTACCCACTTTTTAATTTCAGGCTATCAAAGCTATAATGGGTGTGGACCTAGCTGGTATTATATTTGGATGGAAATTCTTCGACCATGCCGCACATCTGGGTGGGGCTTTATTCGGAATGTAAGTTTTACCTTCCTCTTTAAGTCTAGATCATAAAATCGCGGATTTGTAGAGTAGATAGATTTTTTTTATTAAAAAAATGTATACGCATAAATGTAGTGCTCTAATGCCTAGTTTAATATTCTACGAGCGTTCGTTAGTAGTACCTACTACATGTTTTTGTATACAAATTAAACTTACCTCATTGGCTAATGTAAGCTTTCACAGTAGCATTAGCAACCGTGAAAGTGTATCCAAAAATCAACGCTTCTATTACTACTCCGAATACTAACGGACGCTAGTAAGGTGTTGGAGCTGGGCATAAAACGGTGAAGGAAAACATCATGAGGCATGCCACTTAGGTAAGTAGGGTATTTGTTTAGGTAAATGGTTATACCCGATGAATATAATATCATTGGTTGTGCCTATCAATTATTTTTATTTTAATTACCTGAAAAACTGAATACTCTTGCACCTACTATGATAACAGTACATAACAGTAGGTACCATAGATACAATTTAGCAATTTTATCTGTCAAGGTTATTGTTTATCTACATTGCTTATTTTTATCTGTTTCACATTTAATTTCAGTTGAATTATAAACATTTAAATAGAGGGTAAGGGGTCGAATTACATAATGAGCACTGTATGTGCGGTTTAGTAGGCTTTAGAAAATGGAATGCGCACTACGACGTCTTAGGCGAAATAGGCATTTTATATCGAACAGCCCGAGACAGAGGGAACAGCGCCAGTTTATCAGTCCCATACACTGTATAGAAGTTATTACTAGAGTAGACCTAGTAATAACTTCTATACAGTGTATGGGACCGATAAGCTGGCGCGTCTCGACACGCGGGGCTAACGTGACTCTGCCTTAAGACAGACATTATTTTGGATATGGGCAAACAGCTAAAAGAAATGCTGCCAATACAAAACGTATTTTTTTTTATTTATTAAAAGTTGGCTTGGCCTTTAAATATATTAATAAAATAAATCATTTTAGCAATCAATTGTTTACTACTTCTTGGTATTTATGGTGAACTTTGTTTCAGTGCTTGGTGCTATTGGGGCACAGCCCATGTATGGGGTAACAGGGAAAAGTTCTTGCAGTATTACCACAACTTGAGGAAAAACGACCCTGGAAGATAGTTTTTTGTTAAGAAAATGTTATGTATCTGTTTTTTAAAGTTTTAAAGAGTAATTATATTTAGAAAATTATACCTAATTTTTATTGAAAGACTGTTTAATAAATAACATTTTTTAATTATAAAAGTTATAACAATGGTTTGAAATGCAATATTTACCTTAAGACACATTGGACAACAATCAAGAAAACGAGACTGGTAGGAATATAACGCTAATCTTGTCAGAATCATCAAGATCAGTGAATGTGTAAAATTACGGGATTATGGCTTCAATGGTTTCAATATAGCTATCCGGAAAGAATATCAGTGCATGTTCTGCTTATCTTGGCAAGCAATTCAAAAACTCTATGCTTTAAGAATCTTTGCATGGAAACTGATATGTTCGCCGATATATGTCGCGATGTAGAAATATGAATGATCATAGCCCTCCCTCAAGTTCAGGATGACTGGTACTCCAACTGAACGACATGCTTCTACCAAGTTCTCTGGTAACAGTTGCTTTTCAATGTAGAATTTATCGGCAGATCCCTGGAAAAACAAGTTATTGTTTTATACTGATTCACAACATAGCCAATATATTATAGACTAAGGTCCAACTCCAGGTATCAACTTTTAGAATAATTCTCCCCCTTGCCTACCACAAAACATAGCTAAAATTTTAATATTAGTCACCATTTATTTACTAAAAAGTAAACTAATTCTAACCATAACTTTTTGTGGGGAAAATTTTATATTTTTTTGTTAATAAATAAATTCTGCCAAAAGCACAACAAAGGTTAAGGTACCTGATCAATAAACAATGTTAGCGGAGGTCCATTGTATTTCTTGACGAGCTCAGTGGCGTCCCATTCACTCCATTTGCTTTTGTCCTCGCCGATGTAGCCAGTGAATCCTTTGACTCCCCACGGGCAAGCCACTGGGTTGCAGATAGGGGCAAACGCACTCACTGACTTGTATAAACCTGGGTTCCTCAATGTTGAAATTAATGCTCCGTGACCCCCCATACTGAAATATAGGTTTTGTACTTCTTCTTCTTCTTTTTTTAAATGGCTTCTGGTTTTGTATTTCATTTACGCAAAAACTCAGACATTATTATAAATTTCCCCTGTCACTGTGTGTCATTACCTATTGGTAAGAGACAGCAATAGATTAGGCTCTTCTATTTGGCAGAACTTTTGTTATACGATATAACCAAAAAAAAAGAGGTATTTTTTTATTTATAATCATAAGTGGGAAACTACATTTTTGCTAGGGTGCCTATCAAAATGTGGCCTTCCTTCCCACCTTCGATCAATGATACCCCTAGATATAAGGTCCGCTCTTACCTATGTCCCATGATGCCAATTCTGTCTGCATCAACTATATTGCCAAATGCTTGGATGACCAATTCATAGAGTTCCTTGTTTAGATAACTGCCCATTCTATAGTTGGTAGACCATGGTTCTTTCTCAGCATCAAGGTAGAAGCCAGCTGATACTCCAAAGTCCCAAGATTCATCATCACCCGGGACCTTTACTCCTCTGGGGGATGTGTCTGGTCCAACAACTATTATTCCATGTTCTGCTGCATATCTGTTGATGGGACATCATGAGTTAGGCATCTAACAAACAAAATAGGGTTTCTTTCACTACCACTGTCCCAAAAGTCGACAGCAAGCTGGAAATGGGTGATAAGCAAAGTCATAATAGTTGTCAGAAAAATTGATTGCGTTGCTCAGTTTCTCATTTTGATAACTTTTGTTCAATTCTAAGCTTTATTTAATTTTAAGCAAATGGAGGAACATTTGATGAAAAAAGCTTAGAATTGAACTAGCTTTTGACTAGATTCACCAAGTTAGCAAGACTATTCAAAGTGATCCATGTTGATTTTTTTTTTAAATAATGCTAAAAATTTATAACTAGCAGTGATTTACCTCTGGAAGCCAGATTTTGCAATGAAATTCTGTTCAGTGCATGTAAGCCCAGACAAGTAGTAAATTACAGGGAGTTTCACATCGCCCGCCTCAGCTTGAGGCGGTAGGTAGATAGAGAAGTTCATCTTGCATTTTAACTCTGTAGATTCATGGGAGTACACTTTTTGGTAGCCCCCAAAGATTTTGTTTGAAGACACTTGCTCCAACTTCTCCATTTTAATTTTGGCGCTAAAAAGAAATTATTTAATTTTATCAAGTATTTATGTTTAGTTTAGGTGTTTTTGGCTCAGTTACACTCTTGTAGTTGAAGGGATTTAGGTATAATAGCAAAGGTTAGACGTTTATTCGTCTTAAGTATAGGTAGGTAAAGGCAGGCTAGGTTAAATAAGATAGGATAGGATAGGTAGGTACCTAGATAATCAGATATCCACGAGCGGAAGCTTGTACGTACCACGAATTACATAGGTATTCTAATCTCTGATAAACACAAGAGTCTTACCCCCGAATACTCAGACGCATATCAGATTTAAGAACGCGGCGAGTACCTACCTACTTGAAAGATTTTCATTGTCTGTCAAAAAATCGCAACTTAGGACGTGCTTTAACGATTTAGAGATGCGTTTGAGAATTCGGGGGTTAGCTAGATAATTTATTTAGCAAAAATGAGCTGCTATTGCCCCGGTTGACCTTACCCGAGACTATTGTGCGCCGCCGCCGCGCCGGCCGTGCGGCATTGAACAAACCGGCTCGGTATTTTCATATAAGTATTAATTCGTAGGTAACAATTAAAACAACTAGGGTAGGTACCTACCCTAAGAATAAGGACTAAAGACTCTTTATAAAAAAAGAAGTAGGCTGGTAACGTAAATAGTTTTTATCTAACCCAAGTTATCGGTAGGTATTATGAAGTAAATTAATATTTGTAAAGTTAGGACTAACTATTTTACGGTACTCTCTTGAGTTCCATTTCCATAACCGTACGTACCGACACGTAATAAACGTACCTTACCTAATATATTTTTTCTCTTCCGACTAGATCACGTTGTGCGGCAAGCACCAAAACCAATGCAAAGAAACAACCACAGAATACTATTACTCTTTATTCTTATTCCTAGCTAACTACGTACGTCCTCCCCTTCCTACCGCGGATGGAGAACACAACACAACACGAATCGAACATAAAAAAAGAACTCTGTAAACGAAAACGAACCAACATAGACAACTCAAAACAGCACTAGAGAGGCGAAACTCGAATTTGCGGCATGCAGCTACAAAATGAAGGTTTTTTTTTAGACTAGAATTTAGTAACACAGATACGAATCAGTGCTACCAACTGTTTTATTGGGTGCCCGCACTGCCCGCCATATTCAACGTTCGAAACCACCAAGAAATTCCACCAAAATGTTTTGCTATCTTTTAGGCACTAAACGAATACTAAACGCTCAGACTTTGATTCACAGCTAGATAATGTCTCGGTTTTTTCCTTTTATGAAAAAAATATGAATGCTCTTTAGTATTATCATTAATACAATCGTTTTTTGAGTTTTATCTAGCTTGTTTGTCTACGAGCTCGTTGCGTTCCATTTTATCTTCACTTACTTCATTTTTCTTGTAGAATCAACTAGGAAGAATTTCCGACCTAGCAAAGTATTCTGTGGGTAGAATCGGTAGAATAGTACCTACCTACTCTGTGACTTTTATGGTCTAAATGGTCTAATACATAGAATAAGAATATTGGTACCTAGCCCATATTAAATGACATTGGCGAAATTGCGGTGCGGGCAACACACAATCAGCAAATGCCATGCCATTAGGGATGGGCAAATGGAAAAAAAATATCGATATTTATCGTATCGATATTTTCAAATATATCGATATATAACACCCAAGAAATATCGATATTTCGATACATCGATATTTTTTAAAGCAAATACACATCTGGCTGTTTCAACATAAGTTTTATTATTTAAAAAAAAATTCGAATTGCTTGACATAAAAAAAATAAACAAAAAAAAAACATTATTCAAACCAGTATTTGTTTGATATTGACATCAGGAGCACTCTTTGTTTGATGTGTTCCCCTGTTAATCTGCTCCTATCATTTGGCACAGCCAAATTTATTTTAGTAAGCGCTGAGTTTACTCGTGACAACACAACAAAAACAACGTTCGTCGTACCAACACTCTAAAATACAATACAGTCAGTCCAGTGCAGTGATACCAACCAAACCAACAAGCAATGTCATTGTCATAGACAAGCAAGTCATAGAGAGTAATTTTTGTTTGTGTTTGAAGCAAAGAAACTAAACCCATACAGCCTTCTGCATATTTTCTAAATTTAAGAAATCGGATTGGTCAAAATCATGATGTGACGCATGAGCAAACAGCAGAGCTTTAAAAATATATCGATTTTGATATCTGAGAATAAATATCGAAAATTGATATATCGCGGGAAAGAATATCGCTAATTAGTATCGATATTTTTCTGAAAAAATATCGATATTTTGATATATCGATATTTTTTACCCATCCCTACATGCCATTCATGAGAAATTCTCTGAGAAATATATTTGGTGTTTGGTGTTCGTGTGTGAATAATAATAAAATGTTTTGTTCTTGAATCTTGGGCGGGCGAAGAACGTTGTTCTATCTTATCTTGGGTGGTAGGATTCTTTCCATCCCAATTCAGCCGTTCTACTAGCTAAGCTAACAAATAATTTAATTTTAGCTCGCCGGTGCTTTACTCATTTAGCTCATAATACGTAATAATGGGATAAAAATAAGGGGCACGTGGTTACCACCATGGCTCGGGGCTTGGTGAAATTGTACCAAAATGTACTGTGTCGTAGACCCTACTTAGTTCAAGCAGTACAAACTGGTACCCTGATGGCTGCAGGAGATGCTATTTCACAAACATTCATTGAAAATACTGCAATCAAGGATGTTGACTACAAACGAATGTTCAAGTTTGCTTCGATAGGATTTTTCGTAGGAGTAAGTACTGACCTTAGCGGAGTTTTTAAGATCAGTGGTACCTGAATTACAATATTTTTATTCACATTTCAGGGTCCGGCACTAAGAGTTTGGTATGGTGTACTAAATAAGCAAATTGGATCTAAAGGAACAACAGTAGCGATCAAAAAAGTGTTTGTAGATCAAGTCATATTTGCACCTACCTTTCTAACTCTGATCCTCATTACTGTTGGTGCAATGCAAGGCAAAAACTGGGATGTGATAAAACAGGATCTAGATGCTAACTATTTAGATGTCTTGAAGGCTAACTACTACATCTGGCCTTGGGTGCAGCTTGTAAATTTCTATTATGTACCGCTTCAGTATCAAGTGTTATTGGTACAATCAGTAGCATTGTTCTGGAACACATATCTCTCATGGAAAACCAATGGGAAGAGCCTAGTGAATAATAATTAGACTTCAGTATTTTGTTCTGGTCATAGATCATAGCAGTCTCATGTACAATTTTGTTTATCGTGATTAAATGTTAAATCTAGTTTAAAATGTTAAGTTGATAGACTCTAAAGTGCTTAGGTATAATGGTGTGCACCAAGTTGGATGCCTCGCTGTGGAATTTAGTGGTTTTCACTGTGATTGGGAAGATATCTCCAAAATATTTTAATTATTTTCAAAGTAGCATTATACTGTGAGCACAATTAAACTGTATTATTTTAGTAAAAGTGAAGCAGAAAAGTCTAGTCTATTCCCTTATGGCCACAGTGCTTATATTGTCTTAGATGTCCACTGCCTTGCTTCTGCCCCATAATCCTGATATGAAGAGTTGTAGATACAATTTTTGAGATTTTGGATCCATTTAATGTATGTATACAATGTATTTTGCATGAGATTGTTATGCAACAACTATGTTTACTCGGGACATAGCTTTTCCAATATAGTCTCAGTTAAAATTAAGTAAGTATCTCGGAATTTGCGGAACCCAGCTATAAACTTGTATTTTGACTTATTAAAATTCGTATTTAAACCTACATATGGTAGAGTGTGCGCTACTATTAAAATCTGAGGTCAAAGGTCACAAAAATAGTTTTTTGCAAATATCTTGTTTCCTATGGGGTTTTCGCTATTTGTATGTAGGTATACCTAATCAATAGAAGAAACAAAGACGTAAGTTTCTTGCCTGTTTTTCTAGGCTTTGAAGTAATAATAATTTAGTAAGCTGGACAATCCACACGGCATCATCTAGCCCAAGCTAAGCAGAGCTTGTGGGTTGAGAGATGATTGATATACGATACATTACAAACATGCATATTTTTTATTATACCATAGAAAATACCCAGAACACCCGGAATAAATATTTGCAAATCGTACAGACATTTTTCCCAAGGTGGGAATCAAACCCGCAACCTCTTGCGTCGCAGACGGACATTCGCCCGCCGCGCCACATCGGTCATCAAAATTGTAATTGTAGAATAAAAAAGTACCTACTCTGTGATTATAAAGAAATAAATTCCCTACAACTTTTGTAAAAATTTTTTATTAGTACCTATGTAGGTAGTAGTAGGTATTTTTTTATTCGTTTTATTTTATAAGGCAGCGAGTGTGGAGTGGTAATATAAAATAAACCTAAATTATTTTTATTTTCATAATCCCTACCAGCCAGGATTTTTTTTTTTTTTTTTTGTGGCCTGTGTCCGTCTTGCGGACAATTTTGCCAATGTCAAGTGGGTGGGTTGAATAAAATTAGTCAAGTCGAGTCGGTAAAAAAAGTAAAGTCGGCTGAAACATGATAGTGGAGAAAACGCCAACAATTTTTTAAGATTGTCAATCTCCACTAAGCTGCCAACCGCAAGGTTCCTTTATGAGATACAGCCTGGTGACGGTGACAGACAGACAAATAGCGGAGTCTTAGTAATAGGGTCTCGTTTTACCCTTTGGTGACGGAACCTTAAAAAAATGCATAATTTTTAGAGTAGGTACTCAGTGGGTTGATACAAAGGGAAAGAATAGAGGGTGCCGTGATTACACAACCATGGAATACGCAGTCAGGAATTTGTGTACATTTTGGACTTTAGTCCTTATTCTTAGCATTTTGGCATCCAATTCCATGGTCCAATTCAAGGGTCTACAAAATTTTTAACGACTTTGCAAGTACAACCATTGGAATAGAAAATTATGGTATTGAATGCCAAATTATACACAAATACCGGGCTGCGGTTTCCTTGGTTGTGTAATCACGGCACCCGGTGATACCAAATTCCAAACGGAGATTCATTCAATTTATTTCATTCGCACACATTTCATTTTACCACAGAATACTTTGTTACATTTCACTTCACTCATTCATTACAATTTACAAGACTAGTAAGTGAATTGGTAAATTGTAATTTTTTAATCCCTGTAACTGCTAAACATCCATTGCAAACCACATCAGTATCTCATTATAATCATGGATAAAAGGAAATTATCAACTGCAGGTGATAGCCTTTATCTAATACTCCAAGTTCCAAAAACTGCGACTGCGGACGACGTCAAGAAAAGTTACAGAAAATTAGCGTTAAAATTTCACCCTGACAAAAATCCCAACAACCCAGAAGCTGCTGAGAAGTTTAAAGAAGTAAATCGGGCACACACTATACTCAGTGACGGTACGAAACGTAACATTTATGATAACTATGGCTCGCTCGGGCTCTACATCGCCGAACAGTTTGGAGAAGAAAACGTCAACGCCTATTTCGTAGTTACAAGCACTTGGTGCAAGGCGCTGTTTATCGTATGCGGGGTGTTGACCGGATGCTACTTCTGCTGCTGCTTGTGCTGCTGCTGCAACTGCTGCTGTGGGAAGTGCAAGCCGCGCCCCCCGGAAGAGTCGGGCGACTACCACACGTTGGAGCGCGATGACTCGGATGGCGTGCAGACGGTGACAACGCAGCCGGCCGGCGAGGGCCGCCCCAAGGGCGACCAGGCGCCTCCAATTGCGCTGCCCATGCCCATGCCAGCAGCGCCGGCTCCGACCGGCGCCTCCGAGATCACGGGCTTAAACACAGGTGGGGTCAATTATGGAATTTCACAATAATCTATTCCAATTAACATTTACCCGCGTCACTATGTTAATTAACTACATAAAAATGTATACTACATTTTGGCAGTATGACAATAGAGTTCCATGGACATTATCAGTCTGATAATAGTGTGACAATATTGTATGGTCCATTTTAAATCAGGACATTATGACTTTGCTACCTACTCATATTCCTCATATGTAGGGAAGAGGAATGTGATGGTAGTTTTGTTGATATGCATCTGAAACGAAGTAGTTGACCTTTCATTGTTTTTAGCAAAATTGTAATATATTATAATTACATATTACATAAAGGCTTTATTCTGCAAATATGCATTATTCAGTGTTGCCTTTGTCAATGTAGTTATAAACATAAAATGTATATTACAAATTTATGTATCTTTGACTCATAAATTGCCCATAACTTTGATCACATGAACCTCTCTCTACACAATCATTGAATTTATTTTAGTAATTTATTTCTCATTCCTATATAACCTAGGAAAGATACCCTATATTCTAATATAGGAAGTAAGTTGAGCAATTTATTCATTTGTCAGCTACCGGCACAGTTTAATTCCTATTTTAGGTAGTTTCTGTTTGGTTTCGGTTTTCTTATCTGTAATGGATAAATGTGTATCCTAGTCACTGATAAAGATTGGTTTTCATGACACATAAGTGAGGAAGGTATTAAGTACACCGTAATTCCAAAAATACCATGCTCATAAAATTTATGGTATCATTTCTTATCCTAAAATTATGACAGGAAACGGTACACATATAAATTGACTACTTTATAAATAAGTGTTATTTTGTTGTTTGTAAGTATACTTTTCAGTTTTGACTGATCAAAATGATGTGCCTAAAGTAGGAGTAGCATTTAGACCACTCATTTTTAAACTTATTGTCCAAGAGGTGACAAAATATAAGTTCTCTTGGATCTTATCAATTACTGGCAGCCAATCTAACTATTTCCAATATAAAAATTATAACATAAAGTCATAATTTTACTATTGATAAGCTACTAATGTTGTGATTACCTATTTGTGGATATATTTTGAGTTGTAAGTACTAAGAATATTTGTTTTAGCATCTAATCTAATCAATATGGTTAAAGTAGATGGTAATATAAATATCCAAATTAGCTTTTTCCCTATTAACAAATATTTATGTATATTCTAGCATCAAACCATACACAATAAATCATTAAACATGGGGTTGATAATGCTTACAATAATTATTATCTTATGAAAATGCATATTTATTTCATTGTGACTTCATTGCAGTTCTTTAACTTACTGCATTCTATCATAATGGTAAACTTTTATTTGGCCAAGATATTAAGTTTAGTATATGTAATTGGTCAACATTTTTATTGATTAACAGACAGCTAGAGAACTCTATGAATATTAAGATAAAATATTTAAAGTCAAAAAACATGTTTGACAAGTTGATGTTAATGACTACCTAGTTTCTACCTTGTTTTCAACTGTTTCTTAAATAGTTATTGGATGTTAATATGTACTTATATATCCAAGATGGACTACCACCTAAAACTTAGTTTTATGTTTAGACAGGCCTCTGGTCAGGCTCAAGTTACGGGTTCAAACCCTACCAATAACAAACATTCTCTGTCTGGGTCTTATTGTTTATTTAAAAAAAAGTAA
Organism: Electrophaes corylata; assembly: GCA_947095575.1. Lineage (NCBI taxonomy): Eukaryota > Metazoa > Arthropoda > Insecta > Lepidoptera > Geometridae > Electrophaes > Electrophaes corylata. Next base: position 7,847,547 of record OX352703.1, read on the forward strand.
ATTTAAGTACCAGCTGTCTGGTTCGCATAGTAGGTACATGCTTTACTTAGTTTGGGACTAGATGGTACTGAGTGAAATTTCTGCCCATATTTATCATGGTGGTGGTAAAGTTAAATACTGGCCTATACTATCTTATACCTAGCTAGGTATGAGATGGTATAGGCCAGTTACATTTATTTAAGTTGAGCTAATGTCTTGTTAGAAAGTCACAGTAACAATGCTGCAATTTATACTCAACTTAAATTGTACTGAACTCATCTCATCCTTGGTTGTATAAAAATGGAGATGATATTTAAAAGTATTGATAATTGAGGCATTGCAAGTATTTGCAAAAGTATTTTTTGACGGAAATTATTTATCTGTAATTGTTTAGACTGTTAATTAGTCATTATTTGCTGAGCAATCTGTTAATAAATGACCTATAACATATTGCTCTACAAATGTTTTATTCTTAGGTTTCTGTAAGGTTGTAATGTCTAGAGTCATGTCAATATTTACCCAACTACTACTCGCTACAACAGGTTTCACACCGTAAGTCTAATTTTTAATTTGATTAAATAATGCCCTTATTTTTATGCATTACATAATATGTTATGCCTCTCAAATAAAGAATCATTAGTATTATTATTAATTAGAGCCCATGTTGCCTGTGGCTCAGAAAAACAACGTATATCCTGTGTGAGCTTCTCTGATGGAAATATGACTACCTACGTTATTGAATTGCACATTCCATTTGTAGCAAACAAATAATTCAAAGTTAGTTACGCCTTATGCATCCTATTTGGCATAAGCTGTGCCTTCTGTATCGCGATTAGTGCCCTGGCCTCATTTTCCTCAAGGCTGTTTCTCTTCCTTTAGCTATAGAATTGTACGAAATATTTCCTGCCGGAATGATTGCACTATAAACACCATTTTTTTTTAATGACTTATTGTGGGTTTACGTTTTATTATCGTGTCATAAATTATTTTAGGAAGTAGGTATAACAATAATCGACGCTTTTCCTCTTTTACTTATTTTATTAATTAAGGTTACTTATGTTACGCATTTTAAACGCAATAACTGGCAAATTCTTAAATTTATTTATTTGCCTCACGGACTTTATAGATAATTAATTTCATTACCATTCAGATCATTCGATTTTGCTTTGTATCAACCTATGTATGAAGTTATGTATGTTTGTTCGAGCATAACTTTCGATTTGTCGCCTTCTTGCCTTTGGATTAGGCATTTTTTCCAGACCTGTAATTTAGACAACGGTATTGAAAAATATACATACTTAAGTACGGCCTGAAATTATTGATTAAGTGGGTAGATATTATCATTGTTTATATACTTATGTATTAATAACTACCTAGACTAAGTTCGTCTTCGGTTTTAATTTATATTCGCCGGCTTCATATTGACGGGTCGATAAAAGTGTAATAAAATAATTTTGTTGTAACTTTCCAATGATTTTAAAAGCTTAATAAGTTTTCGTCATCGTTTGAATTTGAAAATGAGTAGGTAATTGACCAAAATTATAAATATAAAATACATTGTAAGCTTGTCGAAGTTAAGTACCCAAAATGCTTTAGTTAGACTGTAATTAATTTTCCTAATAAAATCAGACGGTTTGTTCATATTCATACCTAACATGTGTTATTTTTATAAGTCTTTGTGATATGTATAATATTTATGGGTATCTTGGGTATCACAAGCCTGTTATATCATCGTTTTGATGCGCGATGTTAAAAGTTGAAACAAGGATCGTTTAGGTTTATTGGTTATTTTAACATTTGGCGGGTTCATAGACATAAGTATATTTATGTACTGAGTGTTTACGCAAAGATCACATTTGAAGTAGGTATCCTAGTTTATGTCCACTCTACACTAAAGCTTAGTCAAATTACTATGAATAATCTAATATGTAACACTTAAAATAATTCCACTGTTAAATTTTTACTGCTTAAATTCGTCTAAAAGTGTGTTATACATTATATTGTATTGTAAATTAGTACTTAGGTACATAGTCGTTTGAATATTTAAAATTAATAAACCAACGATAAATATAAACAGCTTATTCAGCTAACCAGCTCAAGTAGTGGCTAGCGAGATCTGGTAGCGTCGTTGTCTATTTACGTATTGTGTATTATAATGTTTTATGATACTAGTCATCGAGTTTATACTCGCGACCTGAACGACGACCGTATCAAGTTATAAGAATGTTTAAATGTAATTACACAAAATCTTTCAATTTAATAAATTCTGCATAAGGAATAAAATAATCTCTTATTGAAACAACCAACGGTCCTTGCACTTTTTTATTTTATGCATATTTTGCGAGATATATTTTATTTTAACTGCAACTTTTTTTTATTTGCAGGAGGCAGTATTCCAAAATACACATGAAGTATTCCACAGCTAGTCTAGTTAGTACCTACCTACATAATTGTAAGAGAAAGCAACGCATGATTTCTTATAACCACCAACGTGAAAATTCACTACAGGTTAAGTTTTAAACTAAGTTATCTTTGTAAAATATTTTATTATCTTTTACGTTTTATATTATGAGCCGCTATCACAATATATTTTTTTATATAAAAAATGTTTCATTGTCGACTTATAGTACCAGTGTCGGTACTTGTTGACACACAAAGATACACGAATTCAATTAAACCACCTGCCATGATGCGAATCATTTGGGTCCTATATAAGTTTTAATTTACCTAAATGGTAGTTGGTTGGTTGTAGGAATTCAGCATTTTATTACACCTGCATTTTTGTGACTTGCGAGTTCGATTCCCGCCTTGGGATAAATGTTTGTACAATCTGTAAATATTTATTCCGGGTGTTCTGGGATGCTTTGTGGATTGTCCAGCATTATTATTATTAACTACCTACAAGTGCAAGACTCTGCTATAGGGTAGGTAGGTTAGTAACTTTTACATTTTACAGAGCGTAGGTTTTTAACCATATCTATTTACTAGTGTTACCAATGTGTCAACTATGGTCAATTTACATGCCTACCTATTTAAAAAACTAGTATTTAGAACCTAGGTAGGTATAATTTGTTTGAATACTCAAAAAAAATATTATAAAACAAAGTTGCCAATCATGAGACTTATGTTCTTCCATCGCACAAAAAATATGTAAGGCCGGTCGACCATTATCTTCATTTCAGGAGGCGCGTCCCATTCCAACCCTAAAACAATGAAAAATATAATGCATTAAGTTTTATTAGCAGGTACCTACTAACAAAAGCACTCTCGTAAAATATATTCTCGATTTATAAAGTTCAAATAACCTGTAACATGTAGGTGGGTCTACATGTTTTATCCATCACTGCTGTTAAAGTGTATATATACCTACCTATCTAGGCTTTCCGAACGCGTTCAACCTGCGTTAGCGAGGACGTGCACGGTAACAATCAGTGGATTTGTAAGTAGGTACCTAATGAGAGGACGCGCCATGTGAATAAAGCCCAAGTCTGAAGTCTAGCTCAGACTAAAAAGTTTACCTATGTCAGTTGATGTTCAAACTGGATGAAGTGTTTTTGTGGAACCGTTGTTGATAAAATAAGACCGATCACTTGCGAGTCGTTCTGGTACGTACCATTACAGTACGTACATTGCACCGCTGTGGTTGCACTCAGTCTTATGGAATGCAAGCTCAGTAGGGCAGTGAATTTAGTATGTGATAAGCGCCCCCAAAGGACGTTTTAAGAAATCTCGTGACTCCGTACGAAATTCACTCTAAAACTAGGGATGTGAGATTATTGGAAAAGAATCCATTAAATAAAAATCGATTTTTCTTTATTTAAAATTCATACATTTGTCAAAAATCGATTTGAATAACAATAAATAATCGATTTTGCGAAAAATCGTTTTTTTGTAGTATTTAAAAATACATGCTTTTCATATTCCAATAATAAACATAAGAGATTCATGTTAACAATTTACCAGATTAAAACTGATGAAATGAAGTGGAATTAGTGTAAAAAGGTCTAACCAGTAAGTAACGAAGTGACTTATGTATTTTTCCCTTTCTAAATTGATATAATTGTACGATGAATTGTTTTCGTAACTATTTTTTAAAATTCGATACAAGTAGGTATGTACAAAAAATACACCAAAAATTACGTCACGTGGTTGGTCCGTGACAGTTTTTTGCGCGCCACGCAACGTGTAAGTAGGCTTTGATAATCAAAGCGTGTAGGTTATACAGTCTATTAAATTTGCGTTACTCAGCAGGTTCAACTTATACGTTTGAACTTTATTCAAGATTTTTAATCCAACGCATAGATGGCGCTGTTTCACCTTACTGAAACTTACTGCAAGATTTTTTCATGCGTCGCTATACGAGCTGTTTTTGAAAATCGATTTTAACACGTAATTTATATAATCGATTGACTAAAAATCGATTAATATTACTATAACAATCGTTAATAAAAAATTATAATAAAAATATAATCGATTTAAATAAAAATCGATTATCTTAATATCCCTATCTAAAACCGAGCTCGCAAACACAAAAGACAGTGAGTGGAACTTAACTAAGTGCGACTACTTAGTTAAGTTCCACTCACTATTATGTACAAAGTGTACCTACATAATATGTCAGTTTCAGCTACAATTTCGATGAGAGAGGGCGCATGTTTTTTCGATGCTAATTAAAAACCTATTCAGTAGGCACCTAGGCACTTATAGGCTTACAGCCGGCCGCGTGGTTGAGTTAATTTTGTAAATATCAATATTTAGGCGCTTTACTAAGACCATGAAGGCACTTGTGACGGTCCTTTTCGGTCATTTGAGATAAAAAGCCTATCCAGGTTAAAAACTTTTCTACAAGTATTATTCAAATCGGTTCAGTTAGTTAGAGCGTGACTGAGCCACACAAATCCAAATAGCAAAAAATTCGCATTTTTAATATTAGTAGGTAGGATGAATCATTAGGTACCTGTTACATTTTGTAGATTAGGCACAGTTTTGTGTTTTCAAGTGTAGGTGTACCTAGATAGGTAGGTAGTGGTTACCACAAAATATTCTAAACATTTACCTATCTTATATAAGAAAAGGTAGGTACCTACATCTACATGTGCGCTGAATGGATTTGTATGTAATTAGCATAATAGGTATCTTCTTTTTCCTCTAATAATGAGGACGCTAATTATACTGTAAGTTTTGGACTAGAGAGGTAACCTATATTGATTGGCGAATTGCGATAACGATTGGTAATCATCACTCACCGTCGTCTTTGTATGCGTTACGCCCCGCTTCCGCCCAAAACATAATTCGTTGCACTGCTTGCGATAATCGTAGAGAGCCGTTCTGAGCCCCACTTGGGACTACTATAAGTGACATTTCCATCTGAAATATTTTTAATGACAGTCCATCACATTCGCAAGAATATATCCATATTTATATACCTAGGTAGGTAGGTAGGTATGCAAAGTTTTGACTCCATTAGATTTTTAAAACGCGTTAACCTCAAACCTTCGTTTAGTATTCCACGAATGTTACTTACACATGATAAGACATTCGTGAACATGTGTAGGAGAAAGCGCGCTGACGACGGTTCCTCACAATCATAGAAACATTCACACGCATGTGAGTGACTGGGGATAAGATAAATAGAAACGCGTTCTAGGGGGCATAGGTAGGTACTACAGCAAATAGACATAGAGACAGAGAACGCCAAGAGACCCACCCATATACATAGTCTATGATGACTTCATCCATCTGATGGACCGACGACATTGTAAAGATTGCGAGTAGTGGAAGATTGAAAGGATTCAAATCGTTCTGCCTGAAAATTCCGGAAAAACTATTTCCGGAATTCTGTGTCCCGGTTTGAAGAGTGTGGGTGCCGGTGCCGGTGAAAGTACAGGCACATGAGGCTTAACACCTGTAGGTATGCATCAGGTTGATGGACGCTGAACATTGCATCGTAGGACACGATCCGAACGAGCGTGACCTACGAGGCAATAAGTACTTTGTTATTGGCAATAGTAACCTCTTAACATCAGGTGGGTCATCTGGTTGTTCCATCAGTAAGTTGCTAAAAAAAAATTATGCGAGAGGCTTATGTCCAGCATTGGACTTCTCAGGCTGATTGATGATGACGGAATATTCTATTGTTTTTAATGTTAGTGTCTGTATTTTATTATACTGTACCTACCTACTTTAAGGTTCAGGTTAGTGGGTTGGCTAACCTGGTTCATTTTAGAACACAAAAAACTAAGTTTCAATAATATGAACAGTAATATTTTCAATGGTAGGTAATTACGTGTACCTACTGCCTACACATACATACGAACTTATCTTTCCTTTTTTTTGGATGTGTTGGATCGAAAAACTAGTCTGATGGTCATATTCAAGTTTTTGTAGTAAGAGCTAAGGCAGGTACTTAATATGGTAGGTATTATTTTTACACTCTGTATTTGTTGGGACCAACTTACAGCTTGCAATTTATTAGGCAATAACAAAGTCATCCGTAGAGTGTAAAGTGGTAGTGACACTGCGGTTCGGATGCTCTGCATTCGCTCATTGACGCTTGAAAGATTGGCGCTGGCCACCTGTTCCACCAGGCTCCTCAACGAATTGCCTCGGGGCACTATCATCAGCAGACTCAATCCTTCAGTCAAATAAGGAATTTCGATTGCCTGAAATATGAACACAGTTTTACTATATATTTAGGCCAATTTGCGCAGGCATGTGGGTTTATACTGATAAATTTACCATCTGTATTTTGTTAAAAGTTATCTCTGGGGGCGGTTTAAATATCAGGTTTCGACTGAAACGAAACATGGTATTGCGTAGAAACGATCACATAGTCGACGACCATGATACGGTTCGCATCACTCGTAGCGCTGCTTTTCAGCGGCGCTGTGACGGTCTCTGCGGACAACTGGGAGTGTCCGGACTCTCGCGAACCGGAACTCCATAAGGAAGCTCTACTTCACAAGGATTTATTCTGCGCCTACTCTTTTTCCGATATAAGACCCGTTAAAGACCATAAAACTACAGTCAAGGTAAAGGTTCGGTTCTCACTGAAGTACATCAGCTTCGACTCCCTCGAAGAAACCTTCAACTTACATAGTTGGGTAGCTTTATCGTGGCAAGATGAGTTTCTTAAATGGGATCCAAAGAACTATGGTGATATTGAGGAGTTACAAGTTGAAAGTAACGAGTTCTGGACCCCGCGCTTGGCCCTGTTTAATGCAGACGCTACCATTTACAATTCTGACTCGATCTACACAACATGTTTGGTGCAGAAAACCGGCACGGTCACTTGCGTACCGCATCTCGTTCATTCTGGAATCTGCCGCACTTCTCTACGCAAATGGCCTTACGATGAGCAGAACTGTACCTTATACTTCGGTTCGTGGATGCATACAGGAGAACAAGTTAATTTTACGTTTTATGATAAAGATCCTGTCTTAATTGATAATTACCAGAACGGCCCCGGTTGGAAACTTCTGAATGTAAAGCACGAGCGCTTGCCTGGGAAATACGCGTGCTGTCCGAATACCACTTACCCCATGCTCAAGTACACTTTTGTACTAAGCAGAGTAGCGGCGGGTCCTGCAGCTATCATAGTTGTCCCAGCAATCGTAATAATATTGCTTACTTTGATCTCTTTGCTGTTGGATGTGAAAAATAACGTAAGGCTCCTGATGATTTGCTTTAGTCTTTTCGGGCATTTCATGTTTTTGACTGAAATCGGATATAACATACCAAAACACAGCGCGGAGACGCCCATCATTCTGCTGTTTCTGCGAGACTCAATGGTTATTACATTGGTTGGTATTTGTGAGACGTTGTTTCTGATGGCTTTGAGGCGCCGAGTGGAGCCTGCGCCAACGTGGATCGTGAGCGTGAACCGACTGGTGAGCAACGGGCCCGGCAAGTACGCAGTGTTCACCGAGTTCGATCCGAGCGACGACACCGTCGGAGAAGTAAAGGTACTCAACGAAGATCGTTCCGACGAGAGCCCGCGTGCCATTATCGACTGGATTCAATTCGCTAACATTCTCAACAGTGCTTTGTTTATTGTAGCTATGCTAACTTACATTATTCTTATATTCACTTATATCCCATATGGTAGTGTAACGAGCGACGACACCATCAATAATTATTAATAAGTAATTACTTACTGTTCTTCCCAACCTTACTCGTAATGCCGCACTGCGTGTGTGTTCCTGTATGATCTTTAGAGAGTTAAATTGAGACTTGTATAACGAAAGTATAACCCTCGCCCTCGTTTACAAACTTTTTTTTCTACAACCTGTGAAATATCTCATTTGAAAACTATAAATACCTACGTCATTATGCCACATTGAGATTGCTTCTGTACCAGTTTCATTGTTTTTTAATTTTACTGCAAGTTTTGTAGGTACCTACCTAAGTACTTACAATATTTTGCCAGCTAGTTTTAGGGTAGGTACCTAGTACCTAACCATTACCTAAATAAAAACAATGGATGCATGTAGAATACTCTGGGTAATTTGTGAAGATAAAATTACACTCACCTCAGCATCCCATTCAGGCAGATCGACATATTTTATGATATCGTTTATCCTTATCATTCTGACAGTCTTGGAGGGAGTGTTTCTTGTGTCTCGAAAGGTCCAAGTCCCATTAAGCAGCGTGGGGGCGGATCGCCAACGAGCTCGGAAATACAGAGTGGTTATCAGAACTGCTTCTTCGTTCTCCGATAAATCTTCTTCATCAAACGTATCACGGATTGCTCCATCAGAGTCCTTTTCTATCTGTCATTGGATAAATCAGTTATCTATTAAGTATCTTTTCATAACCTGCGCATCTATTTCTCACTTTTAATTAAACTAAATATACCTTTTTAGGGTAAGACTAAGACTCCACTGCCTGCCTGTCTGTCCGTCTGTCACCAGGCTGTATCTCATGAATTTTAGCAAACTTGGCCACTATTTAAAACATGATATAGGGTGTTAGGTATTAGGTCAGTGATAACAGTAGATTAACAATTAATCAATGACAGTTTTCTCTGGTTCTAACAAAGACATAGTAACTTCGGTTCGCAGATAGCTATGTTCAAGGGGAATTCAAGAACATAGCAAATCAGATTATGTTCTTCGAACTGGTTCTTTTCCGCTAACCGTACAGTTGACAAATAAAATTCATATATATTTTATAATTTAAAATTTTGAACAACTCCTGAACCCTAATTTAGGGAAATATTTGTCATGGTTCTTACTAATTTTGTCTTGTCAAAAATGGCCTTGTTACCATTTTTTTTATTATAAAGGTTGGCAAGGCGAACGCGAAAAAAATATTTTTTAAGCCTATGGTCGATTCTACCTAATCAGCCCACATATACCGACTACTGAGTTACTTATAGACCTCTTTAGCACGTTGTATTGTATTCTTAGTAACTATGTATTTACAAAAAAAACGTAGATATTTAAATAAGTACTCTATCGTCATCTGGTTCTCATACAGTACCTACAAGCTGGGGCCAGATGATGCTGTGTAAAAATCTATCTGTCTAGAGATAATTTAAATATTTTTGTTTTAGTTTTTATTAATTTCTTAAGTACCTACCTATCATTTATAAGTTTACATAAATATACATATTACCTAAGTACTTATAAGTACTTTTGTCTGAAATGAATTATAATTTTGTTAAAACAGTGTTCTTTTCCTTTGGCTAATTGACCCAGCAATCGAAGCGTCTCTCCTTCAAGTCAAGTTCATGTAGTAGGAGAGCTCGCTTAGTGAAGGGCTTGTTGGTGGAAGTACTACCATTAGGTATACCTACATATTTCTGCCTCCAAGCAGCTTGCTGTGTTCCCTGTGCCGGTAAAATTAGTCACATGAGGCTTAACACCTGTAGGTATGCCTCATGGTTGATGGACGCAAAATAGAGTATCGTAGAGCACGTTCTTAACGAACGTGACCTGAGAGCAACGCTTTGTGATGGTACCTACCTGTAAGTACTGGTACACCTCGATCGTATTTTACAATCGAACTCCAAGAAACTTGGTATAGGTACCTGCAGGTTTTACGACTTTATAATTTTTTTGCCGTCAAAGAAATGTAATTAGTGGTATTTCCTACAAATAGGATTAAAAAGGGGAGCTACTAAATATCTCCGCTTTATGAGATACTAGTGGCCGCTCGCAGCTTCGCCCGCGTGGCAGTTTCTTCCCGTTCCCGTTATTTTTTCGGGATAAAAAGTATATTTTAATCCTATATGTTTATCCAGGTTACAATCTTTATTTATTCCAAATTTCATCGAAATCGGTCCACTGGTTAGAGCGTGAAAGAGTAACAAACATCCATCCATCCATTCTTACAAACTTTCACGTTTATAATATTAGTAGGACTATCTTGATGTTTTTTTTTATTTGAAAGGTAGAACATAAAAGTTTGGTGAAAATCTAGTGATGAAAAAGAAATAGCGTCACGATTTTAAACCCCAGGCGCTGTAGATATCACTTCAGATTTCTTAGAACCCATTCATCATTATTTCAGGATTTTTTATAGAATACTAGGTAACTGATTTCTTCACGATGTTTTCCTTCACTGTTTGAGGGCAACTAACATTGCGCAAATATTTTTTTTTCGAACAGAATAGGTAATCAATTTGTGCACGACCGGCAGGCGGATTCTGAGTTTTTTTTCGTTTTTCGGATATCGGATTTCGGTTTCTGTGCCCCCCATAAGCTGCTGGGGTGCTGATCGTATCTCCATACAAAAGATTCGAGCTTGTAAACCTAAATCCGGTATCCAGAAAACGATAAGAACTCAGAATCCGACTGCGGATTCGTGCTCCTCGAAATACAGTAAATGGTCACTTGTAGGTTTTAACTAAAAAAGAAAGTTTGTGCTCGCGCTGCGCTGGCTACCTACTGCTTGCAAAGACATTTTAGTTAATAGTTAATAAAGTAGGTGGATATCACAAACTCAATGTGTGAGCTAGCTAAAAAATTGTCTGACTACGACAACGAGCAAAATAAACCTAAGTAAGTACTTACCATTCTATTGAGAACATGTGCCATCATCTCAGGCGTCTGCGCGTCTTCAAAGTGATCTATCTTCATCTGCAGCGCCTCTGCTGTTCGTAAGCTGAACTGCTCACTGAGCTGTCGTCCGGGACGCAGCACTAACCGGGACGACCTGTGGTATTTCAGCTCCTCGGACGAGTTTGGAAGTGATAACATCACTCGTTTTATCAATTCTATTTTTTCCTATGACGAGAGTTCGTATTATCAACTTTTTAACGAATTTGTAGGCGGCCCATTGGTTTCCGTCACGACAAAGACTGCTGATTACCTAATAGCTAGGTGGGCAGGAGCCCCGGTGGATAGAGAAAGAATCGGGCCCTCACCCCCTTTTTCCACGTAAGCATAAACTTATATTGGCCTTCAAATAATAATAATAATATAAGCATAATGTAAGCATAAACTTATATGGGCCTTCAAATAATAATAATAATACAATAATAATTTAGCAATTTTCTCTGTTTCTTTTATGCTCCTCTCTTTTCAAAGCTTAGATTAGAGGGCCCCCTGAGCTCCGCGGCCCTGGTGCACTGCACCACCTGGCCCTACGATAGCTACGCCACTGGATTGATACCTTACCTACGCTACGAGTAAATGGACCAAAGAGTCAAATCTGTATCATAATGTCGTGTCCGTTTCCCTCCCGATGCAATGTGGTGTTGAATTTTATGCCTGAGTATCCAGACATTTTGAGAATCTGACTTTTTACTAAATAGATGTTCTGCTATGCAGACCATCTGATAGTTGGAAGTTTTGCTACATGGACATTTTGCTAATAAGACTTACCGCTCATTAGACGTTTCGCACTATTGGACTTTTAGCTACTTAGACCTTCTGATCAGAAGGTAACTACTCTAAATACCTACGAAAACACTGAGATTAAAGTTTTACTAGGGTACCAATAGGTATGTGAGATGTGATCTACACTGAACCACACTGTGTGGTGTTAGGAACTATACAGCATACCCAATTAAATATTGTTACCACTAGAGAAGCTAATCACTTCTAACTAATGAAACTAGATCCACTGGTCCCAAGTTTACGAGGATGTGTAGCTGTAGGTACCTACTTTGGTTTACCACGTTAGTAACAGAAAATATTACAGTACCTATAAACCGTAATTTAACTGCATCACGAACGGAACTTACCTTTCAGTAATTTTCAAAGTTATTTTATAAACATTCAAACGTACCAAATCCGAAACACACAGTTCTAAGCTCTGGTCTATTTCTTTCTTAGTATCAAGATCGACTTCTGTGGATAGAGCCATCAGCGATATTCCCAAGAACAAGCCAGACTGGACGAAGCTCATGCCACTGTCGCCATTCTCGGTCGGTGTAAGAGCCAGGAACTTATTGAAGTTTGTCTGAAATATTTTGTTTTAATGACACGATAGTGTAAGTCGAAACTAGTACGTTCAAATTGTCACTCACAATGCTAAGGCTCTAGACAGACAAATAGCCATCAGCGAAAAGCATTGGGAAGTAGTATAGCAAACATTAAGTAGGTAAGTGATGATCGGGAAACAGGGTTTCAAGGGGAGGGTGGGGTGTTTATCATGGCCAACACGCTTGGTAGGCGGATTCAATTCAAAGTCAAAGTCCTAGTACCTAACGTAACTATCTACCTAGCTAACTTCCTACCATTCATGTTCTATCGAATTTACTAAAAATAAATAAATGAGCACCTATACCTATATAGGCAAGATGTATTTTTACCTACCTGCTGAATTAATTTCAGCACGTAGAATATTCAATTAATTTCATTACTGTAGGCTTTTTAAGCGGATATTAAATTCCCACTATCGTTTATTAGTCACAGTAATTACCTAGACGTAGGTACCTAGGTAATTAACTAGCTCAGCTGTTGATAAAATGCATCATGTAACTTACCTCTCGTTGTTTTGAAACTATTTACGCTCGACTACTCTGAGGAGGGTCATGTTGGGGTCTAAACTCCTACGACGGCCTGCGGTAGCTAAGCTACTGAGTAATGATGTTGGTAAGGTAACATACCCATTTACCGGTAAATATATATGATCCTGTGGATATAACTACCTATATCCTTACTTGAAAATAAGATGTCATTAAATTCATAACATAAAACTTACCGAGTAAAGTTTTCTTTCGAACTGGTCAAGCGCAAAAATAAAACTGGTGTTGAAAATACATTCCTGGTCACTAGCAATCTCGTCTATCGGAGAAATGTTGTTTTCTACAAATTCAGATGACGCTTTTACATTCTCAATTGAGGGTTTTAAAGTTTCGACTACTTCATACCAAGCCTCTTCGCTTTTGTTTTCCACAGAGTTTTTTTGTTCAGATGAGCTTTTTTTTGTTGACCATTTTTCTATAGGTTCTTCGTTTTCGAATAATGTTTCAAATGTATTTACTTCGTTAGGTGAAATTTCCGTAGTCTCTTCTTTCATAGATCTGTTTTTTTCATATAATGTGGGAAAGAATTTTACAATATTTTTCAGGTAAGGTTGCCCTAACTTCATGGTAAATTCATTTTTATTGACTAGAGCTGAAAGGTCGTTAATTTTTTCCGGTTTTCTAATATCCGCATTGTATGTTCTTTGATATATTAATTTGTCAATTGGACTAATTTGGGACTGGTTTCGGATACTTTTAGCTACTAATCTATAAGGAAAATTTTGAGAGCTAGTTGAGCAGTTATTGAATATTTTGTTTTCAAAACACCACCAAGGGTGTCGCTGTCCCAAGAGCTGTCTCAAGTATAACGCAGGAACTACATGCCCCAGTATTCCTACGTGGTACACAGATGAAGGTTTCGCTTCTGTACGAGAGAAGGCTGTAAATAAGACAAATAAAACCGTAGATGACTTCATGCCTCACAATTGTGGTATTTTCAGTCGCCCATAAAGTTATTTAAACTTATTAAGTATACAAAATGCCTAGTAATCAGAACACAATAAATATCACAATCACTTTCCTAGATATTTGATCGTAATTTTAATCCAACTAAGTCAATACCACAGGTCCGATCAATGGTTGTTATCACACTGCACTGTGGTAACTAAGTACCTACCTGTATGTAAAGAAAATATATAGGTACTTATAGGTAATGCATCGCATTGCACGCTCTGCAAAAGTCTAATACCTACCTATTAATAATGGCATTATTCTTAGTAGATAGTTACTACTAAGGAATGTAACTTTGGAGGATGGAATATAACTAGAAAGGTACCTATTTATGTAGATAGGTATCTACCGACCGATGTGATGTAGCGGGCGGATATCCGCCTGCAAAGCAGGAGGTTGCGGGTTCGATTCCCGCCTTGGGATAAATGTTTGTACTATCTGCAGGTATTTATTTCGGGTGTTCTGGATATTTTCTATGTATAATAAAAAATATCTATGTATGTAATGTATTGTATTAAGTATATCAGTCATCTAGTACCCATAACACAAGCTCTGCTTAGCTTGGGGCTAAATGATGCTGTGTGGATTGTCTAGCATTATTATTATTATTATCTCAGCTTTTTTTCTTTCTGGTATCAATTCCTATTTTTAGTTTAATCCAAACTACGAACCCTTCCCTACGAGCAATACTAGATACCTACTACTAGAGTTTGGTAGGTATCTATACTTTTCTTGGCTTGTATCTGCAGCATAGCTTGATGACAGAACACTTACATACGTTTTTTTGTAAATACATACATAGAATACAACATAACATCCAGACAGAAAACAAAAATCGATGTTTATCGCAAAAATGATCGTCCTCGGTAGGGATCGAACCCACAACTTATAGCACAGAAGGAAGAGCTATAACTAACTCAGTTGTGAGGGCAGTCACTTATAGGTAGGGACGCCGTTTACCTCGTAAAATGGTTCCATAGTTACAAAATATACATAAAATAAAGGGAAAAAAATAAATATATTTATAAATATGTAGTATAAACACAAGTAATTTAATCTAAAGCATTCTGTAGTTTATCCTCGCTGAGTTGCCTGGAAATAGATCATGCCATCCACAAGAATCAGAAGTAAGAAGGGCCGGTCAGCCGTGAAGGACGGCACTGGAGTAAAGTCCACCATAGCAGAGCAGAAGGCAATGCCCATCGCTGTAAAACAAACAGGAAGACTTAAGAACAGGAACTGGACAGAACCTTACCCATAACAGTTCACAGTTTGTACGAAACACCCCTCATACGAAGTGCAGGTTATGATAACCACCGTCCTCAATGGCAAAACATTACAACAGAATTTTCAACACATCCAAAGCAAAACGAATAGCAAGACAACAAACATAAACGAAATTAAATTTGCAGTCACATCGGAATTGGATTTCATAAGTCGGAGACATTCAGTACCTAATCCCCTATGTAACCATTTCTGGAGGAAGTACCTCTCTAAGCAAAAATCTCCAACCTGTATACCAAGTTTCGTCTAGACTGGTTGTAAAATACGACAGATCGGTCAGGTCATCGTACCAGATCGGTTGTGTTATACCCTGTCAGTTGTAACGTTGTAACAAACTGACATATAGGAAAGAAAATTTTGGTAGACTTGAAGCCGACGCTTTGCTCGTTCGGCCAATAAAATAATAAAAACCTACAGGTAGCTACAAAATAAATACAATTAATACAATGTTGTGGTGTACATCATAGTCGCTTACACGAACATGAAGGGACACATGAAGTTCAATATCTGTATGCCTCTGGTTGAAGGACACAGAACAGTATATTTATTTGGTTTACCAACGGTTATTACAATGATTCAATCTTAAATATAGTGTAAATGTTATGTATATAGTAGGGCACGTTCTTAATAAATGTTATCTGCGAGGCAATGCTTTGCTCTATAAAATACCTAATAACCACCTGCTTGTTCCATCAGCTAGTCATATAAAAAAACTAATTATTACCGTGCTGACTCAGCCACGGGTTTCCTTACGATGTTTTCTTCAGCGTTTAAGAGCACTTACATTGCGCGCACAAGTTATCAGATGGAAAAATCAGTGGTACACGAACGGATTCCAACATTTCGAACCCACGATCACGGTATCGGAAGGCGTGGTTGGTACCACCAGATCTCTACGTTTCGTACGTTCGCACGTTCTACAGGTTTTATGGGTACGTACCTACCATTCTTAGAAGAATCCATTGGTTTTCGTCTAAAATATTCGTAAGGTACTGCAAAGATTGCAGCGTCTGCTATTCATCCCTCAAGCAGTAGATAAGGTACGAGCATCATTATGCTAGAAAAAAATCTAAGTACTTTGTTTATAGATGGAATTACTAGACAAGAGTATTCCCATACACCTACAAAATAACGATTAAAGAATACATATTTTCGGTATTAATATTCTTTTGTATTATTATTATTAGACGAGTGCCTTGTCAGTGAGTGAGACATTTCAGTGTACAAGTATATTTGATGAGGTGCTCCTAAGGTATGCATTACTTATTCAATAAAACAAAGATTAGTATATAATAATAATATTTTAATAATTATTAAAACAAATGTATCATTACAAAATAAATGTACAATAAACTCTTTATATTACATAATATACTTTGAATTAACATTTTCACTTTGCTTAAAAAACTCCGACACGAGTTTGTCACTATCATGGTTCATACGACTTTACTTATTAATGACAGTTTAGAGTACAACAGTTCTACACGTAAGTACTATAGTATTATGAATAAATGCGATAGTTAGTTGTTTGTGACTCAGTCACACGTCACACCGTAACGGCTGGACAGATTTGGAAAAACTTATAGCAGATAGTTGAAATGAAAAAAAATATTAAATAGCTTCACGACTTTAATCCCCAGGCGTGGTAGATATCCCTTCAGATCTCTTAGTACCAAGTACGTACTCGAGATTATTTTAAGGATGTCTAAGAAGGGCAGTCAGAGGTACGTCCAAAAATTAAATTTGGCACATACACACATTATGCAGTAGTTGGTATTCCATACGTAACAGGTTGCAAACCCATCGCCGCTGCTAAAATACTAACTGGTTTCCTCACGATGTTTTCCTTCGCCGTTTGTGAGCACTGGCATTTAGCACAGACAATTTTTGACCTGAAATAACTTAGAGAGTAATTTATTATCAGGTTGAACGCGAGCGAAGCATGAAGCGGAAGAGTCAACTGATTAAAGTCTAAGGAAGGTAGTAAAGTTTTAAAGTACCTGTACCACGATGTCAACCTTTTCGTTTATAAGTAGAAAAGAGTCATAGCAACTCACTTTCTGCACGTTTGTTTTTATAAACATGCAATAAAGTATAAAATAAATAAATAAGTTGCCTTAGTATAATTATGTAAAAAAATTGAGTAAAATAAGTTTGTAAGAACCCAAGTAGAGTCACTTAGGTATAGCAATGTATTTATGCATCTAAAACAGTTCACCATAAGCCAGGTGGGATTGAAAACATTTGAAAAACACTCCATTATAAAGTTAGTAAGGATGGTTGAAAATAAGCGTGAGATGTGTGAGATAACCAAGTTACGGGTTACCCCGGTATAAGCCAGCGAAGGCCGGGATGCCCTCCGCGCCCGCCATTACGTAGAGAAATATTCGGTTAGAGATGAGAGCCGGCGGAATCTATTTCAGTGCTCTCGAAAAACAAGAAGGATTGAACCATACAACCATGTAAACTCAATCAGGCTTTAGTCACTGACGCGATTTGTATAATTTATGCCCACGACTTTGTTCGCTCGCGTGTGGTGATCACGTGATACTTCATTCTGATAAATCAATTTCATAATTTTATTAGTTTTACATAGATTTTATAATATACCAAAAGTTATGCAGCGAGTGGGATTTTAAACCCCTCCTTTCCCCTTGATACTGGGATGCACTACACTCAGTGCATAATTTACGAGACAAGTACTACAAAAAATTTTGAAAAATAGGTTTATATCCGATTTAACTATTAATAATAGGATGAGTTAGTATTGCAAAATGCTCCGATGGTGTTAAATCTATCATACTAACAGTCCAAGAAAAGAGCATGCATTGTGCCGATTTTATCATGCCATTCCTACAACCTTAAGACTCATTCCTTGAAGACTTTCGTACAACGTATATAAAAACAATAATGTTCAAACTATACTTTTATCTTAGTAAAAAGCTAGGATAGTTTAAAATATAATTTTACAAGTAAAATAGCGAAGATGCAGCAATGAAGACAGAAAGTATGAGTTCCCAAGTGTCATGCTACACGTCCCCTCGATAGATCCCGATGAAAGCCGGTATGCTCTCAGCGCCCGCCAGCATGTAGAGGAATGGCCGGTCAGCGAGGAAAGAAGGCGACGGCAGCCGAGCACACCGCAACATCATCACCATGCCTGTTACAGAACTAGGCTTAACACTCACGGCAAACAGTTACCTTCATAGCATCACTTCTTCGCTATGACTGCGCGTTCGTGCAACGAATACAATCACGGTATATCATCTAATTCGTACTACGTGTGGTTATATTTCTTACAAACTTGAACCGCCCACGTGCTTGCAAATAAGGTACTCTACGCGTGAAGAATATTCATTCAGTTCAGTATATTATGTATATTCATAATACAGTTTAATACATTTGGTGTGTACGTGGATTTCACGGATTTATTTAGAGACAGTATAATTGGAGAGATAAAATTATTCCTGCGATTGTAAATTTTATCAAAGAACCAAGTATTTACGCCAATTATTAAATTATTTATGGTTATTTGAATCAAGTTCGTAGCCGATAGACACCATCATAGAATACATTATTCTTGTCGCTGTAACTTTTATCAAAAAAACAATTATGCCAATTCATTAATTATGTACGGTTGGCATGGAATTACTTATTACAATTCGTAAGTACGAGCAATACAATTTAATAATAATTATGGTGTGTAAGTACACATCACAATTGTGGTGTGTAAGTACAAATCATTGAAAGTATTCACTCAAGTGTATTAAGTACATAATTATTGTGTTATCTTTTCACGCAAAGGCAAATAATAAAATATTGCCGCATGTACCAGACTTTTTCGCGTCGCTTTAAGTTATTCAGAGTACATAAGCGACGCATACCCGTGTTATACCTATTTTCTAATATAATACGACTCGTTCATAGAATTCACGTACCGTACGCAACAATGAAGTACATTTTCTTGTCGTACTATGCTTACGGGTTATAGCTCGTCACGAGGCGAGCCAGTTGGCCGGAACCACGTTATCACAGCCGGCTGCCGATCCACGAGTAGGCACCAGAGGGCGGGTCGGTCGGCATTGAAAACGTGCGTCTCGTTGACTGCCAACGAACGACGCGTGCGCACATGCGCGGCTGCCCCACGAACACAAACGATCACAAACCTTATTTTACCCTTGCCACCAACCTTATGACATTAAAAGCCATGCATTTTAGTAAAAATAGAAATTATCACGTACGTGTCAGTAAGATTCTGCCGATACGTAAAAATACTCGTACTTATTAAAAACAAAATGATTAATAGCTGAACTGAAGTGGCATTTTTTAACACGTAGTTTAAGCAAGCGTAAGTTTAAACGACACGAGTCTAACCATGGATTTATCTCACTGCTAGCTTGATTTACTCACCACACTGGTTTTTTTACAAACATAAAGCAAAAACCAAGGACGACAAACTATTGCTTGGTATTACACATTGTCCGGTAAAGTTAAACCAAATGGGTATTTTATTCGATAAAATCAGAAAGATAATCTTCAACGTCGTTTCAGGGTTTCAAACATGAGTTTAGAAGGAAAGTTGTGAAAAACTAATAAAGAAGGAAGGTTAATAGTTACAGAGTATAGATAATCTTGACTTATATTAAATTCATGATTGACTTGTATCGGTCTTAACTTAAATGCAATATGATAAATCTGGATTTAGTAAATTACTTTGGCGAGGGCTTCTGGTTTTAGAAGGAACAATAACATAGTTATTCAATCTAACTAGCGAAACGTGTGTGACTTCGTTCGGGCGAAGCTACGTTCATATATACTTTAACCCTCGTTTTGCCGGGGTTGAATTTCAGGAATTCTTATCTTAGTACACCTCTAGCACCAAGACGAATATACCCTGAAAATTTTAAGTATCTACGACCAGTGGTTTAGGCTGTGTGTTGTCTTTATGTCAGTCATTGCAATGTGTAAAAAAATTATAAATAAATACTTCACGACTTTAATCCCCCCAAATCTCTGAGTACCAAGTGTTCTCTGAAGTAGTCAGAGGTACGTTCAAAATATTTCATGTGGTACATACTCTCATTCTACAGTAGTTGGTAATAATGTATAGATAAAAAAACGTGTTTTGAGTAGTTGAGTAATTATATACAAGAAGCCCTCCCCTAAAAATCCAGTAACAAAATGTAAGGCATCAAGCACAAAACCCAGTCGAGCATAAAGCCACAACCACATTAAACCCGCCCTGCGTAACGTGACGCGTCAGATCCCTATCGGTTCCGTACATTTTGTGTAGATGTGATTACACTAGAGCGCGGCGCGGGTCTGCTCTGTGCGAGTCTCTGTGTCCCATTTAAAATGTCTGAGACAGTCTACGCGGGGTGTGTCTAGTGTGATTCTGCCTTAATACACATAAATATAACAAATAATACTTGATACGAGAGTCGAGTTCTAGACCCTTGTATTATCAACTGCAGTTCAGAATAGCCACAACGCCAAAAGAAAGCAAATCATTCAGTGCAAGTGTTTAGTGATGACCTGATGAAATCTTAAGTTAACATGACAGAGCAACGACATTCTAGTGACAATGGATCAAAAAAGAACTTCAGGACTTAATCAATGGGGATCTCTTAGTACCAAGTACCCTATTCGAGATACCTTTGAGGATAACTAATGGGCATAGTCAGAGGTATGTCCATACATTAACTTTGGTACATACCCACATTTTGCTGTAGTTGGTATTCCATACGTGACAGGTTGCAAGTTTCCTTAAGATGTTTTCCTTCATCGTCTGAAAGCACTGGCATTGCGGAAATACATTTTTTGAAATAAAAAATCCATTGTTGCACGACCGGATTGACCCATGGCCATAAGATCAGAAGGCGCGGTCACTCCCACTAGACCACTAGTGCTCAGTGGTTCAGTAGTTGATTTATTGATATTAGACGTACAGAATTCCAAAGAGTATGTTCCTTTCATGTTTCATTGTGATTAGAATACCGCTGTGGCATATTACGATGAGGGTACTCACCAGTCGCGGCCGCGGCTTCGGCACCTTCCTCGTTGACTTCAATGAATGCTTTCTGCACGGCTTTCGAAACATACAGTGGTTCGTTCGTGTTCAACAGTTTATTCAGACCAGTGTTATTCGGATCGAAGATGGCACTCATGCCGATCTGCAAAATGGATACATAAACAAAGATTTTATTTTATCCCCAAAAATTATTCTCTCGGGATATGAATCCATGACCTTCCCCTTGATACGGGGATGCGCTAACCAACTGCGCTACCGAGAGTTCTAACTACCCGAGTGAAATAAGGTCTGGGATGTTTTTAATACTTTAGCGACCGTGGTTCCGTCTAATTGCTTGACGAGATTCTATCAAAGCTTGCTCGATAAACGAAATTGCATTCAGTTGAATCGACGAGAGATGTCACCGTGCTGTTGATAAGCATTTGCTTTTAGTGAAGGGTTTTGTCTGGGGAAGTACTATCACCATTCCTGTTTCTACCACCAAGCAGCTTGCTGTATTCCGGTTTGAAGAGAGCGGGTGCCGGTAAAATCACAGGCACATGAGGCTTAACACCTGTCAGTATGTTCCAGTCTGTCGGACGCAGAATAGCGCATAGGGCACTATAATAATAATAATAATGCTGGACAATCCACACAGCATCATCTGGCCCCAAGCTAAGCAGATCTTGTGTTATGGGTACTAGATGACTGATATACTTAATACAATAATATATTACGTACATAGATATATTTTTATTATACATAGAAAATACCCAGAACACCCGGAATAAATATTTGCAGATCGTACAAACATTTATCCCAAGGCGGACATTCGCCCGCCGCGCCACAGCGGTCGTCTATCCTAGAGAACGTAACCTAACGAGGCGATGTTTAGTCATAGGCGATGGTGACCACTTAACATCAGGTGGGATATCTGCTTGTTCCGTCAGCAAGTCGTATGAATATACTTACATATTTTATTGATACTTATACAAATTGCAATTATGTACTTACATTTCATTCAAGGTAACTTAACTATATTGAAAGATATACTTTTTTTTTTTATACAACTTGTTGATGGAACAAGCAGATGGCCCACCTGATGTCAAGTGGTTACCATCACCTATAACAAAGCATTGCCTCGTAGGTCACGCTCGTTAGGAACGTCACCGACGATGCACTACTCAGCGTCCATCAACCTGAGGCATACAGGTGTTAAGCCTCATGTGCCTGTAATTACACCGGCACCCACACCCTTCAAACCGGAACACAGCAAGCTGCTTGGCGGCAGAAATAGGCATGGTGGTAGTACTGCCCCGGACGAGCCCTTCACTAAGAGCTCTACTACTACTTAATCAGAAACCTAGATAAATCTTATCTTATTACCTTTTGAAGAAGTTCTTTCAAGTCGATTTCAGTTTCAATTTTGAACTTGGGTATGGTAGCTCGTACTTTTTGCTTACGCAGGCTGTCGATTTCTTTGATGAGGTCGGTGCCTGAAGTCAGTTTCTTTAGAATGCCGTCTAGACCGTCAATTTTTTGTGGTAAAACGATAACCATGCTCGCTTCGTCGCCTATGTACGGCATTTCCAGTATCTGAAGGCAATCAATTAAATTAAATCATGACCTGTTTTGTCCATCAAACTATTTGAATCACGTAAACATTAGTCTGAATTTACGATCTGCAAATATTTATTCCGGGTGTTCTGGGTATTATCTATGTATAATAAAAAATATCTATGTATGTAATATATTGTATTAAGTCATCAATATTAATATTATATGCTGGACAATCCACACAGCATCATCAAGCCCAAAGCTAAGCAGAGCTTGTGTTATGAGCGTTACATACATAGATATTTTTTATAATACATAGAAAATACCCAAAACACAAGGAATAAATATTTGCAGATCGTACAAACATTTATCCCAAGGCGGAAATCGACCCCGCAACCTCTTGCGTCGCAGGCGGACATTAGACCGCCGCGCCACATCAGTCGTCGTGACTATGGAAACCTTCCTAAGTATGGGGGAGAACTATGTCCAGCAGTGGACTTACATAGGCTGCTGACGAGACACTAGGTCACTAGGGCTTATCACACTGTGAGAGATCTAAACATTCAAATTCAAAACAGCGCACTTTGTTAAATTTATTTCGTGTTTATTTGTATAAACGGGTCCGTCGAAATAACAAAATTGCATACACGTATTTGGCAATAAAAATATACTATGTTCTTTATTTAACTATGAATCAATTTAAATGGTTACCTGAGCGTCAAGCTCCGGGCTTTCGCCATATCGGAAGCTGGTTTCCATGGACATCATAGAAACTTGGATTTCTTTATCCTTAGTGACATGGAACGGGAGATCCTGCGTTAACTCTGGCTGGAATTGCTGTTTCCAAATACCCTGTTAAAAGAAAGCAGATGTAACTAAAATCCTGTTTATTGTACACTAGTAGTACTTAACCTACTTCGCCCCCTTTTTACAGCCGTTATAGAGACGACAGTTCAATGAAACCCATAACTAAGTTTTAATTTGGACTATAAGCTAACTAATTCTGAAAATAGCATCAACATTCATGAAGTAGGTTTTGAGTAACGCGTGTACAAACAAATTATTTTTTTAAGTCGACTCCTTTTTTTGCCGTTTTTTAAGTACTTATACTCGTATATTATATTA
Source organism: Electrophaes corylata (assembly GCA_947095575.1). NCBI lineage: Eukaryota > Metazoa > Arthropoda > Insecta > Lepidoptera > Geometridae > Electrophaes > Electrophaes corylata. The sequence continues at coordinate 7,871,432 of OX352703.1, forward strand.
ACAAGATCTCAAAAAAATATATTTAATGTATCTACAGACTTCAACCCATAGTTTTATATAAGTACACTACGACCCGCCCCGGTTTCGCACGGGTAAAAAGAGTAAACGTATTCGCTGATACTGTAACATAACACAACTATGTAGATACCGCTGTCAATATTGAATTGATCCCTGGTTATTATTGAAATGACTTATCTTATTACTTAATGAATATTATTCTTGAATAAGCTACTTTTTAAAAAAAACTATTTCTCAGAGTCAATTACAAAGACATCGCGAGATCTCAGTTCGGGGCGAACTATCAGTTTAATTGCTAGCTTGTGCTACATACCTTGAAATAGAGAGCATTGACTAGAACCAGTCGAGTATCGCTATTCACACTGTCTTCAGAGAGCAGATCCTTGATGCGTTGGTTGGTTTTGCTTTCCACCTAAAATAAACATCGGTATTGATATCGGTACTTTTTTATATATTTTTGCATAAATTGGTCAAGTTAGTATGTATCGGAACAGATCACACGGAACCCGTCTGAAGTCAGTACGGTCATAGAATTCTACAAAATCAGAATACAGAAACAACTTTAGGTACGGCCAAAAAAAACGAGTGTGTTTTAGACCACACGACTGAAGTAAAACTTCTTAAAGTTACGTTTCGTATATTAAACACGAAACGTAACTGGCAATGAGAGAAAGAGAGCAAGAACAGTGCTTTCATACCCCCTCCATGGTAGTGTTAAACGTTTAACGCAACCTTGTTGGAAGTCGCATTAGAAATATTACTTCAATAAGACATTTGGCACACCTACATTTTGCAGTAGTTAGTATTCCAAACATGACAGGCTGCCAGCTCATGGTCGCTACTAGAATAGTAACTGGTTTCCTGACGATGTTTTCTTTCACAGTTTGAGAAATCTGGCATTTCCCAATGGACATGCCAATGCATATTAGATTGCAAATTCCTCATCGGATTATACAGTTTTATGGAGCCGTGTCCATAATCACTTTTACTTTTTGACTGGAGTTTATTCCTTAGATGATCTTACCCATTTGTTGATGAGGTTTGCACAATAAGGCCCGTTACTGAAGTCTAACGACTCCATGTCAGCATCAAACACCTTCACGGCGTCATCTTTGAGTTGAGGGTTCAGCTCATAAGGACCCTCCATGATGTAGACTTTATTAGCCACGTTTAAGGTGACACCTTTTATAGCCTTCAGTTTGTTTGACACCGCTGTGAAAGATGAACGGATCTGAAAAGATAAACCATACTGATACATCATACTGATGGTCGTATTTATATTGGTACCTGAGGAGCTAAGGCTTCAGTAAATTGACGGATGAGTCTGCCATCTCTTTTTGATCCCATGAAAGTGGCGAAGCAAAAAAAAAAGAAATAGCATCACGACTTCATTCTCCAGGCATGGTAGATTTCCCTTCATCTTAGTACAAGGTACTCACTCGTAATTCCCCAAAGATATCTAAAAGGGGGTATGCCCAGATATTAAATTTGGTAGAAGATATTACTTATTTATTTTAAACTTCCATGAAGTCAGTTCACATCAGTAAATGTATGGTTATTTTTTTTAGCACCGCTGTGAAACCATTTTGAAAGTTACAAATTGTATACATTCTATTGCAGCTGACTGTACCTACCTTTAGTTAGGTAGGTACCTAAATATTTTTACGCATTGTTTAGATTTGGTAGTTATTTCTAGACAATCTACACATCCTACATACCTACTTTGTTAGCTATTTATTGCCTATGTTTATGGTTTCAAGGATTTAACTGAGCATTTGTGTAATGTAGGTAATTCCATACCTACCTTCAAACTACGACATTACAATCATCTAGGTACTTTTTATCATGCACAAAACCTAATGAACTTGCAGCATGTTATTGTAATTATAGAATATAGGTAGGTACTTGTTGTGTGTTTTGTACAGAAAGAGTGTTATTTGTGCAGTGGTTATAAATAGGTACTGCAGTTGAATCATAGATAGATAGAGCTCACTTGAGAAGTGAGCTTTTATGTTGTTTTAACTTTGTTGTTGTTTATGGTTGTCATTAGGTTGAACTTATAGCTATTTATAATTTTTTCCCATTTCGTTAGTAAACAAATGTACCTACCTACATATTCACGCGGACAGCTTTTAGCTATGATTTTGTATGTTGTGACCCGTTATCTGGCTAGGGGTATCATTGACCGAAGCATAAACATAAGTTTCGTTAAACAACGAATAAAAAACGAAATAAGACTAAACAGGGATCGTGTTTTCGTGTTTGTGTGACGTTTCGACGAAGAAAACCCGCTTATCTGTGAACTTTTACGGTAACATAATGCTTTGGCTGAAGACTGACATTTATCCCAAAGCGGGAATCAAACCCGCAAACTCCTACGTCGCAGGCGGACATTCGCCCGCCGCGCCACAACGGTCGTCAACACATCTGTTACACTTATCATTCAGAATGCATATAATAACAAACATACCGATTCATCATCAGGAATACCAAGTGAACTCAGCAGTTCAGTGTGGACTTCATTTGTGGAACCTAGAGTCAACAGTGCCAGCAAGTACTCTGCAGACAACGGAGATGCCACTACACTCTGCTCTTTATTCAACTCCTGCAAGAAAATATACAGATACTTTGTACTTTAATCTTTTGCAATTACAGTTACAATCAATACTTCAGTATTTAAACAAACAAGGCATCAAACAGCACTTTTTCGGTACGCTCATAACTTGCTAACAATTTTCAACAAGACAATAAATAGAAACTGCTGGACAATTTTTTGTTTTTTGCAAGGTTCTTAAGGTACACATTCATATAATTTAGGTGTTTTTAGATAGACGATATTTATTAATTAGGCTGAATGTGCGTTTCTTTTCAAAAGTTTAAAAAAAGAACATAGACTGCAATTGTATTGGTAGGCATGAAAACCAAAATCAAATTGTTTTAACAGTACACTGTTTTGAAATGGAAAACCTGGGTATATCAGAAGATAGATTTTACGCCACCAGGTATTGCCGAAGAAGCAAAGATACTGTCCGAAATGTATTTCTATAATTAAATTTAATGCTTGGTGAAATAACAAAAAAAATGCTGCGATGCTTTGTGTACTGCTGGTTTTTTGTAAACTACTATCCAGTTGGTGTGGGCTAACGCCCACCAATAGTCATCGTCACAGTCTATGTCATAGTCATTATAGCCTAAGGTAGATCCCACCTCTATATCAGACTATGCTAATTATGACCAGTAGTACTGTTAGTAACACATACTGATGACTTTTCCTGAACTTCAAACTGTGTAATGTTGGTTACTTGATGAAAAGCTAGGAGCTTTTCATCATTATTTCTAAGAGTTTTTACTTTCCAATCAGAGTTGATAAGAAAGGCTACTAGGCTATATAACATAACAAATGGGTGGTCAAATCATACATGTTAGCCTTATATTATTTTTGTTGGTCATTGTAATTAGTTTATTGGATATATACAAAGCATCATAACCATTGGTTGTGGTAGTCTGCTAGATTAGAACCCTTCCATCACCGTGAATGTAGTAAGAGGCTTGAGTACTTATCACCTACTGCAGTCACCAAGCCCCCTGCTAAGGTTGGTAACTATGGCCAACTCACTAAATATGTACCTATATCCAGCAGTGAAAACTTATTTAGAGTTCAGACTGAAAATTAACAAAGCAACATATCACAATATACAATTTTGTTCTATGAAACTAGCTGATAGGACTCCAATCCAAGTTTCAGATTGTGTTATCAATGATCAATGACTTTGATAACATACATAATGCTTTAATTTGAATAAATTTGGAATGTAATATAATCTTTAACCCTTAACCACCTACCATCCGTCTCACAGACAGCAGAAAATTTAAATCGTTAATATTTTGGCGCCCGAAACACCTATCAACTTGTTCGTCCCTGTACCTTCCCACCACGTATCTAAGTACGATGTAAGCGCTTGTCGTGGTTGTACGTGCGCGCGTTTGTCTTTGGTAAGTAAAAATCTGTCATTGAACGTCCAAGAGACGGGTGGTAGGTGGTAGTGTGACTTTTTTGAAATAGTGTTTTTTTATGTTTTAGATTAAAATGGCTTCTAATAATAGTGTTATAGAGCATTGGATATACAAGATCCATCTAATGAAGAAAATCAACCTAATAATTAATGTAGCGATGTAGATTTGGATATCGGAATACAGCACGCAGTAGAGGATAGCTGCAATTCGAATTCTGAAATCGAAAAACCTGCTGTGGAGAATAACGTTATTTCAACGGTTTCGTCTGAAGATGATGATGAGCCTTTATAAGAAAGTAAAAAAAAACTATTTGTATTGAATGCTCCAATAAAATGTGCATTCACTGTTGCAAAAACCCCTAAGATTCACGGCCTGCAATTTTGTTGAAGATTTGATTATAATGACAAACATTTGATTTTATATTACTTGTTGATTATTATATTTTAGGTAAAAAAAATTAGAAGTTCCTATTCGATTCCATTATTTTTGTACACCTCATTCTTTGAATAAGAATATTTTTAAGCTAGAATTAAGGAGTTGTTTCAAAGAATTGAGATTTTAAGAAAAATTGACAATATTTATGTGCCATGTTTGCTTTAATACATACTTTTATATGTCTTAAAACCGATTTTAATTCATAAACAAATATCTCTGCCTTAGATTTCACATACGATAGTCATTTCACTCATAAGTCTCAGAGACGTATGGTAGGTGGTTGCGTGACAAAAATAGGTGGTAGGTGGTAAAGAGTTAATAATACACACTGAACACAGTTTAGTAATTTGATATCAGGCTATTTGTGATTTAAGCTCTTATAAATATAGATCTTATTAAATTTCCAGGTTGGTCCAAGTACAGGTACAGTGCATCAGGGTTCACAACATTTCAGATCCTGACATAAAAATACAGTTGAATAGGTAGGTCAAAAATAAGAATATTTTTTTATGAGAATTACGGTGAACTCTACTCAAAAACAGGGGAGGCTTAATGTCCTGTAGTAGACTTACTTATGATAATGATGATGGGTTTACTTACATTGCAAAACTTAGCTGAGAATTTAGCCACAGCAGTGGAGAGTGCTTTAGCGTCCATGACTTCTGCTGTAGACTCTTTTACTTGAAATGCCAGAAGTGTGGATATTGCTAAAAATAATGAAAAATTTGTACAAGCAATCTACAAGTTCACTCTGACGGGCGACGCCGCAATCACTGACTAACTAAACAGTGAGCAGACAGAATGTAATTGTTGTGGTGTGATGACATCATTTTGGGCGCCGATAGCCCCGATAGGTAGGTAGGTTAGGCGCCGACGGCACGGTGCGCAATCGAATGAATCACATCGATTGCCAGCCATCAAGGTTAAAAGTAAACATAAACACTAAGAATATACAAAATATATCAAATAAATATCTACGAATTGAATAGGCACTCACAGGTCAGACAGACAAGTCTGATAATTCGCGAAAACATTTTAATTTAAAGTGAGCAGCAGCACGATAAAAACCAATCTTTCAATGATAAGGTATATTGAAACAATGACGGTAGCCTCGACATGGAGCATCCACAATTACCTCTTGCCTTAGACGAGGTTTACTCGTCTAAGCCTCTTGCTAAAGAAATGTACCTAGTGTAATGGGTTAGTAGTTGCAAGGCTTTTATTATTTATTCAGCGTTTCAGTTTTGTTTCACAGCACTCGTATGTTATTAATTTGCATAACCTTCTTAGCGCAAAACACCTACAAAGTAAAAAATTACAACAACAAGTAGTAGAACAATTCGCGTTTCGAATCGAAAGTGAGCATTCAAACAAAAGAAAACAATGTGTTGTATTTGTTTACCTACTTGGTAAACGGCTGAAAGAAAGAATGATGTTACACGAACCTCGAGTCGAGAACATAAAATCTATGTATCAAGTTTAGTCCAAAAATGTACTACAGCTATTCTCATGCGTCACGTTTTGACAGGACGCAAAAACTGGAATCTAGTAGCAAGTGTCAAAATTAATATGACAGGACAGATAATCTACACTTACAGCAATCTAACAAATTAAACTCTGTACCGGATACCGGATTTCGGTTTGCGAGCTCGAAAATGTTGCATGGAGATATGCTAGTGCCCCCATATGCCACTAGGGGCGCTTATCGTATCTCCATGTATTCAAAAATAATGAATTCTAATTTTTTGTCATCTTGTTTTTTGAGTCAGAAAACAAAATGTAAAAAATAATTCTGGGACGCATTTTTCAGTTCGGTTCTGCAGTACTTATTTTTCATGGTACCAATATAGTTAGGTATGTATTTATCGTAAATATCATACTGGCCCTAGCAGGAATGTTGGAAGTAAGTTTAGGTAGGTAAGGACATAGGTACTCTAACCCAAACAACCCCTAAAATTTAGCATAAAGTTAAATTCCGCCAGCATACAAATATGACACTTTGATAAAATAGCTCATAGCTCAACAAAATTAGGTACCATGATTATATTTTGAAAGTCGTCAGGGTGTCGCAGGGGCGTGTATAAGTTCACCCCTAACGAGATCTCAGAAAGTAGGTACAAGTCCTAGAAACTTGAAATTTGAAATGTACGTTTTTTGAATAAATGGAGTGCTTTTTGTGAACCGAAAGGGAGGAGACGGGATAAGGATAAAGGTTAAAAAAATGAAAAAATCGTGTAGGGTGTTAAATAAAAGGTATCGGTAAATTTTCAACTGTTGCTAAAATTTTTTTCTGTTCAAGAAGTCTAAATATGAAAAGATTCTACGAGGACGGATTGCAGCTTGGTTTCTGTAGTGCTTATTTTGTTATTGTTATATCACTGATAGCTTTGTAGGTACTCACCTATATAATTAGCCCTAGCAAAAATGTTAGGTACCTACCTATCCTGTTATAAAAAAGGTTCAAGACTTTAATCTTCATGTATTCCAGATAGATATTCACCCAGTAATCTTCGGAATCAATATTTTTAAAGGATGTCTATTAATTTTGGTGATTTGATCTCACGAGCTTGAGGTGTTGCTCGAACTTGCACCCGCTAGAATCACCGATATTAACTTTATTAGACCACCCGTACTCTAATAAAGTTAACTCTAATAAAGTCTGTTAAGGTTAAACAAGTCTGTACTATATCCATACAAACGCTGTAAGCGTTTAATGTCTACTATTTATTAACGTGCGTCCGAAGTTAAGTTTGATACTGATTTATCTTGCCGTTATCCAAGATATAAAAACGAGCCTATAGGCTCGTTACCCTATATGCTACGGTAAAACCAGATTACCTTGAAAGTTACAAGCGTTTCAAGATTTAGTACTAAATCTTTCGATTTTTCGCTAAATTGAGTCTTTTTAGCGATATGGAAGAGGGACAAGTGCAATTGTGCTTAAGTGTTTTATGAAAAGAACCAGTCCCCAAACTGGTGACAACTTTGCTTTTATAGTAGGTACTTATTTTTCATGACACCGATAGAAAAAGAAATAGCTTTCCGACTTAAATACTCAGGCACAGTAAATATTCCCACAAATCTCTTAGTAGGTACCAAGTACTGACTATGATTAGGTTGCCGATATAAGTACAGGTAAAAATACATTTTATAAGATGTCAAAAGCTTAGTTTCTTATTGGCCCAAGCAGGAATGTTGGAAGTATGTAGATAGGTAGTAGGTAAGAAGATACTCTAACCCGCGGACGAATTCGCGACCGAGACAGCTAGTCTTAAGGTTAAACAAGTCGGTACGTTGTCCATACAAACGCTGTAAGTGTTTAATGTCTACTATTTATTAACGTGCGTCCGGAGTTAAGTTTGATACTGAATTATCTTGCCATTATCTAGGTACGTTACCCTATATGCTACAGTAAAATCAGATTACCTTGAAAGTTACAAGCGTCGAAAGATTTAGTACTAAATTTTGTAACGCTTGTAACTTTCAAGGTAATCTGATTTTACTGTAGCATATAGGGTAACGTACCTAGATAATGGCAAGATAATTCAGTATCAAAGTTAACTTCGGACGTACGTTAATAAATAGTAGACATTAAACACTTACAGCGTTTGTATGGACAACGTACCGACTTGTTTAACCTTAATATTAAAATTCAACGCAAAGCAGTGGAAGTTTAGAAGCAAACCAAAAGCAAACTACCTACAATACCTTTTTACGTTTGGAGAGAGCTGGCAGGTATGTCTACTTTTTTTTGAGATACCAAATCTCTTTTTAACTTCTTGAACGATATTCTGTCAAAGATCAATGGTCACGTCCGTCAATGCATCTAAATCAAAACAAAGTCCATCCCATTGAAATGTGAGTAAAAAAATACGTTGATCAAAATTACAAAAAAAAACACTACCTACCTATCTCAAAAAATTATGTTTAGAGCCGCTCAATTTCGAACGTACGGGAAGTTTTTCACGCAATTACGCACCTTTAAAGTGGTAAGATCTTATAGTCTGTGTTGTCCACCACGGCCTCCTGCAGGACAATGTGGATGTCCTAACCCAGTGCCAGGTGGTGGACGGCGAATCGTGCCACCTTCAAGTTGCCGTCCTGGACCTATTCCGCCCAATCCATGCTCACCAGTGTTCCATCATGGTAAAGACACCTGGAAGAAGTATAAATATATAACCTTTTTCATTTGTTTCCCTCTGATCGTGGTGCAAGCATTTCATGCTCTTGGACATGAGCTTCTGCATAAAGGAACGTGTCGAGATTACGAGTACATGCGCATCCGTACTAAAAGGTTCCCATGGGGAGACGGAGTTAAATCATGGTATCATAACGATCACGTCAACCATCTTCCGGGAGAATGTGAACCACCGCCACTCGACTGTGATTGAATGAGCAACAAAACTGTATTTAATATCATAAAAGCTTATTTTTGGGGAAGTCCCTACCCAACACATCTATGTACGTAGGTACCTAATTCTCAATAAAAGGACCTGAACGTTTCAAATGTTTTATTTCAATTCACCAGAGACAAAAATGTGCTTCTTGAACTACACTACCGGTTAGTCTTAGACTACACTTAGTCACTCTTTACTCAGTAACATTAGGTCGCTATAAAATTAATTTATTTTATATTTACCACTGATCAAGGGGTTACCATTGCACGGCGATATTCACGACCACAGCGGTGGCGGCGGCGGCGCGGTGGCAGCAGTAGCGAGAATTTACGACACACAAGTCTAGCCTAGCCTCTTCTCTAGTACTCAGAGCAATAAGTAAGGCAAGATCGTTCTGAGTTTTAGCCGTAGATTTTTCTCGGCTTGGCTGTAACGCTAACTTTGCAGTCTTCGTAGAGGATCTACGAGCCGTAGAGGATCTACGAGCCGTAGAGGGTCTACGACATACACAAGTCTAGCCTATGACCTTTTCTTTAGTCCTTAGAACAATAACTAAGGTAAGGTTGTTCTAAGCTCTAGCGCTAGATGTTTCTCATCTTGGCTGTAACGCTAACGTTGAAGTCTTCGTAGAGGATCTACGAGCCCTAGAGTCTACAACACACACAAGACTAGCCTAGCCTCTTCTCTAGTCCTCAGAACAATAACTATACGACATACACAAGTCTAGCCTATAACCTATTCTCTAGTCCTTAGAACAATAACTAAGGTAAGATTGTTCCGAGTTTTAGCCGTAGATGTTTCTCGGCTCCATATTCTCGGCTTGGCTGAACGCTGGCTTTAACGTCTTCGTAGAGGATCTACGAGCCGTAGACAGTCTACGACATACCTACACAAGTCTAGCTAATAATAATCTCTTCTCAAGTTCTCAGAAAAATAACTAATTCTTAGCTCTAGCGGTAGATATTACTCTACTATACTCTATAAGTTTATAATTATAATCCTACGCACGGGTTATTTATCGGTACACGGTTGGTGCTGTGGCAAGCGCGCCATTCTAAGGGTTCTACGCTACTTTTATACTTCCTAGGCACTTCCTACACAAAGTAGGCTACTAGGTACTTATATTTTATTATGTTTGTGGGTAGGTAGGTATAGGTACTTTTAGTAGACATTTATACAATTTTATACTTAGGCTTTCTTGCAGAAAAATTATAAACAGAACTATCTAGATTGAATAAAGCGGCATTAAAAGTAACGTTAAGATATATTTATTTATTTTATTAAGGATCGCCAAGAAATAACACACAACACTTAGACTAAACTCAAACGAACACATATACTTTAGCATAGATGATAACATAGAAGCCTATGAGTTAAGGTAATCATATAAGATAAGGCATTGTAATAAAAGGGGATTGTTATCTATCTATAGGATCATTAAGCTTTAGAAACTGTAATAGCAACCTCATTCAGCAGCTGTAATTGTGTTTTACCGTGTAATACTTAAGTTATTATGGTCATGTGTCTAGAGCTGACATTAGTGAAGCAGGGGCCGGAATGCGCACGCATCGGTCTAGGCAAGGCGCGGGAGGCTTGACGCCGGCGCGTTGGTGGACGGGCGGACAGGCTGCTCGAGTGGCGATCAATAAGGTTGCTGACGTCAGTAGACGGGAGCGCGCCATTGGCCCATCCGGCATTATTAAATAAACCTCCGGGCGGAGTGGCGCGCAAAGTATCGCTTGCGGGCACAGCACCGCAGCACGCGGCGGGCCCGCGCACCGCCCGCGGCTCGCCGCCGCACGCCATGGCCGACATGCCGGACCTCTCGCACCTCACGCCCGAGGAGCGCGCCATCATCGAAGGTGTTATGATGCGGCAACGGCAGGAGGAGCAACGCGAGCACGAGATCATGAGGTGCGCCCGCCGCCGCCGCCGCCGTACCCCGCACACCCGCACCCACCACTCCCCTCCCGTGTCGCCATGTCTTTTCTGCCCTGTAATGCACCATTTGCCGTTGTGATAGTGTCGATCTGGTTTCCTTACCAAGTGATTGGATTTTTGTGTAAACCTTTGGGAGAAAAGCTTACCTTTATTATTCAATGCAGCATCAACGAGAAGGTTCTGTATTTTGATACATTTAAGAAAGGTTTGGCGCATTTGTATATACCTACGTAAGCTTATACAAAATGTAATATTTGCAGATACTACATTAAAATTTAATCATTTGATTAGTTAAATTGATCAAAAACCTTTGTGTGTAAAATACAGATTCCATGAAATCTGATCTGTCGCCTTCGTGTTAAAAGCCGTAGGCAGTTGGCGCGTTCGTCGCATCGAACACGCAATAACAGCTATCGTGACGCATCACTACTGCATTTATGAATACGGAGGTGTAATGCGATTATTTAATTAGAATCCACTTACGACTCAAGTTAGGTATATCTTCAGTCGCTGGAGCTTGTGACCTGTGAACACTGTTTATCTTATTTTTATACCACAAATATTTTAATATCTCCACCCAAGAACTCGAAAGCAAAAAACCCGAAAGCATTTATGTTTGGCGTTGTTTTCGAATACGCATCAGGTACGTCGTAGTTTTTAAACTATATTGCTTCTAGACAAATATGCAACATAAAAGTTGGATTAAATCAATTATCGAACTTTCTGTTTTAGCCTATGAGCAATTACTGTATACCCAGTAATACCTAATACCAGTAGTACCACCTACTGTGTACCTACCTCTTTAAAACTCCATTCTTTTCAGTTCTATACTACCTAATCTTCTCCATTGCTGTCCAACTACTACGACAATATCATCCGATCATAAAGCCATTATCGATAAAAAATATACATTGCATCTTTGTTGATGCGCTATTCAGTTATTTTATCTGACCTACTTTGTGACCTACATACCTACTCCTAGTTGCTTTCGAGTGCTGCTCCAATCTCAAAGCTAATCGTATTGAATTTCGATACCTATGCTACAGTACGAAATACAGTTTTTCTTATAAAGTTACTTGAATGAAAGAAAAGAAATAGCATCACGACTTTAATCCCCAAGCATGGTAGATATCCACTATGGTAAATAGGTATCTATCTATCCTATGGTAGGTAGGTTTTAATTCAGGTGAATGAAAGCTAGTTACGTAAAAATATGACAGTAGAAATTCCTTTAAAATTAAGATAAAAGATTATTTTTATTTGGCTACAGACGAAAACAAGACGAAGTTGCTGTACTAGAGCAAACCATTCGAACCAGAAACGAACTCCAGCGAGCAGCGGGTGTAGAGTTAAATGCAACTTGTCACATCTGCCTAAAAACCAAGTTCGCGGACGGCGTAGGACACTCCTGTCACTACTGCAGAGTGAGGTGTTGTGCCAGATGCGGAGGGAAAGTCACATTACGATCGAACAAGGTAAGAACCTCAGCTTACTTGTCTTCTCATCAACATTAAACCAGATCGGTGAACCGCATCATATCCATTACGAATTTCAGGTTATATGGGTATGCATTTTGTGCCGTAAAAAGCAAGAACTCTTATCGAAAACCGGACAATGGATAAACAAGGGCACCCCACAAGATTCCATGATGTGGCGAATGGAATCCGATTTGCGAGACCTGCCACCTCAGCCTGACGCTTCTCTAGACAAGAGACCGAAGCTAGAGAGAGCACACAGCGCTGCTGAGAAGGAAAATCTCCCGATTCAAAGATCAGGCAGTGCACTCCGGCGTCAATACAGCCAGCAAGAACCTAGAACTTATGGCGAACTGGAAGGATTGGCCAGGACTCACCCACACCTCGTACATCCAAGGCAAAAACCTTCATACGGAATAATGGATGGTGGTGCGCCCCCGGGCTCCCAGCTGATGCCACACGGAATATCCACACATCCTCCAATGCCTCCACGTTCGTCTTCATCAGATGATGAAGTGCCCGAGTGCATCTCCGACGAGAACGAGGAATATCGCGACCGCGGTGAGTCTTTGCACACGCTCGCCACCCATTGACCCTATCCCACCACTCGTTAACACAAAGTATATCCTTTTTATCCAAAATGATTTTGTTTATCACCTGACACATCACACAACTGAGCATTTTAATGGCAGCAATTACAAAATAACATTTCTATGTATTTACATTCACACATTCATACCACCATCACATTACATTTGATAAAGTTAAGGTGTTCCGTGCGAGGTACTATAGATTAAATAAGAGTATTATATCAGGTAAATACAATAATGTAAGTTTAAGGATATTTTTCACAGAAATGGATAGTGTCGAGCACCTAAACTTGTCCGTTACTTACCTGTCACATCAAGTCTGCTCATGTAGGTAGTACTCGTGTTGTTTCACTACATTTTATTTAGTCTCATGGATAACATTGTTCAGCAACAGTTTTCAGATGGTCAACGAGAAAAGGATTCTATTGCTTCGAACCTCGCACAACTGATGAAAGTAAGTGTGTGCCAGGTTTGAAGCTCCGTTGGCTCTACTATGTGTTTATTGTGTGGATAGAGTAAGTGTTCATGTTTGCCTTGCTTGTGTGAGCCCAAGTACGCGCCCAGTAGCCTCCTTAAACTTGTAGTACCTCAATGGTTATGGCATCAACATTTTCACAGGTACTAATAGAGATAGGAGCGGCTCTGACGCCTCCAGGAGCCAGCGTCAAGCGATGTTAAACGAGAAAATGAATAAATTCCTATCGGTGAGGGCGTGTTTTAACGGGAATGTATTTGCGTTGTATAATGCTATAGATGTCTCAGTAGGTACTTTGTTTTCGCCAAACACTTTTTCCTTTAGCCGACTAACTGTGATGGCTGTTTGTAACATTGCGTCCTTTCTTCTAAGAACAATCAGTATTGACGTCTTACTAAAAGTACATTTACATTTACCTATTCATTAACTTCGTTATTTATAAAATCATATTCGATAGCTACTTTAAGAATATTGCTACTAAGTACATATTTATTCAGATGAAAAACTACTTTTTAAATTATCGAAATTAATCTAAGTATTATTCATATAAACTAGTGAGACAATTAATCAAGAAATAAACCTTGTGAGTCAATTGAGATTGATTGAGTTGAGATAAACAAATTTTTAGCCTGTGCAGATATTGCAGATTAACTTGATTTAGTTAGTAGGTCCCTTACATATTATGTGTTGGGTACGCTATTAATATTATTGTCTGTAATAAAATATCGGAAATGTGAATGTACTTAAAGTATAACTTTTCTTGCGTTTGAACCAGAAATTATATAGTGTAAAGTAAAATTAAAATAAACTTTCTTCGTATTATAAACGAAGATACAGAACGAAATTATTTGTGGTTCAAACACGACCGCATGCTTGGGCGAAAAGAAGTGTTATTACTTGTTCAAAATCTAAAAGGTAATCGTTAGAATTTGTGAGCGTGTCTTGTAATTTTTTATCATTGTTGTTTTACTATTTTACTTGGGTACCTAAGTTAATACACATTCTTTCCGCTTTTGCGTGATCACCGCTTTAGATTGGTTTATTTTTGTTGATGGAGTATCATACAAATCAAGGGTTCATCAAAATTTCATTAATTGCACAATTGGCACTGTCGGTGCTAGAGAAGAAAAATATCGAATATAACGGTGCTGGGCGCGTGCGGGCGAAGATCAAACGCAATCTTGGAATCCTTGACATTTATACCATATCATTCTTAGGACTCCTAGAAGCGAGCGCTTCTCTACGGCATCCGCATCTGCGCAGCGCCACCGTATCCACAAACAATTATTTCAATTTGACTAATCATTCACCGGGCACTTACGAAGCAGAAGCTCGTGGTGCATTCGACGTGAGAACGGCGCCCAGAGGCGGGCGTAGCTTCGACTCCGTGACCGATTGCCGGTGGCGAGCTCCCGACGACGGCGAAGGCGCTTACTTGCGCCCGTTCGCCCCAGACGAGGGTCCGCGATCCGAGAGAGCCGTTTACAAGAGTGCCTACTTGTGGGAAGACTCCTCCGACAATAGACGTTTTACTGAACGGAGAAAAAAGACAGTTCGATTCGATGGGCACGAGGGTTCGGCAACCTTTCCTCGGGGAGGACGCGACTCCTCAGCCGCTCCCCACGACTGGGCCTCTCTGCGCTGGGAGTCAGAACGGCAGACCAGCCAGGATTCGGCCACCAAAGACTCGGGCATTGATACCTCTAGCACCTTCACGTCGAGTGAAGATTCAAACAGAGGCGATTGCCCAAAGGTTAGCAGTTGTGAGACCTAGTTAAATTGTAATAAACCTTTACGAGATAATTATAGCTAATAAAAATTAGCATTACAAAATTTAAGTTATTAACCCCTTCAAAAATAATAATTTCATTACCGACTATAACTGAATGATATGTAAGTATGTAGTGTATATCTTGTACATTTTAATGTATTTGTAAATAAGACTTCCCATTTTTTAAAATATTTTCTTAAAGTTATTTTATCTTTATTATTCTATCTATTGACTCGATTTGATCACTACCTAAACCTACTTTTGCTTAAACTCTCCTTAAATTTGAACTAATAAACTTCGTTTATGGGATTTATCGATATTACTAACATCTTATTCGTCAACACATCAAAGTTCTTGTGTTTGGCTGCAGCATGATTGCATACGCAGGCATGCACCCCAAGTGTACTTACCTATACCTACTGAATGTGCACTTCTGTGTTTAGAGTTACACCCTTTGCTATCTATCTTTGTAAATGTTGTCTGTCTTTCACACTGTGTGCTCATTTCGATATTGTCTGTTTAATTTCAAAACATTTGGAATAAGCTCATTGTTTATGTAACAGTTCCCGCTGAGCTGGCAGGTGTCGGCCGATGGTACAAGAATGATTGGACACATGGTGCTGCGAAAGTCTATAGTGGATGGAGGCTCTCATTCTTCAATCCTTGGTCTAAAAGTAGTGGGTGGCAAACTGCTACCAGACGGTACGCGAGGTGCGATGGTCGAAAAAGTGAAAAAGGGTTCTATCGCTGACTTAGAAGGACAACTTCGGATAGGTTAGAAGACTTTTAGCATTGATGATATTCGTAAAATTTTGAAGTGCCCTGTTCACAACATTGAGTATCTCTATTTAGGCGATGAAGTGCTGCAGTGGAATGGAGTACCACTTCAGAGTCGAACTGCGGAAGAAGTCGCAACAGTGATCGCTGACAGCAAACACGATTCTCACGTAGAATTGGTTGTGTCCCGACCACTGGCTGCTACCCGACCGCCTGCGCAGCCTTGGAGAACCCACAAAGGTAAGGGCTCTCTGTCCGGCTCTATCCGTGATATGTTTAATTGAAATTGTTCATGTATCTAATCTGCTTTATCGCAGAAGTGTACACGGAGGTAATGGGCGTCTGCGATAAGCCAAGCGTTCTAGTGACGTCACCAGGCTCCCCTGATGTGCACTCGCGTCGACGACCTCCACGGCCTGGCCAACACAACGTTATTATCGCTGGGCGTATACAGGTTCGATGCTTTTATTCCAATTTTATAGTTTAAGGTAATATTATACCCAATGCTTTATAAACACCAGTTACCTATAGAGGAAGATTGACCATGGCTTTTTTTATAGCTAAAAATATACTTCGACATCAGCGTCCTTCAATTGCTGGTAAAAGTAGTATCAGCAAGTGGACTGAGTCCTCGATCAGATGGGTCACCTCGGTGTCCATACTGCAAAATATTTCTACTCCCGGATAAAAGTGAAAAGAGCAAGCGAAGAACCAAAACTCTGGCTAACACATGCGATCCGCGATGGAACCAGACTTTTGTATATTGCGGAGTTCGAATCACTGATATGAAGAAGCGGACACTTGAGGTAACAATTCCAACAATTCCATTCTCAAAAAAGACAAATTTTGTGCATATAGAGATCGTGCCTTACTACCTAATAACTTTCAGGTCACAGTCTGGGATCTCAATCGTTACGCAAGAAACGATTTTCTGGGAGAAGTTCTTCTCGATCTCGACACAGTAATGATGAACCACGAAGCAAACTGGTATACACTGAAACCGCATGAAGAAACTGGTAGTTTTAGTGCGATTAAAGGCGAGCATTGGTACCGAGAGGAAGATGCAGACGGTGAACACTTATCGCCACCCTCGACATCAACGTCAAGGTTGTCGGATTCCGATACGCCAAGTGAAAGCGACCTTCGTCGTCATCATTCTCTCTCTAGCCTCGCATCGAGTTCTAGTCCGCCTCCACCCCACGAAGTAAGTATTATGTAGGGCATTAGAGTATTTTCTTGAAGAGCATTGTTTGTGTTCTTGACTAACGCGTTTCGTCTTTACAGAGGATGGAAATGGATGGAACGCGTTGCAGTAGGCGTGATATGTCTCCTGCAGGCAGAGTTCGGGCACAAGGAATATCTAGAGAACGAGTGAGTGTTACAAATTAATTGCGTTTGTTCCATGCTATTTAAAAACTCATTACAGTTTCTTATCAGTAAATTTGTTTTGTCCGAAACTGTACCTACGTATCTGCTATTTTTCTGACATACTTATGAGGTCACTTAAATAGGAAGCTACTTAAAGTTTGTGTTTATGCGTTAGTTAGTAAATTAGAAGTAGGTACTCACAGACATCGTCTGGTTGCAGAACGGTGGTTACAGCGTGGCGCGTTCGCAGTCCGCAGCGGGCGTGGCGCGGCCACCGCGTGCTCGCAGCAAGTCTCCGCGCCGCTCGCTGTCTCCTCCTACGGACCGCGATTGGCGCTACACAGGTGCCGCCGGCGCCCGCAGACTCTACAAACCAATCGGAACAACCCATTTTTTGGGGTTGATTGGTCCGTGGACGTCGAAAAGACGGCGGGTCGAGACCCCGCACGGAACACTACTGTTCGAGACAAGCACGTTCTCACGTCCGCTCATTACCACTTTACTGCCACTACTGTTTTTGACTTCCTTGCTCTATTCCACTCTTTATTTCACACGCATCTTCCGCTGACCTTGTCCTCTACCTGTGAGCACGCTATCCACTCTAGATATAGATCGAGTGCTTTGTACCCACAGCGGTTAGCCGGTTATAAGCCTGTGGGTACGACGCACACAAAAATTAACTCCATTTCATGACTGCATGTCGTATCGTACTAATACCGGTTTACCTTCTAGGGCAGCTCCATATGCAAACTATTACTTGATTTTCTCATCTCGATGCTCTTTAATGTACTTACTAGAATTTGGTAGTACCGGTTCTGGCTGATCGAAAGCAGGCAATATGGTAATAAATTGCAGTGAATGAGGATCGTGGGGACGGGTCGCGGCTGCCGACGCACGCCTATGCGCCGCGTTTCCAGTCGCGATCTGCAACCGCCACGCCGACCACAAGCCCTAAGAAGCGTCAGCTGCCGCAGATTCCTCCTCATCAGGTATGTAAATCCTACATCTCTCCAAATAAATTCCAATTAATTCTTGATACTCATTTTATGCCGCTTTAAATAACAGAGTGGGCCACGGGCGGTTCGAGCCCAGGTGTCGGCGGACCTCGAGGAACGTAAGTGGATCGGCCCGCATCACATTGGCGCCACACTCATGTACCGCAGCACGCCACAAGGTCAATACATGCAAACCCTGCTACAGACGACCCGCCACTTCTTTGTAGTGGCTTAACACAGTTTCAGTTTCAAGTGCTCTTCATAAACTAGCTTAAATACCCTTCACTAGATGAATGAATTAGATTTTAA
The DNA here is from genome assembly GCA_947095575.1 of Electrophaes corylata. NCBI lineage: Eukaryota > Metazoa > Arthropoda > Insecta > Lepidoptera > Geometridae > Electrophaes > Electrophaes corylata. The sequence goes on from OX352703.1 coordinate 7,889,997, forward strand.
ACTAGAACCTTTCCATAGCTATTACAAACAACTCGAAACATGTCACAGTTCATGCACTACAAATAGGTGTAGCAGTCTAGATCTAGCAGTAGAAATCATAACATATTTGAATGGTACTATTGAGAAATAAATATCTGGAATACAGGGTGGGAGCGACATTACGCTGGGTTGTCGGATTCAGAACTGGCAGCTAGAAGCCACAACAGCGCATGGGCGCCGCCCAGACGTCGGCTCTCGCCCGACGCAGCCGCTGCAGACTCGGACTTAGAGTCAGTCGGGTCTGTCACCTCGAGCGCATTCAGCACTCAGTCGGAGCGACCGCGAACCACGAGGATGCTCAGGTATGAAAAACTAATACTGTCATAGCACCATCACTAATAATTACTATATAAATAGTCTATTCACTATAAGTTTATTATTAAAATTTACGGAAGTCTCTGTGATTGAAGAACTGCCAAGTAAGCAATATGACCTTATCTAGCCCCCATGTTTTCTTTAACTTTCCGAGCCAAAATCAATAAGTTATGGTGTAGTATGGCATCATTGGCGCACGGCCAGGAATAAACGCGCTGTAACCAAAGATCTTTAGATCAGAGAGCGAGACGTTCACTGCTGAAGATTCGTCCATACGGTGCGGAATGAAAGAAAAAATAAATCAGTATAAAAATAATTTTACAGCAGGAGGCGAATACTCCCTCCATATAGCACATCTTCGTCTTGCGATAGCGCTACCCCAGTTCCTGTACCACATCGCCGTATGGATAGACCTTTCCGTCGCATGTTACCCCCTGTGTGTGTACCGGCGGTCGCAGAGCGTGCGGCGCGGCGGCGGTTACGTACACGTTACGATACTGCCTCTGTACCGCAGCCGCACCGCACACGTCTCGTCCGCACCCCACGTCCGTCCCGCCGCCTTCGCCGAATCCTTCGTAGCCGATCAGATGGCTCTAGCACCCGCGAGTCACACAAACAAGCTTACAAACGCAGCTACAGCTGTCCTGAATACCCAGTCCAATGTAACACCTATAAGATAACGGAAAATGAACATGAATACATTTTCCAAGTACCAATCTTGCAACCCCCTACCATAAGGACCCAACAGTTTTCTAAAGAACTTAGGACGTTGCCAGCTAACATTTATTTCGGGCCAACGCAGAGTCCCTGTAAGAACACAATACAAAATCGGCAGATTCTTACATCGTATGACCGCACTATTTCATTAGACGCAGGTGTTGTGGGTTTTGAGAGGTCACGAGAAATCAGAAGAAGGAAGTTACTGAATGTACAACTTTCGGCTCCAACTTCTCAAAATAGATGTCTCCCTCGCATTCAATCTATTGATATAAATGAAATAACGAGTTATGGCAACGAGTGCATGGTATCAAACTTAAATTTAAATTCGATCGCGAATAAGTTACAAAAAAGCGAAGCTAAAAGTGTTGAATATCATGGATACGACAGTGGAGGTAGCGACGCTGAAACAACAATTCACGTTAGCATAGAAAAACAACACAGTTTTGAACAGTTTAAAAGTAAAGTAGAATCAACAGATAAAGTAAAAGAAATAAATAAAAACAATCAACCCACTGTCTATGAGTGTAACAATCGTAAAAAGTTTTTGTCATTAGATCTGAGATCCAATTACGAAGGTAGCGGTAGCCCTATTCAATCTCCTGTACAATCTCTTGATTTGTACAAAACCGAAAACAAAGTCAACATTCCTAAACAGCAAATACCTCTGGAAGTAGAAATCCCGAAAAAGAAAAGCAGTATTGTAAGAAGGTATTCAGAATCTTGTGTGACAATGAAACCTTCGCCTGTACGTCTACTTCCCACACCAGATAAAACAGAGGATATTTTCAAAATGGTTTCCAGAAAATCTATTTCTGGTTCGGTACACATAGAAAATGACGACGAATCTTCGAAAAAACATGTCAACGTAGTTAGTATCAATGAAGTTCCCACATTTCAGGAATACCGCTCACCCAATTCCAACTCGCCTCAATCTAGCATTGATTTATCTTGTAAGCAACCTTTACCATCTATTATAAAAAATGCTCGTAGTCGATCATATTCTGTAGCAGCAGCCGATCATATAGATCTGGAGTTTAGTTTTGTTGCTAACTATTTGTCTATTGCTCTTTCTCCCCCGAACCTCGGCTCGAATCGTCGTGCGCTCACTCCCGTCGCATCTCATCTGCCTCTTGACGATCATCACAACACACATGACTCCTCGGTTGAACATCCATCCGTGGAGCAACCATTGCTGGTCATGGATGACACGGAACCACGTCGTTCTATTCGAAAACTACCTGTTACGCCTGTGATCCGACGGGACTCCAAACGCAGTAATGACTACGGAGGTCGAGAAAATGGACGCAACAGCAACCAACCACAACCACTAGAACGGCGTGAGTCCCGCCGAGGGCAGTTCACTCGAAGCCTAAGTAACGCTGATGTGCCACCTGATGAAAAAGCAGGTAACTGTAATAGCAATATAAATAAAAACGAATTTATTCCCTGGTCATTTATGTTACTTCGATTAGACGCCCAGATAGAATTTTGAAAACCGGAGGGCTTCGGATATAAATAACTAATTTCTCTCATTTTTATTTGCTTGTCAAAGACGGCAGCCTTAGTGACACAGCACTCGGGGCCGGTGAACCAGAACCAGTAACCGATGACGCACTCCTCAAAGCCGAACCACGCGACTACTTCGGCCCTGGCATGGGCAAGAAAAGTAACTCCACCTCTCAACTGTCGGCCACAGGTGAAAACTAATACCAGTTTAATTCATCCCTCATTTCTATCACCTGTCTGTTAGTTTGGATAGAAAGCATGAAAAACAAATCATGTAGTTTTAAAAAAATATTGCTTCAACACTCCAGCAGATATGGATTTTCTCAACAAAAGTAAACTCGGAGAGCGACGTTTCTAAAGTATTCAGCAGGAAGATCTTTGAGTTCAGATTACATAGGTAATCTTTACAATAAAACAGCAGCAGCTTCTAGTGAATGCTCTAGTTTTATCATGCTGATATGTGTACAATAACCAACAGGACGAAAAAGGAGGTTAGGTTTCGGTAAGCGTGGCAAAAATTCGTTCACGGTGCAACGCAGCGAAGAAGTGGGCCCTGAAATGCGAGGTGTGAGTGGAGTATCGCGAGCATCCTCGGCTTCGAGCGAAAACGACGATGACAGGTTGGCGCCAGCGAAACGCTGGTGACACTGAAACAATAGTGCGGGCTGGGGCGGTAGACGCGACTGGAAAACCGTTTTGAATCATAATCTCACTTTTAAACGGCAGTCACTTACAGTCGGAAGGGAGATAGCTAGCATGCATCGATATAGCAATAAAATTATCTGCAGTGTCGCTTTTGTAATCAGCTGAATGTAGAGCTTAATCCAGCTTTTACTGGTAAGTTTGGGAAGTAACTGGATAACGCCTCCAAACAAATAAGTCTCAACCTAACGTGCTCATAAAATCAGATTTACGTAACCCATTCTGAAGTTACCTATTCGTTTCATGATCTCAACTCATCTGTCTCAATAGATGTATTATTATTTAGATGTGTGTATTATATGTAAAAATGTATTGCAAATATTATGTATGTATGTATGTTTAATGGTAACTGAATGTGTGTGTATGGCGGACGCCTCGCGTAGTGCGTCCGTCTCGCTTTGAAGGATGCGGCGTGCGACGCAAGCGGTCGGGGCCCGCGACGACTACGTTCCAACGCTCACACGAGGTGCGGTCCGCAAGCCTCGTGTCCATTTCTAGCTCGGAGGGATCCTCGTAAGTCGCTCGCCCGTCCGCTCCGTTCTATAACCGCAGATCGCAGAATCGTTTCTTGTACATGTGCGCCTCGATGTTGCCCGTCTTCTTTACTGCCCCTCTCTATGTGCCTTTCGTCTTGTACCGCATGTTGCCGACTTCATATTGGTGTTTCTCACTCATTCTCTTTTCTGTTCAGCACGCACGAGTCTTCTTTCGCATTTGTCAAGCACCCTCTCGAGTAACTGCTCGAGAAAGCTACATTTCCGGTGCCAGAAGTTGTTGTTCTGTTTTGCTAAAGACTTTCAGCCGTTACGTTCGCCGAAGAGGAGACGATCACGATCGAGGTCATCATAACTCAAATTCTGACATAGCCTTGCACGGTTGTTCGACCCATAAATATTGCCTGTTCCTATATGATGTGTGCACTTTTTCACCATATTTAATACAATTTTAAAGTTTTTAATAAAATAAATGACACGCCCTGCCTCGAACCATGCATGAATCACAGAGTTTTACATATATAAAATACGATTATTTTGATAAAAAATACCAAGGATAAAATATTTTTTTCTTTACATGATTTTTTCCGGGCTGCAACTAACTACACCAAGTTCCAATAAATCAAAACAAAACACGAATGCAAGTTACTCATGTGTATATAAATAATCAAACAGTAGTAAAAAAGTGTTAATAGATTTGTAATACATACGTCTGTATCACCTTGTACATAATTATTATTAGGAACTTCTTTCGTAACTAACTTTATAAGAATTAGATGCAGACCATTATTTAGTGTCTTTCTAGCACCTGCTCACAATTAAATTTACTACTAGACAACTATTTTGTAACTTTTCTTACTTCCGATATTCACGTTTTATACCTAACTTTTACTACCGATGCATCCGAAAAACTACCGCCCTTTTCTTCACTATTGTATCAATGTTGTTGTTGTTATATTTTAATACTAATTCATTATTTCTTTACTGTAGCGAAAATCAAGGTTTGATGAATTTTGTACTATATTGGTTCCTAAACTATCTCAAACTTTATTTTAGAACCTGCCCATTGCTTTTCGCTATTTATGCATGTCAGACCTCACATAGGAAAATTTAATATATCTCGTTTGACATACACAAAAATAAAATACTACATAAACTGAAAATACTGAGGCGTCATTTTGAGCAACCGAATAAAATCAATCTAGGTTCACAGACATGTTTCAGAGTAGACTGAGGCACTAAACACCGATAAGTAAATTAAACATGACCCACTGGCCTGATAAACAAATAACCTGTTAAAACAACTGTTCAAACAAGTTGTTGTTTGAATTTGTTATTATTTGTAAAGAATGTGAGAGATCGCTTCAACATGCATTTAATACACCAAGCTTGTGTCCTTAGCTTGACTTCTGCATTCTGAACCCTAAGCTAAAGATAGATATTATCGAATGCACTTTTTTGATAGATGGTCTCCTGGAATGCGTGGTTCGGGCTCGTCTGATGGGACCGGAATTTCAGACTTCATCGATGGCCTAGGACCAGGGCAACTGGTTGGACGACAAGTACTCGGATCACCAACATTGGGCGATGTTCAACTTTCAATGTGCTACCAGAAAGGATTTCTTGAGGTTATTCTGACAATAGTTTCTTAAAGATTTTTATAATATCCCAAAAGTTATGGACCGAGTGGGATTCGAACTTACTTTGTCCTTTCTTCGGTCTTTTCCCTTTTCACTTTCTTGGTATTTTCCTTAGATTCTAATAAATGTAGCTTCGGTTATCAAGCAGGGAATCTACTTCGGAAAGAGCAGGGTGTCTGCTTCGGAAAACTATAAGCGACGTTTCTTGTTTCTGTTTTGAATTACACTCAATACTCAATTTTGAGCTTGCCCTTGCATTGTGGAGTTCGAAATGACTTAAAGTACTTAAGTAAAACATCGTTTTTCGGAGTAGATGCCCAGGCTTTGATAACAAATATCACTAGGCCTGTTGATGGAGCTTTCGATTACGGTTCGCTAACAACTATATAAAAAATACATTCCCAAGAGAAATTCTTCGGGTGAGATTAAGAACTAGTTTTGCTGTACAATATGGTCGTGAGTTCGAACCGGTTCATATCTTTTAAAATATTTTAAAAATCTGTGATTTCCCTATGCGTAGGTAAACAAAGTAAAACTAAAAAAAATATAATTTATCATTCAGTAGGTACAACACTGAAGGTATCAAAAGATCCTTCTTATTTGATCAGGAAGTATTTTTTATGTTGGACTTGGCGCCACTGGACCAGCAAATAACAAATGAAAAAAAAACGGCTGGGCAATGGTTAACGATAAACCGACTTTTATTTACCTTATTTTCCGCCTCATGTTCCGTATATCAGCCGTGGTCCCGGTTAAAAATAGAACCCCTCTATTACCACTCATGCATGTCGTTAAAGGGAACCCACTAAGGGAACTCACCGATATTAGGCAGCATCATCCGCCAGAACACCAATCCGCCTGCCAAGCGTGATGACTAAGGAAAACCTCCCGAAATGTATGTGGGAGGCCTATATAATAATAATAATGCTGGACAATCCACACAGCATCATCTAGCCCCAAGCTAAGCAGAGCGGGAATCGGATTATCCCAAGGCGGGAATCGAACCCGCAACCTCCATATATATATATATATATATATTCAGCAGTGTAATCTCACAGGTTTCGATTGTGTAAACTGGAGACACGGACATAAAACTATTGGTTACATTTTCAAGGTTGAGGTGATCCGAGCACGAGGTCTTCAAGCTAGACAAGGAAGCCGTACCCTCCCAGCACCCTACGTGAAAGTGTATCTAGTCAGCGGCAAGCGATGTATCGCTAAAGCCAAGACAGCTACCGCGCGTAGGACTTTGGACCCACTGTACCAACAAACTCTGACGTTCAAAGAGAACTTCAAAGGATGCGTTTTGCAGGTTAGTTTATCTGGTGACCAACTCTACTAACGAAATTTTCAAGCCACCGTCATGATTTAAGCCGAAAAAGGACACAGGCGTCGTCTCGTCTGTTTAAAAACACTTGAGGACTCTGGTTAGACGCGTATTTCTACTATTACTCGGCCGTCAATCGCTTTATTTCGGGCCTGAACAGTAATGTACTTTAACAAACGAATGACTCCTAACTAAAGTCACCTATACTTTTGTTCTAAATAGACACGTATCTAACGTCCATTCCGAAATATACAATAAAAAGAGATGCGTACACTGAAAAGTACATAAAAGGCTTAACATACTGTTTTTAATTTTATAGGTAACAGTGTGGGGCGACTATGGTCGCATCGAGGGCAAAAAAGTATTCATGGGTGTGGCACAGATAATGTTAGACGATATAAATCTGTCTAATATCGTGATCGGATGGTACAAACTCTTCGGGACTACTTCTCTTGTAAGTTTTTTCAATTCATTTAGTGTTATAAATACAATAAGTCAATGTTTTGTAGTATAATGTAATAACCATTTGTTTTTCTATCACCAGTGACCTACGAATAGGTTCGGCAAGGTGATTGGAGGACCTACATAATCACAATAAAATTAACTTGTCCAAACTATAAAATTTAGTGATAATGCTTTAATATCATGGTAAAACGCGAATATCTTAAGTATAGGAAATTTTCTATAAAACGAAAGATAATATAATAATAATAATTTGTATTTAATTTTCATTTTTGAATGCCTACCGGAGTTTTGAATAGATAGCATTTTATAGCAATGAAACAAATGTATAGTGTACTCAATAAAATGTAATTAAGTATTAAAAGCCAAATGCAATTTCTGTATATTTTCTTTACCTATTTTATTCCTTTCTATAGTTTTTTTTATGATAGCTGATTTCATTACAGCGACCACGTTAGGATTTAAAAAATATACTGAATACTTATTATTGTATTTATTTTCCTAGATAATTGTTTTAACATGTATAATTATTCAACCATCCTTAATACATATCTATATTCACTTCATCACACTCAGTCATATTACGTTACTTCAAAATTACCAGGGGACCATAAAAATATTAATACATAAAATAATAATGTAACTATGTATACACACACATTAGTACATTACATAGAATAGGTACCTACTAAGGGAAATGCCGAAAATTGAGTCGTGAACGGTAGATGTACCTAATGATGAGATTTCATACGAAAAGTGAACTTATTAACTAAAACTAAAAATGAAGTTACTAACCATGAAAGATTTGCACTCGACAGTCATTTCTATGTAAAAATATCTTCTATGTGAACACCATAGGCATTTATCACTTAATGTAGTATTTGTTTAGCTTGTTTTGATGGTGACGCGCCGGGTAATCTAGCATCGCCTGCCCGTTTGACTGCCGTAGATTTGAGATCTGGAAATAAGATAATTTTTTGAACACCTATGAATTCTATTGGGTGACCCATACGAGTCTACCATTAAACACTAAAAACGAAGTAGTGTTTGTTAGTAGTAGAAATCTTAGTGCAGGGCTCATCCGGGAAAATACTACTACCATGCCTATTTCTGCCGCCAAGCAGCTTGCTGTATCCCGGTTTGATTGAAGAGTGTGGGTGCCAGTGAAATTACAGGTAAATTGAGGTTTAATACCTGTATACGTCAAGTTGATGGACATCGTTCCTGACAAATGTGACCTGCGAGGTAATGCTTTGTCATAGGTGATGGTATAAAAAAACCGGCAAAGTGCGAGTCGGACTCGCGTACGAAGGGTTCCGTACCATTGCCTATAGTAAAAACGGCAAAAAAATCACGTATGTTGTATGAGAGCCCCCTTAAAATATTTATTTTATTGTTTTTTAGCATTTGTTATAGCGACAACAGAAATATATCTGTGAAAATTTCAACTCTCTAACTATCACGGTTCATGAGATATATAGCCTGGTGACTGACAGACAGACAGACAGACGGACGGACAGACAGACAGACAGATAGTAATAGGGTCCGGTTTTACCCTTTGGGTACGGAACCGAAAAAGTATATAAGAATTCTATCTGGTTCCCATAGTACAAATATTGCTTAGTTTGGGACTACATCGTGATGTGTAAAATGTCCAAAAATAGTGTTATATACCTTGCAGCCACCTGACTTGAGTGGCCGGTCCGTAGCCCTTTTCATTACGCGCCGCGATACGAAATATGATAGCGGGCTTCGTGGAGGAGTCGACGTGTGCTGCGTTCAGCGACGTGGATGGGACTACGCAAGTATTTGCTTTACCGCAGTACACGCGAACGAACGCTAGCTGGGATTTAGACGATTCCTGTAAAAAAGATTATGAATAAAGTTTTACAAACAAAAACCTATATAATTAAAATAACGGACTGAAGAGAGGTGTGCTATGTGGTATCAGAAAGTATGTGGTATCAGAAATGAGGAAATTCGTCATGAACCAAGGTCATCGACATGTAATACGAGTGTTAAATGTGCCTGTGTTTTTACTGGCACTCTTTAAACATAAACACAACGCTGCTTGGTGGCAGGAATAGGCATGGCGCAAGTACTTCCACGAACGAACCCTTCACAAACATCCCTACATTTTTATCTAAATACCAGTAATAGAAATACCAGTGGAATACGCGCGACTTCGTGTGAAGCTTTTTTCAAACAACTTCAAACCCCGATTAGGGGTTGAGTTTCAGGAATTCTTAGTACACTACTACGCACCAAGACAAATATTCCCTTAAAATTTTAAGTTTTTACGACCAGTAGCTGTGCGTTGTCTATGTCTGTCAGTCAGGACAAAGATTCTTATAAGTGGTATAGATGTGGTGTGTCTACATAGCTTTTGGATTTAATTTACCTTAGGTTGAGTGTTGGATCGAACAGCGAGGTATACAGAATACTCGAAAATGCCTTCCGCGGCAACCTGAGGTGGCTCCCACGATAGATGTGCGCCTTCCACAGACTTTGATATTTTGATGGCGGACGGTGCGCCCGGAAAACCGGGTAAACACGTTTTGAATGCTGATTCCTGTGGATATACATAGTAAAATCAAATAGCAGCCTTTAGCGTCAGCGCACACAGGAGCAGGCCACGGCGCACTGAGTTTATCAATATACAGGGTTACAGGAAAAATCGTGCTAGATCCGTTAAGGGCGTGGAGTACCCCTCATTTCTGACTTATTTAACTATGAAACACCCCACCCTAAACTTAACCCTTTTCGAGATATTCGACTTTTAATTTTTTTATTCTCACCTTTCACTTGCCTACTACGGTCTATTCAATTAACTTATGCACTATTTTAATGATTGACGTCCTAAAGCATCTTATTACATAAAAAAAACGAAAATAAATTTAGTAGCTAAAACTCGGCAATTTACAATACAAAAATTAAAAGTCGAATATCTCGAAAAGGGTTAAGTTTAGGGTAGGGTATTTCATAGTGAAATAAGTCAGAAATGATGGGTACTCCACGCCCTTAACGGATCTAGCACGATTTTTCCTGTAACCCTGTATATAGAATCGTTACTTGTCAGATAAGCCTTCATCTCATTGGCTAATGTTAAAGTTACAGTTTGCACTAGCCAATGAATGAGGTGACAGCCATCGACCCATAGTACTACTAACGGACGCTTGTAGGTTATTGGAACCGGATAATAATCGAAATAAAGTACATTATTGCAATGGCACGTAAAGTTTTCAGGTGCACTCCCATTATACTATTCTAATATTATGTATACTTTAATTCAATAAGATAATAAGTAATTGATACATTTAAAATACTCCAACAAGCGTCACTTTGCGCTGGCCCGTATTTATTTGCAGACCTTGAATATTTTTTTGTGATAAGTCACAAAAAGTTTTACAACAAAAACAGTATTTTTGTTGTAACAAACGAACGTTTTTTAAAATTTTCACTATTATGAACATCGCTCTAAAAGCTCCGTCACTATTTTTCTAGAGCTCCAGTAGTTTGTCTGTCTGAGTGACCCTGCTTTCTTCTGACCCTAAGGTCGTGAGTTCGAATCCGGTCGTGGGTTCGAATCCGATCGTGGGTTTGAATCCGGTCGTGCATAAAAGTATGTTGCTATTCGAAAAAAAAATGTGCGCAATATGCTATATAACGGTGAAGGAAACCATCGTGAGGAAATCAGTTAGTATTCTACCAGCAGCGGCTTAAAACCTGTTACGTATTGAATACCAACTACTGCAACATTAGGGTATATATCAAATGTAATATTTGGATGTATCTCTGACTACCCCCTTTAGACATCCTCAAAGAACCTCGAGTAGGTACTTGATACTAAGAGATCTGAGGTGGGGGATTCAAGTCGCGAATTTATTTCATTTTAAATTTCACTGTATTTTTTTGTGGTACTGTTAGTTTTGATTCAATCTCCAAGAGCTAGGGTAGGTCAGTTAATGTACTTACTTCACTGAATTCTCCTTTGCCGCAAGAGTTGATAGCGGCCACTCTGAATTTATACGCTGTTCCGTGCTCCAGGGGCGTAGTCGGCAAGCCGGCTAGATCTGGAGTGTTCTCCAACGATAGATTCGATAGATCTATTTTTGGATCAGATATGTAATTTTGAACCTGTTAGGGATAAAATATTATATCCTTTAGTTTAATATCAAAGAATGAGAACAATTTAAAATAATTTAAGAATAATTTAGTTTGATTTTTTAGTATAAATTTAGTTCAAAGAGTAACAAATTATTATGTTCATCGTATCTACCGTAAATGATGCTCCCTTGATAATGCCGACTGTGTACCAAGCGTCTTCGTCGTGTTTCGGATCATCTGATTCGCTCTGAAATCAAATTATTATTATAAAACACTAAGTAATAATAGAAAAACCTTTTTTATGACCAAATGCTTGTAATGAGAACATGCATACTAACGAGTGTCGAATTCGTGATTAATCAATGACTGCTATTATAGTATTGCTGCCTGTGATGTCACGTTCCCGAGGGAAAATTAATATGCAGTGTTGGCTATCGCCATTTATAATACGACTCTGGCGGGTGTGGTTAGCGTTCAAAGTCAGAGAAGCGCGGTAGGAATGCTATTGTGTCAGCCGAGTCACCCCCAACCTTGTCGAGGGTGGAACAGCATTTGACGGAGTCAGTCGCAGATGATACCTGGTCATGGCGATGGTCTAATGCGGCGCTAGCGAGAGTGGCGAGGGCGTGTGCCGCGTCAGTAGACGGCAAGGATGCGCCATTCGAACCCGCTACAGAACTGCTAACCGCACCGTCGCCTTCGTTGGCAGCAGTGCCATCACTCCCACTCGCGCCGGATGAAGATACTCCAGCGCCCATATCCTCGTCCTCTGTGATGACAAAAATATATGACTTCAGGCTATAAGAGCACCGCTAGTGGGGCCGACCCCGCCTTTTAATCCTAAGTTCTTTGATCCTTCTGTCGGAGTTCTAATTCGAAAAAAGGTATGTGCATAATGCCAGTATTCAAACAGTAATGGCAAAAAGGCTTACAGTCAAATGTAGGTATATAAAATTTTAAAGTACCTCTGAAAACCCTAACAACCTTCTCCAAATCCATTAAAAAAAATTGAGTGGGTACAAGACATCTGAAGGGATATGAACCGTACCTGGGTATTCAGTTGTAAATCTAATTCATTTTTATTCTTAGTAACATTTTTGACCAAATACCTAATAATAGCTGGATATCTCATGATCAATCAATTTGAACTTAACATATTATATGCACTTTACCTACTTATATTAAATGCATTATTTATAATGTATCTATTATTGTTACTAATCACGCCGAAAGACTAAATCAAAAAGTAAATTAGTGTTGGTGACCTGTAATTGATTCAAGGTACATTATTCTTTCGAGAGCATAAATTTACCATCACCGACATAATAGCTTTCAGAATCAAAAAGTTTAAGTGGCAATGTGTTATTAGTTCTATATGGCCTACATAGAACTAGTAACCGCTGGGGAATAATTTCTCGAATGGCAACCACGAGCCGGAAGACGAACCCGATGGACTGACAACATTGTTAGATTTGCGGGTAGACGGTAGATGACGGCTCAAAACAGTTTTTCCTGGAAAAGTTCGTACGTTTTTGTAAACGTTAAGGCCTTGCCCAGTAGTAAATTTCATTAGGCGGATAACTATGGCATAACTTACTCTGTGTGAATGTAGGCGACATGAGCCCCGATCCGTTGGCCGATATCGTCAACAGCGGCATGGATTCGCTTACGGTCGGCATCGTGTCAGCCGCACCGTCCATCTCAGATGTGTCCGCGTCATTGAACCTATTGCACGCGAAACAAATATGAAATAGACTCACTGTTATAACTGTTGTACTCAACTATTTATGATATATTTGGCTCTCTAAAAAGTCGAAATACAATACTCAAGTTTCAAACATAGATTTTTATTTTATTTTTAAACATAAATACTCTTGTCTGAATTTTTAGAATAGATGAATGTGATCTAATTTTTACTTTTAGCTACTTGTGGAGTGTCTTAGGCTTATATTTTATGGAATTCAGATGATTATTATTATTTTAATATCGTCAGCTTTCGAAAGAAATTGGTGTCGTAGGTATATTGAGTATTGTTCTGAAATGTACGAGCCATGGACTACAAAAAAACTACCTAACGGAACTAGTGCCTTAACTATTGCCATCTCTTACTAATGGGCGATGACAAACAATGACAGGGTTAATTTCAAGCAATGTTTAATACATGCTCGTTTAGTGGTAAGACTAAGACCGTAAATGTAACCTAGCTACCTTAACAAAAAAGTATTTACTCATTGGACTGATGATGGTGTAGATGCGGGTCGACGGAGAAGGCGTGAAGTATGGCCGGTCCGTTGGCTGTGGACGAGATGAGAGCCGCCTCGGTCTGGCCGCTACTGGTAATATCCGCGCCTCCTTCCGCGGTGCTAGAGCTAAGGGCAGCCAAAACACTGTAAACCAGGTTCAAGACACTTCAGACCTTTGATAAATTTGCATAAATGGTTTTATTGTAACCACGTCACGTCGTCAGCCTTAAATAAGTCGACTAATGGGTATAGGCTTCCCACATAATTGGTAGCTTTGCCGTAGTCATTATGCACGGCCACGGCAGGCAAATTGGTGACCGCAGTGTCGGTGTTATGTACTCAGGAGATGATGCCGCCCATCGCTTCGTGTACACCCCTTTAAGATATCTATGGGATATCATGATGGTGAAATTACAGGCACATGAGGCTTAACACTTGTATGCCTCAGGTTGATGGACGCTGAGCAGTGCATCGTAGGGCATGATCCTCACGAGCGTGACTAACGAGGCAATACTTCGTTATAACCACTTAACATCAGGTAGGTCATTTGCTTGTTCCACCAGCAAGTTATATAAACAAATGTGATTTATTTTATTTCGATTCGATTGCATCTAAATTTACCTGATGCCAGTACTGAGGGCCTCCTGCGCGGCACTGCTGATATCATTGACATCGTCACTGCTGGCAACGCCTTCTCCGCCACCCATATCTTCGTCCATTGTGCTCGATTCATCTGCAAACGAAAATAAACCTTAAAAGTTGCAGCATGTAACTAACCAATCGGCAACGTTATGAAATTCATTGCTTATAGATTACTTCTTTAGGTGTCTAATTGACTGCCTTAGATTAAATGCAGATACAGGAGCCCAATACAATATTGCACGATATAATGTTTAAGTGTACCCACCTCATTTACTAAGGTACACTAAAAATACAATAACCACTACACAAAATAAAGCAAAGCTCAAACTAAACTGCATTTAGGTTACAAAAACCATGCAATTCAAAAGTAAAATAATGTACCAACATCATTTATACAGAAACAAATATACAGAACGCACAACCTGAAGTATTAAAACCCATTAAATAAATAAATATAAATAAATAATGCCGGACGATCCACACAGCATCATCTAGCCCCAAGCTAAGCAGAGCTTGTGTTATGGGTACTAGATGACTGATATACTTAATACAATATTATATTACATACATAGATATTTTTTTATTATACATAGAAAATACCCAGAACACCCGGAATAAATATTTGCAGATCGTACAAACATTTATCCCAAGGCGGGAATCGAACCCGCAACCTCTGCGTCGCAGGCGGACATTCGCCCACCGCGCCACATCGGCCGTCAAATTTTTTGCTTACCATCTTGGGCTATTGGCGTATTTCTTTCAACACCACTGTCAGTTGGCATGGCAGAGCTGATGGACTGATCTGGAGACTCTTCCGCAGCACCTTCTAATCCTTCTTCATCATCATCGTCCTTCATCATAGGATCCAACAGGTTCTCATTATTCTGAGGTGAACCATCTTCGGTATCAGCCTGGTTTGTCATAATTTAGATTAACTATAGATATTATTGGATAGAGCAATTTTATATTATGGAAGCAATAAATAATCTAAGTTCTATCTTCACTATATACAAATAAAGAGATAGATACTACAATAGTTACATGTGGGAAAAAATAATTAAACTACTAGTGGAAACATGCGCAACTTCATCCGCATTCTACCTAATACAGAAGAAAAGGCAATAGGATTGAGAGTCTGATTAATTTAAACATATTGCTTGATCTGTAATCTACACTAATATTATAAAGAGGAAAGCTTTGTATTTTTGTATTTTTGTATTTTTGTATTTTTGTATGTTATGAATAAACTCAAAAAGTACTGGACCGATTTTAATAATTCTTTTTTCATTAGAAAGCTACATTATCACTGAGTAACATAGGCTATATTTTATTTTGGAAAAAAATAGCGTTCCGTAAAATATTTGGGTTTTTCAGACACAAGGTGTAAAAAATCAACCAGAAAAGTTACTTATTTTGCGTACGCTGCCTAAACTATAAAAGATAGAACCATAAAATGTTCTACATAATTGTAGATCTTATAAATATCTACAAAAAAGTCAGCGACACACTATACCTATCTATGTCGAGTGAGGCACAACAACCATTTTTTTATTTAAAAATCTTCAATTTTTTTTGGACTACATTTAAACGCATTTATTTTACTCATACTATTAATCCTTATCGAAATAAATCATTTCATCACTAAGTACAGTTCATGTAGATAATATTTGGTCTTTGAATGATTAGAATTGGACGTTTGGTTTTGAAGTTATGGCGAAATTAAAATATTACGTTTTCTGCTGCACGGCCCGTTGCGAAGTGAGCGTCACCAAGTTGGGAGTGCGCGTACAGGGGAGTAGTTTAGATCTATGAGTTAGGTACCCGCGCGCGGCTCCGACGCGAGGTCGGCTCCCTACGCAGGTGTTTTATAAAAAGGACATTAATTCATAATGTAATATAGTTTTATGACAAAATCTATACAAATAAATAAAATTGAAGTGTCTGTTTGTAATATTAAAATAACGCTTTTTACTACATGCATAGGAATGTATATACGATACATATACCAAAATAGCATTTTTTTAAATTTTTGTCTGTCTGTCTGTCTGTTTGTTCCGTGTAATCTCTGGAACGGCTGGACCGATTTCGACGGGACTTTAACTGGCAGATAGCTAATGTAACAAGGAGTAACTTAGGCTACTTTTTATTCCGAAAAAATAACGGGAACTGATATAAACTGCCACGCTGGCGAAACTGCGAACGGCCCCTATTTTATGCCGTATTAACGCCATCTGTTGGTGACATCGAGTACTACTTCAGTTAAGATTTGTAAGTAAACATGTTTACCGCCCAACGAAGTGGGCACCGGTCAGCTAGTCAGTTATATATAAGTACATTATGTGATATATTTGAATGTAAATGTCTTACTGGGGTAGACAAACAGTTGTCTCCAATATAGGCTGATGCATCTGCCACAGGGCCCACAGAAGGATCATCTATGTCCATCTCTTCATCACCATCACCATCACCATCAGCATCAGCATTGGCTAAAACATCCAAAACATATTGATTATATTTTTTTTTTTTTTTCTAAGTAAAAATACCTATTACATAAATTCTATAAGTCATCTGATCCCCATTGCTTCGCTTGTTTGGGCCTAGATATTGTTGTGTGAACTCCCCATCATAATTTATTTATAATAATTTAGTTATTTTGTTTAATCATACATAAAACATGGTGGAAGATTGGGCAAAGTCAAAAATCATTTATTCAGTAATATCCGCAGGGATCATCTTGAAATGTCTTAAGTCTAGGTGAATCTAAGCGCCAGTTCCTCGCAACAAGTAAAGTAAACAACTGGGAGTATTCTCTGGAGTTTGTCCAAGATAGTTAGTGTTGGATAGACATAATAGAAGTTGACCTGAAGAAGTTTAATGAATTCGGCTGGCAAGAGACCATACAAAATATTAAAGCATGCTTATACAATATAAGTTTGACCATGAGCCCGTTTTGTGGGCACAACAAACCTTAGTACTAGGATGATTATCAGTACCACATTCTAGCAAGTAACAAGTAGTAACAAGTGCTCATGCATGCATTTAAAATGTAAAAATTATCATAAGAACAAGAAAATTTAATAACAATAAAAAATAATTAGGTATTCATTACATACTTTCATACTATTTGTACACAAACACTCACCTTTCCAGCAAAATATTAAGTGGTGTGATGGTACAAACAAAGCAATATTAAATAACTTGAGCAAAATTATTGGAAGAAGAGGTCAGTGGGACAACATATTGTTTACTTAGAAGATAGAACTGATAGGAGATTTTTTAATGAAGCCCATCCTTAACAGTTGTTAAGTCATGGCTAAAGTTAATAAAATAAATAAATGGGGCTTTAAGGCAGTCTAACAACTCCGTCACTAGCCATCCATCATCTATAGTGTATCAAGTATACAAAGTGCATAAGTCAATAAAGTATACAAGTGTTTCAAGTATACAGGAGCATTTTAGGCCACATTCTTGATGTGAGTGACTTGCAAGGTCATACTTTGTACTCATAGCTTTAAATGGATGACAGATATGAGCCTTTAACAGTACCAGTAATTAAAATTAATAAAACATAGCAGAGAGACAGGCAGAGTAATAGACTATAGTAGGTAGTAGGTATATCAAAAGAAAAACTTTTTTACCTGATACTGGTTCAAGTAGGGATTGATCTTCAACCTCACCCAGGGCTATTTGTAGTTCAGGATGCATTCCATCGCTGGTGCTTGTGGGGTCACCAATCACAGCTACATTCATAATTATTTTAGTTCTAGCCTACTAGCACAACAAAACCTACATGCAGTTGAAGACATACTCTACTCATGCTCAAACCAATATGCCTACAGTGAAGATATAAAACTATGCATAAAATCTAGTGCAGCAGAATATCCACAAGTAAGCAAGCAAGATAGTATGAGGCAATTAGAAGAAAAACAATAATACACTCTGATTATGTGACACCTCTTTACAGAAACACAGCTGTCACTTTTTGGGATGGAATATTTATCAAAGAACTTAAATAAATCCATGTAATATTGACATTACATCTTTCAGTAATCAGTTTTAAATTTAATGAGATAGATTGACTGGTTGTCCTATTAATTTTGATTTGCTGGTAATATTTTCAGTTTAATTGCCCAAGGATTTGTTAAGAATCTGTAAAAAGTTACCCATGAAGCGGTTTCTGGTGAAAGAGATTTGTTAATAATGAAATTGCAAGAAAAATTTATTTTAGACTACAGTTTTAAAAACACGTCAAAAATATTAAGGACTAATACAACTTTGCTTATTTCTAAAATTTCAGTAAAGAATGGTAAGCAAACTTTTTCTATGACCTTATTTATTTATTCTTTATTGTACACACAAATTATACAGACAGTTATTTTACAGCGGTCATGTATGACCTTTCTATTTTTAATAACTTAATTGACAAGAAATTTTAAATAAGATCAAAAGAGACACGGTTTTACTATTCCAATGTTACGCCGAGTTTATTAGTACCAGGGTTAGTGTACACAAGCTTAGATTATTTTTGTTTTATATGGGTTGTAATCTTTTTATGTGCTCAACTAACTAGCTAACTAGATCACGTACATCAAGAAATTTAGTTTGGATTGAACCCCTAGCCTAGTGAAAGGCGAATGCCCGGACTATGCTCGCTCTCTACTGAGTATCAGTGAAAAATGCAATGGAATAACATGAATAGAAATTAATCTATAATTTAATAAAGTACCGAATGGTATCTTCAAATGGGTACCTGATTCCTCAGCAGCAGTAGAAGCGTCTTCATGGCTAGTTACATTGTTTTCGGAGCTATCATCTAAAGTATCTGCGGCTTGGTTATCGTCAAGAGAAACTTCCGCGCCATCAGGCCCATCAGCGTTCAGAGATGATTCAGACTCCATATTACTAATAAAAGCAAGTGAATACCTTCGAAACGAATAATAATCAACTTTTTATACGAAAACAACACTAAACAACCGGTATTTTCAGAAAAATACAAAGAGAAATCTACCTTTTCGCCAATCTCAACTATTTCAACCACAGAATACTAAATCTAAGTATACGGAACGGAGAGTCGGAGAGAGAGAACTCGGGTGTCGTGATTACACAACCATGGAAAACGCAGCCAAGAATTTGTGTAATTTTGGCATCCAATTCCATGGTTGTGCTTTCTGGATCGTACAAAATTTGTACACTCTTGGAAAAACAGGACCATGGAATTGGATGCCAAAGCATAGGCTTCGTTTGCACTCACATAAGGCGGATCTTACTCGGATAGGATAGAACATAAAAAAAGAGCGAAGCAAGCGTGCTGCGGCAGCAGCCACCGAAGCGCCAAAATTAAAACTGCATGATCTACCTACACTAATCTCAAAAATAGTATGGTAATACTTGACTCTTTAGTTGCGTCTAAGCGAAGCATAAGCTGAGCTGTCGTTCGACTAGTCAAAGCAATGGTCACCAATTCCCAGGTCGTATAGATTTCGTGTACATTTTGGCTGCAATTTCCTGGCTGTGATTTCCTGGGCTGTGTATTCCATGGTTGTACATTAACCGGACTTAAACTCAACCCACGTTCTATAAACTTAACCCCCACAGATAGAACACTTATATTATTTTCAACTCAAATACCTACTATTCTCTGTCTTCAACTTAAAAGCAATACGATTTCGTGCAAGGTTTTTGCACAAATTTTACATTACATTCACATCAGTCATGTCTAGCGATAAAGAAAAACCAGGAGATGGACTTAGGTCTATGAGGTCTACTACTGCATTTAGAGTAATCAATTTCGAATTATACGCTAAACCGGTATGTAATAATTGGATATCTCGGTATCCATGTATCTAAAATGTTATCTAATACTTCTACCCAACCTTAGCACTAAAAACTCTTCTGAAATCTATTTGTAGTGAAGAGGCAAACGATTGTTGTTCTCCACTCAGCAATGTTTTTGTGTGACAGTAACATGTTAGTTATATCTATAAATAATTAGCATAGGTATGGGTTTGAATCAACAATAATTATTGCTCTATTTGTCAAGTTTATTTTTCAGAATATTGTCATCATGAGCATAGGGCTCACATGTTTTGGACTCACACTTGGATACATAGCCTATATGAGACACAAGGCAGAATCTATGGGATACTATTCAGCCATTGATAAAGACGGAAAAGAAATATTTGAAAAGAAAAAGTCAAAATGGGATTGATTTAGTACAAAAAAAAGAAGCATAAGTAGATCAAAACTTTCATTGTAATTATTTTTGTACAAATACTTGGATGTAAAATTTGTAAGAAAGTCATTGACACCAACTGAATGTTGTAGACTTAGTACCTAAATTATCAGGGATAGATACATATTTTTTAGTCACAGATACCTTAGCCTCAAGATAAAATGGACTACTAGTAGTTCACACCTGGTTATGGAGAGAGCTGTGCTAAGACTCGCTATGTTATTGAATCAGAAATGAAGAAATTGATAGAAGAATCAGCTTTGGATCAGCAAGTTGAAATGGTAATGGGTAGACTATTGATCCCATCTGTCATCATTTAGTTACCTGTTCCCTGGTTATGTGTTTCAAGAGTGTAGAAGCTTTGGTAAAACAAAATGGAATATTGTTCGCCTTAAAATACTTTTTAAAATATGTAGGTATGTACAGATTGAGGTCCTTACCTCAAATTAAAGGACTATTATTTATCAGACCTGTCTTAGATGTCCACAATTTCACTCGTCTTTTTCACTATAAAAACTGTATTATATATCTATACACGTACCTATATATTAGTTTATTATCTATTTATATAAGTATTTTATTGTTTATTATTTATTATTATGTACCTATATTAGTTTATTATCTATTTATATAACTTATTTTATTGTTTATTATTATGTATATGTACCTATATCTTGTTTGCAAGTTTTGTTTTATTTATAGATTTCTCTTATTTCTCATTTGCTGCACCCCCGACCATTTTCCAATTTTTGTCTTAATCCTCTCCATCCTAAGGTTGCCTGGAAGAGATCGCTACTAAGCGATAAGGCCGCCCATTGTGCCTTCCATTTTATAACTGTTTTTTTATTTTGTTTTATATTACTAGTGTCTGGTGTGTGTACAATAAAGTATTTTTCATTCATTTCATTCATTCATTCATTAAATATTGTTTTTGTCCATACTATAGCAATTTTTTAAACTTATTTATTTAAGGACCAAATTAATATTTCTACTACGTGTGTAACTACATTGTGCATATGGCCCTATATATTTATTTTATTTTGTTTTTTAGTATTTGTTGTAATAAATACATTACTCCCTATTATAACTTGTAAAATACTAGAGTACCTCCACCGAAATCGTATTGTATCTAAAGTTTTTTTTTGTTTAACTATCACGGTTCATGAGAGATAACGGTCACAGAGAGACAGCGGAGTCTTAGTAATAGGGTCCTGTTTTTTCCTTTGGGAATGGAACGCTAAGAACGGTAACAAAAAACCTATTATTAGGTATGTAGGTAGTCGATCGATTGGCCTCCCTCACAGCTCGGTCAGTAGTAGTCACAGAGTACTTTTTTATAGACTGGTAGTAGTATAGTATAGCAATAGGTAAATTGTAGTATAAGTGTGTATTTACAAAAGTAGATACCTACTTAACACAAAGTATTCTGTAATACCTACTTAGTTTGGGCTAGATGCTTACATGGCTGGCAGAACAAAGTATTCTGTTCTGTGGCTGGCATATGGCCTATATACATGGCATATACTTTTTTAAAAAAAAAAAGGCAACGTCTCAAAATTATGCGAGTTTTTGCTTATTTAGTTTTTGAGTTTTGAGTAGTGACATGGAAGTCAGTTTGGCATAAGAAATTATTTTGGGGGAAATTTCAAACAATTGTGGCAACATAAATAGTTGTGGCACAGTATAATAACAATATGTTCTGTAAAAAATCAATCTGTGGTATTCTGAGCTTATCTGTCATGTCATTTTTATTGCTTTGGTTTATTTAAAAAGTGCTGTGCTTCTTTTTTTTTTTTTTTCTATTCTGTGCCTTGCCATCATCATATCATCTTTCAGTCTATAAAAAAAGTACTCTGTGCTAACCTATCCTATCATCTATATAGCCACAGAGTACTTTTTTATAGACTGAAATATATAGCTAACTGGCTATGACTGGATTTGTTTGTTGTTGGCTTGTTATCGCTAAGCTATTCTTTAATTCATCTAATTTAGTCTCCGATAGGAGTTCTGTGTTTATAGTATAGCTCTCTCACTGGAGGGCTTACTATTCTGTCTGATCTATCCCGAGAGTATACGGTGGATAGTCCTTAAATAAAATAACAATGTTTTCTGCTCTCAAAAAGTTGACACGCAGTGGAGATGATCGATGCCCTGCTCCAATGCCCATGTCTTCATCTCTGCAAAAGAAATTTTCAAAAGGAGTTAATTTTAATAGTAATAATAAATAACGCAATATTCCGATACGTTTTTGTTATACAACAATAATATCCACTACATTCACTTCAAAAATTCCAGTGAAAATCTTGATAAAAGGAGATCGAAATGTTGGCAAATCCTGTTTGCTTCAGCGACTACAAGGTGGACCATTCATTGAAGAATATGTACCAACAGAACAAATTCAAGTAGCACCTATACACTGGGCATATAAAAATACTGATTATATTGTAAAGGTAATGTTTAGTTTAAGTAATGTAAGTATGTAATAAACATGTTATGTTAATTTTTAATGTACTTGGCTTAAGTTTATTTTTACTCACACAGGTAGAAGTATGGGAGGTAGTTGACAAAGGCAGGACAAAAAAAAAGCCTCCTTTGGGGCTTAAGTTGGAAAACCAGGCAACTACAACCCAGGATATAGAGACCTCCGATACTCCTGTACTCGATGCAACATTTTTGGATGTCTACAAAAATGCCACTGGAGTAATACTGATGCTTGATATCACTAAACCATGGTATAAGTATTGCTATCTTGTATTTTTTCTGATGGAAGTTTAATACTTATTTTACACTACATTTTGATTTGCATGAATGTGAAAAAACCCAAAATCAAAGCTAGTATTAGCAAGTATTCTCATTAAAATTTTCTGGTAGAGGCTTTTATTACAGGCAAGTATGGTGATTACACACACTAGCATAATTTAATAGCTTTGTGTTCTGGAATACAATGTAGGTTAATTTATAAGGGGTGTTGCTTGCATTCAGAAATTTTGATGATTTCAGGACATTTGACTATGTTGTAAAGGAGCTGTCTCAAGTCCCAGCTGACTTACCAGTAGTAATTCTGGGCAACCATTGTGATATGCAACATCATAGGCAGGTCCAACCACACCATATAGAAACTGCATTACACCAAGCTAAAATCAATAGGTAAGTCTGAATAAATATATAGTCCAGGTTTCTCCGTGGATATGGGTAACAAGTACAGGCTCAAAGTCAAAGGTGATGTATTCTATGGAACTTCTTATGGAAAGTCTTATAACTAGGCAAATCTAGATGCCAGGCCTAGAACATTGCCAATCCTGCAAATATGGCATGACAACAAATAGGCCGGTAAACAAGTTGTTATGGTTCCAACATAGAATCAGACCCCTCCATCGCTTCAGGTGTATTTCGTAAACAGAGACTAAGGGAACTAATCAGAGTATAGGCAGCAACATCTGAGTTTGTAACCAAAAATAAACAGGGTTAACCAATCTACCTGTGAACTTATTCAGGTTGATAATGTTTGTAAAAATTTGTCCTGCTGAAAGAATCAAACCTGTTGCATTTCAGCCAATTAGTCTCCACTCCAGGTAGGCAACGGATATCATCAATTTACTTTAGTCAGTTTTATAAATACAATAATATTTTATAATAAGTATTATAACTACCTCCTCATGACTACCCCCTTAGACACCCTTAAAGAGTCTTGTAGGTACTTTGTACTAAAACATCAGAGGGGATATCTACCATGCTTGGGGATGAAAGTTGTGATGCTATTTCATTCATCTTTTTAAAGTAATATGTTAATAATATAACTAAACTACTTGCAAGTATCTCATCATTTAATTTTTATTTATGAACAGTATTTATAACATTATTAGAACAGCACCAGTCCGTTATGCTGAGAGTTCTATGAGAAATGGTTTTGGACTGAGGTTACTACATAAGTTTCTCAGTGTTCCATTCCTGAGGCTCCAGAGGACCAGCTTGCTAGAGCAGCTTCAGAGAAACCAGAAAGATATGGAGGAAATAGAAAATGACCTAGATGAATTTCAAGTGAGTAATATGAAGTACATCCCTAGATCAAGCACATTGGGGTAACTTTTATAATTATTGAGTTGGGTTGTGAAGAGTGGAAGTGAGCTCTGAGCCCTGCAGTGGGGCAATAAAGGTTCAAACGATAGATACATTTTTATTTTTTTTTTTCAAATGCAATGTACCCAGGAAGTAGCCTGTATTTAACGGGGCGTCCCGTATTTCATGCATAAATTTCAATGTCCTGGCGGGCCATAGAATTTTTTTTTCGGGGTTTTTTTTCGGAAAACAAACAGCGTTTCTATCTTTGTAACTAATCAAAATGTACCCTAATGTACTAAAGCAGATTTTAGTACATTAGGGTACATTTTGATTAGTTTTTTTTTTCATTTTAGAATTCGGAAGAATCTCATTATGACGTATTTGTGGATCGTCTGGCCAACAAGAGGAGACAAAGCAATGTTCAGGAGCCGAGAGTGAACAATGATCGGACACCGAGTATCGTTCTTGGCGCGGGGAAACCGATTATACCACCTAACGCTAATATTAATCCACTGGTATGTACTACTTGATTTCTTCTAAGTTTAATATAACTTGTTGGTAAGTAAAGTCGGTCTTTTTTAATTTAAGTAAATTAAAAAATATCCTTCATACCCTTTAAAACAAGAATTTTCTAAATCGGGTAACACATCTACATAAAAAATACACTAAGTCGAACATAGAACATCCATTAACTTATCTTATTTGGAAGTCGGTTAATCGTATGATGATCTTAGTTGTTCTGTAAGTAGTATTTAATATATATGTAATAAGCCGCCTAGTGATAAATTGTCGTGCCCTACAAGGTTCATGTTGAAGTCATACGACATGAACACAACAAACATATCCGATTTCATTAAAAAAATCTTCAATAAGTTCAGAATAGAAAGAATACACAGTTGTATATTTTTCAGCTCGCACAAAGCCTCGCTGGTCCGAAAGTAGAGACTCCAAAAGTAAAACAACAGTCTCAATATGTAAGCCAAGAGTTGACGAATCCGAAGCACAAGGTCAAAGTGAGCATGGAAATGACGCCTCCCAAGAAACCTCAACAAGAAAGGTTAGTCCAGATTTACCTACATTGATATGATTGATTTCGTGTATTAACTAAACTGCTGTTCACGAAAACATAAACGGCATTCTGGATCTAATCCTTAATCTAATCTAATGATGCTGACTGTACATCTACGATTGAACGTATTTAGGGCAGCCGGTACACAGTCAATCTCGATCGCGATCCGTAATCAAAATCAATGATGAGATTGACTGTGTACCGGCTGCTTTTGGCCACGTATTTCACGAGCATGTATCAAGTGCGTGTGCGCTCTTGCGAGATGCATAATCATTGTGAAGCTCTAGCGGTGATACCCGCAGCATATAAGAAACTGAATAAAAATTAAAAAAAGTATGGCTGTTTTTACCGCCTAAAAATTGTTGAAAAAATAAAATAAACGATATTTTCAGCATACCTAGCACCCCGTCCGGTAACATATCGGCGTCTTCGGGCGCTCTCGACGAGTTTTACGCGGGAACACTCGACAGCAGCTTCCTTGATGATCTTACGCCGATGCCTCAACAAGAAGTGGAAGAAAGTGATAGGTTTGTGCCTATTACTATTTATTTATTATTATCATTAGGGAAAATAAATCAGAAACAGTGTCACGACATTAATCCCGTCTCAGACACAGTAGGTACCTTCTCAGATCTTTTAGAGCCTGTCAAGTAGGTAATTCAGGATTATTTCAGGATGTGTATTATGCAGGAGGATATAACATTTGGCACATACTATTTTGCAGTACCTAGTAAGTATTCCATGTGTGGCAGGTTTATCAGAATACTAACTGGTCACCTCGCGAGTTTTTCCTTCACCGTTTGAGAGCACATGCATTACATTCAATAAATTTTTCGAATAGAATTGGTGCACAGTCTGATTCGAACCCACGACCTTACGGTCAGAAGGCGGGGTCACTTCTACTATCACCACCAGTGCTCAGTATTTTTAAACCAAGGTTACGAGATACCTCAAAGCAAGTTGGAGTGGCAATGGGCATATCATATATTGTGTTAAACCGACTACCACACTGGAAACCTGGAAGCCAAATGTTTACCACAACCTGACGGAGCGTGGGACGTCAATCGGGTGGAGAGGCTTACCCGGGTGGTAATTCTACTTGAAAACATTTACTTTTGTCTAGCAGCAAACTTTCCGGTCGATTATAACAATCGGTCTCGTACCTATTCAAAATCTTATTAATCTTATACGTATCAGTGACGAAGACAATGCAAACCCAAGAGTGATTGTCGACCAAGACGAACTGGACATCGATGTAGAAGCCAGTACCTCCGCCGCATCACTAGAAGTCCACAGACCGGTAGAACACATTCCAAGATCAGAAGATATAGACAGGCTCATGAGCAGAACCTCTATAAACTTGGTTTATGACAGTGTACCGAGTGGTCCAATATTTGGAAGGCGCAGTATGGACTTGTCTATGGACAACGACTTTCCGATTTGGGCGGGTGATTCTAGCGCTAGAAGATCACCAGAAGGTACCTTATAAATATAAATACTAATATATACCCATCACTTTTTGACCCCAACCCAGGAATTAGATAGAATTTCTACTTTCTATGATGTTAGATATATATGTATACTATGTTATTATGTAACAGTATACATAATACTATCGATACCACGTTATCCAGTTTATAAATTGGTTAGTTCATCCATAAACCTTTAAAAACTCCACTATCCCTTGCTAGTTTGCCATGGCAATGTATCGATACATTTTATGAACAATTTTAGTTTCTATTTTGTAAGTGTATTTTGTGCGTGAGTAGTCGAAGCGGTTCCTTTAGTAGAAGGTAGGTACAGTCAGCTGCACTGAGATGTATACGATTCGGAACTTTCAAAATGAGCTCCCGTACCAAGTCGGAAAATGCATATATTATCTATGTAATGGTGTTCCTTTCACTTGTTTAGGTACGATAGTTTTTAAATCATTGAAATCGTTCCATTGGTTGCGAAGATATTACACATTTTGTACCAGCCAACCGCGGGGCGGCCGAATAGCTCATGTCAGGGAATCGTGACGTCTCGATTCTCTTTCGCCCGCGCTCGCGCTCTCCACCATTCATTTATTAAAGTTCACTCGATCTGCGCGGGTCGTGTTCTGCTTTAAATTAATTATTTTTTAATAAAACCACGCGGGTTCGGCGTCTAGCGCTGGGTCATTGTGACATGACGTCACAATATCTCAACGCTAGGCTGTTCGCGCGGTCAGTGAGCCTCGTTCGGTATTTTGCCCATAACCTAGTCAGTTTTAGCCGTAGAAAAAATTTTTTTGCACTTTATGTTTTAGTTCCTCAAGGCCTATAAAACTGCATTCACAGATAAAACTGTGACGGGTCCCCATTATGTCACAGCATTACAATAAACATTAAGGCGGTGGTACTCGCCAACGACCTTGAGGAGTCTGTCCAGTCTGAGTTGCACTGCCGCCCGTCGCCCGCACAGGGACCCGCGCATTCCATTTCATATCGCATTCAAGAAATAATTATTTGTAGCCTAATGAATTATTAGTTCGAACTGCCAATTGTTCACTTTGTGATAAAAACTTTGACAGATATTTGTGTGAAAAAAAATACTAAAAATCAATACCGTTTAGAAGAAATAACCAAATTGAAAATAAAAATTGCTTCACTTTGGATATTTTTTTCATATACTAATAATATAGTTAGAATTATTTCAATTGTTCAAATTAAAATTTAGTCTTTAATAAGCAATATATATTTTTTTTGGACATTTATACTCACTCATCAAAGAGAAATAACACGGAGAAAACCTCTCGTTGGCGGATACCACCTCCTTAATAGAGCAAATGCTCAAAAAAAAGTGAACCCTAAAAGATTTTATGATTTGTAAGAGTTTATTGTAATACTGTGATACCACTTCAGTACCTAAGTACATTAAAAACTCGTAGTATTGCCACAAGGGGTCTAGGGGCCCACTCGTGAGATTGAGATAGATCATAGTTTAAGATTTCGTTTTATATTTTGAAACTGAGTAAATCTTTATTTTTCTCCTTATAGGTGGCGAAGATCCGGTTATTCCTAAAGAACCTGAAAAGGTGAAAATTCCTGTTTTATTTCTTAAAGTTATATCTAAGTTCATTCACTTGTCACTTTCCCTTTGTCATAAAACCTCAGCACGCGTGTTCGAATCGAATCTGTATAACGAACACACTCCTTTCACTGTTATCACTGATAGAGAATGGATCCTATGTAGTATTATTATGGAAATTCGTCAAGTACGAATCATCGTCTTATTTTCTGACCTTATATGAATGCATTCAAAAAGTGATGATCTAAAAAAAATACTTGAGTAGTCTAGAGTCAAAAGAGCACGTCAGGTTTACTTTTACTAATAGAGTATAATATGGCTATTTGCAGACTGAAAAAAAGAAGTCTAAAAAGAAGTCGAAAGATAAAGATCGAGGAGACTTCAGCGAAAAATCTGAACGCAAAGAGAAAAAACACAAGCACAAGAAATCAAAAGAAAACAACCCCAATCCACAGCAGGACTTATTATCAACATCTACTGCCAATTTTGACTATGAAGAGTACGATAGCATCTAACGGTGTAAAGTTTATAGTTATGCTAGTAATACGGCCTAGACTGGGACGTTGCCTTCTCTCAGCTCATGCAATGCTCATGTCTGGATCGAGACCATGCATAGTTATCGACAGGTTTTTCCTTGATGTGTCAAAAAATATATGTTCAAGTCTCGATTCAGAATTTTGTTAAGCATGCGCCGCTAAGCTATATTTTGTTGGTATTTTCCAAACTCGAAAAAGCCGTTCAAGCTGTGCGTTCAGTGGTACCGCCAGTTCATGGCAGTTTTCGTGTCATCTCTGAGATGCCTTTATCTCAGCTCTCAGGGTGAGATTCGAAGCGGCTCGGTCTTAAACTGTTCAAACAAAACACTATTTTACACTCGAGACCAAACAAAAATAATAAGCGCGTTGCCTAGTGTATTTTGTATTCTTCTAGTACCAGCGCCTCTAGAGGGTCGATTCTTTAACATTTGATTTCCATCCAATTGTAATCAATCTTCCACTACTAGGGAGAGCCTCTGATGTTACATTCCAATTATTTTTATAAGATTTGTGTAAAACTTGTAATTATTCAACATAAATATCTTCCTGGAAATAGAAGTTCACAAGGAATATCGAAAACATGTGTTAAGAGTGCGCGCTAGTAAAGTCTGCGTAAAAAGAATGAGTCATTCCTATGTTACTGTCGTAGATTTTTCGATCGTAATTAGCCTGATCATGCGCAGATTTATTTGGTGCATTCTCAACATTCATATAATGTAGGTATTATGTCAATTTCTTGTTTTTTTTTCTATACAAGATTTATGACTGAGTCTTTGGAGACAATCATTGTGATGTAAAAATAGTATGCCTTGGAAGCAGCAGAGCTTTTCACTCTTATACCAATTTAAACATTATTTAGGTTATTTGAGTAACATGAAATAGGTGAAGTGTGAAAAGCTAAATAAAAGGGTAAATATAATGTACTTTTACTCGCATTTGGTTGCGCTGAATAACTATTTTTTTTAATTGTTACATGTTATATTTACTATGATGTAACCCATTATTGTTGTGGCATAATAAATTTTATCGTGTTATTGTTTATATTATATGCTTGTTGTAATAATAAAATATTTAATCTTGCATCATTAAAATGACTATATTTTCTAAATCTAATGACCTTCTTTTAAATAGCACAGTGCAGTATTACAACATAAATAAATTTACTTATTTTAAAAATAATTTTTTTGTAGGCATTACCAAGCTCTACAACTTTTCTCTAGAACTCAATCATATATCTCTTATCGTTAAGGCAGAAACGTTTTAGTTCGACTGTTTTTTCTCAGACTTTGCAAATCCGGCTACCACGAAAGTCTTCATCTTTCGAGTTAATATATAGCTTAGGTCACTCACAAATAACGTGGCTTTTTATCAGTAAAAGAATTTTCAAAATCGGTTTAGTAGATCCAGAAATTACGTCACAAACTTTACCTCAATATTAGTATAGAAGTATAGATAAAACGGGACAAACGATAAAATAGAAGGGGTAGATATCATTTCAACAAAAGATGTTTAATAAATAGAGTACATTCTATTTAAAATGTAAATGTACAACCACATCGATATTTTATTGGTTAGATTATAAAAATTGGACCACCTATGAGTCCATTCATTAGTTTTAACAATATTACAAACAAAATGTTTTAACAAAACTTATAAATATTAGTCAACTTTATTATAGTACACGATTATTTAACATAATATTTGCCTAATATTATTTATACATTCTATGTATAGTTAGATAATTATTTCTCATTTTGTAATAAGTTAATAAAACTATAAATATTATCTTTATTAAACATTAGGCAATTTTTAAGGCTAACGCAGGTAGTGGAAATTATATTTGGTGATTTTCATGGTTTCAGTTAAATACAACATGAATTTGATGTAACTTTGTAATAAGCGGAAATATATTTCATACAAAGCACTTTGTACTTAGCTTTAATCATTTAGATTTTTCAGTTGAATGCTTGTTTTTAGAACATAATGTAAACCTAATTTAGTTATAAAAGCAATACATAAAAATAATTATTGTCATTGATCCAGATTGAATTAAATATTTTTTTAATTATGTTTACCTGAACATTGCTACATTGGAAATATAGATAAGATAAATCTTTGTTATATGGATCCTATACCCCAATGATTTATCTCGGTGCAGCGTGATATCAAAAGATCGTGAAGCATTCATAAAGGACTTGATTACCGATGCCTTTCTAAGCTTCGGCTTGATCGTATTATAAGACATCCTATGTATGTATGTAATAGAAAAACCGTAATTTATAGGCTTATCATTTTTGTGCGATAAAACTGTTATTTTTTAGAGGAGATTCTTACCTGTTTTGCTCAATGTTACAAAATGTTTTAATTTGAGACTCAAGAAAATAATTTTGAAAAAATTACAAATAAACTACATTTGTATTTTCGTATTCACATAACATATTTTGTGCACAGCTTCTTCAAATCAAGATCAACATATCCAACAATTTATTATGTTTCTGGCATGGAATAAGTTAAGCGACTCATACAATAGATATAAAAAAACTAGCTGCTCTTATTTTTAAAAATAATGTTTTAGCTAATGCATGATGATGAGATAAATAGACCCTACAAAACACAAACAGATGACAAACGTAACGGTAAAGTTGATGAAGAATATAGCTGAGCTTTACAAAAATGATTCTTATAATAAATATGTGTATTAGATAATTCCTGCTACCTTATTCAAGCAAAAAATAGTTAAAAACAACAATTATTTTTTGCAATGTAGGAATTGGATAACTAAGATTTTATCTAATTGTTTATTTCTGGATTAAGCATGCAAAGCTCAACTATTCTTAATTATATTTAGGCTAAGGAACCAATGCTTGTTGGGTTGTTGACTGCTGACAAACTAAAAATATGAAAGATAATTCTGGTTTCTATAAGTTCTTTGTTTAGAATTTAACTGAGCAACTACCTACATACATAGAAGAGAAACTTTTCGCACTGTGTCCTTAACCTTACGACCTAGCCTAATGAACCAACAATATAATTCATTAATCTGTCAACAATATCTAAAGCTTCTAATAATGCAAGTCATTTTTATAAACAAATATTATTATGGAGATAATCTGAACCCGAGACAATGTAAAAGGAATGTTTAGTTCTATTACAACTGCAATTTAATGGTTATTTCTCTAGTTAATAATACATTTATATGATAAGTTTACCGTAGTAACAACCAATTACATTATTTTAACAAAATTCATGGTATCAGTATTGAAATAAATAATTATTTTGGCCTAAAAAAACAGTTTTGGCATTCAAATTAAAGACTTAACTCATGAGTATAATTAATCAATACCTAACACGATGGATGAATTAACTATTCTTTATAATTATATTACTTTCTTAGACATATTTAATAAACTATATAGACTGCAAAATAATCATAATGCATTTCTAGCTTTTTATCTTATAACTATCTATAGTATCTTATTTACAAAAATTATTTTATAATTGTTCAATCTTAAATACAGCATCACCCTAATTTTCTCCTAGAAGAATTCTTACATAGATTTATTAAACTTTGTCTGTCATAACAACACGCACTGCCTTTAACACATAACAGCGTCCGCAATCGTAAACGTCATTCAACACGAGATGATTCCGTGAAGTCGTCCAGGTAGCTCTGTAAAGTGTGGCTCGAATGCCCGAGATGGGGCCTCAGAGACTCGAAGCTAATGTTTTGTTCTACGAACGTATTGTGCCCCTGGTGAGGTGGTTCCTCGCGATACTGGCCTATGGTCCAGGGGTCTCTGAGATCCTGGTTCTGCCGCCTGGTGCTGGTGTCGAAGGGAGGCAGGCCGGGCCAGGCCTGCGGTGGCGGCGTGCTGAGCATGGAAGGCAAGTTTCCGGTCTGCGTTGGCATCACCGACGGCTCGCTAGTGAATGACTCCACGCCCCAGCCTAGTGACTCGATGGCCGACTGAGCGGTGTTGTAGATTTGGCTGAACCGGTCGGCGCCCCAATGACCCGCCACCTCCGGTGCTGTCGTGTTCTGGATGATCTCAGGCGCTTTCGAAACCGCTCTGGCGTATAAATCCGACGTCCTACCCGTTATCACAGAGCGGGATGCCACCCCAGGGTCTGGACTGGGTAGGTGACAGTCTGACCGCATCATAGGGCTGTAATTGCCCATCCCTGGACTCTTTTTATTACTGAAGGAATTATCCACGCTGGGTCTCGGCGAGTAAGGACTTTGGTGTATGCGATCCTGCCGTGACATGGGACTATATTGTCCAGGTGTCCGGTTTGGGTTGTTTCGGAGAGACTCTCCTTTTATTCCTATCCCGGGATCGGGACTAGTGTGCGTGGTTGGGAGGGGAGAGAATGGCGCGTGGTGTTTGGGCATGGGGCTATAGTTTCCGGAGTTCCACGCACCGGATTTCTGGAGATCGGACTTGACAATTTGACTGGTGTCGGGACTCGGTTGGGCTGAGTAAGGACTCGGTTGGGCCGAATAAGGACTCGGCTGCGATGAGTATGGACTTGGTTGCGTGGAGTACGGACTGGGCTGGGTTGAGTAGGGACTAGGTTGAGCTGGACTCGGTTGAGCAGAGTACGGACTTTTTTGAGATGAGAACTGGTTATCTTGACGCGGCATTGGACTGTAATTTCCATAGTTCCAACTGTTAGGATTCTTTATATCCTGCTTCAATGTTTCTGGACTACGTTTATTTTCTAATGAAGTGGTAGGACTGCATTGCTCTATTATTTTATTGTGTTTTAATTTACTATCTAACCTATTGAGAGGACTCGCTTCAGACTTATGGGTAGGGGTAGTTTTGTGATGTGACATGTTCCATGAATTAGTTTTTATTACTTCCGAGTGAATATCTGGGCTATTTTGTACTTGACTATCTGGTTTTGGGACGGGACTGTAGTGTGGACTGTTGTGATCAAGTTTGGAAGGATCAGATCTTGGCGTTGATGAAGAATCTGGTCTAGATTGCGGAAGAGGGCTCAGTAGCTTTGGGGTCGCACCTCTTGACCGTTTCCCTTCTGGGGTGCTTTTGCTTGGCTCTGACTTGCTGTCTGGTGATGCTTTTGTATTATCAGGCATTGTGGTTTTGTCTTGGGTTGGTCCTGGACTGACAATGCTCTTCGGTTCTTGGAATAAGAAGGATGATGACTTATCTGGTAATGTTGACTCGTTCTTTGCGTCAGATGACTCTAGAGAGGTGGAGTTAGACTCTTTAGCTTCGGATTTCGAATCGGCTTCTGTCTTTTTAACATCTTTCATGTCAGCATTTTCTTTTTCTGAATCTTTGGCTTTTACCTTTACTGGGTCTAAGCTAATTTTGAGGTCCTGAAGCTCTTTACCCGTATAGAGGCGCTTCATGCCTCTGGGTAGAGCTCTGCAAGAGCTTAGATTAATTGACTCCAATTGTGAGCACTTCAGAAGTACCCTTTTTACCGGTTCTAGGGATACGGACGAGCCGCAAAGATTGAGCGTTCTGAAAAAAGAAAGATTTGTTAGTTTGATGTACAAATGGAAAGTCTACTTCAAACCGCGCAGGACTAAAACGTTAAGTACGTTTATGTACTCTGTTCATAAATAAATTGCTGTAATATTAGTACTGCTTTGCTGTAGACAACACGTAACGTGTTTTTAAATTCTTAAGTGTATGAGACTGTGCGAATGTTTGTTCAATATTCCTAGTAAAATTGTAGCAATTAAAGATATGATATCATATACTTCAGTCTACTCATGCAGTCATACTGTAATTTGCGAGAAGACAGCGTCGCATTAGAACTTCGTAGCCCCACGCACCCATAATTAGTCCAATTATATCAGTACTTGCGAATATTTGTTAAAGTATTACTGCTAAGCGATAATGAACCTTGTAACATTATGAATACACTATATACATACTTGAGTCTACTCGTGCTGCAATCTGCCAGCGCCGATACAGCGTCGTCTAAGACTCTCGCTGCACACGCCCAAGACAGATCCAACTCTATAAGACTGTGTGACCATTTTTCGCAAATGAGCTCCAGGCATGCGTTGCTTTGGCGTGTTACGTTGCAACCTGCGAATGAAAATTTCATTAAATTTACTTTAAAATAAGTATAAAATAACTTTTGGATCGCAGCGACACAGGATCCAACAATTCATTTTTAATATGGCAGTGTTTGTTTAATAAATATTAATAAGATACCTAACACCTTATAAACCTGTACGTTAGTTGTATGCTGTTTCCTTTGAGGGAACTCAGTAGAATCCTCAAAAACACGGCTTCATAATTTTTGGCAATTGCCGCGCACTATTCTGACATGTAAAATGCATGGTTATTACACTTTTGAAATATGAGTAGTTAACTAAAAACCTGCAGAGCAGAAGGGTACATTATATGGAATAAAATATAACACCCAGACAGAGAACAGACATCTATGTTCATCCTACAAATATAGCCCTACAACATCTGTGCGTTAGGCAAAGCTATTAGTTATCTGAACTGTGTGAGGGTTTTTCTTACTTCGTTATTAAACAAATGTCTGTTTATATATTCACGCGAACAGCTTTTAGCTATGATTTTGTATGTGACCCGTCATCTAGGTTATCAAGTTACTAGCGTTGTCTCTCGTCGTCTGTACTGTACTCTCTTTTGTGTTAGCTCCATGTACTTACCTCCGAGAAACAAGTGCTGCAGATCCCAAGCCGGTACCCGCACTAGTCCCGAGTCCGTCAGCCGCTGCAAGCCGCGCAAGTCGAGCAGCCGGAGTCGCGTGGCGCCGCGCACAAGTCGCGAGAGCGCTTCGTCTCCCAGCCGATACTCCCCTATCAGCTCCGTCGCTGCGTCGCCGGCTATCGACAGCTCTTCGAGCTGTGACCAACCGTCCACTTCCATCTAAAATTATAAATACATAAAAATTTATTGACTGTAAAATAAATTTGGAGCTTCTTGGACAGAATAAAAAATATTTATTTCTTTGTTTTACCTTGCATCTATATACAATTATATACAGATGATTATACAATTTTCACATACCTGCTGTGCAGTAGTAGCGGAGGCAAGTACCAGTTGTGAGTTAGCCGCTCTGAAGACGCGCATCTTGGGGCATCCTTTCTGCAATGCTTCAAGAGGAATGGCCGCTGGGTGCGACGTTGCCAGCGCGCCAGATATATCAAGCACTTCGAGATTCTGACAGTTTGTCTGCAAACAAATTGCGTCTTAATTACAAAAGTATTAAAGTTCAAAATAGCCCTATACTGCTTGCAACAATGGGTGTTTAAAATTGAATATAGGTTTGCATAGGTTCTTACCCGCCGTCCACGTCCCTGAGACCACCTGGGTGAACCTGGGTTATCTAAGGATCACCCAGGTGAACAAAGGTGGTGTAAAAAAAACTTTCAATAGTTCACCCATGTGGTCTCATGAGGTGGACAGTGGGTAAGAACCGGTTGGCATCAGGTTGCTAGAACACATACATACTAGAACATAGTCGTGCCTTAAGGCGGAATCACATAAGCCCCCCGCGTGTCGTGACGCATCAGAAGCCTATTGGTAACATACATTTTATATTGAAGTGATAGACAGAGCAAACAGCGCTCCCTCTGTATCTGTCTGTCCCATACAAAATGCCTAAGATGGTCTACGCGGGTCGTTCTCAACATCCTCGCTAGGGCACTCGGCTGAGCTAGCATTAAACAAAAGACAGTGTGTGGAACGTAGAATAGAAGTACAGATGAGCTGTAAACTAGCCAACGGGTGCCCATTCAAAGAATACACTTACCGCTATGGAAGCTAGTATTTGCGGCAGCGCGGTGTATTTATTATTGGCTAGCGTAAGGTGCGTGAGTCGCGCGCCATGGTTATCGGCAACGCGAGCCATGGAGGCAGCTGAAAGGCACGTACTGGATCCACCGGTTTCAGACTGAAACAACAAATTTTTTTATTGTACACCATAAATGAAATTAAAATTAAACTTAACCATAAGACATGTACATAGGCGTATTCATATTTCATTGGTTTTATAGCGTTACCGTAACAACTATTATGCGAGATATCGCGCAATAGTATAACAAACAGATCGAATTATTTTAACAGTTTATTCTGCGTGATGCGGCTCCAATTAGCTAGACAACATTGGGGTAGTAGTTAACCAAAACCGCGGTATCGATATACAACTTTCTACTGAGCTGTAAGTGCTTCATACCGTGAGCGATAGATCGATCCTCTGCAGCTTAG
Source organism: Electrophaes corylata (assembly GCA_947095575.1). Taxonomy (NCBI): domain Eukaryota; kingdom Metazoa; phylum Arthropoda; class Insecta; order Lepidoptera; family Geometridae; genus Electrophaes; species Electrophaes corylata. The sequence goes on from OX352703.1 coordinate 7,927,375, forward strand.
GCAGGCCCTGTAGCAGGTCGAACAGCTGATCCGGCGTGATGCGGCTCCATCCGGCAAGGCTTAGTTCCACAAGCCCGGGGCAGTAGTCTACCACGCAAGCCAATACCCACGATATATTACATACTTTCCACTGAGCTGTAAATATAAATAATGTAATGTAATGTCTGGTTTGGTACCACCATCTACTCTCCTTAAACTTAATTTTTGCTTGCGCTATTAACAATATTTCTACGTTGTCTTTTTAATCCGCTTTACTTTAATAATTTTTAATTTTTTTACGCTAATAATTTTTTACGACTACCTTTCATTTTGAAAAGGACGCAGGGTATTTTTTATCGCAGTAAAATATCTTTGTCAATAACCAAAAATAACCTGGAATAAACTGTACGAATAATACTCCTAACAAGAACAAAATATACAGAAATAATAATCGCGCAGTACGGAGAAACCGCGAGTACAACAACAACAACATCCAAACTCTTGAAAAAGTATTTTAAGACCTTAAGATTGTTTGCAACGGTCTGTAGATAGCTCAACTGTTTCACATGTATTTTGTAAATACCAATTATAAATACTTTTAAGACCACGCACACATTTTTCTCGAAAAAAAAATGAAACTTGCGTCTCAACCGTGGAAACGCTACGTGCGCCACACAAGTCATCTTTGTGACGTCATAACTGTTACTTTACTAGACTTCTATAAATATTACAGTACTTACCAATATTCAAAGATTGGCATTTGGACAACCTATTCTCTAAAAGCCAGACCAATTTATAATCAGTTTTGCATTTGTCTGTCGTGTATTGCGCGAGGTCTACGTGTTTCCATAGCTCTGGACTACAACTTATGCTATGCCATAACTTGCAAACTCTTCCCATCCTGAAAAAAATGTACATTATTTATTATTTAAAAAGACCGAAAGCAAAGTCAGGGTCGGTCAAGAAGCGTTGAATCCGTCCTCCATCGACACCGATGTCTATATCTTTGAGAGGGAATGGTGGGACAGAGCTTAGGACTTGGAGGGACTTGCGGGAGACCATTGCCCAGTAGTGGGACAAAATAGATTAGAAAAATATTTAGTTTGCGCCAGACCAAAATGTTTGAATTATGCTGGAACCTAAGTTTTAATTTACTATTTGAACTGGAATGGAACCAAGATATCACAAACAAGTTCGGCTGGAGAGAAACAAGGATGAAAAAGAACTTAAAGATGAAATGACTATGTTTAGTCGAAGTTTAAATCTGGTAAAAACAAAACAAAATAATATTTGATACACTTACCTGACCGCAGACGGTAAACTGCCTTGTGAACACACAACATTTTCAAAAATCTTTAGGAGTATCTCATTAGGCATTTCACTTCCCCATGGACTCTGTGGCCCGATGTCCTCTCTCGTAGCACTAACTCTAGTTCTTTCAGTCTTTATCGTTTTATCTGTGGACAAAAAGGGTAGAATTGTATTATTTAAACCTTACGGTTGCTCGTTCGTTGACGTTGCATTTCCTAAGGCTTCCCTAAGGCTTCAGCTACCGTTAAAGCCGGGACCACGTCTACTGAGGCTCTAGTCTAGGGCCTCTACCACGAATCAATTTTTCATTTGTGGAGATTTGAAGAACATTGCGCGGCATCGATAATGAAACTGTTGCCTGGCTACCGCGCAGTGTAACTCTGATGTCAGCACGATACATTACGAATGTCAAATTTGTTTATGTTCGCCCTCAGACACTACGAAACTTCGTTTATCGTTTTCAAGAGTAGACCTGCAGATGCCAATCCGACTACCACTCATCCAAATGGTGACCGCATAGAAGTCAATGGGTTTGATCGGTTTTTGATCAATCGAATCATTTGAAGTTTTCGTCATTCGGCGGATATCGCATTTTTTTATTAATCACTTATTCCCACTCTTCATTATTACAATTATTTCACAGACCCACAAAGATCAAGGAGACTTATCGTCGAATACTGTTTTGGCAATGCAAGTAGTTCGTGCGTAATAGCCATGGCTCAATCTACGTGTCGTCGCGTGGATGAACTTTCTCTCTTTTGAGGCATAACATGATTAAAATCAAACTGAATCGAGACCTCACTATAAGAATTTTTGGTAAATTTGCATTATTTATTTATAAAAAAAAAAAGTTTTGTTACAATGTTGGCTAGTAGAACATCGTGAAACTTAATAAGCTTAAAATAAAAGGATAACTTAACATGAATAAATAGCCGTGGTGTTCCCGGCTTATAGTATGTTCTCTTACCACCCATGGACGTCGTAAGAGGACTAAGACAACACATACCAGAAGATGGGCATCCATACTAAACACTGACATTGCGATCATCAATCCGTAAGGCACATGAAATTACAGGCACATGAGGTTTAACACCAGTAGGTATACCTCAGGTTGGTGGACGCAGGGTAGTACATCGTAAGACACGTACCTAACATGCGTGACCTTGTTATGCAATGCTTTGTGATATAGGTGATGGTTGCCACTTAACATCAGGTGGACCATTTGCTTGCACCACCATTGTTTGTATTAGCATATAAAAAAAAGCATGGTGACTATGGCAAACTCCTCCAAATATTTAGGGCAGTGGACGTATTTAGGCCAATGACATCTCGTGACGTGACTTCTTCAGATACAGAAACTGAAGGCCCATGAACTTTTCTGTTTGAAAAAATTATGAGCTCGAATGGAAAACATCGTGAGAAAACCTGCAACTTCTTAAAGCTTTCTAAGTTTAGGTACTCAGCCGCGGATATGAAAATGGTAGGCAAACCTACTCCCATCTAAAATTGTATCACAGTCACGTATCTATTAATGTTATTTATTCTGCGTCACAGTTCAGACCCCACACTAGAATTTCCTGTGTCGTCGTAGAAACTTTAGACCACCACGCTTCAGAAATCCTTGTTACAATTTAGAACTTAATTTCTAGTAATGGAACGAGTTTCTTCTAGTTTAATCCCAGACTGTTTCGTCATCTATATAAATACCTAATTAGATTTTACCCATGGTATTTCCGGTACAAAAAAAAACCATCTATAACTTTTCATGGATGTAGTAAGGACTAGAGGATGCGCATCAAGAGATGGACTGTAGTGTCTCCTAAGCACATAACACCAACACTGCAGTCACCCAAGCATGGTGATTATAGCAAACCCCACCACGTATGGTGGAGGGCTGTGTCCTGTAGAGGATTTATTTACAATGTACACTTTAATAGCAAAAATATTCTTACCCTTACTCTTAGTGGTCGGATTCCGCGTCCTAGTCTTAGGATGTCTCGGTTTAGGCGCAGCCACGCTCATAGCAGCGGCGGTATCACCTCGCGAAGGGTCGTACTCTTCACCAGAACTTTCACTGGGTACAGGAGACGCGGCCCTTTTCTTCTTGGATTTTCTCTGACCGAGATCTGATATGGACGTTGGTTCCGGCACAGGTACTAACTGCACTTGGTGTACTTGGTGTGGGGGTGATACTTGGCTTTTCCGATGGTGACTCCTACTTCTCTGTGGAGTAATAATTAGAAACATGAAAATATTATTAGATACTAGCAGAAAAAAGAAATAGCTTCACGACTTTAATCCCCAACCACGGTAGATATCCCCAGCTAGACGAAACTCAGAAACATCATAACGATGTATTAATTTTAGTCCAAATGTACGGAAATTTGGATTATTTCTCATGTAAAGTAGCGATTCAGAATGGTCATTGTAGAATGGAAGTCATGCATCCTAATGTAGTGCTTATATGGTCTTAGAATATCCCTAAAGGGTTAGGTGATGTTGTGTAAAAATGTCCATAAATATTTATTATGTTTTTCTTTGAGAGTACCTACTACTACGTCTCGTAAGTAAGTACGTAAGTGAAAGCCATAAAATCCGTTCAGTACTTTCCAGGGTTATTTGGACAAACAGATGCGGCAATGGGGACCCGTCACAGTTTTTTCTATGAATGCAGTTTTATAGGCCTTGAGAAACTAAAACATAAAATGCAAAATTTTTTTTTCTACGGCCAAAACTGACTAAGTTATGGGCAAAATACCGAACGAGATTCACTGACCGCGCGAACGGAAGCGATGACGTCACAATGGCCCAGCGCTAGCCGCCAAACCACTGCGCGCCCCGCGTTTCTGTTCGCGATACTCGTCCGACACGGAGCGTAACGTCACCAAGTGATTTGATTAGGTTTTTATTAGAAGGTTGTTATTTTAATATAACAAATGAGTATTAGAAATAAGGTAGATATCGGTTTTGAGCAAGCGCAATCCGATAATCTACCTAAAGTTGATACCTTCATGGTATTTGATTATCTTAGTAATCATTTAAATTACACAAGCGCTGAAATTCATGGTTGGAAACTTCAGAGGTAAACAAATCTCATTATCAACCTAATCAGAATAACAGGATAATATGTAGGTAGGTACACATACTTGGACTAGCCTATAAAATACCTAAAAGTTTTAGGTTAGTCAGCCAGGGAAGTTGTGTTTGTTGTTGTAACTACCTACGCTGTTATTTTCAACATTGGTATGTAGATAAGTATGTAGAAACTTAAAGGTTTAAAGAAAAATATTATGTAGGTATAAAATAAATAAAATTAGACTTAAATACTTAATTTGACAGGAATGTACCTACCTAAGTTCTTTGGACACGTAATTTAGAGCTATGAATAAACGAAAGCGTTAGGTATGTTAAGTTTAAAATAAGCCCTAAGAATTTAAATTATATTTTGTCGTAGGTTATACCCAGATTTATTTAAAATTATACAATAAATAATCAAGGTCAGGAATACAATACAGGAATGCAATACTTCCTTCTTCAATCTAAGCATTCCTCCCACAAGCCTATACTTGACGTAGTTCTCCATATGACGACCGATGTGGCGCGGCTGGCGAATGTTCGCCTGCGACGCGGAGGTTGCGGGTTCGATTCCCGCCTTGGGATAAATGTTTGTACGATCTGCTAATATTTATTCCGGGTGTTCTGGGTGTTTTCTATGTATAATAAAAAATATGTATGCATGTAATGTATTGTATTAAGTATATCAGTCATCTAGTACCCATAACACAAGCTCTGCTTAGCTTGGGGCTAGATGATGCTGTGTGGATTGTTCAGCATTATTATTATTATTATCAGCTTCCACCTAAAAATATAATAAATTCAGGTATATATTTTTTCTTTTTTATTATATATCACTTTTGCTCGCAACTTCGTTCGCGCTTAGGTTTACGTACTTCTTTTTCATTCACTTTGGCTACAGTTTTATTACATGTATAGATAGACATCCTCATCCTCGAGGGTACGACGCCAGAGGCATGGAGCAGGAGTGTGGTGGTACTGTTCTTTAAGAAAGGTGATAACACCCTTTTGAAGGAGAGTAGTTACTAATCGTCTCGCTCGTAGGCTAGACGACTTCCAGCCTCCCGAACAAGCCGGGTCCCGAAAAGGCTTCAGTACCATAGACCACATTCATACGCTCCGGCAGGTTATACAGAAGACCGAAGAGTATAACCAGCCACTTTGTTTAGCGTTTGTGGACTATGAAAAAGCCTTCGATTCAGTCGAAACCTGGGCAGTGTTACGGTCACTCCAGCGGTGTCAAATTGACTATCGATACATCGAAGTGTTGAAAGGCCTATATAGTAATGCCACCATGACTATCCGACTCCAGGACCAGAGTACAAATCCTATCCAGTTGCAAAAAGGAGTGAGACAGGGAGATGTAATTTCTCCGAAACTGTTCACGTCTGCACTGGAGGATATTTTCAAGCTCGTGTCCTGGAATAGGTATGGCATCAATATCAATGGCGAACACTTAAGTCACCTTCGATTTGCCGACGATATAGTCATAATGGCGGAATCGCTGGAAGACCTAGAAACAAGGCTTAGAGACCTCAATATTGTCTCCCAACAGGTGGGTCTTAAAATGAACATGAGTAAGACGAAACTTATGTCAAATGCTCATGTCGCACCCGTACCGGTATATGTTGGAGGTCAGCCGACGAATCCAACTCGGATGGGCAGCGTTCGGGAAATTACGGCACATCTTCTCGTCACAGTTACCGCAAAGCCTCAAGACGAAAGTCTATAATCAGTGTGTGTTACCAGTGATGACTTATGGCACTGAGACGTGGTCGCTAACTATTGGTCTCATACACAAGCTTAAAGTCGCACAACCAGCTATGGAGAGAGCGATGCTGGGAGTTTCACTGCGAGGTAGAATCAGAAATGAGGAAATCCGTAGAAGAACCAAGGTCACCGACAGCTCTCAGAATCAGCAAGTTAAAGTGGCAGTGGGCAGGCCATAAAGCTCGTAGAACCGACAACCGTTGGGGAATAAAGGTTCTCGAATGGCGACCACGAACCGGAAGACGAAGCGTAGGACGTCCTCCTACCCGATGGACTGACGACATTGTTAGAACCGCGGGAAGTCGATGGATGGAAAGGGCTCAGAATCGTTCTTCCTGGAAACGTGTGGGGAAGGCCTATGTCCAGCAGTGGACTTCTACAGGCTGATGATGATGATGATGAGATAGAATCTATAACTATAATCCCAAAATGATCCCCGATATCCCGGGAAACTTGTGGGATATTCCCGCATTGGGGAATATTACCGGGAACGGCACATTTTATTGTAGTTAGACCTGAGTACGACCCTGGTTTTAACCCGACTACCGAGGAAGGGTTATTAGAAACTTCACTACTTACATTTTTTATCATTTACTTACTCATTGAAATATACCTAGTAGGTACGACCCTGTATTTTTCTTTAACATTCGTAAACAAGCTTTACTAAGCTACCTACGCACCTGTTTACCACACGAGTAATGATTGAGGATCATTTTGATGTAAGTAGGTACCTCCATAATATACCAACTATTATCATAGTACCTACCTACTTACATCAAAATGATCCTCGCAACAAAATCTTGAAGTTTGGCACGAAAGCGGAATTTTGTCATCCCTCTTCATGATAGTGCACCATTTTTTGCGCACTTTCGGGACCTTTGGCACATTGAAAAATAGTTTTTTAGGTGTACTAACTGAAGTATTAGTACACTTCGGTACTATACAGTACTTATAGTTCGGCATATTCACGTAAAAACCATAACACGACCCGCGCAGATCGAGTGAACTCTAATAAATGAATTGCGGAGAGCGCGCCCGCGGGCGGAAAAGATTTCGTGACGTCACATGAGCTATTCGGCCGCCCCGCGGTTGACTGGTACAAAATGTGTAATATCTTCGCAACCAATGGAACGATTTCAATGATTTAAAAAGTATCGTACCTAAACGAGTAAAAGGAACACCATTACATAGATAATATATGCATTTTCCGACTTGGTACGGGAGCTCATTTACGATATTTATTACTTGCTGCCTATTGACACCAGTCAAAAAATTTCCATGACAATAAACATCCAAAGATAAGCATAATTTTGAATTGACTAGTTGTTTGTTGAGCTCTCCTATTTTATATCTGGTACAGAATAACTTGACTAGACCCAAAGTTTCATTAGACTTGATAGTCTAAATTAAGCTTTGGGTCTAAATAAATACAACAGGGAGTATCAAGACACGCTATAAAAATTATTTAAGAGTTTAAATAACATCATTCAGTATTGTTTTCTAAGACTTTAGTAAAAACCGGCTAAGTGCGTGTCGGACTCGCGCACAAAGGGTTCTGTACTATATCTATGTATCTATAATAAAAACGGCAAAAAAAACACGTTTTTTGAATAAGAGCCCCCTTAAATATTTATTTTATCCTAGTTTTTAGTATTTGCGGTTACAAGGGCAACAGAAATACATCATCTGTGAAAAATTCAACTCTAACTATCACAATTCATGAGATGCAGCCTAGTAACAGACGGACAGCGAAGTCTTAGTAATAGGGTTCCGTTTTACCCTTTGGGTACGGAACCCTAAAAACCTATTCGTAAAGTTTTAGGCGGTTTTACTTTCTTCGGAAGTGGATATCTATGTGCATTATTAGCTTACTGTGCATCCCTACTCTTTCCCACAAAGTGTAGAGTGAGATAGCATTCTTATTAGCCTCGCACATCGATGAGTTCGAGTCAGCAGCTAGTGGCACTTTAAGAGCATATTCCAGATTTTAGACAATAAAATAACATAAAGTTAGTGGTCTTCTTTTGAGGATGTCTAATAAGGATTGTCAGAAGTACGTCCAAATATGTCTTTTGAATTTTCTTTTATATTTTTTCTTCTTTTTCATTAAAATCAGTTCAGTAAGTGTGATTGAGCCACAAACATCAGAACTTTTGCATTTATAATATTCGTCAGATCATTCCAAGCTGCATGTACAATAATAGGGTCTAGTTATTGCCTACAACTCTATGTCAGGCCAAAGACATGCCTCCTTACTAACTTTGGCTATTGAGAGAAGTAATTGAACACATTCTTAACTAACTTTAATAACTGAAAGTTTAAAAAACTGGTAAACTTGACAGTTAAATAATATTTGTGAACACAACCATCTCTAGACCCAAACTAAAAAAAACTTGTACTATAGGAATTGCAAACCTCATAACTGATGAGTAGATTTTTAAATAAAATAGTTAGATGCTTATGTTTATTTTAAGATGTATTGTCGATATTGATGCCGCAGAAAAAAAATACTAATAGTGACGATTTTTTTGTGATCAGAATCATGATTTGTTTGTTTTTATAGTGCTTACCTGCACTTAAGAATATCACAATCTCTGGGATAATATAAAATCAGTATCATGGTCTCAATGCACAGTTGCGGTTTTCAGAAGTAGTCTTATTACACACTGTATTTTTTTGTAGATACTTACTCAAACTACTCAGGGTAAAACGGGACCTTATAACTAAGAATTTTTATTATTATAGATAATGGTATGAAACTCTTCGTGCGCGAGTTTGACTTGCATTTGGCCAGTTTTTTTATACTTCTTGCTGATGTTAAGTGCTTACCATCACTTATAACAAAGCATCACTGCACAGTTTATGTTCCTAAAAGTGCCCTATAAATACAACTCACCGCTCAACATTCATCAACCCTATGTGCCTGTTATTTCAGCTGGCACCTACACCCTTCAAACCTGAACACAGCCAGCTGCTTGACGGTAAAAATAGGCATGATGGTAGTGCTTCCTCAGACAAACCCTTCACTAACAACTCTACTACTACTTAAGAGTCTTTAAGTAGTAGTAGATAACGACCTGTTTTTTATAAATAAAACTTTTATGAAACCCTTTTGTAAGCAGTCTAGTTGCGGAAACAAGTCTGTTCACCAAGTACCAAGTAAGTAAGGGACCCCTTTGTATCATTCTAAAACAGATTATCCTATAAAACAGCTCATTTTAAAATTCATGTTTAAAACTTGTTTCATCTTAACTATCTAAATGTACTAATTGTCCTGGTTTTGAAATAAAGAATTATTATTATTATTATTCTAGACACAACCTGAGACCTTTTAGAAGTAAGGTTTTTGTGTATGTATTACTATTGTAATACTATTTTGAAAGTAGTGAAATGCATATCTTGGTGCAGCTGACTGTACATGTTTTTTTATCTTGAAGAGGCTGGGCTACTTTTGGTACCTTTATTTAGAGGAAAGTATCTGAGATGTGATTTAAGATGGAGTAGGTTTGTCCAGCTATCCATCAACACAGCCTAGTTGGCTTTCAATAAACCATCAGTTATGGTCATGGTATTTTAGATAGTAAGATGATTATTTATTTAAATTGGTGAAATCAGTTGTATAATGATAAGCTATCAAGAGTATAAGTATGTTACTTACTGTTTCATGGACACCTGTTCTTCTAATCTTAATCTTCATAATGTTTGTATCTACAATCTGGCTCCGATATGTGGCTACATTCACTTCAGACTTCTTTGACTTCTTTTTACTATGAGAACAGATATCGAGCATAGAGCGCGGCTTACCACTACATGGTATTATAGCATGAGAGTGTTTTTCTTTAGATTTTTTCTCCTTTTCTTTTTTCCTCTTTTTTGTTGATAATTGACTAAGTTCATGACTGTATGGTTTGCCACTTTGGCGTGGCATATTTATTAAAGGTAACTTTACACTGCACTTTAGAACCTCATCGTCACTACTACTAGGCACCACTTCCTCCTCTGCTTCCACATCCGCTTTCCTCTCCTCCTCCAACTCCTCATCATCATCCTCACCTGGAAATTCACTACTACTCACTAAATTTAAGTTTTTACCACTTTGCACTTTTAAAACATGTGTACTATTTGAATGAGTTCTACTATGGCGTGAACGCTTTTTTCGTTTTTTCTCAGTGGGAAGACAACCATTGGCATTTGAGCGTTCAGAGTTTTTCCTCGAGCGCTGCTTCCGTTTCTTGTGGCGCGACCGGGGAGGTAACGACATCATCCCGTTCGCCATCAGCTGCTGCTTCTTGATGGCAATCTCGTCAATACTCTTCTCAAAATCAGTTTCGAGTTTGATAGAAGATATCATCTCATCGTCCGAGGTGTCGGTGGTGTCACCAGGCTGGGAAGCGTTGGGGAAGAGGTCCTTGCGGACGGTCAGCCTCGCGGCCTCGTAGCCGCCGTTCACGGGACTCGACCCACCAGACATGCCGCCCGCCTCCCGCCGCCCTCACCTACCACTCTACGAACCGCTCACCTGTCCGCGAGGTAAACAATCAGTTTGACACATCACATTTTCACTTTTGTGACCAAGTAATCCAACAATCATTTCGTGATAGTATGAATAGGTCAATGATTGTTGTTTGACAAGGTATGAAACATCATAGTTTCTTCAGTTTACACTTTCTGTGAGTTTGTAACATTTTATATTCTTCACATATTCGCATTTTAGGTCATCCATGTTCATGTAACGTTGTGATTGCGAAAAACAAAGTACAGATCATTTTCGCGGACACTTCAGGTGATATTTAGAGTGAAGACGCACAATGAGCACAACAATTGGACGTTCGTACATATTATTACACCTATCTAATTATTTTTGTCTTTACGATACGAGTTGATGAAAACTGTTGACCTTGTTTAGAAGCATAGGTTTCAAATTTTAATCAACAGATGCAGACATTGTCACAAAAAAGTTGTTCTCGTTTTGACGCAGTAACCTTTGATAGACGTAACATTTTTGACAAATCATAACTTTCTATTTTCGCTAAGGTCTGTAAAAAAAGGTAAGGTAAGGTTTTTTAGAATACTATTAGACTGTATGCTAACTAACATTTTATAGAGTTTTGTTTACCTGAGACCTTCACGTTTTATTGAATTATCCTAAAATAAAACTATTGTGTGATTATTACCCCCATACAAACATAGCAAAGGAAATGTCAAGTTTTGTTTATTACTACGCCAACCACGAAATTACCTAAATCGCCAAGAGATGGCAGCACCCGTATAAAAAACAGAAACTAAAGATTTTAGTTTCAAGCTTTGTTTGGTTTCTCTTTCTTTCCCTTGCTGTCGAATGGGTCTGAATCTGAATTGAAATCGTTCCTTGCTTCAACAAACAAATCTCTGTCAAGCAAGTCAACGGGAATTTATCGCAGCAATGACTTTTCCACAAGCATTTTCGTATCAATCATCCGACCAAATCTTTGTGAAATGTTAGTTAATGAAAAGCGTGTTCGATCAGTGCGGCATTTGTGTTGTGTGTATTGTTTTGTGTGTGACGTTCATCATTTAGTAGGTAATAATGATAACCTACACGGTCTCTTCGCTGCGAAGTAGGTACAACTGGTGAGTCATAATTATATTTATTACAATATACATTTTGCTGTATGAACTTATCGATGATCTCATACCTAGGTAGCTAGCTACCTACTTACCTACCTAGGTACCTAAAATTTGTTATATTATGTGCTGTATAGCTTGTCAATGCAGCGCACTGGGTTAAATACATAGTTAAGTATCATGTAGGTACCTAATACATAATTAGTAGGTAGGTAAGTAGATACCACATACATACCTAAATAGTTTTACCAGGCAGGTACCTACCTAGGTATGTAAGTAGGTAGCTATTATATTATAAGGTATACTATACTATACTACCTACTAGGATTGTGTCGATCGTTCAATTACGAAGAACCATATCAATCATGAACTGTTGTGACAATGAACCGGTTCATATGACCCGATCATTTGAATGATTGGATTCCAGATTCTATTACGTTGTAATAAGGTATTTTTTATTCCTGCTTCCGTACTGTACTTCATCGCACGTGACTGACTGTCTCACCTCTCACCTCAAGAACACTCGCAAGAGCGAGATGCAGCGGCGGCCGATCATTGCTCGACGTCAATCAAATGTTCTGTGTTCGGTACACAGACATAATCTATCTACCGTGTCTGTGACACATAGACTGGATGATCCGTGCGTGTGCGTGATCGGTCGCAAGATCGGGTCTTTCTGTCGTTACTGATAGGATCATTCACGCGCGGTTCGTGATTGCAATCAAATGACCCGATCGATCATGATCGACACAATCCTACTACCTACCCACTATCCTACCATCCCCCCACCTCTGCGGATGGTGGTAGTTAGATATTTAACTATTAACATTAAAGTTACCTAGGTACCTACCTACCTACGTACTTATTTGTACATTATCATCATCAGCTTATAGAAGTCCCCTGCTGAACATAGGCCTCCCCGATACGTTTCCTACTAATTAGGTAGGTAGGTAGGTAGACCTACCTACGTGTCGGCTATGAGTCTGGATTTTTTCACAGTTAGGTCTACCGTTGTGGTACAGGCATACTTATCTAGAATAGGACCCCACCGTCACCATCTGTGGATGTTGTAAGATGCGACTAAATGGTTTTTGTCATATTACCTACTTGCTCATCTAGGTATACCTACCTACCTACCTACCAATTATAAGAGTCTTTGTCCTTACTGACTGACTGATTGGGATATAGACAATACACAGCCTAAACCACTGGTCGTAGAGGCAGTAGCGGATTTGCAGTCTCGGCCGCCCTAGGCCCCAAGCCATCAGCCGCCCCTTTCTCAGCATCCACCATATACCTACTGCCCTACTAGCGCAAATATGGCCGCCCTAGGCCCGGGCCTACAGTGGCCTTAGGGTAAATCCGCCACTGCGTAGAGGCTTGAAACTTGCAGAGTACCTACCTACCTATAGGTTTTCGTCTTGATGCGTACAGGTGTACCTACTAAGAAAGGAATTTCCGAAATTTAACCTCTAAAAGTGTACAGCGAGGGTTGAAGTTTGTATGAAAATAGCTCCACGCGGACGAAGTCGCGCGCGTTTCGCTAGTATAAGTATAAACATGAAACAAGTAAATGGCCCACCTAATGTTAAGTGGTTACTATAAGCATTACCTTGCAGGTCACGTTCGTTACAAACGTGTCCTACGATGTACCTACCTACCTACTGCTTTGTGTCCAATGTGAGGTGAGGCAAGTGTTAAGCCTCATGAGCCTGCAATTTCTCCGGCACCCACACCTTTCAAACCAGAACACGCTGTTTGGCGGCACAAATAGATACCTATGGTGGTAGTAGGTACTTCCCCGTGTGAACCTTTAACTAAGAGCTCTACTACTATTCAAATGGGTATGGGCAGGTTTGGGTAGCAGCATCTCCTAAGCACATGACTCAACACTGCGGTTACCAATCCGTCTGCCAAGCGTATATTCTATAAAAGATCTGGGCTTGACGAGACTTCAACACTCATACTAGGTATCTCGACAATTTGCAAACAAGCATGTAAAACGCTAGATTTTGTTATGAGGGTTACATGAGACTTTCCAGACATGCGAGTTGCGCTTATGCTTTATAAAGAATATGTTCGCAGCCGCTTAGGGTTTGGTGCAATAGTCTGGAAACCACATGAGGACAAATACACTCTGCTGGTCGAGTGGGTGCAAAATTTGCTCGGTATGCATTATAAGAGGTTGTACGGATATTATCCATACCTATAACCGTCTATGTTTGTCTCCGGTATGATCGGGCTGGATACTACGGTTGAGGCTGAGCTTGCTTCTGATGGCTCACAACTTTATGATTTTGCGCGGAAAGTTGGATAATCTGGTGACACTACAGCTAATGGGGCTGGCGGTGAACTTTGTTTAAAAATAACTTCACACGGACGAAGTCGCGCGCCTTTCGCTAGTATTTCTAGCTATATACATTTCTGTGCATCAATACACCTCAATCAGTACCTATACGGTGCCGATCAAAACGCTTAGCATAACCTAAAGTATAAAACCGCTTAGCCACCACCGCTGCACCGTTACCACAAATAATAACACATAGGGCATAATGTAGAGAATGCGTAGAATTTCTATGAGGATTTCAAAATTAACGTTTCTTGATATTTGATAACAACAACAATAAAGTAACTCGCCCACTGTAAGTACCTTCTAGTAACTCTCTCTAGTAGTGGTACTACTGTTAAGTAATAGCCAAACTCTTAGTGAAGGCGGGTGTTTTCTGTGTCTTAAACAAAAGTGAAATAATGGCAGATAAGTGATGAGTCAGGAAAGGAAAACAGGAAGGAAAGGTTTTTGCCCTGCAGTGGGTGTATAGTGAGAAGAGTTCTATTCTATTCTAAAAGAATAAAGATACGTAATATACAGGATACTGGAAACACTTGAGATTTAGTACAGACTTCATTTCTCTTGTTTCAGATGAACTCCTGTGACACTTCCGTCTTACCATACTAATATCAACCTACTAAGTAGGTAATACGTAGCCAAGCTACCCTTAGCTGAACCGACATTACATGGTATAAGGTTTGGTACCTATTGAAACCTCACACGTTCGTATCGGTATCGTATTGCAACTTTGCAAGTAGCAACCTCAGGTGATCGGGTGTCGGTGACTGTTAGTGTGTTGGGGTTAGTGTAGTGAGTTTGTACGTTGTGATGTTGTGGTGGTGGTGAGGTGGCGCGACCCGCGAGTGATGCCCATCGCGGTGATGCAGAGGCATGGTAGACGCGGCTGCGGAGCGCCGGCCCACACCCGCCGCCGCGGTCTGCGATGCAGTCTCCAGTATCACCAAGTAAGTCATTCTGCGTGGTTTTATTATCTACGCAATCTTAAGGGCATGTTCGGAACGATAATTGATGATTGCTGGCTTGGTTTGCTAATCAAATTATCAATTGTTACTTATATAATAACAAACAAATATTCAGTAAGATATGTAAGATAATGTAAGATGAACAAACGTTTCAATTTTCTTCAAGTAGTATCTCAGGTATTATCATATTGAAACACAGTTGAGTTTGTCAGCTATAATGAAAAATCTATTATAGAAATAATAAAAAAATCTCATAAATAGTAGATAATTTTTAGCTTAATATTAGCTGACGATTAGAAGATCACCTTTTATAAATGACATTGTATGTATTCGTATTTAAAAATGCTTAGGGCCTTATGATATTACAAACAAAGTAAAGTTTTACAATGGGAACCAGATAACTAATCGATACTTATGAATTATTTTTTTGTAAACAAGCATCTAATATGTTCATCACACAAATATTCGTTCTCGGTGGGGATCGAACCCACATCTTAAAGCGCAAAATGCAAGCATTAGACATGCCTGCATTTTGAGGTTTAACTAAAATAAGTAAGTAATAAGTAAGTCTTTAAAACTAAATTATCTTAAAATTAAAAACTGGCATACCTGTGAGACATTTTCATTCGTTTTTAGTAACAAATAATGCAAACTATATGCTTAGTTCGTTTCGTAGAATTCTAGTAGCTCTAACATCGAATGCTAACAAATGGTCTTGGCATGACATCAATATAAGTCTTTAATTGATTCATTGTAGTTCAGTTCACAAGCCGAGACATTATTGACCGTTGGCATCCCGCTGTTGACCTCCGTGTCTCTGCGATCATTCTATTGAACCTTTAGAGATAGGTCATTCGACAAATTTGATCGATTTTCCTTTGGACTCTTAACCTTTAATCTTGTTTTTTTTTTTTTTTTTTTTTATTGAAAATAGACCGATCGCACCAGCACCGCGCACTGATTTTGTCAGCTATTTAGAATCAGTTATTTAGATGTTTTTGGTAGTCTCGACATAGAATAGCAACCCTCCATCACCTCCCGTAGATGCCATAAGGGACGACTAAGGCACACCGCCCTAAACATTTAAACACCCAGGACCTAGACCTACGGAAACTAACGTTGTCAGAGAATTCGGTAAATCGTCGAATTAAAATGTATATAAAGCACATTTACGAGTACCTCTACGAATTCGTTCGTAGCAGCAACATCTCGTAGAAAGATTTCATTGCCATACATACCCACATTACCCATACCGCGCAGTGGTAATTTCTTTACTGGATTGGAACTGTTGTTGAGCTAGTAATAATGTAAGTGCCACCGCTCAGGCAATTGTTTGATTGGATGAAAGAGGAGCTGAGTACGCAATACGAGTTGGATGTTTAATAAGAGCACTGATACGTCTCGTTGAAGCCGTCACGGCTGGCGTTATCAGGGCCGTGGGCGGCTATGTGTGCTGCATCGGCAACATGCCGAGTTACGCATGTGTGCGCTCATAGTAACGTTTCGAAGAAACGCGAGTATATTTCTCGGAACTGATTGACTGTCGCGCGTGTTTTCAGCAATGAATGGCGTAGCACCAGCTTTACGAATATTTAAACAATTTACAGCATGGCCTACCTACCCGCTCGGTTGCACGTTGTGCCTTGTTATCTTATCTGCTTGGTAGATGTATGGCCTCGTTACTCGCTGAAGTGTAGATCGCCTCTGCTGGTATTATTTACATAGCTAACGATAATAGGTAGATATATTGGTTTGGCCATGATTACGACAGTTAAATATCGACGTATCGAGGTATAGAGCATTTTATAGCTCATTTCATTAAATCAACATTGGTTCTTACCATGTTTTTTTTAAAGACAGGTAAATTAGAACACAACTTAATTGAATTTATGGTATTTAAATCGGTTGTATGGGCAGGATCATCTGGGCTAGTTAGGTGAAAGCAGTGCATGTTTCTAATGAACATGAACTGCGAGGCAAAGCTGTGTTACAGGTGATGGTAACCACTTAACATTAGGTGAGCATCTGCTTGTTCCATCAAAAATCTGCTTGTTTTATAAAATAAAATATTCAAAAGTTCGATTCCCTAAACTTATAACATGAACTACATCCTGCACCCTGTTTTATAAAACAAAAACGATATTGCGGTGGATAATAAATTGGCTCACAAATTGAGAGCCACAATACTCTTCCCTTGCATAACTTTTCAAGCAGTTCAATGTTACTGCAGTTTTCATGTACGTTATACTAAATATAATAACGACAAGAAACAACAGCACACGATGAAAAGTATAAAGCTCTGACGACACATGTACAGTTACTTATAGCGAAATTAGCGATTAGACATTATGACATGAGACATCGATGCAACAGACTATTGACGTATGCGCCTATTATCTATCGTGACATACGACCATACTAGAATGATGATAATCATGCGATGTTGTGCGCTGCGTTGGTGTGCTAGATGCGCGCATAATTGATTGTCTTTGCCCATAATAAAGAACTCCTTCCAAGAGATCTGAGTAAAAAAAAATCACTGGAACTATTTTGTTATACCGAATTGGAGGTTTGAAATCAAAAAATATGCATGTAAGTAGTAGTAAGTACGGGTCGCTTATGGTGCGAGTATCTCAATCACTTATCCTACCACAGCACCATCTATCCCAAGTAGCTCACTGTAAAGCAAGTATGTGTAAATGGGATTACCGCGACTCGGCTTAGAGTCAATGTAGCTGCGTGTTCCTCGATCAAACGATGACCTTATAAATGCTACAGACGAGGGAGTGAAGGTGGAAATGTTTTATTTAATTTAGATTTATATTTACCTTTGACACGCAAGAAGAAGATATTCTATCGATGAGAATGGATAGATTACTGGTTTAGTACAACACAAGCTCACTAGCGGATTCTGAGTTTTTTACGTTTTATGGATAACGGATTTCGGTTTTTGTATGGAGATACACTAGTACTCCCGCGTATAGGCCGCTAGAGGCGCTTATCATGTTTTCATACAAAAAGTTCGAGATCGCAAACCGAAATCCGTTATTCGGAAAACGTAAGAAACTCAGAATCTGCCTACAGAACATGACTTGACAATGCATCGACGTGATACGACGAGGACATCTATAGGTGCCTACTTCGCAATACTATAACGAACGTATCGAAGTTTTGAGTGACACTACGATGCATTTTGGTGATCGTCTCACAGGCAAATTGTCGCGGCCTGACATTGCGCGATATGCATGTATGATCGCAAAATGCATAAAATGCTATGTAATTATTCATTCATTTTTAATTTTATTTTATCATTGCGATAATTTTAAATACCTACTTCCTAAATGCTATGTAATTTTTCATTCATTTTTAATTTTATTTTTATCAATGCGATAATTTTAAATACCTACTTCAGAGGGATATCTACACTATCTACACTAATATTATAAAGAGGAAAGCTTTGTATTTTTGTATTTTTGTATGTTATGAATAAACTCAAAAAGTACTGGACCGATTTTAATAATTCTTTTTTCATTAGAAAGCTACATTATCACTGAGTAACATAGGCTATATTTTATTTTGGAAAAAAATAGCGTTCCGTAAAATATTTGGGTTTTTCAGACACAAGGTGTAAAAAATCAACCAGAAAAGTTACTTATTTTGCGTACGCTGCCTAAACTATAGAAGATAGAACCATGAAATGTTCTACATAATTGTAGATCTTATAAATATCTACAAAAAAGTCAGCGACACACTATACCTATCTATGTCGAGTGAGGCACAACAACCATTTTTTTATTTAAAAATCTTCAATTTTTTTTGGACTACATTTAAACGCATTTATTTTACTCATACTATTAATCCTTATCGAAATAAATTATTTTATCACTAAGTACAGTTCATGTAGATAATATTTGGTCTGTAAATGATTAGAATTGGACGTTTGGTTTTGAAGTTATGGCGAAATTAAAATATTACGATTTCTGCTGCACGACCCGTTGCGAAGTGAGCGTCACCAAGTTGGGAGTACGCGTGCAGGGGAGTAGTTTAGATCTATGAGTAAGGTACGCGGCTCCGACGCGAGGTCGGCTCCCTACGCAGGTGTTTTATAAAAAGGACATTAATTCATAATGTAATATAGTTTTATGACAAAATCTATACAAATAAATAAAATTGAAGTGTCTGTTTGTAATATTAAAATAACGCTTTTTACTACATGCATAGGAATGTATATACGATACATATACCAAAACAGCATTTTTTTAAATTTTTGTCTGTCTGTCTGTCTGTTTGTTCCGTGTAATCTCTGGAACGGCTGGACCGATTTCGACGGGACTTTCACTGGCAGATAGCTAATGTAACAAGGAGTAACTTAGGCTACTTTTTATCCCGAAAAAATAACGGGAACTGATATAAACTGCCACGCTGGCGAAACTGCGAACGGCCGCTATTTTATGCCGTATTAACGCCATCTGTTGGTGACATCGAGTACTACTTCAGTTAAGATTTGTAAGTAAACATGTTTACCGCCCAACGAAGTGGGCACCGGTCAGCTAGTTAAAAATAAACTAATAATAATATAATAATGCTGGCCAATCCACACAATATCATCTAGCCCCAAGCTAAGCAGAGCTTGTGTTATGGGTACCTACTAGATGACTGATATACCTACTTAATACAATACATTACATTCATACATATTTTTTTACTATGCATAGAAAATACCCAGAACACCCGGAATAAATATTTGCAAATCGTACATTTATCCTAAGGCGAGAATCGAACCCGCAACCTCCTGTGTCGCAGGCGGACATTCGCCCACCGCGCCACATCGGTCGTCAAATCAAATCATGTCCCATAATTTAGTCGTTACATCAATTTATTTAATGTATACTGTTTGAATTTGTAATTAATTGCAAATGTTATATATGTGAAGTACATTTGGCATTGTACTAGGTACCTACGTACTTATAATTAATACACTCGTAGTTGCGCGCGACTTCGGTTTAAACTAAGTGTTGCTGCTGCGAGCATCAAAATTAAATTTAATATTTTCTGGTACTAAGTGTCTGCAACTACTCAGCTATCTAGCTATCAGTCTGCTACACAGTTTTTTACACCGTTTTAGTTTGTAATTCGCTCATCTTGTATTGTTCTGAATAAACTATTATTATCTATATAATATACTCGTATCTATCTTAATACTCTTTCAAAAGTCGTTAACTTCTAATACGAGAGCGTCCTAGATTTATCGCTTTTGTAATGGTTTCTGATAAGTTGTAAATTTCGGTAGTGTTACCTGTGGTCAAAATACATTTATTTAGTGCTATATACACCTAATAAGGGTATATTTTATTATAATTAGTATATTTTATTTCTAAACAGGTAGTAGTAGATGCGTCTATTAGACTGAATCTCTTGAAATAAAACTTTATCTATCCAGGCACCACAGCTTAAAATCAATAAATATGATTCGTGATGCGTTCTACGTGCTGATCTACAAAAACCTAAAGGTTACTTATATGATTCGAAACGTCAGGAGTATTTGTTTTGAAGGCGGCGGCTGCGCAGCTTGAGGTGAGGTGCTGGCCGAGGAGCGTCTACGGCTGCTCTCGCTAATTCTGTCGGTGACTGTGAGAGGCCGCGGTCGTGGTGGGGCGGCTACTATTTTCGTCTGGCGGCCACGTTTGGAAAAGGCAAGGTGACGTCACGATCCTCCGCAGCGATGGCATCATCGGGCGCCGCGAGTGCCGCGACACGCACCGCTCGACTTGCCAAAATATACCATCACGATCCCCACGATGTGCCACGAATGATCAACTTTATTTAGATTATTATTCCATGCTTAATGTTGCTGTTGTTCTACATCTTATTGTATTTTGTTTGCCAAATCGGACTATTATTCTGAAATTATAAATCTAAGCTAAACTTCATATTATACTTATTCTTACTTTCTGTTTCAAGAACTTTTGAGTATTTTACAATAAGTTAGACCATGCTACTGAAATCCGCGTGAAAGCTCTAGAAATTATAACATTCCCCGGTAGTAGCAGTACCTACCTGTAAAATAAGTCGGCAGAGAAAAGAGAACAGATAGTGGGACAGACAAACTAATAAATTCAGCTGTAATGTTAAATTAACTAATAAATATTAAATAGAATGGACTATGTTCGAAGGTCGTGAACGTACTCGTAGGTAAATCATAATTATTTCTGTAATGCATCCAACCAAGTTTCATCCAGCAAGGGTAAACCAATTTCAAGACGCTCACTGGTTTCTTCAGCGCTGCAAGTTAGTTTGATATCTCTAAAATGTAAACATTTACCTGCTTAAAAAAAACAAGCAAAGCTTTTCGTGTTAGTAAGAGATTGTTTAAAGATAGACTTCGCATTACAATTTCACCATGCTGTTTTTCTAGTGTAGAGTTTTTTCGGGAGAGTCTTTAAAGGTACTAGTTATGATGCTGGAACTCCCTAAGAGAGGAAACAAATGAAAAGGCTACTTACATATATCAGGAACATCATTCATATGAATTGATATTAGGTACACCCATACTTACTACACTTTATGGTTTGTTTACTCGGAGAGTATGTTTGCGGACGGAGTCTACCGAGTCTAGTGTAGCTGTTATCAGCATCGCAGTTTGTGGAACAGTTATTTGCCACGTTTGATTTCTGTCGCCGGTTTGTATGAGGCGTAGAATTGTAAGTGTTCGTGGCAAACGGTAAACCAGCGACACAATACGTGATCACGTATCGCTGTTAGTTTCGTGGTACGAGGTGTAGGGTCGGATGGCCGCTATCGTTCGCCGGTCACCAGTGCTACGCGATCAGCTCCCGCGTGTGCTGGATGCGCGAACTACAACGATCCTTATAGTTTCGCTTGAACATACATGCCAGTCTGTTTACGGTAACTTGTGAGAACAAAAAAGTTAAAAACATAAAACTGTTGAAGAGCTCTGGTAAAGGTTATAATATGATAGTGAACCGATAAGAAAATACAAGTTTCTTTCATGTCATTTTGTTGTATGCATATTTATGTCTGATCGTGGTATAACTAACTCTTTAGGCGCTAGTCATTTACCTATCCTCGTGTCTATTCTGTTCAAGGGACAGTCGATAGTTTTATTGGTAAGAACCTTAATAGATTGGATGGTGATGTGAGAATGTAGCGAAATATTTATCAGCAAGTACACGTTGGTTTGTGCTTAGTTGCTAAACAGGAAATATAAATTATTGTTTAACCTATTCACTAGCTAGCTAGTTTTACTTTGTTTTGTCTACATCACTCTACCTACCTTAATTTGTGCTTAACTGCGATATAACTTGACTGTATGAAGGTACCTAACCTACCTGTTATTGATTTCGTAACCACTATACAATTTGCCAATAACTAGCTGCGTTCAGAAAATGCTTCCTGTGCCAATTTTGCCATCGTTGACGGCATCATCGGTTTCAACAGATACTGCTCAAGAATGTACCTTTCTCACATATCTAATAACGGAAAATGAATTGTATTTTATCATACACACTTAACCTTTAGGCAAAACCTCCATTATTTACGGATCATTCATTCACTAGCTCATGAAGAACGCATTGTGTGAAAGATACTAATTAAATCGTTGATTAGAATAAGAGTCAAAGACAAACAACTAAGGAATAACGTATGGAAGTATTAATGGCGTATAAACCAAGATAGAATAGAAAAAAAAGGGTTAAGTTGAATGTAAGACCCTAAGATTGGCACCTACGAAGTTGCATTGCAACAAATAGCTCGATATTACTTTGGCATCGAAATGAAGGAGACATAAAAAATATAAATATGTATTTACGCATTGCCAAAGAATATACATAGAATCGTAGCTTTCAGAAGTTGTCACACTCGCAGTATTTTTCTTTGAAACTACTTAATATTTTAAAACAGTACTTTAGTAGTTTTTATCAATTTCGAATTCATAGGTAATAGTCAGGATTTAATCGTGGTTATAATAACGCCCACAGTACACTATAAAGTTTTTTTTGTAATACAAACTTTGTTTTTACTATCGTGATTGATGAGAGACAAGACTTCCCGGCTCAAGATGACTTCATAGCATAGCTCAATAGTTATTTGTTATACAAGAGTGCAAAGTTGCTTTTTAACCGCGTGTTCAATTTTGATGACCGAGCAATCGAAGGATTCTAAATTAGAATCCTGAGCGTTAGCGAGGGAATCAAAAGAGCACGAGGTGAAAAATCTTTGCACTCGAGTGCAACACGTAACTTTTCATTCCACCTCAGCGAGGAAATAACGTGAAAAAATGCCGCGTAAAGAACCGCGTACAAAGCAAATTGAAAAAAGAACACCAAGAAGGTTCCGAGTCTGAGTTTTTAACAAATTAAAAAAAAGTTGTATGATATATTCGGCACCATAGAGGTAGCAGTAAATAGGTTTAATGTTTTTTTTAATTCACAAACTTAGTGCACACGATGTTCTAAATTCAATTTACTTTATCCTCTAGAGAATAAAAACGGCTTTTCCACTCAGATATTGAAGATTAAAAATACTCTTTCCGAGATGGTGGGATGAAAATGTATGTTTTTTGATCTCACAGTAACTTAGCCAGCTAAGTAACTTAGGGTTTGGTAACTACTTATACCAAAGTATTGACAAATGTTTGTGTAGACTGAAAAGGACTTTTAATGTACTTATTATAAACAACTACTTGATTGTACATACTAAACGCAACATAATTGCAAGATTTAGACTCGTTAGTATACTTAGATGTGTATGTTTTTTGATCCTACAGTCACTTTACCCAGCTAAGTACCTACCTTAGTGGTGGGAAGAACTACCTTTACCAAGCCTACGTCTACATTAAATAACTTTTAATGAATTATAAATATGTATATAATTATTATTTTATTCATTATAAATAATTAATTCATTATAATAATAAAATATGTATTCTATGTACTGTATGTATTTACAAAGAAAAAGCATATATAAGTATGTTGTCAGTGATCTGGTTCTCATAGTACAAGCTTTACTTAGTTTGGGGCTAGAAGGCGTCGTGTGAATGTGTGTCAATATTTAATTATGTACTTATTATTATTCATTTACTTGATTTACACTTATATTTTACTTGATAACACACCAAACGCAAAAGAATTGCAGGTACTACTTAAAAAAACTTAGACTCATTACTAAACTAAATGTAGCAGAAATTAATTTAATGCATTTATTTGTAGACCATACAATTTTAAAATTAGTCTTCCTCTGGTTGTGTTGTGGCGATAGTAGGATAATATGCGTAGGTAACTGTTTCTATCTTATCTAAATACTATGGTAGGCACTAATTTATATGGATTATTCCACGAATTCCAAAGCGCTCGATGAGGTCAATTCCATATCCACCCTATCTCCACTCCATTGCCTTGATCAGAAACCATTGTGTGGTTTCATTCGTGAATACGAAATTAGCACCTAATATTCACAGTTGATAGAAACGATGCGATGTGACGTTCTCAGATAAGATAACCGACAGTTCTAGATTGTGAGTACACATTCTTCGAAGATATCACCAAGCATTAACGAAATCGATTCATTACAATAATTTATAATGTTCTGTGTCGTAACCGACTTAAAGATAATTTAAATAAAATTTTGGGGTTTTCTGTCACAAGTATTTTTTACTTAAAAGAAGGCCCCAACCTTGTTAAAATAATGTAACTTTGGATACGGAAATAAATAAATTTATTATTATTATTATTTTATTATTATTAAATGCCTAGCTTGATTCCTGGTATAGTATGAGTAATAAAGTTAACTAAAATATGGTTGGTAAAGTTAGTGTTACTATGAGCTCAAAATATTTACGAAGCCAAGAGAATCTTAATAGAAAGACTATGGTTATATAGTATTTTACATCTTGTCAAGTAATAAGTACTTACCTATGAGTGAGTGGTTATAGTAATTTCAAACTCGTAACAGTATAGTGTTCCAATATAATACTGTAGTCGTCATCGGAGACCTCATAAATTGTCACGACAATCTTTGTAGACGTTAACAGAGGATGTCTTGAGTGTTTAATCGGCTCTTTGGATGAGGACACAATCGGTATCTCACAAAAGCACTTCGCCTGACCTCGGTCCTTCATTGTTAGTAATCAATGGACAATACCAAAGCATACCTCGCGTCTCAGCAACAATCGTTCCTAAATAGTCGGTTACATCCGTGTCTACATCACGAGATGCCGTTAAACCTGTTCAGGCTAGCTAGGTAGTTATCATGTGAATTGTTAACGGTGTAATGTTTTTTCTTTGAGCACAATTAAAAGCTTTTCAGACTTGAGTGATGGTTATAAGTAAAAGGAATGATGTGCGAAGGCAGAGAATTAAATTGTTGGACACATCTCGCTAGTCGATTAGGATCGCGTCATGAACTCAACGGCTGGTATACAACAACCAACGCCCACGGAGCTGTCGGCCACCGACACCGCAGCGCATCCGTCCCGCGCCGTGATTGATAAACCAATTTGACATCATTGCCGTGGGAAATGTAGGCTACGGCTTACGCTGGGAACAAGAGGTTAATCGGAAGAGAAAACGATTTCAATTCATCTTACGGACTAACCTTTCGATACCATGACTGATATGCCAGTTAATACGTTTCAATTAAAATGCATCGTACTGCAAGAAGCACGTCTCATAGATTTTCCTTCATCCGTTTCTCTTTGAACTGGAAGCGCGCTCTCGAATTCTTTTCAGTCACTGGAATTTTAAATGGTTATTTGCTTCTTAGTAAAGGCCACAACCAATTAATGTTAATTGTCATGAAATTAGTTACTAATGTAGGTACCGTGGGCGACACTTAGCCTTGATCTCTCCTTACAAACAGATAATCGATGTTATGGCTGGCTACCGATCCAGTTTCCAAACATGGAAGTGAAAATGTTTTTGTAGTCGATAACTAAACCTTAGTTTTATTTAGCTTAGTTTATATAGTAATTCTAGCGTTGTAGTTCTTAGTAAAATGGTACATAAATCGTTCCAAAAAAGATCTGAAATTTGGCACTTCCTGAAATGATTGCTATTGATTGCAATTTAATGGATGGGAGTAAGTAATGGTTAGGTTAGGAAATCGATACCTTAGCAAATAGAGATGGATGTCGTCGGATTTTCTTATGTCATGGTCGGGTTTACGCACAAAGGGCAGCATACTAGGATGAAACGGAGTTGTGAGATTGGGAGGGGTTGTGAATAGAGGTGCGGGCGCGCAGGCGGTACTATCGGTGGGAGGCAGACAGGCAGCCGTAGCCGCCGGTGATGTAAGATCGGCTCCGGCGGCGGTGATGTCAGCGCGCCCACACCTCGCCTCCGCCTCCCCTCACTGACCTGCGGACTACGGTGCCGCAAAGCCTTCCGTGACTATGAGTTCACATTCTTTAAATAAATTAAGAATAAATCTTTTCTTGTCAGTTGATATGTAGTCACTACGATGAATGCTGCGGTATTGATATTGGATGAACACGACTGAATTACGTCCTGGTATTTGTAATGAAGAGTTCAGTATCTGGCTGCACTGCTACAACAAAAATATCATAATTTTTCTGCCCTTATCCCACTTCACGTGGGGGTCGGCACGACAGGTTTTTTCTCTCCACTTTCCTTTATCATCCGTCATCTCTGTATTCACTCCTTTCGTACCCATATCATCTTTCACACAATCCAGCCATCTTTTCCTTGGTTTATCTTATCAACATACATATCTAAGACTCTTTTCGTTAAATGGCATTCTTATTTCGCATGACATGTCCATACCACGCTAACATATTGCTTTGCTTCTCATCTTTTCAGTAGTCTCGTTCCTTATATTATGCATTCTCGTCACTCCACACATCCATCTCAACATGCTATTTTACCAGCCTGCTCTGAATCTCAGTTGCGTCTTCTCCGACAGGCACAATGTCGTCTGCAAATTGCACCAGGGTGCAGGGTGAGAAACAAATGCGGGCTTAAAGCCGATCCCTGGTATAAGCCTACAGCCACATTGAACCTATCCGTGACGCTAGCTTCAGACTTGACTTGTGTACTGGCTTGACTGTACATAGCCCGAATAAGCTGCAGGTACTTTCCAGGCACTCTTTTTCTCTTTTATAGCCACCACAGAACCTCACGAGGTACCCTGTCGTACGCCTTTTTCAGATCAATGAGCATCATGTGCGTTCATTAAGTTCTTGTGCGCGCGGCGATATTTCTCTCAAAGTTGGCGAAGAGCAAATATGGCGTCCGCTATTGTCCTATGCCTCGGGACTAACCTGTACTGGTTCTGTGATATCTCACTTTTTTCTCTCATTCGTCTCGCTATTACCTTCTCCCAAATTTTCATACTATGTGAAATGAGCTTTATTCCTCGATAGTTATTAGTATAGTAAAAATAGGCGGGCATCCGTGAACTTTTACACCATTCTTCTGGGATCGCCTCATCTTGCAACAGCTTATTGAAAAACTTACAACAACTTATTGCTACAACAAAAATATACCGCAACGAAAACCAATATAAATCAAACTAATACATACAATTGATTGGACGTTGATTCGTTTTAAAGCTCTTATTTCAGCTAACAATAAGGTCAAGTTGGTCAAGATAATAAATAAAGGTGACGCAGTCCACTGGTGACTTGCAAAATTTAGAGCCACACCATCTTATTCAAGAAATTTTAAATTTAAATTAGATCTCAGGATCCGATGGTCATTGGTCGTGTTTAAATGTTAACTGAATCGCTTCATTTATTTATTTGCTGCTGTATTTTTTTGGTATGTGTGCTTGATACGTGGTGTTTGGTTAGTTGCTAGACTTGCTAGTATTTTTAATAAATTTTAATTCCATTCATGAATATGTTGATGAGTTATGTATGCTAAGACTCAGACGTTCTAGGGCTAAGGTTAAAGCGAACTAGTTTATCCCATCCACATCAGACATAAGTATCATCTCCACATGTACTTTTGCATAATTTGTAACTTTTTTTTTCCATTTAGTTCAGAAATGAACATTGCTACCAACAATTTATCAGCAGAGATAAAGTGGCGTTATTCGGTATATGGAGGTGGTAATTTTAACGAACATTGGTCTTCCACTAAATCTTTAGACAGCAAGGACTCGAAAATGAGGGCCATCCAAAGTCTAATAGTAATTTTATGATTCTAACCACATTGATGCTAACATGGTTTTAAAAAGGTGATCTAAAAAGTGAAGTGTACAAAAATGGATACGAGCCTACTCTGACCGAGTGGACAATAAGGTGACGATGGAGGGAGCAGTACTCAGTGTTAACAATAATAACAGATTTAGAACGCATCTGAAGAATGCAGCGAGTGCTATATGCGCTAGGACTCTGCCGAAGCAGAGGCGAAACGAGCCGGCTGCGTCGAGCAGTACCCGCCACCATACATACCCTCGCGCGGCGCCTCCTAAGCGAGCGTCCATCCCTTGCCGCATGGAGCCTCTCGTCTGCAATCCGTCACATCATGCAGCTATCTTTGAACCGCCAGAACCTGTAAAGTACGAGGTAATGGAAGTTCAGATTCCAAGCAAACCGAATGGAACCATAAAGTTGAAAGGAACTTTAGCCCGGTAAGAACACCGATTTGTATTTTAAATGACTGTAGTAAACTTATATTATTATTTTTTTCTTACCTGTCTGCTGACTATGCTGCCTACTGCGCTGTAGGTTGTGAGTTCGATTCGATCCCGGCTGAGAAAAACCACTGGGTGAAATTTCTTTTGTGTCTGGCTGTTGTATTAAATCCTAAGTACGTACGTATTTACTACAAAAAAGTATATAAATAAGTCAGTCATCTGGTTCCCATTGTAAAAGATTTGCTTTGTTAGGGGGCTTGATCATGTTGTGTGGAATATCTGACAATATTTATTTATTTATCCTAGACAGTGTAGACAGGATATACAAGTAGAATAGTTCCCAAAAAGTTAAATACAGCATACAATCCATTTTTTTAGCTGTACCTACCTACTGCTTTGTCACGCTACAAACAAATGATGGAGATAATTATTATGATAAACTGACATTTTATCGTAATACTTTTCCATTAACTACTAAGAAAACTGGATTGGCTGTAAATACTAGTAATCAATCAAATAAAAATAAGTAAGTACTATGAAAATATTATTATTGATTGATAGGACTTCTAATCGATAAAATAAAACAAAGTAAATAAAAACCAAAAAAAGGTACAAAGCTGATACACAAATTTTTATGCATGGTAGAAGAAATCTCACTTATTAGATGTTAGCGGCAGTCTGTCTTGTAGTTGGGTCAACAACATCAGCATGACATCATGGTGACTTGTTTACCCAGGACGTAGTAATTATTACTTATTCAGTGGCGGGGTCGAGGGGTTGAGGTGATGTCGTTAATTACGCCGCTATGCCAATTATTGATTTAATACGATATTTTTTTTCTTACACATTTTATACGAGATAAAGCTAATATAAGAACTAGTAATTGTGAAAAAGCATTGTCTAAAGTTAGGTAATGTAGGCATGTATGACCTCATACTGACTTTATCTCATTATTATTCCTTACTAAGTTATGACGAGTGTATCTGTCTCTATACGGTTCGGTTTCTAGGATACTGTTTTGTACATAAAAGATACAAGTCTGTCATTCTGAAGAAGTTCACTGCTAGACATAGACAATTATGTATCTTTATTCTCCAGCGATTGTCGGTTCTACGAGCTATATGGCCAGCTAGTTACCACTTCCCGCGATCTTTACAATGTCATCGGTCAATCAGTGGGCGACCTTAGCTTAATTGCTAATCAAGTACCTTTATTCTCTAGCGGTTGTCGGTTCTACGAGCGTTCATCCTCGGAGAATCTCGAGTACACACTTGGTACTAAGAGATCGGAGGGGATATCTACCGTGCTTGGGGATTAAAACCGTGATGCTATTTTTTTTAGCTCCATAGAATAGATCGTGTTCGACCGTGTTTCAGTTCCATAGGTCATCACATCACATACAACATGTACCGATTGATTGCAGACTTTCGTCTTTGTAATAATATCTGTGAAGAAAATTTGTGACGACTACAGCACAAGTTCAATGATATAGATCCCTTCATACACCTACAAAAATCGACTTAGAGGAAAATGACGTAATGTTTACTATTAAAATCTATCGAGAAATGACATAATTGAGTTGAGGGCACACGAACTAACAGTTCAACCGCTTTCTATGACGTCAAGCACTGTATTAATGACTACGGAACACCACAATGAACTTCACAGTAATTTTTCAGTATTTTATACCTAACTAGCTGACCCGTGCTCACTTCGTTAGACGGTACAAATCTTAGAATTTTTCGGCTCTTTTGTACTATAATATGTATGTATTATGCATTTATGTACGCAGTATGTATTTTTATATGTGGTAACACAATGAGTAGCTGTCAGTCTTTCTGGGTTTTTAACTGACCACTACCAAATCTATACACCATGAACATGCAACGGCCTTTAACGCGTACTTGAAAGGTATTTCCATACTTCTGCTAGGCATTATGCTGTCTTGGCATTAGTGATTGAATACCTAAATTTCTAACAAATAAAATGGGAGATTATCTGTTAGACAACGACTGCTACTAACCGTTGTGCTACTAACGAATCTTTTTAGAACTGGAACCGGATAAAATAGTATAAGAACTTAATGACTTTTTAGTTTTTGTTACAAAATATCGTTAGTAGGTTCAAAGAAGGTTCAAAGTTTTTAAATGGTTCAACACAAACGGTTCTAATAAATTAGAAGTTGCAAGAAAACGAATATATAGGTTTCATTAAAAAGGAACAAAGCATCATTATTTTAAATAATAAGCGTTCATTATGATATCTAATTTGGCAAACATGACCTCACACATAGCAGTCGACCAAAATAACAGAGTCGTAGACCGTTATCCACCAGGAAATAGAGCGAGACCATTTTCGATCACGGACGTAGGATTTGATGTTAGAAGTTAATAACCACGTCAATCATCTCTTTGTTTTGATACATAATGCGCAATCGGCTGATGGTAAATGCCAAATGCACGTTCGAGCTGCGAACATAATCGAATACGAATGGAGTTAATGCACTCGAGTATTTATAAGCGTTCGTGCGAGTGAAAACGCAAAAGCGAGTCTCATTCGCACACCATGATGTCATGGTGTATTTTTGTAGGCACTCGAATGGCTGGGTCGCACGCGCTTTTCGTTTGTAGTACAGGCGGTGTTATCGATACAATGATGTGTGATGCGATGTTCTTGTTAGCTGTGGAAATTAATGAGCGGAGCTTATCGAACTCTGCGCTCACGTATGCCCAATACAAAGATTATTATTCCTTAGGATATTCACTTCCTCCATCACATTTACAGACCTAAACCATTATTTTGGAAATAATAATTAAATAATTGTAAATATTTTGTTTTAACGGTATTCCAATTTTTTCTTTTACTGGAGATCAGTTATCGGTACTCAATAAAGAGCTAAACATGAAAACCGTTATTTAAACAAACACATACTTTTTTAGCAGCCGCCCGCTTAGTGGAGGTGATTTTGCTAACATCAATATTTAGGCGCTTTACTATGACAAAATGTAAAACACTTTTTCCAAGGCTTTTTTGATATTTACCACACGGTTCTTGTA
This sequence comes from Electrophaes corylata, assembly GCA_947095575.1. Taxonomy (NCBI): domain Eukaryota; kingdom Metazoa; phylum Arthropoda; class Insecta; order Lepidoptera; family Geometridae; genus Electrophaes; species Electrophaes corylata. Next base: position 7,959,099 of record OX352703.1, read on the forward strand.
ATTTTTTGGAACAATAAGTGGATTACCTATATGTTAATTTAAGTTACAAACTGTATTATAGAGGTCCAGTAGTTAAAGCACGCTAAAGCGTGATTAAACCACAAACAACCAAATATCTAAAATTTCGCATTACAATATTAGTTTCATGTTTATCTGGATTGGACATTGCATAACATTGCATGCATCCTATTAACATGGAATACCTACAAATTGTAATGTAATTCATCCACAACAATATCATAGTTTTTTCCAGTGTTATTGTATAACATTTACGCAAACAATACTTCCCCTGTAACTATAGACCTCCAGAAAATTAAGGAAAACCAGCTGTTTGCTGCTTTGTCATGTATCTTTCCCAGAAGTCCCTAACACTGGTTCAAGACCAAAATTTGAACCAAATGAACAGTCACACACATCGCTTAATGTCTTCCGGTTTCTCAGTTGTTTAAAACTTCAACAAATCATTATTCTTAATTTTGAATCACTACTGCCAGGCTGATATCATCACTCATTTGGAAAGAACAATGTACTTTTAGGATTGTGCACCGTTGTAATTTTAGCTGAGTAATAAATATTGACGGACATTTCACACAGCGAAATCTAGGCTTTAACTAAAGAAAGTTTGTACCAGACAACTGATAGAATACAATACAATACATTATGTACTTTTTGAAGTAATAATTAACCGAGCGTGCGAAGCTAGCCCAGGGCTTAGGCTGCAGAGAGCGAAGACAAAATTTGCTGTTTCTTAGTACTCCTATACAGGTCGTATTTTACAACCGATCTGGACGAAACTTGGTATACGGGTTTTACGACCAAGTATATATAGAACTTTTTTATCGTCGGGGATTTTTGATTAGAGGGGCGATGGTCTCTTTTATTTGAAAGGTAGTAAATTTAACTTAGTCTTATCAAAATTAAATAAATAAAATTAAATCTTTAATAAGCAGTAAAATAAAGTTCATTGCTCACTTTTACAGTTCTACTAAAAAAAAAGTGATTGCGAAGTCTACTGTTCGTGGAACTTATTAGTAAATATTGCAATTGTACTTAAATGTCTGCGGGTAAATTTATTTCCTACCACATTCTACCTAACAAAATTTGATAGATCATTCTGTTTGAGCAATACCATTATAATATACCATTGGTATGTTTTCCATATCTGCTGATCTATAGAGTACCGTTTAGTCACACACCTAATCTTTGTGTATGATTGAAGGGAATAGGTAGCTGACTGACTCTTGGACTTACTGATATGACTAACCAGCAGTCAGTTATGAGTAGGATTTTTCTAGAAATATTATTACTCTGGAATTATTTGTCTTGTTGTTTGGCTAGATACGGAATCTTTGACACATTCGAAAGAAAACGAACCATACGCTTTATCCGGAACACTGCAACCCTGTTTGGCGGTAGAAATAGGCATGATGGTAGTACTTCCCCTGACGAACCCCTTCATTTGGCTTACCTTAATAAATATACAAACGTCATCATCAACTTCCTACCATCGTGTGGGGTCGGCGGCCCGCCACAACATGTTTTTGCTCTCCATTTCATCATTTGCATCTTGATTGGTTTCACAGCTTAGTGGCCAGTTCAATTTAAAAGAGATCGTTTTAAAAATAATACCTAGATTAAGATATCTATTATCCGGTTCCTATAATACAAGCTTTGTTTAGTTCAGAGCTAGATGGTCGGGCGCGGATTGAATGCGGATGTATTCTGTTGAATTAATATGGACGACAACCGACAACACAAAACACGTGCGCGGGTCGGGCGCCTTCTTCTTATCAATTCAACGAATACATTGCACTAGCGCCAGACCCGCGCTCGACCGGCATCTGTCCTCTGTGTGTGTTGCACTTTATATTTATGTATTTTTATGCATCAATGTTCATATATAACACTTATCTTTACATGACAATCTTCCATTCGCGTGACATGCCACGCTATTCTATTGCTTCACATCTTTTCAGTCACTGCTGCCACCTAAACTCCTTCAATCCATCTTAATATTCACAGCTTCCTGCATGTTCTTTCATTCGTCCCTATGGTGGCCCAACTTTGATCTATACCAATAGCATGTTTGGGATAGGATCAATTCGATATCAAGTACGTTCTTATCCTTAGTTAAAGGTTATCAGTGAGTTCAAGATCGAGAAGTGCCATTTCTCACTTTACTGACGCTGACGTCACGATATGCCTCATCCAATTAGATTCAACAAATAACTGAATATCAATAGTACGTACTTAATTAATAACATACTGTTTGCGAAGCACTTCAACATTTACGTGCATGTGTGTAGAAGCGTCTGTGTTTTATAGTTTTCAAATTATGAATATATTCATTAAATTCTGGTTCGCAATGTGCTGTGCTTTCTCAATAAACGCTTTGACAGTAAACAAGTGCAGAAACTGTGATTATCGCTATATCATTCTATCTACATTCTGCAAGTAAGCGAAAGTTTTATGAATGGTCATCATGGTATGATGAAGTTCATTCTGTTTACTGTCTTCTTTCACGTGGGAATTACTTATCGTCGGCGCGTTCATAAAGTTATTTGACTCTGTGTTTGTCTAACCTTTAGGAATGTGATTTAGTCTACCTCGACTGTGAAACGTTACGTTTGCAGTTTTGAACGGAAGCATTATAAATGAGGTGCAATAAGACATCACATTATGTAAACACTACTTACGTATAGGTAATTTCGTACTTAAGTTCGATTAAATTTTTTTTTTATTATTTATAGTTACTTATTACGTTATTATTATGCTTAGCGAAGCACTTTGTCTAAATGAAACTAAAAACATTAAAATGTTTTGTGACGTCAACGGACAATGTAATTTTATATTATGGAAGAACTTCTTTACCGATGTATAGATGATGCTGTGTGGATCGTCCGGCATTATTTTTTTTTTTTTTTTTTATAGTTTACTTTTTTTAACTGGGACGGTATGGAGAAATCATAAACCATAGGACATCTAAGGAAACTGTTTTGGGACTATCAAATCTTTATTTTGCAAAAACAATTTTGGATATGTGTATACCTACATTTTTTGGTTAATCGTGAGTTGTCCAAAGAAATTACAAATGACCAATATTGTTACTTTTTTGAATGTAGATTGAATCAGTTTTATGTAAAGAATTTTGCACTGCTACGACGTTAAAAAGGAAACATAGTTAATTATTTTAACAAATTTGAGTTTCTCTATGTACATAATCATAAAAACCCTTATCGACTGGCTTAATATATTTTTTGGGACCGGACGAATCCACGTGACATCTAGTTAATAAACAAAATATTTATTTATAACCACTGATTTGTAAAAAAAACTGTGGATGCAGTTCAAAATATTTCTAAAAGTTAAACCTAGTTTAACGTAATAAGTACGTTTTTCTGTAGTACAATGGTAAGCACAACAATAACAAGCGTTTACCGGTCTCGTATCAAAAGTCCGCCTGTATACGTGTAAGTGAAGTATTTCTTATTGTAGGTAAGGTAACCCTCCGATTAGAATTTAGGTGGGCGTCTAATGATATAAAGGGTTGGTGCTATCTAAGTTTTTCATTTCTGAATGAGTGTTTGAAAAGTAGACATCACTGTGCACTGTCTGTATTGTAGTGATTTTTATATATAATTTTTTGTCGTGTTTAGTCATCGCTGTAATTTATATATGTGAGTATTTAATGTATATATGAGTATTTCTGTATAAATATATAAATAAGTTGACATTAAAAATAATGTTTGCTTTTATATTTGTAACCATAGGAAATGTTGGTAAATATGTAACGCTGAATCACACTATTTGTGAATTTACTTATTAAACATTCATGTTAATGGTTTACCTCGACTTTAGAACTAACCTGAACGTGTTATAACAATCTAATTATTTCAGTAATCTTGGCTCTGTGCATTTTAAAACGTTTCATAGCTAATTAATTACAAAAATAATCTCACAAATTACAAAATCTAGACTTTGAAGAGTTTTCGATATCTATCATATCCTAGCATATTGCATCTATAATGACCACTTTTTTAGTACAAATTATCAGATTGTGATGATCGGTGGATGGAAAAGGCTCAATATCGTTCTTCCTAAAAGCGGATAGGGGTTACCCAAGTCCAGTAGTGGACTTCAACAGGCTGTTGATGATGATAATTGTCAAGTTGTGAAATAATTTATTTTCAAGTATACCTTAGGTATTGTTGCAATTCTGAAGTGGTCTACTCAGAGGCGTTAGTGCATCAATGATTTTTTCGACACACTCTTGATTTGAAGTATAAATCTTGAATAGCAATGAGGGAATTTCTAATAATGTTCTACCGTGCATGGAGAGATTAGTCTAGTGGTGATTGGTGGTACAACCTGGTGCTTGAAGGTGTATTGGTGACTTGCAACTGTTGTATTATATAGTGCTTGCCTGCTCTTAAAGAAATCACAAAATTTTTATATCGACGGAAGATATTCGTCGGATGGGATTAAACTCCGATGGCGCAGGTGGTTAACACGTCCCCATATCAAGGGGAAAGTTGTGGGCTTAAATTCTATTCGGTGCATAATCTTTGTATGTAACAAAAACTGTGTCCGATTCTAAAGAGTGTGATAAGGGTGACCAAAAAACCATAATCCCTTTTTGTAATAACCAATTCGAACCAATAAAAAATACCACATATTTCATCTCGATTTGGGCGATTTTCCACAAACTCTTCTCTTGAACATAGAAATCGTCACGCCAACGTCTTTTCGCTAACTATATCGGGACGAGACTACTGGTCGTCGCCTTCCGACCTTAGGTCTATGCCCGGGTGGAGTTTATACCATATAATTCTTTAGCAGATAAATAATAATTGGTATTGTGTGTTGTTGCAGGGAGGTGGCGAACGCCTGGGAGTGCCGCGTTGGCCAACCCAGCGATCCGGCCTCCGCCGACAGAGTGCAGAGCCTCTTCAACGACATCGAACTATATCCTACTAAGACCCAGGGTAAGCATTATTTATAAGTATGATAGCTAGCACAAAAATAATAATATGTATTTGTGAGCATGAAGTTATAACTTTTGGAAGTCTCACCATGGAGTTAAGTTGTTTTGAATTGTCAACTCCAAAAAATAAATTAAAAATAACCGCTGATAATAAAACTTTGTAAATCTTTTTATTACTAGAAAAGAGCTGATGATATTCAAACAGCTGCACACATTTTTTTGAATCATAGCTAAAAACACTCGTGATCAAGTCACTTTTCAAACAAAAAACGAAATGAAAATCGGTTTATCCTTAGAGCTACGACATTATGCCACGGACAGATATATACACACAGTATACACGTTAATCTTATAACAACCCTCTATTCACGCCTGAGGGTTACTAGGTAGACGTTTCGGTAAGACACGGGACTAATTTGTAGTTTCAAATATTGATTCTATCTCGTAACAATATATCCAATGTTATGCAAGTGAATAAAGATTTTAAAATTTTTATCTCCTTAAACTCGCGTTACAAATTTACGATTAGTGCTAAAAGTTACCTATTATTAGAAGAGTTATTTTGTACTCTGAAATAAAACACGTATCTTCGCTACATAGGTAACATAATTCTTTCATAATAGTTGACCTTGTAAAATTACTCGTATATTCATTGTACAAGTGTTGTCGAGCTAATGAGTGACAATATTATGATTGACACACGTGTTTTTTGAAAATTTACTCAATCTCTCAATTGTTTTTGTGAGCCTTTGAATGCCGTTACGTAGCCTTTGATATAATCAAAGCATTCATCGTCATCAGCCTTAATTAGTCCATGTTGGATCTATGTCCATATCCTCAACTTTTCTCTATTCTATATTATACCTCGCTTCTAGTTGGGGAGTTTAACCATGGTTACCATGCTTAGCAGGTGGATTGGTCGCAGTGTCGGTATTTTTTTTTATGTGACTTGCTGATGGAACAAGTAGATGGTCCACCTGGTGTTAAGTGGTTACCATTACCTATAACAAAGCATTGCAGGTCACGCTCATTAACGTGCCCTACAATGCACTACTCTGCAATCAACCTGAGGCATACAGGTGTTAAACCTATATATCAAAAAATCTGGCTAAGTTCGAGTCGGACTCACGCACGAAGGGTTCCGTACCATTATCTACATATAGTAAAAACGACAAAAAAATCACGTTTGTTGTATGAAAACCCCCTTAAATATCTGTTTTATTCTGGTTTTAAGTATTTTTTGTTATAGCGACAATAGAAATACATCATCTTTGAATTTCAACTCTCTAATTATCACGGTTCATGAAATACAGCCAGGTGATAGACGGACAGACAGACAACGGAGTCTTAGTAATGGGGTCCCGTTTTGCCCTTTGGGTACATACAATGTTTTAACTTTAACAGTAACAAAGTTACTTTAACAGATTTTCTGTCAGCGATAATCTTATTGAATGAGCTATAACTGATGGCGTCATGGTATAGGCTGAATCAACGAAACGTTATGTCAATAAACCATTAAAATTTTATTGTAGTTCCGCATTTCGCAAACATAAACCACAATAATTATTATGAATTGATGCAATGGTGTGACGTGTAACTGATAGGGCTTGGCCTAGGAACTGGTTTACCCGTACTGTCAAAGCAAAGCTTGATTTTGTGTACTTTATACCTTTTTATTCTAGTCTTCTGACACTTACGGCACATAGCGGCACAATATCAACGAAATACAACATGGTAACAGACTTATCGACCATTTTGGCGTGGAGGTGGAACCCTCAGCAGCATCATTATCAGCCTAAAGAAGTCCACTGCTCGACATAGGCCTCCCATCATCCCATCCCATATATGGGCTCTTTCCGTCTACTACTAGTTTATTAAGTGATAGTACGGCTTAAAATCTTCTGAAACACCGATAATACGATTGTGGTTTTGAATTTTTTATAGGGTAACCACTAATTATCAGTGGAGCGACTGCGAAACCGGAAGAGTACCTAATGCCAATCAAAAATCTGATTGCAGCATGCTTATTTCATCATTTATTATTAAAAAAAATTAGCACTTAAATAACCGTCCAAACAAACAATCCGGTCTGTCCCTTATAAACTTCGTTGTATTTGTAAAGAGTATATGGGTACAACATTACTTGTAAGTTTAGATTAGTTTATTGTCTGGAAGAAATCGCTACCCGCGATAAGTCCGCCGATTGTAGGACGTATCCTTTTGTACTCTAATTAATTTTTTTGTATTACTTATAAGTTATGTCCTCAATAAAGTTTACTTATTATTATTATTAGGTATGTAACTGAAACACGAAAAACTATTAAACTATGGGCTGTGGGAACTTTGAGAACTTGTTTCAGTTCCAAAATTAATATATTTTATATTAATTGATAATTCGATGTTCACTGTACTATAATGTGTTTCTCGAGATTATTATCAATTTAATGACACATACCTATTACTGTGGAGACTATAATATTGACTGCTCAACCGTGAAACACGCCTTAATAGCTGAGATCGTTCGATTTTAAAGTCCTGAAGGTAGTTATCTTACCTACTTATCGGTCGGCATTGATATTATCTTTTTTATGAGATCACTGCGTAAATAATATGTTCATTTACCTACCTATTGTCTTAGATGACTAAACACCACAAGATTTTTTATGATGACAATATTTTGAAGCACACTCTTATCTAGTTAGATGCGTATTTGATCTTATCGCACTTATTGCCACTTATATTGCACTGTGGTGGTCCTGGCCTAGTATAGGATTCCTGATTTACCGCCGGTAGATGTCGTAAGGAGCGTCTAAGGGAAGGAAACTCACTGGGAATGGGCATCAGCATTGTCTGAGTACACATCACCAACAATGCGGGCACCAATTCGCCTCGCAAGAGCGACATGTAACGTATGGACACTGAATATATCCAGCAGTGGACTTTTTCAAAATAATTATTATGACTTATCGCTATTACACATTTATTATCACTAAAAGATGCTGTAGTCTGTAAGTGCCTATCTATACCCATTTTGCTAAGAGGGTAGAGTACTTACATTAGGGTATATTGTGGTAACGTATAGGTAAGTACTCACTCAGCAAAAATGCACCATTTAGTAGTACCTTCTGTCCAGGCCTAGCTCTAGGTGGGTGGATACGTTAATTACCAACGAGTAGTGTAAATCACCGTAACAAATCTCTTGATTTGTAACTTGCACGTGGACAGGACATCTGGTGAGCGGCAATTTTATCTCAAAGGTACAAAATAACGATGCCACTTAACATCTGTCGTATAAAACAATTTAAACGCGTGCAATGTTGTGGGATGTCCCCTCTGTTTGTATAAACCTACGTTCCAACTGACGCGCTGAAGTGATTGAAAAATACCGCAGACATACTTCCAATTTACAACCAGGGATAGTTTTTTATTTATTTTAATTTTGTTTATTGCAGTAATTATAGAAGGTTAAAAGTATATCCAAACTATTTAATTTAAACATTAAAAATTACGAATAACATGAAGGCGATATGGTGATGCTTATGAGTTTTGTAGTGTTGGCGCGCTATTTGCATGTTGAGTTTACTATGGTGGTCCCTTTATGTCTTCCGTCTATTTCCAAAGGCTATGTCAATTCCGCGACACGTCACGGTAGTGTAAAAAATAAAAATTTTTGACGCGTTAGTGTGGCTGTAGCTTAAAACATATAAACACTATGAGTAACTGAATAACTCCTACGGCCTCTACGGCATCTGAAACATCTAAATTCCTCAAAAATAAATGAATTTGTAAATTCTCAAATGGTCCAACCATTTCTAGAGGCATTTCCATTACACTCGTAATACGTGTGTAATGGAAATGCCTAGTAATTGGACTTAATTTCAATCCCCCAAAAAAGTCGAAACAGAAGAAACCTTTTCACATAGAGCTCTACTGCTTCGAAAACTACTAAAGTAGCAAGTGAACGCCTGTCCATATAGTAATAATGCATTTTAATAGGTCGTGTAACGTTTTTATTTACCTATCGCCTAACCGCTATCAATACGATATGTTTGAACTCGGTTCATTTAATTAAATCGTGATAGGTGTATAACATTACGTCACCTTGAAGCTAATGTTCAGTAACAAGGAAAGGTTTAAGTAGATGATCTCAACGTTTTTGTTTGTGTTATGATGTTATATCGATCAATTAAATTTTCCATCAAACGTTTATTATTTCAATTATTATAAAAACTGCACCAATTGGATACCGATCTTTGTTTTTTCAAAATAAAAACGAAGTATATAATAGTTAGGTAAGTACCTCTTATTTTAATAAATAAGTTCACTAATGGAACAGATAATCACGATCACAAAACTTGTAGGATATACATTATCTTTAAATACACGGACTAAGTAAATGTGTATATTGTTGGCATTTAATTCTAGTTGATCTGTAGCGCTGGCTATTATTTGCATTGCATCTTAGTTTCGCCACTGTTGGTAGGTAGATTGACTTTGATAAGAAGCATGAGAAAAAGGCTTTTAATCCGAGTATAGTGGTGGTTTTATGTTAATAATGTGTAATGTTGGAAGCTCCTGGATTTAGAAAATGCAAAAGCTGTCCATCCTACACAGTTTTTATAATTTGTGAAGTTGAAAATTGGTGCGGTGCTGTTTACATGGTCAACAGTATTTTGAGTTATATTTTCGATGCTACGATCGAAAACAAGATGCATCTATGTATAATAAAAAATATATATTATGTATGTAATGTATTATAAGTCTGTCAATCATCTAGTACCCATAACAAAAGCTCTGCTTAGCTTGAGGCTAGATGACGTTGTGTGGGTTGTCCAGCATTATTATTGTTATTATTATTATCTCTTGCATATTAAACTGGATTCATGTTTTTCATTTATGTAAAGATATTTAAATTTATTTGAATTAGAATGTGAGATTTTCAGTTGGAGCGCACAGGTATTTTAATACGTATACATAGTATGTTAGGTAGGTGTCATTGTACTTGTACTTGCCATATTCTGGCAGATTTACGGTTGGAGTTTCAACATGAGAAGCATTTGTCATTATGACTCGTTTTCCGGAAATAACGATGAGTCGAGTCGGCTTGACATTAAAGAATAATTGAAATGGTAGGTCCCTTTATGTCCTTATTGCTTTAATAGCTGGCGTAATCGATATTTTCTAATTAGGTAAGTATTATAACGTTGCGTAGTACAATTACCGATAGATATCCACTATTGTTGGCAGGTGGTACACGTATGTATGATCTCACCGTCATTGCTCACTGATGACCAATTACCACCGAATGAGTTCATGACTCGTATTTTATTACCCATGCCCAATGTTTAGGCCGTTCACGTCCGTGGTGCCGAACTGGGAGCTTTGCGTGCAGCTATTTGCTTACGAATTACGAAGTCGAACCTTTTTTTTATTTGATATATTCTTAGAAATACCAGATCTCAGCCCACCTCATGTTAAGTGGTTACCATCACCTATTACAAATGTGACCTGCGTAATCCGGTCACATTCATTGAGAACGTGACTTACGATGCACTGCTCTCCATCCATCACCCTGAGGCATACAGGTGTTAGGGCTCATGTGCCTGTAGTCTTCAATGTATCTTTGAAAGAAACATAAAATTGACTTTACTGAACTTTGTATAATTTTTTTAACTCCTTTTAAAAATTATGCTCGGACTGTCTGTCCGAACAACCCCGATTCGTCCATGTCGTTTAAGATATCGTCGTTTGCTTCTGTCGCTTGACTAAATATAAATGATTACATAGCCTACAAAGAGGCAAGGATAATAAACTAATGTTATTGTTCTTTTTTGCACATTAGCAATCTAGTACGTGCATAAAGTAGTAAGTACTAGTGTGACTCGTTTAAGTGGATAATTGCCTTTGTTATCCTCGCGGATTAACTCTTAAGCATCACTCGCCAAGTAATTACTGCGTACTGGAATACATCATGCTCTATTAGGTATAAGGATGGCAAAGATAGGTAGTTGTATCTGCAGAAAGTACACGCAAATGATCACCCTGTGTTGCGTAATTATAGAGGTGATCAAAATATTTACTTCGCAAGCTTCAAATTGGTTTTGCGGCCGCAACGCAATAAGCAGATGCTATTGCATTCTATTCTAACGTACTGTATCTATGTATGGTTGTTACACAGTATTTTGAAACTTGAGTCATAGTTATATGTAAACTGAGAGCAGTTAAACAGGTTTATTAGGGAGGGTTAACGCGATTTGTTTAGGTTTGTGAGCGCTTGAACGGAATCGGGATCGGAGTACAACTGGATGACTGTTTGTTTACTGAATTTCTAGAAGAAGCTGGAATTTCTAGAAGAAAGCTGCGACTCATACACATTGTAGTGCTGTACTTTATGTTTTATTTGTTAGCTAGGTAGATACTTCATAGACGAAATAAAAAACCGCAAACATTAAGAACCACAAAACTTTTCCTGAGACTATATAAAACATTTTTTTTTGCAATACTGCCACTTCTATATTAAATTACGTACTATCTACTTTGTCAATTCCTTGATAGCTTTTAATATATACTACTAAATTATTATCAATTATGTCTTGCATGACATCAGACACATTCCTGTCTACCTGGACCTTTAAAGCGTTGTGGGGTGCACCAACGCGTTCAAGCGTTCGCGACTGCGTTCATTTCTGTGTAATAATTTTGTAGGGCCCTTTTTACTGGTCCTGTCATTACCTACAAACAACTGATCGCCATCGTGCACGCCACCGCGGACGCACGTTGGCCGTTGGTATGGCCTTCGCTTAAAAGCTATAGCAATCTCAGTAACCAACAATGCCAAGAATGCGGAATTATCTTGTTACCTTTATAATGTGCTTTAGGGCTCAATTTGTCGATGTTTATCTTAACGATGCTATTTTGTTTTAGTGTTCGAAATGCTGGTATGCGCGCGGCAGTGTGCGCGGCGAAAGTCGCTCACGCTCACATTCGGGGAGTTCTGCGTGTTCGCTGCCGAACTGAGGAGGTGCTCGAGGCAAGCTAGGCAGTAAGTTTATAATATTGCTAATGCTCATACGAATTACAAAGCTAATCTTTAGTAAAAAGAAAATATACCCACGGTAGAATACCTGTAAGTATATTATACATCTCCTCAAATCTTTTACCTCTCTTACCTCAGAATGTCTAACGGGATAGACAGAGGCGAGACCAAACATTACATTTGGCATAGGTCCACATTTTACCACTTTTAAGCTAGACAACAGAAGAATTAAAACGTATGGTACTTGCACGCACTACATAACTCACGCAAGATAGAATAAATTGTTATCGGTAGACACTGTGGTACATTAATAAAAAATAAGGAACCATAGATTGACGTAAACTATAAAATATAGATAAAATCTAGTAAAATAGAGATAGACCAAAAGAAGATGTATTGTGTGAAGTGAATGATGACATGGCTCAAAAAGTCATCTTGGTGCTCACATTTAAGCTCAGTGGAAGAAAAATCCTTTTGTACCGACATCGACATCTCTAACGTGTCATGAGTGACATGACTAATGACACGCTTGTTATAAAGACATGAAGTTGATAGTAAAGTTAATTAAAATGGAAAAGTTTTATGTCACCTCAAGTTACTGGCGGCGATACTGGCTGGTGACGATGTGGCGCGGCGGGCGAATGTCCGCCTGCGACGCAGGAGGTTGCGTGTTTGATTCCCGCATTAGGATAAATGTTTGTACGATCTGCAAATATTTATTCCGGGTGTTCTGGGTATTTTCTGTATGATAAAAATATCTATGTATGTAATGTATTGTATTAAGTATATCTGTCATCTGGTACCCATAACACAAGCTCTGCCTATCTTGGGGCTAGCTGATGCTGTGTGAATTGTCCAGCATTATTATTATCATAAAGGGTTTTTTTTCTTAAAATATACGTAAGTACTTTGGTAATAATGAATATTATTATTATTACTCGAGGGACTGGCCCGGCCACGTCTATCGCTTATTGAAAGAACTCTGACAAGAACAACAGGATGGATTTCTAAGGCTCCGTTTAGATGAGGAAAGTTTTGAGGACGAGAATATGCATGCTATCATCGAATACAGAATCTCCAGGCAATCTCACACGTACGAGTTGTTTACACAATGCAAGTTTATTATTTCCTTTCGATAATCGTATCTTTTTCATAGAAAGAAGTGTAAAAAAACCTGTTGTGCCGATCCCACTTAGCGTGGGATGAGAGAAGGAAGATGATTATAGTTTTGCAGTAATAAATTGACATTGGTTTCACTATCGCGTAACTGAAAGGCAGCGGGTCATCCGCTGCTTTGTTAGAACGCTGTGTAATGTAAGTTAGTCACAGTTTCGTTGGAACTCGACTAAACATCCAAGCAGGTACCTAATTATCCCCTGACCTCAATATCCTTCCGCAACATGACTGGCATGTTCCGGATTCCATAACTTTTCTTTTTTAATATTCTCTGCACAAATGAGATACGTAAATGACTCAAGCGCATAGTTACCTTGCAGAATAAATATTTATACAATTATTCACCTTCAGTGTAACAACTAACGTGACCCTATTATCTTTGAGTGTATTCAACTGTGTTTCCCTTATCGTAATTATTAGAGAAGTCGAAACCCTGACTGTGCCCTAACTTAACGAGCAGGGAGAAAATCCGTGTCGTCTGCTATAGTGTAGTGCTCTTGTCACTTCTATAAAATATGTATAGGACCGATAATAGGCTTCTGACGCGTCGCGTCACGCGGTTCGGGTATAATGTGATTCTGCCTTTAGTTGCCCTTCCGATGTTGAGTTCCTTCCTTGACTAAACTGGAAGCTATAATTTGCAAAAAAAAACCATATTAGCTTTGTTATGCAGAAAACTGGATTTTTATTAAATAAATATTTTGTGAACATTTTTAGACAGTATCAAGTTTAGTAAAATTACCTTGGTTTGAAGCACAGATAATTGATTGGACGGTCTGTGGTATAAAGCCATAATAAAGCAATGTCAAACACTAACAATTTAAAATGAAATAGGTAGTTTTATTCTTCACGTAAACTGTGCAAAGTGTGCACATTTTTGGAACAATGTAGAACTTTAAGGTCATGAGTTCATGAGAGGAATTACGTCAACTTTACTGTAAGTTATAGTCAAGTCAAATACGACGAGATTCAAGTTATGTGTGAAAGATAAAATAAAATAAACTAGTAATGCAGGTTTTATTAAATCATGTTGATATAATATTTTATTTTATAAGATTTTTTGCAGGACAAGTAAACTACTAAGCAATGTGTTAACAAAGTCTATAATATTTATTCTATTCGATTAAAGTCGTGTCACTGACAAAAGTGTAAAAGTGGGTACTAACAATTTAAGTTAGCCTATATTCTCTTCTAGTTTTGATCTCTCATTCAATGCCTATTTTTTTTTATTTTATAAAGAAATAGCAATTTGGGTTAGCAGATTTTCTTCAAATACAGTTGAGAACTTTGGTCAAAAGTTTCAGATACTTGAACTTTACAAAAAACTGTTATTCGTTATTTTTATATATCTTTAATTCTTTAATTCTTTATTGCACACATAAAATTACATAGGAAAAAAAAAAACAAATAGAGGACATGTACAAAGGCGAGCTTAACCCTGACAAGAGTTCTCTTACAGCAAACCTTTAATATCTATTAGTATTTATGTTAATTTGACTAGCATTAACAATAGGTATGGTAATTATGGTATATGATTGACTAAATTATGTAATCGTTTATTTAAGCCACATCAAGATCTGGAGAGCAGTATATTTTACGACATTATGAAAAACAGATTAGCCATTTAAACACCAAGTTTATGAAATGACTCACAGGAAGGGCATACGTTGATTGATTGTATTTCTGTCGCGTGTCTGTGAACTCAATGTTCTTTTTCACGGTGCATTCAGTATAATTTTAACGGTGACGTAAAAACTGATCAGTCGCCGTTTACCCGGTCTTGAACCGACAAGGAGGCTGCCGCTGACGCGTGCGTTGACCCTTGAATGCCAAACAATGAGATATTTGTCATGCACTGAATCACTACGCACTACGAGTACACACGAAACTAACCACTTGCAAATTTGCCCCTCGTGTAATTTATCTGCAGGCGTCCTATTGCATCGCAACTAATTAGAGATTTTTTTTGTTCGCAGGACATCAAATAAGCCCGAATCGCCAGTGTGGAACATCGATAAGGAACCTCGCGATAAAGATCTTTGCAAACATGTGAACGGTAAGATTTGCTCATGCTTTGCCCATTCGTCCATTTGCCCAGATTGACCTTCCGAGTCGACATGGCTGTCAAATTGGCTATAAACTTTTTATTGCCTCTAAATGCGATGTCTGTGTGGAACGCATGGTCATAAATTTTCAAAGTTCGTATATTTCTCTGTTGTCTGTGGACGTAGAAGTGTGTATTGCGGAAGGTCGTCCCGAAAACATAGTGCCGCGATCGAACAAATCGTGACTAACTTTCCGCACGGTACTAATCCACAAATACACATCGGTAGTCCCTCACTAGCCTACACTTCGATATTATGTATACGTGTAGATGATAAAGTTCACTGTCGCTGTTCACTTCCCACGCATCGTCTGCCATCGTCCACGTTGTTCTTGGTATTTTAGCACCTTTCATTGAAAACTACTCGTTGAGTTCTAACATGGCTATCGAACTTCCAATAGGAAGTAATTGTGAGTAATATCTCGAAAGGAATAATAATTCCTTTCGAGATATTACTCACAATGCTTCTCGTCTATTTTTATTCCATTCAGTATTAGAAGATAAATACAAATTATAAAAATAATAAATAGTAATACGGCTTGAGCTCTCCAGTAACGATAGATATCCCCTCCGATCACTTAAGTTCCAAACCAAGTACCCACGCAAAATTTATTGAGTAAGTATGTCTAAGTAGGCAGTCAGTAAATATTACTTTTGGCACTTAAATAATTACCCACATTTTGCAGTTAGTAGTTGGTATTCCATACGTGACATGACAGGTCACTATTATTTATCTTACGAAAGCTTTCATATGAAATCAGTGTTAAATTATTGATCATTCGTAATTGACGATACCTTTCATCATCTTCTACAACAAAGTGATCAATTAACTTGTAAAGTTTTTCTTTAGGTTGCTTTCGTATACGCTGTTTATCAGACTGACGTTATTGATCGTGTACTTATCATTCGCAAGCTTATCAGTCTGTTTCATTTCGCCAAGCTGCATTACACTTATTACTTACACCTTTATAGATATGTAGATTACATACCAGTTATTAGATTTTAGACTTATGTTCACCAACATGTCCACCGGCCTATCAACGTGGTCTCATTAAGTCGGCGCAAATCGGTGGAAAGCACAGTAAAACATTTTAGATATATCAATGTAAATGAGTCACTTTTATCGTAATCAACCTAAATAATATATAAATTGCTCGTAATGCTCGAAAACCGATATTTAAGCCCCTTTGTACATCGTAAGGGACTTCCACATACTTACCATTAAAATGTATTCTTTACTAGCTGACCCCGCGAACTTCGTTCCGCGTTATTTTTATTTACTTATTATCCAATTCCGGACGAAGATAAATCCAAAAACACAAAAATCATAAAATTTGGTCCAGCCGTTCTTGAGTTATAAGTGGTACTAACACGACTGACTTTTATATATAGATTTCGATTAGATAAGATAAAATATACGTTACAAATTTTAAATTCTCTAGCTTTCTGTCTACCGATGTGCGCTGATCCTAAGGATTAGTACTAGTAGGTACTTATTTTACCTATTATCTATAGTACATGATTGATGATGTAGGTGTATATTTATATTTTAATTGTTCTATCTTTACGTTATACTATAAAATCTTTCCAGTGCATGTAGATATATTATTATGTTTACTCAAAGAGATTTATGCACTGAGATGGGAGTGGCTGGGACTTTGATACGTCGGATTTACGTCAATCTCCCGACTTATCTGACTAACAAGTAGGTATCCAAATAGAAGTCACCTAATATTTGATAGTCAAATAATTCACTGTTTATATTGGTTTTATAGTTGCATTGAAATATAACGCGGTTACAACAAAGGATCTTTTTTAGTCTTACCTTCTGTTATCCGCAATAAGTTGGTGATACCGTTTCCAGTCCAGACGCAGCAGTCTTTTCCACCTCATTATTTTACAAAACTATATTATTAAAGACTAGAAAATCGTAAGTTATTATCATACAAACTGTACCCGTTTAGGGGTTGAATTTCAGGAATCCCTTTTATGAGTACACCTCTATGCACCAAGACGAATTTACCCTGAAAATGTAGTCTCTACGACCAGTAGTTTAGGCTGTGTGTTATCTATAATAATATAATTCTTATAATTGGTATAAATTAGGTACCTATAAAGCCAAGGAATCAGGCAAGGATAAAGACAAATAGAAAGAACGAGGTTTTGTTATGCAGAGATCGCCAATTTCGATATAATCTCTCAGTGGTGTAATAAATGTTTTATTTATTTATTTATACTTATCCATTCTTAGATATTTAATGTTTTTTTGGTGTAAGTTCCTACCTACTTGTACAATCAATGACATTGACGATGCGATCTGGATCTATATTTTCCTTATTGCAAATAGTGTTTAAACAAGTGCGATATTATCGAAAAAATGGCAGAAAGCGGTTCCGTTTAAGATATTATCATATCGTGTTAAATTCGTAAAAGGTAAACAAACCATTGCTAAGTAAATTGTGCGTGACCTTCCCAGCTCTTCCGTGCCAACTATAAACGGAGCACGGAAGCGTCTGAGATGCGCCTCTAGTCTCTGTTGTACGTATCACACCCACAAGATGAGTTGGGCGACAATTTTGTATGACACTTCGGAATAAACAAGACAGGCTACAAGAACGTAAAAGTTTTTAAGAAAACAATTATTGAGAAAATTGCTGCTTTGCTTATCTTTACCACATGCTCATTCCCTAGATAACGAACATTACCTTCTTAAACGTGCTTTAGTATAAACATCTTATTTACTGTAATTGAGGAAGACACCGATCTCTCGCTTCAGTAATATAAACAAACCGAACCATGTAAAACGCACTTCCTTATCTTCACGGAAGACTCATTCTTGAACGACAACAATTACTAAACAAAAACAATGCTATATACTTTTGCTCTTTATGTTATGATAGACAATGCACATGCGATAAACGTATCAAATGGGGACTAGATGTATTTGCCTTGTGCTAACAACATCTATACTTCGCGCCTGAACCTATCTAGCTAGGAGCCAAATATCAATAGATATATGTATCATTAGTGGGCAACTTCGTCCGCGTGAAGTTATTTTCATACAAACTTCAACCCCCGCTATACCCGTTTAAGGGTTTAATTTCGGGAATTCCTTTCTTAGTACACCATTACACACCAATACGAATATACCCTGCAAATTTCAAGTCTCTGCAGCCAGTGGTTGTGCGTTGTCTATATGTCAGTCAGTCAAGATAAACATTCTTATAATTTGTATTGATTTGTGATTGTGATATTAAGATTAATTATCTATTATTTAGCTAGAATTTGGCGTCATTCGCCACGAATGTTATTAAGCTTTACTATATTACATGGAAAAACGAAGTCTAAAGATTATACGTCATGACGGATCCTTGAAATCGTGACTGTTTGATGACACGTTGATTTTGATCTGACGGTCGCTGATCAAATCATCTAATAACTGGTTAGATGAGTTATGGTCTTTAAACACCACCTGAGCTAGTCTTTGTGGTGTTGTAGAAATAACGGAATATTAAAATGCGGAATTGGCTAGTGGTGGAGCGTAGGATTGCCGCGGACGGCAGTTGGCCGCCGACCGCTCGCGGGTGGACAGCGTGCACGCCAGATCGGCACGATACCTCCGCAGCCATGCCGCCGACCACAATGATAGTACCTTGTGCGTGTCAAACCTTATCACTTTCATTACCTACCCACCTATGAACTATAATCCACAAATAGCGCGCCTAACAAACCCATTCATACCCGCGTAAAAAGTCTCCAAACGTAAAATAACTAAAACAGCAGCTTCATCACGCCTACAATGTTTTGATACATAAGTTTTAGCGAGTGACGTGAATGTGAGATGTGCATTTCGGATTGTGCTTGTTGTGTTGAAAAATTCCCTTGGTTCTTGTGACAAATCCAGGGGGGCAGCATTCTATTAGGATCATCTGTGTGAGTGTGCGGAGGTCGACGCAGTGTGTTGACTGTGTTTACGTTTCAGTTCTGGCATTGAACAAAGATCCCGAATTGGATTGATGTGATGTATTTAGTTGGCTTGATTTTGTACACTCAATGTAAACATGAATGAGTAGCTCAATTCACCGGTGTCTTTTAATGTTTTCACAAAACATCACAAGTGATTTAGAAGATGAGTGCGTCGATGTTTACTACTGTCTGTTGCAGTGTAGAAATTGTAAAGTTTTCATTCATTCAAACATTTAAAAACAATAACACAAGATTTCACAGTAGCTCTCTCGCAACATGTTTTTAATGCAACTCCACTATTAATGCCATCCTCATGGTTATTAAACAGCATTTGTTTTTATATTTTAATAGCTCACGCCGAACAGCCTTAATCCATGTCCATTTATGGTGGTCATTAATTTACAAGTGGGTGTTTAAAGTAGTACGGTGATCGGCCTACATGTTTCAACCTACGCGGTCGATGTTCATCAATCATTTACCTACCGATGAACCAAACGTTGCTGACTACGTCATAATTATACTTTCCTTCAATTCAAAGGTGTTGTCATGCTTCTTATCTCTCATTTGATTAAATTGATATTCAATTAACATTTCATGATGGATTATGCATATTATTTGACATCATTACGCGTTGGAATCGATTATCGTTATTTTAGGAACGTTCTCCATAATCAACTTCATTGTTATACCTTCAAGGTTCTCCATATCGATTTTAGATAATATTTAATGAACACATATCTTAATTTACATCTTCTACGTAGTGTCCTATATAGATTGTAACAACTCATAGTACATCGCTAGTTACCATCTCATTATGTATTTTAACCGAACTCGAAGTACTCATCTTCTCAATTATTAAACTCTGGTTTGAGATCATTGGTTGCGTGTCTGACTGCAGTACAATTGTTAACAATTAACAGTAGTTCTTTTGCGTGCCTCCACTTCATCTTAGAAATAGGGTCAGCAATTTCATTTTGTATCACAAGCAGCTGAGTTAGAAACATTGTGCGAGTAACTTCGCATATTTGTTGATGTAGTAATTACTCTACTTGCTTATTCGTTAATAAGCTTAATTTCGTTTATACTCGGAATATGATATTACTCACGGCGCGTATTGACGTACAAACTACGTTAGATACGGTGTTTGTTACGTCTATAAGCGTAGGTTTCTTCCTAAGCACGTGATTTGTATATATTTTATACGTACAGAGCAGATACCTACCTACCTCTCTGATATTTAAACAAGATAAATAATCAACTAGTATAATTTTCGGATAGTTTTAAAGATGACCGCACTAAACCCATTAAAATGACAAATACCGATGGAATTATCATAATGTTGCTATTAAGCCGGATTAAGCGCTGCAAAGTGAACCTTGAATGTCCATGTTTGCCATTAATTTTATCGATAGTGATTAAACCAATGTCAGAAAGTTGTATAGTTATCGTAGTAGGTACCTTTAGCTATATTTACTTGGTCACATATTAAATAAGGAATTTGGTCACAAACATTACAATGATTTTAGTTATTAATTGAATTAATTACTGTAATACAATAATATAATATTATATTACAATAATTATATAGAATTCATTCTACAATATTGTATGCAACGTCAAGAATGACACATGATAACTTTGCCTAAGCGCGTAAAACTATTCCTACTATTACGTAAGGGAAGTCCTTGTCTTGCAGTTTAGGAGGTCCCATTTACTGCACTGCAAGACCCCTCACACCTCAGGCTCATAATAATGTTGCGCATGGATTTAATAACTTCATAACTCTTTAAACATCCATTCTGTGTCAATTTTTATTGGGCAAATTATTTTATAACCCGTCTATACATTTATAGTCCATAAAATTATTGCTCAATTATTACTATGTTAACAAAAATGTATATGGCTATAAATAAACATAATTTATCAGTATAACAAAAAGATAAAACAATGATTTTATTTATTATTATTTGTTTATTAACTTTTGTTTTAGATTTTTATATAAATCCATGCCTAAATTATTAAAATTTAATAATGTCGCAGAAAAAAATCACTTTCTAAATAAAGTATACTAACTCCATAAAGACATTCATCTGTCTTATAGAGACAATCAGTCGGAATGTATAACAAATAGTTATTGTATAACATTAAAAGGTAAGTTCAATGTTTGACGTATTATGTTGCACAGGCAGCGAGGCGTCTCCGCCGCCGGAGGTATTTTTGGGTGGATCCTGCAACCCCACAACATGGAGATCGGACATAGCTATTCCGATGCTGAAGAAAATGGGCATTACATACTTCAATCCGGTAAGTTGACCTTTGTCTTCTGTATAAGTTCAAGTTTCAAACATATTTTACAATTAATTATCATAATTCTCTTTTATTGTGTCCGCATTCATAAAATTGTACTCTTCAACCACACCTCTGGTGGCCATGTTTTGTTTCAAAATTCTTTCAAAGACAAATAAGTACACTATACAATACGTAAAATAAATTGTAAAATACATTTGTCTATTTTTGTAATATCTCGTTTTATATATGATAAATAAGTGACAGCTAACATATTATAAAGTAAAATCCGCTTCTTGATTAATTGTTACAAAACTTGCGTAAATTAAGAACTTATTTTGTCTTCGAATAGATGGTGGGTATGGTGTGGTGGTATCTCTATCTATAAAGAAAAGATTCTTTACGTAATTTGATTATCATTTATTTAGTTATCAGGAAATTAGAACGTTTTTAATGAATGCGATAGTGCATGTTCTTTTGATAGTTTCTTTGAACTGGACGTGCTTTTTAGTATGGGCTCGGGAACTTGGATACGACACGTTTTTTATGTATTTTCTCAATCTTACGACAAATTCACCTTGGCTATTTGGCCTACTTTTATAAGTTCTTACTTCAGTTTGATAAAGATAGTTCACTATCTTATTGTTTCTTAATCAGGTGTGTTCATTCTAATCATTTTCATGCTCGTGTGAATCAGGAAAATAAGCTGTGAATCGCAGTCACTTATTATGTCCTTATCATACTTGAGGTCATTTTAGCCTTTATCTCGATAGAAGAAAAAGAACGCTTGTGTGCTGTAGTTTGAAGGGTGGCATTGACATTCTGTTATAGTATTACTTAAGAAGATATCTCATTAGCTTTAAGAAATCCACTTCTTAATTTACATCAGCGACATTTTAATTTACATGAGAGGAGTACCAATACTACTAGTTATGTGTTGGTATGGTACTCATATACTTTAATAAAATTTGGTTTTGACCACCCAAACAATGATTTTATTCACAAGACTGAGATACAGACAACAATGAATGATGTCCGGCTAAATGTTCCGTGCGCGACAATTATCACTTGACCATACTATACATAGGGTACAACGCTATTATATACACCTATACATTTATATTGATACCTTTATGACAATACCTTGTTCGATTTAATTGTTTCTTCGTGTCCTGGAAGATACGCGTGTAATTTTTTATTTATGTTGGTAACTAACATAGGAATCTGTACGCCATATAGGTATGTATAATATACCTAATTACAAACTGGTTTAATGATGGATAAAAATAATTTACTATAATCCTCAAACACGGTAGATAGGTAACCCCCTTAGATTTTATAGTACCATGTAGTACTTGATACTAAAAACATCGATGACATATAGAACAAAAATAAGAATTAGATGGTTTCAGAAAATAATGTTTCCTATTTCTCATTCCGGAATGTTGGTTGATTCATGAAGGGTTTCCGTTCCATGTGTAGACTTGTCTGACTAAAGGTAGATAGTGAGGTACCACTCAATCTACACTTTAGTAAGCGGGACTTGTTAGGTACTGTATTGACTAATTAATAAATCAGCAGGTTGAGTAATCATTAAAAGAAAAAAACATTTTGAAAGGAAATTCGATGAAATTGATTCACGGGGTTTTTATTTTAATTATTGACCAATACTTTCTGTGCGTAGTCTCATCGGTGAGATATCGGATGAGACACACACAGCTGGGCAAAAGCCTTCCTTCGTAATTTCCACACATCACCAATTGGGTATTAGTCAGCGTTATCTTATCTGTGGTCAGTGTCCCTCTTCCTCGATACTATTTTTTTTAAACTATACCTATCGTTTTACAAATCTAATTCAGCAATCACAGTTGCACTGAACCACATGCAATGTATGGATTCATGGAGGCTATGTGATCCTGTGTTGTTTAATGTGTTGTCCTATAGTTTCTGTTCTGGTATACGTATTTTTTTGCTAGAAGCCACTTAGGTATCTCAAAACTTTTCCAGCACAACTTTTTCAGCACTAGTTGTAATTGTACCGTTTGTCTCTCAGCAAGTGGACGACTGGTCCATGGATTTAGTGGAAGTGGAGCACAGAGCGAAAGCAGCTGCGCGTGCGCTGCTCTTCGTACTAGACAGCGAGACGCGGGCTGTGGCCGCATGTGTTGAAGCGGCGCATTTGGCAGCCGCACCTAAGGACCTGCTGCTTGTGCTGAGGCCGTATACCAGGCATCAGACCATTGGCCACGAGACTATCTCAGACCCGTAAGTACCAGGAAATTGAAATAAGCTGGTAAATGTAATCCCCAGCGCAGAAAACCTATGTTTTAAATCTCGAGACACTTATTATCAAAAAGAGGTATGTACTTCTATATGAGGCATAGGTATTTACTGCACAGATTTTTTCTAGCATTCAGTAAAGTAAAGATTTTGAGGGCATCGTCCTTCAAGAGAGGAAACGCTTACCCATTATGTACAGCTACGGTACTAGTGAAGTCAGCGCAACTAAAGTAGCTGATCTCACCCTCTTATTCAAAGTCGATTGTCATCATCTGTGCCAAGCACGATGACTTATGATATGACCTCTATGACTGATGTGCTGTGCTCATTAACCACTTGGTCGGACCATGTAGGAAAACTTCGCGAGGAAATTGACATTTCATAGAACTTCCTGGTTCTTAGAAGTCTTTACTAAATGGAGCGAATTACGTTGCTCTTGGTTTACAGCGTGTATTGTAGACATTTGTGATTTAAATAATCTTTTAACTAAAAAAAAGTAGGTGTGTACTGATGACGTAGACATTAATCAGCACCTTCTCGCGTTAATGTTACTCTGGTACATTGGTAAGATGTTACAGTGTAGTTACTTGTTATAAAAGCTTTTATAACATAAATAAATGTGTGTCAATCGCTCAGATCATTACCCGCTTAGGAAATGAACGACAACTACGCAACAAGCTGAGATATTTTTCGCGGTGACGCCACTGTATTATCGTGGTACTTTACACAATACTGCCCTCAGTATTTATCAAGGATAGATATCGTAAAGGTCGATGAAAATGGAAGACACGATGCATGACGTCACTTAATACGCATTGAGTCACGACTTTTCTAATGCCTATCGTTTTTTAGAGCTAAGTTATCTCTATCAGAATACCATAATCAAAATAGTAAACATTTCCTTACTCCACCCTTCATTCGTCATCAACGACTATCTAGAAACGTAGGTAATTCACATATTTGTTGAAAACTAATCACTATAGCTATAACTTATCGTCTCTAATCATCATCTTCTGATGACCAATGGATAGGCTAAATGTCTGTCGACATACTTTCCTATTACCAAGCACATTTTAGGTAAAGTTTGTATTTTCTCAACAGCGAATACGTGGAGCTTTCAAGGGCACGAGCTACCTTACAAGAAGCTGTTGAACGTCGTGGACTACCCGCATTTACTGACATCCCTGCGGCGTTACGATGTGCGAGGGCTGTACTTCGGGGGGCAAGAACGCACCCAAGGCATTCGTTAGGGCACACCATCTTGAGGTAAGCAAGCGTAGGAACACAGACTATTCGTATCTGGCATTCTTATAAAATGCAGTGGATTGATACGGATCGGATAAAGTAACGATCAAGAGAAGCGAAATACCAATATTTTATTTTGCGATGTGGTCTTATTGATCTTATAGAGATGCAATGCGGCAAAGCCCAAATTTTTGGCCTTGTCCCATGGCACGGGGAATGGCCTTACTTTTTCCAATTTTTTATTAGTCGGTTATGGCCTTATTATTGTATCGGATGTTTGTATAGCTTTAGGTGACGACGTAACTACAAAATATATGTGTAATGTTAACTTGTTTTTTCATAGGTTGAAGCGAGCGTACGATGCTGCTGGTGGTCGCACCACTCGTCTCTCACGTACGAAAGCGGTGGATACATTGCGTGACGTCACACGCGTGCCTCGCGATCTCGCCGACCGCTGCCTACCCACCACAGCCGACATAGACTTTGAAACATTCTGTGCGGCGGTTGCCGAACTTGCCGCCGATGCAGGTGTGTTGAGTATAACTTTTTGTAGGCTTTAGAGGGACGGCTGGCGAATTGAAATATCTTGTAAATTACACCAAACTAGAAAAATCGTTAGAGTTTTTTAGTTTTATTTGTAATACGTCTGTATCAGTATTACTTGTGCTCTTGATGTTTTTTTGCAACGTGGTTCAATATTTCAGCCGCTCCTCTAAGTTTACGTCAACTGGAGGACATGTCTTAGAATAAGTTATATTTTCTATTTATTTCTTTTATGTTTATGGTAAAAAAAATCATATTCTATCCATTTGGTTGTGGTTAACTTTAGAACATTTAGGTTTTATTAAGCGATGAAGATAATCTCTCTGTGTTCTTAAATTGTATTGTAAAAATTTGAATTGCAATTGTTATTTTCTCTCTGACGCGTGGTAATCTATCACATAAAAAGCGATATTATCTTCTTTATAAACCATGCGTGTCAAAAACACGGTACCTAGCACAAAGTACTTTTTATGTACCTAGCTGTGTCATTGGAGGTATTAAGTTCTCTATATGGCCGTGGAGATAACACGACACTTTCTAGACATTATTAGTTAGGGGTTGTGCTTTTGTTTGTGAGAGATATTATCATCTCTGTGGTGTCGGTAAGGGTGGGTGTTTGTTGAAGGGTCGGCGGCGGCGGCGCAGTGTGACGTCAGTCCGAGTGAAGGCGTGCTCACGCGCATGCGCCGCGCGTTGCGCTCACTTCGGACGTTGTTCGCCCCACCCGCTCCGATCTCTCTTGGTGCGTTCCGCACTCTCATTTACCCCTAAATATAGTAACCGGCAAATAAGTTATACTCTATAGAACTGGCCACATAGGCTTATGGTTTAGTATTTCTGGAAGAGTCGTCGACGATCTTTATCGATAGTATATTCGAGAAAAAATGTCTTAAGTCTTCAAGACGCTGAAAGCTCTCTCTATTGAAATTTATTATAGAGATAGTTAATTGATTCTGGTAAGACTTTGCCGAAGACCATTGCAATAACTTAGAGATAACTTATGCGATAAAATCGCACATTCTATTCGTTATTATTCGTAGCATTCTTTAAATAATAAAAATCTTTATTTAATTATGTAAGATGCACATTTAATTAATTTCATTAACCGCATTTTCAGTAGCGAATTGCGGTTAGCTTACGTTCATTTGACTTTGCGTACATCATAATTTGTTTGTTACTTGTTCTTCTAGAACTACTTAGTCGCGAACTGGTTTTATTACTTAATGTAGATTTTATGACGATTCAGTATAATCCTTGTTTGTTTTAAATTGACTCTTCCAGCTTTATAGAGTTTAACTTATTCGCCAACCACTATATTATTTGATAAGCCACGACGAAGGCCTAGAACTCCTTCGCCAGAGATGGCAACTTCTCATACGTTTTTTTATCATTCAGCGAATCACGCTTTTGCCATTTACCTGATAAATCTACCGTTGATAGCTTCCTCGCTTCGACCTCATAATTATGCTTGAATTCGCCACACCTAGTTGCGTTTTAAGTATCTATTTGCTTATGGTATTTTATATGTATATGTGTGAAATATAGTGTGACAAATTTACTTTAGAAGGGTTTTCAGTATGATACGAGTAGGCTGCATCAATCCTTACCTAAGTCTTTTACATCTAAATCGGTACATTCAAATTGGTCCAACCGTTACGACGTAATTGATCCACAAGCACCCAAACTTCTGAACTTTCACATTAGTAGAGTCTTAAAATTCACTATCATTTGAGACTATACAATATACATACCTACTTCAGTACTCAATAAAATCTCCTAGGTATAGTGGCGCTTACCGTGATAATTTAAGCTATAACGATACAAAGTGTGATTACATAATGCCAAAATGTTATCTTATCATACGTTTCAATGAAAGTGTAGTCAGAATTAGTTCTGTGAACAACGTGTTTTTCAAAGTGCGGTCTCGTTTGTTTTATTTATTGCTTATTTGCTCAGTTTAATAAGAATGTAAATATTGCCTGTACTTACCTACACTGACAGCTTGCGTTTGAACGATTCGTACAAAGTTGACTGCTTGTTTGCGCTGAGTTGTTTTATCTTTAACTAGCTGACACGTCCCGGCTTTGCACGGGATAAGTTATACACTAAGACCTAAAATTTGTGAAATCTGTTTAAGTGCTTTTTGAGATTAGGATGTAAAAGAGACTGCCGAAGAAATGTTTGTTAACTATAAACTGTGTAGTGAATTGATTACATAGTGATGTTTTAGTTAATTTTATGTTTCAAAGGATTTTACGTAAATCGCTACACTTACAAGAAACAGAATTTATAATTATTGTTAATTTGATATTTAATGTAGTGTAGGCGCGTGTGTAGTTAAATGCACAGCATAATATATGTAAAACGCAAACACGCGTATCAATGAACCTTAAATACTTTCGTCACAACCATTTTTTACATTAATCTAAATTCAATGTCGACCTACAAATCCACACATATTTTCTACAGACTCCAAAGAAATAGTAACCACCGTTGTTTTCGTTGTACTGATTTGTAACCCATTATTGCAGAAAGTCAAAGGAACGGCCCGGAAGCGGCGGACCCGGCAGGCACCGGTGTTGGAGCGACGTGTGAAAGAGTTTCTGAAAACACGACGCAAGCCAACGGAATGCATGTTACCAACGCACGGCTCAGAGCGTATGGGAGAAAGCTGGGATTATTTATTCCTAAGGTAAGAGTAGCTTTTACACATGAGAAGGAGTATGTGAATGTTTTTTAGTTTTAATTTCTAATTCAAGTTTCATCCAAATTAATCCAGTCGTTTCGACGTGATTTAGAATAAACATAATATCCAAACATCTAATGGTTAAAATATTACTACACTGAGACTGACTTCCTCGCGTGGTACCCAATTTCAAGTTCCATACGACGCGAAGGTATATTGGTTTTAAACAAACAATAGTAAATAGGTGCATATTTACATAAACCATAAATGCAGTTATCGTGATATATCTCGTCGTGTCGAGCTGAGGAGCTGCCAAAGTGCCAGATCCAACGCGATGACATAAACCCAGAACCATGTTAGACGTAGAATCATTGTCACTCAGTCTTTATATGGCAATGTCGTAAAATAATGTTCAGAATAGAATTGTACCGAATGGGTTAAATCCTATAAGCTTATAGAGCAAGTCGGTCAAGCCAGATTTGTCTACTATTTCTTTTATTCAGTTTTCTACACTAATATTATAAAGAGGAAAGATTTGTATTTTTGTATTTTTGTATTTTTGTATTTTTGTATTTTTGTATTTTTGTATTTTTGTATGTTATGAATAAACTCAAAAAGCACTAGACCGATTTTAATAATTCTTTTTTCATTAGAAAGCTACATTATCACTGAGTAACATAGGCTATATTTTATTTTGGAAAAAAATAGCGTTCCGTAAAATATTTGGGTTTTTCAGACACAAGGTGTAAAAAATCAACCAGAAAAGTTACTTATTTTGCGTACGCTGCCTAAACTATAAAAGATAGAACCATAAAATGTTCTATATAATTGTAGATCTTATAAATATCTACAAAAAAGTCAGCGGCACACTATACCTATCTATGTCGAGTGAGGCACAACAACCATTTTTTTATTTAAAAATCTTCAATTTTTTTTGGACTAGATTTAAACGCATTTATTTTACTCATACTATTAATCCTTATCGAAATAAATTATTTTATCACTAAGTACAGTTCATGTAGATAATATTTGGTCTTTAAATGATTAGAATTGGACGTTTGGTTTTGAAGTTATGGCGAAATTAAAATATTACGATAATCGTAATATTTTAATTCGTTGCGAAGTGAGCGTCACCAAGTTGGGAGTGCGCGTGCAGGGGAGTAGTTTTGATCTATGAGTTAGGAGGTACCCACGCGGCTCCGACACGAGGTCGGCTCCCTACGCAGGTGTTTTATAAAAAGGAGATTAATTCATAATGTAATATAGTTTTATGACAAAATCTATACAAATAAATAAAATTGAAGTGTCTGTTTGTAATATTAACGCTTTTTACTACATGCATAGAAATGTATATACGATACATATACCAAAATAGCATTTTTTTTAATTTTCGTCTGTCTGTCTGTCTGTTTGTTCCGTGTAATCTCTGGAACGGCTGGACCGATTTCGACGGGACTTTCACTGGCAGATAGCTAATGTAACAAGGAGTAACTTAGGCTACTTTTTATCCCGAAAAAATAACGGGAACTGATAAAAACTGCCACGCTGGCGAATCTGCAAACGGCCGCTATTTAATGCCGTATTAACGCCATCTGTTGGTGACATCGAGTACTACTTCAGTTAAGATTTGTAAGTAAACATGTTTACCGCCCAACGAAGTGGGCACCGGTCAGCTAGTTATTTTATAAATTGGGATTTCTGTCTGTTACTTTTAATTTAGACGGCTACGACCAAACAATGATTAATTATAGCATATCTAATTCCTGTACTTATAAACAGTTTAAAAATCTTCAAGTTCCTTCCATTCTAGAACGGTGGCAGCAGATTATCAGATCCGACGGAAGGCAATACTGGTTCAGGAGAATTGGATTCAAGCGTGTTCACACCGGGTACCGAACGCGTGTTCACACCTGGTACGGAACGACGCCTGGAAAGGCTACCGGCGATGCTAGGAGCGCCCACACACGACGCGTACTTAGCAGGATCCTTTCCTGTAAGTACTTACATATATTTATGTCGAGAATTAAGTAGAGAGTATTGGCAAGATGGGTAGACAATGTGGTAAACATAGTGGGGGAAACCCGAAAGAAATACATTAGTGGGGGTTGGGTTAGGTTAGGTTAGACTAGAAGATTGGGCGAAATCGGTCTGTGGATGAACATCAGAGAATTTTCTTAGTATTTTTTGTTTTGTTTCAATACAAAACACATTTTACAAACAAAAATTAATAAAGTAGTAGTAATAAGAAAACCATTTAAATATATAATTTAATAAAAGTCACATTAGAGTAGACATTATTACGATCACTATGTCATTATCGTAAACACTAGACAAATATAGAAATGGTACAAAAAAATTAAAGTATTGCAGTTATACTTTGCAAGGCTGAAAATATATTTGAATTTTTCAAAGATGCTCACCGCATATTTCATGCAGAGTAGCATTTTTGAGACGCAAAAATAAAACTGGCCGTTACTAGGCGAAGAAATGATTGGTGTAGTGTAGACTATCGTAGACGATTCAACAAATATCAAGTCGTCTTTCGGGATGATGTCATGAACAACTTAGGCTAATTGGCCTGACACGCGATGGGCTTATAATTATTTACAATACATTTTTTCGTTTAACCAATAATCCCTATTCAGGCTACCCACTATAATTGCTTAGCGTGGGGTCATAGATATAGACAGCATACTTTCTAAAAGTACCTTTTTAATGAACGATTTATGATTATGGTCACAAACAGACATCAACAAATGTTAATATGGTTACAGACAGACGAGACAATTTCACGTTTATAGTATGAGTACTGATTATTTAGTGAAACGCACTATTTGTTTAGTCATCTAATTGTAGGTATGCGTGGAAATGTAGTAAACATTTAGTTACAATGAATGTTTTTTTTTTGTCAAACGTGAATGACGAGGAACACAAACAGGAAGTAAGGCACATTGTGAGAAATCCTACGTTCTTACTGTGTTTACAAGTGTCTCGCGCGGGAAGCCACGCTAGCTTCAAGCTATTCTCTTTCTACACTATGTCGCTTGTTAAAAGAGTCAGTTGACTTAGCTACGTATTTGTATACGCTGTTGATATAATGTTATGAAATCGGAAAACGCATTGTCTAAGTCACAAAACACGTGACATTGCTATAACATGCGTCAATCCTATGCATTTCCGAGCTTTTCTAATAACGTCATCGCGTGACGTTAGCATGAACCGGATAAAAAGTAGAAAGTGTATTCTATACTTAATATATATTATATGCATATACAGGCTGTAAGTTATAAGACTGATCCTTATGATCCGGGGCATTTTAGTACCCATCAATATGAACAACTTATTCTTTTGAACCAACACTGAGCAAAAAAAATAAATGAACCGTTTCATATCTACTTATTGGATTTGCTAATGCCAGAACATATGTCAGTTTATTAACAATAGTTAACCCTATTTTTGAAATGCGACGTGAGGGTTGACTTTAAAATTGGTATAGAAGTCAATAGATCTTTTTCTGTTTAAGTTTATTAATGTACATTTACTAAAGTTATGCTAACTATACTTAGTTGAAACGAATTTTCCATCTAATTATAACTTGCACGCAATAAGTAGACCTAATAACCGAGACAGAAATTTCATAAATAGTCACACGCAGGTCATTAAAATATCAATAAATAACTGCCAATTACCGTAGCTCGTATTCAATATAGGGTCGTCAGTGTGTTAAAATAGCAGAACTACGTCTACTTGACGTTTCGAAATACATTTATCAAACCATTTGACTGGTATGTTTACAGATAGATATTAATCTAATATTTATAACTGTTGCTTTTACTACAATACCTCTTAGTGTGTAATGTAGGGTAGGTATCTTATCTACAGATAGGGATTGCTGAATTTTAATCACAAGTTTTAGCGTAGGCTTGAATTGAACTGGCACACAGCTAGATATTACTGAATGAAATTTCTCTTTGACTTTTAAAGATTTGGCTACCCTTCAATTCGTAATTGAACACTTTCCTACAGATCAATGGTACGCGACCAGAAGACGTTCTAAAACGCGAAGGTTTCACATACACGATACCACGGGCCAATGACTACACTCGCATGTTTTCAACCCCTGCCCGTCGAGCCGCGCCGACTCACCCTGAGTCGCCGAGACGGGACAAGAAGCCGCGATCTGATCCCCTGTCGGAGGTTACCGAAGATGTACAGTTCAGGGAAAAGGCGCCTAGTTCTGAGAGGACGGACCGACTCAGCGCGTCTGATTTCTATTCCGTCACGGAGGACGTTACGCCGCAGCCTTTCAAAGGTAAATACTGTCACAAAATCACATTCTTCGATACTTGTCTGATGTAAAACACTGTGCAGCTTTTTGTAAGGAGTATATCACACTAGATTATAAATGCGAATGATTGTGAGAGAGTGTTTAAGCCTGTTCCTACTCATGTCCAAAACAGTTAACCGGTTTTTTTTTATTTAACTAGTTGATGGAACAGGCAGATAGCCCACCTGTTGTTAGGTGATTACCGTCGCCTATGACAAAACACTGCCTCGTAGGTCGCGCTCGTTAAAATCGTGCCCTACGATGCACCGCTCAGCGTCCTTCAACCTGAGTCATACAGGTGCTAAGCCTCACGTGCCTGTAACTTCACCAGCACCCTTCAAACCGGATCAAAGCAAAGCAAAAATAGGTATGAAACAGGAATACGTCATAACTAGGCAGTCGATGTCCTTACATGTACCAAATATGTGTACTTAGTTATTTAATATAGTCTATTCTAAATTTATTGAACATGTACTATGACTAACACCTATCCAACATAATAAAATTATCGTCATAAATTGTAGTTAAAATAGTCTGCGATCGATAAAACAGTATGCAAAAGCTTTAGGTAAATATACCTTGAGTGACATTCAAAACTTGAACAAAGCCAACTAACACCGACAATTTCGTCAAATGAACTTCGTAAAAAACTCTTCCAAGAAATTGCTTCACCTGTGAATGTCATGTCATAACAAACCACAAACAAATGCGTCAGACCCTCGTCACGTCCGACTTAAACGAACTAATACGTATTCTGCTGCTAATACCAACCGCCCATCTTACTATAGGTTTTAAACAACTACATAATTACCTACTTACTACACACAATTCGTTATGAATGAAAACAGCAGACGCGGGACGAAAGGAAATGCGAAGGTTCATAAATATTTTCTGCGTCTTGGATTTCGAATTCTCAAATAGGAGACCACCGGTGCTTCTCCTTCTCATTCTTAGGTCGCGGGTTCGGTCTAGTTTGGTTTCACTGGTTTTTTTATCGGAAATTTTATGTGCGCAAAGCCAGTGATCTCATACGGTGAAAGAAAACATCCCGATGTTATATATTCTATCCTATATTCCTGGGCCTATATTTACGAGCATTCATTAGTAGCACTATGGATCGAAGTCTGTTAGATAATCTCTTAGCTCATGAGGTGGTCAATTTAAAGTGTCGGAGAGTAACTTAAATGTAGGTACAGAGTTATAATATTGAAATACAAACGAAGCAATTTTTCTCAAATTGCGAAGTCACGGAGAAAACGGCTCTGACCTTAGATAAAGATGTAACCTCGTTTACTAAGACGCGTGGGAGCTCTCTTCTATAATACTCGTACAACTTTTACTTTGAAGAACAAATATGTTCTTATATACCTAAGTAGACACTGCACAAATCTAGATACCTTATGTAGCGTTCAATGTGAATTTCTACCTATGCCCCTAATTACAGGATATATTATTTAGAGCACCGGTGGTCTAGTGGGAGTGATCAGGTCGTGGATTCGAATCCGGTTGTGCACCAATGGGTTTTTAATACGAAATATTTATGTGCGCACTGCCAATGCTCTCAAACGGTGAAGGAAAATATCGAGAGGAAACCAGTTGGTATTCTAGTAGAGGCGATTGGATTGATCATGGATGGAATACCAACTACTGCAAAATGTGGTCATGTGCCAAATATAGTATGGGCGTAACTCTGACTATCTATCTTCCATTTGATACCCTCAAATAATCTCAAGTTAGCACTACTTGATACTAAGTTATTTAGACATCTAAAGCACTACATAGTGTTATCTCTATCCAAAGATAAAGGTCAAAAGAATGTGATTAAAGCTTAGACTCGTCTAAGGATTAAAGCAGTTAGATTGCGCAGCAACACCTACCGATCTCCTCAGCCTAGTCTCTAGTCTAACCCTTAGAACTTGTCTTTAGTTAGACCTATCCACAGAAAATACGTAATACAGTACGTCAATACCTACGTATTAAAGTTTTGATTCTAATTACCTACCATTTTGGTTTTGCATTTCTAAACTTAGGTAGAGGATGGAAAGGCGGAGGTGGTCACCACTAGACTAGTGGCTCTAACTTCATCACAAAAATATTCACGAATAAAAAGCTTAATTTATGATGTTATCTTTTTGTCGCTATAAAGTAATTTCGCGTAGGCGTAGAGTAGATACAATTTGCATCAATTATTTGATGTTTATCGCCAGTTCACGCCATCAGTTAATTAAAACAGAAGTGTTCTGTGTTTTGTCATAGATGTTGACATGTGTAGGTGTTTGTCTTTTTTGGATATCAATTCCAAAGTCGCAAAAACTGTTTTAGTGACGTTTCGTAATATATTTCGTATACTATAATTAAGTTTATTATAGTTGTAACGTGGGTGTAACTGTTTTAATTTGGTCCGATCTCTATTAATTTATGAAGGCAATGACTTTGTTTTTTAATATCCTTCATGATTTTTCTCGACATACGCTGTTGTAGAGCAAAAAATCTGCCTAAAGATCAACAGTACCTAAACTACTGCCTTCTCTTTGCAATGTGTAATGACAAACAGTGACAGGGCCATTTTTAATCAATGTTTGACTTTTTGTGGTTAAGACCAACGGTGTCCACTACTCACTTCTTCTTTTATGTCAATGGTAACACCTAGAAATTATTAGAATAATATTTAGCCACGTCTATTAGCGTTGTCTGTGGCGTTGTTTAGCTCATCTCTTGTGCAGGTGTTGGGGCACAAGGGGCAGCTAAGTATGCCTATATATCTGTCACTGTCACAGATACACGCGTGGAAGTTCTTTGCTATAGCAAGAGATCTGAGGTCATGTTTCTGAATAAAAATGGTGAACGTTTGCATCACATAAGCATATCTGTGTACGTTCCACTGCGTTACCTATGCAAGCGTTCGTTCATGTGCACATCGCACTATGGTTTATACAAACCCATGCGCAGTGAAATGCGCACGTATAATTTCACGTCTATGCCTAAACATCCGGTGTGCCTTTAGGCTCTAGGCTATCATATCATGTGTAAATATTAAGTTTAATATTTATTTCAGGAACATACGACGAAGATCTGTTACTGGGTTCCCGCATTCTAGTCTTCTCTATGAGTGCAGAGGCGCCTTGCTTCGCTGCCATGGTGTTGGCCGCGCACTACATGGGCCTGCGACCAGCGGCGACCGTCCTATTAGTGCAACCTATGGACCCTAATAAAGTCACCAATGTAAGGAATTTTTAATACACAGAATAGTACAGTAAGCTGCACTAGAACTTATTCGTAATTTTCAATATGCCAAGAGTAATGACTACGGCAAACCCTTCTAAATATGGGGTAGGCCTATATCCAGTAGTGGACTCATGCAGGCTAAATTAATAAATAAATATCTATAGACATTTTTACACAACGTCATCTAACCCCAAACTAAGCATAGCTTGTACTATGGGAACCAGATGACTAATAGAATACTTATACACTTTTTTTTATACATACTTAGAAAACAATATAACGCAAACACTGACACCGAACAAGTATCTATGTTCATCACACAATTGTTTGTTCTCGCCCACTGAGAACCAATCGATCGAACCCACAACCTACAGCGCAGAAGGCACTGCTAAGGGTTACTACGAACTGAGATGTGACTCAAAATCAAGCTGAACGCACATAACCATATCCGATACAGTAGAGTACCTCCGTCGGTGGCCTGATTTTTTTAATGAGAAGTATATTTCTTTAGATCAAATACCTAATGATCAGTTTGTTTATTTACAGTACAGTGAATGCGCAGTGAAAGATTACAACCGGGGTCGACACTACCTCTCGGATTTGGCGCGACGTTCCGGAGTTCCTGTCTTCGACAATGTCAACTCCACGATGGAGTACGTAGTGAACCGACTGCGGACCCCGCTATAGCCTTCCTTTATGCAGTCAAGGCTTATCTAGTGAAGAGTTATTCAATGGTTTGAAACCAGTTGGAGGCTCAATGCCGTTCAAATGCCAGCTTCAAAGCACCGCATCGCGTGGAAGCGACATCGAAACAGCGAATCTCATTTGTTATTAGTTTCACACATGTCGAACACAACGAGCGGCCCGATCACAAACTTTACGTAATAAAGACATCACAAACGCTATCCATAATAACTATAGTATATTTATAGCGAGGCAGAGTCTCATGCGTGTACTTACTTATTATTTACCAAGACGTTTAGTTTAGTACAAATAATGTCTCTCTTTTGTTCATCACTCTCTATTGTATTATATTATGTGTAGACATTGTTTTGTTTTGAATATGTTTCAAATAGTATGTTAGAGCGAGAGTGGATGGTGACGGTTCAAAGGTTTCTTGATGAGGAATGATTAGTCTCTGTGATGAAGTCTAGGAAATGAATTTCAATGCATAAGCGTGGATATGTAATGTAGGTAGATACATTAAGTATTGTTACACAGCAGTTGTGGGAGCAGTTACATGCTATGTTTAGCCGAATCTTTACATGACATATCGGTATAGTAGCCGGCATGTAAGTTAAACTTTGTGAAGCTAACCGCAAATATGTTCTGCGCAATATCAATGTTTCGAAATCCCCTATTAGGACGTATTTGAGACTAATTTCAGAGTTTAACTTATTTGCCGGCTACTATACGTAATTTATACAGGTCATGATTCACTGACGAAGATATTGGTACATTATCAGTCTAGGGATGTACTTACAGTGGGTCTGTTAGCCAATTTCTCTCAATTAGATCTTATATTGGCATAGTGCTTTTATATACTTATATCACTATTGCGAATCAGCTTAAAAGTACAAATACCTTGCTCATGTAGCAATTTTAAGGAATTTTAGTAATTTTACGAGAACATAATTATTGTAATGCAACATTTAACTTGTTATATTTAACATTATTATACTCATTTTTATAGTTATATTAAAATTAAATGTTTTAGTAAAATCTAATATAGGTACGAAGTGATGTTTCGATACTGCTATAAAAGGCGATGTAAGCCTGAATTCCATACCTAAGTAGGTATAGTATACTATTGGGTGAATAATTTAGATGTTAAACCATTTTGACCCACTGTCACTAAAACTATAAAATCATTTTTAATTTAACCACAGCAAATATTATTTGCAAGTCACACTCCCATTAACTTTAAGTACTTTGTAATTGAGTGATAGTACAAATATCTAATTTATAGAAAAATATTTCACATATTAATTGTAATTTTATGTCATGTACGCTTATTTTAAACTAAAACATCACACATTCATGTAAATAAAGAAATTTGTAATGATTCATTTCGTTTTATTGCTCACAACAATATCCCACAGCATGATACAATTCATTGTTAGATAAACAAGTAACATTATAATATAGCAATTATACCGATTCCTTAGGTACTTTTAAGCCACATATGAACGTATAACGTTAACGTTCCCGTAAAAATAAAGATTGACACGTGCATATTTGTAATGTAAATTTCATGAAATCCTGTTTTGTGAAACTGGCCGCGTCGTCGACCTTCGTAGATCGATGGGTCGGGTCACGTAGGTGTACATGGCGCCACCATATGGGTAGCGAGTGACCGCCCCGCTTTTGAGTCGCAGTGGTAATAATGCGCAGGTGTGACCATAGCTTTACTATTATATTCAAGTCACTTATATATTATAAATTATGTTAGTAAGTTTAAAATACTGTCATTTTCACTTTATCTTTCCTCTGTTTCTGTTCTCTAGTAATTTGATTCTCTCTTCGTCTGAGCAAGTCAAGTTCTTTATTCCTTTCGGCTATCTGTACTGCTATATTTCTATACCCAGGTGTACCTGATGGGTACTTTCCCAAAGAGCTGTTAAGTTTAATTACATCTCGCTCAAGTTTCTTCACATCTTCAGTTATTTTGAACTGTTCGATGTTCAAATCCTTGTTAGTAGATTGTTTTACATCTATAGATGGTAATGATGGAGCTTCGGAGCAGTCTCCTAGTGTTTGGTTGATGATGTTGAAAACGTTTGTTCTTTCTCTTTCCTTTTCCCTGTCGTATGCTCGTTTGTTCCGTTCTTCTTCTTTTTTTTGCAGCCTTTGCAACCTTTGTTCCACCTGAAAAAAAAAATTGCAGTTCACTTATCTATGTATAACGTAAGCCTAAGCCACTGGTCGTAGCGGTTTGAAATTTTTAGGGTTTATTTGTTTTGGTGTGTAAAGGTTTACTACTGAAATTCCTGGAATTCAACCCTTAAAAGGGTGCAAACCGTTGCACCTTGGGTTTGAAGTTTGTTTTAAAATAGTTCCAAACGGACGAAGTCGCGTTTCCGCTAGTAATAATAATAATAATAGTCAATTTATATAAACAATAATTATTCTTCAAGAGTAACTTTATATAGGCACGAGTCATGCCCTATACTTTATATTATACTGTAACACGATGTTTTATTTATCACACACACCTCGTAGTTAGTTTGACTAGTAGGTAGGTTCGTATGAGCTAGTGACCAATGGTTTGTTATTAGGTAGTGGTTACCACTCAACATTAATGGGTATCTACTTGTATCTCAAAGTCATATAAAAAACTCTGGTCGCGGAGTTTTTAGGCCGCCCCGAGGCCTCCGTTATGGCGTACTCAAGTCATGGCGACTTAGATCAGACTTAATACTTCGTAACGGTTTGTGATTTTTCACACAAGTATAGCTCTAATTGAATTTTGGATAGTTTGGTAATGAAGAAGTCCACTGCTGACGACCATAGGCATATAGGTATCATGGAGAAAGATTTGAGCTTTCTCCAACCACCGACTTCCCACAATCGTAACAAGATCGTCGGAAGATAGTGTAAAATATAACTGCAAAAATGTAACCTGCGTATTATAACAACCCCTATAGTAATTTATATACGTTAAGAACAACATACCTTCATAGGATCTTTAGCGTGTCGCTCGGATATCGCCATGCACTGGTCGAGACTCTTGCCCACGGGGAGTACTCTCGCTTCAACCGGCATCACTCGGCCGTCGCCCGCCGCGCCCAATCCCGAGCCCGGTACATAACCCATGGCCAACATCAGTTTTGAACCAATACCCTAAAGAAATAATAAAACATAACAGAGGCTGCACTAATATTTGCCTACTACTACTATAAGTTATCGTAAAGTCACGTTGTCTATTTCCAATGAATATAAAACTATCGAATTGAGAAATAGAATGGTTTTTAAGCAAATGAACATTGTCTAGATTACAACTAATAATAATAATGCTGGACAATCCACACAGCATCATCTAGCCCCAAGCTAAGCAGAGCTTGTGTTGTGTAACAACTACGAAAATAATCAGCGGTTTTCATAAAAATTTAAGTAAATATTTGACAGGCGTCACAGCTTAGCTCGTAGTAGCCCTGTCTTCTGCGCTGTAGGTGGTGGGTTCGATCTCCACCGAGAACAAACTTTTGTGTGATGAACGTAGATGTTTGTTCTGTGTCTGGGTGTTATATTTATACTTCTTCTTGGTTAGGTTAGCCAAGAACAGTTTTTTCAATGTAAATGAAAATAATACATACTCACTCTTGTATGGCGTTCCCATCCTCCCATCGCTGCACCAGTCTTTTCCACAATCAAAGACTGAATGTCAGTTTCTGTTCTAATAGATTTGTTCTCAGGGTACTCTGTATCGCTCAGGCTTCCATCTGATGAGGAGTCTTCATCATTCTCAGCTGGAATATTAAAGAGCTGAAGTAACATACAAGGAATCCCTAAGATAAAGTAGTTTGTATGAGTTACAAATTCTGGTGACGCAGATATGCCGTCTTGAGGCTAACACCAATAAAACCAGGACTGACAACGTGCCCATTGAAGCCCTTAAGCGCTGATAAAAATGCCACACCACAAACGTACTGAGGGCTAAGCAGAAACAAATTTTATATTCGTAACTTAAACACATCGTACCGACATTCGACTGCGAGGTAATAAGGCATTAATTACTCGGCAGTTGCGTTATCGAAGCCGCGAATGTGGCTTAAATGACAACACGATACGCTTACGCCACATGATGTCAAATTTATTCATGTATATTCATGTATGCCTTTGAATGTAGCATTGGTTGATAAGTTACTTAAATAAAATCGTTCCTACTTACCTACATAGTAGGTACATGTGTGCTTTCTAGTGTACGTGGGTATACCTAAGAATCACCTACTTATTTCTTTCTCGTCGCTTACTATTGGCCTCACATGCAAGCTGAATGTTCCACAACGGGCTATGGAGAGAGCTATCTTGAGAGTGTCATTACGTAATACTCAGATATGAGGAAATCCAAGTAGAAAAATCAAAGTTACCGACATAACTCTCAGAACCAGCATGTTGAAGAGAAATGGGCAGGCCATATAGCTCATAGAACTGACAACCGCTGGAGAATAAAGGTTCTCGAATAGCGACCACGAACCGGAAGACGATGCGTAGGACGCCCTCCCACCGATGACATTGTAAGAATCGCGGGAAGTCGTTGGATGAAAAAGGCTCAAAATAGTTTTTCATGGAAACGTATAGACGAGATCTCTGTCCGGTAGCGTTCTTCAGGGTGATGACGATATGACTTATTTAATAACGACTGTACAATAATTTGGAAGGAATGGTGGTAAATTATATAACTCACTATTTAAAGGGAATATGTCTTCGATACAAACATTACATTCTTCTGTGGTAGCTTTTCTTTTATCGCCTGATTTAACTCCATGTTCCATTTTTACGGAGCACACTTTTTTGTCAAAGTCTACACTCGTTATAATTGCTCTATGCCATAGATGGTACTTTTCTGTGCTTTTCTTTGTAAAACTTATATCCTGTAACACAAAGTAGTTCAGATTATTATATTTTGCCATTACGAGCAATACAATTCGTAACTTTTAAAATGGTATCACAGCACTAAAATAAACTCATCAAAAAGTCAAGGCAACTCTACAACCTATGGTTGTCTTTGTGGCAACTGTTTACTACAGTATTCTGTGGCAATACTAGAAAAGCAAAATATCTAAATCTTATTTACAATAAATTTAGATTAAGAATCATTGTGTACTTACTTCATCATCAGGTGGTTTCAACTTCATTAGTATTCTACTTCGAATTTTTAATGTATCAAAACTAGGTTCTATAGCTTCTTTTAAGCTGGACAGAGGCACTACGGCACCATGTGAATATCTAGAACCAAAATTAGATAAGTTATTTTCACAATTAAAAGTTTAACCCTAATATTGAAGGTGTCACAGTTCGGTTCGTAGTAGCTCTGCCTCTTATGCTGTAGGTTGTGGGTTCAATCTCAATAACAACAAACATTTGTGTCATGAACACTGATGTTTGTTCTGTGTTTGGGTAATATTTTATGTATTTACAAAAATCAGTTTCAAGGGGTTCAAGATGGTCAGTTTCTAAAGATAGGCACTTGAGTTTGTGGCATAAATGAGATCAGTCTATCTCATTTATGCCACTAGATAGAGAGATAGAACTAGAGGAAAGATAGTAAAATCATGAAAACTCACCTACATTGTTCATCACTGAATCTACACTCTCCATCTAGGAAGAAAGGACACGGCAACATTTCTGTGTGTGTTGGATGTGTAAATAACACACGGACCTGAAAACCAATCAATTACCTGGAGCTGGACCACTTGTGGAGGTCAAAGTAACAGCAACATCGCCTTAGATCCGATTTGAAGGTCACAGGTCTACTACTATAAAAATATAGGTTTAATAGTAGTAATAGAGCTTTTAGCAAAGGGCTCGTCTGAGGAAGCTACTACTACTACTTAAGGGTAGTACTCACAAGTGGCAAAGTAAAACAATGCATATTGTGAATTGAAACAAGTTCAAAAATCGATTTGGTCCTTAGCAATGATTTAATTTTATAGGTATTTGAATTAATAGTTATTGGTACCTGCAGATCTTTGAATTGGTCATCTTCTTCTCTTGGCACCACAGAACTGACCATTGCATTGTGAAGTGATGGCTGTCCACCCCACTTGTGGGTGTGGTAAACAGCACACTTCATACCCAGAAGGCTTGCTAGCTCATCCTGCATGATAAACAAAATAAAATAAGCTATTCAAATAAGTGAAGCTGTTTCCTACAAATATCTTTATACTGCTGAACTCTTTTTCCTTTTTTTCTTAATTTCAGTAATACATTTTTTATATTTTGCGTGCTTTAGGAACTGTGATGTGTGTGACTTTTTCTTCTAGTCTATTTTGTTTTGCAAAATAAGCTCTACATAGCAAATCCATACAATTTAGTTAGTAACAAAAGCACCTAATTATGCAAATATCCCCCAAATCAAAATACTGATAGAAATCATACCAAACAGAATTTTCTTATCTGTTTATAAGTTAGCTAAGTTAGTGGGAGAAAGGAGCTTTAAAATAGGTAATTTATAAAGTTACCTCAATATCTTCACTGTTTTCTACATTTTCTTGGTTTATAGGGGAATCTGTTTTACTTTCATAATTGTCAGGCTCATATGCACCACTCTTTGCCATTTCCTCCTGTAATTTAATTTCGTAAATATAATACAACAAGATAAAAAGTCAAATTACCATAGATATTATGAGCATTTCACGAAGATGAAATGCTAAAATTAGCTGTGAGTATGAAGTCAATACTTAGTGACCACTTTTCAGATCCTTAAGTCACTACTAGTACTCATTAGAACTTTCGTTTTCACGCTTTGAGGTGCCTGTGACTATATCTATGACCAGCAGTGGACTTCTACAGACTGTTAATGATGATTATGACTTCATACACCTCTGTGACATAATGAAAATTGTAATAATTTAGACAGCGGTAACCAATATGGAAGGTTAGATAGAGAGAGAGACCGAGAAGGATATTTTGTTTTTAAATATCCAGTCTGATAAAAACAAACCGGATTTTAGAAGCTACTGATCCGATAATTACTGGATCCTATCCTGTAACTAACTAACCTAACCGAGACAAAAATTTCAGCCCCCTACATGACCCCTATATTGGAAACATTAGCCCAACATGTAGCCATTGAAGTGCCATTGATAGATTCAGAATAAACTATGATTTCACCTCACCATAAAAAGAGCATATTCATCATCTATTTCTTTTGGTGCTTCTTTTGTTTCCTCTGTACATGCACTGCTTGATTCTATGGATTCCAAGTTCTCCCGAGTGAGCTCTATTAATTGCTCTAAATCTGATTGCAGGGTGACTAGGGATTCACGCTCAGTCATTTCAGTAACATCTTCAAGAGCCTGGTTTACCAAAGTAAGCTAAAACAAACAAAAATAGTGTAGTTTTGACCAAACCACTTACTGGAGGAATTGACTGAATACTAAGTGGGTGGGTAGGTACCTATTTACGGTGTATTTATTTCTATGGAATCAAAAAAGGTATATTTACCTGATCTTTATACTGTTTAAGTGAAGTTTCGAGGTCCTCCATATTATTGTAAGTAACTTATAACTATCGTCAGAGCAGACAGAGGGTCATGCAGAAATATGTGATTAGCTCAATGATATGTAAAACATCATTGGATTAGCTACTTTGTTGGTAAGGTACCAATGGAGCTTGTCTTGTAATAGTATTCCGTATTGATTTTTTTCCTTAGTACAGCTGAGCAGCACGAAGGAAAAAGCGAAATTTAGTTTTTTTTTTTTTTTTTTTTTTTTTTTTTTTTTTTTTTTTTTTTTTTTTATGGCAATCGTCCTTGTTTGGACATTTCTGCCAGCGTCACGTCGTTTTATGGTTCCAAAAATTGGGAGTAACGGTGATTTTAGTGGCACCGACCAGTATAGCTGAAAAATAAATAAATTATATGAATGGTTAGTAGGGTTAGTTAGACAGACAACTACTTTTGTTAAATTGTTAGATGGGCATGTCATAAATGTAGATAGAGTAGGTAGGTAGTACACATATAGATATAGGGGTTTATAGGGATAAGTTATTGCAGGTAATAAATTGAGCCAGACATTTATATATTAAAGGATCTTTGGAACCTAGGAGTTCAAGTACATGAGTGGGGAAAGGTATGTTTAAGGATATGAGTGATTGGAATAATTGAGAGTGATCTAAAAGAGGGCAGGCAAAAAAGATATGGTTTAGGTCCCCTTCGTCGATACCACATTCGC
The DNA here is from genome assembly GCA_947095575.1 of Electrophaes corylata. NCBI lineage: Eukaryota > Metazoa > Arthropoda > Insecta > Lepidoptera > Geometridae > Electrophaes > Electrophaes corylata. The sequence goes on from OX352703.1 coordinate 8,003,854, forward strand.
ATATGGAAGAGTCTTTGATATGGATTTTGTGTAAATGTACAGGGATACAGCAGTGATTCATTCTCATGCGTATTAGCATCGACGTCAGGCGCTTCATTATTTTAACTTTGGAGAACCAAGGCTTACAAGGAATATCGGGTTGAATTTTTGCAAAAAATGTTCCTTTAACTTTAGATGAGTTCCTCCAGTAGGATGACCAACTTCGGGATAGACGGGTTTTAGGAAGGGAGAGGAGATCGTGGCAGTAGTTTTTAAAAGGGACTTTGTCTCCACATGATACAGCATCTTTAGCGACTTGATCTACTCTTTCGTTACCAGCTATGCCGGCGTGACCAGGGATCCATGCTAGGACTACTTCCATTCCTTTTGTATCACATTCTATAATGTTTTTTTTAATTTGAAAGATTATTGGGTTATGTATTTTAGACGAAAAGGGATTTGAAATTATGGATTGGAGAACACTACGAGCATCGGAGAAGATTATAGTACGGGGGAGTTTAAAGAGGAGGATGTATTTAATAGCTTCCAATAGAGCTAAACTTTCACCAGTAAACACAGATGCCTCCGGGGGACTTTTAATTTTTTGGACTATGTCATATTGTAAGTGAAAAACGCCATATCCGACACAACCAAGGGGGGAGAGTTTAGAGGCATCAGTGAATATGGTGTGCCAACCACGCCAATCTCGGTTTATGATGTGTTTAAAGAGTTCATTGGCCTTTTGGTCATCTTTACAAATACCAAAATCTAAAATAATGCGGGGGAGAGACATGATGGTTTCATAATCAAATTCAAAGAGAGGCAGGGCAGGAAATCTGAACGAGGGGTCTTTAATGGATTTATAATCTTGTAAGCTTTTAACAAGGAGGGGAGGGCCTTTTTTTCGCCAGTACGGTGAAGATTGGTAGTTAATTTTAATATATTTTTATTTAGTAAACTATTTACAATCACAGAATACTTTTCAAATGAATGAAAACAAATTTTGTCAGCGTTGCCAACTCAACAACAGTAAATGTCGCTCTCACGCTGGTGAAAAGTCGCTAGATATCGCTAAATGAGTTAAAATTGAGAAAAAAAAAAAAAAATGACGGATGAATAATAACGAAACCAAACATGAGAAAGGGATTCCCCTACTAGCACGATGATTGACGGTAGGTACTATACCTATGCCTTTTAGTCATTCTTGAGTTGGCAACAAATAAAGCTAAATAAACAAAACCGGATCTTATTTCAATGAAATAGAGTACATATTAGTATGTACAGAAAAAAACGATGGATATTCGTTTATTAAGTCAGTAATTATTTGAAAAAATACCACTATAAAAAAGTCGCTAAGAAAGTCGTTAAATTATTTTTGTCGCTAAAAGCCATCAAAATGTCGCTTTTCATGCGAAAATGTCGCTGAATCTAGTGACAAAGTCGCTAAATTGGCAACGCTGAATTTTGTTTTTTTTTATAACTGCATTTATTACTCCTTCTTTTTTTTAAATGTCGGTACTGCGTTCATTCGCGGATTCATTTGATGGGAACGAGCACGCGCGCGCGTGATAACAGACAACGAGCGATGTTTTTGGGAAGATTTCGGAACCGAATGATGCTGCCAGTAACTCAACGATTGCGAGCTCTCAAATTAGGAACTGATCCCTAATCTAAGATTGCGATTTGCGAGACATTGGCTCGTATGTATGCCTCCAATAGCAGTTGACAAGCGAAACAACCGTGATGGTCAGCATTGAGGCATTTCAGGGTGTCTGAGGTTTTTCGTTATTTACGACGCTGCTTTTAGACTACTAGCGGCCCGTCCCGGCTTTGCATGAGTTTTAGTAAGGATCCCTAATTTTTTTTGAAAATATAATATAGCCTATGTCATCCGGGAATACTGAAGCTTCCCAACGGTAAAAGAATTTTTCAAATCGGTTCAGTAGTTTCGGAGCCTATTCAATGCAAACAAACAAGCAATCAAATCTTTCCTCTTTATAATATTAATATAGAAGAAAACAAAAGATCAAACGCATTAGCCGACGCCGCGTGCCGTATGCGTAAACGCAGTAGGTAGTAGTTAGACAATAGTCTCGTCTCGCGGGGTTAAAAATAAATAGCATCACGACTTTAATCCCCAAGCACGGTGATATCCCCTTAGACCTCTTACTACCGACGCCAGCTTCTTTAAGGATGTCTAAGAAGGGTAGTCAGAGGTAAGTCCAGATATTACATTTAGTATACATATTATACCTAGTAGGTACCTACCTACGTACATTTTGGTGTAAGGAGTTGTAATTATATACGTGACAGGTTGCAAGTCCATCGCCGCTAGAATAGTTAATAACAAACAAAAATAAAAACTTATATCTTTAAATTATTAACTAAGTAAAGTTTAGCGAAATGGATCTTGTAAACTCAATAATGCATCATTATTCCGTGTATATACAATAGTTGTGGTTTACTAGGACAGAGGAACCTACTATTTATTATGAATGGCGCAAAATTCTTTAGAAGTTTGGAACAAAACATTGTCGCACAACGGAAACAGATCGTTTCAAATAACGATAACGGTAATAGCTCAAAGAATAGATACAACAGACGATCACATCACAGCCGTACCACCACAGAATGGTACAATTTAGTTCCGGACGTCACTGCTTTTGTATGAAAACTAGATCGCGAAGTTTCTGAATCCAAGTCCTATTCGGAGAAAAATATGGTAAGTAGGTATGTAGAAGGCTGAAAAAACAAATACCTACCTATAAAAACAATTATAGGATTGCGAACCTTACTTTTTTTTGCGTGTAGTAAGCAAAGATTTTTATATTATCCCAAAAATTATTTTCCTCGAGTAGGATTTGAACCCACGACCTTCCCCTTGATACGGGGATGCGATACCAACTTCGCCATCGAGGATTCAAATGCCTCGACGAAAATAAGATTTGAAATGTTTCTAATACGGTGCTATCGCTACTGTGGCTCCATCTACATGCTTGACGTTTATACTATCAAAGCCTGCTCGATAACCGAAATTGCATTTAAGTTGTTTTGGGATAATATAAAAATCTTTGTGATTTCCTTAAGTGCAGGTAAGCACTATAATTATACAAAGAGTCTATAACTTTCGTAGTGTGCACACTGGTGCATTCTCTGCCCGCGTCGTCGACCGTTGGTGCGGGGGCCTAATGTGGTTCTACCACTAGCGATGTTTTGACTCCGCGTTTCGAAGAATCGAAACCCTACAAAGAATAATTAAAAAAACATATTGGATTTATGCTGTAATAAATTTATTTTATTAAGTTATGATTATTATGGTGGTAGCTATTATATACCATTTACGGTTTGATTCCATTGCCCATCGGCACCGCGCCGTTTGCACTTTGCTTAGCTCTCATAATTTAAGCAGGATTGGATATACCTGCACAAATCACTACGCGCTCCCACTAAGCAAAGTGCAAACTGACTGCACCTTACAAATCTAAGTGAGACAATCTGGTTCATAAATCAACTACCTATTACTGGGTAGTGTAGGTGTAGATAATATTGACTTCACTGATATTACAAACAGTGTTCACAATACAGACTAGCAGTTATGCTGGGGTTGGAGAACAATATTACCATAGTACATAAATCAATAATATATACATACATCAAATAATTAGTCAGTGTGTACTTATGGAGTCATTCAGGGCACTAATGGTTACTTTTTTAATGACCATAGCAATTATTTTTTTAGTTGATTCACCAGAGTAGGTTTCTTCATCTTCAAAATTTGTTGCAACAGCTTGATATGTGTCGTTCATTAGAGTTTTTATTTTATTTTCAACATTACTACTAGAACTTGTTTCATTTAACTCTTTATTTGTTTCAGTTAGATCCTTTACCAAATCTTGTTTTGAATTAATCTCTGCTTCCAATTCACAGATAGTTGATTTTAAAGCATTAATTTGAGTATCCTTAGCATTCATAAGAACTTTAATTTCGTTTTGAAGCATGGAAATTACTTCTTCTTTTTCTTTCACAGTATTTTCAAGTTCTTTAATTTTACTTTTTAATGCTTCATCATTTAGAACTGACTGATCATGGAACCCTGTCGTCATACTTTGTGTGCCCATTTTTTTTAATAACTCTTCATAATTTTTTATTTTAGTCTCATATTCTCCTAGCAGTTTGTGTAATATCTGGGTGTTTATCTCAGCAGTTCCTTCATTTGGGGTTTTCAATTCTAATAGATTTATTTTAGATACTAAGTGCTCCAGTTTATCACTCATTCTTCCCATATTTATTCTCAATTCAGTGTTACTTATTCTTTGCTCTGTAATAAATACATTCATGTCATTTCCGCTAGGACTGTTCACAATAGTGTTTACCAAAGGTACTAATTGATCATTTGTGAAAGAACTCATATTTTTTATGTCTGTGATATTGTGTCTGATTCCTGGAGTTTCAACGTCAACTATTTTGTGAAGGTCTAATGTTTTGTCCAAGTTGTTCTTTTTAATAATTCCTTTAACTGGTTTGTGTCTTACGGTTTTGATATGATAATCAACTTCATTATTAGTATCTGATGAGTCACTTGTTTTATCAACAGAGACAGTACTGGGTGGAAGTACAGAATGACCCATATTTGCCATTCTATTTAGAATAGAATCTTTAGTTTTTCGATGAATTGATGCATCAGTATCACTTTCAATCGGTTTTTGACTGTTTTCCTGTGGGGACTGCACTTCCTTTTCTGTAACTGGCTCTGGTGGATTGATATCAGTCTCTGTTGATGTGTCAATAGTTACATCAAGTGATTTGAGCAAATCAGTAATTGTTTTAATATCATTTTGTGCACCATATAGGCTCCAATACTTTCTTTGATCATCATAGTATGACATATAGTTATTGCTTTTTAAATTAATTTTTGATTTACTCGATACACTTAGATTAGATAGTGTTGATTTATTTGAATCATATAAAATCATATTATGTGTTCCAGTCCTAACAACTTTTATTAGAGCAAAGCCTAGTTTTCCTTTTTGAATGTAGATATTGTTATGCCTGTAAATAAAAAAAGAAGGTTACTAATCATGTAAACAGAGAAATTCAGCTGAAATGGTATGATATAATTAAATGCAGAATTCAGTTATCAATAAAAAAACTTTACACTTCTACATTCCTATTAGTGCTGGTAACTATAAGTTCTGGGTTTGACCTCTGAGACTCGGAACAAATAGTTGTCTCATCTCAACTCCCCTTAGGTAACAAACCTACACCTCAGTCCTTATACCGGTCTTATACTTCAGTGGGTGGGTTGGCTACTGCACCACATAGGGATCAATGCACAAATTTTTTACTAAACAGCTTAAAATGCTTTTTTACTTAACATGCAAGCCAAAAAACATTGTTTTTATGACTCACCATTCATATGCCACAAGAACGCAAGCAAATACACATGATGTAGCTTTTGAGTCCTCTGGATGCTTGTTGACATTATGCGGTTTGGGAGGAGTGTATTTCAATGATTCATTCTCTGATTTATCATCAATCACAGAAGATTTTCCAAATATATTAGCTAAAGACGCACTGGAAATGACAAAATATTCTTATCGGTTAATTCGGTCAAGCAGAATTTAAATAGCTCTGCTTAGCTTGGCTAAATGATGCTGTGTGGTTTGTCCATTAATATTATTATGTAGGGTACGCTGCTCTTATAAATGTAGAGGGAAAAGTTTACCTTGAAACTGGAGTAAAGTAATCATCATCAACTTCTTCTGTTTCCAACATTTTGTCTACTTTAGCCAAACTTTAGCTCTGTTTAAATCAACAACGCGATGCGACATACGCTAACTTTTATTTATGTAGGCAGTAGGCAGGCACCTTGTCTTGTATATTCTAGAATTACAGAGCCTATCGTTGAGAGGAGAAAACAACATTAGAAAGAAAAGTTAATAATAACAAATCTCGTCTTAATCGTCTTTGGCACGTCTTTTGTTTGAGCGAGTCCGGTTCGTCCGGTTATTGTACGTCACGTTAATGTACGGCATGATAATGTAAACCCAATAATTCGAATCCAATTTGGATTCGAATTATTGGGTCGTTAAATGGTTCGTCAGATCAGGCCGTACATTATCGGGTTTGCAAAAAATGGATTGATTTATTGTCACGTGTTGCTATTGTACGGCATGATAATTCAAAGCCCTAGAGCTAGTTTGACTGCCGCACCGCACCGCGCCGCCTGAGCACTGGCTCTGCTACATCGTCTATGTTTTGCTCGAAGCTTATGCCACGTTATATAATAACAATAATATTGGCGTTTCGGCGGCTGCTGCCGCAGCACGCACGCTCTGCTCGCTCGCCTCGCATGTCTTTTTATTTTCTAATTTAACTAACTAATTAACCTATCCGAGATTAGAAATAGTTGTACAAATACAGTGCAAACGAGGCTCGACGATTTAACAGTAGCTGATAATGTATACCCAATAATTCGAATCCAGTGTACGGAATAACAGGGTTGTACATTATCATGCCGTACATTATTGGCTTTGACACATATGACGACTTTTGTTTTTCTAATATTTTCTATCTATTTTCTTTCTCAATAATACGCGTAGTCCTAACGTAACTCTATTTTATTTTTGGGTTATTTTGATTCTTGCCTGTGATAGTAAAATATGTTAGCAGCAATTAAGTTCTGTGATACATAACTAATTGTATTTTGTGTTGTGATTAGCACAATGACCGATACGTATACGTGTATAACCTGCCAGGTGATGTTCAAAACGCCAGAATTGCAGCGTGAGCACTACAAATTGGACTGGCATAGGTATAATTTGAAGAGAAAGGTAGCTGGAATACCTCCTGTGACTCTCGAAGAGTTTGAACTCCGAGCTAAGGAGCACCGTGAGTCAACTCAAAATGCTAGCCGTGATGAGTCGCAGTACTGCAAGTATTGCTCAAAATTATTTAATACGAAGAATGCCTTTAGTAACCATCTAAACAGTAAAAAACACAAACTTCTTGAAGACCAATACACCGAGGAGGAGCACAGTGGCCCCTCTGACACAGACAGCTATGTGAAAGTTGAGGCAAAGAGTGCTCAGCCATCGGAGCCTGGCAAATTTGTGGTTGTTGATCCCAATAATCATGATGATGAAGATATTGAAACTGATTCTGATATTGAAGAGGTAGGTCACCTTATTACTTATTAAAATTATTTTTAATGTTTGTGGAATAATTTATGGGTTGGCTATACATTCCTGGAGGATTATTCTAACTCTGGTTTGAGTGTAGAGCCCTAACGGGGGTTCTGCTATTATGCTATTTTAATCCAGAATGTGTTGTAAATTATTTGTTTGCATTCACTTTCTAGGGGGATAGCTTCGGATAGGTTAGGTTATAGTAGAACATAAGAACAATGTGCCAGTATTTTTTCCATAATTAACCTCAAACTATATTATTGATTTTCTTGAAATCTGTGTGTCTCTGCACTTCATCCTATTTTAGGGGAGGATCACTTAACTCCCAAACCATGAAACTGTTTGAGAAGTTACTTTTATCCAGTAAAAAAAGAGGCTAAAATAGTAAGGTTATTATTTTATTAATAAATAACCTTAAAATTATACATCTCCTGGGCAAAGACATTCACAGGGAGGACTTCCCACCGTTCCCCCCTTCTTCCAACCTGCATACCCGCACCCCTCTATACATGCTCCTGTTTTCTATAGCTTAACCATTATAATACCTGCTCCTATCTAAGAAAACTTTGTTACTGCTTCTAAAATGCCTAACAAAATATTTTCTTTCAGCTTGATTCTGATGACTGGGATGAGTGCCGTGTCCCAGGTAGTGATTCACTCATCAAACCTAAACAATGTTTATTCTGCACCCACAATAGCAAGAAGATGGTCAAAAACCTGAAGCACATGTCAGAAGCACATTCATTCTTCATTCCTGATGTAGAATTCTGCATAGATGTCAAAGGATTACTGTTGTATTTGGGTGAGAAGGTAAGGATGGAAAAGTTAGTACTCAAAGAGGTTGAGTGTGTCAGTCTGTCTTGGTATATCTCGTAATATGGTTTTAATAATAAAGATGATTTCTGAAATGGTTCTATGAATACTATAAAACTGATAGCATTTCTGATGTGACCTGATTCTTGATGTATCTATGAAGAATACTGGCTTATTACTGAGATGGTTAATGACAGGTGGTTTCATCCATAAGGAGTAGAATGAAAGTTGTGCATATCACAATCACTTTTACTTCATCACTCTGTGGCTTATTCTAATATCAGCTAAAATGAGATCATCTTGATTACAGATATCACAAGGCTATATGTGTCTATGGTGCAATGAAACTGGCCGCACTTTCTACTCTATGGAGGCAGCCCGAGGACACATGGTTTCCAAAGGGCACTGCAAGATGCTACATGAAGGCATAGCTTTGGCAGAATATGCAAATTATTATGATTATAGGTAACTAATATTTTGTATTTTATGTTGGTCTTTTTATAGCAACAGGCGACTATGAGAATGCACCAGTGGATGGCTTGCAGCATCTCCTGAGTACTTACTGCCAATATTGAGGTCACCAATTTACCTGCCAAGTGTGGTAATAATAATAATATTATGATATTATTAATGCTGGACCATCCACACAGCATCATCTAGCCCCAAGCTAAGCAGAGCTTGTGTTAAGGGGTACTAGATGATTGATATACTTAACACAATACATTACATACATAGATATTTTTATCATGCATAGAAAAAACCCAGAACATCCGGAATAAATATTTGCAGAATGTACAAACATTTATCCCAAGGCGGGAATCAAACCCGCAACCTCTTGCGTCGCAGGCGGACATTCTCCCGCCGCGCCACATCGGTCACCAAACACCACACAGACCGAACAAACATCTGTATTTTATTACTAAAATGTTTGTAATATAATACAGTTCTTGGTGGGGATCGAACCCACAACCTACAGCGCAGAAGCTACCAACTGAGCTGTGTCAGCTATCAAAGTGTCTGACTTCCGAGATTGTTTTCGCCGACTTGACACATATTTTGTTTTTTGTTTTCAGTACATCATACCCTGATCACAATGACAGTGATGACAAAATGGATATGGATGAAGAGGTGGAAGGACCATCAGCCCTCCTGAGTGATGACTTCCAACTGGTGTTACCCTCTGGTATAACTGTTGGACATCGTTCTCTTATGAGGTAAAGCTTAATTATAATAATTCATGCTTGTATGTCAGCGTTTAGAGCTCCACTGGTTAAAATGACCTATAAATTATTGCCATCTTTTCTTGCTGACATGAAAGTGACAGTATGGAGAATATTTTAGATAGGTCCTATGAAGTGTTAGGTAATATGAATTATGAGCTTTCAGATAAAAAAATTTATAGCCTATGTAATATATTATTTTATCTTGTGACAAAAGTAATTTACTTATAATTAGTAAATTACTATACTGTCATAATAAGCCACTTAATGTTATCGTAACCGCTAAGTGGATTGGTTATAACCACAAGTGACCTATGATACCTTAAAGATAATTTAAAGTCTTTCAATAAAATGACGAGGATCAATTGAATCTATTCATAAACACACTACACAAGTTATCGCTGCACACAGACCATATGCTATATACTCAAACCGCCGCCGCTGCCTCTGAACGGCAAACTGCATTTTTCGTACGATTTATAATAAATACTGCACACACACGGTTATCGCCAGTAGTCCCTGCACGCCATAAGATGCTACTTTCGATCCCCAAGTCGGAGGTTTTGTGTTCTCTATTATTATGGTATGCGAGCCCGTTTCGGGAGCGATCTTTCTTATATGGCTTTTCATAGATAAAACACTTATTATAATATACTTATTGCTTTCACATGGTTTAGGTTGGATACAAACATTTGTTCTTATATGTAAGTAAGTGTCACATAGACCCTGAATAGGGTATAGCAACATGGAGGCAGGCCGAGGTTATAAATAATAATAATAGGTAGTGTACATGTAATATTTTAGAATAGTAGGATTCGTGATTTTGCGTGACATTCCAGTTAGGCTTATCTTTTTAGTAGGCATGATAAGTAACTAATAAGTGACATTGTTTTAATAATTTGAAAAAACAAGAGAATAGTGAAGAACATTGCCAATTTCCAAGTTAGCTGTCGATTGGTAGGAAGGGAGTAGAAACATAGAGTCTCGTAGATCTATCATGAATATTACGAGGATATATATACCTATGCAGTTATTTAACTATAGCAGCTAGGTATGTTTTTTTTATAATATTACTCTTAATGTAGTTAAGTTTGCAGTACACTGTCGGCTATTTTATCTTGTTATTGAAGTGTATCTACAGAGCAATTTTAACCCAATTTTCGAATTTTTTCATTACACACATCCAAACAAAGCAATAATGCTCTTATTCTATTACAGATACTACAAGCAGAATCTTACTCAGACCAGCGTGGCACTCGTGAAGAAGTCTGACAGGAAACTGCACAGACTGCTAGGCGTGTATCGTGCACTCGGATGGGCGCCGAAGGAACAGGCCTTGGCCGTCAAGTAAGTTTATCGTTTAATCATCACCATCGGTCTGAATCAGTACGTTGGTGGACGACTATGAGCCTAACCTGCTAGTATAAATAAACGCATCGTGCGTATTATCGTAATTTTTATTATTATTATTATTAAATGTCTAAATTATTCGTGCTAAGGCCTTAGACATAAGTCTTCTCCCATATTTTGGGGATTTGGCATAGTCACCAAACTTGGTTCCACCAAACCAAACACGTTTTGGTCTCACCGCTCGATGCTTACCGCGCAGTGTAATTCAAAACGACAATATGAAACTTTGTAATTCATTTTCAAAAGTGGATCTGCAAACTATAAAATAGTGGGTACTTAGTGAGTTTATTTATTTATTATTTGTTTCTTTTGTAGGAAAGCACGTGACATCCACTTCATGAAACGCGTCCAAGCTAAGTGGCAGATGAAGCTCTCGGTCAAGAATAACAAGTTCCAGCCGCATTACCGAGCTCAAGTTAACTTCTAAGGTGCTAACTTTTATATTTATAGTAATAAAGAGTGCTTTACCGTAATATTTGTTTGTTGGTATCATATGCACTTAAAGACCCAGAATAAATAAAGGACGTAAGACGAGGGCGCGTCGTAGTCAGTGCGCATTAAAATTCTTACTGTCCGTAACGCGAGTTTGTCTTACGTATATTCTGTTTCTGTTGGACCTAAGGGCGTGTCGTCATTTGCGGACGTGGACGAAGATGTATGTTAGCAACGAGCATTTACTCAATAGAGAGGAAATGTAAGTTATTTTGTTAGACAAACATTCTGTTAACTCTATGCCTTATGGCATACCCATTTATATGGGTATTTACTCACTGGAGTACATCCCTACACGGCCATAGTTTCTTTAAAAAATCAGCTTATAGTCAGCCAGCTAATCGCAGATAATAAGGAAAAAAAAACTATGCTGCGATCGTTGCTCTCTGATTGGTCGATCCAAGGCCTTGAGAATAGATTAAGGTGACGTTTTACTTCCAAGCCCGGTTCTAAATCTTAAATTCATTAGGACTACTACAGGTGCATGCTAGATAAACTCTTACCTCATTGGCCAGTTTAAACAATCACTGTAACTTTAGCCAATGAGATGAAAGGTTATCCGACAAGCAGCGTTTTAGTTATACGGACGCTTGTAAGATGTTGAAACTGGGCATTACTGACCTATGTGAGTAGTGTTTCCGTTCGCATGTGAGATTCGCCTTTATAAACAGTACTTTGTGTAGATATAGTAATAAATAAAGAAATGTAGTTCGTTGGTGTGATTAGTAAACCTACGGGATGTTATAAGAATTTCTCTGATGTCTCTTGTTATGCGAGTGTGAATGTGTCGAACTATGAAAAAATTGGTTTCTATTTAAAAAAAAAAACTGCAATCGTTATTCTTGAACTTGTTATTTGCGGTACTGCATTTTGTTTGTCGGTGAGATTTTGTAAAAATAAATAGATTATTAATATGTTTTGAAAAATGTCGAAGAAAGCGTATTTATTTATTACAATTTTTTTGTACTAAGTTAATTTTTATTCATTGTTTTTTTCATTAAATTCTTTACAAAACACTCAAGTTGCTTTTTGAATACTACTTTATTCGTACCGCAGATGAAATGCCAGTTTCACATAATGTAATTAAAAGTCTATCATGTAAAATTTATGTAAAAAGAGCTTAAAAATAAAGAAAACGGACACTAAGTTGTAGTATTTATTGTTGTCTTTGTAATTTAATCGATACTTTCGAAATTATTCATTTCTGATATCGTCCAGGGTATTTTTATAGGATTTCTATCGATGCTCAAGCTTATTTTGTATAAAGGTAGCATGCTTATTTTTCCGTTGAAGTACTGCGATATAGCTTTTGACAGTTTGTCGTTTATGACGTACTTGTTTTCCATATCTGGAATGTTTTTAATGTATTTGTGGACGACGTCCCTTATTTCGCCGTCAGCTATTTGAACCCCTGCGGGTTCTAGGGCATTCGTGAGGACTATTATTGTCATAGCGAGTATCTGAAATGGTTTAAATTATAATGTGACACAGCAGAATTAGGTTTATGTTGAAAGTCATCATTTATTCGTTTTTAAAGTGCTTGGCCGAGCAAAGGTTGAGTAAGGAAATGCACCACGAGGCAGGCAGCAGTATCTCTTGAGGGGTAAATACCGACACTGCGGTGACCAATCCGCTTGCCAAGCGTTGTGACTATGGCAAACCCCCCCTATATCCAGCAAAATACTTTTTTAGGCGTGTGTTTAGGCTACGAAGTGGCGTGGCGGGATGAGGCCGCCACTAGACTAAGACTCGAGCCATAGGCTGCCGAACAGAAGCTTCGTCTACGGGTGGTCTATAAACTTCGTCAAATTACTAATATATTTATATACTAACTAGCTAATCTCGCGAACTTTGTTTCGCATTATTTTCATTTTTTTGATTACTTATTATCCTATTCCGGACGAAGTTAAATCCAAAAACACAAAATCTTAAAAAGTGGTTCACCCGTTCTTGAGTTATAAGTGATGTAGTGTAACTAACACGACTTTCTTTTATATATATATAAAAGATTGTTATATCTACTAGTAGCTGATTTATCTACTCAGATAAATAAAAAAAATACTTACGAAAGTCTTGATCATGACTGTTTTTTTCCTGTTCAAAATATACGCTATACAAATTCTAGATCACATCTCGAGCAAAATCCCTGTAGGTACACTAGATATTGTAAATACCCACGCCTTCAATCAACAATGCGATACGCTGATTAACGCTGAATGAAATTATAAGTCAACAGTATGAGTGCGTACATAAATTGAAATTGTTTATTTGTAATTAAAATGTACAGTACAATTCGTGTGGAAAATTTTATTATTGAACAAACAATAAAACAGTTATGTCAAACAAAAACTCAAAATTGAAAAAGAAAATGAAATAGCATCACGACTTTAATCCCCAAGCACGGTAGTTATCACCTCCGATCTCTTAGTACCAAGTATCTATTCGAGATTCTTTGAGGATATCTAAGGGGGGTAGTCAGAGGTACGTCCAGATAGTACGTTTGGTACATACCCACATAGTATATTAGTATTCCATACGTGACAGGTTGCAAGCCCATCGCCGCTGCTAGAATACTATTTGGTTTCCTCGCGATGTTTTCCTTCGCCGTTTGAGAGCACTGGCATTGGCCACATACATTTTATCGAACGGAAAATCCATTGTTTTATGACCGGATTTTAACCCACGACCTTAAGGTTAGAAGTTGGGGTCACTCCCACTAGACTACCAGTGCTCTACTCAGTGTTCGAAATTGGCCTACTTTGAGCTATGTTGAACGTTTGGTCTGGTAAGACTATGGTTACCAATTATGGTTGGTATATACACACACATATACTTTTACCCATTGGTAAAAGGCGGTAATAAGCTTAGGCACTATTCCGTTTTTATTATTACTAGCTCTCCGTATCCCACTGTTGGGCGAAGATCTCCCGCCATTCCCTTCACACATTCCGATCCTGGGCTACGTTTTTCCAGTTTGACAGAATACGGTCGAACCCGTCACGCTTTTTCGTTTGGTAAGGAAGCCACTCGGTGGCTGTCTTTGTGCACACCCCACAGACGTGACTAGCTCAACCCCACTTCAGACTTGCGGCTTTTGAAGCAACATCTACGTTTTGGGTTCGTGCACAGTTCGACGTTACGGATTCTATTCATTAAATTGACATTTAGGATGCTGCGTTCTAGTGCTGCACTGTTTATTTTTAGGCAAGTTTTTTCGGTGCATAGCTCTCAACTGTATAAATATCGTTGAAATCTATGACTACTACTAGGTAAGCCAAGTGCTCAAAATTGTCAGATACCGCCGCCGAGAGTATTATAAATACTTTTTTTCATCATCATTCATCACGTACGTAACATGCAGACGACAGATTTCATAGTTTAATGAATTAGAATAAACAAATACATTTTAGGGTAATCGATTGATCGATCGATTGTCGAGGGTACCCAGAGACGAAAATAAGAAGTTTAATAAAGCAAAGTAAATTTACTTCTTTCTAAAGATTTTTAATGTCTTTATTTGCCAGCGTTACCACAGTAATAAAAAGAAGTTCACTTAACGATAAAAGTAGTTTTAACTGAATTTTTATTACCACTGCTTCACGTGGTAATAACAAAGTATTTAAGTGCTGAGATTTATGTCAGAGCTTTTCAAATCTGTTATTTATTCCAATGTTATTTGTCTGAGCAGTTTTCGTGATTGGTTTGTACAGGCAGGTCTAAAACTCCTCTAGGCGCGGAACCTCGTCTAGAAAATCCTAGGGCAGCCTTCAAAATGCACATTCCAGCATCGATAGTCCTCTTTCTATCGCTCGCATCTCCTAGAGCTGGGTTTATCTCTACAAGGTCCACTGCACGCAGTCTTCCCGTTGCATACACGATTTCCATCATACTAATGGCTTCCCGTAGAGTGAGTCCGCCCCTGACTGTAAGAAATTAGCATTTATAGTACGCCTGTAGGTCTGGCTCTGGCATAGCCGCTTTCAGAAATTGCTGAGCAACCCAGGCGTTCGCACTTACTCGTAGCATCTCTTATTTACAATGAGTTGCGGATTTAATGAATATTCTTGTTTATTCGGATGTTGCAAATCATCATGAATATTATGACGTTCTGAATGCTTATGCATGAAGCTATAGTAAATGTATATATTAGATTCCTTTAAATTTATTGGAAAGGATGTAAGTGAATAGGTACCTATCTAACTGAGGTAGGTATCCAAAAAAACCTACGCACGTCAAAAGTGGTTCTGACGCTTAGCTACTTTTGACTAATTGCATCTACGTTGTAAGTGGTTAGGTAGGTAGGATTTTAAGTATAGCGGCAGGATCGTAAAAAGTAAGTTCTCATTGATAAACCCATTTGGATGCAAATCGAGCTTCAACACCGGCGGTTTTGACTGAACAATATGCGCGGTAGGTTGTTAAAGTTTAATCTTTACGAGACTTTCTCTTTATTAAAAGCGTTATCTGCTGGCCATGTTTCTGTTCATTACAATCTTTAAAAGCTTAATGGTGCTGTTGGACAAATATGCATAAGCTGCAGTGAGGTTTCGTCGAATGAGATGCAAAAAACAATGTTCACTTTTGAGTTCAGAGCTTGAAGCGAAGAGACTCATATTATTTGCTTTTAAAAAAAAGTTCCCAGAATTGATTTATAAAATGTTCTCAATTTGAATCGTCGTAGCGCTCGTAGCACCTCGTAGCGTTTCTGCTTCATAATCAGTCGGTTGGATTAGGTTGGACGACGGTGACAATACCGGGTGTCATAAAACCACTCCTGATAACTTCGAGGAGTTCACATGAATATTAGTAACTATGGAACCAACACAGCCCGAAAGGCAAATCAACTGTTTCATACAAAAATTTAAATACTTTGTAAATATGTACGGAACAGCTGTCTTTTTCGCGGTGAGAGTTTGTTCAATAACATAGTTTCTATGTTTATATTGCTCAAGTATCCCAGGGTTAAAGTGACCTTTAACCCTCTTCGGAAGTGGTGTTGACACTGTATTCTGTGCTTTACTGTATATAATGCCTGTGCTCTCAAACGGTGAAGGAAAACACTGAGGAAACCCGCGGCTTAGCCAGCTCTACACATATTGACCATGTCTTTCCTGCGGATTAGTCCGACTAAGCTGTGAGGATGGAATAGTTGCTGAGCAAGCCATCTGAAATCCTGTCTCAGGTACTATTAGCATCCCGTGAATAGAAGCAGGATTGAAAAAAAGTTGCCGCTGACGCTGTATGCATAAATGATCTACAATAGATGCAAATTCTTACTAGGGTAGGTAAGCAACCTACTGTAAATAAGAAGTTTTACAAACCTGGTGTTCCAGTGCTAGGTGCTTCTAACTCATCTAACACATCGATGTCGAAGCTCACGTGGATCGGTTTGGCCTTACAAGGGTCAAGTTTCTGAAGTATATGATTGATTGAGTTTTTGATTCCGTGCCTGTAACATTACACCAATGTTACCACTACGTTAATTTATTAGCGAAATGCGCGCACCTTTGCCTGTGTGAATTAATTTTGTTTGGAAGTTGAATTTCGGGAATTCCTTTCTTATTCCCTATCTCTACGAACCAAAATATATTCTGAAACTTTCAAGTCTTTACGACCAGAGCTTAGACTGTGTGTTATCAGTCAGTCAAAATAAAGATTCTTATAATTGGTATAGATATAGATTGTAGATCAAGTTTGTATGGTTTCACTCACTCTTCAACATCTTCCATAGCAAATGCAGGAACGTCAAACTTCTCAATAGCCAGCCTTTCGTATTTATCCACCGAACGTAGACCAATGTAACCTAGATTTTTGATTGAGAATCTGAAAAAAATCTCTTTGAAAATCTTTTGCTGTCTTTGTAATATCTTTAAAAAACCTACCTAAGTTCTTTATGAATTTTTACACTAAAGTATGATGACGTCAGATTGACGTCACATGGCCACGGAATTTCATTAGTAAATTTTCATGTTTTGTATGTAATAAACAAAAGTAAATATGTACCACAAAAGCGACAATTGATAAACATAAGAAAATGTGTAATTTTTTTTTGTAAAAAAATTTTACTTACGAGTAACTACTTAACATCAGATGGGCATTTGCTTGTTCCACCAGCAAATAGTATAAAATAAATTGGTATATTTATTATCGATTGAAATAAAATCATTCATCGAAAACAATAGACAAAGTTTTGCAACTTTGAACAAAATATAACTTAACTAGTTAGTGTCTAGTTTGAATACTTCAGGTTGCCACTTCTTACCTAGGAATCTGCCAATCCATACTAGGTAGATATGGCCAGTAGTCCGAAAGCTCTTTGACAAGCAACGCCACGGGCATGCCATGCACAGACCCTGAGTCGGAGGTCTTGTTTGTATTGATATCCGCGTGAGCATCCACCCAGATAAGGATCATGTCTTCTTGCTCATTGAAATGACCATCGACTGAACCTGAAAGAGACAAAAGTAGTGGTGTTATACTGGGGGTTCGTCAGCTCTTATGCGTGTTTTTTTGAGCAACTCACCTTGATTGGCTTAATAATAAAATAAAATCATATTTTCTAGCACGTTTAAAGGTTACGCCATAGGTTTTTTTACCATCGAACATGTACAATACTTATATTGCTATTTCGCTATTATTCTATCGACAAACGTATCATATACTTAGACAATAATGTTTGCAAGTAGTGGTACGTAGGAACTTGAATAGAGTTAGGTAGGTATCGGTTGTTATTTGCTCCGATAATGGTACTTCAAAGGTTCCTTGTAATATTGCGTTCTTTGAAGTCTTTGAACCCTTACCTTCTACTATTAATAACCTTAAAGTTTTTACAAAGAGCTTTTAGCCTATTTGAATGAGCAAGCAAAGCACGCAATGATTTATCGAATAATTTAAAAATTTAAATCAATCGCTTGTAATATGGAGCTACTGTAACTAACCTACGCCAATAGAATGGTCTCCACCGATAGTGACGGCGACTCTATCGTCCTTCAAGACTTGAGATACACGCTGCGATAGCTTTTTGTTGCAAGCTGACACATATTGGAGATGGTCCATATTTTCCACATTCACTGTTTCTTTGGTTACTCCTGTTTCTATGTCTCCATAGTCTTTGACGTCCAGACCATCTGTAAACATGATCAGTAGAGCGTTATTTTGGTGGATAATATTTTGTTTTTAATAACATGAATTTTTGTTTGGTGATTTTTTTTATAGCAAGTAGTATGCTTTTCTTATGGAACAAGCAGATGGCCTACCTGATGTTAAATGATTACCATCGCCTATAACAAAACATTGGATTACATGTCACGTTCATTAGGTGCCCTACGATGCACTGCTTCGCGTTCATCAACCTGAGGCATACAGGTATTAAGTCTCGTGTGCCTGTAATTTTACCGGCACCTACACCCTTCAAACCAAAACACAGCAAGAAATCAATCACTACGTTCTTCAATTTTAGGTCGGATAGGTTTTTGTGTTCCACAATCATATAAGTAATTGAACACTTTTACAAGTACACATACATTGTGCAAAACTTACCAATTTCTTGAAGTTGTTCAATGAGACCGGCGTATCTCATAGCGGCCGGCGCAACGCTGACTCCATACTTTTTCTGGCCCTTCTCGAAAGGCACTCCAATAATTCCCACTTTGCGCAACGGCTCCCATTTCTTATTCTGACTCATATTCCTTACGAAAACCCTGATGAAATTCATTTTTACTGTTATTATCAAACACTGACACCGCACTTAGATCCAAACAACCGACCGCAGTAGACGTTATGAGATAACTTGCGAGACTAAAATACTGTTATGTTATCTCTCCCGCTTTCGGGTCAAAGTTTACGATGTGTTTGTTAAATCTTATTTCTTAAATTACATCAGATATTGGTTATCTGACTTAGACAAACTTTATGAGTTTGATTGTAGTAATTTAGCAAGAGAGAAAAACAAACTAATTTACGCGACGACGTTACCAACTTCAAAGTTATTACTTTGTTTGGTAGCAATAGCTTATCTTAAAATAAGTAACGTAATTTTTTTTGTATAAGAATAGTAAGTACTTACAGAAAATACTTATATGGTTGAAAAAAAACCTGAGTATCACTTTTTGTAACACGTTTGCTTTCAACGGCAGCCTGGGATTAAAACATGAGCAGCTGGCAGCCAGCAAAGTTTCGAGAGTCACTCTGACTACATGCAAATATGAATACTCCAAGAGTGGAGAGTCTATCGTGTGCCGATTAATGCTCTCTTTTTCGTGGAGCACTTGTGAAGTCGCACACATTTCAATTCGCTTTTATACATCGTTCTTAGCTCTTTAGCTCATTGTAGTCAATCTAAAAACGATGCATTAGTTCAACGCACGATAAGAGTATGGCCATGGTCATTTTCACTTGCATATTAGCGCTGTTGACCAAGAATTAGCTGTTGATTAATTTCTTGTAATATGATTTTTTAGATACACGAAACGCTTAATGAAATGGAAAAACAGTAATGCTTAGTAGTTTAAGTATGAAAATATTATCATTTTATTAATAGTAAAAGATAAATGAAATTAACCATGTAATTGGCCTGGTTGCGCATAGCCTCACTTCGCACACGGGTTCTAAATGTTCTGCTGGTTTCAGCCTTCTCTATCCACGCTACATAGGGTCCTATTATGGTGAAGACATTATATTTTACACCGGTCTTCATTAGAGATAGTGTGCCGCTGGCGGTTGCCGCTACACCTACAAGCTCTTTCCCGAAGAAAACAGGAGCTCCATCTCCGAAATCCGTTTCATACGTTTTCGATGTATTGGATTCCTCAACACCGCAAATACAGTAATACCACCTCGGATTTATACACGGCACTTGATTATAATTTTCATATTGCAGCACTACGATCCGCGTGCCGCTTATTCCACCAAACCCCACAGACGTGAGCTCTATATCTTGTAACTCAGAGGCGTAGTAATTTCCGATTTCCGCAGCAGAAATATACAGTAGTAGTATAGGTCGAGACACAACTACGAGTCCTATATTGCTGTGCATACGAGTGATGTTCGGTTCCGTTGCTCTTACTTCAAAATTGTAGTCTCCATGCAGTTGGGTGTGAGCTACAGGTAATAAAGAGCTTTTACTCATTTTAGTGCTGATAACAGCTGCTCCGACTGCGACGAGCGTAGGATTAAGGCTGACACAACCTCCTGAAGTCAACACTGATGTTTTGCTGATGATCGTTCCGGTGCAAATATAATCCAATGTGTCCTTCAGAAGGGCCACAATATACGGGTTTTGTTCAATAAGCCTCTCAACAGTCTTCCAGTCTCTCGGGTTTGCTATACATATTGTTGAAATAAATAAAGTAATGTAAAGATTTCTAAGAATCATAGCTAAGTTAACAACTATGGCATGTTAAAATAAACATCTAGTTAAACATATACTTTGATAAATTTACGATTAAATCAATGTATTCTGTCGATTAAACGTTCTATAATTTGTGTTGACATGAAAATGAAAATAGGTACCTATTGTCATTGATAGTTGTCCAAACGCAATGTCAAGTTTCCTCTTTACTTTACCAAGAAGTTAAAATTTTTCAAGAAGATCATAGAAGTAGTACCTTTAAGTAGACAGTATTTATTTGAGGATAGTATATGACCAACTATAGTTATAATTTTCTAGCGAAACGCGAGTCACTTTCACAAAAAAATATTTTTTACCAAACTTTAAGCCCCGCTGCACATGTTTAGGTGTAAAATTTTGGAAATTCCTTTCTAAGTACACCTCTACGCGCTAAGACGAATGTACCCTAAAACTTTCAAGTTTATACGACCAGTAAAGTGATAATGCTATGCGCTGTCTATATGCCAGTCAGTGAGATACATAGAATAAGGACTACTAAAGACATAAGATAAGACAAAGATTGTTATAAAGATTCGTTTTCTGTCATCTTTGCAACATTGTATTTTCATTATAATTTTTTTTTAGTGTTATTTTAGATTCTGATGTCTAATTTAGGTGGCATTTTAATCATAATTTCTTAATTTCTTAGCACAAATGTGAACAGTTGAAATGAAAGTGTGATAGGCGGCATCCTGATTTGGACAATAATGTTTCGTCGTAATTTTCTTCAAAACAAATGACAGCCGACTTTACTTTTTCATACTGACTCGACTTTACTAAAAACTATTTTATTTAAACCACTTGACATTAGCGAAATTGTCTGTCGAATGACGAACAGCAGGCGGGTTTTGAGTTTTGTACGTTTTCCGGATAACGGATTTCTGTTTGCGAGCTCGAACTTTTTGTACGGATATATGATAAGCGCCCCTAGCAGCCCATGGGGGTACTAGCGTATCGTCATACAAAAAGTTCGAACTCGCAAACCGAAATCCGTTATCCGGAAAACGTAAAATACTCAGAATCCGCCTGCAGTATGTGCAGATGCCATTACGAAGAAAAGAAGAAGATTGTTATAATTGGTATCGATGACATATTCTATGCACAATAAAAACTAAAGAAAACAAGTAAGAAAATGAGGGTAAACAAAAGAAAATTGTAAAATATATTTTTACTGCATTGTCGTTGATCTAAATCTGATAGATGAAGGACGCACGCTCGTGCTTCCAGTCCAGCAAGCAGGGGAGGGTGTGCTTTATCTAGACGATCTTCAATTGAAAATGTCTTACGGTGCACTTCACTTCACCCGATAGAAGTTACGATAGACAAAGTAAATGCTTAGTCAGCTCTCTTGTTAAAATACCTTTTTATATATACCAGGAAATTTGTTTAAAATTAAATATAGAAAAGAAAAAGCTTCACGATTTTAATCCACAGGTACAGTCAATATCCCCTTAGA
The DNA here is from genome assembly GCA_947095575.1 of Electrophaes corylata. Lineage (NCBI taxonomy): Eukaryota > Metazoa > Arthropoda > Insecta > Lepidoptera > Geometridae > Electrophaes > Electrophaes corylata. The sequence continues at coordinate 8,025,799 of OX352703.1, forward strand.
TTACTTAGAACCAAGTACTTGCCTACATGAAAACCACCACCATGTAGTTGATTCTTTTGAGGATGTCTAAGGGCGGCAAATATAACGACTATTACAATAATACATTACAAAAATTACATTTGGCACATACCCACCCCTTTAGACATCCTCGAAGAATCTCGAGTAGGTATTTGGTACTAAGAAATCGGAGGGGGTATCTACCATGCTTGGGGAATAAAGTAGTGATGCTATTTTTATTTTATGTTTAAAAATCCATTGGTGCACGACTGGATTCGAACCCACGACCTAAGGATCAGAAGGGTGGTCCAACTAGACCACCGGTAATCTCGTTTAAAAATCAGTTTAGATAATAGCGCTTGACAAAATCAATATGAAATTCTTTAACCACTAAGCAGCGTTAATAATTTTATGAAGAAACTTTCGGGTCTAATTTGCAGAGCTCATTATCAAGTAAACGATTGTTCGTTCCAAGTTCATTTTAATCAAAAACTTTACCGTATATCATGCGGCTTGAATCCGAAAATATCGACCGTACATTACTCATTGTTGGACTTCTTTCATATTTTTAGTTCACCACTTTAAACAGTCGACGTCTATGTCAATTGTAGCTGAAAAGTGGGAATGGGCGCGAGTAACGTTCTATGTTCCATTTCGATAGTAGGTCCTCCGGAATACTCCACACAAAAATGCTAAAGTTTGAGCACCACTTGTCAGTGCTCTAGCGTTCGCTCCCCATTCTACTTGACACCACTCATAATATTAGCTGGCTTACAAATAGGCATACTTTGCACCTTGGTACGAATTTCCTTATTTTTTATTTTCTACTAGTGGAATCGCGCGTGAAACTATTTTCATACAAACTTCAGACTCCGCTACACCATTTAGGGGTTTAATAGCAGGAATTCCTTTCTTAAAACACTCCAAGACAAATAATATAGCCTAAAAATTCCAAGTCTACGACCAGTGGTTTAGGCTATGCGTTGTCTATATGGTCAGTCGGTCTGAATATAGATTCTTATAATTGGTATAAAGGTCAAAGTCAAAAGCATATAATTCAGTAATATGCAGGGATCATTTTGAATAGTCTTAGAGCTAGGTGGATCTAGGTGGCAGTTCTTCGCGATCAAGCCTTGATATATATAGACAGATCGCAAAATCACTGGCACAAGCATAGGACTGTAAACAAAGTAGCTACGAGTGCTATAATATTGTAAAGCGTTCAGTTTAAAGAGCGCGGTTCTGGAAAACGTTTCTATATCTCCAATAAAATTGTTTACATTGTGAAGTTACCGAAAGGAACGTCCTTTTAGAATTCATGGCTGGAACCATTTCAATTGAAATTATGAAGTGTTTATTGAGGTCACGACTGACCTTTTCCACCGAGATACTAAAATCCAATTTCTGTCTAAACCTTTAGACGTTTCAAATTGTATTTTTCCTTTGGCTTGTATTCAATCAATTGGAATTCCAGAGATAATGAGAGAGAAATGTCCTGCTTCTTTGATGTTTCATGCGATAAAATCGGAGCCAATGGAAAAATACCATTTCCTGTGAGAAAACAAGACTTATGTTAGCAATGACAACAAGAGAAAATATTTACGCACTGTTTATATTTTAACTTTCTAGTTTTCTTTTACTTTCAGTTCAAAAGAAATGAAATCTAATTAACAAATTACAGTAGGTACTTAATTAAATACTTATGAGAATTGAGTTCCTAATTAATATAAAAACCAAAGTTTAGTGCTTACAAATTTTACTTACTGTAGTGAAACGACAATAGCTGCGTATCGACTGTTTATTCATTAAAGAAAACCTATCTACCCACATATATATTATAGATCTTGACATGACATTACAACATCTTTCCCCTTAAAGAAACAAAATAGAAATCGAGTTGATGGGGAAAGAGTTAAATTAATATAAGTATATTACTTTTTAAATTGTTATTGAATCACATTGGCATAATCAACAGTAAGACATGTACCTATAACAATCTTGCTTCATGAAATATTTAAGTTCTAAATTTATCAGAAACAATGCATTCAAACATTAGACATCGATAACAGATTATTACAATTATTTACACATGCTATGCAAATTTTGCTTACATAATAAAATCACATAGAAATGTATTGAGTGTTAGTAGGTATATATGCATTGCGCAACGGGCATAACGTACAGGTATTAGATATGTATGACATTAAGTAAGTAGGTTGTGTTGAATTGCTTACTTTTGTTCAATATCTATAATTCTCTTCTTTGCCTGCCGGGCGGCTGCCCTCTCAACTCGACTCGTTGGTCTAGCAGACTCAGATCCGAGAAGTTTACCCGTTTCATTATTTGGAACTATAATATCTAATAACTCTTCGTCGGGATCATCGTACACACTACTATCACTATTTTCATGCTCATTACACAACTCCTTATCGTTAGAAGAAGTCGGCGAATTCACTCTTAATAAATGCCTACGATTACGACGGTAAATTCTTCCCGACTCATCTTTTACAAAGTATGATCGCGGTTGAACCGCGCGACCCGTAACTCGTGCCTCTCGTCTTTTTCCGCCGCCGTCCACGGCAATCACCTCATCACCGGTGTTGAGAGGTGGTAGCTCCCTTGAGCTGGCGTCGTAACGGGCCTTTGCACTTGTTTGCTTGCTTGTTATATTCTGGTAATCTGCGGTATTGTCCCTAGCCGGATTGAGTTTATCTAAATGAATCGGCAGACGTGTGTTTAGCTTTCTACTCATGAGAAGTTCCGCGGGACTCGCGATACCGTCTCTCGGCGCCGTTCTGTAGTTTAGTAAACTTAAATAAAAATCGGAACCATCGTCCAGCGACTTTTTCAATAAAGTTTTTATTGTGCGCACAGCGCGCTCAGAACGACCATTCGACTGGGCGTAATTGGGGGATGACGTGATGTGATTAAAAGCCCAGGAACTTGCAAAAATCTGAAATTCTTTTGAGGCGTAAGCGGGGCCATTGTCTGTTATCAACTCATGTGGTATACCGTGCCGTGCAAACTGGTCCTTCATAGCCTTAATTACGCTTTTAGAAGTAATACTGGTTAATGGGCACACCTCGACGTAGTTAGAAAAGTAATCAACCAGGATCAAGAAGTACATTCTTTTATACTCAAATATATCGGAGCCGAGTTTGACCCACGGGAGGCTAGGTATTTGGTGAGCAATCAATGGCTCCCTCTGCGGCATCGCGGCGTGGCGCGCACACACTCGACACCGGCGCACCGCGCGCTCGATGTCGTGCGACATGCCCGGCCAGTACATCACTTCGCGCGCGCGCCTTTTGCATCTATCTATACCTAGATGTCCTTCATGTACTCTCACTACCATGTCGGCACGGAGACTTTCCGGAATAAGTACTAAATCACTTTTAAATAAAACGCCATCATAATACTCAAGGACATTCCTATTATCCCATAATGACCTCACTCTTTCATCAGTTTCATATTTGTTTAACGGCCAACCGTCCTTTATATTACGAATCAACAACTGACATGTGATATCTCTTTTTGTGTGTTCCCGTACTAAATTAATCTTTTCGTCACTAAATGATACATTTTTGATTAAAAAACAGGATTGACTCTGGACTTCATCTGAAACTTTTTCATGCATTAGTTCTGAAAGCGGAGCACGCGAAAGTGCGTCTGCTACATACATATATTTTCCGGGTTTATACATAACAGAGAAGTCATATCTTTGAACACGGAGCATCATGCGCTGTAACCTAGCTGGAACATCATTTAAAGATTTTTTGAAAAGCGATTCTAGTGGTTTGTGATCAGTTTCTACAAGTACATCGCTTTTACCGTAAACATATTGGTGGAATCTTTCGAGCGCAAAAACTATAGCCAACATTTCCTTCTCTATTTGAGCATACCTCTGTTGAGTGTCAGTTAGAGTGAGGGACGCAAACTCCACCGGACGCCCGTTCTGCAGCAGCACCGCCCCGAGCGCGTGCGAGCTGGCGTCCACCGACACCACGGCTGGCTCGTCAGCCGCGAACAGACTTAACACTGGCGCGTTACACAAGTCCCACTTTAATGTTTTTACCACTTGATCTTCACACGCACCCCATTGCCATTCATTATTTTTCTTTAATAAATTTCTAAGTGGAGTGGCCTTTTCAGAAAAGTTAGGAATGAACTTACATAGGTAATTAACCATCCCCAAGAATCTTTCTAATTCCTGTCTGTTTTGCGGACATGGCATTTCTTTAATGGCTTTTGATTTACTTTCGTCTACTTTCATTCCTTCTACACTAAATTTATGCCCCAAGTAGGTCACCTCTGGGACCTTGAACTCGCATTTCTCACGATTGAACTTTATACCTACTTCTCTGGCCCTATCCATTAACCGTTTCAGGCGTTCATCATGCTGGCTCTCATCCACACCCCAAACAATAATGTCGTCGACAAACGAGTCTACCCCTTCTAAACCTTCGAGCAGCTGTTTCACCCTACAATGGAAAACTTCGGAAGCTGAATTTATCCCGTAAGGGAGACGTAAGTACTGAAACCTCCCGAACGGCGTCCCGAATGTACATAAGTCTGCACTCTCTTCATCGAGTGATATCATCCAAAATCCAGATCTAGCATCCAGCTTACTAAAGCAGCTAGCCCCTTTCAGCTGCGTGGCTATTTCCATAAGGGTAGGCAATGGAAAATGTTGACGACGTATAACTTTGTTAAGAGGTCGCGGATCCAAACAAACTCTGATGCTACCATCTTTTTTAGCCACTACTACAATAGCATTTACCCAAGGAGTGGGGTGAGTCACCTTTTTTATTACACCCAACTCCACCATGCGTTCCAGTTCCGTCTGCAACTTTTGCCTCAAACTTATAGGTATTTTTCGTACAGGGCAAATGCAAGGAGATGAATCTTTATCAATAGGTATAGTATAGTGCCCGGGTAGCCGCCCGAGACCCTCAAATAAATCTCTGTATATGTCTATATCTAAACTATATACCCGTTGCACTAGCTTAATTTTCTCTACTGCAAATTTACCTAAAATACTTTCACAATTATGATCAGATACTACAAAATTTATGCTGTACTCTTTATTCTTATACATCCATTTCAAAACACACGATCCAACTATAGGCAATAAATTTCCACAATACGACATAGCTTTCGGTTTAGACGGACTTAGATCGTGCAACAATAGACCTAACTTTAGGTAGTTATCTTTGGAGATAACATTCAGGTCGGCGCCGGTATCTAATTTAAACTGATGTTTTGTCATACTATTAGAATGAATTAAAGTCTCATACCATTTGTCCGCGGATCGTGAATGACTCGAGGTATCCAGAGAGGAGATATAGTACAGATCATCCTCTCTCTCCTCCTGTACCGAGAATACCTTGTTGGATCTGTTCACCGTACACATTTTCCTAAAGTGACCCTTATTACCGCACGAAAAGCACTTCACATTTCTAGCCGGGCATCGAAATCCAGCATCACAATACGCGCTAGAACAGGCCGCGCATGCACTATCACGTGCAGGCTGGGAAGTTCCCGCTGCGTCACTGCTTCCTGCGCCGCCAGCATACGGGGAGCGCGCGCCGCCGCCGTACCCACGGCCGCGGCCGCCGCCGCCTCCGCGCCAGCGCTGCTGCGCCCAGCCGCCGCCGCCGCCGCCGCCTCGCGACCCTCGCGACGCTCCTCGCGAGCTCCATACGGCATCCACCGACGCGCTTTTTGACTCGATCTTTACGCCTTCTATTTTACGACCCTCCTCGTTAGAGATTTCATTCGATTGACATATGACGATAGCCTTTTCGAGTGTGAGCTGCTCGCTACGCAGTAACCTGTCACGCACAGTACTCTCTCGCACGCCGCACACGATGCGATCGCGAATCAGGCCGTCTTCCAGCTTGTCAAACTCACACTGTTGACTTAAAAGTTTCAAAACTGTAACATACTCGTCGATACTTTCTCCGTCTTCTTGGTTTCGCGTAAAAAACTTGAATCTCACCATCGTAGTGTTGGGTTTTGTACCAAAATGGCCGTTGAACTTTTCAATGACTTTTTCGATGTCGTCACGATCACTTTCCGGACTAAACTTGAAAGTGAGAAATATGTCATAGCCTTCGGAACCAATTAAATTGATAAGTAAACTGGCTTGCATATCTTTCGACTCTTTATAAACTCCTGATGCCTTGAGAAATACTTGAAATTGCTTGAGCCATTTACGCCACGCGTCGGCGCGATTTGCTGGGCCTCCATCCAATGATAATTCAGCCGGCGGTCGCGCATGTTCCATAATTTTCTCACAAATAAGCTTATTTTCGTGTTTTTAACTTTAAAACATACACTTTCAACTTTTTATCGTAAAATTTTACGTTCACCGCTGCCACCATGTAGTGAAACGACAATAGCTGCGTATCGACTGTTTATTCATTAAAGAAAACCTATCTACCCACATATATATTATAGATCTTGACATGACATTACAACACTTACAAGGTATGTAATGTAATGTAGGCTACATTCAAATTATAAAATTAACATTATTATTCCAATATTTTTTATTTTCTTGAAAACGCTGAAGATTTTCCAACTCCAAAGAAAATATATTCCAATATTTTAAGTATTCAAAGGATCCTTGAATTAAAGCAAACACTTAGCGGGCCGGAGGCGAGGCGAGGAAATTTTTACTAATTAGATCTACCAGCTTAAACAAATGCCTGTCAAAAACGAATGATAATATCATTTCTATAAAAAAAAGATATAGCTTCACGAATTTTATCCCCGGGCACGGTAAATAATAATAATAATAATGCTGGACAGTCCACACAGCATCATCTAGCCCCAAGCTAAGCAGAGCTTGTGTTATGGGTAGGTACTAGATGACTGATATACTTAATACAATACATTGCATATATAGATATTTTTTATTATACATAGAAAACACCCAGAACACCCGGAATAAATATTTGCAGATCGTACAAACATTTATCCCAAGGCGGGAATCGAACCCGCAACCTCTTGCGTCGCAAGCGGACACTCGCCCGCCGCGCCACATCGGTCGTCAACAATATCTCTTAGCTAAGCAGCTCTATGCTAAGCATGTACTCGAGATTCTTTTGAGAATGTCTAATGGGGATAGTCAGAGGTACGTCAAAATATTACACTCGGCACATGCCCATATTTTGAAAGTAAGAAAAGCATTTTTTTCAGTATTTAGTATCCAGTCATCCATACAACCATTTATACATCCATCCATACTTACAAACTTTCGCGTTTATGATATTAGTAGGATTCTTAAAATTATAATAGGTTTTTGTTTAATATTTTTATTATATTACAAGTTTAATAAAAATAAACAGACAAAACTGTGTAGATAAAAATAATGAAATCTCGCGTCTACGGTCCCTAAAGAATAACTAGAAAATTGCGCTTTTTCTAAAAACGCTGACTGTATTTTCTATATTACAATGAAACTTTATTCCCTCGCTATTATTACTTCCGGTATCATCCTTCCCCTGGGAAATAAAACTAAAATTAAAAGCTAGGATTTTACAAAAATATACGGTTTTAGCGCTTAGCTCTAGCATTGTGAACGGCGATGAAAGCTTAAATAAAACCTTCAGGTATTGGATTTTATTTTATTCAAGCTTCGAACGTTCGCGCTCCGAGCGGTGAAAAACAATAATGGGACAGTTTAATCGAAATTGCAGCACACAATGACAAACAAACCAAACGATCGTTGAAAGTATTCCACTAGCAAAAGGTATTATGCATTACATCGATATTACAAAACTATTTCACAACACGTCCCAAAAGTATGAATTGAATCACAAGTATGCTCTACCTATCCAAAGAAGCTTTCAAGTTTCGGGTCCACAAAAAGAACCTTTTATATAGAACACAATGGAGCCCAAATCACAACTGTGCCATCCAGGACTAGGCCCTCGATTGTAGTCCCACGGGTCGTCCGCAAGATTTTCACAGCTTTATATGGATACAGGTGCCTTCCCTCAGGCACCAGTACCCGTTTTCCGAATGGCTCGTCATATTATAATAACTTCTGCGTCAGACAGGGCGTGATAAAACAGGGAAATAACTTACCGACCGATATGTTTATTCATGGAACCTTCGCTCTTTTATCTAAATGCAAATATATTGAGACATTTTGGTCAAATAATGGGTGAAGGGACTCTAATCAGATCGTCGTAACTAACGTTGTAGGGATCGCAATAGTCGATAAAATATTCTTTGCATTCATGTTTCGACTTGCGAATAGTGAATAATAGCCATTCAAAATCTGAATGCTTCCAACATCCCTCCAGCTCTAGCTCCAAATAAGCCCAAACAAGTGACCTCACTCCGGCCACACTGAGTTTATCTATTTTCAAGTCAAAAGTTTCAATTTTGCATTCGCAGTACCGTGGAAACCCGACAGAATCTATTTAATTTACCCAACATTGTGTGCCGGGATTGAGTATGGATAGTTGGATATATTTGAACGTAGAGCCGACAGGTTGAGGACATCAGGTTCAAGAGATAGTCATCACTTTGACTGAAACTAAATGTAGTTTGTATAGGTTTGGCCACTGTTATATCATATACCTAATACAATAATGTTTATAAAATTATAAAGCGAACATATTTATATAAATATAGATATAACTAAACTACCTAAATAACTAACTAAATATAGATCATATATTCCGGGGTTAGGCTATATTAAGTTAGAAGGCATAATAAACGTTAATAAGTAATTTATGAAAAATAATTTAAAGTGCATCAAACACTTCTTTTTATTTTACCTACTTTTAGCTCAACATTTAAAAGACACAAAAGTGAGAAATATAACAAGACATTTCTACACTCCGTAGACATTTATTAACTCGTAGCAAACAAATTCTGTCAGGTAATGAGACTTGAAAAACGCACCTGAACATAAAGAGGGCAATATTATCACTGGGTAAATTAACTTCTCGACTTGAGGACTATACAAGGGCTTTATTAGGAGGCTCGACAAGCAACGCTGCCAGAGGCTACGAAGCCGCTACGGCGTAGGCCTCGTTCACTTGAGTTTCTTTTCAAAAGCTACATATTTGTAGGCAAGGTTTGTGAGAAATGAATTTAGACGTTGAAATTTTAGCAATATTTTTTCATAGTCAAAAAATTTAATATTCTCACGACTAAGCACGGTAGATATCCCCAGCTCTCTATACGGTATTTTATTCTATGTTAACTAAAAGAAAACGTTACTTGAATTGTTTAAGAGAGTCACATTATTTCTTGGACCTACATGAAAAGTTTTATTTTGATTACGTATGACTGGTCTCACAACATTGGTAAGAATTGTGGGTTCATCACCGTGGACAACAATTGAGAAAAAAACATATTTAATAGTATTCTAGCATTTATTTAAATCCCGTAGTACAAACAGTAGTAGGTCTGTGTACTATACGCAGAAAAAAATCTTTTTGGAAGTTCGGCAGCGAATTATTATAATAAGGTATGTATATTCCCATCTAAATGTAAATCAAAGTTAAGACACATAAAAACAACCAACTTTTACAAAGGTTATTCGTGAAAGGAAATTAGGTGGGCGTTGAATTGAAACGAAAATAGCAGCCAGCGTTCTCTCAAGTTCGTCTTTTTAAAAACGTAAAATATCTATCAAAGTAAATTAAATCAACATTTTAAACGCGTACTCTATTAAGGCCCTTCAGTGAAGCCTTCGGCAGTACTGCAAGGTACTCGTACCTCGCTCACTAGTGACTTAATTAAGTGAGATGTATGTTAGCTTCGATATAAAGTTCCGCAACTTTGAACTCTATTTCTACTAGTTCAAGTTCTATAAACAGACAAACGACTAACGCCCGCGTGCTATTAGCATTTGACTACTGTGAAGTGCCTTTGAGCTTCAGGTTTTTGTCACTTTACATTAGGTGCCGAAATACTAATGCTCTTCAAGACAATTGGGCTGGAGACTTGATTCAATTTGTAACAAGTATTCAACTATGTATTTGCGCAGTTTTCAGAAAATTTTAAAGTAATGATAAGTTTCTTTTGCTGCCATCAATTAAATTTATGTTTATCATGCTATGAAACGTGACAGATATTGAAATATTTTACGACACTGCATTATTAGTGGTTTTTTTTATGACGAATGATGAGAAGGCCATGTTTATGAATTATCTATATTTATTAGTCGTTTTTTATGAGAGCATTTGTCAAAAAACAAACTGATGTTGAGCAGTTACTTTTGCCTTTTAACAATTGCATAACCTCACGGAACACGTCCACCGACGATTTGCCCAATGTGCCACTGTTCTGCGTTCATCACTCTCCCCTTCAAATCGGAACTCAGCAAACATTTTAGGCGCTAGCTCTGTGGTTTTATAGTTATTTTGAATTTCATTTAGTTTTTATTCAAACTAGAAAGAAATGCTTTTTGTTGTTGATTAATATAATTTTATTTATTCTCACCCTCGTATACCGTACCTACTTTCCATTTCGTAAGTATTCTGTGGTACCTACTGAAAGCTCGCAATGAACAAACTTTACAATAAACGTTTAGCGCGAACGTCAGGCCTTACCTAAGAATATTTCTATGGGCCTTACACTGTCCAAACTTCAGATTTCTGATATACGTCCTTCATAAATCACAGAGTATTTTGCATTTCCATATAAAGTGTTAAAAGGCAGAGAGCGGTGTTTGCCTACGAGATCTGTCATCCGTGTGCGATTTATTGCACATCGTTCGCAGGGATTTGCTTACGCAATATATTGCTAACCGTTCTCACACGGCCGATTCTTTTGTGCATTTTGACATCACTACTAGTGAGATGTAAGCACTAGGCACCTCTACTATAAAAATAAATAAAATAATAGCATCACGACTTTTATCCCCAAGCACGGTAGATATCCGCTTAGATCTCTTAGTACCAAGTACCTACTCGCGATTCTTCGTGGATGTCTAAGGGATAGACAGAGGTACGTTCAAATATTATATTTGGTACATACCCACAGTTTGCTGTAGTGGGTATTCCATACACTGGACAGGTTGAAAGCCCTTCGCCGCTCCATCTCTTCATTTGAAATGCAGCTATTTCAAATGTCCCGTAGATTAGCTAGTGCAGCTGTCACATACGGCCGTAGTAGCAGCAAAGTGAACTTACAATAGTTACTCAGTATTTCAAATATTAGATCTATTTTTGACTGTTTAAGCGAAGAAAGATTATAAAACACCTTCAAGACTAAAAAACTCTAAAAGTTTCGGTTTCTTGAAATCTTTTAGTGAATGCTACCTCATTTTTTTTTAATATGTGAGTTTGTTTCCATAATATTATAACAATGTACCTATTGTTCATTCATCTCATAATTTATTTTAAACTTAAATTTAAATAATATTTTCTAAACATTTATATAAGAAGTGGCAAAGTACATAAAGTTTTATCAGTGTAGCAAATTTCTGCGACAACAAAGTAAAACGCGCGCTTTGCGACTAACTTATATTGTCAAGGAAGACACTGTTTCATGAACGTTTCAACTTTCTGTAACGAAATCTGAAACATAGTTGTTCAAAACTTGTCTCAATGATAACCTCTTCTTTTTTGTCTGCTGATAGCATTCCATACGTGGCTGTAGGAAATCTCAACTGCGTTTTTTTTTTTTTTTTTTGGCATCTGTCCGTCTTGCGGACAATTTTGCCAATGTCAAGTGGGTTGAATAAATTCTTTTTAGTCAAGTCGAGTCGGTAAAAAAAGTAAAGTCAGCCGTCATCGGTTTTGAAGAAAAAGATGGCGGTTTTCTTCAAAACCAAAGGGAAACATTTTCGTAAAAATCAGGATGCCTCATAACACACTTTCATTTCAATTGTTCACACTTGTGCTAAGACCTCAAGTAATGATGGTTAAAATACAACCAAAATTACCCATCAGAACTTAAAATAACACTAGAAATACAATGTTGCTTCCAAAGATGACAGAAAACGAATCTCGCTCAACTGCGGTTTTGATTACGTGGCAAAAACTGTCGTTGAATTAAAATAAAAACTTCTTTTTTATATGGCTTCTGTGGATCTAACTTCCACAATTTTACCAATGTCAATGTCGACAAAATTTATTACAGTAAAACGATAGAGGTTTGAGTTTAACAAAAAGATTGTCCGGTGGTCAGTTGAACCTCAGCTGAATATTTTGACTCAAGGTTCATTTACATTCTGGAAAACAATTAAATGGAAATAGTTTTCTACTGTATATCTAACAGTCAGACTGCCCTTGGCGTATAAATAATCTATATTATGTCTGGCTGACATCGTACAGCCTAAGCGGTTGGTGTGTCAGGATTTAGGATATAAATAAATAAATAAATAAATAAATAAATAAATAATGCCGGACGATCCACACAGCATCATCTAGCCCCAAGCTAAGCAGAGCTTGTGTTATGGGTACTAGATGACTGATATACTTAATACAATACATTACATATATAGATATTTTTTATTATACATAGAAAATACCCAGAACACCTAAGTAAAGAATTATATATACCTACTAAGTAAAGAATTCAACCCCTATCCTATAGGGTTTCGGTGGGGGTTGAATTTGTATGAAAGTAGCTTCACGCGGACGAAGTTACGCGCGTTTTCACAAGTATGATGGTAATAAGTATGTCTTTCGTTTCGTGTTTCTACAATAATAAAGAATCAAAAAATTCCATTCAATTTTCACAGGGGACATATAATAATAAATATTTGTGGAATTTTTTTACGCAACATCATCTAACCCCAAACTAAGTAAAGCTTGTAATTAGGGAACCAGATGACTGATAAAATATATACATTATATTTTTTTGTTTTAAATATGTACTGCAGCAGTGAACTTTTTCAAACTGCTTCTTAGAAGATAAATCGTGAAAACTGGCAGGGTTGGGTATAGACAATGTCATTTCTTTTCAAGAGATAGTGTCGTAGTACAGGGTATTTCTCGCATCGTATTCCTCGTAGCGCTATAAACACATACTAGGACGCTTTGATTTATTCCACGCTTTGAAGTTTGTACACAATCACACTTATCTTATCCTCTCATTCGGTTAAAATAAAGTCGCTAGAGAAAAAGCAAAATGTTTATTCATGTATCTGTAATTGAATTCTGTTGCGAGCGACGTTGGACGCAAATTGAAGTGGAGACGTCCATGGCGACCGCAAGGGTAACTTTGGTGCAGTTCACACAGAGATGAATTAGGACTGTTAAAAGCTTTTTAAAGCTCTTGCGTATCTATTTAAATAAATACCAAACTAAGCAAAGCTTATGTAATGGGAGCCTAATAGCTGATAGAATAATTATAAAGTTTTTCTGTAAATACCTACATGAGTATAATATAACACCCAGGCATAGAACAAATACTTGTGTTCATTACACCAATGTTTGTTCTTCATATGCTTAAATACGTGCTATGCTTAGTTTGGAGCTAGATGGTATGTAAAAATGTCAATACACAAACAGACTTCAACTCGAACCTTGTAGATGGATATAGATACTTTTTTACCTAGACGCTGGAACTTCCCCCTGGCTTAACCTATTTTTTGGCAAACGGCATACTTTGCCTCAAGGTTCCAAGGTACCTAATACACAATTAATTCTGTTTGCCTTGAAAGTTATTAACTCAGCTACCATAAGCATTATAATTCCGCACATACCTTAGAAACTTCCAACATAACCTTGACTCACGGTTCTAGAGCCTCCTTCGACCTTGTTTCGTCTCTGACATTCGCAATTTCGTTATAAAATCTTCAGATCTTCGATAATGGTCGGTTTAGTGCATTGCAGATGTGCTGTTATCGCGCAGACTGTTTTTTTTTATCAGATTCACAGTTTATCGATTGGTTTCTGTCCTGCTTGCCTGTTGCCACAAGGTTCAAACTCGTAGGTACTGTTATACATATAATTTTTCAGGATAAATAGTTAATGTATTTTTTCTAAATCGTATATTTTTACCTCGTTTAGTTTTTAGCCTCTGAATCAGACTTTAGTCGCCCAGCACCCTAAGTAGTGGCATTTCAATTTCAATGGAATAAAATTGGAACTCCCATGCAGAATCATCGTGCTGGGCTACAATACAATCCAGATGGGATTGATAACGAGACCGCATACATCAATAAATTTGCAATCGGTGAAAGCGATATTTTCAGACGTTTCTCTTTGCTGGTTATCGTTGAAAATTGAGTGAGTAAGAGTCTGTTTGCGTTTCAATTCATAGTACTTCGGCTTGTTTTAACTTGCTTTTTAAAAGATACAATTAAAGCAATAATTAAGGGAAATAATCACTATCATAAGTTTTTTGGCTTTATAATGGGTTTATTCATAGTGTCACTCGCTGCATAAATGAAATCCCAACTAATTTTAATTTACGAAGCTACCTATTACCCTTGGATGGCTTCGTTCAATATACAAATAATGAAAATGATTAAATAATTGAATTTTCATCATATAAAAATAAACTATGATACATAGGTAGGTAGTAGGTTTAGTATAGTAGGTTTAGTAGTAGTAGGTTTAGAGTAGTAGGTTTAGTAGAAATAGAGCTCTTAGTAAAGGGCTCGTCCGGGGAATTACTACCACCATGCCTATTTCTGCCGCCAAGCAGCTTGCTGTGTTCCGGATTGAAGGCTGTGGGTGCCGGTATAATTACAGCCGCATGAGGCTTGTAAACCTGTATACCTCAGGATGGACGCAGAGCAGTGTATTGTAGGGCACGTTCCTAACTAACGTGACCTACAAGGCAATGTTTTGTTATAGGTGATGGTAACCACTTAACATCAGGTGGGGCCATATGCTTGTTCCGTCGGCAAATTGTATAAAGAAAAGGTACTATTTTCTAAAATCTTGCACAAAATGTGTGAGATTTAGCTATTGCCTATTTTCCTTTATGCATTTTTATCACATTGTTCAGACTGAAATCACGTTACAAAGAATTTTCCTAGAAAAATCACGTCTAAAATGTGTAGAAAGGCTTCAAGTCTCGCTCGTGAGGAGATAAGCCGGTCAGAGCTCTTACATTTCTTCTTACTCCGCTCGAGCTCGCTTCTGGTGCAGAGCCAATGAGTTCCTGTAAGCCTTTAACTCTGCTTTATTTGTATTAAAATAATTATTTTTACTTATCCATAAAGTTCCGAATTGCTGTACCTACCTAGTTTTTTTTTAGTTTTATCTTTACAAGTTATACCATCACCACTTTAAACGTAAATTTATTTCATCATCATTTTCCTGCCCTTATCCCACTTACGTGGGGTCGGCACAACAGGTTTTTTCCCTCCATTTACCTCTATCATCCGTCATCTCTGTAGTCACTCCTTTCTTACTCATATCATCTCTCACACAATCCATCCATCTTTTCTTTGGCCTACCTCTACTCGCATATCATCCACATTCATATCTAACACTCTTCTCGTTAAATGACATTCTTCTCTTCTCATGACATGTCCATACCATGCTAACCTATTGCTCCTCATCTTTTCAGTCACTGGCGCCGATATTTAAACGTAAATTTATTTATACCTTGGATTTTAAAAAAGCATTTACTGTTTCTCCATTCCTATGCAGGGTGTTAAGTTTTCGAGGAAGAATTAAATATCTACGTACGTAGCTATCTGGTCGAAATTGTCCTTTATTTCTTCCTTTATTGATCTTACGTACAAGTGACACTCATAAACAAAGGTTTTAATTTATTAGTCGACGTTAAACTTAGATAACATCACTTTTAAGAATCCCAATAAACTAATAACCAGATTTTCGGTTCTCTCAGAATTGCGGAATCGCACTTCAGTGATAAACCATACAATGGAATTGCAAGCGACTGCACTTGAGTGAAACTTAATTTTCATTAAATTCCGCTGCGCCATTTCAAGAACTCGTTTTTTTGTACAAGCTGAGATTTTCAAGTATACGACCATCGATTTAAGCTGTGTATTATCTCTATGCCAGTCAATCAATCAATATCTATATTCTTATTGTTATAACAACTATAAGAATCTTAGTCAGTCAGGACGACTGACATATCGACAACGCAGTCTAAACCAATAGTTGTAGAGACATGAAAACTTCAGGGTACATGATGTGTACCTACCTACTAACAAAGGAATTTTTGAAATTCAACCCCTAAAGGTGTGCAGTAGGGGTTGAAGTTTGTGTGAAAATAGCAGCACGTAGACCACTATTTACTTATAATTGTTATAGTTTAAATTAAAACTATCCATTCTACGAATAGCCCATATAAAATTACCATTGATGCTTCTTGTTGGAAATCAACAGACTTATTACACCACTACCTCTAGGTTGTTATAACAATTACCCTTTTGCGTATATGTGGGATGAGTTCTTACTGAAAAAACTAGGTGGGATAAATGCGAACAGATGTTTGATGATCTTTTGAGCAGTGGGTCGAGAATGCTGACTTACACCTACTGTAATACCGTAAAGCTAAATTCCGGCAGTGTAATCCCGGGTTCGCGGGACAGGTGAGGCCGGCACTGCTGAAACTTGATATATAGTTTGTAAGTACAAGTAAGCCACTCATATACTCTTACTCAATTTATATCTCACAATTTTTATCAACCTACTTTATTTTGTCTAGTCGGCTGCACTTAGATGGTTAGAATTCATAAATTTCAAAATGGTGTCATAGAGGGCTGACATAGTCGCTCAGCGACTCAAAGTCCTTAAATTTTAAGAATAAAAAAAAAATGGTGTCACTGCATGTCTTTGACACAGATCTACGAGAACATAATAGGGCTGGAGGATATTAAGTAGGTACATGTTAAATAGTTTAAGTCATCCATTAATTACTTATTTAAAGCTAGTATATCCTGGTTGATAATTAAATGATTAAAACATTTTGTCCTTTCATCTACTTTACAAATAATTTCCGTTGTTAATTTAGCTTCCGGCAAGTAAACTTTAGCTAAAGAAAATAAGAAATAGCTATGCTCACTTTGATCAAACAAAGAGAAACGTGCGCGCAACACCCAGCTTACGTACCGATATTTTGCATTCAGTTCACAGAGCAGAATATTCTTCAGTAAAGTTGGACATGATATGAAATGCAATTTCGGAGTATAAGCAACCCAGGTGCTGCCAGATGCAAGAAATCTGCATAATATCACTGACTTGGAGTTGGTTTGTTAGTGGCACCAACTTGTAAGTTGGCTACTTCAAGCGGAAGCTACAACATAACTTTTGTAATATATTTCGTTGTAGCAGATGCTAGCGTGTTTCCATAATTTATACGATAGCCATGCATTTGTTTCGTTTTATTTAATTTTATTACTTTCCACCCAGTGTTTCAAAAGCTATTTGCTCGTGATGTAATGTAAAGACCTATCATTGACACCACAGGTCAGGCTGAACTGGCTGCACTACCTCACAATGATGAGATTAATGATTGCAGTTGACATCGTTTGCGGGGAAATTGGAATAATTAAGTCAGAAATCAAACACGCTGTTAGACTGAAATTGTAAATTGGCAATAATTTATGTCTGTCAACGGCATGTTGCGCGCCGCCGCGCCGCCGGCTGATTAGTAGGAAATCGACTTGCAGCTCGACGAACACAGCCAAATTGTCAATCACGGAAATTATGAACCTTTGATCTAATAGGATGTAGGTATTGGGAAGCAGGAAATCATGTTGAGTAAGAACTCAGTAGGGTTCCAATCCGCCAGTAATTTCACTTTTTACGATTCGGAGGAAAAAGACGACGTCTCTGCCGTGAAATTATTCAAATAAGCCAATTTAGATAAAACGCGCGTTACTATTTTTTGCCGATTGTCAATGTTTTGCTATGTGGGCTCATGTTTGCGGCTCATATTATTGTTATGTTTCTCTACCTATTTATGACTGACTACTACTTTTATGCTTATTGCCCCAGCCATTATCAAAGAGTATTGATTTATTTACATTATGGGGTAGTTTTATATATATTTTTGATCCTTCTGGTACAATAATTTTACAAACTAATATGAAATCGCGTGCGACTTCGATCGCTTGAAGCTATCGTGAAGGAAAACATCGGATCCTGAGGCTTAGCTAACTCAGCACGTATTGAACATATCATTCATATGGCATAGGCTAACTATGCTATGAGGATAGAATAGTTGCTAAACTAGCCTACTCCATCTAAAATCTTGTCCCGGGCACTCAGACTCCCGTAAATAGAGGCCCGATTGAAAAAGTAGCCTCTGACGTTGCATAAATCATCCGCAATAGATGCAAAAGGCCTGCTTACTTTACTTATACACCTGCAGTCAGTCAGGACAGAGGTTCTTTGCTAGTTTTAATACACACGCGAAAAATACAATGATAGCATTTGCTCACTCAGTTCTATTGAAAATATTTCACTGCACGTATTCCACTGAGTATTTATTTTCATATAGGTTTCTACTCTCATGAATTGTGTAGAAAACATTTATCTTCTTTAGTTTTATCAGTTTGAGAAATGTGCGGATTGGTTCAGTCAAGATTAATCTAACCCATATTTTCTCCAATTACCTATTCTTATTTATTATTAGTAAGTAGAAATAATAAATACTGACATACATTTGACAATGCACCGAGACAAAAGCCGTAAATATAAAGTCTCTACGACCAGTGGTTTATGCTATGCGTTGTCTACATGTCAGTAAGTCAGGACAAAGGTTTTATAAATAGTATAGATGGTATACTATATGGTCATAAAATAACTGCATTATATCCTCAAAGTACAATCAAGTACCACTTACCTTACCTACCAGCGGACGCATCGTATAAAGCAATTTCGAAAATGGAATGCATTATTTTTCTCGGTCTCTCGACCCAAGGATGAATATGAGCAATAAGTTCTACCTTGGCGCAGCGCTTACACTAATGGGCATAGTTCGTTACTACCTACGCCGACGAATTTCACCAGGCGGTTAGAAAAGTATTGCAGCAAACACCCTACATTTACGATCAGCCATTCTACTACTTCGTAAAAATAATAAAAAAAATATTATGTTTTACCCTTGGGGTGCACACGATCATTTTAGTTGTTTACTGTTGGACCAAGCTGATAGACAGATTGACACTATCCCTACAGTAACGATCTATCCTCATACTTACCTTAATTAAATTTAAATATTGCTTAAAATGTCTCCTGTCACTGTTTGTCATTACCTATGGGTATAAGCAAAGAATATGGACTGGGTATAAGCATGCCAATAGTTTAAGCATTGTGTATATCTTTTGACAAATTTTTATAACTAAGGTCACAATGTCATCGGTCGAAAACAGTTTTTCCTAGATTGTAGGTAGGTATTGGTTTAAGAGAGTTGGAGCTCGTATTGTTTGAACTACTACGTTTTGAAATATTCGCATAAAAGTTTAGGCAGGAAAGTACCGATCGCCATAAAAACTTTACTTCCCTTTGTTGACAGGTCATAAATCCCCTATGATTCACAACACTAAAATCCCGCGCGATTAGGTGTAATGGGTGCTATATAATCACACACCGGTGCAATTATAAACATGGAGGAATTCGACTTTAGGTACACTTTTAGCAATGTCTTCTGGTGATGGACGCAGTGCAATGCCAATAGTGCACGTTTTGGTTGACGTCATCAGTGATCAGTGATATACCTAAGCAAATGATCAATATCTGGTGGGATCATCGTTTTACGGTGGATTTTTGTCCTAAAAAATCGCATAAAAATCGGTAATTTATTATTAACAAAATTTGTTACCGATGTACACTATAATTATTCATTACAAATACATACGCAAAAGTTTTGTGAACTTTCTATTTAACCATGACTGTAATTATGGTGAATATTCTTGAAAAACTTTGTCAAAATGATATGCCAAAGAAATCTGGACATTATAATTTGTAACTTAGTTATCCAAGTTATTATATATTTATTTGTCCGTGTTTTATTAGCAAAAGATATCTTTAATCCTTTTTATCATTGAACAATAGCAGCCTAAAGATGGCGGACGACATAAATGTAGCAAGAAAAGAAATTCACGAAACTCTTGGTATATGCAATTTTTGTATCAGCTCTATGGGAATATCTCTGATCGATGATATCCCTAAACATTTTCGAGGAAGATTGAAGTCTTATATTGCTTTATATATCACATCTGCGTTCTTAGCCTACATGGTTTTTGGCCAGTACTCGTATATCATAAGGGAGATGATGACTTTAGATGGTGTGATGGAGGCACTAATCGGCAGTTACCTGCATATTGCTGGCTATGGACTTATGAGTAAGTAACACATCTATATCTATAATCTATTCCACTTATAAGAATCTTTGTCCTGAGTGACTATTTGTCTGACATAGAGATAGAGCACAGCCTAAAGTGCTGGATGTAGACACGACATTTTCAGGGTATATTTATCTTGGTGTACCGATGCACCGGTGGTCTAGTGGGAGTGTCACAGCCTTCTGGTCGTGGGTTCGAATCCAGTCGTGTACCAATAATAATTATTTATTTCGAACATACGTACCGTAACCCTTCTAATACATGACATTTGGAGGCTTACGGTACGGGTCAAGCGAAAAACCGATTTTGGCGGTAGCCTCTCCGAGTGGTGCCAATCCAACTTAGTGGAGTGTATGCAAGATATATATTTTATATTTTTTTAATTTCCAGGTTTGGGTAAACTGGTAACAATTTGGTTAAAGCGGCACAGATTTAGGCAACTTGTACTCGAGCTGGCTGATATCTGGCCGGTTTCGATCAAGGAGAAGGGGGAGGTTGATATCAAGCGCGCTAGCCTCTCTGCTCTTAGAATCAGACAAATTAGTAAGTTGAAGTGGTAGTTCATAACATCTTAGTAGTAGTATAGGTAGAGCTCTAAGTGAAGGATGTGTTCGAGAAGCATACCACCATACGTATACCAAGTCTATGCTTATTTCTGCTGTTGTTCAGATTCAAAGGGTATGAAATAAGGTTTACGCAGGTATTAGCGTCGTGGCGCACGTTCGTAACAAACGTGACCTGCGGAAAAATGTTTTGTTATAGGTAATGGTGACATTTTAACATCAGGTGGGCCATCTACTAGTTCCATCAGGTCTTAAGTATTATTAAGTATTAAAGCTCTTAGTTAAGGACTCGTCCGAGGAAGTACTACCACCATGCATGGTGTTATTACAAGCTAGGTGTATTCCGATTTGAAGTTACAGGATTAAAGCATGTATGCCTCAGGTTAAACGTCGCAGAGCAGCGGATCATACGGCACGTTCCTAACGAACGTTACTTACGAGGCAAGGCTTTTTTAAAGGTGATGGTAACCATAACCACTTAACATCAGGTGGGCCATCAGTTTGTTCTATTAGCTACTCCTAAAAAAAAAGATATCTTGCTTTCAGTGTACACCTTCTGGAACGTTTTTGGAGTTTCGTTCTTCAACTTAACACCGATCGTCGTACTCATATACCACGCAGCACGAGGAATGCCTACAGAGTTGGGCTACGTCTTTCGACTACTGTACCCTTTTGACAAAACCAAGCCAATTTATCACGGAATCTCGTACACCTTCGAAATTTGCGGAGGTAAGATAAACCCCGTGACAAACCATAGTAAGTGACACACAAGGTAAGTGACATACGCACTCGTATTATAATTACTCGCACGTTGGGCTCGTTTGAGCGAACTATTGACTCGTGTGCTCATATTCATTCCTAGAACCAGAGCTGGAACTAACTAACAAACGGACAAGAAAAGCAACGCTTTGATATATATAGGTAATGGTAACTACATCAGGCCAACTTAACTGGTTAACTGGACCATCTGCTTGTTTTATCAGTAAGTAGTATAACAAAAAAACGACATACGATGCTACCTTTACAATGTAGTAGGGTACACGCATCTTTTTTTACTTATAGCCCACATCCCCTGCAATATTTTGACGACCAATGTGGCGCAGCGGGCGAATGTCCGCCTGCAACTCAGAAGGTTGCGGGTTTGATTCCCGCCTTAGGATCAATGTTTGTAGGATCTGCAAATATTTATTCCAAGTGTTCGGGGTGTTTTCTATGTATAATAAAAATATATCTATGTATGTAATGTATTGTTTTAAGTATATCAGTCATCTAGTACCCATAACACAAGGTCTGCTTTGCTTGGGGCTAGATGATGCTGTGTGGATTGTCCAGCATTATTATTATTAATATCTGCTTTTACTCATTCGTCGATCTTACTTGTGAGTTGCTTTTTACAAAAGTGGCTAGTTGGTACCACCTGTGTATAATATTTAGTAGTCATAGTTTTTTGCACAAATGCAACAAGTGCACAAAAGGAGGGATAAACGCTAGAGCATTTTCTGCCTGCCATTATAGCATTATATACTGTGTGTACTTATATACTGTGCTGAGTATTATATAAGTATACATACATTATAGTGTGTGTTACGCCGATATTTAAATGTATTGGGCTGATTTTTATTACCTACTAGTCTGAAGGACTCGCATACAAGTAACTAGCCTGTGTTACACGGGCCTAAAGAAAGTTAGTGATAGACGTTTTCCTGGAAGAACGACAAGCGTGATAAATTAACGTGACGTGGAAATACCAATTAATTGTTACGTATGAATGTACGTAACTAGGTACGGTTTTATTACTAGGAATAGCATAACTGAACACATAGCAACTATGTATATCTCCAGAACTACTGAAAATACGAAATGAGTCGTTATCGCAATGATTATCACTGATTTTCGTGCGGTTATTTTCCTTTTTCTTAAATCGTTTTTTTAACAAAGACCTGTAGTCAATCGATTGTTTCTGATAGGTATTTTGAATTGTAGTTTGACATGGTTTCGTTTACATAATAGCCCGACTGCCGTGGTCGTAGAGACTTGAAATTTTCAGGATATATTTGTCTTGGTGCGTAAAGAAAGAATTAACGAACTAAGAAAGGAATTCTTAAAATTCAGCCCCTCGAGTAGTGCAGCGGGGCTTGAAATTTGTACGAAAATAGTTTCACGTGGTGAATATGAGTGAACAAAGGTTGACCAAGCATTCTGTGACCATGTAATGTTCTATTAATAATCTTTTTGCATTTCAGGAACATTATCTGTCTCTGTCATGTTGGCTACTGACTTGCTATTCATGACAATGACAAGCCACATCAGCATGCTTCTACGTCTTCTCCAGCTAAAGATTCGAAACATTATAGGCAATGAGGATAGTCAGAAGTCGAAACTAATCGATTGCTATAAAGAGATTATTGCTGTAGTGAAAATACATCAACGACTAATTCAGTAAGTTCACTTTACATGTTATTAACCTCTGGAGCGCAGCGGGTGACTATCCGGATGAGACGTAAAGCTTATAGTGAAGGGCTCGTCTGGGGAAGTACTATCATAATGCTTATTTCAGCCGCCAAGCAGCTTACTGTGTTCCGGTTTGAAAGTTGTTAGAAATTGTAGACCCCCACAGATAGGCTAGTCTTCATTAGACAAAACAAAATGGCTTGTTGCCACTGCACAATGTAAGTACAGCCCTAAGAATAAGGACTAGTACAACCCTCTTATAATTCGAATGAAAACTGTCAGCGACGCCATAATTTTTTTTTGTTTTAGCTACACCAACGATTTAGAAGATGCATTTTCCGTAGCGAACCTCATTAATGTTCTCATAAGCTCAGTCAACATTTGTTGTTGTGCGTTCAACATTGTGGTAAGCATAATCCGATTTTCTAAATTCATAAAGCATTTTTATATTGAGTTATGAAAATCAACGATATCACCCTCTTTTCTTAAGTGTTTTTTGCTTTACAACAAGTTTAATATACTAGACAGAGATTAACGCGCAACATTAATACCCGACGTGCTATTTTAGACTGTTAGAACTAATAAACCGGACTAAAGTCGTTTATCTATATCCTTATCGTTTTTATATAAATAAATAGATATTTGTAAACATTTAATGCAACATCATTTAACCCAAAACTAAGCAAACTTAGACTATAGGAACTAGGTGACTGATAGAATATAACAAACAGACAGAACAGACATCTATGTTCATCACAAAAATGTTTATCCACGGTGGCAATCGAACCCACCACCTATTACAGCGCAGAAAGCAGAGCTTTATGTAAGGCTTGTCAACATGACATGACACCTTTGTTTATATTTCTTTAATTTTGTTACACTACTTTGGCTATACCTGTTATATGCTTTCACCTAGTAGGTTAGTGTTGATAAAGCCGTCGAAGGAGCAGGGCGTTTAAAACTAGCACCTAGCACCCTATGCTAGTAGACTTTAAGTCCACTAGCTTAGTGTACTTAGAGATAGTTGTTGCTCACAGCTATGATTTTTATAATATTACAAAAGATCCCTCCATTTATATAGTTGCAGTGACCGTTCACACGCCAACTTGCGCAATACTTTCTTGATATTGAACAAGATGCGCGATTTGCGATGTTTCGAGACGTGTATGGTTTTGAGTACCTATCTACACGGCTACGCACAGTAATTTTAAGTTTATTTTTCGTACCAACACTTTTTTTAAAACCAATCAAGAAAATAAAAACATTCCGTACAGTGGGTAGTCGACCCAAAACAAAAATACCAGTGCGCGCTGTAAAAACTTTGGGAAAACTGTTCATCGTACAAAAACTCATCGGAGCAGGTGTGTTTAGTCGCTGAACAGGAAACAAAAAGGTAGTTTCAAAGGCAGCGTCCCGTAATGCACGAATGGCGATACTGCAAACACTAGTGTAGTCGATTTTCTTGTTTTTGTGCACTCTCCCAAACACTATCTAAAGTGCAAGAAAAACAGAACACATTTAACAAATGGTTCTATTGTTTGAATTCTATTTGTGCAAGCGTTTTTTGTAAAATTCTAGTAATTTAACACAAATACTATGGATAGAGAAGAGAGTTAGGCTTAATTGTGTTTCACTCAGTATAAAAATCTTAATTTTGATTCTCATTGAAAGCGAACATTGCTCTTTTTGAAATTAACGAGCGCAAAGTGACAAGACCAGTTGAAACCGTACTTGTTTGAACCTTAAAAATACACGCTTTAAATTTAGGATTCCGAAGTCCTACAAGTGCCTTTGGTTTTACCATGACCGCTTGTCCGTTTGTCCGTCCTCGGTTAGAGTCCGGTTTACTCGCAGATAATCTATATCTATACCACCAATAAGAATAAAGGTTCTCAAAGGGCGACCACGAACATTAGTAAAATGATATAATAATGATAAAAATGATAGTCTGTAGTCTAAAATATGAAAGATTTTCTAGTTTTTTTTTATGTTATCTACTCAGTTTTTGGACTCTTGGATGGAAATGAGCAATAAATTCTTCCTTGGTGCAGCGGTCACTCAAATGGGAATCGTTTGTTGGTATGCAGATGATATTTACAGAGCAGTAAGTTGAAGTCTCTTTATTTTCTCTCATTTTCACTAAGCTATTGATTATCGCGTACCTACTTAGGGAAAGTATGAATAAGATTGAAAATTTATGTGCGCAATGCCAGTGCTTTCAAGCTGTAAAGAAAATATGGTGAGGAAAGTAGGTATTCTAGCAGCGATCATGGGCTTGCAACCTGTAACGTGGAAAGGAAAAACAACTACTGCAAAATGTGGGTATGTACCAAATGTAGTTCTGACTACTCTCATTAGACATCCTCAAAGAATCTGGAGTAGGTACTTTGTACTAAGAGATCTGATTTACCAAGCCTGGGGATTTGTGAAGCTATTTCTATTTCTTTCTATATTTCAGTTGTTTTTCCTTAGATAACTTTATCTAACGCAAATTTTACAAAATCTTTATTCACACGCTTGTTTCAGAGTGTGGGTGTATCCGATGCAGTTTATGAGAGTGAATGGTACCGTAGCGACGTGCGCTGCCGTCGAGCACTTCTCGCGGTACTTCAAAGGTATATTTGACTCATCTCCTTGTAATAACGTATGCGCTTATTAAAACCAAATCATATTGACCCGCACCGCGTGTTGCAATGCGTCAAAGTTTTTTTTTTCTAATGGACTAAAATACTAGTATAATCGCCTGGCGATATCCGACTGCGTTACCGGGCTTGCGACAAAGCCAATCGGTACCATATAATAATAAATAATAATAATAATGTTGGACAATCCATATAAAACTTCAACCCCCGCTGTACCCGTAAAGGGGTCGAGTTGTGGGGATTTCCGGAGATCGCTGGGGATTGAATGGGTACTCCGATGATTATGTGTGATATTTTTTTTTATTTATACAGCTATACACTGTGCTGCGTACACCGCAGGTAACCTGAGGCATACAGGTTGATGAAGAAATAATTATTATAAATAAATATTTGTGGACATTTTTAAACATTTTCATCTAGTCCTAAAGTAAACATAGCATGTTCTATGGGAACTAGATGCCTGATAGAATAGCCTACTACTAACTAAGCTGTGAGCCTAGTCATGAAAACGTTGGTAAATGAAATTTCAAATTTACTGAAAACTGAGTAGGTATTTCATCGCCACAAGACCACGCTTAAAATTCATTCTGAATACGTCAAATCCTGCATAGTCCCCATGATTGATCGCTGTGTTTTACGTCGGCATATCCACTTTCCATGTAAAGCAGATATCGCATTGCTTACAGGTCACAGAAGCCTCTATATTTCACCGCCTTGAAATTCAGCCCTATCACAATGTCTACGTACAGCTCGGTAAGGGTTTTTGCCTACTTCTTTGGTCCACAAGCACAGTACAATAAATGCCAGTAGGTAAATAAAAACACTATTGTCATAATCACTTTTACTGATCAGACTAGTTAACCAACCAATATTTTTACTGATACTAATAATCTTGGCGTAACGTTGTTTACTCCGTGTTTTGTTTTTTGCATTGAAAGGATGTTTCATCAGAGTAGATATCCCGTCAGATCTCTCAGTAACAAGTACCTATACCTACTCTACTCTCTCTGCCTACCTCTTGACTACCTCTTTTAGTCAAGAGGTACGTCCAAATACCTTACTTTAAGATCTAGAGGTGAATATTGAAAGGTACTTATACTTACATTACAAGAAAGTATTTTTGTATGATTATTGTTAATACTTACTTTGTAAATAAATGTGCTACAACATAAAATAAGAAAATATCAAAGATAAACATGGCATCATCAACTTTCTTCGATATTATATCTCGAGGTAGGCAGTATCGCTCTCTTACAAAAATATCACGAATATCGCTACCTCTAAAGCTTACTATATTTTCTGGAGATTATTTTGCTCAAATTGATGTGTTACTTTTTCATTGGTGTTGAATATTTTGGTGGTGGTACTAACCTATGTTTTTATTTTCAGGTACTAACCACCTCGTATTCGTATTTTACGTTGCTTTATACGGCTTATACTCGGGATTAAATCTTTTAGAAACCATAAAAAAAAACAATTGCAAAACGGAAAAATACAAATATGGTTTTATATAATTTGATGGTTATTGTATAATTTAGGCTTAGGATTTTAATATTTTATGTTAAATGTAAACAAACAAATGTGCATAGGAGTTAAAGTTATAAATAATTCAGCATTATTGATAACAATAACTCCTAAGCATGGTAGATATTCCCTCAGGTCTCTTTTAAGTTATGTAAGAACCCCAATCGTATTTTGTTACATAAAACTATCGAACTATATAAGAATTGTTTTTATGAGGTCGCAAACCAAAAAATATAATATAAAAAGCTACAGTAAAATATATTTATTTCCTATTAGAGCAAATACTCGCCCTTGTAATAAAATGTGACATTTAATAAATCCGGTTTGTATAGAAGCTTTAAAGTTTCTCTGGAACAGGAAATGGGGCCTGGGGACATTTTAATTTCAAGGGTAATAAATTACGAGCAGCTTCATTTCACTGAAATGAGATTAGCTATTTACAAGTTATAATAATGATTAGCTATATACAAGTTATAATAATGAGGTAATCATAAGTATTAAGTTTCTTGCCGGTTCTTCTAGGCTTGGTCGCGAGGAACTGGCGCTTAGATTCACCTAGATTTAAGACTTTTCAAGATGATCCCTGCGGATATTACTGAATAAATGCTTTTTGACTTTGACTTTGGCTTTGACTTATTATGAATCCCTCACTACAGATTAAGTGGAAGGTAAGTAATAGTTCCCACTCGAATAGTTTGAGAGCAAGAGGCTGTGTGTTTGTTCATTTAGTACCAAATCGGTTTAGCCAAATTAATTGCGGTTTAGAGCGTATACATTGATCTATAGTAAACACGTATAAACAAGGCTTGAAGTACGCAAAACGCAACAATAGTGCAATTTAGAACGTTATGAAGCTTATTAATTGATTCCAATTAGTAATTTTCATTGAATTCGCTGTCTGTCATAGACTGCCTACAGGTACCTGCCAATTTTTTTTCTTTAACCCATTGCTGGGCAAAGGGTTAAAGAAAAAAAATCGATCCATTACCTATAGCAAAGCATTGCGTAACGCACGTTAGGTACGTGCTCTACGATGTACTACCCTGCGTCCACCAACCTGAGGTATACTGGTGTTAAGCCCCATGTCCCTGTGATTTCACTGGCACCCACACACTTCGAACCGAAACACAGCATTGCGAGTACCATAATGCGAGTGCGAAATAGATACGGTGGTAGTACTTCCCCGGACGAGCCCTTTTACAAAGAGCTCTACTATATACTACTCTACTACCTATACTTCTTCATTTGTCTTAGTAAGCCACCGTCAGCTTTCCCCCTACGTTTTTAAGCCCTCTCTATCCGCTGACATCCTCGCATCCTTGTCTGGTCTGATAAGTATCTCTAACATCAGCACTAAATATAAGAGATCGCTAGAAACTTGTGTACTTTTACAACTATACTTATAATCGAGCTACATAAATACAATATCACTATCGCCCGGGCGGCAATCACTCGTTGCTAATGCCGCGGCCTCCAAAGTTAACGTCCTCTCATAAATCAGCCATGTCCTTGCCCATTGCCTTCCACCCCATACGACAGAATAATTTTCCAGACCAGAGTCGCCGCCAGGCGAAATATATAGAAAGCAGTAGCTCGTTATAAAATATCCTTTCGTCGTCTGATAAGAAAAAAACACCAAGATCAGTGATACGACGTCGTTCCACATAAGAACTACTACTAACCGCTAGCGGCTACGTCCTCATGCTGGAGGTAATTTGACTAACTTCATTATTCAAGAGCTTTGCTATGATCAAAATATAAGGATTTTTCTTTCAAAGGCTTTTGGTCTTTTTTACTAGATTTATTTTCAAAAAAACAGGAGCGTGTATTAACATACACGCTCTGATTAACATCCAGGTTACGAACTTTTTATTCTCAGTTTCATCCAAAACGGTCGAGTAGGTAAAGCGTGATTAAGCAACCATCCAAATAACCAAACATCTAAACGATCACATTATAGCATGGAATGGAAACTGTTTTTTTATCAGCTCATTGTGTCCCACTGCTGGGCAAAAGCCTCCTCCTCTTCCTTGCACTCGTCTCGATCCTGAGCCATTGGACCAGTCTTTGCAGAAAACCGTCAAGTCATCTCGCCAACGTAATGGAAACCATATGCAATATAAATCATAGTCATTGTACCATAAATTAGCCCCTAACTTCACGGGTATCAATTTATTAATAATCTATACAAAATGAATCCCCAAAAATAATCCTGACTACGGGTCGATTCGGGCCTGGAGTCTCGCGGAATAAATGCCATCGCACTAACGACACGCAATTACACTTGAAAAATCCAATAAAATACCCTATCACAATCGAGAATTTAATTAAATTTTGAACCGTAAATCTCAAAATGTAATTTCGGTATCACGGTTGAAAGGACAGATCATACAAAATCATGACTGTGTTGACTGTTCTTATATCATGCGAGCTATACAAATCCTCGTCGATATGATTTTGATTCTAATTTTGCAATGTGAGTAAAAAAATATATATGCTCCGTAGCAAAATTATATTTTGGTAGGAACATGTTTGTTTTCGATTATGAGAGCGGGATTGTAATAAACGTGAGGTGAGGTCGAATAAAAGGGAAAACGGAACAGACGTAAAAACACGTCAATATATCAGCATCCTGTACAATCTGTTGTACCAAAAAATTTGTAGTTTGCTATAAGATAGAATTTTGGGTGAAATAATATGATTTGAAATTGAATTTTATTGATAATGCTTTAGTAGTAGGTGACATAGTTTATGCTACTCATACTATGGCAACCTTGATAGATTGATAAGAGTATACTCTAACGTCTTTATAAATTCTAAGATTGACCTACAAAATACAGTTTACCAATTTATGAGGCCAATATCCCGGTCCCTTAATCGCCTATTACTTTTATTATTGCGTTGCTAATACCAGCCCAGTATAATACGTCGGAAAGGGGATTAGGGAAGAGAGACAACAATAATTTACCTATTATTTATGAGGCAAATTGGAAGAAAATACCCAGAAAATATTCGATGCGAGCGCTTACGGAGGATTGCCCTAATCTAAGATGTATTTCATCGACATTGGTAGGTATCTAATTATTCTACCTCATGCACTTTGCTTTCTTTTCCCTAAAACAGGCCTTTGTTTCTCGCTGGGGGAAACTTTTCCCTCTTGCTCCTATTTACGGGATGCTATATTTTAGTTTAGTTGGGAAGTTTAGTATTTTAATTTCCTTTCAGTAACGTTAACTTCTGCGAAGGAAAATTGTGATGATATTATGTGTTCAAATATTTTTGATCAAGTTTGTGGAGTGGCTCGAACGCGAGATGGTAGTATGATTATTTCTAAATATCAAAACATTTGCCACATGACCAAAATTCAATGCCGGTTAAAATCCATATTGGGTAAGTAACGTAGCAATTACACCAACACATTCTACTTCGGCATGTATCGGCTAAATAATAATTTCATATATTAAAAATATTTTGCATATAACGTAAAAATGTTTAAAGAAATCTCACAGCTACCAGATGAGATATGCCACATCAGACGAAAACAACATATTGGTGTCAGTGGACGTCGTTTGACCGACTTTAGCATAGTGGGAGCCCATCAAGCCTGCAACCACACGTGCCCTACCTACTGCGTGGATTCCTACGAGCCTGCGTGTGCGCAGATATGGAAGCGAGGCATGAAGGGTTACAACTACAGACCGATGATTAACCACTGTCACATTGACTTGCTTTCGTGCTCCATTGGCGTTAGTAAGTAACATTTAACTTGGCATGAACCTCTAAAATAGGAAATAAAGTGAGCAACACTGGCGATTTACGCTGTAGTATATACAGAACAGGCTTGACCACATTAGGCTTGACCTATTTGTAATAGACCAAAACATTATAAAAAATTCAAATACTAAACAATGCTGCAACCTCTTATGTGTATTTACAAAAAGAGTCATTTTAAGCAATATTTAAATTTAAATAACGTTTATACGTATGGGAGTAAGATTTTTAATGGACATGCAAATCAAATAATGAAAGTTGGCGAAGCAATGACTATTCTAAAAAACTTTTACCAAGACATGAAGAGCAGACAACATAAATCGGCAAAACTTGTAAGTTTCAGTAGTTGAAGGAACACGTAGTTTAACTTCGGGAACAGTTTAAGTTCCACATAGTGAAACAAGTACCTACAGATTCGAACCGATTGTAGAATGCTACGACCCCCTCATTTTGTTCCTAATTTTTTAGACTTGGGGACCCTTTAGCTGAGTCTCAAGATGCGGGTTAGATTTTTACTGAAGTATAAAAGTTAGCATCGGAGTGGTCCTTTTGGTGTATGTAAACCAATGCAACCTATACAGTTGGATTCGTCTTCATCTCGGGAGTGACAAGGATAATATCAAGAAACGTTCTTTATACCGCTAGAAACTAATATGTAGTAGCCGAATTATTTATCAAAAAATATACAGATTATGAATAACTTGGAACCATTCCAGATGTGACGATCCAGCCTCTAAGTAAATGCTACCACAACCCATCAGGTCTGTTATTCATGTCGCAAGTAGCTGCAATGAAGTCACTCCAACTGCTTGACGATACTCCGTCAAACCTGAACTACAATACTGACGATTCGGTTCCAATAGCTCGTAGGAGATCTAACGATGGCGTGGAATGGCAGATTCAAAACTTGCTGAGAAAATTAATAAACTGATTTGCATCCATAGAGCGTAGGCTCTTAAATACCTAACCATCCTAATTATTGCATGCTAGTAAGAAAATCGTAATATCGTAGAAATTTCTCAATTTACCGGAGAGGTAAAACTAAATCGAACGTACATATTTATTTGCTTGAAATAAGTTTGCCAGATCCTAGCACAAAGTTAGGTCGGTTGTATAAATAAAGAAACAGGTACCTACTTAGTTACAAATGATAGTAAACCCGTCCGAAAATAATAATATTCATGAATATGTACTTTTATATGCAACCCGCCCCCGTTAGCCAGAGATGGGTTAAAGGGCTCAAAATTGTTCTACCTGGAAACGTATGGGGGAGGCCTATGCCCAGTAGTGAACTTCTACAGGCTGTTGATGATGATGATGATAGGTTGCTAGGTCTAACTTGGAAGTTTTTTTTAAAATATATACTACAAAGTAAACTATCTTATGAGGTACACGATTGGGACTGCGAGCTACCTTATTACTTATTGCTAAGTAGGTACCTACGTGGTACCTACTTTCATGAAGGCTAAAAAATATCAGTATTATGATCATTTAAAAAATGTTTTGCTCATGGTGGGAACAGTAGGACAGTGTGTTCGTAAACTTAAACTACCTAGTAAAACCTACGAGCATGTAGGTCTCACCTAGGTAGGTCCCAAGTTTTTTTACTCCACAAGCGTCTCACAATGACGGAAAAAAAAATGGTTTTAGGTAAACTCAATAAGTTTCAGTTTCATAGCGGTGTCTCAGTGGTTATTTATTTTGAAACTTCTTCGCGTATATTTTTTTGCGACGACGCGTTACCAACGTTTAATCTCCACGGAATAAACGGAAATAGCTTATCGAGTGCGGTAGAAAATAAAACAAGGTTGGTTTATTGTGATAGACAGGCTTGAAAATTGAATTGTGTAAAAACCATTTGGTACGCGAATAAAGGATTTTGCGTTCCGTATTTTGTGTATTTTCTACGTTAAGCCTTTTCATGGGCGTCCGCTTGAATGTGTTTTGAAAAAAATCATGAAACTGAACCAATTAGGTGTCCTGTTTTTTGCGTTTTCTTAAAATATACCGCTAGTTCTCATACTGGTTACCAGTATGGCTATACCAGTAACTGGTATAGCTATACTACCTACCTGTGCCCGGTTTCAATTTTTCACAAGCATCCGTTGGTATTACTCAGAATCGTTGCTTGTTACAAAAGCTTTTATCTCATTGGCCAATGTTATAGTGACAGTTTACACTGGCCAATGAGGTGAGAGTTTATCTAATAGACAAAGACCCGTAGTACTACCATCGGACCCTCGTAGGATATTGAAACTGGCATTTACAAATTACCTCACCGTAACGTAAAGGAACTTTCCAAATTTCTTGTTGATGTGTTTTCCATGGCCACACAGGTAGGTATATCTAGGTTTATCATAGGTGTCGTGACGCGTCAGTAGCGTTTACAGAAGTGGAATGATTACAATAGAATAGATAGCGCGGGTCTCCTCCCTGTCTCTGACTGTCTCATACAAAATATCTGAGACAGTCAACGTGGGTCCACGCGGGTCATGTTTATTTTGTCGGAGTAATTCTGTTTTAATTTGTGTAGCACCGTAAGCTCATTGTGAACGAGTTCAAATATATCATTCCTTATTGTGCCCTAAACAGGTGATTTCCCTAAATACGTGTAATCATGGCAGTTGGTTTAATTTAGTTTCGGCATTGATATTCCGGATGACCGGTGCGGCGTTAAATCAGCGAGTGAAGCTTAAATACGCATTTACATACAAAACAGGATGATGACCTAGCAGGCATAAGTATGTAAGTAAGTATACCTGCTGTACTAGGGCCAGGGACGCTGAAGCCAGTGGTCAGTGTGTGTGGTCACTCGTTTTTCCAGTAAAAAGCAGGCGATTACCGTGTTTTATCTTTGCATTTAAAGTCAAAGTCAAAAAGCATTTATTCAGTAATATCCGCAGGGATCATCTTGAAACGTCTTAAATCTAGGTGAATCTAAGCGCCAGTTCCTCGCGACCAAGCCAAGAAGATAAGAAGTTTCAAATTGGATCGAAAGGAACAGGCTATACCTGAGTTATACCGAGTTTATTAGTAACAGGGTAAAGGTAAGCATACATTGGGTGAAATGACTACAAATATTTATATATTTCCCTATAAGGCCCCCCTTAGGGTATATAGGGTCGAAAGTATAATGTCAAAAGGTCCAAGTTCAAGAGGCGCCAAACTAAATGAGAAATAGATATTTAAAATACATAAAAATATTATCACAATCATCAAATCATCAACTTACAACCTGTCCAAAATCTTAAAAAAAAACATCTCAACTTGTAAATGAAAGTCGCATAATTATTTAACTGTTCTCACATTTTGAACCTCGCGCGGTAGATGGTCACGACGACAGAGCGCATGTTGTTTTGAACTTTAGCGCGTAGATAATACGTGTGCAACTTGAAATTGCACGTTTTAACTTTCTTAATTTGTCTGAACCTTTGCGTAGACATAAAAGTTCCTTGGAAATGGTTGTGTAAGCGCTGTCGGCGGTCTATAGCGCCATGATTGCATGTTGTTTTGAACTTAAGCTTATGATATTACGTTTATATTTTGAAATTAAATACTTATACATTTTTTGACTTTCTTAATTTGCCTTGAGTAGAAATTCCTTGGATGTGGTCAAGCAAACACTGCCGGTCAGTCGCGGCCGCCTACTTTCTGCGTGAATGTGCTATTCTCGGCCTCTAGTGATTAATGCCTCACTCCGTTTCGATTTACAGCCCGTGGTTTTCAGGCCCAAATTAGCCGTAACTGGCTCGTAAATTCACTAAAGGTGGCCCCTAAATTGTAAAGTTGAAATCCTCGTGTAATAAATCGCAGCACACAACAAAGCTCAATACAATCAATATTGATCGAATGCAGTTAGTAAATAAACCCAGTAAGTGATAATTTACTGCTTTTAGTTTGAAATTTTGTGATGTATTTCTATCCAAACCATTAATCGCACACTCAATTATTCCATGAATCACTCTTTATAATTATTATAAACTAGCGAAAGGCGCGCGACTCCGTCATGTTGCATGGGATACATTTAATAACATATATATACTTGACAGTGTAATAGAAATATCAATAAACGTGAAATTCTGTTAAAAAACACAATAAGTAGGAATTGTCTTGAAAATAAACACGTTGTTTGAAATTCAGGAATAAATATGGAGTCAAAATATTGCCCTGAGGTACGACTTGTTTCATCTAATGGTCCCACGTCTGTAGTTTCTCATGTGCATGCCTCCAGCTTCCTCATATCGAAAATGCAAATTCTGAAAATGCCAATATTTAGTTCATATTTAGTACCATCATAGATTACAACCATAATTTAGGTGCCAAAAAAACAACGACGCTACAAGCCTTTGAAGGTGTGTTAGCTGAAGTAACATGCCACCAGCTTCCTCATTCAGTGTGGGCAAACGAGTGCTGATAGAGCTATAGAACAAACGCTAGCATTTAGTACCAGATGAGTGCACTAGGTAGCAAAATTTCCAAACCTGCAGCTAAAAAACTCTCGGAGTTATAAGACTTCATCAACGTGTAAGCTGACGTACCGTTATTTCAGCACGCACATGCTGGTTCTCTGAAACGGCTGCAGCTATAGACACGGTTGATATCTCCAGATTCAGTGCACAATTGGTGCCAAAGGTACCAAATATTTGAGGCTTCTAGGTTCAAAACTCTTTGAACTACAGGCTTTTAGCAACGTGTAAGCTGGGGAAACGTTTCTCCAGCTGACACATGCTGGATCTCAGAAACGGTAAGAGATAGAGATTCGGTTCATATCTCCAAATGTCAATATGAATTAGTGCACTTGGCACCAAAATTTTGTCTCTAGGACCAATAGTTACATCACAAGAAGCAAAAAACCATTTAACGGTCAACAAATTCAAACCAGTTTTCGCTTCTATAAAAGCGCGGCGTTGCCGCTCTGCACGCTACAATAGCGAGCGAACATTATGCTTGTTCTCTGTCTGTTTTTATATCTGTCTCTGGATACAACGTGTGTTGCCAGTTCAGTTTTAGTAGGTCGATAGTTTTATTCGAGTCTTGTCAGAACAGGTATTATAGGTACGAGGTACTACTAAATAGGTACTTTATTTTGTCTAGTTTAACCAAATAAAATAGAAACCTAATTAGGAAATTGGGTTTGTATGTACTCAAATAGTTGATTTGACGACCGATGTGACGCAGCGGCCTGTGACGCAGAAGTTTGCGGGTTCGATTCCCACCTTGGAATAAAATGTTTAAACGATCTGCAAATAATGAATCCGGGTGTTCTGGGTATTTTTTTTTATGTTTAGTAAAAAATGTGTATGTATTTTTGTAACGTCAGATTGGGAATTCAAAATGGCAGGTGCACATGATGGTACAAAAAACTGACATGGGTGTCTTTTACGACTAATTTGGGGGTGCTGATTACGAATATCTGGTCAGATTTGAAATTCAAAATGGCGGGTGCACATGATGGTACAAAAAACTGACATGGGTGTCTTTTTCGACTAATTTGGGGGTGCTGATTACGAATATGTGGTCAGATTTGGAATTCAAAATGGCGGGTGCACATGATGGTACAAAAAACTGACATGGGTGTCTTTTTCGAATAATTTGGGGGTGCTGATTACGAATATCTGGTCAAATTTGAAATTCAAAATGGCGGGTACAAAAATGGTACAAAAAACTGACATGGGTGTCTTTTTCGACTAATTTGGGGGTGCTGATTACGAATATCTGGTCAAATTTGAAATTCGAAATGGCGGGTACAAAAAATGGTACAAAAAACTGACATGGGTGTCTTTTTCGACTAATTTGGGGGTGCTGATTACGAATATCTGGTCAAATTTGAAATTCAAAATGGCGGGTACAAAAAATGGTACAAAAAACTGACATGGGTGTCTTTTTTGACTAATTTGGGGGTGCTGACTACGAATATCTGGTCAAATTTGAAATTCAAAATGGCGGGTACAAAAAATGGTACAAAAAACTGACATGGGTGTCTTTTTCGACTAATTTGGGGGTGCTGATTACGAATATCGGGTCAGATTTGAAATTCAAAATGGCGGGTACACATGATGGTACAAAAAACTGACATGGTTGTCTTTTTCGACTAATTTGGGGGTGCTGATTACGAATATCTGGTCAAATTTGAAATTCAAAATGGCGGGTACAAAAAATGGTACAAAAAACTGACATGGGTGTCTTTTTCGACTAATTTGGGGGTGCTGATTACGAATATCTGGTCAAATTTGAAATTAAAATGGCGGGTACAAAAATGGTACAAAAAACTGACATGGGTGTCTTTTTCGACTAATTTGGGGGTGCTGATTACGAATATCTGGTCAAATTTGAAATTCAAAATGGCGGGTACAAAAAATGGTACAAAAAACTGACATGGGTGTCTTTTTCGACTAATTTGGGGGTGCTGATTACGAATATCTGGTCAAATTTGAAATTCAAAATGGCGGGTACAAAAAATGGTACAAAAAACTGACATGGGTGTCTTTTTCGACTAATTTGGGGGTGCTAATTACGAATATCGGGTCAGATTTGAAATTCAAAATGGCGGGTGCACATGTTGGTACAAAAAACTGACATGGGTGTCTTTTTGAACTAATTTGGGGGTGCTATTAGTCGAAAAAGACACCCATGTCAGTTTTTTGTACTAGTTTTTGTACCCGCCATTTTGAATTTCAAATTTGACCAGATATTCGTAATCAGCACCCCCAAATTAGTCGAAAAAGACACCCATGTCAGTTTTTTGTACCATTTTTGTACCCGCCATTTTAATTTCAAATTTGACCAGATATTCGTAATCAGCACCCCCAAATTAGTCGAAAAAGACAACCATGTCAGTTTTTTGTACCATCATGTGCACCCGCCATTTTGAATTTCAAATCTGACCCGATATTCGTAATCAGCACCCCCAAATTAGTCGAAAAAGACACCCATGTCAGTTTTTTGTACCATTTTTTGTACCCGCCATTTTGAATTTCAAATTTGACCAGATATTCGTAGTCAGCACCCCCAAATTAGTCGAAAAAGACACCCATGTCAGTTTTTTGTACCATTTTTGTACCCGCCATTTTGAATTTCAAATTTGACCAGATATTCGTAATCAGCACCCCCAAATTAGTCGAAAAAGACAACCATGTCAGTTTTTTGTACCATCATGTGTACCCGCCATTTTGAATTTCAAATCTGACCCGATATTCGTAATCAGCACCCCCAAATTAGTCGAAAAAGACAACCATGTCAGTTTTTTGTACCATCATGTGTACCCGCCATTTTGAATTTCAAATCTGACCCGATATTCGTAATCAGCACCCCCAAATTAGTCGAAAAAGACACCCATGTCAGTTTTTTGTACCATTTTTTGTACCCGCCATTTTGAATTTCAAATTTGACCAGATATTCGTAGTCAGCACCCCCAAATTAGTCAAAAAAGACACCCAT
The DNA here is from genome assembly GCA_947095575.1 of Electrophaes corylata. Classification (NCBI taxonomy): domain Eukaryota; kingdom Metazoa; phylum Arthropoda; class Insecta; order Lepidoptera; family Geometridae; genus Electrophaes; species Electrophaes corylata. Next base: position 8,064,447 of record OX352703.1, read on the forward strand.
GTCAGTTTTTTGTACCATTTTTTGTACCCGCCATTTTGAATTTCAAATTTGACCAGATATTCGTAATCAGCACCCCCAAATTAGTCGAAAAAGACACCCATGTCAGTTTTTTGTACCATTTTTTGTACCCGCCATTTCGAATTTCAAATTTGACCAGATATTCGTAATCAGCACCCCCAAATTAGTCGAAAAAGACACCCATGTCAGTTTTTTGTACCATTTTTGTACCCGCCATTTTGAATTTCAAATTTGACCAGATATTCGTAATCAGCACCCCCAAATTATTCGAAAAAGACACCCATGTCAGTTTTTTGTACCATCATGTGCACCCGCCATTTTGAATTCCAAATCTGACCACATATTCGTAATCAGCACCCCCAAATTAGTCGAAAAAGACACCCATGTCAGTTTTTTGTACCATCATGTGCACCCGCCATTTTGAATTTCAAATCTGACCAGATATTCGTAATCAGCACCCCCAAATTAGTCGTAAAAGACACCCATGTCAGTTTTTTGTACCATCATGTGCACCTGCCATTTTGAATTCCCAATCTGACGTTACAAAAATACATACACATTTTTTACTAAACATAAAAAAAAATACCCAGAACACCCGGATTCATTATTTGCAGATCGTTTAAACATTTTATTCCAAGGTGGGAATCGAACCCGCAAACTTCTGCGTCACAGGCCGCTGCGTCACATCGGTCGTCAAATCAACTATTTGAGTACATACAAACCCAATTTCCTAATTAGGTTTCTATTTTATTTGGTTAAACTAGACAAAATAAAGTACCTATTTAGTAGTACCTCGTACCTATAATACCTGTTCTGACAAGACTCGAATAAAACTATCGACCTACTAAAACTGAACTGGCAACACACGTTGTATCCAGAGACAGATATAAAAACAGACAGAGAACAAGCATAATGTTCGCTCGCTATTGTAGCGTGCAGAGCGGCAACGCCGCGCTTTTATAGAAGCGAAAACTGGTTTGAATTTGTTGACCGTTAAATGGTTTTTTGCTTCTTGTGATGTAACTATTGGTCCTAGAGACTCCAAAATTTTGGTGCCAAGTGCACTAATTCATATTGACATTTGGAGATATGAACCGAATCTCTATCTCTTACCGTTTCTGAGATCCAGCATGTGTCAGCTGGAGAAACGTTTCCCCAGCTTACACGTTGCTAAAAGCCTGTAGTTCAAAGAGTTTTGAACCTAGAAGCCTCAAATATTTGGTACCTTTGGCACCAATTGTGCACTGAATCTGGAGATATCAACCGTGTCTATAGCTGCAGCCGTTTCAGAGAACCAGCATGTGCGTGCTGAAATAACGGTACGTCAGCTTACACGTTGATGAAGTCTTATAACTCCGAGAGTTTTTTAGCTGCAGGTTTGGAAATTTTGCTACCTAGTGCACTCATCTGGTACTAAATGCTAGCGTTTGTTCTATAGCTCTATCAGCACTCGTTTGCCCACACTGAATGAGGAAGCTGGTGGCATGTTACTTCAGCTAACACACCTTCAAAGGCTTGTAGCGTCGTTGTTTTTTTGGCACCTAAATTATGGTTGTAATCTATGATGGTACTAAATATGAACTAAATATTGGCATTTTCAGAATTTGCATTTTCCATATGAGGAAGCTGGAGGCATGCACATAGTTTCTCTTACAGGTAATAAAGGGAACATAATAATGTGGGTTGTACTTACAGTTAGCGATGATGGGCTTGCTATCTGTCACGTATGAAATACATACACATCTTGCATATCATAATGTCTGTCATGACATGTCATCATTGTATTTTCATTTTAATTGTTTTTCTAATGTTATTTTAAGTTCTGAGGGTAATTTTGGTGGTATTTTAACCATGATTACTTAAGGTCTTAGCACAAGTGTTAACAGTTGAAATGAAAGTGTGTTATGTGGCATCATGATTTGAAAGAACATGTTGGTTCCTTTGGTTGAACCCTTTGGTTTTGAAGAAAAACGCCATCTTTTTCTATAAAACCAAATGACAGCCGACTTTACTTTTTTTACCGACTCGACTTGACTAAGAAGTATTTTATTCAACCCACTTGACATTGGCAAAATTGTCCGAATGACGGACACATGCCACAAAAAAAAAAACTACTCTGTCGGTTATTTGTGGTTATTTGGTTACTTTCAAAGAAGTTTTGCTTAGTTTGGGATTAGACGGTTTAGTGTAAACTATCCACAAAAAAAAATTTGGAACCAATATAATAAAAAAGGAACGCTTAAAATTCTTCTAGCAAGATGAGAGCCCAGAATTTAAGAAAGTTTTCACCTACGATCTTCTAACTTGAAAAAATTTTTAGGGTTCCGTACCCAACAGGTAAAACGGGACCCTATTACTAAGATTCCACCATCTGTCTGTTTGTCTGTCTGTCTGTGCGTCTGCCACCAGGCTGCATTTCATGAACCGTGATAGTTAGAGAGTTGAAATTTTCACAGATGTATTTCTGTTGCCGCTATAACAACAAATACTAAAAAGCAGAATAAAGTAAATATTTAAGGGGGCTCTCATACAACGAACGTATTTTATTTGTCGTTTTTATTATTATAAGTAGCCAAATATGTGCCTACGTAAAATACCAGAGTTGGTTAGGTATAGAAAATTGCAGTTTTCTCAAAAATAGTTGTGATATTAAAAACCAAGTGGCGATCTCATAATTGAGTTGCCTCCAAACAGACTGCCAGCCAATTCCGAGTTTTAATTAAATTTTCTTGCTAAAATAGAATAAGAAATCCGGAAGACTTTGTGGCCAGTGCTTTCATTAATAAAGCAAATGCAAGGTTTGCTGTTGATAAAAATAATAAGGTTTTGGAATTGAAATAACCGCTATAACATTAGACTTAGATATAATAATTTATATCTAAGTCTAATGTTGTACCTACTCGGCAGATAGTTTGTATATAGAGGGTGAGTCCATTTGTTTTAGTTAAAATCAAATCGTATAAAAAATTAATTATAATAAAAACTTTACGATATTAATCCCCAGGCACGGTAAATATCCTCTCAGATCTCTTAGTACCAAGTAGTAATGACTCAAGTTTTTTAGGATGTCTGATAGGGGCAGTCAGAGGTAAGTCTAAATATTACTACATTTGGCACATAACTATATTTTGCAGTAGCTGGTATTCCATATTGCGATAGGTTGCACGCCCGTCGCATCGGCCAGAATACTAACTGGCTACAATACCTCACAATATCATAATTCACCGTTCGTTTAGAGATCTCATTCATTCTTTATTATTAGGTCTATCTTCAATATATTTACTATAAAATCCAAATACCCAAATTTCGGTAGTGGGTGTACAATAGGATATCAGACCCTCTTTGTAAACGTGGGAAGGGGATGACTATTTATTAAACGGCAAGGGTGGTAAAAGGAATTCTCGGAATGAATAGAGGCTATTTCACCTAGGTGGTTATTCTTACAGTCAGGAATGTAAACTATTTCTGACCACATCAATCCGTTGACCAGAATAGTTCGTCGTGATGTATTATTATCATGGAAAAAGCCTTACAGAGAAGAAAACTCTACCAGCAGTGGGTTAGGTAATGTTGGAATAGACTAAAACCTCATAGTTTTTTACCCAGGGGCGCGCAATACATCGCTGTGATACCTCTAAAAAACTAAGCATTAGCCAAACCTTGGCTTGGTTTCTACAGCTCGTGCATGGTGTGATGACAGAATAGTTATAATTTGGCCCGTTTTTTTACCATAAGGTACAGAGTCATCGTCTTCCTACCCTATCCGACGTTAATTGCGGTCGGCACACCAGGTTTTCTTCTTACACTCTCTTTTATCAGTCGTCATCTCTGTGTTTACTCCTTTTTTGCTTATATCATCTTTTACACACGAGCACCTACACATTACAAATAAAGAAAAACAAAAACCGAGAATAAAAAAGTGATTTCAGTAGTCAGCTTCCAATCATTAGATGGGAAGTATAAAATAAGAAATACTTATACTTTTAACTTGTTATTCACATTTTGCTAACACTTCTAACCTAAGACAACTTTTGTACGGTGAATAATATGAGGCTAAGCCCATATCAGTGTGGTATTTCGAGAAAAAGTTTTCCTCAAAGTGTGAGATGGTTTGAATGGGAATGCGGGCGGCGCGGTCGCTAGTTTAGGCGAACGTATCTACGCAGGTTAAAAGTAAACAGGATATATTATACATGATTCACAGCATCCATTGTACATGATTTACAATGCGTGAGCGTGTTCAGACAACGAAAGATTTCGCGCGGGTAAATCAATATCGTCTCAATAACAATCTAGGTAACAGCGTTTAAATTCCCGTCATGCTGCTAACCGCGCGGCCGCAGCGCATTGTAACCGCGCGGAGGCCGATACCAGGAAATATACAAAAAAAAACCGGCCAAGTGCGAGTCGGACTTGCGCACGAAGGGTTCTGAAAGATATCTATGATAAAAATGACAAAATAATCACGTTTGTTGTATGAGAGCCCCCTTAAATATTTATTTTATTCTGTTTTCAAGTATTTGTTGTTATAGCGGCAATAAAAATATCTGTGACAATTTCAACTCTCTAACTATCATGGTTTATGAGATACAGCCTGGTGGCATACGAACAGACACAGACAGACAGCGGAATCTTAGTAATAGGGTCCCGTTATACCCTTTGGGTACGGAACCCTGAAAAGATAAGAAACAACGCGTAAGTTTCTTACCAGTTTGTCTAGGCTTGGTCGCGAGGAACTGGTGCTTAGATTCATCTAGGTTTGGTTTTCATAGTACCTATGCAAAGTTTAGGTTGACCCGAGATGTTTAGGGGGAAGTCCCCCAGTGACGGACACCTAAGGTTTTCAGAAAATAAAAAAAAACCGCTTCGCAAAATGTACTTTTATTTATTAATTAACTACGTCAATACAGTTTCAAATTAAAATAATTAGTAACCGGACGGATCTAACTTCAAACCCCCAGTGCCGGACATCTTCAAAACATTAAGCATCGATCGCATATGTAGGCTTCTGAACATTCAGAGATGTCTGCACAAGCTTCGTGAGCCCACGACAGCTGGAGCATTGTGTCCAGTCTTCGTAATGGTACAACAAAACTTTGTCTATCACAGTTTGTAAATTTTTTAAGTCCCAGTTTCCTTTCTTTTTCTTCTCTTCCATTTCGAGTTCTCTGCGTCTTTTTATTCTCTAAAACAATGTACAACATCTATTATAAAAAGTATAAATACTTACAAGAAAAAACAACTTATTTTCTGTCCGGCGTAAAGGGACTACTTTGTGTCCGGTACCAGGGGACAGAGTAACAACATTTCGTTCGCCAAAACTTCTGTAGAAATCAACAAATCTTTTATGAATATGAAATATCTATGGACCACTAAGTATAATAACAATAACTGTAAACATATAAACACAAAAGCTTAGAAGAAACACTCACTTGGATCTTTCGTGATGCACTGTATTCGCAGCCAAACGCAACAATCGCCCTCTCCCAGCATGTTTCGCGCGTCACTGGCTCACTGCGTACCGCGGCCGGGTATCAATACCTACTCCTACGCCCATCTCACCCGTTTTTGAATCGAACGCGTTTCGACTTGCCGTGTTAGTACGAGTGTCCGAAGCTAGGTGCCGTCCGGCGTTACGGGACTTCCTACTACATATCGCACGTTGAAAACAAAAGTGACACTATCCAAAATTTGGCGGTATTGAGTTACAGCGACATTTGAAATCTACGGGAAAAACTACGTCATCTCCAAAGATCCGTTTCCTTATAGCTCACTTAGACGCCCCTAGACGTCACCATGTGTCACTTCATACTTTAAGGTTTTGAGCTGGTTTGTTAAACAAAAACCGACATTAAACCAGTTTGTGCCCGGACACCGGCGATAACTGTTCGTGGGGTAAGTGAAAAAGTGTCATATTTTGTGTAGTGTCAGTAAGTCTAAGGGCCTTAAGCAAAATAATACTTGTCAGTTTAAGAAGAAAAGTGGCACTATGCTTGATCTTTTTTGAAATTTAAGGCACTACGCAAAATAACACTTGATAATGTTAGAGCAAAAGTGGCACTTTACTGAACATTTTTTTAAATTAATTTTTGCTGCCATATCTACCGAATAATTTAATTAAAATCAACTAAAATGTGATAAAATAATATCTGAACTATTATTTAAAACCACAACAGTACGTCGTTCTCAATTTATAGTCGAGTTATTGATCCCAGAAAAATTAGAAAAACTTTAAATGGCCATACTGAAAAATTTAGTTTTTTGTTAAGTGTCACCTTTGTTTTCAAGGTGCGATATATTCTCTTCCACTCCTATATTACCAAAACGAATTTAACTTCAAGGGATCTTTAAAATGTCGTCGATCCATCGGGTTTCCATTAGAGAACTTTTATTTACCAGTCGTACAAGCTATATATAGTATCTATACGTAAAAATACAGGTAGGTAGGTACTATAGCATTCCGCGTGGACGGCTACAGACGACCCGCATTATTCCAACTTCGAAGCCTCAGTAGAGACAAAACTACGAACAAACTATCCGTAAAGTCATCTAACACGTCCTAAACCCTGGTTGTGACGTCACAGGTAAGTCTCGGATTTGTCTTTTCTTGTTTTCGTGTGGGAAGATAACGAGGGCAGGAATCCATCAACTAGTTGAGTCGGTTCAAAGTTTATCTAACTTTGTATGGAATTCTTAGTTTGTCTTCTTCTTCTGTTGTGCAAAGATTTAAAAAACAACTGACTTTAACCCTGGTAGGTACCTACTAAAAAAATTAGTGTATCGTTAAAATAGTTACATAGTGTTTTGTCTTTTGCATTGTCAGGCAGTTTCAAATTAGATCGAAAAAGACGAAACACGGTGTTACTTTTTTGAGGTTACGCCAGTATTAAGTAACAATAGGTATCAAAGCTTACCTTCATGCACTAGATCGTAGAATCATTACTAAGGTAGGTACAGATGGCTGCCCTAAAGTGTAGGTACACAATTCATAACTTCATATATTATGGTGTCACGCAGCATTACAATAACACACAACACCACCAAGAGCCTAATCCCGATCAACAAAATACTTTTAGGGATATTTTTATACGCTACTCTATTCTATACTAGTATATGCAAGTAAGTTAGAATGAGCTTTTAAAGGCTGCCCTAAGACCAGTCTGAATGTTTTTTGTACCACACTTTTAAATCAATCATAACCATAGTTTGTTTATTACCATATTGGTCACGCACAATAGAGACATGCCCTACCACGCACTGCCATGCGTCCATCAATTGTAGTTTCACCACATCGTGGCGGCAGAAATAGGCATGGTGGTACATCTCCGGTCGAGCTCTTCATTTAGGGGGCTACTACTACTCATTTACGTTTCAAAAATATACATATATACATGCTCTATAGATAACAGTTCCCAGATATATATCTGTATGTATGTAGGTGTATATATAAATTATATAATATAATATATAAATGTTCTACAAACTCTATCCAATAAACGTGGCCAGGCCAGAACATCGGTTACTGAACAATAGTTAGGGTAGGTATGGAGTCTGAATGCGAAAGTTTCATCCATAAAGGCGACATCACAGAATTTAGTTGCGACGCGGAACAATAATTCTCGATTCGACAATAATCCGACTATTGAGCATCGGCTTAAGGTTATTATTAGTGGATAAATGCTTTACTTTGCTTTGCTAGCGAGTAAATATTTATTCTCAAACCTACAGTAGCTATTAAAATTGCCGGCTGATTGCTTGAAGAAAACTTACTGTTGTGAAAGTATTTTAGGGTTCCGTACCCAGTGGGTAAACGGGTCTCTATGACTAAGACTTCGCTGTCTGTCTGCCTGTCTGTCACCAGGCTGTATCTCATGAACCGTGATAGTTAGAAAGTTGAAATTTTCATAGATGATGTATTGATGTTGCTGCTATAACAAAATACTAAAAATACAAATAAAATAAATACATAAGGGCCCCCTTATGTATTTATTTTATAAAACAAATGTGATTTTTTTGCCGTATTAATAATACATATATAAATATTCTAAGCAAATATCTAGTATTGTTCCGCTTACATAAAACGGAAATCTTTGTTCTCTCTATTTTAATATTTTATCGTAAACTTTCGTAAAGTGTCTCCAGAATCGACTTTATCTACGGAAATATTAACCTATTTACTATCTTTAATTATTTATGTGTATAAAAACGTAAACGAACATAATCCTTCATATAATTAGTCCAACGTCCAAAAAACAATGCATGGATAAAATAATATTCCTGTTGTGCATTTCCGAAAAATTAAATTCCAGTTCGTTAAAGTAACGAAGCACTTGCACACACATATGAATTCATTGAAAAAGTTTACTGTGCAGTATTTTCCATTTCCACCTTTTAAATTTTGTATTACGTTCAGCGTCAACCGCTCACTTCAAACGAACCCTGCAGTTTTGTTACAAAGGGTCGGCAAGGGTAAAACCACGTAAAACTAATATAACATACATAGTTGAGTGACCACTTACCACTAAGCGCTAGTCTAGCAATATTGGTAAAGAGCTTTTATGTTTTATAAAATAACTCAAGTATTTTAGACATTAGCATAAGTAAAGCTTATAATATAGCTCTTTATAAAGGTGTCAACTGGGGAAGTACTACAACCACTATGCCTATTTCAGCCATGGATGCTGGTAAAATTGTCACATGAGATTAATTGATAAATAATTAATTGAGTAATTTCAAGCACACGAGGCTTAACACCTGTATGCCTCAGGTTGATGGATGCGGAGTAGTGCATTTTAGGGCACGTTAACGTGCGTGACCAGCGAGGCAATACTTTGTTACAGGTTACATAGTCCACTGCTACCTACATCAAGCTTTGCTTGGTTAACCAAAGCTGTTGTATGTATTGTCTACCTATATGAAATTTTTATTATATTAACCTACTTACTACTCATCTGTTAGAACAAGTCAAGTAATTATAACAAATAGCATAGGTTGTGTAACTAATAAACTAATTCGTAGTTGCGGGCTGCTTGCCGATTCATGCTTGTGTTTGCATTCTGTGCTCACTGTTTGCATAACGGATAGAATAGTTAGGCGGATCCGTGTATTAATTATGAAGTTCAGGATTTCAGGTCTTGCTGTGTACATATAAACTATTTACAAGTCCCAGATCGATCTTGTTTGCGAGAATTACGAGGCAGGCAACATTGCCGCTAACAAGCAATGTCTATAGTTATAACAATAATAATGCAGGACAATCCACACAGCATCATCTACAAACAAATCTGCTAGCCCCAAGCTAAGCAGAGCTTGTGTTATGGGTACTAGATGACTGATATACTTAATACATTACATACATAGATATTTTTTATTATATGTAGAAAATACCCAGAACACCCGGAATAAATATTTGCAGATTTTACAAACATTTATCTCAAGGCGGGAATCGTACCCGCAATCTCCTGCGTCACAGGCGGACATTCGCCCGCCGCACCACATCGGTCTATCTAGTACTAACAGAGAGAATTCGTTAATGACCGCTTTTTATTTGCTAGGCATACTTTGGAGCAGTTTGAAGTCGTTATGGAAATTTCTAATTAATTATTTATAATTATTAAATTTCTATTTCTAATAATAGCTTCATGATTTTAATATCTGGGTATTAAAGTCATGGTAGATTTCCCTCAGATCTCTTAGCTCCAAGTACCTACTAGAGATTCTTTGAGGATGTCTAAGGAGGGTAGGCAAAGGGACGTCTAAATATTACATTTTGTGTACATTTTGCGGTAGTTGGTATTCTTATGTACCAGTAGGTATAATTAATTTAGTATCCGTTTCCTCGAGTTACCTCGAATAACCTCGAGTTAGTACTTACTTGATACTTAGATATCTGAGGGGATATCTACCGTGCCTAATGATTAAGGTCGTGAAGCTATTTCTTTCTTTCATTTTTTTTTCTTGATTAGATTCGAAAGAAACTCTGTTAGAGTAGATGATGATGTCCAAAAACATTGCTAGCGGAATCAGTTACCTATGTCATAAAAGCATATCCCATACTTGGTAAAGCATAAGTGAAGTCTATATTTTCTCAAAATTATTACAAGTTTTCGATAAAATATTCCTCAACTTTGCTCATCAACGAATTTCAATTTGATCGATCGACGTAAAGTTGTTACATATTCAGGTTTCCGGCTGTGCGCCTAATAAGCAACATCGCAGGCTGGCATTACTTACCGGTATTCACTGTTGCCAACTCAACCATATTTAGTCAAATTCCGCCACATTTTAGCTGCAAATATTTGGCCACTTGCCACTTTGAAATACAATATTATTTTGAAAAGAAATAGCTTCACGACTTTAAGCCCCAGGCACGGTAGATGTCCATTTAGATCTCTTAGTAGTAAGTACCTACGCGAGATTCTTTGAGAATATGTAATAGTGGTAGTCAGAGGCAGGTCCAAATATTATACTTGCTAGAATAACTAACTGGCATTGCGCACATACATTTTTCGATAAACAAATCCATTGGTTAGGTTCAGAAGGTGGGATCACTCCAATAAGACCACCTATTTTGGTAGTGATTCAATTAATAATTTATAAAACTCACTCCATAAACTATTTAAAAAGTATCTACTTAGAATAGAATAGAATAGAATAGAAATTTGCTTTCATGCTTTGCTATTGCTTTTTTTGATAATCATAGATGTCTATATAAATTTTCTTTAGTATTCTAGCAGCGGCGATGGACTTGCATCCTGTCACGTATGGAATACAAGCTACTGCAAAATGTGGGTATTTGCCAAATGTAATACCTGGACGTACCTTTGACATCCTCGAAGGAACTCGTGTAGGTAGGTACTTGGTACTAAGAGTTCGGATCGGGAGATATCTACGGTAGATATAAGCTTGGGCATTAAAGTTGAGATGCTATTTTTTTTATTTTTACACATTAAGAGAGATCTAGCAAAAAAAATATTTTAGTCGGCGACACTAAAGCAACTGGGTCAGTTTTCAAAGATTTCCACATTTAAGCGTTATGCTCACGGGGTAGTTCGTGCCCCGTATTAATTATCCTCATCGAGAGATCCTATGGTATGCTGCTATATCGCTCGTGTTATAAAACTGTAGAATTGCAAGATTCTGACAAACTGGAGCCGAAATTCGCGCAAAATTGCGTGTTTATACTAAAATTTATGTTCCAATATTTTATAGTTTTCATGTCTTTAAAAACATAATTTCTAACCCAATTCATTTTAGAGCGGATTCATGAAATATCTAGCATAATGAACTGCTTTAGTGTCTTAATGCGAAAGATACAAAAGCTGCATGTTCGATTTTTTTTTCTTTTTCGAGCGGACTAAAATGCTGGCATAATCGCCTGGCGATTTCCAACAGCGTTACCGGGCTACTGACGAGCGCAGAAGGCGCTAAAATTACAAAAAAATGGTTTTGTTGGCAACGAGCACAAGGGCACCCTTAGGTACGGACCTCGGCTTGGGCTGTTGCCAGGGAGGAGAGACTCGTCGCCCTGAAGGGGTGTTAACGGGGAGATGTCTTCGACCCCGCCGCCGGGGTTGGTGTGGTTGCGGAGTGTGTCCGGACCTGATGAAGCGACCTCCGCCGTATTCGCGGCGGTTATCGTGTCATCTGGGTTACCTAAAACGTGTCTAATTCATCTGGGTCTCCTAAAACGTGTCTAACGTGCAAGATATCATAAATTATCAAATGGTTTGTTCAGATCAGTATAACCGCATACGCGATGATGCGATCAAATGTTAAAAATGACCGAATGTCAAATAAAGGGAGGCCGATTATTCTGTGCATCTCTAGTAAATTAGCATTTTAACGGCCGGCTACTGTGCAGTGGAGCTGAGCGGGACGTGAGATATTACGTTTAGTGCCCGACATGCATTTAAACTGCCTTATGAAATTTTTAAATTATTATACCAATTACGCCATTGTCATATTGAATCTACGCGCTGGTTTGTCACCGCTTGTGGGTTCTCTGCTTCAACAAAGTTATTGCAAATTGTAAATATTGGCTGCTACGGTGAAAACTTAGACTTCTTGAGTAGGTACCTAAAGACCGAGAAGGCTCTTTATTTGATCCCGGAAAATACCGGGCTGCAGAAACTATAATCAAAATCCCATTTAGGTCAACTTCCTGACCGCAAACAATTTAATATCTCCAAGGAAATGAACCTCGCTCCGGCGGAGACACAATAAAGCCTGCACTCCTTTAAAAATACATCCATGGTGTCATCTCAGTATATACACTATAATCTCTAAGGAGAAGGTAGGCGGAAACACTTTAAACTTTTTTAATCTGTGACGAAACTCCCGCTAAACCAGCGTGCCTTCAGATTTTTCAGAAAAGAATTGGTTTCGTGAGCTTCAATTTTTAACTTTGAAACTGAACTTTTATACGAACAGTAGTTTATCTCTTTATCTACTTTAAGTATCTCATTGGAGTTTCCGTATTCAGACAGAAGTTTCTTTGAATAGGTTTAAATTAAATGAACGTAGTTCATTATTAACTCACTAACTTAGAGCTGTGCGTTTCTTGAATAAGTTCGTAACGTAGGTCATGTATTTCATTCCCATAATAGGTACGTCTGGTATATTAAACTTCTTTCAAATGGTATAAAATATAATACCACCGTGTTTATCAACTACGAAAAAACTACTTAGTTGTATTTAAAAAATTGCTCAACGTAATTAGTAAAATTATAGGTACATGAGACAGCAAATGCATGCCCTGGGTTGATAGACGCAGAGCAGTGGATCATAAGGCACGTTTCTAAGAAATGCGACCTACGAGCTAATGTATTATTATAGGTGATGGTTACCACTTAACAACAAGTCGGCCATCTTGTTCTATCAAAAATATATTTATTAATTTATTGCAAATCTGTAAACTCTCCGTCAGCGACATAGCAAAGTTCATCCGTTGCACAGTTGACGGCACTGTCGAGGGCTAATTAAAGTGTCCCTAGTGGTTTGAGCGCCGTGGCTTGCCGCACTGTCACTCACTCTCAACTCGTGATAATGGGACGAGCGTGGTTGCCTCGCTGCGACCAACAGTTTGAATGGGATAGTTGTTGAACCTTGGTAAACTTTATAACATTCGCGTGCAGTTTCAGAACAGCTCAGCTATATTGTTGTTGGTTTAGTTCTAGGGGTGACTGTATAGTTTATTCAATAAATTCCCAAGGATCGTATTGAATCGTCTCAAACACTAAACATCAATTTCTCCTTACTCAAGTTGTAATTGAATAAGAGCCAACAACCAATAGTTTAAGTGAGCTTCGTATCACAAAGTCTATCAGAGGAAAACGTGCATTATTAATACAAACAAACAAACTTAGAAAGCAAACGTGCAAACCTGTGAGGTAGTTTTGTTGTAAGAGAAATTTCGTTATAGACGGAGGTAACTACTTAACGTTAAGTGGACCGTGTGTTTGTTCCGTCACCATCTCTCCTAAAATAAATTTGCCATGTGTGCTAAGCTCGTGCGTCAATGGTTTCGTAGCCACAGTTGATAGCAGTTACATAATTAGAGATAAAGCAAGTTCTGGGAATCGAAAAAGTCTGTTGGTTAGTTAGTTAAAACTTGTGTGGTTTTCATTTTTAAAACAATAGCTATGATTGTTTCAAAGATTTATATTATCCCAAAAATTATTCCCTCGAGTGGGATTTGAACCCACTACCCTCCCTTTGATACGGGGATGGGCTCCGAGATTTAACTGCGCTATCGAGAGTTCAAACGATCCGATGAATATAAGCCTTGGGATGTTTTTAATACGGTACTTTAGCGACCGTAGCTCCATTTACATGCTTCACAATATACTATCTAAGCCTGCTCGATAACCGAAATTGCATTGAGTTCAATTAACAAGAGATGTCACCGTACTTAATTTCGTGCTTTTAGGATAATAATAGAATCTTTGTGATTTCCTTGAGTGCAGGTAAGCAATATAAAACCAGCAGTTCTACTCTTGAAAACGATAAACGAAGGTTCGTATTGTAGTTAGAGTTACACTGTGGGTCCTCGGTAACCCATTCCACAGGCAAGATGTTACTCTGTGGCATACCACGCAGTGTAACTCAAAACGACAATACAAAACTTCGTAAATCGTTCTCAAGGGTAGACCTCCTAGGTGACATGTCATAAAAACGATAGACGAAGTTTCGTACTGTCGTTTTGAGTTACACTGCGGGGCAACTTGGTAATCGATCCACAATCAACTTGTAGCTGCTTGGCGTATTGTACAGTGTAACTCAAAACGACAATACGAAACGTCGCCTATTGTTTTTCGGAGACACCCATCTAAACATTATAAACACGAAAATTAAGATAGCAAAGAGATATGATACTTTTTTGGGTAGAAATGGGATATTTACCAATCAACCTCAAAAATTATGTTAAATATCTCGGTTTTATCCAAAATATTAATCAAAACCATGCTAGTTCAAAAAGTTATATGGTACTTTTTAGTTTTTTTCAAACAACTTTCCAAAAAACTACACCCATACTATCAATGTTCTATGGCAGCATTACCTTCGCTTTGCTGAAGCCGTTTCAAGTAGCACGACGTTTGAACGTGTGACACCGAAAGCTGGGTGATTTTCATGTTGCTCTTCGTGACAGCAATAGCTTAGGGTAGTCGGGCCGCCTGCTTGTTTGGGCGGGCATTATCACGGAGGCAGGGTAAAGCTTACCCTATTTAATCATTTTGGTTCTTTTTAATAATAATAATATAATAAATATAAAAAATTAAGTACCCATCAATACTACATCATTCTGCCACAATACATGGCATTTATTTTACGTATTATTATTTTCAGGAATTAAAAAAAATAACTGTTGAATGGCGGACGGTGTAAAAGAATAAGAAGGAAAAAATAAGAGGACTGCATTTTCTGTCATCCTTGAAAAAACATGACTTATTCATTTTAATTGTTTTCTTAGAGTTGTTTTAAGCTATGTGTGATTTCGGTGGTAGTTTATCCAACATTACTTGAACACAGATGAAATTAAGTGAAATAAATATGTTATATGTGGCATCCTGATTTGAATGGAAATGTTTTCGTTGAGGTGGGTTTTGAAGACGCCATCTTTTTCTTCAAAACCATCGACCATAGAATAAGAAACTAATAGAAGACATGATAAAATAGCAACCAATTACACAAAATTTGTACTGTTTTCACTTACGATATTGAAATGGTACAAGAAAGAGATGCATACAAACTCTTAATCCGTCTTTTGAACAGATATCACTAACTTTTATGAATATTACGTAGTATTCTGTGATGTTAGTGTTGTAACTATGTCGACTTCGATATCGATAAATAAAGTATGTCTGTAGGGCTAACTACCAACTCTTAGAAACGATGAACGAAGTTTCGTATTATCGATTTCAGTTACACTGCAGCCAAATGCTTAGTTATTATTAATTAAAACAATAAAGAAAAAATAAACGAGCCATTCGATGTCGGTCAGTAACAAAAGCACTTCAGTGTGAGTCGGGCGCTCTCTGCAAACTTAACATATGTACGTCGGCCATGGCTACTGTAAAACTAAGTATTTAGCGAATGAATCGGGTAGAGGCAAGCTCGAAATGAACCTCGTTGCGATGAACTTTCCACAGCAAGGGTGAGCATAAAGCAGCTCGTCTCCAGACTGCTCAAATTAAAACACTTAGCATTCTAGCAGTTATTTAAAAAAAACTAGCACAACAGTTTGGCTAGGCGACTGGTAAAAATCTTAACTCACAATGAAGATCAAGTGATTGATAGTGCAAACCTGCACCACCTGGTCCTGCTATATTTTTATTCGTGCGTTATTTATAATGTTGGTATTGCAGATGGCTTTAGCCGCCGATATTTTACTTGATCATTAGGTTAAAATGAATATGTTGTGAAATGATTGGAACAGACGTGAATGACTTTATTCGGTGTCCAATTATCGCTTCTTTGTATTAGTTGTAACCATACATTTTTCATCTTTTCTTCTTTGGGAAATCTAAGACCATGATTATGGGTGGTAAATCATCGACATTTTTACTCATCGATACAATTTACTACATCACTATGACTAAATTATTTTGTTTGTAATTATCGTATGAAAACTTAATAAAACAGGTGGAAATGTATGTGAAAACTGGAGTCAACATAATTTACAAAGATATTCTGAGCATTTGGTTCTATAAATAACACAAATTTTCCAGTAAAACTCACAAATGGAAAGATAGCGACACATCCTCATTTTCGCATCGTTTTCTTCTTGAATCACAATCTTCAACTACACATGGCATTTTATACACACATTACGCTCCTTTTTTTGCATATATTACGTTGTTTTTGAGTGATCTAATGCATTATTTTCAAATATATTATAAAAAATACAATAAATCGTCCGGGAACTTTCACAGAAATGTCAACGCGACATTATTATGATAGTTCTTACCTATCTGAAAGCAATAAGGTCGTTCATGAGTTTTTAATTTACAAGTATGATATTTTTCGAAAAGTGTAATATGGCACTTCCGTCATTTCAAACGATGGACAATGTACTGAATAACTCTAAAAATTGAATTAATGAATGTATATGCGCTATTTTCTCACATCTTGACGTTGTCGTAAGCGAAAAGAGCATAAACTAGTGTATTAGGTTGCTATTATAGCTGCATTTCTACCGCTTTTAGTCCATATTCTTTGCCATCGACATCCCACTTTACTTTTTTTAACTGACTTGATTAAAAACTATTTATTATACTAATCCACTTGACATTCTTAAAATTGTCTGTCGAATGACGGATAGCTGCCATAAATAATTTTAAAAAATAGGAAGCAAAAACAACGTCCAATCGATTTTATAATACTAAGGTACCATCCATATTCTTTGTAAGGTATTACCTTATTACTGTCAATTCTGTTGTTTGACAGTCACAAAAAAACACCTAGACAGAGAACATAACTGTCGTTAAGGGATTCGTTTTCTGTCATCTTTGGAAGCAACATTTTCAATTTAATTGTTTTTCTAGTGTTATTTTAAGTTCTGATGGGTAATTTTGGTGGTATTTTAACCATCATTACTTGAGGTCTTAGCACAAGTTTGAACAATTGAAATGAAAGTGTGTTGTGAGGCATCCTGATTTGAACGAAAATGTTTCCCTTTGGTTTTGAAGAAAAACGCTATCTTTTTCTTCAAAACCGATGACGGCTGACTTTACTTTTTTTACCGACTCGACTTGACTAAAAAGAATTTATTCAACCCACTTGACATTGGCAAAATTGTCCGCAAGACGGACAGATGCCACAAAAAAAAAAAAAAAAACTGTTGTTAAGTAAGTACTTCTTATTTTCTAACTCATCAAGGTCTAAAGAATATATTCCTAACATATATTATATTATTTCTATAACCGAGTATTAATTGAAAACGGCGACGTGTCTTCAATATAAATTATCTTTATCGACGTCGTTGTACGAAACAGCTATTTTACAGCGTAATAAAATCGTGAGGCATTACGTCATAAAGTCACAGTTTTAATATCATGGTATGGTAACTAAAGGTATGGTAATAAGTGGTATAACCACTTATCACTTGTTTACACGCATGTAAACATTAAATTAATTTTAATAATAATTTAGTTAATTTTATATTCTTTCACAAGGTAGAATTACTAATTCTGTAACTAAATAATTAAGATTAATAAACTTGTGAAACTAACTTCTATATTAACTTGGCTGACATTATTTTCGGTAGATTTTTTCCAGGTATTTTGATTAATTATGCAAATAACCAAACTGATTAAAAAAATCAGTTCATAAATTACTGAGTAACAAACATAAAAAGAAAAAAATATTACCAAATCCAATATTCCTTTTTTTGAAGTCGGTTGAAAACAAGATACAGTAAACACAATACATACATTTGTACAATACGATACATTAGTAATTTTGTGAGAAGCCTGAAGTACCTGAAGTAGGTTCGTGAGAATCTGTATTACAGTCCACTAGGCCCCACGATATTTTAATGAAACATGGATTGAATGTGAATGGAACTATTAGGTAAAAGAGTGCACTAAAATACAATTATTCTCATTGTACAAGCTATTATGGAGAAAAATATAAAGTTATATTTATATACAAATGCGTTAGAGAAGTATTCGAATCTTATAGCAGTAAATCTCTTAGGACTCCTACCAAAACGATTTCTTTACGTTAAAAATAAATTGCATGTTGGTCAGACGACCCCCGAGGGTCCGTTTTGGGGTCAGGAGCTCTGGAATTTTAATCGATTCCTGTCCCAAAAACGTCATTGAATCTGGCAAAGCTATCAGGGACATTAATCACAAGGTTCGGAGGTATCGATGGATGCCTAATAATTTACCGCTGATTCGAATCGTGCCACCATAAATTCTCGTCAGAATCGCTTCAGAGTACTCATTCGATTATAATCAACGCAAGTGCCAATATTTTGTGAATCATCCGCTCCAACTAATCGAACATTACTACTCATCTTTTCGTGGATTCTGTGTTGATCCTAGATTATCAAATAGTCGGTAATTTTATCGGTAGTGTGCTTAAGATTCATATTTTAAATTCAATTAAAATTAAAAATAATATCTCACATGAACTCTGCATTCAACAATAAAATTAAAAAAAAAAAATATCACGGCTTTAATCCCCAAGCACGGTAGATATCCTCCCCGATCTCTTAGTACCAAGTACCTACTCGAGATTCTTCGAAGATGTCTAAGATGGTAGTCAGAGTTACGTCCAGATATGACATTTGGTACATACCCAAATTTTGCAGTAGTTGGTATTCTATACGTGACAGGTTGCAAGCCCATCGCCACTGTTAAAATACTAACTGGTTTCCTCACGATGTTTTGCTTCACCGTTTGTGAGAGCTAGCATTGCGCACATAAATATTTCGGATAGAAAAATCCATTGGTGCATGGCTAGATTTGAGCCCACGACCTAAGGACTAGAAGGTGGGGTCACTCCTATTAGTCCACCGGTGCACTGTTCATTCATGAATCAAAAAAAATAAAAACGCCAAAAACTGCACCTATTCTACTTCGAGTACAATATACAATTTTTGGTTGAAGAAAGATTTCTTTGACAGCAGTCACTTAAAACATAACTCTTTTTCGTATGCTGGGTAAAACACCTTCAATAAATAAAATTTTCCTAAACGAGAAAACGATAGCATCGCAGGGTCTTGACCTCTATAAAAATTGATAAAAGTTATACCTACCTACCTTCATGATAAAAATGTTAAACTTTCTCAAGAAATTGTTTCTGAGACTCCAAATTATTAATAAACCCTTTATAGGATAGAAGACAGCAGTATAACAAGCTTATTTTCATAATTATTCCTTATAACTTGTTTGTCTTCAAAGTTCTGAGTAAATTTGAGTGCACAAGGTAAGCCTCTACTTACAAACTTAGCACACACGACGGAATAAGCTATTAATGTACATAGGTACAACTATGATCGAGGCTAAGTAGTGTACAAACTTAGAGTACACTACTAACTTAAAGTACATAGAGGCTGCGTTCGAAGTTTTTGACTGGCCTCCCAGCTCAGTTGGTAGTAGCTCTGCCTTCTGAGCTACAGCGCAGAATTGAGGTTGTAGATTCGATATCCTCCACAAACATACATATATTTGTGTGATGAACATAGATGTTTGTTCTGTGTATGGGTGTAATATTGTATTCTAAGTACATATAATATAATAAAAAAAGCATTATAAGCTTTGCTTAGTATGGGGCTAGATGACGTTGAATGTCTCCTAATATTATTTATTTGCGCGTATAAACCACAGGTAATAATGCGTATACAATTAGTGAACGTATTATAGGAAAACGAGACGGACGTGTGTTCTAAAACCATCTAAAGTAACATACTCTACATAAACCATGATAAATGAAATGATAACAATAACTTAAATCTACTCAACTGATATTAGCTAAGGGGCTGGATCTGGGGTAAAATACTTGAAATACTACGGCACGAAAATAAACAAAATCAAGCTTATCAAAAATATAAACATATTGATCATAAATAAAACAAAAATGAATTTATCTAGAACAACACAGCTACGAGTAACAAAATTATTGGTTTCGCATCCATTATGTTACTGCGCAAATATGTTATGTTGAATGTACTCGTAATTTATGAACGAGGTCACTATATCGGCATGCAGATGTAGGAAACAAACAGCATCCATAACGATGGTCCGATATAGAATCGTGCCCGTGATCATATAACTGTAAATAAAAATAAGGATAACCTATTGTACCATAAATCTCTGGTTTTCCGAGATGTGGTTCTCCGCACCAGGGTTTCGTAGATAATTTACCGCGCGACTTCGTTTGCGATGAGCCATTTTCCATACAAACTTTGACACCCCTGTTCAACCCATTACGAATTTTCAAAGATCGGTTCTTAGTACAAAAACTTAAAATCAAAGAGCTTTTTTTCAGTAGAATTTGTTTTTTATCGTCGTTGTTACAAACTCACTGATACGAGAAAATACACAAAAGAATCAAGAACTTGGCTCTAAGTGAAAGTGATAGTAGAAACAAGACTAGCTCGTTAAACTGACAACCGCTGGAGAATAAGGGTTCTCGAATGGCGATTACGGACTTGAGGACAATGTGTAGGATGGCTTACTATTCAGTTGACCGACTTTAGTATGAAGGTCGTAGGATATAGTTGGATAGAGAAGGCCTATAGGTAATCGTTCTTCCAGGAAATCTATGAAAAAACCAATGTCGAGCAGAGACTTTCATCAGGCTGATGATGATGATATATGAATTTACGGTAAATTCAGCTGTATCTATTTACACTAGCTGATAAAACCGTATTGCATACATAATTTAATAACTTATTAGGATGAACCAATTTTAACACGAAACACAGCAATACTGAACATATACACATATCTTTGTGCATGGTACATATTATATAGAGAGCTACGCTCGGCTATCAGTGGCATTTTCACGCTTCGCTGGGCGCAGTGAAAAGCGTACATTGCAATCTCGCGGCCATGCCTGAACACTTCGCTTTGCAGTGCGTGAGTATTGTTTTTCAGTGGCAGACTGACATCATAACTAATAAGCTGATGGAAAGTAGGAGAGAGATTAAAAAGGCTTTTGAGCGTCGAGACTCGAGATACCTTTGAATAAAGTTATGGCTATTCTTAGCAAAAGATGATAAAGCAAAACCATTTTACAACAAAGGATTGGATAAATGAGGTATTCCATAACACAAATTATTCAAAACGAACTGCTCATTTTGTTTACTGGTTCCTCCCGAAGAAATATGAGACTAATTGCGTGGCCCGGGTGGTCGCCCGCACTCGCATCAATCCTTCGAAATTAGTTTCGGGTACTGCACACATGCCGACTTACGGCTTACGACTCCACCCAAACTAATTTTGATGGAAACATACAATTCAACTTTATACACAATGCTTTTTTATATATTATGATATCATTGTTTATACAATAGAAAACGGGATAGAGGAGATTGAGCGTATCACATCACGAAATATTTTTTTACTTTTCTAACAAAAACCAAATATTTTTAACAAAAATCAGTGAAGAACAAACCAGGAGGTGCTCAAGGAAATAAAAGTGGTTTATAGCATTTTATTTAGTTTGTTAAAATGTTTTTATCTCTACCAATTATCCTGACTTACTATACAACTTACGGATAATAATAGATACAGTCTAAATCGCTGGTCGTTCGCTCGTCCCCTTTTTTACTCTCCTCGTCCCCGACCTTTTAATTTCTAATATTACTTTTTATATTTTATTTATTTCTATAATCTAGGCTGGCAATATCTATAGGCAAAGGGAACCGCTCAATATCAGGTGGGAACCTTTTGTATGTATATATATTTTTTCTTTTTTATTTTCTTGTTTGTTTTCTTATCCCGCTCGTACCCAACGATGACAAAATAAAACAAGGGGACGAATGCACCTAGGGACAAATGTGGGGACGAGCGGTAATAACCCGATTTATGATTCATCTTGGTGCGCAGGTATACAAAGAATTCCTAAAATACAACCTCTGAAAAGAGTACAGCGGGCGTTGAAGTTAAAGTGAAGCTTGTATGAAAATATTTTTTAGTTATCGTGCCCTAGCTATCCATATTTTTATTATTTTCCAAGACCCTACACTAAAAGATCTCCAGCCGTCACCATCAGATGCCTCCGGGCTGTTTTTATTCAATATTTGACGTTCATATCAATCCTCGGTGATTCTATCACAGAATAAGTCTAAATGCGAAACTAACCATATGCTACGGTAAACACAGTCAAATAGACACACAGAAATATAAGCAATGACTGCATTGAGATAGAATTAAAGTAAAGTATGAAGGTTACTTACCGGGTTGTAATATTTATGACTTTTGCCCTCGTACATTTGACATTTGATTTAAGCGGTCACAAAGACTTTAAATTTTCAGGGTATATTTGCCTTAATGTATAGGGATGTACTAAGTATGAAATATCTTAGATCTATCTCTTCAATTCTAAAAAGGATGCAGCGGGGGGGGCTTAATGTTTTAATTAATCTAATTTATATCTTTACTTAAGCAAAGTTGATATGACTGACTACTAAGAGACGTCTTCATTTAAACCATTTAGTACCTTATTCAGTACCTATATTCTTCGAGGGTGTCTAAGAGGGGTAGTCAGAGGTACGTCCAGTTACATATTCACATTTTGCACTATTCCATACATGTACCAGGTACCTATATAATTATATATAACCAAATCCAAAGCTATGTAGTTATACTCCATGGATCCGTCAAGTAGGTCTGCGAGCGAACAATGATGCTGGTTTCCAGTTAATGCTCCAATGAATTGGGGAACGCTCATCGATAGGAATTCACGTAGAAACGTTAAATGGAAATTCTCCCAATACTGCTATTTTGGCGGCGTGTTGCATTAGCCTCAGTCCGAAAGCAATAAAGAAAAGGGTATGCCCACGTGTTATGGAGGTAATATACAGACTTATTACATGTCATAATTTCTCACGGATGTTTTTGTAGTGTAGAAACAACTTTATATTTTCTATACCGACAGGCAAGTACAACCAGTACCATAATGCCAAAGGGCGTTCACCGCTACACATAGACTAACATGCTTAAAATGAAGTACGAAAGAAACTTTACTTAGGATAATCAATCTGTTATTTTTGGTTTCAATCGCATCATAACTGCCCTTTACAAAACGATAAATTGTATTGTTATAGAATAATTCAAATTAAACCCTCGAACGAAATCCCAGTTGAAATGTAAGGCAGTGTTACTTTAGGCTTGGTTTAAATTTATTCGAGCGCCGCCTGGGGCTATTCATTGATGAAAATCTGAGTAAAAATTAGTTTCTGAAACATCATCTCGTTCTTATCAAAGGCCGCAGTTATAACCGGTATAATCAAATCACCGAATACGTGATACCGGTTTAAAACTGTAAAAACGGCAAAAAATCGCCCTGGAAAAAAAACAGTTTTGATTATACAATATAAAAATACAAACTACCTAGTGCTTATTTTATTCTATTAACTAGGTATAAAACAGTAAACATATCAAAACATAGACAGAAACACAAGTTGATATTGCTCATGGTACATATGAATAAATACTCGTATTTGTTTTAAACCTTCTATACTATAATTCTTTTGCATGGTTTCCTTTTGTTTTTCGTGTCATTTTTTAATTTTAAAAGACACCCTTTGTTTGTCACGCGCTTACTGGCTAGTCTGCGCCGCGCTGACATCCCGGCATCTACGTAAATTCGCCGAAACACAAAACAAACTTGTATTCTTAATTTAACTTTATCATTTCTGCTACTTTACCATCATCCGTTGTTTCCTTGGCTTCAATTTGCATAATTGCTGTGTCGAAAGAAAATTGAAGGCGGATTACTTTTATTTCTTTTCAAATTCATGGAGTGTTCATGACTTAGCCCTCGTAGCTATATTACGGTACTAAAATCCTTGCTTTAGATAAGCTATTGAGAGTATGAGCAATCGTATTTGACGCCGCAAAAAATCTCGAGTCACAGAGGATCACGATCATGATGTTCCCAGTTTAGGTCAGTATCTGTTACGTAAAGGTCTACAATGTAACCAATAAATTCAGACGGTGTGCCTTCATCTATGTATTTGCACTCTAGCGGATGAAATAAAAAACAACTACACCTGATGTTTCTGGCCAAACTGAAACAGAACAAAATAGGTAAGAATATGGGTCGCTGGCACCAACCCAACCTGCAGATGGACACCGAACAAAGCCCAGCCATCTGCCGCGTTAGCCAACCGAGGAAGAGGTGATGGACACATGTACACTCGCGTACCTACTACAGCTGTAACTTTGGGTTATAATCATGCAAGTATATTCATTTATTATTATAAAAAGGCATAATATGCAAACATAAATACTGGCAGCTACCCGCCGTTTCACCCGCAATAATTTTGCTAATATTCATGTTTAGGTAGGTACCTACTTTGTTGTTTTCAAGGTATAAAAATGACCTGGTATTCTGTTAGTCATTGCATTAATATTTTAATAAAAACAAAAAAAGTAATAAGTTTTATGCATTTCGGTCAACGACAAAGTGTGTGAGACATTATTTAGATTCAAGAGCTTCTGTTACTTACTTCTGGCAAATAAATATTTAATTAAAGGCATTTTTTTGAATTGATGGTTCGATCGTTTTTACTTGGTTCTTGTATTTATATAGGGATAAAAAGTAGCCTACCTTTATGTTAACTCAAACCAAGTTACAAACTATATGTAAGTATTTTGAGTTTCATCCAAATTAAGCTGTTAACTACAGAGTTCTAGGTAGCCAAATCACGTTATAGTTCTCTAAAGATCTTAATTAAATCCGTTGTGTTTCATGAGAAGAAAAATCAAAAAACAAAACCTACTGTAGCAGTTGAACTATTTATCCATTTTCTGTATCTACACGCTACACAAACTAAAACGAAAGGTTAAATCAACTATACCTTTTTCGCTTTATCATTTCCTGTCCCAAAACCGTAACCGTATATTCCGGGCAAAGGTAACTAACTCCGCGTGTCTAACTGGCAGTTGGCTAACATTTCATTCGGAAACAATTACGCAATATCGAGCCAGGGGTTATACGGGTCACTGATGTCAAATAAATAAAACCACAAGCGTCATATCGCAAATGCAAGCAGCGGTTAAGCGAAGGGCAAACCAATGAGTTCTGCTTGTGCCCGTGGTAGTAGCGTGTACAATCGCGATTAGGGGCTTTATTCTCATTTTCACCCTTTTCAACAACTTTCTCTCTTATTTTCAGTTTATATCAATAGGTACCACCATATTTTTGATTTGAGATACAAAGTGACAGATTATTCGTCTTTATCATAACAGCATTTTTTATTTCAGATACCAATGTTGGACCGTTCGACTTCAGTCTATCAATGGGTAGTACTGAAGTTTTAGTTTAAGATACAAAATGACAGATTATTCCACCCTATATAGACATCCAGTACCTACTGTATGGAAATAGCCTAGTCACACTCCAGTTCTACGTACATTGATTATCCACTAACTCGTTCAAATTGCGTCCGCAGTGGCGTGCACAGTGGCAATAGATTCGATTTATTTCATTTATTGAAAAAAGTTCCCACTTACGTATCAATTTTGAACACAATCAGTTAAAACATTATGTGAAGCAATATCCACGTTTTCTTCTATTAACTTAGATTTCCTAATAGGTACTCTTTTTTTAGATAAAATAATAACGAATTAACTTAATTTTCGCCTCTTTGTTTGTCAAAACGTTTAGTGAGTTTGTGGTTTGATAGACCGCTGCCGTCAACAGTTGTTTGATTAGTGCTGACCACAAATATCGGTCGTGATCACAATCAATCTATAGATTATTTGTCTAGTCTCTCTCGGCGGTAATTGAATGGATGACCGTTGCCAAATAAAGAAAAAACAAACAAATGTGTTTTTACCACCTTAAGATACAATACAATCACAAAACACGAGTGCATAAGTATACAATCTTGCTTAGTATATTTATTCAATGATACGTACATAAGAAAAATATAAACAAACATACCTTTACCTATATTATATCGTTTTGATTCTATTTTGGTGGTAAGTTTCTACAAAGAACAAAACATAGTACCTATTATTAAATTTTAAACTGTATTTTGTAGCTATATGAGGAGAAGGTGTAACGGAATTTTCTTCCTACAGTTCATGTGATTTTTTTCAAAAAACTAAACCCGTAATTACCACAGCACATGCATGAATCATTCCATAAAATCTTGTATTAATAAATTGCAAATTTTAAGAAATTTGTTTCTTTAGGGTTTCTTTAGTGAATATCTACAATGAAGATCAGTCGCATAGATTTAATAGGTGAAAATTATTAAATAAGCGTCCCGAATTGGAAACCTCCTTTAAAAGTTGTAGCTGGTATTATTCAGAATACCGTTATTTATGCACTGCCATTTGGCAATATTCGAGGGGGACTATATCATCATTTAAAATATTCGAAAGAGGTTTATCTTCATTTGGAGTATTCGGATTATTCGAGGGCCAAATGTGTCGATTTATGGCTCTCGTGGGATGACTCCGTCTTCATGTATCACTGACCCGATAATTATACCGAACTACTTGGATTTACAGCTGTCATGTTACATTGACAAATTGAGCACAGCTTTGGACGAGCCACAGTGTACTTTTACATCGAGCATGGTTTGGCAAGCTCAGCAGAGTACCAAAATAACAAAACAAAATAACTTTGCAGAATGAATTCCCATGCACGGTTAATATCCCTTAAAATCTTTTAGTATTAAGCAGTGCCGACTCGACTTTTTCAGGGCGGGGCATCTGAAGCTATTCCAACTAATGTAAAATGTGGGTATGTAAAAATTTTTTTATTTGAACGTACTTCTGACTACAAAGGGGGTCCCTAAGATTTACACAGATAATCTTGAGTAAGTAACACTTCGTAGACCTTAAGAGATCTGAAGGGGTATCTACTGTACTTGGGGCTTAACGTTGTCTAACTATTTCAATTTATTTCTATAAATACAACGTAAGTAGTACAATATGATGCTGTATTGAACATTTCATTTTGTTTAGAAGCGAAACATTAAGTTGATTAAAATACAAGTATCTGCTGTTGTAGAGAAATACTAGAGCTTGGCGCAGAGCCAAATACTCCCAAATAACATTTGAAGCTGTACCTAATACAACTAAACCTCGATGAGATTTAAGTCGTTACTAAAGCAAGGGTTGATTAAGATCAAATTTTAATTGAACTCAATTTACTTCGTACAGTTAAATATAAATTACTAGCGAAATGCGCGTGACTTCTTTTGCGTGAAGTTATTTTCATACAAACTTCAACCTCTGCTGTACTCGTTTAGGGGTTGAATTTCGAAGATTCCTTTCTTAGTACACCCTAAAGCACTAAGATAAACATAACCTGAAATTTTCAAGTCTCTACGACCAGTGGTGCACGCTGTGCGTTGTATATATATAAATGAATCAGTCAGGACAAAGATTCTTATAATTGGTATAGATAAGGTCACTGTGGGCTAAGAACGTGTCTTATGATCTAACCTTGCGTATAACATAGATTCAGGTGTTAGCCCTAATGTGTCAATAATAAAATAAGAGAGAGAAAGCAAATATTGTAGGCAGATGCATGTTTCAAAATTAAATAATGTTTAGTAACGTACCGAGTAATAGAGTGCTTTTTATATTTAATTCATTACCAAGTATTATATACGAAAAAGCTTTTCAAATTTGCATTTTCATTGTGCAACACCTGCGTTTGCAATACTGCACAAACCCACATTGCATAGTTTTATCAGAATAAAGTAGGTTTGATAATGACAAACACAATGTTTAAACAAAAAACTTTTACGAGACGGTATATGGGTGACTTGGACAGATATTGAGACAGACAGTTTGACCAAACGACCGAACAGTATAGGATTAATTTTCTGTCATCTTTGGAAACAAGATAGCTATTGTATTTTGAGTTTTGTTGGGCAATTTCAGTGCCATTTCATTCGATGAAATACCCGTACGTATATACGATGGGTAGCAGTGCTACGACCTGTTACGACGTGCTACGTGGTGCTACGAATTTAATTGATCAGTTATTTAAATGTTTTTGAGCTGTTAAGAGTGGCCTAGTGGACCTCGCGGCCCTAACACAGCCACTGCACTAAAGGTTACGAGATTTATCCCTCAATCTCCGCGTTTTTGCCGAAGCGCGCTCACTCTTCTTGATAGGGTAATAACTACTCTTGAACACGCAAATTTGTGCCTTATTTTTCCCAGCCAATGTTTTTTGTAGCTTCTTTTAAAACTTTTCTTGTTTCCGCGGTTTGACCCCGAGATGTTGGATTACTGTGACAAATATCGTCGCTTCTGGAAGCTTTTATCTGAGATGTCGCTACTGTTTGGAGAATTTAAAGATAAAACGTACCTGACGAATTAAGTTTGTTTTGTTTAGGTGAAATAAATCTTTTATTTATTTTCTTGGAGTTATAAGAATAACATGTTTGGTACCTATTTCTTGGTATTATACATCTTCAGTAGTCGTTCGTGAGAATTGTTGTGACCACATAATTTACCGTTTTACTAAAGTTGATACTTTGCACACGTCCAACGTCGAAACTAAGGTATGATATCAAAATACAGTTGATACCGACGAGCTCTTCAATTGAAATTATTAAACTTTTACTGTAATTGTACTTATAAATTTAATATTAAATAATAGGTAAGCATCTTATATGTAATTTTAAGTAGCACTATAGTTGCACCAAAAGTAACAATTTCAACAAATGTCTCAACTTCCGGCTTGTAGCGTTATTCTTAGAAAATCCAAAAAGTACAAAAGTACACAGACGCTTCTCTTATTCACTGAAACAACACCCTCCTTATTTATTAAGTAACTCAAACAAGCTCCGGAACTGTGTTCAGTTTGCCCCAATCTGCGATAGATAAAAGTTAGACAGGCGACGTGCTGTCCAAGACAAACATTTGCTGAAAACAAATTGAGAAAATCAAAGTTTAGGGCAGTTCTTCGTTTACAAAATTATACATCAAGTCACCACTTTAGTTCTAATACATCACACAACTTTAAGGTCATTGTGCGTTTGCCTGCACTAGATGGTGTCTATTGTCCCTACTTTTTTACTACTACAATAGTCACTTCGTTTGTTGATCGAGTTCTAGCAGATGTGAAAACAAAACGAGTGACAGATTGTGGATACAAAAGTAATGAAGTTATTTAAAAAACCGGCCAAGTGCGAGTCGAACTCGGGCACGAAGGGTTCCGTACCATTACTTTTATATGAGAGCCCCCTTAAATATTTATTTTATTCTGTTTTTTAGTAGTTGATGTTATAGCGGCAACAGAAATACATCATCTGTGTAAATTTCAACTCTCTAACTATCATGGTTCATGAGATACAGCCTCGTGACCCGTTTTATCCTTTGGGTACGGAACCCTAAAAATTATGAAATTTCAGTACCGTAATTTTTTCCAGATCAAATATAAGCAAGTATGAAATATTATCCAAATTACAAAAATAGAACCAATCTACAAACGTCCTAGCGACGAGAGGGTCCCAAATCAAATCATTACACAAAAAATAACATTGATGTTATTTTTTAATTCAAATTGGATTTGATTAAAATAGGCCTTGCTTGTTTGGATTAAACAACCCCCTGAAGGGGTCATTCAATACCATCAATCTTTGTTAGCGAGTGTTTTCATTTACAGCTATGAAAGTTCTATTTCCAACGTGCCTGGAGCGTGAAAGCGATACAAAATCAAGTCAGGGATAATACCTGATTTTGTAAAAATATCCACTTTTGCAGGGTATAAGCTGCTTTTGCAGGTTTGGTGTCTGAGTCTTATATTGTTTTGTAGGTATGTATTATTATTATTATTATTATTAAGAGCCTGTAGTGTCCCACTGCAGGGCAAAGGCCTCCCTTCCTTCTCTCCAGTCGCTTCTGTTATGTAGGTATGTAAAATAAGTAAATACCTTCACGACTTTAGTTCTCAGGCACGGTAGATATCGTATCCCTTAGATCTCTTAGCCAAAATCCCCTTCAGACGCTTTGAGGATTCTTTATTACTGAAAAAATGTATCTTACCTACTATTTTATCAGATCGTTCTAAACGTGGTCCCTGTAGTAATTTTGGTTTGTTTAGGGCTAAATAGATGTGTACAATGTCCACTAATACTTATTTGTTTAGTTATTTAAGTCTTGTAGTACAAGCTGTGCTTAATTTAGTAAGTTCAATTAAAGATTTCAATAAAAATGCTCACTGTGACGTCACAGCTCAGTTGGTTGTAGCTGTGCCTTCTGCGCTGTAGATTATGGATTCCATCCCCACCGAGAACAAATAATTATAATCATGAATTCTGTGTATAGGTGTTATATTGTATTCCATGTATGTAATTACAAAACTATGTAAGTAGTCCATTAGCTATCTTATCTATCGTTTGGGGCTAGATAGTGTCGTGACAAATGTATGTCAATATTTATTTATTATTTGTGGTACGTGTAAATGGGCCTATACATATCTGCTAATATGACAAGGTTCCATTTATATATAAAATAGGGGTTTGAGTTCGGGCGTGAGATCACAGGCAGGTGTCACAGATCAAATTAAATCATGCCTCTGCAACAAAATGGACGACTGTTTCTGATTAAAAACAAACTTAAATTAACTCGATCTGCGCGCTGGTTCTCGAAGGGGGCTAGAAGTTGAACGAATTTAATTGATGCGAAAGAAATGTTTGTGATTTGTTTTATGTAAAAATTTCGCTGTCTTTTTTTCGATTTTATTAAGAACGACGTTTCTCAATT
Source organism: Electrophaes corylata (assembly GCA_947095575.1). Classification (NCBI taxonomy): domain Eukaryota; kingdom Metazoa; phylum Arthropoda; class Insecta; order Lepidoptera; family Geometridae; genus Electrophaes; species Electrophaes corylata. The sequence continues at coordinate 8,095,391 of OX352703.1, forward strand.
CGGTTGTTCTTTGCGGTATAACCTATTAATAATCCAAAACGTTTTCAGGTATGATGGTGCTTTCCCTGATACTGATTTTGTATTTTGTTAAAAATCCGTCACTTAGGTATATCACTTGTCGTATTTTTGGTATAGTAATAACCCTCCTTGTGAATACCGTGGGTTATTGCTGATATATATAAGTAAAATTTTTCATTAAGAACATTCTAGAACTCACCCAGGGCATTTCCGTCGATATTAAAAACGTTACGTAAATACATTAGGCTTTATTACTTCGGTTTACGAGCTACAAGCGACGCTCCAGAACATTGGAGGCTCTGAATAGCTCGAATTAAGTGTAAGCACACGGTACCTACCGCGACCATCGTGCGTACCTATACTCAAATCGTGTTGTGACAAAGACATGAACAGATCGACTTACACACTTATTCGATTTTTCAGCTTTCTCTTTTATGTCCAGCAAACACTGTTATGGGCATAGTGGCAATCCCTGAATAGAAAATGACAGCGCCAATCAGCATAAAGACTTTTGCAGAGTTCCCACTCCGCCGTGTCAAGCTGCCTCGTCTGTAGACTGCCTAAAGCTCGGATTAGGCTGTATTGTGTTCTGCTCATACCTTCTATAAATGTAGCCATTATGTGAGTAGCTAGCCGAAGTGAAATAATCGTTATAACAAATGTTCTATTTCATAAAAAAAAAGTATCTTTCTTATTATCTGTACCGTGAACTTTGTCCGAACAGACCCGAACAGATCCGAACAATGGCTACGAGAGCATCTTCATGCAAATCCGTTACTTAGAAAAAAATACGATCACAACGGCAATTTTGGCGTCGTTTTTTTTCTATACGTCATTCTGCTGCAATAAACATATGACCCTGATCTTAGGTGCATCACATTATATAACAATACATTGCCTTGCACGATGCAGATATTAAGTAAATTATGTCTCTCTTACATCAGCACCCACATCTTTCAAATCGGAACACAGCAAGCTGCTAGACGGTAGAAATAGGTACGATGGTAGTATTTCCCCTGACGAGTCCTTTACTAAGAGTTCTACTACAATTTTCGAAGAATCACTTAGTTGGATTAAATTGAAAATCTTTATGACAAAATGTTCGTTTAAGCCCAATTCGCTTGCTAATCCCAAAATTGAGATTGAGAAACTTTTCTGACATATCTCTAATTTGGCCACATGTCGCGGAGATTAGGTTTAGCACACGACGTCTTTGCACGTCTTTATTGCTAATGAGAATGTAATATCTTCTAGATTCGTACAGTAAGTCAGTAGGTACTCGAGAAAATTTCAGCTCAAAGGAACTCAGTCGCTCGAATTTTATTCAACTAATAACAATTGATGGAAACAAGATTCGTGATTTGTTTGATGTTGGTACGAATTAAGGAATAGTAGATTTAAAAAAGAAATACATGACACGACATCACGACTTTAATCCCCAAGCACAGTGGATATTCCTTCACATCTCTTTAAGACCTGCTTACACAATTTGATTCAATTTTATTTAACTCATCAAGTTTAGCAAGATAAACATGTTTAGCGTAATCGTAGATCGTTCCGTCCAGAGGTTTAGCTGTTAAAGGCGTAAGAAACAGATACACACACTTTCGCACTCATAAATTGGTACAGATTATTTCACTGCTAGATGCCAAAGGCTTATTATTTTTGAGGAATAATTTCATTCGTCATTTCTTCGAGAATATCAAGATCATCCCCTAGTATCTCTAGGTCAGTCTGAGCGTCATTCGTCGCCCGTTGATGTTCTTTTATTATTTTAGTGATATGTACCTAAAGTAACGTGGTTTGTATGCACGATAACCTCAGCTTTCAACCCGACCTTTAACGATTAAAAGCTTTAGATCACAGAGAACCATTCAAATTATTTAGCATAAGCCACTTTATACTGCATTAGTGTGTGTAAGGTTATGGATCGGACCCATTTGACAAGGGTCGGACCGGACCCTAGAGTCTGTCCGACATTCGATTCCACCAACATAAGCACTCTGAGTCGGGTTTAAAAGTCATCAGAGGGGCCAGTCAAAGTTTATTCGCTCCGAAGCGAACTTCGCTATCGCGTCATTACTTTTCATACTACTCTATCGTCACGTCATCAGATTAAAGAAGTCCCTAGCTGGACATATACCTCCACCTAATAAAATATGGAGGGCTTTGCCATAAAAAATAAAAATTAAAACTTTTTATTTCAGGTCATAGTCACCACGGTTGGCAGGAAGAGTGGTGAACGCAGTATCGGTATTTAGTTTACAGAAGATACTGCTGCCCCTCTCCTGATGCGTTTTTTTTAGTCGCTTTATACGACTTCTATGGAAGGTTATGTAGAACTTCTAACCTACACAAGGACCACCACGGCTGGCAATAGACCACGTGACGTGTTGAATTTACCAATAACTATAGAGCAGTATGTACCGAATATAGAAATCAAATCGCTTCGAAACGAATGGCATTAGACTAGTGGCGTAAGCATCACACAAGTGACTGCCCATTCAGTTTTAAAATACCCATAAAAATGTTTTAAATTATAAAAATATTTGATGAGGTAATAGTAGTAGTAGAACTCGTGAAAGGCTCATCTGAGAAAGTACTACCACCATTTCTGCCATCAAGCAAAGTTGATGTGTTCTGGTTTTAAGGGTGTGGTACCTCAGGTTGATAGACATAGACATTGATAGATAGATCGGTACCTACGAGGCAACGTTTTGTTAAAGATGATGGTAACCACTCAACATCAGGTGGATCTACACCTTTTCGTTCTGTAAGAAAGGCGAATAAACCGCGTATTCTCGTAATAATGTGCTAATAATAATTTTTTTGGTATTAGTTCAACTGCTTTGCGATGGCAGTCAAACCAAAGTATGATTATTACGCTAACTTTCACATTAATTACCAACATTATTTCAGGTCTATTAAACATAAATAGGTTTTTTAATGCCACCGATTTAATTAAACCCTTACCAGAGGTTAGATACTCGAAGATAGTATTAATTTAAATCTTTTTTTTTAAGTATACGATTTGCTTTTGAATAAAGTAAATAGCCCTGCTCCTGATCCTCCTCCTGATGATTATATTATCACCCATACCAAAGCACTGCGTCCATCAATCTGAGGCATACAGGTGTTAAGCCTCATGTGCCTCATGTGTGTGTGTGTAGTTTTACCGGCATCTATACTGTTCAAACCAGAACACAGCATTCTGCTTGGCGGCACAAATAGGCATGGTGGTAGTACTTCCCCGGACCAGCCCTTCACTAAGGAGCTACTACTAACTACTACTACTAACTACATTTTAATGTTCACATGCCCACCTTTAGTTAGTGCTAGTCAAGGTGCTACGCAGAATCACAATCCACAGAATATTGAAAAATGAGAGTTTCATTTCTAGATGTTATACTCTGTGCCTCTAGATAGGTAATTTAGATAATGAACTGCCATCGAGTCCAGCGTCGCGGATTATGAAATTGTCTCCTACCTTTTCTGAAAATGCTTTCAAATAAATCTGATTTATTTATTCAACCTCTTTTGCTTTGCATAATCTTCAGGAAGTAACCAGCACCTTTTTAAACAGATAAAAATACATTTCTGAGAGATTAAGGTGACACTTATCATCAACGAAGGGTGAGGCAAATATGCATGCTATCTCATTATGCGAAGAAGGATGACTCTGTGGTAAAAAAGTAAGATGACATAGTACGTACAAATAAACAATCCCATAGAGTATAGCGCCTAAAAATTTACCAAAAGTTTTATATACCTTTATTATATTATATTATTATATTATATGGAACACTCCACGTGTTCTGATAAAAACATGATTAAAATATTGGTAAGTATACAAAAAAGAAGAAAAAAAAAGCATTATGACTTTAATCCCCAAGCTCAGTAGATATCTGTTCAATAAAATATGTTTATAAATAGTGCTTATACAGGAACTTTGTACCTACTCTTTGTTGTATTTATTACCTACGAATACTAGGTATATTATTTAACGTCTAAAGTTGCGTTAGAATTACGGACCTTTCGAGGCTTATAATATAACACTTAAGTTATTCATTATTTAACTACGTTATAATAGTTACAATCATAGAGAATGAGGCAATTCGATATCACACTTAACTTTAGACGTATACGTTGTCAAACAGTGGAGTAATCACTCAGCAGCGTTTGTACGGAAAAAAATATTGATATGGTATGATATATCTAATAACTGATATAATATTTAATTATTACTGATATAAAATTGATTTAGCTGTAAGTTAAATTTGATTATGAATTCTTTTCTTTTTTGTACCCTGACTTGTAATTTTTTAATTATTAATAAATTGATTATGATTATGATTAATACAACTGATCACAGTTCAAAGTCAACGTGAAAAAGGTAGTTATTCGTTGAGATCGTAATAATCACTCTTTGTTTGTAGAAGCGCCATTTTATAACTACTGCAAAGGCCACTATATGTAGATGAGCCATGTGGTGGGCGATTGGCGATTGCCTTTTCTCATAAGTACGCTGATTCAAGTGATGAAATTAGCGTTCCAATTTTGTGCCCTATTTCCAATATAATTCCATTAAAACCGACCGAAATAGATAACAAAATTTGTGAAAAAGACTTTTCCAACATTGGGGCCTCATTGGTACACTCAACGGATACTTGCGCGTTTTGAAAGCCTGGAACCCTCACCGCCGCGGCCTGTCAAATACAAGCTTTGCCGATAAAAGACTTGTCTTATTTCTTTGCTGTTATATCCACCATATTTTCTGATAGATCTTGCGACTGTAATTTATTTTTGGTTATTTAACTACCCACTTGACTCCAGTACCCGAAATTAATATGTAACTGCAAATAATGCGAACATTTATAGCTCTTTTCTCTATAAAGGACTCCTTCATCACTTCCTATGGACGGTGTAAGACGCGGTTCAGAGAACAGACCAGGGTATAACTACAGCAGCATTTCTTTAGTTCTGAACATATAAACAGCGACCACTAATCCGCTTGCCAAGGACTTGCGGTGGCTAGACCACTCCCCAAACTTGGGGTAGGCTTGTGTATAGCAGTGGACTCATTTGGCTGATGATGAATGAATGATTAAATTCTTATCTCGCTGTAGGAATGAACTCACATCTTAGCCAATCAGGTTGCTGCGCCAAAGAGCTCGTCAAAAATAGTATACAAGACTTAAAGTTAAAGACATAAAGATACAAGATATTGCTAAGTAATAGTTTCAAGTTCTAAATCTTGCCAACCCATTAAAACGTACGCAGCTCTCAAGCATCTAAGTTATGAACACTTTACCTTCCATGGGTACCTCCCGAAGATTCTGCTGATTACCTGGCTCACTACAAACATTTTCATTAACTTACGAGTACTAACCTTCTAGTTCCAAGTTCCAAGTTTGGAATGGTCTCCCAAATCTCACGCAAAACTAATACTTAATAAGTTATCTATCTACTGCAATACACATTATCTTCTTATTTTATTCTATTTACTTGCGGATAAAACAAGCATAATATAGCCTACTGTAGTGCGAGTGTCACTGCTTGGAGGTAAAAATATTACTTCGCAAACGCGAGTACAGAATCTTTTAATTAATTGTTGCAAACAATTAATATGCCACTAAAGTTATTTTAATTAGAATATATACCATATTTTGTGTTTTCTTTAAATGATTTAAACCATGGTAAATAGTCTGTTTTGGTAGTGCACTGTAGTGCCATCTTGTAAAACTAACATTAACAATACAGGTACTCCATCAATCACTATCTTACTGATAGAAATCTTAAAGTAAACCGTTTATTGCATTTTGATGAGGATCAGAATAGATCATAACGCCGAAGATCCTATTCACGTCTTCACCAAACTATGAAACCAAGTTAAAGTTCAAATAACAGCTTTTAAATAAAAAACAATGAAAGAGCTATGCTGAACATACTGGCATTTAAAATTTTTCTTACCATTATGGCCAGAGAGACTGTATAATTAAAACAAAGAAAATCCACGACCACTCAAGAAAAGTTTCGCGTAAAATACGGTATGGTTTTGCTGTAAGATTTACATTTTCGTTGCATGTTTCTAGAGACAAGTACTACCATAGTACAGTCATCTACACTGACTCTACCTTACATTATTTTTACAACAAAATCATGATTATCTCTCTGTTTATGCTATATAAAAAAATATTTTGTAACGGTCAACGGTATGTTACTGTTTCATATGTATTTTGTACATACCAATTACAAATACTTGTTTTAGATATATTTTATGTCATTACTCCACTGCGGGTTTCCAACCTGGACCTTGCACCACAGCTGGCATTCCCGCCACAACGGTCGTCTAATAACCAATCCAAAACTTTGCAGGAAAATGGTTTCATGCATAAAAGTTTAAACCCCGAACACCATTCTTCGCACCCCGCTCACTCACTCATGTTTTTTTTATTTTAAAATTCAAATACTTTTTCATCCGCTTCCCACTTCCTGTCGCCATCCATGACGAACTTTAGGGTATTAATGTTTCATGAAAGCTACAGAGGATCGTCTATTCATTAAACATGTATCAAAGGGAAAACTTTCTGCAGGCTTGTATGAGTGACAGCTGCGCGACTTGCGTTTTAAGTATAGTTAGGCGAAGCTCATTGACGAATTACTTTTATAAATTTAAATTGGCATGCAACCCGCTCAAATCATATCTAGCGTATAAGATTTTACTCGTTTTTAGATAAATTTTGATTTACATGCATCACGCAAAAACTACTGAATGATGTAATTTGCTGAATTAGTTAGCTTATAGGCCAAAAAAACAAAGTTTGGGTTTAAGCTGTCATCCCTAAAACGGGTGTAAAAAGAAATTAAGTTTGTATGAAAAACGCGAACGAAGTCGCGAGTGGGTCAGTAGTATACTATATGAGTGTAAAAGGTACTCTCATAATAGTGATATCGCAGCCAAGCAGGCCATGGTCGAGGTGGATGGATATTTTATGGCAGCTCGTGATTTGTCAGTGTCGGCGAAGACCCCCGCTCGCGTCAGGGACACCCGACACAGTCTGCACTTACCGCACAATTAAGAGAAGCCAATTTACATTTCGCTTTCAACAAACACGCTTTAAGAAAGGAGCTGTTGAATAAAGCTTTGGATTTACATAGTTACATTTTTTTGTAGAAAGATATATTTTAATAATAGAGAAAATTACAACCAATACAAGTTCGTGTAGCGTAGGGTATAACTGAATAGGTGTAAATTTCAGATCTTGGATTACTTTGCCTTAGGTAGACGCGATACTATACACTTTGTAATAAGAAATAGTTGTAAAACTACAAGACCTGTGTTATTGTGATTGTATGTACATATATATAATATACAAGTTAGCAAGAAAATGATTAACTAGGGTTTTCAATAATAGTAAAAGGCGTATTCAGAGGTAGGTAGGTACTTCGAAAATAAAATAGTGATTTGTTTTCCAACAACCTGCAGATTTTGGCTTAGCGCATCTGCTCGGAGCAGTCGTATCCACATGAGATTAAGGCAAATCTGAACCGCAAGCATATCCGCATAAAATACATATTATAGGTTCTGTGTTTTCTGAGGTCGCTCCAATCTCATAAATAAGGATGAGAGCGGAACGTACAAATACCCTAGGAAGTGGATTCGAAAGATTTTAAAATGTTATCGGTGAGGCGTGATTGACAAAAGTCGAAAGCGGCGAGTTTAGCGGAGCCTTAGGTACTCTTCCGGAAGGAATGTGGCTTCCCCTCGATCGTAAAATCCATCGTTACTTCCGCGTTAAGGCAGCTGGGACTTTCCCGAAGGCTCTAAGCTAACAGAGCTCGAATTATTGTATGTTTGCTTTTTTGATGCATATTGATTGGATGAGGGGTGGGTAAAGTTATTCGGGGACTTAAAAGCTATTTGTTTTCGAGAATTCGATACCTATCTTTGATCGCTAGTCTGATTCAATTTGGAATTCGGAAATTAATTTCATGGGCCAAGCGAATGTTTGTTGAGTTCTAAATGCCTTGGGATTTTCGAGCAACTTGTATTGAGTTTGTTTACATAAGACTAAATAGAAAATATTTTGACTAACGCAAGTTCACGCTCAAAATTTTTTGACCGTCATTTTATCAGCTAGGTGACTGCATGTTATAGGACGAAACTCAAACAGGAAAAAAGTATAGAATAGCCCTTTTTACCATTGCAAACTGTCAAAAACGACATCAAAATTACCATTGCTAACGTCCTTGACAGATACCATTGTTCTAGTTTTTTTTGTACTAAAAGACAATAATTTCGTAACATAGGTACGTTTCCAGTAACGGATTCCAGATTTGTACGAAGATGCCCTCGTATCGTATCATTGTTCGGGTCTGTCGGATTGAGCTATTCAGTGGCTCACGGTATACGGATAATGGCATTGCAAATAATCGAGCGCACGGACCCTCAGATGGGTAACCGTGAGCTATGTTTAATAATAAATATGATTCTTAAGTTATGTTAGGTTAGTAGTCTGTCATCAGAAAAAATTAAAAAAAAAAACATCAAAATCATTTTATTTAACTTTATTTATCGTTTTACGGCCGTTGTATGATTTTTAGAATGTTCTGGGCCTTTGTGGGATATTATGTGGTTGGGTTAGGTAAATAGGTATCTACCTAATGAGTGTATTAATTTACTGGTTACCGCAATAATTTCAGGCTACCGCTTTCTGAGGAAAGCTTGACCTTCTCTTTTTCGAAGAGTAGATAACAACATCGAAACACTGATTGCTGCCATCAATCAAGCCAAGCACTCGCTGGGGATAGCGAAGTGTGTTTTTGTTAGTTTTAGGTCGGTCACTCACTACGAAATTGCGGCGTGAATAAGACAGTTGTCCGACCACCCCACCTTTCTCGCTTAAGGAACGTACAGAAGATATATGTCCCGTGTCAGTAAAAGAGAGATATAATAATAGTTGATCGCCGATTGTTGACACTGGCGAGAACTTTCTCTTCACTGGTTTTTTATAACGACAAAAGTTGTTGAAAAAAAACTAGCTTAGCAATGCGTGCGAGTGGTATGAGCCCTACCGTGTAGGTACGTGTAGTACAAGTACTTGTCGCATTTGCGTACTCGCTAAAATATACAGACAACGCACAACCAATGGTCGTAGAGAATGAATTTAATGAATTTTTAGCGTATATTTGTCTTGGTGCGCAGAGGAATAAGATAGAATACTAAGTAAGGAATACCTAAAATTTAACCCCTGAACTGAAGTTTTTATAAAAATAACTACACGCTGGTGAAATCAGGCGCGTTTCACTAGTAAATAATATTAATATTTAATTCATAACACAAGTTGGAACAAGACGTTCACCTCCCATTTTTTAATGTCAGCATCTTATTATACTCAAATCTTCTTCGTAAGTATATCCATGTCAAAGATAAATTAAAATGAATTCGAAATACAACAATTACTACAAATAAAATACCAACACGGACTTTCAAATATTCCATTTACTTAAATATTTTACATCACTCACTTTAAACAATTTACAGAATCCGTAGCAGCTTGATGTTGTGTCTCTGCTTTGTTCGAATTGTTTTGTTTGAATTTTGAGAGAGAAAGTCCTGTCCTAATTAACCCTAGCTGTAGTAGTAGAGCTATTAGTGAAGGGCTTGTCTGGGGAAATACTACCACCATGTCTCTATATCTGCTGCCAAGCAGGTTGTTGTGCTCCGGTTTGAAAGGTGTGAGTGCCGGTAATACAGGCACATGAGGCTTAATTAGTAATCGAATGTAAGTTAACATTTGCAGTAGGTACATAAACTATATAGCAATAATATGATAATTATATCCTATTATTGCTTAACACCCAGACACCGAACAAACATTTGTGTTCAGCGCACAAATGTTTGTTTTCGGTATGGATCGGACCCACAAGCTTCAGCGCAGAAGGCAGCTACTACCTACTGAGCTTATAAGTCTGTATGCACCATAACAGCTACCAGTGACTGAACGTAATTTCTGCCTCGGCTCACCCACTTAAAGTGTACAAAGCTACCAACTTGCCCCGATTTACACGACTCAATAGGTTTGCGTCTTCTTGAACATCAGTCAAAGCATTCCAATTAAATACCTACTACAAGGTAATACAGAAGGCGTTCCTGTGAATAATCTGTAATTTTAATTTATTTGCGCCAAAGAATGATTTATTCTATAACAGATAAGTTGAAGTTTAAAATATAAAGGTAGGCTAAATCCAACCTAATAAGATAAGGATAATAAGGTAAGGTAAGGCTAATAAGATGCTTTTTTACTCCGGTTCCAAAAGAAAATTAGAAACTATGTTCTCAAGATAATTTTCTTGAAAGTCTTCTAAAAAAATATTTTAACTAGTAGGTAATATCGTTAATATTTGTTATTATGTTAGATACCTACCGACCAATTTATATCATACAGGAGGGATTGACTGAACAAGACAAAGATAGAAAGGTATCTTAATCATAATAGCTCTTATATATTTCTCACCCCTGTTGTCGTCATATTGTGTACAAAACTCTAATTTATCAAATTATTTCAACTTAGACTGTTCGATTCATAGGTAACTGTGCTTTAAGGAGGATCACTGGTTCCCAAAACACAAGTTTTTTTTAACTTAGTTTGGGAATCAAGGAGCCCATCTGGTTTTCAACCATGTACAACTGCAATGTGTCAATTTGATTGTTTCTATGCTTGTTTTTATAAACCTTGTACACTCTGCCTTTTTGTCAAATAAACTTTATTATTATTATTATTATTTACCAGACGGTATCACTGTACAAAATGTCTCCTTTGTACAATACGAGCACAATAACATTTAATTTTACAAATGAACTCAAAGGCAATTCCCAGAACAAAGCAAATTAATACAGAAATAGCTAACTTAGAAGCAGTAATTTGTAATACGGTTAATTCAACACAAAGCGATACTCACTCCCGGCAATTTTCCTAAATCTCTCAGTAAGTGAGCTCATGCTACAGGAACAAGATTAGACTAAGCCCTGAGAACTGTTTTTCTCTCCACGATTCATTCGAAAGAAGCATAGAGGTTAAAATATATGGGCGTTGCATTTCTGTGAAGCAACCGGCACAAAACATGCGAAGCAGCTCATAACTTCGGCTGTAGATATAAATGATATAAAGAAAGCACTTAGATTGGTTATTCTTAATTCTGTAAGTAAGCTTGAAGAAAAAAATGATCAAAATTATAGCGGTATATTTCTTCACGTATCGGTATCAATACGACAGTAGAGCATGTAAGAACTCAATGCAACGCATATCAAAGGGTCCTCTTAGCATTTCTTGCACTACTATAACAAAATGTATGAAACTATTGCAGAACTCCTTGTCAAAATAAATTGTACTAAATGTTGATGGACATTTTCATACAGCGCTAACTAGCCCCAAACAAACTAAGTAAATCTTGTGCTATGGAGACCATACTGTACAGCGATTGTACGTTTAAGATATCTAAGAAATAAATATTAGCCTTACTTACTTTTTTTTTTTTTTGAACATGTTAGCACATAATTATTGATAATTTTTAGAACAAACTTGTAACTACTTTTTATGATAAGAGTCCGAAGCGAATCACTGTGACCCTACAATACAGGCTCATTAGAGACCTAGTGTGGGGAACAGAGCTACGTCAGGTACTTACCTCAATTAGTTACCTCATTTAGTACCTATTTAAGTAAACTAAAAAAATGTACCATTTACTACTTAGTCTAAATAAAAGTTATTATTATTATTATTAATAATTACAGACACTCACGCAATCTACGTGGGATATCTACCGTGCTTAGGGATTAAAGTAGTGAAGCTATTACATTTTACACTACATTTTACTCACATAACGCCACCTTGTCCCCACCTAAGCTATAATATAACATAGCTATAAGCTTGTGCTATGGAAACTGGATAACTGATTAAATACATACTTTTTTATATATAATTACTAAACAATATAATTACTAATACACTTATTATATAATTCTAGCCAGGTTGAGTACAATCATTTATATTTATCACATAAATTTATTATTATTTGTTTATTATTTTTGAATTATTTGTTAAGGGGATCGAACCCACAACTTATTACATAGATGGTAGAGCCATTGTGACACTGTGAGTTCAGTCAATACTTCTGTCAAACTTGCCGCACAAGTCTTTTCATTCTTGGCCTAAGCAGTTCTCGTAGTTTGATACCACATCCTTCTTGTTGTCGTTACCTATTCCTTGACGAGAAGTGTGCCGGAAATAAATAAAACGAAGCGGGAATGCGAGACAAGAATGAAGCCTTAGCGAAGAGAAATAATTTTCCGGGATATCCCTGAGCCAGCTCTAAGCTCACATAACAACGTAGAAGCATCAGCTGAAGGAAATTTTTAGTAACCCGCAAAGCTGACTTGAAGAGACCTTTAGGGTAGGGTTACTCGATAACTTATATAGTCCTACTTTTTTCGATAAAGTATCTAAGATTTATTACGTTGTTGATTTAGAAATGATAATATTTCTTTATTTAGACAGCCATCCCAGCTTAGTTGATAGTAGCTCGGCTTTTTGCACTGTAGGTAGTGTGTTCAATCCCCCACTTAAACAAATATTTGTTTGATGAACACAGATGTTTGTTTTGCGTCTGGGATTTGTATTGTATTTTAAGTATGTATTTGAAAAAATATATATAATATATATGTATTCTATCGATTAGTATAAGCTTTCCTTAGTTCGAGGCTAGGTGGCGTTGAGTGTCTGCAAATATTCACTTATTGATATAATATTTATAACTAACGTAATTAACATGTAAAGAAAAAAACGTACCTGAGAGTAGGTACGCTTATTAAAATCGCATTATATTTCATAATTTTGGTACGTTATTTATACACGACATGCTGATGGAACAAGCAGATGGCCCACCTGAGGTTTAGTAATTACCATCACCTATAATAAAGCATTGCCTCGCAGGTTCGCGCCCTACGATGCACTGATCTACCTGAGGCAGTCTTAGTAGCTAAGTACCTACCTATAATTTCACCGCCATCTAAATCCTTCAAACTGGAACACAGTAAGCAGATAATGGCAAAAATAGGTATGGTGGTTGTACTTCCTCGGATATACCCTTCACTTAGGGCTCTACTACTACTAAACTAAAGTAATGACGCATGAAAATTATAGAGTATAACCATTAGGCGACTGTTCAACTGCAAGTCTGTTAGGCAACAGCAATTTGGCGCAAAAAAAGCAAACAATATCTACCTCAGGAAATAGCAATTTCTCTGCTTGAGGATGGTAAACAAAAATAACAACTCTCCACCATTCTTCCTCGTTTCCTAAAAATAAAATTTATTGAGGCCAATAAGTCACTATCAAGGGAAAACAGCTAGAACCTTTACTCATTATTACCATGTATTTATCATTTTGAGTATGATAAACTCGTTTTGCATCGTAGTGTTTTTTATAGAGTAACAATAAGATTTTGATAAAAAGATACTACCCATTCAGTTAAATAATTTAAATTCAATGGCTTTAAGTTATTTACAAAAAATAGACTCATTCGAGAAATAAGACTTCTCGCCCATTCAACATCAGGTTAAAACTTAATTTTAACTAATTTAATAAAACTGAGTACATAGCTAAGTAAAATACTTTTTTTTTATTTATTATCATTATAAAAAATACGTATTACAACTAATTAAAAATAGTTTTAAGAAAACCACAAAGGTTTAACACACACACACACACACACACACACAGAGATAATGCTACTAGAGTAAGTCGAAGTAGATTTTTAATAACAAATATAAAAAAATCTTATAACAAGCTGGATCTAGGTAAATGCACTTAGCATTTACGTAAGTTGATGAGTAGGTAAGCAAACATACCTAACTACCTATTGGAAAGCTTCTATATAAATAAATAATACGCATACGGCGTCATTGTATCGTATCGTGTCCACATTGAATAAAAGTAAATTATAAGTTTGATATAAGTTCTAACATTTGGATTGTAGGTAACTTATTCTATGCAAATATCAATTTGGCTCAACTCTGGGTTAATAACTTTTGTTTAGCCTTCAGGGGGTTGGTACATTTAGTAACATTTCTGAAAACATGTTGTTTGCTCATCTGAGGACCAATTCTCATAATGAAATATCGTTAAATTCAAGTTTTCTTAGAAACTGAAATTGCAGACAGGTTCAATTTTGTCAAACAGTCAAATTCTAGTTTCAATCTCATCTCAGCTCCAAAAAATACAAGCGTTGGGCCTCTGTACCGAGCGTACATAATACTTGGTAGTAACTAATTAGTGTGCAAGATGTTAAACGTAATTAGCTTCCTAAATGCATTTAGGGGTTTGCTAAATACATTAGTGATCGTTGTGCAAGCTTATGCCCGGTGCCAATATCCGGTCCAACATTTACAGAAGACAATATTAAAGGAATGTATTCTGAATTCGTTTTGAAGTAAGCTTTTTAAAGGCTGTCTGATAACATTCCTACGCCTCTAGTTACGAGTAAGTACCCCTGAGACTGTGACTAACGAACCGAGCCATACCTCGTTAGTACCACTTGTCTGATGATGTGGCATTCGCTGCACCCAACGCTATGTAAATCCGGACTTGCATTGCAACTCGGTAAGCTGATTGGCTTGTAGGTAAGTTTCTTTGATCTTTGAAGTCGAGTGAGGCCGTCGTATGACTAAATAAGACTAAACTAGGAGTTAGAGTGGTTTACCCTTCCGTGTTTTAGGGTTCCGTACCCAAAGGGTAAAACGAGACCATATTACTAAGACTCCGCTGTCTGTCTGTCTATCCGTCTGTCACCAGGCTACAGCCTGGTGACAGACTAACTAACTATCACGGTTCATGAGATACATCTCATGAACCGTGATAGTAAGAGAGTTGTAATTTTCACATATGATGTATTTCTATGCCACTATAACAACAAATACTAAAAACAGGCTAAAATAACTATTTAAGGGGACTCCCATACAACAAACGTGATTTTTTCCGTTATTATTATAGTAAATGGTACGGAACCCTTCGTGCGCGAGTCCGACTCGCACTTGGCTGTTGTTTTTTTTTTAGCACCTGCCCACTATTAGACTAATGATATGCGCCCTCAGCGGGTAAATTGTGAACGTGAAACTAGTTTCCCTAAGAACCTGAAATGTCTGCATCAAATCTATTATAATCGATGCTTACAACAACAACAAGCTTACATCCAAGCTAAGTTATACAATAATAACTAAATTGAGTTATTCCCGCTCGTCTACACGTTTCATTCCAATTTATTGACAATTTTTAATCTTGTAAAGTTTTATGTATTTATTGAACTAATGTAACTAATGTTCAATAAGTGTTTCGATAGCGAAAAAAATAATAATAAAAAATCCAAAAGTGAAATAGATCGCTACTCTTGGTCTTATTCATAAGCTCAAAGTTGCATAACGTACTATACAGTCATACTGGGAATTTCAAAAATGCAGATATCTGTAGAAGAACCAAAGTCACTGACATTGTAACAGAATCTCTTAGAATTAGCAAGTCAAAGTAGCAGGTAGCAGGCCTTTATAGCTCGTAGAACCGACAGTCGCTGGGTAATAAAGGTTCTCAAATGAGACCACAAACCGGAAGATTTTGCGTAAGATTTTGCGCCCTCCTGCACAATCCTAACAACGTCTGGATCTAGATTAATCTAGGTCCAACCTGATGAGGGTACCTTACGCTTCGAGAACCTTTATTTCTCAGTGGTTAGTGGTCGCTTGACAGAGAAGACATATATAACTTCTATCTGTTCTACAGAACTGTGGTAATACTGTAGTGAGTGCTCAAGTGGTCAACAACGAAAAAAAGCTTGTAGAGGAACTGGCACGATGCAGGACTAAAAATAAAAACATATGCGAAAGAAGCAAAAGTGTGTAGAGCATAAACTGTTATCTTTAGCGTTTTATACATGAAAGAAAGAAAAAGCGACCCCGCTGGTTTAATATTTTCTGCGGTAAAACCAGAGTTAGACCACACGCTTCGTTCTTTGCGAACGTCTTATAGCGTCTGTATACAGAAGATTATATCTAATTCTGAAAATGGTGGGAAAACTGTTCTAATGCCACCAACATTGTTCAACTATACATACTGAGAATACAATAAAGCACACTAATATTCATCATGCTTATCTTTGGGGAACCCAAACCACCACACACCCACAACCTACAGCGCAGAAGGAAGAGCTAATACCAACTGAAATGTGCCTGGCTCCAGTATCTTGAAAAAAATTACAGGATTCAAACCTTATCCGAGTTATTTTTGTAGTTGTATACAAAACTCAGATTTGTTTAAACTTGGGTCAAACTTGATTTAAGATCTAAATTAGATGGGAAGAATCTCGACTTAGAAAAGTGTTCTACTTCTTGCTTTGTACATTTTTGTGTTGATAGCAATGATTTCGAAAGAAATACTGTATGTTCAAAACTTATGCCATAAAAAAGCTTTAAATTGACCCAAAATACTATGTCACAAAGATCACCTAGCTGTTACCGCTATATAACGGCCACCGCACTACCTAAATCTCTGACTTTTGGATAAAAAGTCTTAGAAGACTTTCTCTCAATATTTTTCTTTACTGTACTCTACATACGTGTAGAAAATACACGTTTCTCAGTAAATTTAAGATAAATGTATATTTTAGGTTGCCATCAAAGCATTATTTTCTTTTGTCGGTATGAAAATCTTTAAAATCCCTTCCATAAGAAACTCATAAAAAATTCAAAGTGCTAAAAGGTGATTCTACACATAAAGTCTCATGAATGAGATTTCGGGATATCTTTGGTGAACCGATTAGATTTGTATAAAGGATTTCAACATCTGGGAAGAAAACAGTGATGCACGTCAAGTACGAAGTTTTAATCCGGCGTTTGTGAATTCCGCGAATATCTTCCGACTATAGACTATACAACATCTTAGTGTTGAATAATTTGATTTAATTAATATGAGGATAACGCAGTGGGTAAACTTGTATCGTGCCTCGCTTGGTCATTCCTATGTAGGCGGGTGAACACTATCCACATCTGGGTGTCTATCTACTCCTAAAAACTATAGACGAATTTACGTAGTATCGTTTTATGTTACAATGCGATGCAATACAGTAAACGTGCTACGGTCAAGTGGTCGCTGCCTAACACGCCGCGCAGTGTAAATCAAAACGATAATACGAAACTTCGCATGCTTCGAAACTTCCGACTTTGGCAGATACTATAATGCCCGGTTCCAATACTCTACGGAGGTCCGTTTGTAGAGCCCTACGCGTCGTTGCCTGGTAGATAAACTCGGACCTGATTGGAGGCAGGTTTTTTATATCCTTTCAATGTTCGTTATTTTCCTTTCTTTCCGAAAATTTTTTCTTTTTTTATACAACTAGCTGAACTTACAGATACACGTACATAGGTATGTTCACCAGTAGGTGCATAAGTCATGTGGGTATTTTGTTTTACAAATTGTATAAACGTCACCTGTTAACTGTCATTGACTGGGAAGAACGAAGGGTTCTTTATCAAAATACGGAATCCTAACAAAAACATTGGCCCAGTGACGTCTGAGCTATTTGGGGCCTATTGAGATTAACCAACTCCGAAAACAAGGTAATTAAGTTTATTGTTTCAGTCGCGGGTAGTGCTTTGTTTTGTGGGCTACGTCAACTTATATTTGGAATTGTTTCGAATTAATCGAGCTTTATTAGAGCAAGAGCTACAGAAGAAACTTTGTATAAGCCAGCCTGGATTATTCTTACATTTCTAAGAAGAGATCAGTGTAGTGGGAGCTGCCTCGTCTTCTGATTCTAAGATTCGTGGGTTCGAATCCGGCCATGGATTTATTTTAGCGATTCGAAGCTTGAAACTTATTTTTAAGGCTGAAATAAATATGACACAAAATTTGTAAAAAATTCAACCTTAAGAGGGTAAAATAAAAATAGGGGATGCAAGTTTGTATGAAAATATGTAAGGTTCATATGAATGTTTCATAAATTTGTAGCTTATTTTAATGTATGTATTTTATTTGCAAAATAATTAATTAGCTTTAAAATGAAAAATCCTGCCCAAAGTCACTATTCCACGCGGACGAAGTCGCGGGCACAGTTAGTTCTAAATAAAATGCTGCCGTATATGATAATACTTTTTTTAATCTTCTTCCATCGTTAAGTTTGGAGGGTCTGAACCTGGCCGGTTGACCATCACCTCCGACATTTTCTATAAAATGTCTCATAAGGGCGAAAATTTGTACTCGCCGGAGTCAACGACCGCTGTGCCTACGGCATGGCGGCCCACATAATGAGTTTATTTTTGGCAACCCAAAACTTTAATGGAAAAGTATTCTTTACTATTGGACCCGCCTCGGCTATATAATTATATACATCTGACATCATTCAAAACATGTTTCGGTAAACTGAGATGGCAAAGAATGATATTAGAAAGCTATATAAAATCTTTAATCAAAAGCAACTTTAAGAATGCTTGTCCTGACAGACTGATTGGCTGATATATACCCGGTTCTAATACCGTACGAGCGTCAGTTAGTAGACCTGTGTTTTATTACCTGTAAGATGAACGCTCACCTCATTTTTCGGATTAAATATGATGAACTAGTAAACAATGAGATGAAGGCTTATCCGACAAACAAAGGTTCATCATTATACTAACAGATACTAGTAAGATATTGGAACAGGGCAATAGACAACGCACAGATTAAACCGCTGCTGGTGGTAGACATGAAATTTTTTGCGTATATTCGTCTTGGACTGAAGAGGTTTACTAAGAAAGATAATTCCCGAATTCACACCCTTCACGAGGGTGATCTTAACACGGAAAAAGTCACGCGCATTTTCGCTAGTCCATTATAAGTATATAATCATGCATCATCCAGAGGGCAGCTGTTTCTGTGCCATGTTTAACTTTGATCAGTTCAGTTGTGAAAGCGCAAATGACAAACTTTCGAATTTAAAAATTGGTACGTATCTATCATAGTTGCTCACTTACCCATGAATGCAGTAGGGAAATCATTTCTGACGTCCAAAAATAACGAATACTTCCGAAGAAGAAGAATTTTCCTCGGAGACCACTCGACCGTATTATCTGCGGTAGAGCCCATCAAGCCTTGATTTCTTAAACCGTGACGACCGCTATAGTGATTAGCGTAAGTAAGTAACGATATACGTAAATCGATAATGCGCAATATGTAAAAGGATACTAATAAAATCGTAAGGACCTTATTGAAACTTAAAACATTTTTTTTGATGGCCCACTTAATGTTAAGTAGGTCTTAAGGTCAAGTCACGTTCGTTAGGAGCGTAGAAAGAAAGAAAAAGAAAAGAAAAGGCAGAATCACGTTATCAGCCCCGCGACGCGTTAAAAGCCTATCGGTTCCATACATCATTGTATAGAAGTGATTACACTAGAGTAGACGGCGCGGGTCTGCTCCATTTGTCTCCGTCTTTTCCATACAAAGTGTCTGAGACAGTGGATGCGGTCCACACGGGTTATGTCTATGGGATTCTTCGTTAGCGGCCGTCACCTTACGATCTTCGTTTGCTAGGAAATAAAGGCCAGTCGCCTTTAATATCTGGGGAACGGAATTAGATTATTAGAGTAATAAATAAGAGGGATT
Source organism: Electrophaes corylata (assembly GCA_947095575.1). Classification (NCBI taxonomy): domain Eukaryota; kingdom Metazoa; phylum Arthropoda; class Insecta; order Lepidoptera; family Geometridae; genus Electrophaes; species Electrophaes corylata. The sequence continues at coordinate 8,115,091 of OX352703.1, forward strand.
GTGCTCGTGATTACAGACTAATCTAACGCAAAAACCCATCTACTTTGGGATAACGTAATTTGTGAATGTAAATTTAAAGTGACTCTCGTGTGGTTCTGTTATAAAGGAATTATAACACAATAAGTAAAGGTTCTTCTAAGTAGCTATAGGTAGTAGTGAAGGTCTCTTAGTGAAGGGGCTCGTCGCTCGTCTGAGGAAGTACTATCACCATGCCTACTTCTTATATGTTTCTATACCGCCAAGCAGCTTAATTGGGTATGTACCAAGTGTACTATCTCTGGAGTACCTATCAGACCATTTGTAGATACTCATTATTTTACTAAAATATCGTTTTATTATCTCGCTACCAAATATACTAGCTACGAGAAAAAGCACTTTACAAAATGTTTCCCACTTCACAGAGCGTAGCTAAGGAAAATAGAAAGAAAAACACTTCCGCATTCAGTGATTTATTTTTTGCGTAGTCGAAACATCGCGCGGACATAATGCCGATCTTCAATTGAAAGATTCGCTATCTCTTCGTAGCCAAGCACCACTCTCAAACGTTATCGAGGCATTCGCGAAAAGATCCAATGTTATTATACCATAGTAAAACATCATCCAATAGATCATTGGAATATTTTTGTAGTGGTAAGTGCATTAGAAAGAAACCTAAAAACAGTTGTAGAATACAATCATGGAGTTTAATGTATACATTTATTGTGACGATATTTTTGTAGGAGTTTCTAATTCATGAATTCAGGCGATATTTTAACCAATATTACAGGGTTTTACTTAGAAATATACGGAACCTTTTTTTCATGAAGGCATGTTTTCGTTTCGCCAATCAAGCGGATGAATAAACAGTTTTTAGTCAAAAAATTGGCTGTAATTGGTTTTCAAGAAAAAAGTTGGCGTTTCTTTTCAAAATCAATCTAGATGCTACATACCACACTTTCATTTCAACTGCTCACATTTATGCTAAGACCTCATGTAATGATTTTATATTTAAAATATCACCGAAATTACAAATGAAATCCTAAATAACACGAGAAAAACAATTAAAATGAAAAAACAATGTTGCTTCCATAGATGACAGAAAACGAATTCGGGAATATGTTTGGGCATCTTCTACGGTATGCCAACTACATACAAGACATTAAAAGGAAAAGGTTGCTGTCATGTCGTTTAAGGAGGTCAAGGAGAATGGAACAAAATGAAGAAAAATGCATCAAAATTCCGACGAGAGCCGAGCTCTTTAATTTAAGAAGAAAACTTGAGGTCTAAGTCCAAAGTTATGTGATCCTGATTTCAAATAAAATATTTTTATGAGGTTTTTAGAAAAAATCAATTTACTACTACTCCTTAAGTTATATAATTAATTTACTAATGTACTCTCCCTGAATAACTTTAATGATGAACAAGCTAACCAACTAACAAGTGCTAAAAGCTCAGATCAATGGGATACATTTTTCTTAGAGATCTTGAGATTGTTTGCATAAGGCCGTTGTCTGAGTGACAGCGGAGGGTCAACCGCGGAGCGACGCTGGCAAAATCCAGAGCCACTGAGGTCCGTCGTTGGTGGATAGTGGTATATGGGGATTTAATAATCGTCTACAACTCTCTTATCTCTAATGTCACCAGTATTTTCGTCAAAATTATTTTTAATATGCTTATATTTTTATATGACAACTAGCAGATGACTCCAACCTGATGTTAAGTAGTTACTATCGTCACGTCACAGGCATCGGCAGGTCACGTTCGTTAGGAACGTATCCTACGGTGCACTGCTCTGACTCTGACTCTGTTTGGAGACAGGTGTTAAGCCTCATGTGCCTGTAATTTCACCAGCACCTACGTAATATTATTTAGTATGTTGGAACCAAGTCTGCTCTTGGCAACGAGAATCTTGCGTTTAGATTCACCCAGCTCGATTCTAAGTGATCCTTGGATATTAATGAGTAAATGCTATTTGAATTTGACTAGGCATCACTAGGTAATTAAACAACTCATACATAAAATAATGTGTTATCTGCAGACCAAGGACTTCAAAGATTCTAATAGTTTAAATGAGTTCAACTCAAGGTAAGGCTTTATCCAATAGCAATGTGTTGACATCTGATTAATTGCTTTGAGTTTCCTTTTCCAGTGGAACATGACAGCAAAATGTTTTCGAGGATTTCGGCTCAATGCCGTAGCCTCGTCCCGATTTCGCTTTGCCAAAGGCTGTGTTGTTGATAAGTTCGTAAAAAGTAGATATTATTCAAAGCAATACAATTTGGCGGACAATAACAACGTTGACTAGGCTGAGGATGGTATATGGGTTAAGCCTACTCTATGAAAACATGTCTCATAAACTTTGGTGTCTATATATTAGGGAAATGTGTGCATAGTGGCTCCGCACGCTGTACAAATTAGATACAATTGATTTCGAGTTTTGTTTATTTGTACATTACAACACCATCGTAATGAATATTCGGTGATGTTTAAAAGCTCTAACCTAAGCCTGGAATAATCTACAATTTTAAAAAATAACTTATTCATATACTTACATGATTTTTATGAATTAACTGACTGAAAAATAAGACGGCGCACCACCACTACTAAACCACTAGTCGTAGAGACTTTTCAGGGTATATTTGTCTTTGTGTGTAGGCGACCTACTCAGAAAGGAAATCTTGAAATACAACCCCCTAAAGGCGGGGGTTGAAGTTTGCATGAAAACATCTGCACACGGACGAACGTTTCACTAGTATGTTTATTAGTAAAACACTGTTAGGTTTATATATGAACATACTAGTATCTACAGAGAATCTATTTCCGGGCTAAAATAAGTTTCTTCAAACCGACGTCCGCGCTATGTATGTTTATTTCGCCAAGATCGTGAACAATATATTGTCTAAAAAAACATCTTCGTTACGTCTTCGTAATTTTTTTAGTTTTTTTACGTTATAAAAGTTTAGCCATATAGCATTAAAAAAATTATTCATTTTAATTTTTGGACCTCGTGTCGCGACGGTCGTAAGCCCCACGGCGCAGAGCGCATATTGTTTTGAACGGTTTTATCGTTTTATTATTATGACAACGGTATTTCTGATGCTGGTATTTGGTTTTAATTGTTATTGATGTTGTAAACAGTTCTTAGTTATCATAAACTTGCGAAAAGCAGGTTATCGTGCCGTACCGGATCGGATCAGGTCGGCCGGGCAGATTATGAATTATGAAATCTAAAGGAAAAAAAGGAAAAATTATAAAAAAATACATTATAGAAAAAATCCACATTATGTAATTTTTTATGAAATTCGATACAATGAGTTTACAGAGCGAGTCATGTTAATCTAGTTTTTAGCGAGTCAGGAGGTTAATTTCAACGACGACACTATCGTGTGTGTAAATTATATATGTCGAATTGCTTGGCTAACATCTGCACCTCACTGATATGTGGTACTACTGCAAAAACGAAAGCGTAGCGAAATACAACGACAAAAGACATGTTACGAAATCGGTGATATTTTCATACATTTCAACGGCACTGATTCGAATCGGAAATCATCTTCCGGATTTTTTTAGATCCTTTCAAATCAAAGAGACACTTTTGCAATAAAGTTTTTCTGAAAACTCTATTCTCTTTGAAAGAAAAACTCATTAGGCCAATAAAAATATAAATAGCAATTTTTTCTTGCGGAGAACAGAGCCTTTGACGTCAAGTGCAGAAATTTATAACCACCGCTTTGTTACATCAGCTGATAAAACTGAACCCATGGTTGTCGAGAACCCCATTTTTATATCCCTTTTGTTTTCCCAATGGATTTTTTAAATCTGCCGAGTGTAGATTTTTAAACAAATATTCACCGTAATTTGTGAAACCGTTTCAGATATGGTGTAGGTACGTCCGTTTTTCATGCATTTCGCCTCTGAATTCCAACCAGCAGCGCTGTGATTAATGACAGATCTCTTCCTCAATGATGTCACACGGGTTTTTATACCCATGATAATTTTTAATGGACCTCGGAAAAACTAGTGATGTTTATCGAAGTGAAAATAAAGATGGATTTATTGAGACCCTTTGAATGTTCATGGGTTTAGTAGAAGTGCAATACACAAAAATAATAACTAGTAAATAATTAATAAAATAAGTAACTAGGCCCTTTTGTAGTACAAATATCTAAAATCCTATTTATTCTACTTATAGTTATATATTGTACGAGAAGGAAATAATATAAATTATACAGGTACAGGTGATAAAAGTACTTACAACAGTAGGAAATCCTCGTACGCGGTACTTATACTCAAATCCCTAGGTACTTTGATATCTAAATAACACTGGCAATCATATTTAACTACATAAATACTAACAAAATTGTACTTCTTACTATATCCCAAGCAATTTTATTCATTCTGGCTACAGTAATTTTGCTTTACGGTCCAGTTCAACGCTATGCCACTGTTTCTTTGACCGCAAATTCACAGTTTGCGTTTATAAGATAAAACATTTTCTCTGGTCTTTTGTTTACCAATACTGAGACAAATAAAGTGAAATATACTTACGGTTTTATTTATTTATGGCCTTACATAAATAATCTGTCATACGATAAACGATGGTTAGACAATTGCCATGCCATACCAATAGATAATTAATGACAAATAGTGACAGAGAATATTTTAAGCAATGTTTAAATTTATATAACGTTTAAAAGTGTGGAAGTTAGATTCAATTGTAGAGAAGAAGACTTTGATCTAAATTAATCTTAGAACCGTGTCTTACTGGGCATTTTAATCGTGTACCATTTTTTTTTATCAAGGAAGCCATTACGGCGTCATCATTATCTAACTAACGGATTCTAACGGAACCTTATGACTACACTACATATATATGGTCATATAATGACGTCATTACTCATTTAAAAAAAACTTTGAAGCTATCAAGACTGTATGCCTGAAGAAATCCACTATTGACCATAGGCCTCGTGCCATAGCGTTCGTGTTTGCCATGCTAGAACCTTTATTCTTTAGCAAATATTGGTTCTACGAGCAATACTGCCTGCACATTGCTACTTCAACTTACTGATGCTATACAATGTATACAATCTGTTGTAAATGCCTACTTTTTTTGTAATAAAAATCTCCCATCTGCCTGGCGCAGTCAGATGCAGTCATTCAAAAGAAACACGACCCTCAAATCGCAGAATTGTTGTACACAATTTTCACGCTTTTATTGCTTTTGAACAATTTTCCGCTTGGATGTCGCGCGCACGCCACTTATTGTTTTACGGACAATCCTTAGTTTCACAGCTTCCGCTATAGAAAATGTAATTTGTAAGTATATTTATATTAATACTTGCAACTGCAATGGTAAAGTTTACATCGTGGAGCATTTGGATTGTGACTTTCTGTGAAATTACTGCACAAGTTGCAGAGCGCACGATAGTGCTCCGTAGGGCACCTACCTAACGTGTGTGACCTACAAAGTAATACTTTGTTATAGTAGATGTTACTTCTGACCGTCAGGTGGGCTATATGGTTGTTCCATCAGAAGTATAATAAAAAAGAAATTGTATTATTCAAATACTCCACGATGTAGGTAGAGAACCTATAAAAGAAGTGATGTTTGATGTTGGTGTTGTTGAAGTATGGTTTAGCAAAACTACACTGAGAGAAAACAGAAATAACTACCAGTAGGCAGAAGTAGCTCTATCCACCGACACGTGATTGATAGAGTACCATATAAGTACGCGAAGTTGGCAGTCGAAAGGTAAAATAGCTTTTGGAGTTGGGTACGTAGTTTGACGGTAGGCAATACATTTATATTTATGTACCGCCATAAAAGTTACTCAGCATAAATGCCGAAACCAATAATAATACAGAAGTTTCAAGAAAACTTCCACTAAAAATGTCTAAATAACTAAAGATAGTAATACTGACATATTCGACACAACGCCATCTAACGCCAAACTAAAAGATGAACTCTGAGGAGGTCAAAGATTTGGCGCAGTGACCGCGTTGAGTTGAGAAAAACAATACCGAGTGTCAATCAATCTTTATCATCTAGTACCCATAACAAGCTCTATTTAGTTTGGAGCTAGATGATGCTGTGTGGATTGTCCAGCATTATTATTATATTATACTCTAATTATGAAAACACAAATTGTAATCATATATATATTTATATATAAATATAATACGTATAATATAGGAGGCTTTTTGGTCTTATGAATATTTTAACAGGGCCTATATAGGCAACATAAGGCCGCAAGCAATAATTCAAAATTAACGAGACCTTTCATCAACACAAAGCACACTGCACAATAGCTATTTAGTATTCAAAAGTAAAACAATCACTCTGGTTACTCTAGAGTAAGTACCTACGTATATTATGACCCCCGGGCATACTCGGCCAAATCCTTTGATGGAAATTGTATGTTGCGGTTGGAAATCAGTACCAGGGTCGTCGCCAGGGGCACCTTTGCGGATGGTTTTGAGATAAATGAAAAGCCCATAGATAGCCCATATCCCGTCGCAACTTTTGTTGTTGTTTTGTTTGTTTGTTTTGACTTTTGTTCGTTCCCATAGATAAATTGAGGTTTCGTGGGGAGATTTGATCCATAACGAGATATCGTCAATCCTTGTTATCTTTTAACAATACTAAGAAGATATTTTGAACTTTGTATATAATTTTCTATCATTGTTTATCATTGCCCATGGCAAGAAATGGTAATAGAATATAATATTTTAGATATGACGACACAGTGTTCTAAAAGACAAATAAACTATGGCGTCTTTTGAGGGATTTTTACATGTCAAGTAGGTACATAAATATTTTGATAAGAAGCTCCGTGGAACAGATTTATCATTGTGTTATTGATAATAACTATAAAACGATGTTTGTTTGTTTTAGTGCTCCCCTAACATTCTTATAGCTCTTTCCGCCCGCTCCAATCCCAAGGCAACGACGCCAACGCTACTCTACAATTAATTTCACCTAAATCTTCCCAAAGCTGAATAATTCATGACCGGTCCGCAATCGAAAATAAAATACACCAACATTAAATAAATGTAACAAATAAATAAAGCTGTGATACACAGTATAAAAGAGAATTAATGTAACTTTATTTTTGTAATTTAATTTGTTTATTTATTTAATTTAATTAACTTAAGAGTTATTGACGGAAGTAGTAGATTTCCTTGACGTGTGAAACACAGACGAGTACAGTTTATCACGCCCAATAATTTAAGTTACAGTTTTTATCAACGATAAAACAGTTTTGCCCAATGAAGAACGAATTTTCGTTTCATGATAGGAAGAAAGTTAGACCACAACGCCGATACTTGTTCGGGCTGTGTTCCTTGTGTAATGGTAGTAGACACGTGTATAATAATTATTTCAAATCTTATAAGTGACACGGTAAACGGAAGGGTTTCATCACTGAATACAGATGGAGGATTTGTCCCCTTCTCATTGGGTACGCAACAAACTAAATATGTTATCACAGCTAACCCACTAAGCAAACAGACGTATCTATCGTTCAAATGTACGTATATGACCGATTTGACGACCGATGTGGCGCGGCGGGTGAATGTCCGCCTGCGACGCAGAGGTTGCGGGTTCGATTCCCGCCTTGGGATAAATGTTTGTACGATCTGCTAATATTTATTCCGGGTGTTCTGGGTATTTTCTATATGTATAATAAAAAATATCTATATATGTAATGTATTGTATTAAGTATATCAGTCATCTAGTACCCATAACACAAGCTCTGCTTAGCTTGGGGCTAGATGATGCTGTGTGGATTGTCCAGCATTATTATTATTATCATTATTATTATTATTATTATATCACACCTACTAAGTTGGTGTTGGCACATCAATTGCAATTCAGACTCTATCTTGCGATCCTAAGAATCATTTTCATGACATCCAAGTTGAGTAGCGACAACAAGAGACAATAATTTCCAATTACGCACTACATAATTATGCGCATATGGTGTATACTGTATAATATGAGACTAAAATTGTGCAGGAATAATAAGTAGTTTATTGACAAATTTAGGAGGACAGAGATAGCAGAAGCAAGAGATATGGTATTTTATACCCTACTTTAGGTATATTTACTGAACAGCTAAGATATCCAAATAAACAAATAATAACTAATAAATAAGCACTGGTTTACTCTTGGTGTATTGTCATATTTTTCGCCACAAAGCCTCGATACGATAGAGTACCGGTCTTTAGGACTAGGGTCACAGATGCATTAGATATGGTATATCAGTAAGTTGAAGTAGTAAATGTGTGGCTCGTAGAACCGACAATCGCTGGGGAATCTTATTGGGTTTGAATAGTATTGGGCTTCTATCATAGGTAGCTTAGGTATCCTGTATCTTAGGCTTTTAAGTCCATTATGCGTGAAGATCTAGTGAAAAATATAGCCGTTAGGCTGGCTATATTTTTCCTCTCAAAAGCACATAAAACTCCTGGGGGCTTCGCAGGCCTGATGGAGCGATCTGGGGTTTTCTAGGATTTCTTTACATTGAGTCACTACGCCCTTGCACTCTATAACTACAAGGGTAGCTGATTCTTTTTCGGGCACCCCTACACCCGATGGACCGATGATGTTTTTCGGATCGCGGGAAGTCATTAGATGGAAAAGGCTCAAAATCGTTTCTTGGAATGTATAGGGTAGGCCAATGTTCAGCAGTGACTTTTTAGGGTTATGATGATGTACAATACTACGTTAAAGCGGAATGACAAAAATGTCAAGCCCGAAAATGTAATGTGACTATAATAGAATCAGAGTTGTAAAAGAGGTCACTGAGCTTCGCTGAGATTTGTTCATGCAAAATGCCGAGTCAACCTTCCATGAACAGTGGTTCTGATTTCGAAATTGACTTTTAAAGTATGTACTTAGCAGCCAACAACCACAACCGGTAACGAGTTGTATAACTACAGTTTTGATACAATCCACAGTAAGTTTACAATCCACATACAAGTTACACCGATAGTTTTATCGACAGCTCTTGCTCGTTTTTGGCCGGCCTACACATTTATCGTTAGCCGGTTCGCAGTTGTGAGTGGCTGAGTAACACGAACCTGTAGGCTCTGCGGAGCGCCGGACGAATCGCTTCTGCCTTCTAGGAGAGTGGACCAATCCATAAGCTTAGTATCCATCTGGGAAAACATATCTTCAGCCCGGATGAGCTACAAGAAAATCTTATTTACCCCTAAGAAAACCCTCGAGTTCCTATAGCTGCAAGGTTTAGTGGTGAACTATGAACGCGACGCAACGAGGGGAGACATCTTAACAAGTGGCAATCACAATAAGCCATAATGGCCGAAGTGTAATAAAAAGATGATTAAAGTCATAGGTTAGTATTAAGCATTTGATAATTTTACCTAGCGAAGACCAGTAAGGTACTACATGAAGTTTCCACTGGTGCGCTAAGGGATTTGTTGACCCATCGCACCATTTTCTGTGAGTGCCTATAGTAAAAAGTACTGTAAATGTTTTCGACGCTTACCTTTGGTTCTTACTTAACAGAAGTGATTTTCTCGAGCCACTGAATATAGATGCGAAGCGTAGCGTAGGCATTTCGACAATTTCAAGGCCTTCCTCCTGTTTCCGTGATCTCGGACGTACTATTGGAATTAGAACCCGGATCACGCCCGGGACGAGTATTATCATTCCATTACAGAATGCCGCAGAACAGTGCGGATGGCTTAACGGTAATTACAGAACGCACGTGTTCGAGAATTTCTCATGACTGCTACATGTGTTATTTATGAAGTTTTATGGTAGCTCCTTATGTTAAACGTGGGGGAAGTCTTGTCACATCAAATACCATCTCTACGAGTATGCTACTTGAACTTGTATAAGTAACAAGAAACACTACAAGATTAAACTTGGTATATTGTATTCTAAGTAACAATATAACAAACACCGCTTAACACACTTGGTTAATCCAGCAGTGGGGCAAGTTATAATTGACTCCACCTTTCGAGTGGAATAACTTGACTCTTGTTTCATATTTTACGACCAGAGTGACAGACATTGTCGAAAAACTATACTCTTTGATTTTTTTCACCCGAGGTTCCAAACACAAGTGAATCCGTAACAGCCAAGTTTTTGGCACTGACTACACTTTTTTTGGTAATTTTAGTAGTCGAAGAGGCGCTTTGTGTACCCACCCTCATTTGATTGCGTGGTCATACATAAAAATATATGCGACGACTTGAAAATTTCCTCCTTTTGTTCGTTGGTTAAAAATAGTACTTAATTTCATCGAACTGGCCCATTGAATTGCTTAGAAGCAAATGAACGTTATCTAGTATCCATCTGGTATTTTCATGGTAATCCATTTCTATTCAGTTGTAAATATTTTTTTCAATAGCAGGGTGTTCACACGTTACAAAATCAACAAATACAAAAGAAAACAATAAATATTAAATCAGAATAAATGTATTGTACATTTTTGATAACCGGTGAAATCTCGTGACTCGTATAAATCAAATTTACGACATCGTTTTCAATAACACTCGAGGGGTGGTGTCACCCATCGTAAAATGTAGGCACGCGGAAGGATTAAAATTATTATCCCTTTACACTTCCTCGTCCATTTAGGCCTTCTCTCTACTGAAGTGCTGTCATTACGGAATGGAATTCTTGCTCGTTGGATTATTAAGTATTATTGCTGCTACCCGATGTTGCTGGCGGGTGGTCTATTGGGACCCCCTTGCCTTCTGATCTTAAGATCGGGGGTTCAAATACGGTCGTGCACCAATAGATTTTTCCGTTCGAAAAAATTATGTGCGTAATGCCAGTACTCTCAAACGGCGAAGGAAAACATCGTGAGAAAACCAGCTACTATTCTAGCAGCGGCGATGGGCTTGCATCCTGTCACGTGCGAAATACTAAACTGCTGCAAAATATCTCTGACTACTATGTACCTCGTGACGTAAACGCATAGAACCAATAGACGCTTAAAAATCTTTTAGTTGTTATTGCATAAAGCTTTAATAGATAGTGGACCTTACCTACCTTGATATTGGTCGATTTGAGATGGAATCCTTCGAAAGAATTTATAGAGAAAGGACAAAAAGTTTATAGGAAATGTCGGAAATTTTTGGGACGAAAGTAGGGTCCGAAACTTTCTTTGAGTTATTAGAAAAGTACACGTGACAAAGTGACACGTGAGGTCAGGTGGCAGATCTTTTAGCATTGTATTAAAATTACTTACTGAGATTTTTTTCTAAAACGGCTATCTTTGTTATAATTATGTACCTACGATCACGAATCACAATTTTGCACATAATTTTCAAGGACCCGGCCAACTCACGTATTTATTTGACAACTAATTTTAAAGTAATCCAAATCGAATATTTTACTTAAGTCAGTCTTCAATACATCTAAACTAACTATACAAGACCGCACCGAGCAATTAAACTCGCCCTTAGCTACGCTAGAAATTGTATACGTGTGGGTGTTTGCTTTTGTCCGCTAACAGGCGTTCGAATTCAAAGTGAACCCGACGCGATGTCGAGGGAAAACAAACGTGGTGTTACGCAGAATAAACAGTACCTAGGTAGTACCTTGTGTTTCAAAACTCAGGAAGTCACCGCAAACAAAGTTTATTTGCACGGGATGCAAGTGGAAAACCTCAAAGCGTATATTTGTGTGTAATGCTGAAAGAGTTTGAACTTTGTGTTTGTGGGATTACTCAATTTTGGTACGGTTGGTACTTTACCTAATATACAAGTAAAAATAACGCCTCGTCCGGCGAAGTACCTACTACCACAATACCTTCGCTGTTTTTCGGCGATTTGAAGTGTGTGGCCGGTGAATGCTTAGTTTGGGGCTAGAGGGTGTTGTATTAATATTTGCTAAAACTTATTTTAAAATAAAATAAGAAATAACTACAGGCACTTGGGGATTATCACCTGATCAGTACATCTTAGTAGCAGGGCAGAACATCGTAGGGCATCGTAGGGCCCACGGTGCCGAATTAGAAAGTTGTATAAAAAAATAAGTAAATTTGTATTGAAATCATTTTACAAACCTACATAAACAGAATAAATAAGAGCACTACCCTAATGTCTAGAGGTGCACTTATTCCAAGACCAAAGTCATACTTCTAGATTACTTGATGCTTCGCAAAGCGGGTTATTAACGTATCTAATGGAAGCTTGGCTTTTATACCCCGTATTATTTCACGACGCTCCATTTTGGTCTTTAACTAAGTGACTACTTAGTGAAGTTGAGACGTAACCAATACCCAAAATAGGCATGAGAACTACAGGTCTACTCTTAAAAACGATAAAGGAAGTTTCGTATTGTCGTTTTGAGTTACACTACGCGGTATGCCGGGCAAACGGCCATTGAGTTGCCCCGCAGTATAACGATAAGGCATTACGAAACTTCATTTATATATAGTTGTACCTGCTTATATCGTTAGACCTGTTGGTATGGGGCCCCAGTAACAATGATACGAATCAACGGCATAAAAATAGATACAACTCTTTTATTATCCTATATAATTTATAAGAAATTACACCAAGCTCATAAAATGGGGATATCCGATCTTATAATATAACTACTAAAAGTTCTGAGAGGTTTTTTACGTTTAACTTTCAATGGCCAAATCGCTGACTTTTAAATCTCTCCTGAAACTAATGAGCACTTAACTTTACTGCACTTTTTGAAGTAATAATGGGACTTTGAGTTTCCCTGTGAGATTGCAAACAGCCATGTTTTTGCAGATAGATTTCCTGTTTTGTAAAAGGACTTTTCCAGCTTTCTCCATTGTTCATTTTGTTTTTTGTTCCTTATGTTTTATTCTTCTTATTTGTTTTATCCTACACGTTATTACGATTGTATTTCAAGTTACATGTATTGTTTACCGATCCGGACCCCTATACCTTCCTCGAGGGCAAACATCCCCTGCGCTCCTTTGCTTCCTTTATTGTAATGACATCGTAGAATTATTATTTATCTGAAAAATAAACATTACGCAGTTGAATAAAAAAATATTCTGATTTTCCCGCAACGACACTTACCACGTACGGTATCAGCAACTAATTTTTTTGAGTTCTATTATAAAAACTCAAATATATTATTGATATTTGTATAGATGATTGTGTCTAGTATTTACGTACCTCTGGCTACCTTAGACATCTTTACAGTATCTTGAGTGGGTACTTTGGTACTAAAAGATCTGAGGGGATATCTAGCGTGTCTGAGCCTACCTGACACCTACCTACACCTACATTGACTAAATGTATATGCAGACCAAGATACCCTGTGGAGGTATTAGTAGAAAACACAATGAGGCCTAAAACTTGTATACCTAAGGTTTATGAACTCAGTAGTGTATGGTAGGGCACATTCCTAACGTGCAAGACTTGTGAGGTTATAGGGGATGGTTACCACTTAACATCTGCTGGGCCATCTGCTTGTTCCATCAGCAAGTAGTGGAAAGAAACCTCCGTACGTAATCAGTTCAAATAAATCCACTTAGGCCTTTCCAAATTTGTATTTGTCATAGTCACAACGCGTGGCAGACGGATTGGTGACCGCATAATAGAGAACTGGGAGTTTGGTCTGTTCTAATATATATAACTCAAAGATGACTGACTGACTGACATAGTGATCAATCAACGCACAGCCCAAACCACTGGACGGTTTGGGCTGAAATTTGGCATGCAGGTAGATGTTATGACGTAGGCATCCGCTAAGAAAGGATTTTGATTAATTCTACCCTCAAGGAGATAAAATAGGGTTTGAATGAAACGTTGTCAATTTTAAACCGATCCGAAAAAACTGCCACATAGGCGAAGCTACGAGCGGCCGCTAGTAAATTATACATTTCTTCAAATCAATCTTTTTTTCAATGTATCTAGCACCTCTTGTATGTATGTTTTAGATAAATTGTGCTGAAGTTGAAGCCGCTCACGATTTGCTTAGCTAAAGCCAATAACTATTCAAATATCAGTGCCAATAAAATAAACTTATTCCATTTCCCTCGTAACGACTCCACCTATCTCTTCTTGCCATGAGAAACGTTTCCTTTTTTATTTCAATGGTAATTTAACCTACCCGGAAGAAAACCTACCCAGTAGTAAAGCCCGTGGTACATATGCGGGACAGTTATTTACTAACTAACGGACACTAAGATGATAACATTTCAAAGTCATCATTATTCTTATTAGCTTATTCCCACACTATTACTTTTTCTCTTTTTTCTATTTCCCTTCTTATTTGCTTTTTTTAGCCGTCGTCTCCGAATTAACTCCATGTTATCCAACACATGAAACATTTTGCTCAAATCAGGATGCCACATAATTCACTTATATTTCAACTTCAGCTTACTTGAGCTAAGATCTCAAGTAATTTTGGCTAAAATACCACCGAAATTTCACAACAGAACTTAAAATAACACTAGATAAACTAATAAAATGAAAAAGTTATGTTGCTTCCACAGATGACAGAAAACGAATCCCATCCCTATTCCTTCTCATGACATGTGTACCACGCAAGTCACTTTACAATCTTTCTGTCATCTGTCCATAGAGTTTTGTACTCACGTATAATTTTAATATGTGATCTGGTATTTTATGTAGTATCTACCAGACTCCCGCACCAAATCACTTTGATAATTATGAAGTAACTTGCTAATTCCCGCGACTTCGTCCGCGTGATTTCTGTTGTTTTGGGTATGTTTGAATGTGGTGGCAGATAACGGTGCGGTAGTTGAATTTTTTTTGTGTTTTTATAGCCATGACATGTTTAACGGTTATAAATAACTGTGATTATGAATTTATTCAAAAAAGACATTTAGTATGATGAATGTTTTGGCGGATGGTGCGGTGGTTGAAACCTATATAATGTCTATAAGTACAGTCATTCAGGACAAAGATTTTTATAATTGGTATAGATAGATAGATAACGAGATTCTTAGAACATGTAGGTCCAATTTTACATACGAAGGAAAGACAAATAGTAAAAATAAATCTAAAAAATTACAAAATGGTGTGGTAACCCACTATTGGTTAATAATACACTATCCCTATTATTTATGAAACTTTAAAAGCTGAAATGTGTATCACGGGCTTATGGCAAAATGTAGCACAGATCGAAACGGGAGAATTTATATTAATGCGGGTCGAGCGCGGAATAAAGTCTTTTAAGTGATGCTAGCAAACATCATCTAGAGAGCACCAGTGGTATTTGCAGGTGGTATATAAATGCTTATGTTTTGCTGAATACTGGTTGTTGTCAAAGTCAAAGCGTCAGTGATATCCAAGCATAATTTGAAACGTCTTAAATCTAGGTGAATCTAAGTACCAGTCAGTTACAATTAAACCTAAAACAACAGGTAAAAGAACTGTATCTTCCAATACTAAGGTCACGGATTCGAATCCCGGTGGATTTTTCTATAAAATAAATACTCTAAAACAGGAATGAAATACCTGATAAGGAATTCGTGGGGGTATAACCCAAGGAGTTTTTAATATAGTTTATGTATAGACAATAGTTTTTATTTTGGCTATAATACCTTAGTGTGCATGCCCTGCCTTTCATGTGCGTAATTTGTGTAATTTGGAGATAAATAAACATATTTTCTTTCTTTCTAATATATATAAACAAATTAATTTTCAGTTGTTGACGTAGTTTATTTTGTAGGCCACATTATTTGCTGTTATTGTGCACATTATTACCTGTGAGGTAATGCTTTGTTGTGGGTGTTGGTAACCATTTAAAATCAGATGTAACATCTGCTTGTTGTATTCCATGACGGGTTCAAGGTCGTGAATAAGGTTGGTGTGGGTGCCGGTGACAGGCACCACCTGTATGCCTCAGGTTGATGGACGCTGAGCAGTGCATCGTAGGGCACGTTCCTGACGATCTTAGCCTACGAGACCATACTTTGTTATAGGCGATGGTAACCAATTAACATCATCACCGTCTATTTGTTTCATCAGCGAGTTGTATAAAAAAAATTGCTCTACTTAGGTTAGGTTGGTTATAATGCAAAACTGTTGCTTTTTTATTATTTTTTAGTCCTTGCTACGAAAGGAGTAAAATGATACAACATTAGATTTCATTAATATTTCTATATTTAGAATCTTAAGGTTTTAATTTGTATCTAACTAATAATACAATAATAATTAAATTAAAACTACACATAATGTACAAAAATCGTTTTTTTATATACAGAATAACTGATACCATGCAATCTTAATCTAATTGGTAGGTTACACAAAAATGTACATACATTCAACATCTAATAAGTATTTGGAAATTGATAATTTGACACAAACAAGAAACTTTATATTATGAAGGTATCTAATAGTAAACTTGTTAATCATAAATATACAATAATCTACACGCTAAATGTAATAAAAGAACATCGTGAACCTGTTTTGACGACTTTTGCACAACCTACGTACATTCAAATTGACGATCATTATCTAAATTCTTAAAGATACGAATTTGTTTTACAAAAATCGTAAATAAAACGTTCGATTACGAATAAAGAATGATCTTTATAAATTGTTATTCAGGTGTTCCGCAGTAGGGTTCCGCAAACGAAGGCTCACGTAATTGTCTCCGGAACCCCAACACAATGATTTTGAGAGGAGCGCGACAATGCAATCGAGTTGCCACAATATTGGCACCCATCTCGAATAACAAGAATACGTAAAGTATTAAGGTTCATATTTACACACACGGAGTACGAAGTTTGGCACCAAGAGGCGTTTCACGCGCACACACTGTCGCCGCCGCCGCTCCACTACAGGTTCTGAGCAAATATAGGTATGTAGGTATAGAGATATCTACAGAAACCGTGACTTCGCCTACCAATCGTCTCTTACAGTAATGGTGAGAACTTATGCTACTTATTTACATCTCACAATCAGTCGTAAATATTTCATATTTTGGCAGACAATTTTTATAAACTATTTTAGATTACTGAATAAATTTTTGAATACAAAACGCAAAGTAACCTCTTGGGTTGGAACTGTATAGTCCCAAATAGGCCGGACTAAAAGCTGCTAAAAATATTATGCAAATGTAAAATCGTATAAAGTTTCGAAATTCGAATCTAATGGTGATTTTACAATGATAAATATTATTTCACAACCTGTTACTGATGGTAAGATTGGAACACTACGGTCGATGCAAGTCTCTAAAATTACGAGTATGAGTATTCTAAGATCGAGGTTACAAGGAGATATTGTCAAGGGTGTTTTAAGTCTCTAGGAGAGTTCTAGAAAGTGGGGGTTCTAGAAGTTGCTGTCGTAGTCTGAACGTCGCCTGGAGTAGTGCGAGCGTGGTGCGGGGTACTCTCCCGTATAACCGTACACCTGTGAGCCACCACCACCACCTCCTGTCTGTCCATACAGCTGCGACCCTCCATACCTGCAGACAAAACCATTTATCACTTAGTATACCTTTTTTTTATGCTACTGCTGGTGGAACAAGCATATACTTGTGTAAAGCTTTGCCTTGAAGGTCACGCACGTTATAGGTAAATACCCATCGATGCACTACCCTGCGTCCACCAACCTGAGGCATGTTACTGGTGTTAAGCCTCATGTGCCTATAATTTCATGTGCCTGATTATGGTTGCTAGTAATTTCACTGCCGTCACAGGCCATTTGGTTCAGCATCTAGTGCGTTTGGTTGGGGGCTTGATTCCCATGCCGGACAAATCTTGACTTGGGTGTTTTTACCTACTCTTACCAACCCAAGCTTTAGCTAGTTTGGAGTTAGATAACTTGTGCATTGTCTATATAGTAAAACTTTTGTTGAATCCTGGATGTGCTCCAAGCACTGCGGATATTATTTTCAAGTTAATCATCATTACCCTCGTTTTGAGTACACGCTGCCGGCCGACTTTATTTTATTCCGTACAATTATGCAAATCTAAATTTCCGCCGGTGTCATTTTTCTCGCAAGAAAATAGAGAAAATGAGCTTTGAATGACACACCACTGCGAGTTAACTGACATTTCTGCGTAATGGCAGGGTTTTGTTGCACGTAGTACGTGTTCATTATAAACCGATACAAAGTTATTAGTTGATCGGAAACCATTGATGTCTTAGGTTGATGGACGCAGAGCAGTGCATGGTAGAGTACGTTCCTAAAGTACCTGGACCTGCGATGCAATGCTTTGTTATAGAAGATAACCACTTAACGTAAGGTAGGCCATCGGACTGTTCCATCAGCAAGCAGTATAAAAAAATGTTTTAATTGAGACATTGCATCGACTATACTACTATAGAGCGTTGCCACGTTACCGCTCAATGTCTAACTAAAGGTCTACTCTTGAAAATGAAGTTTTGTATTGTCGTTTTAAGTCACACTACGCGGTATGCAAGGCAGCGACGACTTGACTGAGGACTGGGTTAAATAGCCCTCGAAATTTAACTTAAAACGATAGTACGAAACTTCGTTTATCGTTTTCAGGAGTCATATACCTACAGTTACCTACAGTCATATACCTGCATCAGCACTCAACAAAGTATAAATTAGTCATAAGGTATCCCAACATTATGAGACCAGTTGCTTAATTGCCGCCATACTCGATATAATCGACGTGTTGCTAGATGTTTTGATTAGTTGGACGTTCCATAGCCATTATGTGTTCGTAACATTCTGATATTATGTGGAAGGTATCGCGCATGCTCAAGCGTCACAACCACAGCAATGACAGTGTGTATGTCTTACCCATAAGCAGCTCCGTAGGTCTGCGAGCCTCTGCCCGAGTCCGGGGTATAATGCTGCATGTACTTCTGGAGCTGCGGCGTCCACTCCGACCGCCAGGAGTCGCCAGGGTTTGGGTATGCCAGCTGCTCGATAAACGCAGTCGACATGCGCTGAAAATGTATTTATTAGATATTAGTAAATACAAATGACTTCAAAAAGAATATTATTCATCATAATATTCGATAAAGTTCACTGCTGGATATTATTGGCCCACCCCCCGATCGGTAACTTAGTAAACAGTTTTCACGACTTTAATTCTTAGGTCTTAGATATTCCGTCAAATCTTTTAGTACCAAGTACCTTCTCGAGATTCTTTGAGGATGTCTAATCTCTTAGACAGAGTTACGTCCAACATTTGGTACATTAGAATACCACGGCTAGAACACTAATTGGTTATCTCACTATGTTTTCTTTCACCGTTATTAAGTTGGTACTTACGTGTAAATAAAGGTTTTATTGCAAATTTCTGTGTAAAGAAACATTATTTCTGTGCATAGAAAGTATATATTTGTCTTTCTATTGTTATTCTATCATCATTCATAGGTAATTAGAATTCAGTTTCACTAGGTTGATTGCAAAGGAGCCGAGACAGAATTAAAATAACTAAGTAGCTATATACATATTCAAACTTTCTAGCGACATCCTAAAACATCGATAAATTGTACGATCCAGATAACTCTAATTACCTTGCCAGGTGGGAGATATGGCAGATCTCGTTCTTTCATTTGATGAAGATCATCAAAACCTCCCATGTGGCTTTTGTCTAAATCTCTAAGCATCTCTTCACTCAGTGGTATCGGCGCCTTTGCCTTGGAACTCTTCTGTCGATTCACCAACTGGAAAATACATCAGGTTATTAAGCCTTTGGCTTGATTTAGAAATGATCTTAGCCTACCCTTGTATATTGAACCAGAACAGTGGGTACAAGCCGCTGGTTTCTATAAATAAATAAAAAGTCAGAGCCAGTATTTAATGACCTTCAGTTTATCGACTGTTTTTATAGTCATCAACGATTAGTTTTTTCTTCAGTTAACTAGTACAGCGTTTGCGTATTTAAAAGTATAGAGTGTACTCACTACTGTAACTCCAAATATGACGACAAAGAGAAGAGAGGCCAAGGCAATGACGATAACAGCGATACCCCATTGAGGCAAAAACGACTCTTCTTCGGGTACTAACAGTGTCGGTTCCTCACGTTTCGGCAACACTAAAACACAAAAATATGAAAAGTTGCAAGTAAAAGCGAATAAGATGCTCAGTGACTTGTATATAACTTGTATGTAATAGGTCATAAATTATCTTTACCTATGAATTCTGTATACGCTGGGTCCATAACAAACTTTCCGATTTCCAGTTTTCCAGCCGACTTGTCAATAGTCTTGGTCATTTTCTCGTTACTCTTCTTCATTCTCTCTTCTTCCGGTTGATCTCCAAGCATTGCATCAGGATCAAAAGTATCCTTTTCCTCTTTTGTCTCTACAATAGTCTCCAGAACCGATCCAGGCTGGGCTTCATGTAGTGATTTGTGGAACATCGTTTTCAAGTCTAGCGTATCAATTCGTCCTTCGACATCATTTAGTTCAATAAAATAGTCAACAAGAACGGACCCTTTTGTAAAACCATCAATACGAACACCTTTAAACCATTTTCGTAGATTATCTGTTTTTGAATACACTGAGTTGAGCTGAAAATATAAAAATAAAATGAAATACGCTGTGAAGTAATATTGACGTTAAAGATGCAAGAAGATGGCGAGAAAAATGAAACTAACCTCTTCTTTAACTTCTTTTGCCAAGCGTTGCCATTCATCAGTATGGTGATCCAAAAGTTCTGGTACCCATTGGGCTCCTAAAATTTTTATAATAATATCATGAAATAATTTTTTACTTGTAAATCTACATCAATTATAAGAATCTTTGTCCTGACTGATTGACTGACTCACTTACATATAGACAGCGCAACAAACAACAGCCTGAACCACTGGTCGTAGGGAATTAAAATTTTCACGGGATATTCGTTCTGGTACATAGATGTGAATTAAGAAAATAATTTTTGAAATTCAACCTCTAAACGGGTACAGCGGGCTTTGAAGTTTTAGTAACAATAACTTCACGCAGGCGAAGTCGCGCACGTTTCGCTATTACAAAAAAAACAAAAAGTTAAATACAACTAGTAGTTTTAAACTAGTAGGTACCTGATACTATTTTGATAGTAGCCGCAATATCACAATCCTTTTTACACACTCCGGGGGTGGTTGGTGGAGGAGGTTCTGGTGTGGTGGTGCTCGTGGTCGTAGTTCTTCTCGTTGTACTATCAGTATAGTTGGGTAGTGGGCTGGTTGCTGTAGAATTTTTTTGAGCTTCCAAAAGCTTTTCAATAGAGAAAGGCGTAGTAGATGGAGACGGCCAGCCAGTGAATTCAGTTGAAGGAGGTCTGCAAAATTAATTTTATTTTGGATATATTTTGTGTATCGTATTATTTAACAAAGTTCAGCTAATTGAAAACTATATAATAGAACAAACCTTGTTGGCCAGCCCTTTTGTATTTTTTTTGTCACAGGGGGAGGACCCATCGGCTTCGGTGTGGTGGTCTTTCTATTAACTTTTCCACCAGGCCTCGAAGGAAACACCAACTTAATACCACCCGGAGCTTTAGTAGTACTTAAAGGAGCTTCTACCACTGGTTCTTCTGATTCTTTTTCAGGTTCAGTTTCGTTAAGTTTAAAACCAGGAGGTAACAGACTCGAAACGTCTGCAATTTTTATTTTGTTAAGTAAGCTCTCTTCTTTTTCAGTGTTATTTAATTTAAACCCAGGTGGAAGTAATGCTGTAATATCGGGTATTGCTAGAGATGGTAACTTGGGCAGTTTGACTTTAGGTTTTTCTGTAGATGTTGAGTTAAGTTTAAAGTTTTTAGGCAAGAAAGATGATATATCGACTTGCTGAACTTTTTCTAAAATGTCTAATTTTGTGGTTTCTGTGGTTTGAGGAACTTCCGATGCTGTAGGTTTATACCCAGGCGGCAATAACTTGCTAAGATCGTCTTTTTGGGTTTTCTTGAAAATATCTTCTTGTTGTCTGTGTTCTTTGGGTCTGTATTCTCTAGAGATTAATGATTTCATATCTAATACAATGACTTTGTTCTTTGAACTTATGCCAGAAGACCGCCCTTGGGTTTCATTTATTGTAAGTGGTATTTCACTTGTTGTTATCGGTGCTCTTGTTGTTGTTGTCGTTGTTGTTGTAGTAGTACTTGTTCTCTTATCTTTGAATGAAAGCCTTGGTTTATATCCAGGTGGTAATAAGCCGGTCAAGTCATCCATCACAGTAACTAAAGAAGGTTTTTTCTTTGGCCTGGGTGTAGTTGAACTAGTACTGACGCGATGAGCAAACTTTTTGATCTGTACTGGCAATGGTTCAGGTGAAGATTTCTCAGTGAATGAGGCAGCTGTTGTGCTTTTCAATGTAAAAACATTCGGAGGAGGTGGAGTTGTCGTCGTCGTCGTTGTTGTCGTTGTTGTCGTCGTACTTGTAGTAGTTGTACTTTGTTCAGTTGTAGTTTCAGTAATCAGTTCAATGTTTTTGTTTTCTGTATCCAAAGATCCTGATAGTACACTACTAGATAGTTCAGATTGTATGCTATCCAATTTATCATTTATATTCTCCGTTGAAGATAAAGTGTCATTAATCTCTAGATGTGGATTTTTAGTTACTGGTTCATCACCATCTTCCTCATCTTCATCATCATCAGTCAAAACCTGTGTTTTCTCTTCATGTTCAACCGTTGGGAATGGCAGAAACCGAGCACCAGAAACGCTTCTACTTGTTTGAACCGATGCGACTACCCAATTTTCAGTTGTAACAGGGATGGATCCATCATCAGTATCATTCAGATATGAATCTTGTGCGCCGGAACTAATTCTTTGAGTGCTGGGTGCGTTTGTTGCGTCTGGTATTGAAATAGTTCCATTAACAACACTTTTAGTGGTAACAACAGACACGACCTCTTTTCCTAAGATAGATGGTGTTTCTATGGAAGTAGAATCTTCTCCTGATGAAATTGGTTTGGATACCGGTGTAGAATGATCTTTCTTCATTTCTGACTGATCTATAATGGTTGTATCAACAAATTGTTTGAAATCTTGAACAGTTTTATTTCCTGGTTTAATAACTAAAACATCGAAGTTTTCTTTTACGTCCGTGTTAGATTCTTCAGTTGTGTTTTCCAGTTCTTCAGCTGAATCATATTCATCGTAAATGTCTTCATGTTCTGTGGAATGTACCTGTGGTGGTTGAGTTGTATGTTTAACTTCAGTGTCATCAGGTTCGTCGTAATATTCTACGTACTCTTCTTCATTTTCAAGTGGGTCGATTTCAGTATCCTCATGTGTTGGGGTTGGTATTGTACTTGTACTTGTGGTTGATGTTGATTTTGATTTAGGAGTCTCAACAGGTATTTCTTTTAAAAAGTTGTCAGTATTCATCGAGCTGGCATCAGGTTTATTATCATCCGTGGATTCAGAATAATGTGTTTGGTTTGATTTAATGACTTGAACATCAAACGAACCTTGCTTGTTCTTCATTAACTCCCTAAATGAGCTTAAGTCACTAATATCATCTTCAAGTAAGGGTTCTAAATCTAACAATGCCTTATATTCTGTGGACGAACTTTGATATACATTAGCATTGGTTTTAGGTACATTGTAGTTAGTTTTTGAGATAGCCTTAGGTATGTTCCGGAAATCTTCTTTTTCATCTCCCTCCAAACTGTAAGGAGAAAACCGTGAACCAGAAGGCTTATTATTCAGTCTTTGCTTACTCGAAAATTTGTTAGGGTTGTAAGTTGTCACTCTATGATTGACTGTATGATCAAACAAATCCTGGTTCTCATTCTCTAAAGTATCATCATCCTGTGCAATGTGACCACTTTGGCCATTACTTTTAAGACTATTGCTATCAAATGGTAAATTTTTAAACCTGCTGTTTTGAAGGTAGTCGATGTCAGGATTGTTCAATGTTATTTGACCCAAAAATGTTTCCGGTTTCGAAGGATCATTTTGATAGGCCACAGAATGAATTTGCGATACATCAGGCCTTTTTGTCGTCGATGCCGGGTGGACTAGTTGAAAATTGTAAGGTAAAGCTGGCCTGAATCTCTGTCGTTGTGGTGTAAATTCGGGTTGGTTTACATAATACTGCGATCCAGACTGGCTCCTGCCAGTAGGTAGCTGGAACGGTGAAGGGTTCTGATTGTAATTGGGACTCGGAAATCTAACGTGGCCTTCGTTGTACAGTGGCTGCTGCGATGGTTGTGCGGTCCTAAAGCTATCACCGCCATTCTCAAAAAAGGGTTGTTGGTTGCCTGGGTAGAGTGGTGGTTGAACTTGAGCAAAATTTCTTTCTACAGGCGGTGTGTAATAAAAATCTTCACCTGAAACAAATGAAAAATCGGTTATAATTTAACATGCTAATTATATTCAGTATAGAAATACAATAAAGTTTTGGTACAAAGTCAAAGTACCAAGTTCTTTAGAGCACTCTAAAGAATGCATTTAATACTTTTACAGAAACTGCATACGGTGAAGGTACGGAAAATGCAAATCTGACGAATATTTTACATACTCCTGACGTTTTTACTATCTGCTGTAGAGAATCCTCATACCTAGCAAAGTTTTCCAATAAAATATCTAAAGTGTTTTTTGAAAAAGTATATACTTAGGGTTAGTAGGTAGATGAAAACAAATTTCCACGGTTTTAGTGTAGATTTTAGCTAAGGAGCTACATAAGTAACCAATAGTGTTTTAAAGTGATAGAAAGAGGTTCATTGTGATGCTAGATTAAATCACTGCCAGTAACCTAAATCAGTTGTTAAAAAAACCACAGCTACGTGTTGCATACTTAGCTACTTTACAATTTTATTGTGAAACGTTTCCGTAACGTGAACCTACGTTTATTTAATGAAGAAGATTTCAAAGTTCCATCAAGTCCCTGAATGTGTTCGAAGCTAAATCAAATCTTTGTGATTCTTTAAGGTTTCGAAGTCCTGAAATTTCGCCAAGAATGTCGCTAAAGAATGAGGCGTATAAACTTTTAGGAAGAGATGTCACTGGGAATATAAAATGAATTCAAACATTCTAACTTATTGTTTTAAGTATTACTTAGACATATTGTATGTTACTTATAAATAACATTATTGAATTTTGAATTTGAAATACTTTTTCGTTGTTTTCACTAGTAAAACTCAAATTAAACTTTAGTAAAACTCAAGCAGTTTTTTAAACATGCCGTACAAAACAAAATTATGATTGATCTTTGTTTTAAAATACGGGCCTTAGCACCAGTTTTATATTTTATCAAGCTTATGAGTTCGTCTCAAACATTAAATTACCAACGTGAATCAAAAAACCCACAGTCAAATGTAGGTATGTTGTTTACAAAAGCATAGTCTCATAAAACAACAAGATTCAAATGACATAATTATGTTTACACTTTACACGCGAGGATGCGCCCGATGATATAATTTTATCACTGCCATCTCCACTTCAGTTTATTATTACTTCAGAGTAACAAACAACATCTATAGCGATGACGGTATGAACATTGACACAATCAGCTGATTCTCCCATTGACATCATTATTTTGCTCCAAAAGTAAGCACGAAATTTTTTTTTATAAACAAATATTGAACCAGCTCCACGACTTAGATAATCCCCGGTAAATATCCGCTCAGATCTCTTAGTACCAAGTAGTACTAACTCAAGCTTATTTGAGGATGTCTAGGGAGTTTGAGTTACGTCTAAATATTACATTTGGCACATACCCACATTTTGCAGTGGTTAGTAAGTAGTATTCAAATAGTCTTGGTTCTGCAATTTTAAAATATTAAGCGCCAGTTTTCATTGGTTCATGCCGCGGTAAAACTTTTTTAATTTATCAATGTGTTAGAATATACATATTTTGTTAGAATTGTAATATTATACATAAATTTAATTCTTCCAGGGCAACTGCCTCGTCACTGATGTATCTAACTCGATGTCGTAGAGGTACGAATATCAAAACATAAAGAAACACCGAACTAGGTAAACGTAAAGGTATTTATCCAGGTCTACGCAATCACATACACAGCCAAAACCTAGTTCTAAATAGAGGAAAGATAAGATAGTTATGATATATTATACGTAGTTTAGCCATCACGCTCGGAAGATAATCTCAGGGAGATTACTTTCTTACAGTTCATCATGTCCCTAATTAAGAATGGCGGTTCCCATCATAGCGTCAAAGCATACGGTATAATAGGAAATCGATAGCGACATTAGGTAACAGGAGTATGAAGTTGGAGACGGGAAGTTCAAAGTGAGTTAGAGGGTAATTTTCTATCTAATAACTATGAGGCTGGAACAGTGAGGTATCTGAACCAATTTGAAATAACAGTATACATTTTCTCTAAAGGAGATGGCCGACTTTCCATACATGGTTTGTCCCACAAGTGCCTACAGGAAAAAATGCTTATGTCATGGTCAAGTTGGGATGTTTGTGTTTGTTTTTTTTTATTTTATAATGAGACTCCATTGATCCTCCTCTAAATAGTGGGATTTTAAAGTTATTCGTTTAAGAAGCACCACGCTATGAAACTGATGAATGAAATGAATAAACTTAAAACTGTTTATGGCACTATTCTAGGCTTTTTCTTTATCTATTGGCATATGTTCATCGTTTGACAAACAATTTCGCCAGTAACAGTGAATAAACAGTATTTAATATTTAAAATAGATTTAAGTCAATCAGTAAAAAAAAGTAAAGTCGACTCTCATTTGTTTTAAAAACAAAGATGACGTTTTGAAAACCTCAAGGAATACATTTTGTTTGAATCAGGATGCCACATTACACTTTCATATTAACAGCTCGCACTTGTGCTAAGACCTCAAGTAATTATGGTTAAAATACCACCAAAATTACTCGTCAGAACCTAAAATAACACTAGAAAAATAATTAAAATGAAATAACTTATGTTGCTTCTGAAGATGACGAAAAATGTCATAGCAAAAAAGTTTTGTCAACCGCGAAAAAGAAGTTAGTAGCTGTCAGAGAAAAAATACTATTTAAGATACTCACCGACTGTAGGGTAGTAAAGAAGGTGAATAGAGTTACTAATAAATGATTATAATTATATTCCAACAAGGCAAACAATATTCAGACGCATGGTCTAATTCGATATTCAAACATAAAACGGCTCTGGGGCAGTTTTCGGTCAAATTATTTCTGCTAGTAGTAAAAAAAGATAAGATTTAATGTTATGTTGATAATAATTAATGGACTAGGTGCCCTATAAATGCGATTGATCTAACTTCAAAAGCGCTAAGGTGGCAACACTGACGCTAAAAATGAACGGCGTGAATGATTTCTCGCGATCACTCACGGCTGACGCGCTTTGGTTTCATGACAAGAATTTAAACGTAACTAGAATATAGAGACGATACTTGCTGGATAATTGGTATTGATTTACCACGCGGCCGAAGCGCGGAGGCCACGCGGCTACTGCACGAATTCTTTCGCGTCGTCTAAACAGGCTATTATTCTACTTGCATGCTTAAATGTATGGCTCAAATCATGCAAGTAACAAGTAAGTTATTTAACTCAATATTTGCATACTGCTTTCACTATCCAACAACTTTTAGTCTGTAGTTTTTCCGTGTACTTAACGAGTGAATCACTTATGCTATGGCATTCATTGCTCACGTAAAAGTAGGTAGGTATAACAGGTACCTACTCAAATAGTGCTTTTACATGATCTACTATATTTAGAGTTAAGATAATCCTACTTCCTACTAATATTATAAATGCTAAAGTTTAGATATTCATATATGATAATGTTTATTGACTAATAACGTCCTAGTCACTAAATTTTTTTCAATAAAACTGAAAAAATATAGTTCGTAACGTGAATAAAGTTATAGGTTAGGTTAGGTTAGGCGACTTCGCCCGCGTGAAGTTACTTTCATACAAACTTCAACCCCTGCTGTACACGTTTGAAAGTTGAATTTCGGGGATTCCTTTCTTAGTACCTCTACGCACCAAGACGCATTTGCCCTGATAATTTCAAGTCTCTACGATCAATAGTTTATGCTTTTCTTTATCTATGTCGATCAGTCAGTCAGGACAAAGTTTCCTATAATTTGTAATTAACTCAACACCAAATTAATTACTAGCTGATTTTGATGATATATGTATGGGATCGATCTGAAAATAGGTCCTTAAAATACAAAAATACTTATTAAATAGGTTTGTAAGCGCTGATGACCTGAAACAAACACTAAAATATCAACCGAATTGAGAAACTCTTTTTTTTTTAAGTCGGAATAAAAACTCATAACCTGTGACGTAACCCCATGCATACACGTCCTTATTTTATCGGAGTAATAACACTTATCCTCGGAACTATTGATCTGGGTTCACCTGATTGAAGAAATCTAGTTCATGCTTTATTCCGGCTATGGGCTATAATAACAAGGTATTCTGCTAGAAATTTTAGTGTTCAAGTTCATTCATAGATATGTATATAAACGTTTTACCATGTGACTGTGACAATTCATGGTAAAATACAAACATAGGTACCGAACAAAAAGGAATAGAACAAAAGACAGACAGATAGATAAATATTACCAGAAAAACTAAAGGCTAAAGTTTTGAAATAAGATCGAAAAAGACAAAACACGGTGTAACTATTTCGATGTTACGCTGAGTTTATTAATACGTGGGTATATTACCATCTGTATAACAAACAGATGGTCTACCTGATGTTAAGTGGTAACTATGAACTATAGCAAAGCAATACCTCGCAGGTGATATTCGTTACGAACGTGCATCACGACGTTTTTTTTACAGTCTATGTAGACGTTTAACCGCAATCTCACCTGATGTTAAGTGATGATGTGTTTACTAACCTGCGTCCATCAACCTGAGGCATACACATGTTAAGTCTAATGGCATGTAATCAATCTACTTCTGTTTCACAAATATCATAGGTAGATCAATAAAAATAACTAAAACCAAGGCCACTCTATAGTGCATATCTACTTTTTCTGATTAACTCAGTTTCTGTGAGAAACTGAAATTTCCCCAGAGACGTGGCCGAATTTTGCTGCTATATCGCGGTGTCAATATTTGTCGCCAATGTTGATCTTGGCTTGGGTACAATGGTGCAGCCCTTCTAAAGTGCCCTTGATAGTATGGAGTTCTGATGAGTGTGAAGTAATAACATGGATGGATCGACGTCCTAACTCCGAATCTTGGACCATCTTTTAAATACGCAGGAAGATTGCATTTATGTATTAGGCGTAACTTTTAAAATATTAAAAATTATAGTATATTGTATTAGAATAAGACATAGGCTTTAGTTTTTAAAGATATTGAGTAAATTCGCCAAAATATAACGATAAGTGTTAAGTCAGCCGAAGGACGAAGTAGTTAAAAATAAGTATTTTATTTGTGGCTAGTACCAGAGTATGCAAAAAAGTATCAAACAATTCAACTTCTACTCCTGGTACAAATAACACTATGTTTTGTCTTTTGCATTGACAGGAAGTTTTAAATTGGATCGTAAGACGCAAAAGACGAGACGACATTGACGCTAGAACTTGATTATCAAAATTGGGCCAGCCTGAATTGTCAATTTCGAAGAATACTATTTGGAGATTGACACGATTGGAACTTCAATATGATGATATTTCGTTACAAGAACCAGACCTATGGTTCAATAACGACTTCTAGTTTATACATATGTATAGCTTGCTGTATAGCTGTGGTTTCACATGCAATAATAATAACTTGTAATTAATTTAGGAAACAAGCCGTTAATCGTGGGTAATTAGGCATGCGCATTACAGCCCGAGCATGAGCGTGATATGGGACTACGGTTTGTGGTCCATAAAAATGCGAAAAGATTGTTGCCGTATATGAAACGTGTTGAAACCAGTGTGAAATTGTTTTACATTTCACTGAAAGAAAAGAAAAACCAGTTTATGTAATTTTTAGAGATAAACTTTCTGTTCAGGTCAGCATTTGTCAGCATAAGATGAAATAATAGTAAGCTTATAGAAATGATAACTGTTTGGGAATTAGGGTTCTCGAATGTCGACCACGAACCGGGAGACCAAGCGTAGGACGCTCTCCCACCTAATAGACCGACGACATTGCTAAGATCGCGAGTGGATGGCAAACTCCCAAAATTGTTATTTTTGTAAATGTATAGGGAGGCTTATATCTAAGCAGTGGATTTCTACAGGCCAATGATGATGAAGGGTAGTTATGCCTGCATCTTCTAGTGTGTTTTTACATCTTGTACATTATAAACAGCCTCACGACTTTAATCCCCAGTCGCGGTATTTATACACTTAGATCGGTTAAGGCATACCAAGTAGCACAAACAAAGATATCTAAAAGTGTAGTCAGAGTACGTCCAAATACTACATTTGGCGCGTACCAACATTTTGCAGTAGTAAAAATTCTATACGTGATAGGTTGCTGCTGCTAGAATACTAACTGGTTTTCTCACAATGTTTTCCTTCACCGTTTGGGAGCACTGGCATTGGGTACATACATTTTTGAATAAAAAAATACATTGGTGCCCGACTGGATCAGAAGGCGGGATTGCTCCCGCTACACCACTAGTCAGTGCTCTTATAATATTATCTAGTACGGTTACAATCTGACTACCTTTTTCTGCAAATGGACTCTTCGCAAGCCTATAAACCTTTCAATCAATTCACTTTTAGCATAAGCATCAACATAACAAAATAACAGAGCTTAAAACCACTTTGTAACGTATGTACATTTGAAACCCGCTTAGAAATAAACATTTTCTCTTTGTGACCGGAAAGGTACGGAAAATTTTACTGTGTCGAATAAAAAGGGAAAATTTAGGATCTTTCGGCTAAATATTATCATATGGGTTGTGGTTAGATTATTATTATAACGGGTGGTTACACTGTCTTCAGGTGAGTTTGAGCCGTGAAATATTTGTAAGCTTATTTTATCTAGGATAACGTACTAAATACCGGTTCTCTATAAAATACGTTTTCCTTTGTAATACATTTAAAAATGTAGAGCAGAATAATTTTAATATGTTACAAACTTAAGCATATTTGGAAGAGTTCTAGAAATATTCGATTTAGAAATAAATAACTAAATATTGATGGATATTTTATCATGTTGTGGTACGACCTGGGGTTGTACCAGATGTAATATCTGGACATACCTCTGACTACCCCTTTTGGATATCCTAAAAGAATGACGAGTGGGTGATTTATACTGAAATATCTGAAGGGATATCTAGTACCGTGCTTGGGGATTAAAGCCGTGATGTTATTTATTTTTTCATTCTATCTAGGCTTTAACTAAGCAAAGCTCAAATGTGGGAGTCATTGGGATACAGGTAACAGGCATATGAGGCTTAACATCTGTATGCCACAGTACAATGGACGCAGAAGATAACCGAGAGAGTTCTTTTTTGTACTTTTGAGAATATATATTTACCTACTTACTAAGACAATATAACATAGTAAGCAAATATCTATATTCATCAGAAATGTTAGTTCTTGGCGGGGATCAAACCCCGAACCTGCAACACAGAAGCCAGAACTACTACACACTGAGCTGTGACAATATTCGTAAAAAAGTTGGAGTTCATTATTTTAAAAGGTGCGACACACATTTTCGAAAAGTGTGCCAACATGAATTAAGTAATAACAATTTTATTGCACTAAAAGCATGCGATTATGTGGATAGTGTTGGTATCTCGAAGCATCCTACATGGAAGCAATTGACCTATTTTAGGCAAAGTACCAGGACGGGTTCCATAAAGTGTGTGCGGTACCGTAAGTGCAAAATAAGCTTCGTGTGGATTCCCACCAAGTCCTACCATCTAATAAACACTACCCATATAAATTTGGAAAAGGATTACGTTCCTTGCGGTATTTATCTCCGATGGTATCCAGTTTGGTAGATACTGGGAGAATTATGGAAAGGAACCCTAAAAATCGTTTCAGAGTGTTAGTTGTTACCAAGTTGTTGGTTGTTTTACTAGTAACCTGTCAGAGCAAGCTAAGCTGCTTGCTCTGACAGGTTCCAGTTTGTAAGGGTATACTGGTGAAATTACAGGCATATTTGAGGCAATGCTTTCCCATAGGTAATGGTATCCACTTAACATCAGGTATTTTTGCGTACTTACAGTTTTGGTTCCATAGAGTTATATCACTGAAATTGGCTAGATTTCTAGAAATGAATCAAGCAAAAACGGGTAAATGAAAACGCAGCAACTGAGGATGCAGTAAATAGAATCATATATTTTTAAAAGATAGTTCTTAACATTCCTAATAATAATTTAAGATGAGCCATTTTTTTGTGTGTACTCTACTTTAGATAAGTACGAAGCGCCTCTGCCTTAACATAATATAATCTGTGGCTATGATAAATACCGTACCAGCCGTCGTACCCAAATTTCGTTTAGAGGTTGTGTTTGTGAAATAAGTGTTATAGGGTTGAAGTGGTATAATCTGTGGTATATAGTATGGTTTCAACGACCTGTCAAACGAAGGAACGAATTTGAATTAGTTTTTTTTTGACCATTTTGTTTATAAAACTTGCAAAACCGACTTCTACTTTTACTTGTGTAACATTTTTTGGGTGGATTTTTCCCAGTTTTAAAAGTGGAACTACTGAATTTGTAAGAGACGAATATGAAAGCATATCCCTGAAGAAACAATCCAATCGATGACGGAGTTCTGTGACATAATTTTTTTTCACTTCTCTTGCTCAAAAAGGCCGTCATTGTAGCATACCAACCAGAGCGGGGATAAAATAGCATTTCATCCTCTAGGGGAAAAAGTTTTTTTTTTTAATTTTTGTGTGTCAAATGACAATGAGCCTACCAAAACGAAAAAGTTTTTACTCATAAGTAGAATAATCATGAATCATGAAGACTTATTACTGTTTCATAAAAAAAGAACTTCATTTTAATTTTGAAAATGGAACTAAAATCGGCGATCTCTGGTAGAATGCATGATCTCGTTAATATGATTTGATTGATTATGACTTGATTTTCTTTTTTAATTATTGATAAAGAGATTAGAAAGAAAGAAAGAAAAAGTATCACGACTATAATTCGCAAGCACGGTAGATATCCCCTTCGATGTCTTAGTAACAAGTACCTGCTCGAGATTCTTCAAGGATGCCTAAGGGGGGTAGTCAGAGGGATTAGAGGGTATTTTTTGTGCCAAAAACTTTTTCAAACTTTTAATTTGTGCTTGTCATATAATGGAAAAACGTACATTCGTCTAAGGTATCAGTAAAAAGTATAAAATTATAAGCTGATCTAAAATCCATTGGAATTTAATTAATGAAACTTCGCCGCGTAATTTTGTATGCTTAAAAGTTACCGACGTAATGATCATTATGTTTCGGGTGCACGAGACTCAAAGGTGCTTAAATAGCAATTTGTTATACTAAAGGGGTAGAAAGGGGTAAATGAGTCTGAAATTTAAAAAAGGAAAGTAACCACCATTAGCGTGGAATGAGCGAACTGAGGCAAATGTTACATTACGATCTCATGTTTTAGGTTAATGCTTCATTAAGTTGCTTTCTTCTCTAGTACCTTCTATTAAAAAAAGGCCTTGTTCCAACGGAAAGACGAAAGTAACAAAGCGAAAAAGTTTTCAATATGCCCGCTAATGTAAAAGTTTCAGGACATTTGAGAGTGGGCGCACATTGGTTTACTTAAATGAAATCATTGGGCGTTTTGTATTTAAAAGTTAGCGTATTTTATGAATAGGTACTTTATTTTATTATTTCACAGATTTCATAGCTCAGTTGTTGCCATCACCTCCTATGAGTGGTGACTAAGAGAAAAGACAATTGGCTGGGACAGCATCTCTGAAGCACATGTTAGCATAACATAACACCTACAGTATAGTTATCAACCCGCCTGCTAAGCGTGGTGGCTACGGGAACCCTCCGAATATGGGAGTAGTGAACTTATTTAGGAGAACAGACATTTATGTGATTAATACAGATATTTGTTCTTTCTGGGTGTTTAAGATTACGTGTATATTTAGCGTAGGACTTCCTCCTACTCGAAGGAGTGACGACGTTGTTATGATTGTGAGAAGTCGATGGAAAGGACTCAAAATCCATGCAGAGGCATGTCCAGCAGTGGATTTCTACAGGATGTCGATGATGATGACGATATATTTACAAAAAAGTATACATAAGTGTTTTGATCAGTTGTCTTCTTCCCACAGTACAAACTACATAATACATAATATAATGACTTGCTCGTTGTGACCTGCACCTTGAGTGATTTGTATGCTGCCACCGAAAACCCCATAGGCGTGGCCAAGTATTGGGAACGCAACTTTTAAAATAGATAAGCTTATATCATCGACACGAAGAAGAAGTACAATCTTTGCTTAGTTTGGGGCTGGATGGCGTAGTGTGAGATGTTTGCTATTTATTATTTCAAACACAAGTGACACATTTTATTAGGTATTGCGACTCAACTTCTATGCTTGGCTTAGCATTGAGTCACTTCGACCTAATTAGAGCGAACCCTCACGTACACCTCACCAAATGTTTGGAAAAGGGACTCCAGGGACTATATTCCTGATTATAGACATAACGGTAAGCTAAATTGATTATTGTACACAAACCCCTGGAAGATTGAATTTGTTTGGCGATCGTTTATTGAAACGGACGTTAAGCTTCTTCTCTCGTCCTAATTGGCAGGATTATGGCTATTGAAGGAATAATCCCATTTATTAAATAAATTAGACCGTTATTTAGTGCATTTAAAAGATTTTCTGACGTAGATTTTTAGTGCCTAGTGCCCAATAACCGAAAAAAAGAACGAACGAACCATCTAGATTGTTTACAACTGTATGTAAATTACCTAACTGTTTATTATGTTGTAAATATTTATCAAGTTGTACCTATAGCTAAAAGCTTAGGTAATTTTCTCTATTAGGAGATACGATCGATCTGACGTTGAACATAATTACCGATGGACTGACGACATTGTTAGGATCGCGGGAAGTAGGAAGGATGGAAAGGGCTCAGAATCGTTCTTCCTGGAAACGTATGGGGGAGGCCTATGTCTTCTATGACTTCTTTAGGCTGATGATAATGATGATGATGATGACATGTGACATAAAGCTCTTTAAAACTAAACAAAGCTTGCACTGCGCGAATCATAGCTGCCTCCTTACCGTGAGCTTTTTTATCACAACTGCAAACTTTTAAAAACGATACCAAAATAACCGTTGCTATTGTACTTGACTGATCGCATTGGTTTCTATATTTTTGTACTAAGTAACGCATTCCGGACTTGTACAAAGATGCCCTTACCCTGATAGAGTATTTAATACTTTGTTTTGTAAATACATAACATAGAATACAATATAACTCCCGGGTACAGAAGGCTACTATCAACTGAGCTGTGACTGCTGTTTAAATAATAAGTTATGCGACGTTTTCGTAATTCCAATTGATGAAATAATAATGGACCTAACGGAATAATGCTGCCTATTTCATTTCGATATTTTCCACACCACCAAGTTTCCGTTCGACGATAAATTGTTTCTCAAGATTGCGCTCAGTGAAACTTCAAGAAATAAAATGAAATTGTTTTGTAAGATCTATTATTTATCATTCATTCCTATTTCCCCCTGAGCCTAAATACATTTACAGAGGCTTAGTGTGTACTCAAAATGTTTCTTTTATTTTCATTTGGATTATTTGTTTCGTTCAATTTATTTTAAGCACTTACCGACAGCGAAAATGAGGCTTCAGTTTTAATTATAACGAGATTTCAGTTTTTTGCTGCACGCAATTTCTTACTGTTTTTTCCAATATAATATTTTAAATTAACAATCATTATAACGCTTGCCGCTCGCATTATGATTATTATTTTAATGTTTGCCACGTATGGAATACCAACTGCGAAATGTGGGTCTGTGCCAATCGAAATATTAGGACGTATTACTCACTTAGAGATCTTCAAAGAATCTTGAGTCTGTAGGTACTACTTGGTTCTAAGATATTACTTTGCCTGGGGATTAAAACCGTATCGTGAACGATAACACCAGTGGATCTGTCAAATCGTCGGGTTAGTACTGCTAAGAATGGTTGCTTATCGAATAAGCCGGTATGTTATTGGCTAATGTTATAGTGACAGTTTATATTAGCCAATGCGGTGAAAGTTTATAGGTCAAGCAACGATGTCTAGTAGATACTAGGAACAGACCATAGAACAGACTGGAGTGGGCATAAACAAGGCAAGTCAGAAAGAAATAACCCTACCATTGAGTTTTCAACTGATCTTAAATAGTTTTGTCCACCGATGGCTATTCGTGCTATTGTTTCTTGCTAGGGAATCGGCGTGGGACGCGCAACCCACTCTATCCTATTACGGGGTTTTATATCATTTTGACTCGTTTGTTTTATTGTCCTTCAGTCTATTGTACAGAACAAGGTCTAGTTGCATATTTGTCGCTTATACCAAATAAAACTCTTAATTGAGCGCTGCATTGTTTAATTTATATCTCAAAGGTTTGTTTGTGTTTGGACATCAAATACTGCTGTGAGAAATATTTATGACCATGGCGTTACTGAGGCAAATTACAGGTCACTCTACTTTATTTATTGTTCTTGCCACCTATAATAATATTTGTCAGTACATTACTGTCCAGGCTCGAAAAAAACAATTGATGGCCGAATAACATTGAATTCCAAAACAAACGTCCGCAATACAAACAACAGCAAACATTGTGATTTGATTTGATTTTGGTTTTCCCGCGGTCTTTGTTCTTTTTTTAGACGTTTGAAAATAAACGTGCATTCTGTTTTATAAATAATAAATACTGTATATCTAAAAAATCGTATATTTATAGGCAAAGTTATGTTTCTACATTTGCTAGCACAACAAAAATGGAACAAAGCTAGAAATAACTGTGTATTATTTCGTTGCGAACCGAAAAAAAACAAGTCGATTAACGTCTTGTTTTTGTTAATAATAAAGTAATTTTCGAGCCAAGTGGGAAAAAACATACTGTTGTTATTATCAGCTAGCAAAACTATCTTTAAGACCTTATCAAGCTGATAGCCGAGCAACGTGCTACAGGTGTCTCTTTCTATGAGCTTTTTGAACCTATTTTTTTTTTATATAGATTGAGAAACGAATAGAAAAAGATCTCACTAACAGATTGATCAAAATAAATCACTTTTACAGCACGCTAAGGTCTGCCTGTGCTAAGGTTTTCATTTAAAATCTCTCGCGGGAAATCAGAGAGTATTAAAGCAAGCAATATGAAATCGTACAAATTTATAAATCATAAAAATTTATTGGTCTTTAATATTTTCTTTACAAATTGAGATAGCCTATCAAAGAAAATATTAATACTATGTTTTTTATTAAAAATTGCAACTTTGTCATCGTTACATTTATCTATAAGTGTATTGGAATAATCCCTATTTCAGGTTGATTTTCGACAGGAATAATAAAAAAGTAATTCTTCTTCAATGACGTGTAATCTTCAGAAGGCAACCACATAACCAACAAAAAAATCTAGTAGGTAGGATCCTACGTAATACTACAGAGAAAGTCAGCATGGATGATTAATTGCTCGTGAAAATATGGTAGGCGCTCCCAAACATGCCCCCAGATGTTGAAAGAGTCTCTTTCAACAAGTATTGTCAGTCAGCGGGCAAATCTTGCTGAATGATCTTCGGAGTGTTCCACCATTTGCAATTCTGATATCGGCAACGCGGTTAATTCCATCAGCTCCAGGGTAGACAGCTACAATGCGGCCCAGTCTCCACTTCAACGGTGGGAGATTGTCTTCCTTAACAACAACCATGCTGTTAACTTCTAGGGACGACTTGCTTGAATTCCATTTGACTCGTTGCTGTAACTCGCTTATATATTCTTTAGACCATCTAGTCCAAAAATGTTGACGAAGCTGTTCCAATCTTTGAAACCTAGTCAAATGGCTTGCAGGGCTGTTCTGAAAATCAGGAGCTGGAAGTGCAGTTAGAGGCGTTCCAATGAGGAAGTGTCCAGGCGTGAGCGGCATCAGATCGTTTGAATCGCTTGAGAGGGGAGTAAGCGGCCGAGAGTTTAGGATTGCTTCAATCTGAGTCAGGACAGTGATCAGTTCTTCATAAGTTAGGTTAGAAATTCCTAATACTCTATACAAATGATACTTAATTGATTTAACTCCCGCTTCCCAAAGGCCCCCGAAATGTGGAGAGTAGGGTGGAGATAAATGAAATTTAATCCCTTCATTGGCCAAACTCCCAGGCAATGAACTGCATTCAGTTTTTAAAAACTTTCTAATTTCGT
This sequence comes from Electrophaes corylata, assembly GCA_947095575.1. NCBI lineage: Eukaryota > Metazoa > Arthropoda > Insecta > Lepidoptera > Geometridae > Electrophaes > Electrophaes corylata. The sequence continues at coordinate 8,153,219 of OX352703.1, forward strand.
TGTAAGCACCAACAAACGAAGTGCCATTATCCGAATATATATCAGTAGGTTTTCCCCTACGAGAAATGAACCTGCGTAAAGCAGACAGGAAGCTATTGCTAGTTAAGTCACCCACCAGCTCAATGTGAATGGCTTTGGTTGTGAAACAAACAAATATTGCTATGTAAACTTTAACAATTTTGCAACCTCGACCTTGACGACTCGCGGAATTGATAGGACCGGCGTAATCTATGCCTACACATTCGAATGGACGACCTGGAGTAAGGCGCTGCTGCGGTAAGTTCCCCATGAGAGGAATGGCAACCTTTCCTTTCATGCGAGTACACCTCACACACTTGTAGTAGGTGGATTTTGCTAAATTACGGCCTCCGATAGGCCAATAAACTTCTCGTATAGATGCCAGCAATAACTGTGGGCCAGCATGCATTAGCCTAATGTGCTCAGCTTTAAATAAAAAGTGTGTAAAATGATGAGTGGACTGTAAAACCATGGGATGTTTTTTAGCATACGAAAACATTGAGGCATTAGCCAAACGACCGCCGACTCGCATTACATTGTGTTGATCAATGAATACACTCAATTTTCTCAGATTACTTTTAGGTGACAAAGCTTCCCCTTTAATCAACAACTTATATTCAGGAAATGACTCTGACTGAGAATTTTTAATGATAAGATGCAATGCGTTCTGTAGTTCATCACTACTTAAATAATCGGTCTTTGGGGGGAGTTTTCTACATGAATTAATAAATCTTAGCACGTAGGCTACTGTGCGTCTCAGTCGTAAAACATTAGAAAACCGACTGAAATCGATTAATTTGCTGTCGCGTGTATGTGATGTGTGCAGTGTTACTTCAGGCCGTACTTCGGGAAGCTGAAGTGCGCGAGTGGGATTGGGAGGCCACTGAGATATATCCTGTTGCAAAAATTGAGGACCTGACCACCACAGATCTAAACCCTGTAACACGCTAATGTCAACACCACGTGAAATATGATCAGCAGGATTTTCATCTGTAGGAACATGTCTCCAAGTGCAATTCTCGGTTTTCTCTAAGATTTCCACCGCTCGATTACGAACGAAGGGCTGAAGCTTATTAGGTAGCATCTTGAGCCATCCTAACACGATCGTAGAATCAGTCCAGAAAGTGGTCTGTCTGATTTCTAAACGAAGTGATGAAATCGCCTTTTCAAACAGACGCACTCCCACTAAAGCTCCACACAGCTCAAGTCTGGGAATCGTGGTTGGCTTTAAAGGAGCTACCTTGCTTTTAGCCAGTAGCAATTTTACAGTGACCTCACCGCATGCATTCACACTTTTCACATAAAGGCAGGCGCCATAAGCGCTTTGTGACGCGTCACAAAAAATATGAAATTCCAAGGAGGTATAAGAATCGCAAACAACGAGGCGAGGAATGCGCAAATTATTTAATACCGGGAGATTTTTAACAATATCCAGCCAAGATTTAGCAATCTCAAATGGTAATGGTTCATCCCATGTCAATTTATGCACCCATAATTTCTGCATCAGAATTTTCATAGAAATCACACAAGGGGAAACCAAACCCATAGGGTCAAATACTTGCGCGATTACGGAAAGCAATCCTCGTTTTGTTGACTTCCTGGAAATTGAAGAATCAATTTTAACACAGAGCTGATCTGTGTCAGTTTGCCATCCTATGCCTAACGTCTTGCTGGGCTCACTTGACCCAATATTTAAATTTAGAGACGAATTGGCTGTAGATGAACAAATAAGCTGGGGATTGTTGGATTTCCACTTGCGAAGAGGCATGCCAGCTGAAGCTAGTTCAGCGGAAACCTTTCTCTTTATATCCAACGCCTCCTGAACTGAATCAGATCCCGTTAATAAGTCATCCACGTAGAAATCGTGAGTGATTATTTCAGCTACCTGCTTATCACGGCATTCAAGACCTACTTGTTTCAAACACCTCGTTGCGAGGTAGCTGGCACTTGAACAGCCATAAGTGACGGTGTTGAGCTGGTACATCTTGATTTTGGGGTCTGCAGGGTCGCGCCAGACTATTTGCTGCAGGTGTCTATCAGCAGGGTGCACAGTTACCTGCCTGTACATTTTTTCCACATCGGCAATTATGACGTATTTATAAAATCTGAATCTAAGAAGTATTGACAAAAGGTCATCTTGCACTGTGGGTCCTACCATCTGAGTTTCATTTAGAGAGATTCCTGATGTTGAAGGACTGCTAGCGTTAAAAACGACTCTTAATTTAGTAGTAGTACTATTTTCATTCAATACCCCATGATGTGGAATAAAGTACGGAGTAGGATTGGAAATTAGTTCACACTCGGACATATGACCAAGTGAAAGATACTCCGCCATGAAGCTGACATACCTATCGCGAAAGGTATGTTGACCATTAAACCTGCGTTCTAATGAGAGAAGGCAACGCTTTGCTCGCTGCAATGAGTCACCCAAGGCACCATGAGACGGTTTTAACGGTATTCTGACACAGAAACGACCATCCTTAAGACGAGTCGTATTTTGGACGAAGTGTTCTTCACACAATCGTTCTTCCTCGGAATATGAAGACTTAGGGCCAACCTCATCAAGTTGCCAAAACCGAGATAACATTTTTTGAACGTCATCATTTCCGAAGTCATTATCATGATCAATATCTACTTTCGTGAAATTGCATTTAATAGGAGACGATCCATGGCCACCACTAATGGGACCTGAAACCAACCAACCCAGTCGGGTTTCCCAAAGAATCGGATTATTAGCTCCTAAACTAATCTTTCGCGACCCGAGCAGTTCCCAAAATACATTACTACCGATTATCATGTCTATTTCAGACGCCTTGTAAAATTGAGGATCGGCAAGGGCAATATCATCAGGCAATTTTAGGTGCGAAATATTAACTGAATGGCAAGGCACGTCATCGGTTATTGACGGCAGCACGTAGCAAAGAAGATTTTGTGAATATAACTCACTCAAGGAGTTTATTAAGACCCTGCACATTTTGGTCGTATTTGTTTGTGTTTTATTTATACCAAATATCGGTTTATCAATGTCTACATACGGTAGGTTTAATGAATGACACATTCTTTCAGTAATGATACAAGATGAACTTGCGCAATCTAGAAGCGCGCGAACAATGCGCTCATGACCATTCGCATCGATTACCTTTACCAGAGCAGTAGATAGTAAAACATCTTGTTGCGCTTCAATGGGTGTATCTACACAATAGGTTGTCAAGGTTAAGTTAGTACTAGATGGCTTTATCTGATCGTGAGACGGGGCGGTCGAGTGCGCCTGAACGTTGCTGCCGTCGCCGCCGTCGCCGCCGCCTACGTTTACCGAAACAGAACTATCCTGCTTTTTATTATCAGACACATGAATTAAGGTGTTGTGCTTGCGCTTACATATCTTACAACCGTTCTTTTTGCAGCGGTTCGAGTAGTGACCAGTGCGAAAACAGTTGTAACACACCTTAAACTGTGGAACTAGCTGCAACCTCTGCTCGTTGCTGAGACCTAGAAACTGCGGACAAGTTACCAAATGATGGTCACCCTTACATTGCGGACATGGCTTGGTGGACGAATCATTATTATTATTATCCTCACACGCTCCCTGCGATGGTGGACTGGCCACTGAGACCATAGTTTTAAGCTTATTTATACTTTTAGGTGGCTGGTTCGATACATTACCGCGTGACAATTCCAGCGTTTCCAATAGATCAGCACGATTGCGAACAAATTCTAGGAAGACCGCTAACGTTATGGTCTTCTCCTTGTCCAGACGGCCTTTACACTCTTCCCACTCACGAAACGTTTTATGATCAAGTTTCCGAGTTAAAACATGAATGAGGAGAGTGTCCCAGTGCTTGGTGGGCTCGCCGAGCAAGTCCAGAGCACGTAGGCTTTTGTTGAGCTGGTCAATCAACCGCTTCAGGCTAATAGAAGACTCACTTTTAATTGAGTCGACATTAAACAAATTAGTAACATGGTTGTGTATGAGTAAACGCTTATTATTATATCTGTCGCACAATACCTGCCAGGCCACAGAATAGTTGCTTGAGGAAAACTCAATTGACTGTATGATCACCGCAGCTGAGCCTTCTAGTGAGGCTCTAAGGTAATGAAACTTATTTATTTCATCCATTTGGTCATTTGAATGTATAAGACTAGAAAATGTGTCGTGGAACTCAAGCCAATTATCATAAGAACCATGAAATTTGGGTAAATTAATGGTTGGCAACTTAACTAGCTTGTGGTTGCTTACTCGAGAGCTCTCTCCAGTTTCACTTTTTTGTGACTTTGGATTGCAAGATAGCATATCTTGAGCCTTAGCAATTGACTTATAATATGTGGACTCAAACTCCTCCCGTTCAGATGTTTGTGAATGCACATCATCAACAAGACACTCTATTCTTAATTGCACTTCGTCATATTGTTCATACAAACCCTCCATCTTACCCAAACGTAATTGCAGTTCATTTACCTGTTGCGAGTTCATTGTACTACTCAACTCATTAATGTATCTGCCAAAGGCAGTCAAACGGCCCTTGTAACTGGCTCTCTTTTTGATTAGGTCCTTTTCCTCTTTCTCTGACATTTAAAGAGCCTTTAGGTGCAGCCTATTTCCTGGAATTGAGATAAATACGATTTACAATGGATGGTATGATTTACAATGGTAATTTTGATATTGAATTACAATTTAGTTTTTAGAATGAAGCTAATTCCACAAAATAATTTCTTCAATAGATACTAGGCTACTGCTAATTTACCTATATAGCAAACCAATTAGGCAATTTGGGTTATTTCTGACAAAACATGACAAATGTGAAACTTGTTACAGTGCAATTTTGAGGTTAATGAAAAATTACAATGCAATGACTTTCCTTTGCAAAATATTACAATTATTCCTAAGACTGATCACTTCCCTTATCCTGGGTATCCGGTTCGTAGGACCATGTATTGGAATAATCCCTATTTCAGGTTGATTTTCGACAGGAATAATAAAAAAGTAATTCTTCTTCAATGACGTGTAATCTTCAGAAGGCAACCACATAACCAACAAAAAAATCTAGTAGGTAGGATCCTACGTAATACTACAGAGAAAGTCAGCATGGATGAATAATTGCTCGTGAAAATATGGTAGGCGCTCCCAAACAATAAGTACTTACCATTTATAAGAATCTTTGTCTTTGTTTGTGTGTTATGTGTGTTATATTTGTTGACTAACATATGTATAAACAACGGACAGCCCAAGTCACTGGTCGTAGAGACTTAAAATTGAAGGTATATTCGTCTTAATGCGTACTAAGAAAGGAATTACCGAAATTCTATTCCTGTTTCGCTAGTTTACTATAATATTTGTTTCTAATTTGTGTAACCAACGTTCGGATGATCTGCATAAGACGCACAGATTTTACACTTAATAATAAACGAACTCGTATCGTCGTGTGTAACCAGCTGCGTCCAAGGTCGTAAAAGCCCTAGAACTCTACAGAACACAAGAGCTATATACTACATTCTTAGCCGATATAGTGAAGCAAGATTGCTAGATACACCAGAACCCAGTCATCAAATTGGTAGAACCATTCACATTTAATGATCTATGCATATTCTATCTTGTATGTCGTGTATGTGCCTTGCTTCCCTGTGGCCCGTGTTTCAGTAATTACCATGCCCGTCCAGCGTCCAATAATGCAAGGGAATTCCCAATTACGACAGAATTAGAATGCTGTATGTGAGAGGGCGACATGTAATTTGCAGCAGTACCTATGTGTATCTATAGTACTGTGTATCTATAGTATGTGTTATGTGCATGCTGTGCTATGTTGTGTAGTTTCCATCTCTAATTAAATGAATGCTTTAATTGCTTCAGTGCAGGTATACTTAGGTTCTTTAGTTGTCTATTTGTCTTACTACTCGACCAATTTATTGTACAAATATTTTATTTTATGACATTTGTTGCATTGCTATTGATAATAGACTTTTGCGGTCCGTATCAGAAAGACAATCTATGTGACATCGACTCCTGAGAGGTTTAAGCCTTCTCCATTCTACTTTATCTAAAATGATGTCATAAGGACCATTGGCAGGCGTAACATTTTACTAACACATCTACCTACAAACATGAAATATGAAAACAAACATGTGGTGAAAAAGTTCACCAAAATGTAGATACAGGCACTAAAAAAATATATTTTGTACCAAAAAGGACCATTTAACACCGTTACAAATGATGATTACCTAACAGCAAACATATTATGTTATTTTGTCCCAAATCCTGGGCTCATTTTATAATGGCTGCAACGCCTCTCAACGCCCAACGAGGGAGCAAAGCGACGACTAAAACCTTTTCAATCCTTTTTAGTCGTTTAATGAAGAGAAAGAATAAATGTTTTCATTCTGATTATACCCCGGTTCTATAACGACATTAATTTCTACAAAAATAGCCCGCAGCGGCTTTAATAAATGATGTCAGACACCAAATGAAAAAGCTTCACTTTACTGAACTGAGTACTCCCTCGTTCGTATTTCTCTAAATATAATGAAACTCCGCGTGCACCATTATTTTAAGAACACTCGTATGTGGTTCCAGGAGGAAACTTTTATGACCTACAAATTTTAACCTAATGACAGCGAAAATATGAATTTTAGATGAAGAGTGCGTACCCACTTTACATAAGGCAGATTCACATAAGACGCAGGTTGCCGGTCTCCGAGCACAAGCTATACGTAAAAAAAAAGAAACAGGAAAATACTTTTAACTGCAGAATAGTTACAGCTAATACAAATATCGATTAGAAGTTACTTTTCTACTTCAGAACTTGAGTACACATTGAAATTACTTGTTTTGTTTGTAGGATGTGTAATGTGTATCGTGACGATTCGCCGCCACCGACGAAGGCCGCTCGCCTTATCGCTTAAATTGATTTCTTAAGGCAACCTTAAGCTTAACCTTAGGATGCTGTTAATGCATTTGGACCCTAGCGAATTTATTACAATTACAGCGTTCATGAGTCCAACCAGTCCAGGATTTTATGTGTGATCGGTATGCGCCGGTTTTCAAGCGCTTGAAATTCTGCTTCCTATGTAATTGCATCCCACTCATTTCAAGGTTAAGTATGGGAGTGGATATGCTACACTTTCGCCAAAAATTATGCGTTTGTGCTGAGTTCTTTTTATTTAGCCTTTAATGTTTCACTGCTGGGTAGAGATGTGCCCCGAAATATATTTGTTATATTTTACGATACCTACTTGAAACCCCGCACGATTTCGTTCGCGTGAAGTTATTTTCTTTATAAGCTTTGACACCCCTTTTCAAACTCTTACGGCGAGTTTTTACAAATCGTTTCTTAGTGAGCGCCTAAACGCCTTAAAAGTGCTTTTGCCAAATTTCAGACCTCTAGGCTCTGAGTTTCAGATTTTTTTTCTCGTTTATTATTTTTATTATTTAATTAGATAAGATGCTTATGTATTTACGTATTCGAACGTGGTACATAATAATTAGATTTTTTTAAATTCTAGATATTTTACGTTGATTTGGGGGTGTTTATTATATTATTTCTCGGCAAAGTAAACACTTATTTTATGTTCGTATATATGTATAGTTTACACCCTGGCTGTTTACGTGGCACATTAGTATCATGTAGCAATAGCGTATTTTTTTAATTAACTTGTTAGGTTCTGGATCCAAGAACGTTTTTACGTGTTAAAATATATTGGGAATAGCAGTTGTAATTGTTTAGTACCATAGAATGATCTACAAAACTAATGTTATACAAACAACCGGCCGCTGTAGGAAGTTTAATAAAATTGAAAAATCTCACCTTGGCACTGGGCGTCCTTTATAACAAATAGCAGGCACACTGCGATGATAACGACCCAACGTCGTCGCCCCATTTTGTATCATTAACTTATGCTCACCGTATCATTGGATACGATTCGTCTACGTCATCAAGAACTTAAAAAGTTATTCGAAAGTCCCATGAGTATAGAAGATCGCCATTTTTGGCAACGGAGAAATTGGCACATCGATTCGGTCTACGCCATGTCGCTGTCACATCTGAAACAAGCAAAAACTAGTTTAGACTATTTTCGGATGTTGGAAAGTGGTTGTGTAAGAAACACGTTTTGTTGCTTTTTTCTGAGTACAAAAAAAAAACTAAAATTCTAACATTCATTTATTGACATGACGCAATCGAGTTCCAAACTAAGCAGAACTTGTAATATGAGAACCAGATATCTAATAGAATACTTAAATGCTTTTTTGTAAATATTTTATTTTCTTTTTTTATATACATAGAATACAATATAACTGGGTATACAGATCAGACACTTGTATTCATAACACTAATGTGGTGTGTTGTTCTCGGTGGTGATCGAACCCACGACCTACAATGCATAAGGCAGAGTTTCTATTCTACGAACAGTTTTCAGTTGCATTTCTCGGGCAAACCGGAGCACCGGTGGTCAAGTGGGAGTGAAACCACCTTCTGATCCTAAGGTCGTGGTTCAAATCCAGTCGTGCACCAATGGATTTTTCTATTTAAAAATGTATGTGCGCATGGTCAGTGCTCTCAACCGGTGAAGAAAAACATAGCGAGTGAGGAAGTGTTCTTGTAGCGGTAAGCGATCTGTCACGTATGGAATACCAGCAACTCTAAAATGTGGGTATGTATCAAATATAGTACCAGGGCGTACCTCTGACTATCCCCTTTAGACATCATTATTTTTATTATATTTTTGCGGCTTTGGTATCACTGCGGCCATATGGCCTATTGTGATCGCCACTTGTTAAGGTATCACCCCTCATTAGGGCGTTCATAGTTCACCACTGAACCCTGCAGCTGTTAGGAACTGGAGGATTTTAGACATCATATACCAAGAGATCTTTAACGTACTTGGGGCTTAAAGTCGTGATGCAAATTTTTTTTATATTTTTTTCCACGAAATGCCACATAAATTAGTGTGCAAGTGTTGAGAACTATTACAAAAACTATCGAAGCAAAAGTAGGTTACCAGCCGTATGTAACGAAAGATACTGAAACTATAATTGCATACTCAATTATTATTACGTTCAGGAATTTTATAGAGAGACTGGATGTGTCCTAATAAAGATAGTTTTTGTTTTTTTTTATCTTGGCTTCAATCTCACCTGATGGTAAGTGAGGATGAAGCCGACGATTAACAGGACGGTCTAGAAGACACCTATTCACTTTTGTATGTGCTCACACCTTCATACGAATTACAGTGGTCCTTACCCCATATAATAATTATAGCTAAATTCAATATTATATACTACTACAAAGTATATCAATAGTTACAAAGAATATTACAGCTAAATACAACCATTTATAATTGGTATGCATAAAATACATACAAAACCGTTGAGCTATATCTACAAACTGTTGCAAACGATCTAGAGATACTATATAAGCTACTAACAATACTATATTACTGTAGGTATAGTTATCATATTAAGAATCTTTATTAAGAAGCAAAATAACATTTTCATTTCAATCGTTCTTATAGTGTTATTTCAAGCTCTTCTGTGTAATTTAGGTGGCATTTTAATCAACATTACTTGAGGTCTTAGCGCGAAGTGTGAGCAGTTGGAATGAAAGTAGCGTCCTGATTTAAAACTAAACGTTTCCTTTCAGTTTTAAAATTAGTTTTTTTTTGGAACTCCATTCTTTTTTTAAACTTAACAGTCAGTTGACAGTAATTTGAATGAATTGATTAAAAATAGTTCTATAAAACTATCTTGAATCTGTCAAAACCGTCTGTCGAATGACGGGCAGGTGCCATCGAGAAGAAATAGTAATAAACATATTTTCAAATAGATAACACAAAATCGAGATAAATTACACTGCACGGCACCTAGGCAACGCCCAACAATTGAGTTAGCAATGCAGAGTAATATAATTCAAATGTCTACAGAATACGCTTCAGCACGTTTGTCAAATTTATTCGCACTAGGGCTCCACTAGTCTAGCAGTAACCACTCTGTCATCAGTTATGTTATACTATTTGCTGAGGGAACAAGCAGATGGCCCATCCGATGTTAGGCAGATACCATCACCTATAGCAAGCAGTCCTTAACCTCGTAGCTTACTTTCGTTATGAACGTGCCCTACGATACACTGTTCTGCGTCCATCAATTTGAGGCATACCTACCCATGTTAAGCGTCATGTGCCTGTAATTTCACCAACACCCACACCATTCAAACTGGAACACAGCAAGCGGCTTAGCAGAAATAGCTATGGTGGTAGTACTTCCCCGGACGAGCTCTTCACTAAGGGCTCTACTATTACTAAACCTCATGCAAACTTGTTGACACCCTATTAATGATTATTCCAGTCCAGTCCAGTTTCAGAACTTTGTAGATAAGCTCCTTAAAGGTAATCAATAAGCCTAAAATTGAGTGTGCCCAATCAAGGCCCAACCCAAGGACGAGGTGTCAGGTAGCGGTAAAACTTTGCTGATTAGTTCGAAAACAAAGAATAGGAGAAATAGAGGTTACGTAGATACGAAACTTGAAATCTTGCAACTTTTAAATATTCCCTAGGCGGACCCTTGCCTTTACATTATCACTTCTTTATATCTCAGCTCGTTTTCAAGTAATATGGAAATTTTCTTTGTGCACAAAAACCAGTCTTGTGATCACACCTATTCGGGTATGCCGTGTGCGATTTCTATAATTTTATTAACAAACGGCGAATTTTCACTGTCTAACTGTCACTGTTTTCACTGACGCTTTGAGAATATTTTGCAGAAATAGGCATGTCAGATATTGTCATAAAAATAACAGTATTACTTCTATTCATACTCTGTGGAAAAGGCCATCAAGCGGAGCAATGCTGCTCAGGATTATATTCTAACAATGTCTTGGAATGAGTTTCGACACGCTCAATACAAACTTTATGTGACGGCTCCAGAACTTGATCCGGAAGTCTGAAGGCAGCTGTTGTTAGCGGAGAGTGACTTTTGAATGTTGATGAACTATTAATTAAACCGTTTCAAAGTTTGCAAATGGGCATATGTATTTATGAAACTCGTAGTAAGAGTTCTCAAACAACACTCGTATCTGTATCAGTTACGCAAGAAAACTTTCTCAATATTTGACAGCAATTACGATGAAAAATAAACTTAAACTACACGTTGAACAGACTAACATATTTCTTTCGTAGTCTAACTTCACTTGCCACATATACTTTAAGCACTATATGATTGGTCCTTATTGCAATTATATATTACCTATGATTTTGTAGTTTTTGCAATTTGAGTAATTATTTGAGTATCGACTGCAAAAACAAGAATTCCTTCTAGAAAACGAGTCGTCAGAATTTCGAGACGTGCTTTTGCATACAAATGGATAGTTGTTTGGTATACCGCTTCCATTCACCGCAGCTCTACGTCCGCATATCGAAGGTAGTGAAACGTCACGGCGACGTCACACACGCAGCTCGTGAAAGCGGCGTTCCACCTCGCCGGCCAGTTTCTAGACGCATCGTTGCACCGGCCACCGCCGCCGCTGTCGTAGCGCTGACACACCGCATTGCGATCTTCATCAAACAAGATGTAGATGTGGATGACTAGTGATGTCTTTGATCCCTCCTGGTATTACCTTTGTCGGTAGATGAAAGATAACATTCAAGAAAATTAAAAGGTATACCCCTAATTTTAACTCTGATAGTCAATGCGGTTTATTTGATGAAAGAGACCCTTTTATCTTTCTAGTAAACTTCTTTTATATTATTATTCGCAACTTGTTTTACACAACCCAGCGAAACGAAATGCTTTGCATAGTTAAAATTCATGTGACAAAATGATTGGCGATAGCAAAACGTATACCTGCCTTATTTATAAACGCCTTACAACTGATGGTAGTGATGCTAATTTTAGATATATAATAGAAAGGATAGTCAATTAGCCATTAAATCTGTATGGACTTCCTCGAAAGGACCTACCAATCTGTTTTAATGCGTCATAGTTGTGTTTAATTAAATAAAAGCAAATTAAAAAATTACAGGCACATGAAACTTAACACCAGCATACCTCAGGTTGGTGAACGCAGGGTAGTGCATCGTAAGACACGTACCTAACGTGCGTGACCTACGAGTCGATGCTTTTTTATAGGTGATAGTTACCACTTACCACCAATAGTAGCATAAAAAAAGCTAATGCTAGCTAGTTAATTTAGATACTGTATTAAATGATAATCTGTTCTATCCAGCTGCATCAACTCAACCAATTCAATTGAAATGAAAGGGCAAGAAGCTGTTTCATGGCAGTTGAATTGGGAAATTACCGAGGTTTAAAGGGCTCTTCAAAATCAACAAACCAAAACAATAAGAGCATGGTGACTTCGTGCAAACACAAATGGTTCTTCCAATGGCTCGTTAAGGTGTGAGTTATATGGTTGTGGAGTGGTGGTCTAGTGGGAATGACCCGTCTTTTGATCCTATAAGGTTGTGGGTCTGAATCCGGTCGTACGCCAATGGCACCAAGTTTTATAAAATAAAATAAATAAATAAATAATGCCGGACGATCCACACAGCATCATCTAGCCCCAAGCTAAGCAGAGCTTGTGTTATGGGTACTAGATGACTGATATACATAATACAATATTATATTACATACATAAATATTTTTTTTTATTATACATTGAAAATACCCAGAACACCCGGAATAAATATTTGCAGATCGTACAAACATTTATCCCAAGGCGGGAATCGAACCCGCAACCTCTGCGTCGCAGGTGGACATTCGCCCGCCGCGCCACATCGGTCGTCAAAAAATATAAAAAAAAAATCTAGTTATAGAAAAAATGATGTGCGTAATGCCAGTGCTCTCAAACGGTGAAGAAAAACAACGTGAAGAAACCTGTAAGTATGCAACAGTGGCGATGGGCTCGCAACCAGTCACGTATAGAATACCAGCTACTGCAAAATGTAGGTATATCACATGTAATATTTGGACGTACCTCTAACTATCTCCGTTAAGACATCCTCAAAGAATCTCGAGTAGGTACTTGGTACTAAGAGATCTGAGGATCTACCGTGCCTGGGGATTGCGGTCATTAAACATTTTTTTTTACTTTATTTGGTTCATAGCTGGTTAAGTTGTGTTCACTGACGGGAATGATTGAAACTAAACTCAGCCCGAAACAGTTTTCGCTTAAAAACGGAATCAAAACTTTAAAAACTTTTGGTTGTATACTATTTTTATGACCGTACTCATAATCGTTAAGAAAAATATGGTTGTAATACTATGCACTTAGTTATTATTCTACAAATAAATAGCTGTCTAACCCGATAATTTAATAAGGAGCTCTAGCTAACTTTTAGATACTTGAGGAGGTGGCTTGATCTTTTGAAATAAAATTCAAAATCCGATTCGTATCATGTTCATTGTCATTCATATACTACTATTCATAACTATATTCATTAGGAGTTTCACCTAAATTGGTCCAGTGGTCAAAGTGTCATTGCGCCACAAACATCTAAACTTTTGTATTTATAACATAACTAGGATGGTCATAATCACGTACAGCCTCCGGTGTTGCATAAATCACAATATGATTAGTTATTCATTAGTGTAATAACTTAATAATTTATCTAAACAATGACGATTATAATATCCTAGACGGCTGATGTGAATTTGATGCATACAAGCTTAATATAACAAGGTTATTCTCGAGTCTTATGTAGGTATATAAATAGTTATTCTAAATGACATTAAATTTAAACATCAAAGATATACTAATAAATAGGAACTACAAAACCAAGACAGAAATAACAGAATACAGTACAGTCAGCAACAGGAGTTGATTACATTTTCAGAATAACGAATTCGTTTTTTACCTCAAATTAAAGGTTTTGGCTTATCAATCAGGGTTATTCCCATCTGATCATATGATCAGATTGTGGTTGCATCTGATCAAATAAAAAGTTCCCATCGGATCATTGATCAGATGCAACTGCTTTTTTGAATTAAATTTTGTTATATATTTGTTTACTTAAATAAAAATAAAGAAAATTGTTTCGTTAAAATACTTGGAATATTCATACAAATATAATTCTTTAAGCTCTTCTAATTATTTCACGTTATTCAAAACAAAGCAAAGTTGACGTGTTGGTTTTATTTGCTGTCTTTGTCTATGTCAGGCGTATTTCACTCCAGAGACAAAGACTATTAAAAGTTGGGCTAGAAATTGCGAATGCATTAAAACTTCGCGAAAGTTTACTCTCAGCGGTTTTGCAAACAATAGATTAGATCCACATGCAGTAGTGAAGACCATAGTAGTAAAGCATATATTATACAATGAAATTTATAGTGCACTTTAAGTGTAAGTACTATTACTAAGTGTGTACAGACTAAACGTAATCGTATTTGTGTTCTAATCATTTATAACAGTTATAGGAATCTTTGTCCAGACTGACAGACATAATCAATAAAGTTTTAACCACTGTTTTCTAATGGTCTAGAACATCAAAATAAAAATAATTAGTTTTTAATTAAAAAGGTTCTCACTACTTTTTTAAAAAGTCAAGATCACAAAAGTACGTATTATATATATAATCTGTGTAAAGGCATCGTTATTTTTTATAATATGAGGTGCGAGTTATTTTCTTAGATACTAGAGTTTTCATGTTTTTAAAAACACAACAATTTAGTATTAAGAAATAATATCCTGAAATCAACCTGTGAATTGGTGCACGGTTTACACGACATCACGCGAGAAAAGTCACGCAATTTCACTTGTTTCTTCAATCAACTTTCAATTTCTTAACAAGTAGTTAAGAATACAAAGTTTGTGCGGTGTCAATGTTTGATATCTTTTAAACACTTGTGCTTTTATTTAGCTTTCAGTCAGTATTCTAGTGGTGAGGTTACCTGACGCTTAGTAAACTTGACGCTGTCGCCTTCACAAGTGTAGAGTAGGTTCAAGTGTGTCTGAGGTAGATTCGAATTGCCTCCATTGTAAAGGTTACAACATATTCTCACGGCCAAGTATTGTTAGAATTTTGTGTTTGTGTGTGCTTGTACAGTCACCACCAAAAGCTATTTTTCAGTCAATCATATGGTGCGTTCTTTGAGAACCGCTGATTTTCAGTTTAGAACGATTTTAGACTAGATTGTTAGTTCCATTTTTTACTATGGTACAAAACATATAAATTTATTTATTTATTTAAAAACTTTCGCACGAAACAATGTTGTGCTAGGAGGACTTAATGCTACAAACATTGTCTACCAGTCATCCTGGACGTGTAAAAGGATGGTGTTGCGTGTGATGTTATAATTACTCGAGCAGAAAACTCAATCAATCAATCAATAAATCAATGTGTTGTCTGTCTGTCTATGTGTCTGTCGGTCAAGGCCCTTTTTCTCCAAAACCCTTGTAAGTATTGACTTAAAATGTTTACAAAAATGAAATGTCTTTGAGTTTCTGAGACTCTAAAACAATCTTCTAACTTAATGCATTAAAAAAATTTAGGCAGTGCGAGTGGTTTAAACTGTGCGTTGTTTATAAATATGAATGTCAACAGTCAGTCGAACTCGGTACAAATATTCATATAATTGGTAATATACAGATATTTTTTAAGTCGACAGTACCAAGGTTTTGTGTGAATTTGCTATACACATTCGTTAAATGTCGTTTTGCTAACGACGTGGTTCATTATGAGTTTTAATAAAAAAATAACAAAATGATTTATGCTTGCAAGGTTGCTTTGTGGCAATCGCAATTTATTTGTGTGAGAATTATAATTGATTTTTTATGGCCTAACTTATACTGCTCATGCACCTTTTCTGTAGATTTAATTTGAAATATAATAGTTAGTAATAAATTCTAGCAGTTGGTCATTTATACAAAAATTATACCTACTGCATATTTTATTATTCAAAAGTTATTCAAGATCACACTTGACTGAATGGAAGGAAATATATTATTCTAATTTATGAAATAATAAACATAAAAGCTAATAATAATAATGAATTAATAAATAAGCTAAACAAGCTCTTCAAGCCAGCGTTTTAGATATGTTTTTCATTGGTACTGAACTGAATCAGATGAGCTATCTCTAGATTGCTTGCAACTTTATGAAAAACTAGCAAGACGCGCGTGACTTTGTCTGCGTGAAATTAATTTCATGCAAACTTCAACCCCAGCTACACTCCTTTAGAGGTTGAATTTTGGGAATTCCTCTCTTAGTACCACCTCTCTACATTACACTTCTACGAACCATGAAGTCATCTACGACCAGTAGTTTAGACTGTGCGTTGTCTCTATGTCAGTCGGTCAGACTGGACAAAGATTATACTTAGATATAGGTAATGCTAGTAAAGTAGGTAAATTTAATATATGAGATACAGTCAAGTGTCGAATTATTTTAACTTAAGACGGTGTCAAGGATTTTATGACACGTACCTGTTTGATCATCACCCTGACATAACCATCCTAATGTTTGTGGCATTACAATAAATTAACATGTAAGGACATTCCAAACATCAATGATTTCAAGGTGTTATTATATAAGCATAAAGGTCTTATTGACTGTCTTACTTATTTGAGTAATCATGAACAGCCTGTAGAAGTCTGTAGAAGAAGGTCTATGTCCAGCAGTGCTGGATATAGACCTTCCGCATACATTTCCAGGAAGAATGATCTTGAGCCCTTTCCATCTATCGACTTCCCGCGATAGTAACAATGCCGTCAGTCCATTGGGTAAGAGGACATCCTACGCTTTAATAATAATAATAATAATAATGCTGGACGATCCACACAGCATCATCTAGCCCCAAGCTAAGCAGAGCTTGTGTTATGGGTACTAGATGACTGATATACTTAATACAATATATTATATGTATACATATTTTTTATTATACATAGAAAATACCCAGAACACCTGGAATAAATATTTGCAGATCGTACAAACATTTATCCCAAGGCGGGAATCGAACCCGCAACCTCGGACATTCGCCCGCCGCGCCACATCGGTCGTCAAATCGCTCTGTCTTCCGGTTCGTGGTCGCCATTCGAGAAACTTTATTCTCCAGCGGTTGTCAGTTCTACGAGCTATATGGCCTGCCCATTGCCACTTCAACTTGCAATTTTATTCGTGAAGTTGTATGCTGTAAATCGGATACTTGGTACTTGCAGATCGTACAAACACTTATCCTAAGGCGGGAATTGAACCCGCAACCTCCTGCGTCGCAGGCGGTAATTCGCACGTCGTGCCACATTGGTCGTTAAATTATTTAATTATTTTGATTAAAGTCGTAAAGCTATTTTTTTTTAAAAGTACGATAAATCAAAATTGCTGTTGCAGGTTAGACCAAACTGTCTCACAAAATAAATAAACAAACCAAGCTCTTTGATTACACAAATGATATTCCGATGACCTAATAGAATAAAACGCAATTATTTTACGACTGAGTGCGCATGCACATAACTGGAGCGTAATAAATTCTTGATAGTTAGTCAGCAAGTGTGTGTCACTGGTTTATGATGAAAGAAGAATGATTCCGGCATGGAATTTTACACATTTTACTCACAGTCTCAAATTATTGGTGCAGGGGTTACCGTTCTTACTGACGTGTCCTGTAAAGCATTTTTATAGGTGATGGTTACCACTTAACATCAGGTAGGCCAACTGCTTGTTCCATCAGCAAGTGATATATAAAAAACATTAAACCTTGAAAAACCCCTTTTTTTCAAGACTCGGCGTTCTAAATGCATGGCACTACCCTTATAGGTACTATTATGTATTCACAACAATCAAATATAATATTTTTAGTACTAAAAAGAGAATATATGAAAACCACATCACGTTTCAGATGGCATAGCCACTTGAATCACTATATTAAAGCTAAAGTTATGAAAACTAATATTGTATGACTTTAATGTGATTGACGTCTAAATTAATTGGATATATCATTTAGCACTAGTTTTGAGTAAATACGGGAGCAAAGCCAAATTTGAAATATCCAAACAGAGTTATATAGGTGCTTCGGATTGGCAATTGACCTATTTCAATAATAAATACATCATTGTTAAATCAATTTACAGTACAAAATTAATAGTGTTGGATGTCAAAAGATACATTTTGATATGATTTTAATTAAACTGCCAAGCACCGGTGGTGCTTGGCAGTTTAATTTATTCTAGTGGAAGCGACCCTGTCTTCTGATCTTAAGGTCGTGGGTTCGAATCCGGTCGTGTCGAATCAATGAGTATTTCTAATCGAAAATTTTAATTTTCGCACGGGATTTAGTAAGTATCCCTTATTTTTTTGAAAATATTATACAGTCTATGTCACCCGGGGATTGTGTAGCTTCCCAACGTTGAAAAAAATTTTCAAATCAGTCCAGTACTTTCGGAGCCTATTCAATGCAGACAAGCAAACAATCAAATCTTTTCTTTTATAATATTAGTATAAGCAAATGACAGCTAACTTAATGGTCTTGACTTATACCTATCACTAGATCATATATTATCATCATTTAACATCAGGTGAGATTGCAAACGTTTACCTATAAACTTAAAAAAAAGTTCTGGCTAAGCGAGGTCAGACATGTCTGAATGGAACAATCTAATCCATCCAATCCGAGCCATCTTAGAAATCATGTTATGTAAAAATTATATTATACTAGCTGACCCGACAGACGTTGTCCTGTTTTAAACGATATTCAGTTTATATTGTCCAAAGCGCTAAGGTTAGATTAGAAATAACTTTATATGGTGGTTAAGAATTTTCTTAACTTTTTCTTTGATAAAAATTTACTCCTGACAATAACAAACACAACAATAAAAGAATTAGCAAAATCGGTCCAGACGTTTACACGTGATGGCGTGACCAAGGGAAATAGGGATTCATTTTTATATATAGATTAATAAGTCGGTGGAACTATGTTTAGCTGCTTGAATACAGCTTGCTACACTTACGAGAGAACATTATTAAGTACATAATGTACAAAGTTCATAGCTTAAACATCCGGCGAGCAAAGAGTGCCGGAAGTGGAACTGACCTCATTTCGAGAGTAACTTGTATGCGTATGAGCAAGGTTTAGAATGTTTCATTGTAATTTGGTTTACTAATAAGGTTGGAAATTATAACCAGTTTCAATGTCAATACTTAAATATTTAGCGAGCTTATTTTAAAACATCGTTATTATTATTATTAAATATATATGTAGTAGAATATGATAGAATCAGAAATGACGAAATCCGTTGAAGAACCAAAGCCCGACATAGCTCTCAGAATTAAGTTGAAGTGGCAATGGGCAGACCATATAGCTCGTAAAACCGACAATCGCTGGGGATTAAAGGTCCTCAAATGGCGACCGCGAACCAAAAGACGAAGCGTAGGACGTCTTCCTACCCAATGGACTGACGACATTGTTAGGACCGCGGGAAGTCGATGGATGGAAAGGGCTCAGAATCGTTTTTCGTGGAAACGCAGCTGTGGATGATGAGTTGTTGGTGATAATGATGAGTACATACTAATAAACTCATGTTTCATCCTTAGCTTTGACAGAAGTTTTAAATAGAGTCAAAATACTGTGTAAGTATGGTTTACTGTAAGTATAAAATACCAATTCTACCTAAGTGAACAGCAATTTGACGGCAATTTCTACATAAGTACAGCAAGATAAAGATTGACAGATCACGGAATATTATCACGACAAAATTATCCCGTCTAAACTCAGCTCAACTGATTAAACATGACGAGATGGCAATCATATGTCGCCTCGACAATGGCACCATACATCACCGAATCATTAAGCCAGCTAATGCAATCCTTATTACTTATTACTCAACGTGTTGTTTGGCACGTCTAGGCCGGTTCGCAACCTTGCCGTCGCCCCCTCGCCCCTCGCAACTCCCTCGATTCACTTTCACTCGAGTCGGCTTCGTTCGGCCTTCCTCGGATATCTCCGGTATTTTGACGTTTTAAGAATACCACTTAGTTTTAACCTATTGTTTATAAATAACACATCACTGTAGTTTTTTGGTGGCGGCAGCGTTGTTTAAAAAAAAAATACATTAGTTTAGCAAATGAGGCAGTAAAAAATATTATAATTATGTCTAGCTGACCGGGTGAACTTCGTATCACCAATGTTTTTTTGATATATAAATCATCCCTAAGTCAGAAGGAGGGGGAAGAAAAAATATTCAAATCAGTCCAGCCGATTTTTGAGTTTAAGCGAGACTAAAGGAATTGATTTTAATATAATATATAGAATAGATAAAGATTTATTAACTATAAGATATATGAAAAAAACTGACAGTTTTTTTTCGTAGAGGAGCTCGTTGATGTCTTTTATATGGTAGAACATTTTCGTAGCTCCAAGTTGCAAGCAAAATTTTTTTTAATTTTCATGTAATTTTATAAATAAGTAGGTGTAAACTAATCTTAAAGTTCTGCTCATAAAGATATTATATATCTCACTGTACAGTGATACAGTGTACACTGGTACAGTTTGCGACTAAAGTAGATGAACAATTTAAGATAACCAATTTAGTTGGGTAATCAACCAATTTCTCTAATTTAACAAAGAAATGGCAACTTCAGATTACAAAGCGGATCTGTAAATTAAGAAAAGTCTTGATCAAAAGTGAGCTTGAACTTTCAAGCCAGAATTGTCCATATAATTTTGACGCTTGCCATACCTACCAACTAAACCGAGAAGATATAACTCGTAACTTATAATTGCTTTGTAGCTCTTCAGGTTGTTTATTGCTTTATGGCTTTAATAATTTTACGTCGTGACAACATTTGACTAAATCGAAAACAATTTTGCCGCTAATGTTAAAGGTTACCAAGATAAATGACGTTTTATGATATTTTGAGAATACGGCCACACCGTAACCGGAACCGGAAGACAAAGCTTCGAGCAATTTCACTGAGTATCGCGGGAAGTTTGTGGATCAAAAAGTTTCACTCTGGAGACCTATGAGGATAAGTCCAGAGGTGACCATCCTCAGACTGATGATGAAGTTTCACTGAAAATTTGTTGGGTAGTTGTGTTATTGATTCTCATTTAATTAAGCTACTTGTGTCCGGGGCCCCTGACCTGTAATGATGAGCCACAAAAATTCAAAATGGCGGTGCAAGGACCGGTTCGTGCAAATGGCACGAAATAATACAACCTGCGGAAGAGTTCGTACTAAATGTCACTTGATCACCTTCTTGGATAGGTAAAAACATGTCTCATGTCTATAAATACTAGACTTGGGTGAGCAAACACATAATATTTATATTTTGTTAATCTTCGGTTCGAGATAAATATAAATTTTGAATACATGGTTTGGCTCTAATATTTTTCTAAATGTAACCGGTTTTTGCAATAGTACGATTAACTCTAACTAATAACTAGCACACATTAAATTTGACTAAAACCTTTGTAAATTCAAACATTTAAAGCGAAAAAATAAAATATACGTTGGTCAGGATTAGGACTCTTGTAAGTAGTATAGATTATTATTAGTCGTGCTTTACTCACTATAATAACAATAATAATAATATGCTGGACCATCCACACAGCATCATCTAGCTCCAAGCTAAGCAGAGCTTGTGTTATGGGTACTAGGTGACTGATATACTTAAAACAATAAATTATATACATACATATTTTTTATTATACATAAAAATACCCAGAACACCCGGAATAAATATTTGCAGATCGTACAAACATTTATCCCAAGGCGGGAATCGAACCCGCAACCTTCTGCGTCGCAGGCGGACATTCACCCGCCGCGCCACATCCTTCGTCAACAGTCAGTCAGGGCAACGATTCTTATAATTGGTATAAAGATTAAAATTTATTGAGTAACAACTAAACTGACGAGTGTAATAAGAACTAAAAGTACAAGGGCGTTAACTAAAAGGTTAGTCATTAATTAAAACAAGTTTTCTAAAATATGCATCTGATTTGAATGCTTATAATATTGTAACTCAATAAAATATCGTCGGTGTCTTCGTTTGCGTGAAGTTATTTTTTCATGGGGCCCAATGATGCATCGTCAAATCCAAGTTTCGATTGTGTCAATATCTAAATGGTATTCTTTGAAACTGACATTTCAGACAATAGTCCAGTCAAATTAGACCAAAAAATAAGAGTAAAGTTACATTAATTCCCACCAAGCTGAAAATCAGTATGATTGTTTAAAATATGATTAAAAATAAAATTTGAAAGTTCCCCATCTTTCCCCTGTATGATTTTTTTTTTATTCAAGGTCAAAGGTCAAAAAAATGAGTTTTTCGCGATTTTTACGAAAATGGTAAGTTGCTGTTTACAAGTCAGCTCTGACTTGTAAACAGTGGTACTGCCTAACTTCCTATTCTCTTCCGAGACCTGGGTTGTATACCGCAAGCACATTCGCACACTCGATAGATTTCATCTCAAATAAAAACAAGTTATTATAACTATAAGACTATCAGGTAAAATGAAACCCAGTCCCTTCATTTATACGCCATTGTAACCTTGAGACTTTTTTTTAACTTAAATTTCTTTTATCTTTTCAATCTGCTAATATCCATTATTTTGCAATAGTTTAAAATTTAACAGGATCACAACTGACCCGTGGAAAAGGCCTACTAGGGAAACCACGTTAAAAAAAATGCTAAGTAACTGCCTCATAGGTGGCGTGTGGAAACGAGTGCATATTATGACGATTACAACTTTTACAACTTTTTGAATCGTTATATCCCAAAAACGGTGGCTCGTAGAAAAAAAAGTACTGAAACATTTTTGTAGATAATTTAATGATCTACAATTTTTGTCATGGTATTTTTATGATAAAACATACCATTTTGGTAAAAATCGCAAAAAACTAATTATTTTGACCTTTGACCTTGAATAAAAAAAATTCCATACAGGGGAAAGATGAATTTTATTTATAATCATATTTTAAACAATCATACTGATTTTCAGCTTGGTGGGAATTAATGTAACTTCGAATGTCTAAATTGACCGGGCTACAAGCTCAATTTGGACAATGAAATCCTTGTTTCGATTTCGACTCAGCTCAAAAAAAATTACAATCTACAGATTGCAAACCACGTTGAACTCTTTTAGGGGTTAAATTTCAGAAATGTATTTCTAAATACACTGTCAGTACGCACCAAGACAATAATATCCTGAAATTTTCAAGTTTTCAAGACTAGTAGTTTAAGCGATGCGTTATCTATATGCCAGTATGTGGTTGCTAGACTAGTGAGTCATTAAAATACACCTACATTAATTAAGTATTTCAAGTAACGTGGTTTCCCATAGCATCAACAAACCTGACAATATAATTGAAACAAGCTCGGGGACTTCCAATGACGAGCAACACTCGTCTATATATACAGTCCCAATTTATGTAAACTTGCCAGTTATCAAATTAACGTTTCCCGGGATCCAATTAGTGGGATAACCACGGTTTACTGGAACCCCATTCATTGGATTTGCGCCAATATGAAGGTTGAACCTATTCACTGATTCCCACAGACTTGATAAATGGAAGTTCGAAATAATGAGTTGGTTTGCGACAGAAAACATCATAAAAATGTGAAGTGTTGCTTTTTCAAATACAAATATAGATAAGTGCACGCGGCTTCGCTAGTTTTTAGCAATTTTTATACTAACGTCAACCCTCGTTGCACCCTAGGGTTGGATTTCAGGAATTTTAGCGCGAGCATCACACTCTTAAATGGAAACCAACTCAACAAATTACTGATGAAAATGACAAGTCACTACACAACACTACACGACTTAATCTAGTGACGGAGTTTTTAGGCCGTCCTAAGGCTGGATTGATGGCTATTGGTTTGATGACCGTCAAAGCTATGACCGACAGTTTAACATGTTTTTCATAGATCGGTAGCGCTTAGATATTAATATCTCTGGTGCACGGTCACCCATACAAATTATGGCCGCGCAGAACGTTCAGTCGGAGAATGAAAAAGTAAGCTACGCCATGAAAACTACTCTTTAAAATTTTAATGTAACAAATAAGACAGGGTAATTGAATAGGTACCTATGTATAACCTACCAAATTAAATGAACCTGTTATGCTGTCAAATTATAAGAGCTTTCTCTCTCTCTCTATTACCTCCCATTAATGACGTAAGAGGACCAAGGAAACGCACCAGGAGGTGAGCAGCAGAATCACATGCGGTAACTAATCCACCGGCCCAGCCTGTTATCCAGCTGTGGACTTATTTATTAGGCTGATGACGATGAAGTGACTATAAATATTTTTGAGAATACATTTATTTAAACCTAAACTTACAATATTTACAGACTGCATAGAATGGTACGAATAAAGACAGTTCTACAATAATTTTAAGTTAGCAGACCGTCTGTTTTTTAGTGCCTCCCGGTCCAGAATTCTACAGACAAAGCAACGTGAACCCTCAAATGAAATCTGTAAAGAACATTATCTCTTTAATTTATAACTGGTTGAATATAAGCTAAGTTTTAGAGTTATAGCCGCAAGGAAACTTTTATATCCGCCTTCTCTAAGTTGCTGTCGGCAGGACGCCGCCGCCGTACAATCCTTATAAATCTTTTACCATTTGTGTAGCGTCAGAGAATATTTCTGGTAAGTTGCTCGGGTTACTGGAGCTAAAATCGTTTTACTTGCTAACTTTAATATAAAACAGGTTAGGTTGTTTCATACTGAAGCGTAAGTGACGTGGCATGACGTGGAAATTAGTGCAGAACTTTTGTTTACGCAACACTTATTATTAAATACTGTTGGACTTTTTACACAGCGCCATGAACCCTAATCTAAACAAAGCTTGTGCTGTAAGTAAGAAATAGTTGATAAATAAATAAACATTAATGGATATTTTCACTCAGTGCTATCTAGTTCTGTGTGAAATACTATGCACACCTTGCACTATAAGAACTTAGAACTTCAAACAGCAAAGTTCATTACGCAAAAGTTTCTCTTAGGTGGGAATCGAACCCGCAATCTATAGCTTCGGAGGCAGAGCCAGATGAGCTGTGAAGCAAGACAGAAGTTTCTCTTGCTCATTATCCATGTTTACTGTCTAGAATATAGAAACTTGCAAAAACTGCGGCATGCCATAATCATGTTGTGTGTAAAGGCTTTAACAGCCGGCAATTTAATAACAAAATTATACCTGTGTACAAAGGTAAACTGCTAAAGGTAAGTTTGTCGTTTTACTGGAGGGTAAATGGCGGAAAAAATTACGCTCTATTTTCAGAGTAAAATGAAACGTGAAAAATCAAAATAGGTAATGATGACAGCATAAAATTATACTGTTTCATTATTTTACTAATGTTTATTCTGGGTTGTTTCTCCGCTGTATAAACATTTATAATAACGATGATGGCGGCACTTAGCTTGTTAAATTTATTTGCAGGATCATGAACCCTTTCTATCGCTGGCTTTTGCGTATAAAATATATTCCGTCTTACAGTTTCCAAGTTTTATAATGAGATGGGGCTTTTGAGGAAAGGGATGGAGCGTACATCATTTGTCATCAGCAGTATAAGACTTACAGGTTTATAAAAGTTGTATTTTGTAGCACATGGAAAATTGTGTAATTAATTCAGATATTACTTCCTGATAATGTAGATTAATTCAAATACGTAAATGGCTAAGTTCTAAGTGCCACGGTGAATGTTGTCGCACCAGTTAGTAAACCAGAAATGATTTCTCATAGTTGAACTTAATAGTTCATATCCGTTAGAAAAACTAACTTAGACAGGAAGAAGAAAGATCTTGAGTTATATCAAGGATTTTTTTATTGAATCTATACCTATATAAATAAGAATCTTTGTCCTTTGTACTTACTTAGATACAATAGTACCTATCTATAACGATTTAACTTACATTATGCAATTCCATTCAAAAATAAACGCGAATTACTTTTGTATAGTATATTGTGAACATTTTTAGTGTTTTAGATTCTGTGTAATTCATTCTGAATCATGTTTTCTCATTTAAAATGAAGGAGTTTGAATAGACTAAGCCTATTTATCCATCAGTTATTTTATCAATTAGATCAGATAAATAAAAAACTGTGTCAATTGGCGTATTCTGGCATAACCGCAAAAAACAAGTTTACTTGCCACTGCCATAATGGAGTATACTTTCAATTTTGCGACCAGCTGACCTCGGCTCCACCACGCCTAGCTAGTCACATGCCTTACTGGGTACACACAGAGTCATAATAAGGTAGCCATAATTATGAACTATGAACCAATAGCTGACAAAATGCAAGTTTGTGACACCACGGTAAAATATCACACGGTTTTTTTTTTCAGATATTGTTGTTTTCTATAAAGTATAGTTTTTATTGTTTTTATTGTCATCACATGATGTGTTAGAAAGAACAAAGCACACTAAGATTTTTAGTAGTAGAATTAGATATGAACTTCTTTAGGGCAATAGGTTTCTTTTTTGGTTTTTTAATCGATATTAGCCTATTAATTTAGTATCAAATGATCTATTTCGTATTTAATTTCTTTTACTTGAGTAAGTATAGTTTATAAACTATACTGTACTTAGAGAGAGAATGAGTTCACTAGAGGAACAGTTCTTTAACGATTTTTGCCATAGCAGTGAAGCTCATGTTACTGTCCAGGTTGAACACTTACGTCTCAGAATGAGGCTTGATAACGCCACATAGACATGTATTCGATGGGTATGTTTCGTAAGCTAATGCAATTGCTGCATATAGGTAGCAGCTCAACATCAGGTGGGCCACCAGCACATTGTGCTTCCTTTTCGCTTAGTAAAATGCAATGGCACAAATGAAATCGTTATAGAATAATTCTTAATCCTGGAAAATAAATAAAATCTAGTCACTTTCTTTATTTTAATGTTGGTTTATTAAATGAAAAAGTGACTTGATATATAGGCTAACTTATTACTCTGACCGGTCTGTTCTTGATCTAAACTCGCTTGGAAACCAGCTTCTAATCGAATCACATTGCTCACGCAAGCAATCGTAATAGAATTCCTATTACAATGTTGTGTGGCTACTTCGGCTTTGTTAGTCTAGTTGTTTTGCCAATTACGCACTCGGATTGTATGTCTATTAGATATTATATTGAAAGTTTTAGGGCTACAGATACCTAAATCCAGCGATACCTGTACCAAACTTTATTGAAGCACCGTTTAGATAAGGAAAGTTTTTGGGGTGAGAAAATGCATGCAATAATCGAATGCGAGAATTGTATGATTTTTTTCACGAAACAATATTTCCTATATCCTTTTGATAATCACATAATTTAAGTGAGAAACTTACTGATTGCAACAAATGCATCTTTTTTTTCTGATTAAACGCGATACTTAGTGGTCTAGTGGGAATGACCCCGCCTTCTGATTTTTAGCTTTGGGTTCGAATCCGTCGTGCACCAATGGATTTTTCTATTGAAAAATTTATGCGCGTAATCCCGTAAATAGCTTTAAGCGGACGAAGTTGCGCGCGATTTACTAGTATATTATAGATCACATAAAAAGCATAATCTTTTGTGCGTATAGGCTTATTTCGTTTTACAAAGAATTCTCATCATTTTTTCGTACAAACAAGTAAAACAAAGAAAGCTAAAAGCTTTGTCTCAACAACTCCAAATATAATTCCAGGTCTTTTCAATCAACCTGAAACACAAAACTCATTTTCCTACTTATGGAAAGAACCTCAAAGGACAGACCAAAAATGTGAAATATTTCTTCATGAAACGATTCGCACAAAGCATCATTATTTTAATTTCCTAAGCTCCTCTAAGTAAAATAGGCTGGAGGAAAGTAGAAAGAACAAAGGTTGAAAATAAGAAGGTAAATACAATATCAAACGAAATTTTCTACCTGCTTCTATAAAAACCGGACAAGTGAGAGTCGACTCATACACTGGCGAACCTAGTAAATAGTAACTTTTCTAACATAATAAAATTAGAAGGATTGTAATCAGCACACATACCACCACATCATTGAGTGTGGCTTGTGTGTCGAATATAGAATTGTGTCAAATATAATATGAATATAAACTAAAAACACCTACGACAGAGATAGGCAGATGGCGGTGGCTCGCGGTATTTTTTAATAGGATATCGTTGGCTTCTATTGTGTATACGAAACCCTAAAAACAACTTTTTTAATTACTTGTTATGAATTATTTTCACTCTACTTCTTACTCACTTACACAGTCTAAGTTTTTCTCTTATAAGTTTGGAGCTTATTTTAACTCATTAGTAGGTACCTAATGCAAGTTCCAGTAAATTGGAGTTCATGTTTACCGAAAAGTGCGTAGTCACGTTGTCGGCTCCGATGCTAACCGTGGTCACATTTACAATGAAAACGGATTGCACCTGGTATCGATCTCCCGATTTCATTATGCCAGACAAGTAACTAGGTACGCACCAAACTTGCTAGCTAACACTGAGTTTCATCATTTTGTAAAAACACAAGACAGCCGTTTTTGATCAAAAACAATCACTTTTGCAATGTCATTGGGTATCAATTTTAACCAATGGTTCGCCCTGAAATAATATAAGATTGGATAACCTGGTACTCACTTTCATTTTTTTTGAATTCATAGATTTTAGTATCTGATATTAAAAGTAATCATACTGAAATATTCAACAACTACATTTATTAATAGTCATGCATTGCAGTGCGATTCAGCGTGGCAGGGCAGCCAGTTTGGGGATGCTTCCGATTGGCACTGGTTTTGGGTCCGCTAAGCTATCTCTAGTTCGTTTGCGATGGTCTGTAGATAGCTCAACTGTTTCATATGTATTTTGTACATACCACTTATAAATACTTGTATTAGCTGTTATTTTCTTACTAGTCTTAGCATTTGTATAATAATGTGCATTGACTTAGGCCCGGAACATATATGAATGCGTCCAATGTCATTAAATAAGAAGCAAAGGAATCGCCCACGTAGCACAGGCTTTTGTGGGTTTCTCGATTCGTCACGGGGCCTCCTGTACAGTTACCACCGCAAGTTATTTATTAGCAAAGCGTCATTAAGAAGATACCTAAGTAGTCTAGTCCTAAAAATGATATAGGTCACAAAGATGTGTCCCCTTTGACCTAACCGACCGTTAATGTAACTATTTTATTAGTGATAAATGAAGGCAGGCCCACTGAGTGAATAATGATCCTATGTGACTGATCTCACAGATCAGTTAGTAGTAGCTCTGCCTTCTATGCTGTGGGTTGTGGGTTCGATCCCCACCGAGGACAAATATTTGTGTGATGAACGTAGATGTTTGTTCTCTATCTGGGTCTTACATTGTATTCTAAGAATGTATTATGAAAAAAATATTCGTATCATATTAGTTATCTAGTTCCTATAGCAAAATTTACGCTTAATTTGGGACTGCATAGTGTAAAATGTCCGCAAATATTTATTTTATTTTTAATTTATTTATCCTTTAACTGAAATTTATTAAGAATTTATTCCAGAATGGTATTATTTTATAAACATATATATAAATAGACCACAGCATATAAACAGCAAATATAAATTTAATAATATGTTTAAGTATAGTTAATAGGTACCTAGTATTACATCATTTAGATATAGTTACAGTACTGTTAGTTGAACTAACAATTTAAATAAGTCACCGCTAACCATCTCACCATCCAACAATTTGCGTATTGTTTCATTCTAGACTGCTATTAGCTAGCCAGAGGAAGAGCCCTTGTTTCTACACACAAGCTTGTGCTTAGTTAGAGCAAGGAACTCATCATAATGACTGACAATGGAAGTCTAAAATAACGAAGCATTGTAAATGTAAACTTTAATTTAAAGGATTATTTACGGACTTATATTAAAATTGTATTGTTACATTGTAAGAAGACTAAGCAATAAATATTTTTTATCTTTATCTTAAATATGTATGTTAATAAATATTCAGTGGTTAAACAGTGAACAAAATAAAATAATGTTATGAACTCATCAACGTTTAAAATTTGAATATCTACAAACTGTTTACATAATAAGCCTTGTCTAGCTAGTTTTTTTTTCGATCTATGGCCCAGTCGTTACATCTGTTTGATGTTTCGTTACGCTTTTTGTTACGATACCGACGGGCTTTTCCAGTCGACTGTACAACAGTCACTGGCTAATGGGAAGCGCTTGACAATGAACGAGGAAATTCCGGTGAGCGCCACCTGCCTCTTGTCCAATTATTTTCGCAAATCTCTGCTGCCGGTGTTGTTCATTTGAACTCTCGAGTACACAAGAAATACGTCTCTTATTTTGTTGAATAAAAACGCTATCTTATTTTTAAATACGAATGACAGTCCACCTTGACAGAATTTAACTTAGTTGACTTTAGTCCTTTTTTTTGTGGCATCTGTCCGTCTTGCGGACAATTTTGCCAATGTCAAGTGGGTTGAATAAATTCTTTTTAGTCAAGTCGAGTCGGTAAAAAAAGTAAAGTCAGCCGTCATCGGTTTTGAAGAAAAAGATGGCGTTTTTCTTCAAGACATTTTCGTTCAAATCAGGATGCCTCATAACACACTTTCATTTCAATTGTTCACACTTGTGCTAAGACCTCAAGTAATGAATAAAATACCACCAAAATTACCCATCAGAACTTAAAATAATACTAGAAAAACAATTAAAATGAAAATACAATGTTGCTTTCAAAGATGACAGAAAACGAATCCCGACTTTAGTCATTTTTCTATGCTAAATACTATTTAATAAAAACACTTGACATTGGTAAAATTATGTCAATGACGGACAGGTGCCATAGAGAACAAAATAA
Source organism: Electrophaes corylata (assembly GCA_947095575.1). Lineage (NCBI taxonomy): Eukaryota > Metazoa > Arthropoda > Insecta > Lepidoptera > Geometridae > Electrophaes > Electrophaes corylata. The sequence continues at coordinate 8,183,964 of OX352703.1, forward strand.
CAAGAAGAGGCTAGCTTAGTATGACAAAAGCTGTAAAGAACTAAAGTGGTGTAAGAAACTAAATTGCATTATACTTGAGCAGAAGCATATTTCAGAACAAACTCGAACCAACGCGCACTTTTAGTTTTAAAACACTCTGTAGAAGTTTTTAACTTAATTAGGCGTTTGCACCTTAAGGGGATAAACTTTGAAAAAGCTCGACAATATAGAGCTTAGCTTCAACCCATCAAATTAAGGTACCAGTATAGTAAAAAACTATCTACTAAGACCCTCAGTGGAACTACGGGAAAGATCGCGGAAAGACAGTGAGTGGAAAATGCACAAAATCTATGAAAGAGGCTTATTTATCCATTAGTAAACTTCTATTCGGTGATGACAATGATGATGATCATAGGATTTGGATAGCCATCACAGCATTCAAATTCGTGTTTAGGGTTCCGTACTCAAAGGGTAAAACGGGACCCTATTACTAAGACTCTGATGTCTGTCTGTCCGTCTGTCACCAGGCTGTATCTCATTAACCGTGATAGTGAGAGAGTTGAGAGTTGCCGCTATAACAACAAATACTAAAGAAACAGAATAAAATAAATATTTAAGGGCTCTAAGCGTAGTTTTTTTTTGTGCGTGTATAGATAATGAATTAATGATAATGGAACCCTTCGTGCGCGAGTCCATCTCGCACTTGGCTGAATTTTATTTATTCGTAATCAATATACAAGCAATGTAATTTGGTAAACAGAAATAGTTTGCGAAAATTTAGAGTTATAATCATCTACACTAAGTTGTTGGACTTATGTTATAGCTGCTGTTTACCTTCCAGGAAAATTACAATTAATTCTACAGCCACTTATAACAAGGTAGTTATAAAATACATGCATAAATAATACAGTTTTAAAATAAGAATGAATTCACAATTGTATAATTTTCGGGTTTTGTTGTTGTTTTACCTACTCGTAAATGTGTGTGTACTTGTGTTTTTCATTTTTATTTACCTACTCGTATGTGTTCTGACTCTGTGTGTTTCTCAGCTGAGTTGGTAGTAACTCTGCCTTCTGCGCTGTATAGGTTGTGAGTTCAATCCCCACCAAGAACAAAGATTTGTGTGATGAATACAGATCAGTGCCTGGTGTTATATTCTACTCGTGTTCTATGTATGTATTTTAGTAGTCTATGAGATATCTGATTCCCATAGTACAAGCTTTGCTTAGTTTGGGCTAAACGCTGTGTCATACACTCAGTATTTTATTTGTTATATTTTTAGTTGTGGTTTCAGCAACATTTGTAGGTACGTTTGTCTATGGCATTCCATTTATCTTTACTCTGAGCACATTACGAACGTGACACAAAAGTTGTGGCACAAAGGGTAAGATTTCCGAGAACAATTTCCTCAGAGATTTTTAGGACATTCCATTTAGAGTAGAGACAGGTATTTTTATCAGTGTCTCGGTATCAACGCGAAAAATGACACTGTTATCACGCAAATGTTTTAGTGTTTCCAAATCTTATGAAGAGCCTTTTCTTTTGACCATCTGGATTTACGACACGTCCGAAAGATTTCACGTTCGTCATCAATCAAAAAAATAATATTATACTTTGGTCATGACTGACGAAACAAAACATGCTATAGCATTAGGACAGAATCACATGAGAACTAACCCTTTATATAATATATCGTAAATAAATAAATAATAAATATTTATGGACATTTTAGCACATCATCATCTATCCCCAAATTAAGCATAGCTTGTACTATGGGAACCAGATGACTAATAAAATACTAAAATACTTTTTTTTTAATACATACCTATTTAGAATACGATATAATACCCAGACACAGAACAAATTTTTGTTCGGGATCAAACCAACCACCTGCAGTGCAAAAGGCAGGGGCTGCTACGAACTGAGCTGTGATGGCTATCACAGTAGTGTTCTGTAGTAATTATGATACTCATAAGAATCTGTTAAAAAAGAGTTTAGAAGAAAATCACATAAGTTCTATTTGCATTTCAAAATTGTCTCAAAGTAGGCTAATGTAGGACGAGGTAAACTAATTAAACCACTGAATATTTTGGTCACACTCTGTTATACCAAGTTAGTTTCGCATTCCTAAGCAGACATTACTTAACTGTTCTCAAGATGACTCAGTCGACCTTCCTCCGTATTCTGACGTAGTTTATTAACTTGCTATAATTTTAATACGTGACGATATTAGCTTTTACAGACATGATATCATGGTTCATGTCGTTGAACTGCCCTCTGCTAGTTCAGAGGGTAGATTGAAAAGCCTTAACCCGCGACTTTGCTTGCATAGTATCTAATCTATTGAAAGTCTAATTCAAAAGGCAATTATTCCATGAAATCAAAGTCACTTAGAATAGTTTTATAACTAGGTGAATCTAAATGGCAGTTCTTCTCCATAAAGCCCAGAAGGACAGCCGGTCTACTCTTGATTACTCTTGAAAACGACAACGACTTGAAGCTTCAAACTAAAATCTATCTATACGTATTATAAGAATCTTTGCCTGACTGGCTGTCTGACATAAAGACAACGCACAGCCGCTGGTCGTAGAGATTTTCAAGATATATTTTTCTTGATGTGTAGAAGTGTACTAAGAGAGGAATTCCTGAAATGTAACCCCAAAATGGTCTTTGGTCTATGGTGATATTTTGCTATCAATAACGAAACCAAGTAACCATGACTTTGCAAAGTAAAAGGAAAATTACGTAATTATGGGTACTGGAGCTCTTTGTAAAAAAGTACTTCCATTGTACTTATTTCTAGCATGATCGTATTTATGTAATAATATTGATACCCCAACCTGATGAGTAAGGGTGGCTAGGGGAAGATAAAAGGCTATAAACAAGATACAAGAAGAGCTTTTACGATCACCATGGTAACGATCAGATCCTTGAGTTCCTGAATAAATTATTTTATCCGGTTTATATCCTTTTATCCTCCTCTAACCAATTTAGCTCATCAGGCTATGTTTCGATTTGAGAAGTAAGTATGTCTAGGTGCCACAAAAGGAAGTGAACGGGCTCCAAGTAAAATATTTATTAGATGGAAGAGGTAACATCAGATGAGCCATCGGGGGTATTCGTACTCTTTTAACATAAAAAATTGTAGCTCGTGCAGGTATGTATACACTCTTAGCTTACTTGGGACGGACTACTGAATGCTGTCCACCCCAAGATGTAAGATGAGCATACCCGCTGCCGACTGATGAGTCGTCAAGTTAGGTATGCTCATTTCTTTCATCACCCATTTGCTCCAAGCGACCTCAAGTATCTGGCTGGTGGTGATCTTCCCAATAATATTTACTAGCAAGCTGCAAATCGGAAACTTATCGATGTCGAATAGAACTGGAATTTCAATATTGTCTCGATCCATCGTCGAGTGATGGTTGAAGCGGAAAGCACAAGTACGACGTTTACACATATTGAATCGAAGCAGTCTTGTAGAAACAGAACGAAATACGTTTTTAATATCGCACAAACCACTTGCATGAGTTCTGTGAAATACTAGTGTAATGAACATTGCAAAATAATAAATTGTTTATTGCAGAATGAAATTTCTGCAGCTTGCAGTAATTTTGCAATTGAGAAAAGATTTCGGAATTGAAAAGAAACTTGTTTATACGACTTTTTTACATTTAGTCATCTAAACAGTTGCTATGTGGACGATGCAATTTCTCTTTCATGGTCTACTGTAACGAAGAAAAGTACCAACTCTCAAAACCCCTCATAACTCACACGAGGTTATCAGAACAAGGTGACCTGAGCAACGAGTGAAATGACCACAAAGATAAACATTATCCGTGTGATAGCAACTTTTTCTGGTAGTACTTTTACGTACAAATCCCATTTGGAACCTTTTTGCCCGATTGATATACGGACAACGCCACCGCGCCGCAGCGTACGAACATTTTAAATACGTGCATGATTCATGAAGCTTAGCCGTGTGCAATGGACTGGCAGTGCGTGGGTTGCGACACTGCGATACGACAAGTCGCGCCTGTGCGGCGCCCGATTTGTTCGCGAGCCTTGAATTTCTAAAAGTTGCGGCCTTTATACTGTAGCAACAGTACCCTACATATTAGCTATAGGAACTGTTATAGATTGGTTCCGTGTCTCAGTTTTCGATTAACGGCTGTCATCCTTTATCCCATAAGCGCGATGATTTTGTACCACCCAATAATAATAATAAATAATGCCGGTATTACACACAACGCTATTTAGCCTCATACTAAGCAAAGCTTGTACTATGGGAACCAGATTACTAATAGAATACTCACTACTTTTTTTGTAAATATATAAGTAGAGTACAATATAACACCCAGACAAAGAATAAACATCAATCTTCATCACTCCAATGCTTGTTCACGGTGGAGATCAAACCCACAACCTACACCGCAGAAGCTACTACCAACTGAGCTGTGAGGCCAATGTGACTAGTGTTTTATTTTATTTACTTAATTGAAAAGACAAGATTTTCCATCAAATATGACAGACATAAACAAATAACTAAACTTTGAATAATAATAGCTTTTAATTCATTCTAAGTAAATAAAAAAGAAAAAGATATCTAGCTAGTTAGAGTGACTTCTAGTTCAGGGCGCGCCGTCGCGGTGAGACACCTCTCCTCTCTTTTGCATAGTTTTATGTCACCTTTGTTCTAGCCCAGTTTAAAACAATAAAACTAAACTCATATATCAGACGATCAAAATGTGCGTGTCTCCCTGACCAAAAAAAAGGAAATAGAACAGCTGATTAGTATCGCATCGTTCACAACCGTAAAGCGCACGCAAATCGGTGTTCTAGAATCTAGAGTAGAAATTTGCGTGCTCCTAATCACTGTATCACTACATAATAAAGCAAATTTCCCTTACATTGTTACGTTCTTACATATTCATTTGGTTTATTCAATAAATATAAAGCAGTTCTCTTACGTATGACAGCCGTTACAGCTCAGTTTGTAGTAGCCCTGCCTTCTGCGCTGTAGGTGTTGGGTTCGATCCCCACCGAGAACAAACATTTGTGTGAAGAACTTAGATGTTGGTTTTGTCTCTGGGTGTTATATTGTATTCTAAGTATGCATTTACAAAAAAAAAGTAAATAAGTATTTTATCAGTCATCTGATTCCCATAGTACAAGGTTTGCTTTTTTTTATGTGACTTGCTGATGGAACAAGCATATGGCCCACCTGATGTTAAGTGGTTACCATTACCTAAAACAAAGCAACAAAGCACAGGTCAGGCTCGTTAACGTGCCCTACGATGCATTACTTTGCGTCCATCAACCTGAGGCACACAGGTGTTAAGCCTCGTGTGCCTGTAATTACACCGCCACCCACACCTTTCAAACCGGAACACAGCAAGCTATTTGGCGGCAGAAATACGCATGGTGTTAGAACTTAAGATGGTGTTAGAACTTAAGATGGTGTTAGAACTTCCCTGGACGAGTCTTTCACTAAGAGCTCTACTACTACTATTGCTAATTTGGTTGGGTAAAAATTTCCTCAAATATTATATTTATTTATTGATATATCATCCGTAAAGCTCAAACTATTATATTTATAACTAATCTTATTTTCAATAATATTATTGTAATAATAATATCTTTTCACTATGTTTGCAATCTAACATACCGCACAGTTAGAAGAGCAAAATTTAAGATGAAATTGGTTATATTCTTCCCCTCCGTATGTTTTAAAAAATATGTTGAGACTTCGCACCATTTTGATGATAATCCAACATGATTTAACCCATCATGCCACGTGTGCATTCCACCGCAGCAGAATTCCTGGCCTGTGGGACTCTCCCGCCGCCGCCGGACAATCCGTTAAAAATGTAAACTACCCGCTCTAATTGCTTCATTCCCCATTTGCATAATTGTACAACGCTGTGTGCTCATGCCAAAAGCCCTGTCGAAAATTATTTGCTTTGATATTAGCAAGTAAAATTTATTCAATTTATAAACATTTGCACAAGTGTTGAGCTCGGTATTCTTTATGTTTTTTTGTTAAATACACAAAAGTTTCAAATAAAGGCGAGCCCCTAAAAGAACTTTCTTCCAGCAAACTTTCAAGGCTAAAGAGATTAAAAAAGTAATGAATAAAAGTACCCTATAATATAAGTATATACACCGAGCAAGACAAATTACCGAACAACTCAAAAGACAAACACTACAATAAGCCGATGCAAATATGGACACAAGAACAAAATCGACATGGAATAGGCATTTGGCATAATCACTTTTATGCTTAATTAAATACCTATATCATGAGAATCTTTATCCTGACTGACTGATTAACTGACATATAGACAAAGTAAAGCCTAAACCACTGGTATTCAGGGTATATTCGTCTTGGTGTATAAAGGCGTAATACTAAGAAAGGAATTCCCGAAATTCAACCCCTTATTGAATACAGCGAGGGTTAAAGTTTATAAAAAAATAAATTTACGCGGAAGAAGCCGCGCGCGTTTTGCTATATTTTTATCTAACGTGACCTTGACGTTAAGATGAGATGATTAGCTGGGCTTCTAAGCTTAGCTGCATCCAAGGCTGTACCACTTGTGCTGGCTGCTACTGAACGTGTCATAATGCAAATATCACAATAAGGGCGGGTTTATACGGCGCGAAAGCTTTCGCGCGGCGGCCGGTTGAAAGATCTTTACCGAAAATCGTCTCTATATTCTAAATAATAACGTTCAAATTCCTGTCAAGCAGCCAACCGCGTGGTCACTACGCGGTTGACACAAGTAAAATGAAGACATTTTAACCCCTTTTTTCAAGTTAGGGGTCCACGGGGTCCAATTTTGAAAATAATAAAAATGATCTTAGTTTGACTATAAAATTCTCGGAACATGATTTTAACCATAACTTGAGTATCCCCTACACTCTTTGCTAGGGATCAACTTGAACTTTAGTATGCAGTGTTTGAATCGTTTTCAATGAATTACGATCAAGTTAAAATAAATATAATGGATTAAATTATAATAGAATACTGCAAAATGTGGATATGTACCAAATGTACTATCTGGACATACTTCTGACTACCCTTTTAGACTTCCTCGAAGAATCTTGAGTAGGTACTTGGTACTAAGAGATTGGAGGGGATATCTACCGTGCTTGGGGAATAAAGTCATAAAACTATTTCTTTCTTAAATATAAAAAGAAAGGCTCAACTTTACAGTATAAGAAGGTAGACTATGACCTGATCATTGAGTTGCAACTAAGATGCAAGAGGATGACTGTGGAAGGCTATGTACAAAATAACGATCTCTATAGGGATTCGGGACATTAACATAGAGAGTTTGTCCATGATGCCACTAAACAATATACGGAATCTTCATCACCATAATGATGTCGAGGCTAATCAACTCTTTGATAATCAAGTTCTTACTAACTAAAAAAAATTTAATGTTAAAAAGTACAATTAATAACAAACTATCGCAACGTAAGACAAAAAAAATAAATTTATTTAACCTTGGGGTCCCTGGGACCAACAAATTATTAAAGGTTAAGTAAGTCAAAATCATCAAAATGATGCTGTCAGTGAATGATACTGTGGGTAATATTAAATAAGATCATATCTGCTTTTTTCAAACTTTATAGAACCCAACATCATCATCATCACCACTGCTGATCTGGCCCACGTAGGTCTTTACTATTACGCTTTCAGGAAGAACTAATTTAACTTTTGCGCCAACTTCCCGCAACCCCAATGTCGTTGGCCCACTGGATTTTGTGCATTATCTTTCAGTTCATGGTCGTCATTTGAGAATCATTTATTGCTCTGTGGTTCTACGAGATAAATACCCATTGCTACTTTAACTTGCTGATTCTGAAAGCTATGTTGGTGATCTTGGTTCTTCTACGGATTTCATAATTCTTGATTCCATCGCGTAGGAAAATTTACATATATTATCATAACATAACTTTCTTTTCTAAGTGAGTGATATTTCAATAGTTCACATTTTATGGAGCTGAGCTTCTATTATAAGAGAGATAGATCAAATTATCCACGGTTTTCAGGTTGAGTGTATCTCAATCACAATACTGCCTGTGGTTTGGTAACCTATAGTGTGAAATGCTTGACAAAAGGGAGGAATATTCAGCCAAACTATTCTTTCAAATCATATTATATTTATAAAATATTTTAAACCTCAAAAACTGAGATTCATTTGCAAAAGAAGAAATAAAGTGGTGATCAGCTGTTTAATATATTTTGAACCTCAAAAAACTGAGATTGACTTACAAAATAAGATATAAAGTGGTGATCAGCTGTTGTTACGCCATTCGAGCTAATTTAAGTACGTTCGATTTTAGGTCCTTATTTTTATGTTAGCTAAGTAAAAAATCTGCGAGGTTGACGACAAGAAACCATACATTAGTAAGCTCGCCAATGGTATTTTCAGAGTGGTTGTATGAGTGTGGCTCCCCTCTATCAGCCGTAAGAGGCAGAAATAAGACAGCACAAAAAATATCAAAAATGCAGTTTGGGTTGAAATACTAGAAAAAGAATTCAACGCGGATCTAGTCTACAGACGGTAGCTTTATCAACGGTATATGTGGATAATCTTTACCAAATATAAGAATTTTTGTCCTGACCTAATAGACAACGCACAGCCTAAACCGTAATGTAAACTGGTCGTAGAAACTTAACATTTTCAGGGTATATTTGTCTTGGTACATAGAGGGGTATCAAAGGCAAGGCCCTTACACTCAAACCGTATAATTAAAACATAAAATAAATCATTAAATAAAATAAAAATAAAATTTCAGTGCCGGATATTTAAACCATCAACCTGGATGTTATTCTGCATTAAAATCTCGCATAAATAAAATGTATTACGATCTTTTTTGAAATCACCAATGAAATCATTGTTCATTTGTTCGGGTAAGATTTTTCTATGCTTGCGGCCACCGTGATTTCAACTCAATTTACTAGACGAAAACGTTGAAATTCCCTGATACCGAGCCAACCGCGCGGCGGCCGCGCGGCCGCCGCGCGGTTGAGAACATCAATATCGAATACCGTCTTTATATTCTAGAAAGCAACGTTCAAATTCCTGCCAAGCGGCCAACCGCGCGGCCGCCGCGCGGCCGCCGCGCGAAAGCTTTCGCGCCGTCTAAACGCGCCGTAACTGCCATCCTACGAAGGTTTGTTTTTAAAGTGAAGACTTGAATTCAAACACTTCAGCACTGTTTATTATAGTAATAAATATACTCCGTGCAAACGAGGAAGCACTAAGATTGCTATTATGTAAAACTCTAGGTACGAATAAGTATTCAAAAAACTCTCGCATTAACCTTCTATGTTTATTGTTACATGTTTCGAAACGTAGCTATTCGTATAAAAGATGTTCGGTAGTCTTGCAAAACTTTTAATTGCCCTGTCATATTGAATAACATAATTATGCAGCAGACAAATTGTTTTAGGGCTCCTAAATCAAAGAGAAAGCGAGCGGTCAGGTTAGAAAGTATTCGGTTAGAACTATTGATATTTGCATTAGAAATCTGTGAAACACAAGTGATACTTTCTCACACGGAGATGTATCGCGTCACTAAGCACAGCTATTTTTTAATTCTTACTTAGTAAATAATGCTATTGTGCTACAGACTATAATCAAATGAATGTGGTGTGGTGTAGACAGATCAAATATTTCGTCACAAATTTTGCAAGTTTCGTCTACGTCGAGTTTCTTTTTATAACTAACTAAAAAACTAAGGGTGGTTTTGTAGCATCTTTGAAGAGAGTAGGTACGAACGAAAACGACTAACTTTACGTTATAACGAAAACTCGAAAACTTAACGTTACGAAAATTAAGTATTCTCGTTGTATTGTTGCCACATTCATTTATTTTAGTAAATTGACCTCAAAACCTTATCGACTTGGACTTGACTAAAATAAATTCCACTAATGTTTATCTCAGCCAACTTTATCCAGCGGATTGATGACCCGAGGGGACAAAACAAACAAAAGATTGAAGAGAGTTGAGTTGTGCAAGAACGACCGAACCGCATTTGAATTTTTATTCTAACAGTTGTTTCTGTGGTTTATTACTGCTATTTAAAATTCATCTCTCGTTTAATCCGTTTTCAACTTTGCTAAAAGTTTTATTGAAGAAAGTATTTGTATTGTTCAAAACTTCAAGGGTCTCGAGTTTGTAATTTTATAACCACTTAATGACTTTTGTGTTACGTTAGGCAGTAGAAAACAGGACAAAGCTGATGCAAAATAAATGTTTTTGTCAGTAAAAAACCCAAACCTAAAGTATGACTTTACTCGAACGGCAAATTTGCAAGACGCATATTACAAAAAATGTTGCCAACTCAAGCTTATGCAGCTAATATTTAGAGGTTGTTCCAGATATAAGTCTAAATAATGATACCACCAAGACATCCTTTTTGGAATTAAAAATGTAGACTGCACTGTCTTCTTGAAATTAATGAGCTCTTCTTTCAAGTGGCGTTTATTGCCTTATCTCAAGCTGAGTCCAAGCCCTGAGGAAAAAAGACATCCCATGTATTTGAACCTTGGCAAGATATTTTGGACAAAAGCCAATGTCATTGCGTGAAGCTAAGGCTATAGAAAAAACAGAAATGTTAAAAAACGTGGTTTTTCTGCTGAGTTTATTTTAATTGAGAAATAGAAACAAAAAGATACCTTTGTGTTGTTCTTACGTAAGCATTTTTATTACTTAAGTACTTAATGTAGGCTTCAGTTGTTTGAAATTTCATTTATTTAAACAAAACAAAGATTGTTTTTTGTTAAAAAAAACGTTTTGCATGTGGTTTTGTTTAGAACACTTGATAATGTTATGTTAATTTTACAAAGTAATAAACTCTTTAATGAGTTTTTTAACGCTGCTGCTGTTGCGGTATTTTCATACCCTATTTGCCATCGAGGTACATATTATAACGTTGTAATTCATCGCTAAGTATTTAAGCGTATTTCTTGTTACTTATGATAGTATGATTATTATTATGATATTGGTTTACGAATTTCTTTTAGGTATATATAGTTATATTATATTAGGTTAGGTGAGGTTGTTAGGGTGGTTTATTATATTTAGGTAGTAATATTATTAGGTTGTTGAAGATTTTCACAACTTTTGACAATCTTGGAAACATCAATTAGATTTTTGCTTTGAAACCGAAAGTAGGTACCAAAGTAACGTAGCAATCTCATTATATATATAAACACTACTATATAATGCTACTGCTGTTGGAACAAGCATATGCTCCACCGGATGTTAAGTGGTAACCATCACCTATTACAAAGCATTGCCTTGTAGGTCACGCACGTTAGGTACGTGCCCTACGATGCATTATCCCGCGTCCACCAACCTGAAGCATAGCTCTAATACTACAAAAATATTTTTTCATTAATATATTAATTTAATCATCTTTGGCCCCATTTCACTTTATTTTCAGAAATATATCACTTTCCAGTGTAGATAGGTAGGTGAATAGGTACTTCTGCAATCGACTCATTGGCTAATGTATGCGTAAAGTAATTAATCATATTCCGCTCACACTCTGGTTCCAGTACTATTCACTAACTGAAAGTAGCCCACGTAACAAAGGAACGGTACCTGATACGTGATGAGAAATATGATGTGCATGTGGTGTAGCCTATTTATGACTAGACTGGACCGAATCCGACGACCAAAGACTAGTCTCGAATCTTGTGGAATCATGCAAAACTGTCATCCAACTTTTCTTGATGGATTGTATATTTTTTCTGTATGAGACATTTGTGTATCGATAACCGTTACTGGTTTACGTTTAGGTAAGCGTATTGTAGGAACATCCTCTGGCTAAGTGAGGTGATGATCTACGACATTGAGCTGGCAGACACTGGATGAGAAGGGTCGAAGAGGCAGCGGCGCATCTTGGGAGAGATCTATGTCTAGCATTGAACTAATGTAGATTGATGATGAAGTTCATCACAATATATAATCATACTTATCTACACTAATAATAATATTATAAAGAGGAAAGCTTTGTATTTTTGTATTTTTGTATTTTTGTATGTTATGAATAAACTCAAAAAGTACTGGACCGATTTTAATAATTCTTTTTTCATTAGAAAGCTACATTATCACTGAGTAACATAGGTTATATTTTATTTTGGAAAAAAATAGCGTTCCGTAAAATATTTGGGTTTTTCAGACACAAGGTGTAAAAAATCAACCAGAAAAGTTACTTATTTTGCGTACGCTGCCTAAACTATAAAAGATAGAACCATAAAATGTTCTACATAATTGTAGATCTTATAAATATCTACAAAAAAGTCAGCGACACACTATACCTATCTATGTCGAGTGAGGCACAACAACCATTTTTTTATTTAAAAATCTTCAATTTTTTTTGGACTACATTTAAACGCATTTATTTTACTCATACTATTAATCCTTATCAAAATAAATTATTTTATCACTAAGTACAGTTCATGTAGATAATATTTGGTCTTTGAATGATTAGAATTGGACGTTTGGTTTTGAAGTTATGGCGAAGTTAAAATATTACGATTTCTGCTGCACGGCCCGTTGCGAAGTGAGCGTCACCAAGTTGGGAGTGCGCGTGCAGGGGAGTAGTTTAGATCTATGAGTTAGGTACCAGCGCGGCTCCGACGCGAGGTCGGCTCCCTACGCAGGTGTTTTATAAAAAGGACATTAATTCATAATGTAATATAGTTTTATGACAAAATCTATACATCTACACTAATATTATAAAGAGGAAAGCTTTGTATTTTTGTATTTTTGTATTTTTGTATTTTTGTATTTTTGTATTTTTGTATTTTTGTATTTTTGTATGTTATGAATAAACTCAAAAAGTACTGGACCGATTTTAATAATTCTTTTTTCATTAGAAAGCTACATTATCACTGAGTAACATAGGTTATATTTTATTTTGGAAAAAAATAGCGTTCCGTAAAATATTTGGGTTTTTCAGACACAAGGTGTAAAAAATCAACCAGAAAAGTTACTTATTTTGCGTACGCTGCCTAAACTATAAAAGATAGAACCATAAAATGTTCTACATAATTGTAGATCTTATAAATATCTACAAAAAAGTCAGCGACACACTATACCTATCTATGTCGAGTGAGGCACAACAACCATTTTTTTATTTAAAAATCTTCAATTTTTTTTGGACTACATTTAAACGCATTTATTTTACTCATACTATTAATCCTTATCAAAATAAATTATTTTATCACTAAGTACAGTTCATGTAGATAATATTTGGTCTTTGAATGATTAGAATTGGACGTTTGGTTTTGAAGTTATGGCGAAGTTAAAATATTACGATTTCTGCTGCACGGCCCGTTGCGAAGTGAGCGTCACCAAGTTGGGAGTGCGCGTGCAGGGGAGTAGTTTAGATCTATGAGTTAGGTACCAGCGCGGCTCCGACGCGAGGTCGGCTCCCTACGCAGGTGTTTTATAAAAAGGACATTAATTCATAATGTAATATAGTTTTATGACAAAATCTATACAAATAAATAAAATTGAAGTGTCTGTTTGTAATATTAAAATAACGCTTTTTACTACATGCATAGGAATGTATATACGATACATATACCAAAATAGCATTTTTTTAAATTTTTGTCTGTCTGTCTGTCTGTTTGTTCTCTGGATGTTCGTGTAATCTCTGGAACGGCTGGACCGATTTCGACGGGACTTTCACTGGCAGATAGCTAATGTAACAAGGAGTAACTTAGGCTACTTTTTATCCCGAAAAAATAACGGGAACTGATATAAACTGCCACGCTGGCGAAACTGCGAACGGCCGCTATTTTATGCCGTATTAACGCCATCTGTTGGTGACATCGAGTACTACTTCAGTTAAGTTTTGTAAGTAAACATGTTTACCGCCCAACGAAGTGGGCACCGGTCAGCTAGTAATATTATAAAGAGGAAAACTTTGTTTGTTTGTATTGAATAGGCTCCGAAACTACTGGACCGATTTGAATAATTCTTTCACCGTTGGAAAGCTACACTATCTCCGGGTGACATAGGCTATATTACATTTTCAAAAAAATTAAGGATCCTTACTAAAGACCGTGCGAAGCCAAGACGGACCGCTAGTATAATATATTATTGAAAGAGATATCCAGATTACTTCTTGACCGTGAATTAAATAATAACCTTCATAATACCACAGATTAGATAATACTCAAGAGCAATAAACTAATAAATAATAAATAAATAATGCTGGACGATTCACACAGCATCATCTAACCCCAAGCTAAGCAGAGCTTGTGTTATGGGTACTAGATGACTGATATACTTAATACAATATTACATTACATACATAGATATTTTTTATTATACATAGAAAATACCCAGAACACCCGGAATAAATATTTGCAGATCGTACAAACATTTATCCCAAGGCGGGAATCGAACCCGCAACCTCTGCGTCGCAGGCGGACATTCGCCCGCCGCGCCACATCGGCCGTCAAACTTATTATTATGTATACGGGACTAACTTTGACTTAAGCTATTTTCTACAAACCTAATCTCAAATCGGTTAAACTGTCAGACACTCATAGAAAATACGACCTAACTGCCAACCTTCTTTTATTAGGTGCAAAAATTTTCTCCTATTAAATTTCTACTCAATTGACACTAAGTAAGTATATATCTTTGGTGCATGAATCTTAGCAAAGTGAACTATTTAGGTACTCGTAGCTTTCCACATTGCTAGCTCCCGTGGTTCGTCAGGTGAAAACATGGTTCTGCTTATTTGGCCACGTACACTGCAATACGGAGAACATTGATAGAGTAAACTCAACAAATTGAGCTATGTATACGCTAGGGATGACGGTTAACCATGTCGAGAGCAATTTTGCAAACGCTGCGAAATGAAAATCCCCGTGTCGGATGTTAAGCGTTGAAAGGGTAAAATGCAGTGAAGTTTGAAACTGTTTAAAGCGATACGCTATCCCTTTTTGTTTAAGAATTAGGGTTATATAGTTTTGACAACCGGCTCAGCTCGGTTCGTAGTAGCCCTGCCTTCTGCGTTGTAGGTGGTGGGTTGAATCCCCACCTAGAACAAACACTTGTGTGATGAGAATAGATGTTTGTTCTGTGTCTGGGTGTTATATGTATTTTAGGTATGTATTTACAAAAAAAAGTATTGCATCAGCTATCTGGTTCCCATAGTACAAGTTTTGCCTAGTTTGTGGCTAGAGAGCGTTGTGTGAATGTGTGAATATTTATTTATGTTTATTTAAGGAATAGGTCGATAAAAAACCAATTATTATTTTATACTAACTATGGAGAGCCAAAATCTATAACATTTAAAAAATGTTTTTTATCTATAACCTGATGCCTATCGTACCTACCTGCTTCGTTTTATTTGTTGCTAGACGGTTCTTGACCTTAATCCCCAGGCACGGTAGATATCCCCTTCGATGTCTTAATACCAAGTAGGTATCTACTCAAAATTCTTCGAGGATGTCTAAGGGGGGTAGACAAAGGTACGGTCCAGTGAGTACATTTTGTAGTAGTTAATATTCCATACGTGATAGTTTGCAAGCCCATCGCCGCTGTTAGAATACTAACTGTTTCCTCACGATGTTTTCCTTCACTGTTTAAGAGCACTGGCATTGCATATATATTAAAAATATGTCTAAATAATTTGAGCTTACCAATTAGGTAGTTAAAATGTTTGCTAAGCGGCTCTTCGGATTACTCAAAACCCGCTTATTTTCATAACAAATTAAAATAAATTATATAAAATTAATTAAGCCTGAAGAGTTCACAAACCGATTAGCGGAGACTGACTAAGCAATTAATTTAAAAATATATTTAATGAATGTCTTAAATGTAATAAGCTAACACTAAAGATTTATAATACCTAGTTGTCATGTGTCTGAAGTGAAATGAAAAATATTTATTGAGTAGGCTTAAGTTCTAATATATAGGTATGTATAGGTAGTATATAGGTATTACATAGGTATTCATAGTAGGTAGGCAAGTCTTCTCCAGAGTGTACATAAAATACTATAGATAAAATTTAAGGATATACTATATTGTTACCTACCTATAGAACAAGTAAGATACTTACTGAAATTTGAAATATATAAAAGTAAAGTCCACGGCTGTATAGATCTGCCCTTTTATTAGGGAGTTTACCATAGTCACCACGCTTGGTGACCGCAGTCTCATGGTACGTTTCCTTAGTCACCTCCACTTATGACATCCTCGGAAAGTAATGGAGGGGTCCTGTTCTAGGTCAAGACTACGTCGGTTTGGTTTGTTAGAGAAACAGAACTAAAAAGTTTTTGTTTACTATATATATCTATACCAATTATAAGAATCTTTATTCTAACTGACTGACTGAGATATAGACAACGCACAGCCTAAACCACTGGTCGTAGAGACTTAAAATTTTCAGAACTTATTCGTCGTGGTGCGTAGAGGTGTACTAAGAAAGGAATTCTCGAAATTCAACCCCTAAACGTGTACAGCAGGGGTTGAAGTTGGTATGAAAATAGCTTTACGCGGACGAAGTCGCGCACGTTTCGCTAGTCTACAATAATATTCCTTAATCGAACGCAAGAGTTTCTATCAACTATTCCTTTGTCCAAGCAGTCACGAAATATGTCAACACAAAATCGGATTGTTGTTTTGTGTGTAGTCACAACAATGAATAGATGAATCAGTGAAGTTAAAATAATAATAATAATGCTGGACAATCTACACAGCATCATCTAGCCCCAAGCTAAGCAGAGCTTGTGTTATGGGTAGGTACTAGATGACTGATATACATAATACATACATAGATATTTTCTATTGTACATAGAAAATACCCAGACACCCGGAATAAATATTTGCAAATCATACAAACATTTATCCCAAAGCGGGAATCGAACCTCCTGTCCTGCGTCGCAGGCAGACATGCGCCCGCCACGCCTCACCAGTCGTCGAAAATATAAAAACTGGTCAGATTTTTCCTATGCATGAATGGATCAAGCAAAAACTTATTGAAGTTTGCGTCCAAGAGCACAGAGTAAAATAAATAACTTCTACCCCAGAGCTAAGAGCATTATGTTATGCAGGTACATTCGACTGCACTAAGATGTATACATTTCATAACACAACACTCAAAAATAATTGGTACACAGTAATCGGTAATTTTTTGTAGTTTTCGTGGTTCTGTTGAATAGATGAGTTAAGCAATAACCGTCCTGCGTAATTCCTGATAATTGCAGAACACTTATCTTATTTTGCTACTTCTACTATGTCATTTCCTGGCGGATTCTTTAATCGTGAAGGATCAGTGGTTATGCCACAGAACGGAATTATAGTTTAGTGATCACGGTATTATGGCTTCAAAGGTTTTGCAATTCAATGATACGACAAAAATAAAGATCGATAGTAGATAGCCCGCTTTTTTGTGGGTAGTAAATGCTATTGACTGACACCGTTCTCTTAAACCCACTTTTGTTACACAGAGCTCTGTGAAGTGAACCTTTATGTAAGCTGGCGTTTGCGTTCAGCTTACAGCATCAAGTGTAAACACACAGTGTGAACACATGGCTTTATAGATAATGTGATGTGAAAATGTTATTTTTTGTGACAACCACTTTGTTCGATGAAATATAAGGTAAGTTGTGCTGGTAAAGAACCGTTTAATAAGTCTTATAATGGTTACAACAAACTTAGAAGTAATTTTAATGGGTACGTTTTTTATTGTGTTAACATAAATTTTGTGTATAGGTACATCGGTAATATATTTGTGATGTTAGAAGCTGAGATATTTATCATTACAATTAAAACTGTAAGTAGGTCACCAATGTTTAGTGAGTGTACAATAAATTGGTTAACGCCCAGTTCTAATATCCTACGAGCGTCCGTTAGTAATATCCAGGTTGAGAAGAAGGCTTATCCGACAAGTAACAATTCTAATAATACTTACGGAATAATGCTTGTTAGATAGAACCGAACATAAATGAGACAATACCACTGTAAAACATCTACCAATACATTTTATAGATTAATAGAATTGAATGGTCTTTGCTTAATATATAGGTATACACCTCTTTTAGTTCGATTGGCACCACACTGGAACATCATATAATAATACCAGTGGTTTAGGCTGTGCGTTGTCTATATGTCAGACAGTCAGGACAAAGCTTATTATAATTCATACATTCTACATTTTAGTTAATAGACTATTTCAAGTGATCACTTTGATTTCATGGAACAAATACCTTTTGACTTTGACTTTGAATTAATGTTTGTTTCGCTACCGATTTCCAATAAATGCTGAGACATCTATTGGGTGTAGCAATTAATTTCATTTGATTTTCTATCCTTACCACGATAACGAGTTCCAACTTTACCCCGGCAATTAGCTGCCTTTTGGGAATATTTAGATATTCTCTCAGGGGTCGTTTCTAATTATTCGGGACGTGCCTCAAAAATACCTCAAATAGATTCAATAAATATCTAAGAACCCAATTTTAGATTCTGAGGATTACATTTATTTATTTTATTTATTTATTATATTGCTCACTCTGTATATAAATTCAGATGCCATTATTGAAAAGTACAATAGTAGTATATATTCTAATTCAAAGTGTATTTATTCATTGGAATCGTAAATATCACTTAGAAACGACATAGGCTAGGTAACTTCTAGGTGCTGTTCCTCACGATCAATAGTCGGCCCACAGAAACTGTTACCAATTGCATGTATTTTGTAAACGTATAAACTAGTTTTCTTTGAACTGTATCTCTACTGTACTACAACAACAGACACAAAAACATTCAAGGTGAATATAATTTAGAAAACATGCATGAACACTATTGCACACACTGTAATAGCCATACCACGTTTCTTCAAAACTGTTTAATAGCGTAGCTCCCACGATATGATACAAAACGTGATTAGAAAACCTAAGCACGTATCTTTCGTACGTACTATGACAGTTTTTAACAATTTTCTACGAAGATTTGCTTCTGTTTGGAAACCTATATACCAATTATAAGAATATTTGCAAAACGCATGAAATTGTTTACAAACTTCAACTTTAGGGTTTGAATTCTTGAATGTTCTTAGTACAACACTACGTACCAAGACGAATAAACCCTGAAATTTCAAGTCTTTACAACCAGTGACTTAGGCTATGCGTCAAATATATCAGTCAGTCAGTCAATCAGGACAAAGATTCTTATAATTGGTATAGATTAGACTGACTGACGCCCAACCCAAACCGCTGGATCATCGACATTTTCAGAGTATTCGTTTTGCAACCTAGTGGTGTCCAAGACAGAAAATTTCAAAATTTACTCCATAACGGTGCAGCAAAGGTTGTAATTTGCATGAAAATAACTTCACTAGTATTAGCTTTATACCTACTATTGTGATTCGATGCATTGCTTAAGGAGTTTATGATTAAGTTGATCGTAATTAAGTTATGCAACGTTCAGCGCGATCCTTCGAGCGACCTAAAAACCTCATTACTAAAATTGGCTCTACATTAAACGTACTATAGACCTATGCACTTTCTTTTTTGTTATAATAATAAAACCTTACCTCGGTAGTCTTCTTCAGACGATGCGTTAAAAGCTTGTAGCGAAAAAAAGAACAATTATAAATTTAATCCTAAAAACTCATTTATAAAATTACTCCTTCACTGACTTGTGCTTGTTGTTAAGTGAATCTATTGTAAGAGTTTTTATTCAAGTCAGTCAAATCTTGCCAAGTCGGACTTCTGATTTGAAAAAAAGATAGCGTTTTTTTCTAAAGGAAACATTTTTGTTAAAATAGGATGCCACTTTCATTCCAATTTCTCATACATTGCGCTAAGACCTCAAGTAATATTGAAATTACACAGCAGAACTCAAGCTAACTAACACTAGAAAAACAAATAATTGAAATTAAAAAGCTATGTTGCTTCCAAAGATGTCAGAAAACGAACCCATGTTACCTATCAATTTGTATAAAGTTATTTGAATTTGGAATTGATTATAAAAATAAATGCCAATAATGCTAAGGTTTAGTTAAATTATTATGTCATCGCCAAAATTCACGTATATTAGAAGGCGGATACAGAGCAACCTCGGATCAATTCTGAAATGAGTCACTCTGGTAATGTTTAATGCTTTGATAGTACTAACTAAACTGTGTGTAAAGTCTACAAAGCTTAGAAACCAAGTTTATTGCTTTGAACTTTACAAAGTCTTCGGTAATCGGTAATACGATAAAACCAACTAGACATACATAAAACGCCATTTAGATGAGGAGAGTTTTCCTACTCGAACATGTAATTATCGAAAAAATATAAAATCTCATCTGGTGTAAACAGCTCGTACGTGTAAGATCACCTGAAGATTATCGTGTGCGATAATCGTATGCATAATTCTCATCGTAAAAATATAGAAAAGAATCATCATGTATTGATAGAATAGAACAGAAATGATTTATTTGACACATAAACACTGATACACCACAAAGACACCAAACAGATAGAATTACGCTAGACAAATAGGCACATTAATATGCCTTAAACGTCCTAATATGCTCGTTTAGATGTTGGCTCTATAAACTAATAAAGCAACAATTAGGCTAATAATCATAAGAGGTCAATATAAGAAATGGTTAAAGCGTCATTGAAGAATAGGGTTTCAAAGTATTTTTAAAATAAATATTACGTCAAGTACCATTCTTCAATACTTTATTCATTTCAAATATTTTCAACTAATGGAATACCAACAGCTGCGAAATGTGAGTATGTGTAGTATTTGGACGTTCCCTAACCTATTCTGACTAACCCCCTTAAACATCCTCTAAGAGTCTTGAATGTGAGCATGGTAATATCTTAAAATATCTAAAAGGGGTATCTACCGCTTGGGCATTAAAGTCGTGAAACAGTCGTGTTATTTTTATTTTTTAATCACATTTGGTTAGTTAAATATTCAGTCGAATATGAAAAATTGGAATCGTATGATATTTCTACGTTTTTATATATCTGAGAAAAACTATGCATTCTCAAGTAGGGAGAAAAGCCGACGTCAATTCACCCAAAAGTAATAAGAATTGTATTTGAAACAAAAACAAAAAGTGGATATCATGTTATTGAAAAAATATTACGATTCCTACAAACAACACAACAGTTTTAGTTTTCTTTTGAAAACTTTTACAATATCTTCAACTTATTGAAAAAAGATGGGAGAATACAAAAAAAACTTGACATAGCCGGACTTATCGTACAATGAAATAGCATTGATAAAAGCAGCAAACAGATAAATAGCATTAAATATACTTTATTCGATGCATAATCGTTATTATTATAGTGTTATGCTTTTTGACTCCAACAGGCAAGTATACTTGCCTACTAGAGCTAAAGAAATGGGGTGAATAGGAACAATTTATAACTTTACATCACGTTTCTGACAGAGGTAACCGTCCGAACCCTAAAGCGAAATTTTAGACTGTAACTAGAACTCCTAATATACCTATATAATTATAAAAAATTAAGCTATATGGAATTTATATTCACTCCTAAGATGGTTTCAATACAGACGGTAGTGAGGTGAATAAATAAAAAAAAGGGGTAAAAGAAAGTTTGAGAAAATGATTCACCCCTTTCTTTGATCCATTTACCCCACTACCGTCTTTATTACCCTGTTCCTTTTTTCTATTCACCCGTGAATTCCAATCACCCCATTTTGCCGGTATTTATTTGATTACTACACCAAGCATAAAATCGTGATGCTCTGTTACGAAATATTTATGAAGATGACACATACAGAGACACCATACTCAAACTTGTAATGCATCATCATAAGTTTAAGCATGGTGCCTTTGTACTTGGTTCGAAAAAAAACATAAAACCTTTTCGATTTTTTTTTCTCCTTCTTTCTTGTATATGGTGTTTGCCGCAAGTGTTTTTAATAAATCGTTTTTAGTCAAGTCAGTCAAATTATGTTTAATCGAGCTCTCATTGGTATTGATAATTGATTTATAATAATTAATAACAAAATGATGGCGTTTTTATTCAAATCCTACTTATCTATGTGCTTGGCGGCAGAAATAGGCATGGTGACAGGACTCCTTTTATTTGTGGCTCTTCAGTGGCTGAGAAAAACTAATCTTCTTCTCTCTTTTATGGGATTTGTCCATCACGTGACAGACAATTTGCCAATGCTAACTGTTTTTTATAAATAGCTTTTAGTAAAACATAAAATAACACTAGAAAACGATTAAACTAAAAAATGTTGCTCCCAAACTTGACAGAAAACAAATTTTAAAAATTTTCTTTCGTAAATTTCTTGCTATCTACTCAAAGCTAGACAGACGGCATGATGGTCGGTCCATTTTGATTGATTGAGAATTTAAAAAATAAACAAAGAAAGTGACTGCTATTACGCTACTGCTTTTTAGGTTTAATAGGGTTAAAAAGGGTGAAAAGGCCTTACCAATTACATTTTGACTTTTTTCTCCAGCGACCGGAATTGCCTTTTTTTAATGGGTCTATTAAACAGGTATTGCGTGACCTTTTTGTTCCTTTTCAAGACAAGATCAAGCTGTAGTCGTTTAATGAAAAAAAACCCTTGTTCTCCATCCGGTTTCGACAGATACAAGCGGTGCGCGATAAGGTCAAATTCCATACACGTGATAGCTCCAACAATTTGCAATGGGAAGGTTACATTGCATACCAAAGTCTTGTACGGTTTTATTGATAGATACCTTAGACCTATGCTCACGTAAAATTGTTTTCAACAAATTTCAAGCCCACCTTTTTAAAAACTGCATTTCAGGTATTCCTTTAATTATAAGAATCTTTGTTCTGACTGACATATACATAGAAAACGTACAGCCTTAGGCACTGGTCGTAAAGACTTGAAATTTTCTAGGTAATTTGAAAATTACATCATACGGACGAAATCGCGCACGTTTAGTCATTTTAATCACATTACGTACAATTCTTTATAATCCACGAAACAGGCTTGGTATAAAGGTAATCTTAGACTTAAATAACATCTCCACGGTTGAGAAGTTCAGAAATAGTTTAGCACGTATAATAAATTCTTCCTAAACGGTTAGGCGTTTCAATTAATCTTTTCAAGAAAGCATCCACGTCGGCTTTCCCATTTTGTTAGAAGAGGTTTCTCCTCGTTTGTGTCCATTGGTGCCGAGACTAACGAAGTGTTTTGCAATTTTCTCCGTCTTGTCATTGGCACTTGTTGTTATAATAAGTGCTATTTACTTCTGATTACTGACCTTGAGTACCAAGAGACCTGAAAGGATATTTGTCGTGCAAGGATTACAGTTCTGACCCTATTTGGCTAGTTAGTTGTTTTTTTATGGCTTAGGTGCAAATGGAACTCTAAATCCAAAACATTTTGTCAGTAATAACTAGATGAAGAATAAATAACTAGTTCACGTGATCAATACAAACAAGGGTGCAAAAGAATGTAAATAAGAATTCCTGCAGCCGCAAATACTCGATGAAAACAGGAAAATAGTTTCCACATGCCAAGGATAACGCGGCTTATAACAAGTTACATAAGTATGGTTTAACCACGAATGGAAAGTGGCCTGCACTGAAGTGCTTGTCGAAAATACTGAATGTTTGATGGTCAAGAGACAAATAAATAGCAACGAAGCTTTAAAGAAAATTCTAGGAAGAGTAGACTGTTTTTGTGAGCGATGAGTGGTTTGGACTACTTCTACTAAAGGATTGTGTTAGTATTGATATAAGATTAAATTGTATTATAAAGACTATGAATAGCTTTCCGTGCATTGGTCAAAACAAAAATAAACAGCAAATTTTTTACACATGATTACATTGAAAACAGTTGGTACTCACCAAACTTAGTGGCAATCCAATCAGGCGAAAAGGAATCACAAACAGAACACAAGGGTTACAGTTAACACCACGAGCAGGGTTAGGAAAACAATATAATAAAATAAAATCACCAGGGTCAAACAGGATTACACAAATTCAAACAAAATGCGAACACGTGCACTGAGCGGAGTCCAGGGTCCGATGGGGAGGAATGATGCGGCTCTCCGGCGGCTATACACGTTTCATAATCAATGCGTGAGTGTTGTAATATTTACGTAATTTTTTTTTTCAGTCTGTCAGACTATCGGCGCGAAGTATTCAATGGAACCGAGTGTACCGCTCCCGGTGAACGCACGGGCCGCACTGCTTGCCTATAACGGCAAAAGGTCGTTCGTTACCCACATTCTCTTTCCGCGCAAGCCTTCTCAAGCTAGAACGAAACAGAGCACCCAAAGCTCCCGGGGATATGGAAAAGAGCGAGACGGCTATAGCACAGCCTCAGAAAAACCCAAACTCGAGACTTGATAGTTCGAAGTTACTACTAAGACCGTGGTTTAGCTTTGTGAATTATTTTCAAACCTTGCTCAATCGCTTATAGTATTATTGTACGTGTAAATGAATAGACAAAAACCTTATTTGTCGTATAAGGTTTGCTTGTATTTTCTGCGAGTAAGAATGCGATTATCATACTGTATCTGTACTTACCTAAACCGATTGGAATTCTGTCGGTGTTTAGTCATCATGTATGCATGTGCGGACCTTGATACTTTTTTATGATTCTTTGCGGATTTTCCCACGAATCATCCACTAAATGTAGCTTCTAAATAAGGAACGTCAAAAAGTTAATTATTTGGTTTTACATGCTGGAATGGAAGTAGTGGGTTTTTGTGAGCTGTCACGGTTCTATCAAACCAAAAATACCCGGCAAATCATTTTAAAAGTTATACCTGTGTGACTATAACTTATGCAAACCAAGGGGTAACTGTGAGCTTGATAGTTAGGTTATAAGAGTTTATAAACTTACGGTAGAGAGGCAGATGATTTTGTTGAAAGGTACACAATGAGAAAATACTTTATAAACCCATTTTTTAGGGTTCCGTACCCAAAGGGTAAAACGAGACCTATTACTAAGACTCCGCTATCTGTCTGTCTATCTCTCGGTCTGTCTATCTGTCTGCCCGTCTGTCACCAGGGTGTATCTCATGAACCGTGATAGGGAGTTGAAATTTTCACAGATGATATAATTCTTTTGCCGCTATAACAACAAATACTAAAAAACCGAGTGAAGTAAATATCTAAGGGTGCTCTTAAACAACAAACGTGATTTTTTTGCCGTTTTTATTATAGACACGGTACGTCTGGTGTCTAGGTTACAAAATGCCGAAAAATAAATAAGTAATAATCAAATAAAAAATAATATTTCAGTTCTCGGTATGCCGAGCGTCGTGTTTTGTTTACTTTACATTGTTTATAGGTACCTACCTACTTAAAAGGTTACCTACTATTAATGGTTCTCGATACAAACTCATGATTACTACGCTATGTACGGTACCTACGCAAAATGTTTTTTAAATATTTTAATACGCTCTCGGAAAAACAATAAACGAAATTTCGTTTTGTCGTTTTGAGATGCACTACGGGGTAACCCGTTCCACAGGCCATTTCTCGCTGGCTGGCATACCGTGCAATGTATCTCAAAAGAACGATAACAAACTTGTTTTATAATTTTAAGAGTATATTATAAGTCAACAAGTAAGCTTCCTAAATTAACACCTACCACAAAGCTTGATCGTATGCCGCTGTTTAAAAAAACTATTACTTAAAAAAACTTTGGTAGTCAATCAATAGTTTTTTTATATTTATAATATGATTTTTCCTAACTGCCTTACTGACTGTAATGGCAAAACTCGAGTGCCATTCTCGAATCGACAAACTAAAATCTGTAGTATTATCCTGTTATTATTAGTCATTTTTGTTATCGCTTCACTTGCATGTAGTATTAAAATAAAATGAGTCCATTTTATTCCTGTTCAGTCTTTATTTTTGCTTCGTTATTATAAGTTGTCCCTGTTCAAGGTTTGAAATAAAAGATCTAGCAGTCTTTATGCAAAGTTCTGGCTACGTACTAAGATTCAATCTACTGTAAATATTGTTCCACCCACCCTATAGTAGAGCTATTGTGATTTTATTTGGTGCTACCTTTGTTTGCTACTAATGTGATGACAATAATATTTATTGAGTAACTAAGCCGCCCACGGCATTGCCTGCGTGTTGGAGGTAATTTCGCTGACAAATATTTAGGCGCTTAGCTATAATCTAAATTATAGGCAATTTTTTCCGTGGCCTGTTTGGTCTTTTTCACTCGGGTCCTGTAGTTCTTTCAAGGATAAAAGTGAACTTATGCATGATCTGCTAGCTATATTTATTTTTAGTTAAATTCAAATTGGACCAGTAGTTAGAGCGTGATTGAGCAACAAACATTTAAAGAACCAAACATTAAAACTTTCTTATTTATAATAATGATAATGTAATTGTTGCAAATCTTTTGTCCCGCCGTAGGAAACGACCTCTCTCTCACTTAGTTATCAACGGCCACGTCACAGAGCCACCGAGAGTGTTTTGTTTTGAAATTATAAGTTTCAACTTTGTTCTGATTTTTTTAGGAGTTCGCGTTGACTGTCCAGAGTCCACGAATCGTCCTAATCAACTTCAATAACCCAGCGGACCTGTACATTTCGAATAAGGTACCTACCATGAAATATTGTTTGTACTACAGTAAGGGTTTGAGGGTTAGTGGACTAGCGGTAGTTGTAGATTCAAATCTGGTATATGATAAATTGAAAATTACATACAGCCAAAACAAGTTTTAGTAGTAATAGAGTTCTTAGTTGGCTCGTCCGGGGAAGTACTACCACCATGCCTATTTCTGCCGCCAAACAGCTTGCTGTGTTCCGGTTTGAAGGGTGTGGTTGCCGGTGTAATTACAGGCACATAAGGCTTAACACCAGTATTCATCAGGTTGGTGGACTCAGGGTAGTACATCGTAGGGCAATGCTTTGCTATTTTTAATTATGGTTATCACTTACATCAGGTGGAATATATTATGCTTGTTTGACAAAGAGTAGCATAATTATTATTATTATTATCTAAAATTAATTCTCTTTTCAGGTAAAATGTCTCAAACTTTACCTTTTGGTGACTCTAGTGCTCCCATAACTGTTTACGCTTGGAATAAAGATAAAACCCGTAAGTAATCCCTTAATCATTCTAACTTTCAGTGACAATGTTTCATGTCACATCAAATTTGTGATATTTTGTTATTGAATTTGAATTACCTACACTAGGTACCTATTTAATTAAGATCCTGTGCGCGTGATTGCTGCTTAGCTGTCATAAATTATGTCTAACCTAAGGCACCTATAAGTGTTACATAGAGATTGATTACTAGTAGGTACAGTTAGTTTACAATTAGAAAATCATTGAGAAAAAATGTAATATTTTTCAGAAATAGCATTTTCTCCCAACAACAACGAAGTTCACATCTACAAGAAGGAAGGAAATGATTGGAAACAAACAGACAAGCTCGTGGAACATGACTTGAAGGTCATGGGTATCGACTGGGCGCCCAATTCTAACCAAATCGTAACTTGCTCCGCTGACCGTAACGCTTATGTCTGGACTCCAAGCGATGGAGGCAAGTGGAGTACTACTCTTGTACTACTTCGTATCAACCGCGCAGCCACTTGCGTCAAGTGGTCTCCCATGGAGAATAAATTTGCCGTCGGCTCAGCAGCAAGATTACTCTCTATCTGCTACTTCGAAAAGGAAAACAACTGGTGGGTTTCCAAACACATCAAAAAACCAATACGGTCCACTGTAACATGTCTTGATTGGCATCCCAATAATACAATGCTGGCAGCCGGTTCTTCTGATTTTAAAGTAAGAGTGTTCTCTGTCTTTATCAAGGAAATTGATAACAAACCAGACTCTAACATATGGGGTCCAAACACAAAGCTAGGTCTGCCATTGGCTGAATTCCCCAACACTATAGAAGGTGGTTGGGTTCATAGCGTCTCTTTCTCTGCAGATGGAAATAAGATAGCTTGGGTGGGACATGACAGTTCCATATACGTAGCTAACGCAATTCAACAAAAAGCTGTCTACAAACTCAAGACCGAGTTTCTTCCGTTTTTGGTCTGCACGTGGATTACCAATAACTCTCTTATCGTAGCGGGGCATAGTTGCATTCCAATGCTGTACTGCCATAATGGCAGCGAGATTAAGTTTGTGGCGAAACTAGACGATTTTCAGAAGAAAGAGTCTAAAGGAATATCTGCTATGAAGAAGTTTCAATTTCTTGACAAACAGGCTACTGCAGACAATGAAGACACATGCCTCAGCTCCATTCACCAGAACGCTATCACTTGTATTAGGCTGTACACAGGCACCAAAGCTCAAACTAAGAAATTCAGCACCTCAGGTATGGACGGGCAAATAGTCATATGGGATATTGACCTACTGAAATGCTCTATGAAAGGGCTGAAGGTGGTGTAACTAACTATGCTGTAGGATTTTTTTATGTCAAGGATGCATATCGATTTCGGTCCATGACCTAGACAAAATGAAACTTCACTCTTGATTTTTATGTTTAATTATTTTGGTAAGTTGTTGGCTACAATTGCAATAATTGATCAGTAGGTTTAGTTGTTTTACCCTGTAGGTAGGCACTTATAACTTTCCTTATCCTTAAATAACTTTGCGGATACTGTAGATGGTGTTGGGGATAATTTTGTAAACAGGCCTCTACAGACTTGATAAAACTGTACCTGGGTTATGATTATTAAAAGCAAATCCTTAAAAATGATATTAGCTAAAACTCTATGATAAATGAACAATAAACCAAGGGTTAGCTCAGAACGTTTGCATACCGTTTTAGAGCACTTAAATTACGTGAATACTTTGTTCGAAAAAAAAAAACTATTTTTGCTCGGTGGGAATACGCCTAACCAGTGTCCACAGCTAAGAAAAAGAAAAATTAAAAGTTACAAAGAGCGCAAGCAGATAAGCATGGCTGATAGTTCTAGGTATATTATAGTTGACAAGCAGCCGACCGCGTCTTCGCTCGCGTGGTGGCGGTAATTTTGCTAATATAAATATTAAGTTGTTCTTCTACAACGCTTTTACAGAGTTCTCTCCTAACTAGACTTGAAATCTAAAGCCATTGACAGTCTTTGTTGCACAGCACACAAAACAAAAAAACAAAATAATAGGTAATACCTAACTGTAACATGTACCTACAAAGTTCGCGTTCAATTGGCAGAATGATATATTAAATATTTTCATCCCACCATCTCGGAAAGAGTATTTTTAATCTTCAATATCTGAGTGGAAAAGCCGTTTTTATTCTCTAGAGGATAAAGTAAATTGAATTTAGAACATCGTGTGCACTAAGTTTGTGAATTAAAAAAAACATTAAACCTATTTACTGCTACCTCTATGGTGCCGAATATATCATACAACTTTTTTTTAATTTGTTAAAAACTCAGACTCGGAACCTTCTTGGTGTTCTTTTTTCAATTTGCATTTAGTCATTTCCTCGCTGAAGTGGAATGAAAAGTTACGTGTTGCACTCGAGTGCAAAGATTTTTCACGTCGTGCTCTTTTGATTCCCTCGCTAACGCTCAGGATTCTAATTTTGAATCCTTCGATTGCTCGGTCATCAAAATTTAACACGCGGTTAAAAAGCAACTTTGCACTCTTGTATAACAAATAACTATTGTTTGTCTATAATAATAGCTGTGTCTATAATTGACTTCCGCAAAGTTGCGTCTGAATATAATAAAAAATATAACAAATACCTACCAATCAACAAATTTGTTTTTATTTAGGTAAAAGGTTTTACATCACCTCACTAAGGATTGGAACTGAAGCTTCATGTTGTATTTTTCATCATATATTAATTTGTAAAAAATCCCCCAAAAAACTGGTTCAAACTAAGCTGTGAGTTTCTTTTCTATTTTTCTAGGTTTTTTATTATATTTAAGTTAATTTTAAGATTTCAATAAATAAATAACTTTTGTACTTTGACTATGATATACCTTTTTAAAGTATTTCAAAGATCTTAAGTTTAACGCACTTGGCGTAAGGTTTCGAGATTTTGGGGTTTAAGTGAGTGACCTGAGGTAATTTTCAGAGGATACAGTGTACTACCCTATAACATTCTGTGAGCTATTAATACGTATGGTGAGTGTAGACACCTACACCCACCTGTATGGCTCGAAGACAAAGGTGCTTCTCTTTAGTTTTTTTTTAATTAGCTACATCATGTTTACTTCGTTAACCGTGTGCCTAGGTTGTATTTTAATATCGGTTTAGGCTTCCTTTTTTTTAGTTTTCACAATGTATGTGGTTGGCACTTTTAGTTTTATCGCGAATGATGTTCAAGATGTGTTATTTGTCGTTTTGATAAACCCATATAAATTTTAACACAATTCTACTAATAAGCATTTCTTTTTATATATTGCGTGAAATATTAGAGATGATATTTAAAGTAAAAAAGAAATAGCATTACTACTTTAATCCCCAATCACGGTATATCCCTTTATAGGAGTAGTCAGAGGTACGTCCAGATAGTACATTAGGTACATACCCACATTTTGTAGTAATTAGTATTCCATACGTGACAGGTTGCAAGCCCATCGCTGCTGCTAGAATACTAACTGGTTTCCTCACAATGTTTTTCTTCACCGTTCTTAACATCAAAAAGTTGTCTCTGACACTGTATAAATCATTCATATTAATATTTATTATCTTTGCATCTGCAAAGGCCTGCTTGCTTCTTTTTTACCCAGTTTATTGTTGCGTGTTTTATGTGAACATAGATTAATGGTGTAAACAGTTAGATAATACAAGTTGTAACTTTGATTGTACTAATTAAATAGCTGTGTCCAAAACTTAAATACATGTTCATGAAACATTAGGTAACGGTATTGCACAACAATGTGAATTCGTGGACACGGAACTTGCTTGCAACCTTGTAACCATGAACTAACTACCAAGTAGGTAAATGTTACACTAAGTGAACAAGTACAGACAGCTGCATTAGAATGTATACAATTGGTGGACCTAGGCCTCCATTTATTCATTTATTTATTACTATAAGTATTCGTTACAGATTATAGTGTATAAGTAGGTACTTACGCAAATTATGACATTTATAAGTACTAAATTAAATCAGTAGAGGTTGGGAGGACTTGCCTTATTCACCTCACTCGGGAGGTGGTTATATATATGTAAAAAATAAAATAGCTTCACGCCTCTAATCCCCAGGCACTGTAGATATCCCCTCAGATATTTTAGTAACAAGTATCTACCTAAGTTTGAGGATGGCTAAGGGGAAAAGTCAGAGGAACGTCCAAATATTACATTTGGTACGTACCCACATTTTGCAGTAGTTGGTATTCAATATATCACCGGTTGCAAGCCCATCGCTGCTATTAGGATACGAACTGGTTTCCTCACGATTTTTTTCTTCGCCGTTTGAGAGCACTGACATGACGCATTAATCATTAGTGCAAGACCGTCTTCAAACCCACGACCTCAGTATCAGAAAGGCGGGGTCACCACCACTAGACCACTGTGTATGTATTATAACATTAATCTACTTAGTAAAATGTAGTATATACACACCGAAACAATATTCTCAAGATCAAGAAAACAAAACTTAAAAAAAATTACGAGTTACTACCAAAATACATCAATTAATCACACATACGTATTTACTGGACCTACATGAATCTAGCATTATAGATTCAATCAAAATCACGGCCAAAGTCAATCTCTCATCTCATGCTGTATTACTAGTATATAGCATGGGCTGGTCCAAAAACGGCCTTTTTAGTTAGTATCCGAAACGCATTTTTTACCTGTATAAGTCGTAGGTACTGATCAATAATGAAGGGCTCATCCGGGGAAGTACTACCATGCGTATTTCTGCCACCAAGCAGCTTGCTGTGTTCTGATTTGTAGGTGCTGGTGAGATTACAGGCACATGAGGCTTAACTTGAATACTAGGTAATACTATTACTAGGTAATATTAGTAATACTACTAATACTCTAAATGTTCGAGTCTCGTAGTTTAACTACCAGGTTATGACCGATCGAGGGTACGCCAAGGCTCCTAAATTTTTCCAATGATCCTATAGCACGACTTCAGAATTTATCTGTATAGTCACGTATTCTGTAAGGGTTCATCTGTGATCTGAATCCATAATGATTCAATACTCTTTCCTGTTTCTGCATCAATACACACACTCTTATACTTTTTACCTTTTTTGACAAAAAAATTTCTACTGAACTTTATATGTTCCATTTTAGTTATATAACTTATAACTTTCATTTTTCATTTCATGGTACGGCAAAACGGTGGCAAACTTAAGTCTTACTTTATGACTAATATAGCGTTTTTAAGAACTTTGGTTTTTAAATATTTGCGCAAAATGTATGTCAAAGCTTGTATAGGATATTTAACAAAATAGCAAAGCCCCACATCGGGAACTATACTTTGGTTGGTATAATGACATAAAAAGCGATTAGTGTTTCGTATACAACAATTAATAATAATCGATATTTGTAGGCATTTTTACACATTATCTAGCCCCAAATTAAGCATAGCTTGTACTATCGGAACCAGATGACTGATATTAAATTATAGATACACTAGTAGGCCGATTCTGAGTTTTTTTTTTCATTTTTCGGATATGGATTTCGGTTTGCGAGTTCGATTTTTTCTGTATGGTGGTACGATAAGCGCCCCTAGCGGCCTATGGGGGCACTAGCGTATCTGCATACAAAAATCCGAGCTCGTAGACTGAAATCCGGTATCCGGAAAACGAGAAAAATTCAGAATCCGCCTACTGTGCGAGCAAGTTTTACGAGTCGTACCAACTTTAACGAACTTTCCTCCTGATTGATTGCTATTTTTGTTTTAAAGAAGAAGTAGCTTTGGTTCGGGATAACTTCTGTATTGAGTTTGGCTTAAATGAAGCCAGTTTATGTAAATTTTAGCGCCGGCTTAGATTTATAAAGGTTGAAGCTAAAATTAACAAAGTTTAGTTTAAAATAAGTAGGTACCTAGTCTGATAAAATAAATGCCAAAGTTAGAAGAGTTTTGTTCAATTAAATCCAAGCCAGTTTCACGGTGCACTACAAACTTAGAACTAGCAATAATAATATTATTATTATTGTAGGTATAGACAAGTACTCTCACAACGCCCTCTAACCCCAAACTAAGCATAGCTTATACTATGGGAACGAGATGACGGATAAAATACTAATATACTTTTTTTTGTAAATGTATACCTACTTAGAATACAATATAACACCCAGCCAGACTCAGAACAAACATCTGTGTTCATCTCACAAATGTTGTTTCTCGGTGGGGATCGAACCCTTTTTTTTTCACAACATCATCTAAATGTTGTGAAAAAAAAATATCTGGCGGTGCTTTAGTACTAAAATATATGTATGGATATCTTCCGTAGCTAGGGATTAAAGTCTTGAAGTTATTTTATAGATATATATTCTATACACATATAGTACGAGCATAGAATAGTAAGTAAGTAAGTCTTATCAAATGCACTTACGAGATTAATGCCACGAGACGACTGCATGATGCCGCTCGGATCAAAGTGGAATCAAACCATAAAACTGACTGAACTGAATAGACTTGATTGAATAGAGCAAACTGATTGAAAAGGATATTTACAAAGATTAGATATTTGATGTGGTGGATAGAAACGAATAGATGATTGTAGAAATGTTGATAGAATATCAAAGATTTCTGATGGAACGTTAACCAGGTTTTCTAGCTCAGAGACAAGACAGATATGTATCACCTCTATCAGAAAATGTATCGTATGCTGCTTTTGTTAAAGTCCACCTCCCTAATACGTATCTCGCGATAAGTATGCGACAAGCGTAAATGAGATAGCCCAGTTGATGTTCAGTAGGTAGGTACCACAACAAAGCAATGCCACGCAGGTCACGTTCGTTAGGATCGTGTCTTACGATGCACTGCTCTACGTCCATCAACCTGAAGCATACACGTGCCTGTAAATTCACACCCTTCAACCCGGAACACAGCAACGCTACTTGACGGCAGAAATAGGCTTGGTATCAGTACTTCCTCAAACAAGCCCTTTACTAAGAATACAGCAAAACACCCAGACACCGAACAAACGTGTTCATCACACAGATGGGTGTTCTGCTTGGGGATCAAACCCATATGTAGAAGTTGTGTATGTTTTTGCGGCAGCTAATTATATCCGTCTTATTTTGCTCCCTTCGTAAGAACCCACGACCTTAATTCTAAACGTTTGGTACAATACACGAATAGGCATCAAAGGAATCAAATTATCTGTTTAACGTTGCGCGAACTCCTCTCATTTCCAGAGTCAACGCAAACGTGAAATTAATTTTGTTCGTATATCAAAGAATGTAATAAGACTATACCTGTAGATACGTAGTGATACGTACAGATCACGGCACTAACTGTGGCACATCTTTTTAGAGATGAGAATTCCATAGAAACAAGTTCTTTTCTAAAAATGTTAGAACCCTGATTACCACAAATGGCTACTTGCGACTTAGTGAATGGGCTGGTTGGCGGAGGCACATCTTTGCCTTCAGAACGGACGGA
Organism: Electrophaes corylata; assembly: GCA_947095575.1. Lineage (NCBI taxonomy): Eukaryota > Metazoa > Arthropoda > Insecta > Lepidoptera > Geometridae > Electrophaes > Electrophaes corylata. The sequence goes on from OX352703.1 coordinate 8,218,487, forward strand.
GACAGGAATTCCGTAAGCACAAGTTCTATTTGAAAATGTTAGATTGCCACAAATGGCTAAGCACCTACTTGGTTCTGAAAGCTAAGCATCAACTTGTCAGTGAATGAAATGGTTTCCGCATCTAAGCCACTTGAGGGTCTTTTGGGCGAGTGTTTGATTATTAAATCAACGTTATTTAGTGGAGCTGATTTTGTGATACTCACCAATTCGAATATTCGACTTATGTCATAAGTGCCAAAGCAATAGCTGGTAAGTATAGATTCGTTGGAGCTTATGTATGTAGACGTATGTGTAGTACAAGTAGATGAATTTTCGTTTCGGTATTACTTTGTATGTGATGAGTGATGGCATAATTATGTCACAAAATTCAATCTGGAATAAAAATAAGTATTTATTGCGTGTTTTTTATACAATTTACCCAGTCTATTAACAAAATAGCGAGACGCGCGCTACCTCGTCTGCGTGTAGTCATTTTTAAATAACTTTAACCCCCGTACTCGTTTAGGGGTTGAATAAACCGAAATTTTAGATTTCGTTCGGTTCGAATTTAGAAGTGGTTTAGGCTATGCGTTGCCTATAGGCAAGTACTAATATAGCCTAAACTGATATATATATATCAGTCAGTCAGGACAAAGATTTTTATAAATAGTATACCAATATGTAATAAGACCACTTCCGAATACTCCAGGAAAGTAAAGTGTAAAGTTACCGCTAACAAGTCTTATAGAATACCATTTAACTGACAGTTGTATTTTACTTAAATCCCTTTTTATCAACTAGTCATGTACTTGTATATATCGCACAGTGGTCAACGACCGCGCGGTGTCGGCGTCCGCAACACGACTAGAACAACGCAGGATGAGGATTAAGGAGGTGGTATCCGCCAACGAGAGGTTTTCTCCGTGTTATTTCTCTTTGATGAGTGAGTATAAATGTCCAAAAAAAATATTATATATTGCTTATTAAAGACAAAATTTTAATTTGAACAATTGAAATAATTCTAACTATATTATTACTATATGAAAAAAATATCCAAAGTGAAGCAATTTTTATTTTAAATTTGGTTATTTCTTTTAAACGATATTGATTTCTAGTATTTTTTTTTCACACATATATCTGTCAAAGTATTTATCACAAAGTGAACAATTGGCAGTTCGAACTAATAATTCATTAGGCTACAAATAATTATTTCTTGAATGCGATATGAAATGGAATGCGCGCGGGTCCCTGTGCGGGCGACGGGCGGCAGTGCAACTCAGACTGGACAGACTCCTCAAGGTCGTTGGCGAGTACCACCGCCTTAACACCTGTATGCCTCAGGTTGAAAGACGCAGAGCAGCGCATTGAATGCGAGGCAATGTTTTGTTATAGGTACTATACTAAGTGGTTACCATCGTAACCACTTAGCATTAGGTGACTTGTTCCATAAGCAAGAAAATTGAGGCTACGATTTCACAGGCACCTTCAAACTGGCAGTAGAAATAGCCATGCGATGCAAAAATTAAATAATATGTGTATTAAATTGTACCATGTAATTTTCAAGGTTTGCGTCTAAATAGCAGAATCGTGATGTCCGTATGTTATTGTTTTAATTTTAGAAATAAATTTGAATTTAAAAAACCAATAAGTGATTGAATTCAATGATTTGAGTGATTTACTTCTCTTTAGATTCAGAAAAAACATAAAGTGTTTACCTACTGCAGTTTACTTGAAATGCAAAGGAAAACTTCAGAATGCCTCATATCCGCTTGCTCTAGAATCGCTTCAGTGAAGTCTATATCACGCTCTCGATCACTATAAAGATGTTGATTGGAAAACCGAATTGTCGGGGCGCTGTGACCCGGAAACTATAAAAACTTTACGGTCCGTTCTGTGGAAACTCAGTCTCTCAACGGTCGGTTTCGCTTCCGAAATCCCTACAGACAAGCCGATCATACTACCACACTGTGCAAAGCGATGATGCAGCTTAGCAATAAAGTAAAAAAGAAATTGTTTCACGACTTCATCCCCAAGTAAGGTGGATATCCCTGCATATCTCATAGTACCCACCAAGTACCTACTCGAGATTCTTCGAGGGCGTCTAAAGGGGGTAGCCAGAGGTACCTCCTGATATTACATTTGGCACATACCCACAGATTTGCAGAAGTAGGTGTTCCATACGTGCCGCTGCTAGAATACTGGCTACGAGCACGGCATTATGCGCACTTACATTTTTGAAAAGAAAAATCCATTGGTGCACGGCCGTTTGGTCTCTTTTTTGCGGTTCTTGTATTTTTTGGGGATAAAAAATAAATAATGTAAACAGGTTATGAACAATAAATATATACCATCATATCTAACACAATTGCGTGTTTTATATAGTCTGTTTCTGTTTGACAGATATGTATAAACTTTTATTGTTTTTATGCCTCTCTGATATGGTCCATATTTTGTCAATATATCTATATTTTGTCAATATATTAGAATCTTTGTCCTGACTGACTGACTAAAATATAGATAGCGCACAACCTAAATCACTAGTCGAAGAAACTTGAAGTTCCAGCGTAAATTCGATCTTAGTACGTAGAAGAGTAATTCTCGAAATTCAACCCTTACAGGTACAGGAGAGTTGAAGTTTGTATAAAAATAACTTTACATAGACGACGTCTTGCGCATTTCGTTTGTAACTTAAGCAAAGCAATACGCGCTGGAACGAAATACCTCAATCAAATTAAACTAATTTTATTAGAACTACAAAACGTATCCAGTTCCCTCTGCACATTGTATACAAAATCGGGTCGTCGGTAACGGGTGTCCTTTTTACGACCAGATTAAGATTAAATAAAAACACGAAATTTAGAACCCACGATCTGTTCCTTTGTCTCAGAGCACGTAAACAGGAGACTCGTAAAGCTCGGACCGGGAAGGTTGCCCTAATTTATTACTCCTTCGGCGTTCAAATGTTTGGAGGAGGTAAGTAAGTAAAGTAAACTTTTTTGTTGACCTGTCTGTTTAGCAGCTTTCAATTACTTAGGATTTTGTTCTTTAGCTTGTCTAATAACTAAAGGTATAAAGTCATGGTATTTATCATCTGTAGTATTCCATACATTAGTTGCTCTAAAATTAGTAGTTAGGTGATCTGCAGTCCATATTCTTAGTGCTTTGTTATTACCAATGGTAACCATATGACAGGTGGGTAATCTGCTTGTCCAATTAGAATTTTGTATAAAAAAAGTTTACTCCTTTTAATAATAATGTAGGTATCAAATCAGAAATGTACAATTTTGAGATTATAAAGTATGCATGTATACCTAAATTTACGTCTAAGCATTATTATATTTTAGCAGACAAATAATAGACTTACAAAGTTGAACCAATGATTCAGCATAATATACAAAAGCTGTCCCAACCCGTTCCCTTTTGCATCCAATTCGCTGGTTTTGTTGCTTTTCATTATATTATTGGCATGTTCATAAATTATGATATGGAGAGAATTCCACAATCCTTTGATGTGATACAATGTATTGAACTCGAGGCAAACACTGACATAGAATAATTGATAGTAACAAAGTATTGTACCTACAAAGAGACCGCCTACCTACACCATTTTACTTCGTAGAAGACTTACGTTGTAATTTCAATATAAATTACGAGTAGTCGCGACATTAACGTCCATAGTTTTGTGTTCTATCAAATGACGGATAGGTGCCATAGAGAAGAAAAAAAATAAGGCCGTCGAAAGATACGTCAGAGGATTCATTTTCTGTTATATCTAGAAGCAACATTGTTTTTGTTTTTCTGGTATTGTTTTAGGTAAGTAGGTACTTTTAGGTAATTTTGGTGGTATTTTAACCATCATTACCTACTTGAGATCTTAGCACAAGTATGAACAGTTGAAATGAAAGTGTGTTATGTGGCCTCCTGATTTGAACGAAAATGTTTCCCTTTGGTTTTGAAGAGAAACGCCATATTTTTCTTCAAAACCAATGACAGCAAGCTGACTTTACTTTTTTTACCGACTCGACTTGACTAAGAAGTATTTTATTCAACCCACTTGACATTGGCAAAACTGTCCGAATACGGACACATGCCACAAAAAAAAAAACTAATGACGACCCGACTTGACAGAGCTTAACCGACCTGACTACATGCTGTTTTAATCACTAATTCACTCAACATAGGCAATATTATCGAATCTTGGACAAACACCAAAAGAAAAAGGAAGTCGATAAATTTAAAGGCAAGGTACCTAAATAGGTATTTCACCAGTGCTTCTCTCTGCGCTTCAACAATTTGGCCACATTCACACAGGGAAAGGCAGACACATAGCGTAGTGGGTATGTACCTATTTAGGGATATATTTGGAGTTGCTGCAAGGGTGCCCATAATTAGCTGCCTACCTATTTACTAGGTTACCTAGGTAGGATTAGGTACCTAGATTCTGATCTTTTGTTTGGTTTTTTGTAGCTACCTAGATAGGTACCTACTTCTATTTGTTGTAAGTATATCATGTGGTTTCTTTTGGATGTAATTTTCCTTATGTGTCAAATAAACGTTATATTCTATTTCATACGGAAGTAAAAAACCCATTGCCAAAAAAATACATTTACAAAACTTGATATGGAGGCAGGTGTTTACTCTCATCAATCCAATGTAGGTATAGTTATATTATGAGGGTAGGTAGGTACTCATTACGTGACGGTTATTAAGTGTCCCGGGATGCTGTGTCAGACCGCAAGATATTGCCTCATTGACACAAGCTGGCACTGCACCTCACCCCTAATCAGGTGGTCGTAGACCTTCTAATAGCGTTTATGTTTACTTTTTGTGCTACCGTAATATCTCAGATATCGCTTTTTAGCGATAAGACCGCCCGTTATACATTCCCTATTCTGGTTTACGATTACTTACTTATTGTTTTTTCTCTTGTTTGTAAGGTGTACAATAAAGATTTTTCATTCATTAGTTCACTCTAATTTACTTGCTGAAAAATTTATAACGATAGTGCAAGCAACGCGCGATCCATCATTGGGATACGTCATCACTAGTGATATATCCATCTGGGATCTCGGAATACGGAAATTTCATTCATAACCTAAATACCTACCTACCTACCCTTGACTACCCACGTTTCCAGTGTATTTAGGCGGCTACAGGTTTAGCAATCGATCTCACTATCGGAAGTTTCACAGTGATTATAAACGATGAAGTTACAAAAAACAATAGTTATGTAAAATAACTATAATTTTAATAAAATTGTACCAACATATACAAATGTAAAGAACCTCTTCTTAATATTCTTCATATACAAATATGAAGAACCTTTTTTAGAGAAAATAAACATTTTCTATCATTTTATAGAAGCAAAAACAGCCTCACCACTTTAATTACCAGGCACGGTAGGTAGATATTCTCTGTGATCTTTTAGGGCTTACCAAGAAACACTAACATAAGATTCATAAGGGATGTCTAAGGGTAGTCAAATGTAAAATTTGAAAAACTTATGAGTAAATTAAACTATCAACTTATTTTTTCCAAAATTATACAATATATAGGAGTAAGTAAACAAACTCAGGCCCGTAAGTGTCTAAAACTTATTTGCCCACCACTATGTACGTTATCGACCATTTCAAAGTATGACCACACGTTCCATTACACAAGCTTTAAAGCACGTTCACGCCTGTTAGCCCTCCGGCAAATTGGGATTGAATAACGAAGTTGAGCTTTTCATACAAAGTCCGGTTATATTCCGACTGAAACAATAGCTATAATGACACGGTTTCAGTCTGAACAACATGCAGCAAATTACTGCAAAAAAATGTAAAAGTTGCCTTTGAAACATCTACATTTTCACATCACAAAACTACATCTATGGCTCCATGTTGATATACCAATGTATTGTATTGAGTAATATTTCGGAACGTTTTTAGTTTAGTAGAGTAGTTTTTAGTAGTAGTAGAGCTCTCGTGAAGGGCTCATCCAGGGAATTACTACCACCTATATAAGTAATTAAGTATACCATGGTTGATAGTCGCTGAGTAATGCATTGTAGGGCACGTTCCTAAGGAGCGTGACTTAGGTAGCAATACTTTGTTATAGGATATGGTAACATCAGGTGGGCCATCGTTTGTTACATAAGCAATTGAATAAAAAATCTAAACTAAAAGCAATAAATGTTTTAAATATTGAGTATTAATTCGGTACGTTTTCAACAAATAAACCTAAAGCAAATACTGTCCAGAGAACACTCTTGTATAGATTTCACGTTAACCCTTGTTTAATTTAATGTTAATAGGGAGTTACAACTTAATCCAAATTTATGGCTTCGCAATACGTGAGTGGCCATTAAAATCGATTTACTCATACAATAAATACGGGTTAAACGTATTTTGATCGTAAACACAATTCAATGCTCTATTGTTGACTAGTTTATGAGTACTTAACTCATAAATGTATGGTCCAAAGTACGTGTTGACACCTTTATTCGGGGTAGATAGACAATTTCGCAAATCCCTTTACTTACATAAGAAAACAGGTCAGAATACAGTCACAGCTCTTAATCTACTATTTTGGATGTAATATTTCAAAGACCTATAAAATAATATTTTTCCTAACCCGTGCTTTTTTATTTTTATAATCTTTGTTAAAATTATTATATCACACACACAGAGACCACACAAAACGATAGGAGCTATTTGTCGTTCTAGGCTTAGTCACGAGGTGGAACCGGCCCCTAGATTGACCTAGTTTGCAAGACATTTTGACCCTAGAAATTAATGATTCGTAGAACCACCAGTAGTCAAGGTCACCAATTAACCATTCTAAAGAGATATGTATCTTAGTACACGTCCTTCAGGCGAAGAACAATAGAGTTTTACTAACAGAAAACTTTATTAAATTAAGAAAAGTCTGCTCTTGCTGCAAAAAGCTTAGCTGGAAGTCATTGGATACCGGAATAATGATACCAGGTGAGAGGAATCCTCCAGTAAGAAAGCATTATTGAACTTTCTAGAGTTTCTCCAATATCAGGGTTGCACGGCTTTGGCCGGACGATTTCGCTTTATCTAACAATCTATACCAATTGTAAGAATCTTTGTCCCGACTGACTGATTGACTGACTGACTGACTGATAAATAGACAAATGCACAACCTAAACATCGGGTTAGGTTTAAGGTTTAAAGAATATTTATTTCTCATAAAATTAATGAATTAACTACTTACTGAGAAAACATATTGGATTATACTACACGAGTATTTACAATAAATAAATAGGGTTAAAGTTTGTATCAAAATAACTTCACGCGGACGAAGTAGCGCGCGTTTTCACTAGTCTAAAATAACTCAGTTCCAGGATGAACGTACAACTTTTGCATCCTAGCTAACTGATTAAATAGTTTTCCGGCTAACCGGATATATCCGGTTTTCACTTTGTGTTTCTTGTTGCTTCTACTGTAGCACGGTCTTGTGAACTCGTAAGTCTTGTAACTTGATTGTCCCACCGGGATGCTGCAGACCTCAATGCTAGTTTCTCTGCAAATAAACTGCTTTATTATTATGCTGTGAGACCTGTACGATTTTATCTTTATAAAAATTAACTAGCTTGTGTCTGAAATGAAATCGTGTATTCGCTAAAGTATGGTGCTTACAGATGAAATATAATTATGATGACTATCTATCTATCTCTAGTTAGATTTAGATTCTGCTAAATTATACGAATAAATGCTTTGTTACGTGTTATGGTTACTGCTTAACATCAGGCCTATCTACTTGGTCCAAGGAGTAAAAATAAAAAATCATTATTTAAAGTCAAGGGCAAAGAGTATTTTATCAATAAAATTACAAGGTACACTTTGTAACTAATAAACTAACTAGTGAATCAGTTAGTTTATTAGTTACAAAGTTCTTCAGTCGGAATCAAGAATAATTGACGATCAGTCATGATTTCAAGAGGCTTTTGTGAATGAAAACTAAATCTTTATCTTTTATTTTATAACTCTTGCTGATTACTGCTTGCAGATGGTCCAAATGCTAAGTGGTTTCGATCTAATTTGAATCTTGTTCAATGCAAAATAAAATAAAGAAATAAACGAAAATTTTGTCTACTCGTTATCTCGTGCAAAATAGAGATATCTCTTTATATCTTCCTGTGCTAACATGGCAGTGCCAAAAATCTATCTCGTTCTGTCAAATGAAGATTTAATGCTAATGTTTAGCTTATATGTGAGTCTTTTATCTATAATTTCTGAAATGTCCATCAATAGAAAAAGTATCTCGAGTCAAGCGCGACATATCTCGCGTTGCACATCTTAGCCCGGCTGGTAATTAGAACCAGGAAGCGTGTTTAAACTAGAGATGTCACGAATATTCGGCAACTATTCGGTATTCGGCCTATTCGGCCACTATTTTTGCTATTCGGTATTCGGCCGAATAATACGTACTATTCGGCCGAATACCGAATACCAAATCATGTAAAAAAGACACGTTATATTACTCAAAATTATGCATTTATTTCCAAATTACAACACTTTAGTAATTTAAATTGGTCAGTGGTAAGTTGTGATGAATAAAAACAAGCTTTTCAGCAATTTTAGGTAGCAAACGATTACGCTTTTCATCGTAAATGTTACCAGCCTCAGAAAATAACCTCCCACTATGCACGCTACTTCCAGGAGAAGAAAGATAAACTTTAGCGAATTTCGAAAGGTTTGGGTATTGTTTTTCGTTTGCTAACCAAAACAGGTTGCGACTTGTCTTAATCCAGCTAACGCGCTCCCGACAAGTATGAATTTCGTGCCGAATATTCGGCGCTTCGGCAGACAGCGTTGCCGAATATTCGGTGTTCGGTATTCGGCCAATTCACTATTCGTGGCATCTTTAGTTTAAACCTCATGTGCGTGTAATTTCACCGATACCCACACACTTATAAATAGGTACTTAGAATGTGAATAATAAACCTTCCGAATAATACGCAAGTCAAAGCTTGTACCTAAACAAACGTAGGCACAATATTGTTATAGCATTCAGCTTCCCCTCGCTTCAGAAGTCATCTGTCATCTCGTATCACTCGCACGTGTGCCTTCTGCGAGGCGCTGCTATTGTCGGGGCATTTGAATTCGCTTATAAAGCATCATACATTTTTGCTCTTTATATCACTGTAAATCTGTATTTGTTCGCGAATAAGTAATAATAAATAAATAGAAACATATGACCAAATTTTTCACGCAACACGTCATCTAGACTTAAATTTAACAAAAACCCATTAGGTACAAGATATAGGTACTAGATTATAGTAATCTACAATACTTTTTTATAAATACTATGTTATAATATAATGTAAAACCCAGGCATAGAATAAAATGTTTCTTCGTTGTGGGGATCGCCAATAGCGCAAAAGACATAAGTAACTACGAACTAAGCTATGCCAGTCATTTGCTTAATTTTTTGGTTGTTGATTTAAAATGGTACTGGTGAACTATTATGCTAAAGCCACATATTTAAATACATTCCAGGAGTTTGGATAGGCTAAGTAGTCATAGAAGAAAGATCTTGCGATTGAGACCGCTTTATTAGACCAACAACAGAAGAGCTGCGAACAAAAACTCAAGGCTTAACTATAGCAATGACAAGTTTTACTTTCTTCTCTTGTCTATGAATTTATTAAAAAAACTTAGTAGAGATTCTAACAGTTGCCGCTGAAACAATAACATAGCTCGCTGTAACAAAAACTAAATAAATATAAATCTAAAAGTGTATTGACCATCCACTTTATTCTAGCAGCTAGGAGGAAATAGAAAATGTTCAATTGTAAAACCAGCATGCGTCGAGGGAATTGAAAACAAATAAAATATATTATGCATAGAAGAATGGAGAATGTATATAAGTTTCCAGTATATTGTTTAAAAGGCTGCATTTTCCATAGAAAGATGGAATGTTATAACGGGTGTGTGCCTACACTTTGCTAAGTGCCTACTGAAACGCCTCGGCTCGAGGTACTCGTATAATGCATGATGAAAACGCGTGGCAAAAGTATCGAACGCACGCTCGAACCGATCCCGATCCAAATCACACACCGTTGGTGTGTGATAAGCAACGTAAGTGGTTGTTTTTCCGTCAAAGACTGGCTCGCCCTCACATTTGTAGTGCATGCTTCGCTACAAAGATGAAAGCAAGCATATATCGCCGTGCCGGCAAATAAAATACTCCACAATCATACCGACTCTGCCAGTGGAGTCGAAGACGCCTTCATATTAACGCCCTTCCAAGACGAAAAGTCTCTTTGTGGCTTCTTTTCCTGGCAACAGACTATACCGAGGTCCATACCTAACTGGTGCCCTTGCACTCGTTGCCAACAAAACCTTTTTTGTATTATGGTGTGACGCCTTCTGCGCTCACCTGTAGGTATAGCCCGAAAGCCCAGTAGAAGTTAGAAATCGCTAGGTGATTACATCAGCATTTTGCACCGTCCGAAAACAAAGGCGAGGCAAGACCTTTCAATCTTAAAAGTGTTTAGTTTATATCGAGATGTTTTTTAACGTTTTTTATCATTAAACAATGACGACCATCTCGTTCCAATCCCATTTTGAGTTACCTAAACACACCTGCCGTATCATAATAATGTACGTTCTATAATTATCAGTTTCAAACTGATTATACTGCATAATAATACTGAATATTGTACCAATACAATATTCTATTGGACAATCTGATTAAATTAATGTTTACAAGAGCTGTCAACGCACAGGTTACCTGTCCAAACAAGGTCCTACTCGCGAATAGTCCTATGTAAGCATGGTTTACAACCATTACAAGATTACCTACAGTAGGTGAATAATAAACACCCAACCGTCACATACTTAGTCTTAAACCCACGACAAAAATTACTTCTAGTGGGGTCTAAAGGTACTAGGTTTGACGCAAAAGTTCTTTCATGGGTAGGGTAGTCTGGTATTAAACCTTCCGGCGCCAATATTATTATCGGTCCATTACTATATATATTTAATATTCGTTGGGAAAAGACCACGTGACGTGACGAATTTAGAAACGAGTATAGAATAGTATATATATATACAGTAGGTAATTTAGGCGATTACGAAGTTCGCTTCGAAACGAACGAACTTTGGCTAGTCACTTCACTGGTGAGCAACAAAAGTAAATGGTTAGATAAATATTTCTGATTTATATAGTTTTTTTGAAGATTTACCTTAATCTTTTAAGAATCTGCATATAACGATTTATAATTCCTTTGCTTAAATTCAAAGAAATTGGGTATAAAAAGTTAAATTGTAAATTATTTCAGACATTTAAGACATGACATACATATAATAAAAAAACTTATCGTTGTGGGATCTACCACATAATACTTTTAATCTTCTTTTATCTATCCCGGAACACTAGGTATATGCGTATAATAAGTAGAGGTACCTACTATTTCACTGGCATGTTTGAACTGAGTTTCCCAACTCCAAGGTCTTATATAGCTGAGCTTGTAATCGTAGTTAATCCAATTTATAGCATCTTTGTTTGCGTAGACGAGCCAACTAATTGACTAGATATTGACGGAGCGAGATAATGCCTACAGCCATTTACTCATTTCAATAGATTTAGGTTTCTTGAAATTGGTGGATAAACTTGGAAATTGAAGGGTAAAGTTATAAAGGGTAAAGTATAAACAGGGTATATTATAACGGGCAAATTTTGCGTATGCATGGAGTAATTTATGCTGGAATCGCTGGGTAAATCTTGAGCCTATGTAAATACATTTTATTCGGTTTTCAGTTAGTAGACATAATAATAAAATTATGAATATTAGGTACTTACATAAAAAAACTTTCATTATACGCCTTCCCCGTAAATTTCATTTCATTTGGCAAGCGGATGGGTGGACGCAGAGTTGGTGTTATTAGTCAGGGGGTGCTTTTACCCCGGTGCTTTTTTTTAATTAACTTTTATAGTGTATAAAAGGTAATTAAAAATATATATGACGACCGATGTGGCGCGGCGGGTGAATGTCCGCCTGCGACGCAGAGGTTGCGGGTTCGATTCCCGCCCTGGGATAAATGTTTGTACGATCTGCAAATATTTATTCCGGGTGTTCTGGGTATTTTCTATGTATAATAAAAAATATCTATGTAAGTAATATAGTATTGTATTAAGTATATCAGTCATCTAGTACCCATAACACAAGCTCTGCTTAGCTTGGGGCTAGATGATGCTGTGTGGATCGTCCAGCATTATTATTATTATTATTATATTATTATATTCACGAGAGAAGTCTAGCACTGTGCCAGGACGAGACCACATCAGCCAAAAAATGTAAGTCCCATGTTTATAAACTAAGTGGAATAGCGCGTGACTTTGTTTGCGTGAAGCTACAACCCCCTACTTTTCCACACACTTGACATACACCTCTTTAGGGGATGAATTTTAGAAATTCCTTTCTATTAAGTCATACCTATTAGGTAACCAAGGAAATAACATTGCCAGCCTTTTGGGACACACTGCGTCCGGTCAGTGATTTAATTTTTTTTCTACCTACAGTAAAGCCGTCAGTTACAAAACAGAGATCATAACTATAATAAATAAATAAAAAAATCGACATCATATTCATCTATACCAATAAATAATAATTAATAATAATGCTGGACAATCCACACAGCATCATCTAGCCCCAAGCTAAGCAGAGCTTGTGTTATGGGTACCTACTAGATGACTGATATTTTTTTTTTTTTTATCATTGATAGACCGTCCTTTGGCTTCAATCTCACCTGGTGGTAAGTGACGATGAAGCCGACGATGAAGCAGGGCGGTCTAGAAGACACCTATTCACTCTTGCCTTAAAGAGACTTAGATTATAGTGTTCAGGAAAAACAGACGCTGGCAACGAATTCCACTCCTTAGCGGTTCGCATGATAAAGGTGGAACCGAAACGCTTGGTACGAATGGGAGGTATATTTACCAAGTAAGGGTGGTACTGACCAGTACGTCTACTCGTCCTATGATGGAAAGGAGATGGTGGTATGAGGTCGTGTAGTTCCTGGACACATTCTCCGAAATGTAGCCTATAAAAGATCGATAGGCAAGCAACTTTACGACGGTGTTCGAGACTTTGGATTTTAGTCTTCGCCATGTGTTGCTCACCTATTAGCCAATACTTACTTAATACAATACATTACATATATAGATATTTTTTATTATACATAGAAAATACCCGGAACGCCCGGAATGAATATTTGCAGATCATACAAACATTTTATCCCAAGGCGGGAATTGAACCAGCAACCTCCTGCGTCGCAGGCGGACACTCGCCCGCCGCGCCACATCGGTCGTCAAACTACGTCATTATTTAAAATTATGTTTTCCCCTCATCACAATGTGAAAATGTGACTAGCAATTTTCGTGTGCATCCACTCGTAAAATCATGCACGCTTCACAGACGCAGGGAAGCACTCCGAATCCGATCCATCAATACGTTTCACTTTACGTTTTTAACTGAAAATGTGCTACATTGTGTACTACCCTCACAACTCAGTTAGTTCTATCCCTCTGTTCTCTGAGTTCGATTCCCAATGATAATGTGGGAATCGAACAACAAACATTTGTTTAATGGTTATAGGTGTTTGTTCTTGGTTTAGGTTGGTCTCATAGAAAATAGGTGAAAATCTGATGAGGATCTTTTAGCGTGATGATAAAAATAGCTCCTAAAAATTAAATAAATTACTCACTTTTAGATTTCTACCAGTGTGGAAGTATGTGCTAACGAGGTTCGTAGAAAGACGTCAGAGAATAAAGATACTAGTATACGAGTAAAAGAAACAAAATACAATGATTACCCGTCTTCGTGAAATGTATAAATATATAAAGTAATATAAAGTGCTTTGTTGTACTTTACAACCACGTATCTACAATAGGTACGTATCTATCCACGATACAGAGATACGACCCTCTTTGTAATTGGAATGGAACATCGCCATTCATATTGGTTTGTAAAGCATTTTGCATATTTCATAGTACTGAATGTAGACATTCTTTTGCCTTTTTGAGGGGGAAATTGAAACGTAGTCGCTATTCGTTTGATATTTCACTAGCAGCCGAGGTTTTCGGTTGCAAGTGCCAAAGGGAATTCCAAATTTTAAACCTTTTTTTGCTTTAGTACCATTCCGACGCCAGTTTCAATTTTCAGTCAAAAAATCCTTTGGTGGCCCATCGAACTTCGAACCACTCATCTATAATTTGGAATACCTTAGTCCAAAACCAAGGCTTATCAGACCAAAGACAGCACAATACATATACAACCCAAATGAGTCTAAGCAGTCTAAGTTAAAACCCAAAACATATGTCTGTGATTCAACCACATCACGGTGACGTGAAAATAGATACAATAATTCTATATAACCTTTATTAGGCTACTTTCAACTTGCTTCTTCTATAAGACTGCTTTCAAATGGAAGACGAACCGTGGGGCACCCTTCTACCCGATAGACTGACGATATTGTTTGGCTTGCGAAAAGTCGTTCTTCCTGGAAACGTATGGAGGAGGTCTATGTCAAGCAGTGATCTACAGGCTGTTGATGATGATGATGAGACTACTATCAGGTGCATTTATAACTTTCAATTTTGCCATTACTTTTGTATTCATTTCTGGTAGATCGACCAGACGTGATACTAAAAACTATCTTTGAAGGCCACTCTACCTGCTCACATTTATACAATCGAAACTGCGAGCTAAAACTATAGAGTCTATTAAAATTAAAATATGTCCACATTCAAAAATTGTGTTCTGTGTCCACAACAATCCATGCCAAGTCCTGCTGGGTTCTTTAATGGTTCCATTATCTAACTAAAATTAGATTTTACAGGGCACATTGATTGGATCAGTCAACAGCGCTTGAAAATTGTTTCGCGAGTGAACGATAATTTCATTATTAGGGATTCAATTGGAGCCTTGTATACGTCGTAATTAGGGACGATGTTATCATCAAAATATAAAAGCTGATAAGGCTGATATCGATAATGAATATCTTTCAATTTTGTTAAATTACCGTAGCTAATCATAAAATAAACCTGCAGGTCTACTCTTGAAAACGATATTTCGTATTGTCGTTTTGAATTTCACTGCGCGGCATATGAGGTATAAAGAATGCTTAAAATGAGCCGATGTGCTACTATTTATTTCATTGTATATAAATATTGTTTTTTACAAAAGGAGAGCTTTATGCTATACAGTAACAATAATAATAATAATAATACTGGACAATCCACACAGCATCATCTAGCCCCAAGCTAAGCAGAGCTTGTGTTATGGGTACAGATGACTGATATACTTAATACAATATATTACGTACATACATATTTTTTATTATATATAGAAAATACCCAGAACACCGGTAATAAATATTGCACATCGTACAAATATTTATCCCAAGGCGGGAATCGAACCCGCAACCTCCTGCGTCGCAGGAAATGAAACGAATGAGTACAGTATTTTTTTATTAGCCACCAAAAAAAATATTAATCAGTGTACTTCATGGTATTTAAGGATCCGTAACTCACATAGAATAAATAAATAATAAATAAATAATGCCGGACGATCCACACAGCATCATCTAGCCCCAAGCTAAGCAGAGCTTGTGTTATGGGTACTAGATGACTGATATACTTAATACAATATATATTATATTACATTATACATAATATAATATATATATATTATATTACATACATAGATATTTTTTATTATACATAGAAAATACCCAGAACACCCGGAATAAATATTTGCAGATCGTACAAACATTTATCCCAAGGCGGGAATCGAACCCGCAACCTCTGCGTCGCAGGCGGACATTCGCCCGCCGCGCCACATCGGTCGTCAGAAGAAACGAAACTTTGACTTTGACTTTAGTAAGTAGTAACTTAAGTCTTTAGTGATTCAGGTGCCTTAAAAAATATGGCAGAATATGTATCTTTTTTATATATTATAGATAAAAATGAAAATATTGTGTTATTGCAGTCAGTAGAGTACTAGGAGTCGTATCACAAATAAAAATTTAAATCAAGAATTTTAGATTTTTTGGCTCCGAAATAAAGTGGTGAAGTGTGTAAGAAAAAGTAGCTGAAGCTTGAAAAGAGCTCACTGCAAGAATTCTAAATAATTTACGGATTGAAGGTTTTTGCGGTCATGAAATTTAAATAGGAGTACAAAAACCTCAAGTTGTGAGTCTCTCTCTTACTTGCCTGTAAGTTACTGTTGTTTAACCTTACTTGCCTGTTTGTTTTATTTTAGAGAAACACAATGACTCTTCTTCGAGACCATGGCTCTGTCTAATTTAATTTATTTTCAAGTCGACTTTAACCAACTTTTAATTACTAATTAGAACTTCTACTTTTCAAAGTGTTCAAATGATGGAAAGCTTTTATTTGCTTTTCTTCCGGGATGTTGTAAAACTCTTTTAAGTACATAGCTTAACCTGTTACAGTGATTTAATAATAATTTAAGAAAACTCATCAATATTCATCATCAATCTGTCAAAGTCCACTACTGGGTATAAGCCACCCCAATACGTTTCCAAAAAATGTTCTTTTTTGAACCTTTTCCTTCCACATCCTTTCCGCTGACTTCTCGCGATCTTAGCAATGTCGTCGGTCCTACGAGTTCATAGAACCGATAACCGCTAGGGAATATAAGTTGCATTAGCGAACCACTTCAACTTGCTGATTCTGAGAGTTATGTCAAACCTTGGTTCTTCTACGGATGATCTTAATTTCTGATTCTAACTCGTAAAAAAATTCACAGCATAGCTCTCTCCATAGCCCAATGTGCGACTGAGGTTGTGCACGAGGCCAAATAGTTCATATAAAGTCAGATCCATATAAAGCTTTGAAGATCGGGTCTCACCAATAAACCAGCTTTTCTCATGATTATTTACCTCTATTTGATAAATTCGTATACAATAAACAATTTAATTGGCCGTTTATTTCAACAGTTATGAAAATAAAGCTTTATAAATTTGCTTTATATTTCCAAGGAGCTGCTAGCATAAATCTTGAAGAAAATTATAATTTAGATACCTACTTACCTACATTTAAAATATTTTGAGTGGTCCCTCATTTACTTATAATTAAGAGTCTGGCAAAATTCCAAGTCTCTAAATTTTGAGTTATTAAAACTCTTATAAGTAATATTATCTTTCATTCAATTTATTTCTAAAATCTCTTCAAAGCTTAGTATAATGAAGTCTTCAACACATCGATTGCTAAGGCTTGTACACCTTTTGTGTGTTAATTGGGTCTGTCTAAAATGACAGTTTTACAGAATGTAATTTGGAGATTGACACGATCGAGAAACTTATTTTTTTTGGAGCTGAGACAAGCTTGAAACTAGATTGATTGATTTACATTGTCAAAATTGGGCCTTTCTGAAATGTCAGTTTTAAAGAATATCATTTGGTGAGTGACACGATCGAAACTTGAATTTGATGGATATTTCGTTACTAGAGTGAGTTCCTTAGGGGCGTGAAAGCTTTCGCGCGGCTGGCGGACTTTCAATACTCAACACATTTACTGTCATCACTTTGAACGTTGTGTCCTATATAGTATAGAGACTATACTCGGTGTTGACTTTCTTCACCAGGTGAAAGCTTTCACGCCGTATAAACAGGCCCAATATGTTGACAATGAAAAAGTTCTTATTTATTTTGGCTTTGACGGAACAGAAATCGTAAAACTAAACCAGATTAGGTTAGTAATGATAGTGTTATCTCCGATGTGTATGTACAATACAACCTCCATGTAGCAATTGAAGTTTCATCTGCAGTATGTTAGGACATTAAGGGGGGTGTTCGTTTTATTGCGGTGTCCGTGTCCGCAGCCCGCAGTAAACTACCCCTTAACTCACGCTGGACACGCGGACACCACATATTACATTTGTAACAGAATACATTTGCGACAGTTTATTCCTAGAATTTCAAGGAATGTTTTGTTGTGGCAACGGCAACGGCTGTCGTTTGTAGTGGAATTTTATTTAAACAGAATTTTTATTGTATATCCTAAAATGTAGCAAACAATACTATGCGTAACAGAGAGAAAAACTTTGAAGGAATGTGAAACTACAAATTTTGAATTCCGTGTTTTGTTATGTAGGTACCGTCAACAAAGGAAAATCTCATGAACATTTTAGTGTTTTAGTATCTACTGCTATATCATATTATTTAGTAGTAGTTGGCAGTAGTAGAGTTCTTAGTGTAAGGCTCGTCCAGGGAAGTACCACAATGCCTAATTCTACCACCCAGCAGCCTACTGTCTTCCGGTTTAAAAGGTGTAGGTGCTGGTGAAATTACACACATTGCACATGAGGGTTACCAGGTCCATCAAGCTGCGGCATACAGGTACGCCTCAGCTTAAGGGGCGCAGAGTGAATAATAGGGCACATTCCTAACAAACGTGACCTGTGGAGTGACCGACCGACTGTGTGACCGACTTTACATCAGGTGGGTCATCTGCTTGTCAAAGCATAACTTGTTTAAACGAGTGGCAACGGCATTTCATTTGCAGCAAGCATTGAAAAATAAATTTAAAATTACAATACTTTGCCGCACCATTCTACAATTTGTGCTAACCCTAGATCGGTTGGCCCTACCTACTAATGTTTTACACTCAGTGAACTTCCAATATAGTTAAAATAAAGGAAAATATAATAGGCTCTTTATACATCCGGTCGTATCGTATCTTTCGGGATTATCCTACCGAATAAGAGTGGGTAAAATTGAATCTGAGCCATCTAGGGTTGTCAGGCATTTTATTTGGCCGGCATGTTCCTTAAGTACTTAATTTACCTGAAATTATAGACTGGCTAATAAGCAGACGCTTAAACACCAAATAATAATAATATATTTCTTTCGTACTAAGAGTACAACAAAATTGGTATAATCACCTAATAACATTACCTGGCTGGAGAAACGTAATTTGGGCATCCCAAACTAGGTGAATCTGTGTTATGGCGCACCTATGCCCCCGTCCCGGACTAAGTTGTACAAAAGAAAACAATTATGTTGTTGTAATCTACAAAGAAAATTAAAAAGACGACGAAAGAACCGCACAAAGCTCGTAGCGAGTACCTACCTACTCGTAGGTACTTATACCTTAAATACCTCATTTCCTCCCATGGATGTCGTAAGAGGTGACTAAGGGAGCGCACCAGAAGATGGCTATCCATCTCCTGGCAGCATTTTTCTATCGTAACGCTGACACTAGCCTGCTAGGCATGGCGACTATGACAAATTCCCCAACTAGGGAGGTGTGTGTCCCGCTGTGAACTTGTTTTGACTTGAAAAAACATGTGTCGTGGTATTTTCCAAACTAAGAGATCGAACATACTCAATGATAATTAAAAATTATACTGACATCAGACTGGAAGTATTTTTTCGAAGGTAAGGGGAAGTTAGTGGAAATACGAAAGCCGCCGCGCTGCTGGAAAATTTTGGTCACAAAAAAGCCGGTCTTTTAGAACCACTACCCGTGATTGGGCTCTGAACAAATGGGTCAACGGTGCCCGCTCGTTGAAAGCTCACCAATTACGTATTCACCTTACTTCGTGGTTGATTACTCCATTCATTCGCCAGTAGGTAGGTACGTTGGTATATCTGCGCTTCCATAACTTCATATAAGTAATTTAGGTACGCGTAGTAAACTAATTACCTTGAAACTAGGATAATCAGAGGCTCTTGGAAGGAGGAAATAATTAGATAGACCTGTCAGTTTTAGTTTTAACAGACCCCAGATTGTAGGTAAGTCCAAAGTTTGTGTAAAATTTTGGTAGTGGTAGAACTCTTAGTAAAGGGCTCGTCCAGAAAAGTACTACCACTATGCCTATTTTTGCCGCCAAGTAGCTTATTGTATTCTGGTTTGAAGTGTGTGAGTGCTGGTAAAATTACAGGAACCCTATGAAAAGACCAAACAAGCCTTGGGAAAAAGTTCCTTTTTTGATCATAACAAAGCGCCTAAAAATTTACGTTAGCAAAACTACCGCCAACACGTGGGCCAAGCCGCCGACGGGGACGGAATAGCGTCACGACTTTATTCCTACAGATCTCTGAGTATTTAAGCATTATGACGAAGGGGTGAAGTGGTAGGTACGTCTAAATAATATATTTATTTGGCACATACCTATCCACATTTTGTAGTAGTTGGTATTCCTTTCGTGATAGGTTGCGAGCCCATTGCCGCTGCTGACTGGTTTTACCCCGATGTTTTTTTTTCACAGTTTAATAGTGCTTACCTTCATTGCGGACGTGTTACAATAGAAAATGGAAAACACGACCGGGTTCGAACTTACAACCGGCAGGGTCGCTCATACTAGACCACCGTTGCTTAACAACATAAAATTATCATAATAACATTGTAAAATAAACTGATACTGAAGGTCACATTTAGACTCACCCACGCAAGGATCTTTCGAGAAGACCGGATTAAATGTAATAACATCATTCCTTTGAACATTATTATAAAAACCTGCTAATCTGCGAAAAGGTTACAGATACTTATTCAATATCCCTTTGTAGAATATTCAGTAGGTATTTTATTATTTTACTCTTCTCTGTCTGGGTTTCCTAGAAGAATATAAACTATTCTCATATCTAAAGGGCATTATTTTACAATGTATCCACAATTCCACTTTACCATCACCACATAACACTTACTTATTACATATTTACAAATTTTTGAATGTTATTTCACTACATCATTTATAGTTAATATTTTGAAATAATTGTTTACTAAAAATAACTTTTTCTTTTTACAAAAAAAACACACCTGTCATAGATCCGTTAATGATTACCTATATAGTGCAATAAATACGATTGTAAAATGATAGCTTATCGTCATAAAATTCGCGAATCGAATGAACTGAAATACCTTTTTTTTTTGTGGCATCTGCCCGTCTTGTGGACAATTTTGCCAATGTCAAGTGGGTTGAATAAATTATTTTTAGTCAAGTCGAGTCGGTAAAAAAAGTAAAGTCAGCCGTCATCGGTTTTAAAGAAAAAGATGGCGTTTTTCTTCAAAACCAAAGGGAAACATTTTCGTTCAAATCAGGATGCCTCATAACACACTTTCATTTCAATTGTTCACACTTGTGCTAAGACCTCAAGTAATGATGGTTAAAATACCACCAAAATTACCCATCAGAACTTAAAATAACACGAGAAAAACAATTAAAATGAAAATACAATGTTGCTTCCAAAGATGACAGAAAACGAATCCAAATACCTAGTTAATTTTCTTCTCTTTTTTCTTTGATGCACCAGTCTGTCATTCTACAGATAATTTTGCCTATGTCAAATGGATTAAAATAAATAGGTTTTAGTCAAGTCGAGTCAGTAAAAACGCAATGTTGGATAACATACCACCGAAATTATACATCAGAACTTAAAATAATACTATAGAAACAATTAAAATTAAAGCTATATTGGATGTCATCTTTGGAATCAAAAAGCTATGTTGCTTCCAAATATGACAGAAAATGAATGTAATTAATATATAGCATCTCTGTCCTGACTGGCTGTCTGATTAATAAACAGCGTACGGACATACAAACTTGACTCGAGGATTCCTATGGGTCCTAGGAGATTGGAGCCGGTATCTGATACCTATTAAATAAAAACGATAGAGCGACATGTGCACAGTGTTGCCGCTTATGGTGGAAGAGATGAAACTTAGCATAGAATCTAATAAAATAAAGTAATGTTTCCAACAGTGTTCTAGTTATTTTTATACATTTTTTATCTACATGACTCTTAATTATGTTCATTTTCGTTTTCAATTTGTATCTTCAGGGGTACCGTATCTCAGAAATTGGATTCATTAGTCGTCTTTCACGTTATTGGAGGTGTCACATTGCCCTTTCAAAAGTCCTTGCACGTGGGTGTAATCGCGTTGAACTTAAATCCTACGTAACATGTGTTCTTTGTTCGTGACAGATTTTGAATTAGTTTTATACGATAAAATAAAACATCCGCTGTGCAATATGGAATATTATAGGTACTCATACTAATCGAATAGTAATAACCTCATGACTTGAATCCCTAGGCACGGTAGATATCACCTCAGATCTTGTAGTACGTATTAGTATACCTACTTACTTTTTTACTATACTGTTAGATAATCTACCTGCAACACGGGCCTCTCCAGTATAAAAGTTACTTAAAAAGTTACTAAAAAGAGCGACCGACGTGACATAAAATAGCCACAATGCGAACTATGAACTCCGAGGCTGATTTCTATTACCTAATAGGTACCTACTTTATTTCACAATACAAACAATATTCACATGGGATAGACCTCGAGTCCAAAGCTTAGTGTTGCAAGCCTATCTAGATATTAGAAATTATTCACCAGTATACAATACTGAATTTCTTAACATCGCGTGAATAACGATTGCACACATTTTTTTTACCCATACACTAATAAACATAACTTATTAAAATTCTTATTGCTCAACAATGGTATTTACTGTCAATGACAAGGCCAGCCATTGTTACTTAGTTATTTTATTGAATTGTACTGGTTTTTTGCACACGAAGGACAAGTTGCGAGATTCATCATTTCTAGATAAGATTACGAGACAAATCATGCTAATTCTTACTGATCGTGTCATTATCATCATAATCATAAGCCTGAAAAATTCCACTGTTGCGCATGAACCTCTCCTGAAGAACGATTTTGAAAAAGATTTTTTCCATCTACCAACCGACCATCCATCCGAAATAAATATTTGCAGATTGTACAAACATTTATCCCATGGCGGGAATCGAACTCGCAACCTCCTGCGTCGTAGGCGGACATTCGGCCGCCGCGCCACATTGGTCGTCAAACTCCATGGTAGTCCTGTTTTTTTTTTTTTTTAATGTCCCTCTAACATAATCAGAGTCCTTATATATCGTTCTAAAATTTATTTTCTTTATTTAAAAATACTTATTTTGTGTTGTGTTATAATATTTTTATTTATTTTTAATTTTTTAAATGGTGCTAAATTTACTAAATTTGTGCAATTTTTATAATTTTCTTACAAAGTTGAATTTATATTTTACTTTTACTTATATACAAGAAGAAAACTAGGATAACTTAAATATATTTGCATTATTAAACAGGTTTTACTTAATATTATTAAAACTTAGTCTATTATCTACTGTTTTCTTAATATTATTTAAAACTAAGCTTATTGTCTACATTTTTTATTTGTTTTTGTGGTTTTTGTGGTTATTTTACTTATTTCATTTCATTTCATTTATTTAAATCTTTTGACATCTATAAGACGTTCTTAGACTAGTCACATGAACATAAAATAGTATTTGTTGTAATGGTAATCGTAAAATACAATAATTACCTAAACTAAGTTTACTTACAGAGAACACACAACATTTCAACAGAGAATGAACAAATCACAGATACACATTAGACCAAGAAAAGATACATTACAGATTATTACTTATATTTAATCTACTTTATTGCTAAACTACACTGTGTATTACTTATTCTATTTATCAATATAAATTAGCTGGTTGTTATATATATAAATAAATAAATAAAACCCAACAAGACTTATGTACCTACAATTTTTATTTAAATTATTTGCTTACTTGTTTATATTTATAATACTACACTACAATTAGTGACCGTTGCTGTTTTGGTTAGTCCGAGACATAGAGATTTCCACCGAGTGTTCTATTTTTCACCTTTCAGGGATAAACGGAAGGCCATGATTAACATGGTCTAGGCCGTTTATTTGGACAGCTACTTTTTCTCTCGTCGGTGGTTCGTCTGGAGCTGCCCTATCAAAGGTAGGCTATGGAAGCCCTAGCCAGTGCGTCCCACTTCCTCCTGATCATGCACTCCAAGCTGAAGGCATTGTGGTCTGCCTTCTCAGCCTAGGCGTGCATGCAGTTGCAGCAGGAAGGAGCCGCACCGGCCAGCCAATCCGCGCACTCCGTCCTCATGTGGGGTCCCCCGCAATGGCTGCATTTGACAGTGGTCTCCACGCAGAACCGTCGACCATGGCCGTAGCCGAGGCACAGCGAGCACTGTACCAGTGGTGACTGGTCAGCCACCTTGACTCGCTGTAGGTCTATTACGACGGTCCCAGCGTGGACCAGACGCTGCCAAACTCCGGGGGACACCCTCATGATAACGTGTTGCGTTTGGTTATTCTTAGTCTTCCTCTTGTACATAACCTTTACTTTATTTTCTTTCCTATCAAGTTCTGTTAAGATTGCTTCATTTTGCTTCCAAATGGCGTCGAGGATATCTTTGTCGCTATTGTGTAAGAAAACATTCTTCAGGATTACCAGCGGGTCCTTGTTCTTCATTTCTTCTACAGTTAGGTACTCTTCTGCTCTCTTTAGCCTCTCCTTAACTTGCTGTCTTTCTTCTTCTGTCTTACACCCCACAATAACCTTCCTGTCCTTTGCTTTTCGGATCCGTTCCACAGATATTCCTCCTTTCTTTGCATTAATCGTTTCCCTTATCCTCTTCAATATGTCGTCTCCTCTTTCCTGGTCGTCCTTGGCAGTAACCACTACGGAGTATAGCGCGGTCTGCTCCGGTAGTTGCCTAACGGGATGCGCCGCTGCCACACTCGCGTAAGTCTGTTTTTCTATTCTATCCTGTTGCAATTCCAATTTTTTCTGTAGCATTTTCATCCTCTCATTATTTTCACTAATGAGAGTTGAATGTTCTTCCATTTTCTTCATCAGTACGTTTTCAATCTTCTCATTTTCACTGTCTGGTTCCTTTTCCTTCTCTATTTTCCTTTCCTTTTCAGGCTCACTCGAATTCTTCTTTCCTTGTTCCTTCTCAAGTTCTGATTCTTTCACCAGCTGGTACAGTCCTTCGATTGCCTGTAATAACTCTATTTTAATCTCAGTCTTAATATCCCGAGAATTGGCGAGGTTTAGTTTGGCCTTGGTAAGGCAAGCTTTCGCTTCCGCCAGCCGGCTGGTGTATTTTGGCTGCGTCGGTGGACTTCCGGAAGCTTCAGCTGGCTTTCTGGGCACCATTCTGGTCCCTTGCGAGAGTACCTTTTTCGGCTTCTGGATTTCCACCGGCGCAGCCTTTCTTGGGGTGGTTGGAGTAATGGGGTCTGTTCTTCCAGACTCCCATTCTCCAATACTTTTCCGCACTGTTTGGTTCTTCTCGCACTCCTGCATAACTGGCGATACCGAGCTTCGAGAAGCTTCGTTCGAAGGCCGAGCCTTCTTTACAGGTGTGCGAATGCCAAACATTTTAAGGCTAGTCAGAGGGGCACTTAACAATCAAACTTAAAACTATAAAAATAAAATGTAAAATGTTTTGTCAATTTGTAAATTTTTTCCACTTTTTGGCTAATATTTGTGTTTTTTCTGTTGCAGGTACGTGCAGTGACGTCGGGCAAAGGTGATCCAGCCACTAGAAGTGCAGATTCAAGCCAGGTGTTGGACAAAAGTTTAAAAAATCACCCAAAACACACTAAAATTACAAAAAATACCGGAAAATTGCAGTTTCTCGAAAATTCTTCTATAACAAGTGAATACGTGCACTCGCTCAGTAACTAGAGCGCGGCGAGCCGCTTTTTATGATGTACTACACGGCTATATTCACTTTAAGTTGGAGTCAAGAAAAATCTTTTATCGTTTTTTCCTTACACAAAATGTCGTTTTCGAGTGCAAAACGGTCAATAATTTGACTTTTTACTATCGAAACGACACTCTGCAGCTGGGAAAACAACTGATGCGATAGACTACAATTTTAGAAACAAACAGAAGCTAAGAATTTGGAATACAGAATTTATAAAGCCGAAAATTAATGAAAATTTTATAAGTTTTTAAACAAAAGCGTTCCACAATAACATCGACTTTACAACTCAAGCTCCTTCACTCCTCGAAATGAAAAATGTTTTCCCCAATAACTGTACAAGGCAGGTATTGTTTTCGTACATCCCAAAGCCTTGTCCCTTCCAAATTGACGTATTGACGACGACCACGCTGAATCGAAACGAAAGGCAATTTATCTGAAGAGATAGGTACGGCATCAAGGGTCAATTCATTACGTGAAGCAGGTAGGTACTTTCCTACTACTGTAATAAATAGTTTTCATTTTCAGAAGTAGACTGAGGTCTTTATGTATAACATAGAGATAGTAACATGTATAACGAATAGTGGGATAAGTTTACACCATTAGTAGAGATACTTTTTTTTTATATTTGTAGACAAATTGAGACAACATCATCTAGTCCCAAACCAAAACACAATATAACACCCAGACAGAAAACAAACATTTTTGTTCAACACACAAATATTTATCCTCTGTGGAACCCACAATCTAGAGCACCAGAAGGCAGAGGTTACTGCTAACGACTAAACTTATTTTATTTCGAAGGTCTTAAAGACTAAATCCTAATAAGTTTGTATTTAAAAAAATATTTTCAGTAGTTTTTAAGGTTCCGTACCCGCTGTCCGTCTGTCACCAAGTTGAACCGTGATTTTTAGAAGATGTGATGATGATGTCCTCCTTAACGTATCCGTCAACGGCGAACCTTGCTAACTCCGGGCATGTGAGCGAATGTGCCTAAAAATTTTATTTTAGATAATGGTACGGAACCCTTCGTACGCGAGTCTGACTTGCACTTGGCTGGTTTTTAGAGCTTTAAAAACTAGTTATAATATTTTTCTGGGAACTGAGAACTCTGCAAGAGTGCTTATGTTAGAAGTTATAAGACCCATATTTCAGCCAGCAAAGAACAAAGTCAAAAAGTATTTATTCCATGGAAATAATGAAGGGCACTTAGATTCATCTTACAGCTAGGTGAATCTAGGCGCATCTAGGCAAATCGTTAGGGCACGTTTGTACCGTGCGTTTGGCCGCTTGACAGGACATTGAACGTTGTTTTCTAGATAAAAGACGATACTTATTCGGTATTGATCTTCTCAACGGCATGGCTGTCATTTTCGCGCTATATAAATGGGCCCCGATGATATTATCTGCATACAACGACTTGATAAAGGTACTGTCATGAATCTCTCTTTAGTATTTTGTAAGCACGCCTGCCTCCAACAGGAAGGTAAATTCATATTTAATTCTAGAAAGGATTTCTGCGTTCAGTTCTAAATCAGAACCAGGATTGCTCAAAAGAACTATTCTACCATGTCATCCAGCTGCTTGGCTCAATAGAATGGAAAATGATAATACACGAATGTGCTTGTAAAATATCAGACAAGTAATAGAAAGTAAATGGAGATGAGCATTAAAAAGGTACCGTCTTTGTGCAGGCACGCACAAATAAATTATGAAATTAAGCAAAATCTCTCGTCGATTCAACTGATTTAATTTCTACTATTGATCAGTTTTTGATAATAATATACCATCAAAGTTGTAGATGGAGCCACAGATGGTCGCTAATGTAAAAAACCTGTAGAGTATTTCGTCCAATGTCATTGGTCTCCGATGTCGCAGGTGATTAGCGCATCCGCGTAAGTTGCATATAACTTTTGGGATAATATAAAATCTTTGTGAGTATGAGTTTTATAGTGCAAGCAAGCACTGTAAAACTAATAAGTTATGTATAAACTAATAAACATTTGGAAATTCTTAAATTTACAAATTAGTGTAGATAATAGATACTCCTTAGAAATATTCCAATACCTACTCATCAGGCATAGTCTACACACAGTGTTTCGCGTAATCTTTATGTTAAGGGAGCATGAAATTGTTCTTGACCATAGAACATTCCGTTTCAGTTAGTTACTGAACGTTGTTGCAAAACAGTCAAACATTTTATACCAGATCACTACTTATGAAGCCACACAGTTTTATGCAGTACTTTTTGCCACACTTCCCCTGAGCTTTGATAATTTGTCTGTAATCGCCGCGCAAAGTTGTTACTCTATATACCTACTGTATGTTTATGAGTGGAGTAATAGCAGGAGTCGTGGCTTTAATGGGCTGTAAATGAAAAACGACGCAATTGTTGTGACGGTGGCCGCGAGGGCGCCGCCCGTAAGCTGCCCACTAAGCCTTTATGGTCCATTGTATTGGTGAACGGCTGTGCCGCCATACGATATTGAAAAAATAATGGAATCGTGTTAATCCTCTGGACCTTACAAATAAACATGTGGATATAATACAAGTATATCCACATTCCGCTGGAATAGCTTACTTTATTTTTATTAGTAAGTAAACTTAATAACAGGTTTTTACGATAAACTTAGGTAAAAGGGTGCTGGTGAAATGACAGGCACATAAAGTTTAACACCTGTAAGTTGATGAAAGCAGGCAGTGCATCGTAGGGTCGTTCCTGCATGCGTGCCCTGAAAGACAATATATTGTTATCCGTTAAGGTTACCACTTAACATCAAGTGGGTGGGTCATATGCTGCTGCCATCTATACCAATTATAAGAATATTTTTCCTGACTGACTGGGATATAGACAACGCACAGCCTAACCACTTGTCGTAGAGACTTAAAACAGAGTATATTTTTTTGGCGCGTAGAGGTATACTAAAAAAGGAATTCCCTAAATTTGTACAGCGGGGGTTAAAGTTTGTATGAAATTGCTTCACGCAGATGAAGTCGCGCGTGTTTCTCTAATATGTACAAATGAATCAGAATGTACTTTCTTTTTTTTTTACAAGAAAATATGAAAGAATAACCTACCTAATGTTGACCGGTTACATCTAACTAAACAATATCTAAACCTAAAACTAAAACGAAACTTAAACCAAAACTAAATCAATTGAACCTGAATCTAAATTAGAATATTCTAAGTGATCCTTTTGGCTTTATTTTTTTTCTTTTGAAACCGGAACGCACGCTGCTTGGCAGTAAAAATAGCTAAATACTTCGCCGGAGGAGCCCTTTACTACTTTACCTAAACTGCATTTTTTTCATATACTAGATCACTACAGCGGGGCGCGATTCTATCTTAATTTTAATTTTAAGTTCTTATAACAGAAATTAGAAAATGTACGAACTTGAAACTTAAAACTTAAGCGGCTACACTAGCCTAGGTTAGCGACCACTGGGTCGCTAACCTAGGCTAGTGTAGCTAGGTTAGCGACCACTGGGTCGCTAACCTAGGCTAGTGTAGCCGCTTAAGTTTCCAATAAATAATTAAGATCTTACAATTATGGCAAATTGTAAAACTGAAAATTTTTGATATTACGAAAAGAAAACCAGAAGGTAAAGCGTACGGTATTGTCTAAATATTCAGGAATGTCTAATCTTTCCAGAACCCTACAGCTACGTACGAGTATCACAAATAGCGACAAGTTAAGTGAAACATAATTTATGACAGTTAAGTTGCGGCCCACTTAGGTACGAAGTTCTAAGATCCATAAAATATTTCTTAGGTCACCGTATTTATTGCTTTTTGTACCACACCCTATAAATTATTTAGTCAACTTCGATTCGGGGTCGAATGACGAACTTCTGCCCCTACCCTAAGTCTAATTAGTTCGCCGAATAATTTATCATTTGATTTTCTCGGAGACAATTTTTACTGACTTTTACAAATAGATGAAGGAAATTAATGTAATTATTTTTATAGCACCCGTTTATCCTAAAATATAAGCTAGTTTGTAAAATAACATAAATTTGCCTACATCAGTCTTAAAATTCACTGGCATTCCGCCACCAACCGCGAACTTTAACAAAGTTTAAGTAGCAGGTCATAAATCGAATATGTATCTACCTACACACCTGCCTGATGATGGTATTTTATGTAGGAAATAATATTTTTTTTAAATAACACTGCTGTCTTGTAGAATAGAGAAACCTCTTATATAGAAAACTTATTCTACGAGTATCTAGATTTATATGCATAGGATATGCTGAAAATATTATGCCGCCTAAAAATAATGATTGAAGACATTATTTATTTTCTGAAGGCACAAGGCTGGGGCTTAATTCTCGTAACAAAACATAGTCAAACTCAAGTTTCGATCGTTTCAAGACCCAATGGCATTCTTTAAAACTGAATTTTCAGACCTCATTCTCATCTCAAAAAAATCACGAGAATTGGGCCTTAGATTAAACAGCCTTTGTTTGCCCCCTAAAACGTTTATAAGTATCTTATGTATACGTGTCGCAAACATGATTTAAATAACGCACATAACAACCTAATTAAAATCTTTCTACAGCGAGTTATTTGGTCTTACCTGGCCTCCTTTTAATAATCTCCGTTGACAAATATTACTCGAAAAATGTGAATTTCTTTCCTTATTTAATACACCCCGGAGGCTTTATTATCTACTGTCCGTAGTTTGTAAAATATTTGCATTGTTTGCGCAAAACCAAGGTGAATTTATGCACGACCAAGATCACCATTATAGTTTAATTAGTAATCATTTAAATATAGTGTGCAGAGAGAAATGGTAACCACTTAATATCAGAGCAGATGACCCACCTGATATTACCACCAACTGTTCCATCAGCGAGTCGTATTGAAAAACGCATTTTTCTAACATTGATTATTTGATTGATTGATTGATTGATTGATTGTATTTTGTGTAGGTAGGTCCAAAATAATCTTTAAATATTCACAAATCGCTTAATATATCTTTCAGCCTCTATGTCTCGCAGCCATTGTTTCAATCAACACTACGAGCTGATCCCTTTGACTACCCCACTAAGTAATTCATACCGAGCAAATTGTATGTAACCCACACTCGCCACTCCAAATCGTAGTTTCAACTCTCTATGGACCGAAAATTGTTCATGAATGTATTAATAACGTCACGTACTCAATTTCACTTGTATGATCCAATATCACCACGGCACTGTTTATTTAATGTATTAATTTGTTTATTTAATTAAATACATATTTATACAGTGTCACATAAAACAATCATAGTGTTAATTATGACAGAAGACAATAATTACGAATATTATTATTATAATTAGAGGATACTCGTGAACTGATACTAATCAAAGCTAAACCTACCTAAACTTAACCTAACCTAAACTAAACCTAACCTAAACTAAACCTAACCTAACATTAACATAACCTTACATTAACCTAACCTAACATTAACATAACCTAACATTAACATAACCTAACATTAACCTAACCTAAGCGTAACCTAACCTAACATTAACATAACCTAACATTAACCTAACCTAACATTAACATAACCTAACATTAACATAACCTAACATTAACATAACCTAACATTAACCTAACCTAACATTAACCTAACCTAACATTAACATAACCTAACATTAACCTAACCTAACATTAACATAACCTAACATTAACATAACCTAACATTACAATATACTAACATTAACCTAACCTAACATTAACATAACCTAACATTAACCTAACCTAACATTAACATAACCTAACATTAACATAACCTAACATTAACATAACCTAACATTAACCTAACCTAACATTAACATAACCTAACATTAACATAACCTAACATTAACATAACCTAACATTAACATAACCTAACATTAACCTAACCTAACATTAACTTAAGCTTAACCTAACCTAACATTAACCTAAGCTTAACCTAACCTAACATTAACATAACCTAACATTAACAAAACCTAATATTAACCTAACATTAACCTAACCTAACCTTAACCTTAACCTAACCTAACCTTAACCTAACCTAACATGAACCTTACCTAACATTAAACTATATTTTAACCAAATAACGTTTTTGTGTACCTAGGTGTGGATTATCAATCAAAAACCTTTTCCCATACGGATAGAGATTAAACAGAAAGAAAAGTATGAAAGAATGGATGAAAGAAAGACTCTGACCCCTGACTTGTAAGAGGGCAACGCACCTAGTGACGTTTCGAGACGTCAAAAAAAAAAAAACATTAACCTAACCTAAGCTTAACCTCACGTAACATTAACATTACCTAACATTAACATAACCTAACATTAACCTAACCTTAACCTAACCTAACATTAACCTTACCTAACATTAAACCATATTTTGACCAAATAATGTTTAGTGAGTGTGTGGATTATCAATCAAAAACCTTTGATATTTTGAAATCTAAAATTGACCTTTTGCGTCCCTAGTGTAAAATTAGCACGTATACACACAAATAAAAGAGCAAATAAATCGTCACGGAAAACACTTGTACCATTCCACAGAATGTTCGAAAAAAACTACTTGTTTATTTCCTCCCTCGACGAAACAATTTCGACTTGCATGCAAATTGTGAAAAATAAAATGTAAATAAATCTGGTGCCATTGGCGCTTGCTTGAATATTACAAGAAATATGGCAAGGGAGTTGAGTTACAAGCCGCGTCGCGTCCGCCGTTGGAGTGCAAACGTCGCTTGAAACTTATAAGCCGGTGAAACTACCAACATTGAAGAGACCAAGGAGACTCACGGAATATTTAAGCAGCTTCAGAATAATCCACAACCTACTCATAATACTATACTTGTCGGTAATGCTATGGTATAATTATAAGTAGTAGTAAAGCTCATAATGAAGGGTTCGTACGGGAAAGCACTACAACAATGCCTATTGGCTGCTGCAGCTTGCTGTGTTGTGTTCCGGTGCTGTGTTCCGGTTTGAAAGATGTCGGTGCCGGTGAAATGAAATTATAGACAGAAGATTGATAGACGCAGAGCAGTACATTGGTACGGCACGTTCCTAACGAGTGTGACCTACGAGACAATGCTTTGCTATAACACTTTGTTGGTGATAGTAACTTAATATCAAGTGTATCATCCTGCTTGTTTTATCAAAATGCATAAACTGCATTATATGATGGTGAATGCCAACAGTAAATATCGATAAAAACCCTTTAAAACCCTCAAGAGAGTTGGCAAGACCGTGGCAACCGTGATAAGGTCCAATTTTTGTAACAAAATATAATCAAATTCATGTTTTGATCGTGTCATTCTCCAAATGAAAAATAAAAAATTTGACAATCAAATTCTAGTTTCATCCTCATCTCACCTCCGAAAATTTACGTGAAAAGGGCCTCTGCTATAAGTCTGAATTACACATTACCTACGTCATAAATTTGTTCCAAAAAATTAAGGCAGAATGGAAAAAGAAACCTAATATCATTACCGTTACGGCTGTCTTTCCTACATAAAGCTTTTTCTCCATTATCCTCGCGTCTCCTCATAGTAAAAGTCATGCCTCATTATTACTTTGCGATACATTAATTGTGTGTCAAGACTCTCGCTCACATCGCGTGGTCCCTTTGTGAACCTAACGACAAAAAGATGTGACCTTACACGCTTGGGACTTAATGGTGTATCGGTTTCCATTTTCCTGTTCCCTCAAAAGAAGGTGTATGTATAATATTAGATTATAGCTATCAATTTATTCTGCAAATATCTTCGTCATCAGATAAACATACTTTTATCCTTTAGAGTAACTTATATAACAAAAGATCACACAGAAAATCGGAACTAGCTAGGTTCTTACTTGTTCTTCAAGACATGGTTGGAACGTCAGTTCCAAGCAACCTTCGATTCTACGTGATCCTTACTGCGCATCCACTTACACGACAGCAGCCGGTAGCTCGCGTCTTCGAAATTGAAATTAATATGAAAATTTGTTCCGGCGGCTGTCTCAATATGCCCGGCCCGGCGGCATATGTGGATGCGCCATAAGAATTCTAATATATCATCATCATCAACAACCTGTAGAATTCCACTACTGGATATTGGCCAATACGTTTCCAGGAAAAAACTTTTCGAGCCCTTTCCATCCATCGACTTCCCGCAATCCTAACAATGTCTCTTTTAGTGTTTAATCAAGCTTGAGGCAAATCCAATTGAAATTTAAAATAATTATGAAAGTTTCTGATATGGGTATCGTACGTAACATGGTAATGTTAAACATACATAACTAGCTGACCCCGTGAACTTTGTTCCGCATTATTTTTATTACTTATTATCTTATTCCGGACGAAGATAAATTCAAAAACACAAACATCATAAAAATTGGTTCTTGAGTTTTAGGTGGTGTAGTGTAACTAACACGCCTTTTACATATATAGATATGTTAAAAAAATTACTAAGAACTTCCTGCATATTTAACGTCGTGTCGCTTGTTATAAAACAACATATTTTTCACATGTTATGGTACATCAACAAAATATAGCAATAACAGCAAGTCATTACATCAGAGCCATATTTTCAAGACAAGACCCGGAGCAAGGATGCCATGTTGCTTGACGACGCTTCCGCAGAGGAAATTGCTGCTCCTCAAACTCCCCCGCGCTTCATATATCACCGCTCAGGTAAAATTTAATATCATACGAATCTTGTCGCGAAAGTATACGGTTTATTAAAAAATTGGCAACTCACCAATTTTGAGAGAGGTGCTGAGTGCCAGCTCGAAATATGATTCGTTTAATCTGAGCTTAGTAGGTAGTTTCACAACTACCTAGGTACTACTTACTCATTTATTAAAGTACTTGCACGATAGCAATTAAACTAGGTAATTACTATGCTCTAGGTATGAAAATGCTGTCAAAATTTTTGTTTTTTCTAATTTGGACAGAAATTTTACAGACAAGGATTTTAATATAATTTTCTAAAAACTAACGTACACTAGGTACGACATATTCGGAGACGACTGGACAAAATTGTTGGTTTGATAACTTCTCTATTTGACTATGAATATATTATATTTATAGTATAATATATTATAATAATATAATAAATAATAAAATATAATATAATATAATATAATAATAATATTATATAATAATATAACATAATATATTATATTTATGAATATATATATTATATTTTGACCTTTTATTATTTAATTATGTGCATATTATGTAACTTCTTTTTATTTTTTAATTTAATAATTAGAGTAAATTTTTATATACTAAATTACTTCCGAGGTAAAACATGGATAAGTACATTATTTTGTTTAAAGGCTAATCATACGTGTACGTTCCATTTCAATATGTTTATCGATAAAAAGAGATAAGTACTGGCGTAAGAATGTTTAAGATAACCATTTTCCGTGCGAACATTGTAGGTAAAACTGCATTTCCTGAAGTTTCGCAAGAAATCGCTCAGCTCCAAAACGACAAACAAAGGAAGTGGCTGCCTGTGAAGTGAAAGAAAAGGGCCCGAGTCGCTGCACAATTCAACAAGACTATGCGCTGCAGACGGACTTATAGCACTTACTATCTTGCTGCCTTTTGCAAAATATGGCCTTGCGCCAATTGTATTTTTAGGCGTGCATTTGACCATTTTTTTTCTAAGTGTTCTGACGGGGTGTCTACCATGCTTGATTTTGGGTTACGTTACGTGAGCCTTAAATCCCAACTATCACCTTTTTCTGGTTGGATTGAGGCCAGGGATTCTTATTGTGTCTTATAGGGATTATATTAAAATACGGGTTTTCCTGTGAGAAAACTAACAAGTACTTTATTCTGAAATGATTTTTAGTTTATGAAGTTGTTTTAAGTTCACTCAGGTACAAATAACTTAGAAGTAACTATTCTAAGTTTTTTTTATGCCACTACTGGTGGAAAAAGCATATGTCCCACCTGATGTTAAGTGATAACCATCACCTATAACAAAGCGTTGACTTGTAGGTTACGCACGTTAGGTACGTACCCTACGATGCACTACCCTGCGTCCACCAACCTGAGGCACACTACTTTTAAGCGGCATGTGCCTGTAACATCCCCCAGAAATACACCTATGTACCTATCATACTTAGATAAAGTTAAACAATCGCACCAACAACAATTTTATAAAACGAATCATCGAAATAAAATATCTAAAAGCTATGTATTAAAACACATTTTGCATTGCAAGTTAAATAGCAGTGGCGTACGTCTGGTCGCAACAGACTAGGAGCTCCAGCGCTTGGACTTGACAGAAGTTTCGCACAAGTGCCGTAGTTGAATGCCGACTTATCTGTAGCACTACACACGCGATAAAAAGTCACAAAGCTCTTAAAACTTGAGTACACAATAATTAGATACACATACACATTAATCACATTATCAGTTTTTTTGTAAACTGATATTACACGCGTATTATCAGTTTATAATTTACGTGTACGATTGTTGGAGTTACACTATCACAGTAGTATGCTCACTTCAGACTCTGATTTTTATCCAGACTTAAACATATTTTTTTTAGCCGTGACAAAATAGTAGGTAACACGATCCGGCATCTATCTATTCGGAATTCTATTCTCGCGGAATAGATTGCCGGAAAACGATAAAATTTCATTGCGAGGTAATTTCAGTCCACAGTTTTTTTCGTTCTACCTGTCGACAGATCAAGCATCGCTATACAACTATACCTACATTTGCAATAGCTCGCAGGCTTTTCGCAGGTCACGCATGAATACGAAACGACAATACGAAACTTTGTTTGTCTTTTTCCGGACTACACATCCAGGTTTTACCTCAGCGACAGTGTGTCAGACAGATGCAGTAAAGAACGTCCCTAAATCATAAAGCCGAGTGCAGACGAGCACCAGTGCACTGAGAGTGACAACTCGGCGCGTGTCGACTCAACTCAAGTGAACTCCAAGCTTTCATCAACTTACGCTCACTCAAGTATAAGGGCCAACGCAACCTGACGACAAACGACACCCCACAGAAGTGTAAACTGTCTTATCAATACTTCATATTTATTTATTCCATCTTTACACATGTAATATGCCCTTAGATATGTCAGACTATACTATTGCAATAATAATACAATTTGATTTTTTTTTAATTTGACTGAAATAGGTCATCATTAGAGCCATTTTTAGATCGTTTGCAAACAGTTTGCAGATATATAACTCAACTGGATCATATTTATTTTGTGCACACCTTACATAAGATACAATTTTCTTTTTAATAATGCAATACCAATTATAAGAATGTTTGTCCTAACTGACTGGCAACGTCGGCGTCGTCGCGCCGGCCGTAGAGACTTGACATTTTCTGGATATATTCGTCTTGGTGCTAAGAAACCTACAAAAACAAAGGTCATAATTAAATAACTACTTACTTTAAAAAATTTGCCTATTTTTTTTAAACCTGTTATTGTCTTATGGTAACCATAATCTACAACAAAGTATTGCCTTTGAAGTCACACATGTTAGGAACATACCCTACCTAATTGCACGTTATCTACCCGAATTGTTCCACTCTGCCCCATCAAGGCGCCCCACTAGTGGGGCAGAATCCACAGCCTTTAAATTTGCAGTGGAATCTGCCCCACTAAATCAGTTTAGTGGGGCAGATTCCACTACTTTAAAGTTTGGTTTATTCAGCCCCACCAGGGCTGGCACCTTAGTTTGTGTAGGTGAGTTTACTCATCCGGGGTCTATAAAGTTGAGGCATACGGGTCTCAAAGTTAAGTAAGGTAAACTCAACTACGTCTTATGACCCCTTCACAAAAAAACCCCTATATACTACAGTTAAAGCGAGCAATACACCTACTATTGCAATAGAGCATACTTCTTTACAAAGTTAACCGCTTTAAGGCTCTTTACCATTTTTTCAGTACAACTCTGGAAGTCTAGACTTCTGAATAGAAAGAATGATAGAAAGAAAGCTGCCTTCAAACTTCTAGGGCATGTCTTTAAGCCGTGGTTTATGGTTACTACCGCTTTGTATGTCCTTATAAATCATCCTTAACTTTCTTGCTCCTGTTTTAAAGACAAACTGACATTGAAATACAGCTCGTTTTAAGTTATTTTAATTAATATCTCCAATTAACAGGTCTGAAGCCCGGTAAGGTGTCAAAGCCATAAAATATGGGTTCACTAATAACAGAATTTTCAAAACGTCCATGTGACGTCACCCACCGGTTCCATTTAGTACATTTTACGATTTTTTGTTGGTTCGGTAAACTGACTGTGATAAATGAACGGGTAGAAGCACTCTATCAATCAACTCGCATTATTCCCTGGCTTTAGGTATTTCCAAGTCAAAATGTTGTGCCTATAATCTGTGGGCCGGATATTATAAATGAGCAGCTGAATAATAAATAAGGAGATCAGCGTTTTACACGAGCAAGCGATACGCTTTGTGAAGGTATTACATGGTACACAGGTATGTACATGCGTAGTACACAAACACAATACCCATAATACTGCACACTGCACACCTACATAAGTACGACTACGTATGGTACCTATATGCTTTGAATAAAGGTGAAGGTAAGAACAAACTTGCGCAATATTTATCAAGAAATGTCAAAGTACCTAGACAATTATAGACAATTAATAATTTTAAATAAAACCACAGGGGAAAGTTAGTGAAAATAATAAAAAAAACTTTCTTTGGGCTGCGAGTTACAGCAAAAAAACGTTGTAATTACTAACTCTAACAATGTTTAATCACAAAGTGCCGAGCCTATTACGAGTTTGAAAGATTTTCCTCAAAGAGACGGGCGGACGAGATTCACTGACCTATTCAGACGGACCTCATTTTTCAAACTTGCAGTCAAAGTTAGTCAGCTTGGCTATAAGCTTGATCACAAACAATGGTTTTTATCCCAAAAGTTATCGAACGAGTAAGATTTAATTTAACCTCGACTATCCATTTGCTACAAATATTACCTGATGCCAGAACCTCCCTGGCCTTAACTCCATGTTATGTCATTAGTTTGCAGGGTATGAAAAAAATACTCTACACGAAACTATTTGCCATGCATCATCATCATCATCATCATCCTATAGAAGTCTACTGAATTTGCCATGCATACCGGACCTAATAAACCAATTGGAAAATATATGAATTCTGGAAAAAAATACTGAAGGTTATAATATAGTTTCATTCTATTTATATTTTATTTAGTAATCTTAATAGTAATCCACATTCAAAGTTAAATTAATATTAAAATACTATTTGACTTTACCATATCAACCCAGTTATTGAGACTAGTTATCAACTAGACTGTGTACACTGACTCGATTGAGATCTACAGACCAAGAACAGCCTAAAAGAACGTAGTTACTGTCGGACTCGTGTAAATGTTTCTACAAATTAAAAGTATTTCAAACTACACTTTGTCTAAATCAGTGACTGCAAACGTGCAGTCCGTCTGAAGAATGTTGACGAAGCGCGTCTGTCAGCACGCGTAAATTAGAAATCCGTTTGACTAATTTCATTTTGTTAAAAGTTTTCAGGACAGGCCATGTAATAAAATTTATGTCGATCGAAGTAAAACTTCTTAATTAGAGCGAGGGTCGATAGAAAGGGCTGCCAAGACCGCTCCATTCATCTAACTGGACATTTTCAATTCGTAACCGTTTTGGAACGGTTTTGAGACCAAATACTTGATTATTTTTCTCGGCCTCAGGGACACAGTTTCTTCTCGTTGTGAAACGATGAAGCATAAACCTATTTAACTTAATTTACAGCTATAGATGTTCAATTAAAATAAATAATATGAGCCTTATTTTAGTAGTAGAAAAGCTTTTACTAAAGGGCTCATCCAGGGAAGTACTACCTACCACCATATCTATCCCTGATGCCGTCAAGCAGCTTGCTGTATTCCAGTTTGAAGGGTATGGGTGCTGGTGAAAATACAGCCAGGGAAGACTTAACATCTGTATGCCTCAAGTTGATGGACGCAGAACGGTGCATCGTAGGGCACGTCCTAACGAACGTCACTAGCAAGGCAATACTCTGTTTGATGTCATCAGATGCGCCATCTACTAATTGTTCCATCAGCAAGTCGTATAAAAAAACACGCGCAATATAAAATGTTTCATAGTTTCATAAGCAGATATTAAAGTACTTACTGACATTGATGTATAGTTTCGAGAGTAAACTGAGGCATCAATTAGGTCAGGTCCATATTTCACAAGGGTAAAATCTACTCAAATGTACTCAATATGTTTTAAAACTGCTGCGAGACCTATATCTGTTAAAATGGAAATGCTCTACCACGTTTGGTAACCTTTTTTACCAACTAAGTGCCTACCCTATTTGCATAAGCGCCCATAATAGAAATACTACGCTAAGAGATTTTGATTTGACTTTAATCAATAGTTACTCAACGGGCTATGGCTATGGAGAACTCTGGTGGGTGTTTTACTACGAGGTAGAATCAGAAACGTTTACGTTTGCTTTTTGTTGTATTTCTCTACATAATGAACGATCATTACACATAGAAACCAGTCTTTTTTATGTATAACTTGTTAATGAAACAAGCAGATTGCCTACCTAATGTTAAGTGGTAACCTATAACAAAGCATTGCATCGTACGTAGGTCACTACTCAGTGTCCATCTCTGTGCATGTCTGTGATTTAAATTTTTTTACAGTTTTTTTAAACATTTATAAAATATATCCTGATACGAACTGTACTTACTTCTGGCAGGTGCAATTTGCGTCAGTTCACTCTCGAGTGGCTTAACCACAACAACCAACAATGTTAAAGGATCACGTAGAATATTGCAAACCTTCGGGTTCCGCCATCCAATGGCTCTACGTCCTACTTCTCCCACAGATATTAATATAAATATAACTTAGTACCTACCTTCTGATAGTATTGTGCAGGTGCATAGATAGGTTCTAAAAAATAAGAAATAACATCTTTAATCCACATTTTTTTTTCCATTTGACAGATGACGACCGATGTGGCGCGGCAAGTGAATGTCCGCCTGCTACGCAGGAGGTTGCGGGTTCAATTCCCGCCTTGGAATACATGTTTGTACCTACGATCTGCAAATATTTGTTCCGGTTTCTCTGTATAATACAAAATATCTGTATGTAATGTATGTAAGTCATCTCGTACCCATAACACAAGCTCAGCTTAGCTTGAGGCTAGATGATACTGTGTGGACTGTCCAATAAAAGCTATCAATGTATGTCGGCTTTCCTAGAAACTGAGCGTTACCTACATTTATTGGATTGAGCAGCTTTTGAGCACGAGCAAAAAATATCGCCAGAGCGCGGAAAGAGTATTAGTGTGCAATGGACGTTTTGAAGTGAAATTAATAGCTTTGCTGGCAGCAAAGCTCCAAGCAGATCAAGAGCTAGTAGTTATTGTAACCAACTCATTATGGTGAACGGGTAATAAAATGACTTTAACCGATACGGATTAACCAATTACATCAATTAAAGACAGTCAAATAAATAAACATAAATTTTATGATTCGTTTATTAAATAAATAGCAGAGCATGTTTTCTATCTTGTATTCAATTAGATTAGCACCACATACTGGAGCTTCATCATTTACATTATTATTAGGTACTTTGTTTAAGGATCATGCAAAAAAACGAAGCGGTAAGTTTCTTGCCGGTTCTTCTAGGCTTGGTCGCGATGAACTGGCGCTTAGATTCACCTTAGATTTAAGATTTTTCAAGATGATCCCTGCGGATTTTACTGAATAAATGCTTTTTGACTTTGACTTTGAAAAATCAGTGACTGAAGGAAGAAATTATTAGTAGACTCTCAGTCTATGTTCACGACCGAGTGTGCGATGAAAACGGCTATTGGAACCAGGATTAGATTAGCTCCTTTATAACTGCGACTGTGAAACTGCGATTGAGTGGGATTCTAATGCCTTTTTATTTATTTAACAACCCGCTTTGACTCTGCTTTAGGGCTCCTAAATCAAATAGTTCGTTTTTTTATGAGATTTTGGTGGAACACACATAAATGGCCCACCTGATGTTAAGTGGTAACCAACACCTATAACAAAGCATTTGGACGCCTGCAACACCGGAGAAATCACAAGCGCGTTGCCGACACCTTAAAAATTTTAAAAAGCCTTTTTTGAAGAACACTATACTAAAGTCCTTAGGGAAAACCCAGGAAGGTCATTCCACAGCTTGAGTTCGCGGAAAGAAGTTCCTCTGGAACCGAACGGTGCGCGACCACCCAGGTTCTAAGGTGTGAGGATGAACTCCCTGTCTATTGCGAGCAGTGCAATGGTAGAATGAAGCTATTAGTATACCAGCTTGTCAACAATTCTCACAGAACGTCTTTGGACCAAATGAAGAGGTCCAAGCTGGTGTTCCAGGTGCTCCTGCTCAGAGGTGACAGCAGTACTCCAAGTGAGGCCGGACTTGCTACTTGTAAAGAAGCCGTTGTTGGCTTACACCGAAGTACCTACGACTTCGCTCTGCTTAGCACACCGAGCTTTTTGGATGCCAGTTTGGCTTTGGACTAAAGAAACTTTTGTCTAGAACATGAATTTTAACTCTCTTATCTTATTTGGGAGGTGAGTAGAAACATACAGATGGACAGATTAACCATGTGACTTAAGTTTTTATGTGAAGTGTTCCAATATGTATTTTTTTTTGTTTGTCCAATGTATATGTTTTTACTTTATGTTGGGCTGAATAAACAAATTTTCTTTCTTCTTTCTTTCCTTGAATGTTTACCTAAACCCCAACTAAAAACAACAATCCAACCCTTGTTTGATTAATATTGCAGGTAGTCTAAACAAGATCACAACAGGAGTATCATATATAGCTCTAGCAATTCCTATGTGATCGTGATTCTGGGACAGTCACGGATCACACATTAATAATGTGTGGTGTCCGAAACAACTCGCTCTCGGAATATTAAGTGACTGCTGGCACTAAGGAAAAATAATAAAATGTGAAATTTACCAATAGACGAAAGTGCCTTAACATACGATTGGCAAGAAAATACCGACGATCTTCTTCTTAAATTCTAGATCTCACCTCTTTTCAGGGTTCTGATGTATTTTTCTCCATTTTGCTCTTTCTAATGCGGCCTCCTTGGCCTCCTTGTACATGACAAAAACACCAA
Organism: Electrophaes corylata; assembly: GCA_947095575.1. Classification (NCBI taxonomy): domain Eukaryota; kingdom Metazoa; phylum Arthropoda; class Insecta; order Lepidoptera; family Geometridae; genus Electrophaes; species Electrophaes corylata. Next base: position 8,261,200 of record OX352703.1, read on the forward strand.
AAAAAAATAGGCCTTCCTTTCTCTCGCTTTCCTTCCACCTTTCCTTGAATAATGTTTTGTAAGTGTGTAGCTGTCATGTTGTAGAAGACGCCCAAACATTTTTTCCATTCTAAAACCTCTTTGTTAGTAATAATTTCTGTCCAACTTATCCTGTCCATCCTCCATCATGTGGTGCTGGAACCACATCTCAAAAGCTTCAAGTCGTTGTTTATCCCGTTTTATTATGCACGGTGAAATTAAAACCACTGTTTTTCTAGTTTCTCAAACTATCGCCTATACCAGGGGTCGGCAACCTTTTGAGTCGGAAGAGTCAAAAAATACAATTTACGAAATATCAAAGTTTTTAAAGAGCCATATTTTTTTTCTTGCAAAATTTTTTTTCTCTTCAAGTAACAATAACTTTATTTATACAAGAACTTACTTGTATGAATAAAGTTTTTTGATAAAACGCTAAACTGTCTTGCGTTGAAAGCTAATTAAACCTACATAGAAACCTCCAGCGACGGCGTCATTCGAGAGCTTCCGATGGACTGGCGACAGTGACGACACGTGTCACAGTGTGAGAGGGGTACGGTGAAATGCGAGTATAAGTGGCTGAGCCATAGAAATGGTGCCTAATCTTTGTTAATCAAACGGTTTTTAAATGTTTTTTTTTTCTATTGTAAAGTAAATAATACCTACTTGCGTATGGAATTAAAGAGCCGCAGCTTCACACCCAAAGAGATGCATGTGGCTCGCGAGACGCAGGTTGCCGACCCCTGGCTTTGGCCTTTGATACCTTTTAATGGTTTATGTAACTCAGCGACCGAAGTTCATGAGGAAGGGTAAATAGGACCTATAGGGCATGCATGTGCTCTGTAGTGTGACAAAAAACATATTTACTTGACAGAAAACATATTAAAAATAATAATAGATTTGTTTTGTATCTATAGTGGCTAGAATAGGACTCCGTTACCTCCCTTTGGGTCCCGTTTTACCCTTTGGTACGGAAACCTAAAAATGTCGCATCACTCGAACCTACATCCCATTTCTTCTGCACGAGAATAAGCCCCCTAAGGTAGATCTCTTGGTGACCTAGATACTTCAGGATTTCTAATACGTATATAAACTACCGGATGTAGGGTCTGAGGATCAAACCTATACAGTCAATGGTCTACTGACCAATAACAGTGTATATTTTTTATGACTGAAATCCGAAGCGAAGAATCCAGTGCAATACTTTTTCTCGCTCCAAATATCCCAATTCGCTAGACTAGAACACCGAACATTTATAACGAAACGTCAACAGTAACGAGTTATTTCAACTTTTCTTGTCGGTACTACCTCGCCCGTTAAAAGTTACGCTGAAAACAGTTCTGCAGCTACACTAATGGCTCGTTACCGACGTCGGGGTAAGTTAGAGAAAATAAAAGAGTTACAATTATTTAGTTCGTATCCTCTCTATCCGGATAACGAGGTAGATTACAAACTGTAAGCAAATTATAGCGTATTTAAAAAATATACATTTTACGAAATATACTAGTTTCGTAGAATTGAAATTACTCATCCGTATCGATGGAGTTCACAGTAGATATTTGTTTATTACATTATTTTATTCTTTCATCCGTTATGACAACTGAGTTTCGCAGTTTTGCAAACAAGGCAAAGGGTTTTTTATTAAGTTGCCTTTAAAAATAATTCTCAAAGATATTGTCATGTGTGTTCGCGTTTAACCAAAACGTAAATAAAGTACAGGACTGCAGTCTACATAGAAATAATATATAATATAATGAGTAATACAAGTATATATTATATAGGCTTATAGAATCGTTTCTAGCAGCGATTTAGGAATTAGAGTATAGTAAGGCCCGCGGCAATGCGCCGGCAACTAAGGTATCAATCACATTTCAAGAATCTCTTTCAAAATATCGTTGAGAAATATCTTGACTTTCTTCACTGCTTGAAATTTAATAAAAGTTTAGTAACTGCATTTAGTCTTGCCAAGAAAGCTGGCGAAGAAAGCTATTAGGATTTTATCGTTGACGTAAGACCAGAAATCTAGTAACTTGGGGATTGATTTTGTTTTGTAGGCCCATACTTACAAAACAAGTTTGAAACTACTATTTCTGTATATATACACACAGGACTAACGATATTTAATACAAACATGTGAACAAGTTCAGACCTAAAAGAAACCCGTCCACATAAAGCAAAAAGTTAATTATTTAAATGCAACAAAATAAATAATGCCAGTACATAGTGCGATAAAAAAAGAAAGACCCTAGAAACGAGTTGAAATGTTCCTAGGGTTTTTTCTCTACGCCTCTACGCCTCGTAGAGGGTCTACGAGAAGAATTTGCGTAGCTGGTACTTTAGGTAAAACATAACCTACCTACCTACAATTCTGTACATAATATAACGTATTCTATTTATTTATATCTATACATATATTTTTATGTATATCTATTGTTTTGTTAATTAAGATCTACTATTTGTATTTAGCTTTTACGGGAGTGATATAGTCATTGTGTGACAAAACACCCAATCAAATAAAGATTAAAAAAAAAATTTGCAGGACTAGAACTGGAAGAAAGAACAAATTAATTCTAATGCATCGTAGTCAGGGTGACTCTAACAAATGATTCCAAAGGCATCCACATAAATGTTCAGTTGACCCTTTGCCATTTGTTTCCAAAAGTAGGTGCGAGCGAGTTTATTTATTGTACTGCTAACAACCACTTTACCGGGTCGGTTACGCTACAGTACAACTTTGGGGATCATGTTCTTGCACCTTTTTGAGGTTTGATGCTACGTCACGCATTTCATGCAAACAACATTTCAACTCGATGAACTACCTTCAACACAATTAAACGATGGTTAGACCTGCTTGATGGCAGTTAGTTGTGTAACTGTTATTGCGGGTGAAGTCACTGCGGTGGTGTAAAGTCTGATGTCGAGACAACAGCGCCTATCATGCACAACAGTATAATAAAATGGTCAGTTACAGATAAGTATCAGTTTGTATTGAACATTCTACCATGAAAATGCTGTTGATGTCCGATGGCTAACATTTCAGTAAATCCGTGAAGTCGTATGCCATAATGTTATTAACATTTGACTTTGACTTTGACCAAAAACTGAAACTGCACATTCAGACCAATCATGGTCTGAATCATCTGATTACAAAAAAAATTAGAGTAAAAAATCGAAAAATTTTGTGATTTTTTTCCGTATTTTCAGCATTAATATCGACAATACATCATAAAATAAACATCAGTATCTAATTAGCTTAAATAAACACGCTTAAATACGACAGGTCACCAAAAACAGCAATCTAAAGAAAATCGCGATCATCTGACCGGTGCGTTGATCTCGCGGTTGCTGCCTCCGCGCGGTCGTTAAATAAGAATTTCAGCAAACGAAATACATCATTCAATATAACAAAATACATCATTTCTCTATCACGTATCCCAATACGATTTCAACGCAGATCGAATCGAGCCTTTAGAGTCATTACTCTATAGTTAATCTAAATAATCCATTCAATTAGTTCAGGATTACTCGATTGATTGGGATAACGAGAACTTCACTGATAGTTTCCAGTTCACAGCACGACTTTGCTCAAACACTCGCGGACTTGCTCCAGACAATGTTTAACTTGTCACTGTCAGTCAGTCAGGACAGTTTTTTTTATGTGACCTGTTGCTGGAAAAAGCAGATAATGGCCCACCTGATGTTAAGTGGTTATCATTACTTATAACAGAACTTTGCCTTGCAGGTCACGCTCATTATAATCGTGCCCTTACGATGCACTACTCTGCGTCCATCAACCTGAGGCATACAGGTGTTAAGCCTCGTGTGCCTGTAATTACTCCCTTAAAATTGATTACAGCTTCAAGTGTAACTTTTCACTCATATTTTCGAGTCATCTGGACAGGATTTTTAAAGGAAGATTTATTATACGTGGTATTTGTAGAATAGTAAAATAAAGTATAAGTAGGAATAAAGCATATACCAATACTACTACAAGTATTATGACGCGCGTTGGTTTACTCACGGGTTTATAGATACTGCAGTAAATTCTGCTGTAAAGTTTATGGGCTACAATTTTGACTACCTACAGAAATATATGAGACATTATAGGTAATAGCATTTACTCTCTTTTGGGTTGATAAACACGTTCCTACTTACCTATAATTATGCAGAGATCATGTCAAAGAGATGTATGTCAAAACAAATATAACAATATCTAAAATAAGTATGCCTACCTAAGTACATAATTATTCTCTAATGCCTACAGTGTATGTCTATGTAGCTAGTAAAGTAGGTACTTATACCTTAGTAGAAGAGAAAAAATACTAGGTAGGTATTCCCCTTATAAACTGTAGAAAAGTGGTCTAGTTTTCGTTTTTTTTTTTGGATATAAAGTTAATTTGCGACATACAATATTTTTTAAGCCTAGGTACACTTATATTTTTACCTACATCCCCATATCTCTATTCTCTACCAACCGGTTTTTGTGATAAGGGTTGATTTTGGCTCTCATTCCACGCAACCCAGAAACCCAGAAACTTTCACTCGATAAAATACTGAACCTTTCCATTCAGTATTTCGCTCAGAAAATACGATTTTATTTTCCCTCTTTTGATTAAGCGCCACTAAAAAGGATCTGTGTCGACTTCAGTGGAAACTAGATTATCGCCTTGGCTGACCTGGATTCTTTTAAAAAAATAAAAAAGCGAACATATCTCTACTACGAGCTACTTTTCTGCTTATTAATTTAATTATAGGTAGTAGGTATCTGATTATTATTTTATTAGTACAGAAATCAGAATTTTATTTGCTTGAACACAGGTACAAATACAATAAATATTCTTGGTATTGGGGTTTACATTATACAGAGAATATGTACCTAGGCTCGAGGTTGTGATAAGATGTTATGGCGAGTGCTCCGTTAGTAAGTAGGTATATACCTAGTGCTATACGATACGCAGAACTGATTTAGATAATCAGATAACAGAGCATAAGAGACGTTGAAACTAATTACAGATACACTCAGTGCATCCCTAGTATTCCTGGGTATGTGAAATGAATACTGCACAGATCACACAAAGACGTATCTTTAAAATTACATAACTTATCAGTTATTTAATTTTAAAGAGATATCTGGCGCCTAGACGGACCCTTTAGAAACGGAATAAGCCTCTGAATGCGAAAATCCACCGTTATTCTGTTTTTGTGAAATTCTGCTAGTAAGTATTTCAAGTCATAAACTTGCTTTTCTAATGCCAAATAGTAGGTACCTACCTATCTTTTTGTTTAAGCTGTTAATTATTCATCCGATCGTTCTAATGAGATAGGTACCTACTTAGTACGAATTTGGAGCCAAAACAAATTTTAATGCCCTAATAATCTTCAGCAATCCGTTTAATCCTGTCATCATTACGACTGTCTCTGTAATTTTGCTAGCGACACAACTAGATCAAGAAAAGGCAGGAACCTAATGGTAAGAATTCAGATTCGTAAGTACCGATACCTACTATGGCAGAAATAAACTGAACTTGATAGACTTATTTCGTAGGTAGGTACAAGATGAGCCGTGCCTACGGCTTGTTTTCTCTATTCCACAAGCTCGAGGCAATAGCCTCATCTGCATGTAAATCGACATTACATGGGGAGACGTAATCCCCTTAGCCTGAGCCCAAATGTATTCAAAATACGGTCTGCCCGTAATTAGCAAGTTGGTAAGCATGCGGTTAATAAGTTATCAAAATGAGAATGGAGTTTGTAATAATCTTGTATGCTGGTCATAATCTCAGGAATAACATTGCACTGCACTGCACAAAATAACACTTATTCTCAGTTTTTTTGAAGGTGTTACTGACTTCTATAACATCTTGGACAAAAGCCTACTGGACTGGATTAATGGTTTTTATATGAAAATATCCGCTTATCAGATTTTCTGTAAAATTAAAACTCATCATGATTTGTCGCCAAGCTAGGCATCGAGTCTCGGAATAATAAAAACTTTAAGTGACACAACACTTAGAATCATGCCTGACCGAATCACAGAAAAGACGCTGTTGACTCTTTTCAATAGGTACCTACTCACCCTTGTACCTACTTGTAGGTTCTATGGTACCCTATCTACACAGATCACCGCGCTGGGACGAATGACCTTCAATATTCATGAGCTCAAGAAAGATATCAAACCGCCTGAGTGTTGAAATTAGCGAGGTAGGTATAATAATAAATATTTCTGAAAATTTTTTACAACCACCCAAACTAAGCATAGCTTGTATTATGGGACCAGATGACTGATAAAATACATCCACTTCAAGAGCTTTGATATCAAAGGTTTAGATCTGAGTTCTGAGTTTAGATCTGAGATGGTTAGAGCTATGCTTATCCTATAGTAAAATTATCTCCCACAAGATTGTCGTGACAATATCAACGTTCGTTGCTGTCAAAAGCAGGCAATGTTTCTCGACAAAATATTTAGGATCTCTCTTTACCTTTATTAGAAAATTGCCTTCATGTTTCTGAACGGAATGGGGGTTGACATGAAAGGCTTCGTCGTAATTACTGTTCGCGTGTAAACTCTATTATTATGGCTCTAGAGTGTAACAAAGAGCCATGATATAGGTTGGTCTAGACACATATAGATAGTAAGTATACTGACGCTCTAGTAGAAGTAGGTATCTAGAGCTAAAATGCACGGCCCTTCACTAAATTACTGAACACTTACATTACACGCGTGTTTATAAAAAAGGTATACGTGATAAATGCGTGTAGGTAAATAAGTGTTCAGTATGTATTCCGATCGTGAATATTAAAAAATAATATTTTGTAAATGTACAATAGATAATCTAATTTCTAACGCATAAGGTATAATTCTAATAATAGGTTCTAATTTTTAGGTTCGAGCAATCTGTTGCATACAACATTATTTGCAATTTTTTGATAACAACGGACTACCTACTCCTTCTAATGAAAAACATAAGGTCGACATTATAATAAGTCATTTATTGAGTAAAGTGTTGGTATATTTTATATTAGGTAGATATAAGTATAATGTACTTAATAATATCTAAATAATTTAAAAATATGGATGAGCTCACTAAATTAAAAAAAAAATAACAACCCTGATTAAAAAAAACATCTTAAACAAAGATTATCAATTAACTTTTCATAGTTTAGGTACATACAGCGAACAGGGACCAGTTGCATAACAAAACTTATTAAATTTATTGACCCAGCGAGTAAAAATCTTTCAAGCAACTTGCATGACACCCAATATCACATGAGTAGTATATACCTAGTAACGCTGTAGCTCGCTATAGTTACTAGTTATAATTTTGTATGTACCAAGGTCTGGTCTGAGGTTAGGTATGGGCTGTGGGGTTCTCTTTGTGCGAGCATATTATGTGCCTTTCCACTGACGCGTAGTGGCGTGATGCAGTCACGAGACGAACGATCAGTTTATTTGAACTGAGACGAGATATGTATTTCAAATAATCAGGGGGGGTAAGCACGAACGCATCCCACTTTCGTATCGTAACGGTCCGTAAACCTAACGTATTCACGTTAGGTTTACGGACCCATGCAGACGATACATGGTAGCACGAACGACAACCGATTTACTTACTTCCTATCGAATTACGTTACTTTACGGACCTAGCTATCGATTACTTTACATACGTTATGCCAAGTGTTCGTGCTTCCAATTTTAGTTCTCTTTACGCACGATAGAGGCGCTGTGCAAAATCTCATACATTTTGGTAACGTTAGCGTGACGCTAGCGTCACTTAGGCCCCTGATTAGTCATCTCGAGTCCACATGGCCCGTTCCACGTCAGTGGAAATGCATCCCTAACTCTAACTGCATGGAATTGGGTAAATCGACAGGTTGTATCTACTGATATGAAATAGATCGCTTTCACGTCGTTTTTCTCGGATTTCTTAACAAACTTATATAACATTCTTATTTAACTTATATAACAATATCAACAGTTCAATCAGCAAATAGGTTGTAAAAACATTTAAAAAAAAAAGAAAAAAATATGATAATTCAAACATAATTATAAAGAATCCGGCCATGGATTTTCACCATTTTTAGTTTAGAGGTACCTTCTACGTACTTACCTACATCAACAGACGAAATACATTAAACCAGTCATGTAAAAAATAATTTAAAATTTAAACATTTCGTAGATAAATTGATGAGTCTTGAAAAAATGGGCACTATAAGTAAAATTAGTAAATCTATACCACTTCTATACACGAAAGAATCTTTGTTCTGACTGACTGACATATAGACGACGCACAGCCTAAACCTCTGGTCGTAGAGACTTGAAATTTTTAGGGTATGTTCGTTTTGGTACGTAGACATGTACTAAGAAAGGAATTCCCGAAATTCAACCCCTAAACGGGAACAGTGGGGGTTGAAGTTAGTATGAAAATAATTTCAAACTAACTTCGTGAAATTGTTTTCATCAGTCAGTCCATCAGTTCATCAGTCAGTCAGTTTCGCTAGTAACTGTATAAAATAGTTTAGGGACTATTCGATCTGTGAAAAACCGAATTCATTGTGTACGTAACTGTACACTATCGTAATCGAATCACATCTCCAAGGCACCATATAATTTGACAATCAATCCTTATTATGAAGTCATAAACTTACCTGGTACTGTTATCACGAAAATCTATTAAACAAACATCAGAGCCTTATATATATTTTAAAATTTAACGTACCATTTCAAACCAATGTAGGAAATATCATAATAACAATAAAGAATTTCAGAATAATATAGGTACTTAAAATTTTATATTTTACTGACTAGCTTTTGATAAATATAGGCATCATTTACTTATAATAACTATAATATATAACACTATGTATTGCTTTAATCCCTGGTGTTTATTTTATTCACACAACATCATTGGGGCAAACACATTATTTTTAAAAGACTGTGCGAGCCATTCAAAATGCTGTGCTATTAAGAAAAACCTCAATTCAAAGCATAAAAGTTGCTTCATTCACAACGTTTATTGTGCAAAGTATTGGCAAAATTCAAATACATAACAGGCAGTCTTAGATAAAAATATGCATAAGTAAAAAGTTACGGCCATGTATTTGAGATTGATACGTAATCAATCTCAAATACGTAATTCGTTTTAAAGTTTAATTTAAACAAACATTTTGGTGCAAACTTGTTACTGGATTATCAAGGTATAGTCAACTAAAGATACTCAGGTACAGTCAGCAACAGAAATTAATAAATATTTAATGGTTTACAATCAAATACAAGCCCAGTAACTTTTTGATCAAAAGATTTTTGCAAAACCCTTGACCTTGGCTTAAAACAATTTTCAAGGCACAGACAATTATCCCAGATATTCATAACGGAAAGGGTGTTTTAAGAATATCAAACTGTTAATCATTTTTTGCTGCTGACTGTACTTTTATATACATAAAATATATTTCTAATGCCCATATTCTAAACAATTCTCAAGTCTCAATTTATTTCTTATCGTGCTGAGACAAAACGGACCTCAAGCCCGCCACCCATAGACAGCAAATACGCAAGGATTTACCTATTCAAGTTTGTTTGCGAGATAATCTAGACAAATATCAACCTATCTAGATTTTCTCACAAGCTGCTGTCGCGTTGTCTGTGGGTGGCACGTAAATGTGTGCTACGCCAACAAATGCTTTTTTATTTCAGGACTTGAATTATAAAGGGCAAATGGTTCGATAAATCTTACTTGTCGTAAATGGAGTTGGAGTTCTATGGCTATACTTAATCTGTTTTAAGAATTACCATATCAATGGGCAATGGCAAACATTGACATTATATTTAATTTATTTTTTATCTTAATTTAATTAAGTATGGAGGTTAGTGTTTCACGGTAAGCGTGACTATACAAAATCACACTGCTGATTCTGATTAAGCCACGCTATTATGTATAACGAATGAAATAATAAGGTTTAGATTAATTTGGTATAGATATGGTTCGTGAGTTGGAATAGCATATACAGGATACTAATTATCTGGGAACTTCGCGAGCGTCGCCGCAGTCAGAACCTCTTGTTATTTTTTTTTGTAATGTAAACAAGAAACCACACTGGAATAAAGTTTCCTACAAATTCCAAACTACCTTTGTGAACATTTTGTTAGCGTACCGCACATTCAATTAATTCCAAGCGTGCTTACATAAATTGATAGCTACTTAGGGCCAGCACAAATCGGTGGACAGTAAGGCAGAGGATTTAAAATTGGTCAATATTTATTTTATAGTCACATTGAAAATTGTAATACCAGTGAAATACATACTTGTGGCGCCATCTAGCGAGCTAGATAAGAACTATCCTGGATCAAGCTTGCAAAGCTTGCATAGAGATTGACTTTACGGTATACTGTGGGTAGGTATACTTCCGAATACCATTTATTTTGTTGATCCAAGCTAGGAAGCTAGCAAGAAGATCTTCCCTTTTCGCTGGAGGACATTATGTTCCAACCTTGTCCTCCACAAACTTTATTTCAAATAGACAATAGCACTTTGGCTTTAAAATCCTCGACCATGCTGTCCATTGGTTTCCACTGGCCTTAATAATCAGTATAGTAGATAATTGAATCCATGATGTCTACCTCATTATACAATATTACTAGGTTTAGAATAATGTAGCTTGAGTCAAAACCACACAATGGTGCTGGTTTGTGAGTACTTAACCATCCACAGCCTAAATTGTATAGGAACCTAACTACAATGTGACTCAGTGCACAATTCATTGCTTAACAAATGGTTTTCCTGCTCTCTGATCTCTGCGGACATCATTTTCAACTAACACATTTAGCCTTGTGCTAGCCTTGCCTTCCAAACAAGGGGATTACATTACAGTTCACACCTGAAAAGTAAAGATAAGCATTTATTAATGTGAAATAGAATAGAGTAACCAGCAGGGCTAAAATATGCCAGGGGAGATATGTCTCACATGAGATGTTTTGTTTCATAATACATATTACAAATTGTAGACATTACATAATAGACTAAATATTAGCCGTTACTCTTCATTAGACAGAACAATATGGGTTATGGTACTACCATGTGTTCATGTTAGCACACATAGACATAATGAATAATATGAAGAATATAGGTACCTCAATTTAGCATGAGATACTAAGTAGACAATTATAGTAATTTTGACGTTTTTGTGTTGCACATCTTAGCCCTGCTTGTTTATGTTCAATTACTTAAAAGTAAAAAAGTACCTGCATACTGCAGTCATTGAGATCATGCCACAATAACCTTAATTGACCTGTCAATATTACTTCTGCACATAGGACAGCAATCCATATCTTTGATGGAACAGAGTTGGCAGCAGCACATGTGTCCACAAGGCACAAATACCACTTCACATCTGGCATCCATGCAGACAACGCATTCTGACTCCATTATAGTTACTTCAGTCTCATTGTTGCTCACAACTCCTGTACAGTTTTGTTCCTCTACATCTACATTTTCCTGAGAGGGAGCGCTGGGCTCGGCACAAGTAGCTATCTCGTAATTGTGATTCTGACTCTTGGCTCCTACATAACATTTTATGGCTTTCATTATACCCTCTCTATCAGCTGTTAGTGACACACCATTAGCTCTTAGCTTCTCAGGGGTAATAGCTATCAGGGAATCATCAGCAAACAAGAACTTAACTAAAAATGGCAGGCAGTGAATGACTCCTTCCTGTAGTAGGTAATTTGCAAACACTGGGTCCAGACATTTGCCTACATTCAATAAAGTCTTTGGAGCAGTGTCTATTAACCTTTGATAACTCTTAAGCCAAAAGTCTGCTGATCTATTTGATTCAGTCTCCATTTCTCTAAGTGTATCAACCAACTGCATCCTTCTCCTATTCTGTTGGCTAAATAGATCATCTAATAGATTTACTAAATGGACTCTTTGATGCAACAACTCATTATAATTATATGTTATGTGTAGCTTTTTCTTTTCTTGTTCGATTACACTAAGTTTAGCTAAATGGGATGATATCAGGGCTATTTCTTGGTTCAAACTCCAGCTTCGAGTATCAACCCTCTCAAGTAAAGAAGCCACTAAGGCTTTCTGTATATCCTGATCATCTAAGAGCTGTTCAACAAGTACTGTACGTGATTGATCTTTAGCTTTCAACAGCTCTTCTAGCTTTTCTGCACCTTCTAAGTCTTGAGTGAGCACATTTTGTTTCATGTTGTTCAGGTGATCTCTATAACGAGATGTAGAGTCATTGATTGTGTAATCTTCTACAATAAGTGCCTCTATACTTTTTAGGACATCAGCCTTTCTAAGGTTATCATAATTCTGACGAACAATCTCAAGTAGTCTATCATGTTCTGCCTGCTCATATGCCAACTGCTGTTGTACCACTTCAGGTCTCAAATTATCAGTCTGGATGAAATTTTGAACCAGACATTCAATTTCTTTTTCATCATCTTGAATGGATAATAGTAACTTTTGTCGCTCAATTTCTTTTGCTTCTTGTACTTTAAATATTTCATTATCAAGAACTAACTGATCTTGTATAATTTTTGACAAGAACTTTTCTCTTTGTGCTTTGGCCACCTGGTGTAATTTGTTTTCTTGCTCCATCGTAGCTGCTTCATGCTCTTCCCAAGTCACTGTGTTGCTTCTGATAAAAGGATTTTGAATCGAGCTTGGGGTTTGTGCTGAGACTGGGCTAGAGTCAAGTGCAACCGGTTCTGAGTATTCTTTTCCCATACATTTACACAAATACCTCATGATTGGTGTTGTACCTTTGCAGCAAATTTCTGATGGAGGAAATTTGAATTGGCTCCCATCTAACTCAATCTGAACAATATTAGTAGCCAAGCAAAGTTCTGTACAAAGTTCATTTAGTTCTGTATTATCAGTTATACTTAGTTTGCGCAAATTTTTTAACTTTCCTAGAGAAGGTGTAAGATTTCTAAGTTTATTTGAAGACACATCTAAAATTTGTAAGCTCTCCATATATTGGATGCTTTCAGGAATAGCTATAATTAGATTGTTCGGAATGTGAAGCTCAGTCAAGTTTACTAAATACCTTATATCATGAGGTAGCTGTGATATCTTATTAGAACTCAAGTTGAGGATTTTTATCAAGTACAAATCTGAAAGCTGTCCGCCTCCTTCCAGAGATTGGAGTTTATTATCTTGCAGATACAATAATTCTTTTCTGAACACTTTGCATATTGAGTACGTACCAGATGGGACTTGTTTCAGCTGACAATCCGACAAATCGAAATCTACCTCTGGGGACTCTTTGGCGATATACAGTTTCCTTTCTAGTCTAGCTCGTGCATCGGTTTCATCAGCCGATTGTCTTCTAAACAAAGACATCGTTGCGTGATGAACACAGGAGACTCCACAACCCATGAAAAATAGATCAAAATAATCAACCAGCGTAAAACAATGATAGTCGCATTAGTCACCGGAAGAACATTACAGTCATCTTCTTCAATGTAGCTAGCCACCAATGACGAAAAGGCTTATCATAGCCGTAGATACAGATTGCACCCAGATTCTCACTGGTAAAATATTTTTAAATTTGAAGTGTTTAATCTGATAAAGTTGTTTTGTATTTCGTTCTTCACAAGTACGGTAAGCTAGGTAGGTACAGGTACCTACCATACCTACCTAGAAATAGTCGGTCATATGATTTCACAACCATGAAATCATTCCATGGAAAACGCATCCAGGAGTTTATATGTACATTTTCGTCGCAAATTTCACAACCATGAAATCATTCCATGGAACAGGAGTTTATGTACATTTTCGTCGCAAATTCCATGTCAGTATTCCATTTATGCAGTAGTAATGTCAAAGTTCTAGTAACTTTCGACCAATCAATGCACAATCCGCAAATTCCTTGGTCGTGGACGTATTTAACATGTATATCTATGGATTTCATGTCCTTGTGTAGGTACATGAATTCCTACCTACGCTTTCTATGGCTGTGATTTCTTTGGTTGGGTTTTTCATGGCCGTACAATAACCCGGACTCTATAATAACAAAGGTTTGTGTCGGCGCGGGGCGTAGCAAAAACTCGCTAATTTATCAACACTGGGGTGATAAATATATCACCCTCACCTCACCTAGTATAGGATATTCTCAAAACCATGGAAAATACAACCCCACCCGGTATTTCGGTTTATTGTCACAATCCCCACCCACTAAGTTATCCCCACCAGTGGGGATTATGACAATCTTCAAAAAATTTTTGGCGTTTTCCCCACTATCATGTTGAATCCTGGCTGGTGGGGATTATGATAATAAAAATAATGATACGATTCCTTTCATTGATACAATTTGATATTTATATTATCCTAGCCCCAATGATATTATACTATAGTTGTCGCACTAGCGCGTGAAAACTGCGGCGGCCCAAATTTTTCATTTAGTTGCCACAAAGTAGGTACCTTATATTTTACGTCAGCTGTTCGTTCTAACTTAAGCATATGGACTTAGACGAGTAAACCACTAAGAATATGGAGCTTCCTATTCTATGGTTCTAACAACAATCAATAAAACTTTAAAAGTGTTAGCGTACCTACCTACTCCGAAAATTTTAAATTTAATGTTTGTAGGTACCTACCTACCGAATAAGGAACCCTTACCTATACTTCATAATGCTATCAAATTAATTTCAGGCGTAGATATATTTTAGGCTAAAGCACCCTAACAAGACGCGGGACTTATATTTTACAATTTACAGTAGGTATAATCTAATTTTATTTTTTTCTTGTTTATTAGAGACTAATCTCTAGTCTTATTTATTTATTTAAAACTTTCGCACTAAACAATAGAGTGCTAGGAGTAACTTAATGCTAATAGCAAATGTGTAATGATAATAGTAGGTAAGCACAAAAATTTAAACACTGAATTCTACAGTTTTATTTGTATTTTTATACTTATACTTACGCGTAATAATAAGGTACCTACGTCTAAAATAAAATAGTTACCTACTACATTAATTATTTTTACTGGTAAATTATTAGCAGTAATCCTAATGGTTATTTTTTGTAGACTTAGGATGCTTAGGAAGTAATACAATCACTTCATTAGGTACCTACTTACTTGTCGGTCATCTATCTTCATGCGATGCCGAAACGTCTTCTGAATAAGCCTGAGGTGTTTCTTCCACGTGCAAATAAACGGGTTTGTACCAGTCGTCTGTCAATGGAACTGGAGAACCGAAAATTGAATAATCCTGACTTTTTTGAGGGGACTCTGTATTATTATCATCATATTCGTCAGAACTAGAGGGTCCGCTAGCCTCGTTACTTTTATGTTCCATCATTCCATACTCGTCTGTGTAAGAAAGTGGATTGTACTTAGCAGGGCTGTGTCTCAAAGAGTCCTTTTTGTACCACTCATTTTCAGATTGTGGTAACTCTCCTCGGCGTGGTTCTTGTCGCGTTTGCTCTTTTTTTCTGGGAGAGTATAAATGACTATAGTTTTCTCTATCTTTAAGGTACTCTAGAGTAGCATATTTGGGAGTTTCTATCTGTTCATATCCATTATATGGCTTTCTTGTTGGAAACGATGTTCTATACGTCGAATCACTATCTTCAAACTGCGTTTTCGGCATTTCTATTGTCCGCCCATCGCCCTCATTTTGAAAGCTACCTTGTGATATTCGAATTGGTTTTCTAGCCAGAACATGAGGAGGGACATTGTTAGTTGTTCCGAATCTGTCATCCAAGTTTTTAATTATCGCAGAATCTGTGTATTGAGATGGTTCAAAGAATCGGCTATAATTTTTATTTACATTAAAAGTATTACTCCGGCCTCTGTCAGGGTATATTTTCTGTTCCACAGTTTTCGCTAATCTTTCGTACGCGTCAGCTAAACTTTTGTCCTTTTGGTCTGCGCTGTTTTTATCTATATCTGGATCAGAGTAAATAGAAGACTCCCACTGTGCAATTTCTCTATTCATCTCTTCTATGGATGCTATTTCGTCAGCTTGCTTGGGTGTTTCCATGTTATGTAGAATGGTAGTACCATCAACGGGTTTCTCTCCCCCACTTGTACTTTCTTGCGCATACTCTGTGAATGGTTTCGGTGTATGGTAAGGTACGCTATACGCTACGTTTCCCCCGTATAAAGTAACTGCAGCATCCGGCGACGGCATGGTTTCCGGGGCGCTTCTAAAATAATCAAACGAGTCAATGGTTGAAACATCTGGCAATTTGATATTCTCTGATTTGGGTAACTTGATTACCAGTGTTTTACCTTGGTGGTATCCTATGCCATGCCCATCAAAAGGAAGGTTTTTGGGTTTTTTCTTCTTTTTGGGTTTCTGTTTTTCGTCTTCTTCAAAATTATTGGAGTCTACGTCGCAGTACATTTTGTTAAGTTTTTGAGTATCCTTATCAGAGAGCCCTATTCTCTGACCGATTGAGGCTCCTGCCTGAAAATTAAATCGTGTTAGGTTAGTAATAATCAGCTAACATACTAACATCATGGTATAAGTACTTAGGTACCCACTTATTGATCAGTTTAAATTTCAAAGATTTTACTCCTCAACGTTTCTGTTTGGTAGATTACTTATTTATTTAGGACCATAGATATAATAATAATAAAAATAATGCTGGACAATCCACACAGCATCATCTCGCCCCAAGCTAAGCAGAGCTTATGTTATGGGTACTAGATGACTGGTATATTTAATACAATACATTACATACATAGATATTTTTTATTATACATAGAAAATACCCAGAACACCCAGGAATAATATTTGCAGATCGTACAAACATTTGTTATAAGGCGGGAATCGAACCAGCAACCTCCTGCGTCGCAGGCGGACATTCGCCCGCCACGCCACATCGGTCGTCAAACAAATAGATACCTAAGTACCTACCTACACCAAATTACAATATAATCTCACAAGCTTGAACCCTTTTTTAATTAGGCGTAGGTAACAGCATTACCTGTTCTAGTAAATAAATAAATGTTACATAATTTTTAAAGCCCGTTAAATACCTGCTTCGGTACGAGAGTGTCCTTGCCATTGGAGGAGAAAGCTCGCCGGCTGTAGTGGAGGACGCTGTCATAGTCGTAGCCCACGCCGAAGTCAGACACGGAAAACGAGTTGTATTTGCGAAAGTTATGTCGCGTCGCTGCGAATAAACAAATCAAGTTATCATAGAAATGCAGCAGAGGTTATAAGCTTTTATAATATAAGGTGAGTTTATTTGGCCCAGTTGTCGCTTCCGAGTTAAAGTTCAAGATTGCCGCGCCGCCGGGACAGAATTCAAATGACCTTTCTAATACTATATTTTTTTGCACTTTGAAGAATGAAATGTCTAGGTGTAAGTACATAATTTATTAAATTTCATGTTCATTCAATGTATTTATGGCATTAGCATTAGGTGTTGAAAAGACAGGGTTGTTACCAATACTTTGGAGTTGTACCTACTTAAGTATACCTAAGTCAATAGACTCTGGCATTCAGCCCGCGTAGCTGCTGGTTTGATTTATATTCGTGTTGTGTTCGTCGCGTTGGCCACTCACGCTTTTCTGTTTGATAATCAAATCCATGTTTGTACCTACGGCACGCAAATAGGAT
Source organism: Electrophaes corylata (assembly GCA_947095575.1). Lineage (NCBI taxonomy): Eukaryota > Metazoa > Arthropoda > Insecta > Lepidoptera > Geometridae > Electrophaes > Electrophaes corylata. The sequence goes on from OX352703.1 coordinate 8,278,802, forward strand.
TTGTCTTTTCTTTTGAAATATCCTGGTTTGTTATGGTTAGTGCACGTAAGTGAAACAAGGGAACGCAAATAACTTTCATCTTATTATTCCAAGTCAAAGCTAAAAAGTATTTATCTCGTCATATTGGCATAATATATAAACTACCAATGTTAAATTAGACAATGAGATGAGAAATTATTCAATAGACGAGGTGAGAATTTGAGCATTTTACTATCATTTACTTGTACTACCAACAAGTCACATAAAAGATTAGCCAATACAATAACTAGGTAAATTACTATTCGGTAGATAAAGAAACTAGGTAGGTAGAACAGTCACAGTCGCACTCGCACGCAGCTGTGTCGCCAATATGTCGCAGGGTCCAAGCTTTACATGAAGCCCATCCCTTTTGATCCCGCATGGTGCTTGGGTTTCTTCCAAGGATATGGGAAAAAAACGTTTACTTGTCCCCAACAATATCCTGGAGATGTTTACTGTTTGACATATATTTCCCCCACAGTATCTAGGAGGAACTCCGCTTTGAATCTTCTCTTCTTCTTCTTTTATAATACAAAACAGAGGTATTCTATTGAACTGTGTGAGACCCAATTGTAGCATAAAGCCACATAAGACAGACCTAGGAAGATATGATGTGTTGTTAAACACTTACGCTGCAGAATATTTTCCCATCTAACGTCGATGTAGTCATCTCTATCGGGGCTGCTCTGCATGTGGTAGAACCCAAGTGTGTGCAATAGTTCATGGATCACAGTTCCGTGACGGAAACAGCCGCGGCCAGCCGGATGGCGACCGGAGAGGTTTAACACTTGAAAACCTCCTTGGTAACCCACTTGTGCAAAACATCCTCTTCTGCTGCCCTATAAGATTAATCATATAAAAATACTACTTTAGGTAGGTTTAAAAACATGAAATATGATACCCTGATGGTATCAAAAAGAAAGTAGTGGTATCTTTCCTAAGTCAGAATCACACTAGACACGACCCACGTGAACCCACGCCTATCTCAGACGTTTTGCATGGGAAGTACAGAGACGGAGATAGAGGTAGCAGACCCGCGCCGCGCCGGCCGTCTACTCTAGTGCAATCATACGAAACGTATGGGACCAATAGGCTCCCTGATGCGTCACAACACGCGGGACTGGTCTAATGTGATTTTGCTTTTAGGTACGTCGTTATTATGTAGCGAACTATAAAAATGACGCATAATAATACGAAGGGTGGTAAATACAAGATAGCGTAAAAATAGATAGGCTACTTAGGTACCTTTTTCACAAGACATTCGTCCTAAGCTCAAGAGAAGAACAAGCATCATTGGTACAGTCAGCTGCACTAGAATGTATACAATTTGTAACTTTCACACGGTATTTCAGCAAAACAATGAACTCTTACACCTTAAAAAACTAGAAAGTCATGAAATCAGTTGATGACCTCACTTATTTTTTTGAATAATTGTCGTGTAAATTTGTTGTGCACCGCTGTGAAACCATTTTGAAAGTTACAAATTTTATACATTCTAGTGCAGCTGACTGTACCTATCATTTAATGTCATAACTCACCTGTATGACCACAGCATCTTGATCCCCTTTTCTGTAGGGTCGAAACTTCACACACGAAGCTTGCGCCAAGTCTTCTATGCCCTTTTCAATTGCGTCGGTTTGTGCACTATCTGAAATTACTTAGCTTATAGAGATATGTTTTTAGGGTTCCGTACCCAAAGAGTAAAACGGGACCCTATTAATAAGTCTCCGCTGTCTGTCTGTCCGTCTGTCACCAGGCTGTATCTCATGAACCGTGGTAGTTAGAGAGTTGAAATTTCCTCAGATGATGTATTTCTGTTGCCGCTATAACAACAAATACTAAAAAACAAAATAAAATAAATATTTAGGGGCTCTCATACAACAAACGTGATTTTTTTGCCGTTTTTATTACAGATAATGGTACGGAACCCTTCGTGCTCGCACTTGGCCGGTTTTTATAAATAAGGAAATATTATTTTTCAAACGTTTCCAATCTCAAAATCTACCTAAATTGGATACATGGAGGTATTTTTAAATGAAATAGATATGTACCTAGTTAATATTTTCGCAATTAACAATTGACAGTACCTATTTATACAAAGTAACTAACCTTTGACTAGTAAATTATTTTTTAATAGAATTCTAATTAAATCATAAGTTAAACTTTCAAAATAATGTCACAGAGTTCTAACAAATATAATTAAGCAGAGTAAATTCTCAAAAATAAGTCAACTTATCAATTTATTTCATGATGTTTGAACTCAATCCCCAATAAACAAAAACTACTTACTGAAATGTTCCCTCTGGATAAAGTAGATTAGTTCATTGTTAGGCCATCTCTTCGAACTGTCTGTGAGACCGTTTCTGGACAAACCCTCTACGTTTTCAACTATGAGCCGTCTCTGTCGATCGTTCAAGATCAAATCTCCTTCAAACTTTCCGCTTTCTTCCCAAGCGTGGTCTGATATTTCCTCGTCTTCATCGAAAAAATCATCGTCTGCTCCCCCAAATTCTAAAATGACAATCAGGTTTAATATCTCCCAGAGAAACTATAGTCAATCTGCAGAGAATTGGCATATTTTGTCCGTACTTCTTGTAGATTCATGTGTTGGGCCGTAGAAGCACATTGTTCGAGAAAGTTTTACTTTACTTTATTTATGCACTAGGTACTAGGGGATATAAGTTTTAAAGTCAATATCAAAAGTCATTTATTCAGGGGTAGATCCCAGTTCCCAGCGACCAAGACTATGACAACAGGTAAGTAAGAAACTTTATAACTTTAAGGAAAGTACTTACTTTTGACATTGAGGTCCAACTGAGAAGTCTGGAGTAAGTAGTCACTAAACTCCTCCAACTCGTTCCGGGACATAGCCGAGCACTTTAGCGCACACACAACAAACACAATCCACAATAACCTCATCATAATCTCAACTTAAGCCTACTTTTTATAAATAATATCCTCCATAAATGCATGAGTTATTGTTTGTTTTCTATTCAACTCACACTTTCCATACTAAAGTGTGTCATATTAACGGTTTATATTGTTTATAATTTTATGTAAATTTGCTCCGCAATCAATAACTTTTACTCTCGCGTTTGATTTTTTGTGTAGGACAAAATCTGCCAGAGTGGGGCGAGGTTTAATATAGCTTCGGATACGACCATTTCACAAGGTGTTGGGCCGCAACTGTGGCTTGCGACAGCAACGACAATGCACCGCTACCACATGCAAGAGCATTGCTAAATTTGCCGGGCGAGTTATTCTATTATTTTGGTATCTACTAGTTCAATAACTCAATTACAGCAGGTGCAATAAGCGAGAAAGCAATGGTGATTGCTTCTGTTGAAATCCATAGAATTGCGAGCGCTTCCGCAAGTTTTCACTTTTACTTATTATAATTATAACTATGAGTGTGGTGGGAAGAAAAGGTAAGTGGGAGATCTTGTGGTATAAAGCATTATACTTTAGTGGGCATGCGAGTAAATGACTTGATATTCCAGAGGTAGGTTACATTGTACCTTGAGTTTACAGTGTTTAATACTATCCAGTTAAATAAATTTTCCAGTTAATCGAATATATGATGAAATATTTCATTAATTGACCAATCAGTTCAATTTATGTACCTAAGTACTTATTAGTTTGAATATTGCCAATGCTCCAATTCCTCAATGCCACTGTCAGCTCCAAAAAAACGGAAGGTTTCGAAGTAAAAAATAGATGGTTAAATAAGTTTTTGGCACAATAATTTGCAATCATTGCTCTACTAAACTTTGATTTGGATTCAACTTGACCTACTATTGCATATTTTTTTTCCAGAGTAAACGAGCTCTAGGTACTGTACAAGGTTCAATATCAGTATAACACATTTACTTATTTAAAATAATTCATTTACTGAGCAATATTCCCCATTTGCCAACTTGTTGGTATCGAGGAATACTGTGGTAGGCACAATACTTGCTATTCACTCTCGAAAGAATTCTCTTTTAGTTTCAGTTTCTTCACAATACATTTTAATCAGCTTCAACACGTCTCGTTCTGACATTCCTTTTCTCTGACCGATGTTCACATCCTCCTGTTAAAAAAAAGGCAGGGGAGTAAAAGTACTGTGTTGTGAAAATTTAAACAAATTATCTATTAATATTTCAGTTCTACCTTGAGTGCAATAATGGTGTCGTTCCCATTTTTGGAGAATGCTGTTCTGGGGTAGTGCATAACACTACCGTAATCGTATTCAACTCCAAAATCTGTCACTGTGTCGTTGTTGTACTTCGCGAAGTTGTGTTCGGTTCCTAACAAGAAAATATCATAAAACATATACGCCTGAGATACCTACTGTAAGCGCAGTGTAGGTACAGGCTACCTATGTGGTATTTATGCGAGGAATATGAATTTCAAGATATGATTTTAATATAATGCTAGAATGCAAATAAAATGGATTATTACAGGATAAGACTAACCAGCAATAATATTCTCCCAGATGATCTGAACATAGTCATCTCTATCATATGTGCTTTGCATATGATAGAATCCTAGGGTATGGAACATTTCATGTACAACCGTCCCATGTTTGAAACAACCTTTGGCTAAGTTCAGTACTTGACTGATTTCGCCGTCTTCGTCCGCAGTACTGTAGCCAACGCTAGAGAAACACCCTTGTCCTGAACCCTGGAGAAATAAAAAGGCTATGTAAATTACACGGTTTGCTCTAAGTGTACTTAGGAACTTACCTGCTCAAGCTGTCCACAACCCTAACTATATACCAGGCGGCCAATGTGACAGTCACTATAAACTATTTCCTTATAGAATACCTACTTATATTATTTGGAAGACGGGTTACCTGAATAAGAACAGCTTGTTCGTTTTCCTTTCTTTGACTGAATAGTATACAACTATTGTTTGATATATCTGCCATAGCTTCTTCAATGAGTTTTACCTGATCCTCGTCTATTTCAATCAAAAAACATTTTAATAATACCATTCCTATATAAAGGCATGTTACATCCACACTTTGATTGAAAATCATACGAACCAAAATCTTCTTCTATTATATGGTACACAACCGTTCTATTAGGCCATCGTTTGGCTCCACCTCTCAGTCCATTTCTTGCGTCCATTGCTTCTGACACAACGCGCTTTTGTTCTGCGTCCAGAATCATGTCGCCTTCAAAGTATTCTCCAAATTCTCCATGATCTAAACCTAGAACAATGCAAAAACATACGACTGCTTTTGAGAAATATAGATTTATTTTTATTTGCTGAGCGTTGTTCTCAGGGTATAAAAAGGGTAACATGGTCGCTAAGATCTGGGGGCCGGATTCATGTTTCATGTTATGGCACGCGATGTAATGCCGGATATTACAATGAACAAAATCAATTCTAAAACTGTACTGTGTACCTACCTATTATTTGTACATGCTCTAAATCAAATGGATCGAATCGACATTACTTACCGTAAAAATGAAGGCCAAGCAATAGAAAGTGCTTTTTAACTTCGTAATGGAATTAAATGGTTCACGCTATAGTACCTACAATTGCTAGTATTTTTATAACGGCTATTTACTGTGAATAACATACTTATAGCAGTGCTATGCATGACCAATGCATAATAATTCTTACACCTAGCAATTCAATGACATTGTTTCAAGAACTTTATCTACACTTCTACACTAATATTATAAAGAGGAAAGCTTTGTATTTTTGTATTTTTGTATTTTTGTATTTTTGTATTTTTGTATTTTTGTATGTTATGAATAAACTCAAAAAGTACTGGACCGATTTTAATAATTCTTTTTTCATTAGAAAGCTACATTATCACTGAGTAACATAGGCTATATTTTATTTTGGAAAAAAATAGCGTTCCGTAAAATATTTGGGTTTTTCAGACACAAGGTGTAAAAAATCAACCAGAAAAGTTACTTATTTTGCGTACGCTGCCTAAACTATAAAAGATAGAACCATAAAATGTTCTACATAATTGTAGATCTTATAAATATCTACAAAAAAGTCAGCGACACACTATACCTATCTATGTCGAGTGAGGCACAACAACCATTTTTTTATTTAAAAATCTTCAATTTTTTTTGGACTACATTTAAACGCATTTATTTTACTCATACTGTTAATCCTTATCGAAATAAATTATTTTATCACTAAGTACAGTTTATGTAGATAATATTTGGTCTTTAAATGATTAGAATTGGACGTTTGGTTTTGATGTTATGGCGAAATTAAAATATTACGTTTTCTGCTGCACGGCCCGTTGCGAAGTGAGCGTCACCAAGTTGGGAGTGCGCGTGCAGGGGAGTAGTTTAGATCTATGAGTAAGGTACCCGCGCGGCTCCGACGCGAGGTCGGCTCCCTACGCAGGTGTTTTATAAAAAGGACATTAATTCATAATGTAATATAGTTTTATGACAAAATCTATACAAATAAATAAAATTGAAGTGTCTGTTTGTAATATTAAAATAACGCTTTTTACTACATGCATAGGAATGTATATACGATACATATACCAAAATAGCATTTTTTAAAATTTTTGTCTGTCTGTCTGTCTGTCTGTTTGTTCCGTGTAATCTCTGGAACGGCTGGACCGATTTCGACGGGACTTTCACTGGCAGATAGCTAATGTAACAAGGAGTAACTTAGGCTACTTTTTATCCCGAAAATATAACGGGAACTGATATAAACTGCCACGCTGGCGAAACTGCGAACGGCCGCTATTTTATGCCGTATTAACGCCATCTGTTGGTGACATCGAGTACTATTTCAGTTAAGATTTGTAAGTAAACATGTTTACCGCCCAACGAAGTGGGCACCGGTCAGCTAGTAATATTATAAAGAGGAAAGATTTGTATTTTTGTATGTTACGAATAAACTCAAAAAGTACTGGACCGATTTTAATAATTCTTTTTTCATTAGAAAGCTACATTATCACTGAGTAACATAGGCTAAATTTTATTTTGGAAAAAAATAGCGTTCCGTAAAATATTTGGACCTTGACAGACACCTTGTGTCTGAAAAACCCAAATATTTGCGTTTGCGTACGCTGCCTAAACTATAAAAGATAGAACCATAAAATGTTCTAAACAATTGTAGATCTTATAAATATCTACAAAAAAGTCCGCGACACACTATACCTATCTATGTCGAGTGAGGCATAACAACCATTTTTTTATTTAAAAATCTTGAATTTTTTTTGGACTATGTAGTCCAAAAAAAATTCAAGATTAAATACGTTTAAATGTTTAAACGTATTTATTTTACTCATACTATTATTCCTTATCGAAATAAATTATTTTATCACTAAGTACAGTTCATGTAGATAATATTTGGTCTTTGAATGATTAAAATTTGACGTTTGGTTTTGAAGTTATGGCGAAATTAAAATATTACGATTTCTGCTGCACGGCCCGTTGCGAAGTGAGCGTCACCAAGGTGGGGGTGCACGTGCGGGAGTTTAGATCTATGAGTTAGGTACCCGCGCGGCTCAGCCGCGAGGTCGGCTCCCTACGCAGGTGTTTTATAAAAAGGACATTAAGGTGGGGGTATTCGCCAACTCGAGGTTTTCTCCAAGTAATTTCTCTTTGATGAGTGAATATAAATGTCCAAAAAAAATATATATTGTTTATTAAAGACTAAATTTTAATTTGTACAATTGAAAAAATTCTAACTATATTATTACTATATGAAAAAAATATCCAAAGTGAAGCAATTTTTATTTTAAATTTGGTTATTTCTTCTAAACGGTATTGATTTTTAGTATTTTTATTTCACACAAATATCTGTCAAAGTTTTTATCACAAAGTGTACAATTGGCAGTTCGAACTAATAATTCATTAAGCTACAATTAATTATTTCTTGAATGCGATACGAAATGGAATGCGCGGGTCCCTGTGCGGGCGACGGGCGGCAGTGCAACTCAGACTGTCGGACGGGGAGGTTGTGCTGCTCATTGCTCCGATTCGCGCATGGACGATTTAGTGTTAGTTTTTTAATTTCGTTTTTTTGTAAATCGTAGGTAAGGCACTTACGTAAATTTTTCGCGCTTCACGCTTCTTTATAAGTTTGGTAGATTACTCTTTATTCATTACTATGGCAAATAAAGTTGCGTACGGTACAGGATACCTACAGTTTCACAACTATACTCGAATAATAAACCACACAGTAATAGGTTAGCCCCTCGAAGTAGGCGGGAGTAGTCGTATACACCCTGTAAGCATTCGTCGTAGGTATCCTAGGATACCCGGTTGACATAGGCTAAATTATTTTTCAAAAATTAGGGTTCCTTACTAAAACCCGTGCAAAGCTGGGACGAGCCGCTAGTATTCTATAATAATTTACGAAACCACCGATATGATGCACGGTCGATGTGGCGCGGCGGGCGAACGTCTGCCTGCGACGCAGGAGGTTGCGGGTTTGATTCACGACTTGGGATAAATGCTTGTACGATTTACAAATTATTATTATTATGCTCCTGGCATAACTGCAAAAAGTCAACTTACAGGAGGATGTGGTTTTCAGATTATTTCAGAAATTATAAACCTTTTTGGTAGTTTTTTGTCTAAATAATTTCAGTATAATAATAATAATGCTGGACAAGCCACACAGCATCATCCAGTCCCAAGCTAAGCAGAGCTTATGTTATGGATTCTAGGTGACTGATATACTTAATACAATACATTACAAACATAGATATTTTTTTATTATACATAGAAAACACCCAGAACACCTGGAATAAATATTTGTAGATTGTACAAACATTTATAATATTATAAATACTTTTTTAAATTGACTATCCTATTTTGCTCCTAAACCACTTCTAAACTACTTAATACATATATATCTATATATACAAAAAATATAGATATATATGTATTACGATTTTTTTAAATTATAATAATGGAATTTACTCTTGTTTTTTCGATTTTTTCCCTTTATTCTATCGGTTGTGCCCCTCTTGCCCGTTGATTATCGCTCGAAAGAAGTTATAACCTCCATTGGGCCTTTTTACCTCGGAGTTTTGCGTGTGCAAGATTTTGGAAAGTGAGCACACCTACATTATATATACCTGCATACATTATTAAAGAATATTAGCTATTGCTTGAGCTGATTATCAAAAAGATGGGAATCTTTTAGATAATCAGCTCAACACAAGTAACGCAGTTAGTTAGGTCTTAAAATGTGCCCTTGTATCTGGTCTGTATATTCTGCAATTAAACTACGTGAAAAGCAGTTAGCATGCCTTTGTTGTATTTCTGTAAGAAATAAAAGATTTGCACATATATTTTTTTCTTCCTGTAGAACTCCATCATAATTTCTTCCCAAGAGGGCAAGTTAAATCCATGGTAAGAATACTTTCAAGTTATCGAACTAGCATCATCTGATTGGCTGTATCGAATGGGTGGTCAAATACGAATAATGGCCAATACGGTGCTCGATTGTCTTTATTCATGTCCAGACATATACTAGTGCGTATATTTCTCCCTCATAGTGCCACGATCACATAGATCCACATAGATTTATGGATGGTGTAGGAGAATTATGCTCTCTATCTCCTCGAGCGACGGCTGTAAATTATAACGACGCGCTTCAAAATGCAATGCTACCGACAGTCCGTAATATTTAAATTTCACCATATGACTGTGGCGTCGTTGATGCTTGTGATTGTGACAATTTAATAAAAGGATACATCTACTTTTAGCTTTGTTTTCTGACAATATAATAAAAACGAATCCCGAAATAAACTGTTTTATTGAACGCATATTGTAAGTAACAAGTGTACATAATTTGTAAATTCCGACAGGTGGACTCGCCTTGTGTCAGAACTTTACAATTTTATGTAGCTTATGATTATTGGTTCCATCAAGTTCAAGCTAAGAACAGCTGTCAGCGTAACAAACAGTAATCATCGTTATCTTTAATCAGATAAAGAGGGCATAGAAGTTGTCAAATCGGTTTGCAAGCGAAACTAATCCTTATCACCTATGAATCTGCAAGCGGCATTCAACCTTAGGGTGGTAAACCAATTTTTTGGGCGACTGTACCTATAATTTTTTGGGAAAAGGCTAGAACCTCTGTAACCAGAGCTATACCTACCTGTGTAAAAAACTTATGGATCTTCACCGTGCTTGGAAGGATTTGCAAAAAAAGATATGAGCTTGATGATATGTTTCGGTTACCGTCATCTCTTACAACACAAGATTTTATAAAAATGCAAGGACATCACGGTCAACCTACCAGCCTTGATGAAAACCTTAGAAACCCTTGCCATCCACCTCTCAAAGGGTAAGTTCTGGAACTACTTACTACAAAAAGAGGAAGGAAAGACTTTGTCACGCCTAAATTAGTTGCAGCTTTAGACAGATGTCAATTAAACAAGGAATTCTGTTTATATACTTCAGGCTGTAGCAAAAGCACTAGATCTTAGCTGTGATGATTTCCTGATAAAAAAATCGTCCATTCAACGCATTTGCACACAGAGTAGAAAATATAGTGTAATCTATAAAATCAAATTTTGTTTTAAAATGTGTGTTTGAAATAAGAATCCACCAAATCACAAGTAGCCCTGATATCATAATGTTAAAAAAGTTTATATATTTCAATTGATTTATATGCTTATAGAAAAATGTTAAAAACAGAAATTTTAAATTCGCGGGTTAATGTAAATGTAGACAGATAAAATTTTGTATTTAAGTAAGTCTTGATAGTTTAAAAAGAAATACGGGGTATACAATTCGATTTCCAAAAAAAAAAATATAAGGGACTTATATTCGTCCATATAAGGGACACCCTACAGTACATGGTAGTTTGGAAATAAAAGTCACCCTAGCTGACAGTAGCGGCTTGTGTGCCTTTCTTCACCGGGCAAAATGAACCACTCATCTGATTCCGCGCGTGATAATAGGCAATAAATAAAGCATAAATACTTGATTATTAAAATATACATGTTGTTTTCTATATTTTTTTGAACTGATATAATGTAAAATGGTATGTAGATGCTGAAAATAAAAAAGGACTATCAAAGACACAATCAAATCTACGCCCCTGTGACTAGGATATGACGTATTGCATCGTGTTATTATGAATATAAATATTTTTTAGCCAACTTAGTATTATCTTCATATTTATTTACTTATTTTAGGAAGACTTGTGCCTTTATTGACCAGACAAACAAATCATAAAAACTTGATTATTAAAATATATACATGTTTTTTTATACTTTTTTGAACTGAAATTATGTAAAATGGTATGTAGATGCTGAAAATAAAAAAGTACTATGAAAGACACAATCAAATCTACGCCCCTGTGACTAGGATATGACGTATTGCATCGTGTTATTATGAATATAAATATTTTTTAGCCAACTTAGTATTATCTTCATATTTATTTACTTATTTTAGGAAGACTTGTGCCTTTATTGACCGGACAAACAAATCATAAAAACTTGATTATTAAAATATATACATGTTTTTTTATACTTTTTTGAACTGAAATTATGTAAAATGGTATGTAGATGCTGAAAATAAAAAAATGCTATGAAAGGCACAATCGAATCTACGCCCCTGTTACTAGGAAACAACGTATTGCATCGTGTTATTATGAATATAAATATTTTTAAGCCAACTTAGTATTACCTATGTTTTTATTTATTTACTTATTTTAGGAATACTTGTGCCTTTATTGAACGGACAAATAAATCATAAAAACTTGACGCCCTGTTACTAGGATACAACTTATTGCATCGTGTTTTTTTTACTTCTTAAGTTAACACAAACACGTATTACATTAAAGTAAATATAAATGAAATTATTAAATTAATATTTTAATGAAATGATTATACAATTTTAATTAAGCTTTTTAGGAAATTATTTTAACTTCATAGGTTGAGCTTAAAATTTATAAAAAGTTGTTTTAGTAGTTAGTACATAGTTAGTTATTAGTTATTGTATGAACATTATTTTTATTATTATTTCAAATTGTTATGATCATATGCTAAACGGGCGGAGGGCAGTGGTACGCCATCATACAGGTTTTTCAGTTTGGGTACCAATGCTGTCTAACCAATGAATAGTCATGTATGTTGTTTCCAAATAAATTTCATTTCATTTCATAATGAATATAAATATTATTTTAGCCAATTTAGTATTATCTTTTTATTTATTAACTTATTTTAGGAAAACCAGTGTCACCACTAAAATATTTCTTTTATATTGAGTAAATTTTTAGAGCACGATAATAGCGCGGCTCCTTGCCAACAAACAAGGAGCGCGTGTTGCGCTTTGCGAGCGTAAAAATATAGCGGGGGGCACGCGGTCGGCGCGGGGAAATTATCCCACTCCGCCTGAATCCTCAAGGTCGTTGGCGAATACCACAGCCTTAAGGCGGTGGTACTCGCCAACGACCTTGAGGAGTCTGTCCATACTGAGTTGCACTGCCGCCCGTCGCCCGCACAGGGACCCGCGCGCATTCCATTTCATATCGCATTCAAGAAATAATTATTTGTAGCCTAATGAATTATTAGTTCGAACTGCCAATTGTTCACTTTGTGATAAATACTTTGACAAATATTTGTGTGAAAAAAAAATACTAAAAATCAATACCGTTTAGAAGAAATAACCAAATTTAAAATAAAAATTGCTTCACTTAGGATATTTTTTTTATAGTAATAATATAGTTAGAATTATTTCAATTGTTCAAATTAAAATTTAGTCTTTAATAAGCAATATATATTTTTTTTGGACATTTATACTCACTCATCAAAGAGAAATAACACGGAGAAAACCTCTCGTTGGCGGATACCACCTCCTTAATTCATAATGTAATATAGTTTTATGACAAAATCTATACAAATAAATAAAATTGAAGTGTCTGTTTGTAATATTAAAATAACGCTTTTTACTACATGCATAGGATATATACGATACATATACCAAAATAGCATTTTTTAAAATTTTTGTCTGTCTGTCTGTCTGTTTGTTCCGGGTAATCTCTGGAACGGCTGGACCGATTTCGACGGGACTTTCACTGGCAGATAGCTAATGTAACAAGGAGTAACTTAGGCTACTTTTTATCCCGAAAAAATAACGGGAACGGATAAAAACTGCCACGCGGGCGAAACTGCGAACGGCCGCTATTTTATGCCGTATTAACGCCATCTGTTGGCGACATCGAGTACTACTTCAGTTAAGATTTGTAAGTAAACATGTTTACCGCTCAAGTGACGAATTTTTGAGACTTTCATTGCAGACTGTCAAAATATCGCGTCTTGAGACGTGATTACATTTATGTTGCGCTTGAGTAGGTATTCGGGCGTTATTATTATTTATTATCTTCTCGTTATGCCTAAGGCGAATTAGGCCAGATCAACCCTCACGGAGTAAAGTATAAATGACCAACGGGAACAGAAAAAATTATATTACTTACCTACAAAAAAATTAGTTATCCTACGGTAAAGTATCGCTAGACACGTGGATAATGAATAGATGGTAGAACCGTCGATTTATTATTCTAAGCATCTGTATGCAGGCATACCGGAATAAATAGATACATTACACAACAAAACTAACCTGCCTACCTAAGAACAATGGTGGTCTAAGGTTGCATTTTGAAATGTTGAATTTTAGTTTCATAAAACTCTATTTGTGTAGGTATAACAGAGCCCCAAGTAGGAGATTTTTGTTCTGTTTTGTGTTTTTAGGGAAAGGATAAAACGGGATCCTACTACTAAGACTCCGCTGTCTGTCTGTCTGTCTGTCCCCAGGCTGTATCTTATGAATATCTGAGAAAGTCTGAGTTGAAATTTTCACAGATGGTGTATCTCTGTTGACGCTATAACAACAAATTCTAAAAAACAGTAGTAAAATAAATACAACATCTATCGTACAACAAATGTACTTTTTTATTATAGATAATGGTACCGTGCGCGAGTCCGATTCGTACTTGGCCGGTTTTTTTGTATTTCTGAAGGTGATTTGATTCCTATAAGACTGTTCTCATCGCTCAGCAGAGACGCTTAGCTTAGTCGATAGCCTTCTACGCTGTTGTTGTTTTACTAACGTATGAGTAAAAAAAACCGGACAAGTGCGAGTCGGACTCGCGCACGAAGGGTTCCGTAAAATTTGAGACAATTTATTCCCCTTTTCCTTATTCCATTCACCCCACTACAGTCCCTATTATCCCGTTCTTTTTTCTATTCACCCGTATATTTAATTACCGGTATTTATTTAAGGGTGGTCTCATTCAATCAGTGTAGGTAGGTACTTACCTTCAGTTCCAAATAAAAATAGATTATTGTTTCCGTGATTATTTTGTAAGGGTGCAGCACTTGCGAAAGCTAAACAGGCGTATAATATTACGACCAACATTTTACTGAGTTGGTTTGAGGACTATTTCGACCGTCTACTAATACGCACAGTACATACTAATATACGTGGCGATGCTCCGTGCATTTATAGGGGCAGGTGGAAACCACACAACGGGATACTTGGTGTATATCACCTAAGTAGACATACTGATTACATTCAACATGATTAAATACTTAGGCAAGTAAGTGGCTCGAGTTATCTATGAAGATTACTACTTAAGAGTTTCGTCAGCTCATGTGGTTATCATCGTTGTAAGTCAGTGGCCTTTTGAAATTGCTATAGGTAGTGTTTGACCTATTAATACACACTCAATGATAAAAGTTAGTCCTTGCGCCAGCATACTCTGTGTGACTTAGTTTATTTCATGACTGATATAAACTATTTAAATTTACGATTATTTACAATTAAGGCAAGTACATTAAAAAAACAAGGTTTTGTTGTAAATATCGTGCTATATTTAATTTACAAAATAATTACAAAAGAAATCGACACACAAAATGTATACTGTACAAGCATGCAATTCATATTATAACGTGAAATTATGTATAAGAAAAATTAATTTACAATAAAATGAAAATAATATAGAAAAACTTTACTTAGAAGTAATAATCAATAATACAATGATAAAACCAACACACAAAATAAACAAAATAAACTTTTGCCCATTCCATACATTATGGCATTTTTAACATAATACTGAACTTGCTAATACAACAAAAAATATGTACGCTGTTCACGTTTTACACTATTTTTTTAATAATAATAATAATGCATATAAATACGTAATAAATATCAATCAACGTTTTGACAAAATAATGTCCAAAGGCTATTTCTGCTACGAAGATAAATAAAATAAACAATACTTCACTATTGTACCTGTCAAATTACACAGAATAATTAATTTAGGCAGTCTTTAATATATTTTAGTTAATAATCATATCCCACAAATTCATAATCCACTAAATAAATAATAATAATACCAGACGATAATGGTAACATATCCTACATTTATTTAGCAATTAAAATATCTATACAATATAAGCACATAACTCCAGTAAAGCACTGTAAAATGTTCTAAATATTGGTCTAGTTACTTATTGCTTGGGACATGTCCCTTTTGAACGACACAAACTACCAGATCGATGCAATCATTATATTCTTAAGCCTGTATTACACTGTATTGCTATCGTTTTAACTATTAACACAAGAAACAACACTTGCGCATCTATTCTACTTATGACTTATGCTACGTGCATTCCATAATGCCATTAGCGATATCAATCACTAATGATTATAACAGTGTAAATACCGGCCTTAGCGAGATAAATGGGTCTTTCCATTTCACCCCAGTCGACTACCTCCGGAGGCAGCCGGATGTTGCTAGTATTATTAAACATGGTTTTATACAAATTTATTATAATGGGGTAGTTATTTCTGATTAAAACAGGGTCAACTTCTAGACAAAATGATATATTTTGTAAAGGGAGTTTGAGGAGAAATCTTACCTGCATCTGGATAAAGTCGACCGGGGTCATTGGAAATAACCCGAAAAATGGGGTTTGTTTACGCTTACTTCTAACATTTGTCTAATATAATTTCCTACGTATAGAGGACGTCAAAAGACTCAATAGTAAGCGGCACTCTACATAAGTAGTATCACAAATTGTGCAGAAAATCTACGATCAATCAAATTTTATTGCTATTTCATTGAAGGCTCTGTCAATAAGGCAAATAAATGCTGATAACTATAATAAAAATATAATTTATTCGCGTTGAATAGAAAATTGTCTGTATTATTTTCTACCTTAGCATTCACAAGGAATATTTCGTTTCGATGAAAGTTGGAATAAATTTTATTTTTATTAATAAATTGGTGTTTACGTTTCCTATTATTATATATCTATTAAAGACATTATCATTTACGCTAATATAATCGAGTGTATTTTATTTTATTTCATACGTTATTATATAGCCGGCTTCAAAGCCCGCAATGAAAATCTAAACCTTACAATAAGAGTAAAATCACGCAAACAGTGAAGGTAAGTATAGATCTCAAAAGTACTTCATTAGAAAATCGTTTGCTTCCTTGCAGGTAGCAACCCATAGGAAAAATATAGAATTTGAATATCAAAAATAAAATGACACATTTAATTTTAAAATATTTGCCGTGACATAACGCATTTCATAATTTCGCTTTTTTATTTATTTTAAAGTAGGTTGGCTTTAAATTTTCTAGAGTAGGTACTATCAATGAAGAAGAATTATTCGGTCATAGGCACCCTTAGCTAAAATGTATGGAAGAATGAAGCTTAAAACCATTCAACCATTACAAAAACCATATTTACGATGAAAAGTTGAGTAGAAACATTTTATTCGTAAATCTATATGAACAAATCGGATCTTTATAGCCTTACCTAATTCAGCTTATTGAAATGAAAAAATGTTATTACTTAGTGGTACAATCTAAGTATATCAATGAAACAATCGCGAAATGAATCTAACGTTCGTATTTAGTCAGCCGTGGACCCTAACTTTATTCGAAAATGTCAAACGAACTACAATAATGCGAGCATAGTAGCAATTCTAGCTCTCTCTTCACTATAAATGAGAGCGTTGTCTAATAAATACATACATTTGTACTTATACTTAGCTAGTAAGTTCGCTTCGTATATCAAAATGGGACATTTCTGTAAACTGTATTTGGCACACACTTATTGATATGTATAAGATGTGTAATCGCGTTCGCGTTAAAACTTCTGTATAAAAATATGAATTTCATTTTATTTAAAAACTAAGGCTGTTTTTGGGGTTTATATGGAAGCCTAACAAAGAACTCCATTTTGTTTCTGTGCACTTATTATTTTAGAGAAGCTATCCCATTTTATATAAGCAGGCACTTACACGAACGTAAGTTTATAAATCACTCTAAAATAGTAAATAACGTTACGAGCATTATAATCGAATACGTTTAAAATGCTTAACAATTTACTTTAATCAACTTCATTGTAACTACAAATTCTAAGATTTCAAAAATTTCCTTCCTAATTCGATGTATTGAATGTTAACTTTCGAAGCTTGCTTACACAATAATAACATCAATGGCATTACAACGAGAAGAATCAAGCACAAGTCTAGAGCTTTTGTCACTTAAGAAACGATAGCCGTCATAGTACGTACTGCCAACGTTGCTTAGGGAACCATAGCTCGACTTATTGTCTGCTTTGACACAGATCTGAGGGTCTAGCCACGAATCAATTTGACATTTATAGACTTCAATCTCACCTGAAAGACACCTCTTGCCTTAAAGAGATTCAGATAATAGTGGTCAGGAAAAACATACGTTGGTAATAAGTGTAACTCGGATGTCAGTACGGTAAGTTTACGTTACGAATGTCAAATTAGTTTGTGCTTGGCCCTCTGTCCAATACACAATAGAAAGTATAGTGTCTGGAACAAAGGCAGTCTAGAGATAAATACTCAAGGCGACGCGACGTTCGTTACCTAAGAGAACTACGCAAGTCACATGCTGATATGTAAAAGACGACAATATCTCGAATCAAATACTGATACAGATTATTTGGCTTGTTCAATAGTTAGGTATAATATTGCTGAACATGGAAAGCATTGAAGCGAGTAGAACGCATCACTCGTCGCTTTCTCGACTATTCCACTCAAAACATTCACTCCCGGATCGATCACAGATGAAAACGCACAATTACCAACAAATACACTAGTATTAATTAGGCCTTTTTAGGACAAATAAATCACAATTTATCCTACTTACAATTCCTCCTCCATAATCACGTCCAATCTTATCATCTTACTCCGATTATTCTTTGGATTTTTACCTGAAAATAAAAACAAGCTACCATGAATGACAAATCCTTGAGGAAAGATTAATAATAATCTATTCTATACCAATTATAAGAATCTTTGCCCTCACTGACTGACATATAGACAACGCACAGCCTAAACCATTGGTCGTAGGGACTTTGTTATCAGGGTTAGTTTGTGTTGGTGCATAGGGGTGTACTTAGAAAGTAATTCCCGAATTTAACCCCTACGGGTGTACAGCAGCTAATACCACTTGGCTGACAATCAAATGGACTTACAGAAATACTATTTTACAAAAATATTTTCATTATTAGTAACTTACGTTTAGGTGAGTTAATCGCTAAGCGGCGGTCTGCGCGGATGCGGGAGGGGGTGCGGGCGCGGGCGCGGGGACAGCCCTCGCCCTCCCGCCCCTCGGCTTGATGCTCTCCGAGACCTGCCACATTGCCTCCTCACTCAACACGTCGTCGAACTTGTTGAACATCGCCTGGATGCGCTCGTTCTTCTTGAACTTGTACTGTCTGCTGTCGGATCAAAGAGTTTTGTCAATTTCTTATTGGATAGTTTACAAAATGCTTGATGATGTGCACTATAAATTATGGATGCGTGGTAAAACTACCGTGTGTGTGTGCTGAATAAGGATCGCAATGTAAAACAATAAATAAGTTCTACGCACTCTTTGTGGAATCTCTTCATATTCTCCATAATATGGTACTGTTGCCATCTCTTGGTAAAGTTGATGCTACCGTCTGGCAGTAGATCCGGGTTGCCTATGTGGACGAACGTCAGATCTTGAAGGACTAGACCACTGCAAAATAAAATAGTTATTCAAATAAAATAGCTACTTGAATGATCCGATAAAGCTCAAAACAAACACTCATCAATTAAATAAGAGAAGAGATTTGGATTAAAGTAGAACTATAGTTATGACAGTTAGTCACTTTGACTATGTGCCTATGCATCTCTGGAGTTTTGTAAGCTACTGGTTACGCATTTGAGTATGAGAAGCTCTGAGAGAAGCTACTAATATTCGTTGACTACAAAGAACCAAACACGAACAAATTTCGTAAGCGTATCGTACCGAAAACCGAGTTACACTGCGCGGCAACCAGGCATTACACCGCAGTTGCGAGTAATCGATGTCGCGCATTGTAATAAAAATATTAACTCGATACGCTTACGGCACAGATGTCAAATTTATTCGTGCTAGGTACAATTTACGCCGATATACGCTCGACCAAGCACAGATAAATTTGACATCTATGGCGTAAATCATTCTACCGACATTCGAGTTACACTGCGCGGCAAACAGGAAATTCTCCGCAGTTGATTTATCAACGTCGCGCAATGTCATTCAAATGTGCAATGCGTTTAGGCCACAAACATCAAATTTATTCGCCCCTGTTAGAAAAACGTTATAGGTGTGTCCTAACTTACATGTAGGGAATGCAAGGCGGCTGCGTCTCCGCCAGCGCTTGTCGGTACGTTTTAAATGACGACGAGGAGTCTATAATAGTGCAGTAATCATGCAGCGTGTCGACGATGGACCGCGGCCAACCGAGTCGACGAACCGGAGGAGAGTCTAGTGCAGATACCATCGCGAGGTAAGAGTTGAAGTTATTCATCTTGCGAAGTGCTTTCATCACTTTCAGGAACTTGCTTGCGTATTTCTCGCGTTCCCGGGCTTCCTCCTGCAAAAAAGTACCATTAGTACAACACTAGTAGTACCCTAGTAGATCACGAGCAAAAACTAACAGTAATTTATAGCGTTTTGAGGAGCTATTCTGCTCATTACGCTTAAGATCAGCATAAGATATTTTTGGCGAAAACCAGAGATGTATCTGGTTAAGTACTTTCCGAGATACGCGCGCACGGACAGACTGACTTACATAGGGCCGCGAAGAGTTTGCAGTGACATAAAAACCGGAAAATCCTGTCTTTTATCTATGGTAGTGATGTATAGAAAAAAACACTGCTTTCAGTGTTTTGTTTGCATGTTATCCTGATAAAAACCCTCATAAATGCTACTTTAGGTTAGAAACCACATCTATCCCAGTTGCTGTAACTTTTCAGCGTAATAAGTCACAGACAGTCTGTTTATGATAATTATAAACAACAAAGGAGAAAGTAGATAGTTATATCTCTACTATCTCAGTTATGTGGAGCGTAAACTCAATCAAAACTAAAGTTACAGATGCTACGTTCTATTAGATAAACAGGCCAGCCCAGCGCAACTTTCTTAGACCAATTGGTTCTACTTTTACTTTCAGCTACCTTAATTCCTTCATAATATACCCAATTAGTTATGTCGATCAAGTGGCTATACTTTTATCGAACAAAATTAACTCGGTACCGATAAGATAAAAGCACCTGAGAGACTAGTCAATGTTCGTTATTCGTAAAGAATTTTAGGTAATGTATTGTATGTATGGTAATATAGAGCTTTAATGAATGTAGAAACCGAATCGCTATAACATTGACGAGGCGCTGATTCTTTAACAGTTCCTGATCCAGAGTATAAACTTTAAATATCATTTTAGTGACAGACACTGAAAACTTTTTATCCACTAGAGTGCGGTGCTGTAAATATTTCATACCCCTCTTTTTTATGTAATTGCTGATATAACAAGCAGATGGCCCTCCTAATGTTAAGTTGTTACAATCGCCTATAACAAAGCATTGCCTTGAACGATCGTTAAGAACGTGAACTACTCTATTTTAGTAGAAGCATTGGGTCAACTTGGATGTCGTTTTCCTAATATACGAGAGTAGTTATCAAACTATCCATCAGTTCCGCTAGTTTCGTTTTCATCAGCTTGTAAAAATATAATAATACAGTATCATGTAACTTCTATTGCCATGCAACACTATAATATTCTATGGTCTAGTTCACTTTTATGTCAGAATCGTATCATCATCCTCACGTGATGACGATAGAAAATATCGAACACAGAGATCCATACTTACCTAAGCTTATCTAATACTATGCAAAACCTGTGTT
This sequence comes from Electrophaes corylata, assembly GCA_947095575.1. Taxonomy (NCBI): domain Eukaryota; kingdom Metazoa; phylum Arthropoda; class Insecta; order Lepidoptera; family Geometridae; genus Electrophaes; species Electrophaes corylata. The sequence continues at coordinate 8,300,018 of OX352703.1, forward strand.
TATAATGGATTACTTTTGTTCCAAAGTAGGAGCCGAGTACAATCCAAGTGGTCAAAAATAAAAGTAAACAGACTGTAACTTTCAGATTTTTCAGAGGAAGCCAGAGTCACATACAAATATTACATTGGTAATATTACATATTCAATTTTTGGAGTAGTTAGTACTCTGTATGCGTTAGGTTGCAACATTCATGCTAGCCCATCACTATAATAGGTTTCTCACATTTTTGCGCACTGATTATTTTCAACACTTGGTTTTAGCCGTGGTCCCAGCTTAGAATAGGACCCCTTCATTACCTCCCATGGGTGTCCTAAGAGGTAATAAATGAAACTAGGAGATAGGCAGTCATTGATCCACCTGCTAGGCGTTGAACTATGACAACAAATAAACCCCAATTATGGGGAAGGCCACCATCCCAGCCTATATCCAGCATTCACCAATGTACTTATTTAGGCTGATGACGATACTAAACTAGTTTGTAGACATACCTGTTCCAATATCCGCGAGCGCGCCCAATAGCTCATCTTATTGAAGTGTTCGGTGAATCGCGTGAGATTAGGATTGCTCTCTTCAGATTGGTCTCTCGGCCACGAGAGGACTTCAGCGGTGGTGATTCGAACGAAGAGTTCCGAGTCCAAAAGCGTCATCTGTTCAGCAAGGTCGCCTGCTTTGAATTCTAGGAGCGTATCTCGCCGGAGCGAGACAGAACCGTAGCATGGGTTGTCGTACTCATACCGGTTATTCGTCTGTTGGAAGTGCAACTGCTTTTGTTTGTCGACTAGAATTTGTCTTAGTGCTTTGGCTATTGGAAGTTCTTCAGCGTCAACCAGCCAGTAAATGAACTCCATTATTTCTTGCATTAACGGACAGTCTAGATCACCCATTCTGAAAAGGAAAAGTGCTATTTAGCGGAGACTTGCTATTTTTTTTAAATATGTTGACTCAGTCTTTATTCGGGTTTACGATCATTGATTACAATACTACTGTCTACTTTCAGTTCAAAAATCGTTTTTCAGTTTTCTTGAATCGTCATCTGTTCTTGATGTTGACCAATACCAGATTAATGTGTATGTAAGTTGTAATATAGAGTTGTAACCAAGAGAGTGATAAATAAGAATGTGGATGGATATGTGGGTAGAAGTAACTAAATAAAAGATTGATCAATTGTATGAAAAATGACATGGTCCATGTCATCTTTCACACATCATCATACCCTTTCATAGCTATGTCGCATGAATAAGAAAGTGTATGACGGCTGACAGAGTGGAGTGGAAGATTATTAATTAGAAGCACTACGGTCTATCAGATAATCTCTCATCAAGGGTTGATACTTTACATTAGCCTATGAGATTATCTGAATGACTACGACTGTGCGCTAACGGATGCTCTAAGAACAAAAGAACTGAGCCAAATAGCGTTAAATAAAATACTTACGTCAAGTCATTGACAACTCTCGTCAGAAGACTGAGTGTGGATCTCAGCTCATGCGGTCGCGGTTTGAAGTGATTGGCACGCCTCACTAGCCGCGCGACCAGCCCACTTGGCGACACCCACGTACGATAGGTAGCAAGAAACGCTTCTTGGTATGCGAAATCTGCATCAGATAACACCTTGTTTACAGTTGGAATGCTGAATTGATAAACTATCGATTGTGAGTGCTATAACTGACCCAATCGGTGTAATTAAGTTCAATATCAATAAATTTTGTTTTAAGTATTAACGTTATATTTGGGCTAAGCCTTGCTATTTAATATAATCAAAAAATTTGAACATTACGTAATCGTTTACTTATGACGTTCTTTACCCAAATATGCACGTAATATTTACTAATAGGATTGGTTTTTAGAGCACTCCCAATAAATAGTTTACCAACCAAGCCAATTATAAGCTGGTAACATATTCTTGAAGATTAACAAAACTTTAGTTCTCCATATTTGAAAACCTCAAAAATAGTTCCAAAGTGCTATGCAAAGCCAAACATTTATTTGGGTATATTTCAATGTTGCTTTAAACGTGCCATATCATAATTTTGGCTTGTATCGTGGCTAGAAAGTGGTAAAGACTTGCAAGTGCCAGATAAGAGAAAGATATAGAAGTTTATCTCATCAAGCAAAGGAAGCAAAGCCAAGTAACTGTATTAGTAAAAACAAAACCAGCGTCTCTCGCAGCCCCAACAAAGAAATGATCAACAACTTACACTCGTCCGTCTCTGTAAGAAAGCATGACAGGTGAGAGAGGTTAAGAGAAGCATGGTAAAGAATAATGTAATTAAAATATATTGTAAGTTTATGGAATTATCGGTAGTGCCATCCCATTCCAATCATGTCAGATCATTCAATATTGATAATTCATTAAAAGCTCAGTAGAACTGGACTCAATACTTTGAATGAAACATGCCCGAACCAGATTATCGTTATGATACCATATCTAAATTAATAGATCCCCCATCCAATAAAATTAACAGACTGATTAATTAATACATAGAAGAGATTGATTCTATTAAAACAACAGAACAACTTTAGAAAATACTAAATCTGATTCTGACTAGCAGTGCAGCTAAAGTTATACAATTTAGTTTTGATATTCTCTTTTTTATGTGTATAATAAAAACTATCGTGGATATATTTTTATATGATTATACCTTTTCTTTTGTGATTCAAATGGTAAAGTTTGCACAAGCAAATTATCAACTTTTACCAGATAATTTTTAATAACAACCTAATGTTGCGCGTACCCCGAACCAGTAGAACGAAATAAGGTTAGTATACCTTCTGTCTGTATTCCTGATGACCCATTCTGAATCATCATACAAATTATCCAAAATCTGTGTAATTTTTTTTATGTGATATAAAATTATTCTGTTTTATCATTAAAATCAACCTCAATTCGTAAAAGTTTGTTACCGTATTTACGAAAATATTCTTATTCAACAGAAGAGATTGAGTTGATTGAGTGATCTTACCTTTGGTAGCTTTAGTGGCAAGTACTATGAGGGCGTCCGGATGCCCCCCTCGCACTTCAGGTCCGTCCTTGCTCGGTCCCTTGAGAACCAGCCATTGACTGATGTCGGTTTGGAGAATAATGTCGTCGGGGTCAGCCGGGGCAGGTGTGGCTTCTTCTGTTGCAGCTGGGAGAGGCTGTTCAGAGCTACTTTCACTTCTCTGTAAATAAATGAAGATAGTATTGTAAATATAATTAGCGTTTTTATTTTTATTGTATTGCTGATGGAACAACAGATGGCCCACCTGATGTTTAGTGGTTACCATCACCTATAACAAATGTATAAGATGTACATCTGACCATACAGATCAAGATAAGGTCGACGTGCTGCATTGCACGTCGACCTTATCTTGATCTGTGTCCGATTGGATAATATGTAAACCTATTCCAATAAGTTTCAATAAAATAAAAGATTAGTAAAATACAGCATATGAAAGTTAACATTTGCAAAGGAAAATAAAAATAATATGCCGATGTAAATAATAAGTATAACTTAAAGTTAATTAATCAATAATAATACCTGAGAAGGTACAGGAGACGGTGTAGGCGGCTGTTGGACTAACATCTCCAATTCATCCTCGAGAGGGAACTTGCCTAGAGTGGTTGAACTCACGAATGAATCATCGGAGTGCTGAAAAAAAGAAAAAATTATAGTAACTGCGTCGTCATAATCTTCCTGGCCTTATCCCACTTCATCTATGGTAGGCTGAATTTGTTCTCTGTTTCCATTCCCCTCTAACAGCCGTCATATCTGTTTTCACCCTATTTTTTCATGGTATCTGAACTGTCACACAGTTAATCCTCAATTTTTTTGGCTTACTACTTCTATCCAATTACAAATATTTGTGGAGATTTCAAACAACACCACCTAACCCCAAGCTAAGCAAAGCTTTAGGAACCAGATAACTGATAAAATAGTTATTTACTTTTGTTTGTAACTTTATACTTAGAAAACCCCTTCTTTCAGTTATCTGGTTCCCATAGTACATAATTTGCTTAGGTTAGGGCTAGATAGTGTTGTTTTTTTACCTAGACTAAATATTAGAGATTTTATTAAATAAATAAAATAAAAATGTAGACAGCCGTGGCAGCTCAGTTGGTAGAAGCTTTGCCTTCTGCACTGTAGGTTGTGGGTTCAAGCCCAACCGGTAACATTTGTGTGATGTACATAGGTGTTCGTTCTGTGTCTGGGTGTTACATTGTATTATGTATGGTATTCACAACAGAAAGTACCTATATATGTATTCTATCAGTTATCTGGCTCCTATAGTACAAATTTTGCTTAGTTTGTGGTGATATTTAATGTTGGCGAATATTTATTTACACTTACAATATGGTTAATGATAGTATCATCTGTGGAACTATTGTGCGAGTTGTGAGAGTTATGAGACAACGGGCGTGGTGACGGCGGAGGCAGCAGTTCATTGCTCGAGTTCATTATGAGTTTGGTCTTCAGCTTGGGAGGCAGCGCGGGCGGCTCGATGGGTATCGGACTAGTGCCGCTCGATGTCGTCATGCTCACACTGTCTTCTGATCCACTGTAAATGATCACATGTCATTGTGAATTATTTTCTACCTAATAAAATGATATTCAACCTCTAGTAGAGCCTAAGGTTGTCGCGGCGTATGTGACGTCCACTAAAAACGTCCACGTAATTAAACTTGCTGATGTAACAAGCAGATGGTCCATCTGATGTTAAGTGATCACCATCGCTAATAACAAAGTAGCACCTCGTAGGTCACGCACGTTGGAAACGTGCCCTACGATGCACCGCTCAGCGTCCATTAACTTGAGGCATATATGTGCCTGTAATTTAATCGGCACTCACACCCTTCAAACCGGAACAGAACAAGCTAAAATTAGAAAACTTGTGCGTACTTGTACCGTTATCCTTTAAAACAGCGATGTTTTGATCAGTCTGTCATACATTTCACTCAAAAAGGAGTTAGGTATTCATGATGGATTAACCAAGCTTACCTTAGAGGTGGGTTGCCGAAATGTTGCACTGTTAATGAAGAAGCAAGCGATCTCTGCACTTGCCGCTGAACTGATATTGCTCCGGCATTTGTGTGCTGCGCACTAGACATACAAAAATACAATGCATTAACCTACATTACTAAAAATTTTTTTACACTGCCAATAGGCAAGTAGCCAAAACGATTCTACAAAGTTACTTTGAAATGTGCGACTTTCTCGCCATATTTGATCGGTAGGATAAATAATTACCTGGCCAAGTTGTAAGTGTGGATAGAATGTCGGAACATGTCCGTTGGAGCGGCGTTGTGACTGCAGTTGCCAAACATTTCCATATACGCCATTACTGAAAAAATATTCAAACTTGTTTACAGGAGTACACACTTAGAAAAGGCTTATTGGTGTGATACTGTGTATACCCAATGAGCAAGACTGAACCGGAAATTTATAAACTTTAGATATTAGGTATTCATAATAAAAGCTATTTTCTCAACATTGAACGCAGAACATGTGGATTTTCAGAAATTATTTTTAACTCAATTTAAAAAACATACAAAATACATGGGACAAACTTTATCACACCAATAATTGTTAGTCAAAATGATAAAACACTAGCGGCAAGGCGAAACATGTGCGTCTCTCCGTCGTATCAACGTGAAACAGCAAGGCAACGTGATCCTAATAAAGCACTAAGAGCATCCATCATCAGTGCTAATGATAATTAACAGTATATATAGCCGCGTTCTGATGTTGCTAGCCAATACATTGTACTGATACACGAGCAATTTTTGTCTTATTGGCCAACCAATAAGCAACTTATGGGCTGGACAATCACAAGACAACAAAGCGATTATGGGCATCTGTGTGATAGCGGATATTAATAACTGAAGACATCTTGACTCCCTAATTAAGTTCAAGTTGTTCCACATTGTTCTGCAGTAAAGCAACGGAACTACAACGGAACTACAAATGTCAATGCATTCGTTGCGTTGCGTCGAATCGACGTTTGTTGCCCAAAATAATCGCCCGTGTAAGAGCACTTTAGTGCGGTAAGCCCATTTTAAGGACAGGCGCACGTGAAGATAAGCAAGCTGTACCAACAATAACATTGACAATGAACTTCGCTAGTTCTCGCACGAGTGGAACTAGCCAAGGATGCGAAAACCCTATAAGGTAGCAATAAAACGGCAAGTTTATTGTATTTCCGCTCTCAGATGTTAATTCAACTCGCGTTTCAGGGTCAGGAACATCCAGCTGTTCTTAGCAATAATAAGATTGTGATAAAATGATTTCCTGCTATGCTAGACACTAGACAAATGAAACATATATAGTAAAATGTTTTGTGACAAAGCTGTGAGATGACCGTTAAAGCACGCCTAAAAGTTTAAGCAGGCTATGGTCTTTAGCATAACGTCGAACTAGAAGTGTCAGCAGTTCAAATACGCTAAGATGACTTTTAGTTTGTTGAGAAACAGTAATAAGGAAACATAAATCCAAAGTTATTTGAAATGCTATGACCACAATAATAGTAACATCGCCGAAATGCAAATAAACCACAGCCTCAGACTGTAACAAATGAGTCTCCAACGAGTCTTGTTCTTGGAGTGGACCTGAGAGAATGTAAACCACAGGTCAATTGATCACTCGAGCGGTGTTTGAGCTAAATAGCGCTTCATGCAAACCACTCACCGCTGTAGGCGACGCTTTGGAACACTGCCGCGCCGCACCGGCAGACAAACATGCCATTAAACCCCACAATAATTAACATATCATATACCAAGCACAATACAGTATCAACCAGTAAAGTAACTTAGAAGAAAATGAAAATTCAAACTCTGCCCCCCTCATACAGTTCTTACCACAAACATTGTAACAGTGTTCTAAGTGTGCTGTAAAATTTTACACTATTACAATGTCACCAACTTATTTAAATCTGAATCTGCCCGTAAATTTGTAATTGGTATACATGTAATGTAAGGTATACAAACTTTATATACCTACATAAATGGCAGGATCTAACACATGACTAACACTTTGAATCTGTTTTACAAAACTAGATTCGCGATCAATAAATGATTAACTGTCGAGACGAAACATCGAACCGAAATGAAATGGCGTAAATACTTCATCTTAGGTCAACTGAATAGGTAAGTTGTAATATAGGTACTGTAATAAGTTATGGCATTTGTAATCAGTGTTGGAATTATTTATGTAAGACTATGGGTCATTTTTTATACTTAAATCACAGTGACCATACTGCTTGATAACTTTATTGTGTCCCAATACCTCCAAAATACCACTGACAAATAACAGATACAGGCATGACATTGAAGTGCAGTAGATCCAATGTATATCCATATAGAAATATAGCACACACATTTGCCGCCACTTTATAGTGCAAGATGCGTAAAATTGTAGCATCGATTTCCACTTTCCACAACTTTCATTGAAGTCCATACCATGCACAAGACATTTAAGTATGACAGCCTATAGAATAGTCGGTGCGATGTGTGTGATTGACTATTTTTGAAATTGAATACCTACATGAAAATGAAATGCTTTGTCAATGAGCTCCCGTACCAAGTCGGAAAATGCATATATTATCTATGTAATGGTGTTCCTTTTACTCGTTTAGGTATGATACTTTTTAAATCATTGAAATCGTTCCATTGGTTGCGAAGATATTACACATTTTGTACCAGTCAACCGCGGGGCGGCCGAATAGCTCATGTGACGTCACGAAATCTTTTCCGCCCGCGGGCGCGCTCTCCGCAATTCATTTATTAGAGTTCACTCGATCTGCGCGGGTCGTGTTGTGGTTTTTACGTGAATATGCCGAACTATAAGTACTGTATAGTACCGAAGTGTACTAATACTTCAGTTAGTACACCTAAAAAACTATTTTTCAATGTGCCAAAGGTCCCGAAAGTGCGCAAAAAATGGTGCACTATCATGAAGAGGGATGACAAAATTCCGCTTTCGTGCCAAACTTCAAGATTTTGTTGCGAGGATCATTTTGATGTAAGTAGGTAGGTACCTCCATAATATACCAACTATGATAATAGTTCCATAATATACCAACTATGATAATAGTTGGTATATTATGGAGGTACCTACCTACTTACATCAAAATGATCCTCGCAACAAAATCTTGAAGTTTGGCACAAAAGCGGAATTTTGTCATCCCTCTTCATGATAGTGCACCATTTTTTGCGAGATCGAGTGAACTCTAATAAATGAATTGCGGAGAGCGCGCCCGCGGGCGGAAAAGATTTCGTACCTACTTACATCAAAATGATCTTCAATCATTACTCGTGTGGTAAACAGGTGCGTAGGTAGGTAGCTTAGTAAAGCTTGTTTACGAATGTTTAAGAAAAATACAGGGTCGTACCTACTAGGTATATTTCAATGAGTAAGTAAATGATAAAAAATGTAAGTAGTGAAGTTTCTAATAACCCTTCCTCGGTAGTCGGGTTAAAACCAGGGTCGTACTCAGGTCTAACTACAATAAAATGTGCCGTTCCCGGTAATATTCCCCAATGCGGGAATATCCCACAAGTTTCCCGGGATATCGGGGATCATTTTGGGATTATAGTTATAGATTCTATCTCATCATCATCATCATCAGCCTGTAGAAGTCCACTGCTGGACATAGGCCTCCCCCACACGTTTCCAGGAACGATTCTGAGCCCTTTCCATCCATCGACTTCCCGCGGTTCTAACAATGTCGTCAGTCCATCGGGTAGGAGGACGTCCTACGCTTCGTCTTCCGGTTCGTCGTCGCCATTCGAGAACCTTTATTCCCCAACGGTTGTCGGTTCTACGAGCTTTATGGCCTGCCCACTGCCACTTTAACTTGCTGATTCTGAGAGCTGTCGGTGACCTTGGTTCTTCTACGGATTTCCTCATTTCTGATTCTACCTCGCAGTGAAACTCCCAGCATCGCTCTCTCCATAGCTCGTTGTGCGACTTTAAGCTTGTGTATGAGACCAATAGTTAGCGACCACGTCTCAGTGCCATAAGTCATCACTGGTAACACACACTGATTATAGACTTTCGTCTTGAGGCTTTGCGGTAACTGTGACGAGAAGATGTGCCGTAATTTCCCGAACGCTGCCCATCCGAGTTGGATTCGTCGGCTGACCTCCAACATATACCGGTACGGGTGCGACATGAGCATTCGACATAAGTTTCGTCTTACTCATGTTCATTTTAAGACCCACCTGTTGGGAGACAATATTGAGGTCTCTAAGCCTTGTTTCTAGGTCTTCCAGCGATTCCGCCATTATGACTATATCGTCGGCAAATCGAAGGTGACTTAAGTGTTCGCCATTGATATTGATGCCATACCTATTCCAGGACACGAGCTTGAAAATATCCTCCAGTGCAGACGTGAACAGTTTCGGAGAAATTACATCTCCCTGTCTCACTCCTTTTTGCAACTGGATAGGATTTGTACTCTGGTCCTGGAGTTGGATAGTCATGGTGGCATTACTATATAGGCCTTTCAACACTTCGATGTACCGATAGTCAATTTGACACCGCTGGAGTGACCGTAACACTGCTCAGGTTTCGACTGAATCGAAGGCTTTTTCATAGTCCACAAACGCTAAACAAAGTGGCTGGTTATCTCTTCGGTCTTCTGTATAACCTGCCGGAGCGTATGAATGTGGTCTATGGTACTGAAGCCTTTTCGGGACCCGGCTTGTTCGGGAGGCTGGAAGTCGTCTAGCCTACGAGCGAGACGATTAGTAACTACTCTCCTTCAAAAGGGTGTTATCACCTTTCTTAAAGAACAGTACCACCACACTCCTGCTCCATGCCTCTGGCGTCGTACCCTCGAGGATGAGGATATCTATCTATACATGTAATAAAACTGTAGCCAAAGTGAATGAAAAAGAAGTACGTAAATCTAAGCGCGAACGAAGTTGCGAGCAAAAGTGATATATAATAAAAAAGAAAAAATATATACCTGAATTTATTATATTTTTAGGTGGAAGCTGATAATAATAATAATAATGCTGAACAATCCACACAGCATCATCTAGCCCCAAGCTAAGCAGAGCTTGTGTTATGGGTACTAGATGACTGATATACTTAATACAATACATTACATGCATACATATTTTTTATTATACATAGAAAACACCCAGAACACCCGGAATAAATATTAGCAGATCGTACAAACATTTATCCCAAGGCGGGAATCGAACCCGCAACCTCCGCGTCGCAGGCGGACATTCGCCAGCCGCGCCACATCGGTCGTCATATGGAGAACTACGTCAAGTATAGGCTTGTGGGAGGAATGCTTAGATTGAAGAAGGAAGTATTGCATTCCTGTATTGTATTCCTGACCTTGATTATTTATTGTATAATTTTTAAATAAATCTGGGTATAACCTACGACAAAATATAATTTAAATTCTTAGGGCTTATTTTAAACTTAACATACCTAACGCTTTTGTTTATTCATAGCTCTAAATTACGTGTCCAAAGAACTTAGGTAGGTACATTCCTGTCAAATTAAGTATTTAAGTCTAATTTTATTTATTTTATACCTACATAATATTTTTCTTTAAACCTTTAAGTTTCTACATACTTATCTACATACCAATGTTGAAAATAACAGCGTAGGTAGTTACAACAACAAACACAACTTCCCTGGCTGACTAACCTAAAACTTTTAGGTATTTTATAGGCTAGTCCAAGTATGTGTACCTACCTACATATTATCCTGTTATTCTGATTAGGTTGATAATGAGATTTGTTTACCTCTGAAGTTTCCAACCATGAATTTCAGCGCTTGTGTAATTTAAATGATTACTAAGATAATCAAATACCATGAAGGTATCAACTTTAGGTAGATTATCGGATTGCGCTTGCTCAAAACCGATATCTACCTTATTTCTAATACTCATTTGTTATATTAAAATAACAACCTTCTAATAAAAACCTAATCAAATCACTTGGTGACGTTACGCTCCGTGTCGGACGAGTATCGCGAACAGAAACGCGGGGCGCGCAGTGGTTTGGCGGCTAGCGCTGGGCCATTGTGACGTCATCGCTTCCGTTCGCGCGTTCAGTGAATCTCGTTCGGTATTTTGCCCATAACTTAGTCAGTTTTGGCCGTAGAAAAAAAAATTTTGCATTTTATGTTTTAGTTTCTCAAGGCCTATAAAACTGCATTCATAGAAAAAACTGTGACGGGTCCCCATTTTAGTATTCTAAATTCTCCAATATTAATGTGTGCGTCTACCGAATGGAAGCTGTACTAGTGAATTTATAAAAGCTTTAGTAGCCAAGTGGGATTCGGCCGGACCAGGGTTTTTTGCCACAGCCACCGTGCTCAAAATGGTAAATAAAAACATCATGAAGAATACATTCTACCCTGGACCCAACTCTATGAAAATGTGTGATATTCACAAATGTGATTAGGATAAAATGGTCCATAAATTCTCGCCAATCAAGCCTGAGATTCAATAATGGCTGGCAAAGAAAGCTTATTTATTGAGTCAAATTGGCTCGACTACGATTCGGTTGATACTAAGCAATCACTCCGGCCCCGTTTATTCGACCACACGATCGAAAAAGATTGAATACCGCTAGACTCACGCACTAGGAAAAGAAATATCTATCTGTTGTATGCTTAATTAAGTACTGATATTTCTCAGGCACTGTCGACACTTAGGAAGGGGATCTAATATTTTTCTTTTTTGAGATTATCTGACTGCCGATACGCATCACGGACGTCCATAGTATATATAGGAACCCGGCATGACTGACACTCAAACCATAGATCCTAGAAGCGAGAAGTTAGCATTCACGTATTGCTATTGCACTAAGAATAAAATTAAAGAAATATCTGACTGGGAGTAAATGTTAAAGAGAAATGACGAGAAATATCAGTAAATAAGAGTTTTGATTTTGAAAATGTAAGATTGTCTAGGTAAATACTGACTGTGTTTCTTCTTGAGCGGCAATGGCGGCGGCCGCGGCGGATGATGGTCGGCAAGCGTATGCGGCCGCGCCTCGCCGTGCAGAGAACAAATGGGGGCCGGTCTGGAAAAGAATAAAGTCAAAATCAGGAATAAGATATACAACAGCCCTTGGCCCTGGTTGTTGGCGAAATACTAATAGCTGTGAAAATATACACTAAAATACTACTACTATATACGAGTGTATTCGCGCTCTATGTACACTAAAACCAAGTCGTGAAGAGATTATGTATTAATCTTTATACTGTGATCCACTGTTAAATTGGCCTGTTTTGGTCCTAATAACATAAAACGCACACACACTGAACTCCTAAGCTGCTTGTTTTATTTTTTTATTTTACTATGTTTTAGACTGGTTTTTGCCAAAGCAGACAAGAATTTAATCCATGGTTTCACATTTTTCAAAGCAATGAAAGCGTTTCGTCGACCATTTTTCACAGGGCAAGCATCATACAATTGGTGTTTAGTGACAAAATATTAGTGTTATTTAGTAACGTACTAGCTGACCCGTGCCCACTTCGTTGGGCGGTAAACATTTTTACTTACAAATCTTAACTGTAGTAGTACTCGATGTCGCCAACAGATGGCGTTTATACGGCATAAAATAGCAGCCATTCGCAGTTTCACCCGCGTAGCAGTTTTTTCCCGTTCCCGTTATTTTTTCGAGATAAAAAGTAAGTTACTCCTTGATACATCTGCTATCTGCCAGTGAAAGTCCCGTCGAAATCGGTCGAGCCGTTTTAGAGATTACCCGGAACAAACAGACAGACAGACAAAAATAAAAAAAAATGCTATTTTGGTATATGTATTCCTATGCATGTAGTAAAAAGCGGTTATTTTAATATTACAAACAGACACTTCAATTTTATTTATTTGTATAGATGTATAGATGAATTAATGTCCTTTTTATAAAACACCTGCGTAGGTAGGGAGCCGACCACAGAGTACTTTTTTATAGACTGAGCCGACCTCGCGTCGGAGCCGCGCGGGTACCTTACTCATAGATCTAAACTACTCCCCTGCACGCGCACTCCCAACTTGGTGACGCTCACTTCGCAACGGGCCGTGCTGCAGAAATCGTAATATTTTAATTTCGCCATAACTTCAAAACCAAACGTCCAATTCTAATCATTTAAAGACCAAATATTATTTACATGAACTGTACTTAGTGATAAAATAATTTATTTCGATAAGGATTAATAGTATGAGTAAAATATATGCGTTTAAATGTAGTCCAAAAAAAATTCAAGGTTTTTGAAATAAAAAAATGGTTGTTGTGCCTCACTCGACATAGATAGGTATAGTGTGCCGCTGAATTTTTTGAAGATATTTATAAGATCTACAATTGTTTAGAACATTTTATGGTTCTATCTTTTATAGTTTAGGCAGCGTACGCAAAATAAGTAACTTTTCTGGTTTATTTTTTACACCTTGTGTCCGAAAAACCCAAATATTTTACGGAACGCTATTTTTTTCCAAAATAAAATTTAGCCTATGTTCTTTCTCAGGGTCTAAAGATTGTTTGTGCCAAATTTCATCAAAATCGGTTGAGAGGTTTAAGCAGGAAAGCGTAACAGACAGACAGACAGACAGACAGATAGACAGAGTTACTTTCGCATTTATAATATTAGTAAGGAAGTAAGGATTGGCAGAGGTCGCTGCTTACTATGATATTTATATGATATAAAGGATAATAACGAATACGCGATAATTAGTTATCTACCCCGAATCCTCGTCGCAGTCTTATGTGCCAGTTACATTACTGTCTCTAAAAACTAATACACAATAATCGAATAGACGACACTAGAAATAAAACGTAAAAATAATCGTAAATTAAACTAGACAACTGTATAGACACGAAACCTGTGTATCTAAATTGATGCAACTGAATTATAGCACTTACAATGCGTATAATTAGATTTAAAACTGGAGAGATAAGACCGCAGAAGCAATTTCCTACTCAAGGTCGTGTGTAGCAACTACAAATAACTCACCCGTTTTTATAGTACATTTCGTAAGTATTTCCACTGACTAAAGTAGATTAACCTTTGTGAATTTTATACACTACTACTCCTAACAACTGATAGTTTCGATCTACGTGCTACACAATACCTTTGTTTACAATATTTTCATTATGTAAGAAATCTAGTTGAGAAAAAAAATTGTTGAACTCACTTACACCTAAGCGTAGTATATATTGTAGTGTTGAATGAAATTATATTTATACTAGCAGCGCGTCCCGGCTTCGCACGGGTTTTAATAAGGATCCCTAAATTTTTGAAAATATAATATAGCATATGTCACCCGGGGATAGTGTAGCTTCCCAACGGTAAAAGAATTTTTCAAATCGGTCCAGTAGTTTCGGAACCTATTCAATGCAAACAAACAAACAATCAAATCTTTCCTCTTTAAAATATTAGTAAAGAAGTAAAGATGAACCAAAATTACTAAAAATACTTATGACATGAAATAAGATACAGAAATTTATATTACTCCAAGGTACATTCAACGACATAAGTAGATTAATAATTTTATTATTCAATGCTCTGTTACTCTTGATTGAAAGAAATGGAAATTTCAGTTTTCAGTAGTTACGGCTCGAAGCGGATTTTCAAATAAAGATCAAAACTTTGATCAAAAGTTCAAGAAATATAAAAGTTTTATTTAAATAGTTGAATATTAACAAGAAATTTAAATCTACTTTCGTCGCTGACCGTACGTACATTGCGTATGTTTTTATATTGAAGAAACCTTGACCAAAAAAGAACATTACAGGTTCCTAGTATAGATTTAAGAAGACCTTAGGCTATCCACTATCACAAGAGTATGAGCAATCTCATTCACTATTCTATGCTGAATGAAGTCGCCAAGAGTACGGTAGCTCACCTGATTTCGACTGTGGGGAAGTTTTGTTGGACGTCCGCGCGAATGTTGCGTCTCGTCTTGGCCGGTAGTTCTGGCGGAGTCTCGCTCTCGTCTGACGTTATACTTGCCAGTCTGTGCGACGTAAATCATGTTACAAAACAGCCTATTGCGAGACGCTGTTTATAGCCAAAAGAAACAATCGGGATGGTTTGATAATTGCTACAGTAATGTCTTACTTTGGGAAGGTCAGGATGGAGTTCAATGAGAATGTTGTTTGATTGGAATCTAAACAAGTTTTATAGAGATGTTCTGTTTTCGTAAATACTTACTGCAAAATGTGGGTAAGTTCCAAATACTGATAATAATATGGATGTACTTAAGGTAGGTAGATCCTAGGGAATATTTGCCGCGTCTGGGGATTAAAGTCATGAGGCTGTTGTTCTCTTTTTTTTAAATAAACAATTTTTTTGGAGTTAAAATTACAATTTGACAATACGAGGGAACGGTTGTTCACAGCGAAAGATGATAAGAAACATTGTATCTGAAAGACTTCAATGAATTAACGCATTTTTCTCCGTCACCTGCAACACTTGCCTTACCTTAAAATGATCTAAACTATTTTTCAATATATTATAACACCACAACCCGACTAAGTACATGGTTAAAATCAAAATCATGAATATCACCAGTGCAACAATGCTAAAAATTAATGAGCAGAAAACAAATTTTTCCCTATATTTATTGGATTTATATTGAATTTGCATGTTTTTATTGAATAACGTTAGTCAATGTCACTCACCAAGAGTTAAATCACCAATGAACATGTAACAGCTTCAATTTGCCTAGAAGTCTCACGTTTTACGCGCGAATTTCTCAGTATCGAGAGTAATTTCCTCCCGCATCGATCAATTATCTACGAAAGTAACAATCGCCGTCACGCAAGGCAAATTCAAACTGATATCCGCCACAAGTTAGAACACGTGATAGTTTTTGATACATACAGTGCTGTCTATTGATTAGTCTATTGTTTTACAGATGGACGTTTTCCCAAGGAACTCATAGATTTTAGATTTTTTATCAAAATTTTATAGTAGGTGTACTTACTATTTGTTTTAAAGGAAAGGATCAAAATGTACCACATGTATTAAAGCACATACATTAAACAATTTGCACCTTATGTGGCTCTACCACACGGTTTAAAATATCTTAATAGATGAACGATAAACATATAACAAAGAGAAGTAAGACAGAACAGAGAGGACACTCACTTTGAAAGGTGCGTTGTTACATTGTTCATATTGGTTACATTCATGCGGCTCTCAAAGCTCTGTACTGTGCACCTGATTTCGCTCACACAGTCTGTACTGTTAAAAGTACTGCAAAAACAACACACAAGCTTTGAGATGAAAAGTATTAGACACACTAAAGCTGGGGGAACTTGACAAGTTGCAACTTGTCAAACTCCACAGTGACATCCCTACCTACATCCAATAATGTGTCACAAAATCAAAAGGTTATCAACAACTGTAAAATTAAGTTAATGTGCAAATCAGTGTAATAAAAAATTAAAATACAACACAGAAAAACAAAATGATAGGATAGAGTAGGAAGAAAAAATTACCTATCTGCATGGCTGGAATAGTGGTGAGAAGAAAACGAAGATGTGAAGCTGTGTTCTGTGGAAATCTCTGCGTGACCCACAGACACAAACCCAGACTCGTTCGAGAAACTTAAACAAAGCAAACATACCAAATAAATAAGTTTGTTCAAGCTAGTGGTCAAATCCGGTGATGAAGTTTTAAGGCCGAGGTGCCTCTTAACGTGCTGTCTGAAGTTTCAAACATTTAGATAAAACCCGCTTAGTTTAACTAAGTACCTACCAATTTCTATGAGACCAATATAAAATATACAATTTCAAATAAAAATATTTTTTCATATAGGTTTGTAAGTGACAAAGTTCTGAAGTAAACAACCGAACTAAGATCCACTTTTTTTTTAAGTTGGTTAAAAAGTGATAAAGAGTGGGAACAGTTGTACAAACTAAGAATTCCAACTTCATAATAACTAAGTTGAAGACAGTTTTCTTGACGTCGTCGTTCAATCTAGGCGCGTTCAAAAAGGCCAATTTAGAAATCACATTTTTTGATCGGAGGCGTTACATAATTCGAGAACTGTAGTTTTAGGACGAACTGTGTCAAAAAGTGATATATGGTAACGATTTTATAAATTAAACTCGATCTTCATTTTAATTAGTTTATACTGCGTTACTTTAAGTAAATAATCTAGATAGCTCACAACTCATAGACAATAAAAATATTACATAGACATAGGCAGTAAAATAGTACGCGTACAAGCTCAAGTAACTAAATAAAGATTAAAACAAAACAAGCTTTGTCGGAATAACCAAATTATAACTAAACATTCTTATATCTTTACCACAGTAAGTATAGTCATAGCTAACTTGATACACAGAAATATATAACTTTGAAAGTCCTGAAGTTACTCATTTGTATTCGTATTATGCTTTGAAACCGTTGCAAGTTTACTTGTTTTAGTGTTCCCGGATACAATAAATAAATGGCCTACATTATATAGCTTATGGCAGATTCGCAAAAAGAATATCTTCAAGACCACGAAGTTATATGATTATGCCTGTGATAAAGGTGTTCACTTCTAGAAAGTCAAGTCGGTATTTATGTATGACTATAAGCATAATATATCAGTCGTAGTGAGAACATAAACCGTGAATAAATACAGTCACACTCAAAACGGACTTGGGATTCCATATCCAAGAAACATGGGTATTAGAACGTAAAGTCAGAGCTATGACTATTGTGTTTTTATACACTTACCATTACATGTATAAACCAAAAATAAGCAAACAAAACTTCACAAATGAACATACCGATTGTGGTTTGAGTTAGTATTGGCATGCGTGGAGTTGATGTGAGACTCGTGGGAGTCTACGGAAGCTCGTAGCTCTCCGTTGTTGCAGCTACAAATACCTGAAAAGAAAACTATTTGTATTACATACTTTCTAACTAACCCTCCCCTAAGGTTTTATTCAGTAAGAGTCTGAAACAAATTCAAATTTAAACTCTATTGCGTTTTATGTTGTTACAATAGTGATACAAATTATATCAAGGTATTACAAGGGCAACAAACTACTGTGTACCAGCTTTATATGTATACTTCGTTCTTAGTGAGCAGACAGATATCCGAAACCAGGCCGCCGCCGGTGTTGGGCCCTTCTTGCGTACCAGTTTTACGTTGCACGCTTTTTAATCGAGTGCAGTAAGCCCATCAAACATTACATATTATTTTTATTTGGGATACGAATGTTGACAACCAATATAACACTTACCGAGAATATCTAAATTGGGTGGAGTTGTGAACACGTGATCATGATTGGAGTCGTGCAAGTTAGAGTTGCGGTCCTCATCGTTAGATACATTCAGCATAGAGTCCAGTGAACCGCTGCTGTGTGACTGCAGGGACAGCCTGAAATAAACAAATATGGTCCTTATTGATCACAGCTAAAAGTCAGGAAATTCAATAAAATAAAACCAGAATACAAAAAACCCATGATTCAAAATAAGCCTCAAGAAATCAACTGCTAGATTACTTGAGATATATAGGCCTCTTTCATAAACTCCCAAGACGCACTATTTTAAGCTCTCTTTACCTATCCATATATACAATACATTTATAATATTAGGAGGGTTAGCCATAAACCAAGAAAAACCAGTGATCTGCCGGACATGGAGGCTCTAGTCACAGACGTAAGTATTTTGTTATTAGTTCACAAGAAAGATGTCCCCCTGATCTAGTCAGAATCTTAAGATTAGGCTTATCAAGTTTATACTGTTGAAGTGCATTACATAACAATGTACTACGGTTACAGTTTATTGTTACGACAATAATCTCAATTCAATATCTATAACTTCGCGACTGGGAGATTTAATCTTGTTATTTGGTATGATTTGTTATAGAAGCACGTACGCTTAGTTCTTTCATAAAATAGACCGTATTACTAAGGCATTATGAGTCTTTGAATGGTCTAAAAGGGAATAGGTGGAAAACAAGTAATGGTATCGATTACAAACCTGTCGATGGACATTCCCAATAGGGAATTGTCGTTGGCAGACTTGCGCTTCGGCGGCAGCGGTGGGGCCAACTCGATTTTCCTGTAACAACATCGCACTCTCACTTAATAAAATAAGTAATGGTGCACCGATGTGGAACTACTACACAAGGTACTACTTCCCGGCTACTGTGCCCATATGCTAAACAACAAATTAATTCAAGTGAATAATTGGATTAAACGGTCTTCCTAGATTAATAACAGAGTTCACTATTTTCATTTTATTTAGGACATACTACTAATAGCATCATCTATCAGCCATCCTGAACGTGTTAAAAGTTGGGGTGCATTGTATGCACTAACCACTGACTGTGTGTAGTGATAAAATGAGGCAAGCGCGGAGTATGAATTGCGTTTCTATACGCTAGCCGTATTAATTATTTTATGCGGAATCTTTGCAACCTGTTGCTGGTAGAAAGTTGGAAATGGGTATTGCCTTTAATTCAGCAATATTCATTACATACAGCAACTTAGATTAAACGTTATGGGCTTTTAGTCGCGGTGGGATGGATTTCCTGCTCAAGCGAAAGTTGTTTATGTACACACTTTAAATGGCAAAATTGAGATCGTATACTTTCAAATAGGGTACTTTAAATCAATACTTTTAAATCTCTAACAAATCTTTAGGCCGTAACTATGTATTATTGGTCATAAATTTCACGTCTGAACAAGGAACATAGCTTTTACGTAAACACTAATACAAAACTTTTTTTATTGAATAGTCGCTATTTATTTGACCTTACATTTAAAAGTATAGGTACTTTTAGTTTTAAATGTGGCATAAAATAAAAAAACACGTCTGTTATGGCCATATTGGTTTTTTTATAAATTCTTTAAGTAGTTAATACGGATTTCCGTGGTATTATGTTTAAACTTATTTGTTAAATAGCATAAACTCGTTTCTGTGGTCGCAGAAAATGAACTGAATCTATCATCTATTATTCATCTAGTTTCCATAGTACTAGCTTTGTTTAGTTTGAGACTGGAAGGTGTTGTGTGAAATGTCTACAACTATTGAGTTATTCCTCTAAGTGTTTACCTCTGTAACCTAATAAAAATTGCTATCGTAAACTGTGAGCCATTATTTATTACACCTATATTGTCCATCACTCTGAGAAGTCTAATTTGGTTGTTAAAATCGTAACACAGCAATGAGCGAGCATTACTGGCAATAAACACAGCTGGTTAATGGCTAAAGTAATAAGAAAGTACAACCACTTCCCGAATCCTTTTCACTAAAGGAGATCTACTACTACTAAATGTTAAACAAGCATACTGCTTCTATAGTTACCGGTTGGGTCTGGCTGGTTTCGGTGGCGGCGACTCGGGCGCGTCTAGTACTGATTCAGTAGAGTGCGAAGCACGTACTCCTGTCTCGGTACCTGGTTTACCAGTCAGTAGAGACAGCTCCTTGGGGGTCAGTGGTATATCTGGAAATTAATAAAAAATAAATGAAGTATACTATATTACTACACTATAGTTTAGGAAGTAAATTTGTGATTGCAATGAAGAACTTGTTGTTTGTTTTCCGTACGAACCTTAGACCGCGTGGCCGACCGTGAAACCCGGTCGAGAATACAGAATATAATATTTTACTATTCGAAAAATTGTGTGCGCAATGATAGTGATCCCAAACGATCAAGGAAAACATCGTGAGGAGGTTTAGCCAGCAATTGAACATGTCTTTCGAGTGGAGTAAGCCAATTAAGCCGTAAGGATGATACAGGTGTAGGGCAAGCCTACTCCATATACGTGAAAAAAATTCGAATTCACGAATCTGCAAAATGTGTATTTTGCAGATTCGTTCAATTTCACAGGAAAGCTAGAAAAGTTCATAAAAAAATATGTTTTTGCACTTTTTAAATAGTTCCCAAGGGCCTATTTTGAACTTTTCTATTTTTGTTAATTTAATTGAAAACATGTTTTTAAAGCTTTTCTTTAAAAGCATTTTAAACTGTTCGGCGTTAAAAAGTCATTTTCGTGAAAAGTGCAGATTCGTGAGTTCGCCATACATGTGACGATATGATCTAGACGTGCTTATTTCAATATATAATAATATTGTTTTTATTACTAGGAAAACAGCAGAATTTATGATGTGAAATAGCTGTGCAAATGACCCACAGGCGGGTTCTTTGTTAATATAGCACTCGACTATTTGAGCAATCAATCAAAGCGGTTAAAAGTGGCCAATTTCAATAAAATTTAACTAAAATTGTTTTCCAAACATTTCAAAACGAGTAATGCTTCGCATTGGCAACGGTTATATCGCAACACAAAATGCAATAACAACAGATTAACCACACCACACATCATCATGGGACTTTGCAGATCACATTTACGCTTACGCAATCCTTACGTGTGTAGCAATGTCTTTGCGAATGTGAATATGAGCTTTATGTATCACTAAGAGCAGAATAACAATAGATCCGCTTAGCGTGTCGTGACGCGTCAGAGGCCTATCGGTCTCAGACACTTTGTATAAAAGTGATTACATTAGAGCAGACGGGGTGGGGTTGCTCCCTCTGTTTCTACCATACAAAATGTCTGGGGCAGTCAACGCGGGTCCACGCGATTGTGTTCAACGTGATTCTACCTAAACTCATATCTATCTAGTCCACATATTCTAGATGATTTATTCAGAGTCAAGTGCCACATTATATCCATGCCACAACAGGACGTCATATCTGGGACAGGATTTAGATATCAAGCAGAATACGCGCTGTGGGTTTCCTTATGGTAGTTTTCCTGTACGTATGTACACGTTTAAGCACACTGGTATGAGCATTTTTAAACATTTTGTCGCTTTAAATCTTATTATTACAAAAATTATTCTAAGCATACATGCTTAGAGATTCATACTGTATTAAAAACGAGTTAAATTATGGGTTTTTCTTGCTGAAGTTTTCTTAGAGACAGTAGGTAGGCACTTATACCTGCATAACGAACCTTTTGATATCTGGCGTTGTTATGCTACGATAGAAAATTAAAAGTTTACTCACCAGGTAAGGAGTTCCTTTGGGTAGACGCTCTAGGAGATACAAGAGCCGGTCGTGGCGACAGCGCTGGCCTGGTCATGTGTTGCTGCGCCAAAGAGGCCACTTCTTCCACCGCTGACGTCACCCCCTTGACCACTGAACTGACATGTTCAGGAGATAGCGCCGTTACTGACGTATCTATATCCTCATTTCCTGCGTCAGCTCGCAAACTCACAGCAGTAATCTCGTCGCATAAACGTATTAACATTGCAAGAGCGGCGCAAAGCCTTTTGACGGCACCGGTCAGCTGCGGTGACCGACTGCAATAAGGTTTTATTGCTGAAAGAGATAATAAAATAAGTATGCCGAAATTCTCAGGCAACCCGACGAAAGTTTCTGTGGCTTATTATAAAAAACAACAAGTCATAGTCGAGCAGACAGTGAACGGATGAACTAGCAACGGTTAATGGAGTAATAATAGATTTCTAAATGACGAATTAACCTCATATTTTAATGGATTGTCATACTCGTCAATTTTTGACGCGCTTATGGTTTAAAATCGTTGTTAAAATAGGTAAACCTTTGTATTACCAGAATTCCAGACACAATTATTTTTTGTTTCCATCAGTGTTAGTGGATATTCAAAGAGTACTTACCTTTATGTATATTGGCAATAGATTCGAAAACAATGGTACCATTGTCGGGAAGCATTTCCAGTTTTCTTTTGGTAATGACATCAGAAAAATGTTTTAAGCCAAATGTGACCTGCAATGATGAATTCAGTAAACGAAATGTAGCGTTGTTTCAATTATACAGCAACCGTCATAAAAACAACCTTGACCCAACAAATAATCGTACCAAGAGCGAACATATAAGATTGATGAAACTAGATTTTTTTTCTTTTTTGTCGGAACATTGAGAAAGAGAGATAGAGTATGGTCTTATAAAGTAACATTATCAAAAACGCGAGTATAACTAACATAGGTACTTTAAGTCTGAAGTGAACCAACCTCTTTGACAAGTCTTTCCAATTCTTTGGCAGGCGTGATCTCCCCCTCATCGTTTGCGTTGTTTTTGTTCCCCATGTTCCGAAGCTTCGGACTAAGTGGGGAATGTGATCTGGAACAACAAACAAGAAATTATAATTTACACGACAGATAAAATTAAGTAATTACAATTAATATATACACAAATGATTGCTACAAACCTAGTAGACATCAAGTTTATATGTTTTAGGTGCTCATTAATTTTGTGTGGAGACTCTCTCGTAAAACTAACCGCTTCAAGCATTTTTAAATTACAAGGTTTCACTGTTCTAAACATGTCTATAGCAAATGTATTCTTAGTTTTTGAGATAAATAACAATATTTTGCATGAATTTATACGTATTCATTTAAATATTTCCCATTAAATAAGTAACTACACTGCGGACACAACCGCTAGCAGATTACGACGCTGAATTTAAACTGAATCATTTAATTCACCGTACTCCAAACCCCAGCTACGTCCCTCCCTAGGTGACTACGTGCATTTATTTAATCACCGATGAGTTCCCCTTTAGGTAAATAGTAGGTTATAGGCTTTAATTCCTCTTAACTTTGTACTATAATGTACTTAGCAGAGCAGAGTATGAGTGTGTATATTGAGTAGAGCTTCATATTAGTCAGATTCATACGTTAACATTCTGTTCGACGTAGACCGTATCATCCGAATGGCTTTACTTAGAAAAATGAATTAAAACACAACAATGCTTAAACTATTTCTATCTCGTACCAATAGGTAACAAACACAACACAAACTGATACTGTCATAAACAGTGACAGAGCCAATTTTAGTTGTATCTTTTAAAGCTCAAGCTCTATCAAAACTTTACTTACTTTTTTTGCGAGACATAAAATATTTTGTAATAAATGTAGATACAGATTTCATAAGAAACAGAAAAATATAAAAATGTCATTCATCGGAATTCATTGCTTTGCGAAACAGCCTGTTTCACGTACAAACAAACCCACACGATACTGCCAATATAAAAGAAGGCAACACAGGTGCATACATAGTGCATACCTAGTGTGATTTGCTTGTAGGAGCTTAGTAAACATGAGTTAATGTAATACTAGAATGATAATTAATACACCTATTCGCCGATATAATTATTCGACAGATAACATTGGAATTCCGAGCAGTGTTTTGATATTTACAAACCTGTTGTTAATCGCATCAAAAATAATATAGTTGGGTCAGATGGTGAACCGGTTTAGTTAAATGTTTATAAGGTACAAACAGACTGACAATAATAAAGCAAACGACCTTGCGCAACCGCTAAGCAAGTGCGCAAGGACGTGGGGTTTTCGCGAATCCTACGACAAGGTAGTTCACAATACGATGCGCAAAAAATCAGGGTTTCACAGAGATGTTATCAAAAAAGATGTGACCTCGGGCGTTGCACTTTAGCATCCGGACGTATTGTTAATACAACACATAACGTTTAACCAATTCGTACCGTTTTCCATTGTTAGCGAATCTCCTGTGCAGTTTGTATGTGCGTTTGTTGAACCAATCGCCGACAGGCGATCGCAGTCGCACCGCGTTCGCCATTTAGAACAAACACTTGAAGCACTAGCTGGACGTTTTCACAGTCGACTACTTTCAAACAAGCACTCACTCAGCCATCGAAATAAAAAGTATTCAAAGACACAATAACTCAAAAGCAATTCTAGGTGACAGTCCTCGCGCCGACATTAAAATGTAATCACTTAACATTGCACGCACTAAACTAATGAGATTTCAGCAGACTATGTACTAATGAGTACGACAGTACCAGGTCGCGATCGTGACTCATAATCAGAGCCACATTAAGTGCAATGTCCACGTTAACGACATCAGCCCACTTTGTATTTTATTCACACTTTGTTCTGCATTCTACAAACGAGGTTGCAACATCAAAACGGATGCAAGCATTTTTACGTGACTAGTTCACAAAATCACATTTAATAATGAGACAACAACAAAAGCGTTGTTGAAGCGCCGGCTGCCGAGATAAAACTGTTAGAATACGCGACAATTTCTTAGCTGCTGACAGTTTAGACAGCGGAGCTATGCATGTAAATTTATCAATATAGATAAGAAACAATATACTTCGTTGAAGATTTCATCGCAATGTACACAACTTACTAGATAACGTTGTTGTTTCACGATAGAATAGAAAGCCCTATGTACTACAGACGGAGTCATACTTTAAATAAATAACTGCTAGCGGAATGAAGAGCTCAAAACGATTTGGAATAGAAGAGTCGATTAAATTGACTATGAAAAGTAAGCAACGGAAGGTTATGAAAATTTAATGATTTAAAATCTTAAATATAATTTATTTTAATCCTCATTAAAATAGACCTCTAAAATTTTGGTTAATATTTGAAGATTTACATTGGCACATGACAGTTTTTTGGAACCAACTAAATTTTAGATTGTCTAGGACAGTATTCTTTAATTAGAATCTAATCGATTTTAGACAGGTTACTTACCTAAGGGGCGGGTTTCCTATTATATGTACCTACCTAAAGGGAAGAATTCAAAAAAAACGTCAAACTGCTAACCAACTTCTGTTGCTCAGTGTACTAGGCACCTGCTTGTGTAGAATCAAGTTGAGATACTTGATTGCGGATGACAGTGTAGTTTTACTTTTTTTGTGTAAGGCAATGCCTTTTGCAGCGTTTATTTTGCACTGGAATGGAAGTGATTCAGGCAAACACCCCACGCTTTACTGTGTCAAACGAACGACCTCATCCTCAATCAGGTTCAACAAACGCGGATAACGTAAATGTGGAAAATATGCTGCTAGCTTCTGTGGTAGATACCTACTCGTCCTCGTCGTAGGCATATGTTGTTGTACCTATGTTGTTTTTGGGGTGTAAACCGCAGAATGTTCGTCGAGTTGGTTTATGAAATGAATCTACAAATATTTGATACGAGTAGATTTATTGCTTGGACAAGATTGTATAGAAAATACGTGTGGCTTTTTTTGAGTTTTTGTTCGTCGAGTTGGTCTGGTTTAGACAATTGCAGAAAAAAGTAGCAATTACTTTCGTACAACGCGACGTTTGTTTTATCCTTCGATATTTTGACATGGCGGTCACATCACACTCATCACACTACCAATATGTAAATATCTGTGAGCTATCTTATAATATTCTCAGCAAGGTTCAGCTGGAATAACAGATAAACCGCGTAGGACAATTGCAAGAAATGTAGTGTAATTTTTACTATAAACTTAAAAAAAACCCGATGTGTTTTTTTGCAATGTAACACTTCTTAAATATTTTTAATTGATTCATTCTAAGACCACACCATCACCACTATAGGGTTTAGGAAATTGTTTGAAGTGGACGAAGTCGCGGCTAAATGTGGATGAAATTCACCTGAGTGCGGATGACAGATGCGGGGGATGGTGCTGCTGCGCCGGAGAGCGCATGTTGGAGATGCGCTCGAGCAGGTCGTCCTTGAATGAACGCGCGCGCCTCGCCAGCTTGTTGGCGCCGCGTAACGAACCGCGGTGCCCCGACCCACTCTCGCTCGTATCGTTCTCTGCAACAAACAAACAATACCCCATCAGAAACAGGAAAACACGAGATTTTTTTCCGGAAAAATAACTTCACTGATGCTGTGGTTTGCAACATATGGTGGGGCAGTTTTTCGTCTTTGTTAACTAATTACATATAAGATTTGTTTAATGATTCTGATCAAACTGATTTGTTGTTTCGGTTGACTCTATTCATATGGCTCGGCGAAATTTGTACATAATGGTTAGTATTCCAGCTCTTGGAATCAATAGATTACGGAAGAACAGCGATAATGACCGATTGGCGACCGATTTTGATGTAATAATAATATTATTATGTATTTCGTTCAAATTTATGTTTT
Organism: Electrophaes corylata; assembly: GCA_947095575.1. Taxonomy (NCBI): domain Eukaryota; kingdom Metazoa; phylum Arthropoda; class Insecta; order Lepidoptera; family Geometridae; genus Electrophaes; species Electrophaes corylata. Next base: position 8,326,888 of record OX352703.1, read on the forward strand.
AGTAATAATAAAATTATTCAAAGGTGCTCTTTGTATGATTACCTTTACATATTTTGATGTTACACACCTTAATATGTTAGAATGGCATCAGACTCATGTTATATTACTTTGAAAAAACGATGACGAAAAAAAACGGTAATAACTATGCCGTAAGTTCGGTCTAGATTCAACTGGCTTCAAGACGTTTCTAACTGACCATTAGGATTTCAATGGCCTCTTGACTTTAACTTATGCTAGCTAACTCGTACCCACTTCGCTGGGCGGTAAACGTCGTTTTATCTCTTTAACTATTCGTCCAAAATATATGCAGTAAAAGGGAAAAGTCTTTTGTTTTAAACGCTTGAGATGATAAATTTACTTATTTTGATAAAAACTCGTAACAATTGATTATAGTTAATATATCGCCTATGTCCACTTACAAATAACGTAGCTTTCTATTGGTAAAATAATTTTCAAAATGGGTTCAGTAGATCCAAAGATTACCCAACGTCACATACTCACAAACTCTACCTCTTTATAATATTAGTATAGAAGTATAGACTAACATTTTTCAAGCAAGACTTGTGTTTGTATTTGCGTAAATAAAGCAAACTAATATGTAAACATGATGACATTATGACTTAAATCCAAAAATACATTATGCATAAATACTGATATCATTGTGGATTTTCCAATGAAGTAGGTATGAGAGTCATCATCATCATCATCAGCCTGTAGAAGTCCACTGCTGGACATAGGCCTCCCCCACACGTTTCCAGGAAGAACGATTCTGAGCCCTTTCCATCCATCGACTTCCCGCGGTCCTAACAATGTCGTCAGTCCATCGGGTAGGAGGACGTCCTACGCTTCGTCTTCCGGTTCGTGGTCGCCATTCGAGAACCTTTATTCCCCAACGGTTATCGGTTCTACGAGCTATATGGCCTGCCCACTGCCACTTCAACTTGCTGATTCTGAGAGCTATGTCTGTGACCTTGGTTCTTCTACGGATTTCCTCATTTCTGATTCTATCTCGCAGTGAAACTCCCAGCATAGCTCTCTCCATAGCTCGTTGTGCGACTTTGAGCTTGTGTATGAGACCAATAGATAGAATAGGTATGAGAGTAAAGACGAAATATATAAAGTTAACTTCAAGGAACAGTTTTGACTAAATGACAGTTGTATTATTGGGAGGAACAAAGATGTAGCGCAGGAAAGTGTCCTTACGATGAATTATCATGCATCTATCAACAACGTGAGGAACATTTCCCTCTTACTGATAAACTTAGCCTTGGGTAAAAGAAGTTAAAAATAGCTTAAATTGCTTGCCCTGTTACTGTCCGTCATAATCTACTGGTAAGAGATTATAATATTGAATATCTTTTGACCGAATAAGGCCACTAATACATCGGTTCCAATACAAAACGTCCGTTAGTCGTACTTCGAGTCGTTGCCTGTCAGATAAACTCGCACCTTATTGGCCCGTGTAAACTGTCACTGTAACATTAGCCAATTAGATGATTCTTAGTAAAACTAACAGATGCTTGTAAGATATTAAAACTGAGCATTAGACGTTCTACAACCGAAGCTATTATGGATCCAACACATAACTACAATTATTTTCAAATGCTATTATACTAAAGTGTGACTCTACGAGGGCAAACAACTGAATGGTAAAGAATAAATAATAATTACGTAAGCAATATACACGGACATCGTTCAGGAGAATACTAACAACGATACACAGACGCAATACCTTCGGTGTAACGTAAGGCTTTGCTATACATACATGGAAGCGATAAGCATACGAAGGCGTATGTTTACGAATGAGTTAAATACTAATGACACACAATAAAATGATTTGAATTACAAAACTATGACTAAGTAATTGGAACGTCTCAGCGACAACATTCGGGTAGGGTTATTGTTACAAAAACCCTTGCATTCATATGGATTGCATTTCACTATAAGTATATCTCATTGTCTGTTCAAATTCGTTCAAATTCGGGTACCGTAGGTAAGACAGAAAGACCCATTTATAAACAAAGATTTTTGACGCATTCTAATACACTTCAAATAATATGTAAACACCATTGCAAAGCTTTTGAACATAAAATTCAGCATTGTGTTTGTTTTCGAATTAACTTAGTCTACTATTTTCCTAACCTAAATATTATATACCTACCAATGTACCACATCGCGAACGCGAACGAGACCGAGATCTCGCGTAACATTGCCTTGTAACTATTAAATAGGTTGGTTCGTGTGGTTGTTGGCAAACTGAATTTTCATCTATACCAATTATAAGAACCTTTGCTGGTGGAATAAGACCACTTCCGTATGCTCCAGGAACGTGTTAAGTTACCTACAACAAGGTCATAAAGAATACCACTTGGCTGACAGTCAAATAGAATTGGAGTAATACGATTGCTGAAATTCCTATTTATCAACCAGCTATGTATTCCGTACAGCAGGCAACGACCGCACGGCGGTGCGGCGACCGGAGGGCAACGCACCGTTCAGATGATCTCTTGGTGTTTTGACATTTTTACGCTTATTTATATAAAATAATTAGGTACTTAAGTTAATTTTATTATTTATTGTCATTGTATTTATTGTAAAACACGGAAAAAACGGACAAAAAGTTTGAATATTTTTTCCACGTTTTTTTGTTGTTTTCTGTAATCAAAATCATGGTCTGAATGTGCCGTTTCTGTTTGTGGAAGTAGTCGTATTACACCCGGTATATGCAACGCACAACCTAAAACCACTGGTCATACAGGCTTTAATTTTTAGGTTATATTCATATTGATGCGTTGAGGTGTACTATAAAGGCATTCCCGAAATACAACCCTAAGACGGGTTCAGCAGGGGTTGAAGTTTGTATGAAAATAACTTAGTCAAAAATTTCAAGTCTCTACGACCAGTGGTTTAGGCTGTACGTTGTCTATGTCAGTCAGTCAGGACAAAGATTCTTATAATTGGTTTGTATACATAGATAAATAGATGGATTGTATGGTTAAGTTTCTGTTTTAACATTGGTTATGCCTGAATTGCTTGAAACCATAAATCATCGTAATGGTGTTACGGTGACTGATTTTGGATCATGAGTCTCATAACTATTGGAAATTGTATTAAACTACTTACATAAATACGAGAAATCGACGTTTGTTGATATTTTTAACTTAAACCGTTGTGGTATTTTGTGTGTAGTATCCTGAATTTTACGATAAACTCTGATTTCATGTTACTGCTTAGTATAATAAATACAAACTATAGTTAGTTAAACAAGACGTTATTATACTAAAAGACGTAAAACCTTAAGGCTAACAGAATTTGAAAGAAACAATAAATAGTAGAACATTACCCACCAGACAATGACGTAAGGCAACTAATTCGCGCATAGAAATACTAAAATTGGAAGTGTTTAGATAAGTACGTCTTGGAATCAACAAGTTCACATAGTTCAGTTGAAACTTCAAAGATACAGCAATCCTGTATCAGACACTGCGAGATAGTGGATGTCTATTCGTTTATCAATATGATGCAGTTAATGACGCGCGAGTTTATAAATATAAACTGAGGCGACAGGGGGACGCGCCCAAAGTCGCGATGACGACTGGCGACTGAACCTCTGCACCGCGCCGCGGCAGACGGACGCCTAACTGAGGGTCATGCTCGCTTCTCAAGCGAGTGCGTCATTCCATACGTACACATACACACACCCTTGTTTGTATAGACACCCTTACGAGGACACTAGTTGTGGCTGACTGAACCGAGGACTCTCTAAAAAACGGACTTAATGACCTCGTAGGCGTATTTGAATAAGACAGAAAGAGAGAGGATAAAAAATCTTGAGCGATGAGCTGGTTCGTATAGCGCTATCTCAACATTTTTTCGTATGAAAAACGGCTAACAAACCGAGGATCCAAGTCACACAGTCGAACGTGACTGGCGATGCACATGTAAGGACTTTGTGTATGCAAACCGAGGACCCCTCACGTAAGCCTTGGGACACCCTTCCGAGGACCAGGTTTAACACAATATTTCTTTTATTTTGTACAAAGCGAGGACAGTGTGTTAGACTTTTCATATCCAAACTGAGGTCAGTTTTCCAAGCAGAGCTTGTACAAAGCGAGGACATGGAAAATTTACCTAAAGCATTTTTTTACATTTCTTGCATGCATTGCAGACAATCTATGAAATAATGAATAATTTTTGATTTATTTCTTAAACATAAAACGAAGTATTAACCGAGGGTAAGACGTTGTCTTTTCGTTTGTCGGCATTCACAAAGGGTTGTCAAAAAGCACCGAACCTTTATAGTTATAAATTAATAAAGTTACCAGTAAGAGATGATGTTGCAGCTAGGGTCTTCTTATAAGATCACTCCTGAGTAGCTTATAGTACCATCTTCAAATTAGCATGCTCGTTAGACAAGCAATAAAAACTAAGATAGTTACCTATAATGAGCTGATGCTGTAGCCAGGGTAATCTCCTCAAAAGATAACTCCTCAGTAGTTGATAGCATCAACTTTAAAATTTACGTGCGCGTTTGACGTACAATTCACAAATTGTTTCATCATCATCATTAACAGCCTGTAGAAGTCTACTGCTAGACATAGACTTCCTCCAAACGTTTCCAGAAAAAACGGATTTTACGCCATACGCATCATCGGCTTCCCGCGATCCTAACAATGTCGTCAGTCCATCAGGAGGGCATCCTACGCTTTGTTTTCCGGTTCGTGGTCGCCATTCGAGAATCTTTATTCCTTAACGGTTGTAAGTTCTGCGAGCTATATGGTCTGACCATTGCCAGTCCGACTTGCTGATTCTTTTAGCTATGTCGGTGACCAAGAAGTACCAAGACATCTACTGATTTCCTCATTTCTGATTCTATCTCTAGTGGAACTCCCAGCATAGCTCTTTCCATAGCCTGTTGTACGACTTTGAGCTTATACTATATCAAACCAATAGTTGGTGACCACGTCTCAGTTCATAAGATATCACTGGTAACTCGTACTAATTATAGAATTTCGTCTCGAGGTGTTAGGTATCTGTTACAAGTTAGATTTGTCGGCTTATCTCTCATCGTCTGACTCAGATACACATAATGGTCTACAACTTCGATGATATTGTCCCCAATTTGTACCGGGCAGACGCAACATGAGTACTTGGCATGATTCTCGTCTAACTCTAGACCCTCCTGATGGGAGACAATTATTGAGATCTCTGAGCATTGTTTCTAGGTCTTCCAGTGATCCCGCCATGGGCAATATCGAAGGTGAGTTCTGTATGCACCATTGATATTAATGCCATACGTCTTTCGAGCTTAAAATAATCTCCAGTGCAGAGGTGAACCAGTTTCGAAGATATTACATTTCTCTGTCTCACCCTCTTTTGCAGTTGGGTTGGATTTGTACTCTGGTCCTAATGTTGGATAGACATGATGACATTAGTATACAAACACTTCGATGTATCGATAGTTGACTTGGCACCGTTAGAGCGACCGCAACACTGTTTCCTGAACGAAACTGGAAAATAGACAAAATGGAATGCTTTTTTATAGCCCACAATCGCTAAACAAAGTGGCCAATTATACTTTTCGGTCTTCTGCCTGCCTCCTTAGAACCTGCTGGAGCATGTGGATGTGGTCTATAGTGCTAAAGCTTTTTCGGAACCCAGCTTGTTCGGGAGGTTGGAAGTCGTTGTCGAGCCTACGAGCGATACGTTTAGTAACTACTCTCAAAAACAGGTCAGCAGCCTGATGGGCCTATAATTCTTTAGGATGGTTTTATCAACTTTCTTAAAGAACAGTGTCACGACGCTTCTACTCCACACCTGTAGCGTCCACCTTTGAAGATGACAGAATTAGTAATAATATAATAATAATAATAACTCGAAAACACTTATATAACTATGCAGAAAGCTGCTATCATGTCGGATTGTCAGAAAATTTCTGCAAAACGACGTAAATCATGATTCGCACTTGGGTTAGGCCTGTGAGCTTCATTATCACCAAAATATTTATGTTTTGAGAAAAAAAATTGTTCATAATAATAATAATAATAATAAGGAGTATCGGTGCTTCAATCGCTTTCAGAAGCTCAGTCGTTATTCCGTCCTCCCTAGTGCCTTGTTATTCTTAAGCTGTTCGAGAGTAGTTCTGACCTCGTATAGGCTGACGCCCGGGATATCTTCTGTTTAGTGTCGGGTTAAATGGACTCTTGCAGTGATGCAAGACCCCGCTGCAGGCAGGACTTTGCAATAAGGTGTTTAATTTGTCCATAAAACTTCTCGAGCTTTCCTAACACTTCGTAAAATTTTGCGATACCTATCATAATTATTACTTTTTTATATTTTTTTATATTACTTTTTTTATATATGTGTTGTATAAATAAAAGGATACTATTATAGAAGTAGGGAATGAAAGAGGTAAAGCTAACACTAAGCATGGAGTAAGACAAGGATGCTCACTTTCACCACTAATATTTAACGTTTTCATAGAAGCAGCTATTTAAAAAATATCAGAAGTTTCAAATCAGGGCGTCAAACTCAATGGAGACACAATTAAATTTCTAAGATTCGCAGATATTGCGGCAGTCACAGAAACGCAAGAAGACCTTCAAGAATTAATAACAGTTATGGACATTATTTTTAAGGAGTTTGCTCTAAAAATTAACATTAATAAAACTAAAATACTGACAACTTCGAAAATCAAAAAACACCATCAGATAACATTACACTAGAAAATAACACAATCAAAAACGTTAGCAGTTATAAATACTTGGGAAGTATAATAACCTCGGACTCCAGATGTACGTCTGATATCAAGTCACGAATAGCTATAGCCAAACAAGCTTTTGACAATAAAAAAATATAAATTCACATTTAGAATAACCAAATAAGTTAAAAATAAATTTATGAAAACATATGTATGGAGCTTAGCATTCTATGGGTGTGAGACATGGACAATGACACAGCGGAATAAAGAACGACTTGTAGCTTTTGAGATGTGGTGCTGGAAGAGGATGGAAAGGATAAGTTGGAAAGAAAGGATTACTGGGTTCTAGAACGAGTAATGGAAAAAAGGAATGAATAAATGAATGAAAATACTTTTAAGTACACCTTACAAACTAATAATGAAAGAAAACAATAATAAACAATAACTGAGAATGTACAATGGGCGGTCTTATCACTAAAAAGCGATCTCTTCCAGACAACCTTTGGATTTGGAAGAGGATTTTGCTCAGGAACATTCAAAATCAAAGTAGGAAAATGTTTGGCCATCTTCTACGACATGCCAACTACATACAAAACATCATCGAAAGAAAGGCAGAAGGAACGCGAGAGAGAGAAAGGCCAAGGATAAGTTATTTGAGCCAGATAAAGGAGAAGGTGGCTGTCATCTTGTACAAGGTCAAAGAGGTCGCACTAGAAAGAGCGTAATGGAGAAAATTGCATCAAACCCCCAACAAGAGCTAGGCTCTTAAATTTAAAGAAGAAGAACATAAGAAAATCATAATTATGCAATATCTTGTTAGGCTAGTATGGCACCCTTTGTGCTCAGAATATACTGCAGTGTAACCTCCTGCCTGCTACTCGTGAAGATTGTTAACGGTTTTAGTTTTTACTATCTATCTCCAGAATTCCATACTTAATTGTATTGTAGGAAACTTGTAGCTTACACACAAAGAAAACTGTCAAAACGAGGACTGGAACACACACACTGTTCGGAAAAACTACCAAAGCGAGGTCTTTAATACACACTTCTGGAAAAGCTACACAAGCGAGGACCTTTGTGTTAAAGTTAACACATAAGACCTCAGTTCATACAACAAACGAGAAACGAATGTAAATATGCTGTGTGTAAGAAAAAAGTGGCGCCACCTGGTTTATACACTTTGTCTGTGTAAGATTATGAATTTTCTTGATCAAACCGAGGTTTCTGCAACTTTTCCATATTAACTATATAGAAAGGTTCAAAATTGCATGAGGAATACGAATCTGTAGTCGAGTCAAAGCGAGGACCCTCAAAAAAGACCTCGGTTCGAAAAGGTCCTCGGTCGTGCCTTGTGTATTCATACGCATGTCCTCGGATGGTACTTAAAACAAACACACCCGGACTTGTCATAAAACTAACACTAACAAAGCACTAACTGCTTGGGATGCAGCCCCAGCGATTACTGTGTCCTGTTGCATAGACCCAAGCATTACGGTTAAACACTTTTAAAACTAGTGGACTCGCCTCTGTTACGGACTGGCATCGTTAAGCTGAAACTAAGTTATTCCAACAAAAAAATATCAGCAAATTGTGATAGCAGATAGATAGTTTATGGAAAAACTACTTATCTAATGGCTTATTAAGAGCCGATACCGATCTAATGACCTTGAGAGTTTCGTTCCTCTTTACCCCACCACTCCTCTGCAATATTTCGCGGTTAGATACATATAGGTGATCCGTTCTAATAGCGCCATCTAGCTGGCAGTTCATGAAATACGTTGTACAAGTTGACTCTATACATAAATTAACTAATCTTGGTACTTGAAGGATAGATGGTAGTTAATAAATTAAATTAGTTGTCGGGATTCGTTCTCTGTCATCTTTGGAAGCAACATTGTATTTTAATTTTAATTGTTTTTCTAGTGTTATTTTAAGTTCTGATGGGTAATTTTGGTGGTATTTTAACCATCATTACTTGAGGTCTTAGCACAAGTGTGAGCAATTGAAATGAAAGTGTGTTATGTGGCATCCTGATTTGAACGAAAATGTTTCCCTTTGGTTTTGAAGAAAAACGCCATCTTTTTGACAGCCGACTTTACTTTTTTTACCGACTCGACTTGACTAAGAAGTATTTCATACAACCCACTTGACATTGGCAAAATTGTCCGAAAAAAGGACAGAGGCCACAAAAAAAAAAAAAATTTGCTGTCCCAATTTTGCTATAGCTTGTGGTGCTTTAGATATTTATCTTCCATTTATTTTGACCTGGCTACGGTGAAGTAAAAAAGAGGGTTATAATTTTGACCGTTATGTATGTATATATGAATGTTCATCTGTTCCCTCATAACTTCGAAACTATTTATCATAATACGACAAATAATGGGAATTATATTTTTCTCGGTAATTATGTAGCTGAAACTTAATTAACTTAAATTAAATTAACTTCACGACTTTAATGCCCAGGCACGGTAGATATCCTCTCATATCTCTTAGTATACTTGGTACTAACCCCAGTTTCTTTGAGAACGTCTAAGGGGGTAGTCACAGGTACGTCCAAAAGCTACAATTGGCACATACCCACATTTTGTAGTAGTTATTATTCCATACGTGACAAGGTGTAATCCCATCGCCGCTGTTATTATACTAACTAATTTCCTCACATGTTTTTCTTCACAGTTTGAGAGCACTTGCCTAGCATATATAATTTTTATCAATAAGTAAAATAAATAAATAAATAATGCTGTACAATCCACACAGCATCATCTAGCCCCAAGCTAAGCAGAGCTTGTGTCATGGGTACTAGATGACTGATATACTTAATGCAATACAATATTACATGCATAGATATATTTTATTATATATAGAAAATACCCTGAGCACCCGGAATAAATATTTGCAGATCGTACAAACATTTATCCCAAGGCGGGAATCGTTAATTAATTAATTAACTAGTTAATTTATTAATTAATGAATTAATTCGTTAATTAATGTGATAGGCACACTAAGGACTTCATTCCACACAAAATATTGCCGAAAAAAAACCAAAAGGGGTAGTAGAGGGTGGATAAGGGGGGAAGTTTGCTGTAGCGTTGTAGAAAATCTTCTATTAGATATGATCATCAGTGGGATTAGGCACAAATTAAACAAAAAAATCATACAAAATTGCTTTTTTATTATATCATTCAGTCAGCGTGAACAAAGTCAAAGTCAAAAAGCATTTATTCAGTAAAATCCGCAGGGATTATCTTGAAACGTCTTAAATCTAAAATAATGTAAAATTGTTACTAAAAAGACTGAAGCCGCTTATTGAAAGTAAAAACCTTATACCAGAGCACCAATTTGGATTCCGAGAACAGCACTCAACGATAGACCAAGTTCACAGGATTACAAATGTTATTGAGAAAACATTTGAGGAAAAAAAAGTCTGCTCTACTATCTTTCTGGATGTGGCACAGGCATTCGATAAAGTTTGGCATGAAGGTCTATTACTAAAACTGAAGAACTTACTACCATCAGGTTTCGTAGATGTAATAGAATCTTACTACCTTAGACTCCCATGTCAGTTTTTTGTACCATGATTTAAACCCGCCATTTTGAATTTCAAATCTGACCAGATATTCGTAGTCAGCACCCCCAAATTAGTGGAAAACGACACCCATGTCAGTTTTTTGTATCATGATTTGTATCCGCCATTTTGAATTTCAAATTTGACCAGATATTCGTAATCAGCACCCTCAAATCAGTAGAAAACGACACCCATGTCAGTTTTTTGTATCATGATTTGTATCCGCCATTTTGAATTTCAAATCTGACCAGATATTCGTAATCAGCACCCCCAAATTAGTGGAAAACGACACCCATGTCAGTTTTTTGTATCATGATTTGTATCCGCCATTTTGAATTTCAAATCTGACCAGATATTCGTAATCAGCACCCCCAAATTAGTCAAAAACGACACCCATGTCAGTTTTTTGTACCATCATTTGTATCCGCCATTTTGAATTTCAAATTTGACCAGATATTCGTAATCAGCACCCCCAAATTAGTGGAAAACGACACCCATGTCAGTTTTTCGTACCATCATTTGTATCCGCCATTTTGAATTTCAAATTTGACCAGATATTCGTAATCAGCACCCCCAAATTAGTCGAAAACGACACCCATGTCAGTTTTTTGTATCATGATTTGTATCCGCCATTTTGAATTTCAAATTTGACCAGATATTCGTAATCAGCACCCCCAAATTAGTCGAAAACGACACCCATGTCAGTTTTTTGTACCATCATTTGTATCCGCCATTTTGAATTTCAAATTTGACCAGATATTCGTAATCAGCACCCCCAAATTAGTCGAAAACGACACCCATGTCAGTTTTTTGTACCATCATTTGTATCCGCCATTTTGAATTTCAAATTTGACCAGATATTCGTAATCAGCACCCCCAAATTAGTAGAAAACGACACCCATGTCAGTTTTTTGTATCATGATTTGTATCCGCCATTTTGAATTTCAAATCTGACCAGATATTCGTAATCAGCACCCCCAAATTAGTGGAAAACGACACCCATGTCAGTTTTTTGTATCATGATTTGTATCCGCCATTTTGAATTTCAAATTTGACCAGATATTCTTAATCAGCACCCCCAAATTAGTAGAAAACGACACCCATGTCAGTTTTTTGTATCATGATTTGTATCCGCCATTTTGAATTTCAAATCTGACCAGATAATCGTAATCAGCACCCCCAAATTAGTAGAAAACGACACCCATGTCAGTTTTTTGTATCATGATTTGTATCCGCCATTTTGAATTTCAAATCTGACCAGATATTCGTAATCAGCACCCCCAAATTAGTGGAAAACGACACCCATCTCAGTTTTTTGTATCATGATTTGTATCCGCCATTTTGAATTTCAAATTTGACCAGATATTCGTAATCAGCACCCCCAAATTAGTCGAAAACGACACCCATGTCAGTTTTTTGTACCATCATTTGTATCCGCCATTTTGAATTTCAAATTTGACCAGATATTCGTAATCAGCACCCCCAAATTAGTCGAAAACGACACCCATGTCAGTTTTTTGTACCATCATTTGTATCCGCCATTTTGAATTTCAAATTTGACCAGATATTCGTAATTAGCACCCCCAAATTAGTAGAAAACGACACCCATGTCAGTTTTTTGTATCATGATTTGTATCCGCCATTTTGAATTTCAAATCTGACCAGATATTCGTAATCAGCACCCCCAAATTAGTGGAAAACGACACCCATGTCAGTTTTTTGTATCATGATTTGTATCCGCCATTTTGAATTTCAAATTTGACCAGATATTCTTAATCAGCACCCCCAAATTAGTAGAAAACGACACCCATGTCAGTTTTTTGTATCATGATTTGTATCCGCCATTTTGAATTTCAAATCTGACCAGATATTCGTAATCAGCACCCCCAAATTAGTAGAAAACGACACCCATGTCAGTTTTTTGTATCATGATTTGTATCCGCCATTTTGAATTTCAAATCTGACCAGATATTCGTAATCAGCACCCCCAAATTAGTGGAAAACGACACCCATGTCAGTTTTTTGTATCATGATTTGTATCCGCCATTTTGAATTTCAAATTTGACCAGATATTCGTAATCAGCACCCACAAATTAGTAGAAAACGACACCCATGTCAGTTTTTTGTATCATGATTTATATCCGCCATTTTGAATTTCAAATCTGACCAGATATTCGTAATCAGCACCCCCAAATCAGTAGGTAGATACCTACGTACTTACTTAAAATTTCGATACACAAAGTATCGACTTTTCTAGACTAATGATGATGAGTATGTAGATACGTGCTTATTTTTATGTCGGTACAAAAAAGTATCAACTCTATCCAGCCGTGTACAACACGTACACGGTATTTGCCTTGGAACCTTGTCGCTCTACTATTGCAAAATTGCAATAAGTCACTCTATTACAAACAGATAAAGTATCTTTTTGCAAAATAGTATCGAAACACGAATTAAAAATGCAATATTTGCAGTCTTGTAGTCCGCAGGGCGACGAGCGACACGGGTTCCCCGTACGAAAGCCAGCGGCAGACTAAATTTTATCCTTGTGCTCGCATAAACGGCGCGATTCTATACAATTTAATTTATAAATAATTCAAGTCTTTATTTTTTTTATATATTGAACGGGCATTAATTCTACTTCTTAATTATCTCACCATTGGTGTAAACCAAAAAAAAATATATCACCAACTTTAGAAGGAGATGACGATTTATATCTAAGTTTTTAATTTATTTCGTGAATTTATGATTGAGTAAATACGACGTTAATCATACATTTGAAACGGGCACTTTGAAGTTGACATTTTGAAGATGCATGCGGACTTTTCAGTTTTCTTCTACTTCCTTTATTTACCGAGGGTATAGCATTTTAAGATAGAGAAAAAACTGCTCCGGGAGCGATTAGGTCAGTACTGGCCGTTAATAGCATTCGTTCGGAAGCGAACGAATTCAACTTAGGTTTAGTGGTTTAGCTGCGAAAACGTAACAAATAGATACACTACCGCATTTGTAAATCTACACTAATATTATAAAGAGGAAAGATTTGTATTTTTGTATTTTTGTATTTTTGTATTTTTGTATGTTATGAATAAACTCAAAAAGTACTGGACCGATTTTAATAATTCTTTTTTCATTAGAAAGCTACATTATCACTGAGTAACATAGGCTATATTTTATTTTGGAAAAAAATAGCGTTCCGTAAAATATTTGGGTTTTTCAGACACAAGGTGTAAAAAATCAACCAGAAAAGTTACTTATTTTGCGTACGCTGCCTAAACTATAAAAGATAGAACCATAAAATGTTCTAAATAATTGTAGATCTTATAAATATCTACAAAAAAGTCAGCGGCACACTATACCTATCTATGTCGAGTGAGGCACAACAACCATTTTTTTATTTAAAAATCTTCAATTTTTTTTGGACTACATTTAAACGCATTTATTTTACTCATACTATTAATCCTTATCGAAATAAATTATTTTATCACTAAGTACAGTTCATGTAGATAATATTTGGTCTTTAAATGATTAGAATTGGACGTTTGGTTTTGAAGTTATGGCGAAATTAAAATATTACGATAATCGTAATATTTTAATTCGTTGCGAAGTGAGCGTCACCAAGTTGGGAGTGCGCGTGCAGGGGAGTAGTTTTGATCTATGAGTTAGGAGGTACTCGCGCGGCTCCGACGCGAGGTCGGCTCCCTACGCAGGTGTTTTATAAAAAGGACATTAATTCATAATGTAATATAGTTTTATGGCAAAATCTATACAAATAAATAAAATTGAAGTGTCTGTTTGTAATATTAAAATAACGCTTTTTACTACATGCATAGGAATGTATATACGATACATATTCCAAAATAGCATTTTTTTAAATTTTTGTCTGTCTGTCTGTCTGTTTGTTCCGTGTAATCTCTGGAACGGCTGGACCGATTTCGACGGGACTTTCACTGGCAGATAGCTAATGTAACAAGGAGTAACTTAGGCTACTTTTTATCCCGAAAAAATAACGGGAACTGATAAAAACTGCCACGCTGGCGAATCTGCGAACGGCCGCTATTTAATGCCGTATTAACGCCATCTGTTGGTGACATCGAGTACTACTTCAGTTAAGATTTGTAAGTAAACATGTTTACCGCCCAACGAAGTGGGCACCGGTCAGCTAGTTATTAATATAATAGATAAAACTATGAGTAGTAGTCGAGCTCTTGTAGTACACTCCTGAGAGAGTGAAGGACTCGTCCGGGGAAGTCCTACCACCATGTCTATTTCTGCTGCCAAGCAGCTTGCTATGTTCCGGTTTAAAGGCTGTGGGTGCCGGAGTAATTACAGGCACACGAGTCTTAACATCTGTATGCCTCAGGTTGATGGACGCAGAGTAGTGAATCGTAAGGCACGTTACTAAGCGTGACCTGCGAAGCAATGCTTTGTTATAGGTAATGGAACCACTTAACATCAAGTGGGCCATCCGTTTGTTCCATCAGCACCTATCCACATCCACAGTAAATCAAAGTTTAAGTTATCTAATCAATATACAAACAGGAATCCATGTTCTGAGTTATATCTCTAACTTTACTGAACATATTTGGAAAACGAAAGTTAACACGACACCATGTAGCTATACGCATTTAATTAATTCAAAATGGATTACTAAATCACTTTATACGGAATACAAATGCATAGAAATTATACAATACTAGCAAAAGGCGCGCGACCTCGTGAAGTTTTTTATAAAAACTTCAACCCCCGCTGTACCCGTGTAGGGGTTGAATTATGAGCATTCCTTTTTTAGTTCCCTGAACATTCAAGTCCCTACAACTAGTACTTTAGGCTATGCGTACCTAAATGTCAGTCAGTCAGGACAAAGATTATTATAATTAGCATACATTTTAATGCAGTGCAAATTCAAAAAAATTATAGTTCTAAGTAAAACAAAGATACGAGCTAGTTTTTGCTAACGGCCTTAACATTATAAAGAACGAACAATAGATACAATTGGTGTTCAGTTCCCGCACCTCTTATACGTGTTATACACTATGAAGTAATTCATTAGATGCACAAAACGCTAAGACGTGCACAAGGAAGGAAAATCGAAAGCTTAAGGTGCAACGACTCTTCCGTTTCGCTTTATGGAAATGGGACAAATGGGTCTTGTTTCATTCAACTTTCAATTTTGCAACATGACAATGAAACTTGCTATCGAATTACAAAAACTATGCATAGAAATGGAATACAGATAAATCGAAATCATTAAGTAACTTGAGTTTCCTCCTGTTAGGTACTTTGAACAATCCATGATGTATTTTAAATGCACGTCACACCATGCCTAATTACATACCCCCACACTTAAAAACCTTAATTCAATTTAAACTTTGTCCCTATCACTGTTTGTCGTTACTCATTGACAAGAGATGGCAAAAGTCTAACTTAGGTCTAAGCAATGTTTATGTTTTGACAGTGACCTACTATAAGTAAGGTCGTTAGTGTATAGGTTTTAAGTAATACCCTTAGTTACGGGCCGCTGTAATGCTTGGTTGGTATACTTGGCTGGATGTGACTTACTCAGGTTACATACCTATTATCATTTTAGCCGGCTTAATCCACAGAAATGACATGGTTACGGTTACATGGTTTGATATTTGAGAAAAAGAGAGGTAAGTATTAGCACATAATATTTTGAAACAAAAATAATTATCCAAACACGCTGATTTTGAACTGGAAAGCTAGGCAGGTTAAAATAGTTTTAGTGCATGTGCATACTCTACCAATAAACTAGTATGCCTAGAGTTACTCTATTTTATGAGTATATTATGTAGTAGCACGGAACCCTTTGTGCGTGAGTAAAATTCGCAGATGACCAGTTTTATCTTCTGATTAAGTCAGCTTAAGGTAGAAAGATTAAGTTGGCTAACAACATAGGTAGTGATTGTTATCATACCAGTAGCAGTTTTTTTACAGACTCCCTCGTTGGTTATTTGGCGGTAGACTCCGACGCCTGGAGCCGGAGTACTCTGGGAGCTACGGCGATGCGTCGGCCGACACCGTGCTTCTAGCACTGAGTACGAGTGCTTTGCTTCATCTCTCCCAGCATATGAATGATCCTCTAAAGGAGAAATGTAATATTTCAAGGATCCTTCATCCATTAAGTTTTGAAGGCTGGCTCCATTTCGCATTTTATTTCGAAGAGATTCCTTTTTCTTTCCGTTCTTCTGTGTAAGATTGTCGAGACTCTTACAAGGTGTCAGTGCTAAGACATTATTATTTCGGTAATCATAATATTTGTTAGGATCAAAAACACTCATTTGGGGACAGTGGTCCACGATAATGTCTGGAGTTTTGTATTTAGTGACGTACAAAATTTGGGAACCATTCTGAGAGTCTGTTTTATTGCGATTGCCACGTTGTTTTATGTTTCGAATGTTTCGCTTCAGCACCGTTTTCCCTCGTTCTTCGAGATCATGTATCACTTCAGTTTTTTCTATCAAGGATCGAGGACTTATGCCATTTTTGTAGACGTGATAGCTTCTCTTATTCTTCCTTTGATTTTGATTATCGTCAAAAATGAAGCTTTCGTCGTAATGAGGCATTTTTCTTCTTTAATTACACTTTTGATTTCGTCATTATTTTTGCTTGGATAATGAACTCATAAATAAACATGAAGCACGGTCACGTCGAATACTAATATTTCCAAAGAAGCCGGAGATCACTACGCACGACCGATGCTATTGCCATCGTGGAAAGGAGGCCCTTTAGAAAACGTTGAAAGTTGGCACAGCTGCAACTTGTTTTTGCGTTTCACCACTGTACTTTTTCTTTGGTAAATTCGTAGTGAAAACTTGATAGATAAACCAACTCGTTAAAGGATCAGATCACAATCTATAAGCCAAGCAGTACGTCTATCTACATAGACACGCAAGATACAATTAGATCACTTTTTATTTACGGTAAACGATCCCACTGGACGACTCAGTTCGGGACGTCACGTTTGTAAGCATCACGCACGGTTGTATGCTCCACATCGACTGATGCCCAGTTTGCTTCGCTAACCTTGACACTACTGATTCAAGCACAAACAGTCTAAATTTATACAAGCTTCTACAAATAAAAGAGCATCATCTGTACTCTTGTCACACACATAGTCCCAGTAAGTCAATACAACTCGGAATCAAATACCATCAATGAAATCACTACAGAACACGACAGTCATTAATTAGAGTTCACTCACAAATGCATAATAAATAGGTAAGTACTTCAGTTGCTTTAAGTCACGAATGAATTCAAGAAAGTTACGAAACCAAATCGTCTTGATAAACATTTACACTAGGGGGAAACTTAACTTGGACTTCGGAATTTACGACTTTCTCTGTTTGACCACAGATTTTTGACACTACCATCTCACAAAGTCATAACTGGTATTGAAAAACAATTACGTGTTCCTCGCTCCCAAACATAGTACAAAAAGTTTGCAATATCAAAAACCAAACAAATAAATGCACCAAAATGAGCAAACGCTAAAAATAGTTACGTTTTTCACGTTTCACGAAGTCCAGCAGAGCAAAAACCGCGCGAGCTCAAGCGCAGCAGAGCGTAGTATTGACACAGGGAGTTGATCAGCCGCGGAGGTTGATCTCGAGAGCCGAGCGGTGCAACCGGCGGCAACGAGGAACGGCGCGGCACCACTGCAGAGAGGCGGTCACCAGCAGCGCCCATGCCAAACCGACGAGAGTGAAAGTGCTGCCTCCGCCGCGCATCTCGCGTCTGCGAGGCACACCTGTGTTAACAAATGACCGATTCGACGCTTAAGTGCAATTATTACCTAACACCGGTAATATCTTGCTCCGGGCATCCGCCGACACATCTCGTAGGGAGGATGAAGAACTGGGTCTTCTTGGCATTTTTTTCTACACGGCTACATACATGTACATATTCGACATTTCTAGAGCAAAAATCAAATTTAAAAAAAAGAAACGAAATAACTGCACGGTTTCAATGCACGGTAACTTGCTTCTCAGGTCAGTAAGTACATAGTAACTATTCAAGGTTCTTTTGAGGATATCTATGGAATGTAGTCAGAGGTACGTCCAAATATTACATTTGACACATTCTGCAGGTATTCCATACGTGACAGGTTGTAGGTAAACCTATCACCACTACTAGAATAACAAACTGGTTTTATCACGATATTTTCCATCGTTTGAGAGAACTGACATTGCGAAACTAATTTTTTCGAATAGAAAAATGTATCGGTGCACGACAGGACCGGACCCACTAACTTAAGATCAGAAGACGGGGTCAGTCAAGTCAGACCACCGCTATTCAACGTGACATTCAATACATGTGTTGAATATTCAAACAATAAATAAGCACGTACCCTCTACGATCAACACAGAATAAATTCTTTCGATAGGCAATGTTGGTAGTATTTAATACCGCGTCTGTATCATAATAAACAACATAAAAACATACACGTAACACAGACCATCTACCATTTAGGCCACCGAAATATACTCGAAACGTAACAGCTACGTTTACATAGCAAAAAACAATAAAGAGGAAATGAGAACTAATCTATCAACTAGGTTACATCATCATGCAAATCTGATGGAAGAGCATAACCATTAAATAATTAGATGCTAGAGAAATTTTGCACAAACCTGGGAAGCACCTTACAAAGTTCTGCTATGCACTGTGCCGAGACATGCGAGCCTTAAATCTGTGTCACTTGACCATACCGGGCCTACATGCAATGAAATCTGTTAACGGCCTGCTGTAGGTATAACATTTAATTGCTGTGTCATGTCCATATAGCACTAACCAAGACTGCACTTAACTTCAATTTGAATGCCAGTATGTCGTGCCAGGCAGTATGTCAAACAAATTCAATTGATTCAAGAAACGAAGACCTACTTTTGGAGACTTTCCAACTATGTGACTGGTGGAGACACAATTAATCACGAACCTGATGGAAACATAACAAAGACCTAATTTTTAAATGCCTTTTTATAAGTGACTAGCGAAACGCACGCGACTTCGACCTCGTACTCGTTTATGGGTTGAATATCGGGAATATCTTTCTAAGTACACTTTTACGCATCAAGACAAATACACCCTGAAAACTTCATGTCTCTATGACGTGTTGTGTTAGTGGTTTAGGCAGGGAGTCAGTAAGTCAGTGAGGACAAAGATTCTTAAAATTGGTATGGATTTAAATAATTATCATAAATCAGAGGTGTTTGTCCTATTAGGGCAGTTTTCCAAGTAAATGCTCTGCCACCGGCGGTACCGGCCACGGTCTGCACAGGCAGCTCACTTTCCAATAAACTAGCCGCGATCGTGATACCTAGTCTAACGGGACATTACACTTCTAGGTGGATTGGCCGATCATTACGCTCTGTAATGTAAGACACCGCATCCTCTATAGAGACCCTATTTTTTGCTCGATTGTATACTATTTCCATCATGGAATTAGGTAGTTAAAATACAATATCATTGCGAGAGATGAGTTTAAATACTGTAATTTACTACTGACACCATTCCGATGTGATGCAATTTATTTGTAAGGTAAGGTACACGTGTTTGTATTCTGACTGTATGTGAGCTCTACCGTTCTGTAAAGCAATTACAGTTAGCGTATTTGTTTGATTTTTATGTTTATTCTATTGTTCCTAGATAAAAGTAGGTTGTTTTAATCTTTTCAACAACAGATCTATTATAAAGAGTATTATAAAAAGGAAAGATTTTATTGTTTGTTTGATTGAATAGGCTTTGAAACTACTGGGCCGTTTTGAAACATTATTTCACCGTTGGGAAGCTACCCCCGGGTGACATAGACTTTATTATACAAATTTTCAAAACAATTACAGATCCTTACTAAAACCCGTGCGAAGCCGGGACGGGCCGCTAGTAATTAATAAAGCTGATACAACTGACATAAATAGTTTTGGAGGTTCAGGTAGAACTTCACGAGTTTTTCTAGATTTTATGCTCGATGTGATTACGAAAATCGTTTTAAGCTAACCACGTCGTCAGGGCATACTTTATTCAACATTGCGGTGACAGCATCTCATCACGACTTCAGTAACAAAACCAAAAACCGTTCTAAAGATGGATTGAATCCAGACCGGTATAATGCTGCATTGGACATAAATACAGTGTGCTATTTTTTTTACTGCTGTACCTACCTACATTATATTCCAGCTACTTTTTCGCGTTTCACTTTGTTCATAACTAATAACTTGCCTACTAAATCAATAATATTAATTTCTTTACAATTTGATTAAAGTATGTTTACACTTGAACTAGAGTATTATTATATTCATATTTCAATAGATAATTCTCACGCAAATCATTCCACTTCAATCTGCGCATGTATCTGAAGGTCGAAAACCTTTCAATACCAATTTGTCAATTGGTATAATTGAACAAAATCGGCGTAACACACGCGAGATTCACACGTCTTTATACTTTGTGAAGTAGTACGTGATGATAATAATGGAAATCCTGTTATCCAGGTGCTAAACTTTATAAACGAACAGGTACTTAAACAATTATTAACAAATAAACAAAACAACATGAATGGATGCATTTTGTGGTAATAGAAAGAGCACAACAGTTCCTATAAGAATCTATTGATCAAGAGTACCGAGCTATCTTCTGTTCAATCATAGAAACTTCACTCCATAGACATAGATGACTTTTACAGAACTTGTTCACGATCAATGTAGTTCAATAAAATACTCGCGTAATTGAAAAATTATTATCTGTAAGGCCAGATTTAAAAACTTCGGAAACATCGACCTTCTGCAGTCACGCAAAGTTGTAATTGATATATCTATTACTAATGGATCATGCAGCCTTGCAAGGTCCACAGATACCATGTCCAAAATCTTAGGATCCCTGTTAGGTGATCCTTTCACTTTTCGCCACAAGTCAAGATGAACCACAAACAAAATATGGTCGTAAGGCTACTGAACGACCCAAGGTAATCTAGCCTCGTGGTATGTCAATTACCATCACATCATCATCGATCAAGATGTACTGAAGAGAATAGAGCTGAAATACTCAAGTAAACATTTGCCTAGAAGACGTTGCGCTATGGAAATATCTCTGTAATCGAGGTAACATGTGGCAAAGTGCAAATGGGCTCCGCATAACGGGCCTCTATATTCAGACAAGCATTACGAAATAGCTCAAATAACTGTAGAGTATATTTCAAAATCTATATAATGCACAGAAAACACTTTTGCATACGTGAAGCTAGCTCTGCGAATTTTTAATGTTTACTAATAATACTAATATATGATAACAAATTGCTATTATTTAAAACCTTTGCATTATTATTATTTTAAGATTCATTGCGAAAGTGCATTTGCCGACACTATCTAATACTGTACGAAAAACCTTACACAATAGAAGACTAAAACACACTCTAAGACGGGTCATAGAGACTTGAAATTTTGGGACATATTTGTTTTGGTGCATAAGTAGAAGAAGAGTATACTCGTATAATAAGAAAAGAATTCTTGGAATTTTTAGCGAATATAGCTTTATACGAGCAAAGTCGCGCTGAATTTCCCTAATTAATAATAATATATTATGCTTAGACAGATGCGTAATCTTTGTGGTAAAAAATATTAGTAGCCACCAGATTGTTTTAGCTGTTTTTTAGTAAAACCGGCCAAGTGCGAGTCGGACTCGCGCACGAAGGGGTCCGTACCATTATCTATAATAAAAACGGAAAAAAATCACGTTTGTTGTATGAGAGCCTCCTTAAATGTTTATTTCATTCTGTTTTTTAGTTATAGCTGCAACAGAAAAACATCATCTGTGAAAATTTCAACTCTAACTATCACGGTTCATGCGATACAGCCTGGTGACTGACGGACAGACAGACAGACAGACAGCAGAGTTTTAGTAATAGGGTCCCGTTTTACCCATTGGATACGGAACCCTAAAAATCAAATCATCTTCAGGGAACCAAAAGTAATTGCCTCAATATTTTGTCTGAATATAGGTAATGCTCTGAATAATAATGCTCGAGTAAAATCTAAAGCACCCATGGCGCGGACTATACATTCACGCCGCTCTCCCGGCCAGGGTCCCGTTACAGCCTCAGTTCCGCCGATCGTTGTCTAAGATGAAATAGAACCACCTATAAACTGCCGGCGAACAACCGAGAATTTTCAGCTAAAGAGAATATACACTAATTAGGGAAAATACCAGTTTCTGTAGCGGAATTCCTACACAACAGGGAGATTGGACGACCGCGATCGGCGCGATCACGTTCAGCCAGCCTCCGTGACTACAGCGCTAGTCAGCAAACAAAATGAGTTCGAATAACTCGGTATTAAAAAAGTAAAACATTAATACGGTACTACGATTGCTCTTTTATCGTGGCACGTAGCTTTACGTATATTGTACTGAGCTGCCTGACGTACCAATTAGGAAACAAGGGTACTTTTGATTACAGTTCTAATACTACGAATACACGTAAGTGTTATTTATGTATCAATCGAAATCGTTTCTATTTTTTGTATCTTTACAGGTGTGTTTTGTGTATTACGCCGTTAACTAACTACGATTGTCCTTCCATAATAGAAGAAGAATATTACCTTAAATAATAATGTCACATCGCGTGCACTGTACGCGTACCTAATGATTTCATTATGCGTCTGCAACCTGCAACTGCATAAGGCCCAGGAATGTCTAATTCAAATAACCCTATTGAGAGCGTGTAGACCCGTTATGAATTCCGACTAGAGTTTGCAATTCTTGTTGAAGAACAAACTATAAAAATAAAACCAAGGAATGGAAAATGTAATCGTGGTCCCGGTTTAGTAGGTATACGACCACTTTAAACCTATATTTCAAAGTAAAATAAAAAAATAACATAAAAGTTATGAGCCTCGTAAGATTCGTAATTTTAGCAACTTTGGGAGTAAATAAATTAATAACACGAGTACAAAATTACCATCATAACGAGCATGGTTTATTAATTCAAGAGTTCTAATAAGTTTACACTCATACGTATCCGCGTTATCCGGAATTAATAGTTATTATCATGTTTTTTAGCATTAATAGCTAACTTTAGAGGTTTATTCATATATTCTGATTAATTTGCTCTGAGTATTCCGAGTCCAGATAAATTATAATTTATCTATCCGCACACTTCCTGCGGTCAGTGACTTAAATTCTGTTTTTTACCTATAGTAAAGACCCGCACTTTACTATATGTAGAAAAAGTTATGACAAAATATGTAGATATAAGGTAGATAGGTTAAATATTAGATGTAAAATATTTGTATATACTAAATTACTTCCGTTATAATAAAATAAATTTATCTATCTAGAGGTTCATATTCAGAAATAATATACCATTGATAATACGTAATAATCTGTCAGAAAAACGTAAACAACAAAGAAAACTACATTCAAGTCAATCAGATGCAGATATAACAGAGTACAACAGAATCTCAAAGGAACTAATAACTAAAGGAATGAATATCGGAAAACCATAACACAAGATTTCAGCATAAATTATCTACACTTTCATCGCACAAAGGAGACAACTACCTACTCACTTTAGAAAATAACAAAAACTTCAGGCGGTCACATATCCATGTCCCACCAATAAGAATATCCTCGATTAATCCATGGGCTAAGCGGAAAAGAAAAGGCCGAACGGTTCGCTAAACACCTTAGCGGTGTTTTTACTCCGAACGAGTCGCCAATGACGCATTTGAAGAAGAAATAAACCGAACTATCAATAGTGATCAGCAGTTATCACCTCCGCTAACACCTATCACCCCAAGGGAACTAACACGAACTATTCGCTACCTTGAAAACAAAAAAGCCCCTGGTTTTGACTTGATGACAAGTGAAGTCCTCAGACAACTACCTTTAAACTTATAGTATTCCTAACGACCTTATTCAACGCCATTCTTAGAACACACAATTTCCCACAACTTTGGAAAATATCACAAATCTGCATAGTCGCAAAACCGGGAAACCACCACCAGAACCTAGTTCATACAGACCCATAAGCTTTCAACCGATACTATGTAAAGTTTTTGAAAATATATTTTTAGTTAGACTCAAACCATTCGTTAGAGAGAACAAAATTATACCCGACCATCAGTTTGGATTTCGGGAAAACATGTAACAGAACAACAAATGCATCAAGTAGTGCATAAAATTAGGCAATAACTCAAGGAGAAGGGCTACTGCTCAGCAGTATTCTTGGACATACAGCAAGCATTTGATAAAGTCTGGTTTAGAGGACTTTTATTCAAACTGAAAAATCTAATGCCAAACTAATTTTTCATGATCCTCAAATCTTAACTAGACCACAGAAGATTCAAAGTAAAACACGAAGGCAACCCCTCGAATCTATACTTTAACACTGCATCAGTTCAGTTCGATAAAGCCAATCTGGACCTATGGAATACAACTTTGGAGCTCAGCAGCTAGTAATATTGAAATCCTTTAAAGATTCCAGAACATAGCCCTTAGAACTGTCTCAAGCACACACTGGTCTGTAAGAAACTGAAATTTACGAATACTTGGAAATGCCAACTGTTAAGAAGTCAGAAAACACTGCACAAAATGAAACATAGTGCTGCAGTAGGACTTGAAGCAGGATTTGAATTATGTTATATGATCCTGGGAGTAAAGTTGTATTGTTGTGAGTGGGATTAGTACCTAGTGTTCCTACTAACAACAGTTTTGGAAACTACCTTGTGATTCAGTTTTAAAGGCATGGCAATGCATTGAAGTATGCTAGTTATAGCAATTAACTACCTACCTAAAGTTTTCTAAATTTTTAAATAACATTTAGTAGGTATATTAAAAGCATTGTTACCTTTTCACTCTTTATCCAAGTTTATTGGAAAACAATTTCTACTTCTAAGTAGGATATGGGCATCAGGGTAGGTAATTAAAGAGGGACTACTGGGCTGCACCTTTGGCTATTAGTGGCTAGATATAGCTCTATTTTAGTTTACATAAAAGTCCTGTGTTTTGCTTGTTCAGTGCATTAACAATTCATTGTCATAAACTTTTGCTTCATGAATACTTGGGAGACAACAGTAATTAAAGTTTAATTCCAAATAGCCAAATTTCAGTGCAAGTGAAGTTTAAACACATTTTATAACTACATACAAACAGTCAATAAGTAAGTCAGATACATACAGTGAAAATAAGATTGATTAGGTATTTGTCTGCATTTTGTAGTGTGGTTGACAAACAATAAGACAGTAGGCTGAACCTCTGACCAAGAGTAGGGCACAGTAAGTCAGATACACAGCCATCAAATTTATGCATCACTGCAGGGTTTGCATTTGCAAATGTGGCAAGAAACCGATTTAGATGATGTCTGCCTGTTTATTTCTAAGCCTAGGTACAAGTGGTTCTAGTAGGTAGCTTCAGCCACAGACAAATATGATAATAAAACTAGCAATCCTAATTTAACAGTACTTTGGGGCTTCATAAAAACTTGTCCAAAAAAATTTAGTTTTTGATAAACCTAATATGTATGTAGCTATAGCAAAACAAAATATCAGAATGTATGAAAACTTACAGCCTGCATTACGCATTCTTACCTTGTCCGCATTTCTCAGTCTTTGGAGTTGAAGTCATTTTAACTGAAGCTGTAATGCTATGACATATTATTGCGAGTAAACTAACAAGTAAACCTACAAAAAGTCACGGATTCCACAACAACAATCTCAAAATCTATCAATAGAATAGAAATAGAACCGACCGGCAGCCATGTTTACTTTACTTACTTCGATGCAGTGTTACCAGTACGAGATCCTAAAAACGGCCAAAGCCCAATTTGCTAGACCGAGACAAATTTTAGACCTAAAAAAAATCAAAACACGTGTCTGTTACAAGTAGCGGCACGAAACTTTAGCGCTGACCGTTATTGCGCAGAAGTAAAAAATAAGGTACCTGAGGGGAGCTAGCGGGATGAAGGGCGGGCGTGCGTAGCGCTGATTGGCTCTCCAGTCGCATTACGTTCCCCGCACTGATACGACGCCCCGCGCACATCCAGTGTACAGTCGCGTTCTTAATTGTATTGTTATTGTTGTTGTTTTTTGTTAAGTTTGAATTTGTTTGCTATATTTTGTTTTTTAAGTTTGTGTGTGGCTTTAAAGTGAATATGCCTAGAAGAAATATTGTTTTGAAAAGACAGGCAACGAAAATGGTTTATGACGTTAATTGTTTTTTAAAAAGGGAATCTAATGAATTAATTGAGACTAGACTTAAATCTTAAATAAAAATTTACAAATTAACAGATGTTTTTATTTTTCTACTCCCCATAACCTTGTTAAAAATTATGTCTTCGGTACCTAACTACCTACAAACTATAAATAGTTCATCTTCTATAATATAAATATAAATAGTTTACTATTTGACATTACATTAAAATAATGTTAATAACGTTATTTAGCTAATAATTAATTAAAGGTATAATTGTATTGCGTGCACGACAGTACCCATGCGCAGCTATCCCCACCGCGTATCGTTCAGCGCTAGACTTACGTGCCGCTACTTGTACATACACCCTGTATAGAATACTTCTAAAAAATTTCGTATCATAACCAAAAGCCAGTACCAAGGTAAAACAAAGCACAAGCCCAACGAAACAAACCCTGCAACCATGTAAAATAATTATATTATTATTATTATTATAATCTAGCAATAATAATGATGATAACCATGTTCTCTTCAATGACTTCAACAGTCTTCAGTGACTCATAACACTTACAGTTACAGGCGGGTACGCATATCCCAAATACAGGGTGTGATAAGCTACTATTGTAAAGAAGAATATACCACCGAAGCCTTCAGCCATAAAACGAGAGTGTTAAAAACTCCGTTCAAGGTTTTTTTAATAGTAGAGCATCCAAAACAAGATTATAGCACGACGACACAGGAACTCCATGGCTGAAGAAGTATTATTGAATATACTTCATTGAATATACTATATTCCCAACACTTGTTAGGAATGTACAACCACGGAATGCATGACCTAGTAAATAGTGATTATTGCTTCGATTGGTCGAACTAGAATGGCATCTTTGGAATTCGTTCTGTAACGCTATTTTTAATTAAATGAAAGATGAACTTACAATAGCTTTACTGGACATGAAACTACTGACACAATGTGTCTTTCGAACGAGAATGACAATGACAGACAATGTGTCTTTCGAACGAGAATGACAATGACAGACAGATGCCATGCCATATAGACACTGCTTGTCATGTTGTCATGCTAAACGTGACGTGCGTGACGCATGACGTGCGTGAGTGACGTTAACGTTAGCGTTACGTTACGCTGCTGGACGACAGACAGACGTCTGTTTGTGTGTGTGTGGCTGTGTTTCAGAAATAAAATTTTAGAACATTTGTGTTTTGGTAGGTAGCCTTATCGTGTTTCGTTTAGTGTGTGAATAATTCGTTGTTTGGATTCTAGCAAGTCAATTTTTTTACTTTTTACGGTGTAGGTATAGTAAGGATACAAGAAACTAAGCACCTGGCTGTTCCTAGCTGAAGAGAACGCTAACTGTACGAAGTTATCATGGCGGATCCACTGAGTTTACTTCGCCAATATAACGTAAACAAGAAAGAAATCATCGAGCGTGACAGCCAAATTATATTCGGGGAATTTTCTTGGCCTAAAAATGTTAAGACAAACTACCTTATGTATGGGTAAGTAAAAAAATAATTTTGCCTAGAAAATAAAAATTCGGAATAAAATAGTTCTCTTAGATGAAGTTGACCTATTTTATCTTTCAGATCTGGTAAAGAAGGCAGCATCAAAGAATACTACACACTAGAATGTCTTTTGTTTATACTTAAGAATGTCCAGTTAACACATCCTGTATATGTTCGACAGGCAGCGGTATGTATATAATGTAGTAGCTCTCTAAATTCTGCTGATTGATTATTGTAAAAACCTTTGATTTGTTGGTTTCTTAGGCTGCCAACATACCAGCAGTCAGACGCCCTGATCGTAAAGAAATATTGGCCTATCTTAACGGTGAAACTGTTACCTGTGCATCCATTGACAAAAGTGCTCCTTTAGAAATACCAACACAGGTGAGTTAACCATTAATCATAATTTGTTTATTTAATTCTTTTCTGTTGTGAATTCAAACATTTTACTTATTTTGTCAGGTGAAACGCACACATGACCATGATTTTGGTGAATCAGCAGCTAAAAAACCACGCATTGAAGAAACTCATGTGCAGAAAGTTAGGGAACAACTGGCGGCCCGTCTCGATGCGCCCAAGGAAGCTTCTGTCACAGTTGATAATATAAAGTAATTATATAATTATTAAGTGTAAGTTTTATGGTGACTTTAAATGTTTGTTCATGCTCTATGAACAAGTATAATCGAGCATTGCTGTGCTTTATTTTGTATCTGTGATTTTTGCATACCATACAAAAGTTAAGACATTTAATGCTGTCTTTTATATGCATTGTGTAAGAAATTTGAGATTTTTACAGCATATTAATATTCATTTGTATTTAATGAATGGATACAGACTCACACAACAGATTGATAGTGCCCAGTGGGACAAACAAGTGATCCTATATGTTTCCATTTTTTCCTGTTGAGGTGTAGAACCCTAAAAATGCTCAGGAAATTGTGTTGATGGTCAATAGTAATAGTGTGTTGATAGGATAAATCATCTAAGTGCACAATTCAACATTGTACACCTTAATTAAGCCACAGAAACCCAACCATGTCTCCAAATCGAAAAATGCACATTCTAAGCAACTCCGAAGCAGCAAAATTTTTAGGTTTTTTATCTGAGAAGTAATTGTGAAGTCCCTTCTCCAAATCTTAACCTGTGGTTCTAGAACAATTTTTTTTTTATATCCACAATTAGTTGTTGGACTATAGGCAGATAAGTTGAGTGATATGTGGCGTTTAGGGTTCAGACGCAGCAGTCATTTCGCGGCATCTATAACTTAACTATGGAGTGTTGCCTGGTTGCCGCGCAGTGTAACTCTAATGTCGTTACTACACATTTACATTTCAAATATCAATTTGTTCATAGACCCACTGTTTCCACAACTTCAAAAATTAAAAAAACAATATTTACTTTTAGGTCTCTATCAGAGGCTATGTCAGTGGAGAAGATTGCTGCTATAAAAGCAAAACGTCTGGCTAAAAAGAGAACCACTATCAAAAGCAATGACTATGCCGATACATTGGGGGTGGTTGGATCTGACTTTAGAGCTATCCTGGACTACGACGTAGATCTAACAAAGGATATCATCAGCCGTGAAAGGCAGTGGAGAACAAGGACAACAGTATTACAGAGTAATGGAAAAGTAAGTTAAGAATAATCAAGATAGATTGTGGGAAGTACTTACTACCACCAAGCCTATTTCTGCCGCCCAACAGTGACGCTTGCTTTGCTGTTTCGGTTTGAAGGGTGCCATTGGTGTACTGGTGCCGGTGAAATTATAGCAACATGAGGCTTAACACCAGTATGCCTCAGGTTGGCGACCCTAGGGTAGTGCATCGTAGGGCACGTACCTAAAGGCGTGACCTACAAGACAATGCTTTTTATAGGGGGATGTTACCACTTAACATCAGGTGGGTCATGCTTGTTCCACAAGTAGTAACTTACAAAAAAGTACTAGACAAACACTGCAGTCACTAATACACCTGGCAAGTGAAAACTAGTAAACCCTCCCAAATATGGGGGAGTGAACCTATTCAGCAGTAGACTTATTTAGGCTGGAGATGACGACGGCAATTATTACGAAATATCAAATGCGATACCTATTTTCAGATGTTCTACAAAAGCATACATGCGTTAATAAGCAGTATTAAGGCCCGCGAGGAGGGAAGGCCGGGCGCTCCTAGACCCCAGCCTGTGGTAATGCCACAACCCACAGCCTTGCCTCAACAGCAGACACAGTACAACAGATACGATCAAGAAAGATTCATCAGGCAGAAAGAAGGTTTGTTACAATAAACAAACTAGCATAATTAAACTAAAAAACCACAAAAAATTATCACTAAATTAAAAAATAAAATTTGAGGGATTGTGGTTTAAAGACATGATCATGTAATGTTAAAGTGCTTATTCCTTGTATACTATGTTAGTAATTAACACCGTGTCTACTTCCGGTCTATTATATTAACTTCTACCGGTTAATTATATTATTATATGCCTATCTCGGTATGCTTTTGTCTAAAATTTAGGTATTGCGCCGTTTTTTACCCTAAAACAAGATAGGAAGTTCCTCTTGTTTAAAAATGGCTCTAACGATTCTGAAATAACGGATTACAGTTTTTGCAGTCAAAAACTACAGTGTGAAACCCTCAGCTTGTCCGATGATAACTATGGTAGTTTCAAAAGTTATATCTATATAAAGTACTATTATTGTTATTATTTATTTACAGAAACGGAGGGATTCAAAATCGACACCATGGGGACATACCACGGAATGACACTCAAGTCTGTGACTGAGGGACCCAGTGTGCCGGTCGCGGCGCGTGCTCCTCAAACACCTAGCCATCCTCGACAAATGCAACGTAAGAACATTCACGAATTTAACAAACAAATTACAACATATTAAGAATATCCAAGTGAAAGTTGAAGTAGGTTTCACGATTTCTTAAACATAATTAATAATAATAATAATGATGCTGGACAATCCACACAGCATCATCTAGCCCCAAGCTAAGCAGAGCTTGTGTTATGGGTACTAGATGGCTGATATGCTTAATACAATACATTACATACATAGATATTTTTTATTATATATAGCAAATACCCAGAACATCCGGAATAAATATTTGCAGATCGTACTAAAATTTCTCCCAAGGCGGGAAACGAACCCGCAATCTCCTGCGTCGCAGGCGGACATTTGCCCGCCGTGCCACATCGGTCGTCAAATAATAATAAAACAATATTTATTATAGTGATGATTAAGTTCTTAAAACAGATTTTTTATACAGAAAACGGCCCTCCATCATCCGGAACGCCAGGGCGTAGAGAATTACTGCCAGTGGCGGCAGCCAGACCTCCAGCCGGAGGTGGCGGCGGCAAGCGGCCTTCCCGGACCCCTATCATCATCATACCAGCTGCGGCAACGTCGCTCATCACCATGTATAACGTCAAGGACATGCTTCAAGACTTCAAGTAAGTGAATAAACTATGCCAGAGATACTGATAACGATTATCTTTGACCGGAACACCAGGCCGCAAAGAATTTGGGTTTTTTAGTAGGTTTAAAGTAGGGTTAGCTTTTCCTGTAAGGCCGGCAGCGCACCAGTATCGCCTCTGGTGGTGTAACAGGTGTCCATGGGCGATGGTGATCACTTCCCATCGAGTGGCCCGTCTGCTTGTATGCCTGCTATAAGCATAAAATAAAATTTAAAAAACCAGCCAAGTGCGAGTCGGACTCGCGCACGAAGGGTTCCATACCATTATCTATAATAAAAACGGCAAAAAATCACGTTTGTTGTATGAGAGCCCTCTTAAATATTTATTTTATTTGCTTTGTGGCTTTGTAATAATATTTTCGTTCAAAATACATATATTTTTAGGTTCCTCTCTGTAGAGCAAAAAAAAGCGGAAGGTGTAGCGCGCGAGAACGAAGTGTTATTGCAAAGGCGAAAAGGAGCAGCCCCCGATTCTGTGCCTAACAACGCTACAACTATTACAGTAAGTAACATTATGTGTCGAGTTACTATCCCCAACATTCTAGGGACAAAATTGCCTAAGGGTTGTAATGCCTAGATGACATCACTTTAGATTACATTTTAAAGTTGGGATAAAATCGGGTTTCCTAATAGGTCATAGGGGTAACAATATTGAAAAGGTTAGGAACTACTGTCGTATTCAAAATCCTTAAGAAACTGTAGTTTACGGGGTAGATTAAGACACGTCCAAACTGTGTTCTTATTAACCGTAATCGTGAATAATGCTGAAAAGCAGATTACTGCCTTCATAAAGTCTAGCATAGGTACACTATGTCGATCTGTCAAATTATAAATAGTTAAAGATTATAAGGTAGTAGTAAGGTAGTGACAGAGCATAAGCATTGCTAAAAGGTAAAGTTTATAGGGGCGTTAGTTCATGAGTATATTTACACATTATAGATGCTATTTATATATTTGCAACTATATAAAATATTCTTATCACTGTCACTTTGATGTGAACATATTGAGATAGCAATAGACTTACTAGCAGACGCCGTCAGCGACCTATATGAATAAAACCAATTAACTCATTTTATAGGTACCTTACCGCGTGGTCGATAATCCAGGCCGGTTGTCCGCTGCTGAGTGGGACCGCGTGGTAGCTGTTTTCGTGCAAGGGCCCGCTTGGCAGTTCAAAGGTTGGCCATGGGACGGCAATCCTGTACAGATATTTGATAACAGTAAGTATAATACTATGCAGCTAAATCCCCACACGTTTCCATAATTATATATACTGAGGATTTGAAAATCGATAGATTTACTAGAATATTAACACACAAGCGTTACAATAAATACATATCTATATGACAAATACTCAAAACATAAGTACCTTCATTAACTGATTTCAAGAAATTTTAGTTTTAGCTGAGTAACAGTTTATTGTAATATCACTAACAATGTTACTAAGTGAATTTGTTTACTGCTTGCCGTTGGGTTAGATGGATTCTCAAAACAATCCACTGGAAAGCACAGAATAGAATGACTTTTTACTAAAAAAAATATCTTCTAGTTAGTGTTTTTGGTAACCATTTGGAGGGGAGAGAACTGGTACGAGTTACCTATGATATAATAAATCATAAGTAGGTTAAAGAGTTAAAAATACTTGCTTTTTCGCTTAGTGTCCCTGAGGTAGATTCTACAAAAAAAGAATTATCAAAATGAACTCTGTAAAAAGTTATGCGTGATCATACATAAAAAAAAATATGCGTCGACTTGAAAACCTCCTCCGTTTTTTTTGTCGATAAATAAAATAATATCGCGGTGAAACCGATATAGAAACAATAGGGAATCCAGCCACCACCTGTAGATTTATTTTATTTTCAGTGTGTGCTTTCCACCTGAAGTTCGACGAGTTGAAGCTAGACGCAAACGTTGCTCGCTGGGCGGTGACCGTACTCAACCTAAGTCGCACGAAGCGGCATTTAGATCGTGCCGTGCTACTAGGCTTCTGGGAAACTTTAGATAAGTAAGTGTTAAGCTTGGAAAATATTATTAATACCCATAAGTACTTTAACACGGATATTCTTAATCGGAAAGCGATCAGTCCTCCAAAAAAACGCTTATTACACATGCTCACAAGACCATGTTAGCTATGACGGTTGTCACAGCTCAGTTCTTAGTAGCCCTACCTTCTGCGCTGTAGCCCACAAACAAAACAAACATTTGTGTGATGAACATAATATATTTGTTATGTCTGGGTGTTATAATGTATTCCAAGAATGTAAAAAAAGTATATGGGTGTTTTGTCAGTCATCTGGTTCCCATAGTTCAAGGTATGCTTATTATTTATTCAAAATTCCCACTTTGTTCATGGAAATTTGTTCATAGAAATGATAAAGACACTGGTTTTCATATTAAGAGGATGAACAGTGCCCCAAATCCGTCATTCACAACATTACGATCAATCTAATCTAAACGAATTACGCTTAGTTATAACATTTGGATTATAAGAGAGGCCTTTGCCAATAATAGGATGATCTATAACCACATCGCTATAAAATAAATATATATAATAATATGTGTAAAACAAAACATAACTTACAAATTAATTCGTTACAAATTAATACAGTTATAGAATTATTGTCAACTTGGAAACCCAATATTAACCAAGTTATAGGCTTAAATAAATAATTAAGTAATTAAATTAAATTGAAAAATTCCCTGAAAAGGTAAGTACTCTGTTAAGATTTTAAATGGTATTTAATTAACCAAGCAGTTTTAAAGTAATATATTTGTATGATGATTTATTAACAAACCGAATTTTAAGTAATTTCTTTGTTTCAGACATATGATGAAGAATAAGCCACATCTTCGGTTTTAAGGCTGTTGTAGATAGAACATAGATATTATTATAGTAGTTTATTGAAACGTTTGTAAATAGTGGCGTAGGGGTTGGCTAGCAAGTATTGTATTTGAGCATTTGTGATAATCTATATTACTACAATTTTCATTTACTATTACCTCACTTTATTCTTGGCTTTGTTACATTCTCCTTATGGCGGCATCATTGACTTGTACTTACTTACCTTTCCTCGTCATCAACTTGAAGAAATCATCTATGTGCTTCCCCAAACATTTCCATGAAGACCGATTCCAAGCCTTTTTGATCACTGATTTGCCGCGAGCTCTACAATGTCATCGGAAAATTAAGTAAGGGGGCGTCCTACACTCGTTACCTTACCCTTACGCGTCAGTGGTTGTCGGTTCTACAGTACTTAAGTTTGTAATTATTTAAGACTGTATTCCCTCCATCTAATTACTGTCATTGCTAAATGGTCATACAATCCAATCACTCTTATCCTAACGGAATTGTTGGTTCCACCAAAATGTATTAAATCAGTTTGCGAAAGACGAATTATGATGCAAGGACCCGCTAAATACTCTTTGGCTTTGAGTGAAGTTTGAGAATAAGTCAAGCAATAAGAATGAATGGAAGATCACCAATGAATAATTGTTCAATTACCCGTCTTGAATCTTTGACCTGTTATAACACTTTCTTTTTATAATTAAAAACATTTACTTAACAAAAAAAATTTTAACTAATATAAGTATGTATTTATATTGGTATAATACAAAATACATAAAAAAAGTTGATCTATCTACAGAGGGTTGAAAACGATCTAGAGATAGTTCAACTGATCCAAATCATTGCCAATCGGAAGCGTCCCTAAAACACTGCATTGTTCACATCTTATCACACCCAAAACACTTCACTGACCATACTGAATGGCAATGCTGATGCAAGAAATTATATGTTATAATAAGTACTTGAATAGAAATATATATTCTGGCTTATGTCAATCCCCGCCGTTATGGTTGCCTTGTAATAGAAAACGCTATTCTAAGTCAATGAATGAATACCATTATGAAACATTTTGGTTTACTGTATTTTATTATAAAGTTACCTGTAACTACCACCAAATGAAATAACTGGATCAGCCATGTGTACATTATTTTAATAGTTGAAATATCTTGCTTGAGAACTAAACAATTAGCATTTTTTTGTTTTTACTATGTACAGAAAAGTAAATGATGATCAGACAATCTTTTCCAAGTAACTATTATTGATAAATTCAAACTCTTGAAAGTAAGAAGAAGATATAAAAAAACATTAGTAAAAGCCTTTTTAATTAAATGAGTTCGTGATTCTGAATAAGAAAATAATTTCTGATACTGGCTGTACCATATAATAAAAATAAGTACTACCTACTCAGTACTATACCGTAATTTGTGAATACTTAGTAACTGCTTGAGAATTTTACGAAGTTTAATTCAGTCAAAGCATTTGAGGGTACACGCTTACGAATACATTTTTTTTTTTTTTTTCCGAACGGGCTAAAATGCTGGTATAATCGCCTAGCGATTTCCGACAGCGTTACCGGGCTACTAAACTTACGAATACAACTTGGGAGTTGATTTAAGTACTTATAGTTAAAATATTTTTATTTTAACTATAAGTACTTTATATTTTTAGTACTTATAGTTAAATTACATTTTATGTAATTTACTTTACGTTCTGAAAATGGAACAGTGAAACTGAGGGCGTGACTTAAAGGTCTAGGTAAAACGGCAATACGAATATTGAAGTTTGAATAAAAAATAACCTAACGTAAATAAAGTCGCGTGTGCATAATAGTATTGTCATGCACTGCCGTTTTGCACTGCTGAAAGTCCATAAGTACCTTTATATCAAGTGCAAAATTTTGGCGTTTGTGTTTGAAACGCTGCGCTCTGGGTCCGTTAGTAAAATGTCATTGGTTGTAGATATAAATTTAGATTTTATTTAGTACTGGAACTTCTGTTCTTTGAATGGTTTATGTAGATTATTGTATTCCGAAATTTTGTTAATACAAATGATATCAGATATCAGAGCCTTGTTCCTTAGTCCCGTCATTTTGTATAACATTCTAGGTTGTGGAACATTATCTTATTGATGTCAAAGCAAATTATCTAAGTATATTTTTTCAAATGTTTTTTTTAAAGATGCTATGTAATGTGACATCTTAGTTACACTAAGAATAATTTGATGGGTTTGATGTTTGAATCTAGGAATAAATATAGTTGAAGATCACATTGTTAAGTCAGAGTTTTTGTGTTTTATTGGGCCAGCTAAGAACAGCTACATCAAAATCACTCACTATATGGGCTCGCATAACAGAACACGAAAACTCAGGCTGAACTCTGTTATTTGAGCATACTACATAGTTACTTTTACATTTCGTGTAAACCCACGGGTCAAAGCTAGTGCTGTCTATATAATAACACCAAAATGTTTATAATGGTACGAATTTGTTCAAAGATCTGTGATCTTTGTATATTGACAACAATAAATATTGTTGATCAAATTCTGTTTTGTTTGAATATATCCCACAAAATTATGACCACCAAAAGTTTTGTTTACCTATTATATAGATTATAGCAGTAAAGAAACACATGCAATAAAACATCGAGGTTTCGTGGTTTTATAATGTCTTTATTTAAAATTTATTTCAATGGTAGTATAATATTATAACAATAAATAATTCTGTCTCTTTCAGAGCTTAGGTGTACACACATAGATTATTTAAATATTGTATGTATTTTGACACATCATACACAAAAATAAAACCATTAGGTGTCAACCATAACAATATCACATCGTTAGGTGTGTACTTATTGTGTGCCCGTTATTACAATCTTATTAATTCATACATTTATTTGAATATTTGCCGTACAATATGCAAAAATATTGATATTTTACGCCTAACATTTCATTTTATATGGGCTCAATACACTTTACTTAAAAATGTTAAAAAAAAACTATTCGAGCAAATACCGTTCATGAGTTATAATATAACTATTTTAGAAACAAAGACGGCGTCGTTTTGCCCCGGTAGGAATGATAGGACCAAATTTTACCGATCACAGAACTCAACCGTCAAATGTACTTCCAATAACTAGGTAATTGTTAAATAAAACACACTTTAGTCTTTAAAAGGGATTTCCGTCATCACTTGATGATTAATCTTGTACAGTTAATTCGAAACAATCAGTATTTTCTCTCATAATTTCAGTAGTCTAACAAAAGCAGAATCTAAAACGTTACTCTATAATGCCCTACACAATAGCGCAATTTGCTTGTATTCGTTTTCTACGTTGTAAGTACAAGTCATGGATGACGCAGGATCATTCATCTACCATACGAGATCCCATTGGTATCCCCTTGGCAAGTATCTAAAATACCTAACAAACAAATCGATTTAAAAATAAAACGAAGTTGCTACACATACGTAATACTAAAGTTGTCTAAAATGAACAATGAGCTATTTACTATGAGTTTAGCACAATCACTCATAGTGACACGAATAGGGCGGCAAGTTTTAACGAAATCAGCCTCAAAACAGGCGATAGCAATCTCGATACTATTCAGACGATTATAGGTTCTTTATAGGACAAGGAATGGGCTTAAATTGTCTTATCGACCATAGAGTTTCAGTCAGAGACGTAGTTTTACTAATTTAAAGATGTCCTCGAATCAAAATCTTAGATTATTTCATATCAAGGATAGGGTCTTTCTACATAGAAGTAGGTAGGTACTGACGCATTTGTCTGACACGTATGCTCAGCGTGTGATGGAATATTATGCTCTAGAAATAAATCTATACAGATAGACGATAGCTGAGGTGAGTACTTATAAATAGAAGTGGCAAGAGCTTATAGCTCTTACGTATACGTAATGCGGCTCATAAACGGTACTTGTATTACGTCCCGTGACTGGTGGAGTTCTTTGAATGCTGCTGATATATGAGTGGATCTACCTACATGTCACGCTCTTTTTGTTACTCTTTGAAAGAATTGAAATCTGACTATGCGTAACCAACTTACAAGAGTATAATGAGTTACATGCATAGCTTATCTCAATCTGTAAAGGCGACACATAATTTACAAAGGCAGTCTGTTTTTCTTGCAAGAAAACCATGTTCAGGTCGTCAGCCCTCACCTTGTCTCGACCTTTGGAAATCGATTTTACCTCGATTCCAGTCAACAAAGCGATAAAGTTAAAGCGGTCGTTATCTAGATTGCTACGCCCATACCTAGTGGTAACAAGAGAAATAGTAAGTCGCAAAACTATAACCCCCACAAGGAATGATTCGTGCAAACTAAAGAAATGTA
The DNA here is from genome assembly GCA_947095575.1 of Electrophaes corylata. Classification (NCBI taxonomy): domain Eukaryota; kingdom Metazoa; phylum Arthropoda; class Insecta; order Lepidoptera; family Geometridae; genus Electrophaes; species Electrophaes corylata. Next base: position 8,365,544 of record OX352703.1, read on the forward strand.
CGATGAAATAACTATTAGCTAATTTACTTTCATAATATTGCCATTCTTTAGGCTAAGCACGCCATTTTACTGACTTACTAAAAGGCTTTAGTTATATTCAAATTACTACCATTGCATTGTTGCATTCAATGGTAACACAGTCAAGAAATAACAATTACATAACATGCAGTAAGTAAATAGTTACATGTAATTTAACATTTTTGAATTTTACAAATACATTTACAGTTTGCTAAAATCTTTTCAGTTTAAGTACGTTACGTAATTCAGTCAAAAAATATAGGTCTTATCAATTTTAAAGGTTTATAACACTGCCTTCGTTTTAATATCAACAATCGATGGCTCATTTGAGATCGAAAGTGTGCAATAGAGATTATACAAAACTCACTTGGATTTTATCTTCTTACGATACTAACAAATGGCGAAACTGACCTTAAAAATAATACAAAATAGGTACTTATCAAAAACCAGACATTGTACCTACATAATGAATACTCAGATATGGTAAAAATTAACGATTCATAATTAATTTTGTCACAAATGCTTCTTTAAAGTCTAGCACAGACTAAACACCCTTTTAGTACTCAAATGTCGTCGAAGTTGGCACCACCTCCAGTACCATTTGAAGAAAAACTGTAATTTTATCTGAAAAGAAAGAACATCATTAGGTAGTGTTAGTTTTTTCGCTAAGACACAAAAAAAAGCAAATTTTTTTGACCTAAAATTTTTTATCTAACCCAAAACAATTAACGGTAGGTACAACATACCCATGAATGGTAAAGAGTAGCCCCACTTGACAAAGGGTAGATAGACCAGCATCCCAGCACAAATGAACGCCGCAGCGTACAAATACTCCCATTGCGGCTGGTCCACGATAGGGGCCACCACCAGGTAAGTCGATACGATCAGAACTATGTACGGGATTATTATTGGCACCTGGAAAAAAGCAACAAGGAATCAGGAAATTATAAAAATAGCTGGATCAGTCTGATAAGTTCGGATTCAAAGAATTAATAATAGCTAACTTAATTTGTTTGAATAATCTTCACAGAAGATTATAAGATTTGTTTGGATTATGAGCAAGTTAATTCAATCTTAGTATTCGTAATTCTAAGCCATCTGATACTTAGATTAGTGTATTATGTAATTCTGCTGGAATTTCTGGTGCTTTCCAAATTCACTAGACTACTACTAAATATTTTCTTAATAAGAAAAGAAATAACAGAAATAATAAAGGTTAACAACGACGGCATTTCTCGTTGCCCAAGAATATTCAGTAGAACAAATATAAGTCAGAAGAACGTAAGTATTCCATACAGTCATTTTGCAAGCCTGTCGACCCTACGTTTTCTCTCGATGTTTTCTTTCACTGTTTGAGAGCATGTCTTCGTACTTACCTTATAGGGCCGAGGTGCATGGGGCTTCGTGTATCTCATGACGATCAAAGCTAGCATCGCGCCGCCGTAGAATATCCACGCCGTGAAGGAAAAGAAGTCGATCAGAGAGTCTATCGTCCCGTACAGTACCATCGCGACAGCAATCAGAGACTGAAACGTAAATATACATCTATAAGCATTCCAGTAGTCTTCCTGAAACGCATTTAGGTAAACATAGTCCTAGATCTCTATGGACTTGCTCTATACGTTTTACGTTGTAAAAAGTCATCACCCATTGGTAAGATATGGAAATGCTTCAGTGTGCGCAGGTGTTAATGGAACCAGCACCACAAGCATGGATGTATCGTTATATAAAATTTGACATAAATTCTTGATAAAATGGGGCTTTATCGAAAGGCTAGGCCGATAAATTAGAAGAGTTTTACCGAATTTATCGACAAGCTGTCAACAAGGAAAACACTCGATTAAATATGTCGAGGCTAGTCCTGTGCCAGCGGGTGTAAATAAAATCAGTTTATGATACGACAAGTTTGTCGACCGAAGTTCCATGATCGCAACTCTGCTTTGGTATGACAATTCAAATACGACACGATATCTGATCCGTCGAATGGTCATAAAATTGAATCTGAATTTATGGTTTGGACATTATGACGTCACATGTTTTCAGCAAGGAATTTGATAATGACATACAGCATAACCCTTCGTCTGACTAAAGAGTCAAGTGGCACGTCCAAACGTTATTGCATTTGGCACATGCTCGCATTTTGGTTGGTGATGATAGTTGGGAGCTTGATGGGACAAATTGACCACAGATAACAGAACACTATACCCACATATTGGCACAGAAGTAGGTAATAGTGGTTGCATATTATAACTATTTAAAAAATATTTAATATCTTTACAGCTATTTAAATTTCAAAAGGTTACCTATACGGTGGTCACATTATACACATCAATATTAAAACACCACTGGTATGGTTACTGAAAGCGTTCAGCTTTTGGTATATTACTTACATGGAATATCAGTCCAGGGGCGGGAGTAAAGCGGCGAACGTGAACATAAGACAGAATGTCCAGTAAGTGGCCCTCGCGTGATGCTGCGAAACACAACCTGAGGAGCCAAAACGTTGGCATTTAACTCATGTTCTACTTGGAAACACAGGCCTAAATTATGAAGACGAGGCTGTTCTTATTGTGCACAGTTCGTTTCAGACAGTAGATAAAGTTGTTAGTTAACTATTACAATGTAATCGTAAATCTATTTGACATCAGAAACTGGTGGCCAATACTGAATCACTCCTGGGGAACGTCTAATTTTGCAGGAACACTCGAGCAAAGTCACTTTTAGACACTAAAGTATCTGTCATATAGAACGGCAGCAACTAAAAGCTTTCCATTTGAATATGAAAACGCGCCCTTGGTTCTTTCATTGTTGATTTTAATGATAAGACACACAAAAAAACAACAAGTGTTACAACTGACGATCTACTTCCTTAGTTGAATTTGGAGCAATACCTTCCCGCTACAAAGAGCGTCCCATTAGCCGAGCCGAAGGTAGAGATAGTAACAGCTAGCGGCATCAGCCACGCCAGCGGACCCAGTAGTCGGTTCCCGAAGGTGACAGCCACAGCCTCGCTGTCGGCCATCTCGCTGACAGACATCACCGCCAGGTACGAAACATTCACCAGAGCGTAGCAAAGTGTGACCAGGGGGATCCCGATAACTATACTTAGTGGCAGGTTCCTGAAATATCAAAAGAAACTACACCCTCAAGGCTACTAACTTCTAAAACGGATCACAAATACGCTAACCCGTCAATTAAAATCGAAACTCGCGCCTTGGGAGTTCCGCAATAACCTTTACGCAGTACTTTGAGATATTTTTTGCCACTTTCTTCTACAAACTTTACTAAGTATACCATTTTAGTGTAAGAAAGTGTCAAGTTTCATAATTTTTAATTTATGCGTTTTTTAAATTCCAAATTTGAACCCCCAACACCCATACTACGATAACACAAGACTAGATATACAATGGCTTATCCCACTACGAAAATCAAATCCATGTCTCTTGCGTCAACCGCGCCATAACATCTTTGTACTCTATATAAGTTCATTCGCGTGTATGAATGAATCACATTGTATAACGAGTCGCTTCTTTATATTATGTAATCCAATTAAAAATACCTCTGTCAAGTTTGTAAATTTAATTTTCAAATAATCTAGATTTGTAAAGGTGACTGTGGTGGCATCATTACTAATCCTGCTTCGTGTTCAAATTGATGTAACAAGTAGAATTGCGTTGAATTCGCACACTCCGTGGCACGTGGCCAAGAATTCGCTATTCAGACTTTGCCATCACAGACACTTCATTTTTCTTCTAAACTCAAATGGGCGTAATTAAATAAGGGAAGTGTCTCTCGGTCCATTTAATCATTAGAAGCGTTAGACGTAAATGGAAGCGCTCAGAAATTATTTTACTAAACATAAAATAATAATATGTCTCTACCAATAGAAAATTAAAATATTTGAAGGATATGTACACATAATTATTTAACAATCAGATGATTAATTTGATCCTGTTTTTAAAACTGTTAGTTATGTCAATGAGTTTGTTGTGGATTGAAGAATAGGAACTTTAGTTTATTCAAAAATATCTATGTTATCTTTACACACTGCATAGTCTAGCTTTCAAACGGGTAAAAGATGGGTTCACAAGGGAGACATTCACGCGGAATAAGTCGTGCATTTCATCCAGTTATAAAATAAAAAGATAAAGATCAGGAAAAAAAACAGATAGGGCCTATACGAGTGTTAATACGATAGATATGTTCAAAAGTGAAATAGAGATGCCCACTTACCTGGATGGATTCTTAATTTCCTCAGTCACATAGTTAAGGTTATTCCAACCGTCATAGGCCCAAAGACCCGTGTAGAACGCAGTGGCTATGTTGCCCAGCGTCGCTGTACTTGAGGCGAAGTTAGGCTCCTGTAAATGTCGCGTATTACCTGCACCATACGGACACATATCCCGTCAGTTGCTATATTTACATCCCATTATGAATATGAGCTTTCATGACGTGATCTTTAGATCTGAATTAGAATGAATTCACTGCTTTAAAATGTTCTCAGATAAAAATATTAAGTTGGCAAGTACAAAGTGTAGGTAACCCCTGATGCATGATATGAAAAAAAATACCTTACTGTAAAAGATTACTTTCGTACTATTCGATGATTGTGGTAGGCTAGAGTGAAGATGTCATGGAAAGATATAATGAAGTAAAAAAAGTGTTGTTTTCTCGACGTTCATTACCTTGTATAAGTTTGTATGCTCCTCCACACACGATGATGGCAATTGCCACCAGTTTAGCTGCCGTGAATATATTCTGCACGTTAGTTGCCAGATTCACACTATAGCAGTTCACCGCCAATATCATTACTAAAACAAACGAAAAAAAATATCCATAAATACTACTGTATATACCCATTTAAAGATCTCAATAAAATTTTCAGTCGGTAACTAGTAGCTAGTGAAATGAGAAAGGATCGAGTGAACAAATCCCTATCGAATGAAATATATTTTAGTTCAAAAATAATAGGAAAAAAACCCTTTTATTGATATTATAAAAGAATCTTTGTCACTGGTTGCAGAGACCTGAAATTTTTAGTCATGGAGCACATGGACATACCTACTACCTAAAAATTCAACCTCAAGAGGTGCAGCGATGAAAATACCTTCACGCGGGCGAAGTCCTTTGGTTTACCTGAATTTTGCTACATGGGTTACGCAAATCTAAATTCAACACAACAAACCAAAGACGTAGATAATTTAGTTATACCTACCAAATCTACAAAAGAACCTACCTATTGATACCTATTAACCTTCAAAGCTCCAATATTTTAAATCCGCGACGAAATACACTCAAGAAACTGCCCACAAAGCTTTTCAACGGATTAAGCGCGGCAGCTGTCGTTAGCTACTTATAATAAACAACATTTTTACCACGCTTTGATATTGATAAGACAGATGGGTGAATGGTACACTATATTCAAGGTTTATATAATATGTAAATGTATAATCCTTGAAATTAAAAAAAAATATTCTAGATGATAGTTACATGGTCGGTTATACATTTACCGCCATGTCGTTGTTCAAATTATTTCAATTGAGATGCGACAACAAAATCTTGAAGTAGGCGCCTAATTATACACTTGCTCTGTCGCCGGGCAAGATAAATTGAATGGTTTGATTCAGTGGGCGCTAGTGGGGTTTAGAAATAGTATAATGAATACCAAGACTCTTGAAATGCTCATTAGCTGTGTAAATATTTGAACAGAATACAAAACAATCCGTTGAAAAGACACTGTGGAAAACTACCGCTACGACGGCAGCACTACGAAGTAATAACAGTGATAAATTAGCCAAGAGCGTGTCGAACCACACAAAGATACGTTTCCGTAGAAATCTATACAAGAAACCTACACGAAAACAAACAGGCGCGATTACTTTTTAGTAATACTGCGATAATTAGGTAGGCCAAAAATAACACAGTTATTTACTAGTTGAAAACCAGGTAGTTATAATAACTTGAAAAAAGTATACTTTACTAGAGTAGTCAAGTATACTAGTATTATTTTTATTAAAAAATATACTGTGTACCTTCATTCAGCACGTTTTCAGCTCCTATAAAAACGAGCTGAATGAAGTGTGAGCATGAGTGTGTTAGATCTGCGAGTAAAACTGATCTAAGCCAGAAAACTTGATAAGGGGTTCCTTGTCAGACTTCGAAACCTTAAAACAAACAACCACTCGGAGAAATATGACTCAGACTCACTGGCACAGACCAAAAGATGTTTTATGTTCTGTTTTATTACTACTAGGCTGCAATAGTTAGAAAATGTACTGAATCTTCAGGTGCCTAATTACCATGAGAAACGGAATAATTAAGGAGAGTAAAGAGGATATTGACTTACCAATAGATATGACCGCCACAAGTTTGACCAGCGAGTGAGGCGGCTCGCACTCCGACACGAACGGTTCCACCGCATATTTCGCGAAGCTCAAACAGATTATGGCCATTTGTGACGGTTTCAGTACCAATGTAGAGACCTGAAAGAATCATTTTCAGTTATTTTTATCAAGTACTAGTTGACCCGTGCCCAGTTCGTTGGGCGGTAAATGCCGTATTATATCTTTACCCATTCGTCCAATTTATATGCAGTAGATCGGAGAAGTCTTTTGTTTTAAACACTTGAGACGATAAATTTACTTATTTTGATAAGTATTCATAATTATTGATAATATGACTATCAAACATGACCTAACGATTTAAATTATTTTTTTAATATAAAACTACTTTTTGTGACTTAAATATAAAAGTTAGATATATGCTGTCGTTAGCCTTTTTGTAGGCATTATCAAGCACTACAACTTTTGTCTAGAACTCAATCATATATCTCTCATCGTTATGGCAGCGTTCGTAAGAAACGTTTTCGCTCAACCGTTTTTTCTCCGACTTACTTTGCAAATTCGAGTGCCACGAAAAATTATTTTCATTTTTCGGGTTTACATATTATAGCCTATGTCACTCACAAATATACCTACGTGGCTTTCTATTGGTAAAAGAATTTGAAAATCGGTTCAGTAGATCCAGAGATTACCTCCTACAACCTCACAAACTTTAGGTTAAACAAGTCGGTACGTTGTCCATACAAACGCTGTAAGTGTTTAATGTCTACTATTTATTAACGTGCGTCCGAAGTTAAGTTTGATACTGAATTATCTTGCCGTTATCTAGGTACGTTACCCTATATTCTACAGTAAAATCAGATTACCTTGAAAGTTACAAGCGTCGAAAGATTTAGTACTAAATCTTGTAACGCTAAATATATAAAATATATATAATAAATAGTAGACATTAAACACTTACAGCATTTGTATGGACAACGTACCGACTTGTTTAACCTTAAGTATAGATACTAGATAGTATAGATGCTGCTACGTCAAAGAAAATATAGACGGATTATGTAAAATATTTGTGAGACTGAGATGACGGATAATAGGAGAGAAAGAATGAAGAGAACATGTGCCTAAGGGTAGGAACATGATAATATAGGTATGAATAAAGATAATGGTAAAATATTGAACTCTGAAGATATAACAACATTTTTATATGTTCTTGGTTTGCCTGTCCTTTTTCAAAAATGTTACTGGGTAGGTAGTAGAACTATGATAAGTTGGTAGGTAACTAGTGTACCCTATCATAACTAGGTAGGTCAGGTACCTAGTTCAGATAAATCATATTGTTAACAAATGTAACTACTTAGAATCTCAAGTATCACCTCATGAATGGCCTATTTGTGGTTAGTCTTATACACCAAAATAGCATTCTCACAGTACCGAGTAGTAACCCACTTAGGGTTGCCTTGAAGCACGTAGGTAGCTACACTCACCAACAATTTATATCACAAAACAAAGCTCGTTTCGTGTGTGGTTTGTGTACTTAATATGTTACGAGACAAGCGGATGGCCTATGATACTTTACCCATGAAAATAAGAATGCGGGCGGTCCTCCGAACGCGTCCATAAAGTAGGCGTACTCAGCCCCCGAAGACGTGTTCATCGTTCCCAGCTCCGCGTATGCGAGCGCTCCTATCCAACAAACCATTGATTAGAAATTAAAAATCGTTTCTAAATAAAACCAGTTTCTTTTTGATACAACATAGTACTTTTTGTTGTTCGCGACAGACATCAACAAAGCTCTTTAGATATTCTGAAACAAAAGCACTAAATTACACGCGTTCAGTTCATTATCCTCATAGCGTGAACAGGCAACAATGTGGGACACTTTATAAAATAGAATTCAATAGCTAAGTTATTGATTTTACTAGGCAATTGAATGACGCTTGCGCGACAGACCGAACTATGGACATGCCTGAACAATTGGCTATTCAAATTATTTTCAATTCAATTATATTGTGCAAACTATGCGATCATATGCTGGAATATTCGGTTGAAGTATCTCTCAAACTTACCAAGCAACGAGAGCAGGCCACATGCCATCCAAATGATGAAACTTATGCCCACTGAGCCTGTGCGCTCCAACAGCCCAGAGGGCGAGACGAATATTCCAGATCCTGCAATTCATTATTTATTTGATTTATTTTATACAACATGTAAATGGTCCACCTATTGTTAAGTGGTAACCATAAACCTAATACAAAGCATTGACTCGTAGGTTCGGTTCATTAGAAAAGTGCCATACGACGCGAACCTATGCAGGTGTAAAGACTTAGCCTCAGGTTGGTAGACGCATGGCCTGTAAACCCTTCAAACTGAAACATAGCGACGCTACTGAAGGCAGTGGCAGAAATAAGTACCTACCTATGTAGCTTATAATAATTAAATACTACTAATTATGCTGGCTGGCGATGATTTGTTGTAACAGTTAGTGTTTTGACTAACTGTAAGTTTTTTGGTCATACGTACATATGGAGATATGCAATCAGCCAGTATAGGTATCTTTTTTAAATAAAAAAAAAAAATAATGCCGGACGATCCACACAGCATCATCTAGCCCCAAGCTAAGCAGAGCTTGTGTTATGGGTACTAGATGACTGATATACTTAATACAATATTATATTAAGTACATACATAGATATTTTTTATTATACATAGAAAATACCCAGAACACCCGGAATAAATATTTGCAGATCGTACAAACATTTATCCCAAGGCGGGAATCGAACCCGCAACTTCTGCGTCGCAGGCGGACATTCGCCCGCCGCGCCACATCGGTCGTCAAATCGGTTTTTACGTCATTGCGGAGGTAATGACGTAAAAAAGATACCTATACCTACTGGCTGACTGATACTAATTTAAACAATCATGTGATAAATTTACGCAGCATATGTGATGATTACAGTAATATTTTCTTGGAAGTTACTCTGCTAATTTGTACATTAGGTTTGATCATGTACGAAACATAAAATTTGTCACAATAATTATTTACCCTAAGATTTGGGAGATGATTAGATGAGGTACACCGAGCAAATGTTAATAGATGTGGACACGACGCAAAGTGGACGGAGTGATGTTTATTGTAGTTGAAGGGATATCTATTATATCTATCTAGGTAGGTATACATGATTGTGAAGTCTAAGAGATTGTGTTTGCCGCGATCTTTGCAACGTCGTCGGCCCAGTTTTATTTCCCAGTGGTAATCGTCTACGAGCTACATGGCTTGCCCATTGCCACTTTAACTGGCTGATTCTGAGAGCAATGTCGGTTCTTCTATGGATTTCTTAATTTCTGATTCTAGGTAGTGAAACTCCTAGCATACGAGTAGCTCTCTCCAAAGCCCGTTGTGCGACTTTGAGTTTGAGTATGAGGCCAATACTTAGCGACCACCACTCCCATACATCATCGCTGAACCGTAGTGCACTTGGTTCTAGTTGTACGCATTTAGATAAAGAAATATATAAGATGATAAAGGAACCTGACACGTGTCCAGGAAGATGATATTTAGAACAATAACTGCTACTGATTTGTAAAGTAACACAAACATCTATAAATTCTGAACAACGATAGTTATATATACTACGCCCTTCATTTTAATTGATTTTGGCAAGAGAAGGTACCACTATAATGAAATACAAATGATGCGACTACATATCAAACTATTAGTAGGAATCTAATAAATTATACCAGACATCCATTTGTTTGTATTGACTATTTTCGAGTTGTTCAGAATCGTAGTGTTTCATAAAATGTACACAACAAGTACCTATCGTAGAGTCAAGGCATATTTCCGTAAGATATTTATCGGTCGTAGACTTTTCTTCGACTACTGGAGTATAGCTTCCTAAAGTTTTCTAGGCTTCTTGGTTACGGTAATACAGATGCTGTCACATTTTAATTATAATCTTGGAAGTAGGAGCCTCGCATGGATATAACTCAGCAATTACAGGCTGAGTTACTGACGGATTCTCTAGTCTAGGAGTCTAGTTTCGTTTATTTCAGAACTCGTGTGATGAAAAAAGTCCGGCCAAATGCGAGTTGGACTCGTGCACGAAGGGTTCCGTACTAGGTTAGGGGTATCTATGGTAAAAACGGCAAAAAAATCAAGCATGTTGTATGAGAGCCCCCTTAAATATTTATTTTATTCTGTTTTTTAGTATTTGTAGGCAACAGAAATACATCGTCTGTTAAAATTTCAACTCTCTAACTATCACGGTTCATAAGATACAACCTGGTGACAGACGGACAGACAGACAGACAGTAGAGCCTTAGTAATAGGGTCCCGCTTTACCCTTTGGGTACGGAACCCTAAAAAAACACTAGTAGTAGCTTGATATCAAGGTAACAATTTTTAAACTGAGGAACTTTTAGAATGTAGTAATGAAACTTACCGATCATGGTACCGACGATTAGAGCCACCCCACTGAAGAGTCCCACCCGTCTCTTGAGGTGAACAGGGTCGTTCGAAGCTGCGCCCGACCCCTCCAACTGCGAAAGTACACTTGACTTTGAACGGTTTGTACTACCTATATACTTCACATTTTAATTTTGAATCCCTTCCAAAACATCTTAAAGCCATGTCTTGATCCTGCTGGAAATCGAGGAACGCCTTTATTTGTTGCCGGGAAATATTAAACACAAGTCTAGTCTTTTATATTTCACACTGTTATGATCCAACGAATAAATAAATATTGGTTATCATATCATCTAGCCCAAAAATACGCATAACTATAAGTTTTTTTTTGTAACACACTTCGGCACAAAACTAACATCCATGTTTCATAACATTCATATTTGTTCTGGGTAGGGTATACCGATCTTACCCCATCAAATCTGTAGATGGGGGAATACTGGCAACTGAACAGTGATGTTAGTTATAAAGGTGGTTTTAAAATTAGAGGAATAGTAGAGTAGAAGTTTAAAGCATAATAATTATGGTAAACAACATGTATGATAAAAAAACAAATAAAACAGTATTTAGCACCGGTGGTCTAGTGGAAGTAACCCCGCTTTCTGTTCCTAAGGTCGTTAGTTCGAATCCAGTCGTGCACCTATGGATTTATTTTATCGAAAAATTATGTGCACAATGCCAGTGCGCTCAAACGGTGAAGGAAAACATCTTGAGGAAACCAGTTAGTATCCTAATAGCGGCGATGGGCTTGCAACCTGTCATATATAAAAAAATAAATGAATAAATAATGCTGGACAATCCACGCAACATCATCTAGCCCCAAGCTAAGCAGAGCTTGTGTTGTGTATGGAATACCAACTACTGCAAAAATGTGGGTTTGTACTAAATGTAATATCTGGACATACCTCTGACTACCTCCCTTGGGTATCTTCGAAGAATCACGAGTGAATCACTTTATATAAAGAAATCTGAAGGGATATCTACTATGCCTGGGGATTAAAATCGTGATGCTATTTATTTGAAAAAAAAAAAATAGAATAGACGATTGAGAAATATAGAATATACTGTCTATTCTGTCACTTCAATCTCTTTATGTTCATAAAATTTGTAAACGTATAAATGCAACTCCTACAGCACATGCTCTTTCTGGTGAGCGCTCAATTAACTAGCTATATATATACATATATTTTATATATTTCGTATTCTCTGTTAGTTAAACAAAATAACCGGTGGCTTCTATTTCCCTTCAAAATTAAATTTCTCATAAAAAGTCGATTTCATTTCTATAATAGAAATGTTCAATGTTTGCAATGAGATTTTCTTGTAGATAGACTGGGAATGTCAATTATGTCTTTGAGTACACACAGAATAGAACTAGACTTGGTAGTTACAAAGTCTAGTGCCTGTTCTGTGGATAAAGTGGTTCACGAGTATTTGAAGTGCTCCTAAGTAAGTTCACTGCGTCATTCAAAGTCATGAGTTGGAAAAGTCTTGTAAACTCTTTGTTGTATTATAATTTATCAACTAAGATTTTTATAACATGCTCAATGGTTATCGGTGATTGCGATATAACCACAGTTGCCTTTAATAAGGGATGAGTTCAACCGCCGAGATAAGTTTTAGTCAGTAATACAATTTACTTACTGTACAAAGTTAAAGTACCTAACAATATTAAAGGTTACCTATGCAATTAAAAAGGCATGTTACCATTGCCATCTTATTTAGCTCACCGTTGCGTCTCAGTCACGTAAGCATCGAAATAGTGTACCAAATCTATAGTTGAAAGTGTAGGTACCTTGTCTCCTGGGTTGGCGTTCCCATCGGTGAGCGCTCCCGCTGCGCTGTCTTCGGCGTCGCTGCCGGCGGAGCTCCCGCGCCATACCAATCCGCCTTCGCGTGCGCTCCCTGCAACAATATTACTCTATAAACGCGGTTCAAGCTCTCTTGCCTATCAAGAGCTTGGTTGCTGGTCTTATCAGTAATCTTACAATGGGGAATAGATCTCACAGCACAAGGAATCCTTGTGTAAGGCCTAGGTCTCAGATATATTTTTAAGATTCAACAAGTAGTTTACTTAGTTACTCCATAGGTAGGTATGATTGTTATTAAATTTACATGCACTTTTAATACTCAAATATACCTAACTCAATATAATATTTCAGTACATTAGAATAGGTACTTGTTAAATTAGTTTTAGCTTTTGCATGTTTGTAATAACTGTTTAATATTGTATGAATAACTAATAAATTTTGAATTGCTTGTAATAACTACTGAAGGATATCTACTGTAAACAATTCATACATATTAGGGGTAACGCCACCGGTGATGGTTTGTGTGTGACTATGGAAAATCTTCTCAAATTTAGGAGAGGTCTATTTCCAACAGAATAATAATTTATTTTAATTGTGTAAGTACTACTGCATTTTCGTAACAAGTACTATTGATTTATCAGAATAGTGTTTTAGGAAATAATCCTATCCTTTGACTAGTTCTACGAGTGCTACGCCGCCGCCGCGCCGTGCTGCTACGCGTAGACATCATGGCATAATGTGGTAATGTAAGATTCATAATTGTAGTGAGCGTCTCTTTTCTTTTAGCACCTACAATACAAAGCTAGCCTACTTGCAGAATTTGTTCTATTTATCCTTGGCAGGAGAATTATTCTATCCTTTAATACATTTACGAGCAAGTGCTACGCTGCCCTGCCTTACACAGAAAGCATCACGAGATAGGTGTCTCCTGTAGTACATTTTATTAGATTAGTTTATTAAAAACCGGTATAGTAGTACGAAAATAACTAAATTAGTGGTGTTAGGATTATGCACCAATGAAATTTATTATAAGGGATCATCATTATCATCATCAACAGTCTGTAGAATTCCACTGCTGGATATAGGCCTACCCCATACTTTTCCAGGGAGGACGTTTTTAAGCCTTTTCCATCTAGTGTCTTCCCACGTACCTAACAATATCGTCAGTTTATCAGGTAGGAGGTCGTCTTACCCTTCATTTTCCAGTTCGTGGTCACTATTCGAGAATCTATTTGGCCTGCTCATTGCCACGTCAACTTGCTGATTCTGAGAGCTATGACAACATTAGGGATTATTAAGGCTTATTGCGATTTCATTTCCAAATGTTTTAATTCCACATAATATTTAATAAATTAGCCGTGATAAAGTTCACGATTTGGTCGGTGGTTGTTTTATGACAAATAAACTAATTAATCTGAAAAAATGGTAAGATCTATCTATACGGACTGAAGTATAATCGCTAATCAGTATTCTTTATGTAAACTTGTTGAAGTAGGCAGCCTAGATTGTTAGGTATATTGACGAATCATCATTTGCCTTATTCTGTTTCGTTTGCAGATACTGACCTAGTTCTATTACCTACTTGAAAGTAAGAGTAGTTAAGTTGTGTCAGCAAATAAAATATTTTGCTACTTCGCTCAAACTTGATTGAATCGGTTGCTCTAAAACGTATAGTAAGTAAGTAAACACACTTCATAATTTACAAAACGGTATGAGTCATCTTACATCTTAGTGCAGGAGGATCTTTTTCTAAGAGAACCAGATAATTGTTAGGTTAGGATAACTTTTTTTGCATTCGTTACTATTTGCTTTAATTATGACACAGATATCGAACAAACCAACATTCATCACTCAAATTCTCACTTTTTGCACATATAATTTACTCGAAATGTATATAAAACAGTCATATTATAGTACCCCAAAAGTTCTGACTCCGATTTACTTCCTTAAAGATTAAAGGTGAGCGGGTTAGCACTATAAATTTAATTCATTTATTGTTTCAAACACAAAGAATAAAACAAATAAATTATTTACTAAAATTAATTAATTTATTGTGTGGTCAAAAATGAGCGCACTACCTTAGCAACCAAGAATATAATTAAACTAAAACTCATGCACTCGGATTTAAAATTAACGAAAAATATTCACACAGTGCCCCTTAGCCCCAAACTAAGTAAAGCTTGTGCTATGGAAACCATAGATAGATGATAGAACATACTTTTTTTGTTATTAAATATTTAGAATACATATAACACTCAGACAGAACAAACATCTAAGTTAATTACACAAATTCTGGCATTATTAAAAAAAAAAAAAAAAAGAACCTACCACCTACAGCTCAGAAGGCAGGGCTACACCAACTGAGCTGAGACGGCTGTCAACGGATTAGCTCCAACAATTTCCAATTTCTTTTCAAATGTAAAGATATTAAATTTCTGTGTATACTCATTATTGCTTACTAACAGTTTTTTTTTTTTAATTTAAATATTACTACCGATATCTGGAAATTTGTACGTTTTCAGCATAGATGTTTTGCATGTGCTTTATGTAATGTACTAGCTGACCCCGCGAAGTTCGTTCAGCATTATTTTTATTACCTACTTATTATCCTGTTCCGAACGATGGTAAATCCAAAAACACAAAAATCATAAAAATGTATGGTGTAACTAACACGATTTTTTTATATACCTACATAGATTCATTCTCAGTAAACCTAGCAGTAAGTTTTCTTAAAATAAAATAAAAAATAATTACTTTTAGCGATAGTAGCATCCATAACTCTTGAATATCTCCCCGAGACTCCAGCAGAAATATTTGAATAATTAACATTAATAACAATCACTTGTTCACTTCGCAAACACTCAAAATCACTATGTAGCTTTGCACATTTTCACTCAAACCGCTAAACGTCTACTCTCGATGAAATTCAACACGTTAATACCATTAATCGTGTCCAACTCTGCATTTACCTACACAGCTAGTTATTTATTCTGTGGGATAGGTATAATCACGTGTACTAAGGTACATAGTGATGAAATAATGAATGTATGGACATAGATTTTTACAAAGCCTGAGCTCGACACACCCATGTCACGTCACCGAAAAAAGTCCACTGTTCGTGAAATTCACGAATTTAGATACTGGTATCGTTAAAACATCTTAGCTTTTTAAAATATCCGAATCGTGGGCGTCACACACAATGTCTAATAATTTTTATAAATTGGCATATACCTAAGTAGGTAGGTACATCGTTTGTTTTGCAGACGCAACGATTTCATATTAATTTCAGACGAATTTGTTAATCTGGGTGGTCTTTATAAAATGACCTTGTTGACTACGTTTTTGAAATGTAAACGAAATTAATTACATTTATTCGACGTGCTATACCTACTACACAGACAGAAATAAAAAATATTCGTTGAAATTTTACACAGCGCGCCCAATCTTAGCAAAGTTTGCACCATATAGGAACCAGATATGTAATAAAATACTATTTTGGTATATATGATTTACCCATGTGTAACATAAGCGCTGCCCTACAATCACAATTTACACCTGCTGCACGAAGATTTGCTGAGCGTTTTGCGGCCAACCAAGATCTGGATCGCGGCATCATGAAGCGACCGTTCCAAATGCTCGCCGCTTGCAGTTACTTCGTCCAGTGTCGTTGAATAAGATGTGTAATAATAATAAAGGCAAAAAAATATATAAGTTTTATAGCACAAACACTTGTCCTTGGTGAAAATCTAACCCAGAAAAAAAAACTAAATTCTGATGAGTAAATTCTGACGTTCCTACTAGCTACCTTACAGATCTATCTTCTTCTGAATATTTGCTGAAGGTATTTGCCTACTATACCTTACTTGTTTAGTAGGTTGCAATAAAAAATAAACTTGGGTTATTTGTTATTTCACTTTCCTCGTGTAAAAAAGTGTCGGATACCGTACCGTATTTTCTTAAATATAATATATTTCTTAAAAATCACTTTAAATTGTCGACAATACACTTTCGTAAACACTAAAATAAAAATATCACCGATTCTCCGCACGAACGGTGTCACGGTAAATCGATTCAAGGACAGAAACGGGTGAGGGTGTGATTATAATAATACACGAAAATCGATAGCTGCAGACTAAAACTAGCAATTTATAAATCAAGTCCCAGCAGCTACATTTCTTGTTAATTTAATAATTTCGCTAGTTTTCTGAAAGCACTTCTTTCTTTTATCTTTATTTTAACTGTTTATAAAGCTATTAAAAAAATAGCTATTGAGTATTAGTTATTATTTAGTACCAACACACCTTTTTATTTTCTGTCGCCAAGCAGTGTTTTTGTATTTTGGATGTGAATGAAATTACAGACAAACACACTTTAATGAGTAACTAAATTTATTGTCTCAATATGAAAGCTATAAACCTTCAAGTTTCTGTCTCTAAAACATTATCAACTCTTATATGATAATAGCATCAATTTTAGACTTTAAGACTTTCTAGACCTTCCAGTAACGTCACCATAATCATTCTGAAATCTCGAATGTTTATAAGAGCCTTTGTGATACAAGAAAAAGAAAAACCTAATATTTTTTTTTATCCCGAAACGGTATCGTTAAGTTTGCAGGATTAAATGTCCGAAAGTCGAAAATGATGTTACGATTTCGTTATAATATTATGAGGTTCATAAATATATATTCTGATGTAGTTTGTCAGAACAGAACACAAGAGAAAAAATTATTGGAATTATATGACATGATGACATTTGCATTAAAAACATAGGTAATTGAAGGAAAGGTAAAATAAAGAGAGGATGGGGAAGACCACAGATACACCACATGAGCTCAATAAAAAAGTAAAGAGGTCAAGGATATCGCTATGAACCGAAACATCTGGAAAGTATGCATCATATTTTTCATCATTTTGGGAGAGAAAATATTACGGAATCCTAAAAGCGAATCTCGGCCATAATCGTCCACTTTTGTTTCTAAATAAGTAGAGCCGATGTGGACCATTCGAATTTTAGCCCGGTAACGCTAGGTGATTAGTGATTAGGTTTACCTACCTACCAGCATTTTAGTTAAAACTAATTTCAGTTTAAAAAGCAAGCATGTAGGACTGTAGGTACTCGTAACTGTATCGTAAACAATTGAAATATGTATAGGTACCTATGCCAATTTTAATTTAAAGACCAACCATTGCCAGAGTCATTAGTTATCTATATTATGCCACAATGCCAAATTACAGTGTACTTTGGAAATGTGCTTTTCTAGGTTGTATGCAATAACTAATGTTTCATGAGGAAGTGTTCATATAGAAAATGTTGACAAGAAATGTTTGGCAGGTAAATTACAAAAAACGGCTTTAATCAGTATATCCAGTGGCGGCCTTAGGGGGTGGCGAACAGGGTAATCGCCCGGGGCCTCGCTCTTGCAGGGACCTCGCTCAACAACCCAAGAAAATTTTAAAAAAATATAGAGTTTTCTACAATATTTTCTTCATTTATAAGTAACTTTTAATTTTGATCACATATTTTTTGACGAAGAACAAAGGGCCTAGCAAAAACCTGCCGCCGCCGCTCGGAGCCTCGCAATATGGGTAAGGCCGCCGCTGAGTATATCAATCATCAAGTAGGTACCCATAACACAAGCTCTGCTTAGCTTGGGGCTAGATGATACTGTTTGGATTGTCCAGCATTATTAAAAAAAAAACCCAAGCACGATTTTCAATTCTGACAACACAGATTTCTTAGTACCAAGTGCCAAGTACCAAGTGCTTGAGATTCTTCTAGGTAATCAGAAGTACGTACAGATTATATTAGATACAGTCAGCTGCACTGGTTTGTATACAATTCGTTACTCTCAAAATAGTGTCACAATGTAACAGTTAACATTTTCAGGGCAAAAATGCAAAAAATAAGTTAACTCACCAACTGATTACATGGTATTTGAGTTTCTACGGTCTAAAAGTTTATAGTAATGTCGTGATAGCATTTTAAAAGTTAATAATTGTATACATTCTAGTGCAGCTGACTGTACATACCCAAAAGAATACTAAAATGGTTTCCTCACGATGTTTTCCTTCACCGTTAGAAATAATTTAAATAAATTGAACTTGAACTTTTGTTGCAACATCGTCTAAAGCCAATACATTCAATGTGCGACATGTAGGTAGGTACGTACCCGTTATGTTCTTTGTTGCCCATGAACTTGATTACATATAACTGACATGAACACGCATTTCTTTGGACTTAACTCTATTTTCTCTTGCCTAACAGGATTAAACAACACGGCTGAATGAAGCCGACGACGACGGTTCAAAGTGTCTTTACTAGATATAGCTTATTTTTGAATAAATTTTCCTTTTATGTTTTTAGATCAGAACCTTTAACTTTGTTTTATCAATGTCAAACTACATTTTTAACAAATTCACTGAAGCATTCAATCCGTAATATGTTCCGTATCTAGACTTTTTACTTATTTATTTTATACTAGCGAATCGGACGCGACGTGGTCCGCGTGAAGTTATTTTCATACAAACTTACCCGTTTAGGAGTTGAATTTCGGGAATTCCTAGCAGACGTCTACAAATATACCATCAAGGCGTATGTTCTCTGTCAAGTCTCTATGACCAGTGGTTTTGGCTGTGCGTTGTCTTTATGTCAGTCAGTAAGTAATTCAGTCAAGACAAAGATTCTTATAGATGGTATAGATAACCATGATGTAGTGAAATAAAATGTGACTCAAGTTTATCTTATCCGTTTTAATAGCACGATAAATACTGCTTGCAAAGCAATTGAGCCGCTAAATCATCGATTTGAATGTCCTACATAGATAATATAACTCATTAGCATAATGAAGCTTCTTGTTATGTCAGTACAATTATTAGAACAATCAAACAGTATACTAACTATATATATTAGCAGTAGTATTGTACTGTAGGTATTGTACATTAGGTACATTTATTGTTTGTATATTAAAATCAAAGCCGATTATCTTCGAGTTCTTATAGAATCATAAATTCACGCGGTTATAAAAACGAATGTGACGAAATAAAACAAATATTTACTCTGGCATAAGTACCTATAATAGAATAGGGAACGCGCGCGAATTCACCCGCGTGAACTTATGTTCATACAAACTACGACTCTTGCTGTACCTGTTTTGGGGTTGAATTTCGGAAATTCCTTTCTTAGTCCCGTACGCACCAAGACGAACGTACCTTGAAAATTTCAGGCTGTACGTTGTCTATATACCAGTCAGTCAGTCAGGATAAAGATTCTTATATAGAAATAATAAAATAAAAAATATAGAATTATAAATACAAAGTTATTATAATAAGGCTCATGAAAATCTGAGGTCGAACCCAAAGTAAGTATAGGTATTGTTCTAAGCTATGGTACCTTTTAATAATAAAAAGTAAGTACCAGCACTTAGGTCTTAGTACTTTAGCAAATGCGTTTAACGAGCTTTCGATAGCCGCACTTTGGAAATTACTTATGCGAAACATACAAGTAGAACCTAGTTCTATTATACCTATTCTTAACTGAATTTTAATCCTAATCAAGACATTTCTTTTAAAAAATATTTTTGTTTAACTTCTTTGAAAACTGTTTTAAAATTATTTATCAATACGGGCTAAAGTGTGTGTAGTGCGTTTTAGCCGTCTATGTAGATGTAGGTATTGGGTATCCAATTCTCACTTTGCATCATCGTGTGACACACCGGACACATTATTTGCTCATATACAAAACAATGCATGTCTCAGCTCACGTACACCGACCAGATCGAAGATTCTTTTGATTTTTTCCTCAATATTTCATTGATGACTTAGGTTGATGACACCTAATTCGAATAAGATGGTAAATTTGTGTGCATGTTTGTCAATACCTATTTATTTTATTGCTAGCTGGCCCGCTCGTGACTTCATCAGCGTTGTTCTTTTGAGTTTTTCATACAAACTTCATTCCCCTTTAACACATGCTTTAGGCATGACAGACAACTCAATGTAGCCCATACCAAGTTTTAAGTTGGACATAAGCTAACTAATTCTGTAAATGGCATCGATATTCATTCATTGCGCTTTGTGCGCAATTCTCAAATGGTAAAGAAACCAGTTAGCATTCTCGCAGCGGCGATGGGCTTGCAACCTGACAGGTATGGAATACCAACTCCTGCAAAATGCTAAATGTCATATCTGACAGTTAATCCCCCTTAGACACATTCTTAAAGAACCCTGAGTGTATACTCTGTACTAAATAATCTGAGGGGATACTTACCGTGCCTGTAGATTAAACTCATAAATCTGTTTATTTTTTATCTCAGTTATCAGAAATTTAAATTTACCAACGGTATTCAGAATTAAATCTAAAGTAAATTTTAAGTTACGCTTGTTCAAAGATTAAGAAAAACATAGCTTATTAAAATTTTGTAAATATTTATTGATGAATAATATGGCCGTTCTGTACTTTACTCATTAAAACATCACAAACTCAATCTGCAAATACCTATTCATACATGTAGCCGGGAAAATACAATTTAAAGTATAATTTGTCCAAATATAAATAACAAGTACCGGAAAATACTTCGGTTAACTCTATATCTACCTACTGAAGCTTTGTGTGAGTAACCTTGACTTAAACAACACCTTCAAACAGACACGATGTAATATTATTTCCAAAATCGTAGCGTATGATTCGTAGAATATAGAATATACGATAAAAATAACTTATTGTTTTTGCCTTCGCACTAAAATATTTCAGATGTTTGCATTACTTTACATTTTATTTACCCATACACACTGATAAAGCAGTACACAAATACAATAAAAAGAAAGAATTATGTTAAACAGATGCAAAAAGAATAAATAAATAAACTTACAAAATATCTACATATTGGATGGAATCGGGATTTAGCATGATTTTTGAGATCCCGTTTCTATCCAAAATATCAAACACATTTTAAAAAGTTATGATATATGTA
Organism: Electrophaes corylata; assembly: GCA_947095575.1. NCBI lineage: Eukaryota > Metazoa > Arthropoda > Insecta > Lepidoptera > Geometridae > Electrophaes > Electrophaes corylata. Next base: position 8,387,147 of record OX352703.1, read on the forward strand.
TAACAAAATATCGACCTTTATAAATACTTTAAGGTACGAATGCCGAATAGCTTCTTGAAGGACTCGTCTGGGGAAGTACTACCTCCATGAATATTTCTGCCTCCAAACCGCGCTGCAGCTTTGTTTCGGGAAGTACAGGAGCATGCGACTTAATACCTGTATAACGTTGAAAGACGTGGGGCAGTGCATCAGAGGGCACATTCTTTGTGTACGTGACCTGCTAAGCAAAGGTTTGCTATAGGTAATGGTAACTACTAATCCGAGCCTACTAATAAAAGTATATGATGGTGCAGAGACGCAATCACGAAGAAAACAAATGTTTACACTGCAAGGCTAGGCGAGTTTGTTTAGATTAAACATTTTGTTACAAGTTTGCAAATAGGACATTGTAGCATCTCATAGCTCGGATAATACAGCATTAGTGTACCTAATATTATATAAATGCCTCACATTAAATTATTCCTTCTTGTATAGTTTAGTTCTGGAAGGTGGTTATATACTGGCATTTTGAAACTTGGAAAGTAGGTTACCTACATGAACTCTACAATGTGAATCATGTTATATTGTTTATTTAAATGCATTTGTCTTTTTTAAACTGCAAAAAAAAATTGGAATTGGCGTATTTCTGACGTGACGCTATCGCTTGCACCGAGTTTGATACGCACACAACACATTACAATGACAAATTATCACGCATATATCCCATAGGGGCTTAAGTATCTGCCGTCTGTGGTCTTAGATTTTCTCATGCTCTGGTGGTCTACCATGAAAAACGATAAACGATGTTTCGTGTTGACGTTTTGAGTTATACCTACTGTCCCCACAGTCAGTAGCCGGTCCACAGACGATCTATCTGTTCCTCGCGTGTCCCTGATCCTAACAAACCTCTTTTATTTAATCCACTCTCATAACATTCTTCATGCACGCTCGTCGCTTTATTTATCTACTCTCCACCTGGCCTTTACGTTATAAAAGTTACTAAAATGAAATATTTAGAGCTTATGGCCTAAGCCGTAGGTAAGCTCTAAATATTAAAGTACTCATCTAGAGGTGCTTATGAAAGGAATATGTGAAATTCAAATTCTACGAGTATAGGACTCCATACCAAATCAGGTTTATTGTGTAAGATAAAAAAAACCACGCGATAGAAATCTTGGTTTTGTCTTCACTGTTTGATAACAGGTAAGAAACGCCTGATTAATAGATGCAAACCTGCGTCTGGGAACACGAGCATGGAATCAAAAGCTCCATTCTGCAACTTGTCCGTGTTGGGGTTCCCGGGCGTTTGCACTGAGCTTCGTAGCAACACACCGAGTTTGTCACGCATCTCATCGCACATGCGCACTCACGGTAGGACACCACCACGCGCCGCCGGCGCCGATCACAAGGCCAGTTGACCACACTACTGTTCACTAAGGAGAACTTCTTGTATCAAAGTGGCCCTAGCTATACGATTGTGACACTTTACAATACAGCTACAGATCTGCACTAGTACAAATATCACCAAACCCTAACACTTACGGATGAAACAGCTAGAAAACTTGAAACGATATCACAGCACATATAATTTTATTGCTTACGACCGCGAACTCGATTTTAAAGTATGTCAACGAGTTAAAAATCACGTGAGTTGCAATGTGTTTCTTAGATAATTTTTTACGATGCATAAAAGTTAGTGGTAACGCATGAGATGTGAGCAAAGACCAGTTGCGCAGCGAGGACTGTCTATTCCGGGAGCGAGCGAGCACGTGGGCGCCGCCCGCCCTGACGCCACCCGCCCACCGATCAATGGACACGAGATTCGATATCTAGTCACTATTTCACACAAAATTTAAGTTTACTTAGTAAATTAATAACAAGGACAACCGAAATTAGTAACGTCTCGACTCGAGTAGGTACCTGCAATCTCCAGTTTTGATTATGTTGGGTGAACGGTTACAAATAAATGTAATGCAAATAAATGATTTGATATTTTTTTTTAGTACCTATCTTAATTTTAATAGTATTTAATTATTGCAACATTCGTGGCTACCAAATCTATTTCTTTATTTGAAAAAAAAAACTGATTTTAAACTTTGTAGAACCTGACCGTAGCACTAGCGTAGCAGGGTTGTAGCATAGAGCCTCGTAGCACTTCCAATTTGATTTCTAATTATTTTTGTTCTCATGGCTGTATTCCTAGAAGGGATATTATATCAATACAATAAATTATATCTGTGGTTTTATGCGGTATAGTATGTATATGTATATGTCCGATATGCGGCAGTATTTTTGGCAAAACATTATATCACGAAAACAGGCTATACCTACGAGTAAGTACGTACTACTACGACAGTCCGGTAATTTCACTGTAATCCAAAATCCTGTTTGAATCAACTTTAAACCTTGATACAAGGCAATAAAGATAATGATAAAACAGATAGCGGCAAATGAAATTGAATCAAGTAAAATTTAAAATAGCCAGCAGTAGAGGTACCTACACGTGCCTATTATCATAGGACATTGAAAGTGGAAGATTGGGTGACCTTCTAATAATAAAAATGCGATTTGCGAGTGTGTATCACACAGTTTTCAGAATTTGTTCTCACATATTGTAACGCCTGAACGGATTTAGATGAAACTCCAAGTTTGATTATGTATGTATATAAATAAGTAAATAAATATTGACATACATTCTCACAACGCCTTCTTTGAAGTTCGTGTCATTTTTTCATCCGTGTGGGTAACGGTGAGCTGGACCGCGAGCGGAAATATTATATTTTGAATATTACTAGAAATATTATAAATTTGAAAGTTTGTGAATGAGAAATAAGACATACCTACCTATATATTTGGACAGAACTTTGAACATCCATAGGTACGTGACTTGAAATAACATTTTATTCGGTTTGGTATTGGTACATAGTACATACGTCACGGCGGGTTGATGCTAGTAGTTTGATAAAGTAGGTCAAGTTCACGGTCCAACTGAAAATACTGACAGGTAGGATCATAAACATACAACTGGGGTAGTTTGAGTGTGAACGAAGCTTTTAGGTATTTTTAACAGTATAAAAGTATTTTTTTATTTAAATTGAACATGTTGAAAATAATTTTCTCGATAAAAAAATATTCAAAATGACACTAAATCGATATTTCAAACGCTTGATACTGAGTTTTCTTCTTGAAATCATGTCAAAAGATTATTATTTACTAGGGAAATGTGAATTATAATTTAGTTATTATTCATCTCTATGAAAGAAAACTATCAAAATCTATCCGTTCAGGCGCTGGCTCCGGGCGGCCAGTGCCCGTCGAGACTCGAGACGTCTTTTCTATATTTGTCTCCTGAAAAATCCCCCCGCTTTTTAAATTGGTGCAGTACCTACATATAAATAATATGGGTAATAAAAATCACAGAATAAAATTGAAACCTAAGACACAATATAGCAAATTGTTACTCGAAATATGGTACTGGAATTTTCATAGACACGTAGGCATTCAAAGGCGCTAGTTTGGCATCTCACAACTCGTTCGTGGAATCAATGCTGTTTTAGACACAAATTGCTGTTAAATTAAATGTTTACCAACACGTAAAAATGAATCATAATTTCGTGAGTGGTTCCTCTTACTGTTCTTTGGCAACACACCCAATTACTCGAATCGCAAATCAATTCAGCTTGTTATATTCAGCACTCAAATCTTAATTGGCCGTAGATTTTATTTATGTCGATGTGTAATGTAACAAAGAAGTGTAGTTGTAATAGCGAGTCTATTGTTTTAATATTTTTAGGGTTCCGAACTTTGACAAGAACATCTGTAGGTCTACTCTTGAAAACAATAAACGAAGTTTCTTATTATCGCTTTGAGTTACACTGCGGGGCCTGGGTAATACATTCAACAGTCATGTTATCACCGTCTAACATGACCCGCATGACCTACAGGTGTTCTTGTCAGACTTCAGAACCCTAAAAATATGAACACCTGATGATTCATTTTATTTTAACTTCACTGTCGTACCTACCTAATAAAAGAGGGAATAACTCGGAAAGCCTAGCTCGTGTGTAGTCCACGCTGTATATTTAATTAATAAATAAAATAAACTAGGTAAACTGCAAAACCAGCGTACTATAGTATTTCATGTTCTTTATTGAGCGAGCGAAGCGTCTTAGTTTCGAGATTGGTCAAAAAAACCATTTTGTTCGTCTGTCTGTTTGTTTTCGCCTATACATGTCGCATTTTTCAACAGAGTTTGATGAAATTGGCACACAAATTCCTTGATTTATTTAAATTATTTGGTCGATTCGATTTTTGATTGGAGGGAAAGGGGAAATATGGACAAATTTCAATGAGTGTCGGTTATTGCATGGTTATAATCGCTCGCGAGGTCTACTGTTCTCACAGAACCACTAGCTTAATATGCACGCGAGCTTGCAGAGTAAATTTGAATACTTACAGTAGGTACCTATTCTATTGAAACGAGGTACAACCTATTATGATACGGCTGCTGAATAAATTGAATGTCACATTATAGAATTTTATGAAAGCACTTAGGGAAAGTATAGCGCTTATTTGAAATGGTAATGTAGCTGCAATAATTCACAGTGTCGGTTGGGAAAACACACATATTTTTCGCAAAGAGATAGAGAGAGAGCTGAAAATACATTATGAATAAAAGAATTATCCTATTTTTTTTTAATCTAGCAAAACAATTAAATTAGCTTAGTCCAGCAAGGCTAGTTGATCATATGAGCAACATTATGAAATAACTTGAGACAAAATAAGAACCTATTATATTATAGTCTAGAATTCTAGATGAAACTTCAACCCTCGCTATATTTGCTTAGGGGTTGAAAATCGGAACTTCCTGTCTTAGTTAAAATTTTAAATCGCTACGACCAGTGGTTTAGGTCGTGCGTTGTCTAATATGTCAGTCAATCAGTCAGACAAAGATTCGCATAGATTGTCCGAGCATAACTGAAATTTGATCGACCGGATGTATAGGTACTATAAAGCAATTCTAGTAAAATTGTAATAGGGGTGAAAAAAAGTAACATAAATAAATGAACTAGCTGTCATAAAAAGGTAAATACATACATAATAAATACTGTGTATAATAAAAATTTATACACTAAGTACTTATTACTGTTAAATATGACCTTTTGAGTAGGTAGCTATTTATTTTTATTGATAAATAGCCTACTAAAATAAATTAAAATGAAAACTGTCAACAGGCACGCTATGACATACAGTAGCAACATTTTACGCAAGGTTCTTTTTTATTCAAGTAGGTATAAAGGGCTTAAAATTTTATATAATCATTTATTTAAATGAGTTTTTATTTCAAGGGCTTTAATAACATTCAATACTTTAGAACTAATAATGTAATGTAATAATGTACTTATAGTAATGTAGGGTGAATAACCGTATTATACAAAAACATCGAGACTCTGTGTCGCCTTTACACCCTACGCGCCCTTAATACGACCTTCGCAATTTGACCTTCTACTCTCCCCCTCATTCCAACGGCACCTACGAACTCTTCCCTATACTATGCCACCCCCTCTTCTAACTGTAACCCATATATTACTCTTTCTGTTCGAATAACTTTTAGTAACTACATACTACATACCTAGTACAGCTCTAAGACAAGAGCCGTCCTTTTCTAAACCTAGAAATTGGAGACGAAACAAAGTAGGGGAATTACATCATCCTGCCATTGCACCTAACGGATTCTGTTAGCGGAGCAAGTGGGAGTTGTTTTGAAGGCTTCACGTTGGCTGGCACCTAACTGGTGTTTCACTATTTTATTATTTTGTAAAAGAATCGAACAAAAAAACGGTAGGAACCCAAACCGCAAGTTTCTTACTAGTTTAATTGTTTTCTTCTAGGCCTGAACTGTCGCCTAGATTTACGCAACACACGTTTCAAAATGACCCTTGTGATATAACTGAATGAATGCCTGAATTGAGTTTCAGTTTGTTGACTTTTAGTCAACGTTTTGCAATAAAACCCAACTAATCTGTTAGTTTTGGATACACAGACGGACAGCAGAGATCTGTGTATAATTAGATACGACGGTCAGTTATTCTGAGATTGCGAGCGATGTCATGTGACCTGGCCTACAATAGAGGTTGGGCATTTAATGGGTTTGAGTCCACAATGTAGCCCCTACCTACCTATTGTCATTGACGTGCAAAACAAAATAGAATGAGAGGGGAGTTATCCACCTAACTCCCTATTAAGGCTTTACCGACTATGTAACACATAACCAGTAAAAAATACTGAACTGAACATGATTATAAATTTCCCAGCTAAAATACCAACATAGTACCCACCTAAACCATGTCCGATTCATGTGATATTATTGCTATTTTATTGATTGAACCAATAATTTCCATGAACAAAATAACAAGAGTCCTCTTAGTCTTTAATTGCCAATTAGCGTCGTGATATTGTAGGTAAATGCCCCGTCGCGTCACTCGAAACAACGACTTCATTCATTAATTAACAACTTACAATAAACTGTAGAGAATTGACTAAGGTCATTTTTTTAATTAACTCGGAGACTCAGAGCATCCCGAATGGTCCCGAGAGGAATCAACATCGCACTAATCAATACATTCCACGCATGCGTCACGTTGAGCTGAACCGTTTCGCAAAGCATCAGTGCGCTTTCAAGAACACGTCTGAGTCTCTGAGAGAAAACTGATGTATTTATATCTTATATCATAAGAAAGCGCAAAGTAACTGCTATTGCTAGTGACCTACGATGCAATACTTTGTTATATCAGCATGTTGTATAAAAAACCGGCCAAGTGCGAGTCGGCGCGCGGCAACTCGCGCACGTAGGTTTCCGTAACATTATCTACTTATAATAAAAACTGGAAAAAAATCACGTTTGTTGCATGAGAGCCCCCTTAAATATTTATTTTATTCTGTTAGTATGTTTTGTTATAGCGGCAACAGAAAAGCATCATATGTGAAAATTTCAACTCTCTAACTATCACGATTCATGAGATACAGCCTACTGACAGACGGGCAGACAGACAGCGGAGTCAGTAATAGGGTCCCGTTTTACCCTTTAGGTACGGAACCCTAAAAACTATCTATCTACCTACCCCTATAAGCAAAGCTCGTAGGCGCAGAGGCCAAATTCTCGAAGTTTTTTGGAGCTGAGATGAGATTGAAACAAGAATTTGATTGACAAAATTATGTGTTTCAAGGAATACCAATTAGAGATTGACAACAATCATATTTCAGGAAGGTACGTATTTGTTCTACGAATCCTATGTCTGAGTGATAGATATAATGTTATTACCTATATACCTATACATATAAAATACCAATTTAACATAGAACAGCCAGCCCCAAAACTAACATGTGGTCATCACGCCAATGTGTGTCCTTGGAGAAACAAACACAAACACCCGAAAGCGCAGAAGGCAGGGATAGGTACGTACCAGCTGAGCTGTGACACGAGTCTAAAAATGTCATAGCTCAGAGTAAAATACTTTGCTTCCAGTTCCAGAATGTTACCGCTTAGCAAATTGATATGTCCTTCGCCCTACTGACAATGTCGTTCTCTCATTACGCTAATAAAGATAAGGTCTCTACTCCAATAGCCCATTCTCATAGTAATTGTTGAATTTTATTATAAATGTTTTGCCGTACTACTCTACTAATTTGTATGCCACCAAAACTGCCACGTTTTACTCATAAAATACATACATTCGTTCCTCAACCAACGCGTTTTTCCTGAACACGAAAGTGCCTATAAAACTTACATCATTATTTATTCTTTGGTGAACACAGCCATTTCAGGTTGTATGTGTATCACAAGATCTGCCTACATGCTAAAGTCAAGGTTAAAAGCTACAACAGCGAGCGTAAACAAATCTTCAAGTAGCCCGGTAACGTAGTACCCAGGTACCTACCTACGCCGGAAACGGGCGGAAACCGTCAGATGACTTTACCAGGATTTTAGTCCGACTGAAGAAAAAACATCCCACAGTTAGGTACTCAATAGTAATAAGGTGGTACGTTATGCCTTATCATTCCAAGTGGCTACGCACTGAGCTGATAATACAATATGAATGGATTCAAGATCATTATTAGCGCTTTGTGATTAGCTGCTTATCACACTGCTGTCGGTAAACTTTCATGTTTCAATGTTTCGCTATCGCTAAGTTATCATGAGAACTTGTCAATAAAATGAAGTGGGGTGGTAAATCATAATCAAGCAAGATCAATAAAATGATTAGCGAGAAATTGAAACTGAAACGTTTTTCAGTTTCGCTCTACTTTTCCAATTCTCGCTAGATGGCGCTACAGGTGCATGTATGTGCAGGTTATGTATTTTATTTATACCTATTCTAAGCATAATAACGCTATGGTAGGAGGCTAGGAACAAGTAGAGAGGCCTAAAATACGCCTGGTGGTTCTTTTTTCATCTTATTTTTTGTTAATTTTCTAGGGTACCTACCTACCTAAGTAAACAGCAAAGCTAATGATGGAGGGATGGGTTCAGAAGTATTTCAGAAGATTTTAAATCACCAAACGCTTATGAACTTTCGTTTCTAATAGGTTCCTAATATATAGGTACATCTCTTAATGTCTAGAATTATTTTAAATCAACTGGAATGTTAAGCACACAATATATTAGTCGTATTTGTTTCAAATAAAAAATCTATTGGTAAGTACCTACTTAGGGGTGGTAGGTACTTACCTAGTAAAGTCAGTTCTCTAATAAAATTCTGCCTGGGTGTTATTGTAATCCGTATTTGCAAGAAAAGTATATAAGTAATGTATTATTTGTTAAAAAAAAATCAAAACTTTGATAATGTAGAAATATTCCTACTTGTTAGAAATGGATACCTATCTTCTTTTGTCGCGTACAGTCGACATTAAAAGTAAATTGTGATCGTGACAAGCAACAAGATTGTTTTATGAATTAAAAAAAAATAACTTACTAAGGTACCTAGTAAGCTTTACTAGATTTAAAGTGGGTGGGTTCTTAAGGTGGTGGTATTCGCTAACGAGAGGTTTTCTCCATGTACCCAACTCCTCTTTGATGAGTATAACCCACTATGGTACTTTTAGTGGTCACTGTACTCATGCATTTCTAAGCCGTACCTACCTCTGGAACCTTTGTACCTACGAAACCCTCCCCTGTCGTGGTCCAACACGCTTTTGCCCAAATTGTATTAGACCCTAGTACCTACTTATATTCGGTTACAAGAGTAGGGTCATCCAACAAGATAAAAAAGGGTGACACATACATACTAGACCTACTAAGTAAACAGTGCTTTGCCTCCCTGACCTACCTTCACTATGTTTTATTTTTATTTTAGTAATAGTAACCCGTACCCGTACTACACCACAGAATATATAATAGCCTTAGACGAGTAAACCAGTGGTTTACTATAGCAGCACATATAGCACACCTAGGTAATTGCAACGAACGAATTCTGTAACATTATTACCATGGCCCTATACATAATAAATAATAATACATAAGAGTGTACTAACTACTGACAGATATATTGCGAACTTTAAGATTTTCTTAAAACTTGTAGAACCTAGGTATGGCAGTGTTAGCTATGTAGGTATTGGTCACTCACCGTTACATGCATTCCCTGTCGGCTGTTCATGATGATGCATTGCTCGAAGCACCGTGATAAGTGTAAAGGATCGCGCCCTTTCATGTCACAAGCGAGACTGAAGCACAGCGGCCAGTGAAGCCGGCTGAAACACTGAGCCAAACCCCCGCCGCCCGCACCTTCCCGCATGCGCAGCCTGTTAAGACATTCTTCTTCTGATCACCGTACCTAATAATGAATGTTTCCAGTCAAGTGAAATATTAAATAGTACTAGCTATACCTACCTACACACCCTGTAGATATTTAAGTCCCTGAAATGCCTTTCTCTTAAACTTCTCACCCATCCCTTATACTCACAGGAACGGCAGACACGGCTCATGCGATTTATTGGTATTTACGTCACCAATTTGGATTTGCGTTCACATAAAACGAGAAGCCTTGCAGAAAAGCCTTCTTAACCTTATTATAAACTTCGTGTGGCTTTGGTACTTCACCCTTAGTACTAAATAGATAGGACTATACCTAGATGTTTTATACTCAGAAAAATAGTAGCAACCTAACTTAAAGTTAAGTTTATAAAAAAAATTATTTTAATGACTTTTATTTATTGATATAAAATTAAAAGCAACCGTTATTACAGCATATATTATTAGTTACCTTTTTATAACTTACAGGCACACTTTATGTACAGTCAGCTGCACTAGAATGTATACAATTTGTAACTTACAGAATTGTTTTTCAGTGTTACAATTAATATTTGCAGGGCAAAAACTCTAAAAATAAGTGAACTTATCAGCTTATTTCATAATTTTTAAGTTTTTACAGTTTAAGAGTTTACTATAAGGTTTTGATACCGTTTTAAAAGCTACCAATTGTATACATTCTAGTGCAGCTGACTGTACCCAATTAAAGTTAAAGATGCATGAAATTGGTCTCATTCAAAGTATTACTTAAAGCTTGAAAAAGGAACAATATTCATACTTCCTTAACATCAATTGAAACTATGCATGATGCCTGTTAAACTAATTCTTTACCATGATAAAAATAAACACAATACTTAAATGAATAAGTCTAAAAATAATTTGATTAACAAGATGTGAGAATTCAAGGTATAGATCATGCATGATCTTGAAATTAAATAAGATCTTTCTACTGCAGATTTCTTAGACAGAAAATTTTAGAGCGAGTAATAGGCGGTACGAAACCAGTATTCTTAAATCCTGTCTTGCACTTGTCTTAGGTTATTTGAACCAGTGTGAATGATATCTCTATACAGATAAAAGAGGCAAGGTCAACGGAGAACTTAAAATTAGGGATATATAATGAATAACTTACATTACTTAGGTTAAATACAACTGGTGCTAACACTGAATTTTAAGATGTAAAGTTTGATACTTCACATGCCCTAATACTAAAAGCAGTATTGTATTAGGCTTTGCTTAAGCTGCATTTAACATACACTAGGATGTCATCTAAAGTATTGCTTAAATGTTGATGTCATAATGACTGTATGAGTCACACCACAGTACAATGTTATTAGATGTTTTGTTCTTTCTTATGACACCCGTGTTTATGAGTAATCTTCAATAACATTAGCTACTTACAACTAACAATTTTAAATCCAAATATATACAGAAATCTTTGCTGAAGTCCGGTGTCTATTGAGTTCAATGAGTTATTGACACTGTATTACTAAAAAAGAAAAGATTTTTCAAACATAAAACTGTCTTTCTTGGTTCTATTGTTGTAAGCTTACATTTGTGGCTTTAAAACTATCGTAAAACTTTAACAGTACAAAATCAAAATTAAAACAAGCATAATTATCACATTTTACCAAATAAATTTACTAGACTAAAAAGCCATGTTGGTACCATAGAGATATTTTCAATTATTGGTATTCATTTAAAATATTTTGATGTCACCAAATGGCTTGAGTAGGTAATTTATGCAAGCCTCAATTTAAAACAACTTTTATTATTTGCACACTTGGGTATACAATGTAGTAATTTAAAAATCAAGTAAACTAATGTACAATGAAGTTGCATGTTTCTAAAGTATATAAGTTGTGTATAGCTCTACCAATAGTCTCCAAATTAACTAAATAGATAAATTGAATAATTAAATTTATTATTACTGACACAAAACATTAGCTTAATTTATTTAGAAAAATATTAACAAATTGATAATGTTGAGGGTCTTTTATAATATCCAAACAATACAAATGTGTGCCAAACAAATAACCACCCCAAACTGTGTGATACCTAACATTCCTATACATTTTTACATGATATAAAAGGAAATTTTCTTAAACATAATGTTAAGTTATACTAAATTGTATTTAACTTTATAAAATTCCATATCTATCCAACCTCCAGAGCTGTAGCATTTATAGGCCTAGCAAGCACAGTTGTCACCATCCCTGTTGCGCGCATTGTCATTGGCATTTAGCTTGATTTGGTCCGGGAACTCGTTGTAGAGCTCTGCTTCTGTTTCCTGAGCTAGTGCATTACGGGCAATAGTCTGAAATGCTAATTCAACATTCACTGCTTCTTTGGCACTGGTTTCAAAGTATGGGATGTCATTCTTGCTCTGACACCACTGCTGAGCTCGTTTAGCAGAGACAGCACGATTGTCCAGATCCACCTTATTACCTAATATAACAAAAGGAAAGTTGTCGGGATCTCGTGGCGAAGCCTGAATCAGGAACTCGTCTCTCCAGCTCTCCAAGGACTTGAACGTGTTGGGGGCAGTTACGTCAAACACTAATACGCAACAATCCGCCCCACGGTAGAACGCCACCCCCAAGGACTGGAAACGCTCTTGACCTGCAGTATCCCAAATTTGCATTGTGACGATTCTGTCGTCCACAATTACTTCTTTCGTGAGAAAATCTGCGCCTATTGTTGCTTTGTACTGATTGGAAAATTTCTTGTTGACAAACTGATTCATGAGCGAAGTTTTGCCTACTCCGCTATCACCGAGGATGATCACCTTCAGTAGTACCTTTTTTCTCGAGGACATCTTGCACAAAAATTTAAACAAACGTGGAAAAATACAAATTATTCACACTCTTTGTCTTTATTTTTTTGACATGCGAAATTGCTGATAAATGCGTCACCTGTTTTTCTAGTTACCATACAGAAAAATCCAAATAAACAGATACAGAAAGAACGGCCTTGGTTGATTTGTATAAGCTGTGCGTTGTCCATATCAGCTAGACGAAACTTGAGAACAACAAAACGTATGAAGATTAGTCCAAAATATATAAACTTTGTTTTTTTATTATTTTCTTGTAAAACCAACAAGTAAATAACGATCCCAATTTTGTGGCTTTATTTTTTAGTTTCTTCTAGCTATTTGATGGCTCGAGAGCCATTTGGGACATGCGACGCTTGAGGACATAAAATTAGGAGCTTGAGGACATCCCAAAATCCGCTCAAGACGTACAATCGATGCTCGAATCGATACATTTTTACACAAATCGCGCCGATCCGAAATGCACCATTTATGTTGTTGAATTCGGTCGGGCTAGTCTATTTTTGACCGAGAGTATGGTATTAGAAGATTTATATAACATTTAAAATATATATTGTGGTTCTAAACGAAAGGATAGAGTCCTTTCCACGAAAGAAGTCCCCCAGACGCAGCGCTGTAGTCGCGCGACGGAATGTTGCCAGCGAATATTTTTTGACTTCCCTAATTTGCTATACGTAAATATATTTTATGTGGGTATGTTAAGTAACTATGTTTTTTAGTACCTATTTGTACCTATATAGGATATATATTGGATACCTACCTATAAAATATCCATAATTGTATACGATGTTGTTAGAGACACTATCTACCTACCTAGATAAAATTATTAAATGACAAATGCCTTTCAAATTTTTATTGTATAATTATGATCATCAAATGGGGTTATGTCCGACATACTAACATCACTATCCGAATCACTTTGCGTAATTTGTTTAAAGTTGGCAGTTCCTTCTTCACAATATAAAATTGATGAATTTTTTGACGAATGGCACAGAGATCATAATCATCCAACTTAATCTTCCTTCGATGCGGACGACTTTTCCCTGGTGTGACAATTTTTGTTGATGTTCTTGCAGCTGTATTTCCTTCTTGTGTTATTCTTGATACAGAGTTTTCAGAGATACCTGTAATGTCAAAAAATATTAAATTAAACATACCTTTACCAAGGTACCTACTTAATTTTAGATTGTAAAAACAAAATCTTCAAAATGACTTCAAGTCGCAGTGACGTAACACGGATTTACCTACGAGTCGATGCGTGCAAAAAGCGGTTTTGCGCATATTTTAGTAAAAATAGGCTTCACAGTTAATTTTAATTTTCCAAACAACATGGTAAAAATCAATTAGATGGTATCCCTAAAATGTACCTGTCAAGGCGGCAACTCTCATGCGAACATTGTTTATTGGTATCAGAACACCTTTATTCAGCTGTTCAGCTTCACAAAACTTTTTTACATTCAGTACCATTTCTCGGGCAGCACTTTTAACAACTTTAGGCATGGTAAACCACACTTTCAACACATCAAAATTAATAATTTATCGACCGACACAAACACTCCGAACCGAACACAACACTCTGACATGACAGACAACATGGCCGATCTGTCAAATTAGTTCCTTTATTTGCCGCGGGACTTCTTTGGTGAAAAGGACTCTACAACGACGATCTTCATTTTGTACCACAGACTGCTATAATGCTCTTCGTAGTTTCGTTCGTACCTATTTGCAACTTGTTCAATTTTATTTTATTTCATTCATTCATTTTGTTTGATTGGTGTGGTGGTGTCACAGAGTACTTTTTTATAGACGGAAATAGAGGGGAATCTTGACACCCAATCAGGGCGCAGCCCAGTGGCGCCGCGATTGCTTAGCGGCTAGTAAACCAAACTTTTCATGGTACCGACCACCCTGCGGGCCCCTGTACCCACCCACTATCCTATCCTATTGAGGTTAGTACTACCTACTTATTTTCCTTGTCTTGAGTTTATTGTTTTGCAATAAATTCGGACAATGAGTAAAAACTAAATAATAACACAAATACAAACAATACTTTTAAGTACTAAATTTATTTAGATATTTGCAGACACATTTATAGAACAGAAAATATTTATTTTGTCTCTTATGAATAGCATACATGGATAAAATTTATAATGTAGCGACAAGAAAGGCCACCACTCAGCATTTGCTACAAGAGAATGTAACAGCTCTTGCAGCGCTGGTTTTCAATGGCGCCAGAGTGATTAGCGCACCAGCCAGCGGCTGCGATACACGCTTTACTTACATATAATAATAGCTGTATAGTATTAAAATATACCTAAAACTATGAGTAGTATGAACAAGAAAACCCAAATCGAATTATAAAGTCTTAACAATTAAAATCTTGCAAATAAAATATTTAACAGAAATAGAGAGAAAAAAAACTTTAAATAACTACTTAGATCTATAACTACTTAGTAGCGTAATTAACATAATCAGTCCTGTGTACATAACATAAAATCTATGATATATTACATTCATATCGTCAGTGGAACTATATTCATATGCTACTTGTGGAAAATCAAGTTTAAAGTTATTAACTTTAAACTTGATTTCCCACAGTAGCATTTTGGCGCTTTAGCATTTTTTCCTTTCCTTTGACGATATTAAATTATATAAATGTATGTAGGTATGGTATTGTATCAAATATGATCCTACTAATATGGATGGATGTTTGTTACTCTTTCAAGCTCTAACCAGTGGACCGATTTGGATGAAATTTAGAATAAATATAGATTGTAACCTTAAATCAACCTTAACATATAGGCTTACTTTGTATCCCGAAAAAACGGGAAAAAACTGCCACGCGGGTGAAACTGCGAGCGGCCGCTAGTATATTATATTTAATACAATACCATCATGTAAGTATGAATATAAACTGTTGCTAAGCTTATTTATTTTGTACTTACAAACTGATTAAACACATTATTTTATGTATTACATTTTTATAAAAATAGCTTAGTTCTTATCTATATCAGGATCAGCAATGCAACTGAATTTGTGCTTTTATCAATGATTAAATTAAGTACCTAGTACGCTGTGTTAAAGATGATACAATGATCGGTAGTAAATAATAACAAATTAACCTAACCGTAATTTATAATAACGGAATAATACAGTAATATACCTACACCAATTTCAAAACAGTTTGTTACACCTAAGTACCTACTTACTAACCTTGACTTTATCAGTCAAATTAATGTATTAAAAAACAGTTATTATTTATAATATTCATTCCTACTTATACGTTATAAAATAATTCTGTTTTCGAACTATTTTAACTAAAAATGAGAAAAAAGACAAGAGTAATTTTATGAGAGACAGGCTTTGTGACTAATGGAAAAGATTCACAACAAATTTTTGAAATATTTGAATATAATTATTATTTAGGAAGCATTACGATATGATTTTTCCATACAACCCTAACATTCAGTTACACCGTTTTAGGGGTTGTTTTGAAAAACATTTCCCTATTTTTGATTCTATCTTGTAATGAAACTCCCAGCATCGCTTTCTCCATAGCCCGTTGTGCTACTTTGGGCTTGTGTATGCGATCAATAGTTAGTGACCACGTCTCAGCTCCATAAGTCATCACTGATAACGCGCACTTATTATATACTTTCGTCTTGAGACTGTGGTATCTTCTATAACTTCTATAATATTCCTCGCAACATGTACCGGCACGGATGCGACATTAGCATTTATCATGATTTTCGTCTTACTCATGTCCATTTTAAAACCCACCTGAGAGACTATATTGAGGTAATGATATATAGGGAGACTATATGGAGATCTCTGGGCATTGTTCATAGGCCTTCTAGAGATTCTGTCATGATGACTATATCGTTGGCAAATCAAAGGTGAGTTATATACTCACCTCTAAGGCACTGCTTTGTTATAGGCTATGGTAACCACTTAGCATCAGGTGGGCCATATGCTTGTTCTATCAGCAAATTGCATTAAAAAAAAAGAGATATATACGCCATTCATGTTAATGCCATACCCATTCCAAGACATGAGAATGAAAATATCCTCCAGTGCAGATGTGAACAGGTTCGGAGAGATTACATCTAACTGTCTCATCCCCTTTTGCAGTTGAATTGGATTTGTGCTCTGGTCCTGAAGTCGGATAGGTCAATTCTTTACACGTATTCAATTATTTTGTATTTTTAGTAACCCAAGTTTGAAGTAATACAAACTACGTAAAATTTTCCGTTAACATTTTCTCGTTTCTGAATATTAATTTTAGTTTTTTCTACTTTCAGTAATCTTGAAGCATTAAGTTTTATTCCAAAAGTAAGTCATGTATTTATTTTTCTTTTCAAACTTTTCCTGAAAGTATCTTTGGCCATGTTTTCAAACTTGTCTTGAATATCATCAATGCCTTTTTGTCCACATAGAATTCTATTAATATTTTTACAATACGTGAAAATAAAAAATCTAGTCACTTTATTGATAAGAAACTCTCTCAATACGTCTTTGTGTTTTTCACACGTGATGATTTTTAGATCCACTAGTATATCAATCACAGTTTTAACGTACAGTTTCAAGTTGTTTTTTTCTAAATCTTCTTTAAGTATGGCCATGGTTACATCTTGTAGATTTGAAATTAGTTTAATTACCGATTCACTTGGGCTACAAAGCCAACGGCGGCCAGCATATTCTCGATATCTTATATATTCTAAATGCTCCACGCTTAGTAGGTTGTTCTGACAGGAAACACAATTTCTAAAAGTTTTTTTAGCTTTATGGATAAAGTACCCGCTTATAT
Organism: Electrophaes corylata; assembly: GCA_947095575.1. Taxonomy (NCBI): domain Eukaryota; kingdom Metazoa; phylum Arthropoda; class Insecta; order Lepidoptera; family Geometridae; genus Electrophaes; species Electrophaes corylata. The sequence goes on from OX352703.1 coordinate 8,404,571, forward strand.
ATTCTAGTGGAGCAAATATTTTTGGGTTCCTTCTCTTACTTTCGATCGGTTCAAAATCAATATTTAATATTCTATTAATGTCTACTTCTGTTTCTCTTGTTGCTTCTTGGTCAGCTCCATAGCTCTCATCTGCGACTAATGCTATTAGGGTTTCACCCATGTCGTTTTCGCAATTGCCCCCGGGAGCGTGGACACTGGTAAGGCTATTTACTAATAAAGTGGTGTACGCCGATTCAAACCGCTCAGGTGTCGGATTTGTGTTGCGGTATCCGTGGCTTCTAATAGCGCCAAAAAAGTTCTCAATCGGGTCTTGATTTAGGTGCCGCATCCAAACTGAGGTGATATTGTAATCAGCGTCCAATTTTTTTAATAACACTTCGATACCTTCTAGTGTCCACACCCAATTATTAATTGTTGGCACTAACTCTTTTTTTCCTGATGTATGATGTACAAATGACATAGATTTAAGAACTTTTTTTGCTTTATTCCAAATTTCATGATGGCAAGACCGTGGGGTTACAGGACCCAGAAGTGGTTTTGCAAAACGATTTTTCTTTGCGTGGCTCCCGTTGACAGAGTCAAACAGCTTATCCGTGAACATGAGTAAATCCGCCGTATCTTGGCATTCCTTCGGTAATATGCCTTTATCTGGAAATAAAAAAGAATATGTTTAGCCTTTAAAAGCATAAGCTTACTTACATTTTATATAAATTCATATCTATACTAATTATAAGAATCGACTGACTGACATATAGACAACGCACAGCCTTAACCACTGGGCGTAGACTTTATTTTTAGGGTATATTCGTTTTTGCATTTTAATAAAATAGAAAATTTATACGCCATTCATGTTAACGCCAATACAATTTTTCTAGGGTATATAGGTATTAAGAAAGGAATTCCCGAAATTCAACCCCTAAACGGGCATAAGTTTATGCAAAAATAACTTCACGCGGACGAAGTCACGCGCGTTTCGATAGTAACAAATAAACATACAGTTTCAAAATTTCGCATTTATAATAATGTTTAATTTAACAAACACAATTAGTACCGCTCCAAGAAAATCCATTTTTTACAAAATACTACTCACCTGCTAGGTAACCCATATTCGATGCAACAGTTGCGCTGAACACCTGGCTAGCAAATTTCACTTTCATTTTGCCAATTTTTTGGGGTATAACATGGGCGTCTGTCAGTTTCGGAACGAGCCTCACACCTTTATATCCCGGATTTTCTTTATGCAATAATTCTAGATGTTGCCACTTTGCTAGCTTCTTTTTCCCCTCCAGTTCAAATTGTAAATTCTTGCTAAGTAAATTATTACGGATTCCCTTTAGTAAATGAGGAGGATCGTATAGTGGTACTATTTCTGCGTTATTCACTAGGAATACATTATCTTTTGGAGTTTCGTTTCTTTTTATATAGATACCTCTGGACTCATTTACAAGACTTTTTATGGCTTGACGGTTATTTGACCCTTGGTCGCAAACGGTTGCCAGCACCTCAAAACCTACATTATGTAACTCCAATATTACTTCCTTTAATTGTTTTGCCAGCTCCGGCCCTTTAGTAGCACCAGCTGAAAAAGTGTAATAAATTGGCTCCTTAAAATTTTTTATAAGCCCTCTGATCATAAAAACCTGAGCATGATTGGCCAAAATCTGTTGTGTATGTTTTCCGTTAGTCACGAAACCAGTTACCCTATCTTTTCTCTCGTTGTATGTTACATTTGTCTGTAGTGACATTTCGTCATATAATAAAACGCACAACTTTTCGTTTCTTCTCATTTTGGACGCCTTTACTTTCAACTGAGCAAAAATCTTTTTGTTGAACCCTGGATGCACATTGGCCTTAGTCAATAACTTCATAATAGTTTTTGGGGATGGAAGTGTTAAAATTTTCCTTAGAAACCGGTAGGCCTTAGGGCTTTGTTTGAGAATTGATAGGGCCAAAATTTTTTCGTCGATTTTATAGCGCCTTCCTTTTTCTTTTTTCTTGTGTTCTCGGAACTGTAATAGCATTAGTGATTTCGCCGATTTTGGCATATCTTCCAATTTTTGGACGAAGGCTGGGTTGGTAAATAGCTTGCTTGTTTTTTTTATGACTTGGGTCTGTTTTATACATTTACTTTTATATTTAGATAGCTGTCTTTTTAGAGTTTTTAACTTTGAGTATACAACGTTTTCTTCATCGGTCATTCTTCTTCTGAGTTTTCTTGTACGTATAGTCACCCGTTTTTTCTTTGCAGTGTGAGCTGAAAATGAGAAATACATATTTTAAAAAATAATTAAATGAGAGCGAAGTGATCGAATATCTCTATCAGCCAACTTAGGCGATTTTGTACGAGTTCAATGGCTTCGTAGTTCAGCTTAGATTGAATGTAACTGACGCGATTTGAAGTGTTTCTGGTGAAAACTTTTTTACCATATAGTTTTTATATTTTCGTATACCTACCACTCAGTCAACACAGCATAAAAATATTTTATCATAATAATAAGACATTTAGGAATATCAGCCTGATTAAATTTACTGCTGGACATAATGCCTCCCCGATGCTGGGAGCTGATGCTGCTCATATCACTCTTTGCTTTGTCGTATAGTGCTCAAATAAAATTATTTCATAACTAAAATTTATCTGAAAATTATGGTATTAAAATAATTTTATTTTTCATATGACTTGATGATAGATAGAACAAGCAGATGGTTCTGAACCACCTATGGTGGTATACAGGTGTTAAGTGTCACGTGCTTGTGATCAAACATAATATTTATACAGCAGACATAATATTTCTTGAACTTACCAATATTTAGAAATTATTTTTGATGTTTTTTATGAATATCATTGCTTGTTTTTTAACAAACTATAACAGGAGTCATTAAAGTGTACTTACTTAGGTACTCTAAAAGCCTCGCTTATGTTTTAAAACCGCTAGGAAGTAGTAGTAGAACTCTTAGAGAAGAGTTCATCCGGGGAATTATCTACTACCACCATGCCTATTTCTGCCGCCAAGGCGCTTGCTGTGTTCCGGTTTGAAGGATGTGGGTACCGATGAAATGACAGGCACATGAGGCAGTGCATCATAGGGCACGTTCCTAACGAGCGTGACCTACGAGGCAATACTTTGTTATAGGCGATAGTAACCACTTAGCATCAGGTGAGCTACCTGCTTGTTCCATCAGAAAGTTGTGTAAAAAAAAAACAAAAAAGTTAAATCCAAAAAGTTTCTTATTAGGTAGGTAATCGCTTCAAGGGTGTCAGCGTGTCATTCTGCCAGTCGGCTGTAATAAGCGGTAGAATGACTGTTAAATTTGTTGTTGTTGACACAAGCAAGCACAAAGGTACTGTCATCAACTTTAATCCCTGCTGTACACTTGGGTACCTACCTATAGTTGTTGAATTAAGATACTTATTTTCTTTTTACAACTCTATGCACCAACACATACTGAAAAAGTCTGAACAACCAACTGTTTAGGCTGATGTCAGCCAGTCAGGACAAATATTATTATAATTAGTTTAAATAAAAATAAAAATCAGGTTTTTTGATTGAACGGTTAGACTACACTAGGTATTATTACTTTTTTAAAAATGGATGACTCTGCTCCATGGACTGAAAATTTGGTCGACCCATTTTAAAACATGGTCAAGTTTTCTCCAAATCTGATCTTTGTGAAATTTTGCAATGAACTTTTACTCAACTACTAGAGTAGGTAGGTATATTATTAGGCTTTGAACGGTCTATTAGTCTTTTTCCTCGTGAAGTTAATTTTGTCATTTCATTTTTCTAAAATCCATTTATCTTCAACTAAGGCTGTTATTTCAATGTAACAAAAAACCGGCCAAGTGCGAGTCGGACTTGCACACGAAGGGTTCCGCCCAGTATCTATAATAAAAGTTCAAAACAGCAAAAAAATCACGTTTGTTGTATGAGAGTGTATTTACAAAATACCTTCAAACTCTCGACATACATTCCAGGTTTCTAGCTCGATGGACCTAGGGTTCTGATGTCAAAATTCAAAACACGTTTCCTGGCGCCAAATATAGCAAATATAAGTTCAAGCTGAACACAGTCACGGCCCCTACACTCAAACCATTGTTATATTCAGGTACTTACCTACTGGATATTTATAGTTGTACTGTTCCTGTGAGAAAACGGGTGAATCCTTGAAAACTCGATCTGGATGATTTCCAAATTAGGAAAACTGCGGTGACAAACGGACAGCCTAGCCTTTGTCGGTGTACCTATGTCGGTGACTTAGTTCCTCCCCGGTTCCAATATCTCCGATTCGATCTCGTAGGTAAATGAGCTAAAGTTACCAAATGGGGCCAAAGTAATATTAGTATAGAATAGGATTTACACACCTTTTGCTCCGGTTCCTGAACAACCTGGGACACAGCATCTTATAACGGACATTGTAAACCTCTTCACAGCCAATGATATTAGGTATTGTTCAGAGCACTCAAATTACACAATACCAGAAGGTTCAATACTGTTTAAAAATAGCGAATAGAATTTACTTAGCACAAATGTAGTGTGGAAAAGCACATGAAAGTTTCAGTCGAAACACCTCATCTGTTACTTTTAATTTTCAGAGAAGAAAAAATACAAAAGTAAGATGGCTGAATGACAAAGTATTCTGTGGACTGACTGACAAATGTTGCTTACTAAATTGTTGTGTTGCAAGTAGTAAATTAATTTTATTTGGATGCAGGTGTCATCTATGTCGTGAAAAATGAAACTCTGCACAGCGGCTATTTGTACCATACTTTTTTTTTTAAGATGGAACACCCTGGGTGGTGTCTCGCTCGCTGATTTTTGTGTGATTCATGAATTTTCTGAAATTTGTAATATTTCATCGTTTACGCTAGTTAGTGCAAAGCAAAATGAAACTACAGTAAAAGTGATGACATGACATATCTATTCATTAAAATAACTACGTGACTTCTTACGAAGTACTCAAAAAAGGTGAGGGTTATTTTGTGTAAAAAAAGTGATCCATTACTTCTTATCGTAACTTTGTGCTAAACTTTCTTAAATTTCCAGATGGAAAATAACTTGAGCCGTAGCGGCAGCCGAGCTAGCTCGGTGTGCGAGCTTGAAAAAGATGATATTGAAATAATGAAAACTAGAACGAACAGACGTAATGTAATGGTGCGAGCGCAACCAGCGCGGAAAGCAAAACGAGTCAGATTTTTTCGAAACGGGGATAAGTTCTATTCGGGCGTTATTATTCCAGTCTTGCCAGAGCGATACAGGTGGGTACAATGTGTTTGATTACTTTCCAACTGAATTCCAGTTAGAACTCATGGACACTTTCACTTTTACCTATAATTTACTTACCTACTCGTAGGACCTTGTTTTGTTATCTTGTATGTTATGCTGTTGGTTAGAATTTCTCATAGAAAGCCCATAGATATTCTAACTACTCACTAAATATTATTGCACATCTAATAAGAATTGGGACTACAAGGTACCCAGTAGTTGTATAAAAGAAGTTCAGAAAACATACATTATACAAACTAATACACCTATTATATCCTGAATTTTTATAATTTACTATGATTAGATAGGTAGGTAACATTCACATTCGGTAAATACATACTATGCATCATTGTTATCTGTGTTGACACTTCTTATCAATGCAAATGAAGCTATTTTATTTTAGCTGGCTTATTATTTGGCAATAAACTCCCCCCCACTTTGGGTGGGCCTATTGACCAGGTCTTGCAAAGGGGGTTGAGAAGATTGAGAATTTTCTCTCACTTATAATAAGAAATTTGCACCAGCAGCGAGTAACACATGTCATCTATATCTACCTGTGTTAAATCAGGGCAGGATACTTATAATTTTAATATGTAATTTCAAATAAGGTGCTAATTTCAGGTCTTTCGATAGCTTAACAGCTGATCTGACAAGAGTTCTTGTAGATAATGTTACTCTGCCAAGCGGTGTACGAACTATATACTCTTTAGAGGGTAGAAAAGTAAGTATTCAAGTATCAATGACAGCCAATGTTACAGGGTGTTGAAAGACAGTTATACTAAGTTTTTCTTTTACAGATAGGAAAACTTGATGATCTTGAAGATGGGCAGTCATATGTGTGTAGTGGATTTGGTGAACCATTCAAACGTATAGACTATGAAGCCAGTGCAGTGACACCCCAGTCTTTTAGGCTTAGTGGTCCAGAGTCCTTAAATGATAGTGCCAGTCCGTCCCCAGCGCGAGCCAATAACAGAGTGTCCAGATATACGCAGGTACTTTAAAACTTCCTCACATGGGTGCATAAAATAAATAAAATATGACATTATTTATTTATTTATTTATTTATAGACGAGCAGCTTTCGCTGATATGTCTACGTCACACAGTGTTGAAATTTTTGGTCATTGTCTTTTATTTTAGTTGCACACTTTAAGCACTGTTCTACTTAATCGTAGCCAGTTATCGAGCTTGTTTTTGAAGGCATTGACAGATTCAGCGGAAACGACATCCTCAGGCAGCATGTTCCAATTGTGGACCACTCTATTGCTGATTAGGGCACAGGTCCACATTTTTTTGTAAGGGATGGGCTTGAGGATAGCAGTCGTGATATAATGTCAAAGTCAAAGTCAAAAATCATTTATTTAGTAATATCCGCAGGGATCATCTTGAAACGTCTTAAATCTAGGTGAATCTAAGCGCCAGTTCCTCGCGACCAAGCCTAGAAGAACCGGCAAGAAACTTACGGCTTGGTTCCTACCGTTTTTTTGTAGGATCCTTGTATGATCTTTGTATGACTATGATATTAGTATGTATTATGGGTAGTTATAATTTGTATTGTTAAAAGGATCTACCAATTATTGTCAATATGTAATAATATAAATAAATTCAAGTTTAATTTGTTTTCCAGTCAAATGGTAGCGGTAATACTACCGGGAACGGGACGGCGAGAGTCAGCCCAGCTGGTGACAATGTTGTGCGGCCGCGAATAGTTACCATAATAAGGAACGGAGTTAAACCTCGCAAGGTAACTCTTTTTTGTTAAGAAACTTTACCAATATCTTCTTTAGTCATTATACTTCTACCATCTTGGTGGAAAATGCGGGTAGGAACATTTTTTTCTTTCTTTTAGCATCTCTCGAGTTGTATGGCTTTGTACCAAACGCCATCCTTTTGGTCGGCCTTTCAGTGGCTTTTCGTTGGCCTTTATGACTCCCCTTCCCACGCGGCTGGCTCCCAAAATGACGTTTTGCCATATCGAACGGCTTTAACTTCATGTTTGTGAACATCTACATAGATAGGGTCCCTGTACGTAATATAGTATGCACTACTTTTTATAAGGGCTCTGGTTCTTTTTTAAAAATGGGACTTGTATTTAACAATATTTTCTTTCAACAATGAATAAAGAAGCATGGAGAAGTAACCATTTAAAGTGGTTTACCGTCTTATTACAACCTACATAAAGTTTGTATGGCAAGCAATAACATAATATTTATTTAGGTTTACATGGATAGGTTGTAAAAGGTTTTGGTCTCCAATAATATTATCTGGATAATCTAGGTTACGGTTGATTTATTTTGATCTACCAGCCTCTATACCCAGCGGTTTAGGTTGTGCGTTAGCTATGTGAGTCCGTCATCAGTCATGAACGCAATAGTTATTAATTTTAAACTGCCACTAGACCGCGCTACCGCTACGGCTTTTGTGCAACCCGCGCCGAATGATTTCCTGATTCGAAATACCAATTCAGATTATTTTGTACATCGAGGTGGCGGCAACGGCCGGTAGCAACGTTTCCAATGCAATGTAACCTAACGACCCTGTACACTTTCCTAATAGTGGGAATTCAGCAATCGATTCCAGTGCGAACATATCAAAATAGACGAAAATAAAAATACACTGTAAAATACTTTCTAAAAAGATCATGCAAACAAAGAGTAGGAACCAAGTCACCTAGCTGTAGGAGGTTTAAAGCTAGGTTAAACCAAGATTCACCTAGCTTTAAGATGTTTTAAGATGGTCTCTGCGGATATTACTGAATACTCGATTTTGACCCTTATTTTTTCATGCTGTTATGAGGCATCAGTATTTTGACAGCCTATCATATTTTGTTACAAACAAAGCGGCATCGTCCTCGGAAATAGCTCAGTTAATTTTGGCGTGACCCAATTTTAACTCACGGTCAACGACCTAAAGCGCAACGTTAGTTTACTGTGGTAGTCATTATCACACCTCATTTACTAATTACTGCGTAACTACACAATAATTATAGCTTCCTAACTTCCATCGCGGCACCACTCAGATATAAAAGATCCTATCCTGTTTGCTATTCCAGGTTATAAAAATAATTAATAGCATCACGACTTTAATCCCCAAGCACGGTAGATCCCCTCAGCTCTCTTAATACCATGTACCTACTTGAGATTCTTTGAGGGTGTCTAAGGGGGGTAGTCAGAGTTATGTCCAGCAGATATTACATTTGGCATATACCCACTTTCGCAGGTTGATATCCCATACGTGACTGGTTGCAAGCCCATCGCCGCTGCTAGAATACTACCTGGCTTCCTCACTATGTTTTCCTTCACCGTTTGAGAGCACAGGCATTGCGCACATAAAGGTTATATTCTATGTTTCATTCAAATCGGAGTAACCTTACTACCCGAGCGAGACAATCATGTAAAGTTTTGGGATAGCATTTCTATGTCGAGATGTTGTAAGGAATTAATTTTTTGTGTCTTTTAACGTCTATAAAATTAATCCTTTATTTTCATCGTGCTCTTATTGTATTGAACGAAACTATTAAGTAAACATACTTGGCTGGGTTAATTGGAATTTGTGGTGGTTATATGTATAACAAACCACTTATAGTTTATAATAATTATGGTTTTAATATCTAAGTATTCATAATATGACTTTGAACTACTTGTATCTCGCAATACAAACAAGCTCAAGCACGTCTTGATTGCCTGATATATTATACTTAGGTTAAAACTCCGCGGTTTAGCGTATTGGTATCATGTAACCTGCAAAGATACACTGTACATTGTGCGCATAACAGTTACATTAAAAACTAAGCTTAGTTTGACTCGTTATAAGGCCCACTTGCACTACTATCGCTAAATGTATTCAGCGAGTCCCTAAATGCATTTAGGAAGCTAATTACGTTTAACATCTTACAAAAGAAAAATTAAGTCGCTATTACTTTGGCGCTACTGTAGACGTCTTATCTTGGTAGACGGGATTAGCTAAAGAAAATTAAATCAGATTGTTGTGCAAGCGGTCCTAAAATAAAGAAAAAATTCACATCAACCGAAAAATAAAAGTCACGTTTACACATTTTGTTGTCTGTTGCTCAGTGACTTACATTTATGTACATCTTCATTTATATATTTTTCGTTCGAACTCTTAAGAATTTTAAGATTTCTCGGGAATTATAATTTTCTAACATATTTCTAGACTAGCTTCCGACAGCAGTTTCACTCTCTCGGGCCGTATTAAAAAGTGGCCTGTATATTTCATATTTCGCGACTTAGTCGAGTACTAACTGTTCTAAATTTTATCAAAACCAGTTAAAGCTAAACTTTCGCTTTTTGAATGTTAGTAGGATATGTGTACCTATTCCTTAATCATTTTCATCATCATCAAATTTATACTTAATCTTAAATTAAGCCAATGAAACTTAGAAAACTTTCAAACCAGTTCTGCCCAGTACCTCCTACCACTGATGCGCAATGCAATACCGTAGTAATTTACTTGCACTATAGGTACTACATAGTACCACGTGTAGAATAATAAAACCTACACGACCAGCGGTCATGGTCAATTTTTATTAGCCGACAAAAGCGTATACCCATCAATGAGGATACATTGTATGTTCCATTCCATGCAATTTACAAAGACCAATTGTATGGATTGTAGCACGATTTTTTTCTATTTACCTACGTGCGACATGTATTTTGTTTAGTGCTTGCACTAAGCATACCTATTAGTTTGTTGCTCTTTCGTGTCCTTTCCGCTCCACTGAACATTGTCTGTCGTCATTGTCGGTGTTGCAATAGTTTCTCCTGATGACGTTGTGTCTGCGGAGTCTGATAGCGAAATACGACGCATGTTGGTAGATACTTGATTATTTATATCACCTTTTATCATCATCGTCAATAAATATAAATAAATAAATATTTTTGGACATTTTTACACAATATCATCTAGCCCTAAACTAAGCATAGCTTGTACTATGGGATCCAGATGACTGATACTTACATAAGCTTTTTTTTTAAGTACATACTAAGAATAGTCATAATAAAATACAATATAACACCCAGACACAGAACAAACATCTGTGTTCATCACACAAATGTTTGTTCTCGGTGGGAATCGAACCCACCACCTACAGCACAGAAGGCCTACTACAAACTAAGCTGTGACGGATTCTGCTAAATCCTACAGATCACTTTGAATCATAGACAATTAACAACCAGAAGTGTTTGACTTATTGTGACTTGAAGTGGCAATGGCCAAGCTATACACCTCGTGCAACCGATAACAGATAGGGAATGAAGGTTCTCGAATAGCGACTGGAAAACTAGGCGTAGTGTGGCGAGAAGTCGATGGTTGACAATATAATATCAAAATTGTTATTTTTCGAATTGTATGGGAAATGTCTATGTCTAGCTGTGGGCATATTTAAAGTTAAACCTAGACATTAGGCTTGTAGGATACTATGTTTTATCCGTCTTCTCAATGCAAACGTAATCTGTTTCGGTTCAGTTTGATCTAAGTCCGCCTATAGAACCTATGAGTTTGCGCTGTGCCATTGACGTCATACCAATCATAATTGCGATATCTATACTACTTCCCTACATTTCCAATCAATATCCACCCATCCTCAATTAGATAAAGATCAATGTTACGAGTACCTACCTACTTATTTACGAGTATGCACATTCAGTAATCGACCAGCTAACCAGCGACCTACATACGTAAACGATTGCCTCCTATCCACTTCCATGCATGCATTATCGACGCAATGACCTATGCATTGCATAATGTTCATGCGCTGTAATTTCTCTGGCCTTCCTACGCACCAGACTGGAACAAAACAATGCAATGTTCCTTACCGCCGTAACGGGATAAAATTACGCATCGGTTCTACAGAGTTTCTTGACAAATATGCAGCACTAGGGAAACTGGGAAAACTAGCGCATTCTACTATGACGTTGGTACAAAAGTAAATGTAAAATTACTTCTGCATGACGTCCGTGGTTTGTAAAAAAACCGGCCAAGTGCGCGTCGTCCATTATCTATAAAAACGGCAAAAAAAAACACGTTTGTTGTATCACGTCTAATCACGTCTGTCACCAGGCTCATTTCCATGAACCGAGATAGTAAGAAAGTTGAAATTTTCACAGATGATGTATTTCTATTGCCGCTATATACGAAAAGAACAGAATAAATATTTAAAGGGGCTCTCATACAATTATATTAATTATATAAATATATAATCTCACCGGCACCATTAAAACCCCTGCTAAAGTGGTTGGAAGGATTTTTGGTACTAATCTACTTGATTCCAGGTGCTCTAATTTGATTGTAATGATTTCCAGGTGTGCAGATTACTACTGAACAAACGTAACAGCCCGACTCTGGAACACGCATTAGCCGCGATCACGGAATGTATCAAACTCGACACAGGCTGTGTACGGAAAGTGTTCACGCAATCAGGCAACCCGTTGACAGCGCTACACCAGTTTTTTGAAGATGAGGATGTTTTCTTCGCATATGGCAATGAAAGGTAATATCTCAAATATCTAAATAATAAAGGTAAATTCTAAATAAACAATATCTACTGTTTCCATCGGATACTTAAATACTTATGTACGGGAAAGTTCTATAATTATCTCTCTACATCATACAAATTTGTTTCCTTCCTTATTTCAAAATCTATTTTAATTGTGTTTATTTTCAGGGTAAATCAAGAAGACTTTGAGCTTGAATTCGAGGAAAGTAAGGCTGTGTTACAATGTAGAAAAACACCGATAACAAGAAACTCAAGGTACTTACTTCTGGATTTCTACTATATACAACTACCTATATTATAAGCGAATCTATAACAGTAATAAGTATATTTATCCTGACTGACTGACAGGCTAGACAACGGTATGCATAGCCTGAACCGCTAGTTGTAGAAACCTGAATTCAGGGTATTGTTATCTTGGTCGCGTAGCATTCATTTAGGGTGGCGCGAACTATACACGCTTTAGTATTCTACCCAGGTAAAAAGTTGTATAATATGTTTTTCCAGTTCATAAAATGTATATTCCAAGATTCACCAAATCAGTCCAGTAGTTTCGGAACCTATTCAATGCAAACAAACAATCAAATCTTTCCTCTTTATTATATTAGTGTAGATTCATGTATACACACTTTTATAACCCTAATATTAGTGTAATGATGTGTACAGGACAGGCCCTAAGCCCCTTATGCCGGTGAAGGCTGGGGGTGGTGCAGCTAGAGCAGCGAGCGAGGCTGGCAGCGGCGCGGCAGGTGACACGGTAGAGTGCACTGTCGCACCACAATTACCACAACCGCTGCGGCTGAAGTACAACGTTGGGAGAATCATAGGTCAGTTCAGTTATACATATACATCTCGTAGGAAGTTGTTGTCTTCGAAATATTGTCTATGTAATGCGGCTAGTTTTAGCACGCAAACATCTGTTTCGCAAAGATTTTTATATTATCCCAAAAATTATTTTCCTCGAATAGGATTTTTAGTTTCAAAAACTGAATCACAAGCTACATAATCGGAGCTATATTCATAACCCTTGTGTATTGAATTTTACCTTAAATGTCTTATGCTCTAAGCTACTATTAGAAAAACGAGAAAGAAAGGCCAATAATTACTTACTTGAGCCAGATAAAACAAGTCGCTATCATAAGGAAGTCAAGGAGGCCGCATAAGAAAGAGTGAAAATTAAAACTAAGCTAAACAAGAGCTCTTAAATTTAAGCAGAAAATGCCAGCCAAGCAAGGCATCCAACTTATTATGAAATCAATGACTTGACTAATCTGTTACAATAACACACAATCATAAGTAATTTTTTTTAGTCGCATTATTATCCATAGATTCGTTGTAACAGAGCCGATTACTAATTCATTATACATTTTCCTTATTCCGCACGCAATTCGTAACAAATGCTGATATTATCATACTGTAGGTTACGGTTGTGAAGCATGAGCCGGCTGTTAATATGTAAGATCTATTTCGATTTTTAATGAAACAGTTAAATCGTGAATGAAATCACTTAATGTATTTTTAGGTGACGGTAACTTTGCTGTAGTACGGACATGCAAAGACAAGACTACGAGCAAGGAATTCGCTCTCAAAGTAATAGACAAGGAGAAATGCAAAGGAAAGGAGCATTATGTTGAAGCAGAGGTAACAGTTATAGCTGTCTTAGTAATTTCAGTTAGTAAGAAAAGAACCGCAACATTTTTAGCTGTCATACTAGATAGTTTAGGAAAAAAAATTAAAGGCATTGACGCTCGAATTCAATACTTTTAAATTAAGATTACTACGAGGTCCATGGCAGTCATATTTTTTCCCTTAAAAGACACTTCGGTACCTACTCTGTCGTCCATTCGTTCGAACCAAGTCATCGTAGACCTCACTGGATGCACCAGTGGGTATCACCGCAGGACATATATTCTAGCTTTATTTATTTAGTAGTATTCTATCTCAACACGTACTGATTTTTTTATACCTTGACTCGAGTCTCGAGTCTCATTGTTTGTTGTTACGAGCCTATAGCCTACAGCCTAGCATTACAGATTTCCCAGGAAAATTGAGCATTATATAATATTTATTTATCTATTTATTAATATGTATATGTATATATTTATTTTATATTTTATTTATATTTTAAGTACTTCTAGTATTATTTTTATTTATATATTATGAATAATATATCAATGTTTTTTCTCTTATTTATCTAGTAGTTAGGTGTATATCTCTTATATTATTTCATAGAGCACTACCACCCACACCACAGCACACACAGGTTAACTGGAAGAAAATGATAATTAGCATTAAGTTCGCCTATGTACTTCTTTTTTGTGCAATAAAGTATTTTCTAATCTTCTAATCTAATCTATAGCCCGTTTTCAAGTAGGTTTTGTAAGGAGTTAAGAACTTTCGTAATTAAATAAAAAACTAAACCTACTCGGAAATACGGAACAGGCTCGCTGTTCCGTATTTTCGAGTGGGTTTAATTTTTATTATTACTACATTCCGCAAACAAACTACAACAAACTTAACCTGACAGCAGAAAATTATAACCGGCCTAGTTGTTTTTGTTTGTTGTAACAGACATTTTAGGAAAATAAAACAACAGATTTATGCCAGTGAGCGCAATCCGGACTTATCACTCTGGCACTAGTATATTATAAGCTTCTTACTCACAGGTTTTTTTAACGTTTTAGGTTAGAGTGATGAGAAAGCTCTGCCACCCTCGCATAGTTTCGCTGATAGAGGAGCAGGACAGCCCCAAGTGGCTTTTCCTCGTCATGGAACTTGTCAGTGGTAAGTTCGGTCATCTTTTGTCCATTTTTACACACAGTCAGTATGACGTCTAGGCGAGTTCTATATTTACTTATGGTATTGTTTTGGGGGCAACCTTGTTTTACATTGGACGGTGAAAATGAGTGTGTAAAGTACATATCAGATATATATCAGATAAATCAACATTTAATAATACTAACGTCATTTGCTTGTTCGAAATATACTAAAAAACATCAAATTTAAATTTTCATCTCTATGTTTTCAAATGCATCTAAATTAACCTCTTTATTTAAACACAATGCAAACTTATATTGTGTTAAGTTTTCTGTATTTATTATTTATATATTTTTATTTTTTATTTATGATAGTAATATACATCAATGTATGTCCATTTTCAGTAATTCAATTGTCCACTTTAGCGTGGGATTAATATAGGCCACTGCACTATTGTTGGAACAATAGGGAAACATCTCAAAACATAATTGGGCCACACAGATTGTAAATAATACCAACGCTAAAACGTCCTATTAGATTGAGTAGTGTATGAATATAGTTGAGCAATATTCTAAAGATAAATGTTAATAATGTTATAGGTGGAGATTTATTCGATAGTATTGCGACCGCTTCCAAATTCTCAGAGCCGCAATCACGTTTGCTAATCGGCCACCTAACATCAGCTATCGCCTATCTACACTCGCTTTCTATCGTGCATCGTGACATCAAACCAGAAAATTTATTGGTAAGACTAACAATACATTTTTTATCTATTTACCTTTATTACATGCTCAGATATACATTAATAGCTGTACAGTCAGCATCAGAAGTTCATGATTTTTGATTGAAATTATTTAATGTTAATCTTTGAATTAACTTCATTACTTTAATCCCCAGGCGCGGAATGTTTCTGATCTGATCATCACTTTTTTCTGATGTTGACTGTACTTATTATATTATGTAAATTGAAACACTTATTTCCATCTACGACAAACAGTGACAGGGTTATGATTAAATTTAAGTAATATTTTTCCTTACTTATAAAAATCTGTCAAAAGATAATCAATCTCTTGCAGATGGCAAGAGATTGATCAAATAGCTTATCAATGGCACGACTAAGTACCAATCATTTATAATATTTATTTTTATTACTTTTATACAATTATTATACCTAATATAACTGACATAATACTTTCCTTATTTCTAAGGAGCTCTGCTAACTTTAGTTTCACCGTGTTTTGTCTTTTTTGATCAAATTTGGAACTTCCTGTCATTGCAAAAGACAAAATATGACGTAACTATTTCAAGGATATGCGTTTATTAGTAACAAAGTATTATCTCACTATTACAATACAATAAAATAATAAAATCCACCCCCAAGACTTTCTTCCTGTCTCATGCATAGCGATCCAATCCCAGATTAACTATAATAATTGTATATGATTAAATCGCGAAGAACCGTGATTATGGAGAGGTATAATGATTTGCCGCTCTGAGATGTAATGGTTAACGAAGCCATTTTAAATTCGGTTCTTTATAAAATCAGGTAATATGGTTAACTTCTGCGCTAAACTTTTAGTATTCGTTTTTTTGTCCTCTACAGGTAGAAGTAGGCCCGGACGGCAGCATACGAGGCCTGAAGCTGGCTGACTTCGGCCTGGCCGTGGAAGTGTGGCGGCCTCTGACAGCCGTCTGCGGTACACCCACTTACGTAGCGCCTGAGATCCTCCTCGAGACAGGATATGGTCTAAAGGTAAATAGAACACACTGTGGAGTCGAGGCCCCTGATACCAGTCTTCAAGACAGCGACATAAGTAGCCCCTGAGATCTTGTTAAAAAAATGGTCTCAACGTAACCTTATTACCAGGAAATAAGGTCCTTATTGTAATGTACGAACCCTGAAACTAGCTAAATTCTGAAGAATTTTTTTCTGTTTGAAATCTTTACATTAATTTGTATATTTGTAACCAAGTTTAATTATTTTTTAGATCGACGTTTGGGCGGCGGGCGTGATACTTTACATCTTACTCTGCGGCTTCCCTCCATTCTCGTCTCCGGACGGTGACCAGGAGAAGCTATTCGACGCGATATTGTCGGCGCGACTCGAGTTCCCTGCACCACACTGGGAGCGCGTATCCGCTGGGGCCATTGACCTTATAGCTAACATGTTACGCCCACAGCCAGAACTGCGCTTTGCCGCTGAGGATGTGCTTGACCATGCTTGGATGGCGGTAAGACCAGACCCCGAGTTCTGCGTTATACTCTCTATTTTTTATGTAATGCGAGTGAATTTTGTATGGAGTTACGAAAGCAGAGTTTTGGAAACGCACTTTAGATGCAATGGTATATGAGAGGTGTTATTATTTACTTATTGTAACTTCACCGGAAAACGTGCTCGCATTGCTTGCTACAAAAATCACTAAGATCAATTCAGACCTTTCAGACTAAACATACGCATGTATTTTTAGTCTCTCCAATATATTTACGATCACATGTAAAAGTATAGACGCACATGAAGTAAGAGAAAGTGGGGTTTAGTGGAGAGGCGTGTATTCTTCGACCGAAATATGTATACCACTGTAGTCTAGTGTAAACAACTTACTTTGGATTTATCAACCCTATCTGTACCCAGTATTGTTTAAAGCCCAAGCAGCGCAGACCCTTAAAACAAGTAGTAATTTAACATACTATAATAAACTGTTAACGGAGGGAATCGACAAATGAGAAACCTGTAACGTTATTATCTTTTATTTTGTCCTCAGGATGACTATGACGAGAGCTGCGACTTCCGTACATGGTACGATGAAGATTCTTCATAGCGGATGAACGACGGCGACGAAGCCGGACCGATCTCGTGACGTCACGGCCTCTCGAGCCCTCACCATGCCGCGGCTTAGCGCTGTATGCCTTCAATAACACCAATACCAAAGTTACACTATATACTGCATTATAACTGTATTTATATCTTTTGGTGCGAACTTCGGTGCAGTATTATTTTTCGGATTAGATTTTTTTTTTGTATTTATCGTCTGACGACCCCAATTTTCGGACTGTAAATGTGCAATATCGATTGCATTTGCAAGTGCTTTCAATATTCAGTGTAGGAATGGAATAAGCAGATAGCTACCGGTTTTCTTTGTACCTATGTAGTTTGATTATCTATGATTATTTCTTATATATTATGGTCTCCTTAAAATAGTTAACAATATTTTCTAAGATCTCCTGCTTTCTATTTTGATTTGTTGGATTTTGTGTTTAGTAAACTTAGGTTTAATGAATTCTGATATTTTATAACAAATGTTTTTATAATACGATGTAATATACGAGTAATATATATTATTTAACTATTTGAATGAATTCACACAATAATATTTACAAGAGCGCAAGCATATAATAAGTTTTGTAAAATATTAATTGCTTTTAGGCATACGTTTATTGCTGCTTTGGTCTTACTCATGCCATTTTCAAACATTCCCTTTCTTGTTATCTAGTTCTTGCAATAATATCTAAATTGGTGCTTCCAAAAGCAATTATTTGTCCTCATTGAGATTTATATAAATTAGCTATGTCGATTGCTGATAAAGCTAGTTATAATAATGTAGGATTGCTGAGACTCCAGTGATTTGAGAATTAGCGCATGCTTTGGCTTTAGGCACAATATTTAACATTGAATTGAATTTATCATAATTAGATGAGTGCCAAATTCATTCATAATATGCTAAACAGCTGCAGCAATCAATGTTCCTCTCGAATAATAATATATCAATAAAGCTATATTAAGTTATTTCATAACATAGGTCATAATGAACAACGCATAACACAAACCACTACATAATTAGACTGATTTACATTCCTTTCACTCTTGCAGTTAGTTTCTATCATGTTACTGAAGCCAAGAAATGTGTGTCCCATTTTGTACATTCTACTTTGAAAAATTTGGAAATTATTGGTCAATTTTATAAAAAATATTAAACCCATTTATAACAGTTTAATATTGTGAGAAATTTAACATCAATTTAGATTTAGTGTGAAAAAAAATATCAAGTTCAATAGAGACTAAGCCTGAAAAAAATTGTATACAAACGCAATACATTGCATGTCACACATGTTTCATGATTTTTTTTATAATGCATTTAGATAGAAATGGTATGTTCATGAGTTAAAAGAGATAATAAATTTGTAAAAAAAAAATATTTTATTTGTTTTATTTATACAAAATAAATAGTCTTAAACTACTTTAGGATGTAACCTGACAATATGAAACCACTAGCTCCATTCATAGTGACTTCTGGGTGAGTCCTTTCTGGTAAAACCTGGAACAATTAAAATTGATGAGCAATGTAGTTTTTAATACCAAACAGTTGAGCTATTAACATACAGTGCAAACAATTCAAAGATATCTCAACTGATCTAAATCAATGCCAATCGGAAACATCACCCAAAACACTGGCTACATTGCCATGCTGAATGGCAATACTAATGTACTGAGCCAGATGTTCAATAGCCTTTGGGTCATGTATTCCTTAGGTTTTAGTTACATAATGATATCAATATTGTTAGATATTTCACACAGATAATGCTGTATTAAAACAAGATGCGCATTGTAATTTAACATGGAAAATAATTTATGGTGGCATAAGTAAGAAGATTCCCAACTCACTTGATAGTGTCTCATCCAATTACAAGAAAGTTTTAGAGCAGCCACATTAGGCCGTGGTTTTAGATTCAAGTATAAATCCTGCAGTGGCTCGGCCACAGGAAAGTAGATAGCAAAAGGCCTGCCTGGCTTTACAAATTTCATCAACTCATTGAAAATATTCTGAGGATCTTCTTTGCAAACTATTACTAGTGAATCTGCTTTGTTTTTCAAAAGCTCTGTAGCTGCTATGTTATCAAAGTGCCACTTGGGTTTTTTAGGCTCAGGCAGTTTATTTTTCTCTAGTCCTTTTATGGAGTCTACAGTTTGTTCAATGTTTGTAGGAGTTATTTCTACTTGTACTTCATTATCATCTGCTATAACTGTTCTTTCTGAATCCTCAGTCTTTGCAAATTTACTTTTATGATCCATTCCATCATCATTTTTCCTTTTCAGAGGATTATCTTGATTACATGCTTCTTTTCCATTAGTATCACAGCCTTGGTAAAATTGCCTTAATACAGAGTACACATTGACAGATATGCATCTTTCAAGTTGACCATCACTGAAATTCATGGCTAGTACTGCCTGCTTCTGTGACATATTGCCAGGATGCATGTGAACTAGTTTGCCACTAGTATTGTTCCCAATAGTACTCATTAAACATGCAGATAACAGGCCATTCGATCCAGAATCATATAATAAGTGGACCCCTTCAGAATTTATGTTTGCTATTGTTATTAATTGCGACATTGTGTCTAAACGTAAATGCTGGATTTTAGTTGGTTCTAATTTGTACATGATATCAGCAACCATTCGCAAATTAGGTTTAATTATTTGAATATATTCACAATACTTTTTAGCTTTTTTATTTAAATATTTTTCCTGTGAGAATTCAGTTTTGTTATGGAAGGTATTGGAATTAGTGATCAAAGTTTCTACAATATCAGAAGCTTTGTTAGAATCACTTTTTAAGACTTCAATATCAGCAGCCGTAAGTTTCTGTGAGCGACCATCATCTATTATGTTCCTGTTGTCATTTCCTGATGCTTTGATATCAATCTCGTCTTTCAGGGTAACAGGCTCTTCAGTGAATTCGACTGTAAACTCTCTATTTCGTTTATTACTCTTTGGTTCTAGTTTGAAAAAGGAAAAGTATGCATAGCCCTCTATTCCATACAAGTTAACGTTATCTTTTCCCAAACTGATAGCAGAATTTGGCTTGTTGAATTTGTGCAGTTTTCTATAGTTCTGCTTTTGTATTACTATATAGTCACCGATTTTTATAACTTCATTGTTAGTTTTCATTATGATAGCTTGCAATGTAAGAAAATTACAGATACTTACCTGTAAATAATATCAACTTACAAATGAGTGTCAGAAAGCTGTTTTAAATTGCTTATTTTTTCATTCTATTTATTAGATATTTCAATTCCTTAGCCGGACAATGTAATAGTTCATAATTTCATCACAACATATTAACATAACCTCAATCAATCAATCAAACCTTGCACTCGCTCTTGTTTCTAAAGCCTGCAATACATGTTTGCCGAGCTAACGCCAACGCGAGCGTAGGCAAATCGATGCAAGGCAAGTGCTACCGTCCAGACGTTCGGCAAGTCTACGCAAACTATTGCAAGCGGCCAATGAATGAGTTGGACGAGTGAAGCTGCCCACACGTTGGGTGCTGTCAGTTCGCGTTGTGCATTCAAACTAGCTACATGGTTATCCGGTATTTATTTGGTTCGAACAATATGGACGTAGAATTTGTTGCAGCTGCTGCTATTTATTTGATGAGCACGTTTATTAATTACGTCTTTGTATACCGGAAGAAAGTTATAAAAAAAGAAAAGACAAAAAAGATGGTGGTGAATTCATAGAAATAGAACAAACTTGAACACATCATCGTTGGTTTCGAACGACAATAATAATAATAATAATGCTGGACAATACACACAGCATCATCTAGCCCCAAACTAAGCAGAGCTTGTGTTATGGGTACTAGATGACTGATATACTTAATACAATACATTACATGCATAGATATTTTTTATTATACATAGAAAATACCCAGAACACCCGGAATAAATATTTGCAGATCATACAAACATTTATCCCAAGGCGGGAATCGAACCCGCAACCTCCTGCGTCGCAGGCGGACATTCGCCCGCTACGTCACATCGGTCGATATTATTTCATTATACACGTGCGACGATGACCGACACCAAACGCGTAATGGCGGGCTGACAAACATGTGGACACGATTGGCCGAGTGTAGACAAGCGCCTTTGATTTGTGCAAAAAAACCGACACGGCTCCGAAGTGAGGCGAGTGGCCGCAAGCGACCGCGAGCGACCGCGAGTGGTGACAAGTCATTGCAAATGACCTCTATACACGTTGGCGCTTGTATTCACTCGGCCAACTAGGCGAGCGACGCCGAGCGATGGCAAGGCAAGGCAAACATGCCGTCTACACGTTGGTATTGGCCTTCGCTCGGCAACGTTGGGCCAACATGTATTGGCGCTTTAAAAAATTATTTGTCTGTGCGCGCTGCGCACTCCACAAAGTGTTCTGATATGTTCTGTGGATTCAGTTTACTTAACTACTTTTCTAGATTTATAACGCTGCGGCCACACTACCGGGAAATGCCATTAATTCCGGCGATGCTGTTAACGTCCATCATCGCCGGAACTGTTTGACCTTGACCAAAAGTGACGTCCATAATCAAAACATGAATTAACTAGTGGTTATGTCCTTTCCCCCCCTACATTCTCCCCTTTTGGATTTTTTTTCGCAACACCTTGTGTAGTAGGATGACTGGTAGGTACTAGGTAGGATTACAGAGTACTTTTTTATAGTATCTAGGATCTTAGTCTAGTTAACTTGTTACCTATAGGTGTGTTGTGTTACGTGCGTACGACAAATAAAAGAATATGCTCAGTCTAAATCTATATTTTTTGTATAAATTCAATAATTCCTAACAGAATAAATTTTCATTTAGGTAATAACATTAGGTTACCTACCGCTACCTAGTACCTATAATCTATCAAAAGTAAAGTATAGAAAATAAAGATTTGGAAATCTCTACGCGAATCTATAAACAATACCTACTATACAAATCGTGACGGTTAGATTGACAACGCCTATCTATACCTACTATAAAACAAACATAGGTTTCAATCAACAAACAATTTAAACTAGATTAACTAGATTGCTTAGAAGGTACAAATAAACTATTCAATGGTCAAATAATTGCAGCTTATTATATCTAAGTACTACTTTTTAGGTATTTTTTTTCAGATTTAACAGTATTTTGTTTCATTTAGTAGCAATTACTAGTCAAGAATGTCACTGTCAGTCTTTTATGTCTTACAGCATTATTGCTAGCTACCTAAGTAGTGGCCATGTAGTGGCAAACTCTTTTTCACTCAAGCAAGGGGTAGTAGGTAGGTACATAATCTTAAACATGATCTAACTAGAACATGACGCTGGCAGAAACGTCCAACTAAGGGTGATTACCATAAAAAAATAGAATAATAATAATAATGCTGATAAATGATCCCCGGAAAGAACAACAAAATATGTTTGGATTTAGACAGAAAACACTGATTCTCTTGTTCTGGGCGCTGGATGCTAGTCCTTTTGCTAACTGCTATTGCCCTTTGTACAGTAGTTAGGCCTTTATAACTAGTATTTATAAACATACATAGGTACTTTAAAACGATTAGAATTTACTCTTAAAATGGAATTAAAACTTACATCATTTACATAGTTCTATCATTTTCTCTACATCACAGACTTTTTCCCTGGGCTTACCTTTTGCCTTCCCTTGTTTTATTTCATATTCATCAATCTTCTCCCAATTTTCCCAACTGATAATATTGCTGTTTACTGGCAATATTATTTTACTGACATTATGAAAACCATCACGCCTTCTAGTTAAATCCATAGTTTTCAAATCTTCACAAACTGTCTTGGCAACTTGGAATGCATTTCCCATGGTATGCAGTATAACACCAACAGGTCCAGTGCCTAACCAGCCTGCTACATAAAGCTTTGCTAAATCTTTGGAGTTATCTTCAACACAGCCTCCCCTATTTGCTACTAATCCATTAGTAAACACAAGTTCTTCATCAGCCTTCACACTCCTGTAGCCTATACTCCTAAAAGCTAAGCCACAGTTGATTATCTCCATTTCATCAGTGGGTACACATTTTTGCTCATCAAATTTGTCTCCTATCAGTTTGTTACAAATCAGTTCTATCCCAGTTAAGTCTCTTTTATCATTTACCAAAAATTTGTTGGGGCTTCTGTAAAATATTGGCTTAAATAAGTTCTTTCCAACACTGCTTTGCTCCTTACTTTCAATGAAAGATTTCACCATAAGTTCAGTCAATCTTTTTCTAGGTCTTTGTAGAGTAGGAATCACATCACTGATACCTTCCAAATCTGATTCTCTCCAAATTGTCTTGCAATTTTTTAATTTTAGCTGTTCCCTTAATTCCTTTATAGTGAATGCTACTTGTAAAGGCCCTCTTCTTCCTATAAGATAAAGTTCTTTGAGCTTGGATTCTGCTAATGTGTTCAGAGCATATTCAGTTATATCTGTTTTCCTTAGCTCATCAATAGGGGAAATTAGTATTCTTGCTACATCTAAAGCCACATTGCCTTGACCGAGAACTGCTGCTGTTTCACATGATAAATCAATCTGTAACAAAAACATTATACTTACAGATAATAATATTATGTATTATTTTTCTGCTTTTGTTATTTCTATCTAGAAAAGAAATACTTCATACTAACATTTAAGTCTTTGTCACTAGGGAGCCCATTGTACCAGCCAACAAAGTTTCTAGCTGCAACCACATTGCGAGCATCCTCATTTTCTATCCCTAGAGTTTTATCTTCTTCAGCACCATATGTCTGGAATAAATAAGTTTCAGGATCATTTATGACTACTGACTATGCCTCAGCACTAATAAAAAAACCTACACTTATACAAAGACTTTTTTGTAGGTACCCTGTTCCAAGCACTTAATCGAAAGGCTGATTAGAATATTAACTGGTTTCAAAATGTTTACGTACATATATTATGTATGTTTATGTACATATATTTTTTTACTTAAAAATTTATTGGTGCACAATCAGATTTGAACCTATGACTGTAGGATCATAAAGTAGGGTCACTCCCACTAGACCACCACAGTATTTTATATTTTTACAACTTCTTTAGATGGTTTATGAATTAATAAATTTACTTACAAGTCTATTTCCCACTCCATGTATCTTCTCAGATAGGTGATCAATTAACGTCAGGATGCCTTTCATAGGATAATGTAAATAACAAATAAACTTATAATTATAGTTACCAATATAACAGCATCATAATGTTGCCTCAGCTGATTCAAGCTTATATCCCTCCCAAGTGTAACATTGCCATAAAAGTTGACATTAGGCTTTTGTGCTACTTTAGTGAATTGGTTGATCACATTTTTAACTTCTGGATGATCAGGTGCTACTCCATACCTGGAAAAATGGTAAATAAAGCATTAGTAAATTAACTAAGGCGGTCCTGATAGAGAATAGCACTCCTCATTAGCCTCCCATGGATCTCAAATAAAATTTTTGTTTTCTATTAGTAGAAGGCGACTAAGTACATTGGAGGACACTAGTCCATCTCCTCAGTTAACACTAGCACTGCAGTAACCAATCCGCCAGCCAAGCATGATACCCTAAAGCTAATCCCCATAGTCCAACAAAGCATTACAGTAGTGGCTTATATCAATGTTGAATAAATAAATATTAATAAAACATCTGAAAAATATTTTACCTTATCAAACCAAACGGGACAGGTAGTTTCTCATAGATATCTACATTCACAGCTCCAAGGTTTTTGGTAATGTGCATAGCAGCGTAAAAACCGGCAGGACCAGCCCCAACAATACATACTTGGGGGATTCTAGTAGATGTTGTATAAAAAGATTTTCTTAGCACATTGCACAACTTGAGTGCCATTATTAGGCACTGACACAGTATTCTTGAGACTACTAAATAAATAGCATGAAACAGACACTAAAATTTGAATGTGAAATCACAGCCAGGCCAGTTTCTTATTTACATGAATAAATATAAAACGACGACTTCATACCATACGGTAACTTGTTCTTGTTTGTAATGTAACGTAGTATGGTACCATAACTCGCTAACTAGTAAAAATGAAGCAAAAGCATTTCTCAAGCAGGAGGATAAAAATGAGACCAAATAGATAATCACAGAACAATAAATTATATTAACTGAAACAAAGTTTCATTGTAATTTTAACGTTATAAAAATAATAATACCCCCCCCCCCCTTCTTCCTAGTTCCTCTCTTTCAGTCTATAAAAAAGTACTCTGTGTTCCTCTCCTCACTCTTCTTCCACAGAGTATCAGAGTACTTTTAAAAACTAACTCTACTAATAAACAGGGGCTGTTTTGGTCGAGATTCTCTTTCTCTGAACACTAACCACACCATATTCTTTTAGCCGCACTCCTTAAAGTTTTTGAAACTATCATGAAACAGACACTGGCAGAGTTGTGAACAACAAGCCACAGAGCCATAAATCAAGAAGTCAAGTCAATGACTGATCAACAAATGTCAGTCTGACTGAGTTCGTCTTTTTTTTTCCTTTCTCCCTCACTCCCTCTAAGTATTCTGCAGTATTCTGTGCTCCTTCTCTCTTGTTCATTTCATCTAGGTTTGTTTGAGTCGATTGAATATTGATTGATTGAAATTGAATCTTGATGAATGTTCTTTTTGTTTTATAAAAATGCTTTAAAATCTTCATGTACGGACGTAATTCATGCTTAGAAATCAAATAAATACCGGTCCATTTCCTATAGACAGGTGGTACAATGTCTCATGTAACCGATGTGAAGTTTCTTTTTGCTAGGTTATTTTCTTTGAAGAATGGGTAAGTTGAACTTTATTTCACTACTTCTACTTGTTTGCTGTTATTTACCCCTTTTAATATACCTATGTTACCTATTCCTCTCAAATCGTATACCTACCGCTTTATTGACGCAAATATTTCATCACTGTTTGTTCTAGTTGAATCATACT
Source organism: Electrophaes corylata (assembly GCA_947095575.1). Classification (NCBI taxonomy): domain Eukaryota; kingdom Metazoa; phylum Arthropoda; class Insecta; order Lepidoptera; family Geometridae; genus Electrophaes; species Electrophaes corylata. The sequence continues at coordinate 8,430,835 of OX352703.1, forward strand.
GTTATTAATTTGTGCCCAATAGTCTGCAGCTTGTCAGCCTTTTAAAATGTTAATATACTATAATCACACACTTGGTTATCGATGCGTATTCATTTATCAACAGATTTAATGCACCAAGATTAGGAACAAGGAAGTTTAGCCAGGACATAGACAAGGCGCAACAGCCGCTATGCAAAGGCAGTGTGACACCATTACCACCGCTCTCCGAGCCTATGTCCAACCTCCCCCCTGTTGTTTACTCCACGGCTAAAGGAGAGGATGCTTTCACCGAGGTTACTGTTTTAAGTAATGGACTTCGAGTTGCTTCTGAGAAGAAGTTTGGACAGTTCTGTACTGCTGGAGGTATGAAATCTTATCAAAATATATGTATGTCTCCCTGCAATACCTTATTTTTAAAACATGAAACCAGTTTTTTCTTGTTTTCAGTGGTGATTGACTCTGGTCCTAGATATGAAGTTGCATACCCTAATGGAATATGTCACTTTTTAGAAAAACTCAGTTTTGGTGTAAGTGCCTACTTAGTATTGCTTCACTATCTTTTAATACCATTTGCTATTAACTGCTTGTATGCTGATACATCAAACCAATGTAATATCAGCAGACTAAAGGTTGTGTTTAAAATTGCCATAATTTAATGAATTTCAGGCCACACACAAATTCGCTACCAGAGATGTCATGCTTCGTGAACTGGAAAGACATGGAGGAATCTGTGATTGCCAAGGATCCCGTGATACCACTGTCTATGCAACTAGTGCTGATTCTAGAGGACTAGAGGCAGTTACCCAGGTATACACAATTTTTTTTTTTATTTACGGTGAAGTAAACCTAAACCTAACTATTCTCAAACTTGACATTTCAATAGTATATAATTACAGGTAGGTTACTGTACTAAAGACAACATTTATTATTGGTAGAAAAAATATCCAGAATAATGTAATATGAACCTTTATATCATCGTCATCTTCATAGAAGTCATGAGGTTGCTACTAAAAGAATGCACCCAGGAATCTCAATCTCTAATTATTATTATTATTATAATTATTATGTGAGGGAAACCTTTGTCCAGCAATGAACTTTTCAAGATGATGATAGTGATAGTGGTGATCATGTAACTACTGAAACATGTGTATGATGAATGTCTGGTTCGGCAGTTCATAAAGGAAATGGTGAGAGTAAAATATGGCCCTAGACAAATATAATTTTATTTACTTACAACTTGTATAAAAAACGAGTGTGCTTTAGACCACACGACTGAAGTATAACTTCTTTAATATACGAAACTTAACTGGCTATGAGAGTAAGAGAGAAAGAACAGTGCTTTTATACCCCCTTCATGGTAGGGTTAAAACCTTTAACGCAACCTTGTTGGAAGTCGCGTCGTCGCTAGAAGTATTACTTCAAAAATGTGAAGTCATGAGGTAACAAGGAACTACTACATTTCAGGTCCTAGCTGAGGTGACCTTGAGACCACAGCTTTCAGCAGAAGAAATAGAGTCAGCAAGGCAAGCAGTTGCTTTTGAACTGGAGACTCTTTCCATGAGACCTGAACAGGAAACCATTCTTATGGATATGATTCACTCCGTAAGTGCCCATTCCCAATCTTACGTGTGCATCGTAGAGCAGGATCCTAACATGATACCAAAGAGTGATATCAGATAAGCCTTGAATCTGGGCATCTCTTCTCATTTGTCTGAAGATGTTAAACAAATGTTCTGTTATGTTGTGATGTTGAGTTTCAATACCATCCAAGATTAGCACATACAATTTATTTAATATTCTTTCCTATTATTTATTATTGTAAGAATCTTCTTTTATTTGTTTGAGAACCTTTATCTTTAACTGACTGTCAGAATACATATACATACACAATCTCACAGCCTCCATTGTTGGTCTTAAAGAACTTCGTTTGTTAAATTGTCTTGTGTGTATTAAGAAACAAATTTCTGATATTCAATACAATATTTTGTTTTTAGAGTGCATACAGAGGGAACACACTTGGATTACCAAAGATCTGTCCCAAAGAGAATGTGTACAAGATTGACAGAGGAATTACACTGAACTACTTAAAGAACCACTACACTCCTGAGAGAATGGTGGTAGCGGCTGTTGGTGTAAGTAAGCCAAGTAGCTTGTGCTTGCATGCTTTTGGGATTTCGTCACGTGGCTTGGGCGGAACTACGTTTTTATGCCGCCTTATTTGTTTACTTGTTCTTAAAAGTAACTTAATGTTTTAACATTGTTACTTTTATTAAAAAAGGAATTCATTACAATCGTAAATATCACATAAAACCTATACCCCTATACCCCCTATACCTATAGGGTATAGGAGTAGAGGTAATCTAAAGAAAAACTAGATGTAAGATATGGGTAAGAAAGGAGTCACTAAAAAAAACAGAAATAGTTTCACGACGTTAATCCCCAGTCACAGTAAATAATAATAATTTGGCCAAAAGCCCGCGAAAAAACGTAAATTCCTTGCCTGGCGAGAGACATAAGTACATAAATTTTAAAAATAATAATAAATACTTCAGTACTTACCAAGTTTCAAAAAAAAGGTATTCTTTCAGGATGTCTAATGGGGGTAGTCGAGAGGAGGTACGTCCAATTATTACATTTAGTAAATATCCACATTATACAGTAGTTAGTAGTAGTTGAATTCGAAGGAGTGTCTGATAGAGACAAATAAAATTTACGCCAACCAATCCTAAAAATGTTGGTCAAAACATCCAGTAAGACTAGGTACTCCAAGAAAGTTTCGTATTTTGAGCTACAGAGTGGCTTCACGGTGTATCTCGAATGATAAGTATAACATAGACACTCTTCATGGCAATTTTCTTTCAGGTTGACCACGCGCCGTTTGTGGAGTTTGTTCAGAAATACTTTGTAGACATGAAACCTACGTGGGACTCTGAAGACAGCGCAACATTCAAACCCAAAGTAGACAGCTCTATTGCACAATATACCGGTGGGATGGAGCAGGTAATTTTATTAACAACTTCGATAATTGTTTTCGTTTGTCTTATCTAGGGAAATAGTTACTTGAGAATTATTTTTTGTTTTCAGGAAGAATGTGAAATCCCATTGTACCCTGGCTCTGATTTACCCGAACTATCACACGTTGTTATTGGATTAGAAAGTAGGTAACATTTTATTTTGATACGTTTAAGGCCCAGCGCACACCAGCGCGGAGCGGCGAAGCGCGGTTTTGGTCGCGGAGCAGAGCTCTCCCGCTCTTTGGCATGCCATTTTCAACCGCATGTCTTTGTAGTTAAAGTTTAATTTAAATGAATTTATTCTCAGTATCTTCGCCGCGCCTCCGCTAGTTTCCCCTGGGTCAAAGCGTAACCGGCGCGGTTCGATTTGATTTTAAGGAATATTGTAACCAACTATTGCAATCAATTTCAGCCATTTCAGACTGTGTCAATATATCGGACATTTCACACAGCGCCAGTGCCATGTAGCCCCAAACTAATTATAGTTTGTACAATAGGCTTGTCCAATCTATATCAATTTTAAGAACCTTAGTCCTGATTGACTGACTAACATATAGACAACGCACAGCCTAAACCACTGGTCGTAGAGACTTCAAATTTTCAGGATGAATTCGTTTTGGTGCGTAGAAGTGTACTTAAAAAAAGAAACTAAACTAACTAGGTACTTAACTTATAGGAATTCCCGAAGTCAACTACTAAACGGGTACAGCGTGGGTGGAAGTTTGTATAAAAATAACTTCACGCGGAAAATGTCTCGCGTGATTTGCTATAGTTAGTACCTAGGTACATAAATACAGTTTTTCAACGTTTTGAATAAAGAAGCATATATGTTATTTGCAGGCTGTTCTCATGGAGACCCTGATTTTGTGGCGACATGCGTTCTCAACATGATGATGGGCGGTGGCGGGTCTTTCTCTGCCGGCGGACCTGGCAAAGGAATGTACACGAGACTTTACACAAATGTATTAAACAGGTATGGTTAGATACATCAATAACTATAACATAGGTTTTTATTATCCTATCTCAATCACCAGTCTGTCACTAAACAAGTTTTATTTATACGCAGACTGATAACTCTATTTGATTGTAGATATCACTGGATGTTTAACGCGACGGCGTACAACCACGCGTACGGAGATACTGGCTTATTCTGCGTGCACTCCGCATCTCCACCGAACCGCATTTACGACACAACATTGGTTATCGCGCGGGAACTCGCTAACATGGCTGGGAAAGTTGGAGAAATAGAACTAAAGGTATAACTAGTAGACCAGACCTCGTGATCCTTTAACCATGCAATAACCGACACTTTCAGAGTTTTGAAACGCTGCAGCTAACTACCCCCCCCCTTCCCTTTCCTCCCTCCACTCCCCCTTTTGATGACGATTTTTCTCTATTATTGAGGTGGTCAGCGTGTTCACTAAAACGGATTACGTTTTCTCAAAGTACCTATGAAAGTGACCTATCTATATAATTCGATTCTTGACAGAGCAACCTACCTAAGTACGAGTACATACTGTGATTTAAAATTGTACAGTAAATTCTAAAATGTTACAGAGAGCAAAAACACAACTGCAGTCAATGCTCCTAATGAATCTAGAAGCGCGTCCGGTCGTCTTCGAAGATGTGGGTCGCCAGGTTCTTGCAACAGGAAAGAGGAAGCCTCCTTCCTTCTTCATCAACGAAATTGGTGAGTTGGCTTCATTTCTATATGTCAGCATGCAATTTGCAACCTTTTCTCATAAAATACGCATAATAGAAGTATAGTAAGGTTGGCCAAATTGTGTAATTGGAACTTTTCCGAAACAAAAACTATGTTAACATTACTTACACACATTTTATACTTATCAGTGATACGTGTTAACGTGTAATATCGACGTTACCTTTCTTTTATTTTGAGAAAGAATTAAGAAACTAGGTACCTAAAAGAACTAAAGAAACTACAAAAAAAGTAGCACATCACAACAACCTTATTAGTATATCAGTCATCTAGTACCCATAACACAAGCTCTGCTTAGCTTGGGGCTAGATGACGCTGTGTGGATTGTCCAGCATTATTATTATTTTTTGTACTCTGATTTGTTTTTTCAGAAAAAGTCACAGCCGACGATATCATCCGTGTAGCAAAGCGCATGCTCTCCGGCCGACCGTGCGTAGCAGCGCGAGGCAAGCTAGTTCACCTCCCCAGCTTTGAGGAGATCCAAGCCAACATGTCTCTAAGTAAAAGCGACGTGTCTGGACAAGGCCGGCGGATCAACCTATTCCGTGCTTAGTTTAGTTCCATAGAATAATTAGTGAGCTCATTTAAATTAAAAGTATTTGCTTATTGTTATTTTCGAGTTTCATTGCATATAATTTTGAAATGCAGAGGCTCAGAGTAATCCTGCTAAATTAGAAATGTACTACTGTGAAGGTACCTACTTACTAAAAGTATTTTTGTCTAATAGAACTACATCCAGGTATTAAGTTTAAGGTTCAGTAAGGTACTAAGGTATACTTTGCAGGCTTAATCGCTATTTTTCGTACACCTAAAACTAAATGATATACGCAAACTAGCACATTCGGTTTATCTATGTCGCGATGATGCAAACTAATTTATAGGCACACAAATAACTTTTACAGAAGTGTAAACAACTTCAAACAGTTCATATTTTACTATATTGTGACATTTATTTACAAAGAAAATTATGACTAATACAAGTATTTATAATTGGTATGTACAAAATACATTTGAAACAGTTGAGCTATCTAAAGACCGTTGCAAACGATCTAAAGGTAGCTCAACTGATCCAGATCAGTGCCAATCGGAAGCGTTCCCAAAACACTGGCTGCATTGCCACGCTGAATGGCAATGCTGATTCGTTGTGCCAGATACTCACCAGCTCTCGGGTCACGCGTCGCTTCGACCAGACGCCCCGAAAGAATTTTAAAAACCCGGAGGGCCTCGGTACCCCACGGACCTAGAGTCTCGACTCCAAGAGGAGCAAATCTGTAGGCTCTGTCGAGACCTGCATATTTGCGCCTCTTGAGATCCTCGGCAAAATCTGCCGCCGCGCCAGCCCCAACGGATGTCCTTGACAGATGGGAAGGCGCTAGTGTGTCAACGCAAGTAGCGTCCCACACCAAGGGTCTCCCCACCTCCCAAGGGACAAGGGTCATACCGTCAGGTCGTTTACCATCGTCACGCATCAGACCATTCGGCTCGAGAATGGCTGGCACGTTCACGGTGGTAAAGGCCCGCCGGATGATGTCATTAAGACTGGCGTGGCGAGACATTCGACCGGCGGCTCTAGTACACGATAATCCGTGATGACCAAGCTGGTCAACTGCAGTACCGCACTGGCATTGATGAGGCGCACAGCACCGCGCACCCAACCGTAGACAAGTTGCAATACGGAACGTGACAGGATCCATTAGAGTACCAATGTTATGTGAAGGAAGAGCTTGTAACCAATGTCCTGACTCCCATTTAGAAACAGCTAGGAGACGGGCACGATCTGCAGAGCTGGAACACGTTTGTAACAGACAATTCCGTGTCAACTCACACAGAGGCCCGTCCCATTGCCGTTGAGACGAAAGACATGTGGGGGGAGCCGTATTGGGGCATCTATATTGTTACATCTATTTACAAAAAGTCTTAAAAATAACGACATGGAAACAAAATCTGAAGGAATAAAAAAAGTGTTAGCAAGATTTGAGCATTCAGTCTTACTATTTATTTGTTAGTATAATTCGGTTTAAATCACATTTTAAAACAGGTAATGAACACAATAAGATCACAAATTCGTAGTCATAACCGAATTATAAATTAAAAACATTTTGATTTAAGATAACTATGACTTAGATGGAAATGTCTGGAAAGTTCATTTTATCATAAAAACTAATTGTAGTAAGTATTACAATCTTAGTGGAAGCCCTTATTTTCCAATGTTTTCTAGCACCAAAATCAAATAAGTAGGACGCTTTCAACTTGTCGGTGCGGTTGTAATCTCTTTACATTTGTGCCGTTTTAGTGCACGTCAGATTCGCGTATGATTCCAAAAATCCATTGAGGACTAATTAAATTTTAGGTGCTTGGTTAAGAAACTACAGAATTGGTAGAGTAAAACCATACCACGCCGACCAGCCAGAAAGCGTCAACACCAAAACTACAATTATGGATTATTGTGCAAGTTTGACGGCGGTCTTCGCCGCATCATCAGAATCATTTATGATTTTGAACGGGAACTTGGAATCTTCTAGAATCTTCCTGGCCTGAGTCGCGTTTGTACCCTCTAATCTTATAACTACTGGGTGCTTGGGTGGGCTTAACTTGCAAGCCTCGACGATACCATTGGCAATGGTAGCGCAGTTGACAATACCTTAAAAACAATAATAGTGAATAATATTTAAGACTTAGGATTATGGTTGAAGTAAATATGATTTTGTCAGTATTACAGAAATCTTCAAATTCATATTACTCACCAGCAAAAACGTTGACGAAAATGGTCTTAACTTTAGGATCTGACTCCAGAATTTTCAAGGCAGCTGAGACCTGAGCTTGGCCAACTCCACCACCAAGGTCGAGGAAGTTAGCAGGCTTTCCTCCATTCAAGTTGATGATATCCATGGTGGCCATTGCTAAGCCAGCACCATTTACCATGCAGCCTATGCTACCGTCCATCTCAATGTATACCAAGTTCAAAGCTGCTGCTTCTCTCTGAAATAGGTTTTTTTTGAGACTATAGTATGACTTTAGTTTGAGACTATATACGCAATACGGAAATCCGGCGTAGCATGAAGGTAGTGGATATTGGAGACAGTATTATCAAACTCAAGTGGAGCTGGGCAGGACATTTGGCAAGATTAGGTGATGGCAGGTGGAGTAAGGCTCTGACAGAGTGGTGGCCTAGAGGACACAAGAGAGGCCTTGGCAGACCAACAGCCAGATGGGTGGATGACATCGTTGCTGTACAGGGAAAGACCTGGATGCAAAAGGCCCAAAACCGTATTGAGTGGTGTCTGAGGGAGGAGGCTTATGCCCAGCAGTGGGTTAACACAAGCTGCCAATGATGATGATGATAGTATGCAACATTGGAAATCACTAGTTGATATTCAAATATATTTTTTTCTAATAATTTAAAATAAACAACTTCTAATTGTATTAAATATGGATTATATTTGTTTCATATATACTGGTGCAATTATGTCAAGTAGGTACATATTTCAATTTTTTTTTATTTTTTAATATTGTATTTATATACTAGGTAATTACAAAGCCAAAATATCAACAATATAAATATTGACCGTATTTTGTTTTTGCGCAGTTTGTAGCATTTATAAAAGGAAGATAAAAACCTTTGGAGCCAATTAGTTCAATAGAATTATTCATTAGTTCAGTAATTAGCATTGTATTGTAATATTTGGACATGCCTCTCCCGCAAGGATGTCTAATGGGGGTACTATTAGACATTCTCAAAAAATCTTGGGTCAGTACTCAAATCGACAGTACTACTCAATATTAATATTCTGATGGTACATCTACTGTGCCAGTAGATTAAAGTTGTAAAGTTATATCTTTCTTTCATTGATAATAGATGACATTTCATAAATATTTCTGTGCTCCAAACAGGTTAAGTATAAATAAACACAAGTAGATAAGAATTTAAACTCTAAACTGAGGAGATAAGTTAGGTATTTGTTGAGAATGAACACTGATAAACAAGATAGTGAATGCTTCTATTGGCTCAAGTTCATTAGTCCAATGATAAAATGCAATATATTTTTTATCATGCTATTACATCACAGTCACAAAGTTTTATGTATTATTCTCGGGCACATTAGAATCCTGTAAGATCACATTGTGTCCCCTTAGCTATCAAAAATCTTGCTACTACGAAGAGGTAGTGATAGAGAATGCAAAAATAAAAAAATAAACTTAGTAAAGTTCACTTTAGCAGGTACACTTTGTAATTGCTGAAGTAAAAACATTAATTTCATCTTTTGGTTCTATGACATAAAATATGAAATGAATCAATAATTAGGTTCAGATTTTTGTAAACTATTTTGTAAATTGTAAAACTACCAATTTACTATACAGGGTATAGAATTATGACAGGCTGGCAGTAACTCACCTCCCTTGGGTCAGTTTCAGAAACATCATCCAAAGCAAATATACTCTGTTGTCTAAACTTAGCATTGTCATCAAAGTTGATCTTGGCATCCACTGCTACCACTCTGCCATCATCTGTTTCTACTAGGGGGTTGATTTCCAACTGGGTTGCATCTACCTGGAATTAAGAATTAAATGGTAGTACCATCAGAAAATTATTGGGAATTGCCATAAAAATAAATGGTCTAGATCAGAAACCAAAAGATAATTTGTGTATATATAAACAACATAATAAACACCTTTGAGAATAATTCCCACAATTTTTTTATCTCATCAGCACATTTCTTTTTCATAGGTCCCTTGAACTCCAAGAACTCGGCAACCTCATTTGCTGCTTTGTCTGAGACACCTTCATAAATATCAACAGGTAGTGTTTTTATTAAGTGTGGTGTCTTTTCTGCTACTGCCTCGATATCCATGCCTCCAGCCGGAGATGCCACAATAGCTGCACCATTGTATGACCTCTCCATAACAATACTGAAGTAAGTCTCTCTTTTAATGTTCACACTCTCAGCCACCATAACCTTGTCCACCAATATACCTTCTTTTGGAGTTTGTTTAGTAATGAGCTTATTTCCAATCATACTCTTTGCAAGACTTAAAATTTCTTCAGGTTTTTTTGTAAGGTGTACTCCTCCCTTGAAGCCATTATCGAAGTGACCTTTGCCTCGGCCGCCAGCCAAGATCTGGGCTTTGACTACGTACTCATCGGCTTTGAAACCTGATAGCGGCTTCGAATCTAGATTGGAATCTAATAAGCGAAAGTCTTGAATTGACACTTGATGTTTTCTCAACAAATCTTTACTGTGGTACTCTTGCAAGTTGAGGTTTCTCCTAGAATTAAGTTGAGGGCAGTATTTCGGAGATAGTACTGCCAGAGTTCTAATGCTTTTAGTGTTTTTCAGTGCAGCCATAACGAACTTTGTACGCCGCTCTTAGAAATTTAATCTGTATTAGTATAAGACACCGTAAACTTTTAAAACTGACAAAAGCGATATCTGCTCAATAAGGTGACAGAAAAATTACCTCCTCGACTCGAGCTCGAAGTAGATAACCAGTCTATAAAAAAGTACTCTGTGTAGATAACTGAAGAAAGAACACAACACCGACCGGTTTTTCCGATTCCAATTCGAAATCGATTTAATTAATCGCAATCTGTCTGTGCCATGTCAATTCAATTATCAAACGTCAACCATCAGTCTTCATAGCATTCTGTGGCATATTCCTCAATCACAGAGTACCTACCTAAGCACACCACACCGCACCGCCGCCACCACGACTCTCTCTCTCCTAGCGCAGATTTACTTCGTCGAAGCATTTTTTAACACGGTAGGTAGGTACCTAGGTACTTATTCATTTTACTCATTTTACTTATTCATTTTTAAGGGGTTAACTGTACCCTTGCTACAGTGCTACCGCGCTGGCTGTAGTTTTTATTCGTTCCTATATTTTACTTCCAAAGTAGTATTATCGAGAATTTCAATCAAATCAATTTGGCCAACATTTAAAAGTATATTCTTCGAAGTCTGTGGTTGCAATTACAACTTCCTTTTTCTCGTGTTCTTTTGACAACACGAGGTTATAATTTCTATTCCCGAATAGAAAAGTACGTATATCTTTCAATAAATCGATTATGTGGATTGTAAACAGTGAATTTTAGTGTAATAACCGTGTTTTCGTTTATTCGTTGTAGGTCCCAGCCATGACTGAGGAAAATTGGAACGATGATGTTGTCGAAGGCAGCATGGCTGTTGACTCCATGCCACTGCCGCAACCGGCTGACATTCCTGAAATAAAACTGTTCGGGCGGTGGAGTTGCTACGATGTGCAGGTGTCAGATATGTCCCTGCAGGATTACATCTCCGTGAAGGAGAAGTACGCCAAATACCTGCCTCACTCCGCTGGCAGGTATGCGCACAAACGCTTCCGCAAAGCGCAGTGTCCCATCGTGGAGCGTCTCACCAACTCTTTGATGATGCACGGACGCAACAACGGCAAGAAGCTGATGGCCGTCCGTATCGTTAAACATGCATTCGAGATCATCCATTTGCTCACTGGTGAGAACCCTCTGCAGGTTCTTGTGACAGCTATCATTAACTCCGGACCCCGTGAAGATTCCACCAGGATTGGTCGTGCTGGTACCGTCAGACGTCAAGCTGTTGATGTTTCACCCCTTCGTCGTGTGAACCAGGCAATCTGGTTGTTGTGCACCGGAGCCCGTGAGGCAGCCTTCAGAAACATCAAAACAATTGCTGAATGCGTTGCTGATGAGCTAATCAACGCTGCTAAAGGATCATCCAACTCCTATGCCATTAAGAAAAAGGATGAGCTTGAACGTGTTGCTAAGTCCAACCGTTAAATAATTTTAAGATTTCTATCAATAAACATCGGAAAACAAACCTGCTTTTCTTTCACAAAGCATCATTATCAGGCTAAAATAGTAACATACTTCTTGATATTTTATAAAGACATTCATCATTGAGAGATCATCTTCATGCAGTAGCTGTAATGGATAGGAAGTTAGGTAGGTGTTAATGCTTGGACCACCTCTTTTTTGTTTTCTCAGTAGTGTTAAGGAGTCTGTCCATATCCAGACATGATAAAATTTCTATAGACCAGTAGATACTGATAGAGGAAATAAGTAGCATACAAAAGTATTTATTGACATAGGTACCTACTTTTATAGTATCCTGCACTGCAATGACTCCATAGGCTTCCAAACTAATTCAAAACTTTTTCATAAAATTAAGCAGAACATGACAGTACAGTCAATTTCAATTACCTACCTACTCATCTAATTTATTACAATTAAGTATTAGAAATAAATTGTTCCTTACAACAACCAAAGTCGGCCACCAAACACATAAAAGTTAGTAAAATTATAAACAAATGTCTAATAAATTAAAATAATTATTAGGTGTGTCCAAATTTGAAAAAAATATAATAATTTGTAGGTAAATAAGGTGGACTAGGCAAGGCAGGCACCTAAGGTAAATAGATTGGATAGTTTATGTATTATATAGAAATGGAATCCTACAAGTAGGTAAATTCTCTTATTTTATTTGTGGCTTTTCAGTGGAGGTATATTCCTCAGAGGTGGAGCAGTGCAGGGCGTTGCCTCCTATTTATAAGTTGGCTGGTTGTATTTTACATAGAATAAGGAGTAAAGCCTTATTCCAATGGTATTTTATCCTTTTTTTCATTGTCGCAGTCATGATCCGAACTGCTATTCATTCAAAATTAAGGCACTGGGCGATTTGGTCATGCACTCACCTGGCAACCCTGGTCTTTACTTCACTGCACTGTCGCGTCATCTGTGCTCGCTCCGTTTGGTAGGTATTCTGTGGATGTGTAGTTCTGTGCAGTGCACGACAATCAGAAGCATTCTGTTCTGTGTACTTCACTTTCTTTTTTTGCATCAAAGTACCTAGTACCTATTCTGTGTTTTGCATTTGCAATGCGAATGATAGACTAGATTCGAAAATAAGGCAATTTGTACAAGTACTCAGTAGTTTTATGTTTGTATTGTATCTAGAATTAACTCTATTTACGATAAACCTAAAAGATGATACACAGTTTATTCATTATCAATCCCTCAGGGTAATGTTTATAAATTATTATTGGTTTTTCTTTGTTTATTGTATATATTTTTAACATTTCTCTGAAGTATAAATGTAGCTAGTCAGTAATAGAATCTGGCTTTTTTCAATTAAATCTATCCTGCAATTCCTGCAATTACGTAGTAAATACATACCACATACAACGTCAACAATAATGTTATTTACAAAAATGATTTCAGGGATGTTTTTCTAGAAAAACACTGGAGGAGCGTAATACCAAGATCAGTATGTGATTACTATTTAGAGGCACAAAGGGCGTCACCAAATGTAAGTGCTCTGTTTTTTGGTAAAAAAATGCCTGAGAGTAGCACTTATGTGCTTTACAGGTACAGTCAGCTGCACTAGAATGTATGCAATTTGTAACTTTCAAAATGGTCTTACAGTGGTGCTAAAACTATTTGCACTACAATTATTCATAACATAAGTAAGATCATTAGCTAATTTCAAGACTAGTTGTTGAGGTGTAAGAGTTCATTGTTTTGCTGTAATACCGTTGTGAAAGTTACAAACTGTATACATTCGAGTGCAGCTGACTGTACATAAAAGAATCGGAAATATAGTATTACACATAGCTAATCAATATCATCGTATTATATAAGTACTAGTTTCTAGAATATAAATACCAATACATATTAAATAATGCAATTTACCAGCATTAACCTGGTACTGATAATTGAAACTTGATGTAATGTTCAAATGATGAAAAACAACACCGTGTATTGTCTTTTGGTTTGTTAGAAAGTATTAAATTAGATCAAGAGACAAAACGACAAAAAAATCTATTTCAAGGTTACACCGAGTTTATTAGTAAGGTTTGAGTATAATAATAATAATAATGCTGGACAGTCCACACAGTACAAGTACAATCTCTTACTGCCTTAGTCTCACTTTAAAAAAAAAATTATTTACTTTAGGATGTCCCACCAGTGTTGGCAGCTCCCCATCATTACTTGATCTCCATACAGAGAGGTGGGGTGGCTCTTGTGGCAGTGTGCAAGCAAGAAGTTGCCCCACTTTTTGTCATCGAATTCTTGCACAGAGTGGTTGATACATTCCAGGTAAATTTGTATTTTGAGGCAAAATATTATTTTTATGCTAGCTAGATAATGTGTTGATTCTGTTGAAGCACTTTCTAAATTTACTTAATTTGAAAGCACATTTTATAGCCTCCTTATTGTGTCTGTGTCACTAAGTGTTTGCATCAAAAACATGTTTCATGTATACAAAATATATCACTTAAATTGCGTGAGGTTTTTAAGGAAATTACTTAAATTGAGATGACAACTTCGACAAATCTCAAGATTTATTGTGGTCTACATTTGCACAGTTGCTAAACATGTTTCTCAACTATTGTTTTGAGTGTCATATGAGAAGACCGGAAAACATTGAAACAAATATTTCAATGCTGTAAGATCTGTCAAACTCGTTGTTGCAACATGTATAAACTTCATATTTTGCTTCAACAAGTTGTGTGGTGACAGTGCAAATGTGGTTTGATACATTGACAATAACCAGTGATATGTTTTGCACATATGGTTCAGATGGAAACTCACTGTTAGCTGAAAGATACTGCAACATTTTCTATGTTGTCAAATTAGGTTTTAACAGGATTTTTTTTTTATACAACTTGTTGATGGAACAAGCAGATGGCCCACCTGATGTTAAGTGGTTACCATCACCTATAACAAAGCATTGCCTTGTAGGCCACGCTCGTTAGGAACGTCACCGACGCGACGATGCGCTACTCAGCGTCTATTACACCGGCACCCACACCTTTCAAACCGGAACACAGCAAGCTGCTTGGCGGCAGAAATAGGCATGCACCAATATAATATTTTAAAACATATCTTTATAAATTTACTCATGACTTTGGATAGTCAGGTCAGGTGGTAGATCAGTTTGCTTACATTGATGAATAAGAAAGTTGTTGAAACTTTTTATCTGTCTATAGTCACATTTATTTTTAAGGGCCTCTTATAATATTATTCTTTTTAAATTTCAGGACTATTTTTCAGATTGTACAGAGACTATTATAAAGGAAAACTATGTTGTTGTTTATGAGGTAACTATTCAGTAAAATATTCCTTTGTTTTATTTATTTTATAAAAATGTATTTATTAAACAATCTGTTGCTTGTTCCAGTTGCTAGATGAAATGTTGGACAATGGCTTCCCATTGGCAACCGAAAGCAATATCCTAAAAGAATTAATCAAACCACCCAATATCTTAAGAACAATTGCCAATACAGTAACTGGTAAATCAAAGTAAGTTGAAATAAATAAATGCTTTTATAAAAAAATATGTTGATATACTGGGAAAATGGCACATCACGAGAAAACAACACTAATAAAAATAAGTATAATAAATCCAGATCCCAGACTGGCCTTACAGCTCAGTTAGTAGCAGATATCCCTTCTGTGCTGTATAGGTTGTAGGTCGATTCCCACTGAGGACAAATGTTTGTGGGATGAACAAAGATGGCAGAAGGCAGGGCTATTACGAACTGAGCTGTGACGGTCAAATAATGATTCCATCTGGTATTCTGGTTAATAATATTTGCAGCTAGAAATAGACAAAACTAGCCTGTTTTTAGCTTAATAGTATGTACTAGTAACGATAATAATAATGTTTTTTTGTAGTGTATCGTCCATCTTGCCTTCTGGCCAGTTGTCGAACGTACCATGGCGGCGGTCCGGTGTTAAATACGCGAACAACGAAGCTTACTTCGATGTTGTAGAGGAAGTAGACGCTATTATTGATAAGAGCGGCGCTACGGTATCTGCAGAAATACAGGGATATGTAAGTACCTTATTCATATTATTATTCCTTATTAAACAAGTGTTAGCTCACATGACATGGTATGTGGATCCCTTGACGGCAAAGGCTTCACCAGGTTGCACAATCTCTATGGTTGTGCACCTGTATCCAGAAATTTCATTAATATTATTGGCCCATCTCTTTTTAGTATTACCAGTATTACCAGCCTTGCGCTTTTCCTTAAGGCCCATGAAGGCCCAAAAAAAGTACATACTAGTTAGTATTATATCAGCTATTGGCTTCCCAAAGGCTCTGAGTAGTTTGAGACTAAATGGTGCATGCAATGTCTATAAATATACCGTTTTTTATAAAACTTGTTGACCGAATAAGCAGATGACCCACCAGATGTTAAATGGTAGCCATCACCTTTAACAAAGCAATACCTCGCAGGTCGCGTATGTTAATAAACGTGCCCTATGACGCACGACCCTGCGTTGGGCCACTCGAGGTATACATATTAAGCCTCGTGTACCTGTGATTTCAGCGGCACCCTTCAAACAAAAACAGCAACTCTATTTGGCAGCAGAAATAAGCATGTTCGTTTGTTAGTACTTACAGCCCCTCACTAAGAGCCTTTCCATCAAAAATGTCCATGTTCTTTGTCACCCATATTAATATAAAACAACGGAATTAAACAGATTTGAATATACAATATATTTGTGTTATTTCAGATTGATTGCTGTATAAAACTTAGCGGGATGCCAGACCTTACGCTGACTTTCATAAACCCGAGACTTTTCGACGATGTATCATTTCATCCTTGTGTTCGATTTAAGAGATGGGAGGTAAGTCACCCTTTTACTTATAATTTGGCTAATATTGTAGAACTTGAAAAGGCATGCAACATTACTTTCAAGTGAGATTCAACACGAACTGGTGATGATGATGAACTCAACGTATCTGTAACGGCGAACCTTGTTAGATCGACATGTCCAGATCTAACAAGGTTTGCCGTTGACAACGAATAAGGTTCGCGAAGCCAAATTTGATTTGAAGGAATTATCGTTGTAGTAGCATACTACTAAGTGGTAACAATCTTTTTTCTATATATAAAAGAAAGTCGTGTTAGTTACACCACTTATAACTCAAGAACGGCTGGACCAATTTATATGATTTTTTGTTCTTGCATTTATCTTCGTTAGGAATAAGTCACGAAAATAATATATAAAAATGAAAATGATGCGAAACGAAGTTCGCGGGGTCAGCAAGTTTCAATTAATTAAGGTAGATTGTCTTTTGACAACAGAGTAGTGTTATAAAGAGGTACCTTAGTACTAATATACTCAGCGTAACGTTGAAATATGTAGTTACATTGTGTTGTCTTTTGCATTGCAAGTTTCAAATTAGATTGAAAAAGACAAAACACTGTGTAACTATTTTGTATTTGTAAAAACATCCAAATAGAATTGAACAAACTCGATTCTATTTTGCTGTTAGCTTAACTCGTAGGTAAAAAAAAAATTTACGATGTAATTTTCGAAAGTTCATAGAAAAACAGCAAAAAATATCGTAAATTAGTCTCTAAAATAGAATGAAAGCTACTTTGCAAAATTTCGTATTGATTGGTGTTTACTAGTTTTGCTATGCTAACAGCGCAGCATACATACAGACAAACTCGCTTTCACATTTTTAAACTGGTATGGTTGGATTTTAAATTGATTTGTTATAATAACAAAATATGTAAAATACCTAACTGACCGCAGTAGCTGAGAGCGACCGCTATCAGTTGACCAAAATAACTTATACCAATCACTGCTACTCTAATCTTTTTTCGTCATGATGACGCAACTCACGCGTGTGGCAATGTGTTGCGTTGTTCGCACCTCTCGTCAATCGCCTCTGTGGCCCAATGGATAAGGCATCGGCCTCCTAAGCCGAGGATTGTGGGTTCGAGTCCCACCAGAGGTAACTTGCCTTTTTGTTTAAAAAGAAAATTATGGATATTTAATTTCATTGCGTCAATTTATTTCATAGATTCGTCGAAAAATATTTTTCACAAATGTTCGTTTTGAAACTTGCCAGCAATGAAATGAAAATATAATGCTATACGTATTATTATTTATTCATTTTATGATTAATTATCCCTATACACCAACATGTTAGTTAATACAACGTAATTTTCAAATGATGACTAATTGTAATTGTATTAAATCAACATTGATAGAGGAAATACATACCGAAATAGAACCATATATGTACTATGGTTTTATTTCGGATTGGCACCATACATACGCGAAAAGTGATAGTGTGTACAATAAATGTTTTTTTGGCCTGCTTGATATTTTTTGGATGCGAGTTATTTGTAGATGTCTACCGTGAAAGAAAGAAAATAGATATCTTCACGACTTTAATCCCGAAGCACAGTATCCTCTCAGGTTTTAGTACCAAGTAGCACCGACTCATGATTCTTGGATATCTAATAGGGGTAGTCATAGGTACGTTCAAATACTACATGTAGCATATTATACCGGTCATGTTAATTGCAGCCGTGAGTTGATTGAGAAATGGTGGATCCTTTTAGGACCATTAGTTGATTTCCCAAGATATATGCATAAAAGATTGAATTCTGATTGCGTCGTGTTTTTTTAAGTCATTTTTATTGGTTTTTTTTCAGTCTGAAAGAATACTCTCATTTATCCCTCCAGACGGTAATTTCCGTCTAATGTCGTACCACATCGGCTCACAGAGTGTAGTGGCAATACCGTTGTACGTGCGGCACAACCTAACCCTGAAGAGCAACGGCGACCAAGGCCGACTGGACTTGACGGTAGGCCCCAAGCAGACTATGGGCAGGACTTTAGAGAGTGAGTGTACTTATCAGTAGACATTTTTAAAACATGAAAAAAAAGCGAAACTGTCTCAAAATCACAATCCATAGATTTTTTTTTTATTTAGTGATATTTAACTGTGGGAAATGTTTTTTAACTACTTGCAAAATGTGTATTTGAGCATAGTTTTAATTTGTCGCACTTCGACCGTTAAAATGTCAATTTGTGTACTATAAAGAATAAAAAAACCTTAGATATCCTCAATGAATCTTGAGTAACGCATCTATCATGCTTGGGGGCTAAAGTCGTGACTTTTTTTAACCTAAATTGTTAATGTTCCTTTTCAGATGTAGCGCTAGAAATTTGCATGCCGAAGTGCGTTCTCAACTGCTCACTCACCGCGAATCAGGGTAAATACTCTTACGACCCTGTCAGCAAAGTCCTGTTGTGGGACATAGGGCGCATTGAACTGCCGAAGCTGCCTAATATCAAAGGAACCGTAAGTATTTTAACTAAGTTTTAATTTCAATAAAAATGTGCTAAAATCTATGCTCATGACAAGATTAGAAACTTAACTCTTTGTGCCTCTGCGAGTTTTTTTTTATACAACTTGCTGATGAAACAAGCAGATGGCCCACCTGATGTTAAGTGGTTACCATCACCTATAACAAAGCATTGCCTCGCAGGTCACGCTCGTTAGGAACGTCACTTATGATGCACTACTCAGCATCCATCAACCTGAGGCATACAGGTGTTAAGCCTCATGTGTGTAATTACACCGTTTCTTCCTGGCACCTGTCTCGTCATTCGAAAAATGTTTTGCCAGTGTCAAGTGAATGAATAAATACTTTTAGTTAGGTAGTAACAAAAAACTTTGCCTGTTACTTTTAATAAAAAAAGTAAAAACGGCATTCATTACTTTTGAAGAAAAATATGGCGTTTCTCTTCAAAATCTTTTCATTATTATCAGGTGTCACATCACTTTCATATTAACGGTTCACATTTTGTGCTAAGATGAGGATTTAGCTTAGTAATTAGGTCGAAATACCACCGTAATTTGCGTAATTTTGCAAATAAAATGAAAAAGCTTGCTTCCAAAGACGACAGAAAACGAATTTTCCTAAAGTTTTTTATGTAGTTTGGTTTATGTCAAAATACATCCAATTCTGACAAATGCAAGCGTAAATTCACGCCTAGATTCGTTTCTGAATTGTAAGCGTCTGTTTTTTTCAGGTTTCTGTGGCATCGGGTGCAGACACAGCGGGCGCCAATCCAAGTATCAATGTACACTTCGCAATCCCACAGTTAGCTGTCAGCGGGCTACGCGTAAGCCGGCTCGATATGTACGGCGCTAAGTACAAACCGTTCAAAGGCGTCAAGTACGTCACTAAAGCCGGCAAGTTCCATGTAAGGATGTGATAACACGACTTCTAGGGGTCATCAGTGCGTAAAAGAAGCTTTGTGAATTGGCATATTTGTTATGTGAATGCGTTCAAATATTCGCGGAGACGATCAGTTGTTTGTAGGTAATGAAAGGACGCGTCGGTGTGAACATGTGCGAAATAGAGAAATTATTGTCACTGTGACCGCTGACGCAAGACCCCATAGTGCTAGAGCGCTACACGTCGAGAGGCTTGCAGTTTACAGAAAATTATTTAGAGTGATCTTGTAAATGCTTCTTCACATTGGCGGCTCGTCCTTTCAGTATCTTACGATTGGCACATTACTATGACTACAACCGCTGTAAAACTCTTACCAATTTGTAACTAAGCTACAATTTAACTTGCCAATTATTATTGATAGCTCTCTAATGGCTGACCCCTGACTTTTAATAGGATTTAATGAATGGGCTTTACACGAGTCTCAATTAATGCATACGAAAAAAGACTTTCAAAAGTGTTGCAACTAGAATTAAGAATAGTGTTATGAGTAAAATTTGTGCGACGAATATCACACTTATTCCACGTTATTAGGTTTCAAAAGCCTGTTTACTTTTATCTATTAAATATTTATAGAGAAAATAATGTTTCTTAACATAAGGTACCTTCCTATTGACCTATAGGAGTTTTATGAAAAGATATAGTTGTCTATTGTAAATGTTAAGTGTTCTTTATTAACTGTCTATAAATAAATATATCTACTTAAAGCAAGTAACATTACCTATGTTTTATTAAACATGTCTTCTTGTCTACTTTGTCATAGAAACTGCTTGGAGTCTACAGTCTTAAGTTCTCTCCCACTTGCTTATCGCATAGTCTATGTGACCTGTTAAACAGTAGGTCCCCCTTACAAGTTTCGGCAAAATAACGCTGAGTGAGTACGGACATGAGGGCTGGAAACTCCTTTTGGATCCTGGTTTCTACGTCACGCTCCTGGAAAAATAATTTATGGATGAAGTAATGTTTGATCATATAGCTTTCACCTTAGGAATCTTGAGCAATAGTAATTAAATAAATAGTTCAAAATAGTGTGACAGTATTACAATAAACTATTACACAGGAAAAATAAAAATATCAGAAGAAATTATCAGATGAGTTCCCTTATATTTTGAGTAAAGGTTGTCTGGAAGAGATCGCTTCTAGCGATATGACAGCCCATTGTACCACTGGTTTTAAGTTTTAATCTAATCTAATCTACTCTTGTGTTTTAATGGTGTACAATAAAGCTTTAATCTATCTAATTAGGTACCTACCCTGTAAATGCTGGGGCATTAAATGCATTCTAGTGCAGCTGCCCGTATTTTTTTATTAATTAGTAATATTATAGGAAAACAGTCTCACTATAAAACAACAGTAGGACAGTGACCACCGGGCATGTGCGCCTGCCGTTTTACACATCTTGGCCCGGCACCAGTCGAAGGCGTAGCCCATTCCAGTGGCGGTGGGAATCAGGTTGAACGGCGACGGTAGTGTTGTCTGCCACATGTAGTCAATATACACCTGGATTTATTAATATTGGGTTATGTAAAAGCAGGTAAGGTGTATTCGTATAGGCTACTGACCAACGATGACCAACATCGAGAATCAAGGAAGCACTCGAATGTAAATTCTCATTCAAATAGCGACAGCGCAGAACGTGGTTATTCCCGCTCATCCCTACATTTTGTCCCCAGTAGCGTCCCAATTTTTTATTCCATCGAGGACGAGCGCGAATAAAAAATAGATAATATGAACACCGCCCACTGCTGTCATAGACATATCCGAGCTTTGCTTTGAAACAAAAAATCCGGCAGAAATGTTCCGGCAGGAAGATAGGTTACTTAAAATAAATAAATAAAATCAATAAATAAAATAAATAAATAAAATATATCTAAAAAATAATCTTATCTTCCAATAAATATAAAATATCTACTGCGTAGGTACATACCTACTCATTGAAATTACAACTCTGCCAAAAGTAATAACTGATAAGGCAGGTTATACTCCACCACTACAATTACTTACCTATAGAAAACTATGTAGGTATAGGAAGTAAGTCAATAAAATGTTTAATCTCCATTATAATGTAACTTCTGACTAATCTAATAAATCACACAGAATAGACTCGCATGTTATTCAAACCATGAACCAATTAGATCCATGTTAACTAACTTCTGTTTTCCCGAAAGTCCACTCTATAGCCACATTGTCGGTAACCCTTTGAAATGTGTTGGACATGGTAGCTATCAGCATATTCAATACAACTATCACGGATATCACTTCGAAACCTGCAATTAAACTACAAACTCATTAATAATTCAAATGAACTACTGAAACGGAGCCTACATAATGAATGTGCGTTGAAATATGGGAGCTTCCGCTGGTTCATTTTTAAATATAATATCTTGATACGTTAGGTAGGTTTGTATACAAGTTTACTACCTAAGTTTACCTAGGTTTATAAACAAGGTACCTACCTATATCCTCAATGTAAGCGAAAGGAAAGATATTAAATACATAATTATGATGGTTTGATTAAAAGTCTGAAACTTTTATTATATAGGTAATTTATATATTATGAAGAATTATTTATTAAATATATTTATTTACATAGGTTTTTATTTATTCTATTTAAAAATTATAGTGGTACCACCAAATGTGGGTCTAGCACGCGTTAATGTCTTTTGTACCCTTCGGAAGTCTGTTATAACGCTCAATACTGTAGAGTTTAAAACTTTGCTTTGCGGAGTACAATGAAATGCTTTTTTTCAGTATTAGTTAACTAGGTAATAGGAAGCCGTAGCTGTGGTGATCCCGGCTTAAAATAGGACCACTCCATCGCCTCCCATAGATGTCGTAAAAAGCAATTAACCCTTTATTTGACAATGTTCATCCGGTGGAACATTGGATTCAAAAAATCATCATGTTCTTACTAATTTAAATATTTCGCTTATTTTTATTTTATAAGGTAGTTTTTACATTGAAATTTGGTAGAAAAATATTTGACACCACTGGCAACACTGAATCTGTCATAAAAAATACAAAATGTCGTCGAAGCAGCACACAACGTTTCTTCGCAAGGTATTTATTCAATTGTTTTTAAGAAATATCCAGATTTGTAATGAAATGACAACTGACATTTACTTATAGATGTACATTTATTATGTCTATGTGAAAAGATAACAAGATTTTATGATAACAACAACTTTATTCATTGCACAAGTTGGTTGTTCCGTCCATGGGACATTGCCAAATGAGTAGTAGAGTACCTCCACAATCGGATGTCCCACTGACGGAACGTTGCCAATGTCATAGCATACATAGATTATGTAGAAAGCCACATCATCATCATCATTTTAGCCGTAAACTGCCACCGCTGAACATATCCTAGCTCCATGAAATGCCTACCTAGGTTTCTTTTATTTTTTCTTATTACGGTTTTGGTTTTGTCAACAGCATGCCTCGCATTATCGGACCCAAAGAATCTTAGCACTTGTTCCAAAAGAGCATGCACCATCTGAAACTAGCGATAAATCCTGCACTAACTCTGATGATAAACTACATTCATTGCACTCAAGCTTTGCTTCATCCCCTGCACCTTCTATTGATTCTTCCTTAGAACGCCTAAACCTACTCGGCTCAGGTGATGAAACTGTTTGTGACTCTGATGAAAATTAAAATAATGAAAACTCAGTAGAACAAAACCGATTTTTGAATGAGGATGTTCCACTTACTCCCATTTTCCAACAAATATGCCCAGTATCACCTAAACAACTCGATTATAATAACATCCCCTCAATTTCATCCTTCCCGTCTCTTGCTTCTGTAGACCCAACACCAGTAACACCAATAGCGACGTCAGCAGGCCGTAAAACTAGATCCAAGAAAACGCCGAAAGTTCCAGCAGCCAAAAAACCTCGAAAAATAAAAAAGCTTGTTCTGGCCTATAAATGGAAGAAGGCAATGGCATACATTGGCATATAATTGGCATATAATGGCAACGACATTTCGTCATATGGCAACAATTGAAGATGATGAAACACCTATCATGCAACCCCCCGAAGAAGCCGCCGTTGACTACTTCTTCAAATTTTTCTCCATGCAATTGTTTTTTGGATTTTCATGTAAAAAAATAAACATCTATTAATTTTTTGTATGGAATTTTTCTTTACCCCCATTTGGCAAAGTCCCACTCATGGAACGTTATAATTTTGGTATAGTACTCCGTAGCATTGGCAACGTGCCTTCGACGGGACATTGATTTTCTGAAAACCTGAAAGGATAGGATTTTTTTTTCTACACTTTTTCGGTCGCTTAGAGTCGTTAGAACCTAGATATTAAGATAAAACATTAAAACTTCACAATGACTATGCTTGCCAAATTAAGGGTTAAAGGAACGCACCAGATAGGCAGCAGCATCTCCTGAATACCACTGATACTGCAGTCACCAATCCCCCTGCCGAGCGTGGTGACTACGACAAACCCTCCCACTGTCGGGTAGGCCTATGACCAACACTGGACTTAAGGCTAATGACAAAAGCCGTATTAGCATGGCCAACTCTTTATAGCCGCGTCATGGCTTAATGAACTAAAAAATAGACGACCGCTAGAGTCGAGGTCGACAGCTTAATAGGTATGCCTTCCGAACCACGGCAGCGCTCAGATATCAACGCTATTAGCGGTCACCCAAATGGTCACCACGAACTTTACAACATACTTCTAAGAGTTGATGTAGAAACTCATCAGAGTTGATCATCTCTGTTTATGGGTTGGTCACGTAGAGCGAATTGAGTACGTCAGGATACCGAAGCGTCTTCTGAGAGATGAACCCAGTAGCGGCGTTAGGGTATGGCGCGGTTGGGCGACCGCCTAGGGCGCCGGATGTGAAGGGGCGCCGCAGGCGCCCCTTCATATCCTCTTACTCTTTCAGCGAGGCCTACTTACCCTAATACCACAGTTTGCTAAAAGTTTACTTTACAAAAGTTTCATGAATTTTTCGTCAAATGTCCTTCAACATCGGGTTTTTTCCGTTTTCGACGACAATTTGGTATACAACTTGCCATACAATCGAAATTAAATGAATGCAAATTCACTTCAAAAATTGACTAAAAAAAGTTGTAAATTTTCAGGCAAATTTTTATGTCAATTTATTGTTAACTAGCCCGCAACTTCGCGCGGGATTTAGTACAGTCATTGGGTATTTTTACCTGGAAAGTTTTCCGGGAGTTTTGAAAATTGGCAATTTTATTGATTTTGACGTGCTCTTTCCGAATTTCAACTTTGCCACCTCGTAGCTTTGCCGCTCGCGCCGCCATATTGGAAAAATGGCGCCTAAAAACAGTTTTTTGATAATAACTCCTTTTCGACGCATTTTACAGGAAAAACATATGTATACAAAATAATTGTGAGAGCATTTCCTACAATTTATGTTATGACCTTTTTTTTCCTAAAACCAATAGTTTCGCGGTACGAGCACCGTAAAGTGTAGTTCAACACACGTTTCGGCAGAAATACTCATTTCCACACCACCATGAGGTACCTAGCGAAAGCGGCGCATTTTTTTATCGTGGTTCTCATCAAATTATACAGTTACAGTGATGTGACAATTCGTAAAAGTTTCATCGCGGTCCTCTTCGTTCTGGATTTCGTCGTTTATTTGCTCGAGAATAGTGTCCGTTTCTTCTTCTTCACTGCTATCTTGTGATGAAAATTGCGAATTATCACAGTTCGTGCACACAACGGAGCACTTTAGCCTTGCTTTTCTGCATCCGCAAGCTTTTTGACAACCTTTCTTGCATTTGCAAGAAATAAGTTTCAGCAAGCTTTCCGGAGCAGGGGGCTCGAATGTAGTAACAGGAATGAGCCAGTTCTTATCTTTTTTCCATCCCCATTGTTCTACATTTTGTTCGTTCCCATACCACTGCTGAACCTGGTGATAAGTTCGAAACGAATGTTCTGTTGGTGGTAGCGACGCAATAATAAATTTACTTTGATATGCTGATGTTGTGAAGCATGCATATCTATAATAATTTAAAGATGTACTTTTACGAATTGTTACATCACTGTCACTGTATAATTCGATGAGAACCACGATACAAAAAATGCGCCGCTTTCGCTACCTCATGGTGGTGTGGAAATGAGTATTTCTGCCGAAACGTGTGTTGAACTACACTTTACGGCGCTCGTACCGCGAAACTATTGGTTTTAGGAAAAAAAAGGTTATAACATAAATTGTAGGAAATTTTCTCACAATTATTTTGTATGCATATGTTTTTCCCGTAAAATGCGTCGAAAAGGAGTTATTATCAAAAAACTGCTTTTAGGGGCCATTTTTCCAAAATGGCGGCGCGAGCGGCAAAGCTACGAGGTGGCAAAGTTGAAATTCGGAAAGAGCATGTTAAAATCTTTAAAATTGCCATTTTTCAAAACTCCTGGAAAACTTTCCAGGTAACCTCTATTTTTTCAACCAAATGACTGTACTAATTAGACAAATATTTTATTTAATGAATGGTTGTTTCATTATATCCGTTACCTTTTTTTCGTATGGGTTTAAATTGCAGTTAGGGGGCGCCGTAGAAATCTTGCCCAGGGCGCTGGTAGTGCTAAAACCGGCCCTGGATGAACCTGACAGCCAAAAACCTCTGAAGGACTGGAAGCACCGCGGAAGATCTAAACTCCGGTGGATGGACGGCAAAGAAACGCCCAAGAGACCCGGATGGAGAAGTTAACTGAACTAGATCAGTTCGCGGCTGTATCGTCTATGATGATGAGGAAACCTACTCACATCCAAAGCAAAAATATCCAATGCGCTCCGTAAACTCGTGACGGTTCTCTTGCGCTTTTTGTACATGCCGCGAGCCCCTTGTATTTTCCAGCACTATATCAGCGCTCTCCAGTGGTGCCATACAGAAAAGCGCCCAGAAAAGTGTGTTCAATGTATCTGACAGACTGGTAAAGGATGATGCCTGGAAGATGGAAATTGAATCGTACACCATGTTAAATGAGAAATAGTGACGAAACAAGAATTCGTTCACACGCATTTTCACAATGTGTAGGTACTGTGTATGCGGTTTTTTTATTCCCAACCAATCATTGATCGCCTTATTGTGCGTAGCTAAATTTCACGCATCATTGCAATTTGCGATACACAAAGAAACGTTTCTGATATCCCAAGGTACAAACTAAACTAACCGCACATATAAAGCTTATCAACTATAAAATTAGCTCACGATTCCTGATAGTGCTTGATATCGATTGAGAACAATAAAGTTATTATTTATCTAGCATAACTGAAATTCGGAACAGCTATATGAATTCCTAATAGGTAGCTGTCAATCTTTAAGCCTAGTAATTCTAACATTTTGACTGGTGTAGGTACCTCAATTATATCAAACTTGATCAACTTTAGCCAGGCCCAGCACTATACTTATAAACGTCATTATCCATCGGTAAGAAATGGTAGGTATTGTTTATTTTCCTCTAATTACACGAAATTACCCTTCATATTTAAGTTCAAAATCACCTGGACAGTCTTCATCCCGAACTCATCCTCATACACCATTCCGTTATAATATTGGTAGAAACGAGCAAGCCCCGCTGCGAATGCGCTAATAATTATTGTGAAAACTATTATGTACTTGTAGATGTCAATTGTCATTTTTCCTAATGATACCTGAAACATAGAGAATTAAACATACATCAATCTTTCTATTCAGTATTTTATGCTACACTGGTGTTTATATTCTGAGGGTTAGTGGTCGTAAATAACTTTACAGTTACAAGATTCAGAGCAATGTACCTAGTGTATGTTGTACAAAATATGTGGCTGGTTTTGTACAGCAATGTCACTGAAGAAAAATAGGAAATTGTTTTTCCTAACATGTTGGATAAACTTATGTGAAAATTTTACCAGCACACGTGTAAAATGCTGTATAACAAAACAGTACCTATTGATCTGTTATTGGACATTTACATACCTGCAGTGGCCCTAGATGGTAGTTTAGTTGGCACAGGAGCATTAGCCTGAAGAAAGCGAAGATCGTTGCTAGGCAGAACGTGCCTTCCGCAATAAGTGTTGGGTCGTATTGATTCCAGTGTTTGCGTTCTGTGAAATAATTTAATTATTTAAATGTGTAACGTAAAGCACTATTAATTATTTAGTTGGGCTACCTCTAGATCGTTTGCAACGGTATGTAGATAACTTAACTGTTTCATGTGTATTTTGTACATACCAATTATAAGACTTGTATTAGCTGTAATTTTCTTTGTAAATAAATAATAATAATTTAGTAATACTTATTTCGAAAGTAGAATATACTGTATCATACCAAAGTTATCCTGAACATATATTTACTATGATTTTTTTTAAACATACTTTAAGGTTTAATATCAGTAGGTAGATGAAATGGGATCTTTATTTCCCAGAAATAATGGTAGAGCTCTCTGGCTAAGTGATAAAGTATGTTCATAACAATAACAGC
The DNA here is from genome assembly GCA_947095575.1 of Electrophaes corylata. NCBI lineage: Eukaryota > Metazoa > Arthropoda > Insecta > Lepidoptera > Geometridae > Electrophaes > Electrophaes corylata. Next base: position 8,459,082 of record OX352703.1, read on the forward strand.
TATAGAGAAATCGTTGAAAGGTTTTTTTAGACTTTTAAACTACCGGTTCCTTTTTATTTATGTAGGTATAGAAAGAGTGACTAGAAAGTTAAAATTAACTCAATTACAAATAACAATGGGATGAAATCAATTCGACACAAAAACCGAAAGCTAATCAATCTAAAAGGTAGCAAACACTTTTTAATGAATCACAGAAACACAATGTTTCTGAAAGTACTCGTAAGTAGGTTGAAATAGGAATGCGTGTACGAACTTGCTGCTAACTACAATGCAAATATTTACTACGTTTAAAGATTTCGCGGTGCCGTATTAAATTTGTTTCGATATCTAAACAGGTTCTAGTAACATTGATGCAGTAGCAAAAATAAAACAAAAATGAATGACAAAGATTTTATATTATCCCATGTTGTGTCCCATCATTATGTTATTTCCTCGAGCGGGATAATATGAAATTTTTGTGATTTCTTTAAGTGCAGGTAAGCACTATAAAAACTAACAAATTAAAAAATTAATGATTTCCAATCTTAAAACATTATTATAATCTTAGCACCTACTATGATCAAAAATAACGAAATTTTCAAATCTCTTACTTTAAGCAAGCATATTTCCCTAAGTGATAAGGTACGTAGGTAGGTACCTATATTTTCTCCAGTGTTGATAGCATCAATTGCAGCCATTATCCAAAACACAAAAGTAAGCCAGAACAGAGTCAGCATAATAATCTCTGCCCAGTTCCACATGACAGTGAAGAACCACCGAGGCCCTTGCATAAGACACATGCGAAATGCTGACCAGGAGTAACCAAGGACGTAGAGAATCAGTGCTCCTTCCGCACCTACAAAACATTGTATTTAGATATACGTCGCATCACGTCATATGTCTAAAAAACCACAACTGGATATAGGCCTCCTCCAGATTTGGGGAAGTTTGCCTTATTGGCAAGTGGATTGTTAACCGCGTGGTAGGTGCTCAGTACACAGAAGATGATGCTGCCCATCTCTTGATGCTTTTCTTTTCTTAAGACATCCGTGAGAGGTAATGGGGGGCTCCTATTCTCAGTCGGGACCATTTCAAACATTCCACACGTGTAAAAATCAGTTCGTGACGAAGGACGAAAAAGAGGACGTTTATCGTCGCGCAATTAGGCGGTTTGATACCAACTTGAAAAAAGTACAGCACATAGTTTACTTTATTTTATCTTTATCTACACAAAAGACTTGTCTAATAATATTTTACGACAAACAATCTGGCATCTAAAAAAAAAATGGGAAAATTCAGAACTTCAGAACAACTTTCGTCGATACTTCTCGAGATTTTGAGCGGCCACTATTATATTTTTTATAATCAGAAAAAAGTTAATTCATTGAATTAAATACATATATATATATATATAAGTTTTACCTACACCCACGGGGCTTTATTTATTTTTAAACAAAATAAACTGCGAAATAAATAGCGCGTTCACAGACATGAATTTAATGAAATTCAATTTTATAATATTGTGTAGAATAATTAATTAGAGTAATTGGTTTCGACCGTTCTGATTGATTTAATAATAAATAAATAAATAAATGAATGTCAATGAACTTGAAACTAATCGGATTTTGATCTTTTGTTTAATAGAGTAAGCCACCACCTCCTCAAATATCTAAAAGTTGCTGCTGGAGTGCCTTAAACTTTGAAAATCAATATAATAGAGATTTGGTGGTCCTCTTCTAACATACAGTACCTACCCAAATTTTCACACTACCTACTTGGTGATGGACAATGCTTAGCTGATGGATAATGCTACCTGGTCGCCTGTGTACAGTAGCTATAAATTTAGGCAATAAATCATTTTCAATCTATCAATATTTTTAGAACACAAGTCTCATAAAAAAAATAATTAAAATCTCTAAAACCATAATATCAAAGCCTGTTTTACATCGATATTTTATCTACCTATCTTAGTAATTAAATCTCAAATTAACACTTCCATTCAAAAAACATTTATCTACCATAATTCATTTTAATGTAGGTCGCCACCACCAAGAAGTTTATAAATATTTGCATTGGTGGAATGTTTTCGAGAAATTCTAACTTCCGCGTGAATCTAAATGTAAAACGTCCCATACACGTTCTTCCACGTACAGCAGCTTGTGTACCTCGAGTACCTAATTAATCGTGATAATCTCAACGAAGGATCTTTCTCGTCAGAATGTAAATAACAGCTGATTCTAACACCTCCGTGCATCTCCGGTTACAGATCTGAACAAGCATTTTTGCCAGGATCAATTTTCTAAGCATAAATAGTAGATTGTTATACAAGGAGCTAAAATGACCCATTATATACTAGGGAGTTAATACATAGAAACCGAGTTTTAATGGGTTTTAGCTCCGTGTGTTACACTATACTTTTCACTTCTCTTGCTCAAAAAGGCCGTCAGAGTAGCATACCAACATTTTCACTATCGTAAAATTAATTACAGTCACTACCAATTCAATTTGCAATTAGAGAAAAATTATAAAGATTTCGCGCCAATGTCTTTTTTTTGTTTCTTCTGTAGCCGCAACACATTGCATGCATTCTACCAGAGATCGTCGATTTTAGTTCCATTTTCAAAATTAAAATGAAGTTCTTTTTTTATGAAACATAAATAAGTCGAGTCTTTATTCATGATTATTCTTTTTTGTACCATCATTTGCACCCGCCATTTTGAAATCTGACCAGATATTCGTAATCAGCCCCCCCAAATTAGTCGAAAAAGACCCCCATGTCAGTTTTTTGTACTTACCATGATTTGTACCCGCCATTTTGAATTTCAAGTCTGACCAGATATACTAAAAACTTTCTCGTTTTTGTAGGTAAAAATGTTTCCCCTAGAGGATGAAATGCTATTTTATCCCCGCTCTGGTATGCTACAATGACGGCCTTTTTAAGCAAGAGAAGTGAAAAAGATTTTTTCAAGATACTAAATGAAAAAATAAAATAGCTTCGGTAGCACGGTATCGATATCCTCTTAAATATAAAAAAAGCACCTGTTCAAGATTCTTTGCGGATGTCTAAGAGGAGTAGACAGAGGTGTGTTTTAATATTGACTATATTACATTTGGCTTATACTTACCTATATTTTGCTGGTGCGTAGTTGGTATTCCTTACATTACAGGTTACAAGCCTATCACTTCAGCTTAAATATGGATTTCCTCATGTTTTTTTCCTTTACAGATTTAGGGCATTGCGTACATCAATTTTACGAACCATAGTATCAGAAGGCGGAGTCACTCCCACTCGACGACCGTTACCTTATCTTATACACTATAAAGTTATATCAGAAGTAATCTCCATCCAAAGGTAGACTAGTCTAGCTTTTGTTAGTATAAAACTGTTTATAAGCCTCTAAGGCTTAAATAAATGAAAAGTTTTATAGTTTGATGACTTAAAGGCCTAATTGCTTAGAATCAGGCTTAAAAACTAGCACGTCATAAGTTTTTACTAACAAATACGAACTTAGTTACATACATTATTAGTTTAGTTGCATTTGTATTAACCCCAATTAAAATGAAATAAAATTGCCTTTGCAGCCGTAGTAAGGTTTTTTCCTTTGAATACGATGTTCTTTTGTAGAAAAAACTTACCAGTAATTGTTTATGAGAAGTGTTAGGCACATCCGAGCAGAAATTTTCAACATCATCAGCTTATTCTATCAAATGTTGGTTCATAAATGCTACTTTAAAAGGTACTTGAACATAATTCATGAACTATGAACCTGTGTTTGGTGGTCCACGTTTCAGTCGACTTTTATCTTGATTAGATATGTAGAAGACCAGAGCCAGAAACACAAAGTACGCCGCAGAGTGAGTGATTAACTTGTTCAACGGTATCTGGTAGTGCCTTAAGATACGGTGTTGAGGTAATAGCTGTGAATGGTAGGAACGACCCGGTTAAAAAGTAATAGATAGGTTCTTACAAAAACCTACAAAAATGCTACGTGCAAAAATATACAAATGGAAAAGGTGTTAGTTATCTAAAATCAAATACGATGGTAAAAAAAAGTCTTACAGCTCGTATTCAAGGACTGGACTTTAACACGCGATGTAATGTCCTACGTCTACTTATCTAAATACAGTGCCTAGCAGTAAATTGGATTCTCGATAGCTCTATTATACGTTTTGGTAACACCAATGACTAAATTGGTAAACGCATAACCTACTTTAAAGGTACCTTAAAGTCATTGTTGTTGATTCACAAACCGAAGAGGTCATGGGTGATGCTTGGAACGGGTCATTTTTATTGTTCGACAGAAATTGATGTCCCAATTGGAAAGTCTATAATGGGCCCCGCCCCGCCTATTCAAGAATTGAATTCAAGAATTCTATGTTTACGATATTTAGTGTTTAAAAAATTGACTTACCATACTGAACAAAAATATCAGTGGTATTATGAATACACGACTTAAGAAAATCATAGTTTTTCCAAAAAACGATTTACTTCTCCAACTGTACCAATCACCCAGCCAATACGACTCGAGCACCTTAAAAACAAAGTATCTAGTATTCATATAAATATCATAATAATTGCTTATGACATCGAGATCACGAGGAATAACTTTATCAGAATTAAAAGAATTACAAAGCCGAATTCTCAATTCGGCTGTATTTTTTAAATCTACTTCTCGTATGTGGAGTGTGACCATATTATTTTTAAATAACAGTTTAGTTCAAGTAGGAACAACCTATCGAGCTATAAATACTTTGAACAGGTGTAATAAGTGTTAGTTTATGAACATGATAATGCACTTTACTCGCATTTGGCTACCACCAAAATGAACGTATCTGGATTGAGGTCGAAACCATTCAAATTATTGGGAGTAAAGTTGTTACCTGCTGAGTATTTGGATGGGCCACAAATTCTTTCTGTTTATAGTTGACAGCCATGAGTAGGCGGGGTAGTACAAAATGGCGACGACCTTCGCATCCTGTGACTTGTTTCAGAATAACTTCGACTTCATCGGAGGTACGACAACAACCTTAACACCCAAGTTATTGTAAGGATTAAAAACAAAAGTAATCCTTCTTACATCTCTATTGTCTATGGAGTTATACCAAAGCTATTTACCTATGAGGCCAACAGCAAACGCACTGACTTGATCTCTCAGCTGCAAATAATCAGCTGCCAAATGTCTGTCGGCGGCTGCGTTTGCCGCCAACTCTTCAGTGAGATAGAATGCTTCCAGGATAGGATCCGAAGTGACATGCAGAAGATACGCAGGCGAGGATACAGCACGGTACATCCATAGCCGTGCACAACTCGTGTGCAAAGCGTCATCGTTCACAACGGAATTTCTAAGAAAATACACATTAAAACACTAACGGTGCGCTGTGAATCAGATCTCGGAAACAACAGTGACATGCCGTTTGCACCTACCAATGGGTGTGGCAGCAGACGCGGTCATTACAATTCAACAACATAGCTGCGAACTCAATAGTTTACCAGTCATTAGATTGAAGTTCACAGTAATTTTTAGCAGCGGTCAGTAATTTGAATGCATAACACGCTTCTTTTTAACATTCGACGTACTCATACCGATTGTGTTGAAAATTATCCGTTTAAATTGAACGTGTGAATGTAACGTGTAGTTAACCAGCGTGCGGCACACATTTTCGAATGCGGTCAAATAAATAGTATTATTTCATACATACGCTTACATACGATAAGAGCAAAAACACTTTCGACAGATCGAGTGGGTTCGAATCCCGGTTAAGCATCGAGATGTGTACACTCTTTTTAGGTATAGGAATCATTATGCAGTAGTAACAGATATAAATACATACTTATGAGCAGCACAGGTAATATGATACAGGTAAGTACACTTACTTGCAGATTATGCAGGGACAATTTGGCGAATGTGGTCGTTTGACTCGATGTCCACGGGACATTAACAGATTAACAATTTCATAGTTATTCAAATAAGCTGCGAGAATCAGTGGCGTTACGTGAGTTGGGTATATCGTCGAATGGGCTGCGCCAGCGAATTCTAATCCAGGAGACCTTTTCTTCAGAGCGTTTAACAACAAAACTGTAGGTTGATTTAGAAACCCATAAGTAATAAATAAGCAACGAGCATAAGCCAGTGAAAGCAAGAACTTACCCAATATTTTTGTACTGCTATCTCTTACGGCGTGCAACACAGTGTCACCAATTTCTACTTGCGGATATTTCAAGAGAAATTCTACCATTTCTTCGGATCTTTTATGCACCGCGATACGGAGAGCCGATATGCCCTACATAGAAGTGTAAAAGTGGTTGTTACTTATCTTATATATCTTGATTATAACGTTTAAAGTAAGTCAAGAAACTGACCTGAAAATTAACGCAATTTATATTAAGAGTTGGGTGATCTTCCAGGTATTTTTCAACCGAGCTTAGTATGTTCTCGGACACTAATTGCAAAAACTCGACCTCGTTGCGTAATAGCTTTGGTAAATAAATACATCCTTCTGGTCCTTTTCCATAAATCTTTCCTTCATCTGGCTTTGGTTTTAAAGATGTATAGGTCAAAATTACTATAATACTTATACATTTTCTATGGAACGAATAGAAAGTATAATTGGGTAAACTTACCAATTCCAATTTGCAATAGTGAGTTCTTAAACTAGGTGTGAAAAATCTCGCTTTACTCTGCACATAAGACCTCGATTTTGGTAGGTATGGGCTACTCATCTCTTCAGATATTCTACTGTAGTTTGAAGGTGAGTTCCCAAAGTTTCTATGTTCAAAAACTTTGAGGACTGCACATTCGTTGATCTTGTTGAGTTCTGGCGTTTTGGATTGCTTTGGAGCTGGCGGGACCGTGAAAGATTTTTGGTAGTTAAATATTTTAGAGAAGAATTTACTGCTATTGATGGAGTCTGGCGACTGGTCCCGTCTATGGACATTTTCGTTACGTCTAGGAAAAAAATTGTTAGATTTATTTTCTGAGCTCCGTTGTACTGGAATACTCGGCAAGCTTTGATTCTCGATAGAATCGGTTACAAATGATACTGATGACTTCATCGCTGGATCACGCTGTCGTATTATGGTAAATTCAGTCCCGTTGTTGTAGTTTACTGCTTACAAATGTCTGTTTTGTAAGTCGTTCTAAAATGAGGACAGACACAAAAACCACAAAAATCGCAAAAAATACAAATATTTACGGCAATACAAAGCAAAAACTGTCATCTTTGGTATGAACTGAACTGACAGTTATGAGGACACTATCAAAGAGATCAAAGTCAAAATATCAAAACAACAAAGTTTTTATTTCGTTTCAAATAGGTTTTATAAACTAACGTGTTAAACATAGATTTAAATCTTTACGATGCGATGTGTTGTAAACTACTGTGCGGTGTGGGCTTATAATTTTCCTCTAGTTTTCACTATACATTGTATAAAGTAGCGCAAAATACGAGTAAGATCTTGTTAGAATCTGCAATAAATCAAAAAAGATAATCAGTTTAGCAAACTCATGACTGTGAGGCTGTATTTTGTGTTACAGATGGAACATAATTTAACCAGACTCCTAAGAGACTGGGGGAATCATGGAAGCCTACTCACATCTTGCACATACATACATGCACATTCACATACACATACACACATCTCAAACATATATTAACAATTATAAGTATAACGTAATGTAGTAGTAGATTAATTAAATACATTACTATAATTTAAGTGCCGTAGGGTGACCGTCGTCGATTATTTTTTGCAAATGTATTGTATCTAAAATGTAAATCCGTTATTGGCTATATGTTAAAATCTTAAGTATTTTTATTGTTTTGAAATAGCTGTGGATTTTGTTTCTCATTAAATAAAATAAAAATAAAATTAACTTACTGAAGTGTAAGTGACCAAATTCATATTCATAAAATTCATAGCAGTAAATGCAATTGGTTTTTGAGCTCTGTAACAAAAACAAATGGTACATTTTTTTAATTTACAGTACTGTCACCTGCACTAAAATGTATATACATAATTCGTAACGTTCAAAGTGGTATCACAGCATTTTAATAAACTCTTCCACAGCAATAAAACAATATGAAATGAGTTTATGCGTTTACTTATTTTTTGAGTTATTACTCTGTAAATATTAACTGTAAAGCTGTGACAGTATTTAAAATGTAACGAATTGCATACATTCTAGTGCTGTCCGTTTACTACGTTTTTGATGGGTTTTCTCAAGTAGAACGTCAATATTACGTTTAAATGACAATAATACCGACAATAATATTGTCAAAAAAAATACTGATATACATTTCACTCAACATCATCTAGCAAAGTTGTAATATGTGACCCCAATGATATTATATACTATATTGTGTGAACCGGATAAACTGATAGAACACTTAAATGCTTTTTTTTGTAAATACATACAAGGAACACAAAATAAGCCCCAGATAAAGAATAACCATCTGCGTTCATCAGACAAATATTGTTCTCGATAGGGACCGAACCAATATCATATAATACTGCGTAGAAGGCGAATATATTTCCAACTGAGCTGTGAAGACTGTCACCTAGTTACTCTACTCACCGCTTGATAAGGAAAATTAAGGCTCGTCGGCATTCAGGGCTCGTGACGTACCATCTGCTATTGTAAGCTGCTTTGGCCACCTCCGCATTCTGTAGCCATTGAATGATAATCAGTAGCGAACCTTGTGAACTACACAAATTTAATGCCTGGTTCCAATTTCTTACGAGCATGATTTATTAAGTACTAAAAATTGTTGAAGGATTTGTTGGATACAGCTTTCTGATGGAATAAACAGATGGCCGATCTGATGTAAAGTGGTTAACACCGCCTATAACACCTATATAAGTATTATCTTGTAGGACACGCTTGTTAAGAACGTGCCCTACTCAGCGTCCATCAACCTGAGGCATACAGGTTTTTTTTTATACAATTTGCTGATAGCACAAGCATATGGCCCACCTGATGTTAAGTGGTTACTATAACCTATAACAAAGCATTGCCTTGTAGGTCACGTTAGTTAACCTCCATGATACGGGGTAGACATTTCGGTCCTTATAAAAACATACTTTTTGTTGAAAAATTAGTATTCTAGTAGCGGTGATCGGTTTGCAACATGTCACATATGGAATATCAACTAGTTACCAAACGTAATATTTGGACGTACATCTGACTACCCCTCTTAGGCTTAAATAATCTTGAGTAAAAGGTGCATAAGGGCCAAGTTAAGGGGTTAAGAAGGTATTAAACCTCATGTGCCTGTAATTTCACCGGTACCCGTCATCATTTCATCGGCATCTCATTGAGGTGAGAGTTTATCTGACAGTTAACGACCCGTGGTACCACTAACGGACGCTCGTAGGAATAACTCTTACATACCGCGTGGAAGATGTCATCAGCGTACCAGCAAATCATTCCAATTTGTAGCAAAGCAGAAGTTAAAAACAGCTTGTTGCTTACTGCTACCAAAGGTTCCAGTAACTAGAAATAATCGAGCAGATTGATGTTCATAAGGTCTTTATAAAAATGTGGGTATGTGCTAAATCTTATATTTGGACATATCTCTGACTACCCTTCTTAGATATCCTCAAATAATGTTGAGTGGGTAACTGCATAAGTAATTATAAAGCATTGCCTCGCAAGTCACGTTCGCAAGACATGCGTCCATCAAACCTCAGGTTAACGTATGCCTCAGCATACAGGTGTAAAGGCTTATTTGCCTGTAATTTCATCGACACCCACACCCTTCAAACCGAAACACAACAATATGCTTGGCCGTAGAAATAGTTATGGTAGTAATAGGTACTCCCCCGGACGAGCCCTTCACTAAGAGCTCTACTACTACTAAAACCAAGTTACCATCGAATTTCTGTTCAGTATGATGATAAAAACAACGAATCTACAGTGTATATACGTTTTAACGTATATAAATCTTAAAGTTCTCACCACAATAACGAATACGACGCAGCAAATGTTCACCGAACTGAAGACAACGTTTACAAGGTTTGAGAGTGAAAAAGCATCTTCTAAATCGTTACAATACCTGATAAAGAAAAAAAAATATAAGTTACTAGGTCACACGTCTGGCAGTGGTAGTACCTCAGCTGAGAATGATAATAATGAGCCCCTAGACTGCAGACTTACTTAATGAGGCGTTGGTGCAGTTGAATGTTGCCCTTTATCTCCTCGTACTGCTCTTCGTCAGATTTATGGCTATTTCCAAGGCACTCTAGTCGGCGTTGTAATAACCGCAGAAGAAGACCGATATGGCTTGCCATGCCAGAGAATAGTAGATCAGTGCAGACCATGATCCAAACGCAGATTTGGCCTAAAATATACAATACCAGTATGTTACCTACGCAGCTTTACTCTGTACTTATATAAATCTATAACAATTATAAGAAACTTTGTCCTGACTGACTGCCTATAGACAATACACAGCCTTTGATTGTAGAGACTTGACATTTTCAGGGTATATTTGGTCTTGGTGCTTAACTGACGCAACTTGGTATACATTCCTCCAAAAAGGGAGCTACTGAATATCTCCGTCTTGTGAGGTCTGATTTCGATGGTTTTTTATTTTGAAAGGTTAAAACTGAGTCTGGTGAGGATCTTTGGCAAGCAGAATAACTCCTCAAAATGCAGTATATTATTGCTCACTTTCTGCCAGTAAAAGTTTGTGATTGCGAGGTATCCTATTCGCAGAATTAGTGGTACACTAGAGCAACACCCACACATCTTGCACAATCAACATACAAGTGAATTTTCTGCACACAACTACGGAGGCACAGCTTAGGCCAAAACTTCACAAACCACTCATTTAAAACATTATAAACACGAACCAAAATACATCACTCAAACGTTTTTATACAGTTCGTTATTGACATACAAGTAGACAGTGAAAGTCTTGATGATGATAGCCTCACAATCAGAGAATACCATTAACACATTGAGGGTAACATTATACTTTAGCTTACAAGTCATAATTAATCCAGTTTAAGCAGCTGATTACAGGTTTCCTAAGCATCTAGGAGACTCAAATTGGTACATAATGATGCTTGCATGATCGTTGATGGAGTTGTCGAGCAAAAAGTTGAAGCCTAAACAAGTAGCGTGAGTGGTCGGTGTTTTCATCGTAATATCATTTTTGTCTTCAAAGTTTTTGTAGAACATATTAGTTTGTTTCTATCAATCTCAAGTAAAAATTATAATTTTAGTACGACATGCATCCTCTCCTCTTATGTCTTGTTGGTATTAGAACCTAAGAAAGCTTTATCTTACCTGCAAACATCTCAAAGATATATACGACCACATGTCCAAACGGTTTATGCTTGTCGAACGGATACCAAGCCTTCCACACGAAGCCGACTGAAGCATTCTCATGTATCCAGTAGCGTTGGTAGAAGTAGATGGCTATGGGCGTGATGTTGTAAAACCATACTCCAATCAGGTTTGACGCTAAATAAACTGTAAAACCCTTCAGTGGATAAGAAAAGCTATCCTACTTGTACAAAAGCTAATTTATCATTTAAATACAGCTTAATGACAAGTTTTCAGGGCGAGCAATAAAACATTGAGCGTTACATTACTTACATCGATGTGCGAGTGATAAAGCACTCAGACTCTTGTCTTTTATGGCTTGGTATTCATCGTCTAGCGGAGGCATCGGCCATATCTCAGCCAGCTCAATCAGGAGTTGGCGAAATATATCTATTTTGTACCACAACACAAACACTTTTGCAATACCTATGAAAACAATAAACAAATAAATTTAATTATGTATGACAGTAATTGTTTTCATTAACGTTTTTAATATTTCTTTTTTAGTATTGATAAGAAAGAAGAATAGAAATGGAAGACATTATAAATCTGTAGAAAATAAAATTGAAAAAACTAAGGAGTTTGTATAGAAGCTTAGTCATGAAATACACCTAATACTTACGTCTAGACAGAGAAAAGTGTAAAAAATACTTACCTAAAGCACCATAACCAAATGTATGCAAAAGTGGCACAACAACTTCGACCCGTGGCGAATCGGACAACGTGAGGACAATGTAGACGATGTCACCGAAGACGTGGTAGCAGATACCGGTCATGGAGAGAACAAACATTGCTTTCTGTTTCCAGAACTCAGATCTATTCTGCGGCTTGAGAAACGAGAGCCCGATGCGACGCATACAAAAGCTACTGAGTATCAGAGATTTGTAGATCTCTGCACTAGCTTGCTCTATATTATTGGTCATGTTTGAAAACAGTGCTTCGCATTCAGTTTTACGATGTGAAATGAACTCATAGCCTTCTACTTTTTACTATTTAATAGGGACATTAAATATTTTACTGCCTGGTGCTTTTCTAATAAACAGTGACCACTCCATAACATCCGTCATTTATGAGAAAAGCCGTATTCTTTTGACGTAAGGTTGAAAATTGATTACTCTGTTATAATCGTTTAAATAGAAGGTAGCCGTTTTTCGCAGGCCAGGGTTCAACTGATGGGCGTGAACACAACTCTAAAACAAAGTTTAAAACTTGAGCTGATAGACTAATCATAGCTTCTCAGACTAACTAGCTGTATTATAAAGAAATCAAGTTTCACACCACTTATTGACAAGGTTTTTAACAAGTGAGAATTTATTCAGTAATTGCATAAAACAGTGATATGAATGGAAAATCGATCGGGAGTACCGTAATGGGATGGATCTCATAGGGTGAGTTTATGCATAAAACAGATGACGCCCAGTTTCTTAACCGGCATATTATCCTAAGTTTTATAGCGGTATAGGTATTATTTGATTCCGTAAATCGTACTCGTACCTTGACGTACATTCCAAAATCGACCGACAATTACTGGCGTAAAGCTCAAATAGTCAGAGAGCATATACATTTTACTCAGCACCCGAAGTTATAGGAGTCTTATAACTTAGTGCGAAAATGTGTGAGTAGGTAACGTTTACCAGCGCTTAACACCCGCTTTATGTATAAATGACGATAGGTTCAAAACACGAGCGCTATGGCGTGACGTGATTGGATTGCAGTCTGCTCTTCGTTGTTGCGGTACAAATGTCGTTAAAGACACGCGAACTTATCTAATAAAATGATAAACTGGGAAATTTAACGCTTTGCATATTAGGACAATGCACCGTAGAATACCGACACTATATCAACGATCTACATACCTATACATAGATATATAATTATGATATTTTTAAAGATATACTTACCTCATCGATGTACTTATATTTTAGATATACATCAGTTTTTAAAAAATGATGTCGGGAATTCAGAGGTTTGCTGCCGTTAAATAAATAAATAGATTTTTGCACACCGACAGTGGCTTATGGCTTGTATGCAAGTAGCTTGATTAGTAATTTCTCACAGATCAACAGGGAAAGATGATCGTATCGCAAGAAACGTACCGCGTTCTCTGCCCCCAAAGCTGGCCACTATTTAATACCACCTTCCATGTTAATATTGCTTTCAGCTAGACCCCACCTATACCCCCTATAGCTATTATAGATATTGCCACCCCGTGTGTAGGAGAGACATAAGAGCAAGTCTATCCCGCTAGAGATCACTGGGTTTCGGCAAATTTAGCACGAGCCCGCAGTCCGTGGCGGCTTTACAGTTTGCCACCGTTACGCGGCGATTAGGCTGCGCACGCGCAACTTATTCCGCCACGCTAACGCACTTGTCATTCGATGTAATTGTGCCTTACATAAAAAATATTACGGGAAATATGTTGTAACTATCATTAGAAGAAAAACTTAACGTTTCTCGTAATGTACCAATTCTGAGAGTTGCCGCTACGCTTCCGCTTGACGTAGCATTTTCCAGGATTCTATCCTTTTCCAGAAATATATACCTAACGCTTCAAATATACATTATTCAAATATGAGTGCACATTTAGTGCAGTGTTTCAAATAATTTATTTTTGACTGTAAAAAGGCGAAAAAAAAATCTCATCATGCAGCAAAAACTCGTACCTACACGACACTCCGATCTTTGCATAAAATTCGGTGCCAAATGAGTTCTTAATTTTTAATTACCTACACCTATAGATCAATAAAAAAATTGGAAAGCGTGTTTAATATTATAATATAAAAATACGTATATTTGTTATTTAATAAAGGCCTAAGTAAAAGTGTATTAACAAAGTTTGAACGGGCCGACCCAGTTCTATTGACGATGTGATCTTTCGCAAAAACGTCTATCGAGATCTCTGAGCTTCCAAATAAAAGAAGAGAAATGGCGGCGGCCGGCGCTGCGTTTTACAAAAATAGTATTTCGAAAGAATACAGTCGCAGTAGGTATTTAGGTTATAATAAAAAACTGTGTGAATACAAACATGTTTGGATAGCACTGATACAAAAACCAATTTGTTGTTATGAAAACAAACGTGAAGGGTGTTTGAAAACAAATGTAATTTTTTCTAAAGCAAACAAGCTGTTCGTGTCATCAGCCATTAGGCTGAAAAATATAACTCATTTGATAGTTTTATATGACTAGGCGGTGCATGCGTTTTTCGTTGCTTAGAAACTTTTTTTTCGTTTGCGTCATTGAAAATTATATACCCGCTTTTACGCGGTTTCGCTCGCATTAAATCTTTCGTAAAAAAAATTTTTTTCATAAAAAGTATCCTTTGTTACTTCTAACACCTCCAAAAATATGTGTACAAAGTTTCATGATGATCGGTTAAGTAGTTTTCGTGTGAAAGCGTAACAAACAAACTTACATTCAAGTATGAGTAATTTAACTAAGGGTAACTAAGGGTTCTTGTTGTTTTTCTACTGTGATACTTACCCAGAACGTGAAATAGGTTTACCTATAACTAAGGGAAATATAAAAAAAAACATTCTCACTGTGAAACTTCACCATACCACATAAATGCATAACCAAAGTAAATGACATTTTTTTCTGTGAAACAGTTGAACAGCGCGAACGGAAGCTTTCTTCCATTTGCTACCGACATTCTGTATACCTACATAATGTGCGATCGTGCTATAATGGGTTAAGTGTGGCCACATTAACACAATAACCCAGATAATATGCATGAGGCATGCAGAATAATTTTAGAGACACGACCAAATACTGATACTACACTTTGTGTATTGTCAATAATCTACACTAACTAATGGCCTTGCCAAATACCAGTGTGCCGGTTTGTTTCTTGAATTCAAAGTTTAACAGCTTGGTAGGTAGGTAGACATAGCTCTTTGAGTAGGTAGACCTTTATTTATCTGAGAATAAAATACTTTTTATACAAGAACTTTAAATAAATATATATAAGTATCTTAAATTATAGTATATAGTAGTAGTAGTAATTTAGTAGTAGTAGTATATAGTATATTAAATTTGTTAAGAACTAATTATTGTAAAATCTACCTGCAGGAAATCCCTGAATTCACACTTGTTTTCGTGGAATAGGCGAGTGAGTCACGATGTTTCAGTAGATTAGATACGTTGTGTGTCGTGGTGTGAACACAGCCATTATGCACATGGATGATCAAGCGAGGGTATGTCAACTCTTCTCAACGATGGTAGCTCTCTAGTTCAATACTCCACTACTATTCGCGTCGCGAGGAACTGGCGCTTAGATTTACCTAGATTTAAGACGTTTCAAATTGCGGATATTACTGAATAAATGATTTTTGACTTTGACTTTGACTATTGTAACATAACCGGAACGTCGGGAAAACGAAATCAATTCTACTTAACTGATTATAAATACTCGAGAAAATTTAAAAAGTACTATAAAATAAATATATTTGGAAGTGAAAGTATTGAACATGAATATATTGATAACTACCCAAAAAGGAGCAGATAATTTTACTTGTTTCTGAGTGTAAAAACACTAGCTGAAGCTTTAAAGCTTTCAAGCTCAAAAGCTAAAGAGCAACTTTCTACACCACGAACCTTAACTCCTATACTTATAAAAGTTATTTTAATTTAAATGTTCTTTTAATTAGTACTATCACTTTTTTATCTTTTGACAGATTGTTAACTAAGCAAAAGTTCTAGGGGAGGAGTGGCATGAAAGGGACACGTATTGAAAGGGACAAAGTCAAATTACCGGTAATTAAAAACGATTTCGAGACAACACTACTTGTGTCTTATGGCAGCTTTGATGCAAGTTCGTTCGCGGCATACTTCATACTTCTGTCATTTCAAACATGGCGAATACATGTGAGTGTTGTTATTGGCATTGAATAGTATTTTTTCTGTTATAATTGTGAAACTTTTATCGAGTACTGCGTGTTACTTATTTATGTGTGAACCACTGTTGCAACTAGGCTGGACATCCACAGACGCAAGAACATAAGGTCAGTGAACTTTAATTTAATATTGTAGATTTTGTGGTTATGTTTTAAATTTTTGTAAGATATTTATGAAAGGGACACAACAAACGGTTATGAATGGGACACTTTTACACTAGGATTGTAATATTTTTTTACTTCTTTTCAGATTAAAAATGGCTCCTAAAAAGAGAATTCGTGTTAATATTGAAGAAGAAGTTAGTGAAGTATTAAAATAAGGTTGATTCTATTGAAAAAACAATTATTAATTTTCAAGTGCAGTCTAAGTCTAAAAAGTGATATATAAAATTGTAAATTAGTCTTTAATTTTATATTAGTGTTAAATTTCTTGTTAATTATAAGGGAACTGATTATTAAGTGTCTTAAGAAAAGCTATTAATATTTTTGAAGTTTGTTTTATTAGAGAAAAATATTTTGATATTGTTGATTTCTAATTACTTACATTAAAGTGTTTATTATATTAGCCTTTAAAATGAATACGATAAGATTTATAATGACAATAGTTCCTGCCAATTTCAATTTGATTTATAACATATCTAAGTAGTTATTGTACACATATTTCCTCGAAATTAGGTACTGTCCCTTTCATAAATTGCTGCGTCCCTTTCAATACAGTCCATTTATGAAAGGGACAAAATACAAAATTTTTAGAGATGCGTAAATAAATAACTTAGAGTTGATTAATGACAATTATTGCATTATATTTCAATTATTTAATAATAAACGCTTCCTATTTGACTCTAACCTGTTCCAAATATTTTCTCAATCACTTACTAGGACCTCAAATTCAAAAATGTCCCTTTCATGCCACCTCTCCCCTACTATGGGAACTAATTAACTGATAGATACTTATTTGTAAATAGTCACAAAAAATACAATTTAAAACCTAGACACAGAACAAAAATCCGTGTTGATCATAAAAAAATAATGTTCTCGGTGGGGATCGAACTCACAACTTACAGCGCAGAAAGCAGAGCTACTACGGCTGTGACGGTTACCAGAAAAGTTTAGAAATCGAGTTTATAGTAAGAAATGAGATGCTGTGATCTGTCATTGTGTCTTCCTTCAATGAGAGCAGTAACATAACGCACAACTTCGAATAAACCGGATTCAACCCCATGGCCTTAGGATCGGAAAACGTGAAAGCTACTACCAGACCCCATGACCTTAGGATCGGAAAACGTGAAAACTACAACCAGACTACTACTAAAGAATAGAATAAAACATCTACTAAAGAAGTAAGTAAAAAGGAGAAATCAATGTAAAGGCATTGATTTTTCTATTATAGAAACAACAAAAAATTTAGTTATTGAAATCATGAAGCAAACATGCTCTGTAAGAAAAGATTAATAAGCTTCGTGTCCATTTGAGTCTACATTTGCCGTCGAGTAATTGAATCCAACACAAATAAAAGCACATAAACATACGCAGCTTGCAGTGTAATTTAAAATACTCATCGTGCAATGAGAGAGCCAATACGAAAGACTTTCACTACATACTGTATGTACTGTAATGCTCATTGGGCCACCACCAATATTAATATCATACTCTACACAAGTTTCATTCATAAGTAACTGGCTCCCGCAAACTTCGTTCCGCATTATTTTTATTTTTAGTAATTATTTTTATTACCGGACTAAGATAAATCCAAAAATACAAAAATCATAAAAATTGGTCCAATCGTTCTTGAGTTATAAGTGGTGTAAATAACACGAATTGCTTTTATAGTGCGTTGTGTCTTATGGTGCGTGTTTTATAGTACCTAATACTTATAATAAACTAAGTCTAAGTCTTTTATAATAAACTTTTATAGTAGTAGTAAAGTCCTGTGCGTTAGTCTCGCTTAAACTAAAAAAAAATTGTACATTATTGTTGTCGTAAATTGTTTTTGTTTTTTTTTCTGTCCGTCTTTCAACAGACAATTTCGCCAGTGTCAAGTGGATTATAATAAATAGTTTCTAATCAAGTCGAGTCAGTAAAAAAAAGCAGTCAGCTGTCGTTGGTTTTTTGGCTACCGTCATTCGACAGACAATTTTGCTAATGTCAAGTGGTTAATAAAATAGGTTTTAGTCAATTCGATTCAGAAAAAAAAAAGGACAGCGGTCGCTGGTTTTTGAAAAAAAAGATGGCGTTTCTCTTCAAGAAAACCTAAGAGAAACGTTTTCATTCACATCAGGATGCCACAAAATACAGATAAAATTAAATTATTTCAACTATTCACACTTTGTGCTAAGATCTTGAAATTACGCAACAAAATAAAAATAACACGTGAAAAATGATTAAAATGAAAATTGTATCTTCTGCAAACACATAAAACTGTAGATTGACATTGAGGTGAGCGTTGAGTGCGGCGAATTTCATGTGTAATTTTGACTAGGAAAATCAGTTCTTCTAACGCCTGACAGGGGCGCTTATGGTGTATCCATACACAAACTACACATGAACCGTGTACGCGACACTAACCGTGTACAGTGTGTACACCTAAAACCTCAGTTATGAGGCTCAAGAACTGATCCCCACCATGCACGTGACGTGAGTTGAACGAGTTGTTTTTTCACTTTAAGATCTTTGGTTTAATCGTCATTATTTCACTTTTCCATTCAAGATCACGATGGCTTTAAATGCTTTTTTCGAAAACAACAGGAAGTGTAAAAAGGTTCATTTCCTTTTAATGCCAGTCTAGATATAGAGAAGAGGCCGTTAGACGATTATAAACAAACGAAGTTCTTTCATTAACTTTTAATATCCGCTTTTAACACTGTGAGCTAGAACGAAATTTCAAATAAAGAATGTAAGTTGGACTATTTTTAAGTAACATAGGTAGATTATATATGTCATAATTATATAAAGAATCTAAGGTAATGTTGAACTCATTTCTATTTAATATATAATTATGTACCTATGTCATATATACTACTAGCTGTCCCGCTTACTTCCAACATTCCCGCTAGAGCAGATAAGATAGTAAGCTTTTGATATCTTATGATATTAATACCTACCCATCTATATAGATACCTACTATGAAAAATAAGTACCACAAGAGCCAAGCTCTCTCCCGCCCCTTTTTCCACACAAAATAAATGTTCACATACATATATTTCCATATATTATCCAAAGTGGTATCTAAAAACAGTATCGATTCATGGCCTTTTTGCAATATCTTCCAAACGTCCGCTAATATTACTCGTAAAGTAATTGCTTATCGGATAAGCCGTCATATCATCAGCTATTGTTACAGTTACAGCTTACACTGCGATGAGGTGAGAGTTTGTCTGATAGACAACGACCTGTAGTATTACTAATGGACGCTCGTAGGATGTTGGAAAGGAGCATACTGGATATACCTTTACAAACGGAAATACCTTTGCTTTCCGTTGAACCGATTGCTGAACTAACTTCAGAAGCTCTAACCCATGTCAGTATAATTGATGATCAGATATTGAATCAGATGTTCTCTATTGCGCGCACCAATGCGGACGCAAGCTACTGGAAAGACCAACTATTTATGGATTATTTAATTTTTCTGTATTACTGTGGCTATATTGAGCAGTGTTGGATTTTTACTAATTAATATGATTCTTCTAAAGATCACATCTGAAAGGAATGCTGCTCTAGTTTACGACCCGTGACGTGGACGGACCGCCGCCGCACCCTCTTGCCATTTCGCGTTCCGTTGTCCTGTCACCTCGTTGGGCGCAGAACCTGAGGTTTGCAAGCGTTCTGGCAAATTGCAGCATAGCTCTAGGCGCTTTATTGAAAATTCGATCTATCTGTTACATTGAGAAGGGTCGGGAATAGAACGAGAACTGTGCTTATGTGTGGGTGGTAAGGCTTCTAATCGTGCAACAGCGTCATCTCGAGGAGTCCGTTATCCGGCGTCAGGTTACGGCCACGTCTATATAAGACCGTGGCGTCTTCTTCACCATTTCATTCCGTTTGAGACGCTTGGCCGGTTGCGTGTTGTCTGTCGCGCCTCCGCCGGCTTCCGTTCGCGTCGCGTTCGTCTAGTTCCATCCCGTTCATTCGTTCAGGGCGCAGGCAGTGCTCGTTCCCGGACAGTTTAGTTTCTTGTGAACACTAGAACATTTTCTCGTGAACATCCATAGTTGAAGTGAAGCCGGCTGTTGCACTCAGGTATTTTTTCTATCAAGCCCTAGATTTATAGACTAGTTTTAATAACATTATGTAATTACTTTAAAGGAAGTTGCAGAAATTACTAACAGGATGTTCATCTTGCATATAGCTTGTTAGTTAATTGGTCAGACATTAGAAATGCAAGTTTTATATTATGGCATAGATCAGATAAAACAATCATGATAGACTTGAGAGCAGAAAATTGAGGGTAGATTTATGGTAGATATACGATATGCCGGTTGGGTTGACCGGCTTCCGGTAGCTAAGGATAGAGTTGATAGTTTGCTATCATAAAGTAAAATTTAAGGTAAACTAGGTACCTCTAACCTTAAAATACAATTATTTCTTTATTTAATTTGTACAACCAATGGAGAAATCCTAATGACAGGACAGTTGGTAGTTTGTAGCATGGGTACCCTTTTTATCCCATAGTGGGATGGACGTAAAGTCCCTGTTTCGATAAAAAATGTTGTGCTTGAGATAATTTATTTACAAAGATATAACTATAGTTAACTTCAGATAGGATGGGTTGTGAGTTTTTATCATGATAGTAATTAACTTTATTAATTAAAAAAAGCATCGATTTAGTAACATTACAGATTTTTTCGAAATATGAATGAAATTCAAATATCTGCTTTATTAAGATTACGCTAGTAATAATACTGGAGAAAATTGTTACTATGCAAAAACTCACACCACTCAACGAACTATATACGTAATCGTGTCTTTATCTAAGTTGTATAGGTTATTGCACTGTGTTTTTTAAATGCACATACATTTTCCTGGGGATAATCTCTTTAGAAAGAAATTTTATAGTTTATCGATGTGAATCTTATCTTACGTTCAAACAATTTATTTTTGTAGTATTTGGGCTCTTTGTAATGAACTCATTCGGTTAAGTACAACCATCAATTTCTTTCGCCAAACAGCTTGCTATGTTTTTACTCCCTTCAGACTGCAAGGTTTGTGAATTGTGAAAAGACAGGCACAATACTTGTATGTCTCAGGCTTATGACCGTGGGACAGTGCATTTTAGGAGTCATTCCTAACATCAGGTGGGTTATTTTCTTGTTTCGTCAGCAACATGTATGAAAAATTGAATGTTTTTACTCATAAAATATGGATAAATCAAAAGCATGGTTCAGATTGTTCTGACGGCGTAAGTTAGTTTTTTGGTTGGAAAAAATTTCAAAGTCGTTCAATTCAAAAATTTCAAAAATAGAATGTAAAAGGCCTATTTGTTATTTGGATAAGCAATCATATAAAAATTATAATTAACATAAATACATCTTTAATAATATAGACATCACTTTTAAAATAGTGTAGGTACATAAACCATCTAGATTTTTTCTGCATCTATAGAAAAGCTTAAAATGTTTACATAATTGACCCTAAACTTGAGGCAAGCACTACTTACTTGTTCTTTTTAAAAATAGAAAACCTACGAATACAAAAAAAGAGCAACGCTCAAACAAGAGCAAGAGCAAACCTATAATACTATCGTAGAATCAAAGTAATAAAAAAGGAAATAAACCTACTTACCCACGCCGTTTTAAACGATTTTTTTCCTAATAATATGCTTTCACTAGATTTGCTAGCATCTCAGAATTTCCAACGCATCGTAAACCACATCAATCTGCAGGAAATTCTCTTCCGACAAAAAACATATTACAGTCCTTGGAGGTCTGTCACGCATTTCCACAAGCATTAGAATTAGATACGTAATGACCGTCTATACATGCTTGTATCGTAATAATAACAAAATGACCTATGGTTCCGTACTGACGAGCAAGCCAGCTTGCCAGGCAGCCTGCAAGACTACCGAGGACTAGTGCCTCATCTAGAGTACCTATCTACGTATTGCTTTTTCCAGATTACGCACTTATTTCCCTTGAGTACGCACTGCTTCACCTCAGCTTTATTTGAGACAAGCATTGGGCAAACACCACGGTACGAAGGAACCGCACAATATTTTATTTTTTCAGTGTCAGCATGTCCAATATTGTGCATGAAGTAAACTTGGGTATAATCGTGAATTTGCTAGCTCAGAGATCCCGCAGATAATGTCATCCATCTTTATTCGCACGGCCTGTACGCCCTGTGCTGTAGCTATGTACGTACACTATAGCACAGGCCTACGTATTGGTAGATGATAAAATGATTACCATCATTACTTGGGAATTACACGTAGACGTCTCGGTCGTCTCCTAGATCATTACTTGCGTTCGCGTGAGATACCTTTTGCACACCCCGACCTATTGTTTCAACTTTTGATGTAAACCGACCACAAATTGCGACTACCACTAATGCTTACCTATCTAATTATAAAAAGGAGCATCGTAAATAAAAGCAAAAGCACAGAAAAATAATGAAAGCTCTTGGAATATAAAAGTCGTGAGTCGTGCTGTCATGTGGTTAAATACATACAAACAAAGCTTACAATACATACTTTGCCTGGTTTTCAAAATGCAAAATGCATTAGAGTGTTCTTGCTCATGGGAAAAATCATACGTGTATGAACATAACTCTTCTTTAGAGTCGTTAAATAAATCAGTTTTATGACAAAGGAGTTTACGATTGGTATTTAAAAGGAAATGATCATACCTACAGTTACCAACATGTGTATGTGGCCGACGTATTATAATAATGGCAAGTGTTTTAAATTTTTTTATAAAAATAACTTAAAAGCTTTTTGAACATGGCCGTAAAACAAATTTGACACGTTCCTTTTCATCATGAAACGTTTTATATGTGGCAAAAGCTATTCTTAGTGTTAATAATTTTCTAGAACTAATGTAGAAAAACAGGTAGTTTTATGACAAAACTGTCTGTCAGTGCAGGATGCTTCTTATTAAATTTTAATAAGTCTATAAACGCCAAATGTAATATTATAAAAATTGCGCTTTTTTTTATTTATGTTAATTAGTCGGTATTAGAAGGATTTACATAAATGTATGAACGTTTATTTAATGGAATAGGTACCCGTTTTCTACTACTATAGCGCAGACTACACTATTTGCGGATCTCAATTTGAGTATTTTACAGGAATCTAAGTTCCAACTCAATTTTATAAGCTTTTCAGATTATTTATACGTAGGAACAGTATGTCCTCTCATGACTCATGACTTCACTTATCTAGAGATAAATAGATAATTCCAGGAAAGAGAGCCCTCTTATTACTATCAGGTTTAGACATAATGGCCCACAGGTTTAGCTGTTTTATCGGTTTTCGCAAAGTAGTTTAATATATCGTCATTTTAGAAGTAGCTTTGTCTGGTTATTATGTAAGCATATAAAGGCTAGTTAGCAAAAGCAATTTATTTTAATAAGAAAAAGTATTTAAAGTTTAATTCAAGTCGAGTTCTTTAAATTAGTTGGATTTGGTAGACTTAGATAGCGTATACGGTCGTTCAACCAACACGTAAAAAGGTTTTTATACAAATCGTTTTCCTCACAATAGAATACACCAGACTCCGTAGTGTTCTCTTGATAACAAAATAACGCTACAAACAGTGGTTAGTTTTTCGTAATTTGTAGCTACATCTTTGTATAAAAATCAATTCCTGTAGGATAGTCACACTAAAACTCAAAAACGGCTGGACTGATTTAAAAATTTTTGTTTGGTTTTCTTTTTCTCTGACTCAGGGATGATTTATATATAAAAAAACGTTGGTAATACAGAATTCACCGGGTCAGCTAGTTTCAACTAAAAACTTCGAAGAAAAGCCTACAGAAATGGGACTTGATTTGATCAAATTTTCAGATTTCTGTGCTGGTGGTAGTATAATTACCTAACATATCAGCAAAAACTCTGTCTATGATAAATAACCAAGTGTGGGCGAATAACCTGTTGGTTTTTTGCGAACAAGTGCAAGTGGCCTTGAATCGCTCCGCCCAAATACATTTACGAGAATTGGCCCACATTGAAAAGGAATTGCGAATGCTGACATTGCTCAAGTTTTTTTATATGCATATGAAATTTCAATATATAAATTTTATTTATATAATATATAAAAAATGCCATCTCAAGCTATGTCAATTATATCAGTCAACGATATACTAGGTTGCTAGGTTGCTAGGACTAGTCTACCAGTATTAAAGTGAACGAAATGTTTTATAGCTTTTGGTGCAATAAAATCAAGGTTTGTTACTCCAGCTTAGTCGTTATGCTTACAACTCTCTTAACAAATGAAGAGCTGCTAATAAACTTCTAAAAATTATAGATGGTTATGACTGACTAGCCTTTCAGTATTCGAGCAGCAGAGCATATAGTATGCGGCATGCACTGACAAGGCTCCACTACTTTCCCCCGACCCAGTGCCCTCAGACTGCCGACCCACAATCTGCAATTCCGTAATGTCTTGCATTTTATTTGAAGATTCGATGTGCCTCATTACTCCTTCTGTTATAATCTTTCTGACCAACCACTGTGACATATCTTGCGGCTAAAGGCACACTGTTATGTATGCAGTGGTACCTAAGTACCTACTTAATGCGGTCGTTTTTGTCACGAAATCGTGGTTAAACTTGGGTTTAACGGATTTTGGTTTAGTGTTTGTCGAAAGTTTTTTTGGTTGTTTTGAGAGTTGACATTTAGGTACAAGTATAAGTATAATACAGGTAAAAATATATAAAAATATGTACATGGTTATTATAATGTTTTTACTTGTGCTATACTTGTATCAAAATATTAACTACGTAAATACGTAATTTTCTAAGGCTACATTTAAAACGGTTATTCGCAGTCATAAGACTCTTTATTGCTTTATCCGCATCGAAACTTCATTATTTTTACAGTAACTACTAGATCAATTTAAATGTACGTGACTGTCTCGCACGCGCTATGAGAGGTTACGTGCGCGCGCGCATCTTTAGAATATGCTCTAATAGGCGTGTAATTCAATCTAGTGATATGTTAAGGCCATGAAAATTCCGCTGACAGAAGAATACTTGGTCCATGAGTCTTGGCTTTATGCTTATGCTCGACTCCCAGCCAAAAGAGTGTTGAACTTTGGTATTGGTAAAACTTTACACCGTAAAAGCAAAATAGGTATGAAGAGATCAATTTATGCCCACTTTCAAAAACTAATTCAAATTCAAAATTACAAGCATCCATTGTAGAACCGTTGCTTATCAGATAATATATAATACTTAATAGAATAATATTACATATTATATTAGATAATGCTCTATAGTTATGACGTGTTTTTCTGACAGGCAACGATCCGTAATACAAACGGGTGCCTGAGGATATTGGAACCGAGTATTGGTCGCTCTGCTGGTGATATTGGCATAGCAGACGGAACGTTGGTTTCGTGGCCATACCAGTTCGCCTGCACTGGAAAAGAAAATCATTTTGCAACAATAAAATGTCGACAGAGTTGATTACTTTGAGTACCGGCAGGATAAGACAAATTGAATAAAAGTAATGCAGCATATTTTCTGGATACAATACGCAATTTGTGGTCGAGATTAGTATGGATTTAAGTTATAGTAATTGCGATGGTTTTCATCGAATGCAATTCTAGACTTGTCATTATGAATGAAATGACTTTGGCTTTTTGGTTTTTTTTTTCAATAAACCAATGATACAATCCTTAAAATATCTAGTTATTATTCTAAGCTATAATCTCAGGATTTTTTTCATAGTAAGTTATTTGAAACAGAGAAAGTAAAACATCATTAATAAAATAATGTGTCGTAAAATAAAACAACAGAATAAAAATAAACAAACTATCATAATTACACAAGGCGCATGCCTTGTGTAATTATGATGTAGTCATAAATACTTAATAATAATTACAAAATAACGCTATGAGAAATTTAATTAGTGTGCCTATTACTTTTTGTTTTTTAAGCTTTTTTATGACATAACTGTAAGTTTGGGTTCGGATCATTTAAACAAGTACCTACTTTAAGTAGCCACCTAACTTTAGCCGAGCACTTTACGCCTATAACTTCAGATTGCACGTCTAAAATTTTCGTAATAAAGTTCAAAACAATAAACACTCTGTAGTGGCGCTTACGACCGCCCCGCCGTGATTGGTTTTTCGCAAACCAGCGTTTTATATCAGATAAAAAACCTGACACATATTTTGAAGACAATACTTTATTCTACATCCTGGTGAAAAAATATACCAAACGTGGAAGTTGTAGGTATAGAAGTAGAGACGCATTTGAGGTGAAATCCGCTATTTTTGGATTATTTCTCATGTTAATAATATATCAATATATAATAAAAATAATATATCTTTCTTCCGTCATGGTGGTTATGGATAAAATGTATTTTATCTAAATCGAATATTTTTCTTTGTTGAGTTTGTTGCCACTGAACCTATCCGTTTCACATCTGTCTTATGAACGTTTTATAAAATATTTCTAGATATTGCATATATTATATGTAGCTACTAAGCAAAGCTTGTATGGGCACCAAATGACTGATGAGGTACTTAAGTTTTTTTTTCAATACTCCCTGTCACCGTTTATTAGTAATAACATAAGAAATGGCGATGGCATTATTTACCTTTTGACAGATTTTTATTTCTTAGGCCAGTATTGTATAGTTCTCAAGCGACATCGGTCAACATTATCTTGCATTTTTCTATTTATAAAACCGCAAGTTGCGTGCGACTACAGACCATAGAGCAGAAAACACATGGCACACTCACATAGAGCAGTAAAGTACAGTTAGACGAAATTTTTGACATTCCCCCCGGTGTGTCGTTTTATGCATGCGTAAACGCGTGTTTAGTCGTGTGGGAAGGCCTTTCCAAGGTACATTAAGGTGTTTAAACATTTGCAATTTGTATTCAATTGTAAATGTGTTTGCCAATTGCATTTGCAGATTTGTATGCGGTAAATAACATCACTATGTTAAATATGTTATAGGAAGAACAATTAGCAATTGTGCTTTCAATGTAGGTAGGTAGATAATTTGTTTGCTTTCTAGCTTGACCTGGTTTTCAGTTTGTATTTTCGCCCAATGCACATAAACGTGGTGCATTTCAAAAATGTTGGTAAGTTAGTAAAGTGCGTCTTCACAAAAAAATTGTGTCCGGCTAATTTATAACCCGGCAAATAACGGTCGTTCGTTTGACAAAAAACATGAATGTAACTTTCACTGACAGCTCGGATCACGTAGCTGGTGGAAACATTAGTGCTGTATTGTGAGATGTAATGGATTTGCCACAGCGTCCCGCGCGTGCGATCTCAGCTCGCGACCCACAAAGTGATGATGATGAATATGCGAGAAAGTGTACAGCCTCCATTGCCGTTGCACCTTATTTACTGTGCAGTTAGGTCTAAACTACAGTAGAAGCTAGTTAATGCCCGGTTGCCGGTGAATTTACTGAGCCATTCAACTGTGTGCGCCTGACCCAAAATGAAAAGAACCACACGAGTTCCTTTCAAGTCATGAGGACAACGTGCCGACTGCATTCATGGAGTGTGCTTTCTTTTGGAAGGTCAAGTTATAATTATATTCATTAGTCATACAACAGGTTTTCGTATAAACTATACGATCAAAATCACCTACCATGTTGATTTATTAGACAAGCTTTGTTCCTGTTAGTAGTTAGGAATAAAATATGGGGATCCATAAATTATGCATACCTACGAGTATATTTTAACAGATTTATTTACTTATGTAGAGGGAAGAATAACATGCATCAGTCTAGTTGATTCTTTTATTTCTATTTAACCAAGAACCATCAGAACCTACTTATCATGTCATCAACAATACAACAAACCGATCGATTCCACGACATCAAGACGCCGTTTCTCTTTATCTGGAGTAGTGTGACGCTCACACGGCTAGTCATTCGCGCGTGGCTCTTGAGAACCGGGCCGAACGCCCTCGCGGCCTTCCGCGACACTCTGTGACGTTGCGTTGGAGCGTGACGCTCGGCTGGGCGACTGACCGCGACACTGCATCATGTAGTATTATAGAAGCTAACAAACTCCTGTACGCTTTCAAGTTACTTTGACAGTTGGCTCTTGAGATCAAAGTCCTGACGTAAAGTACTCATGAGCCCGTCACGAGTTACGTTTTCGGTGAAAGTCTATACTTTTGTTGTGCATTATGTTTGTATTCAAGAGCTGGAAGTAAAATGTTTAATTCTGTCTGTTCTGTCTAAATCTGTTAGCAAAACACAAATATCCGGTTTGTGTGGGATGGGATTGTATTGTGATTTATGATAAATGTTTTTATGCTAAGGTGTGCAACGTGACAAAATGTTGTCTAATCGTTATATCGTGCAAAATAGAGATACCTCTTTATGTTTACCTGTACTAAGTTAAGTTATCTGTAGGTCTTTTGTCTACGAATTTTAACATACCCACTAATAGAAACAATAACTGGTGTCAAGTGTAATATATCACCACGTTACACATCTTACGCCGGTTGGAGAGAGTCTCGTCAGCTGAGATTTGCAGCTTATCGTTAATAGCATGTCTACCACAGTTGTAGGTCCATAACCTTGCCGGTATCTACGGAACATCCGTGAACACGCTGGATAGGCTCTGAAGGCAATGGCGCATGACGCCGTTTAGGCGATTGACCGCACACAAAGTATTTGACCGAGGAAAATATGGGTGATTTTTGAGTTATAAAAATCAAAACAATTGTGTATTTAAAGTTTATTTAAAGAATAATAGAAATGCGCGCATCCCGCAAGAATAATAGAAGCCCCGTTGCACCCGTTTAGGGGTTGAATTTCAGGAATTCCTTACTTAGCACCCATACGCGCCAAAACAAATATACCCTGAAATTTTAATTCTCTAACGACCAGTGTTTAGGCAGTGTGCTGTATGTATGTCAGACAGTCACTCAGGACATTTTTTGAAAAAAGGACAAGTGATGTAGATGTAGATAAAGATAGGATAATGCCATGTTTATTTTACAAAAGTGGTGAATCCGACGAAAATTCAACGTCATCAAAGTGTTAGTACCAATTCCGATGCGTGTTTGGTTGTTCATCATAAATATAATTGTTATGATAATCCATTAATCTCCTGAAAGTTTATGACATAACATTAACACACTCAGTGAATTTCAATATCTTGCCTCTATTCGTAGAAATGATCGCCATTGCGCACACTGAATGCAATTATGGTAATGATACGATAGTGTAAAGTATGTCACATCCAATATAAATAATTCAATGGTTTAGTTATAACGTGAACTGCATGGGAAGCATGAAAAGCATGTTGTTATTTACGACGACGTAACGTTAAGAAAACTGTTATGAAGATTTATAATTAAACAATTTTGATTAATCATTAATTTATTTAAGAAGTTTTATAATTAAATAAGTAGGTAATAATAATTAGTAGTAGTACAAATCTTTGTGAAGGGCTTATCCATGGAAGTACTACCACATGCCTATTTCTGCCGCCAAGCAGCTTGCTGTGCTCCGGTTTGAAGGGTGTGAGTGCCGGGGTAATACAGGAACGTGAGGCTTAACACCAGTACGCCTGAGGTTAGTGGACGCAGGGTAGTGCATCGCAGGGCACGTACTCAACGTGCGTGACCTACAGGGTATATTTTGTTATAGGTAATGGCTACCACTTAACATCAGGAGGGAGATATGCTTGTTGCACAATCAGTAACAAAAAAAAAACAAATAAAGAATATAATTATTCTCATTGTTGGCAGTTTGAGCTATGTTTTCAAGAAATCACACAACATTCTTTCAAACAACCTTATGAAAACAATAAGGATGAAAGAGCATGTCACTTCTAAAATATCTGAAGAATATGTTTACTCATCATTTCAATCCAAAAACTAGTAAACACAATACCGCTAGAAAATATCGCACAGACAGTATATTTACTATCGTAACTGTCATCATTCCAAGTCAACAGACGTCACAAATTTAAACTTAACAGTCCTCTGAGCAACAATCAAAATCACTCATCTTGTCTGTGGTTTTATGATGTAACAATAAAACCGCGTTCGATATTTAAATGAAGTGAAAAAATAGTGACTCAGTGCTGTCTCACAAATACTGCCGGCGCAACGACGTGATAACTCGTTGATCGATAGTTAGCTATTGATTACTAATCGATTTTGTGTTCCACTCGTTTGTTTGATATTTTGACGTAGTGCACGTGTATCGTATATCTAGTAATCTGTCGAACAAATTACACAATGATAACGAGATTAATTAATTTTCTTTAAGGTACAGTCAACACGAGAAGTTCATGGTGATAAAAAAAGGAAAATCATTAATAACGTTTAATAACTCTTACAATTCACTAGGTAGGTACTTGTAGCTGATAACAATATCAATACTTTATTATCAAGCTAAAAATATTTTAGTAAATGCAAGCAATTTTTTTCAGCATCCAAAGCATCACATAGCATAATACTTGCTTGAAATCGTCGATTGTAATTAGCAGCTAGACGAAACTCAAGAACATCGAAAGTTGAACAAAAAAGTTTAGTCCAAATGTAAGGAAATTTGACTAAGCTGAATTATTTCTCATTTAAAGTGAATTCAGAATGTCATGTAGTAGAATGGTAATATCACGTCTTAGCGAAGTGTTGATATTTTTTTGGTAATCAGTGGGGTATATTGGTTTCGCATGCACAAAATTGACCTTCATTTGTGAAAATATGTCTTCCACAACCAGTTCCCACACAAGTAATAAACATTACTGCCACTGGGTGTTAAAATAATCTGCTCCTAAAATAATGTAAAATACACATACAGATATTTAACGTGCCAGGGATTAAAGTCGTGAAGCTATTTATTTTCTTTCTTCCCTAAGATATGTGATGAACATAGATGTTTGTTCTGTGTCTAGGTGTTATCATGTTATTCTAAGCATGTATTTACAAAAAAAAAAGTATTCTATCTGTCATCTGGTTCCCATAGTACAAGCTATGCTCAGTTTAGGGCTAGATGATGTTGTGTAGATATTTATTTATTTAAGATGCAGTTCATACCACCTTATAGTGATTCGAATCTACAACCTGCCTAGTAATGTCTAGTGGTGGCCGGATTCAAAGCCGTATTATTTATTTTTATGACATAATAATTGTGGGGACGCCGCCGTTGTGCTCTGAGGTCAGTAACCTCCAAGTTACCTCCAGCTTCCGATCTGATACTATTATAAACGCGGTCAATGATCGTATTCCAGCAAAATAAGTAACGTATTTACAACTTTTTGACGAACACTTGCCTTATTTAGCACAAAATACTCGTTAACTTTCTATAGATTACAGCAATCAAAGTTATTAAATTGTAGAAATCGTGCAAACCAACACATTAGTGTTGAATTGAGCGATAGTAAAAGTGAAGAGAGGAGAGTTGATCATCACTAACCAGAAGAAGGCCTCGAAACATTTTCAGGAAGAGCCTTTTTGAGCCTTTTTAATACGACTGAATAAGCAGATGGTCCACCAGATGTTAAGTCGTAACTATCACCTATAACAAAGAATTGTCTTACAGGTCCCGCACGTTATGTAATGACAGCCCATTACTTATCTTATAATACCCTGATATTTTTTTACTTCACATCGTCAAATAAATATGGAACATCTTTAGTGAGTACCTAAAGTAAACCTGCATAATAGGTTAAATTAACGTGAGCACTGTAAAATTAAAGAAATGTGTGCGAATCACGGCAGATCGCGAGCATTTCAATAAATATATAACCGATATATAAACAAATAAACATTTGTAGGATTAGATGTATGTAACTATTATTACGTATGGTTATGTCAGTAAGTTCATCCAAATTCATATTAAATTTTATGTAGGTATTTTTTTTCCCTTTTTGTACACGGACCCACCTCTTTTTTTTATTTCACTCTCTCCTTGAAGGTTTGCTGGAAGAGGACTCTTTTTAGGGTTTAGCTCACCTACGCACATGTTTTTATGGTTAAGTTTAATTTAAATGTCATTTATTGTACAATAAAGAACAAAGAATAAACATTTGGGCACCTTACACAGCACCAACTAAGCAGCAAAGCTTGCACTGTGGGAACCAGATGACTGATAGAATGCTTTTCTTTGTAAATATTTACTTAGATTACAATACAACACCCAGACAGAGAACCCAAATCTATGTTCCTTACACAAATATTAGTTTCTACCTATTCGTCTAGGCTTAGTACCTAGGAACCTAGATGAAGATTCAAGATGATCCCTGGATTTTACTGAGTAAATGCATTTTGACTTTGACTTTGTTCAGGGTGGGACTCGAACCTACAACCTATATCGCAGAAGGCAGAGCTACTTCCTCCAACTGCGCTGTGAGGGCAATAATAAGACAATGCTACGGAATGCTACGCGTAGCAATCAGTTCAATACATTAGACATAAACGCGCTCGTGGCGCTATGGGCGCTTTATACAATTTGTGTACACTAATTTATAAACATAAAATAAATTTTTTTTTTTTTTTTTTTTTTTTTTTTTTTCCGAACGGACTAAAATGCTGGTATAATCGCCTAGCGATTTCCGACAGCGTTACCGGGCTACTGGCGAGCGCAGAAGGCGCTACGCCATTACAAAATTGGTTTTGTTGGCAACGAGCACAAGGGCACCACTTAGGTACGGACCTCGGCTTGGGCTGTTGCCGGAGAAGGGAGCTACGGAGAGACTCTTCGCCCTGAAGGGGCGTTAACGGGGAGACGTCTTCGACCCCGCCGCCGGGGTCGGTGTGATTGTGGAGTGTTTCCTGTGTCCGGACTCGATGAAGCGACCTCCGCCGCATTCGCGGCGGTGATCGTGTCATCTGGGTCACCTAAAACGTGTCTAGGTCTACGGAGGGTACGTTTAACGGGCGGATCTACTGGATAATCGGGTAGCGAGTTAATTAAGGGATTCGGATGGTGGGGAGCCGAATCATAAAACCGCCTGGAGGCGCGTTTCATGAATTCGGCTATAGATTCGAGTTCGAGATCTCGATGAAGATCGATATTACGCATGTACCACGGGGCACCCGTGATAGTGCGCAAAAATCGATTTTGAACTACTTGGAGGGGTTTTAAATTGATCGAATGAGCGAACGCTACGGAGGCGTAAGTCATGATAGGTCGTATGCAAGTTTTGTAAAGCGTCAACTTATTTCTAAGAGACATTTTACTCTTCTTGCATACGAGTGGCTGAAGGCGCGAAAGAATAAATTTGGCGCGGTTACGTACAGTGCGTACGTGTTTGACAAAGGATAGACGACAATCAAGGGTTACGCCTAAGTATTTAGCTGACTTCACCCAGGGAATGGGTTCGTCAAAGAGAGTGACGGATCTGGAAGGATTACGGTTACCCTTTGAAAAGTACACGGCGGCACTTTTCGTCGGGTTAACCTCTATCCGCCATTTACGGAACCATGCACCTAGTGCATCGAGAGCCTTCTGCAGCCTTATACACACCCGATCGGCGTTCCGATCGGATGTGTACAGGGCTGTGTCATCGGCGAATAGGGCTATTTCCACCTGATGGGTGCGAGGGACGTCGCTGGTGTACAGCGTATATAGGAGGGGAGAGAGAATGGATCCTTGAGGGACACCAGCTCTGATAGGTCTAGGGTCCGAAAGGGTACCCTCTACGCGATAGCGAAAGCTTCGATTGAGTAAAAAGTCTCGTAAGATTAGCACGAGCCTGTCTGGCACTCCGAGTTTCGATAGCTTGTAAATCAAGCCATTGTGCCAGACCTTGTCGAAAGCTTTCGCCACATCGAGAAAGATTGCACCAGTATCTGCCGGCCAGGTATGGTGAAATCGAGAGAGCACGTGCTCCGTGATGCGGAGCACTTGCTGGGGACAAGAGTGTCTAGCTCTGAAGCCAAACTGCTCATCGGGTAGGATTTTGAGCTCGGTAACGTGGGACCAGAGACGATTCAGAAGGAGTCGCTCGTAGATTTTCCCCAGGGAACTGAGGAGACTGATGGGGCGGTAGCTAGAAGGCTCTGTAGCCTTTTTGCCTGGTTTGGGGATGCCAATAACGGTGGCTTCCTTCCAAGAGTCGGGGAAAGTGCAAGTTGCCATAGCCGCATTGAAGATGCTGACTAGGAGGTAAATAAGGACGGTGGGGAAATTCTTAAGCACCCTGTTGCTGATGCCGTCAGCACCAGGGGCTTTTCTCGGATGGAGACCCTTGATAATCGTCTGTACCTCAGAGGCTTTAATCAGGGGAAGAGGAGGAGCGCTAGGGGGCTGGGAGACTAACCGTTCGACTTCACTGTCCACCGTAGCGAGGTGTTCAGGGTCAACGGGAGCGAGACTAGGGGAGCATTGCGATTCGAGGCTTTCTGCTAGGCAGTTGGCCTTTTCATCGTCTTCGAATGCGGGGGTCTGATTGGGTCGGGAAAGAGGGGGCATAACGGAGACGTTGTCGGCTTTCATGGATCGAGCAAGCGTCCAGTAAGCCAGATGGCTTGGCTCGATCCCGGAGAGCTTTGCGTCCCACCGTTCGTCCCTAAAGTCGCGGATTCGATTCTTAAGATTCCGTTCCACTACACGATGCCTATGCCGGTTAAGGTCGGAAGGCCAACGGCTATACCGACGGATCGCGGCATTCTTCTCCGTGATCAACCGTCTCACATCGTCTGGCAGGGCCCAGCGGTGGTCACCCGCCGCCGGTACCTGTTTCGACAGTCCGCTTACAGCGGTAGTGACATGGTTGGTCAGGGAGTCGACGGCAACGGTAATGTCATCGGGGGATAAAATATCGTCAGGGATCCTATCCAAGCTGGGTGAATGTATAGACCCAAGAGCTTTCTCGAGTTTATGCCATTGCATCACAGTCTTGGTAGGAGGGGTCGAGACGGGAGGGGAGCCTAGACGCATGAGGACAGGTCGATGGTCTGACGTCAACTCATGTAGCGTTTCTATAGAGTGTAACCGGAGAGTTACATTCTTAAGCAACGCCATGTCTAGGGTGTCGGGTCTATACCCAACAGTAAAGGGATAATGAGTGGGAGTCATCGGAGGGATGACATCGAAGTTAAGGGCATCGGCTGCGCTCTCAAGACGCCTGCCGTTCGGGGTAGTGACGTGGCAATTCCACATGATATTTTTACTGTTGAAGTCTCCAGCCAGAATGACTGAGCTTCCCAAGCTAAAGAGTGAATTTAAATCGCTTTCGAGCATGGTCTTAGATGGGGGAAGATAGCAAGAGGCTATGATGATCGATGGATGACCGGTCATCGCTAGCCTGCAGACAGAGGCTTCTAAATTGGACAGGGGAGGGGTGTCTAATGGGATGCAATGCAGAGACCTTTTGAAATAGATCAGGGTGCCGCCTAATCTTTGGCCTATTCTGTCATTGCGGATGGATTGGTAGTTAGCCATTCGGGGGATTTTAATAGAGGGCTTTAGGAATGTTTCCTGTATTAACATGATATCGACTTGATGACGGGTCAAAAAGTCGTGAACTAAGTCGCGTTGATTTTTTAAACCGCTAGCGTTGAAAAACGCTACGGTGACGGAATGGGGTTTTAGTCTCTCCTTTTGTACTAACATATTGGTTTTTTGTTTTGTACGCGGGAGGGGGAACGGAGGGACCTAAGCAGTTGGTCGTTTTGGGCAATGTAATTAGCAATTTGTATCGGATCACGTAAATTTTGAAGATTTCTAGTGAAATCATTGACTTGATCGGAGTAGTGGCCTTCTCCGTATCCAAAACCGGGTGGGTAGCTCGACCAGGAGGGTCGGAGGGCTACAGGCGGGGAGCCGTACGCAGGCATGAACGGCTGCTGGGGTCGGAGGAGGGGAACTGCCTGACGGGCAAAGTTGGAGGTAGGGAGGGGACGGCTCCACGCATTGTGGGACGGGACTGGCGCGGGTACTACAGTCACCTTAGGGGTGGACTTGGAGTACTGCGGGGTTTTGGGAGGCGCTACGCGCTCGGGCGTCCTCTGTGCCACCTTTTTGTTCACTCTGGGGGCCATGGGGCAGCCGCGATAGTTCGCGGTATGTCCCACAGCCTGACAGAGCACACAACTAGGCGGCTCAGGTGCGTCTCGAGAGCGGTTGCAGTCAGCGGTGCCATGGTCACCCAGGCACTTGACGCAGCGCGGTCGGGAAAAGCAGTTGCGCGCAGAGTGGCCATAAAGTTGGCATCTGTGGCATTGGGATGGGGTGCCGTTACGGTGAGGAGTCTCTACCGATAAGCCTGAGAGGCCGTTGACGGCTTTGAGGTTAAAGATGGCCTTGCCCTCTTTAGTTAGGTCGAGTACGACTAGTACCAGATCAAAGGTCTTCTTTGATCTGGCGCCGTACATGCGATGGACTTCCCTGACGGGGAAGCCCTGCAGGAGGAGGTCAGCTTTGATCACCTCCGTGGAGTGCTCCGCAGGGAGGCCGCGGATGACGACACGCAGAAGGCGTTCGTCTTCGAGCGCATAGGTGTGGAAACCTATGCGTTCGTTACGGAGGACAGAGGTGAGGCTGCGGTGAGCCGCTGCTGAGGGCAGCTGAATTTTAATCCCATCCCGGGTGCTACGGGCATGGGTGTATGGGATGTTCATCGCCTTACAGGCGGATGAAACGTGGTCCCATTTTTCCTTCTGACGAAGGAAAATGGGAGGAGGGGACTTTTCCTTCTTATCGGCAGGAGCCGATTGAGAAGGTTGGGTCGGGGAAGGAGGGCGGAGGGCCTGAGCCTTAGCGGGAGGCAAGGAAGCAGATTTGGCCGGAGGCCTCTTCCGCTTAGAGCCAACCACCGTAAAGCCGGCGGCTTCATCCTCTTCGGATGAGAAATGCGGTGAAGCCG
The DNA here is from genome assembly GCA_947095575.1 of Electrophaes corylata. Taxonomy (NCBI): domain Eukaryota; kingdom Metazoa; phylum Arthropoda; class Insecta; order Lepidoptera; family Geometridae; genus Electrophaes; species Electrophaes corylata. The sequence continues at coordinate 8,496,244 of OX352703.1, forward strand.
CGAAAGAGGAACCCTCCGTCTGAATAGAGCGGAGGCTAGGAGCCGCATCCATGGACTCGAAAGAGTTGTCGTGCGACAATCTCGAGCTCAGGATGGGCGAGCGGATACGCATAGGCGAGCGAGAGCGGGTGCGCGCTGGTGAGCGCGAGCGAGAGCGCGATAGGGATCGAGCGCGGGGGAGGGGGCGGGGGCGAGGGCGAGGCGGTAGGGGTGAGGGGGAGCGGGGTGAGTCGGCCACTACAACGGCAGAGGTCGCCTGAAGGGCTTTTGCGGTGTTTACGCGGTTCGCGGGTGCCTGAGGGGCCGGAGAGGGGAGCGCGGGTGCTTTAAGAGCCGATTTGTTTATAGGCGCGGCTGCCATAAGGGCCGAAGGATTTTTACGCGGCGCGGATGCCTTAGGGGCCGAAACCAATTTTGACACGGGTGCCGTAGGGGCCGGGGAGGCGTCGCTAGATACGTCGGAGGCCTGAAGGGTCTCCGAACGTGTCTTGCGCGATTTTTTGGCCTGAAGGGCCGGGAGGGCGCGGGTCGCGGGAGGAACTGCAGAAGGCGGCTCCTTCGCTAATTCGGTCAGAAGCTGCGGGAACCGACGAATCACCGCCCGGATGAGCACAAGGGCATCCTCCAGGCTGGTGAGGTCGCCGAGAACCAGCTGCTCCATCCTCCTGAGGGGAAACACTCAGGAGGTGTGTATGTGAGTGACCTTCCCGCCGGGATAGACAGGAAGGGGTGAGGCCTCAGTGTCCTACCTAACTCGCGTGTCCTACTCGCCGCTTTTTTTCTTGCGAGTAGGGTGTGTCCTAATAGGTCTGGACAGTCGACTAGGAGATCCCCCAAGGCCGGTGGTTCCAGACCCGTCCGGATTAGGCGTTCCTCTGAAGGAGGAAAACCGACGCTCCGGGTCCACGCCCAACCAAGTTCGTATAACACCGCAAGGTATCCCTTGGTTGACCACTAAAAGGTGGATTTGACTTGTTATAGCCAAGAAACAGGGCGTCCTGAAAAGGACGTTGTGACGGAACTTGTTATAGTCAAGAAACCAAAGCGTCCTGAGAAGGACGTTGTTTCGGTACTTGCTATAGTCAGAACCCAAGCGTCCTGAAAAGGACGTTTTGCAAAGAAACAAGTGCAGGCGCACTGAAAAGTGCGGATAGGCAAGGCCTATCCCACGGAGCGACGCACAGGTAGCTACACTGTGCGCCGGTAGCACGATGCGGGGCGGGCTGCGGGCGCGGGGGCCGGCGGCGGGGCAGTCCGAGCGGGAGCTCGGAGCGGGCGAAGAGACGTGCGTACTCGGCAAGCGAGCGGAGCGAAGTCCTCACATAAAATAAATACGAACTTGCCCTAAAATAAACGCTTGTTCTCGGTGGGCATAGAACCCATGGCTTACAGCACAGAAGGCAGAGCTAATACTAACTGAGCTGTGACGGCTGTCAAATAAAAGAATGGATCGCAATTATAAAAAAAAATGTTACATTTGGAGCCGTCCACTAGTTCTTTTATCAGACTGTTCAATTTTGTTTGTGACTTTTCTAACAAACTGGCACAAAACATGCGTATAGCAGATACATTCTTTAAAAAGTTTTTCAAACACGGAAAGCGATTTCTACCTAAGAACAAACCACAGAAGATCAGTGACCGCTGTTTCTTGGTTGCTGCACTGAATAACAAGAAGTTAATCAGGGGGTTGTATTAAGGCTTTCTCACATGGCTACTATAATTGCATGATATAACTCTTGCAATTTTGCATGTGTTATAAACATTTTGTGAGCGCGTTTTGTTTTCAAAAAGTTCAAGAACTTTAATTCGACAGGGTGTAATTGGTTTTTTTGAAATCAAATTTAAAAGATCCAACTTCTTTAAAAGATAAATACTCATGATATATTTTTTAAATACGATACGATACGATTTTTTTGGTAAAATCAACTTTGAAAGCACAAATAACTCTATATTAAAGTCTTCAACAATTTTAAAAATATTAGTAAACATGTGTAAGGTTTTTTAAATAACTGCTATTTTCATCACATTCTCATATTAGAATTTGCAGTGGTTATAAGCACCATGTAGAATGAATGTTATTTTGCTCTTTATATCGACAGAAATACGTATGTATTTAGAAATTGCTAACACAAGCACAGAAAAGCTTTGACCTAGCAACCACTCCTAGAGATGTTAAGCGAGTTATAAAACGAGAGCTTTGAAGCTTCAAGCTGGTAAAACAGTAGAATAACCTGCTTATTATTTAAGTACTAACGGAAATTATTCCATGTTGGTCACTCTACTTGTTAGATATATCCGATCTTACCTAGATATAAGATAAGGTACAAAGAATGACCGACGCAGCGGACGTGATTATTGCATTACTGATACCTTCTGCGATAAATAGACGGCGGCAATTGCAGTTAAAACGCTATAAAAGTTACCGGAATTCAGATTTATCTATCTCTCAACATTATAACTTTTTGTTAAAAATTATAATGTTGAATAATAAATTGAATACAATCAACATAGTTATATTTATGAGGTCAACCCTTAAATATAATGCTGATAGCTGCTAGTATTAAAATAAAATATAAAAATAACTTAATAAACTCAATAAATAATAGCAGACCAAGGAGATCAGCCAGATCTTAGAGGCTAATATAGTGGCGCTTCTAGCTTCACGAGCAGTCAATCAAAATTCTTTATGAAATTCTCATCTGCAATTTCACGGCTCAAGTACCCAGGTAGGTAAGTAGGTAATGAGCAAAAATCCTTGAGTGAAATTGAAAACGGGTCGGAGTACATTATGACCATCATTAGTGCTAGTGGGCAAGCATAAGTCTTAAGTTAAGCCATTACTAGCCCGATAGACTTTTTGCTGAGTACTTACTTACATTGCGCGAACCACTTAATGGCTCAAAAACAAGATGTAGGTAGAGCGCTGGTACTAATGGTATGAGTTGTATATTACTGATAGTGTCAAAGAAGTATATTTTTTTATAAACAATGAATAAAAATAAGATTTATTTTTAGCAACAAATACTTAGTAACATTGGTAGTAGTAGAGCTCTTTGTGAAGGACTGATCCGGGGAAGTACTACGACCATGCCTATTTCTGCCGCCAAGCAGCTTGCTGCATGGTTTCTGGTTCGAAGGGTGTGGGTGCCGGTGTAGTTACAGGCACATGGGGCTTAACACATTGGGTTGATGGACGTTGAGAAGTGCATCGTAGGGCACGTACCTGACAAGTGTGACCTACGAAGTAATACTTTGTTATAGGCGATGGTAACCACTCAACATCAAGTGGGCCATCTAGATGCTTGATCCATCAGTAAATTGTATAAAAAACAAGATTATTGGAAGATATTTAATGAGGGTAGTCCAAACATTACATTTTGGCACGTACCTACTATGAAAATTATAATTAATATAAATATTCACAATAACTATGAACAGAAATAGTTTGAAACAGTTCTATCCAAATCAGTACTGCAAGAAGAAATGTTGTGTAAATAGATAGTAAGGTAATGAATAAGTCACCGTGATTCGATTATTATTATGTTTTATGATGAAGAAAGTAGGTAGGTACCTTTTATTGACGTTTTGGAACCTCCCGTTTCGCATGTTTTAGTAATTGCTCAATAAAACGATTTAGATAATTATAATAATCATGAAATAATATTGTGAACATTGAACTTAATTAGACAAAAGGTTTCATGAATATGTATGGTAACGGTAAGCTAATTTAAGATTCAAATATTTTTACATTAGCTGGATTACCATAGCTCCAGTATTTGAATAAGATATGCAAAAGAGTTAAAAATACATTAAATTAATAATTTTATGCGCGATTTAGTTCGCGGGAAAGTTTTATGCACAAAATTCTCTATGATCAGCGGTATAGGCTGTCCACTGTCATATGCCCCGTTTCAATATGTTACAAGTCTTTATCTCATTAGTTAGTGTTACACTGGTCAGTGAGAGTTTATTTGACAGGCAACGACTCGTAGTACTACTAACGGACGCTCGTATGGTATTGGAACTAGGCATGAGTTGAACTGTCTAAAAATCAGAACAAAGAGTTTTATAATCGTAATGGAAGATGGATTATAGATTACTTGCGAAAAGCGCGCGACTTCGCTCGCGTGAAGTTATTTTCATACAAACTTTAACCCCCTATATATATACGTTCTGGTGCTGTGTATTAAGAATTCCTCTCGTCGTACACCTCAATGGACGAATATACTCTTAAGAAGTTGCTAAAACGTCTGACACCTAACACAATTTTATAAAGCGATTGTAAGTAAGACAGGAAATAGCCGCTCATCTAATTAACACCGTAGCAAATACAGTCTGGTTCATAATTAATTATGAAAACTTATCTGTCGCAGATACAAAAGCAAATATTCCCAGGGATTAGCATCACAACAGAAACTGAACTGTTTTATAGTCGCGGGAACACTCGATAGAAGTAACGGTTGCGTCTTTTAATTGCACGTACAGGGAATTAAAGAGTTCATGAAGCAACGGAATTTTTATGTCGAGTGTACTTTCGCTGGAGGAATGTTGCAACAGGTGCTTCATCTGTGGTCTTGCACATGTACGGGATGCGATGACATGAAAACTTGCGACTTGACAGGAAATAACCTCACTACGCCACCCGCTGTGTGAAAAATCTAGTTTACGAGAGAAACCAAGGCCAATACGGAGGCCAATTCAATAACTTCAATTTGATGATCAACTGAAAATACAGCAGTGATGCTGGCAACAAGAATATTGAGCATGCATGACATTTTGAAACTATGCTGTGCGCTGTTATCTGTCTGCCAAAATAAAATAGGCAGTAATAAGATAGGTTGTTTTATTTTGTTATGTAAGTACATAATAATATAATTATTTCTTTCCATTTTTGTCACGTCACTTTTGAATGGTCATGGATTGTTGTGTCTGGTATCCGCATGCTTATATTAAGCAGAGATATTATGAACTGATTGTACTTCCACAAACTATACCTTCACTAGGAGCTCTACTACTACTAAACACAAGCCTTTGCCTTAGTCACCTGATATGACTTATGACTAAGGGCATATCAGAGCATATATTAGTTGTTATAATAACAGGTTGAACAGCGACTAACAGTAAAAAAAAGTGTTTGAGCAGTTACTGTAGTAGGTACCTATGAGCGGAGAATGTTGCAAGTTGGTTCACGCATAGGTACCTACATCGTTATTATCAACACACAGCTAATTATCCTTCTGCACTGAAAAGAAAATATGAGCATAAACTAACACTTTCTAACAACATCCTGAGCTAACAGCCTGCTCGTGTGAGAAATAGTCGCGATGTTTAGCGCAAAATTACAAAGTCTGGTATTTACGACTTTACAGGTAGACGCTACATTGTTACAGGCACTTTAGTAATTTTTTACTTTACATGTTTCAATGATTAGCTTTGACAGCCATTACAGCTCAGTTGGTAGCTTTGCTTTCTGTAGGTTGTGAGTTCGACCCCCACCGAGAACAAACATTTGTGTGAGGAACAGAGATATTTGTTCTGTGTCTGGATGTTATATTGTACTCTGTGTATGTATTTACAAAAAAACAATATCTCAGTATTCTATCAGTTATGTGGTTCTCATAGTAGCTTTACTTAGTTTGGGGCTAGATAACGTTGCGTCAAATGTATGAGTATCAAAAAAAGACACTACACCGTATCGTTTAAAAATAGTTGTACCTGTCTAAAAGAGCTAAGGTGATACGCAAAATAACATGTCTATCAAACGTTTCGTTTACCTTTTAACACAATTTCAGAAAAAGACCTGTCGGCTATAATATAGCGATAAAACACTTTGTGTTCTTAATCGTTTTGACTGTAAGTGTCAATTAAAACATGGCTTTTTATGGACTTTATCGTTAATGTCGGCATAGTCGTAGCTTCTTAAAAATGTGCTCATCGTCGTTAAGCAGCAAAGGTGGAAGTCTAATTACTTTTGCAAATACTTGTGAGGACCTAATAGATTACCATAGTGGGGAACTTTATTTTGGATCCTTTTTTATATCTCTTTGTTTCAAACACTTTAGTATTGTGATGATCTCATAATATTTAATTGTTTTGTTTTTATGTAGGTTTTTATTTTACGGAGAAGATTGTAATAAGTGTCAGTGCAAGACTATTCAAAAATTGTAGTAATTAATTTTAGTAGTTCTAGGGTTATTGGGGTTAGGGTTAGTAGTACTAGGGTACTGCCACCATGCCTATTTCTACCGCCAAACAGTGCTGCTATGTATCAGTTTGATGGGTATAGGTGTTAGTTTATTACAAGCATTTGAGGTAACACCTGTGTAGGTCGTAGGTGATGTAACCGAGGCAATGTACTTTGTTATAGGTGATGGCTACCACTTAACATCAGGTGGGCCATCTGTGTGTTCCGCCAACAAGCAGTATACCCCATCAAAAAAATTAGAGGGTTTATCTGCTTATAAAAATTGATTTACCTATCCCTTACAAAGTAAGAACGTGCCGTATGTGGCATTACATTGTGTCCATCACTCTCAGACGCAAAGGTGTTGGTATTGCGCCTGTAATTGCTTCAGCAACTCTCCAAATCAGAACACATCAACATAAAATAGTTCTTCATTGTAAACGGCTTACATACTAAAACATTGTAACATACATATGAAGGGAAATATGTTACTTAAAACAACCATCCGGTCACGAATACTCTATCTACAACTGGACACTATTACATATGTGAGTACACGGCTTATGCAATTCAACACTCTGAATAAGGCACGACCAGTCTCCGCTTGGCCTAGCAATTATGCGACGTAATTGACGTAATAGAGACTGGTCCCTATTAGTTTATTTTAAGTGCGAGTTCAATGTCACATTAAGACAGAGAGCTGGTAGAAAGGTTTTTAATGTAAGACGATGGAATATCATCTGAATCTTCTGAACAGGATTATTTAATCTTGTATTCACTCAGTCAAGTCCAGCATCAGTGAACACTATCAGCTTAGATTAATAAACTTAGATGATGATAGAAATGGATATCGTAAATATCTCTACATCTTGTCTTTGCATTGACAAAAGTAATTTTCCATCTTTTACGACTTGTTTGTTACACTTATTTGCCTTTGATAGTTTACATTCCTTCTACCTGCAAAAAAATATATAAGGGAAATATATATTCATTATTCAGACCGGTGATATGGTCACTGTTAAGTAACAAATAGGTCGCACTTAGTTGCGAACATTCAAATCACATAAATGAAGGCTGCGTAGGCGCAGCTCTCAGTAAACAATACGGACAATCTCGTTATGTGTGTTTATGTTACGCTTCGTGGACATTTCGTCCACCGGCGTGGGTTTTATACCAATTTGGAGTTGAAACTGTTTCTGAGTAAACTCGTGGTTTTCCGATTATTTCAGAATCCGTTATTTTAGGTGCCAATTTGCTCCTTCAACCAAGCACAATATCTAGTACACGGCCATAAGCAATGTCAGCGTAACCTGTGAGATTATTCTATTTATTTGTGAGTAAACCTTGTTTGGCTACCATTTTGGAAAAGTAGGTAACATAGGATTTTCCATTTGTACTCTAGTATGTTGTGAATGTATAGGTCAAAGCTAGCAAGGTTCGACACTTTACTTGCTTTTAGGAATTCTTGTTAAAAAACGATCTGTGTTTACTGAGCTTGTTTACTCAGTTCGTTTAGTATGTTTTCGGAGAGGTTATTAACCTAGTTCCGACATGCCGTTGTAGAAGCTATTAGAAATGTTTGAGTTTTCACTCAAAAGTTCTGTTCTATAACCGTATCTATTGCGTAATGGGCCAGTCGATTGATCAGGTTTTCAGATATTCATATAGCACAGCCATTCAAAACTAAAGGTCTTACTTACAACAATCTATCAAAAAATAAACAACGCTTAATTTATTGCCATCTCTTATCAATGGGTAATGACAATCAGTGATAGAACAAAATTTAAGCAATGTTTAAGTAAGGTTTAAAAGTATGGGGGTTAGATTATTAAAAAAACGTGCAAATCGATGCAAAATATCTATTTTGCAAAACTAATCAGAGGCTTTTAAAACAGAGCCGAGACCACCAAGGTTTCAAGTACTCTTCGACAGAGAACCAGCAATATTTCAGGATAGCTTACGAAAAGTATATTGCACCGCGTTATCGCACTAATAGCTCTATTCAATAGGCATTGTGAGTTACATGTGAGCGATACGCTTTGCTATTCCCTTATAATTTAAAGGAGACTGGATAGGGAGAGCCTGGAGGGAGCAGGCGGAATGCGCGGGCAAGGTCATTGCGCCCTGCGCGGTCATGCGCCCCTTCCTCTGCTTCCCTCCGCCCCTCCGCTCCGTCCACACCACATTGTCTAGTGGCTAGCGCGATCAGCTGCGGATAAAGGGGAGCCGACTGGACCCCGATAGGAACCATTCCCATTGCGAATTTCACCTTTTATTTTCAGCTTAAAGCACGATCGACCCCGCGGCGATATGGTGCCCGGCTCTAACGCCATTTTCTAAGCACAAAGCAGTAGGTAGGTACAACTATCGTGACGTGGTTTATTTGCAATGCGCCCGCGCACGTTTATAGCAGACCGCATCTTGTTCTAATATCAAATGAATTTACGTAGTATTATTAAACAGGGATAGGCAGAATACTGTACTTTTCTTATACCAGAGTGTTGAGTAAAATAATACTAAAATTATAAACTAAGACAGGAACTGTTTCATTTCAAAGAAAACAGTATAGCAAAAGTATTTCCAAAAGTGAAGTAGTCCAGCTTAAATGTAGTTTCGCTTGAGCTTACAGATTAATTTTCCGTTTGTAGAGAATTGATGCTTGTGTAATTACAGGCACATCAGACTTAACACCTTCCCAGAGTGATATACCACATATCACATTTTCAGAGGACGTGCTCTGTGAGGTAAAGGTTTGATAGGCAGAGGTAAACACTCAACACCAAGTAGACCATCTGCTAGTTCCGTTACTCACCCATAAAATTAAGAATTTAGCTTCAAAACCAAAAACAAACGACTAAGAATTGATGAAAGTAGATACCTATCTTCATAGATTGAGGAAGAACTATTACTTTATTTTATCCATTAGAAATGTAATAATTGAAATTTAAAAAGAACAAGATATAAAAATAAAATAAATAATGCTTGCCGCACATGACAAATTGAAAGTAATTTAACGGATGCCAAATTTCACTTGCTATAATGATTAATAGGGTGTTAAAATTAGCAACTCGATGGTGCCAGTTGTGGTGAGTCAAATGAATAGAAGAGTAATTACGAACTAGCTATGGAACACAAAGCTTTAGTTCTCTTTTTGTAGCGTAAGCAAGATTTATCTCTCCGCTCCAATCTACCAAATTATCGCTTGGGTATTTTATTGTAATCATCTAGAAAGCTATTCGTCTCTATACAAACAGGTGATATGTGTTTTGCAGAAGCTCATAGACGACTGTAAAACAAGGTTTTTATAGCTTGAAAATAAACAAGTGAGTGTTGGAACCAAGGAATTGATGTTGGTCATTAGTAAGGAATGGGACGTGGCGCCAATATCTTCATGTAGTTATAAATAGCGAGAATTTTGCATCAACTTCCATGCGGATGAATATTAATGAATATACGCGTTTTCAACTTGTTTAATACTCTCATTTGTATGAAGTTTTTCTAATTGACAGCTCAATTTGGAACAAAGAAAGTATGCGTGTTGACTTTTGCACCAATTACTGCGATGTTTGGCAAACATTTCCAGAAATAATAACGGTTTTTATCGTAGTTGAATGAGATCTAACACTTTCTGTTTATTAACGCATGTACCGTAGGTATCTTTGTTTATTTGCTACATCAAATAAAATGTTAGGTGCTCGTAGATAAAAGAAAAAGAAAAGAAAAGAGGAAATAAATTGACACATAGCCGTTTTGCAGTTGTAGGTATTCCATATCTGACAGGTTTGCAAGCACATCGCCAATGCTAGAATACTGATCACCTCACGATATTTTCCATCAGCATTTGAGAGCACTGGATTGAGCACATGTTTTTTTCTATAGAAAAATCTATTGGTAGAAATTCTATTGATCTGATCCTACAGTCGTGGGTTCGAATCCACGACCACAGACTCACTCCCACTAAACCACTGATGCTTTATACCACCGATAAAAATATACAATTACTATAGCATGCAATCTTTACTTGTTACAGATTTTAAGGCCTGAGAACACCTGAATATTTATTACAAAAAGCGGGTAAGTTTGTTTACATCGAATTATATCAAGTGGCATTAATTTTATAAGTTTTTAATACTAGTGTCAACTCAACTACACACAAATATTTTTATAACAATAAAGTGACAAATCAGGTTAGTACTTGGCATAAAAAAAACAATAGAACGTCCGTGAGACGCATGTGAACTTTTGTCTAGTCTATCACTCTTTTTGCGCAGTCAAGCGCTTGAATTGCACATTTGAAAGACAAGATTGCACACTAGGACACACTTACCACAACCAACGTATCCAGACCCAGTTGACTTTAGAACCAGGCTTGCAGGGATCAAATAAAGTCTACTGTGCACCAAAGCAATATATACGAACACTCGCTATTATGTTAAAGTTGTTCTAGTCATAAAAGAGCTATATATGATAGATAAACACGCACAAGCATTCAGGCGACAACGGTTTAGTCAATACTTGTCTTTATTATGATTTATAGCGTCATTGTTTGATTGGTCGGCATAAGACAAGAGTCGCGTGGGCGGCAAAACACGGCTTCCATTGATCACCGAGATTTATCACCATTGAGCGCGCGCAGGTGATTTGTTTGTAAAGTATGATCAATCGAAATTCAAATAGTTACCTACTCCTCGATATTAAGCGATTTGTATACAAAACTTCTAAGTGAAAGTGCGATAAAAACAATCAATAGACGACTGTAAAAGTCAGCGTGGTTGTTTGAATATTTTATAATGTTTTATTGTGCACTGGAAAATATTTTTAGTAGTAGTAGAAATCTTAGTGCAGGGCTCGTCCAAAGAAGTACTACCACCATGCCTAATTTTGCCGACAAGAATATAGCTGTGTTCCGGTTTTAAGAGTGTGGGTGCCGGTGAAATTACAGGCACATGAGGCTTAACACCTGTATGCGTCAGGATAGACGCAGAGCAGTGCACTGTAGGGCATGTTCTTAACGATCGTGACCAGTAAGGCAATGCTTTGCATTGGCGATGCTGACCATTTAACATCAGAAGGGCCTCCTGCTTGTTCAACCAGCAATCACATACAAAAAACGTGGATTAACCGATAAAAGAAACTTTGATCTTCGACTGTACTGTAATAGTAGTTTATAAGACAACAGCTTTGAATGGCTCGACAGCTAATAGACTTACTCTGTAGTAAATAAGTGGCTATTGAGATATAACAGGCTACTTCTGTAAGCATGAGTGACAGACGCTGCGAGGTAGTTGCATGCCCGAGGTCAAAGGAGTTGTACAGCCGTCAGTGAATGTTTCTAGAGAAATGGGCTATTATGTACCTGCCACTTGATAGCCAACGTCTTCATTGATGATAAAACGCCGGAAATACGTTGTAGCACCAAGATTTCTTTTCTCTTGCAAGTTACCAACAGGAACATCAAAAAGATGTATAAACAAAAGAAAGAAAAGAATCAACATCACAACATTAATCCCCAAATATGGTAGATATCTCCTTAGATCTCGAGGGTCAAGGGTTTTTTGTTTGAAAAATGTATATGCGAAATGCCAGTGCTCTTAAACAGTGAAGGAAAACCAGTTAGTATTCTAGCAGCGGCGATGGGTTTGCAACCTGTCACGTATGAAATACTAACAATCCTAAAATATTGGTATGTAAAAAATTTAATATCTGGAAGCACCTCTGACTACTCGCTTACACGTGTATGAAACTTAGTCCAAAACTGAAATTTGACGTATAAGTATTAGTAGCGATAGGTTGCCAAATAGCGGCTACCGCTTTTGAAACACAACAGCTTAACCTGGTATTTCTGAAGCAAACTGTTGTGGTTAGTACAGTTAGCGGGTACCTTTGACATTCAATGAATGCTTGTTTGTGTTGTTCTCAGTGCAAAGGTTAAGTATTAGCATTATCTAATGCTATTATTAGTAGGACATATTGTTGGGAATATCTTCATAGTACTGACACACGACAAATTTGTATTACAAAATAGCCCAAAACGGTCCAACTAACTACCATTATTGTAGAAGAAGCTTTGGAAAGCTTTGATAAAAGTAAAAAGTATTTTGAAGTATTGGCGTGACATTACAGGCACATGAGACTGTGTACTGTGTCCCTCATTTTGATGGACGCATATGTTGATGTTGATGGACGGGCCATCAGTTTGTTCAGTGTGTAAGTAGTATAATAAAAAAAGAATAAAAGGATTTTACTGGAAAACCATACCGTAAGTTTTGTGCCTGTTTTTCAAGCTTTCGGTCACCAGGAAATCGCGCGTAGATTAACCAAATTAATAAGGCAATTTAAAGTGATCCTTGTGGTACTACTGAATAAGACCTTTTTGAGTTTATGTTAATTAAAATATTGGTCATTATAAATGTTTAACTGTATTACTTGGAACTGAACTACCAAAGGTAACGTCCCTACTCAATCAAGCTTACGTACTCTAAAGCCTTTACAAGAGCCTAGCCATTGCGGTGTATAGGGTTCGATAGTCATTAAGGTCGTTGTAAATGCTAAGAAAGGATTTAACCTAAAAGAGGGATACTTGTATAACTTTGGAGATAAACCAATTAGACAACTACAGTCAAAACAAAACCTCTACCAATTAGATCCTTTGTTCTGACGGACTGACATATAGACATCACATAGCCACTGGTCGTAGAGACTTGACATTTTCAGGGTATATTTATTTTAGTGCTAAGAAAGGCATTCCCGAAATTCGACCCTTCAACAGGTGCAACGAGGTTTGGTATAAAAAAAACTTATGTGAGGGAACGGACGAAGTCATGGCGCGTTTCAAATTCTAAACGACTTTGTTTCTTTCATCGAGATCTAGGAAAGGTCTTCACACTAAGTGACGGATTATTTACTTGCGCTTATTCATCAAAGAAACATTTTGGATAACGGCGGTAAGTGCCAATGTCAGAGCGTTTGTTGTTTTGAACTTTATTTCAACGGTATTACGTGTTAATTTGAAATTTCATGTGTTGAGGTCTGGCTTGCATTAAGTTACTCCTTAACTAAGATTGAATGTAAGGTTATTAAAAGTCCTGTACAGATTCTGCATGTTGGATGTCGGACAGTGAATGCGTGACTCGCTTTGCGGTCTAGGTTTCAAGTGCCTCGCTTCCTTGTTAGCGTCCTGCAGAAAGCTATATTGTCCGATACAATGTCTGTCTGGGCATAAATTTACATTTAGTTACGGACGTTTTGTTTAGTTAAATCCTCTTCGCTGTCACTGCTAAATAAAAGATGTCCAGAGTTATTCAGTAAATTGTATTCAACGTCTAGTCTCTACGCTGGTTCTTGCTTGATACGGGTAAATTTACGAGCTTTGTGAGTGCTTAATGAAGAAAGCTATGAAGGGTTTCCGATGCTTGTATGCAATCAAGATGCAGGTACTTGTTTGAGTTGGTACTTAGTTTAAAGCACCTACTCAATATTTTACACGGGTAGTTAGATGGTAATACGGATTAAAAACTACACTAAGAGTACTTTTTTAGTGTCAGTGAAATCAAAAATTTCTTAACGTAACGCGTTGTTCTAATCTAATGATACGTTGTACCATATGTTAATATTTTTTATAAATAAAACAAAGTTAGATTATTAACACCATTATAACTCAAGAACAGATGGACCTATTTTGATGATCTCTAATTTGTTGGATGATATCTGAAAATAGTAGAATAACTATTAAGATATGGGAATTAACATACCTATGAAAAAAAACCTAGAAAGATATCCAAATACATACAAAATAATTGAATTGAAATGTAAACAAAGATAAGACACCAACTGTCACATAGATTGGTCTCAATCAAGTCTCAATCATTACAGATTTGACTTTGGCGGTTCCAAGTTAGCCGGGTCTGCTTATAAAAAAAGTTCGACCTTAAAAAGTTTTCATGTATAGTTTACTTATTTCTAAAAGTTCTTCTAGCCGAAGCTAATAAGTTTACTTGTAACTTAAATTTGAAGCAGTCTTGAATATATCTAATGGAATATATCTGATTGCTTTGTCACTTTATCGCATAAAAAAAAGAGGTGGGTCGTGTATGGTATTACTGTCGTCTCCGCCTCCGTCAATGTCGTTTTGGTCGCGAAGTGGTTCAAAGCCACAATAATTTTTAACCGTCTTACGCGGTGGCCGGCTTTCCATACCGTTGCCTTTTCTCCACGTTCAGTACGATTTACCATAAATGTTACGCTTTGAAATTCAACCTTAATACCTTGTGATAAGGTTAAATAACTTTACATAAAGTTGTGGATTATGCCTCAGAGTTTGGACCTCCTACTTCCGATCACCTTTAAAATGAACTTTACCACCTGGTGATAAGGTTGTATACATTATTTATAAAACTGGTGAGTTGATCGCAAGCGTCGTTCCTTTTTTTTATTACTGAGCAAGAGTAATTATTTTTTCTGGTGAGAAAGTACTGTTTAGATGCACGACCAGCATTATACCGTTTTTATGCTCTTTTTTTATGAGAAAAGGTTGTCATCATCATCATCGTAAACAGCCTGTACAAATCCACCGCTGGACATAGGCCTCCCTCCATAAGTTTTTGGGAAGAACGATTTTGAGCCCTTTCCCAGCCAAGGGATGCTTCTGCCCATCCCCTGGTGCGTTCCCTTTTAATCTTCTTTTTCTTCTTGTTTCGAGTCGATGCTCATGAATTTTTTTTTAGTTATTATAGCCACTTATACTAATAGTTGGCCGCATCCACGGACAATACGTCCATGCAGACCAGGAGATCATCCATAGTATTACTAGAGGTAGTAGTAGTAGTATTAGTAGCATTAGCACTACTATAGTTACGGTGGTAGTACTTCCCCGGACAAGCTCTTTTGCATAGCGCTTTACTACTATACTAGATTACGAGTCACAATGCACGAGCATGGACTGCGCATTCCTACCAACGCTGCTACACGCTCCTTTGCATATTCCTCACTCTAATCACATGCCTTCGTTGCTCCAAATGTAATGTTTTTCCATTATCGCATGCAAATGTTGCCTATAAATACAGTCAGCGTCACAAGTTGATGATTTTCTGTTTACTTACAAATAATTTTACTGGAACTAGATGCGAATGTTGATGAACTTATTACTGCTTACTTTTGTTTTGGTCAATCCTTAAATTATTATTTCTAAGTAAGTTTGTATTCATAATCCACTTTAGAAATTATCAACCACAATTTTCTGGGGTCAATTTTCGTGGGTTTGAACCCGGTCGTGAAAAGGCTCTTCTAGAGAAGATCTAGAAAAAAAGAAATTTTTATTTTTTTATCAATGAACGTTTAAATGTAAAATTTTGTACGTTTGACCTTCATTTAGTAAGCTAATATTCAAAATCGAAGTAATGTGGATTGCAGTAAAATGCTCCTTTAAATTGATAAATAGTGAACAGCTGTGGCAAACCTGCAGATTTTATGACACAATATAAACATGAACACGTATCACCGTATCACAACGGAATAAATGTCATCGAATCTGACCAAACGAAACTATTAAACCTTAGTACGCCTCCAGACGCCCAATTCTCGTGATAAAACATCTTCAAGTTGAGTTCGTGTTCTCCAAATGTCTTTTTTCCAAATTGAAATTTAAGATTAGCCCAATTTTGACAATTAAATTCTAGTTTCAATCTCGTCTTGCTCCAAAAATATACGAAAGTTAGGCCTTTGGTGTTGACTGTACCTAACCACGGGCTAGTTGCTGACAGTGACAAGTCATGGACTCTGGATACTGTGGTAACTAGTCTTTGCATAAACACGCGATGCCAGTTTAACTAGAAGCATCAAATTATACTTACTGACGCTAAATATAGAGCTAAGGCTTTTGCGGCTACTACGTAGTACCTATACTCTCGAAATAGATTTATTTTGATCTTTAGGTCCTAGATAATAATAAAACTATTTCCCGCGAAAGAAGTAAATTTTTCTACGAGTAGGTATGCAAAAACATCTCACTGTACCATTTAAAAACAAAAGTGAAAAAGTTTATTTAGCATCGAGTCAGGCCGTAAATTGCGTAGGTGTTTTTGTTCTCACTGTTTTTTTTTTATTAGAGCTTACATGAACTAAGCCTTAGGCACTTTGCATTCATCGGGCTGTTAGCGCATAATTAACTATCCTATCAGAAGAATAATCTAGGTTCCGAGAAAGAAATTTCATTTGAATAAACAAATATATACGTGGACAATTTTGTACCACATCATCTAGCCCTAAACTAAGCATAGCTTGTTGTACTATGGGACTGATAGAATACTTATATTATTACGTTTTTTGTAAATACATTCATACTTAATATGCAATATAACACCCAGGTAGAGAACAAATATCTATGTTCATCACATACCTAAATGTAGATTCTCGGTGGAAATCGAACCCACAACTTACAGCACAAAAGGCAGAGCTTTAACTAACTGCAGCTCAGTTTACCTAGTTTCTTTTTTATATACCTAAGCTGTATTTTTGAGCGTTCTAAAATAGGTATATTCTGGCTAATACTTATTATAACTGCCTAAGATTATTTTTTATTAATTAATTTAGGCTACTTTACGCAAAACCGCGGTCTGCCTGCAAAGTCATCTTAAAACTTTATAGATGAACAAAACAAATTACGTTCCCAAATATGCATAAAAGAATCGTGCTACGTACGGTACCAATAAAAACAAATATTCATTTTAACCGTACGTGCATAGGTTCTTTCTTTACACAATGTCTTAGATACCTAATTGACCATGCATTCAAATCCATGAGAACTTCCAAAAACAAATTGCGCGTGAAAGTATAAAATTTTCACACGCATTTGTTGAATAACCCAGTTGTGGAATAATTAGGTCAGCCGAGCAACCTGTGCGCACGCATTGTCTCGACAGTGCTCGGAGTACCGTTACCACTCGGTCAAGTTCGGCCATTGTCGGCTGCCACTGTGACATACGTGCTGCTATCAGGGCATTCATCTACAGTACACGTAGAACTACTAGGTACAGTCAGCTACAAAAGTAGAATAAAATCATAGCTGTTGACAGACTGTATTATATTAAATTACTTTTGTCGCTAACTATAAACTTTATACTTTATTAGGTAGTGTTTATTCTGTCATAAGTTTTATGCGTCTTATAAGTTATTGTTAAAAAATACTTTGTTTTAGTTAGTTTATCAGGCCTTTGGACTCGCCGCTGCAGTCGTTGCACGTACTGGAGCATTGGTTTATGGTGAAAAGCAGCATAATTTGACATTCTAACGACAATTTTAGGGAAATTTCGACATGTTTTACACATTACCGTCCGTAATAGAAATATTATTCAGTGCGTACTTTTTATGTGGGCAATTATAGGAGTCATTTACATTATAAGCCGATTTCCATTGATGTCTAAATTAATAAATATTGTGGGTATTTTACAAAGTCACCATCAGTCAAATGTTGTTGTCAAATCAAAAAATGTTTTTAGTACGAAGTTTTTCGGAAACATGTTACTGGCGAAGGTAGAAGAGGCTCTGCTATATATATTTATACCCCTTAAGTACGGTGATAACTGAGGTCAGATACACGTATTTTTGGAGCTGAGATGAGGTTAAACTAGACTAGACTTTGATTATTAATTGGGGTTGTCAGAAATGTAATTTTCGAAATATGCCTTTTGGCGATTGATACGATGGAGACTAGAATTTGATGATATTTCGTGACGAGAATTAGGTTTTTGATATACAGACATAGAACACACATTTATGTTCATCACTCGCAAATGTTTGTCCGCAGGAACCCACAACGCAGAAGGTAGAGCTACCTGACTGATCTATGAGGCCAAACTCAGCTTCTCTTAATATAAATTCAGTTACAAGATCCCGATACTTGTTTTGCGTGATTATCTCCATCTAATCGTAGGCGGAGCGGGTTGGGCACGTGCGCCTCTGACCCTCGGCCGACATCAAAGATCTTAGAAAGACCGTAACTTCTACTTAGTGGTAGGATAGTACCAGTTATTTTAGAACATTTACTTTGACCTGAGACCGTTGGAGATGATATTTTAAGTATCAGGAAGAGCGAGGAAATTTTACATTCTATTTCTTTAAACTACAACAGATAAATTTATTTACAAAGAATATTACAGCTAATACAAGCTATTTTAATCTAATCAACAGTGATTGTTTGTTCGATGAGGTAAATTTTCATTTCAAAATTAGCATTTTAGTAACGCAAGGTCCGTTTTTATAGCAAATACCTCCTCCCTCCTATTAAATTTTATAGACTTGATACTTTTTTTTTCTTCTATAAGGCACCTGTTCGTAATTTGACAGACAACTTTGCCAGTGTCATGTGGATAAATAAATAATTTTTAGTCAAGTCACTAAGAAAAAGTAAAATCATTAGTTTTGGAGAAAAAGATTGCGTTTCTCTTCAATACCTAAGGGAAACATTTTCCTTAAAATCAGGATGCCACATAATACATTTTCATTTTCACACTTTGTGCTAAGACATCAAATAAAGTGGTGGCTAAGATGCCACCAGAATTACACGGCAAAACCTAAACAACACTGGAAAAATGGTTAAAAGTAAAAAGCTATGTTACATCCAAAGGTGACAAAAAACTGATCTCCGGACGACTTAATAAAAACTATTTTAATTATTTCACTTCACTCTGGCAAAATTTTCGAACAACAGACAGATGCCATAGAGAGTCGAAAAGTTTCCCTTTTTAAAGTTTAAGAAGTTTAAACATCGTTAAAGCGGTCCAAACGGTCACTATAGTTAGCGTACACCGCGCTCATTATTAGCTTATGTTTTTTCTCAGTTTATTATAAAAGTTTCCCTTTTTGAAGTTCAAGAAGTTTAAACATCGCCAAAGCAGTCCAAACGGTCACTATAGTAGCGTAAATCGCGCTCATTTTCAGTTTTAAGTTTTTATTCAGTTTAATACAAAAATCATAGCAGTAAAAATATTTAATGAATCAAGTCACGGTTTATAATTTGAGTCAGTAGGTTTCCTCAAAATGGTACACGTCATCATTTAACAATTAAGACCTCTGGAACGGCTGGCGCCTCCGATGAGTGTTCAGTTTATGAACATGATTTGACAAAATTACTTTAGGTCAGGGTCGCTTTCTTTATTGGTCTTCTAACAAATACTATTAGCGACCAATCACCTCACAAAAGTCAGAGTATTGATTAAATTCATTGAAATGTTCACTGAGTAAAATTATCAGTTGATTAATGTTTTTTTTATAAGACAAAGTGATAGAACATGCCAATGGCCGTTATTCATTTTTATTAGAAAATTTCTTTTATAAATTTTTTTATTTTTTTTTTTATCAAAAAAAGATTTTAAAATTTATTTATTTTCATATGTAATTATAGGTATTAAAAAAAACAAAAAAATATAAAATTAATAAGACAGTAAAAAATGGGCACCCAGGGAAGAAATGTGGGGACGTGCGGGAATAACCTTTTTTTTAGATTTCTTAGGTTAATGATAATTCATAAAATTGGATTCAAATCCACAACCTACTCGTATAATTAGATAGAAAAAATCCTACTCTTGTTTGTGTGATTATCATAGAGAAGTCTAGCTAAGCCCCTGTTAGCTATGACCATGGGTTTACATATTGTATGCCAACAGGAAACATAAAACATAATTCCTTTGTACTTCAACGGGAATAATTGTCGGTTAGCCAGTAATCATTGTTGGATATTAAAAGCCAACCACTAATCTAAAGGCGCCTACGCGGCGATGGGAACACAAAGCCATTGTGTATTTATTAATGAAATCCTTTATTCATGCTTGATTACATGTTGATCTCCTACTATGTAATCAAAGCGTATGCAAGCATAGCCTCCTCCTAGTTGAATGATGTGAACTTAATTCTGAGTACGCTACAAATGACAGTGGGGGATTTCAAATATCATTTGTCTATCTACACAGAACATAATTACTCCCACCACACTTATACCTGAAGTCCCTACTGTCGTGTATGAATACCTACTAATTGCGGGAGTAAGTAACAAAGCGATGGAAAAACTGGTTCATTTCCGAGACGAAGCTTCCTTATAACTAGATCATAGGGAGGTACTTTCACAGTATGCGCGTAGATAGCTATACCTACTACACCTACTTCGTAAAAACTTCAAGTTCGAGGTTTGCCCAGAAAACACGGGCGACCTCGTTTGATCACTATAGACTTTGATCATTTCGATTTGGTGTTCGTGCTTATCAACCAACAAAAGGTTACGGTACTAAAGCCTGAAATCTAATTGCATTTAATTACCGTTCAGCTAACAAGCCTCTAACGATGTTCAGACTTTACAGCTAAGCACAGAATCTAAAAGTTTATGTCAGCGACAATGTAGCTTCTCATTAGATAGTCGCACACTGATCAGATAGCACCGTTTTATTACATTATCTGAAGTGAACTACGACGGTACAGCTTGTTATCTTTGGTTTATGACTATGATAGACCAAGTTCATGTTTTTTATTTGTCGTAGACTAGCTTAAGGTAACAGATAAAACTAGCTTAGGTTCGCGCTTTTAATGTATCGTAAAGATTTACTATAATTAATTTATAAATTTAGATTATTACACTACGTGAAAATTATACTTCAGTTCTGAGAAAATGAGATAAAATAAATTATAATAACTCAGTATAATATCAAAACTTATAGACCAGTGATACCTGGTGCTTCTTGTAAACATGTTGTTAAACAATGAAACAGTTTAGATTCAGTACACCGTAATATTTAGCTCTCATTTAAAACAATAAATCGCTCATTTCACAGGTATGTGATACTATTAAACTAATGTATTTTTTTTTTTTTTTTTTTTTTTTTTACATTTTGATACCTAAGCGTTTGACTGCCATCACACCTGATGGAAAGTGTAGATGCAGCCTAAGGTGGAGCACGCTTAGCTATAATCCACTTGTTCACTCTTGTCTTGAAAACTCCCAAGTTATAACGTTCCGGAAACACCGACGACGGTAAAGAGTTCCACTCCTTGGCAGTCTGCACTAGAAATGTGGAAGCAAAACGCTTCGTGCGAAAATGAGGGATATCAACCATAAAGGGGTGACACCTATCCGTACGTCTGGTAGTCCGGAGGTAGAAGGGCGATGGAAGAATTAGGTCATGTAATCCCTGCGCACACTCACCAAAATGTATACGGTAGAATACCGATAGGCAGGCAACACGTCTACGGTGCTCAAGACTAAAGAGCCTCGAGCCAAACAGCTGGTCGTTGCCTATAATTCTCTTGGCTCGTCGCTCAATAGAGTCCAAGGCTTCCAGCTGATACTTGGCAGAACCGTCCCATAGGTGGCAACAGTACTCCATGCACGATCGGACTTGCGCTTGATAAAGATTGAGAAGCTGTCCCGGCGTGAAGTACTGTCTTACCTTAGAAAGGATGCCTAGCTTTTTAGCAGCCACTTTAGCCCTGGATTCTATATGATATATGATATGCTTCACCGTTAAATTGGGCAATTTGAGCATACAGTAAGGTGGCTGTGCCCCGCTGCGCCACGCTAAGCATCGTGATATAACTGTTGCAGACATTTATGCGACAGCGTCACGTCATCAGCGCACCTGTGCTTACCTATGTGTGATAATTGTTTCAAGTACCGTTCGCAATAAAAACGTATGATTGAGGTAAAACCGATGCATGCATCACCTTAAAACCTACTCGCATTGACCTCAGTTCTAGCCATGGTAATGATAAATGCAATTGTGCTAAAATATAGGGAAATAATCAGGGGCCCAATTCTCGTAAGATATATCGTCAAATTCAAGTTTTTTTTTTATTTTATTTTTTTGTGGCAACTATCCGTCTTGCGGACAACTTTGCCAATGTCAAGTGGGTTGAATAAATTATTTTTAGTGAAGTCGAGTCGGTAAAAAAAGTAAAGTTAGCAAGTTTTGATCGTGTCGATCTCAAAAATTACTGTTTCTAAGAACGCCATTCTTTGAAACTGACATTTCAGACAGGTTCAATTTTATCAGTCAAATTCTTGTTTCAATCTCGTCTCGGTTCAAAAAAAATACAGGGTTAGGTCTCTGAATATTTACGCTTAAAAACGAAGATTTGTATTGTCGTTTTGAGTTACAATGCCTGATATATCAGGCAGTATTAGTGTGGTATTTTATTTTTTATATCTACGCGTATTACACATTATTTCATAACGTACATTTACTTTAAGAAAGCTTTCCGCTCATAAAATAAAAAGTATAACTAAGTGTGGTAGCAGTTTTCCACGCAAACGATATAGCGGAAAATCTATCCATTGTTAGATCTCTAAGATGCTACAGATCCGTCTGCCTCGGATAATTCTGTAACAGTACTAAACCGCCTTATAGAGAACAAGCCGTAAATTTATTGTAGTTCATTGTTGAATTACAATGATTGGCGCAATGTTCCGCCGTAGATATCTGTGCTAAAAGTGCTGTATAGGTGAACTAACTGTAACGGCTCCTTCCGTTGTTTTACCATATTCAGCCATGCGAGCTGTGAAATGTCACGATCGTAGGTAAGCTTTTGTTTAGTTTAGGGATTGACGGGGAACCGATAAGAAACATTTATGCAGTGTCTTCAGTATACCGCATCACATAATATGCTAGAACACGGCAACATATAGGTAGGTACATACATACTCATTTTATGTATATGTATATAAGTAATAATAATAATAATATTGGGGAATAGCGTGAAGCCTGATAACTGTTAACAATACTTTGCATACTTTTTTACATAAACATGATAAAGTCATTTTATACAATGTAGATAACTGCAGTAAAATGTGACTAAACAGATAAGAAATATTTATCGTCGGTCTTTACTATGATCTTTGTCTTGCATCTTCCATCGTCTAGCATCTACTTAGGTATTCAGACCAAGACAACGATTACTTCGTTTTGCATATAATAGAACTGCACAGATTTGCGTTGAGAATAGTTTAACCTAAATCATGGATACCGCAAAGCCGTTTTATTGTGGTTTGTTAAAGTTGAGGTAATTGGTCAACGGGGACATTAGCTTCGAGTAGGACGCAATCACAATAAAGAGAAGGGATAAAGTATTTCGCATCACATCATAATGTATCATAGCGAGGACCGAGACTGGACATCAGTCAACAAAAGGAGATGACTTTGTCAGAATATTCAATCGTAAATAATTTACTAAAACTACTTACTACGTTTGCTTCTCATTGATAGCATTTTATTATTTACTAGCACATGCTCCTGGCTTCACCCGCGTATTGGGGGTAATTTTCTAACATCATCATTTGTTTTATTAGACAATCTCTTATTCCAGAATGAATCACTTTTCAATTTGTGTAAATACTCCGATAACAAATGATCTCATTCGATGTAGGTGTCCCTGATGTAATCGATATATCAACTTAACCTGATTTCCATATAAGTAACTTTAAACTAAGTGTCTTTTGAGAAAGTAACCTAAATTAAAATAGCGGTATACCTGGTAAATGCAATTTGTATAATGAGTTTTATGGACACATACATCCGATGCTTTTCGATTATTTGATTGCTTTCAAAAAGTTTATGACACTCCATGTATGTGCCTTTAATATAACCACGCAGAAATGTGAATGAGTTGAAAGTAGTACGAATCACCGAGCATGTATACGAAATTATTTCAACTGTTGTAGAGACAGATAATAAGTACCTTCTACACAACAATGTTGCACTTTCACATTTTACAATCGGTCATTCATTCTGATAAAAAGATTAGTGAAAGCGATATTGCGATGCAAAAAAGTAAATGAAAATTCGTGTCACTGACTTTCCTATTGGCTTTCGTGGGTCCATGTTGCGATTGTCTGCCTGACCCCCTTGCTGACCATGTAATTATCGCAACAAGTTTTTAAGCATAAGAGAATGCTGAAGCAATTGAGCAGCAATAAAGTTATTATCGTGCCGAATTGATTGAGGAATTTGCGGGACGTGCTTGGTTCGGATGCTACGATAAATTACGCTAAATTCTGGCCTGCGTAAGTGGATAATAGAGCTGGTACATAGCGATTTGTGTCTAGTAATTCGCTACTTGACCGGCTTTCAATTTAATTCATTAAATAATACGATGGTTTTTTCACGGAAAATTTACTGGTAATCTAGTGGAAGCAGCCCCGTCTTCTAATCCTAAGAATGTGGGCTTGAATCCGATCGTGCACCAATGGATTTATCTATTCGAAAAAAATATATGCGCAATGTCAGTGTTCTCAAACGGTGAAGGAAAACATCGTCAGGAAACGAGTTAGTATACTAGCAGCGGCAATAGCCTTGCAACCTTACGTATGGAATATTTACTGTTGGGTAACTGCCAAATGTAATATTTGGAGGAATCTCTGACTACCTCCCTTAGACATCCTCAAAGAGTCTTGTGTTAGTACTACTAGTTTAAGAGATCTAAGTGCCCATCTACCGTGCCTTAAGAAGTCGTGAAACTATTACTGTTTTGTTATACAACCTCTCGAATTGAAACCTAGTTGAAATGTTGTTGTTGCCAAATCTAACGTGCTTTTAATATTACGTACACTATGTTTTGATAAATGTATATTTATTGCAAGTATTGTTATTTATGATCGTTTGTTTTGTTTCAGGCAGTGCCTTTGTCGGCATGAGGGGCGATTCGCTGCGCGTTGCGCGGCTCGCGCTTTTCTTATTGCAAACTTCGGCGGTGCTATGTAAGTTTTAACTTATTACGATGCTATTTTGATTAACTACTATAATATTCTGTTCTACATCCAACACTATCAAAAAAGTACTACACTTCTCTGTTGTGTTTCTATTCACTATTAGCCATCTTCATAGCCGTGAGTTTGATAGTTTGTCTGCCTTATTATCTATATCGTGAGCCTAGTCAGAACAGGCCCAAACAAACCCGAACAATGGATATGAGGGCATATTTATGATGAAGTATATTATAGTAAAAGCTTTTTACTAGTTTTCATACATAAACCATTTTAAACACATGCTTGAATAAAAAAAGTAAAAGTTTATTTCTTGAAAGTACAGTAACAAATTATAACAGATTGTTAACAAGTTTTGTAATTCATAGCACTAACTGGATACTTACTAGAATGTATGTACTTTATATACTATTAGTATTATAAAAAAATGTTTTAAACTAGGTCGGACGGCGTTCGAAAAGCTCACAGACCTGGACTTCACGGGTACTGCATACTACACGGTACGAAACCTGTCACTTTACGAGTGCCAAGGGTGGTGCCGAGAGGAACCCGACTGCCAAGCTGCCTCCTTTAGGTAAGTTATACCTTCACCAATAACAAATAAAAAAATATTTCATCATCATCATCATCATCAGCCTGTAGAAGTCCACTGCTGGACATATAGGCCTCCCCCACACGTTTCCAGGAAGAACGATTTTGAGCCCTTTCCATCCATCGACTTCCCGCGGTCCTAACAATGTCGTCAGTCCATCGGGTAGGAGGACGTCCTACGCTTCGTCTTCCGGTTCGTGGTCGCCATTCGAGAACCTTTACTCCCCAACGGTTATCGGTTCTACGAGCTATATGGCCTGCCCACTGCCACTTCAACTTGCTGATTCTGAGAGCTATGTCGGTGACCTTGGTTCTTCTGCGGGTTTCCTCATTTCTAATCTCTAAAAAAACATTTATTACACATGATATGTATTGTAATTATCTACTAGCTAACCTTTGGGTGATATAGACAGGATGAAGAAGACAGATAATATGCCTGTGGGTGTTAAGAGAATTATTTGAGTTGTGGAACATGTTAGAAGTATGCCTGTATACTAAAACTAAAGCAAAGATAAAGAGGAGTGGAACTCTTTACCGTCGTCGGTGTTTTCGGAACGTTATAACTTGGGAGTTTTCAATTCAAGAGTGAACAAGTGGATTATAGCTAAGCGTTCTCTACCTTAGGCTGCATCTACACTTTCCATCAGGTGAGATGGGAGTCAAACGCTTAGGTATCAAAAATAAAAAAAAATAAAAGTTTTACTAAGTATACATTTCAAAGATTTTATGTTATACCAAAATTATTCCCTCGAGTGTAATATTTTTGGGATGATATAAAATTAAAAAAATATAACGATTTTCTTTAATTACTTTAGTGCTTTATAATTAAGTACATAAGTAAATTCTTTGAAAACTTTGTTATTAGAAGTAATTATTTTTATGATTATTTATTATTATTAAAAAACTTTATGATTTCTTTAAGCACAGATAAGCAGAATAAAAAATAACAAATTATAAGTATATATCTGTAAGCTAGTATTATAAGTAAGTACTATAACTTTCACAAAACTTAAAGTTGTGCAACAAAACTTTCATTTTATCTATGTAAGTAAGTAGTAATAGGTATTTTCATTTGGGTTGTGTATACTCAAAAAGAGTTATAAGAAATAGATACTATAGTCAAAATAGCAATAAGAGTTTCCACTATATACTAACTACTATACTACTAGTAATAGTAACTACTACTATGTTACACTACTATACAATTTTTTTTTATTCGTGGCTCAAACATTGACATACATATAAATGTGGGTATTAATTATTCATACACATGAAGACGAAAAAAAAGAAACGAGCCTGCTAATAAACATTAATTAATTACCCGAACAGAATATAACTAATGCAATGACAACACGATTAGGAAAGCAATCAATCGATGACAGATAAGAAGGAATTATTAATTAAAACTAGAAGCCGAATAAAATCAATGTGACCATTGTCGAACACAATTCGCATTACCAATCACAACGCTCGTCAGCCATCCATTGATTCATGATCTTTGTGTACCAATGGATAATATTGGATAGAAGCGAAACTCTTTTTTATTATCCGTTAAGCTATTTTAGTGGGTAGGTGTATATTTTATGTCTGATAGTCGGTAGTTAATATATGTCTTGAGATTCAATATTTCGTACCCATGTGACTCGCCTCGCAGCTTAGTTAGTGCTAGCTCTACTTTCTGTGCTGGATCGTGGGGTTCGATCCCATTGGTGTGTGCATTGGTGTAGTGCACGTATATGTTTGTTCTCTATCTGGGTGTCATGTATAAAAAACGTATAGGTATAAGTATTTTATCCGTTATCTGGTTCCCATAGCTTTGCTTAGTTTGGGGCCAGATGATGTGGTGTAAAAACCAGCCAAGTGCGAGTCGGATTCGTGCACGAAGGGTTCCGTGCCATTATCTATGATAAAAACTGCAAATAAATCACGTTTGTTGTATCAGAGCCCTCTTAAATATTTATTTTATTCTGTTTTTTAGTATTTGTTGTTATCAACAAATACTAAAAAAAAACAGAAATTCACAAATGATGTATTTCTGTTACCGCTAGAAATACATCATTTGTGAAAATTTCAACTCCCTAACTATCACGGTTCATGAGATACAGCCTGGTGACAGACGGACAGATAGAACCCTAAAAATTATGTCTTCTTGAAACAGAAGTTTCACTTCGATCAAGAACGTATGTAAGTTTATTCTATGCCAAGATCACGAAACAATCAACGAACGATCTTCCTATCTAACCCAAATGTCTAAGATATCAATCGATTGACGTGAAGATCCACTGAGTCAAGAGAATGACGTGAAGAACCAGGAGAAATCAGATGTAAGATAACTTTAGAACTAATCATTGGTCATTCAATCCGCGTCAATCGACGTGATTGCACTTTATAATGGAGACAGAGGACTAGTGTAACAATGAGAAAGTGGCTCAAAAGGATGGTAATGAGATAGGTAGAATCAAATTGAAGCTCGTAATTTAAAGATTGATGGTTAATTTCCATAAATGACTGAAATCAACTGGAAACAATAAATATAAATTCAACATAGTCGTTTCAAAGATTAGTTCTCAAATGTACCTAAATAGAACATTCCCCTACATAATATACTACACCGCACAGAATGCCATTATATAAGAATGCAAAGACTGGACAGAACACAAAAAGTTTAGTGTTATCCTTCAAAATTATCGCATAAAGTTGATTGGCCTGCTGGCATTGGCAGTGACACGGCGCAGGTCGCGTACGTGCGCAGTGAAGCCGTCGTCGCGGCTAAGGTCACGGAATGTGTGTCAGTCAGCCACACGCACACGTCCTCCGCAGTGCTTCACTACCACAGAACGACGGCCCAAGCATTCCAATGACACGCTCTTGGTTAATAACAATGTGTCTCTACAATCGCTGCCCACAAACCGTGTAAAAGCGGAAACCAACCTCGCCGCGCTCCAAATTGGATAACAGTAAAAGTGATCGCATACGTCTTAAAATGGATTATTGTCTGCAACATTTTCAAGCCGATAGTTTCATGGCTATTGGCGGTTTTCTACAAGTTATTTAATATTGTTGTTCTTCGTTTAAGTACTCACTTTCGTAAGTACCTACTCAGTTATAGGACAACTATTAGTAGATATAGATTACTGCTGCTGCTACATCATTTTTTACAGTAGGTAGGACAAATCAGTATTTAATTTTGTTGCTTTCACTGCCTAATGATATCAGTTCTAGATGAGGCCTTGTTTATAAAATGAATTGAAAAGTTGGTTTCATTCTATGACAGAAAAAGTACTTAACTAGGTGTTACAGGTTTATGATCTTTTGTTAATTCTCGTGTGAAATGTATTGCTTACCGTATTGTTTTATGTGCTGTATTGAAACATTAACCCGATACGTTGACTCTCAGAATAAGGTCTGTGTATGAAAAACGTATGTAAAAGAAAGTGCCAGATACGAACTATATAATTTTCTCATTGTGTAGGTAGATAGTAGGTACCTGTTTCTATTATCATAGATT
Organism: Electrophaes corylata; assembly: GCA_947095575.1. Classification (NCBI taxonomy): domain Eukaryota; kingdom Metazoa; phylum Arthropoda; class Insecta; order Lepidoptera; family Geometridae; genus Electrophaes; species Electrophaes corylata. Next base: position 8,525,263 of record OX352703.1, read on the forward strand.
GTAGATCCAACGAAAACTGTGAAAATGTAATTTTATCAGTCAGAACAAGGCGAGTAACAATATTACAACGCTGGTTAGAACCCTCGAAATCAATTTAAACGAATCAAAATAAAGATCAATTCGGTATCGCATTGCTTGATCGAGCTTTTCCGCGGTTTTATTTAGGCACTGTGCGGCCATAGAGTACCTATAAACACTATTTGTAGTATAGGTATAGTTTCATATCTGGAATCAGCTTGTCCTAAAGAATAACAATCTGACAAAAGACTGTGCCTAACTGTGCACGCAGTAACTGCGGTGCCACTTCGCTCGGGAAATACGGTATTCGGGAGCAAACGATCGTCGATATACCGCTCATCTGACAAAATTTAACTCAGATTAAATACCTGAGACGTAGCAGGATCACGACCTTTCTATCAGATGCTGTCATACTGATAAAATCTCAAACGACATGCCCCATAACTGTGAGGCATATTTTAAATTGTTTTTGGACAGACTTTCTACTACGACAGAATCGACACGTTGTTTTCAGCTTAATTGGCTACGAGAAAAGAACAAACAGCAGCTTTCTCCAGTTGCGAACGCAATGTGATCATTAATTCAGCCATCAAAATATTATTAAAAGCATATTAGTATAGAGTGAGATGGAACCCAAGATATGCCTTACAAGTTACTTTCCGATTTTCACTACCTGTGATTGATGGTATATCTAAAGAGAATACGTGTGCTTTGGCGCCTGCATGCAATGTTATTGTAGCTTAACAAGAGCAGCTGGTTATTTGGGACAATGTATAAGTAAACTAGAGATTCAAAAAATCAGAAAATTTTAATTTTGCTAGTGAGACAAAAAATCTAGTTGGTCCAAGTACAGCAGTTACATAGTGAAGCAGCTTTGTTCTTAAAGCTGTGATGTCGGCTAACGGGCAGATAGTGGCTGATGGCGATCAGATCGTACTTCAGGCAATTTTGTCATAATCGTAAATCGTCGAGGTTGCTTAAGTATAATGGATTAGGCTTCGTAACGGGATGATAAGCCGTGTAAACAGCTCGACAGTTAAGTCATTACATGTCTAATAGACGGTTTAATAGTCTCTTTACTTTGTGTTAAGTAGTAAGTATAGAATAAAATACTTTTAATATGAATTCAATTCACTTTCGATGTATTTTAAAACATTTCTATGATTCTATAAATATTTTGTTTCTGGAGAAGAGTTCAATATTTTTAGCTCTGATTCTATAAAGCTCGCGGTTCAAATGCGGCATTGACGTCACAGAAACACACCTCAAGGTGCGTCACACAACCTGTCAATCATGTAATCTTTAAGCTTAGCCTAGAGCGAGACGACTTTAACCAGTAGGTTGATTACTAAATAATAAATACATAATACCTTGTACGTGATGCGACACGTAAGAATAGCCGTGGGCTCAACCGGTGTTTAGCATTAGTTAAGTGGGGTAGGCCATGGGATGTACATTTTCTCTTTTTGGATCTAATTATATTCTATTTCTATGAAATTATGGTCTATTTTTACACACAGGGTTGTATTCGATGTCAGCTCTAGTGTTTTATATAGACCAACAATATCTTATTACCCTAGTTGTTTCAAAAGGTAATTGCGAAATACTAAAACCTGTTTGAGTAATTTTTAGTGCGGCTTTTTAACGTGCTTGTTATACCGCAGTGAATGCACTATTTTAACTATTGTGTGTATCCAATAACACATTTTGAGAACATTAGTATTTGATTCCTTCTAATGTTTTTCTACATTGTAACGCAAAAATACTGTGCGTTTGATCTCCACCGAAGACGAACATTTGATGTGTGTGATGTAGAATAATGATGAGGAACATTTCTGTCTAGGGGTTATAGAATATTCCAAGTATATATTTACAAAAAAACATAGTATAAGTGTTCTATCAGTCACCAGGTCCCCATAGTACAAGCTATGTTTAGTTTAGGGCTATATGATTTGATTGATATTTTTTTAATTTTTTGTAGATATTAAATGTTCATCAACGCTCTTCTCACCTCGAGAAATGTGTAAGATATCACTCAAGAAATCGCACCGGAAAACATCACAAAAACTTGTCAACAATTAGAAAGAATAAATTGCGCCTCGAGTCATGCTCCGGAAATGCTGACTTACTTTTTGGCTTCTTGCCTTCTTGGGCGCCGATTGTACAGTAGTTGATTGATTAGCTAAATGGTATTTTTGTAGTAACAAACTATTGTACACGGGGCATATGCCTCAGGTTGATGGACGCAGAACAGTGCATCGTACGTAGAGCAAGCTCCCAACAAACAAACATAACCTGCAAGGCAATGCTTTGTTAATGATGCTTTGATTGTTAATGACAACCACTTAACACCAGGTAGACCACCCTCTTGTTCTATCAACACTATTTTTAACCCCGATGCAAAAACGACAGAGTGTTATAAGAAAGGTGTCGGGGGTTTATCTATAAACGTGCCGGTAGTAACCATTCTGTTGGTGCCGTTGACTGTACCGACTATCTACTCTGCTTATGAAATCGATACAATATTCAGCATCATTAGTCTTACAACTGTGTTTGAACATTAATCACTGCTTAGATATTTTTTTATGTTTACGACTACCGAAACATCGATTAATAACATAGAGGTATGTAATTTGTCAGTATATTTGTAGCCAATTCTTTAACTATTGCACACCTACGTAATGGGGCTCCCACACGAACGTATGATGCTATAAAACTAGTAAATACTCGTGACTTTGTTCGCGTGAGGATGTTTTTATAATAACATTAAGCTACCCACCACATAGTATTATGATTTAGGGGACGTATTTTTACTAACATCCATATTACTACGCTTTCTATTATAAAATTTATAGCAAGTTTAAGGGGCTTTTTTTGTCTAAAAGGACTATAAGTCTAAAAGGATAAGCTAAACATTAGCAATAAGTCTTTACTTGACAGCACGTGATGGGTTTTTGCAGGTTTTGGACACTGCAATCATATCACAGGTAAAAATAAAAAGATATCTCTATTATGCAGAAGAAAACGAGTTGCCAAAATTTTGTTATGTTACACTAAGCCTAGCTGAAGTTGCATGATTGAAAAGTGTATATTTATATTGATAGAAGACTAACTATAAAATTTCTCGACTCAATTTCTGAAAATAAAGCGTAAATTTCACTTTTTGATCCTAACCACCTCAATCTACTTTTACCTTCATGGTATTGAGACAGTTCCCATCGTAGCTCCCAAATTGTTACATCGTCTCATCCATTAGTTAGATCCTATTATACTACATGTGTTTTGTTCGTCAATGCGTGCCTCCCTATATACTTTATAGATAATGCATCTACACCGCCTATAACTATGCAATTACTAAAACAAGTAGCTACTATCCGGCGCCTCTTCAATTAAGAAACTGAGATAATCATGGTACCGAGCCTTTTAGGTCATTAAAAAGCTGTATCTTTCGACATTTAGTCTATAGCGTAGGTACAGTTGGCTCGAACGAAAGTGTGGTTTAGTTTTGTTTTGTAAATTATATATCTAGGTATTGGAATTATAGAGGAGCTCGTAATGAATGATACTAGTAGTGGAGTAAGTATATAAAGTTGAGAGAACAAATGTTCTAATAATACATTTTGTCTAGACATAGCATCGGGTAAACTTTTCAAAGGAGTATTTAAAGTAACGTAGTTTAGAGATGCACAGGATCAGAGAAAAGAGAATTTAGGCCCAACTTAAAATAAATTGGTATTCCAAACGTGACGTGACGTTGTAGAGACTTGTAATTTCAGGGTGTATTCCTCTTGGTATGTAGAGATGTACGTACGGGTGCAACCGGGGTTGAACTTTTATGAAAATAACATCACGCGGCCGAAGTTATTTCGTTGGTTTAGTAATTTAATGAATAATACGGTTTAGTCTGAGTTATTCTACTCTTGAGCTATAGAGTATTTTGTATAAGACGTCAGTCCAGGAAAGAAACCCTGATAAGAGGGCTTTATCTGATCTTTGAACAGATATTTGTGTCTTAAGAAGTGTCTTATAAATAAATTATGTATAAATACCACATTATTTATGAATAGTAGAAATGTTCTAAACATGATTACTATAGTCCGCTATCATAATATATCATGGTCCTTAAGACTCCGGTAGTGGGCAGTTCTTCCCGGTGCAATGCACTATAATGTCAGAGTGTGTTTCTCCGGACATATCTAAACAGGAGGAATGATAATAATACTTATAAAAGAATGAGGAAAAATATAGTAAGAGGTGTTCGATTTTTTACCATTCCTACTCAGAAAATATTCTTACTTACGACAATTAAAAATAGGGAGCAAAATAAGAATTAAAAACTTGATTTGAATTTCGAATTAGTTGCACTTATAATTTTGTTGTACCAACCTACATTCTATCTTCTTCTTTATGGCACCGGTACGTTAGTCCACAGATAATTTAAAGGAAGAAAAATTTTGAATAAAAAAAATAAAAAAACATATTTGAATTTCGAAACAGTGGAACGAAATAGGGCTCTGTAGTTGACTGTGTTTTGGTATGGCTAGTATTGGCTATTTTGAAAACCAGTGTTTTAATTATCTAATCTCATGTTTTATTAGAACCTTTCGCCGATTACTTTCGCTCCTTGCATATAATTATATACCTTGCATAACAATTTACCTACTATCCATTATAACTTTGAATCAAGAACGCTCCAATACTTCTTAATACTTTTTCATAGGTATATTCATGTCGTTGATGTCTCGAAAATTATAACAATAGGAGACCGTTGGATTCATGAAGAACTACAGACTATAATTCTAGACATCTTCTTGGTTGAAACACTATTGACAGTGCTCGCATACACAAAGGTATTTCTAAAATAATGCAAAAGCTCAGCACTGATGGAATTAGACAGTATTATTAAAATTGTCTTCTTACGAACGCAATGTGGATTTACTTCACAGTTCTTTCATTCACATTTCTATAGCATTGCGTTATATTGCTTTGCAATTCAACTCATTGCTGGAATAAAACAACTGTTAAATTCCGTTAACAATGGTGTATGGTCATAAAGATTGCAGACTTAGGTAGATACATTGCAATTAAACGCTTTCTTCTGAACGGTGGCCGGCTTGTGTGAAGAGAACCTACTTGTGGCATTGGTGCCTTTTTCTATGTGCCGTTACTTGGTTGTTCTTCGAATGCAATTACACCTTATTTTGTAAAAAGTAGTCACTTTCACTAAAAAGCAACGAAAAGAGCTATGGAAGGTTTAAGTTTCAAGCATCACCGTTATTTCCTGTAATATTCAACCCTCAAACGCTTCTTAAAAATGTTTCTGACATGATTGCCTTTGGATATCTTTTATTTTAACTTCATTTCAATTTAATAAGTTAAATGAACGCCACAATATTTATACTATTATCATTTTGTAACAAGGATCATTCACCATTTCTTCTAGGCTTTGTCATGAGGCACTTTTGCCTAGATTCTCCAATTGCCTGAAGACGTTTCAAAATGATCCTAATAATATCCAGTATGTACTAAGTGAATGTCATTTCTTGATCTTTGTTTCTTTTTTATAAGCTGTTTGTCAAGAATTGTTTTACAGATTTTATGTTCTGAATAAAGCTATATGTAAATCCTCGGTTATTCTTATCACTTTGATTGAGTCCTTAGTTTTGTCAACAGCAAAGTGCGATGTAACATGTAAGTGACTGAACACAGGCCATTCTTGACTATCGTTTTATTGTCCAGTCAGTCAACGCCAACTTCAGTGAGCGAGGCATCTAGGAACTAGTCGAGATTTAAGATACGAGTTTTTTTTTTTTTTTATTTATTTTATATAACTAGCACGGTTACAGAAGCACCAATTACGCTAATTATAAAGATAGGTATGTCACAGAGTAAATTTTTATACAGATTCAAAATATAATGTCCATTTTTAAATTACCTAATAGAATTTAAAGTTAAACAAAATAAAAACTATATACTAAATAAAACAGCGAAAAAATTTCATATATTTTCGCTGAACGCCAGACTAGTCCCAAGGACTTTGGCCCATACATCCGCGAACAAGTCAAAGTCTGTGTTGGTTGCGAGGAGAGCGTTGAGAGCGGTGACGGTGCGCGGCAAGGGCGAGTTAGCGCGTATTATGCATTTGTGTTTAACGCTGGTCATACCAGCACGTTCATCTACGACTTGTATAATGACGATCAGTTATTGCAGGCGATAACAGAACGACAGTACCACCCAAACACGATCGCCACCGTGCAATACCACTGCAAACAGTGAGATTGAGTATTTATTGATTTAATTCAGGTGAGATTGCGGTCAAACGTTAACCTATAACCTGTAAAAAAAAACACAAGTTGAATGCGTTTGTATAACTTTGTTTTATAAGGATGTAACGTTTTATAGAGTTCTCGTTCGGTAATCCTTTTAAGGTGACACTAATCCCCGACTCGAACTCAACAAAGGGTGAGACTAATATGTTATCACAGTACCTATAGTAATAGGTTAGGAATGAGAATGTAATGTTACTCCATATAAACACCCCTTAACGTTTATAAAAACGGTGACTGTGTAAAAAGAAGGTTGCAAATCTGACCCTATTACATTAGAATACGTGTTTATGATGTTTGGCAGGACCAGAACCCTTAGTGTACGAGTCTGCCTCGCACTTGGCCGGGTTTTTATAGCAATTAACATTGTGGTTTTTGTTGCAGCTTTGTGCTGAATCCATTGACGCCGGTGCAGGAAACACGTTGCCTTCTACAGAATGACACGCAGGCTAACAACCCTAATGCCATTCCACAGGTAATACATCCTTGTTATCATAATGTAAAACTATCTAGCTTATGACGTGAATGAAGTTCCTCCCATTCTCCTGTAGGCCTACCATGAAAACGATGAATAAAGTTTAGACACTCAATAAAGCTCAGTAACGCTTCAAATATCAGCGCAGTAGCAGCCCGCTGATATAGCAAAAAAATTTATAAGATAAATTATGATTCATTGACATCATGAAAACAGTTAATAATTATACTAGGTAGTGCTATTTATTTCCAAATAGCTATTTTGTGCTATGGAGAAATAATGTGCGCACAGAAAATAGGGTATGATTTTAGCCTCATTTTCTGTGCACACAGCCGTATTTTCTGTTCTTTTATAAGAATCTATGTTTGAGACGAAGGGTCTAAATCTAATTAGCGTCGGTATAAACGTCTGCTTTAGATTTATAAAGTTCAATCTTTCAGTTACTGTTACAATTAATTTAATGTTTACATCTCGGAAACAAATCCGGGACGGATAATAGTTAAATAAATTGACTCAATGCCAATTAGTTCACCGATGCCGCGATTGAATTAACAATTCAGATCAAATCGAACGTCTTAGGATATCTAACAATACACAACCTGCACTATCTGTACCACTAGTCATTCTCACGTCTATTAATGAGAAATACGGTTCGATATGCTAAAGCAGAAAGCCGAGATTGCAAATGTTTTTGCGTGGGATCTAATCACCACCGCCTAATGACCAACTAAGATTGAATACACTTACAACTGGTGTATGTCGCTTTGTTGTTATTTAAGAAGTTGAAAATACAAGTCTTGTAAATAGTAAACTGTGGAAATTTCACAAGGAAGTACAGAGATTAAACGCTCCGTTAAATTGCTATACAAAAAGCGTTCGGTTAAAGATAGTCCAGTGTAAAACTTCATGCCCATCTACCGCGGTTTCTTAATGTTGTCGCACAGCTGGATGCCTATTGCTTGACAAATGCCGCCTTCCAATATCCTACGAATGTCTGTTAGTTGTTATACAGGTACGAATTGTTGCTTGTTGGACAAGCCCTCATCTCACTGGGTAATGGTTGACTCTGGCCAATAAGGTGATAGTTTATCGCTTAGGCATAGACCCGTAGTACTACTAACGGATGCTCGCAGGATATTGGAACCGGGCATAAGAGCATTCGTTAGTAGTAGTCTCTGAGGAAATCTCTCATCTCATTGGTGAATGTAAACTGTCACCCAATCTGTCAACAATCTCTCACCTCAATAAGAGACTACTGAGACTACAATCCGTAATACAAGTTATAATAATAATAATAATGCTACTATAGGATGTTTTGAAAATGTAGAAACTATAGGCTAGTTTGTTAAAGTCTGTTTCTAACTTGGCATGACGTGGTACTGTTAGATATTTGAAGACACTTTTTATATTTTTTTTATTTTATCTAAACTTTTTCGGTGACAGCGTTCAGTAAACACATACTACATGGTGAAACTCCAAGTGCGGTCTGAGAGCGTCTGCTTGCGACCTTGGGCCTTCGAACGAGTGCCCGGCAAGGCTCTGCGCGGCCTAGACAACACTATCATCTACACATCTACGAAGGAAGCCTGTCTCGCCGCGTGTTTGAATGAGGTTTGTATACTACATGCTATAATTAATGACATATTTCACGCAATGGCTTTTAACCGAAAAGTAAACGAAGCAATAACTGATATACTACTTGAAATCTTTTTTTTGTAAATAAATAAATACATATTTACATACATAAACTCCCAACTGAGCTGTGATGCCTGTAAATAATAGTTCATTTATTAAAAAGATAAAAGAAAACGAATCACCCTTATACTTTTTAACGTTGTTTGTGTTGAAATATTGCTCAAAATGAGTTCTGTCATCGTTTGTCATTACTAATAAAAGGTGGCAATAACTTTACCATCGTTTATCTTTTGACAGATGTTTATAAGAAACTCCATACGCATAACATCTCGATCAGTCCAGTAGAGGGACACATAAAATGTACCTATCTATCTAAAATTCTGTCCATACATTTTGCGCTTTTAAAATACTGTTATTTACTCGGTGAAAGTACAGCTCAGTACAACCCCGTAAGAATTATGCCAATGTTCAGTACCGTTTATCTATTCAATTTACATTTTATGGTTTTGCCCCAGATTGATAATCCGGGAATTAGAAATGACGAGGTATCGTTACTGCAGTTCATGATATTGATGTACTCCCACTCGTCAATAATTATTGATACGTACAAACGACTGTCGCATTATATAAGTTTGACGATTGTAGCGAAAGCATATCGTTCTAACATTTGAATACGCATCATCGATATATCTGCTGCGGAGGTTTGTTTACGTTACTAATGTGAAATTTATTCGTGCTTGGTCATCTGAACAGCTTACGCCGCGTTGCTTAAATTTACCGATCTATGAAATAATTGATCATATTGGTAAGCAGTCTACTATTGCATGTATAATCTTTGTATACATGTAGGTAAGCAAATCTTTACGTAAACAGATTCAAGAAGACTTCTCTCGTGGGATTACTTTATAGGTTATGTGGTTGATCGGGTGTAACAGTTTCTACCATAATTTATCGTAAGATAATTAGTACCTACAGAACCTCAATCATATTTAACGATCTAATAAACTATTAATAAATTTGAAGTGACCGATAACGAGTAGGAAAAATCATTTGGTATTGATTACGTTTCACAGATTTGCTAACTGCACAAGTATACGTTTTTTGCCACTGAAAAGCAGCTCTATACGAGCAAATGTGCTCATATGTCAAATGTCGAGTAGAAGCCTTTTTCGAAACTTCACTGTTTTTTTATCTACTGTGTTTTTTTGTTCTGTGGCGTAAATCAATATTTTCTATTTCTATTTTTGAATTATAATAATGAGTGTAATATTATTTTATTTCTCCCAACAGAAAAAGTTTGCATGTCGCTCGGCTGAGTATGAATATGGAAGCATGAGGTGTGCCCTTAGCGATTCAGACAGGCGCACAGCCCAACACTTTGTGCAACTTGTCGACACTCCTGGCACTGACTACTTTGAGGTAAGACAGTTTACAAACTAGTAATATTTGTAATTTTTTTAATACTTCAAACTACACAAAGAAAACGCGACACCACTACATTGACAGTTTTTTTTACTTTATCAGTTTTTTAAATCCTGTGAAAACAAAAAAGTTCTCTTTTCAAACTCTAAAATATTCATCGTGGAAAGCTCTAGACAGTCATCTATTCATTTTCTGCAAGGCGCAGCACTGACAGTTCAGATAAATTATGTTTGCGGCCTTATCATTCTAACCGACTTTCTATCACGTCCTCATTAAGCAACATTCCATTTACATGAAATATCAGACATATTATTTTACAAGCTATTTACAGTAGGAACAAGACGTCGGCGTATACTTACTTATTTTAGGGTGCATTTACTATAAATAAAACTAAGTAAGCTAGCACTTGCTAGCAAGTAGGTAAGTTTTGACACTATACACAAGTTCTATACGCAATGACGACGTTGGCCATTTTACACGTGAACGCGCCCTAACAACCCGTTTCATAGCAATCTTGTTCTGAGACACAGATTTCGCGGAAAGCAATCGCATCTGATTGCGGTACGTTTGAACGTTTGCAGCAAGTAAATAAACAAGCGGTTAGTGTTATTACTATGTTTTGTGTTATTTCATGTGTTCTGTGTGTGTGGTCCTAGAACCTGTGCCTGAAGGCGACGCAAGCGTGCAAGGGTCAGCGAGTGTTCACGGCGCCGCGCGTCGGCGTTGCAGAGGATAAGGTGGCACAGTACGCCGGTCTCCACTATTACACCGACAAGGAATTGCAGGTACAATTTTTTTATACTAAGTTGTATCGTGAATTTTGTTTTGTATGTTACTTCATAAATTAATGCATCAATATCGCTTTGTGACTTGAATAGAGAAATAAAGATTAAAACTATTTGTGAAAGCGTTTGTCCGGGAAGACTACCACGGTACCTTTTTCTATCCACAAGCAAGCTTACAATAGTCGTGGTTGCGGGCAGACTATTGCAACATAGCCGAAACGTCGGGAAAATAAATAAAAGAGGTAATACGCGATAAATACCCGTGTAATATAAGTGTTCAATACGTGTTCCGATCGCGAAAGTTTAAAAAAAAATTTAAAAAATTCAAGTCGAGGTAACCGCTCTATATCTAGTAGGCTATTTTCTGAGAAACATTAACCGATGAATGCTGGCAACCCAGCACAAATTGCGTCAGTGAATACGAGAAGCTAAAATGAACATCGTTATTATAAAAATAACTTGTTACAAATGATATAATATATTTGTAATCATAAGGTTTTGTTTTAAACAAAAATCATTTATCTTTTTAAATTAGATGTTGCATGAATATATTTGTTTGTTCGTTAGTAATAAACACGTTATCTTGTAAGTAGGAAGGTACGTAATTGGTAGATGCAATCAATTTTGCTTGTCGTTTGAACGGGTCGATACCTCGTACCATTACAACTTAGAAGGTAGAGGTTAGAATCGTGCTCGGTAATTTATTATCACTTGGTGAAATATTTGAGGCCTACACTTATTTATAACGGGCTTTATAATAATAAAAAATAGTGGACACTTCATACAGCGCCATATATTTCCAAATTAAGCAAAGCTTTTGTTTTGTTTTGTCATAGGTAATGGTAACCACTTAACATCAGGTGGGCCATCTGCATGTTTCATCAGCAAGTTGTATAAAAAAAATGTAGGTAGTCACTTTAAAATGATACGAAAGTAATAATTTAATTACCTACCATACCCAAGAATGACCATAGCATTACTGCAAAAGCAAAATAACCCCTATAATTATAAAACAACATCGTATGAGCCTGTTAGCGATCCTTACTCGTTGCTATTTTTGTCTAGAAAATTACATAGGACAAGACATTCTAGGCTTACTGTCTACTAAAGTGCTTGTTGTGTGGGCTAGGTCGTTGCTTTCACAATATTCCAGTCGACAGAACTACCGTGCGTCTTTTTACACTGAATAAACTTTGAAGTGCCTGCCTTTGCTTTAGTCGACAATTGCCTTAGCTCATGCTATTTTTATCTTGAAATTGGCAAAGGTGGTTGACAGGACATCGATCGATTAATATTGATGCTGTCACTGTTGCGTAATTGATGAGGTTTGAGACATGACTCACGTTACAATCGTGGACGCATTTACTTTAAAAACAGGCCAAAAAGTACCGTTCGTAATGTAGGTATATTTGACTGTGTCTCTATCTACTTCTATGCTCAACTCTCTTTTATAGTCAACTATTAATATATCTAAGGGGACATTATATACACCATACATGCATCGTGTGCAGCCGTTTTTGTGTTCTAAGATACGCAATATTACATTATATTGCGGTTAGAAAAGTCTGATTGCCGTTGAAATTAGAGACACAAGGTCAAAGTCAAAGTCAAAAATCATTTATTCAGTAATATCCGCAGGGATCATCTTGAAACGTCTTAAATCTAGGTGAATCTAAGCGCCAGTTCCTCGCGACCAAGCCTAGAAGAACCGGCAAGAAACTTACGGCTTGGTTCCTACCGTTTTTTTGTATGATCCTTTAGGTATGCCTTAGGTTGGTGTGTGGTGGTGGCATGGCAGTGCATAGGGCACGTTATCAGTTTTATAGGTGATGGTTAGCCACCACTTATAAGTAGCCTACCACCACCACTTATGGCGAGTGTTCTAATAGCATAAATTGACATTACACACTAATTCTTATTCAAAATTTACTAATTGCAATAACGCACCTATGTCGGGGAATCTTAATTCATGCATAGAGGAGCGGTTTTAGCGGCTGTCTCCCATTCGAACTCATTGACCGGCTTGTTGTATAACCTGTTTTACACGTGACTAAGCCTATTCAGTTCCTAATTTAGTATTCGTTGGACACAGGTAACATCCGAAGCTGCATGCAGGCTGGCATGCGAAATAGAATCGGAGTTCCTGTGTCGTTCGTTCCTGTACATGGGGGCGCCGCACTCGAGTAGCTACAACTGCAAGCTGTATCATCTCGACCACCACACTCTGCCTGATGGACCCTCGGCGTATTTGAACGCTGACAGGCCGCTGATCGACGATGGAGAACCGATCGGAAAATATTTTGAAAACTTCTGTGAGAGTGAGTACCTTTTTGATAAACATAAATAACAATATTCATTCAATCGAAAAAATCTCAAATACCTCGTATTTTCCATAATTTTAGTTGGGATTCGAAACTAACGCAGCTCATTGGGCTGCGCGACTTCGTTTGTGAAGCTATTTTCATACAAACTTTAACTCTCGTTGTAAATGTTACTACAAATAGCCCACACGTAGTATTTCATTAATTTATAAAACTGAAATAAAATAAGGTGTCCACCACATCTGCCAATATCAAACATCATGTCGAAAAGTTTATCATCGAAGTTCGTTCCAATAAAGTTGGTTAAAGCTTATTTAGCTAACCTAGGGCCAGTCTAGCTTAGGTCGTAAGCCCCACGTGCCTAAGCAATAATTTAGTTGTCAGACTTGCTGTGCTGGTACGAACTAAAATAAGGAAGAAATTACGAGAGCATTATCGAGAAGTATTGATCGGCAATATTTTTACTTAATAGCGCAATATTTTATACTGTAAATTCCTAGATATACCGTTTAAAGTAGTAATGATAAAACTTCATCACTGTATTCAAAACCAGATTGATTAATATAGAAGAAATAAATAGTAACAGGGAAGTAGTTAAGATAAACTGTGATAATAAATTAATTTGATTTGTAAACTACAGATTTAATCAGTAAAAAACTACGAATGCATCGAACAAAGTTACCACTCTTTCTTACGAAATTGGTCTCAAAGTTATAATTAATAAGCAGAACAGGTAAATTGAATGAGTGCTTTAAAATAATAACATGGGTGCACTCGTCAATTATACGCATCTACTGGCTAAGTTGTACTTGGTGCGTTTTACACTGGCGGCTAAGATCATCATCAACATCAACAGCCTGTAGAAGTCAACTGCTGGATATAGCCCTCTCCTACACGCTTCCAGGAAGAACGATTCTAAACCTTTTCCATCCATCGACTTCCCACGGTCCTAACAATGTCTTCAGTCCATCGGGTAGGAGGACGTCCTACGCTTCATCTTCCGGTTCGTGGTGCCATATGAGAACTTTTACTCCCTAGCGGTTGTCAGTTCTACGAGCTATATGGCCTGCCCATTGCCACTTCAACTTGCTGATTCTGAAAGCTTTGTCGTTGACCTTGGTTTTTCTACGGTTTTTCTCATTTCTGAGTCTATCTCGCAGTGAAATTTCCAGCATAGCTCTCTCCATAGCCCGTTGCGCGACTTTGAGCTTGTGTAAGAGACCAATAGTTAGCGATCACGTCTCAGTTCCATAAGTCATCACTGGTTACACACTCTGCTTATAGACTTTCGTCTTGAGGCTTTGCGGTAACTGTGACGAGAACATGTGCCGTAATTTCCCGAACACTACCCATCCGAGTTGGATTCGTCGGCTGTTTGTCAAAGTTGGACTTACCTAGTTGGACCGTCTGATTCAAATACACATAGTGGTCTAAAACTTCAATGATATCGCTCCCAACATGTACCGGCACGGGTGCAACATGAGCATTTGACATAAGTTTCTTCTTAATCATGTTCATCCATATGTACCCATATGTTAGGAAACAATATTGAGTCTAAGATGTAACTAAAGAAATGAGAGACTACCACGCTCAAAGCAAAATAAATTCTCCTTCCCATTTTAGAAAATGTATAAAGCACATTATGATGCCAACTTACTCAGTGTGTAAGCCAGTGCATTCACCTCACTACACCATATCTAGCTAGAAAAATGATAGTATACTGCCATACTTATTTCGCATGCTAATCAGAACATATCAATTGTGCTGTCAAAACTTTCATCGTAAAATAATCAACATCTTTCATATAGTTGCAAGGAGGATGTGATTAAAATTTCTCACACGATCGCTGCTCCTTAGAATGGAGTAGCGACGTGTAAGCAATGGAGTGTGGTGAGTTTTTTTAACTTAGTCCAAGAAGGCAATTCTCGGCTGATATTTAGAAATATGGTGGGAAAGATAATTTTTTTTTTATACAACTTGTTGATGGAACACCCTTCAAATCGGAATACAGCAAGCTGCTTGTGGCAGAAATAGGCATGGTGGTAGTACTTACCCGGACGAGCCCTTCACTAAGAACTCTACTACTACTAAAACTAATTCAAAAAAGATGAAAAGAAGAGCGCGTTCAAGTCTTTTTTATGAAATATATTGCAAAGCGTCAAAGGTACTAATTTGGTTCGTGTTTTTTTACATATCGTGTCCCACTATTGGGAAATTATATCTTCTCTTCATCCTAACCTTCGGCAAATTAATGCATTTTTCTATTGCTCATGTAATTACACCAGCAGTGTTTTACATAGATATTTAGCATTAGTGCTTATGAGTATTATTACATTAGCGCGATAACATCAAGAGTTGCCGACTTGCAAGTAAATATTGTTACCTATTGGATCCATCAGATAATGGCTGTTATAAGGTAGTAGTCTGATAGTCTAAGAGCTAGTAGATTTATTTATACATAATAGTTTTGGTAAAATTGGGGTATCATTTACACTATTTTCTTTATTTGACTTGCTGATGGAACACACACATGTCCCCACCGCAGGTTGCACAAGTTAGGAACTTGCCCTACAGTGCACTGCTCTGAGTCGATCAACTTGAGGCATGTAGGTGTTAAAATCAAAGGGAAAAAGCATTTTTTCAGTCATATTTGCAGGGATCATCTTGAAACCTCATGGTGCCTGTAGTATCAACGGCACTCACACCCTTTAAACTGGAACACAACAAGCTGCTTGGTGCCGGACGAGTTTTTTACTGAGCTCTACTAGGTACTTCTATTTTGTAAAAAAGATCTTGATCACGTGGAACTAGAACCAAATTCCAAAGATTATTTTTAATGAACAAAGTCAAGACTGTTGAATGACAATGTTCAAAAACACAAATGTCTTCGAATTCGATTGCTACGATTTTCCAGTAACTCAGTGTAGGTATGACAATTCGCTTAGCTTCAGCTATAAATAACCTGAAGTCTAGATCCAGATTCGAAGATAGTTAATTGATTCATGCGTGACTTTGCGGAAGTCCAGTGTAAAATTAAAAAATAGTCGTTTAAATAGTACTATTTCGCTATTTTAATCCCTATAAGATCAAAAAATTTGTAGACGTATAAATGCAACTCCTACAGCACATGCAGTAAGGCAATATATTAGTTAAGACTGCGTGCGTAATTACGAAAAAGCACAATTATAATCCACAAAATTTTAATCTAATAAGATATCGACACGTGTTTCGCTTCTCTACGAAGCTAAGATTTGACTTGGTGTAATTATGACGATTAACACATTACTTAACAGAAATGTTTTGGTGAGCGCTCGGCGAGACAACACGCCTCACGAAGCACAGCCGATACGAGCAAGTCAAATCTTCTTGAGAATGCTTCGTAGAAAAGTGAAACACGTGCCGATATAATTGTGCTTTTTCGTTATTACGCATGCAGGCTTAACTAATATATTACCTTACTGCATGTACTGTAGGAGTTGTATCTATACGTTGACATTTTTTTTAACTTTCAGAGATTGAAGTGGCGGAATATATTTAATATTTTTTAAATGTAGTTAATATTTAATTGTATATTTTATAATTTTCCAGATCTGAAAACACAGCTCGTACAAATAAACATTGTAGTCAGTTTGACATAAAAAAGAGCGCTAACTTCTGTGCTACTAACAGCCAAGCTATATTGCATTGGCGACGCATGCGCAGCATTTTTTACCGCGAACGCAATCAGCGCGACATACAATACAGTTAGATAGCCGATGGGATTGCATTTACGCGCTTGAGACAAATAAGACTATTTGTTTTTGTCTTTCCATCCATTTGAAACGATTGAAAACTCTGGCCGTGAAATGGAGTTGCGGCATCTATTAAAAACAAACGTGCATAACGCATAGGCTTCACGCTGTATAATCGCAAACAATCTATACCAATTATAAGAATGTTGATCCTGACTACCTGATATAAAAACAACGTCCAGCCTGCTGGTCGTAAATCCTCGATATTTTTGAGTATATTTGTCTTGATGCGTAGAGGTGTACTAAGAAAGGAATTTCTGAAATTCAAACCCTAAAAGCAGCGGAGGTTGAAGTTTGTATGAAAATAGCTACCCCATGTTGATGGTCGCAGAGCAGTTCATTTGTAGGACAGGTTCCTAACGACCTGCGAGGCAATGCTTTGTTATAGGGCATGGTTTCCACTTAACATTAAGAAGGCCATCAGCAAGTAATACTCACGCAGATAAAGTCGATCGCGTTTTGAAAAGGAGTCATGTCAATAGTCTCTAAGCGGCAGAGTATATTATTACCGTGGGCATTAAGAATTTCTTCACCATTAGAGAAGGGATCGCAAATAGCCGTACTAAATCAAGCCTTGCTATAGATATCGTGACACGTCCAGTTTCTCAATCGACTGCGGTGGTCTACGCGTAACGGATCTCACGGCTGGAAACGCATTGGATGCGATTGCGGTTGGTAGTTTTTTTGCCAGAATAAATGCTTTATGTACAAGGCCTTCGCCAGTCTATGATTTACTAAAGTTAGACGCTGCACGCTGCTGCAATGGTTAGTTTATGTGAATTTGACTGAAACTATCTAAAACTGGTTTTCTTTTGTAACTGAGTGACATAAAATAGTGGTAAATAAACTCGCTGGAATAAGTAATATGCTTAGTTTATTAAAGAGCCCAGATCTCATTTGATCAGTGACGTAGGTAGGTACTCACACGTTATTTCAAACGAGGTAATAGTTCTAGCTGTTTTTCTAAATCTTATGTTGAAACCGGATTCGACAAGCCGTTGAAAACCTAGCATTACCACATTAAATACACCTTAAATCCATATTAGTGGTTCATAATTTAAAACAATAAAACGATACAAATCTTTGTAATTACACCATTAGTGCTTGGTAAATCAACGGAAGTTAATTGTTAGACCTCCGATTATGAATACCATCTCACCTCCCCTTTAGCCGTGTGAATATTGTACAAAGAAGCAGTTTTTGCGTTATCAGATTACTCATTGAATCAAAATGATGTGAGTCAATGTACAATCAGTCGGCAAATGCTTCGGTAAAATTTACCGCAACATTAACCGAGAAGAACAAATAGTTCACATAGAACAAATATTCATTCCGAGCAAAATTCCGATGCTGCTACCTTAGAGCTTGTGAGTACATACCTACCTGTTCTCTACTGTTATCCGAAAGTAAATAGTACCCAAGAAAAAATCTTTAATCGATTAGTTTAACGATAGACATCGTCAATAGCTTAAACGATTCATAAAGCGGAGTCCACTTTAACCGGGGTCGGGGTCAAAAGCTCTCGATATCTCAGATTCTAGCCGACTGGGGTCGAGACGATGCAATCGATTCGCGGGCAGATAAGATGAGCAAGAACAGCGCTCGTTTCCTTGCGATCGTGATAGGAATGGGTAGAAAACAATGGAAAAGTGCCTGGCAGCCAGAGTTATTTATGATCCGAGCTATCTGCGAAATCCTAATGTTATTCACATTCTGGATAATAAGCAGATAAACCTCTAATATTAAACTAAATAACGTATATCTCGGTTTTATCTAAATTTATCTCAGAAAAATCTTAAATATATTACTGATATATTGCGCTGAATAAGGATATAGGTTGCATATTTTTTTACATTGTGAAAAAGAATGATTTGGTGAGAGATAGCTAAGAAAAATAAAAATAGTTTGCTTTCAAGTAGCTTTGATCGTAGTACAGGAACAGAACTTGGAGATTAATAGGGCTACTAACTACGCGAACGTATCATTCATCACTTGCAAAAAAATAGCAGTTTTCAAACAAACATCAGCGGTATGAATTATTACCATGTTGGAAATGGCTTGTTAGAGCCGATCGGTAATGGAGTAATGAAGTAGCTAGCATCCCGGTTATAGCGAAACCGAGATGCCAGCATTGCCAGCTACTCCATTACGCGAGGATGGGCTAGACTGTACGCTTTTTTTTTAATCATCGATATACTGTCTTTTGGCTTCGATCTCACCAGGTGGTAAACCGACGTTGAAGCAGAACGTTCCAAAAGACACCTGATCACTGTTGCCTTAAAGAGATTCAGATTATAGTGTTCAGGAAAAACAGACGCTGGCAATGAATTCCACTCCTTAGCGGTTCGCATGATGAAGGTAGAACCGAAACTTATCCAGATATTTATGAATCTCGATTCGCAAATAGGTAGGTGGCAGGTATGATTGCATATTCGTATTCGCACCTTTTAGAATATTAATCATCAAGTTAAAAAAATCTAATCAAGTTACGTTTTGTTCTATTCTTCTTGTTATTCTCTTTCCATTGTTATTAATAGTTTAAAGCTCTTGTGCAACACTCGTTTATTTGCTCCTGTTATGTACATGACTCGTACTGCTGTATAAGGGTCCAAGCTTAGGCATTAAGATTACCATCAACTCAGCAAGCTTATTTCATTGTAACTGGCAAAACATACATAATTTGATGAACCATTCGAATATTCTCCCTTACTTATACCGTTGCGCACAAATTCAATCCTCTGCATTTCCTTGTCCATAATGGTTGAATAATTACGTAGGCTGTGGTTATCTTATGCTAATCAAGATTATAATAACAGTTTGTGGGTAGCTTCTTTGTATGCTGAAAATTACCTGGAAAAATCATTAGTTGACTACATTTTAATTATGTTTGTTTTCTTTGAGTTCACAAAACATTCACAGCCTGTGGAGTCATTAGATGGTTTTACCCGTTTTACCTAAGCTTTTTGACGTTTAAAATAAATTTGAAATTGATATTACGTTGTACTACAAGTATAGTGAACCTGTAAAGTACCTCAAACTTTCAGTAAGACTCAGCTATGCAATTGTTTTATATAAAATAGCGCACAGGACGTCGAAAAATCATCCTGTGATATTCAGATGACTTTCCTACTTTGCTCTAAAAATAAAAGTGCAAACACAGAAATGACTGTCACGAATAATCGCACTAGTAGCGCGCATGTATGGTTAATATTGTATAATATCAATTTAAAACAAAAAAAAAACAAAGTCTTATTCAATTGCTTTGGTAATTTGATATGAGGTTCACGTTGAATGCTGAGCGATATCATCGATACGTGCCGCTGTAATTTAGTTATGTTTACAATGCGCTGAATCATGTACACACTGCTGCATATTCTGTGTGCCGTTGCATTTTCGTGCAAAAAGTCACAATAGCAACAAAGCGTCTTCTATTGTCAGAGCCAGCACCGCTCGTGCGTGGCTCGTGCGATAACGGTGGTCGTACCTACACAAATTGAATAGTTTTTCTGTAGGGTCAATCGTGATTCAGTCCCGATTCAGAAGTAATTGAATAAGAGCTATAGTTTAGTGCAATCCCGTCAGAACGGGACAAAAATATTAGTCATTACTAAAAACAGTTGTGCGTCAAAATAAAAGCTTCCTACAAAAAGCTTTCTTCTTTTCTTAAATTTTCAGTAAAATCTGGAAAAGTTTGGTTTGATTATAATAAAAATCCTCACAATCACGTCCCCGTCGCGTCGCGTTAAGAATTGACGTTGACGACGGACAACAACTTATACTCCTGATTGCTTAACTTGAACTTCTGTTGTATATTAAGATCTTGGTATGATTGCCTTAACATGTTTTTTGTCTTGCAATCACCTTATTAAGTTAGATTGGCACCACACTGGAGTTTCATTATTTACATTATTATTACTTTGTAAAAGGATCATACAAAAAAACGGTAGGAACCAAGCCGTAAGTTTCTTGCCGGTTCTTCTAGGCTTGGTCGCGAGGAACTGGCGCTTAGATTCACCTAGATTTAAGACGTTTCAAGATGATCCCTGCGGATATTACTGAATAAATGATTTTTGACTTTGACTTTAACACCAACACCTACTGCGGTCACCAATCCACTTGACAAGGGTGGTGATTATGGGAAATCATTCCAGTTATGGCCTTATCACTGTGGGCCTTATTCAGGCCAATGTTTGCTCACTATGAGGTCTAACCTAAATCATAATCATCGATCCAAACTTTAATGTTATCTGTGGTTATTTGTTAAATGAAAATGTTTCCCTTGGGCTTTGAGAGAAGCGCCATCTTTTTCTTCAAAACCAAAGACAACCGACTCAACTTTATTTTATTGAGTCGACCTGACTAAAAACTATTTATCTACTTGACATTGCCTAAATTATCTGTCGAATGACGGACTATTGCCACGCCCATTTATTTAAACAACTAAAATAAAACAGATAGTCTTGGTACCTACACTATGCAGTAGGTAATAGTTTGTTTCTGGGTTTGAAAAACTCATTTCTCCAACCAACGGTATAGGTACCACGATTACAATTTGTATTAGACGATCAACCAATCAATTTGCTAAGTAAACTAATCAATGGGAACGTTAGAAACTATAATCTATGTAGAGGTATATACTCCTGCGGTCAGCTATAGTAGTTCTACTAGTTGAATAACGGCCTTGGCCGGCCTTGCCTTCGGCGTGTGTAGGTATAGCATAGGTCAGCGACCCGATACTGCAAATCCATGTCGAAGTCATATATTTAAAATGCCACTTAAGAAAATGACATTTATGCTCACTTTATTTACATTTCTAATAATGTTAATGTTTCTCCGTGATCGAAAAGTATAATGTAGGTAGCATTAGTAGGTGTCTTTGATCCAATTAGATAGGTACCGTTTTGCGCGTATTAATTGATGCGAACAGCGCCTCTAGCCAATGTCATTGGTTTTAATTCGATTTATACATTCTCTAAATTACCTACTTTATTCATAATATATCGTATAGTTTAAGCGATAGCGAAGTTCGCTTCGAAGCAACCGCACATTGGCTAGCCCCTCAGGTATTTTAATCGTAAACACGAAATTACGCTGTCAAATAAAGCCCTAGTTCTAACGATAAGGCTAATTTTTATTTCTTTTAAATTGTACCATAACGTTGCATTTTATCTATTTCTTAAGCAGAATGTAGATAAAGATGTTTTCCTAATTTCTATTTTTAAACATAACTTTTTTACGCAATATAAACAAAGCCGTAACTGGGAATGTCAGACAGCCAATTGTGTATGAAATAATTGTTAGGATGCACCTTGATCAGCTCATACCGCTGCTTATAGTTAATAGGTAAACAAAAAAAAAAAAAAATCTAGTGCCCGGGTAACGGAATAGTATGGCATCTCATGATTACACAGGGAACCCTATCGGACAGAACCGTTACATCCTTGTGCGGACACTTCCGACCACGAGGCAAAACATACTAGACCTGTTTTTAATCACTTGACTTTTAAAATATACCGTCCTTCGTGGGTCGACGTCTATTGGAAGCTGGGAGATGATTGTCGATAAGAAATAGTCGGTAATGCCCTTTCCCGTTTGGACTAATAATCTAAACATAAAATCGAGTGATGAAGACAGATGCTTCCTTTCTCACGATCCAATCGACGCTTCGATTCATACAACTGTGCTAATACAGATGAGTACTCATTTACGAAGCTATCTCAGTTATATCTATGGCACTGGACGTGATGCGATTAGAGTTGGAATGTTTTTTATCAGAAAAAGTCAGCGTCTCATCCAATCTGTAACCTAATCTAGCGGCAAGTTATGAACAAAGTTACCAAAAAACGAAATCCATCGTATTGTTTTTTTTCAATGAATAAAAGAGATCGAAGAACTATAAAAACTTGGAAGCAAGGCCTACTTAAAAAGTAGGTAACTTTCAAAATAAAAAAAGTTGGGCTTAGTAGCGTAATGGTACAAGGCTGTCATTCATCACATCAAGATTTTCGTATAAAACTTATACATTTACTAACAAACTTGACATGAACATCTATGTCTTGAAAAGGAAATACTACTGAAGAGAAATGAATTGAAGTAGGTGTAGGTATAGGTAATAAGCACTTTATCTAAACTTTATTCCCTTTTTCACCCGAATTAAGTCAACAAAAGAGCCACTAAAAAAGCATAACGCATATCGATTAGCAAATCGTCCGGAGCGTGGGAATTCGTAGATAATTCCTTACAATTCGTTGGAGCGTTGCAAATATGCTAGACGATGATGCAGCCGAGTCAATGACTCGGCTCGAGGAATCGAAACACGACTAGAACTTAGCAGTATCGAATTTATGCAATAAAATTTTGTTAGAAAGTTAAAATGCTATTTTTCCCAACCAGAAATATTGCCAATGAACTAGTAATAGGTACCCTCGAGTCCTGCAGGTCTTCTCTTATAAAAGATAAACGAAGTTTCGTATTGTCGTTTGAGTTACACTGCGCGGCATGCCAGGCAGCGAAAACTTGACTGTGGAACTTGTTACAGAGGCCCAGCGGTGTAAATCAAAAGCACAACTCGATGCTTTATTTATCGTTTTCAAGACTAGACCCACTGGTCTACTCTTGGCAAACTAATGGCAAAGCTCGTTCGATGTCACTACCGCGAGGCGGTAATCATGTATTACGCTACATCTAAAATAAATAGCAAGTCTCCCGCTCATGATCCTCCAGGGTGTCATTACAGTAATAGGTTAGGCATTATAGAGTAAATTATAGTATGATAGACAGCTGAAATCGATGGGTGGACTTGCGGAGCATGAACCTTTTGTTCTAAAAAAGGAGCTCTTATAGATGTCGGTAAGCTAGTTGCACTTAGACAGGCTACGTGCTATTTTGTGTGCATGGCTGAATAGTAAACTAGATAGGTAATGTAATTTTACAAACGAATTGATTTGGTTTATAATCAGATTAATTAGTTATTTAATACCCCTTAATGGAATTTCACTAATAGCTTGATACCGAATCCTAACATGTTTTTTATTATGTAGGTATACGAAAACGACCAGTCATTTCTAATTATAGGAAGCCGTATCACGTCTTTTTGTTGATGCCATAACAATGTTACTATCGATAAATGTAACGGACCCCTACGAAAGATAATTTTATAAAGCATCTCTACTCTATACAAGATAAAAGGAATTCAAATTGACTAAACTACTTATACTTACATAAAAAGAGATGTAAACAACAAAATGAAGTGGACAAAGAATCATAAAACCGAAGCTCACGCGAAAGTTCAAAGTCACAAAATAAACAAGTACCTAGGTAGGCTTTACAGGTTAGGAATTCAGTGGGCGAATTCGCCTTCTTTGTAAAGCCATTTAGCGGTCAACGTTCGAAATTGTCAGTTTACGTCACCTTATTAACGCCAGCCGGTGGGGGCAACGGTCGCAATATGCCAAAACAGAGATGTCAGACGTACCAGCTTACTCGTACCCATACCAGTTTCTAATATCTCGTATTATGTACCAAGACTACTCGGTCCTTGTATGCAAAACTACCAAGATTAGCCCTTGACCAACAAAATTCACCGGCAATGTAACTAATATGTCCGATAAATTATTGCTTATTTTTTTCCAAAATATTTTACATTCTACATCATAAATAGAAATACATATTTAAAATGATATTTCTTCTGTGCCTTCGAAGATTGCGCTGCTCTCTATTAACGGTATATGCAGCTGTAATACTATTTTTTTAATCTGGGACTAGGATGCGATTTCCGACAGAGTTTGTATATCATTGTTAGCAGCGCCACAGTGGAGCACAGAGGTACCAGTTTTTCGTCTTGAATACCAGCTTTGAGCCAGCTTAAATAGCACATGGATTTCTGAGTGACCATCTAACATCCCTGTGTCAAGACGTTGGCACTATGCTAACGAATCGATTAGGAACGGTTAACCACATTGACTCATTCCACGTTCCTCTATTCAGCTTCTGATATTGTATTTCTATTCCGATAGAATACTTTCTTTTGTTTCCGTTTCAGACTGTTGTTTAATTGAATTCTTTTTACGTCTGTTTCTCAACTCTTACAATTAGAACACATCTAGGTAATAGGTAAAAGAAAGCATTATTGCTAGCTTAGGTTAGGATAAAGCAACTTGTTGCCAGTGCCAGTTGGTAATGAGAAGATGGGCTTTCTATTACGGCACTAAAGTTGCTTTATCGTTCATTGAAAGATGTCTCCAACCGTTACCAAGTCACTCAAACAACGTGCAATTCTGAGTAGGATAAGTTCTGCAGCATATCGGGTGCGTGTGAAAATCTAAACTGCCCCAAGCGATGAGCTTTGCGCTGTTACTGTAATTGCAGTGCGCACTAGATAGGCCGTATTTAGATACAAGTATACTACGTAACTACCGTTTGCTGTAATTTCATATCGATTATTATGATACGTGCACGCACATCTAACTAATCAGCAGTTCAGTTGTAAATAGGACCGAGTACACTCGATTCATAGATTACTTCGGGGTTATTAGCTAGCTCTGTAATTTACTTTGAATAGGAATGCTATTGTGCCACTGGCATTGAAAGACGTGCACTTATGGTGTTTTTCTCTTTTATAGAGCCAGCGACTAGTCCGTCCGGCGAGCTGCCGGTTACGATCGATCACCAGATGGACCCGAACCCGTCTAATAATCTAACTAGGAACGACGCCAACTGCGACAAGACCGGCACTTGCTACGATGGTAATTGGAATTTCTTAGTAGTTTATTTTTATTGTGTTTGTACACGACAATTATTTTGACTTGTGTTTTTCGTGCAGTCGCTGTCCTTTGTAAGGATACAAGGATAGCGGTACAAGTTCGTACAAACAAGCCATTCAACGGACGTATCTACGCTCTGGGCCGTTCCGAAACTTGCAATAACGATGTCAACAACAGCAACTTCTTCCGCCTGGACCTAACCATGGGCGGTCAGGATTGTAACACACAGAGCGTTGTAAGTGGTTAATTTATTTTATGCATAAGCAGCTTGGTAGCATCTGACCTCTGTCTTAACCTGTTTTTTCTTATTTTTACTTTTAAACAAGATAATTGGAAACATTTTTTCAGACTGGCGTATACTCTAACACCGTAGTCCTCCAGCACCACAGCGTGGTGATGACGAAAGCCGACAAGATCTACAAAGTCAAGTGCACATACGACATGAGCTCAAAGAACATCACCTTTGGAATGGTGCCCATCAGGTCAGTGGGACAGCATTACAAATTAAATTATTGCAGTGGCCGTATAGTGCTCCATTCAAGAAGTCTGACATAGCATTTTAACCGTATAATTTATTCTCGTTTGCAAAGAACCGAGACGTTACGTGATATGGTTGCTGTACATGAAAAACGGAGCTATTTCGACATGCCTCCGTGATCCATGAAGACGATTTGGAATTTCACAAACCTAATATTAAAGTTCATTGTAAATGAAATAATTATTCATGTTTGCTTTATAAACGTGCTGGGAAACTAGTTTTACGTGTGAATAATTTATAATAGATAAATTACCTCTGGATTGCGATTTAAATTAATCGAACTGATATTCATCTGCCTCTACTATAGAAGAGGAACTACTTTTTAAATCGTATTTTACCGATACGCATAATGATATAGGCGTGGAATAAATTTGTTGAAATGCCCAGCTGAACTCAAACTAATGAACTGCTGCGGACTATAAACACGGACTGCCAATAAGATAAAAACCAAGACACCGAGTTTTACAAGCTGATTTATTTTATGTACCTATGTACAGCAAAAGTAAAACAAAATAGATACATGAAGGTACACAGATGATCAAAAGTTATAGGTACCTGGGTAGGTATATAGATGTCCGGTTACTTTTCAAAAAACTTATAGTTTACCTACCGATGTGACCTTCGTGATGTGGTCGCGAGGAACTGGCGCTTAGATTCACCTAGATTTAAGACGTTTCAAGATGATCCCTGCGGATATTACTTACTGAATAAATGATTTTTGACTTTGACTTTGACCTTTATAAATATCTTTTTCACAGAGACCCGGACATGATTTCCATCACTGCGGCACCAGAGGCGCCTGCTCCTCGCATTCGCATCTTGGACGCCCGCCAGCGAGAGGTCGAGACCGTCCGCATCGGAGACCGCCTCACTTTCCGCATCGAGATCCCGGAAGACAGTAATGCATTTTATACAACCGCATTTCAACGTATCATGCTATAGCTGTATCTGCGTCTGTAGTAAATTATATTGCTGCAGATGTATCAATAAAATATCAATTTGCATGAATATTCGTGACTGCAGACGCCTATACAGCCCTAGCACGTAAATATTGGTGCAAGAGTACCACAAGGCATAATGTTTCGACCGCTTTTGTACATACTTATCATTTTTCTTTTTTATTGAATCTAAATCAAACTTTAAAAAAAGATGATGTAATTTCAGCTCCGTATGGAATCTTCGCACGCAGCTGTGTCGCTATGGCCAAGGACTCGAAGACCACGGTTAACATTACTGACGAGCATGGGTGAGCAAAAAAATTACACAATCTATCAAGACTGCGTTTAGTGAAGAATTTAGTACCTAGTACTAATTACCTTGTGCAAAATCTGATCTGAAATAGATTTTGACTATATATATATTACTCAAATTTTTGTTGCTATTATTTTAACTTAATTACTCAAGTTTGGATATTATTTCAGTTGCCCAGTGGACCCATCGATCTTCCCTGCATTTGTACCAGACGGCAACGCGCTTCAGTCAGTGTATGAAGCTTTCAGATTCACTGAATCTTATGGAGTCATCTTCCAATGTAACGTCAAATACTGCCTTGGGCCTTGTGAACCGGTGAGAATTGACATTTATTTTTATCTGTAGTTTATCTTTATCATCGACAGTATTTATTTATTTATTTACTTACCATGCCAAGTTAAAGAACCTTATGTATATATAGATAATAATCTGTTTCTTTCTAGGCGGTGTGCGAATGGGAAAGCGAAAGCGTGGAATCTTGGGGCAGAAGGAAGCGTTCGGTGCCACTGAACGAAGGTGAAAACACTCAAGAGGAAGATATGAATATCTCCCAAGAGATACTCGTGCTGGACTTCGGTGATGAAAGACAGAGCACCGACTTCTTGCGTTCTGATAAGCCCGGAGGCAGCGCTTCGGAAACCAACTTCGGAGGTAAGTTATTCATTTTTTGCCCAATACTTTTCTCTAATGTGTGATGTGGGTGCCGGTGAAAGGTTACAAGGTACAGGTACAAGAGGTTTAATGCCTCAGGTTGATGGAGACAAAGCAGGCCACCGCAGGACACGGTTCTAACGAACGCAATATCTTGCAATGCTTTGTTATAGGTTTAACATAAGGTCTGCCATCCACTTGTACCATCAAAAGTCACATCTAAAAAAAAATGGAAAGGTATAGATTTTAACCTGATGTAGCGGATATAGGTTTGTAAATGCTCCAAAACTAAATTCAAGCGGGTATCAAGACAACTGGTACTGCAGGTTATTGCCAAAGAATACACTGGACACATGAAGAAAGATGTACCCACCTGTGCTGTCCTGAAATCTTTATTGGCTTTACGATGATCACCCACTGAATTTAATTAGATCATCTTACCCTATCGTGGTATTGTAAGGTCGTTAGGAAATCTATATACCTATCACTTAAAAGAATCTTTGTCCTGACTGGCATATAGACAAAGCGGCCATAGGCTAAACAGCTGGTTGTAGAGACTTTAATTTCAGGATAGATTCGTCTTGGTGTGTAGAGGTGTACTAAGAAAAGAATTCTCGAAATGTAACCCCTAAACCGGCACAGCCAGGGCTGAAATTTGTATGAAAATAACTTCTCGCACTCACAGGTCGCACGCGTTCGCTAGTGTTTAATAAGTTCATGTCAGCTCTAATCTTGATTTTCTTTTCCACAGAGAAAACAGTGACGATTGTGGAACCCTGCCCAAGCAAAGCGTCGGTCTTACTTCTCGGAGTTGCGTGCGCACTTCTCGTAATTCTATACATTGCGACTGTTTTCTGCTATTTCATGAGGAAGTGGCTCGCGCCGCCTAAGCATTGTTAGATTTCTTCAGAAACGCATTATATAAAGGCAGTTTTCTACAAAACAATATTATTAGTTCATTTGAACTTGTGATACAAACGACTGATGGCGGCGACAAAGTACAGTAGAGATCCGTCCATACAATTTTGTAAATCAAATCGTGGTGTAGAATTAGAAAATCTGACCAATATTTTTGTAACCACCGCGTGTTTTGCATTTATTTTAGTGGTAATTTATTGCATTTAAAAGCATTTACTAACAGATAAGCCTAATTTTAAGTTCTTAGAAGAATAATAACAATAATTTTCGAAAACCTAGGTAAGTTGTAGGTTCAATTGTATTTTGTACAATTTATGAGTACTTAGTTTTATTATAAACTAAAAAAAACTAGTTTTGGAATAATCCCTAGAAAATAAATTGAAACATTTAATTTTAAGAGGTTATTCTGAATTATTTAGATCGGTATCTAGAATTTAATAAAACTCCATTTTGCATTTAAAATAAGCTAAGACTTTTTTATACTGATAGTTTTAAGTACTTTTTGTATTATCTTTAAAACATTTGGAGTGACTAAGTAAAATACATTCTTGTAAATATAGATCCTACTTTCTCACAATTAAATTTACTTGTCTATGAACTTTCAGTTGGGTTCTGTGGAAACAAATTATTTTTTGTTTAAAATAAGCACCTACCTAAATATTTTGTACCAAAAGTACATCTGTTTTTTGTTACTCTTAACCCAACTTGAGATTTCTTTTATTTATTTGTTTTAATTTAATTTAATATTTATTTTTTCATTACAATTAAGAAATAAAATAAAATTGTACAAATTTTTTACTGTTTCATTTATTTTAACACATTTAAACATTTTGATTTAACTAACAAGATTCTCATATAAATTGTAATTTTTATGTTATGTAGGAACTAATAATTTAAATAAGTAAGTAAATCCATGTCACACTTGGCTATTCGAACTGACTAAGAGAGAGGTGTAAACACCATTCAATATTTCCTCTTGAATTTTCACATCTAGTTCTTCATTAGTCTTACATTCAAATACTTTATTGAAATTACGAAGGAACATAGGTGTTACCTTTTCAATGGGGATATTGATACCTGTTTCTCTAGACAGGGACGTCACTCCCTTATCTTCAAAGCCACATGGGTCAATATGGTCAAACCAGGACAAGTCATTGTCACAGTTAAGTGATATACCATGGGTAGTAACATATCTAGAAGCATGAATTCCTATGGCAGCTACTTTGTTATCATCAATCCAAACTCCTGTATATGGTGATCTGTTTGCTTTTATTCCTGAAAGAGATATAGATATTATAATAACGATGACGCTTTTTCATAAGCTATTATCTATTGCTATTTCTTTTTCAACAAGTTATTTTATTATATTTCTAGGTAGTACAGATTTAACACAAATCTTCATGCTTGAAAATCACACAATTACACAATTGTCTGACAATATAGGTTGTATCATCAATATCCTTAGTAAGTCCAGAGCTGGATATAAGCCTCACATACTTTCAGGGTGGGGGTTTGTTGTAGTTATTACGCTTGGCAGACAGACACTGTTAAGTGTTGGTGCTGCTCATCACCTGGGGCACTGCCATAATCCTTAATTAGTGATGAAGGGGAGTCTGTGCTTACCTAAATCATCACACAATCTGATGACTGTCTCTTCCAAGTTGTTGACATACCACTTGACACTTGTCTTAAAATGCTTCAAATTAATAACAGGGTACACAACCAGCTGTCCGGGCCCATGGAAGGTTATGAGCCCACCTCGATTTGTCTTCTTGAACTCAGCACCAAGGCTACGTAGCCTAAAGATCTCTGACTTTGGTGATTCATCTCTAATTCCTAAAAGTTTATGAAACATATTTTTAGTATTCATTAGTGAGGTTAAAGTATTGGCATTTCAATTCATATTGAAAAGTACTAACATAGACTACTTTATTATTGTTCACACTATTATATTACTCATGTAGGCAGTCATAGGGCTTGTCTACCTCTAGGAACATAGAAGAAGATAGGTAAATGAGAACTCCCCTAATTTTGTAGAGCAAAAGGGAAGGTAGGTAATCTTTAACTTCTTTACCAGCTCATGGTCAACCCAGAGCAAAATAATTTTAATTCAAGTACCTACCTTTTGCTACTCTGTTTACGAATATTTCACATCCATTTTGGTTTAGGTATAGGAACTTAGTAGTACCGAGACAGGAAGATCAATAAACAGGTTAGTCAAACCTCTGTGGGTCAGATAGTGTAACTCAACTTACCAACTGTGTAAACTGGTTTGTGCTCCACTATAAGCAAGGTATCATAGTCTGCATCTATGCCCCTCTTCATTGCATCCAGGTGCTTTCTGGCCAGCGCCACTTGAATCTTCAGGGCTGTGTCGTAGCTCGTAAGCCCAAGCTTCCATACTTTAACCATATTGATCTAATGCAGGAGGTTTACAAATAGATTTTTATTTATACCTACCAACTAGATAGGAATCTTTAGGGCTTTTTGTTAGTTTTTTGTCTTTTTGATAATTTTATAGAAAAACAATTGAACATACAGAGAAGGAGACAGACAGCTGATTTCAATTTGATTGGTTGTCAACTAGGCATGGATCATTTCACAAGTAGCTTGCGAAATTTAATATGAAATGCAGTTTCATACGTCGCACCAGCTACTTCTCTTCAAAGTGTCTGCGAAAAGTCGCACTCAATGAAATCGGAACGCGAGAGCGAGCGAGTGACAAGACAATCGAGGCAATTTCATTCATTCAGGTGTTTTTTCAATCATTCACTTTGTCACAACACTATTTTTATTTCATCAAAAACTGGCAACACAGTAAACGTCAGTTGACTTCGTGTAATTAAAAATTCGACTATAGAATGACGTAAGAGTATTTTAAAAACAGACCTTAAATTTAGTGAGTTAAAGTATTAATTTTCTTGTATTAATAAGTAGCAGAGCTCAAAATCGCTCAAAATGATTTTCCATTATTTCATCTCGTCGCAGTCGTCGCAGATCACAGTCAGTCATCCAAGCGCTGCGCTGGCGAGCGGCAACGTCTTGTGAGTTCAGCGATTGCTAGCGATTTATTTTCATTTCGTTTATTGTAATTATCTAGGTACGTACTTAGTTATTTAGTTTGATGTGTTGTTATTTAGTGAGTAAGTAGGTACTTGTACTAGGTATAGTGTTAATGTAAATAAGAACAATAATAAGGTTTAAAGACAGTGAGTGGATCTATTTGTAACCACTCAATCGTCTATGTAACTAACATAAAATTAATAAACATCCATTTTATTTTTCTTTTATGTTTATTTCGTTTATAGGTTCACGAAACGCTTCCAACGATTTAAGCCAAAATCCTCGCGGATGCCATTTCTTTCTCAAAAAACATTCAATTGAAAACTAAGTCTAAGCTTTTCAAATTTCGCACACTCAGCTACTTATTTACACTTGGCTGGCGCATCAACATGACTTACAACTGGCAAGACAAATGTCTGTACTACTGTCAGTGAGGTGTCAGCAACCCGAAAATGACGTTTACGCCGGGTTCGAATAAAACCATAGACAAAACGATCAGTTTTTCTCTCTGGTTTTTCTATCTTGCCGCTACTCTATACTAGATGGCGCATTATTCACACTAATTGGAATAATTTGTCTGTGGTTAAGAAATAAACCATAGTCTATTCCATTTTTTTTTCCATTGTACTAACTAGTTCTAGGATAGTCTACGTTTTATAATAGGAACGCCTTGCCAAGGTCTTCTAATTTCTGGTGGTCTAGTTTGGTGTGGAGCAAATCCACGAATCGACTAAAAAGTATTTTATTCAACCCACTTGACATTGGCAAAATTGTCCGAATGACAGACACAAAAAAAAAGAAGCTATGAAGAGCGCAGCGCCATCTCGTGCTCCGTTTTAGTACGATTATGGGCGAACTTTGAACTAGAATGTCGTAAGTCGTCGAGAGTATTTTAAAAACAGACTTTAAATCAAGTGTAGTAAAGCATTAATTTTCTTGGAATAATAAGTAGCAGATCTAAAAATCATTTGTTTATCGACAAAATTATTTCATCGCAGGTCACAGTCAGTCATCCGAGCGCTTGCGCTGGAGAGCGACGTCTTGCGAAATCAGCGATTGTTAGCGATTTTTTTTTATTTCGTTTATTGTAATTATCTAGATAGTTATTTAGTTTGATGTGTTGTTGTTTAGTGAGTAGGTAGGTACTTGTACTAGGTATAGTATTAATGTAAATATTAGGTTCCTGAATCCTGAATCCGGTCTCGGTTCCAACTTCCATTTCATAAAAGGAGCGTCAGAGATTTTTTATTATAATTCATACCTTATTTCTAGTAGGATAAGGAACGTGTGGCGTTGGATAATTCTATGCACGAAAAATCATTGCCAGTGAAAAATCGCAGGTGAAATGAAAGCTACTTTTTTTTTTAATTTCACTCAATGAAAATGATTTAAATGTAGCAATCATTTCCATGCCTATTGTCAACCAATGTTTGACAAGCAAGACAGAACAATGACAGTAATTCGATCAATTTCAGATGACAGATGTTTTTCTCTTTTAGTAAGCAAAGCCGAAGATAGAGTATTTATTTAATGTTACTACATAAACAAACATTTTTATTATTTTATGTTGTTACAACTATTAATAATATTCAATAGTACGCGTTTAGTAGTATTTTATTCATCATTATAATGATATTCATACTAAAACGCCATCTAGTAGATTAATTTGTCAATCAGTCTACTAGATGACGCTGTTGATGTATATTTAGTTTAGCTACTCGACACAAGATAGCGCTCTAAAACTCATTCAATGCATGTTTAAACTGTGAGTAGGTAGTGGGTTGGGTTGGGTAGCTAGCTAGGTGTTCTTATAACTTGGTGCGTGCGTGCGTACCCACCTTTGGTAGGTAGGTATCACGGAACAGAACGGGTAGAAGTAAATTCTCATCTTTCAGTCAGTTCAGTTTTCGGTGTTCCCTGAATGGCAGGGTGGCGTTTAGTTCGTCGTTACGTAAACGATTTGTAATAAAAACACTGCATTTATAAAAGCTGACTAAAGTCTTCAATTTAGGTGTTTTGAACTCCAAAGCCGTTTCATCGGAAAATTATGTTGTGCTAGCTATGCGAAATATTTATATAGCGTTTCGAGTTTAATGAAAAATAACTCTTATGACCTTGATTTCAAAGCTGTTGTATGTCGTATTTAGATAAAGTGTTTGTGAAAACAGAGATGTGGTGTGGTGATGACAACTGGGGTAGGTGCTCTATATGTAGAGTTATTTTAAATAGTTTTCGGTAGGTAGGTAGGTAGGTACCTACTTTAAGTTATAGGTTATAGGCACTACCTAGGTAGGTACCTACTTAACTACTTACCTACCTGGGTGTTTAAGAAAGAAGATAATTAGGTAGGTACCTAGGTAGAGCCGTACGTAGGTAGGTAAGTTTGTTTTTTAGGGGTAGGAGGCATTTCAGGCGTTTATGGGACTTTTACTTGTTTACCATAGACCTACCTACCCTACCGGTAGTGGTATTATCCTTTGGTAAATACTTAGAGAGCTTAGGTAAGCACTACAGGTACAGTAAGCTACATTAAAATGTAAATGGTGACACAGTGTAGGTAGCAAAAAGATTGTTAAAGGTACTTAATTAAAAAAATATTTTCATGAAAAATATAAATAGGTAGGTACTTACTTATGTACTTACTCAAAAATTACTTGACCACAATTTTATCAACAAATTTAATAATTTTCAGTACGGGGTAAAAGTGCTGTAGTTATCATACTGTGATAACATTTTGAAAGTTGCGCATTGTATACATTCTAGTGCAGCTGGCTGTACCTAAGTACTATCCTGATGGATGGTTATATTTTAAATACAAATTTTGAGAAAATTGAAAAGATTGAAAGCAAATCTGAGTTAGTACCTACCTACTAGCATCAAAGTCAAAGTCAAAGTCAAAAATCATTTATTCAGTAATATCCGCAGGGATCATCTTCAAACGTCTTAAATCTAGGTGAATCTAAGCGCCAGCATCTTGGTGGCCTACTTACTTACTTAGACCTAAAAGAAGGCTGCACGTGTAAATACTTTAGCTAAAACTCGTTTTATCAATCTAAGGTCAATGCGATTATTGTAGGTAGGACTTAGTCACTTATCTTCCCTACCCGGTCAACGAACGCTTTCCATTTATTTTTACGACATTTTTTGTCAAAATAAATGGAACAAACATTTACGAGCCCATCAATGCAAATATTTGAAGCGGGTTTTAGTAATTTCGTAGCAATTTGGTGCAAATATTTCGATTATATGACCTGAACTGAAAAGTAATGAGAACTATAATAATAGGCCTGACTACAATTCTAGGGTTATACAATAGTCGTAGGTTCAAATCGAAAAATTGTATGTGCGCAATGCCAGTACTCTCAAACGGTGAAGGAAAACATCGAGAGGAACCCAGTTAGTATTCTAGTAGCGGCGATGGGCTTACGATCTGTCACGTATGGAATGGAAATGGATGTGGGTATGTACCAAATGAACCTACCTACTATCTGGGCGAACCTCTGACTACCCTCTTAGACATCCTTGAAGAATCTCGAGTAGATACTTACTAAGAGATCGGAGGGGATATCTACCGTGCTTGGGGTTTAAAGTCGTGACGCTATTTTTTATTTTAGTTACAGGTATCGTACCTACCTAACTTAGTAAGTAAAGGGGTTTGTAAATGGTCACGCAGTCCACAGTTAGGCATTAGGTAAACCTTCGTTTATTGCAAATAAATGAAATTTAAGAGCACATTGTAGAAAAAATCATCAAAATCAGCAAGAGAATTGACAAGTGCTGAGCTTTTAAAAAACCAAACAAGAGAAAGAAATATATGAATGGTTTATTCTATTTTATTTTATTTATTTACTCGTAAGCTTAGACCTTTCCCTTGTTGAGTCTCGGTTAATTATGCACTGAATGCACGACTTGGGGACGACTTTACTACCTACTAATATTATCATCTTAGAACTCATCTGGGGAAGTACGTAGGTTAGGTAGGTAGGGTAGGTGGTAGGCCACCCCTGTACTTTTTCAGCGGCCCAGCAACAATTAATTTTATTGTTGAATTGTTGTACTATCACAAGAAAAAGAGACAAAAATACACACAAGGTTCAATACCCTGAACTGTTTGCGTTAAAAACCGCGTCTATCGTAAACAGTCACTTGGAGGTGAGGACGCCAGTGTTTCCTGTCACTATTTATAAAACAGGGGGAGGTGCATCTACGCAATTAACTTTAAACAGTAGGTATCTAGGAAGATTTATTAACGTATAGGAGACTGGCCCTATAGCTCAGTTAGTAGTAGCTCTGCTTTCTGTGCTCTTCGGTTGTGAGTTCGATCCCGATCGAGCAGTGCACTTCTACAGGCTGTTAATGATGGTGATTGAGTTAAAATAAATTAGTCGGCCACATATTTAAAAAGTGTATATCATAATAAATTGGTAAGAGATGGTAATAATTTAAGCCTTGTTAGGTATATTGCATCCACTCGACATAAAAATAAAAATTCCTGAAAGTTTTTACGACTGGCTGGAGGACTCAGGAGCGTTGGCATGGCAACGCAGTAGGCCTGCAGCCGTGATGCGAATCTCAAACACCGGATCGATGCCGGTACACAGCATCAGTTGACTCACATCTAATCCATACGTCCTCAGAGTCTCATCCTAGGTACAGACGATCAAATTCAATTTTATCTTTTGTATATTTGCATCTATTTTCACAAAAAAAAGATACCTGTGGTTCTTGTGGCTAACAACTGTTAATGGGTACAGCAGTATAAATTATTGTAGAATATAAAATAGGTAAAACACGCATAGCTTCGTCCGCATGAAGTTATTTTAATACAAACTTCAACCCCTGCTGTACCCGTTTAAAAGGATTGAATTTTCGAGTTCTTTTCTTAGCTCACGCACTAAATGTATTCTGAAAATTTGAAGTCTACGACCTCTAGTGGTTTAGGCTGTGCGTCAGTCAGGTCAGGACAAAGATTCTTATAATTGGTATTAAGAAGATATAGGGTAAATGGCGGAATTACAAAGTTTTGCCTTTTTAATATTGTACTGACTCCATCAACTGGCGACGATGATTGATCGCTAAAGACTAATTTTAAAATTGTTCTGAGGTAATTAGCTGCGGTAAATTCAGGCTTCATTAACCCTAATGAAATCAAACATTACTTCGCGTTGTAACATGTAGAGACAGTGGGGGGACGTTGTGATGTGAAATAGCGGCCATGTTTACACTGCAGACACAACAGACAGTGTAACCTATCTTCAACAATATACGTTAATTAGTTAATAAAGGTTCGGTTGACGGACTTAGGCAACCGTGTTTACTGCAGAAATAGGATCGTGGCACTGTATAAGGTCGTAAATTATCTAACAGCTTATAGATCTACCGACGGTATTATAATAATATAAGTGTTGATCATTGA
Source organism: Electrophaes corylata (assembly GCA_947095575.1). Lineage (NCBI taxonomy): Eukaryota > Metazoa > Arthropoda > Insecta > Lepidoptera > Geometridae > Electrophaes > Electrophaes corylata. The sequence goes on from OX352703.1 coordinate 8,562,635, forward strand.
CAGTTTTGGATCCGATGCTTTATTTTTAGTTATTATTATTTTTATTTTATTTCTTTGACTTTTATATTTCATAAAACGTTGCCACAACTATCTAACTTAGCTGTTTCTTATAGCGAGGTTTAGGAAAGACTTCAACTTTAGTAGAACCTAGACCTATCTGTGTGTATGTATAGAGTGCATGTATGGATCTACGTGAATCAAAAAGAAAAATAATACTAAGAGGACATGTGGTTTAAAGACGTAGAAAGTATGTCCGCTTGGATCTTGATTATAGATCCTACAAATAATATAACTCCATAATATCCAAAAGACTTTTTCAGGGATAATCCTGACAAATTTCTTTGAATATCGCGTCCCCAGAATCGATTTCCCGTGGTTATTACAATATTGTTGGGTCATTGGGTAGGAAAGACGTCGAACGCGTAATTTAAATAATATTCACTCCCTGTCAAATTTAGAATTAAAATCCCATTATTTTAGACATTCATATGATATAAACAACACGAAGAAATTAGAGAAGACGATCAGAGCATTCAAAAAAGATATAACAAGTGTAATCAATTACTTATCCATCATCCACGTGAAAATCAGGATTTTATACTAGACTAGCGGTCCGTCCCGGCTTCGCACGGGTTTTACTTCGTCGTCTTCAAAGTTTTTATACAAACTTCAACCCCCGCTGTACCTGTACACCTAATACACCAACACGAATGTACCCTGAAAATATCAAGCCTTCACGACCAGTGGTTTAGGCTTTACGTATAGTTTATGTTAGTCAGTCAGTCAGTCACGACAAAGATAGTTATAAAAGGTATTGATAGCTTGCGGTACCTATCACCTCTCTTATATACACTGTGCATAAAATAACTTTCTGTAAAGTAAAACCCAGTATGGGACGGTAATCTGCTGTTGGTTCCTTTAAATAACCCATTACCGCTGTGCACTAACGATAAAGGTTTGTGATGAATCCAGCACTTGCACTTTAGATAATCGTTTGTAGTGTCTGCTGGGAGTGAGATAGTTCGAGGCTAGTGCATTAGCCTTTAGCTATCTTAAGTTTTGCTAAACGCATGTTCGTTTGCTTTTATAGCGCATATCAAACTTTTCGATGTATCGGCATTCGATCTTTTGATTCGAATTTTTACACAATAAAATTAAATGCAAATTTATAAATGTTAACCGAAATTTTGATCATGAATTGGCTTCCAGTGGTGTTCAAGATTTTAAATCATCAAATGTTCAATCACCGTTGCTGTCTATACCCGCTTCTTTCTTCGTCAACTTTGGGGTCAAGCTTTAAAACATCGTATTTTTGTGACACAATCAAGTTAACTTCCACTTTCTCGCCAATATGGCATCGAATTTCGAAGAAGATAGTTTTGAGCTTAGTATTTTAAAAATGAAAGATTTTTCTACCAAACAAATGCCCATCTCACATATTCCAAAAGTAAGCACTCAATCCAGAGCGTCTATTCTGAAAACCGATAAAGGAGCTTTCGTGCTACTGTTTGGGGTACACTGCATGGCATGTGAATCAGTAACAACTTGACTGTGAAATGGTTACTAAGTTGTCCCGCAGTGTAATTGAAAACCACATAACGAAACTTCGTTTACCGTTTTTCCGAGCAGACACCCAGATTTTTCAGTCGTTTTTTGCGAGGTGAGTGTGGTTAATAGCTACATACAGATGCTCTATTCGGATAATTGTTTTGCAATGGATGCACCAACGTGTTTTTTGACTAACAGTTCTGAAAAACCAGGGCTTTGTTGTATAGGCCCTCGTTTTTTGGAATTGTTTAAATAAAATAAATAAATGAACTGAACTATCGTTATTCAGTTCATTTATTTATTGCAAAAAATGTGTCCAAAATAGAAAAGTTAAATTAGACACCATGAATAATAATCCGATTTAAAGCATGCAATATTATTTATATTGCATTATATAAACTCGTTATTTTATCATTGTTGTATAAAGTAGGTTTGAATAATTGCTCTATGTGGCCAGTTTAATAGCTAACATGCCAAACGTTAGGAGCACGTTCGGGAGTGGGTCTGGATGCGATAACACGTGCGTCGTCCACGTCCGCCATACAAATGTGTTTGTGGTAGATATATTGTACTGTACACTTTGATGGATACGTCTTATACATGTACTTACATAAACGAGTTGAAAAATTTAACATTAGCAGGAAGATACGAAAATTACATACATCAGAAATAATTTGGGAAACAATGATTAATTAATATTTAAGATAATACCGAAACCAGCAAAATTTTCATTATAAAATCATAGATGTATGATGCATGAATGTATGATTGTGTATTTATTAAGCAAACTACAATTTAGTCCCTGGTATCTAAACAGAATAAAAATAATATCACTACAGTAAATAAATAATACTTAATCAAGACTTGACTTTATGACAATTTATACATTGTAACCTAATAAGAACCGTTTCATGGTAACAGAAGTCGAAACAACTTCAAACTCAGCCACTCGAAGCTGAAGAAGTGAGTGCAAATTATTAAATAGAAGCGCACCAGATGCTAACCAAGTGGTTGGAACTTGTTCGGGTCTCATGAATAATTAAAAGCGGGTCTGAGGGCGATAACTCAGCCGCTGTCACTGAATAACACTTTTGCGACTGACCCTACCATGGAAATATGAAATAAATAAGGTCGTTTTATGGCATGGCCAATGGAAATACTCATAGCTACCGGCCATTTCAAACATAGATCTACGGATGAGGTATTTGGATGTGGTAGACCTAGTTCCTATGGTCTACCATACTACTAAACTAACTTGTTCCTCAACTAAAATACAATTTATCACAATAAACATAGAATTTTATTAATTTATAGGCACTATTATGCATGGATTTGTTTACTGCTTAATTGAGAACTGAACTGAAGGGCAGTACTAGGTAGTACTACCCCCATGCTTGTATCTGACACCAAGCGACTTGCTGCGTTACGGTTTGAAGAGTGTGGGTGCTGGTGAAATTACAAGCACATGAGGTTTAACACCTGTATGCCTCAGGTTGATTGGCACCGAGTAGTGCATCGTAGGGTACGTTTGTAAAGAACGTGACTTGCGAGGCATGTGTTGTTATAGGTGATGATGAATATTTAAGATCAGGCGTGCCGTTGGTTTATTCCATCAGCAAGTTGAATAAAAAGAAAACAGCAGCATCCCAGTCATCAAATTTAGATAATGACGTTGATATTTTTTGATTTTTCATTACTCAAATGAATAGCCGTTTAATCGTCTTCTTTTCTTAAAACCACTCCTATGCATAACCTTATCATACATCAACTCAAATATTTATATCATACACTCAATCCCGTATGGTGTTTGACTTTCCCCTACTGACGCTGTATCAGTTTCATTAACACGCACAAAATTTATCTTTACCAAATACCTTCTTGAAAAGATTCTTCCATGTCATGTAATGGCTGTGAGTGTTGTGTCATGTTGTCTGTATAACTTCATGGCACGTGGTAAGGGCCTTTGAGAACGTTTTTATGGCTTAATTAGTTACATCTCGCCGAAGGTAGAGCGGTATGCGGAAATGTGCTTTTTATTGTTGCAGACGAAATTAACTTAACAAGAGGCTGAGTAAGGATTTACCTTGGGACCCTATTTATTAACAAAGAAAATTACAACTTATATAAGTATTTATAATAAGTACCTATACATAGAATAATACAAAGAAATGTGTTTTTTTATGATAGGTATGTACGAAATATATATGAAACAGTTGAGCTATCAACATACCATTGCAAACAATCTTGATCGACCACCCTCGAATATGTTTTGAAGAAATCGACCGCTTATGGGACTGGGTCTGTTCTCTACAAAAAAAGAACTGCTCAGTGATAAAATGTGAAATGTTTTTGCACAGATGCGGCCGCCGCTCTTTGGGCTCCTCCAGTGAGATGAGCTCGGCGGCGACCAACCGTAGTTACTCTTACGATGAGACTATACAGGTAAGTGCACCTCATACTTATCTTATTTTTTATTTAGCTAAAAATTTAAAACTATCTGATACAAGGAATCCGATAACCGCTGGGGAATAAAGGTTCGTGATTGGTGACAGCGAACACAAAGCGTAGGACGTTCTTTTAACCAATGGACTGAAGACATTGTTAGAACTGCGGTAAATAGGTGTATGGAAAGAACTCAGAATTGTTCTTCCTGAAAATGTTGGATGTGACCTATGTCCGTATATGGCAAGACGAAGCAAGACGCTCTTTTACCCGATGGACTGACGACATTCTTTGGATCGCGGGAAGTCGGTGGATGGAAAAGGCTCCAAAACGTTCGTCTTGGAAACGTTGAGGGTAGTCTATGGATTATGTATGTAGCAGTGGAGTTCTACAGGCTGTTGATGCATACAAGGATTTACATTATGATGTACAGTATATACCTACATGGAACGTTGAGCTATCTCCAGACCGTTATAGATGATCTAGAGATATAGTTAGTATAACCCATAGGTACTGATCTTAGCAGGCAGCTCTTTTTTACCTCATACAGTTTGGCCAAAAACCCGCCCAAAATAGGATATTAAGATACCCGACACGAATAAAGGTCATCCTAATCAAATAATATAGAAAAAGGTAATAAGTTCTTCACCTTATACTGCCGTACGGTTAAAGGGCACTAATCGGTAGTTAAGTGCCTTCGTCGTTGACCCGGACATAACGCATTGGAGCAATGTTGCCGCGTAAAAGCCTCGAACCTTGTACCACAATCATAAAGGTAAGAGCAACCGTGTTGACTAATGTGTCGTTATGGCCCTCCTGAAAAACTTCTTCAGTACCCTTGATATTACACCCAACACTCGAATACTAACTTTAAGTACATATAAATAAGGTATGAAATAAAATGTCGTTGATCCTGAAATCGCATTTACGGGCGACATGAAGGGCCTGCAGTATTAGCACTTCATCCTCCACAATTCAAAACATACTTTATAACTACAAGCTTGAGTATGTATTACATTGACAAAGTCTAATTCGATTGGTGGTATGTAGAGTCTGTGCCGAAACTACATGGCTTGGCGAAAGTGTTGAAATTGCTATATAACTGTGTTGTAAATTTATTTTATAAAGCATTGTGAGGTATACTCTACTCTTCACAAGTATGTTCTGGACCAGACTGATAATTTGGTTGTTTTAGCTTTCTGGTTCAAAGATACTTTTTTTTGTATCGCGTTTTGGATTTGGATATAGGTATGGATGTTATTTCTTTTAGTAGTAGTAGAGTTCTTAGTGATGGGCTAGCACGGGGAAGTACTACCATCATGCCTATTTCTGCAGCCAAGCAGCTTGCTGTGTTCTTGTTAGATACCTGTCTAACAATGGGTGCCGGTAAAATTACCAGGGCTGACATTGTTGATGGACGCATTGTAGTGCATCGTAGTAGCGCATGTTACTTACAAACGTGATCTGCAAGGCCTGCATTGCCTTTATTGCCATAGGTGATGGCAACCGCCTAATATTAGGTGAGTCATCTGCTTGTTCCATCAGCAAGCAATTATTCAAATTCTGAGATGCAATTTTTTCAAAATAAAATTATAAACGTTAAAGTGAAGCTGAATGAAGTTAACGGGTATATTTATTCCTTTAATAAAATGTTTCTCAATAATAAAATAGGTTGAACAAATTTTCAACCGACTTCAAAAAAAGGAGTTTGTTTCAATAAAACACCACCTAAATATTATGAAAATAAAAACAAACAAAGTTTTTTATTTGAAAGGATATATTGGTCTCATATAATTTTCTTTGAAATCATTTAAGTATTTTAAGTTTTCAAAATAATTCGAAAAAATCCATCTAAAATAAAGTCGTCTACTAAGAGTTGGTTCACAAGTTTTGTAAGCTTTATTATTTAATCTCAAAACTTTAGCAATACGAATTATTTATGACATTAATAGTAATAAGATAATCTAAAAAAAAGTTTATAACTGTCGTTTACCATCTTAAGTGTTCTGATTTAATTCGGCCCCTTATCTGGTGGAAGCTTTATTTCTCCGCTACCCGGGGCGGTGGACATTTATCAGGAGCGACCCACATTGCCTCGACATCTGCCTGAAATTGAAGCCTACACTGCGAATATGCACAACACTTTGACAAGGCATATTTTTTGTGTCTTACCCATGGAACGAACAGATGACTCGCCCGATGTTAAGTGGTTACCGTCACATATTACATTGCCTCGCAAGTCACATTCGTAAGGAGCGTACTCTACTATGCACTACTCTGCGTCCATCAACCTGAGGCTTGAGGCTGTAATTTCACCGGCACCCACACCCTTCAAACCAAAATACAGCAACGCAGCTAGGCGGCAGAAATGGTACTACTTCCCCGGACGAGCTCTACACTAAGAGTTCTACTAGGTACTATATAGAATGAACAAGTATATGGCGCACCTGATAAAAGAAAGAAAGAAAAGTTGATAAAATCCTAAAATCATAATCATAGTTGAAAAATCTAACCAAACAAAATATTTTAAAGATTCTTTCACCTGCAGAAAGCTACATTATTAGCTAGCAACATGGGCTAGGAGTAACTGCGGTGGTCCCTGCTCAGGACCCCTTCATTACCTCTCGTGGATGTGACTAAGGGAACGCACCAAGAGATGAGAAAGCAGCTTTCAACACCTGTACTTTTCGTCTTTATTTTTTGTTTGGTTGGTATAAAGGTCAATTGAATTAAGTAAAAACAAATTAAACTTTTGAAAGAAAAACAGTTTTTTAGTCACTTATATTTGCTCTTGTGTGTGCGTTGTTTTCGCTGTGCAGGCCTTTCCCTATATTAGACTCGCAACAGTACTGTGAGAAAGTAGAGCCACCGTCTTGCGCTTATCGTTTTTCGATTTTGCTTTTGTTTCGCTTATATAATACGCATCGTTGTTGTGTATCAATGATACCCATATAATTAGGATTAAAGAAAGATGATATCCACGAAAGAAAAAACTCGGGCAAATTTAAAAAGTTACATTCGCTCGCTTGGTGTAGGTCACTTTGCTAAAATATAGGTATCTAAGCGCCTTGCTTTGGTTAAAATGTAATAAGTACACTATTTTATCATGGCTTTTTCATGGGTTCCTTTTTGATTATATTTCTTAGTTTAAATAGTATATGACATATATGTCTCAGGTTAAGAGTTTTATTCATTAAATTCTAATCGGTTCAGTAGCTAACTACTGAACCGATTAGAATTTAATGAATAAAACTAATGCGTGTTGAACAACAAATAAATTTTGGTGCTTATAATATTAGTAGTCTATAAATAAATAATAAATAATGTATGTAAGTGTTCCGCTGAAGTATGACATAAGGTTCTTAGCACGACTGACTGTCGCTGACAACCAACTATAGCCGGACCGAACCTTTTATTTCTATTTTGGGGATAGGCAAGGCAATCTAGGTCATTGGACCCATTCCTATTTCCAGCTCTCACTTTAATAGAGGTGGGACTGTTCAGCCAAATGCGCGGTGTTGGTCGCTATTTCGGATTTCCTGTATTCGATTGCCTTATCGCGGCGATATATTGTGATTTCGCTATCTATATTGCCGGAAATTGGCTTACTGAATTTGATTAACGTAGTGTTTCCGAAAGGGTTGGGCGAGGACCACTTTCGTCCGTAATGTGAACCACAGCACATTAAGGAGGCGCAGGGCAGAAAATCGAATTTTCCGCTCTTATGGCCCCGCATACCTTCGTACCTTTGTACCTTTGTCGAGTTTTTCAGAGCGTGTCGTATACACAAACTTTAGCAATTTTCCCCGTGCCCGCTAGTTTGGGTCTTTTGTGGCTCTTTGTGTTTTTATAACGTTTACACTGAATTTACTCTGAAACTCTCAAGTAGGTGTGCCCCTGTGATATGCCCGAGCTCGGTGAATTCCGGGTTTTTATGAAAAAGGGTCGTTGGGTATTTTTATGAAGGCTATTTTACAAGGTCGATAGAAATGTGCCGACGATGTTGGTAATCCCGGTACTTTCATAAATGTTAACAGGGTTTAGATATGATTTGGACAAGTGTAGCCAAATAAGACTTGTATGGTAATAGAGTATGTCACAGTTATAACAGGATCCATTTCTGACACAATCTCAAAGCCTTTTTTATAGCATCACGAGGAAAAAAAAGATATACGTATATCCCGTTTATAAGGATTCAAATTAACATAGCAAACCAGTAACCCACTTTCCTATAATCAGAGTTAACGGCAAGGTACCAGTTTCAAGAGTCGTTAAATTAGCGTGCTCCTACAAATTCAGCAGGGGTCGATTTTAATTTCGTATTCAAATTTTCCGAAAGATAAAGTGACACAGGTTTGCGGACTGATAGCATCTGACAGCATTTACTATTTGGTATTGTATTTATAGTAGAGTTCTATAATAAAAAAAATATAATTTAATTAGTATCTTTATGGTTGACTAAGTATGTTGGATTATATAAACGCAATAGAATCTATCAGGACTAATCAAAAATTAACTCCCACTCCCACTCGCGGAAATAATTTTTGGGATGATATAAAATCTTTGTAATTTCCTTATGTGCAGGTAAGCACTATAAAAACTAACTAGTTTGTTAGTTGCTTGAGCAGTTAGTTATATAGATTCTGAACATCGTTATAATAATGCCTAATATTCGCATTGCAGTTAAGAGATTTCGCAACGCAGAAATAAGCCGCTATCTGGATTCAAATTTTCCAAAAGATTAAGTTGCGGACAGAAGGTTTACGATCCCGAGAGCCGAAGCCTTACAAGATGACTCTCCTTCATTCCTGAGCACTAAATGTGACTGTAAGCCTGTGGTTTAGTGGAAATTAAATTTTCATTAAGGAATGAGCTACCCTAGTTTTATGGGTTTCATTTAGATGCGTAAGTAATCATATAAATAAGTTGTTGGCCATAATTACTATCGTATCTAGCAATTGTACTTTTTAGCCTACGTGCATAGTTACATTTAGGATGTATGGTTAGTGCCTTCGATCAATGATACCCCTAGATATAGGGTTGGCGCAAAAAATCCATCTCTCAAGCTCTTATTTTGTTTTGACAATTAGCGACATTATTTACATGGTTGTAATTAGGTTGAACATAAAACTGTTTATAATTTTTTCTCATTTTGTTAGTAAACAAATGTAGCTGCTTACGCGGACATCTTTTAGCTATTATTTTGAATGTAACCCGTGTTCTAAGAGTGTCATTGATAGAAGTGTCTCTCTATTAGATATAGTTTGGTTTAGTTTGATACCACGCCCTCTAGCATACCTTTTTGAAATCAACTGTTTAAAGAACGGCAATAAAAAGGTTCGAACCATCACAATACTTTATTGCTGCTACTCGATACTAGATGGCATAAACTATGAAGCTTCTGTTATAGTTTTAACACAATTCTTGTACTGCTACTTCTTCAGGCAGGACTCACAGCTCAGTTAGTAGTTCGTATCTCTGCCTTCTGCGCTGTGGTTGTGGGTTCAATCCCCATCGAGGGCAATCATTTGTGTGGTGAACATAGATGTTTGTTCTCTGTCTGGGTTTTATATTGTATTCTAATTATGTACTTACAAAAAAACGTACATAAGCATTATGTCAGTCATCTGATTCTCATAGTACAAGTTTTGCTTAGTTCGGGGCTAGATGATGCTGCGTAAAAAATGCCCTCATATTTATTGATTATTATTAGTTTCGTTTTTAAAATAAATAGTAAAACTAATGAATGTATAAAAAATAAGGTACCTAATGTAATATTACTAGGCATTACCTTACAAATGAAGATAAAGAAACCTTGAGGTATAATTTGGGAAGCCCAAGCCAACAGATTTTATCAATAAGATTATATACTATATCCATCTGTTTACCCAAAATGTGTTCATTTGAGCGTTTACATCAGATATCAGCAGTTCGGAAGCTAACCGGGCCATTATTTGTTGTTCAGTGACCATTTGTCGTAATTAACAGGCGATGGTTAATCCTGCCTCTGGCAGCCCCCTCCATAAACCAGAGCTGGATTCAGGGAGTAAAGAAAAAGTTGAAAAGATTTCGGTTGATGTTGGTGTTGTTTTGGAGTAAAAACAGTGATTCTATTATAAAAAATCGACATTTTAAAAATCACCATCTCACCTTTAAGTAGGTAAGTTAAGTTTGTAGTTTGTGAACCGTATAAAAGATGTAAAATATTTACATTTTTTAAATATAATTGGTAGCCTAGTACGAAATAAAATAAACGCTACATCGGCAAGAATAATTCTTCGAAAGATTTTGGGACCAACACACAAAGAAGATAGAATCTGGAAAGTTTGAAAAAGGTGAACCTAAGATCATCGTGCAAATATCTGTTTCGCCGCCGCCGCGGCCTTGAAGCATCTCAGTCGTCGTGTAACAGATCTCACTAAATACTATTTAAACGCCGAGCCCTATCCTGAGTACAGTCCACTGACCGATGGTGTCTGAATGCCTCTGAATCCAGTGCGTCGCGTCGCCCTAAATCACCACATGGCATGGCATGCTGCAGCGTGACAGCGACCTTTTTGCTACATTTTGTTTGAAACTGAAGGTCAAGTGGTTCGTTGATATGGTTAAACTGATTTATTATTCAGTTTTTGAATGAAGTCGTTGTTCTCTGGGTTATTTTATGAAAATGCCACTTAGGTGACCTTGTTGACATTACACATAAAGAGTGGAATTAAATTTAAGGGGTCTGGGTAGTGGAGCTCCATGTGGTAGTGAACTATCTCGTAATTCCAACGACTATTGAAACTAAAAAGTTGAAAGACAAACCAGCAAATAACTGTCGCAGAAGGAGTTCTTACCTAAAACTCGTCCGGAGAAGTACTACCACTATGCTTATTTCTGCCACCAAGCAATTTACTGTGTTCTGTGAAGTACTTAGCATTACAGGTACCGAGGCTTAACACCTGTATGCCTCAGGTTGATGGACGCAGAATAGTGCATCGTAGGGCACGTTTCGAACGTGATCTGCGAAGCAATACTTTGTTATACGTGATAGTGACCACTTAACATCAGGTGGGTCATCTGTTTGTTCCATCAGCAACTCGTATAAAAAAAGCTTCATAAAATTGCATTAAATGGGTTTTAAATTTAAAATACAAGTATCATCAATTTTGTTTAGGAAACGACGTACATAATAAGCCTTATACGCTTACTTGTAATGAACATAGTAACACGCTACAATAGAATAACGTTTTATGAACCAGGCACTTACATTTTAAGCTATTCTTCTCCAAGATGCGAGATTCCAATCGATGACGTCATCTCCCTCCCGGTTCTCAATGAGCTCCCGTACCAAGTCGGAAAATGCATATATTATCTATGTAATGGTGTTCCTTTTACTCGTTTAGGTACGATACTTTTTAAATCATTGAAATCGTTCCATTGGTTGCGAAGATATTACACATTTTGTACCAGTCAACCGCGGGGCGGCCGAATAGCTCATGTGACGTCACGAAATCTTTTCCGCCCGCGGGCGCGCTCTCCGCAATTCATTTATTAGAGTTCACTCGATCTGCGCGGGTCGTGTTGTGGTTTTTACGTGAATATGCCGAACTATAAGTACTGTATAGTACCGAAGTGTACTAATACTTCAGTTAGTACACCTAAAAAACTATTTTTCAATGTGCCAAAGGTCCCGAAAGTGCGCAAAAAATGGTGCACTATCATGAAGAGGGATGACAAAATTCCGCTTTCGTGCCAAACTTCAAGATTTTGTTGCGAGGATCATTTTGATGTAAGTAGGTAGGTACCTCCATAATATACCAACTATGATAATAGTGGAGGTACCTCCATAATATACCAACTATGATAATAGTTGGTATATTATGGAGGTACCTACTTCCATCAAAATGATCCTCAATCATTACTCGTGTGGTAAACAGGTGCGTAGGTAGCTTAGTAAAGCTTGTTTACGAATGTTAAAGAAAAATACAGGGTCGTACCTGCTAGGTATATTTCAATGAGTAAGTAAATGATAAAAAATGTAAGTAGTGAAGTTTCTAATAACCCTTCCTCGGTAGTCGGGTTAAAACCAGGGTCGTACTCAGGTCTAACTACAATAAAATGTGCCGTTCCCGGTAATATTCCCCAATGCGGGAATATCCCACAAGTTTCCCGGGATATCGGGGATCATTTTGGGATTATAGTTATAGATTCTATCTCATCATCATCATCATCAGCCTGTAGAAGTCCACTGCTGGACATAGGCCTCCCCCACACGTTTCCAGGAAGAACGATTCTGAGCCCTTTCCATCCATCGACTTCCCGCGGTTCTAACAATGTCGTCAGTCCATCGGGTAGGAGGACGTCCTACGCTTCGTCTTCCGGTTCGTGGTCGCCATTCGAGAACCTTTATTCCCCAACGGTTGTCGGTTCTACGAGCTTTATGGCCTGCCCACTGCCACTTTAACTTGCTGATTCTGAGAGCTGTCGGTGACCTTGGTTCTTCTACGGATTTCCTCATTTCTGATTCTACCTCGCAGTGCAACTCCCAGCATCGCTCTCTCCATAGCTCGTTGTGCGACTTTAAGCTTGTGTATGAGACCAATAGTTAGCGACCACGTCTCAGTGCCATAAGTCATCACTGGTAACACACACTGATTATAGACTTTCGTCTTGAGGCTTTACGGTAACTGTGATGAGAAGATGTGCCGTAATTTCCCGAACGCTGCCCATCCGAGTTGGATTCGTCGGCTGACCTCCAACATATACCGGTACGGGTGCGACATGAGCATTTGACATAAGTTTCGTCTTACTCATGTTCATTTTAAGACCCACCTGTTGGGAGACAATATTGAGGTCTCTAAGCCTTGTTTCTAGGTCTTCCAGCGATTCCGCCATTATGACTATATCGTCGGCAAATCGAAGGTGACTTAAGTGTTCGCCATTGATATTGATGCCATACCTATTCCAGGACACGAGCTTGAAAATATCCTCCAGTGCAGACGTGAACAGTTTCGGAGAAATTACATCTCCCTGTCTCACTCCTTTTTGCAACTGGATAGGATTTGTACTCTGGTCCTGGAGTCGGATAGTCATGGTGGCATTACTATATAGGCCTTTCAATACTTCGATGTACCGATAGTCAATTTGACACCGCTGGAGTGACCGTAACACTGCCCAGGTTTCGACTGAATCGAAGGCTTTTTCATAGTCCACAAACGCTAAACAAAGTGGCTGGTTATACTCTTCGGTCTTCTGTATAACCTGCCGGAGCGTATGAATGTGGTCTATGGTACTGAAGCCTTTTCGGGACCCGGCTTGTTCGGGAGGCTGGAAGTCGTCTAGCCTACGAGCGAGACGATTAGTAACTACTCTCCTTCAAAAGGGTGTTATCACCTTTCTTAAAGAACAGTACCACCACACTCCTGCTCCATGCCTCTGGCGTCGTACCCTCGAGGATGAGGATATCTATCTATACATGTAATAAAACTGTAGCCAAAGTGAATGAAAAAAAAGTACGTAAATCTAAGCGCGAACGAAGTTGCGAGCAAAAGTGATATATAATAAAAAAGAAAAAATATATACCTGAATTTATTATATTTTTAGGTGGAAGCTGATAATAATAATAATAATGCTGAACAATCCACACAGCATCATCTAGCCCCAAGCTAAGCAGAGCTTGTGTTATGGGTACTAGATGACTGATATACTTAATACAATACATTACATGCATACATATTTTTTATTATACATAGAAAACACCCAGAACACCCGGAATAAATATTAGCAGATCGTACAAACATTTATCCCAAGGCGGGAATCGAACCCGCAACCTCCGCGTCGCAGGCGGACATTCGCCAGCCGCGCCACATCGGTCGTCATATGGAGAACTACGTCAAGTATAGGCTTGTGGGAGGAATGCTTAGATTGAAGAAGGAAGTATTGCATTCCTGTATTGTATTCCTGACCTTGATTATTTATTGTATAATTTTTAAATAAATCTGGGTATAACCTACGACAAAATATAATTTAAATTCTTAGGGCTTATTTTAAACTTAACATACCTAACGCTTTCGTTTATTCATAGCTCTAAATTACGTGTCCAAAGAACTTAGGTAGGTACATTCCTGTCAAATTAAGTATTTAAGTCTAATTTTATTTATTTTATACCTACATAATATTTTTCTTTAAACCTTTAAGTTTCTACATACTTATCTACATACCAATGTTGAAAATAACAGCGTAGGTAGTTACAACAACAAACACAACTTCCCTGGCTGACTAACCTAAAACTTTTAGGTATTTTATAGGCTAGTCCAAGTATGTGTACCTACCTACATATTATCCTGTTATTCTGATTAGGTTGATAATGAGATTTGTTTACCTCTGAAGTTTCCAACCATGAATTTCAGCGCTTGTGTAATTTAAATGATTACTAAGATAATCAAATACCATGAAGGTACAACTTTAGGTAGATTATCGGATTGCGCTTGCTCAAAACCGATATCTACCTTATTTCTAATACTCATTTGTTATATTAAAATAACAACCTTCTAATAAAAACCTAATCAAATCACTTGGTGACGTTACGCTCCGTGTCGGACGAGTATCGCGAACAGAAACGCGGGGCGCGCAGTGGTTTGGCGGCTAGCGCTGGGCCATTGTGACGTCATCGCTTCCGTTCGCGCGGTCAGTGAATCTCGTTCGGTATTTTGCTCATAACTTAGTCAGTTTTGGCCGTAGAAAAAAAAATTTTGCATTTTTTGTTTTAGTTTCTCAAGGCCTATAAAACTGCATTCATAGAAAAAACTGTGACGGGTCCCCATTCTTTCATCAAATCCAACATTGCTCGGTGCGATTATTCACACGATAAGCTACTGGTTCTCAAATAAACGCCGTGAATATTGTCAAAATAATATGATGAAAAAAAATGATCTCGAGACTCAATAGACGTCAAAATAAATGAATATAATAACTTCATTGGTGTTTTGATGTTTTATTCTTGACTTGCATTTTATAGGTTTAATATTGCAGAACAAAATTAGTTTTCAATAAATAAAACATAAAATGTTACATAATATATTAACGAAGTCAGATTAAATCAGCCAACAAGATGATATAAATTGTATATCAATACATGAAAATCACCCACTTTTTCAATGTTTTTACTACTTAAATGCATTTTGGTTCGGATCAGTGACCAAAGCAGAGTAAATCGAGCGCTGAGTGATATGCACGTCCACTATACTCAGTACTCACGCACGGCCAAGCAAACTTGTAAACCCAGTCAGGCTATGCGATTAATACGGACAAACCAAACGAATTTGCAACCCTTATCTCTCAAATTAAAAAATATCTTATCAATATCGGCGCAACCGTGCTTTCTGATCCTAAAATCATGGTCCGTGTCCCATCGTGCACCAATTTTTCCATTTGAAAAATGTATGTGCGCAATGCCAGTACGGCCAGTAAAAGGAAAACATATTTTCCTTCACTGTTCAATTATAAGCTTAAGCTGAGATTAGTCCAACATCTTAGCATTGATTTCAAATTACATTTGAAATGTCACAGCCAATACATGATGATAAACTACTGCGTGCTACATAGTATGTATGGAAATCAGATACGTATTTCGTACGTCGCGTCGCTAATTGACTGATTAACTCCAAAAACGTTTCGTTTGAACGTCATAGTTGATTGATAATAGAGCGGTTGAATCCATGGAATAAAGACTAAAGACTAGTTGAACCCCAGTTAATATAGTTCTAGACTAGACTCGACTTTCAATAAGTTTGACTTTTTGGTGAAAAACCAACCTATTAAAAGTTTGAGAAACTATTGAGGGGCAAAGTTTTGGAATTCGTTGAATGGAAAAGGAAATAAATGATCCCCTTCTTACAACACTAATCCCGAATGTATATGGCAATGTGGCGAAATTTATCTACAGGATGTCCTAAAAAACACAATCTGATACAATTACCTAAGAATTCAAATAACAATAATTCCATTTATTCCATGCACGTATTTTTTGGTCTATACATCCATAGTCAATATTTCATCATCAACTTGAAGAAGTTCACAACTGAACATAAACCTCCCCTATACATTTCCAGGAACAACGGTTATGAGCCTTCTCCATCCACCGACATCCGGTTTAGCATTTTTTTAATAAGTATTGTAAAAGGGTTAATTAGAGGCACGTTTAATACCCCCAAAAAGTTTTGAAAAGCCAAGATATCTGATAGGATGTCCACCGTGGCTGTAGACGTACCATGGTGATGCACGAAATCTCAATCTCAATGCACTGAGCCCCAAGTTTCCTAAAAGTGGTTCTGTGACATTAGCCAACGAAATAAAGGATTATCCTACAAGAACAAGATAGGTTATTAGTCTCAAAACTAGCTAGTTAATCTCTTCTTAAATGTGACATGTAGAACACCCTGTAGATACGATGCACCGGTGGTGCACCGAGGGGCGTATTGTGCACAAGATCGCGCCGCCTTGATCAAACCAAGCAATTTATGATCGCCACACGTCCCATGGGGAATTCTACTGTGATATTGTTATTATTTTTGTTGGTATCGTTTAAGCTCTCAGTATAGGAATTCTGGCTTCTTAAATGTTAAAATATACCAATAAATTTAAATAATAATATTTAAATATCTTGAAATGTGTGGATTTCGGTGAAGTTACAGGCACACGAGGCTTAACACCTATTGCCTTAGGTTGATGCATCGTAGGGCACGTTCCAAGCAAATGTAACAATGTTTCGTGATGGTAATGGTGGCCACTAAATATTAGGTGGGCCATCTACTCATTACATTAGCAAGTCGTATAAAAACAAATAAATATCACTTATACTCTTTCACCAAGTACACTCGTAGTTTCATTAGTTATTTATTTGTATCAACATTTATATTACTTGTATCGCTTATGAATCAACAAACAACCGCGTTGGCGGCATCCCCTCAACTGCGGAGATTCGTAAAACCGTCACTTTCAAAATCTATAGGAAGCAATTTGGTAAAGGTCTATCATAGTACTTGAAAACATGGAAAATATAAAGCCAAATCCTGAATGGGAATAACCCAATAGTGCATTGTGTCTTAAGTCGAAGGGCAGAGCACCCCTGTCAAAACAGCCTACATTAGAACTCACACTTATGGGACTTGCCAATATCCTGCACATTTATAGCGTAAATATTTCCGTTTACTGTTTGTAGACTACCTACTTTTGATCCGCATTTTTCACGCGATGTGTAGAAAAATAAACTAATAAAAAACTAATGGTCTTATGCCGGGTTCCAATATCCTACGTGCGTCTGTTACGTCTGTCTACGTACTACGGGTCACGGTGTAAACTATGTTATACACAGTAACCTATGAGATGAAGGCTTATCCGATAAGCGCGATTACTAACGAATGCTTGTAAGATATTGAAACCGGCCATTATTTATTCCTGACACATTTTAGCCGCGAGGAACTGGTGCCTAGATTTACCTTTTCATACTTTAAAGAACGCCTTGGTCCATAGAGCGATTCAAAGTGATTTTGTGAATTTTATGAACAAGGGCTAAAAAGTAAAAAAGTGGCCCCTGACAATAAATGTACAACAGATTCTGACGACCAAAAATTTTGACGACCGATGTGGCGCGGCGGGCGAATGTCCGCCTGCAACGCAGAGGTTGCGGGTTCGATTCCCGCCTTGGGATAAATGTTTGTACGATCTGCAAATATTTATTCCGGGTGTTCTGGGTATTTTCTATGTATAATAAAAAATATCTATGTATGTAATATAATATTGTATTAAGTATATCAGTCATCTAGTACACATAACACAAGCTCTGCTTAGCTTGGGGCTAGATGATGCTGTGTGGATCGTCCAGCATTATTTATTTATTTATTTATTATTCAAAGGCCTGTTTACTTATAACAGAATAAACAATAAAAACGTTTGTTGTACATGTCTTTGTGTATGCTAATACTGCTCAGACAAGTCTACAGTAGAGCTTACACATTGTTCATGTTCATTGATATTGCATATACTGCGAATGCAATTTCCAAACATCTATTTCACTTTATATTTTCCAAAGAACTTGATAGAGAATTATGTCCATAGTTTTCTACGTTTCAATTTGGCTTACACACTACAAAAAGATATAAAATAAAATATTTCTGGACATTCACAACACATGACACGACACGACATGACAACCGTCGTAGCTCCGTTTGTAATATCCCTGCATTCTGTGCTGTAGGTGTGGTGATGAACATAGATTATGTCTGTTCTCTTTCTGGGTGTTATATTATATTATATTATAAGTATGTATTCACAAAAAAACCGTGTATAAGTATTCTATCAGTCATTTAATTCCCGTAGTACATACTATGCTTAATTTAGAACTAGAAAGCGTTGCATAAATGTGTGCATATATTTATTTTATCCACACAATAAACTAAGCAAAGCGTGTATGGGAATCAGATAACGGTTTGACCACTTATCTACTTATTTTGTGTATGTCTACTTAAAATACAATTTAATACACAGACAAAAGAAACATTTATGTTCATATGTGCCTTGGGATAAATGTTTGTACGATCTGCAAATATTTATTCCGGGTGTTCTGGGTATTTTCTATGTATAATAAAAAATATCTATGTATGTAATGTATTGTATTAAGTATATCAGTCATCTAGTACCCATAACTCAAGCTCTGCTTAGCTTGGGGCTAGATGATGCTGTGTGGATTGTCCAGCATTATTATTATTATTATAATATAATCCGCTAGCCAACGAACTACTACAAAATAATTTTGGAATACATATAACAAATTTTAAGCTTTTTTAGAACTTAATCTACAAGAAAATAATCGATTTCCGTATGTGATTAGTAAAATAGTGAAGGCACATGAATAAAATCTTTAACTATGAACATTAGTACATTAAGACTAACCTCACGATTGTCACCCAAACTTGCTTATCACTAAACTTCCTTAATTACCGCCTCTACGCCTGAAGCCTACCCCTGAAATATTTCAGTACAATTACACGACACCACAGAATGTAATTCAGTTACTACAGCCCTCTTTCGAGAGAACAAACCCATTAAAATGTGCATTCAAAGCGCAAGTCATGGGGCGTTGTACAGTTATTTAGAAAAGTCAGTAATTATTTTTTAACTGCACTAAATTTTAAACTCTACTGAATTAATGATATCCACTTGAATTTTGGATAGAAACCATATTTTTGATGACCATGATTTTTGAGTTTGATTGTTTCCCGATATTTCGGCACAGTTACATGCGCCATGAATCTACTAAATGACCATTTTAGTTTTGTTCTTAATATTTCTAGAGCTATAGTTTCAAGTATCTACGACCAGTGGTTTAGGCCGTGGGTTGTTAATGAGTCAATCAATATAAAGATTCTTGTAATTGGTATCAAAAAATATTTGTGTAAAGCTTTATGTACAGTCAGCTGCACTAGAATGTATACAAATTGTAATTTTTAAAATGGTTTCACAGCGATGCTAAAAATTTTTACACGATAATTATTTCAAAATTAGGTGAGGTCATCCACTAATTTCATGACTTTAGTTTTTGAGGTGCAAAAGTTCATTGTTTTGCTGTAATACCGCTGTGAAAGTTACAAATTGTATACATTCTAGTGCAGCTGACTGTACATAAATAATAATGTTCTTTGTACTTTCTGTCACTCGTACAATGAGTACATAATAGAAATAAACTAAGCTTTGGATATACTTTTGTTATCGACGGTACCTTGTTTAGGGGTCGGTGTTGCACTTCTAATTTATACAACTACCGATGCGTAAAAATGGATGAGCATGCAGCAACTACTTCAATTAAGGGAGAGTTTTTTTGCATTAGATGTTTGTGGAAAACATCCTCTGAATTTGTATTGCTTTGTGTGCATTAAGATTTGATAATAAGTAAAAGTAAGTAGACAGGAAAAGAAGACGTGGGAGACAATTTAAGAGATGGGAAGATGAAATAGCAGCAATCGCAGGACATACATGGTCTAGAACAGCAAAAAATAGAGAAAAGTGGAAGTTGTTGGAAGAGGCCTTTGCCAAACTAGGGCAAACAGATACAGTTACCAATGATTTATTTATTTATTTATTGTCTAAAAATAGTATAAGTTTTGTAAAACTAATGTTTAAGTACCTGAATAAAGGCTATATTATTATTATTATTAAAAGTAAGTAGGCCTTGCATCTATTGTAGATAATAGACAAATATAAGTTATCTGGCAAGAAGTGCTATACGACGCAGGTTATACTCTACGATCTAAGTAATGTGCTACGAGAGTCGTAGCTTCTGTAGCCTAGAATTAATGCTTTGTTTGAATGAGGAACAATATCAAGCCTTGATAATTTATTAAGACCTTACAAATGTCTATACATCCTCATTACTGGCTTATAAATCACTCGTAGGTAAACTACAAGTTTATTAACCAACGTTCTCTGTTTTTCAAATAGTTATAACAATTGGTGGGTGGTGGGTTCAATTCTCATTCAGGACAAAACATTTGTGTGATGGTATGTATTTGTTCACCTGGGTGTTATAAGACAAAATCAGAAGATCACTTAGAACCGTCTTATAGCTAGGTGAATATAGGCGCCGTGTAAAGTTGTACCTATGTAAAAAACAAGTCCATGATATATCGCTGCTGCATAAGTATTCCAGTAAAAACTTAGATTTAAGGTTGGATTAGTAAAAAAATGTATTGGTCATATTACAGGGTTGTAATATGACCACTAGTATTTCTTAAACTTTCGCTATCGAAACTAATATTGAACACTACCCGCGACCACCACGACTATTGCAACATAGCCGAAACGTCGGAAAAATAAATAAAAAAGGTAATACGCGATAAATACCCGTGTAATATAAGTGTTCAATATATAACCACTAATATTTTTTTTTTCTTACAATAAACTTATGTAGTTGGATAATGCAGTGTACTCTTAGACATCCTCAAAGAATTTTGTGCGGGTACTTAGTACTAAAAGACCCGAGGGTATGTCTACCGTGCCGCAAATTTTTATATATAGAACAAAAGCCAAGATAGAAACCTACTTGATATATAAAAACTCTAAAAAAACTTGTCGCATTACAGTCTATTCATCGTTCGTACTTTGATAGGATAAGCACCAACTTTGCGTTGGAGATTCAACAAAACACCAATATTCTCCCTTTATCTCTCGATCGTGCTCAGCTTATGTATTCTAGTTTCAAAAGTTCCATAGTATAGACTGTAGTGTATTCTGTGTACTTCTATGTAAGGTATTTACAAGGTAAGCAGGTATTCGGTGCCTGTTTACAGACAGGCTGGCTGGAGCCCAATTTTCGTATTTTTTTTGAGCTGAGACGAGATTGATACTAGAATATGATTGTCAAAATTGAGCCTGTCTGAAATGTCAGTTTCAAAGAAAACTATTTGGAGATTGACACGACCGAAACTTGAATTTGGCGATATTTCTTTACGAGAATTAGGCTTCTGGTATGCAGACAGGAGACTATTTGCCTTGTTGGTAGTATTTTGAAATGTTCAGCTTTTTATCAAGTTATGAAAATTACTAACTTACATCTTATATTTCATACTAGAAGAACGGCGCACGTGTTCGTTCGAAGTTATTTTCAAATTTCAATCCCCTTTGCTACCTATTAGAGGTTGAACATCAATAATTCCTGTTTTAGTACACCCTTTCGCACTAAAACAAATATACTCTGAAAACTTGATGTCTTCATGACTTTAGGCGTTTATCCGTCGTAGCAAGTACAGTCAGCTGTACTAGAATGTATACAATTAGTAACATTCAAAATGGTTTCTCAGCGAAGCGATGCTAAAAATATTTACTTACATTAATTTAATAAGGAAGGTCATCAACCAATTTTATGACTTTTTAGATTTTGAGCTGTAGGAGTTCATTGTTTTGCTGTAATACTATAGTCAAAGTTACAAATTGTATACATTCTAGTGCAGCTGACTGTACATGCACCTTTACTTTTAATGATGGACGCAGTGCAATTAAGAAAAAAGCACGTCACCAGTGGATGTGGTGTCACAATTCTAAAAAGCGATAGCATAAGGTGAGCCATCTGGTTCTGTCAGTTCCTTATTAAGAAAACTAGAACACACTCCGGGTTGACACGGATTTATGTAGTCGTGTATACCGGTAACATTTGTAAATGCGTCCCCAGGATTCGTGCAAGATCAAAAAGGCATCCCGCTTTAAGATGTCAGTTCGAGTTATAGGCAGACGTGACTTGACCCTAGTTGGTTCTGAAGAATAGTTTGTTTTATAGATTTCCCTGTATTCTTGGGTTGTCAGTTGGTACTACGAGTTACTACTTTCGAGTATGGTAGTGGTGGTTTAATATAACACGGAACCAATATGCAGTATTTTTTAATAGCTACATAAAACGTTTACATTTTGATATTACGGTGGTAGTTTGTTTTTTTATTTGAAAACATACTTTTACCTTTAGAATACTGGCCGTTGGCAAAATCAAAAATAAAAACCGATAGAATCAAAATCCCATGACTCAATAATCTATACCAATTATAAGAATCTTTGTTCTGACTGACTGGCTAATATAATAATACAAACAACGCACAGTCTAAAGTACAGATCGTAGACATATAACCTTTTCAGGGTATATTTGTCTTGGTGCGTACTGAGAACTACTACTAAAAAAGGAGTTTTTGATATTCAACTCCTAAATGAGCTGCAGCGGGTGTTGAAGTTTATGTGAAAATAGATTCACATGGATCGGGTCGCGGACTTTTTAGCTAGTTCAAACTAGCAAAAACAAATTATGATAAGGGATCTAATATAATAACATCGTATTTTTATAATTTTCGATACGCCTTGCGTTCCGGAAATACAATCCATAGAACCTGAGTTTTCAAACAAGTTTTGAACTCTATAGATTATCCCACCCATATTCAGCAGATGTTACACTGCGCAAGTACCTAGGTACCTATAAGTAGTTAAGACAGCGCGATAGCAAGCTGTCAGGCGCCGCAGGAAGTCTTACCACCCGGCGGGAATCTGGAACGAACACTTATCGCTTGTTCCTGAACACATAAATAACTTTCCGCGACACAGATAGCGGCATTTTTGTGTTCACTTTTGTTTACACAATGTTGGAGCTGTAATTAGATTGAATGGGCTTTACGCGTTTTATTGTAATTGAAAATGGCAAAGGCGTTATACTAAAGGTTTAGCTATTTGAATTTCTGTGGTGCTCTTGGCATGATTGCTTTTACACGTTTTTAGGGTTCCGTACCCAAAGGGTAAAACGGGATCGGGACGGGAGGGGGTAGGCATGGTGGAAGTACTTTTCCGGACGAGCCCTTCACAAAAAGCTCTACTTCTTCTAAAAAATCAAATAGTAAATTGTAATTAAATAAAATAAAATAGTACGAGTTAGTTAATTAAAAAGCCATTTTTTTTCTAAGCCTTGTTATTTTTTTCCTCGTCGAGGTTGGAGCCTCTGAAACATTTAACATTACCTCTGACCTTGAGTTAAAAATGTGCCTTATTGGTACTTGGATTAAACTTTTTAGACAATTTGGCTTCAGTAACAATACTTTAATCTGTAGCTGCTAGGGTAAAAACCAATTTTATCTGAAAAACTATTTGGTGAAAACTTAATTACCTAGAACAGAGTTAAAAGAAAACGCCAGGAACCTCGACTTTTGTTCTTTTAATTGGACAGTTTAATCAGCATCAAAGTCCCAAGACGGAAAAACGAAGTAAAACTGCAAGTGCGCATCTGTAGTGAGGCGGGGGGAGGCTGCAAGGAAAGTTGTTTTCCCGACCAGGGGCGGCAGTGCGCCGCGCGACACGAACCCACGCGCGCGCCCTCTATAACCAAAACTCGGAATAACGAGCACATGTGCGTAATCACGTTATCTACGCGAGTGTACGCGGCCGAAAAGTGAAAATTGGAAAAGTGGATTTGTGCATGCTTGTACGCATTGTGAATTTGTGACTAGTTTGCGAATGCTGTGTTTTAGTGTTTTTAATCTTTTACATATGTAATACTAACTTTTGTAGTTCTTTATACCTACCGAAGAGCTCAATTTGTGAAATTTTTATGTGAAAGTGTGGTGTACTGCAGTGTAATAAATTAAATGTTAGGATTTAGTGGAACATCGTCTGAAGGTTGAATTTATGTATGTCATATTTTTCTTTAGAGTTTTCCCGGCGCGCCTTTTACGGCTGAATGGGATAAAGGGATAACATGGAGCTTGCAGTTTGTGTTTTATGTTATTGGATACTTCTGTTACAGATATACTTACACACTTATCTATACGTAGATATGTATCTGTTTGGTATCGTAAAAAATATCGAAGTACAATAAATACATTCGTCGTTTTAACAAAAATATTGATCAAAACCATGATAGATTCAAGAGTAATAAAAGTTCAAAAGTATAAACATGTTATTTTAGTCTTTTAAAAGTAAAAAACTAAAGTAACTTCTAATTTAACAATAATCCTCATCATCATCATCATTCTAAAGGATATTGATGGATACCTTGCCCTGTCATTCTCCCTATAAACCGACTTTCTGTATCTTTACTATGTCATCGATGCATCGAGTGCGACGCTTTGTCTTCCAGTTGCCATTTAAGAACATTCAAGCGAAAAAACAGCAAGCTGCTTAACGGCAGAAATAGGCGGGGTGATAGTTCTTCCTCTGAGACAAACCTTTCACTACAAGCTTCACTACTACTACCTGCTTGGTATTATCGGGTTGCCGAGCAGTGTAATTCATTTATCGGTTCGATAAGTACACCACAAAATGTCGAATTGATCATGCTAGGCCCTTTGAATCGTGATATAACAGTGACTTATCGATACGATACGTACACCACAAATGTCAAATTTGACCATGCTAGACCCTTTAAATCGTGGTATAAAAGTGACAAGTCATATGGAATTAACACTATTATGATAGATGACTAGGTTCACCAAGCCCTGTGTGACTCACCGAGAAAGTGGCTTAGCTATTATTCATAGCCTAAGCCAGATAACTTATAATTTATCATTAATCAAAGGGTACTCTATTATTTTTTCGGGATATAAAGTAGACTATATAGGTTACAAACTGTATTGGTTTCTTGCTGCATTTAAATTGGCCTCGAAAATAGGGTTTGATTGAGCTACAAACATCCAAACTAAAAATTCGCATTTAAGTTTTAGTCAGATGTCTTTTTTATCACTTGCTAATGAACCAACTAAATAACACGTCTTCTATAAATGTATGAAGCATGTAACCGTCGAGAATATTATGAAAATCCAGCTTATTTCATATTCTCGCGAAAATTGTAGCAGAGATGAGTCAGAATTATTGGCTGGAGACGTGACCGGCTCCCGTGAGTAGAATAGCATACGCGACAATATTTGTACAGGACGTGCAGGATAACGAGAGAATAAATCAATGTTATTTTGATAACTGTTATTTATTTTATAAATATTACATAGGGTAAGGATGTCGTATGAGATGATTCAGGCGATCCCCAAAAGTCAGTCACTCGAAAATAATTTTAATTCACTTTTGTGCACTTTTGTTCGCTTTGCTCATTTCTCTCCATCATAAGATTGCCTGGAAGAAATCGTTTTAGGCGGTAAGGTTGCCCTTTGTACTATCTTAAATCTAGATTTAATAAACTATATTTGTGAACAATAAAGTGTTATTTATTTATCTATCATTATCGGGCTTAGCGTAGTCACCGACCACACTTGGCAGGAACATTGATGACCGCAGTATGGGTGTTAAGTTTTCCTACTTATCTTCAGAAGATGCTACTGTTCATAATTGCAAATTAAGTACGTAACATTGTTAAAATAAAGTTCAAAACAACATGCACTCTGTCGTGGCGCTTATGATACGTAAGAAAAAAAATTGTGCTGACATTTCGCGAATCAACGCGGTTGATTAGATCAACACAGTTTTCCTTAGAATATCTTTTCTCTTTGATATCACAGATTTTATTAACAATAAAACATTGATGTATAATAAGATAGTATGTTTTCCTCGTTAAGTTTTTAGCCTCTGAACTTGACCGTTTCACATTCCCTCCAGCCTTAAATACTTCGTATTAAGCTTTGGCTGGTTGTGATTGGTTTCAACCACTTTTATTACATTGTGAGCGGCTGTTAAAGTAATCTTTAAAATAATGAAAACTGTAGAAGAAATGAGTCAGAGTTATCGGCTTGAAACAAAACGACTTTCGTGAGGTGAATAATAATACACGTGACAATATTTTGAGAAAAGACGTGCAGGATAATGAGGAAACCATTGTTGGTTTTTGTATCATAACAGGTAGTTTGATGAATATTAAATATAATTTAATATTTTTGGTAAGACGGTTGATGAAAAAGAGCAGTGACCGAGTGGTGCTCACGCGAGGGACATAGATTACGAGGCAGACCACCAGCCAGATGGTCAGATGACATTGAAAAGGCAGTGAGATTTCGATGGGTTCGCTTGGCGCAGAACCGGAAAGAGTGGCGTGATAAAAAGGAGGCCTATATTCAGCAGTGGGTGAATGTGGGCTGATAAGATAGATAGATATATATTGGACGACGTTCACGCAACACTCTCTAGCCCCATACTCAGAAAACTTGTACTACGTGAATCAGATAGTTAATAGAATACTTATATATTCACAATGGGGATCAAATCCACAACCTACAGCGCAGAAGGCAGAGTGACTATTAACTGAGTTGCGGAGGCTGTCAATAGATTTAACTATACATTTTTTATTGCTAGAAGCTAACTGCCAGCTTATGAACGTTATTTAAAATGAAATCGTAAGGCACGTACCTAACGTGCGTATCCTACAAAGAAATGCTTTGTTAAGTAATGGTTGTCACTTAACATCAGGTGGGCCATATGCTTGTCCCACTAGCAGGAGCATAAAAAAAGCCAACTTTCTGTCACGTGCACGGTCTAATGAACCATCAACCTGATAGGCTCATCACGTGCACGTTCCATCTCTATAACTTTTTGTCAACTTTTTTACTGCTAATATCAGGTAACAGGATAAATCTCATTCAGCCAGCGATGGTAAACAAAAACAAAGAGTCAAGTTAGTATAAAACTTACAAACTTACGTAAGCTCAACTGTCAGTAAATTTTAGTGCATTCGCGGTGAGCTGCTGAATAAACGCAGTTCTGAAAGATTTTGAGATGTGGTTAGTTGCTAATCGCTCTCTTACCTTACTTATAAAAACCTGTCAAAAGATAAACAATGCTACAACTAATGTCACTTTGCGTTATTGGGTAATGACAAACAGTGACAGAACTAATTTTAAGCAACATACTAATTAACCAAACACGATCCATACAAACGTCAAAATCGTTTGAAAGTAGCGTAGATTTCCTACTATTTTTTGGACGGATTCTTGACAAAGTACCTACTAAAACTAAACTGGAATGTCACGCAAAATCACGAATCCTGCTATTATAAAATATTACTACCTACCTACTTTATAACCTCGGCTTGGCTCCATGTTGCTGTACCCTATTCAGGGTCCATGTGATACCTACTTACACATAAGAACAATGTTTGATGCAAATGTATTGAGTAAGTGGACAAAAAGCTGTAAGTAGGTACTCGTATTATAAGTACGAGCTAAATGAGTGACTAAAAATTTTAGTTTACTCCCGTTTAACCCCTGTAAAATCGCATAAGAAAACAGTTTGTTCTGTCATCTGTTCCGAGTCTGTGGCACAGCCCGGGGGCTGAAGGCCTACATTTGTTTTTGATTAAACAAATTGTCCGCGCAGTTTATTGCTCTCTGGGGAACGCGTGCACTTACTGCAGAGCTATGTACCATGCTTGGTTATTGACAGACATTGATAAACTTGCAGGAATCGAATGTTTACACT
This sequence comes from Electrophaes corylata, assembly GCA_947095575.1. Classification (NCBI taxonomy): domain Eukaryota; kingdom Metazoa; phylum Arthropoda; class Insecta; order Lepidoptera; family Geometridae; genus Electrophaes; species Electrophaes corylata. The sequence goes on from OX352703.1 coordinate 8,590,541, forward strand.
TTGTTGTTATGAATTCAAAAGTAATTGAGTGAGTGCAGAGCCCCAACTCAAAATATGCTCTCTTGCGCGCTGTGCCCATCCACCTGTACCCGACTGGACCTAAAAAAAGCAGCGGATAAGGCCATACAAGTGGCTACCCATTGGAGGAAATTAATATCAGCCATTGACACGAAGAATGAATGAATGAAAAGTAATTTGCTTTGCAGCAGTGTTTCGTCGCGGTTTCGTTTGCCTTGCAGGTCGAAAAGAGATTATATGAGAACCTATTTCATATAAAAAAACAATTTGTGTAATTTATAAATATAAATATGACAAAGTACCAGTAGTGGGCCCTTGTTCTACATAAAGAACATGGCGTCATTGGACAAAAGTTATATTGCTTTATTTTTTCCCTAAAACAATGGACTAAAATGTTGGGTAATTACACAATATTGCTTGCCTCAGGTTGATAGACGCTTGGTTGTGCATATGTGCATCGTGGCACTTTATCTCCTTGGTGTAAATTGAACCCATTACCTACAGAAGGCAGATTTACTACCGACTGAGCTGTGACAATAAGTTAAAGTATTATTCTGAGGATTTTGCGTTCACTCCGGGTGTTAATTGAAGCATAACAATAAAAATATGAAGGTACCGAGTTCAAAATAAGCTTGCAAAGACAATTTCCCGCTTGTCATCACTTCAAACCGAGGTGTAACATCCCGCGATCATAGCACCTACCGGGGTGTTTCATATTCCACAACTATGGGAGGGCGATATTCTAACCTGACATCGTTTATCAACAACGAATATTGAACATGTTAAAGGGGGATAAAATATTTTGCGAAAATATTTATGCCTTCGACGCGAAGAGAGCTATATTATAAAGTATTTATATAATGTAGAACATTTTATCGCTATTGCAGATGTGTGACTTTTTGGTAACATTTTGGTATAAAGATAGCTTTATGTAACCTGCTACAGTCAGTACTGATAAATCTCAGAAAAAAAACTTCAGTGATAAATAAATGCAAAAGCTCTTGTGGCTCAACCACGCTTTGACTACTGGACCGATTTGGATGAAACTCTGTAGGTATTCTCGTTCGTTATCTGGATTACCATACAAGGTTTACTTTTTATCCCAAAAAATGTACAGGAACTGGGTGAAAAAGATCTCTGAAGATCTTTGATGGAAAAATTGCCATAAATTTTAAACATAGAAAAGCGCTTTGCTATGCTTAAAACTTAAAGCACATCGATTTTATCTCCACCACGTGGACTAGCTACCTATATTATAAAACTAACGTCTAAGAAATTTTTCAGAGATGTGTTAGTCCTTCGAAATTGCTTTTGCCCCTGACAAACCTATAGGTAGTTAGTTATACTAACCTAACAGTTTGGCAGAGAAAATCCAGTGAAAATTCAGTGGCTATTGCATTCTGCCAATAGCTTTGAAACCTTTGTAACGCAATATGTATGTTTAGTTTTAAGTTTAAACTTTTACTCTCTAATAAAATACCGGGGAACACCGGTAGTCTAGTGGGAGTGGCCTGCTTTCGTATCCTAAGGTCATAGGTTCGAATCCGGTCGTGCACCAATGGATTTTTTTGTTTGAAATAAATATATGCCAATGTCAGTGCTCTCAAATGTTATAAAAAAAATCATCGTTAGGAAACAAGTTAGTATTCTAGCATGAGCGATGAGCTTGCAACCTGTGACGTATGGAACAATCTGGACTTACCTCTGACTACCTCGAATCGAAGAGCCTCGAGTAGGTCCTTGGATCTCTTCTGAGAGGATATCTACCGTGCTTGGGGATTGAAATCGTGATGCTGTTAATTTTTTACTTATTTTATAATTATACACTAATTACCACCTGTTCATGAGTTTGGTTGAAATACTAAAGTAAAATATACTAGTAAAGCGAAAACTTGTTCGTATTTGTGCATTCATTAACGTCGACTAATGAAGAAATCGTGACTGGCACTAGTCAAAATACAGTTTAAGATTTGCATAAAGCTTTGTTATATCAAGGGTTGCACTGCAGATTTTTGGATTCCAACAAATTAAAGCCACCTACTTTTAGGTACCGCGTGACATGAACCCTCAACTGAAAACTCGATACATAGATACACGAAAAATGTCTCTTATATGTATGAAATCTTATGCAAAAAACACAAGACTTTAATACAGATACAAGACAAAACTAATTTACACGTAATAGGTATAATTTAGCTTACAAATTTAACGTACCTACTTATCTTTGAAACCTTACTACAGAAAATATATCTCATATATAGTATCGTGTAGAGCCGTTTCATTTTTCTTGTTTGTTATAAGGCAGTGAAACTTTCACATTTTGTACTTTCTCTAGCTTTACAAAATTCATACCGACAGCTCGTGCTACCAAAGATATATTTCAAGGAGCAATAGAAAAAATAAGGCATTGTACATGATGGACGACAGAAAGTTGTGTCAAGTCTGTTGCGTGTGCTAGCGGCATTAGACTTGAACCCTTTGGTACGTAGCCTTATAGTATTATTTATTCTGTACCTTTGGCGTTATTTATTGAGGAGAATAACATCTTAGATATTCTACGTTACTTATGTAACTGTGTGATAATAATAGCGAGTTTTACAACACGCGAGTATTTTAATGATAAGCTTATAAAACTAAATAATAGTAAGTCTTTCCAGATAGAATAATAACAAAGCTTTTTTTTTTACAATTTGCTGATGGAACAAGCATATGACCCACCTGATGTTAAGTGGTTAGCCTATAACAAAGCATTGCCTTGTAGGTCACGTTAGTTAAGAACGTGCCTTACAATATACTGTTCTGCGTCCATCAACCTGAGGCATACAGGTGTTAAGCCTCATGTGCCTGTAATTACACCGGCACCCACGTCCTTCAAACCGGAACACAGCAAGCTGCTTGACGGCAGAAATAGGCATGGTGGTAGTACTTCCCCGGACGAGCCCTTCACAAAGAGCTCTACTACTACTAAAAGGAAAGCTTTAAAAGGAAAATACTGATATTGGAAAGCTTCAAATAAAATGTTCTTGCATATTATTCTTTAGCCACCCTTTCTGAAATATAAAACAAGCTCGTTTCACTTTGCTGCTGCCACAATTTCATCTTCTGAAAAGTTAGCGGACTTTCCAAATTAAAACTTAACTCATCAAGTTCATTCGTTGCCCACGGCCACTGAATAATAAAACCGTGGTTTTGTTAATTCACTTATAATCAGAACTCCGTTATTTCATTTCGTTTTGATGGGAAATGAAAATGCTGCTATGAAAGTCCAAAATGGAAAGCTTTGAAATTATAGTACATAATAGATTCAGCAGTTACTGTTACAAATATATTATTATGTCCTCTATTAGTTGAGCTCCAAAAGACGTGAGCAAAATACACGACTTGCAATATACATTGTACTTAAAATATATACATTACGCGTTGTTATACATTATTTTGAATGCTGTAAATAAAGTATGTTTTCCAAAACCAACGGGTCGGACTTTTTTCATCAAATTTAAAAAAATATTTTCGTATTACTATTCTTCTGTATCACCAGCGGTATATTCACAATTTTCTTAAGACTAAAAGGCACTATGTATTAGTATAGGGTGTGATATACCATTACAGGCGCAATCATAATCTTATAATTGTATTTATGACATAATTGTGCCTATCCTGTGGAATAGGCTGACTAAGCTGTGAGGATGGAATAGGTGCTTTTCAAGCCTACCCTATCTAAAATCCTGTCCCAGACATTAAGCGTCCCGTAAATAGGGGCACGATTGTAAAAGTCACCTCTCACGCTGCATAGGTCATGTACAAAGCAAAGGCCTGTTTACTCTTCTAGAAAAAACAACTTTACTAGAATTAATTGTAATCGTCACAACAAATAATAAAACTCCTAACAGATAGGTATATAAGTTTGACTTATATAAAATACTAATACTATTCTATATCTATTTTATTTCTTTTTTGACATATCTGCCAAATATGTCTGAAATAACCTGTTCTACTCTAATCGACTAAACAAATCCATTGATGAATTTGTTTCCACATTTTATTCCACTGCAATCCGTCAATGGATTTATTTGCATATTTAGTTCCACGTACTATATGGTTCGTATTTTATTATTATTGCACGGTATTCATTATTATCTGAAATTCAAACTTCCACCGAAACACAAAATACTTTACTGATGAATAATTTAGGATCAGGCTTTGACTCGTGGTGCATTACGATGACAGACGGACATCCACCGGCGGTAATGTAGATATAATCGATGGGAATTACAGAGCGGGAAACATTGTCGTTAAAAATTAACGAGTCTAATGGTAAATCGATAAAGTTGCTATTTGTTTATATTGGTTGTTTGTTTATTTGTTTGACAAATTAAAAGCTATACATGCAACAATAACCAATATGGAGGCCTATGACCAGCAGATGAATTTTACAGGCTGATGTCCTAAGGATAAAATTCAGTCGTGCACCAATGGATTTTTCTGTTCCAAAATGCATTTTTCAAACATAAAAATCCATTGGTGCCAGAGCTCTTAATAAAAATGTGGGTATGTACCTACCAAATGAATATATACATTATTATATATTCAAACGTGCCCCTTTTGCGTCCTAACCTCCAGTTGCTATCTGTGGCACAAATCTCGTCATTATCAAAATCATGTTCCTTATTCCACTTAAGCCCTACAATAGTTAATTAAGATACCTAATACCGAGTTATATGTTTGCACATTAATTATGGTACTCAGGTGGGTCATTAATAACAACATAACTCGGTCAGACACATCCTATCCTGTAGGATAGTTCAGATACTCAGTAATTGTTATTTACTGGCTTTGGTTTTGTGTAATGTTTTAGATTTGAACCCAACTCTTTGATATATTTTATAGCATATTTAGTGTCTATTTAGGTACTTATTTAATTGCGTAAAATATTTAACATACTTATACTAAATATTCATAATATTTTTTTTATTTGATTTGCTGATGTAATAAGCAGATGGCCCACCTGATCCTAAGTGGTAACCATCACCTACAACAATGAATAATCTCGTAGGTCACGTTCGTAAGAGGCGTGCCCTACAATGCGTCCATCAACCACCCACCCACACCCACTATATTTATGTGGTATTTTCACCCACGTCACAGGTACCTGAGGGACCGAAAGTGGGTTACAACTAACAGCCAAGGACGTCTATAAATAATACGTTGCGACCCTCGGCGTCACGTTGTCTCGACTATTGTAAATATATCCTGTTTTAATTGCTTACCTCCTATTAATTGGCACAATACACGCAACCAGGTTTATTGGCTTGAAAGAAAAGCGAAAAAGATTTATTTTTATAGACACGGTTTTTATTTTATGAGTAGTTAGGAAATAAAAGGGTAAGTCAGTGTTTTGGGTCAAAACTGATACAAGAATAGGAGACGGTCTTCGGCACAAACTAAATGGAAAACGGAAATAGTTTCATCTATGCAGGTACGGTAGATATCCACTCAGATCTAACTCAAGTATTTGTTATAGTACAAGTAGAGGGTAGTCAGGGACGCTCCCAAATTTTATATTTGGCATATACCCACATTTTAAACGAACAAAATTCACGTGCAAAATTATGAAAAACCACGTTGTCTGGTCTAGTCTCGAACTTACATTGAGTTCACACAATATCCGCAAATTTGACACACTGTCATAAAAGTCTTTTCATCGATTGATTGTTTTTCGAATAAGCCACCTCCTATAGCTATCTATCTTTATAAATCATAAGAATCTTTGTCCTGATTGACTATAACTGACTTATAAACAACGTATAGCCTAAACCGCTGGTCGTAGAGATTAAATTTTTAGGCTATATTTGCCTTGGAGCGTATGCTAAGAAATAAATTCTTGAAACTCAGCCCTTAAAGGGGTGCAGTGAAGTTGAAGTTTGTACAAAAACAATTTCACGCGGGCGAAAGATATTGTGTGCGATAAAGCATCAAGAATTGAGTAAAAACGATAGAAACTGTGTAAGGTTTGCAGACGTAGGCTTCACTCAACTCGCGTGCTGTTTTCTATAATTTATCCAAGTAGGTAAAACTAATTATCGGAACCAATCCCGGTTGAAGTCGAAAGTACTCCAGACTCAAACTTGCACCGAAGTGAAATGAATCGCATTTATTATTTCCCGTCTACTCAATTACATTCGCTTTCATACGATGCAGAGTTCTGTGAAATATGTTTCAATAGTATTTTATAAGTGGGTTTGCATTACTGGAATAATGGACGCAACGGAAATACCAGATGCTGTTTTTATAATAAAAGCTATAAATAAAAATTGTGTTGTGATTCAAGCTCTGTTTGAAATTACAAAATAGCACTTGGGATAGATAATTTGCTGTTCTAAATCACAGAGTTGAAAATTATTAATTCAAAGTAGTAAAGAAGTTGACAGGCCTCACAACTCAGTAGTAGCTCTGTCTTCTGTCTGTTGTGGGTTCGATCCCCACCGAGAACAAACATCTGTGTGCTAAACATCGATGTTTGTTCTCTCTATATATGTTATATTGGATGTTAAACACTGTAATCTAGCAGCTCGCGAAGCGGCAAACTCTCAAATATGCGGACATCCAGCTGTGGACTTATGTAGGCTGGTAATGAAGAATTTTTATATTTATAATAAAAAATATCAGAAACCAAATATAATATAATTGTTTTTTTTTTAGTTTATATGTACCTCATTGGTATCCATACCATTGCATCTACAAATCTCGTAGAGCCAACCCCGCCAGAGTGTGCTCAGAACCTTCACTCTTTCCTATTTATATGCAGATTCTGACCATAAGTTACCCCATAACAGGATTATGCCCTTAATAACCCGGATAAATGCAAATACTAGGGGGTGGTTTTTGAACTTCATACTAGTCAGGAGTCATCGTAGTGGAATTAATTATTGGGGTGACATCTTGTTTTAAAATACGGCTGGCATATGCATTAGTCAGGGCATTATAAAATGAAAAAATATTTTATATTAAAATCAGCATAAAGTAATTTGTGGCTTCTAGATAGTTTCATAATTTTGTAAAATTTATTGTGCTCTCTAATCTACTATTACTATTTATTACATTGTCTGAAGTAGATAATAATATAATATCTTCAATGAATTATGAATTGGTAATACTTTGAAAGAGATCTCAGGGGAACCACTATGCTTAGAGATAAAAGTCGTAAAGATATTTTTAAAGGTTTAAGAAACAGTATACAAACGAAACCGCGGGCTTTCCACGAGTTCATAATATTGGCTTTAGATGTAATTGAAACATCAATCTACGTCGTTTGTATTCACTTATACCTTTTAGGGTGGTAATTATAAATTCTTGTGTGGAAAATTGCGGTTGAAAATTGGCCAGAGTAAGCAGAATTCTGATTAAATTAAGCTATATTAGAAGGGGAAGCGTTTGAGGGAAAATAATGAAAATATTGCTTGAGGGTGATTACGGGGCTTCGATTACAAGATTAAACGGCTTGCAAGCCAGATATTAATAAGTTAGAAATCGGAAGACGAAGCGTAGCACTCATCCGATGGACTGACGACATTGTAAAGATCGACAATCGGTGGATCAAGAAGGCTGAAAGCCGTTCGTTCTGAAAATGTATAAGAGAGGTCTCTGTCGAGGAGTGGACTTTTTCAGGTTGATGATGATGCTGATGAAGCGATATATTAGTATGCGCAAAAGACATAGCTATGACGACTGTCAAAGAATAGGAATAGTAGTCTCATTTTGTGATACTTGACACCACCTATAGTCGAAGACGATTAGAAAGATATATCACTTACCCAGTATTGTATCGATTTATATGGGCATACCAGAGAGGGTCCGAGTACTCTATATCTCAACAGTATGCAAATACTTGCCGAATCATCAATCTCCGTCTACACAAGATGAATAGTGCCATGACACTTGCCCATTGCAACATTTGCAACGGTACTGAAAATGTTGTTAAAACTGGCAACACAATGTAATTACGGCTTCAGCTTTTTTGCTTTCAGGTTTCATGTTCAGAAAACACTTTCATGTTTCATGTAGGAAATATTTTTGAGTTGTAAAGTTTTTTATCTATCTATAAAACATTAGAAAAAAAGATTATACTATATTATATTGGTATCAAATCAGTTGATTTGATACCAAGGAATAAATGCATTTATAATTTGTTAAGTGACAAGTTTGCTTAAAAATAAAAGAAAATGAAAATTTAAACAAGATTAACTCTAGCTTATTTTGTCTATTCAAATTTTTTGGTATGCAAAAGTCAGTGTATTGTTAGCAAGAGCTTCAAACCAGTCTAATCAAATTCAAAGCTGTCTATCAAATTAGCGATCATAGCCATTATCCGATACATTATCCACTCGACCATCAGTCTATAACCCATTAAACTGTATCGGGTCATTAACTGGGTCATAAATCGTGTCCGGGTCAAATGCTATGTTAATTCCTTCCGGTGACCGGTCATCCTGGATCAGGGTAATACCTGTTGAGTTACAGCCAGCTTACCCTGATCTGACCTTTGATATTTAAAAGGGTGTAAATAATATCAAGATTGTTTTTTGTATCAGGGATATGTAAAGCTGCTATACTTTCTGAAGTTTGACTCCTGTAAAAACTAGAGGGCAGTGCTTGCAGCGCAGCACTGATTGTATTCCTCGTAAGGCATAAATAAAAATATGTTGATTTGGTGCTCTGCAAAGACTAACTAAATATTATTAAATATTTCTTCGTAGCACTCATTATTCTTTAGGTGAGAGCTCTAGGACTATTAAAAATACTTTCACATAGAGCACCTGATATGCTTCTTTATATTCTAATTGACAATAGTTTTAACAATATTTTATACATGTATCTTATGATACTTATCAAAATGGTGTAACAGAATAGAAAACTTATCTGTAGGTCTACTCTCAAAGATGATAAATGAAGTTTCGTTTTGTTATTTATAATTCACTGCGTGGTTATTCGATAGTCGTTTTACAGTCAAATTGACGCTGTCTAGCATGCCGCGTAGTGTAACTGAAAACGACAAACTCAACTTCGTTTATCGCTTCGAGTAGACATGCAGCTATTCAAAGAAGTATTGTCTAGATATTTTGTTCAACTAAAGAAACAACAAAATAGATTAAAGCGAAGAAATAACGCATCTTATTTTTCTTTGTATGTATCTTACTTTGTTTCAGTTTCATTTTGATTTACGTATATTTTCATATGCCTTTTATCAGAAGAATACATTTCGCGCTTATTTCATCCGCTAAGTAAAAAACATGTTCAGAAAACACGTTGTAACAGGCTGAAATGGACTGAAACATATTAGGGCGGGTAATAAGGAAAATACGGCTTTTATGGGCAACAATGGTGATCCAGGGAAATGGAATGAACGCGACGAACAATTGTAGGATAGCCAGGATAGACTGAATTGCATAATGCCATGTAAAAGAACAAGCACATTTTAAAATTAATATGACTTCGACCATTTTCTTACTCTTAAAAGTGGCGTGAAGGAATGAGAAAGAACCTAAATAAAGATTTTTATATTATCCCAAAAATTATTTTCCTCGAGTGGGATTTGAACCCACGACCTTCCCCTTGATACGGGGATGCGATACCAACTTCGCTACCGAGGATTCAAATGCCTACGACGAAAATAAGATTTGGAATGTTTCTAATACGGTGCTATCGCTACCGTGGCTCCATCTACATGCTTGACGTAATACTATCAAAGCGTGCTCGATAACCGAAATTGCATTCAAGTTGAATCGACAAGAGATGTCGCCGTGCATCATTTCATAGTTTATTGTTTTATGGAGCCACGGTAGCGATAGCACCGTATTAGAAACATTCCAAATCTTATTTTCGTCGTAGGCATTTGAATCCTCGGTAGCGAAGTTGGTATCGCATCCCCGTATCAAGGGGAAGGTCGTGGGTTCAAATCCCACTCGAGGAAAATAATTTTTGGGATAATATAAAAATCTTTGTGATTTCCTTAAGTGCAGGTAAGCACTATAAAAACAAATAAACCTAAATAAAGAACAAAACAGATGCATTAGGCGAATGAGAGACCTCAAAATCAAAATATTATATTTGGAAGTGAATTTAAAATATTTCTAGTAATTTCTAAATAAAATATGTTTTGTAATATTTTTGAAGTTTTCTTTGCTAGGCGCAAATGTCACTTAGTATAAAAAAATGGATATACAAAACACACTAAGCATCAAAACATACAAAAATCCTTAAAACTTTTCCACACAGAGGAGGCTAGTTAGTAAGTAGCCAACATAAGATATGTTGGCTACTTACTAACTAGCCTCCGCAAAAAGCATCTTACTAATGCTCAAATGTTTTTAACGTGCAATTTAAATCAAAGAGATATTTCCATTGAGCGCTGAGCAAATGAAATGAAAATAATACAAACAACACACGAACGAGATTCGGTGCTTCCAAAGATATCTCCAGATCTCCGAAGTTCCAAACACGGACTGTTGAAAGCCAAAGACGTTATTACATTATCATATCAAAGGCTTACAAAACAAATCTCTCAGGCTGCGACCATCATTCGAGGCGAGAGGAATCAGCCCCACACAATTAAACCATGATAAATGGTACACGAAAAATCTAATCTAAATATTTAATGGAAATTTCCCCTGCATTGCAACACATTGCAATATTCGTGGGTGTGCATGTATAGTTTTATCCCTCACATTAAGGCAAAGCTGTGTGGAGTGCATTGGAGTAAGAATCTGAGCCAGTTCCGAGGGGTAGAGGTAGGTAGGTTTTCATTTAGAAAATATTCTAAGACGCGTTTTGACCACGTTGCGTTTGATGTTTTACTATAACTTTTTTTAAAACAATGCTCCAAAGTAATCACCTATTTATTTTCCATGTTATACGATACACAAATAGTGATGCTATGAATGTATAGCAACCTATAAGCAAAGTAAACGAACGAAAAGTAAGTCTCATTAAACGTCCCAATGGCTTAAAATTTCCAACTTTGTGTAAAGTATCAGTTTTCATAACATGAAAAATATATGTAGGTAATTGAAAAGCTTTTATCCCCTGGTGACACGAAGAGGCGTGAATATCGACATTTCGCGGCTTGGCAACGTTTTAGCAATAACGGCTACGTGGCGTAGCACGTAGACCGTAGACCTCGTAGACCGTAGGCCTCGTAGACTCGTAGACAAACTCTACAACCTTAGAGAATAAATAATACCAATTACTTCATTGAATCAATTTTTTTACAAGAATGAACCAGCAGATATAGTTAATACTTGTATATATAATTCTGAATCAAATCATGAAGTTTTGAAATATATAGTGTCTACCTTATAAAAATAATAAAAGATCAAATTTTACTCATGAAATCACAGGTACATCGGATGAAACAAAATACTCTGCTGAACTCAGTTAACAAGTAAAAGTTTAAAGCTATTTCATTTTGGCAAACTATAGTGGCTTGGCAGTGTGCGTGTGAGTTCTAGCGAAGACAAGTGCAGGAATGCATTCTTGCGTCCCGAGGGGTTGGCCCCCACATTACAAATGCAAATAATACTTCCTTCGAAAATATTGCAGTGTTAATACCACGCTGAAATGTGTATGCCACCCCATTGTGTACTTTGTGTATTGAGTTTTATTAGTCCGCTTTATTGGTCGCGTAAAGGCCATCAGTTATGTTTGTTAATGTTAATCTGTGGTGGACTGTCTACCCATAGAATTAGTGTCTACCCTTAGCACAGGTTTGCTTTTTTAACTAGTGTTTAATTAATCTAAGTAAATAAGTTAGCTATGGCAAACTCAGACTTCGGGCTATACTTTTTGGTATTATGGTGATGCAAAGCATGGGTCTACGAAAACAAAGTATATAAGTATTGGTAGGTATCTGAGCTATCTTGTTTACATAGTAAAAGCCATAGAATAAGGACTAAAGTAAAAGCATTGCTTCTTCTTCTTCTTTTCTCTATGGCACCTGTCTGTCATTCGACAGACAACTTTACCAATGTCAAGTACTTTTATCAAATAGTTTTTAGTCAAGCCAGACAAATTCTGTCATTGGTATTGAATAAGGAAAACATTTTCAAACAATACGCTTTCATTCTTATCGCTCACACATTACGCAAAGGTTGTAAATAATGTTGGTGAAAATGCCACCAAAATTACACAACAGAACTTAAAATAGCACTACAGTAAAAATGAAAAAGCTATACTTCCAATGATGAAAGAAAACGAATCTCACATTTTACTTCGTTGGGGACGTTATGTGAAACGTTTGCTAATGTCTATCCGCTGAATTATTTGCGCTTCTAGCGTTTTCTGTTTAGATAAATCGGAATTTAGCGCTTTAAGATTATTTTATTACACGTAGGTGTTGTATGTCTGCCGGCATCGGATGCTAGTGTTTGTAAACAAAGCACGGACGAGACCTTCACAAAGAGCTCTACTACCTAAACCTAAGAGCGTAAACTGATGTTAGACCTATACTAACATAGTGAGTCTGTCTTCATTAGTTTATAACAGCTGCGCTGGGATTGATATCATGTTGAAAGTCGCTAGTTTGTCGCGGTCAGTGTGAACATGTTTTGTTTACACATTTGTTTTGCCAGAGCAAATAGATCTCTTAAAACAACTGTTTATTCCAGTTTAATGTTATCACTGAATTATAACAAAAAGTAGTTGCGTATTTTTTTCTAAATAAATAAAAATAAGTTAAATAAACATTTGTGGACACTTAGCACATTATCATCAAACCCCAAAAATACCAACGCTTGTACTATCGAAACCAGATGACTAATATAATACGTATATATACGTTTTTTTTGTAAATACATACTTACTCGTAGAGTACAATATAACACGTATAACACAGTCATAGTTTATACTAGCCAATAGAGTAAGAGTTTATCTGACAAGCAAAACCCGTAGGTAGTACTACTAGGTACTAGTTACTAACAGACGCTGGTAATATATTAGAATCAGGCAAATGAAGGAATTGTTCCACTCTGCCCCACCAAGGCGCCCCACTAGTGGGGCAGAGTCCACAGCCTTCAAAATTGCAGTGGAATCTGCCCCACTAAATCAGTTTAGTGGGGCAGTTTCCACTACTTTAAAGTTTGGTGTAATCTGCCCCACCAGGGCTGGCACCTTAAAGAAATGCAAAATGCAAAGGTGTTCTATTGTGCTAATAAGGACCAATCACCGACCAGGAACGCCTATGAGCAATCGTCGCCCGCAGGCAAAACTATAACCGGTTTGATCGTTGCTATCTCACTTCAACGCTGCATAATATCCAACGCTTTTTTATTTGCTTTTTAACTAGTCAGTGAGACTATTTTCTATGCCATCAATGATTTTGATTTTAGTTGATTTAATTTCTTAGTCTGTATCTAAACTAGTTCAGTGGCTGTTTGTTTGTATAAGTATACCTATCTATTGTCGTTCAAATATTACTAGGTACTTTGTCATGCAAAATGATAAATAATAATCTGTTATTTTTAATTTGTTAGAGATGTTATTGTAATTTTTGTATCCCACTAACACGTTTCTGCAATAAAACGGATTCTACATATAAATCCAGGTCATTATTCGTGTGGTTAGTTTCATTGAAATCCGTTCAGCCGTTTTAGCGTAATGAATAACAAACGTACATTTGCGATGCGATGTGGCGCGGCGGGCGATTGTCCGCCTGCGACGCAGAAAGTTGCGGGCTCGATTCCCGCCTTGGGATAAATGTTTGTACGATCTGCAATATTTATTCCGGGTGTTCTGGGTATTTTCTATGTATAATAAAAATATCTATGTATGTAATATAGTATTGTATTAAGTATATCAGTCATCTAGTAGGTACCCATAACACAAGCTCTGCTTAGCTTGGGGCTAGATGATGCTGTGTGGATTGTCCAGCATTATTTATTTATTTTTATTTTTTTAATATTAGCAGGAAGTAAGATTATTATTAATTATTATTATGTAACTAATAAAATTATTGTTATGTATTTAAAAATAATAAAGCTTTTGTTAAAAAAAAATACATTATTGATATAAGATTCAAGAAACAAATAATAATTTCCCATGAATATATTTCTTAGTAACATTTAACACATTAGCTATGTACATAGACATAAATATTTATTTGTTACCACATCAAACATTTACCACATCTAACCCTCCCTGCCAAAGTTACCTAAAACTTAAATAGACTAATATTACAATATGAGTAAACTCACCTACACAAACTAAGGTGCCAGCCCTGGTGGGGCAGAATACACCAAACTTTAAAGTAGTGGAATCTGCCCCACTAAACTGATCTAGTGGGGCAGATTCCACTGCAAATTTTAAGGCTGTGGATTCTGCCCCACTAGTGGGGCGCCTTGGTGGGGCAGAGTGGAACAATTCAAATGAAGTAGTAGCAAACTTTAGTGCAACAAGAAGTTTAGTGAAACTAGACCAGTATAAACACTTTCAACTGAAACAGTAGTTTTTAAAACAAGTATGGCGTTGTATTGCGATCAAACAGAACGAGGTTAAGTGCACATTCCGCGCAAAGGCTCCAACCCTTTGTACGGCAGCGTGTACTGTTTCAAATATTCTTATCGCCTCTCCCATTCCCGTGAGCAAAAACAGCAGCTTTAACTGCCGCGGACCCCGATTCTTCCTGAAACTAGGGGTGGGATACATCCGGCTAAAGGTGCATACGGCCTACGAAATGTAAAAGTTGTGATATGAACAAAAGTGATACGGACAGCTGACAGTGTGCTGGTGTCTATTAGCTATTTTTGCTGTAGCGCTCGTAAACTACAATTACAGTGGCACAGATAGTATCGTAAAGTGGCAATTGTTACAAACGAATTGCAAGCATTTATGGGACGCACCATAACACCACCATCACCACTAATAAAGCTGAGAAAAAATATAAAGAAAAAATTTTGAATGTGAATTATCTTGTACAGCCAAACAACAGTTCTTCCATCTAGTGAGGGGCTGTAACTCTACGCTTTGATACATGAACTCTTTAAGAAAGCCTATCTGTCCTAACGGTGTTTTTTTCCGAGCATAAACCATTATATAGAAAAACTTTAGGTATCCGGGACTGGTGATTTTTGTCCGGCTTTTTGCTTTTTTTTTGTCTAACATCCGACCCTACACTACTACCCCCGTCTTAAGTGATTTACAGGCGCTCTGCGACCCATCCGCGAATATTGCCTAAGAGGGAGACCCAACGAGGTTACTAGACTTTGCGAAACCTCCCTTTCTCAACCTCAAGGTGAGACAAGGACGGCAATCAAAATGGTATAAAATCTAAATTTGAAACGTGTATCCGCCCCTGCGATATCCGGCTAAATGGGTCAGGAAGGCGAAGTTTACTCCGCTATTCAGAGTTAAGGAAACCAAAGGCAGTAAAGTCGGATGTCAGGCGGAATTAGAAAGTTATCTGAATTTTCCGCTGTCTGGATCAATTTCTTTTATTAGAAAAAAAAGTCTGGTAAGTTACCTACCTAAATATTTTTAACATCAAGGGATGTTAATTCAAAAAACAATCGATTTTATAGTTGCTCTGTCGGTCTGGGTCTAGCTTGAAAAAATTGGACATATCTTTTTAGCCGAAAATTTGAGAATGCTACACAAACTACAATGAGGTTTTATAATAACTTAAATAATAATACTTTTAAAGTTGTGAATAATATCTGACTGATTTATAAGTAAAATTACGATTTAGTGCGATTTATTCTTTTTGAAACGTAGTCGTCCTTTACGTTAGTCCGAATAATACCGAACCCTTATTTTCTTTCGTCTGAAGCAGTTCTACTGAATCGTGCTCTTTGCTTGTTAGTAAGATCTAGCCAAAAAGTAAAGTAGTATCAAATAGTGAAATGGTACAGAACCAAGCTACACTTCATTGCACTAAGCAACTTGTCCAAGTTCACGGTGGGATAACATAAACTTCAATTGTAAACTTTCAGAGTTAGGCACGTGCGGAATCAAGTACAATCAAGAACAGAGTTGCTTGGTTATGTTCACAAAGTAGTATGTAATGTATAATAAAGGTTATTTAAAAGATGCGATATTTTAGGATTTATAGGACGCAAAGTTTATGACTTTGATATACATTTAATTAATTATAATACTTATTTATATTTAATCGTCTTAAAACTAATCAGTCCTCACTACATAATATAGATAATATAAAAGTTTAAAAAATAGTCTAATTAGTAAGTGTAAATTAATTAACAATTATGTCCACGTTACTAAACCGCTGACATCCAGTACATTTGCAGTGTAAAAATATTTTTGATCCCTCACGAATATGAAATCGATCTGTCTCCAAAATAATATCTTGAGATAAGTGTTACGGTTGTAATGGCACGTTTGGTTTATCATCATTATCATCATCGTCAATCGCCTGTAGAAGTTCTCAGCTTGACATATACCTCCCCCACTCGTTTCCTAACGATTTTGAGCCTTTTCCATCCATCACCTTCCCGGGATTCTTATAATATCGTCAGTCTTCGTCAGAATCCGGTTCAGTAGCACGTGTGTTTGCGACAGTACAACTAATAAAGCGACAGCCACGACGCACGACGCAACAAATTAGAAAGTTTTGCGCAATGCGAGTTCACTTTATGTGAGGGGATGTTCTAATAAATTGCAGGGTTGCTTGTAGTGGACTCACGAACTTAGTTGTAGCAGATTACTAAAGGAAATCCCCTTTTGCAATATTTTACAAGGATTACATTGAAACTTTACTTACGTAAATTTTTAGAACTTCTTTGTGTATCTCGCAGAATTTATTGATTATTTATTTTTATATTTATTCATTTACTACTGGACCGATTTGGATGAAACTATGAATTTTAGTTGATAACCTGGATATAAGCAACTTTTATGTCAAAAAATTTAAAGGAACAGTGGAAAAGTGTCTTAAATTTTGATCAAAGCAAAGCGTCGAAATATTTATGTTAAGAAAATTACTTCAACTATGTATTCTACTAGTAGTCTTGATTTCATACATCACATTTCTTTTTTTTAATTTCAATCGTAGTTTTTACTGCAACCAAGTAGCCTAGAAATAACATCAGTGATGCAAAACAAATTACTTACGACTTTATTGTCTGACGAATTTATTGAATCTAACTCTCTTACTAATTATATCTCTTAATAACGACTTTTTTTTAACAACAAACATTACCTACTATTAAAACATCTTAAGTAGGGAAGTTTGTGTAGGACTTCAATTTATCAAAAAAAACTGAACTGAAGAGTATTTTCTAAGAAAAATAACAAGTTCAAAGTAACTCGTAGTTCGATCGGGTGCAGCAAAACCCGCCTGCGAAAAATAGTTAACTCATTTATGTTACTTGAACTTCCTTTAGAGCATAAAGGATAGTGATTTATCAGATAATCATTCATTCTGAAAGCTAAGGTAAACTGTTTTTTTTTGTGCACCAATGGATTTTTCCGTTCGAAACATTGATGTGCGCAATGCCAGTGCTCTTTAACGGTGAAGAAAAACATCGTGACGAAACCAGTTAGTATTCAGTCACGCACGTTTGGTACGTGCCCTACGATGCACTACCCAGCATCTAACAACCTGAGGCATACTTGTGTTAAGCCTCATGTGCCTGTAATTTAAATGTTCAATGTTGACGACCGATGTGGCGCGGCGGGCGAATGTTCGCCTGCGATGCAGAGATTGCGGGTTCGATTCCCGCCTTGGGATAAATGTTTGTACAATCTGCAAATATTTATTCCGGGTGTTCTGGGTATTTTCTATGTATAATAAAAAATATCTATGTATGTAATATAATATATCAGTCATTTAGTACCCATAACACAAGCTCTGCTTAGCTTAGGGCTAGATGATGCTGTGTGGATCGTCCGGCATTATTTATTATTATTTATTTATTTTATTTTAATTTTATTTATTAATATTGTGTGAGAAAATTGGCGTCTAGTATCACCTTAAGACGAGGGCCTTAGAACGGTCTAAATACTTCACCATCAAAATAGACCACTAGCTCATACGAACTTTCTTTAGGGGTCTATTCAGCCCTCTACTCTCAGAATTTATTGCTCCAACTTATCTAGTAATTAGGTTATAGCGGGGACACTTGGGGGTAATTTGTCACGTTGCTATCCCTTGAATAAACCTGAAAGTTCACACTTATTGCTTCACTAGCTGCAGTCTGCGGCTTTACTCATATAGTAGCGGTAACATTCGTAACATTAGTTAATTTAGTAACATTCTGTAAGGCCTGTTTGTTTTCCTGCTCGTATATATTTTTTACAAACTACAAGTGTATTATCATCTGAAGTTTCAATTACATTAGTATCGTAAATTGAAGTAAGTAATTTACGACTTAAAGTTTTTTTTTTAAGCAATACACTTTTATATTTTTTCTGTCTCCAACTGAATCATCTTAATTGGTACTTATGTGCATAAAATAATCAGAAAAAATTAAGTTTCTTTGGTCGAAAATTCTCAAAGATTCAGAAAAAAAAATCCTCATACGAAAACTATGTAAAATTGCGGAACATACATGGGGGTGATTCGGGTATCTCTGGACTTCCGTCTGACACTATGTTTTGGGACACACCTGTATATGTACTTATGTACGTTTTTTTCTGTAAATACATACCTAAAATACAATATAACACCCAGACAGAGAACATCCATGTTCATTGCACAAATAATTGTCCTCGGTAGAGATCGAACCCACAACCTACTCACAGAAGGCAAAGCTACCACTAACTAAGCTGTGAGGGCAGTCTACTATAAATAAGGCAAAAATGCTTAAATCATATTTTTTGTCAGGTTAAATTTATAAAAAGTTTGAATTGAAAGTAGTGTTTCTGTGAATAATGCATAGGTAGAAGGTAAATGCGTTTTTCTCAAAGCACGTAGTCAGGTCAGACATAAAACTACCTTCCGCCGGAACCACCGACTGTCTGAGGAATGGACTGTTAGGGAAAAAAGCGTTTGTCAATAATTTCTATGGTACCGCGCTATTAATTTATTGCCCAGTTCAAATATCATGCAAGAATAGTTGCTTGTCGGATAAGCTTTCATCTCGTTGGATAATGTTACAGTGATAAGTTATATTAGCCAAATAGATCTTTTTTTGACAGACTGACTCGTAGTACAATGAGTGGACGTTAGTAGGATATTGGAACTAGGCATTTGACATTTAAATAGAACTCAATATCTGCCCACTGCATTGATCTGCCTACGTACGCTGGCTGTGGCCTATGTTTTTACTTGACGTTGTCAAAATTTGCTGAATTGTGCTTTCATGCTTGTAAGTTATACTTAAAAGTATGACTACAGCAACGTTTCAACGCATGCCCATCTTACAGCGTCACAAACTTTGAATTTTTATTTTAAATTAAGTATAATTTTATATTTTAATTTTTTTATATTATGCTAGCAGCACAATACATAAAAATAATTATGATGCCCGTCCGCTTAATTACGTATCTTGCAACACAAGTCGCATTCGACCTGCGTAAAATCATATATCAAAGTCTAATTGCATACGTAATCGACAAATGTGGGTAAGCAATCGTTGTCGAAAGTAGCATTTTATAATCTAAATAGTTTAAGTAATGTTCTTAGGACTTCTTTTCGTGAGTGTACTTTACCTTTAGTGTAGTAAGGTATATATATGCGCTAGGTACGAAACGAGTCCACAGAGGTTGTCTGTGTGAAAAGCTGATTGAATTGAGATATTCTACCTTCTATTGTTTCAATAGATATTTATGTAGGTATACTACCTCTATAGTTGCTTCGACGCTCATAAGATACTACATAGGTGTTTATAGTAGTCAAGAGGTTTTGACTTTTCAAAGCCAATTCAAAATAATATTTTTATCCAACATTCAAGCTAATTATTTACAAATAAAACGTAGGTACCTACATAGTACCTACATATTGACCAAAAAGTGTCGCGTTTTTTTGTTATCTGAATCATAATCTGAATACACTTTCAATCGGTTGAGAATCAGTTTCAGTTTTCAGAAGTAGTCCTATTTGTTACACCTGGTATAGTAGGAAATAGGAAGGATGTCATAAGTTGACGTACCTAATAATCGTATTATTATTCAGTATTATTGTTTTATCTTCTATATTGTGTTGCCTACTTTATTGCATGAACACAATGTCAACGTAATCCTTTATCCATTCGTCCTTTTACGATGTGCCGTGAGTTACCGTTATTACCCCCTTTCGTGTCACCAAACAAATACAAATGGTTCCATTAGAGAAAATAACCAACAGATACATATCTACAGGTCCCATGTGCACGGCCGTCAAGTTTGTAACACGATTACAATCGACCCATTCGTGTATGAATCCAATAACGACCGAATGACCATTTCAAAGTGTTGACATCACTTTGTGCCGTCAGACAGTGTTCCAATAACTCAACTTTCAGGCGTTAGTCAATGTCTAGGCTAGAAGTATAACAAAATGCTATTTTATAATGACAAGCCCAAGACGAACTAAAAAGAGTGGGGCTCAGTGTACCCAAAATTTGGACTGGGATTCACCATCGGCAGCCACTGGCACTGTGAAACGGAGAAGTTCCTGTCCTGAAGACTCTAAACTGTCTCAAAATACAATTTTTGAAGTGGAAACTCCTTCAGACTCCGGTAGCGGGACTTCTAGAAGCATAGATGACAGTGAAAATCTCATAGATATAGAGCAAAGAATATCCTTTATTATAAATGAAAACCGATCCTCCCAAAGCAATTCTGAGTCGAGCGAAGCCGATTTTATCATCGAGAGTTTTTTAAACAATCCAATAAACGAAGATTTAGAGATATCTCAAAATGAAACACTCTGTGATCGTAGTAAAACTTTTATTATATCCGAGGAGAATGCAAGCAGCAATGAAAATAGTGATTCATTTGCTACTAATGAAGCACCTCGGGATAGAAAGATTAAAGACAGAAGACTCAAAGCACCAGCACCGGTAAAGAAGTTCAATAAACCTTTTGATATCATTAAAAGTAATTCTAAGGTAGTTAAGAAAAATATTGAAGAAAAATCGAGTGTATTGCCCGTTTATAGCTCAGTTCAACGAACAAACGTAGATGTAAATGCTAAGAAAAAAGTAACATCGAAGTTGCGGCTACCATTTTCTCCAGCCAAGACAATGGAGAAGCCTAAGATAAACTTCTTTCAAAACAAAAGTAACCAACAGAATATAAAACCCTCACCCCTATTATCGTCACCTGTCCGCCGAACGATATCTAACGAGTACGTGCGTTTGAAGTTCGGCAACGACACTGTGATCAGGCGGACGATCGATGGCAAATCCGTGCCCAAGATTACTCCAAAGATACAATCGATAATACCCGAAAGCCCAGTAGATAGCGAAGATCCTTTCCTAAATCTCAGCCCGAACAAGAAATACACAGTAACAGTGAATAACAAAGTACGTTGTGACAAGGATAATTACGTTATATTCGATCCGGACACGGGGTTTAGTTCAGAAGCAGGAAGACAATCGCGAATTCAATTGAACTCTGCAAGCGGTGAAACATCTCGTATTCCGTTAAAATCTCCAGTGGGAGAAAACTCTGTTACTACTCGAAAATCTGCTAACGTGAGTGATACAGACAGTGGTATTTTATCACCTAATTCTCCAGTGGAGACGAGTGAGCGCGGTGCGTATTATGTGAACGCGGTAGCGTTTAGTGAGACGGCGAAAAAGTGTGTACCTGAACTTGATATCACCATCCTTGACCCGGGGTTGGCGAAGAAAGCAGCTGAACAAATAAAGGTCAGTTTTATATTGTTTATCAACTGAACGAGTCTAGACATCATTGTTTGACCGATCAAATTTCTAAATAAGTACCTAGGTACCTATTTATTTTTAAATAATCAATCTCATTAGTAAAAAGTTTTGACGTAAGTAACGCCAAAACTTTTTGATGTAATTTTTTTCAGGTGCTTGTATTCTAAGAAAACCTTAGCACAAATTAGCATTGACACTTTTTCAATAATTTTATAATATCATTATATTTGAATACTGCATAAAATGTGGGGCGCCATCTAGTGAGCGATAGCATCGTTCACGCAAGATTTCATGACCCTAAAAAAGCTCCGGAGCCTAACACGAATTAGTTCGTCTACTTAACGCTAGATGTCGCTGCCGCGTATTTCCGAAGCTTGCTTGTTGAAACAACTTTACTAATTAGCGGTAGACGATGTTCGTAAATACGCGTATACTTAGTATATAATGTTTTGTGTATGGCAGATTGCTGTACACAAAGGCGCATTATTCAGAGCAATCGTTCAGTTAATTTTGAAATGGGGCCCATTTAGTGAAAATAATTAATGAAGCGGGAACGTCTGCCTGGGGCTCACTTTTGTTATGGCGAGTAGTCGAGTAGGTAGTTTTGACGGGATTATGTGGTTTGTGGCTGTGTTAACAATTTTATTACTTATTTGCCAACTGATTTCGCTGCCATTTTCAGCAGCTGCCGTATAATGTTTGATAGCATATTGAGGAGTTAGTTATTCGTTAACTTAGAAAAAAAGGTATTTAAAATTATATCAAGTCTGTTTATGCTGTATAGTTCAGAGTTTAACTAATTTTGAGCCAATTTTGAGATTAAAAAGAAATTTATTATTTTCCAAATGCTCACCACAGTATCAAAATAATTTTAATCTGTGCTACTTACTGGGTAATATTATTATCTTTTTTCCTCATTTGAATGCCTTCAACGCGCGAGCGATAAACAAATAAAATAATGATAAAAACCTTTTTAAAAAAGCTCATTTGTAATGTAACGGCGCAATCGGCGAGGATTTCACTGCGACTTGTGAGAATCAGCCTGATTGCTGCACCGTGCCCGCGTGGCGGGAATAGGTAATACAGAACCTGTGGTTTGAATAGGCAATGGTGTGAATGAGTACATTCCATTCATAAACCCGAGGATTCTTAGACATGCTAAGTAAACCTAATATGTATTATTGATAAACATTTCAAGTTAAGTATATACCGACTTGTAGAACCGATAGTCAATAGAGAAGGTTCTTGGCTGGCAATTACAAATCGGAATACGAAACGTAAAACTTCTTCTCACCCAATGAACTGACGGTATTGTGCAAAAATCAGGGTATGGAGAAGGCTCAAAATCTCTATCTAATAAGTAAACCTCTTCGTGAAATGATGATGTTAAGTTTTTTTTTTATATACAACGTGCTGATGAACCAAGCAGATAGCCCACCTGATGTTAAGTGGTTACCATCACCTATAACAAAGCATTGCCTCGTAGGTCACGCTCGTTAGGAACGTCACCTAAAATACACTGCTCTGCGTTCATCAACCTGAAGCATACAGGTGTTAAGCCTCATGTGCCTGTAATTACACCCTTAATTGTATTAAGATGCTTTGAGGTAGTATAAAGCCAAGGTCTTATAATAATAATAATGTATTTATTCACCAAATAAAACTTACACAAGTTACTTATCTGAGACACATGCCAGTTTACGCTCAGTTTCGCCTCTGAATCTTACCCGGCTATTTGATAATATTTTATATTGACACAAAATACAAGGTTTCCTCAAATCTCATCTTAGCTGTCTACAGCTAGCTGTAATTAGATTATATGCCCAGCTTGTTATTCCGTGGCCCCGAGCGTGGGTTGCGTACAGATGCCTGGAGCTGCCTTGATACCACCTAAGTTAGTTGCCAACATATTAATGAGTGAGCGCTTCCTAAGCTAGTTAGCGTGATTAAACAACGAAGCTCAATTTTCCACCAAACCACAGTCTTAAACTTACCGAAACTAACAAAACTTTTCTGAAGTTTAAACATGCATGTTTACCGCCACGCAGCTTGCTGTGTTCTGGTTTGAAGGGTGTGAGGGCCGGTAAAATTTCAGACACATGAGGCTTAACATTAGTATGCCTAAGGTTGCTGGACGCTGCGCAGTGCATCGTAGGACACGTTCATAACAAGCGTGGCTTGCGAGACTGTGCTTTATTATAGGTGATGGTAAACACTTAACATCAGGTGGGCCGTGTGTTCCAACAGAAATAGCATAAAAAAACCGAGGCAATATTTTTAATAGTTTTTCTCGTAAGCGCAGTTGAAAGGGTAGGTATGCTAGTCCAATTTTATCAAACTAAAACAAATCATAGGTTCAAATCATGCCTAGTATGGTTTAATAAAACTGCACTCAACAGTCTAAGTAAACCGTTATTTCACCACCAGCTAAATACTTCTTATTTATGTGAAATATGAGTAGTACCATTAAAAACCTTATAAAAACGTGGTTAAGCTATAAATTCTCATTCTACGTAATAAAGTAACAGCATTACTTACTCAAGAAAAGCGCTATAGCCCACATACCTACATGTCGAGTAGAAAATTCGTCTCCATAACGACGCCACATTTCATCCCTTGACGCTGCCGAGCCGTTTCAGAGTCAAAATTAAGTGATGAAACATTTTCAGGGGCGCGCGGTGAGAGCGTTTACCTACTCGGAGGTACTTCGTGAAGTTGCGTACTTGCAGCTTGAGGGCTCTCTGAGACTCTTGGCTCTAGCACTGTTTGTGGTCCTTGTTCAGCGTGAATCTACTCGTTACCTAACGATAAAAGTCCATGAAAATTGAGTATCTAAACTTTAGTGGAATAATGTGTCTTGGAATTGTAAAATCAACGACATACTAATATTTTTGTATAAAAATAAGGTCCTCTTGTTTTCCTATATGTTAAGTAGAATATAACCTACTCAATAATTTAAAAACTAAGCGTAGATAACTTTTTGGTGTCATAAAAATTAGAGAAACCAAGTGTTTTTACGAAATTAATAACAGCTATTCTCTAACCTCTTTAGCAGTGTGCTTATTTCTGTGACTTAAAACAATAATTCCCCTAGTTTCTATGTCTCAATCATTAAAATATATCTGTTGACAAAGAACCACCCCAAAGCTTCATAATAATTTAGAACCCTGTCAAAAAAGCGTAATGTATCACTTTGTCTGAAAGAATTATTGGTAATACAAAACCAATGTGCGAGTACTTTGTCTATCCAGTAGTATTCACCGGAAGTGTGGGTTCGTATATCAGTTGAGGAGCTCGTAAATATTGTGGGTGTACTGCTAGATCACACCTTATACTATGGTGGAGGTACCATTCTATAACGCTATTGTGATAATGGGAATAACAAAGTCTTCTGTGCTGTAAAAATTGACACTTGATTGCACCATGAACTAGTATGTACCTATCCAAACTACGAAGGAATACATATAATATACTAGCGGCCGCCCGTAGCTTCGCCCGCGTGGCAGTTTTTTCCCGTTCCCGTTATTTTTTCGGGATAAAAATAGTCTATATGTTAATCCAGGTTACAATTTATATCTATTCCAAGTTTCATCCAAATCGGTCTACTGGTTAGAGTGTAAAGAGTAACAAACATCCATCCATTCCTACAAACTTTCGCGTTTATAATATTAATAGGATTAATTGTGATGATAAAATGTAAGTTACATTTACATCATAGAGAATATCATGATCTTAAATTTTTATTTTTTTCTTTTCGTCTATGTACCAAAAGCTAATAAAAAAGAACCTTAAGTTTCTCTAAACTCACCCTTCAAATACGCAAAGCAAACCAAATGCATTATTAAATGCCACCCCACGACATTCGTTTTCGTACCTTCTTCAGAAAACCATGAATCTTTGGTGATATAGATTTATTTTGAAGATTACAACTCTTCGATTTTCAACCTTGTGCCATAGACAAAAGGATCAAAAAAAAAATATAGAAACATTGAGAGGCGATTGGAATATAGGTATTCCTTAAACTGGGGTTTCAAGTGTTTCTTCAGAATTGAAAAGCTTTCACACGAAAAATTTACGTATTTTCTCTGAGGATGCTCGACCTTTACTCAAGATGATCATGAATGTCTCCAATTTTATCAATAAGTAAAAATTAAAGAATGAACTCCGAAATGATTCGTTTTTGTCATCTTTGGCAACAACTTAGCTTTTTTAGGGTTCCATATCCAAAGGGTAAAACGGGGCCCTATTACTAAGACTCCGCTGTTTGTCTGTCTTTTTGTCCGTTTGTCAGCAGGCTGTATCTTATGAACTGTGAGAGAGTTAAAAAAAAAGAATAAAATAAATATTTAAGGGGACTCTCATACAACAAACGTGTTTTTTTGCCGTTTTTGTTATAGATAATAATTATAATTATAGCGTACCTACTTCCTTATTAATTCCTCGTTCAGTTTTAGTCGAGACCCTAAGCGCTAATTTTCATTACTAAGCTTACTTACTAAGCTTAGTCGGATGGAGTATTTCGTCGTGGAGTGGTAGTAAACAGAGATAGCCGTGGCTAATATTCCTGAGAACTGATACAAATGTTGTATCATTAGCTTGTGATTAAGCTAATGGAACTGTGATTTAGGGATGGTAGACTGGACAACGGTGCACAGCACGCTGAATATTTCATCATATCTAATCGGAATGAAGTGTATATTTCAATGGTCTAATAAAACTCGCCTAGACCGTAAGTGTACTATTTCGCCACTTAAATATCTGTATGTTGTAAAAAAAATAAACTTAAGTGCACTGCTACAGCACCTGCAATAAAATTTGTGTCTCAATAAAAACCTGCAAGTGTAATAACGTAAAAGCACCACAATCCACAACATTTACAACTCAATAAGATATCGACGCGAGGTTTGCTTTTCTACGAAACAAACTCAGGAAAAATGGTCTGAATATGCACTGAAGCTAAAACGATAAACACATTTTGGATGCTGTCACTCGTGAACCCTGTAATGAGGTAATGGAACCATAACATACTAAAATGTACATTGCCAATGAATTATTTAAAGCCCTCTGTTGTGCTTACAATTTAAATTTTACCTTAAGATGTCCCGACGCCTAAAAACACTCCTGACTACAATTTCTGACTATAATTCACCTTTCAAACAAAAAAAACAATATCGAAGACGGTTCATCCGTTTGGAAGCTACTATACCACAGATAGGCACACAGCCACGTCAAACTTATAACGCCCCGTCGTTTTTGCGTTGGAGGTTTAAAATAATACTCTGTGCTAAAGCTCGAATCATAACATACCCATAATAACATGTCCACACATCACTGACACTCTAATTTAGGCAGAGACAAATGTTCCTAATTAAAGTCACCAGTCTTGTTATACGAAACTCTAAATTAAATTATTTGAAAGATCTTTTGGAGCATAAAAACTGAAACACGACTTATGAATTAAGTTTTTCAGATCAAAACAGCTAAAACTACTTACACAGTTTATTACCGCTCTGTATAAAGTCATTCATTTGACCACAACCATGTTTAAAAAGATTAAAGTATTTGGTTGGGTCGTGTCACGTCATCAGCCTAAGTAAGTCCACTGCTGGATATACATCATCTACGAAGCCCAATTCCCGTAACAAAATAGCATCATATTCAAATTTCGACTGTGCCTTTCTTCAAAAGTGACATTTATTTTGATAATAAATAACATAATAATATAATCAAATTCTAGTTTCAATTTTATCAATGGCCCAAAAAAAAACGTAGATTGGGTTCAGATAAATGCAAAGGCCTGTTTACTTTTAATATCGATGTTATAAAATTTCCACTATCTAAGTGAAATTGAAAGTAATTGAGCCGCCGTTTTGCTCTCAATAGACTTTGTTTCCTCTAATTAGTGAAAAAGCTGAACAGTAGCTGCGTATTCAATTAATTCTCGGAGTTACAATACTACAAATTGTTTTTTAAAATTGAACTTTTCCACAAACTTTGTTACAAATAAAATAAAATTGTAAATTGTCTGTTGAAATTGTAAAAAATAAATAAGTGGTCAACTTGTTTTTAACTGTTCCTATTGTTTTTTGTATTTTCTATTTTGTTGTATAATACGTTTACGTCTTACTTAAATAGATGGGTTATTTATAAACAAAATAAAATAATAATATGACACCGTAAAGTGCGTAAAACAACGGTCTGTCGCCGACGTAGGCCATAACTCAAGTCCAAAGAAAATAATTTATGGCGCCTAATCCCTCGGGAATATACCGGCAGGATACGGACTTACGCGTAACATGTCCTTATTTAGTTAAGTTTAAAAACGCTAACCACTTATTTATACATTCATTTCTTAGCTGCATGGTATAATATAAATAAGAATTATATATCTTTAATACTTACCGTGTTATGAATCTTTGTACAATTGCAAATAATTATAAAAATGAATTCCATTGTTATCTTAGAAATTTTATTTGATTTATAATTAAAATAGTAAATTCACACTTGGCTTATCTAGTTTATTTGACAGCTTTTAGTGTCAGTCAGGCATTTATATCTTTCATTCCCCAGGTGTATCACTTTTTCAATTACTCTATCCAGATAATATAAATCACAGTAACTTATCTATTCAGTAGTGCAACCCCAATGACGTATGACAGGGGCGATAATTAGTGCGCGTGCTATTCCGGGCCCTTCCTGCGACGGCTAAAAATGGCCCAATCAGTCAAACGAAGCTGCCGAGTAGGCACGTCGGATGTCTGTAATGAGCTAGAGATTTCATAGTCAAAGTTTTGGGTGATTTGAATAAAATACCAACAATCTTGATTCGCACGCGTCATGTCACGTTATCGGCCCGAATCAGTGACATAGGTCTCTTCTATATTTAGGGGTTTTTGCCATAGTCACAATGCATTTAGCACTCAAAAGATGCTGTTTACTGTCACCTCATGCGTTCCCTAAGTCGCCTCTTACATGGATGGGTCCCTTTCTAATCCGAAACCAATTTGCACGTTTTTTTTTGTTTAAATTTATGGTCATATCCAAAAGGTCTAAACCTTACAATCTAAGCTAGAAAAAGCCTCACCAATACACATAAGTTCAAGCGAGAGATTTACTGTATCTACACTATATATATATATATTATATATTATATATATATATATATATATATATAATATATAATATTATAAAGAGGAAAGCTTTGTATTTTTGTATGTTATGAATAAACTCAAAAAGTACTGAACCGATTTTAATAATTCTTTTTTCATTAGAAAGCTACATTATCACTGAGTAACATAGGCTATATTTTATTTTGGAAAAAAATAGCGTTCCGTAAAATATTTGGGTTTTTCAGACACAAGGTGTAAAAAATCAACCAGAAAAGTTACTTATTTTGCGTACGCTGCCTAAACTATAAAAGATAGAACCATAAAATGTTCTAAACAATTGTAGATCTTATAAATATCTACAAAAAAGTCAGCGACACACTATACCTATCTATGTCGAGTGAGGCACAACAACCATTTTTTTATTTAAAAATCTTCAATTTTTTTTGGACAACATTTAAACGCATTTATTTTACTCATACTATTAATCCTTATCGAAATAAATTATTTCATCACTAAGTACAGTTCATGTAGATAATATTTGGTCTTTGAATGATTAGAATTGGACGTTTGGTTTTGAAGTTATGGCGAAATTAAAATATTACGTTTTCTGCTGCACGGCCCGTTGCGAAGTGAGCGTCACCAAGTTGGGAGTGCGCGTGCAGGGGAGTAGTTTAGATCTATGAGTTAGGTACCCGCGCGGCTCCGACGCGAGGTCGGCTCCCTACGCAGGTGTTTTATAAAAAGGACATTAATTCATAATGTAATATAGTTTTATGACAAAATCTATACAAATAAATAAAATTGAAGTGTCTGTTTGTAATATTAAAATAACGCTTTTTACTACATGCATAGGAATGTATATACGATACATATACCAAAATAGCATTTTTTTAAATTTTTGTCTGTCTGTCTGTCTGTTTGTTCCGTGTAATCTCTGGAACGGCTGGACCGATTTCGACGGGACTTTCACTGGCAGATAGCTAATGTAACAAGGAGTAACTTAGGCTACTTTTTATCCCGAAAAAAAAACGGGAACTGATATAAACTGCCACGCTGGCGAAACTGCAAACGGCCGCTATTTTATGCCGTATTAACGCCATCTGTTGGTGACATCGAGTACTACTTCAGTTAAGATTTGTAAGTAAACATGTTTACCGCCCAACGAAGTGGGCACCGGTCAGCTAGTGGGCAATATAGCCATGGTGTCAGCTAATCCTACTTATATTAGTAAATAAATACGAAAACCGGCATAGAAATCGTTTTTTTTATGTGTCTTGCTGATGGAAGAAGCAGATGGCCCACCTGATGTTAAGTGGTTACCATTTCCTATAGCAAAGCATTGCCTCACAGATCACGCTCGTTAACGTGTCCTACGATGCCCGACTCTGCGTCCATCAACCTGAGGTATACAGGTATTAAGCCTCGTGTGCCTGTAACTACACCGGCACCCACACCCTTCAAACCGGAGCACAGCAAGCTGCTTGGCGGCAGAAATAGGCATGGTAGTAGTACTTTCCCGGACGAGTACTTTCACAAAGAGCTCTACTACTACTAGTTTGATATAAATAATATTTTTTTTGGATTTAAGCCAACACTTTTAGGAACGGATACAATCCGCGTTTTATCAAATTTTGTAGCTTCTTTGGCAATTTCTTTAGGAAATTATAGCATTTCACGGGCAATTAAAATTTCTTAATTTTCTTCTTAGTTCAGTTATTCAAGTCACTCCAATACAATATAGTGAATAAGAAATAAGGCTGTCTTTAGGTTAATGTTGGTTAAAATGCCACTGAAATTAGTAGAACTTAAATACCTGGCAGTAATGATGAATGAATACATCACGATACATAATTTACCAGCACTCTATACGCTGAAACATGGAGCACTCAAATTAAACTAAGGCACATTCGAATACACTAAAATGTCGCCTAAATAACGCTTCCTGATTACTCCATTAAAAGCTACTTCCGGGTGATTTTATTATTACTTGCAAAGTAAGTATAAAAGCGTAATCATTCTAGAAAATGGACACTTATATTCCACGGGTATTTATCGCCTACTATTTATTATTTATTGAGTCTGCCCGCGACCACGACTATTCCAGCATAGCCGAAACTTTAAGAAAATAAATAAAAAAAAGAAGTAATACGCGATAAATACCTATGTACCTAGAGATGTGCTAAGAACGGAATACCTGAAATTTAACCCATATATACACGGGTTGAAATTTGTATGATAACGACTAAGTACAGGCGAAGTCACGCACGTTTCCACTAGTCTACTATAAAACCTTCATAGTACCAGTTTACTTATTTCCCAGAAAGTTCTGTAAGCTTTTCGAAGAAATATTGAGCGCTGCTCAAGTTAAGCTGAAACAATCCTCCGAGGCTTTATAAAGTGAGCGATACTTGAGCCGGCTTTGAAAATAAATTTCCATGCAGTATTATGTAAATATTGTGGGAACGTTTTCTCATATGTTGGTTTTCTTTAAAACTACAGTGTTATTGCACAAAGGTGCACAATAATTTACCTTTTGCTCACGTTTTTGGTAAGTAAGCCTAAACAGTCTATCTATTCTCTTAATATATTCAAACTTCTATTGCTATGGGAATTTTAAGGTGGTTTCTAACTGATTGGGGGTTCTAACCTTATGAACAGCCAGAAAAAGATCGCGAGCTTAAAATAACCAACTTTGTGGAGTTTACCTACTTGTGGACTGTTTGAAATTTTAAGACGTTTTTCAACTTCCAACCGTCACAGCTCAGTTGGTCGTAGCCTCTCTGCCTTCTGCACATTCGTGTGATGAACACA
Organism: Electrophaes corylata; assembly: GCA_947095575.1. NCBI lineage: Eukaryota > Metazoa > Arthropoda > Insecta > Lepidoptera > Geometridae > Electrophaes > Electrophaes corylata. The sequence goes on from OX352703.1 coordinate 8,622,294, forward strand.
AGTGTTTGCTTTGTGTATATTGTATTATATGTATGTATTTATAAAAAAAGTATTTAAGTTTTCTATTAATTATCTCATTCCCATGTTACAAGCTTTCTTTAATTTGGGGCTTGATGGCGTTACGTTAAATGTATGACAGTATGTCAGTAGTTACTTATTATTTAAGTTTATTTAAACGTCTCTCTCTCATAAATTGTTAAATGTTTGTACAATCTGCAAATATTTATTCCAGGTGTTCTGGGTATTTTCTTATGTATAATAAAAAATATCTATGCATGTAATATTGTATTGTATTAAGTATATCAGTCATCTAGTACCCATAACACAAGCTCTGCTTAGCTTGGGGCTAGATGATGCTGTGTGGATTGTCCAGCAATATTTATTATTTTATTATTATATTATTATTTTTCTTCGATCTGCCAAAACCAAAAGCTGATTCATGCGAAGGGTTGTCAGCCAATTTGTCTGCCCTCAAGAGCACTATCATTTATTCTGTGTCAGTAACTCAATCTGACGTTCAAAGGGACAGCCACCTCGATGGATGGCCCGCCGCACTTTACATCTAAGCACGTGAATCTTCCTCTCAGTTATTCAATTTGTTTCTCTACGCACGTACAAAGATGTGTAGATAACAAAAGTGACACGTAGTTTGTTAGCAGCAGCTGAAAAATAAATTGAAATATATCATATGTTGGGTAACTTGTTCACCTGGTTTTAATTATCACTAAGCACTAAAAATCACCAGAGCCAACTAACTACCATGAAAACAGTCACAAAACTCGCACGTATTTCTTTAAGTAACGAGTACGAAACTGTCAGTAAAACTCATTGTTTCTATTTGTAACAAGTACTGCAAGCTGTAAGCTATGCTGTTTACTAATACATTCAGCTTTTAAAAGCTGCGTTTAACCGACGCTTAAAAACCTGCCTGAATAAAATACCACATCCATTAACCCTGTATCCTCGCTTGCATCTGCATCCCTGCGGGCCGGCAGCACAGGGCGGCATCGATCCGCCCCAGTCGCGTGCCGAGCGTCCTTCGAGCAGGACGACCGCCCGCGAAGCCTCCGCGCTGAGGCGGGAAAAGCTACGATTACCACGGTGCCAAAAAATCCGCGCGTACAAATAAAATTTTTGACAGTACTACAATGTCAAAAATTAACACGCCTTTTTAAGTTCAACGAAAAAAAAAGTGATTTTCTAAAAGCGTTTTGTATATTGATGTAAATTAGTTTAAGCGTATGTAGAATAATTTAGGCGGGAAAGTTCAATTGAAGCTAGTATTGAAGCTGTGTTGTGTTTTAGACCTTTTAATAACCCTTTACAAACTTTAGTGTTGCAATTGTAACTATTATTCTGTAAGGTGATAACAGAATTAAGATTTATAGGGTAATTATAAATAGATACTTTTTAAATTTGAACCTTATTTCGATAGTATCAAAGTTTTATTCTAAAACCAATTTTTTTTTAATACTTTTGGAAAATATTTGCTGAGCTAGAGACATCATTGGCATGACTTGTTTTGTTTTTTCCTAAATAACAGGTGCTATATTTAGTCCATTATCTGCTAACTTTATAACCGTAATTTATCAAAAGATTGAAAAAGTAGCGTCTAAAGAAGGTTTAATTTAAAAGAAAGCAATTATCGTGTATTTTCGATGACTCCTTAAGATATTTTAACGTATTAGGAGAAGTAAAATTTACATTATCAATTATTGTCAATATTATTGTCAATATGCTAACGTGAATTCTAAAAAAAATAAGAATAAGAATAATTTTATTCAAAATACATAAGCTAAAGTTATAATTGGCAAACATTCGTAGTAAAGATTTTCGTAGCACTTCGTAGAACTACTACGGAGTCGCAATGTTTCGCAAATTAAGTCTAATCAATCAACTAGAACTTTGTTTGCAAATAGTTTTATTTCTTAAAAAATAAAGTAAACGTTGCCAAGTTGGACCTCAATTCATTTCCATTGTCTTGTCGTGAGGCACATGTTTCGCGAAGGCGTCAGGCACGGCTCTCAGACGTGACTAGAAACGAATAAAGGAATCATTCATACATTTTGTATGATAAGTAGATGTGGTGCGACAATGGCCATTTATGTAGATAAGGGACTTAGAGGTGCTTGAAGGATATTGTTCGTCTACTGTATTACGTTTGTGGATTGAGTTAAACACTTGAATTTGTAATTTTATACATAGGATAATATTGAGAGAATATTACTGTAAAACAGAATCGTTAATCCTAAAGAACTGAAGGTATTCTCTCAGATTTTAGTATCAAGTAATAATGAATCAAGATTTTTTGATTACTTAAGGTAGTCAGAAGGTATGTCCAAATATGACATGTGGCACATACCGAAATTTTGTAGTTGATATACTATACATGACAAGTTGTAAGTCTATCTCGGTTGCTAGAATACCAACTGGTTTCCTCAAGATGTTTTACGTTTGAGAATATTGGCATATTGTCGTGCTTTTGTATAGAATTTTTTGTGTTTCTTTTGTTTGCTCTGCTGACTTTTTTGGGTGTTGTTTTACATTTTAGTATGACTTTAATGTGATTCAAAACAGGACACACAGAATGTTAAAACACAGGATGTAAAAAAACATTAATTTCTTATAAAACTGCTCAGGCTTCTAAATATAATGTGTAAGAAAATTTTGATTTTTACAAAATGATATGAGGTTACAAAAAGAATATATATTTTTATATTTTTATATTTAAACTAACATTTTAACAGTTTTTTTTCATATAATCAAAACCCGTCATATCTTCCAAAGTATATTGGAAAGGGTATCAAATATATGCAGAGACGATTATCTTCTTACCGTATTTAACTTATCATACAGGAAGGAATTATGCCACAAGGAACATGTCAAGGCGATTAGCGTCCCCCTTCGCCCACGTCTCCTAATCCATCCCTGCACGCAGCCCGCACACGATAATATTGATAACTTATTTAATTGTATTACTGGACTTGGTTCTAGTTTCCTTTCGTGTCAGCAATTTGTGCGAAGTCTCTGTTCAGCATTAATTGTTAATAACTGCGGTGACGGGGAAACTATTATATTATCATTTTTAGAGCATATTAGAAGCGTATTCAAGTATTTCGTTACTTTTATGGAGTTCACGTTTATGGTCGTGTAGTTTTGTGTAAGTACACTAAATCAATTTGTAATTTGCGTAAGTACATTCTAAAAAATCACACATTACTATAAATCAATTACCTAGAGTTCATTTTTATTTTTATAATATGTTTTAAGTTTAACTATATTAAAAGCTAGTACGTCTAACTGTGGTGTGTGGTATACCTAACACCTAGATGAAAAATAGCTGGCTATTATTCAATCATCATCAGTACCAGTCTGAAGATGCCTCCCCTTGATGACTTCTTACGATCTTTACAAGGTATCGTCGTTCTATAAAACTGTAATTTTTTATGATGTATTATTATATTTGTTTTATGAAATATCCAAACCGCGTTAGTCGCTACTACGCCGACGATGCCATCAAATCACAAACATTTAAACTTAAGCATTTATAAAACTAGGTTTACTTTCTTATGCTTTCCATGAAAATTTGAAAACTCCATCAGTGGTTCTCCGAAGCCTGTTTTCAAACCGGACATGGGCCGCCTCCGTTCCGGCAACTAGAAGGGACGCTCTCATTAAGCCGCAGATAACACTATGAAGTCTATTTACACAATCTACTGGTACAATCAATGGAAAAAGTTGTTGATAAAAGAACAAGTTGGCCATGCTCTATGATAGCTATTTTTACTGCCATTTTATGTACTTTTTGTAAAGAGTGTACGCGTGGCAGCGCAGAGTTTCATTGTGTTTAGTTTTGGCATCCAGAATTTAGTGTTCATCTGTGAATATACTAGCAAACTCAACTAAAAAGACGTTTTAGATATTTTGAAATCCCTTTGTTTTTAACTGGCAAGCTTATGCTTTTGACATAAAATAACAGGTTTTCTTTTAAATTTGCATAAAAATATAGACTTGAAAAAATATTATTACGACAAAAATAATATCATTGTTTTATGAAAACAAACAGAAGGCCTACCTTATGCTGAGTGGTTACCTCAGCTTGCTCTTATAGGCTGTTTTATTACCGCAATACTTCACAGAGCATATCCGCTGAGAACGCGTTCATTGTTGTATTGTACTTCAGCACTCAATTCCCATATCCCGTCCATATCTACACTAATATTATAAAGAGGAAAGCTTTGTATTTTTGTATTTTTGTATGTTATGAATAAACTCAAAAAGTACTGAACCGATTTTAATCATTCTTTTTTCATTAGAAAGCTACATTATCACTGAGTAACATAGGCTATATTTTATTTTGGAAAAAAATAGCGTTCCGTAAAATATTTGGGTTTTTCAGACACAAGGTGTAAAAAATCAACCAGAAAAGTTACTTATTTTGCGTACGCTGCCTAAACTATAAAAGATAGAACCATAAAATGTTCTAAACAATTGTAGATCTTATAAATATCTACAAAAAAGTCAGCGACACACTATACCTATCTATGTCGAGTGAGGCACAACAACCATTTTTTTATTTAAAAATCTTCAATTTTTTTTGGACAACATTTAAACGCATTTATTTTACTCATACTATTAATCCTTATCGAAATAAATTATTTTATCACTAAGTACAGTTTATGTAGATAATATTTGGTCTTTAAATGATTAGAATTGGACGTTTGGTTTTGAAGTTATGGCGAAGTTAAAATATTACGATTTCTGCTGCACGGCCCGTTGTGAAGTGAGCGTCACCAAGTTGGGAGTGCGCGTGCAGGGGAGTAGTTTAGATCTATGAGTTAGGTACCCGCGCGGCTCTGACGCGAGGTCGGCTCCCTACGCAGGTGTTTTATAAAAAGGACATTAATTCATAATGTCATATAGTTTTATGACAAAATCTATACAAATAAATAAAATTGAAGTGTTTGTTTGTAATATTAAAATAACGCTTTTTACTACATGCATAGGAATGTATATACGATACATATACCAAAATAGCATTTTTTAAATTTTTGTCTGTCTGTCTGTCTGTTTGTTCCGTATAATCTCTGGAACGGCTGGACCGATTTCGACGGGACTTTCACTGGCAGATAGCTAATGTAACAAGGAGTAACTTAGGCTACTTTTTATCCCGAAAAAATAACGGGAACTGATATAAACTGCCACGCTGGCGAAACTGCGAACGGCCGCTATTTTATGCCGTATTAACGCCATCTGTTGGCGACATCGAGTACTACTTCAGTTAAGATTTGTAAGTAAACATGTTTACCGCCCAACGAAGTGGGCACCGGTCAGCTAGTATTATTATATACTCTTCAAATCTAGTACTATTCTGCCATTCCAATCTTCGTAAGTCCAACAAAATGTAGACATATGTGTGCTTCCACAAACATCTACCTTATACGAGTATCTGTATTGTATATATACCATGAAAAATACCAGTAGCCATACTGATGCCGGCGCGATGACCTTTTGAACCCATATACAGCTTCTATTTGTAAGGGATTAGTATATTTGGAACAGTGATAGCTAGCTATCATGAGATAATTCCGGTTGATTGGACTCGTAAGCTTGATAGATTGGAATTGCCTTCGACTCGAATTACCACACAGGTGTTGGCTCACACGCTGTATGATTCTTACCATGGAAGAAACACACGGACAGAATCGCGCGAGTCTGTTTTTCCACGATAACTAGACACACGCGATTTTGTCCGCGTGAAATAATTTTTATATAAACTTCAACCCCCTCTATCCGTTTAGAGGTTGAACTTCGGGAGTTATTTTCGTAGCACACCTCTACACACTTCGATTAGTGATACCCCTAGATATAGCGTGCGCGCAAAAATATTAATATTTATAAAATAGTCATCACACTGGCAAAAATCTAAAAACTAATAATCCATAGCGTAGTTTGAAATTAAACTTTTCATGTACTTACTAGAATTCATATACTTCATACTTTGTTGCTTGGTTCTTTATGTATTTGACTGTGACGGCCCCAACTTTGAATAGGGCCTCTTAATGGCTTCCAGTATATGTCGTAAGAAGCGACTGAAAGGAGTCACCAAGGATTGGATACCAGCTACCGTCTGCTAAGCGTAATGTCTACGGCAACCCCGTCCAAATACGTGGGAGGTTTTTTCAGGTTTTTTACTTATCTAGGCAGGTAATGATGATGATGGACTAGAAAGGCAAAGAAGTCATGTTGAAATCTTTTGATTAATACAATGGAAATTTTAAAGAAATTTCACACCTTCAAACCATAATCGTTTCTCACCTCATAATGTAACACAATCTGTGCTTAAAATTCAAAGTCCAACGAAACTTTAAAGCTACTTTATCAAGCCTCTCGTTTGCTTTGTACATGATAATCACATAATGCCAACTATCCACATCTAAGGCACAGCTCAATCGACAGCTAGCTGTGTTACTATACAAATTGTACCTACAACATTTTCATGAAATTAACAGTTATGTATTTGTTTTTTTTGTGGGGTGCATGCATAGTGCATTAGACATAGACATAGACATAAACAGGTATTTTATTAATAAAGAAAAATCTTGGCGGACGAGTTCAGTTGGGTAATATAATTTGTTATAGGTAAAGGTAACCAATTCAGGTAGACCATCTGCTTGATACCGACTTCTTTTATTTTTCCGTAATCTGTTGATTGAGCTGTTTATTTTAATCTGTGCGGACGTCCAACGGCAAAGGGCGAGCATTTGCATATAAAGCACGTGTTCATTTGAAGTAATGTGCGTATAAATTACATCGACACATGTGTGTCCGAGTATAATCATTCGTTATTAGATGATCGTAAAATTAAGTGGGAATGCTGGTTTTATTGTGATGTTGTTATGATTGAAATTTACTGGTAATTTTTGAACTGGTTTTATTGCGCAATATTCTCATACTTAATACATATTTTTTTATGAGCCTGTTAAAAATATATCAGTTTCGATAAGATATTTCTAATAAGTTTCTATCTAAAAAATAAAAATCTATTTTTTAATATCAATCACAGCTCGATTGGTTGGAACCATTTACGCTATATGTTGTGGGTTCGATCTCTGTGGGAACGATTTATTCAATAAAAAAAATCAAGATGGCGGATGACGCAACGGATCAAATACCACGCAAAACAAAATTTAGATTGCCAGTGACCCCCCACCTAATTCCTCAAAGAAGTCAAGTCAAATCCTAATTCGACTTGGTTAACTAGTTTTTACCGCTCCGGTACTTGAACGAGTAAAAGTCTAATTGTATTACTCGTCATAAATATTTTTCACACGTCACAGCATGACTCTCATCACACTTACTTTTAACGCCTCCACTAATGTCCTACGTCACACAAATCTCCTTATACTATTTACCTACTGAGCTACAATAATAACTCATATTGCTGGGTAGACAAGTGTGACAATAAACTATCTTACTAATATTCATATTTGTCATACCTTAACCTAATGTGACCCAAAATCGATTCGTGCAATTTCAAACTACACTCGTAAATCTTTGAAATAAAGTTCAAAATAGCATGCTTGCGGGGCACTTACTGGTCGTAAGTCCGTGAGGTCCAAAACATGAGAAAACTGTAATTTTTTAATATTTTCGCGAAGTTGGGAAAGTCACGTATTTTGAAGAGAATGCAGCGTCTACAGAATTAATTAATTCCCTAAAAGTCTACAGCGTTGAAGATTGATGAAAATAACTTCACTTCACTTAATAATAAGATTACTGTAAAACTTACTACAGTCTTGACACAGATAACTAATTTTGCGTCTCTAAAGATAGTGTAACTTAAATCAGTTTTACTTAAGGCAGTGTCTTAATTAACCTACAGGTTAGCTTACGAACGGGAGAGAGGGAACAAGAGGGTCTTAAATTTGTACTAAGGGTGCATTTCATGAGTAGCTTACTAATTCTGTTTCAGAATACGCAGAATAATACTAGGTACTTACTTAAAACTAACTTAACAATAATTACGTTGGATTCATGTCCAAATTTATGTATTAGATTTATACAATTAAATATTAGAATAATCAAATCATATAAAATAGACAAGTATTTAATGAACCTTTGCCCTGACTGACTGACATATAGACAACAACGCACAGTTTAAACCACTGGTCGTAGAGACTGAAGTTTTTAGGTTATATTTGTCTTGATGCGAAGAGCTACTAAGAAAGGAATTCCCTAAATTCTAATTCTAAATGGGTTAAAAGTTTGTATAAAAAACTACCTTCGCGCGGGCGAATTCACGCGTATTTCATGAATACTAGCATAATTTTGTTTATCCAGACACGTATTCTCTTTTTGTCCCACCACACAGAAACATAATACAGGACCTATACAGAATTTGACAAAATAATGGGTGTCGTTGTCACTATGTTAAAAGGGTATAAGTATAGGGGTAATATTTATAATAACGGAATAAGTAGTAGAACTTTTTAAGAAAGAACTAAATGAACAAAACGAAAAGTTCACTTGGGGATAATACCACCAAGCAGTGATGCTCGCGTCGCATTGCTATGTTCTGGTATGTAGGCTATGGGTGCCAATGTAACAATGTTACATAAGACAACCTTAGCTGTGGTGGCTTAGACTAGAACTACTACGTCTGGTGGACCATGTCATTATTTTATTGTTTTCTTATAAAAATTAAATAAACAACAAAAGTATTGTCAAAGTCAGGATATAAAATAATTTATTCAGTTTTATTCAGAGATAATTTAGATGTTATAAATCTAGTTTGAAAACCATTCAAATTAACGCCTAGCGTCCACTATTGAATTATTAACAAGTCTATTTCCAGACGCATGAATACTATCAAACAGATCTTATTTACAGACCGTTTCCGAATACAATAAGATAGTGATGGAAATAGACATGCGGGTAGATTCAAGTTCGCGCTAAGCATGGGGAGAGAAGACTTCTATTTCTGTGTAGACGCACCATTATTTCTATTTTATTCCTTTGACATCTACCAAACGGAGGTTCATTGACCTGCACACCGGAAGATAAAATAAACAATATTTTCTTTGAAAGGGTGTGATGATCAAGTTCATTACACCGGCTGCTGAAAAATATAGAAATAACTTTACGACTTTAATCCCCAAGCACGGTAGATATCTTAGTACCAAGTATGTACTACTCGAGATTCTTTGAGAATGTCTAATGGGTTAGATTAGACATCCCCCCCATTAGACATCCTCATAGAACCAAATATTATATTTGGTAGAAATGTAATATCACCTCATTTTGCAGTAGTTGGTGTTCCATACATATATAACAGGTTGCAAGGGCATAGCCGCTATTAGAAGAATAACTGGTTTAATGTTTTCCTTCACCATTTGAGATAAGACCTGATAAAATGTCTAATATCGTTAGCCTAAGTAGGTATTTATAGTTTTGAAAATAGAGGTAGGTGCCTTCCGGGTTTTGGAGTTCCTGAGAAAGGCAAGTAGGTACTCCACACACTCTAGTTTTAATAAAATATGAGTAGTGTAATGACTATCAGGCAAGCTCTCATCAGGACAAGTGTACACCCTCATCGGATTCGTCATGTCATCGAAAAGTAATAATTCCCCCGCGCGGGGAATCGGAAAGCTATTTACAAAGAACAGGGGGACATGTGGGGGAGTTACATTCGTATACCCATTTCCTTGAGAAAATAGGAAAATTGTTCTGTGCAGATGAAATAACCCCGAATTTGCTCAATCGGTTGTATTGGGCTCGCAATTTTTAGGGATTTAATATATCGAATTATATTTTGTAGTTCCATACGGGACATTCAAGAGAATAAGTCTTCATCTACCTACTGATAAATGCAGATGTGATGTGTTTTCCATAGAAACATCATTCCATCGGAAGTTGAGTTTGAGCACAAAAACAAATGCCTACGAAAAAAAGAATATCAAGTCTATGGCCAGGCTATTCTATTAGAACAGGCAATAATATATCTTGTCTGTGGTATCTATCAGTCAGGACAAATCTGACCTCATTGACGAAACACTGGATTATAAAAGCTTAAAATGAGAAAATTAATTAAAAAATACCAAATTATTAAATTTGCTGCTATGATACTTATAGAGTTTTTGGCACTTGGTACTGCATACAATACAATTTTACGTTAGTATCAGACAAAAGACAAAAAAAAAAATTATACAAAATGACAATCAACTTTTAGTCAAGATCCGTGTCGGTTTGATTGCTGAGTGTGTGTGTCGACAAGTGAGAGGGTAGTTACAACACGTTTCACTTCAACTGTTATTTAACCATGTTTTCTTTGTTTCGGGAACAACCTCAGTAACTACAGGAAATTAATAATTTCAACTAAATTATAGTTTGAATGTTTCAGTGATTTTGCAAATCATAGTGTGCTTTTTAAATATATTTATTTTGGGGGGAGCGCCAAAATCCAAAAAATCCAAAAAAAGCCAAAATCTACCAATTAGCCAATTATAAAAATATTTGGTCTGACTGACTAACTGACATAATATACAAAGTTATAGCCTAAACAGCTGGTCTTAAACTGTTACTGTAACTGCTGAACTTTAAATTGTAAGGCTATATTTGTATCAGTTTGTAGGAATGTAACAAGAAAGGAATTCCTGAAATTCAGCCCCTGAAGACAAGCAGCAGGGGCTGAAGTTTGCATGAACTTTTTTGGCGTGGTCGAATTTGTGTGCATTTCCACTAGTCATGTCTAATTTATGATCGGTTTATAACAGTAAAGTTATCTGAATAAAACCTGAAAACATGTTCTTGAATAACATCGACGAAAACACAAAGTTTTGAAACCCTGTAAACCCGAGACAAATTGTGCGTTAATACACATCGAGTGATTTAAACAATTATGTTACTTATTTCCTGAGCAATAAGAGTGAAAGCGAGTGTATAATGCTGCTTGCAAAAGTGGGTAAGGGCGGCAGTGTTTACCTACACAGCGATCGATAGGGCAAAGTAGAGCCTTCGCGTGAAAATTGCAACTCAACGCGAATATCATAGAGACACTGGAATAGATACCACTAGCTAGATCTTACAAAGCCTAAACCTTGAAACTTTGATGGTGTTTTTTAACCCTACTATTATAAACTCTGCGTAACCTCAAAATAATTACACCGTGTTTTGTCTCTTTCGATCTAATTTGAAATTTCCTGACAAGACAAAACACGGTGTACTATTTCAGCGTTACTCAGAGTTTATTATTTGTAGGGCCTAACGCCTGAATACTCAAACGCAACTTAAATTTAATCACGTCTCAACTCGCGTTTTTATTGACAGTTTACAATGAAAATCTAAAATTTGTCACTTCAGACGTGCTTAACTTTAAGTTGCGCTTGAGTATTCGGCCGTTACCCTGGTGTTTTACTTGTACTCTTATTTATCAATAAATAACAAATAGTTTGTGGGGATTTTTACATGTCATCTAGACCCAAACTAAGCATAACTTGTACTGTCAGAACTAAATGAGTGATGATGATAAAAACTATTTATTTTCAAAGAAAATTACAGGCTCCTTTTTTCCAAGTTTTGAAAATTCTTTGGGGGCGTCTGATATGAAGATACATAAAAGTTATTTTAATAAAATTAAACCTAGACGAGAAGTCATATCTAGTAACCCTGATTTTAGCCCCGTCAGGTGGGGTTCAGTATAGTTTACGGATCTGTCCGTATCTGAGGGGACGTAGAATTATTCCTGTCGGTTTATTTTGCCTCTTTCACGTTGATTTTTAGGGCCCGCAACGAAATTGCGGATATATTTACCTGTGCCGAATTTACTGAGCAATTTAACCCGAGTATTAATTTTGGTAGACTTTGAAATTTGTTTTTTCATTGGAATGGTTTTTATTGAATTTGTTTAAGAAGGTTTGTTAGGCTGAAGTATTAATTGAACAGCTGTTAATTTTGTCAAATAATACTATTGAAATAAGGTTGAAATTTTCTTGCACAAATATCTAAAATTCGCGTAATATTTACTTACAACTCTGAATGTTTGTAAAAGAAAGTGAGGGAAATAGGTTGTTACAATGAAATGAAATGGCAAAGAAATATATGGAGCGCCGCTTCTCGAAATCACAACGAACTACCATTCCGGCCACTTTTAAAGTACCTGAGCCTTGTGAGTTCTATAACAAAGCCACACCGTTTGTACAACGAACATTGTTATTCGTGGCGGATGAAACCACCGGTCCTAAGCCGGCGACTGATGAAAATGGAAAAGTTACTGAAGAGGTGCAAGATAAAGAAGAAGCATCAACGTCTAAGCCGGGGGACGAGCAAGAAAAATCGCCGAAAAAGTCATTTTTTTTCTCCCCTTCAAAAAGTTGCAAGCTTCACGGCCGATTTTTCCGGCTTCCTACGAGCCCCAAGAAGTCGAAGGAAGGCGAGGTGAAGGGGGGGCCGGGAGGACTCATCAGCTACGCGCCCGGATGGTCGTTGAAGGGCGAACACCTCATGAAGTGGCAGGAATCCGGGAAGACGACCATTGAGGTAAGTGCGCTAAGTACGCAGGAACTTCAAAAGTATCTACAGTATTTAACTGACTGCATATCGAAAGCGGATTAGCTTGCTCAAATTTTAATAACAAGAACGAATAGGATGGAGATATATATCATAATATTTTTTGTGCTAAAGCCTCGTTTAGTTTCGATGTTTTAAAATTAAAGTTCTTACGAGTTCATGCAATAGAAAACAAAAAATTTTAGTATTTGCTGCTTTAGTAAGTTGAGTACTTAAGCATCCTAGCTTCACCTGGGAGTAGTCTGACACGCGCTTGACCCATCGATATATATAAGTATAATAATAATAAGATTTAATATATTTAAGTAAGCTAATTCAAATTTTAATATTAATTTGCCAGATCAGTACTAACGATTACATATTATATACTTAATTATACTTATCTCCGATTTTCCTCAAAAGATATTGAGAAATTAAATTTTTCTATAATTTAAATCCCAAAAGGTTCTGTAGAAATATATTAAATTGTGCTTTTAATATCTCCGTAAAGGTGTGTCGTCAAACAGCTTATTACTGGTTAACAAGATCTAGGGTGGTTTTCGCGAAGAAACTGTGAATTTCAATCTAAATACGCCCTCAGGTGCCGACGGGGCTGCTATTGTGTTAGAAACTTGAAATTCAATCTAAAGACGCGCTCCACCAATGTAAATTTTAGTAGAAATTCAAAAGCTGGTGAATTTAGTTAAACGGCTTTCTAGTTCCATGTTTTATTTTTTATTTTATGGGTAATGTTTGACCTTTTTAAAGTCCTTTAGTTTTAATATAACCAGTGATTTATTATCATCATCACTCATACATAAATTTATATATTTAATTAACTGACCTGATTTTGTCTGCGTTTTTAAACTTTTCATACATCCTCATTTTATACTCGTTTTAGAAATAATAGCTCAATGAAACTCATACTAAGTTTTAAGTTATTCTTTAGGCTAATTAATTCTGCAAATCGCATCATCAGTCGTTCAGTAATTGTTGTGTAATATATGTATAAACAATCGTACAAACAAACAAACAAACATTTTTTATTTAAATTTGATTTCTTCTATTTAAGTACTGGTATTAAGGTTTCAGAAAAATATCTTCAATATACAGACTTTTCAACCTCTGCAGTTTTTTATAGTATACATAGATATATGTAAAGGTACATGCGATTAAATGACTCTTATTAGCCCTCTAACACAATTGGAAACGCACTCGTCTGTTCACGCGTAAAGGATCTCACCTAATTTATCCTGTCGGCGAATATTGCCAGATTCTTTCCGACGTTTTGGCCACAATAATAATATCGCGGCGAATTACCCGCCTCACTACCCTCAGTTTTCTTTTCCCGTTTTTCTACTTAACTCAGGGGTCGTGAACCACAGATCATTTAATTTACTTCTCTTCTTACACAATACGAGCAATTCTAAAGAAATGTAACTCTTATTCTTTTTAGAAACACGAAGTTCAAGTAGCTTTCACAAAATAAGTATATTTATGGAGTAAACATGTTTTAGTGATGTGTTTCACTAAAGTTTCTAGATATGAGAATATAGGTACATAACTACAAAAGTAATTTTGTATGGCTGAGAACATAAACTGTCATGGCTGCTGGTATTTTATCTGTTGAAAAGAGGAGAAAGGCTATAGCGATGTCCTTTGCCGTTATTGTGCCGTTATTAAATGCCGCTGTGTGAAGCGAATGTAATTTATCTTATTTTACACTGCAAAGTGAGACGTTTTAGCCAAGGAATAGTACCATGAAATCTTTGTAGATGTTTCTATTTTGAAATTACTATGAGAGATGTAACGTTAGTTTTTATTTTACTACCGCTTGTTACCGCTTTGACTACCTAAACCTTATTGTATATGTAAGTATATCTTTAAAAATAAATTGCATTGTCACCATTTATTACTGCATTATTTACTCCTTAATATAATCGAGGTGTTAATATGGTATCTACCTGGTATATCTGGTAGTGGTTCTACTCTTAAAAACGACAGACAATGTTTCGTGTACTCTTTTTTGAGTTACACTACGCTCCATATGGCTACAGAGTTATCTCGCAGTATATTACAAAACGACAGGAAAGGGACAGATTTAACACCGGTATATTTCTTCCAATGGATTGGTAGAAGCCTGTATCACTAATCCTTCAATACTGACCCTTATAAATATTACAAATCTTGGTATAAAAAGGTAGCACGGTTGCTACCATTTTTATAATGCCAAATTTAGTACCATTTTATTATTTTTACATTACGTTTTGTGATAAAGGAGATAAAGTTTTCAAAAATAAAATCCCAAAAATCGACAGAGAAAATCAGGGTGTAACTAACACAATCAAAACTAAAACATACCATAAATGCCGCAACTCGAAAGTTCATTATGATGAGTATCTTCATACTGTACATGATTAATTTAATTATATAAACAAAGACCGCACGTACTTGATACAATCTAATAAGCTGCACAAAAGCATTTGAAACCTGTGCATTTGACAATAGATCCGAGTACAGCTTCATTAGGAGAAGTCCCACGAGGACCCAAGTAATCATCCAAAATTGTACAGCTGGTTCACTCCATTTTTCACTTTCGCTATTGTATTTACTTTAAGTCGTCACTTTTCATGTAAAGTTTCGGATCGTGTGCCATATTTGTCTCAAATATAATAATAATATAATAATAATAATAATAGTTACAGTTTTTATTGGAGATATCTTTTTGTTTTTAATGAAGACGTGATTCAACATGTGGTTAGCCCACTTGTTGTTGTCTCTGACACACATATCACAGAGTATTTCCACTGAAAATCTTTTTTTAAAAGCTTTTTAACACTTCGAACAGCGTTGAATTTTTTATGTCAGTAAAAGAAACAAGGGTATATCAGTGCAATTATATGCCCTTCTCGTTGAATATGTCAGCTGCTTCAAAAGTAAGCTGTGACCCGTGTTTGAATATGTATGAGATCGAACAGACCCGACGCATGTCACAGGCGGGTATGATAGGGTTAATATCAAATGAAATGTTAGCACATTGATTATATAATCAAAAATACACCTTGGGCTTACTGAGTACGGACTAAATTACAATGTGATTTTCCAACAGGCTTTGTTTCGCTGGTTACTTTCCAAAGTTCAAAGTTTGTTTGATGAAGTGATTTCGGAATTTTGGGTTCGTATTGCATGACATGAATTTTATAGGATAATGTAGGTACCTACGTATCAAATGGATTAAAAACAAGAACAGACAAATAAAAACAGCAGTAGATGTTTTTTTGTTTATGAATTTATATATTTCTCGAGACAGTTGCGTCACTCAAATTATGGTAAATAAAAAACCATGGGCTTAAAGTTAAGAAGAAGTTAAGTTAACCAAGAAAAGCTTGTAATATGGAATAATAATAATAATGCTGGAGAATCCACACAGCATCATCTAGCCCCCCAAGCTAAGCAGAGCTTGTGTTATGGGTACTAGATGACTGATATACTTAATAAGTACAGTACATTACATACATAGATATTTTTTATCATACATAGAAAATACCCAAAACACCCGGAATAAATATTTGCAGATCGTACAAACATTTATCCCGAGGCGGGAATCGAACCCGCAACCTCCTGCGTCGCAGGCGGACATTCACCCGCCGCGCCACATCGGTCGTCAATTACGAAATCAACTCGGTCGTCAACTGACCTGTGAGACTTGTTTTCATTTACTTGGTAAATATAAAAACCTAGGATTTATTTTAGTGAAAGTTGCACTGTAAAGTTTTCAAATAAGTTCTCTCATTACTAAAGTTAGCTCATTTATCTCAATGAAAAAAATACTGATATATTTTCTGTATCTGCGGTTCCTATGTTTTCATTCCGTAGTGCATCAGTAATGCACCCTCAATGAATGAGGGCTATTTTCTTATTTTGTAAAGTGTTGGTTGGAAGTGATGGATGGGATGAGGGATATTGAATGTGAATTGAGATTTATTGCGGGTCATTATGTACTTGGTAAATATTTATACAGTGATTTGTTTGATTTTGCGGAAAAGTAGCGCTTTGGGGAATATTACTGTTTATTGATTGACTTCATAGCTCAGTTGGAAGTATTCGCCTTCTGCGCTGTAGGTAGTGGCTTCGATTCCCATCTAGAGGACGAACATTTATGCGATTGGAATAGATATTGTTTCTTCATCTGTTATTATAAATACAGATAACTAGTCATACCGATGTATGTATATCATATAATATTATATTGTCAAAGTTTGGTTAATATGGAGATAAATAGTGGTGAGTTAGTTTTTTAAACTGGCGTTGATGCAGCATGCATCGGAGTAGGGTATCTAATATGTACCTATGTATTAGATCAGTTAGGCATGTATGTTGTAGGTAATGGAGTCTTGATAAAATCTTGATAAAGTCTTGATATTCTGATAACTATTGAAATAGTACATATAAATACACATTAATACATTTAGTAATTTTAGTTGACGAACGATGTGGCGCGGCGATGTCCGCTTGCGGCGCAGGAGGTTGCGGGTTCAATACCCTCCAGTGTCCGGTATTATTAATATTACTATTATGAATATTATTATTATTATTTTCTGAAATCATTTTCTCCTTCTTTCAAGATTCTTCTATTTTTCGCCTTTCATATTTATCGCCATGGGATCACTATGACAAAATCTGTATTTTGCATTTCTCGGAGGGGCAACGTAATCGGCATTGACAGGTTCGTTCCCAGCATCCCAACACCCGTCTCTCACTCCACTGAACATTTCTGAGAGACTTATTAGCTGGCTAATTATACAGAGGAAGTAGTTAGGGGCATCGGAAAGACGAAGGGAAGGAACGCAAACTTTGCCGTTGACTGTGAATTTCATTTTGTTATGCTTTGCAATATATTATGCGAATTCGTGACGTCGTAATTACCTCATCATTTTTAAGATTATTATATAGGTATAATAATAAATATTTCTGGACATTTTTACACATCATCTAGCTCCAAACTAAATATAGCTTGTACTATGTATACCAGATCACTGATGGAATACTTGTTTATGTTATTTTTGTAAATACATACCTAAATTACAATACTAGAGAAATGCGCGTGACTTCGTCCGTGTGAAGTTATTTTCATACAAGCTTCAAGCCTCGTTGAACTCGTTTAGAGGTTGAATTTTGGGAATTATTTTCTTAATACACCTCTAAGCACCAATACAAAATATATCCCGAAAATTTTAAGTCCCTACGACCAGTGGTTTAGGCTGTGCGTTGTCTATTTGTCAGTCAGGACAAAGATTCTAATAATTGGTACAGATAACAATTAGATATAGGAATGTTATTTTACTAAATTTTGTCGCAGAACCGACAACCGCTGGAGATTTATGGTTCTAGAATGGCGACTACGAACCAGATAGAGCGACGACATAAGTAATAATATAAAGTAAGGTTTCTGAAAATGTATGCGGAAATGTATGGTATTTATCCAGCAGTAGACTTTATTAGGTTGATAATGATGATTTTTTTTTATTTTTCTTGAACAAAACATTAAGTATATTTTATATTAATTATATTAATTAAAACTGATCTAAGTAATGTTTTGGCTAGATATTTATTTTAAATGTTGGCAGACCATGTGGCATTATCTTATTTATTTCTCACTCTAGAACAAATTCTATGAATTACTCTTATATTACCGAGAATAGGTTGTGCATTTCAAACAAATTCCAATAAACACACTACCTCTTCTTATCTCACAAAACAAATTTGCATATCAAGAATCCAGAACAAGTCCAAAATCCAAACTTTCAGAGACAGTCAAAGCAAAACTAATCGGCTATGTCAATCTCCCAATCACGACAACGCATAGCCTGTCAAATACTGGCTTGTAGGTAGTTATGCTGAGAGGGTCACTGGAGATCATAGTACAGCAGTCATCGAGTTTATACGGAACGTGATTTGAACCCACATTATTGACGTTCCAGTTTGTCGTAGTTGCATCAAGAGGATTTCGACGTATATTTGAATTGTATGGAATGGGGTATATCTGCCCTTCCTTCGAACTGGTGAAATCGAAAAAGGAATGTTACTTTGGGGATAATTTTAACCGCTTTAGTTACGTTTTCAAAAACTTGAATGTTGTAAATTTTTCACCTTTAAAGTTTTGAATATAGCTAAAGCTGTTAAAACGTTTACCACTCCGATTTTGTGAGTACAGTTGGAGGTATTATGAAGTTTAAAGGGTAGCTTCGTCATCAGCATAAACTATTCCACTACTGGATATAGACCTTCCCCAGATTTGGGGGTCACCGAAGTCACCAAACTTCGAAAGCGGATTGGTGACCGCACTGTCAGGAGATAGTGCTGCCCATCTCCTGGTACGTTCCCTTAGTCGCCTCTTATGACAGCCATAGGAGGAAGCCAATGGAAGGGTCATCTTCTAAGCTAAAATCATCACGGCTTATAGAATGGTTCTAGAAACGCATCAAAGTTACAACACGCGAAGAAAGTCATAGAATGTAGCTAATTAAAAACGTTTTTTTCAGTGGTTTTGTCCCGTTTTGTAGCTAACCTTACCTTATACAGATCACGTATGTTTATGACGTCACCGCAGGCTGTTGGTTATCAGGCAGCGAATAATTTATCGATGGCATGTTCGGATTGTGGACAGGTGGGATGCTTCAGGGCTCTCCCAGAATCGCAAGTTAATAATGCTGGAATGTGAACTTGCGTGTGTCATACAGATGTGAACCAAAATGGATCAGTAGGGTTTTTGCAATGAATAATCGTGTTTTACGACATAAAAACAATTTTGAAGAAAAGGAAGGATGAGGTAGATCGAGAATAGGTAAGTAAAAGTGTTCGTTTTGAGCCAGATAAAATATATACAAGGACCACTGATAAGAAAAAACATTTAATATATACTATATATTTTTTGATTTGATGTTCTTAATTTTGTGTCAAATATATAAAATCCATTTGGACGAGTGGGAATTATTCCAGTTAAACTCACAGGGGTAATTTGTTACATAAAATTTGAGTCACAATGGTAAGAACATCAAATACTGATGATAATACTTATCCTTATACCACATTATATCATCCCCTCGTCAAATTGCAAGGCCGGTTGTCCGATCGATCATTCGAAAACTGATTTTGCAAATCGCAGCTATCATAATAAAGTGCAAATCGGGATGTAGCTATCCGATGAAATTGGTTTTACGGGGATTTTCCGCGTAACCGGGTGCGATCCGTCCACATCATTTCATGCAATCGAATGAATTATTTTGCGTTTGTCTCATAATTTGGTTAACCAGCATAGATACAATAGTTATAAAGATAGAAAAACATTTATGTTACGAAAATAGATAGATAGATAGCTTATAAATCTAGATTAAACAAAATACAAAGGGCGGTCTTATCGCAAAATGCGATTTCTTCCAGGCAACTTTAGATGAAATGAAAAATGAAATGAGTAAGTAGGTATATATAAAAAAAGTATATAAGTATTTTATCAGCTATCTGGTTCTCATAGTTGTCTATCTTTGCTTAGTTTGGAGCTAAAAGGCGTAATGTGTATGTGTTGATATATCAATCCTGGAAACGTATATGAGAAGACTTCTACAGGCTTTTGACGTTGTTGATGATGATGAATTATATTTATTAAATGTAAATAAAAAAACAACTATTAAACTTTGTAATCTTTTTCACTCTCGGGCTTATTGTAAAACTAATAAGCAAAAATTCATTCGTTTTCCGAATTATCCAGTCACGAGATTGTTATATTTATATTTCGTTTCTAGTCTTGCCCCAAGCATTTTGTAAAGGGATTTATCGGACAGAGTTATTCCAGCACAAAAGCGTTTATAAATGCAGGGACGAATCACCCTCTTGTTGTTCTTGCATTACCACAAACAAAACGGAATTG
The DNA here is from genome assembly GCA_947095575.1 of Electrophaes corylata. NCBI lineage: Eukaryota > Metazoa > Arthropoda > Insecta > Lepidoptera > Geometridae > Electrophaes > Electrophaes corylata. Next base: position 8,642,764 of record OX352703.1, read on the forward strand.
TGGAAAATGGGTTTTTGTTTTCCTATTGTTTTTAGAATCCGACGAAGAAATGACAGTGGCGGGTGAATTAACAGAACACATACAGGAAAATAATTACTTCCAATCTCTTAAAAGTTCTTCTTTTTGTTTATTTTTAAACGGGATAAAAAAGTTTGTTGCATAGATAAACCGTTGCTAGACTGGATAGGTAAGATCGGATTGGTACCACAATGGAGCTTCATAATATGTTATTTTGTAAAAAGATTCATACACAAAAAAGTGGTAGGAACCATGCCGTAAGTAGCCTGTTCTTTTAGACTTATTTGCAAGAAACTGGCATCTAAAATTCGTTTAGTTAAAAGACTCACTAAGTCACTAAGTGATCACTTTGATTCCAGGAAATAAATGCCTTTTGACTTTAGTCTTTACGAAACCATGTTGGTGTTGTACTTTGATATCACTTCACTTCACGAGAAAGCATTTTTTTTGACAATGGGCGTCGTCGGATCAGTGACTACACTAAAATGTAGTTATTTTGAAAAGGAACTATCTTTCTAGATAAAACAACTTTTTGCAAATCATTTAGTCATGCTAGAAAGTACCAGACACAGCTTGATTTTGATAAGACTGTGTTTTGTTTTTAATTCATTGAATGTGTAGCACTTTTAAAATAACAGAAGAAAAGGGGAAAACAAAGGACAGACTGAAAGTTTTTTGAAATGGAGTTCTATACACGCGTATAATTTCACAAACACTATACAATGTTCCGTAAATAAAGCAACAAAGTACCATATAATACCTGGATGCAAAATCCCGTTTACTTTTTTATTATCTTCAGCCGTAAACTCGTGAAGAAAATCGCGTCCTCAACGTTATCACAAATCTTAAATGAATCTAATCAAGTGGTTGCTGGATTAAGATTGACGTGAATTTGGGACGAGGGTCGAGTTGACACATGTTGGGTTGCTGCGGCGCATTTTTATTGGCACCTACTCAAGTCAAAATTGAAATTAAATTCAGTTAGAATTCCAGGAGAGATTAGGTCTCTAGGGAGACGTACTAAAACTGTTTGTCTACTACTACAATATGAAAGCAATCAGTGTATGTAGGGATGGGTTACCTTGCATACTTTACATTGAATGATGTACGTTAATAATAACGCTTAGTAGGCCACGGATTTGTAACAAGCTGACCAGTAACAAGTAGAACAAAAAAAATATTACGTCGACAGTTCTAAGGCATTGTAGATAACCAATGTAGTGTCGCCGAAATTTCAATATATAATATTCTGAGTTGAAATCTATTATTACGAAGATTTGAAAAAAATCAGCACTAAGTATCGTAAGAATATAGAATGGAGAGAATACTCGGAATTGATTTTACCAACCGCGCGGCAGCCGCGTCGCGGCCGTGCGGTCACTGCGCAAAATCTTTCACGCCGTACAAACACACCTTTCATCTATTCTAATCTCCCAGTCGTTTTGAAAACCTCATGTGAGATTAAGTAGATTTCGTATAAAATCGCCACGCTGGTGGCCACAGAGGTATATACAATATATATTATATGCTCACTATTCATCCCGCTGATCGCTCTGCTCATACAAAGAGTCCAAGGCCTTAATTCCCAACAAAATGATAAATTGCCTGACAGACGCTCTGTATCTCTACGTAGTAAGCGCGTAGACGATGCTCTACATAAATCATCGTACATACAAACAGTGAGCCTCGATTAACAATATTTTTGTTAGCTGTTGGTATAAATCTAAATGAACGAAACTGATGAAATGGGTCAAGATAGAATGGTTTATTTTAAACACAAATATGAACTTCAGAGCTAATAAAAAAATTGGTTTTAAAAAGAAAAGTAAAAAATATCTCTTGTATCTCTTCTTTTTATCCAAATCTCTTAGTAACAATTACCCACTCAGATTTTATGTTTACGAACAAGAGTAGTCGAAGGTAGTTCAAAATATTACATTTGGCACAAACACAGTTGCAGTAACTGGTATTCTGTACGTAATAGGTAACAAGCCCATCGCCACTGCTAGAATACTGACTGGTTTCCACACGATGCATTTTTCGAATAGAAAAAAACCATAGGTCCATGACCGGATTCGAATCTATGCCTTTGGGTTTGGTTAAAAATTGAAACAAGAGAATTACAATAAATAAACCATTTTGCTCCCAATAGCTTATTCAAGTTGCATATTTTGTTGTCGTTTTCAATAAGATCACCATCATCATCTTCAACAGCCTATAGAAAGCCTCATGACATGATATAGGTGTCTACCATAACTTTCCAAGAAGAAAGATTTTGAACTGTCTTTCCGCTGTCCTAAGCTTCATCTTCTGATTCGTGGTTGCCATTCAGGAGAACCTTTCAGCTTGCTTATTTTGGGAGCGTTTTTCTACGGATTTCTTAATTTGTAGTTCTATCACGTTGCGAAATAATTTGTTTATGTTAAACAAGATACAGAGTATATCATAAAATGACATCTAGCACAGACTAATCATCGTCATTATGCCAATCAGACCGTGACAGATAACGACAGATCAAAGAATACTCGGTCATTCTAGCTTGATTTGTTTTTTGCGTGACACCCGAGGGCCATACTCAATTGAAACTGTTGTGTGTGGACCGGAGTGTAACGCAATATCCATGTTCACTAATTACACTGTCACTGTATGCATATTGAGTGATCCATGCACCCTATATAAAATACAGTCACCGATAAAAGTGATAGAATACTTCTGATTTGTGGGAGTAGGTGGTGTTCTGAGTAGGGTTTTTGTAAATGGTACGTTGTAGGGCTTTAGTACCTCCACCGTGCATATTTCTGTTGCCAAGCAGCGTTCCGGTCGTGTTCCGGTTTGAAAGGTGAGTAAACTAAGCATAGCTTGTTCTATGAGACCAGATGACTAACTACTAATTAACTACTAGGTAAAAAAGTGCGAATAACTGAAGGTGTTATCTGCTTTTGTCGCTGATTGTACACCCGACGAGCTTGTGTGTTTGCACAATTAATACAGCATGTATTGAAATTGACTGTATTTTCATGGAAAAAAATAAATATGAAAAAATTATGCCCACGGGATAAATCCGGCTACTTTACGAGGCCCTGCGAATAACGATGTTTTGTTTAAAAAATATAATATATAAACAGCTTCATTATTTCTAATTTCCAGGCAAGGTAGATATCCCTTAAGTTTTCTTAGTACCTACCTACAGATCCATGCAAACAAATTCGCTTAACATTGTTTTATATTTAAATTATGAGCTTGGAAAAGGCACGGCAGTAAGAATGAAAGCAACTTTTTGTTAATAGAACTAAAACGCCCGATAGTGTAGCCATCCGAAACTGATTGAAGCCACACAAAAGCTTTCACATTCAACAGACTGTGCACATACTAAATTGAGTTGTGCATGCGAGCTATACAGTAGGTAGAGTAGCAATTAGGAAGTAGATTACCTACTCTACTTCCTCCTGATCCTGATACCTAGCTACTGATCTAAAAGACTCTTAAATCTAAGTGTCATAATGGACTATAATAATATTAATAATGCTGGACAATCCACACAGCATCATTTAGCCCCAAGCTAAGGAAAGCTTGTGTTATGGGTACGAGATGAGTGATACCTATACTTAATACAACACATTACATATATAGATATTTTTTTAATATACTTAGAAAACACCCAGAACACCTGTAACAACCCCCCCCCCCACATTAAACCCCCTTAAATAAATAAAACTATGGATTAAAGCTAAACTACCTAACTAAACCTAAGCTCTCAGCTAAACCTAAAACTAACCCTACGCTCAGCCTAAGCTTAACCTAACCTAACCTTTTTTTTTGGAAATCTGCAACCAGACACCTTACCGCACGAGGGAGGCGATAAGGTAGTGTGAGGATGACGGACTCGTCGACTCACTAAAACCACCCCAGTGTCCCTCTCTCGCCATCCTTGCCGAGCCACGGGAACGAAAACCAACCGCGACTCAACTGACGATATAAATCCCTCTCGTATTGGACGGCTCTCCTCCCGCATCTCGCATGCACCGTCCCTCATTCACTCCATCTCCTCCTCTATGATTCTGAATTAGGCGGCGGCGCTGCACTCGCACCTCGCGCAAGTGTTACGCGCATCACGCCGCCTCATTCCTCCACCCTTTTCACCTTTCTTACACATACTTCACCTTATGACTTTAGAGCCCTCGGCCCCATGGCCCACTTCCGCCGCCGTGTCAGGAACACATGTCACGACGACGGAGCCCTTGAAGAGGAATCTCTTTGAAGGATGTGGCCCGCCCCTAGGGACCTCGCGCCCGAAGATTCCACACACCTTATGGCATCATGACCCTTATCCATCATCCCTGTCAGACTGAGCGGCGCTCTCCTCCCGCATCTCGCATGCGCCGCACCTCATTCAGAAAATTTCCCTCAATTATGTGGAGTGCATGTTAATTGGGCGGGAACCTAACCTAACCTAAACTCTAACCTAACCTCTAACCTAACCTCTAACCTAACCTCTAACCTAACCTAACCTCTAACCTAACCTAACCTCTAACCTAACCTAACCTCTAACCTAACCTAACCTCTTACCTAACCTAACCTCTAACCTAACCTAATCTCTAACCTAACCTAACCTCTAACCTAACCTAACCTCTAACCTAACCTCTAACCTAACCTAACCTCTAACCTAACCTCTAACCTAACTTAACCTCTAACCTAACCTCTAACCTAACCTCTAATCTAACCCCTTACCTAACCCCTAACCTATTATCAAAAGAAAGAAGATGTATGGAGCATAACCAACAGAATCATCAAAACCAGACCTTTAACACAACCACCTTCCACCTTAAAACTAGATGATGGAAGGTTTACAACTAACTCTAAAGAAACAGCAAGAGCTCTTCTAATTAAATTCTATCCTGACAACACTCCTGACTCTACAAACTCTCAAAGACTACTGTCAATAGATATGCATGTACCTCCTAATAATCCGGACGAACCACCTTTTTCTTTACAAGAAATCATAGAATGTCTTAAAGGCATGAATCACAAGAAAGCCCCCGGACTAGACCACTTAACCGCAGACATCTGCCTTCAATTTGCCCTAAATTTTCCGGAAGTGCTAACAAACGTCATGAATAGATGCCTAGAGATTACGTATTTCCTTAAAATATGGAAAAATGCATTAGCGAAAATAATTCCCAAGCATAATAAAACTGACTTTACTGAAGCTTCCTCTTATCGACCTATCGGACTTATTAATGTCTTTGGCAAACTGCTAGAAAAACTCATAACGAACCGACTCACATATCATATAAACGTCCATAATCATGACAGCAAGGAACAATACGGTCTCAAGCTCCAAACTTCATCCATAAACGCAATCAACAGCGCTCTTGCGATAATAAATAAGGCTAAATCCAAAAAAGAACATGTCATAATAACATCCTTGGATATTAAATCTGCATTTGACTCTGCATGGTGGCCCGCAATATTCAGCAGACTAAAAGCCATTGATTGCCCTAAAAACATTTATCAGATACTGCTTAATTATGTTAAGGATAGAAATGTCTCAGTCAACTTCTCAGACTGCAACGAGAAAAAGGAAATGACAAAAGGCTGCATCCAGGGATCTGTATGTGGTCCAACACTATGGAACCTTATTCTGGACGACTTACTTAACAAAACCCTTCCTGACGGATGTCACATGCAGGCTTATGCGGATGACGTTTTACTCATCTCTTACTCTCGTGACATACAACACCTTGAGCTTATCACAAACTCCGCCCTTAAAATTATCACAGATTGGGGAAATACAGTCAAACTCACTTTTGGACCGGATAAGTCTCAGGTCATGGCTTTAACTAAGAAGGCAACTAAGTGTAACATCAACATTCTCAATAGTAAAATAAACTTTACAAACCATATAAAATACCTAGGGATAATCTTAGACAGTAAACTTAGATTTACTAAACATGTTGAGCATACTGTCGAAAAAGCCAAAAAACTTTTCAACAAACTTAAAATTTACATAAGACCAACCTGGGGTGTTCATCCGGGTAATGTGAAGATCATCTATACTCATGTCATAGAACCTATTGTTTGCTATGCAGCTGCTATCTGGTCACTAGCTGCACTTAAATATAAATTCATTCATAAAAAACTACTATCATTGCAACGTCTATTCGCAATCAAGTCAATACAGGGTTTTAGGACTTTGAATACAGCTTCTTCTATTTAAATTGCTCAGCTTACACCGCTTCCCGCTAAAATAGAGGAAGTAATAATAATAATGCTGACATTGAAATCACGAAACTGGCTGGCTTCACCAGATTTGCTCCTAGCGATCTTCCTATTGAGAGACCTACACCACCTAACCAACTACTGCACCCATCGCTTAGAGTAGGAATAACGTTTACAGAACTTCCATCAATAGATGACTTCATAAAATTAAATAAACCTCTCACGCACCAAATCTTCACTGACGGAAGTAAGCACAGCAACAAGGTTGGGGCCGCATATGTCATCATTGAACCCAACACAAACAAACATACCATCAAAAAGTTCAAACTACACGATCTTTGTTCCGTGTTCCAAGCAGAGCTGCTAGCCATTAAGCATGCGGTAAAGTGGATCACCACTCGCAAAATACCAAATCGTTAATACTCTCTGACTGCAAATCTGGACTGAATGAACTACAAAACCCCAACACAACCAACTGCCTTGCAGTAGAAATTCACAAATCGCTAGTTCTTGCCAGAAGCCTGGCACTGACTATAGAATTCTATTGGATTCGGGGACATTGCGGAATACCAGGAAACGATCTTGCAGATCAGGCAGCAAAATTCGCAGCACTTCTACACTCACAACCCACCCACTGTGAAATTCCCGTTAGTCATGTTAAACTACAAAATAAGCTAAACTCAGAAAATGCATCTGTTAACCTCTATAATCAATGTTCTCAGCATATAACATCTATTTTTTCTACCTATCAAGAACTTCAAAATTATACTAAAATTGTAAAACCATTATTTGCTATTACTCAACTCTTGACAAACCATGGATACCACAAGGAATACCTTAACCGCTTCAAAATCACTCCTGATAATAAATGACCATGCAACAACATCAGCACTCAAACTATCAATCACCTCTTGCAACACTGTCCAGAGTTCAGCTCCACACGACGCACTCATCTCAGACTATCAGCACACCTAAACAATCCATACAGCCTCACTGAAGTTTTAGACACGGCATCAACAATAGACTCATTCCATTATCATTGGATTACCATCGTTGCTTCATTAAAAACATTCAATAACCCCACGCTTCCTCAACCCCCCTCCTAATCGCTACCGCTTTTCGAACCCTACTTTCAGCCACTCACCAAACTTAAATCTGTCTTCAACCCCTTCAAGCCCCCTCACCTAGCCCCCAACTCCCACACAGCACCCCCCCAGCTCCTCTCACCCCCCCCCCCCTAGCCCTTTCCTCACTCTAACCCCCCTCTCAACCCCCCCTCAACCTCCCCCTTCTAACTTACTCCTCTACCCCCCACCCTTTCCCCCTTCTAACCCCCCCTCTCAATCCCCCCCCACCCTCCTACCCACCCTTCCACCCCCCCCCCCCCACCTTTTCCTCATTCAACCCCCCCCCCCCTCTCAACCCTCTCAAACTTCCCCTTTCTAATCACCCCTCTTCCCCCTCCAACCCCCCCTCTCAAACCTCCCCCCACCCCCCACCCCCAACCCCCCACTAACCCCCTCATCCCTTCCCCCCAACCCTCAGTCTGAGGCAACGCTTGTAACGACTACCATTGTACTATAGTTATAATAACAGCTGCAACTACTAAGACTCCAACGACAGATACTGATACCAATGCGGCTCCCTCCCTCACTTTGAATTGGATTCACTTAACCACACACACGACAAATACGACGGAGCACTTCCTAATAACAGTACTCCAATTACGACGGTAACGTCAGTGGCTACAAAAACAAATACTTCAAATACGCAATCGAGATTGCGAGTCGTGCGACGGAATACGTCTCGTCAAAGTCGTGCGAAGATTACGACTGTTACGCTCATTACGACTACGACTACTCATTGTGGTTCTCATAATCGTCGTGCGAAGACGTGCGACGACGTACCTACGTTACTGCGACTACTCGTCGTGATTGTCATAAGTCGTCGTACGAAGGCGTACGACGGCGTACGTTGCTGCGACTACTCGTCGTGATTGTCATAAGTCGTCGTACGAAGACGTACGACGGCGTACGTTGCTGCAACTACTCGTCGTGATTGTCATAAGTCGTCGTACGACGGCGTACGTTGCTGCGACTACTCGTCGTGATTGTCATAAGTCGTCGTACGAAGACGTACGACGACGTACGTTGCTGCGACTACTCGTCGAGATTGTCATAAGTAGTCGTACGAAGGCGTACGTTGCTGCGATTACTCGTCGTGATTGTCATAAGTCGTCGTACTAAGACGTACGACAACGTACGTTGCTCCGACTGCTCGTCGAGATTGTCATAAGTCGTCGTACGACGACGTACGTTACTGTAACTACTCGTCGTGATTGTCATAAGTCGTCGTGTGAAGACGTGCGACGACGTACGTTGCTGCGACTACTCGTCGTGATTGTCGTGAGCCATCGTGCGACGAGTACTTAGTGAAAAGTAAAAAGTTAAACTAGGAAGGTTTTAGGAAAAAAAAAAAAAAAAAAATGTCGACTCCCCATCGCGATCAAGATGATCGTGGTTGTAGCAGCAGCAGCAGCAACAACAACAACAACAAAAAGGAAACCTCATCATGTGGCTCTTGTGACCTGCTAAGGAGAGAACTGGAAAATGCAAGAAAAGCCCAGGGGAGGGCGGATGAAGTGATCCGGGACCTGATTGACACCAATAGAAACCTTTCTAGTGCAATCAGGCACTTGTCCGGCCTTCTTGAAAGAGCTCACCAGGTGCCCCCTCCTACTGCTGCTCCTGCTGCATCAACCACCATCAGCCGCACATCTTCCTATATGTCTTTGGGCGTAACAACAACAACAACAACGGTTACTACAACAACAAACAAACAACACAAGCAACTCTTTAACGGTCGCGCAGATCGTTGCGCCCTGGAGCACGGCAGCAGCTGCAGTGGAGGTTGAGCCACTTCCAGCGATGGTCACGCCGATGTCCCCATTATCGCCAGCAACACAATCAATTCATTCCATCCACTCTATGAGCACAATCTCATATCATTCAGAAGCACACATAGCAGCTCAGCCACACTCCACCTCAGTGCCGCCGCCTCCAAAGCCGGGCTACCAATGTGTTCTTTGCGGAAAATTCTACACCTCACACAACACCACCAGACATTACAAAGCAACACATAGCAATTACCTTGGAGGGCAACTCGGAACTCACCTACATTATCCAGATGCTTTCCACTTCAAAACTAAAATCATAAATGTAGTTTGCCCACCAAGTCTACGTCCAAAAAAGGATCACGTTAGGGGTGTTCATGGGTTTAACTGGAGGTGGCTCAACTACCCTGAAGCTCCAGCGGAGTCTGACAGTGATGACTCAACCTCAACATCAACATAAAAATCCCTTCTTGATTTTAATGGTATAATAATTAATGGTAAAATTAATTTAAATTTAGGACATCTGTTATTCTATTTTAAATGTCCGTTGGTTTAAGTTGATTTTGTCGGTCTGTGGGTTAGATCTTTAGTTTTAAGTTTTAGTTTATACCTTCTTGATTTTAATGGTATAATAATTAATGGTAAAATTAATTTAAATTTAGGACATCTGTTATTCTATTTTAAATTTCCGTTGGTTTAAGTTGATTTTGTCGGTCTGTGAGTTAGATCTTTAGTTTTAAGTTTTAGTTTATACCTTCTTGATTTTAATGGTATAATAATTAATGGTAAAATTAATTTAAATTTAGGACATCTGTTATTCTATTTTAAATGTCCGTTGGTTTAAGTTGATTTTGTCGGTCTGTGGGTTAGATCTTTAGTTTTAAGTTTTAGTTTATACCTTCTTGATTTTAATGGTATAATAATTAATGGTAAAATTAATTTAAATTTAGGACATCTGTTATTCTATTTTAAATTTCCGTTGGTTTAAGTTGATTTTGTCGGTCTGTGGGTTAGATCTTTAGTTTTAAGTTTTAGTTTATACCTTCTTGATTTTAATGGTATAATAATTAATGGTAAAATTAATTTAAATTTAGGACATCTGTTATTCTATTTTAAATTTCCGTTGGTTTAAGTTGATTTTGTCGGTCTGTGGGTTAGATCTTTAGTTTTAAGTTTTAGTTTATACCTTCTTGATTTTAATGGTATAATAATTAATGGTAAAATTAATTTAAATTTAGGACATCTGTTATTCTATTTTAAATTTCCGTTGGTTTAAGTTGATTTTGTCGGTCTGTGGGTTAGATCTTTAGTTTTAAGTTTTAGTTTATACCTTCTTGATTTTAATGGTATAATAATTAATGGTAAAATTAATTTAAATTTAGGACATCTGTTATTCTATTTTAAATTTCCGTTGGTTTAAGTTGATTTTGTCGGTCTGTGGGTTAGATCTTTAGTTTTAAGTTTTAGTTGATAATTAAAAAAAAAAAACTTATTTTTATATTAATGACTTAATCTTCTATTAATCTTAATTTTGTGCAATTATATTTGGTGTGTTTAATTTTAGTCTTAGTTTTAGAACTTTTTTATATAAATTCAATAATTTGGTGCGTTCTGTGTGTGACATCTATTATTTTAGGGTTACATCTTTAGTTTTAAGTTTTAGTTTATATTAAAAAAAAAAAAAAGTGCAATTATTTTATTTTTGAATTAGCATAGTTGATTGGTGTGTGTTTAATTTTAGTCTTAGTTTTAGATTATATAAACTCAATAATTTCTCCTTATTAAAGATATGTAGTTGAGAGGGAGGCGTATACCAATAGCGCCGACCTCTCAACAAACAAGTATGTTTAAGCTTCTAGTGGCCTTTCGAGACGCCAAAAAAAAAAAAAAAACCCTGAACCCCTGAGGACCGAATCGGTCCTCAGAGGCGTGGCGCTTACTCCACAGATCAAACATCACGTTGAAATCGATCTACTAAATGCTGTAAACTGACAGTTACACTGACAAGATTGAAAATGACATAACGATGACAGTTTGGACCGTTACGCACCCGGAATAAATATTTGCAGATCGTACAAACATTTATCCCAAAGCGGGAATCGAACCCGCAACCTCTTGCGTCGCGAGCGGACATTCGCCCGCCGCGCCACATCGGTCGTCAATAGTACAATCAAGTCAATAGTAGTAGTCGGTAGGTAGTCAATTGTAGTATAGAGGTATAGATGAAGATAATAAAGTCAACGTCTTTCTGTGATGGTTGCTATAAAACGATTTTGTCACTAAAACGAATGTACAAGTCCAGACTTGTCCTGCGAGTTTAAATAGATTCCTATAAATACATTAAGTTTTAGTATGCGTTTACGACATAATCCATACAGAGTGTGATCCATCGCCTGTCTTGTGTTATAATTTATTTTAGAAGAATATCTGGATATGGAATATGGAATCCAAGAAATTAGAACCTACTGCTTGGGTTGCGCCAACAGGAGAATTAATATTAGCACCTGTCGTTTAGTAAAAAACGCTAATACAAATGAGGAAATTTTGGTGCTTGAATATATATTGTTCAATCACGATGTAGGCTGGACCAATTTCAGTAAAACTTAGTTTTTTTTATACAATATGCTGATGGAACAAGCATATGGCTTACCTGATGTAAAGTGGTTACCATCGCCTATAACAAAACATTGTCTTGTAGGTCACGTTATTTAGGAACGTGCCCTACAGTACACTGCTCTGCGTCCATCAACCTGAAGCATACAGGTGTTAAGCCTCATGTGCCTGTAATCGCACCAAAAGTAAGTGATCCATAAAAAAATTGAAACATTTTATAATTTTTTTGGTATCATGTGAAGAAAACTATGGGTAAAATGAAATACAGTAAAAATAATAGCTTTTACTACTTTCCCCAATGCTAGTTTGTTCAGCAAAAGTAAGAAATTATTTTGGAATAAAATTTAATTGTATGTTTTAGAATAAAATTCTTGCGTCAAATGAATTTAGACCTTTGTGAAATGTTAACTTTTTTAATTGTGTTTTTCAAGCATTCGAACCCAATTTAAATTGAAGAAGGTTCACACTTGAAATTAATTAAATTTTGTATCCTACGAACTCGTGTTCAGTTCCGCGTGCACCCGCCTCTACCATTTGGGCGCCTAATTGTTTCGAATGCCGAATTATTTTGATTTATAGCTTTGTGATTGCTGCAATTCGATTATGTAGGACTAGGGTCTTTGGGCTTTAATCGAATCAAATGATAAATAAATTCAATCCACTTGTCTTCACAGTATACTGTGAAGCTGAATGCTGTTGGTGGTATGTTAGATTAGAAATAGCTTCACGACTTTAATCCCTAAGCACGGTAGATATCCACTCAGATATTTTTGTATCAAGTAATACTAACTCGAGATTCTGTTAGGATGCCTAAGAGGTACAAATACATATTACATTTGACAGATACCCCCAATTTCATCATTTCTATAGTAGCACTTTTCATCAGAAAGTGACCACAGAATAATAATAATAATAATGCTGGACAATCCACACAGCATCATCTAGCCCCAAGCTAAGCATAGCTTGTGTTATGGGTATTAGATGACTGATATACTTAATACAATACATTACATACATACATATTTTTTATTATACATAGAAAATACCCAGAACACCTGGAATAAATATTTGCATCGTACAAACATTTATCCCAAGGCGAAAATCGAACCCGCAACCTCCTGCGTCGCAGGCGGATATTCGCCCGTCGCGCCACATCGGTTGTCAATAAATAGAAGAATATATGGAACGGTAGACAATGAAATAATTGTAAATCTTACAGACCTTTCCTAGATAAGCTGACTCACCACGTCTGGGAGCCATCCTGGTATCAGACCGGGGCAATATTCAATTCACATTGCCAAACTAGAAGGGAACTCTGACTCAGAGTCTGTCACAGAATATCTAGCAGGAGGTATGATTCACGCTAGTCTAGCGCTTGAATTCAACAGTATAAATATAAACAAAATACATTGTGTAACGATGTGTTGCGTAATTTATGAGCATGTAAACGAGGCTTGAGGAGCTTTATTAGTGAACTTTATTAGTGATGAAATATGATTTGAATAGGTTCCTGTCTATGAGGTTGCAGTTGTTTTGTTGTCGAGCCGTTTGCAATCATCATTAAAATATTAATTAAAATCGACAGTACAAGGTTGCGGACTTTTAAACTTAGGGCAAAATATAAATACTTTTGTGTACGTCAGTTGCACTAGATCGTATACAGTGCGTTACAAAAGTTTATCACAGCAATACGGTATCTTTACACAGTAAAAATCGAAGATACCGAGCATAAGAATAGAGAGCACCGGTGGTCTAGTAGGAGTGACCCCGCTTTCTGACCCTAAGGTTATGGGTTCGAATTTGGTCGTGCATCAATAAATGTTTTTGTTAAAACCAGTTACTATTCTAGCAGCGGCATGTCCTGGGCTAGTAACAAGTCAAATATGAAATAACAACTACTGCAATATGTGGGTATGTAGGTGTAATATCTGTAAGTACCTCTGACTGAAATTCTGAGTATCTCGAGTAGGTAGTTGGCACTAAGAGTTTTGAGGGAATAGCTACTGTTTTTGGGGATGAGAGTTGTGATGCTATTTCATCCCATTTTTTAAATCAAAAGTAATGAAATGAGTTAGTGAATTATTTAGTTTTTGAACATTTGCCATTTAAATATTTATTTTACCGCTGTGACATCATACGAATTTACGAATTGTATACATTCTAGAATAACTGACTGTACCTGCTTTAAAATACCATCCACCACCATCCATGACTCAGACCATCCATGTTTTAATGTATCATCATCATCATCATCATCATCATCATCATCAACAACAGCCTGTAGTAGTCCACTGCTGGACATAGGCCTCCCCCATACGTTTCCAAGAAGAACGCTTTTGAGCCTTTTCCATCCATTGACTTCCCGCATACTTTAAATATATATTAGGCCTAAAATACGTACTGACACATATTTTTTATCAATCTTTATTCATGTATAATTTTTTATCCTCGGTTTTTTTTATGTACCCCTATTTATCTAACAACCATTCTAAAGTAGTAAGCTATAAACACATTCGGATCGGATGCTTTAAAGCACAGGATGCAGATTCATCCATCAGCAATCCTTTAGTAAATATTGACTAAACTAACTCACTATTTGCATGGCCGAGCCGAGATTGCGATATGGACCGACTCTAGGTATAAGTAACCATAGGAGAGTATACAAGATTGTGGTTTAGAACCCCATTAATATTATTGCAAAAGTTTATATATCTAATATTATTGTGGCTTGATTACACTCTAGCAGTTGGACCGATTTTGATAAAACTTAGAATAAATACAGTTTATACAACAAAGTTCATTTTGTTTAAGTTTTTTCTGATCACTACAATGGAAGGTTTTTGCAATCTAACATCCGAGCTACATACTACGCGACAGTTAAACAAACATTGTCTTATATTAAATATTGGCATTGGCTTCACAGTTGATCTATCGTTGCCGCGCAATGTAATTCAAACGTCAACATTATCAACGACACAAGTATCAAATTTATTCGTAGTAGGCTCACTCCTATCGTTGACCTCATAAAGCCTCATAGTTACTCACCATCAGTGGCCTAATTCTCGTAACAAAATATCGTCAAAAGTTTCAAACACGTCAATCTCCAAATGGCATTCTTTGAAACTGACATTTCAGACAGGCCCAATTTTGACAATCGAATCCTAGTTTTAATCTCGTTTCAGCTCCAAAGAATTAGGTCGCAAAGAGCCCCAAAGAGATTTTATAATTGTACAAAGATGATAATAATAAAAGTAGGGCAAAATACTCATCATGTTTATTGTCTCTAAAAATAAGAATTTACTGACTCATTCAATCTTTTGTGTATGAAAATCAACAGTTCATTCCTACATGTTCCTTGATATTATTATGATATAAGATGGCATTATGATGCAACAGAACTGCATAACGAACACTAATGGACGTAAAGGAAAAAATACTGTAATATTTACAAACAGACAAGGCATAAACCCACATTCACAGCGCAGCTTCAATCGTACACCGACACCAATGGCAATAAAAACTGAATTTATCATAAAAAGTTGCACGTTAAAGACTGAAACAGCCGTAAATAAGAAAATAAGACCACCTATTTATATTTGTGGCTGGAGTTGGACTGAGAAGGTTTGATACTTGAATTGGAACTGGCGGCGCCGGCGACAGTTTTATTCTAAACATTATAATAGGAAACGTAATAATGTTTATGATGATTTACATTATGACGTTTCTTACGTTTTTAGATCTAAAAGAAGTTGTCAACAAGATACACGTTGAGCTAAACAATATTAATAGCCCTGCCTTCTGCATCTTAGGTGGTAGGTTTGATCCCCACCGAACAAACATTTGTCTGATGAACATAGCTGTTTGTTCTATATCTGAGTGTAATAATTGTATTCTAAGTATGTATTTAAAGAATGTATATAAGTACATATTCTATTAGTCATCTGGTTCCCATAGTATAAGCTATGCTTAGTTTGAGGTTAAATGATGTTGTGAAAAATTTCCATAAATATTTATTTATTTAATTTATTGAATTTCCTTACTGCAATAATGATTCCTACAAACAAATTCAATGAACGCATTTATTTTTAATGTGGACAAGCTCAATCTTCTATTAAGTAATACAGTGTGCTACAAATGTTTAAGCCATCAAATTTATACCATTGCATGTGGCCCCAGCCAACCAGAAACAGGCTCAGAAGCAGTGGAGTAGTACTTGTTTTAAATACAAAACGATCAAGATCACTGCGTCCAAGTAGAAGTCATCATAGGGCGGAGGAGTAGTTTGGGCGAAGCGTTCATTGATGTGGGGCGGCGTCGGGCGGCCGACGTCCGTGGCGAAACGTGGCATGGAAATAGCGTTGAATGCGCTGGCATTTCCGCGACCCACCTGTGTGATGGTCTCTTCTGCTCATCTACAGACTGGCATATTTATGCCACTATACGTAGTTTATTTAAACTACTTGATTCTTTTCATAATTTACAAATAATGATTGGGTTTTCCGATAGGTTCCAATATTATGTTGTAATTTAGGCCTTCACATTTGAATGTAACCAGTGTTTTAAATTTATAAAGTATGACGATTGCTTAGAACACTTGGAATAAATATTTGCAGATCGTACAAACATTTATCCCAAGGCGGGAATCGAACCCGCAACCCTCTTTGTCGCAGGCGGACACTCACCCGCCGCGCCACATCGGTCGTCAAACTTACAATGAAAAATTTACAATGAAAATACCTTTTTTTTTATTACCTTATCTATGACTCTTAAGGATAAACATTTATGTGATGTATGAACATAGATGCTTTTTCAGTGTTTGGGTGTTTTATTGTTTTTCAAGTTGCGTTAATACCTGATAAAATTTATCATTATTCCAAAGGGAAAGCTGGAGCTGAGACGAAATAAAAACTAAAATTTGATTGTCAAAATTGCACTTATCTGAAATGTTAGTTTCAAAGAATGCCATTTGGAGATTGAATTCATGATGTGTGATATGTAATCCTTTTGGATTTATAAAAAAAAATTTGACTATGAACTGGTGCCAAAGTAGTATAAAAATGTAGCGCTTTTACCAAAGGAAGTAGTTTCAATATAACCGTTATTGATTACGCAACTTGTGATGGAAATATCGTTGCTGTCCGCCATATCCGCGACCCACCTGTAATAACCCAGTTCTACAGACGTTTAAAATTAGAACACAGACGTATCTTTAGGCAATGGTTCATGTTGGAATAAAGCTCACAATTTATAAGGTTTTTTTAGATCACTTGCTGGTGGGACAAGCAGATGGTTCACCTGGTGTTAGGAAAGTCTAACGATGCACTGCTCGGCGTCCATCAACCTGAGACATACCGGTGATAAGTCTAGAGGACTTGTATTTTCACAGACACCACACCTTCCAAACCGAAATACAGCATAGAGCCAAGCACGTACAAGTTTATCATTCGTAATGTAACATTGCGCAAAAACTAGGCAATTGAAATATCAATGCCACACAATGTAATTCAAATACCTATCAACACGATGCTGGACCCTCAGCACTGATTGGTGAGAGAAATAAGGGTAGTTGTAGTACTTCCCCGGACGAGCTCTTCACAATGAGCCTAATTGCCAAACTTCCTCTCAATCTCTATAGATACGCTAGTACTTCCTTGAGGATGTAGACGGGGATTTATTACATTTTTCATGTTTGGCATTACATTTTTTCTTTGCTTTAGACTACACATTAGCTAAATGGATATTTAAGAAGTATTTGATCAACTTTTCAAAAAGTGTCACAGTAACGATATTAAATCATAACGAAGACTTATTCATGTGTTTTTTTTTTTAACCCAAATAAGATAAGTCACGCTTCCCTTTATGCAACAACAAAAGATCTAAATACGCCGTTGTACGTTGGCACAGAATCGGGGCATTATTCATAAACAGTAGTGATGTTTACTAGTAAAATAAAAAAAAATACTATAGACGCCAATCAAATTTAAACGGTTTAGCTTACATACAATACATTAAATAAACTGAACAAAACTGTGTAAAAAGTAAAAAACCAATACAATCTTACACTTTCACTACATTCACCGACCAACTACTGTTTTTCTAAACTGAGCATTGTTGAAACCATCTATTATTTTATTATTTAAACTTTATATCCTTATTACTAATAAACTCAGTGTACCTCAAAATAGGTGCACCGTGTTTTTTCTCTTTCGATTCAATTTGAAACTTCCTGTCAAAGCAACACACGGTGTTCAACTTTACGCCGAGTTTATTAGTACCAGGGTAATGCATCTAGTTGAAAAACTATCCACAAATATCAAAATATAAACAAACATATGTAAATTCTTAATGTTTCTTTATATACTTATTTTTTTATAATTACATAAAGACACAATTTTTTATAAACGTACCTTTAAACCTTGTCTACTGTTCTCTTTTCTCTCTTACTATTATTATAAAATTAAAATACCGTATCTACTGCTTAAAGTTACATTGTACTGTGTTGGTAGGTCAAGTGTTGCTTCCCGAACGTGAGATCTTGTGGTCCCGGGACAGTATAACAAAAGACATTTTTAGTTTTATTCCAGTTTGGTGACGGGTTGACGGGTTGACGGGTCGAGGGTGCCGTGTCAAGATGCCTCTCCTGTAAAGCCGACAAATTGACCCTCTTCACTTTACGTATTTCATTTTAAAGTTTTCGAAATTTTGAAGGTGCACTTTGATAAGATATCCTGCTGCAGTTTCTGAAAAGCATAACATTTTTAATAAATTGAGGCATTTTCTTAATTTGTATATCTTTCCAGCAAGATTAAAAAATCTTGATGGAAAGCTATGCACATTTTTTGTTTTTTGATACATTGACAAGTTTTTTTATTATACTTACATTAACGAGTAAACCCAAACTAAGTAGTTAAAGCTGTATTATGGGTTCCAGCTGTATTATTATTATTTTTATTAATACCCACACTCAGCACACAAATTTAAGACCTTGATGGAAATCGAACCCACCTGCATAGGTACAGCCCAGAAAACTGAGTTATACATGTAGAAGCCTATTTGATCGAACACAATTGTATCGTCTCAGAAAATGTCACTACTAATCTAAAAACTTCTTATAGCCATAATGTTGAATTATAGTTAATAAATTAACATAATTAGGATCACATTTTCTAAAGTTTATAAAAAAACGAGTGTACCTGCCCGACATCCGCCACACGCCGCGTGAACTAATCCTTTGAATAACTTGATCTATTCCTAACTCTCTATAATTCATATGAAAGCTGCGACACATTGTTCGAAGGAAATACGTTTCAACAGACACGTTTCTAATTTTCGTGTTGTCACACAACCGCTTTTAGGACGCCCGATCTGTTCACTGCTACTGAAGTAACAGAATACAGACTTTTGGCCTAGCTTAAATCTCTCAAAATGTCTTAAAGCATTGTCATCTCTCAAGGGTATTAAGGGTACCAAGGGGTCACAAACCTCTGTTTATGACTCTTACACATTACAACATTAAAACCTTAAACATTTAAAGGTATTGTATACTTAGGTTTGGCTACAGCACTGTTTTTTATACGATTTGCTGATAGTACAAGCAGATGGCCCATCTGATGGTTAAGAACGTGCCCTACGATGCACTGCTCTTCGTCCATCAACCTGTTATTATGTCATGTATGTTGTTTTAAGAATAAAAGTAGATATTTATGAAACTCAATATGCTATTAATTTTTGCCCACTCTAGATCGCTGCGTCCCAAATGCTGTCTGGCAATTGATATCGCTACATCGGGTCTTCCAGTATTTTTGTGTATCACTTTGTAGCACGCTTAGAATGATTTTAAATCTGAGACTACGTACTCCTTCGTGTGGTTAATGCCGACCGGTTTTTGTCAGCTATTGATATTGCAATAGAGCTTAAAGTGCACTGCAAGATAATTTGAAGTGATACGGGCTTTGTCACGGGAAGTATAGAGCCAGAGAATAAGAACTAGCTACTAAAGCTTTTGGACGCTTTCAGAGGCGGGCTTTGCTTGGCTTAGTTTAGTTGCCAAAGCGCCCGCGCAACGAATACTCGCGTTTTGGGATGACACAAGTACCTACGAGTCTATTTTCGCGAAGTTTTCATCGCGTGTTGAGTGTGTGTTGTTTTTGTGGCCGCAAGTGTGTGGAGTTTTATTCGGATTTCTGAGCGACCTTATTTACTTTAGTTAAGACTCACGTTTCTTTGACCTTTGGGTTTATGATGGGAAGATGGGAACCACTAATGTATCTGAATAGTATCATTAACTTCCTATCGTGACTTTGCTCGCTTATTGGTTGACAAGGAGATTACAGTAGTTATTATGAAACTGTCACATGGTGTTTATAAGTAAATTAAGTTCAGTGGTATTAGAGCTCTTAATGAAGGGCTCGTCTAGGGCAGTACTACTACTATGCCTATTTCTGCCGCCAAGCAGCTTGCTGTGTTCCGGTTTGAAGGGTGCTGGTGTAATTACAGGCAAACGAGGCTTAATACCTGTATGCCTCAGTTTGATGGACGCAAAGTACTGCAACCTAGGGCACGTTCATAACGAGTGTGACCTGCGTGGCAATGCTATGTTATATGTAATGGTAACCACTTAACATCAAGTGAGCTATCTGCTTGTACCATCAACAAGCCACATAAAAAAAATATGTAGGGCTTAGGTCCGTATAAAAACTTTAGGTAAAAGTAGTAACGGTTCATAATTTCCATTATATTCGCACTTAAGGTAGTGGTAGAGTAGGTACTGGTTTCGTTTTATGGTCTTCTTGCAATAAATCACAAGAGTTCCAAGTGCATTCCGAGAGGATTTATTGTATAGCCGTGATTCGCTTTTTGCATCACCAAATGGATTCTGGTAGTAATGTGCATGCGTGCATTAAATTGAACTTTAAACTGGGAACACTAAAATCTATTATAAATTGGCACGTAACGCCGCCGCCGCCGTCGACAGTTTGGCTATGAAAACGTCCAAGACAATTTTACGTAATTTCTGGGGCGTTCTTATAAAAAAATGAAAATAATTCAATTATTTTTTCTTCATTACCAGAATTTTCTACCTACTACCTAATTCAAACTATCTATACATAGGTACTTTGTTGATAATCGAGGTGGTTTATTTATAAGCTCAAACCCAACACACTCCGATTGTGTGCATCACAACACCGCATCCAATTTGTACACACTCGTATCAAACTCGCTACGCCCAATTACCTATGAATAATATTGTTCACACATCTATAACTATATCCAAACCCTGCGGCAGGACGCATTTACATGAGAATCAGGTTGCGGCGGCGATTATACCTGCCACATTATGTTGATACTCGATTATGTGAATGCATTTTATTTAGCGTCATTTATAACGAAAAATACAATGTAAGATCCCTGTATTATTGTGATTATACACGTTTATTTCCGGTGCTGTTAAATCTTATTTGATCATCTAAAGTATCTGTAAAGTAATAGTATTTATCTTCAAAAAATACATACTTAGAATACAATATTAAAAAACTTATAAAAATATAAGTATTTTATCAGTCATCTGGTTCCCATAGTGCAAGCTATGTTTAGTTTAGGGTTAAATGATGAAAATGTCCACAAATATTTATTTATTTGTCATGCATCAACTGCTTTCTACTTAAATGTGATGGTGTGGTTCTGCATCGCCATTCTCCATTCATAGATTCACCAATCAATTTGTCAACGAACTCGATTGCTAATCTACTGTTCTGATTACAAATTCAAGTGGTTTGCTTCATTAGGCTGATGTGCTTTTGTTTGTTTGGTGTTTTCGATTATTCCGGATCATTTAGTAAGAGATTCCCAATAACGAGCGGTTACTACAAACTTTGTTAAAAAGGCTAATTTTTAACAAAGTTTACTCATGTAATTCTCTGTGTAGAATAAAGAATAAATAAATAACTCCATTTGAAAAGAAACAATGAGTCATTTGTTATCTCTTTTCAGTGACTTGAATGTGACAGTGATAGAAATATGTCAAGCAGCCGCAGCCGCTATTAAAATTCACGGAATTAAACTTTATTTGTTTTATCTGATAATCTTCTTTCAGTCAAGAATTCAACTTAGAATAATTTTAAGGGTAGTTAGTTGACTTGTTCTTGAACACCAGAATATCGCTTAGTTAATACCTTACAATCATTCGTTAGTTTTACTAATAATCGTTGCATGTTGACTGCTTTCAACACATTAAAATTGTAATTGAAACCAATTGAATTGCAGTTATGCTCGTGTTACTGTGTTGTGACTTGAAGGGAATGAGCACAAATGAAATAAATATTAATGAATACTGGCATACATTTGGCACAACGCAACACCATCTAGCCTTAAACTAAGCAAAACTTGTGTTATGGGACCAGATAATCGATACAATTCTCAAATACTTTTTTTGAAATTAATAGATATTTGTACTCTGTCTGGGTGATACATTGTATTTTAAGTATGTATTTACAAAAAAAAAGTAAATAAGTATTGTATCAGTCATTTGGTTCCCATAGTACAGTCAGCTGCACTAAAATGTATACAATTCGTAACTTTCAAAACGGTATCAAAACCTTATAGTAAACTTTTAAACAGTAAAAACTCGATAAAAAATCGTGAAATTAGCTGATAAGTTCACTTATTTTTTAAGTTTTTACCCTTTAACCATGGATTGTAACTCTGTAAAACCATTTTGTAAGTTACGAATTGTATACATTCTAGTGCAGCTAACTGTACAAGCTATGCTTAGTTGGGGCTAGATGATGTTGTATAAAAATGTCCACATTACTTATTTATTTAAAAATACAAAATACGGAACAAACATCTTTGTTCATCTCACAAATGTTTGTTCTCAGTGGGGATCGAACCCACAACTTACAGCGCAAAAGACTGAGCTATCAAGCTAGTTGCGAGGTCAGTCATTCAGTGACAATAAGCCACCGACCACACCTCAGTTAACTACTTACCGGTTACGAGATGAACCTTACAGAGTGGTCTTAAATCAATCCACGTACTTTCTCCCGTGCCCCGATTGTTATAATTGTAGTGGTAGAGTAGGTTAGTATACAGTCAGCGTAGAAAATAAATGATTAATTTCACCCATATTTATTATAAATATCCTATCAATAAAGGGTGGTTTATTTATCTGAAGTTTATTATAGTAGCCCATGGAGTATATTTATCTTCAGAGCAGCTATTACCGTAGCCAGTAATCAGTCATAAAAATGTTTTAGCTTTCTATAGAAACTTAAAATATTAGAAAAGTATTTCTTAATCATTTAAATTATTACTTATGTATTCAACAGTCCTGAGGTAAATTCCGAGAAAGTCATCAACTTCAGATGCCGACTGTACATACTTATGTTTATCAATCAAAAGGGCACTTTCTCAATAATTGTTTGGTAAGGTCACATTTACAACGTGCTTGGAAATGTTTATAGGTTTATTTTCATAATGTACGTGTTGATAACATTTATACACGCTTAGCGTTTAGTAAACTCATGATAATGGGAAACCATTACAACCATTATAAAATATTACATGTATTACTAATCAAGGTAGATAGACCAATAACAAAACAATAGATGCTTAAACAATTAGACAGCTGAAAACCTACTATAGTACAGAATAGCTTTTTTTATAAATAAATAAAATATAAATATTGGACAGACGTTTACCCAACGCCATCTAGTCTCAAACTAAACAAAGCATACTTTATGGGAACCATATACTCGCATATACCAGATATATATTTACATACATTTGATGTGCCTAATTAAATTATTATTATTACTCTTTTTTGTAAATACATAGGTACTTATTAAACAATATAGCACCCAGACACAAAACAAACATCTAGTTCATCATACAAACGTTTGTTCACGGTGAAGATTGAACCTACACCCTAACGTGGGTTCAATAAAAAACAACTACTACTATGCCGTAGGCAGCACAGTAGCCAGACCTGCTACTTACTGATCTGTAAGGGCCAGTCAATACTTCATAGGCAATATAGTTTTTAAATCCGATGATAATAGTAAAATTTGAAATTCCAATACATTATAAAAATTGTGGGCATCTTAAAAGTTTAGTTTGAGACTTACCATTAGTACCTACTTTATAATCATTCATAACCTACCTCTGGCAATACAGACAGCCACTCCTTGACTAACAATAGAATAGAAACCATTAAATATTTCCGTTACATGACTTGGTACCTATATCCATGTATCTCTCGCAAAATCGAAGCCAGCATGTTTACTCTTGAAAACGATAAACAATGTTTTGTATCGTCGTTTTAAGTTACACTGCGGGCCCTCGATAACCTACATCACAGTGAAGTTGTCGCTACTCGATAAACCACGCAGTGTAACTGTAACTTAAAACGACGAAAGAAAATTCGTTTATCGTTTTCAAGAGTAGGCTTCAGTTCGAATCAAAAGTTCAATGTTGTATGTAGTTCATACACATACTCTGGTACTAATAAACTCGACGTAGCGTTGAAATAGTGACATGTTTTGTCTTTTGCATTGACAGGAAGTTTCAAATTAGATCGAAGATACAAAACATGGTGTAACCTTCTGAGACTACGCCAAGTTTATTAGTAGCAGGGATAGTTGTTATTATTCAATGTTTCATGTGCCTACCTACCTCATAATTATAAGCCTTATTTAAATTTAACAAGATTAAATAAAAAATTTAAAAAAACCCCTACACTTAAGAGCACTCCCAACTAATTAAACTTTCAAACATAAAAACCTAATCAAAATCGGTTCAGCCGTTCAAGCGATACAATGCCACAGGCAGACACACACACAAAAATCACATAGACAGTTACTGTTTTGCTAGTCTTTATTATGTTTCATAAAGCTTTTTAAAGTCGAATTTTACGTACCTGGAATAAGAATCAAATATTAAATACCTACCGTCTTTTGAGTTTAATTACTTTGAAGACCAAAACCGTAGTGCACGTATCAACTCCGTATGAATTACTTCCAAAAGCGACAGGTCATTAACTTCCTTAAACGACTGCAACATTCGCCCACGTAACAATAGCTTGGCTTAGAACATCTGCGGCCCACATATCACAACCACAGCTTCAGTTAAAGTTAGTACTTCCACGACTACAGATTAGGTAACTATTAGGGCACAAGGCCGATATCCTTTCATCAACATCAGATCAAGTAACGGGACGGACCGACTTTGGTGTTGATTGATACAATATTTGCTGGGAGACGTATGAACAAAATATAGGGCTATTATGTTGGCCTGATATCGATGCTTAAAACTTTACGGTAAAGGAAAACATCGCGAGGAAACCAGTTAGCGTTCTAGCAGCGGCGATGGGCTTGCTACCAGACACGTATGGATTACCAACTCAAAACGTGGGTACGAAATTACAGGCACATGAGGCTTAGTACCTGTATGCCACTGTATGTTTGGTGGACGCAAGGTAGAGCATCATAGGGCTAAGGGCACACACCTAACGGGTGTGACGTATAAGGCAATGCTTTGTTACGCCACTTAACATCAGGTGGGCCATACGCTTGCGCCACCTATCCTAAAAAAACGAGTCAAATTGATAGTGTAAAAACTGACCCAGGTATTAATTTTTTGTTTTTATCGGTTTAAAGATCATTTTGGCCTGAAAATCCCGTTAAAACTTTTTAACTGATGTTGAACAGATTATTGTAAATAGCCAAAAACGATGCACATAAAACTAGATTCGGCACCGTCACGTTAACAACGCCATTACCGCAGCTTTACGTAAAAAGCGCATTTTAAACGTTTACAGCCTCATAAATCCTTTTAAGGTGGTACTCAAACTCTTTAACGCATATCTCGCATTGTCTTTAGTACTTTTTAGTGATCTACCTTGACTGCTGTGCTGTAAATGGTAGTGTTTACGATTATGTCACAGAACGCACAAGTTCATTGATCTTGCCACACCTTCCGTGTCGTAAAAATAACTTACAGACTCTTAAAACAGCTGTAGGTAATGTTTTGAACTTGTGGCTTTATCATCAACAGCCTGTACAATTCCTCTGCTAGACATAGACCTCCCCTATACTTATATAAGCGCATAGGGTAGACTATTCAATAGTGTGGCTAAAGGAAAAATATACATTTCTACGGCTTACTTACCAGAAGAAAAATAAGAAAAACTACAAATTCACTAGTGTTTTGGAAATTTACGAATCATCTATTTATATCAGTTAGTTTTTAATTTAAATTGAATTCTTTGTAACTGGCTTTTTACTTACCAGAAGAAGAAATGCATAGAAAAAAAACTATAAATTCACTAGTGTTTTGGAATTATGTATAGGAATCATAAATTTATATCAGATAAATAAATAATAAATAAATAAATAATAATTTATAATAATAATAATAATAAAAAATAAATAATAATAAAAGATAATTTATAATTTGAAATGAATGTTTTGTAGTTGACTTATTCTTAGTTTATTAGGTGTGATTTTACTGGCCCGGAACCGCTATCCATTCACAGCATCAGTGTCGAACGTAGGTCAATAAAAATGACACAAGTTCATTGATCTGCTGCACCTTCCACGAGTAGAAATAAACACGTAGTAAACAGTGTGTCGAACTTCAACAATCATTCAAATAAAAGCAGGCCGCAAGTCGGATGAGGATGTAATGTCGAATCTAGAGCTGTCATGTTACGTTAGGGGGAAGATCAGAGAATTCCAGTGTCTAAAACAAAACGTTTACAAAATGATAGCTTTCCATTTCACTTTGATAAGACAGTTTTGATGAAGTTACACTGATTTTAAATAACTTGTATTATTTTGAAACAAACAACAGATAATCTTATAAATGAAATGGTTATTTTATACGCTGATTAGGAATTCGTAGTAGCAATATAGTGGATTGTGGTACGCCACGTTAGTGGACGGAGAAGGCTCAAAATCGTTATTCCTGCCCGGCTAAGTGCAGCGCGACAACATCCTAGCCAGTCAGGAATCACAGAGAAGGCCTATGCCCTAAAGTGAGCTTTGTCAGGTTGATGATGTTGACGAAGAAGGTTATCTTAAACTGTTCTACATAATAACCTACCTACAGTACAAAAGCGTAGCATAATGAAATAGGAAACAGAATTTTTTATGGAAAGTTACAATGCTCAAAAGTTTAACAAACCGCAGTTTTACCTCTACAAACTGACAGATCAATCTGTTTTTGTGCGTGTGATAGCCCTAGTCCGCCTACATAGCTATTTTGTACCTTTTCATGACCTTATATCATAAAAAAGATCACACTCTATCTATAATCTATCAATTCTCTATATGCGATGCAAATGACAAAAATTAGTTGAAAGGATTATTGGGGAATATTAAATTTAGAGCGGCGGCGGCGTGTAGCCTACTCGTGCTACCGCAGTCACATAGAATCCGATAAACCCTGTATCTTCACCTGCAGTTTTTGTTTCCACTATTTTTTTTTAAATTATATTTTGCGGCTTTGGTATCACTGCGGCCATATGGCCTATTGTGATCGCCACTTGTTAAGGTATCACCCCTCATTAGGGCGTTCATAGTTCACCACTGAACCCTGCAGCTGTTAGGAACTGGAGGATTTTCTTGGGGGTGAGTTCTTGTAGCTCATCCACGGGGTATGTTTTCCCAGATGGATTTCAGATAATATTTCAGACGGTTCATGCACAACCCCTGTATTCTATGTCAACTACAAGCGCGGAGAACCTGTTTTTTGTATGATTTCGGTTGAAGTGCTCTGCCCACCCACATATTTTCAACGTTTTGTATTTATTACTCCAATTGAGAATTACGGGGATTATTTTAATTGAAATGGTTGATTTCACAATTTAAAGATCCCAGCAGTCCGCCTTAATGGTTTTCGTCGTACACATGCGAAGTTGTCATAATGCAGCGATGACTGGTTTATGATGGAACATCAAAGTCCGACGCGTGACCTCTTTTAACTTCCTCTGTATTTTCTATTTTAAAGTTCTGTACAGCTTCTCTGGTTTCTAGAGTTAGGTTTGTCTTGGAGTTTGCTGTAAATCACAATTGTTTATTATTATTTTACATAAGTAAAGTCAATGCCTGTCTTACCAACCTCAGCTCATTTTAGCTTTTCTACTGACATTTTGAATTACACATACTGCATAGCGCAGCATACTGAGAACGAAAACTTGAATGTGGAACGGTTTCTGAGGTGCCTCGCAGTTTAACTCAAAACTTCAGTAAACAAAACTTCGTCTTCCGTTCTTCATAGCACTCTGGAATATAAAAACGCAATGTAAGGGAAGCTGTGGCCGTAAGCTAAATAATAAGATAGCTAACTAAACAGAATAAAGTGCCTATTCAGTACACAGTCGCCGTGCCGAAATCGGTTAGGACCTTATAATAATAATCAGTTTTTACTGACTGCACGAATTACTTTGAATAATCTATAATTGGTTTGTTTACTAATGTACCGTTTTTATAAATTACATCGCGCCAGGCAAATTGCGCAATTGCAAAAACAATTTTGTCTGTGTGAAGTTATTTTCATACCAAGTTGAACCCCTGCAATACCCGTTTAGGGGTTGAATTTCGGTAATTCCTTTCTTAGTAGGTACCTTACACCGAGACGAATATAGCTCGAGAATTTTAAGACTACGAACAGTGGTTAAGGCTGTGCGTTGTCTCTACGTCACTCAGTCAGTCAGTCAGAACAAAGATTCTTATAATTAGTATAGATAATACCTGTATTTTACAATCTAATCCAATATTTTGATTACTAAGATGCAACTTATGCAAGAGCCAGCGTATTAAGTCTCCTAATGCACTTTGTAATTGCTTGGCCTTATTACGTGTGTGTGGGTGCGACCCTCGAATACATTATTATAACTTAATGCACCGACCCAGTCGGCTCTTTTCTACTGCATACGAATTTAAGTAGGTTAGGTACCCACTGATTTGCATTAAACCGTTTAATAGATTGATATGTAGGTGATTACTTCCTGTGAACATACCTAGCTGGCTTTAGCTCATTAAAAAAAAATGTTATAATTACAGTTGGCAAGTAGGTATAGTTATTTAGTATTGAAAAATAAGTTGTAACCTAATTTCAGGTTTCGTCGTGGTTATGCGTATGTTCTGTTATTTTTAACGGTGACGAAACATGCAGTCTTTTCTTCTTTCTTAGATTACCTAAGTTGATGGACTATATTGCGAATTAAATACATCGAATAAGTAAATCCGATACATACAGAATCAAAAATACTGGTATCAAAACGAAAAAAATATCGTGATATATATTGCTAGGTGAAGGCGTCCGGCGTCCCCGCAGAATGTAACACTATTGACTGCAGCAGTGGGTACATGCATCTTAGACAGACTCTCCTAATCATCATAGATAAGAACAAATATTTAAATAGGTATTGTTTCATGATCCTCCCAACACGTAATATGCATGAGGACAAAGCAATAACTGAATATAGGGCCCTCCCACTAAACGGTACTTCATCATTGTTTCAAGCTCGTAAACGTTCATTTTCATTTCAATAATAATTGATGGACGGGCGCCTACAACCTACACAAGTGACTTATAGATATTTAAATCCTCATCTACAGTCTGATATTTACATTTAAATCAAATGCCTGTTTTTTTAGATTCAATATAATCAAAAGATTCAATACTTTCATTGCCCTATCATCATGATCAAACACTGAAGTTTTATTTATTTTAATGTAAAACATCTGCCCATCTACCTGTACCCGACTGGACCTAAAAAAAGCAGCAGATAAGGCCATTGGCTGCCCATTGGAGCAAATTAATATAATCAGCCATTGACACGAAGAATGAATGAATGAATGATTGAATGAATGTAAAATAACAATTTATAAATAAATAAAATCGTGCGATATATCCAAGAGAAAACCCTGTGTTTTTTTTGTGCTTTTTAAAATTTAAAAGCTGTGACATAACAATAAATAAACAAACTATTCCGGCAGCTATTACATTTTCAAATAGATTAGTGACGTACATAATGCTAATAGTGTGTGAGTGTGTGCCTTATGCTCGGTTCCAATATCCTACGAGTAAGTCGTTGACTGCCAGATAAACTTGTAACATTAGCCGATGAGACAACATAGCTTTTCCGACAAGGAACGATTCTTTGTAACTAACGGATGGTTGTAATATATTGAAACCGGGTATTGAACGTGTTCTTCATACAATACGTTGCATGTAGCGGCATATCTTCTGTGATTTTGCATCATTCAAGACTAGCACGATTGGTTTTCCATTATAAAGCATCTGAGTGTGAGTCATTCGTGACTTTAGCATCTTCGAAATCTACCGGAATTGTGCCAGTTGCTTACAATGCGCCATACATCAAAACATGGATTACTCACCTTCTTCCCAGAGCTATTATTTTCATTCCCTGACCTGAAGTGAGACAGTATATCGTAGGCGGAGGTCTGATTTGACTATGATTATATTAAACTACTAGTGGAAATACGCGCAACTTTGTTCACGTGAAGTATCTTAAACTTTTTCAAGGTACAACCTATTATACCCTGAAAGAGCATACCTGTTTTTTTTTAACTTATGGTCAGTCAGGACAATTTTTTTATAGTTGCTATAGAAAGATAGATTTAAAACAACTGTCATAATATGTTTTTGAAATTTAATAAACAAATGCTGAATGTCTAGCATTTCAACACATTGCTACCTAACTACACTAAACTACTACAAACTAAATTAGTGATTCCCAGAAGCACATCGCGTAGATTCCAGACCCATCCAACCATTCATTCACGAGCTGTTACACTCGTTATAAAACGGTTTTAGGTAGACTGCTCCTAGAAATATTGCAGGTCACGTTAAGCTAGTTCATATTCAGTATTTTGTCATCACAACTCATAATATGAAGAATAATGTTGAATAAAAGTAGGTATGGTGTTTTCATTTAATAAAATCTACTAAGCTATGTTTATTTTTGTTAATTTGCTCAGAAATCCGAATATTTTCAAGACATATCATTTGTTTTTAATTTGGTGATTTTATTAGTGAAGGTGACGAGCAATGAATTTAATAAAAACTTATCGACTATCGATACATAGAACAAATGTCGCTATGAATAAAAACAAAATCTGTGTTTTGCCGTACGATTTATCGTGATCATGATTCCGACTTGCATAAGAGCACCACGTTCCATCCAGGGTTCCACAGATGACGTCACCAGGCAGACGCGCTCGATCGTACAGGTAATGAAGTTTATGATGCATTCAAACCTAACTGCTTTTGAATTGATGACTAAAACTTCTCCGCTGTAAAAATAAATTGTAGCAAAGCAGACAATTAATAAAGAGCTTATTTTTTTTAATAAAATGTCCTTGGTGTTTACTAATAAAAATCTTGATTAATTGTTCAGCCGCGCCACAGAGCTTTTTTTTCAGATTCAGGCGACACGTTCACTGTCATTGTTTGAACTATAAATATGAAAATTGGTATTTTACTCTAAAATCTGTTCAAATCACAAACTATCGTACCTAAATTAGCGCTAGAGTTAGCAAACGTTTGACTGAGCCGCCCTGCGATATTAAAAGCTACGCGGCCTCATTCCACTTCCTCACGTCATCATGCTTTTAAGCTCTCAGAACGGGTAAACTGCTTTGACGGAAAATATCGATATCGATAAACTATAAGTAACAGCACTAAGTAAGTTTTAAAATTGTAAGTACATATAAGGCTCAAGATACGATTGTGACTCAAATGCACGATTTAGTAATAGAGATTTAGTTATAGAGCTCGTCTGGATTAGTACTACTACCTTACTTATTCCTGTCGCAAAACAATGATGTTCTTATTGCTGTAATCCAATTTGTGTATGGGCACCGGTGAAAATATGCTTTTAGTGCAAGAATATTTCCATGCATTTAAAAGTGCATGGCAACGTGCAAGAGAAACTTAAAAGAAAGCCAGGTAGTTAGCGTTCTAGGTAAGTGATAGCATACAAATATATTGCTTAGAACTTTCATTTACATTGCCTCCCATGATTTAAAAAGTTTCATCACTTAGAATTTGGTAGGATTGCATCCTTCAATCAATGATAATCAAAGGATTACAGCCAAAAGTTCGCCAATAATTTGAACAAAAATCTTTGGTAGGTATATTAAATTGCCATATATAACCAAAGTTATTTAAAAGTATGCAAATGACTTCATTGTCCATTAAATCGTTGTTGTAGCCCCAATTAATGAATTGGCTCAATTGGATGAAGTCTTTATTGCTGGCGTTTTAACGGTACCTACCTGTCCAATGTTCATTTAATATAGAAAATTGTGCACGAAGGCCTTTGTAGTTTAAACTGCGTTATTCATGACAGTGCCTGAGACCGAACTCCCGTAAATAAGGAAATTAATAACATGACACACTTTATAAATAATCTTAAATATATACAGACCTTACAAAATTATTTACCTAACGTTAACATAGGTAAAATTTACTTACAGTTATAAAAAAATATAACCGTACTTGCTGGAGAAAATACTTATAAAAAATACAAACTTCCCCAAGCTCACTTCCGCTATTTTAAGCTATGCATCAGATGGACTACCTGCTACATTGGCATAGAATATTCATAAATTGATATAAAACTTGATACCGTTATTATGTTCTATCGAAGTTGGTCAATTTGCTCGAACAATTATTTTGCAGAGTCCTAATTGCCAACAAATTTAACTGTACCTACTTCTATGAAAGAATAATCATTTCATAGTCACTAACTTTACGATCGAATGAATAAATCTACGAGAATCAAAGAACATTTATTGGGCATCAAGATTAACGGTGTGTGAAATAAAACATTCGAATACATTTACGAGATTCAAATCAAAGCTATTAAATGTATTATATATTGCATTTTTGTAAAAACAATTATTTTTTAATTTATATACCAAGCATAAGAATCGTCATATGTCTGTCATAATAAATAGAAAACTGGTTAGTCAAAATTTTCAGCCTTCATTTGCCTTGGTGTGTAGGTAGAGGTGTGCTATTTATTTAAAAGAAAACTAGTGAAACGTGCGACTTCTTCCACATGAAGTCATTTTCATACAATTTCAACTCCTACTATACTTCCATTTAGAATGAATTTCTGGAATTCTTTTCTATTATACCCCTACGCACCAAGACAAACCTACCCTGATATTTATAATTCTGTACGACCAGCCGTTCAGGCTAAGTGTTGTCAATATACCAGTCTGGACAAAAAATCTTATAATAATAATAATAATAATAATGCTGGACAATCCACACAGCATCATCTAGCCCCAAGCTAAGCAGAGCTTGTGTTATGGGTACTAGATGACTGATATACTTAATACCTACAATACTATATTACATACATAGATATTTTTTATTATACATAGAAAACACCCAGAACACCCGGAATAAATATTTGCAGATCGTACCAACACTTATCCCAAGGCGGGAATCGAACCCGTAACCTGCGTCGCAGGCTATAAGGCTTATAAGTAATATATAAGATAGATTCCGGTTTAAGATAATTATTTCTAATCAAAATAAATAAAGGAGAAAGATTGTGAATTTCTATTTGAAGGCAGATGGGCAGTTTGTTTTTATTTTACACTGTTTAAGCTACACAGGAAAAATATTGAGCATGCTAGCAGACATTTATGTTGATAATCTACGTTCGCAGAAACGAGAGTCAAAATTAATTCAGCGTGCAAGTTTCATGAAAGCACAGAGCGCCGCATCCAGTCATCTGGGGAATACGCACAGCCGGCGCACAATGAGTAGGTACACTCGTCTGGTATACACAGGCTGTTTCAAAGTCAAAGATAAGAGTTTTACTCAAGCCATATGCATGGGCTTGCAACGTGTCATGTATGGCTCATTCGAGGAAGTACTTAACCATGTGATACCATAATGATGTGAGTGGCGGAGAAATTACAGGCATATGTGACTTAACGTTTATAGAGGCTTAATGTTAGCGGTGGTCGTATAAAACAAAATAGAATACTATACGACTATAAAACCCAGGCAGAGAACAATCAACGTTTATCACAAAATATGTTTATCCTTGGTGGGGATCAAATCTACGACCTAAAGTGCACAAGACAGAGCTACTATCAACTGAGCTGTAAAACCAACAAACATAAAATAATGACATCTTTTCTAATAAATATGATAGCTTTCTTCTAACATCCAAACTATGCAAAATCATATATTTTCTAAAAGATTGATCTAGAAATTTCTTTTAAAACCAATTAAACATTACTCATAACTGTGATTCTTGGGCATATTCAAACTTTTCATACAGTTTAATATCTGTGATATTACACACGAGAACACCTTGTATAAGGCTAGGTATAAAGTAGACTTGTTTATTTTGTTTGGGCTCTCGTTCACGCGGGGACCCAGTTGGGTAAAGTTACACATTGTGTACGTAAATTACGTTTGTTTAGCGTAACGTACGTAAACTGAAAACAAATACGTGCTGTAACTTGATTCAGGATTATGTTTTCATAGAAAACAATGATTGTGATAAGGTTTCTTATTTCGTATAAGGCGCAAGTTCATCTGAGACAAGGCAGAAAATATACTATTAGGGCGCTACTATCCTGCGCCGAATACAACCTAATACCTGTAGTATTGTCTTGCAAGTTGCAATCTATGATGCACGTAGCAAAGTATTGTGTTGCAAGTAACGTTCGTTAGGAACGTGTTCTATGATGCACTTGAGGCAAAAACTACTCGCTGTTTAAACATTTAATATCTGTCTATAATTATTAAAGTACCTTATGTTTTTACTCATATACATGTCTACTATAGTATTTTTCATAACTATGTTCGTTCATGTTGTGTACTCTTACAATAAATTGTGAAATCGCTGAGCCCCAGCTGTTTGCCAGCAAAGCATTATAGCAATATAAGGCCGAGTGCCTCGTACAAAGGCTAAGCAAGTGACAGATAGATAAACGTTTATTTATTTTAACATAAGCACACATAGCTATTTATGTAAGTATTTAGCGTAAGTACCTACATACAAATTACCAATAAAATAAAAATAAATAAAATGATAATACAAATAGAAAATTAAGAAAAGCAACATGTTGTATCGCGTATATATATTCGGTTATATCTGTGTGTGTTGCAACCAGATAAAAATGCAATAACTCAGCCCATAATTTGACGCCGATGTGGCGGGGCGGGCGAATGTCCGCCTGCGCATTCGCCCGCGACGCAGAGGTTGCGGGTTCGATTCCCGCCTTGGGATAAATGTTTGTACGATCTGCAAATATTTATTCCGGGTGTTCTGGGTATTTTCTATGTATAATAAAAAATATCTATGTATGTAATATAATATTGTATTAAGTATATCAGTCATCTAGTACCCATAACACAAGCTCTGCTTAGCTTGGGGCTAGATGATGCTGTGTGGATTGTCCAGCATTATTATTATTATTATTATTATTTTGGGGTAAAGATTTTCATCTACTCGACTAAATAAAGTCGGTAATATTACTGACAAGCACGGGCCTAGGCCAAGTGCGTATCATAAGATCCAGCTGGTTGTTCTCGCGCACTGGAAGTTGATGTTTGGGCATCAAAAGATAAGTCTGCTTGTAAAAACTTGCGGACGATTCTGCAGGTATTTAAAATAACTGCTTTTTGTAGAAGAGCAAAGGTGTGTTTGGGTAATTCAAGCAAAGCGAGTGACTGAAATAGTTGGTTAGGGATAACACCGGTTGAAGATAGGACTATTGGAATGATATTATTATTATTATAATATTGCTTAAGATCAAAACACTGCTTTTTAGCTAGTACCTACAATAACATTATTATCGTAATAGGTGTATAGATAATTACGCTGAAACAGTATATCAAATCATATAAACTGTAGGAACTGTGTGTAAGGACTTGCAGTTAGAAAACAGAGTTATTTTATAACTAGCTGACCGGTGCCCACTTCGTTGGGCGGTAAACATGTTTACTTACAAATCTTAACTGAAGTAGTACTCGATGTCACCAACAGATGGCGTTAATACGGCATAAAATAGTGGCCGTTCGCAGTTTCACCAGCGTGGCAGTTTATATCAGTTCCCGTTATTTTTTCGGGATAAAAAGTAGCCTAAGTTACTCCTTGTTACATTAGCTATCTGCCAGTGAAAGTCCCGTCGAAATCGGTCCAGCCGTTCCAGAGATTACACGGAACAAACAGACAGACAGACAGACAGACAGACAAAAATTTAAAAAAATGCTATTTTGGTATATGTATCGTATATACATTCCTATGCATGTAGTAAAAAGCGTTATTTTAATATTACAAACAGACACTTCAATTTTATTTATTTGTATAGATTTTGTCATAAAACTATATTACATTATGAATTAATTTCCTTTTTATAAAACACCTGCGTAGGGAGCCGACCTCGCGTCAGAGCCGCGCGGGTACCTAACTCATAGATCTAAACTACTCCCCTGCACGCGCACTCCCAACTTGGTGACGCTCACTTCGCAACGGGACGTGCAGCAGAAAACGTAATATTTTAATTTCGCCATAACTTCAAAACCAAACGTCCAATTCTAATCATTTACAGACCAAATATTATCTACATGAACTGTACTTAGTGATAAAATAATTTATTTTGATAAGGATTAATAGTATGAGTAAAATAAATGCGTCTAAATGTAGTCCAAAAAAAATTGAAGATTTTGAAATAAAAAAATGGTTGTTGTGCCTCACTCGACATAGATAGGTATAGTGTGTCGCTAATTTTTTTGTAGATATTTATGAGATCTACAATTATGTAGAACATTTTATGGTTTTATCTTTTATAGTTTAGGCAGCGTACGCAAAATAAGTAACTTTTCTGGTTGATTTTTTACACCTTGTGTCTGAAAAACCCAAATATTTTACGGAACGCTATTTTTTCCAAAATAAAATATAGCCTATGTTACTCAGTGATAATGTAGCTTTTTAATGAAAAAAGAATTATTAAAATCGGTCTAGTACTTTTTGAGTTTATTCATAACATACAAAAATACAAAGCTTTCCTCTTTATAATATTAGTGTAGATGTGTTAAATAAGGTTAAATATTAGGTGTAAAATATTTACTTTCTTAATATTTATGTATGTTTTTAATTAAGAAAAAGGTAATTTAAAAAGTACTACGTAAACTTATATTTAGATTTCATGATGTTATCATTAGGCAACAGTTTTATTGATACCTCTCTACAGCATCCCAACGGATATGACTGCTCGTAGCTGCTTTACAACGATAAAAATGTCCAATCTAATAGATTTATTACAACGAAAGGCTATTTGAAACCGATTGAACTAACAGCCGCTACACAAGATCACTGATGATAAAAAGATTTAGGTAGAGATGAATCGACTTACACTACACATCAACTTATTCCGAAGTCATGATTTTTTATAATACGTTCGATTTTTGATAAGATCTTTGATTTTATGAATGGAATAAAATGTCATGCTGAGGGTCCAATACACGACACGTCTCACGTCTTTATCATAAGTAAAAAAAGTGAACTGGCCTTTGCATCAATTGTAGATGATTCATACAGCGACCAAGGTAATTTTTCACTCAATCCTCACCGTATTTAAAGGACGATATGTTGCCTGGGATAAGATTTAAGATGGAGTAGACTCGCCCAATATCTCATCGTCGCAGCTAAAGTTTAATCGTGCAATGTTGACTAACCTGCGAGTTTCTTCAGGTATTTTCCTTCACCGTCTGCGTGTATGCGCGCGTTTTTATTTGCCGTGGTCGTGGCTTAGGATAGGATTAATTACTACTACTACTTAGGCTGTAGTAATAGGCGACTAAAGGAACACACCAAGAAATAAGCATCAGCATCTCCTACTTAATTAATAAGAGTGCTAAATATCCACACTGCGGTAATCAAGCCACCTGGTAAGCGCGGTGGCTATGGCGATCTCCTTCAAATAAGAGGGAGACCTTTGCCCAACTGTAGATGCTGATTATGGGAACAATTGGTAAGGTAAATGGATACCAACATCTTTGTCATAGGTGTGAGAGTAATTCCACTTGTCGAAAAGCACTCAAGTGGGATCTACCTACTCATAGTGCAAGTTTCTAAGCCGGCGTCCGAGAGTCGCGTCCACTTGTTCCCATTCTACTGCAAATTGACTTCGTCACTGAGAGCGGACCAACATATGGACTTTCATTTCAGCAGACGTAGATAGTCTTCTCGTAAAATGCCGTAATAGTAGTGCATGGTATTTTTGAGCAAGTATACAAATTTATACATAAGCATATACCGTCGAAATCATATTTATTTATACTCAAGTACATGCGACAAACAGTACCTTCTTTCTGTTAGATCGTAATTTTTTCTATAAAACATGCCAATGAAACAAGTATATAACGCACCTGATGTTAAATGGTAACCATCACCTATATATACCAAAGCACGCAAAGACACGTCTATCGTCGAATCGTGCCTTACGTCGCACAGCTCGGCGACTACCAACCTGAGGAATAACACCTTGATGGCATCAGAAAAGACGTGGATGTAGTTATCACTCAGAGCCTTAATACTACTGTAAATGTTCATATAGTAAAACAGCTGCAGGGCAGTCTTGTAACAACTAGAAACCGACAAAGAAATATTAATAAAAATGGAGTCCAAGGGTTCAACGTCCATGCCTTAATCCTTTTAGGAATTCACTCAACACTCGCTTATTAACTTACAGATAGCTCACTGATGAGCTCATACCTCAAGTCTTGGATACAAAGAAATTTGAGCTTCAACCACAAATTAACTCGCACTTCTGCACTTTGCAACTGACATCCTCATTAACTTCCACACTTTTAAGATAGGAACCTATTGATACATAAGATTTTATAAGTAACGGGCTAGTTTATAGAACTTTTAGTATAGCATTATGTTATTGAATTGTTTTAATAGTTTATGTAATTTTTATGAATATAAATTAAAGATCATCAATATTGGCTACTTTCGTGTCACCCGCGTCTACTTACATATATTTTATAAATTATTGTTAGACCAGTAATATGAGTGTTTTCGGTTAGCAAAAAAACACTTCCCGGGCAGCTCGTACAATTTTTAGTTTTTAGAATCGATAAAATTCCTGATTCACACAATTTTTGTCATGAACTCATACAATAACCTTTAGCTTGAAATAGAGGTCAAAACTTTCAGAAATTGCATGATTGTTGCTGGTTTTGTTTTAAACATTTTCTAGCACCAAGAACTAACTCACCGACAGAAAATGTAAAAGTACTAAATATATAATTCAAGCCACTATCGATCCTGAGATTATTTTCTTTCTTTACAGATCTACACAGACTGGGCTAACCACTATCTGGAACGCGCGCGGTCCCGTCGCCGCGCTGGCACCTCTGGCGGAGGCCTGGCAAGAGATTGCGCTGACGGACTGCTCCTAGCAGACGTACTAGAAGGAGTTACTGGGTTGAAAGTTCACAGGGCGCATCGCAAGCCCCGAAACCCTCAGCAAATGGTAAGCAATCATTATCTATCTATAAAAATTCAGGCAGTGTATAACCTAAACCAGTGGTCGTAGAGACTTGAAATATGCCAGGTGTATTATTCTTGATGCGTAGAGGTAAAAGTAGAGGTATGTATATGTAAGTACCAAACCTTTTCTAGTTTTACTGAAAAGTAAGCCTTAATACCTATACCATTTACAGGATAATGTAGTGTCCGGGACAGGCGTTGTATAAAGATGTTTTCGTTCTCACTACTACAGGTTACATTTGTAGCAGATTGTGAAAAAACCACAAATAAACCGTCAAATTTTCTTAAATCACGTAAACTCGGTTCAAAATAGTATTCAGGTCACACGATTACTACATATCGTAAAACAAGCTTACATACTGTACACTTACGAGTAGCTTACGCCATATAAATGTCTATAATTAAAAGACGACCTTAATAATTTTCCTGTAAGACATAAAATCGATCATCGAAACGTCAAAACAAAACTTTCATTATATCCGGCGTTCTGTTTATTCGTTTACGGTTGAAAATGAAAGCGGTACAGGAATATTTTGGTTTACCAGAAATAGCTATCGGCTCACAAATCATTCGGGCAGGTGCACACGGGGAGATCCGAATTGACTACGGATCAATTGTTTGCTTTTTGTGCAGAAGGTTAATATAATCTAATGTAATATAATAATATATAATGAATATATATAATATAATATAATATAATATAATATAATATAATATAATATAATATAATATAATATAATATAATATAATATAATATAATATAATATAATATAATATAATATAATATAATATAATATAATATAATATAATATAATATAATATAATATAATATAATATAATATAATATAATATAATATAATATAATATAATGAATATAAATATAAATGAATAGTTGAATGAGAGTGAATTAATGAAAGACGTATTATTTAAATATACGAGACCGAAAATAATAAGAAAACTACTAGTTTTAACATGAAAGAACAATGAGCGGCCTTGTTGCTCAGTAGTGTTAGGTACTCCTAGTTGAACGCTATGCTAGTATAGTTTTTCTTCTTTTGTTGACTTTGGCATGAACGCACCTCTAACTACCTCCTTTAGATCTTCTTTATGAAACTTGAGTGGGTATTTGGTACTTCGTAACTATACAGGAAGAATGAAATAAAAAAAATATCAGCAATATTTAGTTACCTAATAGTTCTTTATTTTAATGACTGCTATTAGTTATTATAATAAAGACTTTTTATTATATTCTTGTCGTGATTTTCTGGAAAACGTAAAAATATTATATAATTTTCGTAAGAGGCTGATAAGAATAAAGTTGTTTTTTAATTTTCCTACAATTTCACCATTGGCAAACGCATGTGTGAACTACGCATGCGTAAGTATTTAACGTCTACGGTCTTATTAAGCAAGGTATCTACTCCAAAAAACGATAAACGAAATTTCGCATTATCATTAGTTACACTGAGCGATAACTCAGTGACTATTCCAAAACTACCAGACTTGCCACGCAGTGTAAATCAAAACAATAAAACGGAACTTTGTCTATCGTGTTCCCGAGTTGACGTTCAGGTATCTTAATTAGGTAGTGGATGTATTGTTTTGATTTATTAATTTCCTGTTACATCTAGTCGGAAGTAAGAGTGGCTCAGCTCTGATGCATGCATGGCACGTGTCTTCTTACATTTTAATTAGAGCGTTATATGAATATCAAACGGTGGAGAAACCTGCGGCTAATTTAGCTCCGCACGTATTACCATATTGTGGATTTTTATTTTTATGTTACCTACTGTTGAAACAAGCGTATGTCCTATCTGTGGTAATCGCCGCCGTCAGGCGAATCCCCAATACCCAGGGGTGGTTACCCCTGGAGTTGAATGCATGGGTAAAGTAATACGAGGCCCATCCCTGTCCCCCCCTCACAAGGGGTACAGAAAACTCTCGTCGTCCATCACCTATAACAAAGCATTACCATTGGCCACGCACGTTATGTACAGTCAGCTGCACTATAATGTATACAATACGTAACTTTCACAACGGTATTTCAGCAAAACAACT
Source organism: Electrophaes corylata (assembly GCA_947095575.1). Taxonomy (NCBI): domain Eukaryota; kingdom Metazoa; phylum Arthropoda; class Insecta; order Lepidoptera; family Geometridae; genus Electrophaes; species Electrophaes corylata. Next base: position 8,684,133 of record OX352703.1, read on the forward strand.
AACACTCTTACACCTCAAAAACTAGAAAGTCATGAAATTAGTTGATGACCTCACTTATTTTTTGAATAATTTTCGTGTAAATGTTTTTACACCGCTGTGAAACCATTTTGAAAGTTACGAATTGTATACATTCTAGTGCAGCTGACTGTACGTGCCCTACGATGCACTACCCTGCGTCCACGAACATGACTGGCTGATGGTTTAGCCAACTAAGCTGAAAGAACTAATATACGCGGTTCATTCCCAATGTCCCCGTTGATCTTGTCCCCTTATTAAGTACCTACACTGAGTAAATCAAATCTCAGAAATCTTACATAACAAAACCTAGTAATATGATAGCAAAGTTTTTATTTGCTTGGCCGTAATTCGATAAGTCTGCGGTGAAGAGGCCAACTAGTAGCAACGACCACATCCGCAACAATATCAATTGACTTATCTATTGTTGTCATTCTCACGTAGAACTTTCTGGAAATGCTGACTTGAGTCTAGTGGATTCGATTTTTGAAATCTTTGGAAGCAATAAAATGTTTCCCTAGGATTAGGATAAAAATCCTCTTTGTTTTCGTTTTTTTTTTGTCAAGTGGGTTGAATAAAATATGACGTCGAGTCGGTCTTTTTCTACAATATCATTGGTAGCTCGACTTGACGTAATTTGACAGACTTGCCTAAAAACTACTTAGTAAAAACCTAAGAATATGGACTAAAAGCAAAAAAACACTTGACGCTTGCTGAATTGTTTGTTGATTGACGGACACAAAGAATATTATTATTCTATGGACGGACAGGTGCCATAGAGAAGAGAAGAAGAATTGAATTTAGAACTTTAGCGTCACATAATCTGTGCCACACTCTCAATTCAAATCGTTTATATCATTTTGAAAAATAAAATATATTTTTAATATCTAAAACGACGTTATCAGGTATGTTTATCCCATTGAAACCTTATTTTTCTTTTGAGACAAAATATAGACCACCGAATACTTATAAATATAGACATTTGGTCGAATAAAATGAATGATTGTCTTCTGGTGAATTTATTTTTGAATTGAAACGGTACATGCATTGGCAATAAGAAGACATTTTGTGAATACTTAATCCCAGCGCGAACATTTTAATCGCTTTATAATTTACGAGTTGGATTGTATTGGGCTGGGTTATGGGTTGGATTATGGTCATGGGAGTATGATATCATGAACACCCTGACCTTTTTAGTTCTCACTTCTCAGCCTAGCTGGTAGTAGTTCACCTTCTGCGCTGTAGGTTGTGGGTTCGATCCCCATTGAGAATAAACATTTTTTTTGGTTGATCCTGAAAAGTCTGCCCTAGTTATTTATTTAATAGAGTAATATGATAGACTTAATACACACTATCATAAATTTCTTTAGTAAAACGAAACATTATCATATTTAAGTGTAAAAACACTGTGTATGTGGTTTAATAGCTTACTTTTTTCGTGCAACAATGTTCAAAAATTACAATGGCATAAAACGAAGCCATAACTCAGGTCCATTAATTTGTCACGGAACAGTTAATTTCGAAGCCATTCCCGTGGTAAATGTGCTTTTCACTAACACCACAAGCATAGCTATTGTAACAGCTGAATCAAATAACATTTTTATCTAGTACCGAACAAGCTATACCTTAAGTGATTTATTTACAAAGAAAATTACAGTTCATGCAAGTATTAATGTTGATCTAGGTATTTTTTAACTGGTTAGTACAAAATACATATGAAACAGTTGAGCTATTTGACAAAACGTGATAAATTTTTGGCACTGCCATGTTAGCACAGGAAGATATAAAGAGATATCTTTTCAAAATTTAGTAGTGTCTATGTGTAAAATCAGTAAACAAAGAAATAATTTCCTGAAATGCCATGTCATGTCCGAGTTCGCCAAAATATTTCATTTCAATTTCTTAGGTTGCATTCTCGGGAAAGTTGAGTGGATAAGCTGCATCAAAAGCGCCCACACCACATGAGTCTAAGAATAAGTCGTAAAGCCTATAACATAGGTCGTATGGTGCTACACGATAAGTTGACAGGTTGTTAAACATGAACTTTAAGAATCGATAGAAACGTAGTACTTATAATTCGATTAGGCGACTATAACTTTGAATTATTTCTAAGCTTTTCTATTGTTTTCTGTTATGTTTTGCTTTTGGTTCTGGTTCTGTTTTGTTCAAATCTACAAGTTGAATGACTTTTTTGAGGAGTTATTTTTTATGAGACATAATTTTTTTATAAAATAAATAAACAAATATTGGAAGACAATTCACATATTATATTTATATGCCATTTATCACAATGAACAAGCAGATGGCTCTCAGTGGTTAACATCACATTGCGAGGTGTTTTACTTGAAGCTTTCATGCAAAATCACTGTTACTTTTGAGAAGTCGCAAGTATTATAAATCATTGTTTATTTTCCTAATAAAATAGAATGCAATCATTGTTCCAAAGACACAAATAGTTCTTGTGTCATTCAGTTATTAGTAAAGAGTGGTGGAAATTTGCTTGGTCAAGGCTATTATTATTGATTGTTTTGAGGTCAGTTTATATTTTACCTACAATTCATTTTCATAATAACGTATCTACAATAATGAAATAGTGAAAACACGCGCGACTTTGTGCTATTTTCACACAAACTTCAACCTACTGCAGGCACTAAAACAAAAACAGAAACAGCTTCACTACCTTAATCCCCAGGCATGGTAGATATCCACTCAGATCTCTTAGTACCAATTAGAACTTAAGATTCTTTGAGGATGTTCAAGGTCAGAGGTACGACAAATACTATATTTGCTAGATACTTTCCATCACATAATTTAGGGTTGCTCCCACTAAACCACGCGTGCTCTCTTGGGGTTGAACTTTAGGAATTCCTATCTAAGTACACCGCTACGCATCAATATAAATATACCCTAAAAAATAATAGACTTTACAACATGTAAAGTTGCTTTAATCAGTCAGTCAGTCAGGACAAAGATTCTTAATATTTTAGTGCCATACATAAGACCAAAGCCACAAATACTTCTTTACCACAGTGCTCATATTATTGTACTATTAGAAGGCTATTGGTGAAGAGTTAGTAGAGTTTAGGTAGCGACAGAGTGGCGCGCGGTCACGGCTAACATGAACGGTAATGAAGTTGTGGGTGACGTAAGAGGAAAGTTAGTACTGAAACCTACAGTCATGATATCACAAACAATTTTTTGTCACTGCTGAAACTCACCTCAGTTTGTGTCTAGGAATAATTATTACAATTCTTTTCATCCACCGACTTCACATAACCGTGGATCCATTAGTTGGGTTTCGGTTCTACAAGCTATGATACTTATTTTTTTTTATTTTGACGACCGATGTGACGCGGCGGGCGAATGTCCGTCTGCGACGCAGGAGGTTGCGGGTTCGATTCCCGCCTTGGGATAAATGTTTGTACGATCTGCAAATATTTATTCCGGGTGTTCTGGGTTTTTTCTATGTATAATACAAAATATGTATGTATGTAATGTATTGTATTAAATCTATCAGTCATCACTAGATGACTGATAGACTTAATACATGTGCATGTGCTTGTGTTATGGGTACTTAGACGAGTAAACCAGTGGTTTACTCGTCTAAGTATTCTAGTAAGATCCTGCTTGGATTGTCCAGCATTATTATTATTATTATTATCATTTCTTGGAAAATCAACAGCTTACCTAACTTAGTAACATCAGGATAGCAACAGAAAGATATTCACGTATGAAAATCAATTTAGATACTTGAACCACTTTCAACGTGCTAATCTCAAGACCATGTCAATGACCTTGGTTTTCCTACGGATTTCCTCGTTACAAACTTTAGTACCTACATAGTGAAACTCTTACAAATCGTATTACCTAGTCGTGATTATTTTTACAAATAACCGCATTTTCTTATATAGGAAGAGAAATAAAAGTAATCGTATAGCCTAATAGTCACGAATAAAGATTAGATACATATATATTTGTTTTTTTTTCTTTTTTATTAATGATAACTAAGCGTTTGGCTATACTATAGCCAAACGCTATATAGTTTGCTATATTGACTTGACTGGACAGCTCAGTTAGAGTAGGTTTGTCTTCTGCAATATATGTTATGGGTTCGACTCCCACTAAAGAAAAGCATTTATGTTAATCTTATACGAAATTACAATAAAATGGCCAGATATTCCTAACGCCCTCGAGCCCCACAGTAAGTAAAAGCTGTATATGGGTTACTTATAAAATAATGTTCATACATAAAGTTCAATATAGCACCCAGATATAAAACCTACATTTATTTTCATTACAGAAATATTTGTCATTGGTGGGAATCGAACCCACAACCTAGATGTACCTGATGGGTGATTGTGTAAGTGTTGTTTACTCATGACTTTATAGTGTTTTACCTCACATAAAAACAAACATTACGTGTACATAGTTTATACAATAAACAGGTGCTTACTGCAAGCTTTTCAAAATAAAACGATTTGTTTGTACAATTTCTAATCCTAGCATTGTGCTACATTCCTCGCTCGGCATTGTTTGAGCAAGTGTTGAGGGAAATGAACCAAAGCAGTGAAGTTGCTAGAGGATTACTTACTTATTCTTTAATACTGCTGTACTATACAGGCTGTAATAAAACTACTCTCAAAATACTATACAAGGCGTGCAAGAAAAAAATAGGGTTTTTTTATGCTATTAATTGATGATCCATGTAAATAACTCACCTGATATTGAGTGGTTATCATTACTTATTACAAAGCATTCAAGCATGCATGTTACGTTCGTTAAAAACGTATTCTACGATGCACTACTCTGTGTCCATCAACCAGAGGCATACCTACAGGTGTTTGATGCTATTTTACTGACGACACCCACCCACGTTCAAACCGGAGGACAGCAATACTGCTTGACAGCAGAAACAGGTATGGTTGTAGTACTTCCCCGGACGAGCCCTTGACTAAGAGCTCTAATACTACTACAACTTTTTTTCTGATTACAAAAAAAAAACAGAATCATGGTCTGAATACGCAGTTTTAGTTTTCGTAAGTAGCCTTATTACACCCAGTATCATACTTAAACAGGTTAGTCACGTCTCAGATTAAATTCGAAATAAAAGTTTTAAAAATCTAATCAATCTTCAATAAAACTTAATAAACGAAGAAAAACATACGAAAATTAAATTAACCGATATCTATAAATGTAGGTGAACTAAATCATTTTTTTTAATCTGCGTTATTATTTTTCAATAGCGCAACCTATTCATTAGTTAATTGGGGTCCAAGACCGTCGACCTTCCAATACGACCTTTCATCACCCACAGAAGTGAGCAAAAAACCAAACGGTTCCAATATTTTGGTATCGGTTTCACCATTTTAATTTATTCACTTACTCGATGGTTAAAATAGCTTATCTAGATTTAAGACGTTTCAAGATGATCCCTGCAAATATTACTGAATAAACGCTCTTTGACTTTGACTTTGACTACAGCACATTTCCAGATACGTTTGTTGGTAGCCTTTTACGAAAAAATAAGAATTATGTTCTATTTCCTACAAAACGAATATATATTTAAGTTTGAATAGAGTTGAATAAGTTTAATAGATATTGTTTTTGTATTGTTTTTTTTTAATAGCTAGCATAAATCAACATAGGTTTGAGAGATCCCTTTACGACTGGAGTTCCTATTCAGTCAGTAGCGTACCTACTTATCTGTCCCCTAAGCCCTAACACCAAAAGACGAGCTAAACAACGCCACAGATAACGCTATAGTAGTGGCTGTCATTCGGACAATATCTAAGTGTACCATTGACACGAAAGAAGAATCAACATACAATCCTTAAACTTTTAACCATCCGTTAAAACGATGGTGTTAATAAGGCCTGACCCGTTTTTTGCTAAGCAAATAAAAGGCCGTTATAGATCGTACGTTGATGACTAGTGATGGTGACTGACAAACAAACGTATTGTTTGCTTGTCTATTACATAGTGATTTATGGTTCAAGCAAGTAATCTAAACATGTAATGTATACATGAATATTTTATACTTGTTGTACAAATACTTTTTATATACGTATTATACGGTTAAGGTATCACAAAAAATAAAAATTCTATTTTTGTACGTTGCCTCCTATTAAGTAGATAAGGTATTTTAGTAAATAGGTAGTTCAAAACTTACTAGTATACTTGTTTAAAAAATTGTTTATGTAAAAAAATTTTTTGGTCATGTTTGAATTAAAATAATAATAAATATTTGTAGACATTTTTACACAATACCAGCTAGCCCCAACTAAGCATAGTGTGTACTATGGGAACCAGATGACTAGAATATTTAGGTATATATTTTTCTGTAAACAGAAAATAGTTTAGGTACGATAGTAATCCTCCTAGATCTTTTAGAATCAAGTACCTACTCGAGTATCTTTGAGAATGTCCAATGTAGGTAGTATGTTCAAATATTACATCTGGTACATTGGGTATGTTCATTTTGCAGTAGGTAGTTGGTACTCCATACGTGACAGGTTGTAAGCCCATCGCCGATGTTAGAATTGTAACTGGTTTCCTCACAGTGTTTTCCTTCACCGTTTAAGAGAACTGGCATTGCGCATATAATTTTTTCGATAGAAAAAGCCACTGGTGCACGACCGGGTTCGAGCCAACGACCTTAGGATCAGAAAGCAGAGTCACTCCCACTAGGTTATCGGTGCTCTTAAAAATAAAATCTCTTCTGTAAATACATAGATAATTATATAGGACAAATATAGGATTGATCCTATAAAAAGTAGATTATGCAGAAAATCTATAAACATAAGATTGGCTTACTAGGTAATTTACTAAGTATTACAGTTTTTGTAGCGTTGAATCCTGTATCTTATAGCAAGCCTCGTAGATGATTATATTTAATATTCATCGCTTTTAACCTTATCAAATGTCAAGGGCAAAGTTGATACATAGGGCGGGTTTATACGGCGCGAAAGCTTTCGCGCGGCGGCCGCGCGGCGGCCGCGCGGCCGCCGCGCGGTTGAAAGATATTTACCGAAAATCGTCTCTATGTTCTAAATAATAACGTTCAAATTCCTACGGCGCGAAAGCTTTCGCGCGGCGGCCGCGCGGCGGCCGCGCGGTTGAGAGATCTATACCGAATATCGTCTCTATGTTCTAAATAATAACGTTCAAATTCCTGTCAAGCAGCCAACCGCGCGGTCACTACGCGGTTGACACAAGTAAAATGAAGACATTTTAACCCCTTTTTTCAAGTTAGGGGTCCACGGGGTCCAATTTTGAAAATAATAAAAATGATCTTAGTTTGACTATAAAATTCTCGGAACATGATTTTAACCATAACTTGAGTATCCCCTACACTCTTTGCTAGGGATCAACTTGAACTTTAGTATGCAGTGTTTGAATCGTTTTCAATGAATTACGATCAAGTTAAAATAAATATAATGGATTAAATTGTAATAGAATACTGCAAAATGTGGATATGTACCAAATGTACTATCTGGACATACTTCTGACTACCCTTTTGGACTTCCTCGAAGAATCTTGAGTAGGTACTTGGTACTAAGAGATTGGAGGGGATATCTACCGTGCTTGGGGAATAAAGTCATAAAACTATTTCTTTCTTAAATATAAAAAGAAAGGCTCAACTTTACAGTATAAGAAGGTAGACTATGACCTGATCATTGAGTTGCAACTAAGATGCAAGAGGATTACTGTGGAAGGCTATGTACAAAATAACGATCTCTATAGGGATTCGGGACATTAACATAGAGAGTTTGTCCATGATGCCACTAAACAATATACGGAATCTTCATCACCATAATGATGTCGAGGCTAATCAACTCTTTGATAATCAAGTTCTTACTAGAAGATAACTGACAAAAAACTTTAATGTTAAAAAGTACAATTAATAACAAACTATCGCAACGTAGGACAAAAAAATAATTTTTTTTAACCTTGGGGTCCCTGGGACCAACAAATTATTAAAGGTTAAGTAAGTCAAAATCATCAAAATGATGCTGTCAGTGAATGATATTGTGGGTAATATTATATAAGATCATATCTGCTTTTTTCAAACTTTATAGAACCCAACATCATCATCATCACCACTGCTGATCTGGCCCACGTAGGTCTCTACTATTACGCTTTCAGGAAGAACTAATTTAACTTTTGCGCCAACTTCCCGCAACCCCAATGTCGTTGGCCCACTGGATTTTGTGCATTATCTTTCAGTTCATGGTCGCCATTTGAGAATCATTTATTGCTCTGTGGTTCTACGAGATAAATACCCATTGCTACTTTAACTTGCTGATTCTGAAAGCTATGTTGGTGATTTGGTTCTTCTACGGATTTCATAATTCTTGATTCCATCGCGTAGGAAAATTTACATATATTATCATAACATAACTTTCTTTTCTAAGTGAGTGATATTTCAATAGTTCACATTTTATGGAGCTGAGCTTCTATTATAAGAGAGATAGATCAAATTATCCACGGTTTTCAGGTTGAGTGTATCTCAATCACAATACTGCCTGTGGTTTGGTAACCTATAGTGTGAAATGCTTGACAAAAGGGGGAAATATTCAGCCAAGCTATTCTTTCAAATCATATTATATTTATAAAATATTTTAAACCTCAAAAACTGAGATTCATTTGCAAAAGAAGAAATAAAGTGGTGATCAGCTGTTTAATATATTTTGAACCTCAAAAAACTGAGATTGACTTACAAAAGAAGATATAAAGTGGTGATCAGCTGTTGTTACGCCATTCGAGCTAATTTAAGTACGTTCGATTTTAGGTCCTTATTTTTATGTTAGCTAAGTAAAAAATCTGCGAGGTTGACGACAAGAAACCATACATTAGTAAGCTCGCCAATGGTATTTTCAGAGTGGTTGTATGAGTGTGGCTCCCCTCTATCAGCCGTAAGAGGCAGAAATAAGACAGCACAAAAAATATCAAAAATGCAGTTTGGGTTGAAATACTAGAAAAAGAATTCAACACGGATCTAGTCCACAGACGGCAGCTTTATCAACGGTATATGTGGATAATCTTTACCAAATATAAGAATTTTTGTCCTGACCTAATAGACAACGCACAGCCTAAACCGTAATGTAAACTGGTCGTAGAAACTTAACATTTTCAGGGTATATTTGTCTTGGTACATAGAGGGGTATCAAAGGCAAGGCCCTTACACTCAAACCGTATAATTAAAACATAAAATAAATCATTAAATAAAATAAAAATAAAATTTCAGTGCCGGATATTTAAACCATCAAACTGGATGTTATTCTGCATTAAAATCTCGCATAAAAAAAATGTATTACGATCTTTTTTGAAATCACCGATGAAATCATTGTTCATTTGTTCGGGTAAAATTTTTCTATGCTTGCGGCCACCGTGATTTCAACTCAATTTACTAGACGAAAACGTTGAAATTCCCTGATACCGAGCCAACCGCGCGGTTGACAACATCTATATCGAATACCGTCTTTATATTCTAGAAAGCAACGTTCAAATTCCTGTCAAGCGGCCAACCGCGCGGCCGCCGCGCGGCCGCCGCGCGAAAGCTTTCGCGCCGTCTAAACGCGCCGTGGCACCAGGAAATTACTCTCCTAATTATCTCAAAATTTTAAAATATTATATCTAAATCAAGTACCTAACCAGTTTATAAACCACAATTACAAAACTTTTGCTAGTTGATAATGAAAACTTTATTTCCTCATAAAAATAGAAAAAATAAATAGCTTCTCGACTTTAATCCCTAAGCACGGTAGATATCCCTTCCAACCTCTTAGCACCAAGTAAAAATTCTTTGAGAATGTCTAAAGGGAGTAGTCACGAGGCATGTCCAGATAATATTTTAGGTACATATCCGTATTTTGCAGTAGTTAGTAATCCATACTTGACAGGTTACATGTCCACCATCGTTGCTAGAATACTAACTACCTAATTCTACATAGTTCCCAATATTCGGGTAAGTAGGTACATATTTTATTTCTTACGCAAAAAAGTAATATCTCACGAAGTACTTATTCCAAGTAAACTAAGCAATTTATATACTGTTTTAATATTTGGTAACTTTTTTGGTAATAATTTGGGTAAATTAGACCAACATCTGTTAAAACTTTTAACTGCACTCTTCTTGCTATTATCTAAATAAAAGGTCGACAAAATGCGTGTCCTCTCGAAACGAGTTAAGCACTATTTTCCTCTTATTGTAATGTTAAATTTATTCATATACATTGACACATTCCTTCCTACCGTATTATGAATTTATAAGGTAGGCAACCGTAACAAAGATCATCCTATAGCCTACTACAAACGGTCCACCAATCCACTCCATTCATTCGCGCGTAAGCCTTTCTCGACGGCAGCCGCGTATTATACGAACGTTCGATACGTCAATGTAGTTCGAAAATCAAATAGATTATTTTTCGTCTTTTTTAAATTTTGAAATTCGAACTGTTGGTGAACAGAAGTGAAGTGAATCGTTTAAAGAGTGCGGTTTTCGTTGATAACTTTTGTTGCATTTTATTCTACCTGTTGATAAGTGTTTATAATTTAACGGTGTTTGGGATTACGACAAACAGGTCAGTTGATAAAAAACATCTTCAGTTATTGTTACGATCGATATGTAAGTAAATCATAATTAAAATAATTTGAGGGTAGAGAAATGTCAATGTTAACTTACTTATGCCCTTAAGTGCCCTTGAAGTGTATGCGCTTTTAGAGAAAACGTAATGGGAGTGAAATAATGATTTGTTGGTAACTTATCCATGCACGATAGATGTCCCCGCATACTCTTCTTGGAGCCAAGGAGGCTGAGTACAGCCTCCTTGGGATGTTTGAAGAGAGTAGGCAGAGGTAAGTACCTCCAAAATCTATATTTGGTAAAAAAATATACCTAGGATCGCAAGATTGGTGGACAGAGAAGGCTCAGAACGGTTCTTTCTGGAAACGTATGGGGGCGAACTATAATCAACAGTGGATATCATAATTTAGGGATGATGATGATGACACTTATAAGTACGCATGTATCTATCATTCTCTACAGAATACTTGATAGGTATAGCCTGTCGCGTCTTTTGTTGTTATTAACAGGTCTCCTTTCGATGGTTTCCTTCACCATTTAACAGCAGGAGTACTTAATAAAAAAATAAAAACGTGTTAACAAGTTAAACAAGTGTTGAAATAAAAGGGTGCTTCGTCGAATTAAATCAAAAACATAATTGTAAGACAAGTGCAGCTGTAAAAATGATCAAATGAACAAATGACTTTTATGTGCCCTAATGCCTACCGATGCGCAGGCGCCGACTTCTCCTTGAACTGTCACGAGCATTAAAAGTGGCAGATTTAATGTCAGAGAGCTTTACGATCACATACAGGCTGGCTCAGTTTTTGAATTTTTACATTTTAACTTCTACTAAGTAGTTGACTTTCTTTTTTTAGTCGCTGAGTTTATTAGAGTTAAGTATAGGTACTTAAAGTCTTAAGTTAGGTATAAGTACTTTTTATCTAAATGTAAATATTTGTCACTGCAAAAATCTCATCTACTGTCAATTTGTGACTTAAGCTCATTCCTAAAAAACAGTACATAGTTTACAACATAGCTCTTACCATTATCATCATCAACAGCCCATAGATATCCACTGCTGGACATAAGCCTCCCTCATACGTTTCCAAGACGAACGATTTTAAGCCCTTTCCATCCACCGACTTTCGTTTTTTTATAGTTCTTAAAGCTGATGAATACAAAAAATTAATGTTTAGTTTTTTTGGCTCAATTTTTTTTGATCAATAATAATAGAGCATCCTGTTTAGATCGTAAGATTGTGTTTGCGCAGTAGGTATCACCTAATTGCCAAAACCAGACGCCCAAATTGCCCCGTCGAACACATTGGTACCTAGTTATTGGAAGCAAGTGTTTTTCGCACACCGTATGATTTGTATGAAACAAGTTTTGTTTGAACCGGCTACTGTTTTTACAATTACTTCAAGACGAATATAAATCAGTAAAAAAATCTGGCTCGGAGACTATACTAATAATAATAATAATAGCCCCAAGCTAAGCAGAGCTTGTGTTATGGGTACTAGATGACTGATATACTTAATACAATACATTACATACATATATATTTTTATTATGCATAGAAAATACCCAGAAAACCCGGAATAAATATTTGCAGATCGTACAAACATTTATCCCAAGGCGGGAATCGAACCCGCAACCTCCTGCATCGCAGGCGGACATTGGCCCGCCGCGCCACATCGGTCGTCAACAACTATGAAGGTTGCAAGCAAGTAGGTAGTTACCCTTCTTCGGTTTCTTATGGGCAGCAGCGCTTCTATCTCGTTATCAACCTAAATAAGTGTACTAAGACATAGGCACCCGATATTTGTCGTATTTGCAGTGGTAGCACTCAGAAGATGCTTTACTTAAACATACGCACACATGTAGGTATATATATTTTTATTTTCTTATGAACGCTACTGTATTTGAAAAAGCCTACTAAACATAGATCTGTTCATTTTCCTCTCATGACTCACAGTTGATCTTATTTAACAATTGCTCATAAATAATAACAATCGCATTACAAATGTTTTTATGCGAGGTCTTTATTCCACGAAATTTCAGTAACTACAATGTGGCTAACTGAGTTTATCTTCTTCTAAGAACGTACAGTCATCACTTTAGTTTAAAAATAAATCAATTACGATGGTATGAGTCCATGTTTCAGATTGATACTAATTGGTAATATTTTATTGGTTCTTAAGTACTTACCTATAGTTTGTTAGTTTTTATAGTGCTTACCTGCACTTATCACAAATGTTTTTATATTATCCCAAAATGTATTCCCTCGAGTAGGATTTGAATCCACGACCTTCCCCTTGATGCGCTAGCCAATTGCGCTAACGAGAATTCTATCTGACATAATAATAATAATAATAATGCTGGACAATCCACACAGCATCATCTAGCCCCAAGCTAAGCAGAGCTTGTGTTATGGGTACTAGATGACTGATATATGTACTTCATACAATACATTACATGCATAGATATTTTTTATTATACATAGAAAATAACCAGAACACCCGGAATAAATATTTGCAGATCATACAAATATTTGTCCCAAGGCGGGAATCAAACCCGCAATCTCCTGCGTCGCAGGCGGACATTAGCTCACCGCGCCACATCGGTCGTCATGTTTGAATGTTCCCGGAATATAAAACTGTACCATCTTCACGAGTCCTACAATAAAACAAGTATTATCTCAAGATAACAATCTAGAAATCCACTTTCATGAAAACGGTGCTAAGTCACAGAATAAACAACACTTGCTACTAAGTCAACTGTCCTATATTGTCTTTATGATTGGTGTGGGTTTCTGCGGACGTGACAATTGTGCGAGACGGCAAGCGTGATCTCAACATGGAATTGGAAGAAATCTAGATAGCTCACGATGAGTCCGACCTTCGTCTGTCTTTCTTCATTGCAACATACCAATATATAACCATTTATACGTAGGCATTTACTTAAAAAAAATTTAAGTAAATGCCTACGTATAAATTACTATCTAGCTGCTAAAATGTATTAGGGTTGTAAAAATGTATATATTTTTAATAAAAATATATACATGCTAATACATTTTGGCAGCTAGATAGTAATATTTGGACGTACTTCTGACTAACCCATTACACATCCCCAATCTCATTCAAAGACCTTTTTAATTATGACCATAAAAAAATGACAATCTACGCGCTATTAGCAATACAATTAAAACATACAGTTGAGCTATCAGCAGACCATTATAAGCAATCTTTAGTTAGTTCAACTGATCCAAATCTATTGGTTATTACCAGAATCAGAAGTAAGAGTCCCAAGACACTGGCTAGGGAAAGTAAGAATGTTTTTTAATGTTTAATAATATAATAATAAGCTATATTCGTAGCATTGCACAATATAGGGTACTTGCACTTCTCATTACATCATCATCATTAACAGCCTGTAGAAGTCCACTGCTGGACATAGGAAGAACGATTCTGAGCCCTCTCCATCCATCGACTTCTTCATTTACATCCATCGAAATCTTATCAATATCGTGAGTCCATCGGGTAGGAGGACGACCTTCGGCTTCCGGTTCGCGGTCGCCATTCGAGAACCTTTATTCCCCAGTGGTTGACGGTTCTACGAGTTATATGGCCTGCCCATTGCCACTTCAACTTACTAATTCTGACTTTGTAATTACTGGAATATAATCAGAGCGATCAAATAACAATAAACTGAATCTCATTATCATATATTTTATCATCTATATCTATATGTATACCAATTATAAGATTCTTTATTCTGACTGACTGACTGATATACAGACGTACCATGACATATAGATACCTAAACAGTTGATTGAAGAAACTTACAATTTTCAGGGTATGTTTGTTTTGTTGCGTAGAGGTGCACTAAGAAAAGGAGTTCCCTAAATTCAACCTCTAACTCCTAGGGTACAGCGGAGGTTGATGTTTGTATGAAAACAAGTTCACGCGGACTATGTTGTACGCATTACGCTAGTTAGACATAAGAGCTACACGGGTTTTAGGTAGGTACAGCAAAAAATAACTAAAGCCTATTATTATTCATTGATAGGTACCGTCTTCAAAACGGCTGTCGAACCAAACATAACGTGGACCGTTCTAAGCGTGACATGTGTTCCGTATTACTTTGTATAGCATATCGACCGTGAACTTAGATTGAAGGTAATCCATAATAGCTCGGGAGCCAGTGAGGATTTCTGTTTTACTACGTTATTAGACTAGGGACAGAATATAAATAAGTACCTACCACTACTTTCTGACTTTGTAAGCGGATTTAACGTATAGTAAATTACCAGTATTTTGGAGTCATTTTTACAGCAATTATAACAGTGGTAGCTATTAAGCCTCATTTCAATTCATTTCACTAAGTTTCGACTGGCATTTAAAATAGTTTTAAAAATGTTTTTATAAAACTGACGGACTATATCAAAAATAGAATAAAATGTTGTACCTTCTCACGAGTTGTAAGCATCCTTGTGAATACCTCGGTGCTCAAGGGGTAGTCTGACAGTTGTGAATCTATAGGTAATAATCGGAACTAGGCAGTTTAATTCTTGTCGTAGAAGCCCCGTTTGCTTCCAGGGTTTTTTTTTTTGATTATATCAATCAATGTTTTGACAGTTTGGCAGATCGAGTCTTTATTAAAGACTCTTTGTATGAGACGCGGATGTTTACAAAGACGGTTTTAAACAATGTTGGTTATCTTAACAAAGCTGAAGAGAGATGTATCGGACGATATTTCTAAAAACAATGAAACATAATATTTTTTGTATCTCAACGTAAGTTTACATTTTAACTAAATATGCGAAGCAATTTACCTAGTATTAATTTATATGTAAGTTATTATTATTATTTTTATGGTAAGTTACTGCGTAAACTAGGTTTTACAGTGACAAAAGAAAATAAACAATTTCAGATATTCACTGCAGTTTTTCTTTAGTACTTACTTACAGAAATAGCAACTTCGGTTTTTTTTTTATTTTGTATAAAAAGTGTGCTGGCTTAAGAAATATTTGAATTTTACAAACCAAAATCATGCATCTAATTTCGTCACTGTTCGTAGTCACATAAAGGGTAAGAGCCTATTTTGACGACACGAAAGATTTCGCGCAATGACCGCGTGGTGGCCGCGCGGTTGGCTGCTTGACAGCTTTTTGATCGTTGTTGCCTAGATTATTTTTACCTTCTGGGTGTATTTGTCTTGATGCGTAGAAGTGTACCTACTAAGAAAAGAATTCCTGAAATTCAACCCTTCAACTGGTACTGAACGGGGATTGAAGTTTGTATGAAAATAACTTCATTCGGACGAAGACGTGCGCATTTCACTAGTATTATATATCTATGAAAATATTATAATTCACTAGTTAATATATGCACACATTTTATATACCTAGACCTATGTATATGGTCATCTACAAATAAAATGCAAATTCTTAGCAGGCTTGACCTTATCTTGAACTAACTATTCATAGATGATGGATGAATGATAAATAGACGTTACACATTCCTACTGATTAGTGATTGATTAATAGATAGTAGATCGCTTTGTTTTCTTGTAGATATAAATAGCATCTTTCATCTTAACTGGATAATGTATTAAACTTTGGAACATGGTAAATATTTTGTTATTAAGCCCGTACTTTCAAAAGCCGCGCGTTTGGTTTGAGCCAGAAATAATTGTGTTTACTAAATTTGCTATGATAGATCACTATTTTTCAGTGATTAACACTGTACAATCAGCTGCACTCGATGTATACAATTCGTAACTTTCAAATCGGTATCACAGAATTACAATAAACTCTTTATTACACTACAATAGACTACAAACTTATACAGAAAAAACCCAACATTCTTACGAATAGTATAGTACTATTTTTTGCGTATTTGCAATGTAAATATTATTATAATAGTGTAATAGTTAATAGTGTGATAATATTATTATTATCACACTATTAACATTTTATAGTGTGGATAACCTAACTGCTCCTCAACTTTTCCGTTTTCGCGGACATCGATTTTTATTTTTATTTTGACCTCGGTACATAACCTTTAAATACAGTAGGTACCTACTGGTTTCTATAATACTGCAAAAACATATGTACACAACCTAGTTGTTATATTTGCTTAGCTTAAATAATCATGCCCTAGTTAGAACTGTTGGAAGTCACTACGCTGGTTCTAGGACGGCTAATTTCTAGACGTAATCACAGTACGGTTAGTCATGCTACAAATTAAGTAGTATCTCTGCTATTATTATAGCAATCTATGTCTATATTTGGATAGGCACTAAAATAGAGGTGAAACTGAAACGTGGCCGGGTTATTGTTTTAGTTTTCCGCCTTTAGATTCAGCAGGTCTACTCTTGAAAACGATAAACGCAGTCACGTATTGTTGTTTCGAGTAACACTGCGAGGTCTTTCTAGAAGAAGAGGGCGCGGTTCTATCGAATTTTATAGTGTTATTATTTTATGGTAATGTAAAAACAAATGAAATGGTGCAAGTAGTAGTAGTAGGGCTCTTTATGAAGAGCTCTTCCGGAGAAGTACTACTTATACCACTGTTTAGGCAACACAAAGCGTCCTAATATTTGCAGATCGTACAAACATTTATTCCAAGCCGAGAATCGAACCCAAAACCTCCTGCGTCGCAGGCGGACATTCACCCGCCGCGCCACATCGGTCGTCATATACTATCTACAAAGATTTTATGTTGTAAAAAATGTATGAATGCAACTAGGGGGATTTGAACCCACGACCTTCCCTTGTACGGGTAACAACCACCAGCGCCATCGGAGCTTCACTTATCATAACTCTCCATACCCGTTGGAATAATACAAAGTTTCAACTTGTTTACTTATATTTTTTAAGACCAAGCTCGAGTGGAATTCCAATTTCGTAACCAGCCTCTTAATTTAAGAAAAATTTTAACGTATGTGACCCGAGTTTTACAAAAACCGCGTCAGACTTCTCACGGTACTTCATAATTATGGGGAAGGGTATACTTTGTAATACACAAAACAGTCACTCATTCCGTGATTCGTTGTTGTGGTTGTAGAAAACACCTCGACGCGTGTAATAGGAAGTTACAGACGTAATATCAATGAAATAAAGCTCAAAATTAAGCTATTACGTGGCCCTTGCAACCACCGCGACTTTTTAACATGAGAAAATAGTAAATTCATTGTGATTTTGCACAAATAAGAGTTATTTAGGCAAATGGTGTTCTATGGTCTATTTTAAACAGGCGATCTATATTTTAAATATGTATGTAGTATAATCTTACATGAAATTATGATTCATGATATAAAAATTAAAGTAATATGACTTACAGGAAACCAGCTTTGATTACACAAAAAACGCAACGTTCAATCACGTCGCGTCCAAAAAGTATTAACAAACTAATTTGTAACGCATGACAGATTTATGAGACCGAAGGTGGTTCTTAAACATTGTAATTGAGTATGTAACTGAGAGTCCCGAGAAAGTAGTTTAATGGGTGAAGCAATAAAGCTCAAGGAAACATCAAACTTAGATAAAATATATTTTTATGGGAATAAGTGATGGAAAAAGCATTTTTTTTTACAACTTGCTGATGGAACAAGACGATGGCCCACCTGATGTTAAGTGGTTACTATCGCCTATAACAAAGTATTGAATCGTAAGTTAGGTTCGTTAGCAACGTGCTTTGCGATGCACTACTCAGCGTCCATCAACCTGAGGCATACAAGTGTCAAGCCTCAGGTGCCTGTAATTTTACCGGCATTTAAATTTTTCACATAAATTTTGAGGTTATGTGGAAAAAGTGTTAATACAAAAATAAATCTTTTTATTACCTACAACTTTGCGATATGACTTTTTTCCATAGGACTTGTAGTTTTGCCCGAAATCGTGATAAACCATTTTTTACTCTTAAAAACTCACCCCCTTCTCCTTCCCGACCTCAGATTGCCCGTAAATTATTTTTCCTTTCATTTTTATAATATGGAGAATTTTATACATATAATATTCTTCTCCTTTTCCAATGGGTTTGATCCTACTATTTTTTTTCTCACTTTTTATTATTTTTAAAGGCTTCTAAAAATACACTTACCTACCTAAAACGTATGTCTAAACTTTTTCTACATGAAATGTATTCAAACAATTATTTATCCAGCTAACTGAACGTCGTTCAATGAACTGATCGAACCACTACCTAAGCTCCGTATGTAACCGTCCGGCGATCGCGTGACCGCGTCACGTCACATCGTGACACACATTGTACTGTTATATCGTTATCTACCCACTTTTCACTTACCCCAAGCAGCCACTAGTGTTATCATGATTTATGATGTGTACCGTCACGTTATTACTACTAAGAGTTTTTAATAATTGATGAAAAATGTAGACAGTCATAAACATAATACTTTGTTGGACTTGGAATGTGTGTGTAAGTGTTGTAAAAACAACCTTAGATTAATTAGCTTATTTTTTTTATAGCATCTGTCCGTCAATTTTACCAATTTCAAGTGGATTATTATAAAAAGTTTTTTAGTCAAGCCGGGTCTGTAAAAAAAAGAATAGTCAGCTGTTGTTGGTTTTATAGAAAAATATTTTCCTAATTTACCCAAGGAAAACATTTTCATTCAATTCAGGATGCCACATATTTATTTATTTTTTGGCACCTTCATTTCAATTACTATGACTTATGCTAAGACCTCACACCGAAGACCTAAAACCAAAATTACACACCACATCTTAAAACAACACAAGGAAAACAATTAAAATTAAAAAGTCACGTTTTTTCCCGTAGAAGACAAAATAAATCTTACACCCATATAAAAATAGCCATTGAAATCACAAAACGCGTGAAAAACAATTATAATGAAAAGGCTATGTCGCTTTCAAAATGACAGAAAATTAATCCCATATCAATTTTCTAGAAACTATTTCGTTTATAATAATCTAAAAATTTAAATAACTAGAAACATGCACAACAAAATTTACTAAGTTATTTCGTAGCTGACTGTACCGTGTGTGAAACGCTACACGAAATCGGTAGTAACACTAAATCTTTTAACTTTAAAATAATAAACTTTAATTGTTTATTGCGTTAAAAAGCTCACGGCTCAATTTACCATTACATTTTAATCTTTATTCACAATTTGAGGTAAAATCACGACATTACAAGTCGTAAGGTGCGAACGATTGCGCATACGCAGATAAGGCGCGTTCCAGTTGAGCAGGACAGGGTCGTGACACACTTGCGCCGCGCCCGGTGTGCCGTGACCTAAGCCCGAATAACGGGATGCACTTGACTTTCAGCGGCTACGATAAACAGATAAACTATTACTAAACATTATACACATAAACTCTAATCGTAAGAATGCTTACCTTTTCCGCGGGAATCATTCAGGGTGTCTACTCCGCAAAACGATAAGTGAAGGTTTGTATTGTGGTTTTAGATGCGACATGCCAGCGACAGCTTTACTACCTACCGAGTTGCCCCACAGTGTTAATCAAAATGACAATACGAAAGTTCATTTATCGTTTTGCGGAGCAGATACCCTGGATTGGCGACCACGAACACTCGATCGACCGACAACGTTGTGCACAGTGTCAGTGGATGTAGAGGGCTCAAGATTTAGGTATATGTCCTTTGTTTAAGTGTACGAGGAAGGTATTTTTTTTATATTTGTGGATAATTTTACACATCATCTAATCCCAAACAAAGCAGAGCTTGCACTATAGGAACCAGATGACAATTTTGTTGTCAAGTGAACGTAGGCCGCTAATGTTGATGCTATGTTGATATAGTCATGTAGGTACTGTGTGTGTTCACGCCTCCTGGGGGCCTATTCTCGCTCTATAAAGATTAAGTCGAATTCGACCTAGGTCAAAAAAAGACGGAGAACGTCGAATAAAAACCGCTTAAATAATGTGTAAAACTGAAAACGGTTCGTACCTATGGCTAAATAATACATAATGTGGACATCTAAACGCAAAAAACATGATCTTCGACATGATTTCTATTTTGCCAAAATCTTTACAATCTGTGAATTGGCCCCCAGGTCACGAACATACAGATAAAGCTTTTCTATACAAATGCAAGTCAAGTCGAATAAAAATGCTTATCTGTAACTCATCTAGAACGTGACTCTCCCACGCGAGCTTAGGACTTGGGACGTGTTTATTTTTCATAATATTTACTAAGGTCCTCACTCACATAGAAAAGAAACACCATCATCATTAATAACCTGTAGAGATCTACTGCTGCACATAGGCCTCCCCGATATGTTTCCAGGAAGAAAGATGTCGGGCCCTTTCCATCCATCGGCTTCCCGCGATTCTAACAATATCGTCAGTCCATCGGGTAGGATAACATTCTACACATCAATATTTTGGATAGAAACGGGATATTTACCATGATTTTTGAGTTTGATAATATTTATGAAAACCATGATAGTTTAAAAAGTTATATTCTACACATCGTCTTTCGGTTCGTGGTCGCCATTCGAAAACCTTTATTCACCAGCGGTTGGCGAAAGAATAAAACACATTCTGTACATGAAAAACTCTGTACACATGAAAATAAATTTTATAAGTAAACCTCCAGTTATTGAATACTTGGGCAAAATTAAAAAGAAACATACAAAAGTGCTCTGTTTTTGAAAAAAATAACCAGTTGAGTGCTTGGACAGGTGTCATGTTATGACATGACAGGTCGTAACACTTGACTTAAAATATCAATAAATCATTTTTGTGTTTGTGCTTAAATTACCCAATAGAATTTTTTTTTAATATCTCTAGCCTTGAAAAAGATGAAAATGATAACATATTAAAAAAATTGTGGGTAGGTACTATTTGTAAACTTGTAACTTTTCATTGACTGCAAATAATATTTTTACCACTTACATGAACGTGAACAAAAAAAAATAGTAATATATAAAGCTCGGTTTAGCTAATGTAGCCTGAGAGCTAACCAATATAAATAAGATTTATAATATTTTTCCCTATTTTTTTTTTGTAGATTTATTTACAAAAAAAGCCTTGTTTTTATTCTAAGAAAATACACATAAAACAGTTGAGCTATTTACAGATCGTTGCAAATAATCTCTAGAAGATTATTAAGCTAAGTAAACATTACATATTAGTATTTTCGATGGCTAAAGCAGTTTCTAAAGGGCAAAGGTTTTGGTCGACCGCGACTGTATTAAGATTGCACGTGCCTCAATCGCGATACGGCGGATTTAAATACTTTAAAGACCCCGTGATAACCACGGAATAGTAAGGTCGAGCTTACTGCTATGCGATTCCAAATCTAGATGCAACAGAGAATGGAATGCAAAATATAATTTAATTTCAATTCTGAATTAGGTATCAAAGTATTTAACGATAATTTACTATATTTTCTCGCTACCATAAAACACGGTGTAACAATTACAACGTTAAACCAAGTTTATAAGAACCAGGGTGTTTACTTCAAAGTCCGTATGGTAAAATTTTAATCTATTTTAAAAGCTTTTCAAATTGATGTGGGTATGTACCAAATGTACTGGATGTACCTCTGACTTACTTACCCCTTAGACATTCTTGAAGAATATCGAGTAGGTAGATACTTGGTACTAAGAGATCGGAGGGGATATCTACCGTGCTTGGGGATTAGAGGCGTAATGCTTTTTTTTACAATTATGAGTATGTGCGCGGGACTAAATTGCCTATAGCAGTTCGGTTTTGTTTTTGTAATCTTTGTGTGTTTTGCCAATAAACGCTTTTATTTGACCTACTACCATTTTTGTCAATACCTACTGAATGTTAGTGCAATCACGAAATATAATAAAGACTACCTATTATTTTTCACAATAGGTCAAAACCAATTTTATGGATGCAATTTGTAATAGACATGCACAATACCTAAAAAATATTCTACTGAGAATAAAGTCTAAGCTATATATTTATTTTGCTTCATATTATTTTTGTGATGAAATGTTAACAGTTAACCACTTGAAAACTAACTGGTTAACAAATGTTAACCAGTTAAAAACTTATTAATATTATTTACAAAGTTTACATTATTCATGCCATGAAAAAAAAACCGCAAATTCAGGATTATTTTGTACGCAATCTGGAATGAGCGGCTGGACCGGTGACCTATGAGATCAGGGAGCCAGTCCATTTTAGGGCCGGCGCCAAGTCATGTCGCAACATAACTGCTGTTGTAGTTAACTACCTGTAGTGGTCGCCAAAGTTGAACTCGGTTAAACTAGTCCGACTACCACGAAAAAGTCTTTTTCTTTTTCTGGTTAAGCCTATGAAACTCACAAATAAAGTGGCTATAAAAGAATTTTTAAAATCGGTTCAGTAGATCCCAGAGATTACCCCATACAACCGCTCAAACTTTACCTCTTTATAATATTAGATTAGTACTTATAGATAATTCTGGCTCCTGAAACACAGTCTGAAAACTAGTTCGGGGGCATAATATGGATTCATTATAGTGCAGGTACCATGTAGTATGTCGATAAAATGCTTTTTTATTTGTAGGTATTAAAATAATCTGACCAACTGTTTCTAAAAAGCCGCATCATTTTTTTTTCAATCTCTAACTGTGTATAATTAAATAATATGTATTCTCAGAATCAATCTAGATTAGTTACGTGGTAAATAAATATATACTTATACTTATTGTGGCTAGTAGGTAGATATGATGCCAAATTCAAGGCCTATCGCAAAACGAGTAGACTCATCGGAATACAAGTCATGTAAGTTTCAATAGGTAGGTAGGTAGGTACGTGTGCCCCTAACTTATCCTACACATGGTTCAACTAATAAATATTGATAGCCATAATTCAGATTTAGGTAGGTACCTACCTGTCCGGTACCCATTGCGAATGCACCTAGGTGTACCATTTTGGCAGGTAATGAATTACCTACTTCCCAAATTAGGATTCTGCATGCACTTGGGGCATAGCCAAAATATTTAACAAGCAAACATTAGGTTACCTACCTACCTAAGTATTAAACAATCACATTGGTGAATAGAACTGTAGCTAAAAATTGGAATCAACTTTTACTAAAGCTCTATACTTACGAAATTCTTACTTAATTCTTAAATTTGTGTTTTTGTTTATTTACAGTTGGAAAACGTGCAGTGCTGTCTGGACTTCCTCCACGCACAAAAGGTCCAAGGATTGGAACAAGTGACCGCTGTTGATATCCGAGACGCGAAACTAAAAGCAGTACTTGCCCTTTTCTTCGCGCTCAGTCGTCACAAGCAAGCGTCCAAACAAAGGCTAGCGCCATCTAGTAGCAATGCAACGAACAGTGGAAAGAATTCGTGCGAGGACGTCTCGTTGAGTTCCGTGCAACGAATCACAGGTGGCAGCAGCTGCGATGAAGTTCTGACGACCCGTGACAGTGCAGCAGAAATGACAACACTAACTGCTAATAGGTAAGTTTAGACTTAAAAAAAAAAATTATTAGAGTACATTTAAAATGTATGTTAAGACATACCTTCACATGTTGTTAAATAATTCAAATGTGCGCCATCTATAAGTTGGGTTCTAAACTAAAATGTTCTGCTACTCTCTAAAAGATGGCAGTAAAACTTCAATTTAGTTTGGCACCAACGTGATAGATGGCAGTGCATGCAAACGTCACGCAGTCTGTCATTTTTCCGTTGAATAATAATGTGAACTATTCCTATTTTGCAATCTCGTTAGTACCTAGGTATCGTAGGTACCGGTAATGTTATTGTGTATACTGAACAAATCTTGCATTGCAAGCCGATGACAGAGTAAAGATCTACTTAGGTAGGTACCTATCTACTTACTATATTACAGCTGTGAAATTACCTACATACATAGGTACATACCTACATAAGTAAGTACCTACCTACCTAGTTGGTATTCCATAGGTTATGCAAGCCCATCGCCGTATTTATAATGTATATTAGGTATATACCTATCTAACTCGGTTTAGGTATGCAGCTCAGTAACTAGGTAAGAACAGGTACTTTTTCAAATTGCAAAAAAAACTAAACAGTAGGTACGTATCTATACAGGTAGGTACCTACCACCTTGTCATAAGTCCTATCTTAATTAATAAAGGTGTCTCTAACAACCTTGTTAGTAAGTAACTAGTCCCTCTAAAATAGATGTTATGGCAATAAAGTAATATATAATATACTCTCGCTCGACACAGTATAAATAACCCAAAAATAATAAAGACGGAAGATCGGAAATGCCTACCGCAGTGGCAATAACTCCAGAGCTGTGACAAGTCTATTTCGGTCTCTAGCGCCCTCTATTGGCGAGTTGCCCGGCTTACTCATTCTCTATGTTGGTAAACAAAAGCACAGCGAAAGGGTTTTAGCTCGTAATAAGAACTAATTAGCAACTATTAAAATCAATGTTTAGGATTATAATATAAGCTTCATACAAGATTTCTTACCTTATCATCATTCTTATTCACAGCTATTAGGACGCCTTCCAGACCTAAACGCTAATTATTTTTCTGCATGCTTTAGATATACCTGCTTACTGGCTAACATTTTTTTTATAATTACTAAATTAATTTATCTATTTTTATAATTAATGGTAAAAAAATATTAATTTAATGCTTTTTAGGCTTTACCTAATAGGCAGACTTAGATTTGTAAAAAAAAAATATCATAGGAAATATTCGTTTTCAAGACATTTTAATTTTGAGCGGGCAGAATAATAATAATAATAATAATAAACTTGTATTAATAAATACGATTATTAATTTATATCAGTGACAATTTACAGAATTAAATTAAATCTAAATACAGGTCCTATATTACATAATATTGAGAAGCTTAACATACCTACTAGATAAATTACTTAGACGGATTGTCAAAGGCTATTACGGTGTAGGTACAGACAGTGTATAGTGTTACTGTGTCAATGACACAGTAACTGACTACACTCTGGACCACTCAATTCTTTTTTTTTAATTCAATTCAGTTACATACCTGGGTGTACCTAATAACGCTAAAAGTTCCGCCTTGTCATTTGTGAAACTGTTTTGCTTGGCAAGCAGTTTGCCAAGCTAATTCTGCTTGTCAAGAACATGACAGTTTCACAGAGTTCAGTATTTCTTTGTTTATGTTCGTTTCCACCTTTGTACCTGCATATATGTTTAAATGAACCCCGCATTCAAAATAAACTCAAACATAGGTACTCGAAAAAGGAACACAAAAGTGTGTTTTTTCGAACATGTTTATAGGTGATAGCACTCGCGTTTGCTTGTTGAACCGTGGCAGCAAATGACAAACGACTGACAAACAATAGCTTGTTAACCCTTTGTCGTGAGTCAAGTTCGGGAATCGTGATGTGACATCCTCACATTGTGTACGTAATGAGGGAAGCGTTGACCGGCGAGGGTTGCAGGAATGGGTGCGCTATGTTTCCGAAACAAGAGATCCTAACTAATGTTTGCATGCTGTGAAAGCAGTGTTTCAATTTTAAAATGCCCATTTCAACAAGTAAACTGAGCTCAGTGGTGGTGTTCAACGCCTTGTAATGTGGTCGTGGGTTTGAATCCGGGCTACACAAATAGATTGACCTAGTCGAATACTTTCGCAATTTTAATGTTTTTTTTACTAGTGCACATTAGGGCAAAGTAAAAATAATGGTACTTACTTTTAATTTATTTGCCACTTGTAAAGGTGTCACCCTTAGGCGGGGTGTCCATAGTTCATGATATAGTTAATTAAGATCTGCAGTGCAGTGTACCTAAGCAAGTACATAAGTCATGACGCTATTGAAAAGTATTATAAACTAACAAAATGTGCTTAGCAACAAGATTTCATTTCAAAATCAAGTAACGTTTAAATCAGCGTAATCAAAACTGCATTCGCCAGTCTTCATGTAACCAGATTGTATTTTAGAATTCTGCAAGTTTTTCTTGCAGGTGAACAACCGGACGAACGCTAAATACAATGGGTTCACTTTCCTTACGCGGACTCCCTTATACGGATAAACGTGTCCTCGGAATGCCACGCAATGGCAAATGTTATTTCATTGCCGATGAAAGGTTTTAAAACAGAACTGGATTTAACAATCCAATGTTTGGCAACATTAAAGCCAGTCTTTTTGCAGGTGGAACAAGTATACGTCCCACCTGACGTTAAGTGGTAACCATCACCTATAATAAAGCATTGCCTACCCATACAATGCGCTACCCTGCGTCAACCAGTCCGAGGCATACCTACAGTGTTAAGCCTCACCTCATTTGCCTGTAATTTCACCGGCACTCAAACCCGGAACACAGCAATGCGAGCATTACTGTTTTGCTGTAGAAGAATATACGGTGGTAGTACCTTCTCCGGGCGAGTTTATTGTGAAAGCAGAAAGAGCTCTGCTATTACTAAGAGTACTTAAGCTATAACGTTGATCAAAATACATTTCTAAATCCGTTAACTGCCAAGCAGTAGCTATAATATTTCGAGCTATGTACGAGTTATCACATAGGCTTGGTAATTAATATAATTCAGTCGCTTTTAACTTGAAACGTGTTGTTTTTATAGATGATAAATGGGCAATAATTTAATATTGCTTGCAAAAGTAATATAATATTGTCATAGATAAGATATATAATCTTATCTGTGGCAATACTAGAACACTAGTTTTTTTATTGGACGAGAGAAAATATTTAATTACATATTTTATTTCCTTGCTTTATTATTCCGTAACGGCTAATAAGTTAATTAAGTAATTGATATGTACTTACAAAAAAACAGTAGATTCACAACAGTGATATAAACCTCTCTTGAAATAATAATTTTGATTCTTTTATGAGAAAGTACAAGGTATATACCAATTAGTTTTTGTCTAGACATTATCCTGATAGCTTAAAACAATAGTGCGTCTTAAAAAAAATGTACAGAAGCATAGGAATTCATAAAATATTATAGGGTGATACGGGATCACCGCTGTCTTGTTGACAGAATCATTTCCTCAAAATAACAAGCTTCCCTGATCTCGGGTTCTCGGGTGTTAAGTATTATATTACTCAACATAACACCCAACGCCGGATTGGTGATACTTTGTGTAGGCAATTACAGAAGTACCCCTAGGGTGTTTATATCTAGCTGAAAACTGTGGCTAAATTTATAATCAGAGAATTGAACTTTCAACACATCGAAATTTCATTTCCGCAACCGATATTTATTGATTGTATATCTCTTATTTATTAGATTCTTATCTAGAATAATATTTTCAATATTATCAACAGTTTTCAGTTTGTGAAAGTATGACTTGTTTAGTAATCGTAAAAAAGTTTAAAAATCATTTTATTTTTCAGACCTTCGTTATGTCTGTATGGTTTTACTGTTTCTTTATACATATACTAACTTCTTATTTTGGGGAGTTTCAGTAGTCACCACGCTTGGCAGGCGGATTGGTAACCACTTATTGCAGTACTCAGAAAAAGCTATTTCTCATCCCCTGGTGAACTTTCTTAGTCACATGGTCATCCACGAGAAGTGACGGTGTTTTATTCTAGGGTGGGACCACCATATAGACCAATTATAAGAAACTTTATCCTGTTTGATTGATTTACTGACCAGACACACATATAGACAAGGCCGTACCACGTGAAAACTCCAGAGTATATTTGTCTTGGTGCATAGAGGTGTGTGTACGAAGAAATTGCCGAAATTCAACCCCTAAAATGGTTGAATTTCGTTGGAAGTTTGCATGAAAATATTTTGACGCGGACGAAGTCGCGCGCGTTTTGCTAGTAGTAAACTAATTAGCTAGATCTTTTATAGAATAAATACCCATCTACTGATTTGCTCACTCAAATGCGGTCAGCAGTTGTCTCATGTCAGAGTTTGTTTACATTTCTATCAGTCCCATCGCCAATCTTCTTGTCAACAAACACAATTTTAAACCTCTAATGGTACACAAACCGTGCTCAGTGCGTGAGAATGGTATTCCCCACTTTAACCTCGAAGTGTTTGAGATGTACGGGAGAAGTTTTACACGATCTTGTATTTTAAATATCTATCGCATACAATACGTATTCGATCGATACAGAAAACATTGCCTATCTCCACAAACATTGATCTATTTTAGAAATAAGTCTTTCTATTTAAAGCTTTATTGGCTTTCGTGTCAGGCAGACAGGCATTGAATTTATCTATAAAAACATGCTGCCATTTTCGTACAGTCAAAAGACCAATATAAGAATTTTTGTCTTGACTGACTGACTGATATAAAGACAACGTACAACTATTCTTTATTTATAGCTTTTAATAAAAAATCTTTAGTGTCGCTTTCGTACGGTAAAAATTAAATATTTAAATAAAAGATGATTGCTATTATCGAATTTTCAAGAGAGTAATAATCTTATCCCCTAATACAGTTATGCGCAGTAATTCATTTTACGATCTGGAGGCTGGACATGACGCGGGCTCCTTTTGAGAATTCCGTTTATTAAACTGCACTCTTTACGCCCTCGTAAAATGAGTTCAATGCTTCGTTTAATCCACTTGCAGAGATGGATCACTAGATTGAATGATAAAAAAATTATTCGCATAGCTTGCGCAAATTATTAATACCTACGGTTTTATTATTCTCAATGTGATTTGGTTACTCGTAGGATTTGTAATTAGGTACCTATTATGTAAGCACTAATATTTTTGTTGGTTTCTTTTGTTTGACAATGACATTTGATTTGATAGCAATAAAGAGTTTGAAATGTACCTGTGTAAGTACCTACCAAGAGATATAAGGGAATGATCAATCGAAAATTCAATGGCTACACGCTTGATTTGATTGAGTTTCCTTTCTTGTATTAGAAATTTAATCAAGCTGAAAGTCGCGCAATCTGGTATGGTATTGAGAGCTATGCTGATACGTGACACGATCCGAAACGAGAAAACCCGCAAAAGAATCAAGGTCACAAAAGTTACTAACATGAAGTCATTTAAAATCTGAGTAAATATGAGTATG
This sequence comes from Electrophaes corylata, assembly GCA_947095575.1. Classification (NCBI taxonomy): domain Eukaryota; kingdom Metazoa; phylum Arthropoda; class Insecta; order Lepidoptera; family Geometridae; genus Electrophaes; species Electrophaes corylata. The sequence continues at coordinate 8,713,690 of OX352703.1, forward strand.
AGCTAGTATACAGGTCTAAAAAGACTGCACTCGAAATCTTGGAGTGGTTAAAGTACCCATCAATATTAACAACTTTTTCTATCGAACTGTCTGTAAGCGCAAAAAACTGTTCCAAACTGGTCAAGTGGCCATTGAAGTCTTGTTTGTTGTTGTTTTTTTTTCGCACTGACATTGTGGGTTCTATTTAAGTGGGTTCTAAATAGTTTTTGGAAGTAGCTTAATTACTCCCGAGTATAAGAGAGCCCGTTGTCCAGCAGTAGACTCGTTCATGATGATGACGCTAAACATTTATCGTCCTCGAGAAATGTGTTGGTAGTTTTTGTCGCCGCTTTTAAGATTGATGCGACACCTTCTCCATCGTGACAGCTTGAAGTGGTAACCCGAAAGTGCCATGCCAGTTATAAAGTTCACTACTCTCTCGAACTAAAATAATTCATATTTTCTCACGTTCCTATTATAAATCATTGGGTAGTAGACGTTCCACGAATAGTTCGATCCGCTTACAAGCGTTAAGGGAATTAGTTGATTTTGAACCGAAGCTGGGCACTTCCGCATTGTTATAGAATGGTCGTTAGGAGGATTTTAAATCTCTTGGAAGTTTAAGCATTGCATTTTAGAATTTTCCGCTCGGTTTCCGCTGGTTTTCGCCTGCAATTTTACATGGTTTGTGCTTTGGGGTCAAAGGTACGACGAAAATTAACTGTGACACTCCTCGTTTAAATAAAAATGTCACGGAGACAACGGGAAGATATTTTGAAACTTTCTACTGTCCCCGTTAATGGGGACGAAATCACGAGAATATCGGAAATATATAAAATATCATGTCAGTTAGTCAGTCATCAGTCCGGATAAACATTCTTATAGTTGGTATAAGTAATGTTACTATGTGCAAGGTAGGAGAAAGGTGGAAAATATCGTGTCGTGTGATCATTACAAAACAAAATTCTGTATACAAGTAGCTGTAGGTATTTTATGTAGGTAATAATTTTTAGTAACTATGTTAGGTGTGTGCCAGATTCGTGTATGTCACGACTCACGAGTAACAGTACACCTATTACTCAGTTTCAGCAATAAACTATTTTATAGGTACTCAAAAAAACTATTGTGTTACAAGTCAGAATTAGGTAAGGTAGGTGCTATCGTATTATCATAACGACATCGTATCAAATAGTGGCTACTAACTATCTATTTACTACTCGACTTGAGCCTATTTTTACTGGATATTCTCGTAGCAGTGATGGTACCGAACTGTTTAAGAATAGTATCTTCTAGAAGAACCCTTGGATGTCATAAGAGGCGACTATAAAAGAACGTACCAGGAAATTAGCAGTAGCAACTCCTAAGTGCTAAGTACCGACACTGCAGTCACCAATCCTCCTGCCAAGCATGCTGACTACTGGAAACACAACCTCTCATATAAGGGAGGCCTATGTCCTATGAATATTTTACCTTATATTGGCTGATGATGTGATTGAGACAGCACAAAGCCGTCACACTGGTCGGAGAAACTTGAGTTTTTTTACGGTATACTTGTCTCGATGTGTTGTGGTGTACAGAAAGAAATTCTCTAAATTCAACTCCTACGTAGGGGTTAAACTTTATCTGAAAATAGATTACCGCGAATGAAGTCGCGCGCGTTCCTACTAGTTACCTATAAGGCATTAACATGGGGTCTACCAGCTGGTAGCTTTGTAGAAACCAATTATTCTGTTATTTTTCCCAAAATTATAATGTTGAACTAACACGCACGTATGCTTTGAACCGGACCACATTTACCAAAAAACCAAACCAAATGTTTGTCTGATGTTGTTTATTTCTAAAGAAAATATTTTGTCATTTGAGGGTCAACATGACTCAGTCGCTCGACAAAAATAGATAATATATTTGAACTAGTATGTTTTGCATTATTAGGTTTCGCCTATAAACAGTCAATATACAGGCATTAATAGATATTGACATCATTATCGATAAGTAGGTAAGTATAAATTCATAGTGACGCAAGCACCCTCACCCTCTTATTATTACTAAACAAAATATATATTGTTCAACAAGAGGTAGCCACGAATATAAATCTAAAGTTTCAAGCAATAATTTTACTTTATGCCCCAGGCTGTTTCTTTTATTATTTTTGAATACTTGTGTGGGTGACAGTATGTACCGATTCTGAAATCTTCTGATCTAAAATCGATTTTAATTATTCAGCGCAGTTATCATTAAGAAAAACACAAATAAATTCAGAGGCGTTCGCAATCTCGGTACAAAATTTATGGCGCGTTGTGTTTACTATAATTAAAAAGTGTTTATTATGTGTAAGATTGAGCTTTATTGCTAAATAAAGATATTATAATCCCCTGCGGTCCTAAAAACGATACGGATTGACGAGTGGTCAGTATAGGAAATGAGGGTACAAAAACTGTTTTAAACCTCTTTAAAAATATTTCAACGGAAGGTAATATTTCAACTTTGAAAGCCGTTTACTGCTCGGTGGTGTAAATGTTTCTGCGGGATGACTGATTTAACGAGATAAGCCACGATCCCTTTGGGGAGTGCATAACGTCATCCCGCTAATGCAGGGGGACCCTTCGCAGATGGCACCCGTACCGACAGTTTTTCATATTTCTAGGCTTCAGGGCTGTTGCTAGTTGATTAATTTTTCGCAACTGTGGCTTCAATAAGTGTCTCGTATCATACTTTTATGCAAGGTATACAGGTACTAACATATGGCCCAGGTAAGCGGTTTTGACATCTGAAACGTCACTGCTAATGCTACCAATAAACTGATTGAAAGACACTGATTTTTAAAGCTTAGGGGTATCACGAATGGCTAAACTTTGGCTGATAGTCACGCAGACACGAACAGCCAGTCTGAAAATGGCAAGTGACCTAATCTATTTTTCCCATAACTGAGATCGTGCGCTGCCTTCAACGCTGAGAGTGTAAAGGGCTTTGGCAGCCCTAAGCGCTGCCATTAGCATCGCTGCATCTCGCGCGATCACGGATTCGGAAGGGGCGAAGGCCCTTGCGACTGTTCACTGTTTTGTCTGTTGTGCGGACTCGTGCGGACGTGATGGTCGCGCGTGCTCGCTCACCGCCTGCCGCCGCACGCGCTGCCCGTTGAACTATACCAGACTGATCGCGTCGCGAGTGTGACAAATCGAGTGGATTATTGTTTATGGTGTGCAAAGATTTACCTATTTAAAGATCAAACCAACGCCATGGAATAAGTAGCAGTAGATGCTCTAATCGGAGTTGTTCAACGCACCGATGCGTGCTATGTTTACGTTTTATACCTATTTGGAGAAGTGGTTGTTTTGTTTACACGCGTGAATCACGTCAAGCTCTGACTTAATTCGAGCTTTTGGTCAGATTTATGTTTTTATGCTTTTAAGGGGTAAATGCTTTGTGTGAGTTACGGTCGCAAATATTGCAATGTTCCATCAGTTTTGAAAAGTTTCACGATAAAAGCTGTCGTCAATTGGCCATCGTCAATTAGCTTGCTAAGTTAGAAACAGATGTATATTTTAAATGCTCTCTCAACTAGTGTGTCCAAGAGAATATTTATCTGAAAGGCACTTCTGTGATGCGCACTGTAACTTTTCATCCTAGCCTAGGGTTGGGGGTTGGGAGCCTAGGGTTCCATGAATATGGTTCTCTATCCTACTTTAGAATTCTATTTATACTTTTAACTAGGTCAAAAACTTTACTGAACCACCAAACAAAACAAACTAAAAAAATGCTTATAAAATGCTATATCAGCATCATTTGTCTCATATTATCAGCCAAGTATAAATAACTATAAACCTATGACTCTTACTTTATACTACCTAGGTATATAATACTTATAATATACTATACACATAGATACATAAGCCACTTTGTGTACATATATATCATGTAGGCCTATCTTTCAAGCCTCTTGGCTTATTCTCGGATTGGAGTGCATTACAACAAGTTTCGCATTAACTTATTGCGTTTGTTCGGAACCTTGTGCGCTATTCAGAACTCCTAGACAAGTGGACCTAACTACTTTCTAGCTTTAGATAGATAAATTGAAAATACTATAGTGCACATAAAAATAAGAGTGCAAAAGCGAACTTAATGCTATGAAGCATTATTTTCCAGTTCCAGTTTAAATATTTTTGCATTTTTTTAAGTTACAAAACTCGGATTATTAAGTACCCACTTGACAAGTTTAATAGTGTAAAAGTGCAAAGTTCCATCAGCTTATCAAATTTATAGCATCTGACTGCGTAAATTACCTTTGAAATTATTGACATACCACTTCATTGATTCATCAATCTTCTTATTAATTACGGTCCCGGAATTCATCTGTCTAAAAACAGTATTTGCTAGCTCGAATTACTTTTATATAGGTAAATTTAAACATATCGTACCGACTTCTGAAATACACTACAAGGCAAAGAAGCATTGCTATGCAGCTGAGCTATCGATGCCGCGCAATGTAATTTCAATGTCAACACGATACACTTACGCCAAAAATGTCTTTATTTCCCCTTTGGTCCTTCACCGACGTCTTGTTACGTTTCCTTAGGCCCGCTTGCACAATGATGACTAAACGTTTAAGTATAGCGACCTCTAAATGCATTTAGTAAGCTAATTATGTTTAACATCTTGCACAAGTAAAATTAAGTCACTAGTAGGTACGCTTACGCTTAACATTGTTTACTTGGTAAACGTGATTTACTTAATAACATTAAATCAGATTGTGCCTTAGACTTTGTGGTCCAAATTTTTTAAATAAATAAAAATAAAATAAATTGCTCAAGATTTTCGTTTGCGATTCCTTGCGTGGACGGTCTCCTGTCTAGAGGCTGATGCCTGTGCACTGGTCTGGCTATCGGGTCTTACGCCCACGGGCGCCTGGTTGCTTGGACTGGTCTCAGGCTGGTCAATAAAGATCTTTAACATACCGCCTGATTCGCTCAAATGGATCCCCTGTAGTGTACGTAATAGCTTTCTGAACTTTATCGATGAGGGAAATGGAGTTATTGACTTTGTCGTTTGTATTACCCATTTTATTAGGCACTTTCTCTTGTTTGGCTATAAAACAGTTTATATTCATGCAAAAATAATTGTGATTTTTTAGCTAAACTTGCATTTTCCAGGAATTTCAACATGTAGCTATTGTAAAAGATTTGTTATAAAAATTACCTAAACTTAAAATACTAAGCTACACTTTAGGTTAGATTGGAAAATAAAAAAACACCAAGCTAGCTACATTAAACGTTTGAATAGGTCACTTTGAGCGGGCATTCGCAATAATCCTCCATCAAGTTGATTAATATTCTATGCAAGTGAGTCTTTTGCGCTAAAACTGGCTAGAAAGGCTTTTCTGAAATATCTGTCTAATGAAGTATTTATGTATAAAGGCTATATAGAAACAGGCTTTAAATTTTCTATGTCTGGATGCGTAGAGGTTGTACTAAGAAAGGGATTCCTGAATTGTTGATCTACTTAGGTTATAAAAAAACAACCTACTAAAGTTACTAGGTATCTACACTATAAACGCTATTTATTTACTGTTTTTTTTCGACTTGCTAATTGGACGAATATAAGATTCTTCTGATGTTAAGTGGTTACCATCATCTATAACAAAGGATTACTTCGCAGGTCACGTTCGTCAGAAACGTGCCCTACGATGCAGAGCCATACGGTGTTAAGCCTCACGTGCCTGTAGTTTAACAAATAGTTTTTAATAAAGACAGCTATCTAAATTATACCTAAATTTATATCAGTCACCTGGTTCCCATAGTACAAGCTATGTTTAGTTTGGGGCTAGATGATGTTGTGTAAAAAAATATCCACGAATATTATTAATTATTTTAATTTTTTGTTTCTAGTTTCAAACTACAAAACCTCCGTAGCCTTTCTATAAACAATAGAAAATAGTTGCATAAATGAAGGTTTTTTATACCCCGCCTATGAATATCTAAGAATAGCTTAAAACGAGCTTTTCTTGCCGTTCTGTAAATCCGATCGCAGAAGTTTAATGGCTTGTGTTTATGTAAAGCTGCAGAATAAAGTATTACTTGCTTGGGAAAGACATTGATTGCAAATTGTGATTTCTGTAGAAATTGTTAATACGGGTTGCAATAGAACTTTAGTACAGTTGACCGCAGTAGGAGCTTCGACGTTTTTCATTTGTCATATCAGTTTATATGAAAAAGTTTTTTTGCCCCTATTTAAAACTCCATATTTTGACAACCCCTAATCTGATTTTATTTTCGAGCTCACCAGTAAACTTCTCAACAAAAACCTATAGACTTATCCAATTTCATGTAGATCGGATCGAAAGTTTTGCTCGAACAGACATACATACAAAGCAAAAATTTGGAGCAACTTGAAGGTTTTTGATCGTTTCACTCTCTCGATCAATTACATATAACTATGTTTAGTTAATGCTGCATGATTGAGCTCAGTGTTAATATACCTTTAGTTATCAGTACATTGTGTGCGTTTATCAGCAAACCAGTTCCACTGCCGTGTTGTGCCTTGTTTGTGGGCGTGCAGTCGGTCGCCGCAGAGCACTGCAATGCAACACTCGAATAAATTACAATTTAGCTTTGCATGGCCCCAACGAGTTTGGACGGGCGCTCTCGGCAGCTATTGCATACGTTTATCATTTTGTTTTGTTAAGTTTGAGATTTAAAAAGTTTCAAATGAAACATATAAAATCTATATTTATCTATAACAATTATAAAAATCTTTGTCCTGACTGACTGACATAATAGACAGTGCACAGCCTAAACCACTGGTCCCCTGAACGGGTACAGAAGGGGTTGAAGTTTGTATGAAAATAACTTTACGCAGACAAAGTTGCGCGCGTTTCGCCAGTAAATTAATATAACCATGTTTTGATTTTAATAGTGAGAAAAATTCATCGTCTGTAAATTGGCTCTTAGCTCAAAGCTCATATTAGGCCTAAATATTGGCACTTATAGATGAAAGTCAATAGCCCAGTCAGGCCAGTGAGAATTAACTTGAGCGATAATATAATAGCAGACACTAACTCAAGTTGATTAAAACAGGTAGGAATTAAATTTCACTCAATATCCCTTCACTTTTGAGCTCACTCTGTGCAGTAGGTTAGAAAATAATCAAAGTGCAATGGAAATAGAAAAAGTGCAAAAATGTACTTAAGTATAAGTACCTACTTTCTTTAATTAGACAAATGCTAAGGGTAAAGTGTATAGTTTTCATAAAACGGTTATTTTATTGACTCTCGTTTTCATATTTTCTGTTTTGTTCCAAAATAAATACCAAAGCTCACAATTTTTTTTAAATTTTGTCGGTTTTGTATTGTTTTGTATACTAAGCCTTAGTTGGTACATTCTTGTGGATATTTTTTATTGCAATGCCGAATGTTTGTTGTTTATTTACGTCGAGTTTAAAGATACGAATGTGTTCCTGTCACGCACCGGAAACCAAACCCCCAAACAAAGCCAAAAACTGTTCAACTTACATTGCTACTTACTAGAGCGTATACAAACAAGGGACATAAAACAAGGAGACTCAGTATTCAAATTTTTACGACGCAAGCTTTGCCTTAACTATTTCAAAGCAATTACACGTGACAGGCTTTGGTCTTTTTATTGTTTTAAAAACGCATGTTGTAACATTATGTTTTAATGTTTTTACCACAGATATGCGAAGTGATTTAAACTGTGTTTGTTACTGGGGAGGGGTGGCCTCCCCTAAAGATTCTGCGCCCCGTCTGCTCATAACAATAGTTCTCACCAAATAATCGATAACAGCCGGAGTTGGCCGTCGATCGAGAGACCCTTTTAAAACTAATATTTTATGCGCACGCACTGTATCGGCTCCACAAAATAAAATAAAAAAACATTACCTCTTACGGTCAGTGAACGGAAAACAGATTGTCAACTTTAAATCAGTTTGGTGTGACGTAGGAGATGTAGTACCTAAAGAGAAAATACAGACATGGATATATTTTCTGTCATCTTTGGAAGCCACCTTATGCATATTTTAATTGTTTTTTTCTGTAATGTGTGTAATATGTGATCAGCAGTCTAATGTTGGTGGCATTTTAATCAGCATCACTTGAAACTTTAGCGCAAAGTGAGGAATTGAAATGAAAGCGCGTTACGCCCCTTTTTTTGCACGTTTGAACGAAAATATTTAACCTTAGGTTTTGACAGCTCGACTCAAAGTTTGACGGACTTATTTTAAAACTATCTCAATTTATTTCATTTACATACACTGGAAAAATTGTCTTATAGGTGCCATAGAGAAGAAAAGGAAAAAATACAAGACGCAGAATAACGCAAATTACATATTTCTTTGTCCATGTTTGTTTGTTCCTACGACGCCTACGACAACAGGGCCTAGTGAGTTTTGTTGTTTTATGATAAATGTGTATCGTGTTCACGACAAAAATACATATTAATCATAAAACGCGTCCCTTACGGACACTGTTTTCCACTTCGATCAAGTTTTTCAAGTCAGTTTTACTTGTACACAAAAAAGTTAGGTACACCAACATGATATACGCATGATTAAAAAAAAACTCGGCACTATAGGCCCTTTGGTTGAAAATTTCTCTTTCACTTTGGTTTTTTTGAGAAGAATGACCTTTATCGCACCTATAGACTTTACAGTTGTTATATTGAGTTGTAAAAGCTGTTCGGTTATACGATTTATTACGAAGATAAATTTGGAAATGCGTTGTTTACATTAAAATTAATTTAATTAACCAGCTAGCGTGCTCACTAAGAGATAACTTTGTTTTATGAGAGAAACATGTAAAGTTTTTATAATTATGTGTATACTTGAGTAGTATAGTTATATATTTCTCTCTACATAAGTAATTTATAAAAAAAATTATGACTTATTTTTAACCCTAGATAATTTCGAGATGTACAAAATGCTAGTACGTGAGAATACAAATTAAAACTAAACAGTGAAGTTTTAATTTGTATTCTCAGGTACTAGCATTTTGTAATTTTTTGTTTTATTAAAAACTTGGGTGCATATTCCTATACAAAAGCGTTTCTCGTGACAGCGAGTAGGTAAATTACGAGTGTCTAAACTTTTGAAAGAACAATAAATAAAAGAAAACGTAAGCGGTTCTTACTTCAATTTCTGGAAAGTTCTCTGGCACTGAGCGACATTGAATAAGGGTACGGAAGGGGGAAAGGTGGGTGGTAACATAAATCTGACTTACCGTCGCTGGCAAGTTGGGCCCACAGGTACTGTGAGCTTGTTGGTAATGAAAATATATGACACTGCATCTCACGATATATTATATGAAAATTCTTGCAAGACAATGCTGCAGCTCTGCATTTATAAAATTTTGCAACGCTTCGTATTTCTGCATGTATAAAACACAAAATAATCATAGCTTCATTTTTTAGTATAATATGAAGTCTATAGTCAGTGTGTTACCAGTGATGACATAGAACTGAGACGTGGTCTCTTACTTGGTGTCATACGCAAGCTCAAAGTCGCAACGGCTATGGAGAGAGCTATGCTGAATTTCACTAAGAGATCAGAAATTAGGAGAACCAAGATGGACGATATAGCTCTCAGAATTAGCAAGTTGATAGAGCAATGGCAAGCCTTGCTCGTTGAGCCGAAACTCACTGAGGATTTGTGATCTTCGAATGGCAACCATAAATAGAAGACGTAGGATCACCTAGAGATAATATTACGGGCGCTACCTCACTCTGAAGATTCTAAAATGTCGATGGATGAAGAAGGCTTGAAAATATTTAAACCCGTACTGATTGTTATTTTCTAAAAAGTGAAAACAATATATAGAGAGTTAATATTCCTCCGTAACAAAATATAACTGATTAATGCATTGATACTTCGAGCCAAGATTTTTCTTTTACAAAAGTTCAATGCTATTATCTGCTCACCGATGATTGATAATATCGCTCGTGCGTCTCAAGTATCAAGATTTAAGCGTATTAAACTTAAAGTAGTTAATAGCTTAGAGTAGTTTTAATTTATAATTCTACCATTGTACTATAGTAACGCGATTTTAAAAAGTGATGACTGTCAATATCAGCTGAGTTATCTGGCCGTAATTTATTAATATATAATAAAAAATAATATTATAAAAACTTTTTTAATATCTTTTCCATACAAAAGACATCAACGCGTGCTTATCAATTGTGTATATTTTGTTATATTATTAGGCTTTATCGACTACGCGAAAGCCTTGGATTGTGTACAATGGGATAAACTCAGGGAAGTTCTCAAGAAATGGGAGTTCAAAACATTAGAGTAGACTTGTCAGTAGCCTCTACTCTAATAATTATTTAATAATTCTTTCGTACGTAAGAAATGTGTATGCGGCAGAGCTGCATCCTTTCACCAATGCTCTTCAACATTTACGTACACATTGTCTGCAAAACCTTGGAGAATTGGAAACAAGGAAGGTTATTGGTATATGAAGGGTATAGGTAGTTGGTAGGAAAAGTAATTAATAATAATTATAATAATACAATTTTCAGCAATAGATAGAGTGAGTTAAGAGGAACGTTTATATGTAAAATACTTACATATTATAATACAGAAAAGCTAAAAAACTCAAAGATTCGTACGGTCCAACGAAGTGGACACGGGTCAGTTCGTAAAACATAAAACAAAGCTCCGCAACTCTCACATAACTAACTCTCTCTCATGGTTGGAGGTGTTGGAGGTCGCTGTTGCTTGTAACTTGAAGTACGAATCCGCGAGGTCATTTTCCCTACCCTGCCGAGTCGGCCCCGCATAAACAAGCACCCTGTTTTATGTCCCAGTATTGTATGGGCTAAATTAATTTACTTTTATGGGCAGTGTTTAGGTTTTGCCGAATCATTGTTTTTCTTTGTTATCTAAGAATGGCAGTATTTTTTTTTTAACATAACATTTTAGAAAAAGTAATCAAGAAAAAATTCGGTGTTTACGTGTCAGTTACATATAAAAAAACCTGCCAAGTGCCAGTCGGAATCGCGTACGAAAGGTTCTGTATCATTATTTATAATTTAAAAAACGGCAAAAAAATCACGTTTGTTGTATGAGTTAAATATTTATTTTATTCTATTTTTTTGTACTTGTTGTTATAGCGGCAACAGAAATACACCATCTGTGAAAATTCAAATCTCTAACTATCACGGTTCATGAGATACAGCCTGGCGATAGACTGATAGACAGACAAACAGACGGACAGCGGAGTCTTAGTAATAGAGTCCCGTTTTACCCTTTGGGTACAGAACCCTAAAAACCATACTGTAACTAATTACACTCTTGTGCATTATAATGATAATGTAAAATTAAAAAAATAATCGATTAATTAAAGAATTTAAAGAAAAAGGACACGATTTTAATCACCAGACACAGTAATTATTCCTGAAATCTATACGGAATCATCACATCAGATGTACTCTTGAAAATGATAAACGAAGTTACGTACTATCGTTTTGATTTACACTACGTGGCATGCCAGGCACCGACAACTTGACTTCGAATCGGTTAACGAGGCCCCGCAGTGTAACTCAAAATTACAATACGACGCTTCGCTTATCGTTGTCAATAGTAGACCTTGGGGGAGTTATTTAAATTCAACCCAAGCGTAAGGTTTTCTCTAGAAATACGTTCTATGACAATAATATCATAAATTGTAATAGCGCCGATGGAATACCAATTTGACCTGAATAAATTACGTTTTCTATAATTGCTTGGATACAATGTTGCTGTCAATACCTATCGAACGAATAGATCAGTAATTTGTAGATACTAACAACAAACCCCCTAATCTTTGTTCCATTACATTTCCCATTTCAAAACAGATGGAAATGGTGAAATGTTGTTAGTTTTGCTTTAGACGGTACTTTTAAAAACTTACTTTTTTTTCTAAGATATCCAGTTGCCAGCCCTTTAGTCGTTAGTCTCATCACAGTAGCAATACAACTACACAATAAAATGTCGTTTGTAAAGTATGCATACCTAAAATGTCAACTCTATGATTATTGCTAACCCGCTTGCACAACAATCCGATTTAATTTTATGTAGCTAATCACGTTTACCAAGATAAACACGTTTAACGTAAACGTAATATGCAACATAATTTTCCTTGTGCAAGATATAAAATGTAATTAGTTTCCTAAATGCAATTAGGAGCTCGGTAAATATATTTAGTGATCGTTTTGCAAGCGGGCCTAAGTGTAGGTTTTATTTTGAAGTTAGTCAAAATGTCCAATCTTTAACAACAGGCTTAGTACGTAAATCTGTTCTCGGGAATACGCGTTCGCCTTACACTGGACATAATTTATCGCCGATGATTGTATTTGAAGATATCACAATACTTACTAAATCAATCTAATTTTATCTTTAGGGTACAATCATACTTTTGGTATGTATCTGTATGGTCGCGAAAAGACGGTGGATGGAAAAGACTCAGGGGAAAACTAGGACTAACTAGACTTGGAAACTAGGGGAGGTATAGACCTCCCCTAGTTTCCAAGAACAATTTGAGTCTATGACTGGATGATGATGATGGTAGAATCAAAAATAAAAGTAAATGAACATTTCTGTTTTATTTTTAATTTAAGTAATTTTTTAAGCTTTGGCTAATGTTTTGAAATTTATTTAATGATCGCCTTGATCTCAAAACCAAAGTTAGCATTTAAAATGAAAGATCCAGAGAAAAGGGGAATTGAAGAATTGAATCTTCTTTGTCGCTGAATGTATATATTAAAGAAAAAAATGTACATTTTTACAGGTTCGTAGTATCTTGAAATATGAAATTTCAGTATACGTGAAAGTTACGGGCCTGCCAAGGGAAAACCACTTTCATTATGTGTTCGATTTTGGGTCGTCAGGCCATATCATATTACTGTGAATTGATAAATGTAATTGGATTAACCCGTGCTTATCAATAAATAATTATATGTCTAGTATAATACATATAATTATTTATTAAGATTAATTATTATTTATATTATTTGGATTGCGTGAAAGATGATATGAGTAAGAAAGGAGTGAACACTGAGATGACAAATGATAGAAGAGAGTGGAAGGAAAAAACCTGTTGTGCCGACCCCACTTAGTGTGGGATAAGGGCAGGAAGATGATGATGATGTCTTATATAATACATATTTGAGAATAAGTACATAAATTAGATTTATGTATTTCTTGCAAGTCTAGCAACTTTAAATAGAAGGGCTACAACCTTTCTGAAATAACATTTATCCATAATTTATCGACACTTTATCAAACCATCGCTTACTAATAGGACAATATTTAGTATAGCGTATAAACCTCGCTAATTCCCATATAAGTTCAGCGTACAAATTAACATAAAACAAGATTGTATTTGCATTGGAACTCCGCCGTGTTTCTACGAAATGCAATTTATGTTTGTGCAGACAAAGCTCGCGCGGTCTTTATTAAGCTCTGTGATGTATTGAACGGTACTTAGTTGGTTGGAAGGTAAATCACTTTCTGTCTAACTTGCATTGCCCTTTGTTATTATTATACTTAAGTTTGAAAGTACATTTCTTACTGCTTTATTTTTAAATAATTTTTGACCGAACACAAAACGATATACGAAGCTAGGACTGACGATACTGTTAAGATCGAAGGAAGTCTGTTTATGGATAGTACTCAAAATTGTTTTTGTTAGAAATGTATGAGGTCAGTCTATATCCAGCAGTGGACTTCTTCATCTTGATAATGATAGTGATTGAAATAACACTAAACATTTACCCTTACATAACACGGGTACAGCAAAACACATGATGGTAACACAACAAAAAGAAGAAATGATGACTAAGAATGTATATTGAAGACATAAAAGGAACAGAAAAAATCTAAATAAATTCCTATTTACGATATCACTATAGGATGAATCATATTTGTTAAAAAACCTTTTGAAACTATATGTTACTCACCAAAAGATTTTTCTTTAAACTAAACGTAATACTTACAATGCATTCTGGATTTGACCTCTCCATATTTATTTCACAAAGCTCGTTTTAGTGAAACTAATATACATTTTGGTTGTCTTATTTTCCATAAAATAAATAAAACCTTAGAAAGTAAAATATTAATTTTCACCAAAGTTGTAATTATCAAATTGTAAACAAATATTTAACTCCACCACAAGCTGAAAACAGAAAGTCCACAAATCTAACTTTGAATTTAGTCCGTAATCAGCGACTGTTCAAATAAACTAATCATGACGCATATTTCTCAGTAACGAAATGAAAGCCACAAAAGGTGTTTAAACTAAGACAAATACAGTGATGCATCACACGAGGACATATAATACTAACTTATAACAAAGATTCTACTAACTACGACTCATCAGGCAATTTTAGATCTCAAGTTTGATTTCTCGAGTTTGTTGGCTTAAAAGCTTAGAACTTGAACCCTTTTCACTCACTGATTCTAAAATATATAGGGTGTTGTCTACTCCCGATTATTTTAGGAGGTTGAAGAATCCATCAATCTATATGATCTAATGAACTTTTGGAACCTCAGAGGTGAATGCGAAAAATAAAGCAAAAAAAAAGCTGGAGTCGTCCGGGGATGTATTACCACCATTCCTATTTTTCCCGCTAAGCAGCTTGTTGTGCTCCAGTTTGAAGGGTATAGGTGCTGGTGAAATGACAGGCACGTAAGATAAGCCTGTATGCTTCAGGTTGATGCAGAGCAGTGCATCGCAGGGTTCTGAACGTGACTTGTAAAGCAATGCTTTGTTTGGCGGTGGGCCATCGGTCTGCCCCATCAACAAATCTTATAAAAAAAATATGGTTACCATCGCGCTCCAAAGTTTTCGGAAGTAACCTTATTAGATCAGGTGTATTGTATGTATTAAGTATTTTCGTTATCACAAAGATCACAAGGGTCACAACAATCTCTTTCTTGCTGACAGTACCATTGTGAAACATGTATAATAGGGCCTATGCCGGGTTAAGTAAAGTGCTCATGAATTATTTACTCACCTTTGCATTATGCTTTTAGAAGAGGTAACACCCTTGCGAGCATCAGCAAACTGTTTTATTATACGAGTACGATCAACAATATTGAGACTCACTGTAAGATAGACTTGACGACGAGAACATAAAAATATAGAGTTTGCCTTCACTTAAGTAAATTATCTAGCATTACTTATGATCTTTACTAGATAAAATCTATTAAATAAATAAATAAAAATCTGCCTCCTCTCCTCCATCGTTTATTTGCAGAAAGACATCACGGGACCACAAGACTAACCACGGTTTCGTCTGATGCAGTTTTTTTGCTTATTTTGATTTTATGCTTGATGGAGAGCTGCACTGATTGGTGTTTCCAGATGCTTAGATATCTGCAGGTTTACTCTTAACGCGAACTCTAACCCGCAATCAGTCTGCCATTTGTAAGCCGAATTCTACCAGGATTCGTTCTACAAACTGTTTTACTTTTTTATTTTACTTTGAACGTCCTCAATAAAGTTCATTATTATTATCGTGCTACTTAAACATAAACAATGTGACGCTGTGAGCGCTCGGACCCAAACTTTGAAACTATGCATTTACTATTTGAAAACAAAAGAGCCATTGAAACAAAACGATCAAAGCTCCCGCAGTGGTGCATAACACGTGATAGATAAGTGACAATGGATAGTCACAAACCCGAATTACGTATTCCACAAATTCATTACGACTTTATTTTTCGTGCATCGAAGTCACGAAATATTGTTGAGTAAATTATTAACTTTTATTTTACAATAGGTATACGAACAGAATAAAATACTGGACAACTTTACACAATTCACGATATTTAGCTATAAAAGGTACGTTGAGTGATATGGATCGATAAATATCCTTTTTAAATTATTTTTAAACAGCTTTGTCAACCAATATTTTGTTTGCATAACAAGAGACGGACAGAAATATACATGTGAAAAAATAAATCAAACCTAAAATGTTAAGACATTTCTAAACGCTATTTGTGTTTCATATGTCTTAATTATCACGAATATTTAAAAAAAAGGTATTTTTTTTGATAAATAAGGGGTTCTTATGGCTGTTGCATATTTTTTCTTTTTTAAAATCTGCAAATAAACCGAAAGCTTACCTACTTTCTTTCGCTCAAAAACTAATAAATATACGTACCGTAACGTAAATTTAACCAGTGTACTCAATAGAACTCATTTGACGTTATTATGTTATGCTACCCACAGTTTTAGGCTTGGTCGTGAGGAACTGGCGCTTAGATTCACCTAGATTTAAGACGTTTCAAGATGATTCCTGCTGATATTACTGAATAAATGCTTTTTGACTTTGACTTTGACTTTATATAGTCTACGTGGGTACTATTGTTGGTCTACAAATAGATGCAAAGCTTCCCAAGGCTAATTCTATATGCCCCACGCTCCAGTAAGCGGAGTGACTGCACCCGCTATGATAATTTCATTAATGCATTTAAAGCTGCGTTATTCTGCCCCAGTTGCTGTAACAATAGACCATTTACAGAGTTCAGCTCAATACCTGCCTAAAAGATATACCTGTCTATCAATCTGAATATGAATAATGTTAGGTCACCTCTTTTGAGGCTAGACACTATTGATTTCAATTAAACGAAGTTATGCTTCGTAACTGAAGTATTATACTCGTATTTTCTTTCTTTCCTTTATTTGAAGTTAATCGAGTAAAAGGTTGACGACCTCTCTCAAAACAAGTTTCAATTAGAACTTTTTCCATTGTCCTTCTTCTTCGAACGCTGAGACAATAATCGTTTTGTCCCCTATCTATCCTGCTATTAAACTAATTGGCGATTGTTTGATACTTCTTTTTTGACATGTTGATGGTTAAAACCATGTTAAAACTAAAATAAAAAGGTGACATAGGGCAGGACATCTTCGTTTTTTTTCAAACATATTTGTGACACTGATAAAAATTACCGCTAGAGCATCAGTGGTGTAGTGGAAGTGATCCTGCCGTCTAATCCTAATGTCATAAGTTTGCGTCCGGTCGTGCACCAATGGATTTTTTATCGAAAAATGTATGTACATAATACTAGTGCTCTAAAATGGTGAAGGAAAACATCAAGTATTCTAGCAAGGGCAATGAGCTTGTAACCTGTCACGTATGGAATACCAACTACTATAAAATGGTAGTACTTAATGTACCAAATATAACATTTGGACGTACGTCTGTCCCTTAAGACAACGTCAAATAATCTCGGTGCTAAGTGATCTGAGGGGATATCTACCGTGCTTGGGAATTAAGTAATAATTTTTTTTCAAAAAAAGGGAACAAAAAGAAGTTATAAAAACCACCACACAACCAATCATTCGATTTCAACCGTTTGGGTAGTACCTACATTCATAAATAAGATTTATCAAGCTTTATTTATTCATCTGCTCGTCAGCTATTCACAAATAACATGTTTACACAAATTCTAATGAATAAAATATTTGTGGTCGCCTGTCTAGGTGGTCTTTAAGTTATAGCGTTCACGCTGATCTCTGTAAGGGTGTATTTATACTACTGACACACCTTAGACTAGGTGAATTTAAAAAAGTTAGTCATAAAAGTATCAAAATACCAATACAAATAAATAAATGCCAACTAACTTGGCTTGGCACTTATAAACAATCATATCAGTCACAGTAGCTTCTAAGGCTTTTCATGTACTTAGCTTCTAAGGCTTTTCATTACACTAGCTTTCTTGACAACATCATGACACACTATTAGTTGATTGGTAGTTTTTGAAGCTAGCGTGAAGAGCTAGAAAGTGTAGATTCATCCTTATGGCGTGGCAGCTTTGACCTTTGTTATTCCAGCTATGCTCAAAGCAGGCGAACATTGGTATTTGCCGGTCAGTTATGTCCACTACGGTTTGAGAATGGCGCGGGTATTTAGGTACTATCGAGTCGAGTCGAGTCGATAATTTGCAGAAGGTAGTTTATCGCAGTATTCGTGTTATTTGTGCCTAGCTAGAATCTGAGTATTTTCTTAGTACGCACGTGTTACTAATCAGAATATCTATCTACCTAGAATTCAAATTCTAAAAAGTTTGTTAAAATTATTTTATTAAAATTAGTGTAGCTTTAATATAACAATGTTTTCTTCCCCTGGCTGATTATAAAGGTCATGGGTCATTTAACGTGCTTTGAACAACTCCGCTAAAAAATAACCCAAAACTGATTAACATTATTCATGGATTCGCCTGAATAACTAGTCAGACAAAATATTCGAATGTGATAAGAAAATAGTATAGCACTAACTGTGCTGTATCAAAAAGTCTCTGTGATATAAATCATAAAGTGATAAAATGGGTAACACGAATTCGGGGCACCATCGTCAGCACAGCAAGAGGAAATCCCGAAGTCTACCGACGTCTCCTGAAGTGAGGAGGTGAGTAATCTAAAGGGCATGTCCAGTCACAAGTGTTATAGTAATCAGCCAACCACGGGGCCTAGCACGAGTAGGTATAACATTTGTGGTGAAGCGTGTCGCAAAATCATAAGTAAAGCAGGTCTACTCTCAGAAACGATAAACGAAGTTTTGCATAGTCGTTTTGTAACACACTGCGGGGCAACTCGGTAGCCGGTCCACAGTCAAGTGGTTGCAGCCTGACATACCGCACACTGTAACTTAAAACGATATTATGAAACTACGTTTATCATTTTTAAGAGTAGACCTACAGAAAACTATAGAACTATTTTGTAATAAATATGCAAAACTACTGGAAACCACTAAAGAAAACAATAAAAAAAATCTTAAAAGATGTGCGTAACTTTAGTTATAAATATGAATGAATGCAATAAATATCAGTGGTTTTAAACAAGCATTCCTACTTCAAAATATCTCATAAAAATACTGTAAAAAATGAGGCTGTAAAAAATAAAACATTTTGAAGAGCTAAATGACGCATTGTTTCTGAAATTTAACACAAGTTGAGGGACCAACAAACATTGTTATGACTATGACTCAGGATGTTTCTAAGAAGATGGATGGAGAAAGGTGATGATTATGTAGGTTTGTATATTTTGTCAGTGTGTTTTATTTGATTTTATTTGATGGCAGTTTTAGTAAAAGGTAAAATAAATTATATCTTTCGTAGGTATCGACATTGCTAGAATCGCGGGAATTCGTTGGATGGAAAAGGCCCAAAATCATATTAAATCTCTCAACAGATTAGTTACTCATCTTAGCTAGAATCTTTTAGAATAAAGGTCGTAGTCGACTTATAGGTACAACACGGCTCCCAGACTGCAAAATAATGTTTATTGAAATGTGAGCTTCAGGATGTCCTCTGTAGACATACTTTACATTGACAGCTCAAATTAGCAGACAGCTTGTTGTAAGTGAGCTTACCGCTACCATGCCACTAGATAGTAGTCATCTCGGCCATGTTATGCGGGAATAGTGTTGGAACAGGGTCGTGTATGTGAGCTATGACCTTAAAGTTGAAACTACAGTGAATGACGAATACAGTAGCATTCTGAAAGATATTGTAAAGTACTCGTAATAAAGAAACTGGTAGTTAAACTTTCTCTTCTATTTTCCAAAGTAGGTACACGACTTAAGTGCCTCTCCACTTTCTGCTAGAGGTAAAGTTTTAAACAAAATGTACAAAATGTTCAAAACTTTACAATGTTATTGTAATATTCTGAACTAGAGGCCACTGTTCGCTGAAGCACTTCTAGGTCCCACCCAGAGTGTAATTAATTATTTTATTTACTTAGTTTGTTCTTATATAGAATCTTAACCTACCTAGTCCAAGTAGGTTTTAAACTGCATGTACATTTTAAATCGTGCTATGCCACTCGCATAGTACGTCCCCGCTACAGAAAGACTGCCTTTCGTAGTAACTTTGTATGGTATGCTGCCACAAAATGCTTGAATTAATATGTATATAAATTAGATAAAAAATACTTTATTGGACACCGCAACTTATAAATAGAAAGTATATAGGTACGCAAAACTTAAAACTATTTGTAATACAAAGATTACCTTGGAATGGAATGAACTCATGGTATTTAAAATAGTGCGTCAGTGAATCATTTTCAAAGATATAAGATAGCATTTTAACAAAATGCTAGAAAATACACAGAAATTAAAAAATACATGTACCTGATTAAAATATGAAGTCTGTATTCTTTATTCTAAATATGAAGTGTGTTTTTTGGACGTCTACGCGCGTCTTATTATGAACTACTTGGTTTAAAACGAGGTGCTTACCCGTCTCAGTCACGCTCAGTATCTTTTACGGCGAACGTTTCATCAATATCGTAAAGCACCAGTTAATCTTTGATCTCCTGATGGATGCATTTTGTGTAGGTGTAGGCAAACAGTTACAGCGGATGGCTTAGGTAGGTACAAATATTTTGATCTGATGGATATATAACAAATTCTTCGAGAGTTATTTTATATTTGACAACAAAAGCAGAGCTTATTTTAGCCTCACTTCACTTATTCTTTTGGCTCTATGGCTATTGTCACAATTCTACCAATATCTGTTTTATAATAGTGCATGATAGTTTCAAAATGGATTTTACTTACTTTCTTCCCCTTTTTTATCTTTGGCAACTACCCGTTATAGACAATTTTGCTAGTGTCAAGTGAATTAGTTGAAGTTTTTACTCAAGTCGGTCAAATTATGTCGAGGCAAGTCAGGCTGTCATTGATTTTAAAAAAAGATCACTTAGTACCAACCAAGTCAGAGTTACGTGGAACATTTGGTACATACCCACCTTAGGACCTTAGGATCAAAAAGCGGAGTCAGTCCCGCTAGACCACTGGTGCGCTTGAAACAATAAAAATAAATAAAAAGATGACAGATAACGAATTCCATTTCATACATCACATCAAGTGAAACATTACCAAAGCTTTCTAAATGGGTGTGATGTCAGTGTCAAACGACGGACTCCATTTCCGGACGGAACGGGCCACGCCGGAATTTTGTGTCATGGTTCGATACTGCTACAGTCTAAGTTAGCCCTAGTAATAGTTTCGTCTGTGATAATAGGCACGCCTAACCACCTTCAAAGTAGAGATAATTTGTCTTATGTTTTTTTGTAGCAGATAGCCCATCTGGTGTTTTTTTTATAGTTTATAGGTAAACGTTTGACCGCAATCTCACCCTGATGTTAAGTGGTTATGCGGTCGATGGTATAGCACGCTTACCTATACGATACCTATTCACTCTTCTCTTGAAGACATCTAAATTATACGTGACCGGAAAAACAGACGACGGCAACGAATTCCATTTCTTTGCTGTGTGCATAATAAAACTTGAAACAAAGCGCTTAGTGCGGGTGGAAGGGATGTCAACCATAAACGGGTGTCTCATCTCCGTATTCTGGTGGTCCGATGATAGAACGGAGATCGGAGAATCAATCAGGTTGCAGAACTCCAAGGCACACTCGCCGAAATGTAGCCTGTAGAATACCTTGCGACGATGCTTAAGACGGGTGATATCCCCTCGGACGTGGACGGTGCAATGAAGTGCTATTTTTTATTATTTTTCATCTTCATCCAATCTTTCCTCTCTATGATATTAGTTAAGATTTTCTGTCAATGACAAAACACAGTACCTACAGCTATTTTAAAGCTACGCCGAGTTTATAACTAGTAATGTAAGGATTAACACTCTATGAAAGCGTAGATGGAACTTCCCTTAGCGGGATAAAAATAATACCCGGGAAATAACAGAAGGTTCAAACGTATGGTTTCTTCCGGCGGGATAGGTTAGCAGCAATATTAAAAACATGGGCAATCTAGATGAATAATATTCACCAGGTCGTTGTTTAACATATTAAATAAAATAAATAAATATTTGTGAACATTTTTGCGATTTCCACATCAGGTTGTATAAAAAAAGCGCACTTACGTCCTTCTTTCTACTTTGAAACTAGTTCAAGGAATAACCTTTACCAGCTTGTAAATAGCTATGCATAAATTACAGCCCCAAATTCATGCAAGCATGCGTAAACTGATACAGTTCAATATCCCCCGAACACGCATATCATGTTCCTTACCCCTGCTGCCACTGGTTAGTCTCGCAAGGCGTGCGCGTACGCAAATTACCAAGAAGTATTTAAGAAATCAACACGTTAATAATCATCATAATCTTGATCACAATAATCAATAATCATCATCCTATTTAAGAAAACAGCAGTGTCACATAAACTGGACTAGGTACTTACAGACCCTTCATGTCATCAGCTTAATAGATCTTACTTATCACTTCTTAGATGATAGGTAGGTATAGTAATAATGTAATATTATAAAATACTGTAGGTACCAAGCATTTACAAAATCCACGCATAAACGCGTAAACTAAACTGGCACAGTTCATACCCTACGCGTGTCATGTTGCGTCCCTCGGCTTCCCCCGCGCATGTCAGCGTAGCAAGCATGCGCCTGCACCAGATGTTCATTGTTTTAATATCGCCCTCATTACCGGCAAGCTTTGATCGAACAAAGGGCATGGAATCAATAACAAGTTCGGATTGTTCTCACGCCACGGTATCTCAGAAAATACGGCTTTACTTACCTACTTACATATTATTGTCAGTTTGCACCTGGCCTTAGGTTAAAAAAAACCGTCAAGTGCGAGTCGGACTCGATGGTAAAAACGATGAGGGCGTCCTACGCTTCGTTTTCTGGTTCGTGGTCGCCATTCGAGAACCATTTACTACCATGTGCCATGTTACAAAATGAACATACCTAAAAAACAAAATTACATACTAGTCATCATCATCAATCAAGTTACGCATAGATTTTTTTTTAACCGAATTTTTATGAAACAAAATCAAAATTACGAGCGAGTTTACAGACAAAATTTACAGCATAAGTTGAATGGGTTCGGTTTATCATGATCATCATCAATTTAACCTAAGCATAAAACTCACCGAACCTTTTGAAACCTCAAAGTTTCAAGCGGGTTAGCTACATTATTAACAGCATTAGTTGGATTTTTTTAGTTCAATTACCCGTGAGCGTTTTCGTCTAGACTGCAGTCTGTTCGATTAAGATGTATCACTTTGAAACTAATCCATCTTAGTGTTGTCAATTAGGTGTACGTATGTAATCAGGGCCGGTTTTAGCACTACCAGCGCCCTAGGCGAGATTTCTACGGCGCCCCCTAACCCCTAACCATTCATTAAATAAAATAACCATTTATTAAAAAAACTAAAAAAAAAATACTTTTCTAGCCTTTTTTTTTGTGGCATCTGTCCGTCTTGCGGATAATTTTGCCAATGTCAAGTGGATTGAATAAGTTCTTTTCAGTCAAGTCGAGTCGGTAAAAAAAGTAAAGTCAGCCGTCATCGAATTTGAAGAAAAAGATGGCGTTTTTCTTCATAACCAAAGGGAAACATTTTCGTTCAAATCAGGATGCCTTATAACACACTTTCATTTCAATTGTTCGCACTTGTGCTAAGACCTCAAGTAATGATGGTTAAAATACCACCAAAATTACCCATCAGAACTTAAAATAACACTAGAAAAACAATTAAAATTAAAATACAATGTTGCTTCCAAAGATGACAGAAAACGAGTCCTTTTCTAGCCTTTCTACCAGCAAACTCTTTTATTAGGTTATCAAAGTCGATGTTTTCAGCAATTTCATTTTTGATTGACAAAGTTGCCAAGTTTGTCAATATAAATTGGGATATTGTCGATCGCAGATAGGTTTTAATTAGCTTAAGCTTAGAAAAACTCCTCTCCCCACTAGCAACCGTTACAGGTATAGTTAATAATATTCGCAATGCTATCCATACATTTGGATACAGTTCTTGTAAGTTGCGATCTTTGATAAAATTTAAAACAAATACAGGAGAAGCCACATTCTGATCAGACAAAAAATATTTCAGACTTACGAGTTCATCACATAACATGCATCCATCTATATCTGATTTAGAGTCTACAGTTCGGAATTTGTTTTATATTGTACAAGAAAGACCATGATTCTGAGTAGTCATTTAACTGTTCAAATCTTTCATTGACTGAAATTAATGTAGTGTCTAAAAGACAGTTGAAAAATTCAACCTCAATTTTTTTTCTGGAGAAGTTATAGGCTCATCACGAGCAGTTTCACTAGCTTGACGTTTAATAAATCGAATTCTTGTTGTAGCTTTAAACACAGGTTAAATTTTTAGTTATTCAGCTAATTCTTTTGCTGTTAACATAGCGCTTTTAAAGCCTGTATTTCTATATTCTTCTAAGAAAGTGCAGCATTGTTTCAACATTTCCGTGCATTTACTGAGATCCATGTCTGTTGATTGTAGAAATTTACTAACGACATTAATTTGAAAAAGTACCTACCTACGTCATACCAAACAACCAATGAAACTATGAAGCTGAAATCTCTTAAATGCTCGGCTGTCTGTCTGTCTATCAGTCTGTCTGTCTGTTTGTTCCGGCTAATCTCTGGAACGGCTGGACCGATTTTGACGGGACTTTCACTGGCAGATAGTTGATGTAATAAGGAGTAACTTAGGTCCACGCGCATGCCACCACTGTGCCGCTACGTCGGGCGCCTCCCATCCGCTTTTATTTCCGTTGGTTTATTTTTCAATAAAACAAATTCAATAAAACTAAAAAAAAAGTAATAATTAAAATATAAGGCAAAACGAAAAAAAAAACTAAATGCCTTTTTTGTCAAATCTCGCGCGGACCAAGTTGCGGACTAGTTAACAATAAATGGACATAAAAATTTGCCTGAAAATTTACAACTTTTTTTAGTCAATTTTTGAAGTGAATTTGCATTCTAATTAAGGTATTTAATTTCGATTGTATAGCAAGTTGTATACCAAATTGTCGTCGAAAACGGAAAAAACCCGATGTTGAAGGACATTTTTGACGAAAAATTCATGAAACTTTTGTAAAGTAAACTTTTAGCAAACTGTGGTATTAGGGTAAGTAGGCCTCGCTCAAAGAGTAAGAGGATATGAAGGAGCGCCTGCGGCGCCCCTTCATATCTGGCGCCCTAGGCGGTCGCCCAACCGCGCCATACCCTAACGCCGCTACTGTATGTATTTTTACTCCACGTTAGCTTCCAGCTTAGATGGGAATCTACAGATCGATTTTACTTTGCTGCTTTAAACCTTACTTTATTTCGATCTTTATCAAAGTTACTTTAGCTAACATAAAAGTATTATTTTGTAATAATTCATATTTACCGTTAAAAAGCTGTAAAGCGCTCTAATTATTACCAATTAGGTTTTTCTTTGTAAGTGAATTTTTATAATATTTCAACCGTAACCCAGCTCAATTACACGTCACGCCATCTAGCGTCAAGTAGTTGAAGATTTTGTTTGTATAATCTACTAGTTGTTCCGTGCCCACTTTGTTGAAACGGACTTTGCATTTTTTCTGCTTTTCTGTACTATAATATGTATATATTATACATATAAACCTTTTTTTTTAATCACTCTATTTATCGCTGAAAACTTGCATTACAATCCGTTGAGTAGTTGAAAAGATCTAAAGAAGCGAACAGACAGTGAACGCGACTTCATTTTATATTGTGTAAAAAAAGATTTCAGTCAGGTGATAATGGCTTTTTTGTAGGATGTAATGTAAGTAGGTAAAAAACAACGTAAAAAAGTGATTGTAATAATAACAACTGCTCCCTACAGAAAACTTACCTATAGAAATTGTTAAATTTAAAATATATCTTAACCATAGGATTTCATGTGTTGTAAGGTCTAGTACAAAGCCTATAACAAAGCTTTGCCTCACAGGTCACGTTTGCTAGAAACGTGCTTTACGATGAACTGCTCTGCGTCCATAAATCTGAGGCATGCTTCGTGTGCCTGTAATTTTACCTGCACCCTTAACCGGAACATAACAAGCTGCTTGGTGGCAGAAATAGGCAAGGTGGTAATATTTTCCCTGACGAGCCCTTAACTTAAGAGCTCTACTGCTACTAAATGAAGTTGTTCTTATATTTTAGGCAAAGTTTTTCAAGTCTATTGACCTTTTCACATTTTATTACGTTTACTATCTAGGTATTTTGTTTGCGACAAGTTTACAACACGTCGCCTGTATGGCGAATTCACGAATCTGCAAAATACACATTTCAAGGAGAGCAAAAAAACTTCATAAAAATAGTGCATATAGTTTCATGAAAAGTGCATATTCGTGAGTTCGCCATACAGGTAACGAACAATACTAAAATCACCTTATCGCTTACTCGCAGTCACGTAATAGGGGGAGGAGCCGTTATCCCAGCTTACTAGCTGTAGTGGCATTATAATTGTGACGTGTCCCACAAATGGTAGAACTGTTCAAATAGGCATACCTCTCATACTTGGATAGGTTCTCTATTAGACTTGCAAAACAATCTGACATTATGAACTTACTGGTTGGATACCTAGTCGTGCGTGAACTTTTAGTAAAGGACACTGGTTTAACCAAATAGGAATCTAGATAGAGCGATAGGTTTAATAAAGCGTTGGGCTTACTAACGCGTTCAACTTGCGTTCTCCGCGTGTATGGTTGCGATCAGTGGGCGGATTCTGAGCGTTCCTCAGTACAAAAAAGAAAAACAACGCTATCTGTCAAGCACGATAGCAACGGTAGTTTTAGTGTCATTTTTGATACTTGTTATTGTTATTGGCCTTCATCATCTATATCTATCTATTAAAAATGAATCCCTATAGCTCTTGGTCACGCCATCACGCGTGAACGGCTGGACCGATTTTGCTAATTCTTTTTTTGTTGTGTTTGTTATTGTCAGGAGAAGGTTCTTATGAAAGAAAAAAATTAAGAAAATTTCGCGAAAAATTAGAAAATTATAAAACCATATAAAATTATTTCTAATCTAACCTTAGCGCTTTGGACAATATAAACTTTTTTAATGTGACCTTATGACGTTTGACATAGAATTGACAAAACGCGTGTTTTTTCAATAGATTTTTGGGGTTTCGGGTTTATCTTCGTCCGGAGTTATTTTGTATTTATTATTTTGTAAATACATATTATATAGAAAACAACGTTAATACTTACAAATAGAGGTATCTATACCTACCTATATAACCATCGCGGAATCCATCGCCGCCGCCCCACAGTTGATCGCTGAAATTGGTTTGACCTTCGCATATTTCAGCGGGTGGGTTAGAAGGTATGGTACTAATACTGAAGCTTAAAAATGTTCAGAAAAAGCGTAAAAATGGTTATAGATCACCATTTGGTTTTTAGGTATTTTGCCGACAGTTGGCAACTAATTGATTTGAAGGTAGAGGTAGGCTAAAAAAAGATGAATGAACTGTGTGAAGGTGACGTGGATAAGAATGGAGTAAGAACAGAGATGACGACTGACAGCGAAATGGAAAAAGAGACTAATGTTGTAATTACCAGTGTTTTTTTTTCAGTCATCTTTGAAATGAAAATGAAAAATGAAATTAAATGTCTCTCTTAGATTTTAGTTTAGAAGAAAAACGCCAGATTATTATACAAAACCAACAATAGCCGACTTTACTTTCTTTTATTGACTTCGCTTGAATATTAAAACCTATTGAAATTTATTCACTTGACACTGGCGAAATCGATTGGCCCGGTAACGCTGTCGGAAATTGCTTGGCGATTATATCAGCATATTTAGTCCGTCCGAAAAAAAAAATGGTGAAATTGTCAATGAATGACGGTCATCGAATCGAATGTAGTATAACCCATAACGCAAACTCTGCTTAGCTTGGGGCTAGATGATGCTGTGTGGATTGTCCAGCATCATCATTATTTTATTATAATATGGGTCTGGAACAACATATTAAGGCGTAGATGATGATGAGCTAGACAACCCATGCATGGTAAATAAAACAATAATTTATGAGAACACTTTGGTATCTTCAGAATGTATTGTTTTTCTTTCACCTTCCAAAACGATCCAGCGAAATTTCAACAAGGTATGGCCTTCCGATTAATAGCTCCTAATTGGCAAAAGGAAGGAGTCCTTGAGCCGCCTGCCAGCTCCCAGGGCGAATCGACTCTTAATTAAAATTCCAATAAGGTGCGACGTCACCTTTGCAATTCCTCAAGGGACTTTAATATTTCAAACAAAGTTTGTTGGCGATAATAGCTTTCTCGAGAAAATTTGCCTACACACGTATATTAATAAAAATAAGGTGCATAGCTACCTACATATGCCCGGTTCCAATATACTACGAGCGTCTATTGGTGGCACTACTTATGGGATACCTGTTAGATAAACTCTTACCTCATTGGCCAGTGTAAACTGTCACTGTGACATTAACGAATGAGATGAGGGCTTATCCCACAAGCTAAGATTCTTAGTAATACCACAGATAAAAAATACCACAAATAAGAAGATATGTAATACTAAGGGTGTATCTTACGCGTACTACACAGGGCTACCTAATACACAGGACTACTACAGGGACGCTGACATGTAAAATATTGGAACGGGTATTTTTTTTTATTATTATTTAAATTTTAACAAATAATGGATATAATGTTTTACTTATCTAGTGCTACGTACGACGATGTTTCAAATCTGTCCTTATCAAAGAGTTTGAGGATTTTAGCTGTGTACCATACCATAGTGAAGAACTTAAAGATGTGTCTTTTGTCAACAGACAAGTGTCCGTCCTGCAAACGTCGATACCACTACCGGCGTCGGCAGCTGCAGTACGACGCGCTCCGCCTGACAAAAGACCACTGCCGGCCACTCCTGGACATGGTGAGTATCTTGCCGTCATATAAATAAATAAATAAATAATGCTGGACAGTCCACACAGCATCATCTAGCCCCAAGCTAAGCAGAGCTTGTGTTATGGGTACTAGATGACTGATATACTTAATACAATACATTACATATATAGATATTTTTTATTATACCTACATAGAAAACACCCAGAGCACTGGGAATAAATATTTGCAGATCGTACAAACATTTATCCCAAGGCGGGAATCGAACCCGCAACCTCCTGCGTCGCAAGCAGACATTCGCCCGCCGCGCCACATCGGTCGTCAATATACTATGACTATTATTTATGAGGCCTAATGCCTGTCTGCGTCAGGTTCATGGATGCAGAGCAGTGCATTGTAAGGCACGCTCTTGAACGATTGTGACCTGCAAGCTAATGGCTTTGTAATATATAAAAGGTAATGGTAACCACTTTACATCAGGTGGGTCATCTACTGTTCCATTAGAAATTACATGAAAAAAGAACTAGCGCTCCAGTATTCTATTATGAATATGGTAAAATGTATCTGATGGTCAAATGTGAAAAAGTGTACGTACGCTAGGTGATAAGTTTTTTCACATCTGTAAGCATTAAAATCTATAACAATTATAAAAACTTTATCCTGACTGACTAACATACAGACAGCGCACAACGGAAACCACTAGTCGTGAGTAAGTGTACCAAAAAATAAATTACCGAAATTCAACCCCAAATTTGACAGTGAAAGCTTAATAAAACTATAAATGTGCAAATTAAGAAGAAGCAATGACCGAACAATATCGTCCAAGGCGGAGAAATGTAATTAAATTAATCCAATTAAGCTTCATTAGAGCGTAAGACCCGATAAATTGTGTCTGAGTCAATGGCGACTTTGTGTCTATTAGGCTGTCTGTATTTACTTAAATTAATCAAGTTATCGCCATATTTATAATCGATATTTCAATTTAAATATTGCCTAAAGTTAGCCCTATCCCTTTTTGACATTAACTATTGGTAAGAGATGGCATTTATTATTTGATAGTTTTTTTAAGGAAGACCAATGCTTTTATGTATCTGGCTATCACTAGAAAGTAAATAGTAGACAATTTCTATGGCGCATTTTTCAACTAAGCAAAAGTTCATTTTTGAGCCATGAGTATACTAAAACTACCTATTATTTTTTTATATGATTGACAAATATTGCTTATTATTTTTTTTACTTGCAAAATTTTAATAAACAAATATTTTTTTGACTTTAATCCCCAGGCATTGTCACATCTTCCCTCAGATCTTTTAGTACCAAGTGTCGACTCAAGATTAGGTAAGGTTATCTTAAAAGGGTAGTCAGAGGTACGTTCAAATATTGCATTACACACATGCATTTCTCAGTATCACTTGGAAAAAAAATTTGACCAATAATCGCAAACCTTACAAAATAATCCCTTCCACTTATCTTGTTATGATAAGCGTTCTCTCGAGAGTTCAAAATTCAACTGTGACTTACTTTGTTGTTATTATTCACACGCGATTATCCTGTGACTTACTTCGCTCCACTCACTATTTATCATTACTTTGAAGAAATGAATGCAGATGCATCTTCAGTCGACCGGCATCGCTCGCGGGACGCGCTTCATTTCAATATTTCAATGAATTTTGTCTGAAACTATTCATATTTTACCTATGACAGTAGTCTGATCTGTTTTTATTATATAAAACATAGGAGAACACAATGTAGTGACGTGTATAGTGTTTCTGATTGCGGTTTGCTTTGTGGTCCAGGAATCGTAAGTACAAAATATAACTAGGTATTTACTTTACAGTGTGCAGGTTTTAAATTACAGCCGTCTATTTCCAAAGATTTGTGTTGTTTATTTATGTTTATGTACTTTTAATAAAAAACACCTTTTGAGTGTTTCAGTTTCTTTTTTTTAAATGTTACTATAAATTGCATTTGTTTGTCAAATAGGAAAATATTGGGAGTTAAAATAAATACTTGTTTAAAGAGACATTATTCAACTTGTGGAAAAATATGTACAAATATTTATTTATTATTATAATAAAAAAAAATGTACTAAAATATTGGTAATTTACCAATTACTATTGGTAATTTTATTACAGGACCTCCATACAACACCATTGCAGTTGCCACTGTTTGGTAATAGCGTATAGAAAAAAACGTATTCTTTAATATTGTACATCCGTAAGCCCCACCTACTCGCATTGTCATTATATAACGATAGTAGTAGAATTGTGCCTGACTTCAGTCACTTGAAGCTATTTTCATAAAACCCTTAATTTCCATGAACCAAGACCAATATACCCAAAACATGGACAAGTCTCTATGACTAACGGCTTAAACTGTTCCGTGTATGTCAATCAGTCATGGACATTGATTCTTATTTTTTGTTATTAATAATAATAATAGTGCTGGACATTCCACACAGCGTCATCTAGCCCCAAGCTAAGCAGAGCTTGTGTTATGGGTACTAGATGACTGATATACTTAATACAATACATTACATACATAGATATTTTTTATTATACATAGAAAACACCCGGAATAAATATTTGCAGATCGTACAAACATTTATCCCAAGGCGGGAATCGAACCCGCAACCTCCGCGTTGCAGGCGGACATTCGCCCGCCGCGCCAAATAGGTCGTATTGCGATAATTTTGTGGACTATGCAATACCAAAACACATTTTTATCAAGAACTTTAGGTAGTTCATATTTTTTTCCTCGTTTAATCTTATCAAATTGACCTCATGAACACTGTAAGTAATAATTAAAATATAATTTACCTAGGTTCGTATAGTTTTATTTTAAATAAAAATATTGTACAGTAGTGGGCTTGTAATCTCCTAGATAACCTTTTAAGTACCTTACCTGGTGTTTTCAACTATGGCAAAATGTGAGCTTGTGTTAACTGTAATGTTTGGTTAAACGTGCCTCTAGTCCTTCACCTTATAGGCATCCCCTGTGGATCTTTAGTAGGGTACTTAGATTTAAGTAGTTGTACAAAGAGATTACAAAGAAAGCCTACCGTAGGTCCATGGGTTAGGGATCGCAGTACATTGTTTTTTACACCTTAATAAATATAATAATAATAATGATAATGCTGGACAATCCACACAGCATTATCTAACCCCAAGCTGAGCAGAACTTGTGTTATGGGTACTAGATGACTTATATACTTAATACAATACATTACAAACATAGATATGTATTTGCAGATTGTACAAACATTTATCCCAAGGCGGGAATTGAACCCGCAACCTCCTGCGTCGCAGGCGGACATTTGCCCGCCGCGCCCATCGGTCGTCATGCGACAGTTCAAATGCGACGTGCAGGGGAGAACAAAATATTACTGATAAAAGCATTTTTGGCCAATATTAAAACAAAGACGCTTTACTCGCTTCGCTCGCACGGCCAATAAAGGATCTCGACGATTTGGCAGACAAAGCGTCTCAATTACACCAACCAACCCACCTAGTGATGGATCACCGCGGCCTGGATTAGGGCGGATGTGGTACAAATGGTAACTGACAATTTTATTTTGCTTAGATAGGAAGGTTACCTATTTCAAGGCTGATTGAAGCTAACATAACTTTTTGGTCATTCTTCATTGGTCGACGTTCTGGATAAATATACTGTTGAAAACGATCACTACTTCAGTGAGAGCAAAGGGTTGGCTTGGAAATACAAATATTTAGGATACCGTCAGAGCTGTTTGACGTTTCATCTCAGCGAATAGTCCGATGTTGAGATGAAACTTAGCTTATCCGACAGCATTATTATGGTAACGACAAGCTGATCTGATGATGGAGTTAGAAGTTGTAACAACGGAACTGCTTAATCTTACGAACTTACTTCAGTCAAACTACGATTATATACAAGTAGTTATAGTTCGTGTATTGTCGAATACGCTTGTACTTACCTCTTCATCTTTAGACATCATCAAGGATTTTGAAGGTACCGTGTATGAGCATTACAGCTATTCGCCTGTTTGCTGGTGAACTTCTCCTTTAGGTCACAAACTGTTTTCCAAGATAATACTGAAGTATGTAGGTAGGTAAGTTTTTGTCAATCGTGTTATGATGTAGCCCAACAACAAAATAGACCTAAAAATACGAACTGGCAAAAACCTATGTTCGTATATTAGTGCCCACCGGCTACTTATCTTGTCGAGCTGTGTAACAGCCGGTTAAAAAGTAAATGTATATCATTCTAAATGCCACTGCTAAATTGCCTGGATGAGGGCGGATATGGCCTGATGGTGATTGGCATCAAGTTTGCACATCTAAGATCTGAATGAAGATCTTTCTTGATTTAAATCTTTCCGAGTCATTCAGCACCTAACAGATCGTACTTACTTTTGTGAGAAGTGAGACAATTAACTAGGATTATACCTACCACCTATGGAATATCTTGTAATACGTCATCTTTTTTTGGTTAATATCCCACATTTTCGCACGAAGCGCTTTGCTTCCACTTTTCTAGTGCAAACTGCCAAGGAGTGGAACTCTTTGCCGCCGTCGTCAGTATTTCCGGAACGTTTCAATTAGGAGTTTTCATGACAAAGTAAACAAGTGGATTATACCTAAGCGTTTTCCACCTTAGGCTGCATCAACATTTTCCATCAGGTGTGATGGCAGTCAAATGCTTAGCTATCCTTGTTGGATAACTAAAAAACAAATAAATCAAATACCCTAAATGAAAGATTATCTGACAGACACCGATCCCTATTGCCACCTATTTTTGACTATCAAACTAGTTTCAATCTCATCTCAGCTCCAAACGGATTAGGCCTCAAATATCAATCAATAGGTATTATATAGTGGTGAATACATGTGTGTTTTTCTTAAAAAAATGTACTTATTATATCAACTATTTCCTTTTTATTACTTGGTGCTACTAACGAGATACTAGAATAAAGAAACCGGGCATTAGAAAATCATTATATCTATAAAATAATCTAATTGGTAAACACAAATATACCCACAGCCTATTAATATTCATTGATTCTTTTGCTATTTTGTCAAATTTCGTATGAATAATTTCGGTTTGTATAACCTACATAGTCTAAAAAAGCGTTTGATATTATTCATGACTTTTATGCAGTCTTATTATATTTGCATAGGAAGTAATGTGCGATTATGAAGATGCATTCCGTGAACTGTTTTCCTTTGCCTACGAATAACATCGCCAAGTATCATAACAGGATTTCTAAACAATCAAAGCAACTTACAATGGGCACCTTGTAGTTCGCACCAGAGCAGAACATCGATTCATTAACAAGTCCGGCTACCTAGTTTACGCACACGCATTCATTTCAACCTAAAAGTAATGGGAATGACGTCATGAATCACAAATTAGTCAGTATGGTATCGATCGATATGACTGGCCAGTTTTATTTGAGCCGTGGTTTTGAATGATTATTGTCTAAAAAGCAAGTCATTTAAAGGGTTGCAAGGATCAGAATATGGTTGTGGCATTGATTTGAATGCAGTGGCCTAGTGAGGTAATCAGTCGTGCGCGCACCGTGTGCCACCCATGCCGTTTCGATAAAAGTTTTCTTATCTAGTGAATGTTTCGATAGTGATAATATTTACTCAGCTTGAGGTATGAAGTATCTTTATGAGAACAGACTCAATGAGATTTAGTTTAGATATTTTTTTATCTTTGAGTGACAGCTTTAAATTGCTTATTTACATTTATAAATTAATTTGCGTCTAAATAGTATTGTAAGCAAAATGTCCCCTTTAAATAAGCTGGTGTAAACATAACTTACAAATTGAATATATTATAAACGGATTTATAATTTATTAGTAGATTAGTAACATGAAATTATAAATCCAAAAGTTTAGATATTTGGTTCATTGGATGCGTTTTCTTAATCACACCTTGCCCATTGTACTGACTTAGATATTCTGAATTAAAAAAACCGTCAGGATTTTTTTATTGGCATTGGCTACTTTTTATCCCAAAAAAGCGTAGGCACAAGTTAGAAAAAACGAAAGAACACAAGAAAACAGTGCCCTAATGCCATTAATCTTAACGAATTCCACTGTCACATGAGCGAAGCCCGAGCAGCAGCAACTAGTTTGTATATTAATATTTTAAATGGTTTTGCAGGAGGCAAAAGCGGTCTGTCGGCTAGTTCCAGCCGATCTACGAGTCCACTGGGGCAGGGAGTGGTCAGTTTTATACCCAGAGCACCAACATCTTCATCGGGGTAAGACATAGTTTTAGTTAACTTACACTATAGGGACTATAACTTTGTGACATTTTTTTTATTTTACAGGTCAAGGCCAAACTCATCGTTACTAGCACCTGGCAGTAAAATACCATCATCATTATCAACACCACCACAGCACAATCAAACTACACCTAGCCAAAATGGAACCCCGACTAAGCATTCCATGCTCGACAAGTTGAAACTATTCAACAAGGATAAAATCGGCAATGAGAAACAACAAAGCAAGAGCACAGCAGTATCAAAACGCACAAGTTCTTCCAGTGGATTTTCATCGGCTAAAAGTGAAAGATCTGATTCCAGCCTCAGCCTCAATGAGTCTACTAATACGCCTAATACACATATCAAATCAACTAACCTAGTTGGACCTAAGAGTATAAGACAGCAAAACGATACATTATCAAAAGATAAGTCTGGCAAAAACATTAAATCTAAGTTGATTAGTTCCAAATCCCCTAGAGAGTCTTCCACGAATTTAAATAAAGTTAGCAATAAGACAAGTAATGATAAATTAAGAAATAGTCCAAAACTACCTGCACGAGATAAGGAATCAAAACTGACAACACCCAAATCGATCAGTAACACTAAACTAAATCAGATCGATGATCACTCAAGAAATTCTAAAACTAAAATGGTGAAGCTATCGGGAAGCCAGATGAAGCTAAGTGAACAGCGGACTGAAAGTGTTCCAGATTCTAGAAAACAAGAAAACACAGCGGATCATTCAAAGAATCAAACAAGTCAATCACCAGTTGGCCAAAATTTCGGTACTCCAAATCATACAGGGATTCCAAAGCCAACTGCTGCTGTAAAAGGAACCTTTAAAATATCAAAAGATGATAGGCATATAATACACAAGAGTACAAATAGTCAATTAAGTCCAATACAAAGCAATTCTAGTTTAAATTCTACTAATAACGTAAGTGCACTTCCATTTAGTAGAGAACAATCTAATTTAAGTAAAGAATTACCCCAGAAACAAATGCTAGTAGTGTCTCCGATGCCAGCCGTAAACCTGGGAAATCAGACTTCACAGATGTCTGAAAGCTCTCACTCAAACTCAACCCATAGCACTACGGGACAGCATTCAAATTCCAGTGATAGTAGCGTAATATACCGGCCATCCAGTGAATCTGGATCTGAAATATCAAAGACTGCTGGCACAATACCGCCAACTAAGAGGCTTAACATGAATACAACGTACATAAACGATGTGATAAACGAAGCGGAAATATCTGAAAAAGAAGCTGCTCAGAATAGAACCCCAGATAACACTAGGCCGACTTTTGATCCCAACAGGACCTTGACGGAAATCAACAGAAGGTTAGACAGTGATAGTAGATCAAGTACACCGTCACATTGTCGAGACAACTCTTTGGGTGACGAAGATAACCCGATGATGAATGTATTACCGATGAGGCCTCTACTCCGTGGATATAATAGTCACCTCACACTGCCAATGCGAACGTCTGGCTTAACGCAGAAAAATATTCCAGGATATCCACATCACGCTAATACGGTGAAAGCCAATTTCGGGCGAGAAAACGTCGGGTTGCGAGGGAACTATGGGCCCGGATTTTCAAATCCGGATTATTGTGATTTGGAAATTGCTTCGGGTTATATGTCAGACGGAGATTGCTTGAGGAGGATTAATATTGGTGAAATGGAATGTGCAAGAAATAACGATATCATGGATGGATATATGTCGGAAGGTGGTGCGTCGCTGTACGGTCGAAGAATGAATTATCAACCATCGCAGCTGCAGCAGCTTGATGAAAGGTAAGTCAATACAACAATGTTTTACCTATTAAGTTTTATTTATGTTTATTATTGTGAATTTTACCATGGGTATGCACTGGGTGGCTCTAGATCCGCAATAAAACTCAAATTAAAACGCTCCCTCAGGGCGTGAGATTCATTGCCATGATGGGATGCGCCAGTAATGGTTGCGCTTTTTAGAGCTAAGGGGCCATTCATCTGAGTAAAAAAAGATTTTTCAATTTCCAGCTTGCACAGATATAAAAATTATTGCGTCCATTAAGATTTTATCTGTTCAATGCCAAATAATTTTTCGAAATCCTCAGTTATTTTGTCAATATAAAATTTACGTTTATACAAATTATTACTATACGATTCAATTGTTACGTAAGCGAATACATTTCCCACTAGAAATGACAGAGACTCCTCAAATCCACAAGTGGTCGGCCGCCTTTCATCACTATCTTCCGAAATGTGACCTTGATTATTTATGATACGGGAATTTCTAGTAAAAACCCTTTGTCTGTTTACACATGGTATAATTTTTAAATATATCCGTTTATATTAGATTCGTATACAAACCGAGTTGTGATTACTTATTGTAAGTGGATTTGAGGTGATCTGGTGTTTACGGCCGTGAAAGCCAGCATAATTAAACGCACAAACACGCAGATGCGGGGAGCAAACAACTCACCCCAAGGAGTGCTTAGATGTAAGGGTAGAAATTAAAGATAAATCTCGAGATAAAACCTTTAGCAGTCCGTGTCTCGTGCCCGTATACAAGTCTTGACTGCGTAGCAACT
Source organism: Electrophaes corylata (assembly GCA_947095575.1). Taxonomy (NCBI): domain Eukaryota; kingdom Metazoa; phylum Arthropoda; class Insecta; order Lepidoptera; family Geometridae; genus Electrophaes; species Electrophaes corylata. The sequence goes on from OX352703.1 coordinate 8,751,168, forward strand.
TCGTAGCAATATCGTAGCAGAGTCCTAAGACATCGTAGATAACGTGTTTTTCGTCCTTCTAGCTGTATATTTTGAGACATAAGATGTTTCATTATTCTTTAGTATAACTACGACTTACCAGTAAGGCAAACTATCGCGACAATCGGCGGACGTATGACAACCATGTGAACAAAACCTTTGTCTACACCGGTTATATTTGGACGCTGTTTTCCGTTTCGCAGTGAGGACTCAGCGTACACTCACACCGTCGCACCGAGGGCGGGGGTAAAATCGATATTCCTACGTCTCACCCGCACCCCTCACATCCGCTCACCATCGCCGCGACCCTAACCGCCCCTAACAATATACCACCATTAGAGACCTTAACAGTCTTAACATAAAAGTGTTACCAATGGAATCTACGTTTCATAAAACTATTTGTTGTCAAAAATCTTAGATTCATCTAAACGTTCAATAAAGATATGGTAGGTCTGAGAGGAATAATTAGTATCAATGCTAAGTGATTGTGTAAACATCAATGTGGACACAATGTGTGCGGTGTCGGTGTCGTGCCGGTAGGATGACGGGCGGCGTACGGTGGCGACGGCGACGGCAGTAGCGTCACTCGGAGGCGCGCTATTCCAGCGTGCGGGCGCTTTGTCCGCCCGCTCCAGCACGCGAAAAGACAAACTTTCCCGATTCCCTAGCCGGAAAATGTAAATCTGTTGCCGGCATCGATCGTTCCGTGTTGGCAGACGCGAACCGAACACGCCGATCACAGCTGACGCCATGGACCTTAACAAAGGAATACACTAGTGACGATGTGTTAGTGCTAGACTTAGTGGACCACTCGCGTTGTGCCTTTGAAGGAACGACAATACTTGAGTTGCTGTAGTATTTACAAGCTGTATGATATCGTGGATTAACGTAAGGATCGGTGTTGCCTTGCTATGTGTCTTTGTTTCGCGTAGCTTACGTACGGTGCTTATTAGATAGTACGGATTATCGTAAGGATATTAATTAATGTTGTGTTTGTGAAAATGGATAAAGGATTGATAAAATCGGTAAGACACATTTTTTATAGGCATAAGTGTAACTAGGTTATTTAATTGTTCAGAAGGCAATAACCTTGCAAGCATGTGGCTGTTGGCGAAGTCATCGTATAGCTGGCACATGTGGCCGCCAGTCTTGGCATAATATCGCAATACTTTCATGATACTAAAACAATGTGATGAAAGTTCAAACTATTAACGGCTATATGCTGCTTTACTTACATTTTATGCCACTCCAGTAGTTCTCTCTCACTGATCTGAATTTCAGTATGAATTCGCGTGTTGATAAAATATTAGATACTAGCAACTGCCAGCGGCTTTTCTCGCTTAGTGACGGTAATTTTTCTGACAAAAATATTTATACACTGACAAAAAGTTTATGGCAATTTACTTTCAGGACTTACTCGGTTTTTTAACTCAGATTTTATATGAAAGATAAAAGTTGTATATTTATATGTTAATCTAAATTATGCACTACTAGCGGTCCATCCCGGCTTCGCACGGGTTTTAGTAAGGATCCCTAATTTTTTTGAAAATGTAATATAGCCTATGTCACCCGGGGATAGTGTAGCTTCCCAACGGTGAAAGAATTATTCAAATAGGTTCAGTAGTTTCGGAGCCTATTCAATACAAACAAACAAAGTTTTCCTCTTTATAATATTTGTATGATTAGTATGATATTTATTGCAAGTTTTATCCAAGTCGTTCCGTTCGTGGTTGTTATTATCTTCACTTAGCAATGTTTTAGCTTTTGTTTCATGTCTATTTGTGTTCATTACAAACAAATGCATTCATAAACCTATTCAACCTTTTTTAACCGTAGACTTTTTTAATATCAATCATCACATAGAACCTAAACTTGCCGATGTGGTGCGGCGGGCGAATGTCCGCTTGCGACGCAGGAGGTTGCGGGTTCGATTCCTACCTTGGGATAAATATTTGTACGATCTGCAAATATTTATTCCGGGTGTTCTGGGTGTTCTCTATGTATAGTAAAAAACATCTATATATGTAATGTATTAAATTGTATTAAGTATATCGGTCATCTAGTACCCATAACACAAGCACTGCTTAGCTTGGGGCTAGATGATGCTGTGTGGACTGTTCAGCATTATTATTATTATTATAATAATGCTGAATTATTATATTTATAGCATTTTGTCCAAGAAAACAAATAAAAGAACAATGTCTATTTTGTAGCTATATTGCCAATCAGTAGTGGGTTAGCTCGGGTCGATTGATCCCTGTAAGGCAGTGTTAGGTTATTACTTCGCACTGGTGTTATATTGGACAGGGGTGGAAAATCCAAGGTTCCCCAACTCCATAGAAATTGCAATATCATTAAAGATTCAAGTTTCTCGAAGTAATTTCATCGCGTTAGCTTGTATGAGGGGCTATGTTAGTTTTATCATGTTGGATATTGTTTTGCGTTGTATTGTTACTGGAGTATCGTAAATTGTTTGTTCGTGTTCAAAAGCCTGTGGTCTAGCGCCGGTGGTCTAGTGGAGGTGACCCCACTTTCTGATCCTAAGGTTGCAGGTTCGAATCCGGTCGTGCCCCAATGGATTTTGTAAAATGTAAGCATTATCAGTGTTCTCAAGTGGTAAAGGAAAAAATCGTGAGGAAACCAGATAGTATTCTAGCAGCGGCGATGGGCTTATAACTTGTCATTTGGAATATCAACTACTGAAAAAATGTGTGTGCTAAAGGTAATACCTGGACGTACCTCTGACTACCCTCCTTAGACATCCTCAAAGAATCTCGAGTTACAGTAACTAAAAGATTCGAGGGATATCAACCGCGCTTAAGGGTTAAAATCGTGATGCTATTGAATGGGAACTGTCCAGTTCCATTCATTATCACCACCGCTATTCAGACTATATCATATACTATGAAGAAGTTTAATATACCGGGTGTAAAAGACTACTGAAAAAGTGAAAATGTGCATTCAGACTATGATTCAAAAAATTTAAAACGCTAAAAATTTCGAAATTATTTGCCCGTTTTGCCCGTGTTTTCGGCATCAATATCGACAACAGTAATCTAAATGAAATCGCGACCGTTTGACCGATGCGTTGCATTCGCGGACGCCGACTAAGACCTTGTTGTTGGTAACTTTATACGTTCCTGGAGTATTCGGAAGTGGTCTTACTACACCCGGTATAAATAGACCATAAAATATTTCGCCGTCCGAAAATACCTTTTTACACTTAAATGAGTTTAGTAGAGGTCTACACAATGTAGTGCTATTGAGTGAGTATGTGCCAACACCCAGCAGTGCCATAAAATAAGTATATGAAAGCTTCTAGGTAACTCGTCCCCGGATCAGCATAAAATTCAATTCGCTACATTTAACTTCCCCCCCACCCCTCTTTAAATGGGAGTCAACCGACCAAATGGTGACGTATGCTCGAATCTTACATACGAAATAAGCTCCGTGCGTTTTCAATATAGTCGGGTACAATACAAAATCGTTGGAATTCGACCCCTTGTAGGTAATGCGTGAATATAAATATGAGCGTACAATCGATTAGGGTGCGAAGGGCTACAAGTGCTTATGACTCATCAAAAAATATAAACTTAAAGACTAAATTCAACTACTTTTCTTAACCGCTAGGAAAACAAACCTAAATAATAATGTTGGACAATCCACACAGCATCATCTAGCTCCAAGCTAAGCAGAGCTTGTGTTATGGGTACGGGCCTGTCGGGCCCGTTTGCACTGAGCTCACGGTACAGATATTTAGACAAACAAACATTCGAGCTCACGGTTGCCCTTCAGGTTGATGGACGCAGAGCAGTGTATTGTTGTTCACGTTCCTTACGTACGTGACCTGCGTGACAATGCTTTGTCATTAGGATATGGTTTTGGCCATCTGCTTGTTCCAATAACCAGATAAATTAAAAAAAACTGATCAGAATCTATACTCTCTAAAGTAATATCTACCATGCCAACAGAATAATTGAAAGCTCTTATCTAGTCTAGACCGGAGATGAGTGCAGTCTGCGTTCATAGTATAATCTAGTACTTATATCAATGCGTCCCGCTTGCCTTGATCGATCCTATTAGTTGCATTGAGCCGACCACAACTTATGATTGCAAACAAGACTCGAGAACATCAACCATGTACTTCATCCTATATCATGTTCTTTTGATATCAATGCCATCTCTAGTGTAGGGATATAATGTAGCGAGGATTATTTTGTATAGGTATTTATTTCTATCGCATTACTGAGAATATTGATTTTTGCTTGACATTTCATTATAAATAGTGGCTGCCGGAGAAATTGAAAAATCATAATTCTCAGCGTAGCAATGCAGCCAGCGTTTTAGAGTTTGTATAAAACAACTTATTTGGTTTGTGCTTGACATTTCATTCTGAATAGTGGCTGTCAGAGAAATCGAAAAATCATAATTCTCAGCGTAGCAGTGCAGCCAGCGCTTCGGGACGCTTCCGATTGGCACCGATTTGGATTAGTTGAACGATCTCTAGATTGTTTACAACGGTCTGCAGATAGCTCAACTGTTCTAAACATACCTGTTATTGTTAATTCAGCCTAAACAGTAACTTGTAGAATCTTAAAATGTTCAAGGTAAATTTGTCCTCTACACCCCTTTCAAACGCTGAAGGGTGTGCAACGGTGGTATAAGTTTGTATAAAACAACTTTTCTCAAATAAGTGAGTGATTGCTTGATTACTGTAGTTTTTTAATATATCATGCCTTTGGTCTATCAACAACGTATAAAACTTTTATAAATAAATGTTAATCCACAAGGCACGCCCGGGCACGCCTACAAAAGCTTCCGCAGCAGACTCAAACAAAACAAAAATACACATACAATATGGAAACAAGCAGAAAAACTTTTTAAGCTCCCGTTCGGATATGGCAACATTGCGTTCTGCTGTTTGTTTTTAACTATGCTGAATTTTTAATGAGTAAAGTCTGGCACAGTTACAAGTATGTGAACCTGAGCTTGCACAAGCCCATTTCTTCGTTTCTAAACTAAATTTTACATTATCCTGAAAGTTATGCACCGAGTGGGTATTTGAACTCACAACCCTCCCCTTGATACGGGAATTTGCGTAACATTGCGCCAAAGTATCAAGGGGAGGGTCGTAGGTTTAGACCCCATACCTACGTGCATAGTTTTTGCTTTAAATGGAGACAAGCACTATTCAAAATAAATAATGGTTATTAAATTATTTAAAGTTAAAGTGAAAGGGCATTTATTCAGTGATATTGGCAGAAGTCATCTTGACACGTCTAAAAGCTAGGTGAACCTAAGCGACAGTTCCTCGCGACCAAACCTAGAAAGACAGGCAACAGACTTACGGCTTGCTTCCTACCGTTTTTTTGTATGATCCTTTACAAATTAATAATAATGTAAATGATGAAGCTCCAACTACTCAAATGTGGTACCAATCTTACTTAATAAAACTTATAAGGTACCTACAGATGTTGAACTTACAGGCGTACATTTAGTTATTTATTATGATACACAATATGTGTATCTGAATGTATGTGAATCTGAAAAAAAAAGTTTTTTTTAAATTATAATATTACAAGATATAAATAAAATCAACCATCAAAAATAAAACAAACATAAAATAATACAATTAAAAGCCTTCAAAAATAATAATAATTAAAAATATCAAAATAATTGAATATTTTCGCAAAATCTCAGACATACCAACATAAGTTTTTTTTATTCATCACCATCGAGTTGTCTGCGAGAAGTTATCTGGTGTTACACAGTTTATTATTGATCATAATTTTATTTTCACTGTCTTATACAAGGTACAAAATAATGATTTTTGACTGTAATTTTTTAAATTAATCTTCTTTAGCAAAAGGCATTTTAGAATATTGCCCAAACCCATATAGATATCTATGAACAATAGGAGGCTTCTCAAGTTTGATGAGGGTAACCGTCTGGGGGCGCAAGTACAACATGGATTCTCGCTTGCCATCTAATAGAATTAATGAAGCGAGTTGGATAGGAACTTTTCCGTTCGAAGACCTTTCAAAGAAGCCTTAGGGAAAAAGTTTAAGAGTTGAATGATTTAGTACAGGCTTCGATAGGTACTTACACGTTCGACGGTAGCTATAGGTACAAGAAAATTGTGTAGCAGCTATTGTATCTCTTCTTTTTGTGACCTGGGCTAAATAGTATTGGCATGCTTTTCGAGCCCTGGAATATATAATCAGAAAATCGAAGACTTATATTTACCGACCGCGAGACTGAAAGTGACTTATGAGTACACTTGATTGGATGTTTTCAAAATAAAACAAAAATTCTTTGAGTATAATACTTACATTTCATACGAGATGGATATAAAAGAATTATATTTTTGCTGGAAGTAAAATATGCTTATGGACGGTCTTTAGGTAAAGTAGACAGATAAATATCTTACCTACTTACTACTTATTTATCGCATAATACCTTTTTTGTATCTTTTCTCGACTTTTCGATTATGTTGCAAAAGCCGTGGTTACAGACTGGAGCATTGAACTTTAGAGCCACTATATTTTTAAGCATAAACCTTGGATAATAAAATTCAAAAGAACACACAGAGATAAATTGTCGAAGAAACATAGCTCTGCAGCATACGCAGTCAAAAAAAAAAATACTTTTTCAACAAGTAAAGATACTGCTATACTTGTCTATTTCAGCTACTTTTGTAGCATATGTCCTACGGCATTTTGTTGTGGGGGAGTGCTGTGGAAGAAAGCTACTCTAATCAACTGAACAAACAAATTGGAAAGCAGATTCCAAAGAATAACTAGAGTAAAAAGAAAGTTTAAAATAGGTTCTAGTTTCCAATAACATCAGTTAGCTATCTCGGGCGTCGAACAAAACATTGATTTCAACTTGATTCTAGCACGAGTGTGGACGTTTCGAAATCGCCAGCGAATTTTTCACGAATCAAATAAGTTTATTCGAAATATAAAAGTTTTAAAGATACTCACACCGAAAAATATTAAACACATGTTTAAACTCACTTTAAAAAATAAAGAAAATATTAGGTACTAGGGCAGCAGAAATATAAAGAAAGAGTCATTTCCAAGAACTTGCTAGCAATGTTTATGTAGATTACTTTATTTTCTTTTTCAACTTGGCAGATTAACGAATTCAACTTTGAAAAACAATTTAGTATATGTACCTAGTTCTTAGTCTAAACAATTTGGTATGGTATATAGTACCTAAACTGAATTATTTTAACCAGGTTATGTAAACGACGTTAATGCGTTTTTTGACAATTTCGTCAACATTTCCACAAAAAGTTTAAAATCCTTATTCCACAACATTTGTTGATCAGGCTAATAGAACGGAAACCACCTACGACTATCGTAGGTACTTTCTTCAGTAGGTTAGTCCAGGATTTGAGAACTAGCAAGAGTTTACAAGTGTGACTAGTCAGAGTCACCACGCTTACGTAATTTTATAAAAGTCCAGACTGGTGCTTGCGTGCCTCTTCTGATAACAGCTGAATTCAACTTGAAATGCACCGGCAGGATGTCCGTTGGGCTTGAATAGCTTTCAGCGTTCACTGAATCTGTGTTGATATAACTTTGCTTGTCTGTTTTGAATTATTATTCTATACTTTCTTGCTTTGTTATACTGGAAGTCACGTTTTGCTTACAGTATTTTACGCTGTGTAATCTCACCATGTCTAAAGGTTACTATAATCGACTAAATACGCAAAAAAACAAATTCGTATTTGGGTGTACTTGTAGTGACGCTCGTCGTGTTGATCATTCTAAGCCATTTCATTGACGTTTTAATTAAAAAATTACGTGGCAAACCCTCAAGCTTACATCAATATTTGTTTTTCACAGCGCAACCTCACCCTCGGCACATAAATTCAAATTTCTTAGAGCCCGCAAATCTGTATTGTCTGCGCTCACGTTGAAATGAAACAAAACGACCCTGTATTTATCATTCAAAGATAATGATGAGCTGAAAGCGGAGCCTCCGTTCATACTGATAATGAGGAACCTGGCTGCTCCTTTCAGATTCGTCATCATTAGAACGTTGCTGCGGGCTTTCTGTTTTCATTAAGACGCCTATGTTTCAAATAACAACGGAGGTAGATGGAGGGTGTAGAGCGTGGGTTATTGCAACACCTCTGCATCTACAGTGTCCTGAATATAAAAAGACGTTTCTCGTTAGGATTTTAATTCAGGCGTTCTTTCAGCTCCGCATAACAAAAGCCGGGAAAGGGCTTCGGTTTTTCTGGTTCCGTTCAAAGCAAAGTTGCAAACCTTTCCTTTCCTTACACTTTTTTGGTTGGTAGCTAATAGAGAGAAATTTTGAGAAGCACATATGATTTTTTCGTATTAATGTAAAGATATTCAAGCTGGGTCTACACTATAAAATAATAGATGGCTTTGTTTTGGCAAGTTAGCTAAAGGTAAAGTCTTGGTGCCTACAAGATGTAACATAAATGGCAGTAAGCCAAAACATTCGTCCTAACTGTCGGCAGAACTGAGCTTAAAACTTTTAAAATTTCTCAACCCCTTGTCATTGGCACTGCAGACGAGAAAGTCCGTATATTTCAGATTTTACTGTACTTTTGAAATGTTCAAATTACCTAAGCGAAATATATTCACATAAAATACAATTGTGAAGAAGTTACGCTGACTTATCAAGTGTAGGTAAATCTTCAATTTGAAATTTATGGGTTGATTGGTCGCCGAAGAAAAAACTTATTACTTACGTAGGTACCAATTTTACTTAGTAAAGTATGAACCATATTGGTACATAATGGCCAAAGGGAAGTTTCACCGAGTATCGGTGGTGATCTAGTGGGAGTGACCCCGAATTTTGATCCCAAGGTCATGGGTTCAAAATCGGTCGTGTAGCTATTGTAAAAAGTATTGTGGGTATCTGCTATATATAATATTTGGATATACCTACCTCTGACCTCTAACCTATTGGACATACTACCTACTAGCGGTCCGTCCCGGCTTCGCACGGGTTTTAGTAAGGATCCCTAATTTTTTTGAAAATGTAATAGCCTATGTCACCCGGGGATAGTGTAGCTTCCCAACGGTGAAAGAATTATTCAAATCGGTCTAGTAGTTTCGGAGCCTATTCAATACAAACAAACAAAGTTTTCCTCTTTATAATATTAGTATGATTATAATATTAGTATGATTAGCAAATATATTAGAACTAACATAACTGTGGCCATATCTTCTGTGCCTTGCCCAGGGATTAAAAATTGTGAAGCTATTTACGTTACTTAATTTTTTACTTAATTTAATACATTTACTTGCTCTTAATATAATATGTATTATTAATATGTTTTAGATAAGTAAGTAAAATTACTTATCCCGTGTGGTTTTGGCTGAAACTTGAACCGATATTTCAAAGTCACTTCCGCAATTTGCTGCCGCTTATATCCGAAAATAGCGTTGAGCTTCTCTAGCTAGACAAACTTACTTTACCGCTTTCGTAACATGAAAATATTTATAAAGCGGCTTGGTTAGAAAAGACATTGATGATGTATTGATTGATTGTAGTAGAGCTTTTAGTAAAGGGCTCGTCTCGGAAAGCACTACCACTAAGCAGCACATTTATTCTGAATTCTGGGTTGAAGGGTGTGGACGCCGCCGCGCCGATGATATCACAAGTACATAGAGGCATGCTTCAGGTTCATGGAAGCAGAGCAGTGTATCGTGTTAGAGTTATTAGTTATTTTAAATATGTATATATATATAAATCATGATTATTATTTTAGGGACTTAAAATGTATTTGATTAGTATAAATATAGTTTTGTACATTTTGTTAAGTTAAAAAAAGTAATGATAACAATAACATTTGTCGTTGGAATATTTAATGGAAAAGATTATTATTTTAGAGAATTGTCAACCTAAGAATTGTTATTAATGTTTTAGTTTATTTTTAAATCTTTATTTTTATTTATAACTAATCAGAGGTAGTTGTTTTTGTTTAATAATATGATGTAATTTGAGTCAAGAAAAAATGATGGCGAAGGCATTGTGATTGGACGATCAATCGGGTAGCGACAAAAACTGACGGAAAAATAAAGGAGGATTAAAACAACTACAGTTTTTACATTTTAATATCTGATTCCTTACATCAGAAGTGGGATAAAGGACCATGGTGCAGGAGGGTGAAGAACAAGTAGGCAGTAGGAGATCGCGATCTCGACACCGTAAGCGACGGCGACGACGTAGCACCAGCTTGGAGAGCAGTTCCTCAGATTCGAGTAACTCAATAAGTTCAAAGAGGTCAAGGATAAGGAGAGAGGAACATAGCCATGAACGTGTGTCACGGCGGAAGCAGAGATTAGAGCATCGAAGACAGGCATCCAGGAGTACACGGCGTCATCGGAAGCATCGGAAAAATCGGTGCGAGGCTGGAGCAAAGTCACAGGCGAGTTATATTTTTATATTTTTATCTAAGACTTGCACGTTCATTTTATTTTATCTGTATAATGTGCCACAACAGTTTATAGTAAGTAGGTACTTCATGGCAAATTTGTAAAAGAGGATATCATTATATAAGAAAAGAAAAATCATAATACTCATTAAACATTTATTTTTCTTTATATATATATTTTTTTTTTTTTCTCTAAGCCTGCGTATTTGTGTCCCACTGCTGGGTTGAAATAAATGAAGTGTAAAAATTATTAGTGTAAATTAAATTAAGTTAAATTAAATTAAATTACATTTTAAATTAAATATTTAATTTTACATTGAATGTCAAATTACCTAAAATCATATTTTTAATAAAATTTTAAATAAAGTTTTAAATGAAATTTTAAATAAAATTTTAAATGAAATTTTAAATAAAATTTTAAATAAAATTTTAAATGAAATTTTAAATAAAATTTTAAATAGAATTTTAAATAAAATTTTAAATTGAATTTTGAATTAAATTTTAAATAAAAAAAAAAAAAAAAAAAAAAAAAAAAGTTCTAAATAGTTTAAAATTTTGAATTAAATTTTAAATAAAATTTTTAATAAAGTTTTAAATAGAATTGTAAATAAAATTTTAAATTAAATTAAATTAAAACTAGATAGGTATAGCTACAAGTACTGTACACCAATGTTTTATGGTTTTCAGTTGGACAATGAAGGGACAAAGCTGCAGTCACCACAGATGCCGGTAGCTCCACTGGGGTCAGCTTCGGCTTCTAACGCGCCGGTACCGGAGATGAGAGATCCCGGTATCCTGCTGCATAGCGAAGAAGTTCCGCAACCATCACTGCAACATAGTCAAGAAGGTAGTAGTTCTACGGTTAATCCAACTCTTATGAACGTGAATGACATTGCGCAACTGTTAAAGGGTTTAATACAGCCAACAAGTAATATGAAATATGATAAGAACATAATACCTGCTTTTGATCCCGCACAACACAATCAAAGGATAGAAAATTGGTTAGCCAAAGTCAACGAATGCGCTCAAATATACAAATGGACTGACGAACAGACTACACATTTCGCTTTGCCAAAATTATCTGGTCATGCCAAGAAATGGTATGAAGGTCTTCATACCATTCTTTTGACATGGACGGAATGGCAGGACCGTTTAATAAAAGCTTTTCCTTCGGAAACGAATTATGGGGTAGTGTTATCTGAAATGCTTGAACGTCGACTTAAGCTAGGCGAGTCAGTAGACGAGTATTATTATGATAAGATTACTCTATTAAATTTATGCGAAATTGTAGGGAAAAAGGCTGTAGATTGCCTGATCCATGGTATTGACGATCGAATGATTAGGTCAAGTGCTTCTTCAGCAAGGTATAAAGAGCCTGAAGACTTGCTTAAGTTTTTAAAAGAACTAGGTAAGGAAAATAGTTTATCTCAAAAAAGGCAGTTAGGCACAGTACAAGAGATAGTTTGCTTTAAATGTCAAAAAACTGGACACCGGAGTAACCAATGTCAGAGTAGTGTGACAGAGTCTATAACCGATCTGACATGCTATAATTGCAAGGAAAAAGGGCACGTTTCCAGCAAATGCACGAAGCCACGTGTAACGTGTAACATTTGTAATCGTTTTGGGCATACCTCAGATGTTTGTTATCGGAAATAAAAACCATGTTAACTCAAGGTACCAACTCGGACTCGAAATATTGTAAAAATGCAATAACTCATAGAACTGTTAACGTTAAGAGCTATGTGGATTTTAGGAGCGATGTTACATTGATTAGTCTAAATATTGTGGAACATAATAAGTTGACAAGATCTGAAAATGATTTACTAAACATAAAAAAAGGTTCGACAACTCTTCATATACTCCACTAAGAAAAACTAGGATAAATCTAAGTTTAGGGAAAGTCTTGGCAGACATTGAAGCGTATATTGTACAATCTTCGTTGTTCTTTACACTTTTACTAATCGGGCAAAATTTCACTAAAAGATTGGTCAAGACTTACTATCATTTGGATATTTTGAAACGGGATATACCAAAAAAAAAAAAAATTTATCTTGTTTATTATAGAAAGAAAGGGAAAGTAAAGATAAGGTCCTTCTAAAAAAAAAAAAAAAAAAAATTAAAACTGATACAAATGTCAATAAATTAGATTACGTAGGGTGCACAAGTAATGAAAATTTAAACTGTGATGTACTGGTTGGAAATAATGTCAGGAATTTTGAAAATTATGAGTATTGCGTAATGGGAGGTATCTACAGTATGAATAAAGGAGAGTGTCAGATTGCCGTCTGCAATCTTTCTGAAACGACACTTTCCCTAAATAATTTTTTTTTTTCTATAAATATAGTGTTGGCTCATGCTTAAGTAATTACGGCTCTAAAGACCCCACAACAACAAATTTATTTTGCAACAGAATATCGGATCAATCCGTCTTAAAACCTTTTGTTAAAAATGAGTTTAGAATAAATAATTAATTAACTGTAAGTAATAATAAAAATAATAATAAGTCTTATCTACTATCTAGTTTATTGGCTGGGAATACTAATATTATCTACTATTATTATGAGAAAGTTATCAAAACCAAATCACACACACAGGACCTTGTATTTATACTTTTTTTTTTGTTAACAGCTGTAACTTACAAAATTTTTATATGTAATATTCTTTTTTTTTTTTTTTTTTTTTTATTTTCAACCTTAATACACTTGATAATGTTGATCTTTATAATTTTGGAACATACGTGTAACTACTTATTAGTATAAAACGGTCCTAGATGCTCGCATTAAGAGCAGATAATTTAGGGGAAAAGTACTGGGATAAGGAGTTAGGAAAACTACAGTGGGGAGTAAACAATACATTAAATAAGGAAATTATAGGCAAAACTCCTTTGGAAATATTATTTGGCATCCAAATAAATAGCAAAGGGGATAATATTTTTTGTGAAAAACGTAACACGTCAATCAATAGACATAAATGAAGTTAGGGATCATATTATAAGCGCCTATATTCAATAGGATCAACTGAGTTAGAAATATAGATATGATAAGAATAAAATCAGCGCTAGAATGTACAAGGACGGATATCTTGTTAAAATACAGCCCGTAACACACAACGATGGAAAAAGCAAGAAGCTTCTTCCCAAGTTTTCTCGTGTAGCGAAAGTTCTTACAAATGATCGCTATCAGATTTCTAACATAGCGGGTACTAAAATTACACAAAAATACTATGGTAATATTTGGGTGGCTGATCATTATAAAGCCTTCGATCAGTGTTTGTGGTAGCGACGGGTTTAATTGTAGTAGCAGTAGTGATTCTGAACAATCTTGAATTTGATTCGTGTAGAAGTGTATGGATCAATAAGCAGAATTATTATGTAAACCAAACTAGATTTTTTTTATTTTGTATATGATTGTAGCATCATTGTATTGTAACTGGATTATAGCTTAAAGATAATTAATTGTAATTTAAGTTAAGTTTATTTTCAATTTTAATGTGTACCTACCTATAATGTTGTGGCTAGCAGTCGAATGCATATGGATCTAACATTTTATTGAATTTTGGATAATAATTTGGATGGCGGTCGAATGTAATGGCTACATTGACTGAATTTATTTTATTTGAATTTATATCTTTTTTATGGATGGCAGTCGAATGTAATGGATACATTGACTGAATTTATATATTTTTCTGGATGGCAGTCGAATGTAATGGATACATTGACTGAATTTATATATTTTTCTGGATGGCAGTCGAATGTAATGGATACATTGACTGAATTTTTATATTTTTCTGGATGGCAGTCGAATGTAATGGATACATTGACTGAATTTATATATTTTTCTGGATGGCAGTCGAATGTAATGGTTGAATTTGTTTTATTTATTTCAAATGTATATGGCAGTTCAATGCCATAGATATATTAACTGAATTTATTTAATTAAAGTTAAATTTATATAATTTTCTAGATGGCAGTTGAATGTAATGAATACGTCGACTAAATTTATTGTTCATTTTAAATTTGTATAATATAACTCGATAGCAGAATAGTGGGTAGTGGTACCTTATTTTGTTGATGTATAGTTTTCTGTTTAATAAATTTTTCATTGTGTTTATGGAATATATTATCACGGCGTTTAAGTTTGAGGACAAACTTAAGGTCAGGAAGGGCCGAATGTTAGAGTTATTAGTTATTTTAAATATGTATATATATATAAATCATGATTATTATTTTAGGGACTTAAAATGTATTTGATTAGTATAAATATAGTTTTGTACATTTTGTTAAGTTAAAAAAAGTAATGATAACAATAACATTTGTCGTTGGAATATTTAATGGAAAAGATTATTATTTTAGAGAATTGTCAACCTAAGAATTGTTATTAATGTTTTAGTTTATTTTTAAATCTTTATTTTTATTTATAACTAATCAGAGGTAGTTGTTTTTGTTTAATAATATGATGTAATTTGAGTCAAGAAAAAATGATGGCGAAGGCATTGTGATTGGACGATCAATCGGGTAGCGACAAAAACTGACGGAAAAATAAAGGAGGATTAAAACAACTACAGTTTTTACATTTTAATATCTGATTCCTTACAATCGTAAGGGCACGTTCCTAACAAATATAACCTGCAAGGCAATGCTTCGTTGTAGGTGATGGTAACCACTTAAAATTAGGTGGGTCATCTGTTTTTTTCCATCAGGAAGTTGTTTAAAAAAAACATGTGGATTGACATGCAGGGCTTTTATATACTTGAATGAACGTTCGTCTATACTAAGCTGAGATTGCATCTTATTTGCTAAAGTAGGGCAATGCAGGTCTGCAGTCATTCCGCAAAGTCCTTTGCGCTTGTAATCTGTTACGGTTTACTTAACCTGCCACCTGAGAAAAAAATGAAGGCTTTTCATAGAAGCTTTTCCAATTCCAGTGCTCTCAAACGGTGATTTAAAATATTGTGAAATCCAGTAGTATTTTAACAGCGGAGATGAGCTTGCAACATGTCACGTATGGAATACTAACTACTGCAAAATGTGGGTACCCATGTGCCAAATGTAATATTTGGACGTACCTCTGATCTGACTTCTGTTCTGGCTGTTTCAGTTTTTGTTCATTTAAAACAAAGAGATAAGTAGTTACTATCACATTTAGATTTTCCAGTACAAACATTTATTTAACCTATATATGTAAAAAACCACTTACCTACCTAGTTAATAAATTAAGTCTTATTTTTAAGCCAAAAGAAAGAAAGGAAGTTGCTCATTCACCTGCCGCACTTTTCTTTCGTACAGAGCTAAGGACCCCGTTTCTTACTCTATGTACCTACTAGTAATTGTGGGTGCTTGACGTAAGTGGGAGAG
This sequence comes from Electrophaes corylata, assembly GCA_947095575.1. NCBI lineage: Eukaryota > Metazoa > Arthropoda > Insecta > Lepidoptera > Geometridae > Electrophaes > Electrophaes corylata. The sequence goes on from OX352703.1 coordinate 8,766,968, forward strand.
CTCTGAAAAACCGGAAAAGTTAAAAAAAGTTATCTTACTTTCTACCTTATCGTAATCTTTATTGCGAGCGAAGGATTTTTCCGCTTTTCTGCATTCACTTTGTTCAGAAATCTTACGCTTCCTTACGAGAATGTTTTTATTTTCAAAAAAGCTTGAAATTTGAAAAGTATCATTCTTTATGAACACTGCATTGATTTCTATTAGACCAGTACATTTATATTAGATAGTCACTTGATTTTTTGGACCACAACACTGTTACTCCGTAATACTCGAATCTAACGCAAAAAAGTGATAAAACAGTTATTAAGTACATATCCACCTACCTAGATTGTAAGCATAATCAATTTTTCTTCCATTTATTCGATTGAAACAAAAAAAGTGGTAAGAAAAAGGAAGTTTTCGTAAAATATTTAGTTGTTTTTTTTTTATTCAAAAAGCATTCGCTCACAAAGAAGCTTAAATTAATTATACCCAGCCATGTGAAAATTATCTAAGGAGCATTCTGTGTGGTATCAGAGATGGCATGCTTATCAAGGGAACGAAAATAGCAACCTCGTTCAAGCGATCAAAAATAAATGAGCTCAATTCTTCAACATAAAGACTCCATTGATCTCCAATGACTGTGATGAATATGAAGTGATTAATGATCGCACTTGTAGGTATTTTATAGTACCTCCCTATCAGAGTGATTTTAACAAACTTTAGATAGACATACATAATAGAGAGCTACGGTAAAATGTAGTTAGTTTTTTTCGTGCAAAATAATTTTACTCTGAACCACAATAGACCTCGTGACGTTGCGATAGATCATGTCAATCTCGTACATTTTGGATTTTTCTCCTAGATGTAACTTACTCCTGTTCATGCTACTGTAGCCTATCATCGTACCTCATTTTTTGTTATGTACCACTAAGTTAACTGTTCCAAATAAATAGTTTTGTATTTGTATTTTGTATGCTATGATACTTTGTTTAAAAATTTCCTAACATGCGCTCTTTTGTCTCTCGATATTACTCCGAGGTCGCTCATTGTAGCTACTTGCCCTATTAATTAGGTACCTACTATAGTGTTGCAAGACTTTACCTACTTACCATACTGTGCTACAATTTGCCGGACAACTACAGTCTAAAAAGGCCTAGAAGTTCAATTATGATAAAACGAAGTCTATTCGTTCTGTAGCTCGGTTGGGTTTTAAGAGATGAGAACACCACCTTAACAAAGTGATATTCTTCAACCTTGGTCGTTTATTTGGTTAATGACTTACTCCGCTTTCAATGAGACTTTGGTCGTATTAGTTCACAGGATGACACTGTAGGGAGTAGATACTTACACTTAGCAGTTTACACAACCATCCACTCCTCATACAGCCTCTAGAGCTCTCCTGCTGTCAATTGACGCCTTTGTTAGCGAGAGATTAAAACCAGGATACTCGGAAGCTTTGTTTAATCTGCTTTGATCTGTAAGTACCGTCCCTTGACTAGTCAAGGGATACTTCTACCTTTTTTGTGTCATGACCTTTTTTAATGGACGTATTATACGTCCTTGTATATAAAATCATCATCATTAACGTCAGTCAAAAGAAATCCCCTGCTGGACATGGACCATATGCAATACGTTGCGATAAAGATACGTTAAGAAATTTTTCCCACAAACTACTTTGCTATTGTTCGTTGATAGGGTGAGAGGCGTTGTATACTTAGTCTTCCGTTTTGCGTAACTAGAAAAGGTGCTATTAAACTTACATATGGCTCACGGTAGCCTGGTAACGCTGTGTAGTCCGGTAACGCTGTTGGAATCGCAACGCAATTGTAACAGAATTTTGATCAGTGATAAAAATTAATGTTCGTTAATTTCTAAACTAGGTCAAAACCTGTTGTTCGTGTTACCAACGATAGACCCTTTAATACCGGAATAGTATCATCAGTCAACATATTTTGTTTAAACGAGCCTAGGCTCTAGCTCCCTGTTGATTACATGCTTTGATCTCGGTCTAGTGGCGCGTGGATATTTCCTGAAATAGACTGTTACCTAACTTGGAGCATGGTTCGGTGTGACACAGAAACTAGTGATCAATTTATTTGCACACAAATAATACACAGGTACAATAAATAAGTATACAAACATTTGCATCTATTCTATTCGATTTATACAGTGTCGGGAGTAACTTTTAACTCATACCCCTATTTACGGGACGCTATAGTGATAGCATTTTAGACGAAATAGTTTGGTCAGCCTAATCCACAGTGATTAGAGGAAATAATAATGTTTAGAGACGAAATAACCCACAAACAAGTTTACGTGTGCAGTAAAATACACGATACACTAAATGAATTAACTAGAATATATTTATTCTGAATTATTTTATGAAACAATAATTAATTTTTTTTTTACAAGAACGTTTTGGAACTGTATTCTTATTTGACACATCACAGGCCAAAGTACAGTTTTGGAATAGGATGACATATCTGTGACTCATAAAAACTTTTAGCAAGGGAGTTTGCCTATATTCGGTCTAACAAAAAATGCAGCAGAAAAAAAACGATCACAAAAGCTCGGAATATGAACAGTCTTAACAGTACACATTAACTCTAATTAAAAAGGTTGAGGACCGACAGACCTCATTGTTCACTGGTAGCGTGTAGCCATGCCTGCAAATGCAAAAATAAAAAACGAGTGAAGTGTAGGATATCTAATTAGTCTGGCACGAGGGGCGGTAGCGTGAAAGAAAAATAAAACAAAGAAAAGCTATGAGTGGCTCGATTACTACTAAGGTGGCGTGATCTCTAAGTAGCGGACTGAGATCGATGGAATTATCGGATGGTACCTAAGTTTGGCCATCTTAAAGTTGGTACTGTTTGTAGAGTGATATTCATACACTGATTTAAGAAGATTTAGAATACCTGTGGGCTATAACAAATCTTTATTTTATAATATTTGTAGTTTCTTCTATTGTATTGCCTAGAATATTTAGATAAAATATAAAAATAAATATTTTTCAAGTCCGCTTATAGAAACAGAATACTCTGCCTTTTACGTAAGGAAATCGTGAGATCGTGAGGTTCAGACGCTGATACTGATATGCATGCTTCGGTAGCGTGTCCTTCGGTGTGCAATCGCAGTGTGGTAGTCATTCAATCTGTTCTGTTACTATTTATATTAAACTTACCTACTATGTAATACTTTTACACGTCTTGTGTTGAGAAAACCGGCTTCCAACTGTAAAGTAATTAGAACCTTGTGTAAGAAACCGTACAAACAACCATTTGTAAACCACTTACTTATTCCAACCCCCGAGCCCCCGACAGTACAGTTTGAACTTTACTCGAGCACAAAATGGTTTTACCGCAACACCACTTATTGCGTAAGCAATGCCTTCGTCATGGTGGCAGATCTTCAAGCCTTAGAAAGGTGAAGTCTTCTACCTAAACTAAACTATACCTACCGCTTATTGGTCTAAACTCAGTTCAGTTCATTTTTCACAATAGATTGTACCTACACAAGGATATTTGGACGTTTCGTTACTTAGGCTTATCGATAATGAAGAATTAGAAATGTAGACGTAACCTAAATGTACAACAGCAGATGGTATAATCTACAGTTTTTCTAGCCAACCTTATCTTATTGTTAAAAATATCTCTGAAGTAGCAAACATCGTTTTGATACAGCAAGCGATATGCGGCAGTGACCCATAATTCCTAAGTTTCGACAGGTTTGGTCGAACTGTATTTTTTAACGTGTTACCGACCGATCTGATTGCTTATTTCACTTCTTGTTATTTCCAGACGCAGCGGTAGTCGCAGCAGAGGCATGGAAGGCGGTAGTGGCGTTGTGTACCGAGTGGTGGGACGAACGAGAAGCAAGGCTGACTGCGGTCAGCAGACTGAGCGGCAGCCGCAAGCTCCAAGGCAGGATACTACTTGGAAGAAGTACACGGACAGTCCTGGAGTGGGTGCCCCGGTTTGTGTCTATATTTGTAGTTTAGAAGCATGCCTAAAGCCAAAATCATGTACTATTCCTACGGAAATAGTTATTTACGGGAATATATAGGTAAGGTCTATGCCCAGCTGCAGCAGTAGGTAGGTAAACGTCTTCAGGCTGAGAACGATAATGAGTGCCTATAAAGAGTGCTTAATATTGACAAAAACAGAGCATTAACTTTTTTATCGCAAAATAACTTCTGTTCTTACCTTCCTTTCTTCACTTTCTTCGCTGTAAATAAAACATGACTATGATGTATGTACAAATATACGATAAAGTTGGCCTTGACATAAACATGCACGCTACACTTGGGTCTGACTCAGTCAGTAACCGTAAGTGATAAGTATCGTGTTTAAACCAATCGATATCCAGGTAGTGCACTCAACTCATCCCTAAGATGCTAGGTACTGCTCTCATATTATGGGGACTTATTAACTGACTAAAAAACCGGCCAAGTGCGAGTCGGACTCGCGCACGAAGGGTTCCGTACCATAATCTATAATAAGAACGGCAAAAAAATTACGTTTGTTGTATGAGAGCTCCCTTAAATATTCATTGTATTCTGTTTTTTAGTATTTGTTGTTATAGCGGCAGCAAAAATACATCATTTGTGAAAATTTCAACTCTCTAACTATCACGGTTCATGAGATACAGTACAGCCTAGTGGTCCCGTTTTACCCTTTGGGTACGGAACCCTAAAAATGTAGCTTCTCTAGTAGTAGTAGTAATCTAGGTTTTCTTAGGAATTCTATAATTTTCCCGCGATACAGGCTTATCCTAGTGCGGGCACCACCAGCAAAATGTACTGTTGCAAATCAATTGGTATGAATAAATATATTTGTATTTGTATACTTGTATTTGTTTGAAATGATTGTTCTTTTGTACAGAGCCAGCCAGCTCCAGCGCCTCCTAGCCCATCGCACGGTCGACGAAGTGAGAAAAGTGAGCGACGGACGGGTCACCACTCACCGCAGCATCACAAACGGGAAAAGCTCTCTGCAGCCCAACAACTTGGTATTGCACCGCATCCACAGGTTCGTTTTTCACTTAGAACTCATAAATCAGACGTAGTTTTAAGGAATTTCCAAACAAGTTTGATTCCCTATTTTGTTTTAAAAATTTGACTAACCAGTATTTTAACTGTATGATATTTAAGTAGGTACCTACCTACCTACCTAGGTGTAGGCAGGTTGCCTGACAAACCTGTTTTTTTACAGTACGCGCAGAGTTCTTCTAGTCAGCAGCATTCTTCGAGAAGTGGTGGATCATCACAGCAGGTATGAAATCGGTTTACCTACTTGAAATTTGTACTTCCTACCTAAAAGTCGTTTGACGGCTGATGTGCAGAAAAGTTATCTTAGTAAAACCTATAGTTCACCGAAAGGTTTAAACAAAATTCATTATTTCTGAATTTCAGCTTCAGTCTCCCAGTGGTGGATCACGACCTTCTAGTGTATCGAGTGGAGGAAATGGAAGCAGTTGTTCATCTAGTAAAGCAAAAGTTCCTCAGAACTTTGGATATGTGAAAAGACAAAATGGGATACAGCAGCCTCCACAATCGAATGGAGCACCGCAGCACGGTCAGCAGGGGCATAGTTAGTATTTTATCATAATGTATTTCTTTTTAAAAAACAGTGTGTACCAGACGAATTCTGAGTTTTTTCGTTTTCCGAATACCTATAAGCGCCGCCTATAGGGGTACTAACGTATCTCCATACAAAAACATAAAGTTCGCAAACCGAAGTCCGATATCCGGAAAACGAAAAAAAGTTAAAAAACTCAAATTACACCGAGTGAAAAAAGAGTAAGTGGCGTTATCTAGTGACACAAAGCAGCATTTAAACTTGATGCTTAAGCTACCCAAAGCTAGATGGCGCGCCTTAAATTTAAGATACCTACCTATTTAAGCAATGGCAGCATTATTCACTGCATGTCAAACCAGTCAACATCAACGTCAGCAAAAAATTAAACTGTCAAAAAACGTAAACAAACAAACGTAATCAATTCTAAAACTTTATTTATATTAAAAAACACTCCACTCGTTTGTTGTACATGCTAGTCCCGTCTAGTGTTTACCTTTAATGTTATTATTTTACTACAATTACAGACGGTGGAAGAACAGCTCAAGTTTCAGCTGTGCCCAGAACGAAAGTCAAAGTGTCAGGCGGCACTCAAACTTGTACACAAGATCTACAGAATCTTCAAATACATAGTAAGTACGCACATAAACCGATAACGAACTTATAAAATATAAAGTAGGTAATACACCTGCACCTAGTGCCGAAGCACGCGCAAAAAAATTCAAATGTTTGGGTGCTTATTCCCTACCTACATTACCCTCCATCAAGGTTATGTAGTTAGGTAAAACTTGTGTTCAAAAATAACCTTTTATTTACAGAGAATGGTATTGGACCTAAATCATATTCATTGGGGGGCACAGCTGCTGCTCAGTTGTCTGCATCAGTTCGAGAAAGACTCCTCGGTTCACAGTCACTGCCTAAACCTGGAACACATGAGTTTAATGCATTATTTCATCACCACAGGTAACTAAATACTTACACATCTTAATATCAAAATGTATCTGTAGGTTTGTTGTTATAGTAAAAAGCTTTATGCCCATACAAAGACCTAGTCCAAAGAGCCTAACAACACCTAACTAAGCACAATACTAATAAGAGTTTGTGTGAAGCTAGTGGTTTGACTGGTTAAACAAAGATTGTATTATGAGTCTTAACCCCTAGCAGTAGGAAAACATAAAGTTATCATTATTTTCCGAGTTCTTATTGTTTTTATACTTTGTTATTATTATATCCTACATAATAATTGTATCCATTAGTTTAGTGTAGCCTATTTACACTAGCATAACTTTATACTGTATGATAAAGTCCTTGACAATCATCTGGCTACTAATGAAACTGCCACTGAAACCTTTAATTAATCAAGAGTACAAAGATGATTCATTTGTTCTTCTGACTAGACTGGATGTAAGAAGTTTTAATTGAAATAGCTCTTCCAGGGCTGTATTCAATGAGATTTTGTATGCCGGCTTTGTTGAAATTCTTACACTGCAGCTTTTTGTTGAATGAAAGAAATTAAATTTTTTACTAGCTACACTGTTATAGTTGCTTACTATGAAGAAAGTAGATGAAGTTATGCTTTTTAATTTTTATCAATCTGTACCAACTATAAGAATTTTAGTACTGACTAACTGACTGATTGATATATAATACAATACACATTCTAAACCACTGATCATAAATCTTGAAATTTTTACGATATATTCATCTTGGCGTGTAAAGGTGTACTAAAAAGGAATTCCTGAAATTTAACCCCTAAACAAGTACAATACATGGTTAACTTTGTAAGTATAAGAATAAGTTCTCGTGGACGAAGTTGCGTGTGTTTCGCTGGTGTCTAATAATTAGGGTAAAGACTTCAAACTTTCCTAGGTACTTAAGTAATTTTTTAACGCAGAGCTTATCTTGCTACCTACCCACCAGCCTATACATATGCAGCTAAGACTTACACATACCTATTTAGAAAAAGAATTATGACTGTAATCATAAACATGTTAGACATTTTGCTACCCGACCATGTGTGTATAATGATGATACATGCCTCTGACTAACCCCTTATGAATCCATATGTCCTTTTTAGTAGGTATCTATATTTATCTAAATACTAGTAGTTTATCACAGATCAAATGAAGTAAATAAGAAATAAACAACAGTTTAATTCAGTTTTATGATTATTGGTTTATTCCTCTCATGTCAAACAGTGTTCATTGATTAATTATAATCACATTAGTTTTATTTACCTACCAAGTTCAGCTCTGTATGGAATGAACGCTATGATAAAATTGTTGAGTATTTAACTCATTGTAGACAAACATTTTGTGTTGTGAAGACAGACATATCATTTTAATTTTATAAGTAAATACAATTTTATTTGGTGCTGTGTGGTGTTTAGAATGACCCATACATTCAGGTAAATATTTCTAAATTTATTTGTGTGTGAACAGTCTTTATCTATGTTTGATTTTGAATATCTGTGATGGTTTATCTAATAGGTACTCAACATTTTTTTTTTTAATTTGATGATTTTGAACCATGCTTCTTTGATATTAAGTCCAAGTTGCATAGCATTGCTTCTTTTTCGTAAGTTTTATGCGTGGGAACCATTAGATCCTTGATTTTCTACGCCAGTCCATAGATATACTTTGGATAAGCATCACCTGCATTAAGTAATTTTTTATTTTAAGATATTAGTGTAGAGGTCTCTTTTTCTTTCCAATTGTTACGCTCCAATGCTTAAGTTGATTATGTAACTCAAACGCATCCACCACTGTTGTGGTGGTTGCTGTTGCAAGCACCATCAAATCTTACTACATTGTTTAATTGAGTTCTTCCATTTGGACACATTCTATAATACAAAATGAACCGTATCATGATGGAATAAATGTTATCAATTCTGCCCGAACAGAATGTTTCAGTTTTGGTTTTGAACTGAATCGCAATTAGACTTGTTGCTACGGTCCCAAGTAGTCTCACTATAGTTTCCTGGCCTTACTGGGCTTACTCCTGTGGAAAGTCGGTAGTATTTGCAAACGATTACCCATATAATGTTAAATATCCCGTTTCTTTCCAAAATATCGATTACCCATTGGTTGTTACGACGATATTGGGCAAAACAGTGGGTCGGGTTGAAAACATTTTACCCAACATATTTCCAGTGTATTTCAGTCACATGCCTAATTCACTAGTGCTGTTTTATGATCTTAAATTATTTTCAGAGTTACTCCAAGGGGTGGGATGAAAATCAGCGATGGTAGTCTTTCAGACACACAGACCTACTCTGAAGTGAAATCGGACTATGGAATACCCTACGCGCCTTGGCTGAGACACAGGTACTACAGAATTTCCATTTATTTTTATGTATTTGAATGTGAATGTTTAGGTTTAATAATCCAGTGATATTTATTGTGATAATCGAATAATTTTGTGTTTAATAACATTATCATTCATTGCCATTATTCGTATCATTACCTGCCTTCCTTGCCTTATCTGCCTTTTGCGCTGTAGGTTGTGGGTTCGAATCCCATTGAAACGAAAAAATTGTGGGGTGGTTATATTATAATCTATGTACTTCTGTATTTACAAAAAGTATTTAAGTATTATATCAGTTATCTGGTTCCCATAGTACAAACTTAGCTTAGTTTGGGGCAAGATAGCGTTGTGTTAAATGTATGTCAGTAGGTATTCATTTATTTTATTTCTAGTTCTATATTCTAGTTCTAGTGCCTGTTATTCCACGAAGTGTTACTTGTTAAACGGTAACCCTTGCATTTTGTGTATCATAATCATGCTTATGATTTCCTATTTCCGTTGGCCAGTTTGAAATGTACGTTCAATTAAAACAAAATAAACTTTGCTGTGTTTGGATAATCAAAAGAAACTTCAGGTTACATTAGGTACAGTTTTCATAGTTATTTACGATATTTATAAAGGTTTTATTTAAAAGCTATTTATTTAAAAAGCGTTTATTCAATAATTCAATAAAATATTATGAATAGAAAATATTTGATTGTTTGTTTGTTCGCATTGAATAGGCTACGAAACTACTGGACCAATTTGAAAAACCGTTTTCACAGTTGGGAAGCTACACTATCTGTGGGTGACATAAGCTATATTATATTAAAAAAAATAATAAGGGATTCTTACTAAAACTCGTGCGAAGTCGGGATGGGCCGCTAGTATTCAATAAAATTTAAAGGGAACATTTTGGAAGTATATCTACATAATCTGCACGCGGATAAATATGAGCCAGAAGAATAGAGGCTATAGGTTACAAGTCTATAAAAGTTACAACATTCAATTAGCAACATCGCTATTTTTTATATTAGATTTCAACTCTGTAATTTCCTGCAAAATCACCGTTATTAATACCAGCTAAAACTTACCCAGGGTAGTTTTAATTTTAATTACCGTTCGTCTGGACTACCACCATTCTGGACTGCCGAAATTACCAGGCACATGAGCCTTAATATCTGTAGATTGAAAAAGATGCAGCAGGGTAATGCATCGCAGGGCAGGTTCCTAACGTACATGACCAGTGAGGGTCTATAGGTGATGGTTACCTACCACTGAAGGCACTGTTCCAGAGTTTAGTGCACTATTTAATACTTACGTATATTTTCCCGCCGGTCTTAGACAAAACATGTAAATAGCAACTGGCCAACATCCATCACGTTTCCCCATTTCAGCAATACATACTCAGCGAGCGGGAGGCTCTCGGAAGGCGAATCGATGGAGTCGCTCACGTCACTGCATTCGGCGCAGGCGCACAACCACACATCCTCACCTAACTCACACCATCGCAGCTCACTCACACACAATAAGCTGATCATGCACCGTGACGCACAGGGTTCCAGGTTAAACAGGAGCAACAGTATTAGGTAGGTCTTTTGGTGATGCAACTGATAGGTTCGACACTTACTATCGAGCCTCTCTATTAGGCCTATTCTACAACGATCCTTGATGATACCTCCATTCCTATCTCAAACGTACGTGGACGCTAGGTCAAACCAAAAAACAATCCTTTCTGTAAATTTTGTCTCAAAAATAAGTGGATCGATAGTGAGAATCAGAGCCTAAAGGTACCTAATTACCTATTAAATTATTTTAAGTAGGCAGTTTGTAGAATAATTACTGGTACGTAGTTCGAGTCCGATATGTTTTTGATCATGTTGATTATTTAAATTCGATTTTGCTTCGATTATTTAAAAACATTTGACCAAAAGTAATCCCAATTTCACTTTCAGGCCTAGCACTCTTTGCCACGGTTTTAAATACGCGTTCTAACTGTCAAGAATTCAATTCGAGTAGTTTTATAAACGTATCAAAATCATCATGAGCGCGAGGTACCTATCAGGCTTAGATGATTACCGTAATCTAGATACGTTCTATCGTAACATTTTATTTTACCGTGAAACTGAAATGGGATTCAAATAATGGTAGATTTTTTTTAATAAATTAATATCTGATATACCTATGTTTAACTTGATAAGTTACGATTCAAAGGATTTGAATAGGTCTACTAAAACTAAAAAATATAACAAGTTTAGATTAGGTACCATAACCATTCCAGTTTCACGGTAAAACGGCAGGACTTATCAACAAATTGATAATATACTTAACTAGCGAAATGCTACCTCGAAGTTTTTCTAATACAAACTTCAACTACTCATATACCCGTGTAGGGTGAACCCCTACACGGGAATTTCCTTCTTAGTACACCTCTACGCACCAAGAGAATATACCCCGTAAATTTTAACCAGTGGTTGAAGATGTGCGTTGTCTGTATATCAGTCAGTCAGTTAGGACAAAGAGTCTTAAAATTAGTATAGAGCAGGTGCATTGTCAGAATCCAATAGTTAATAAAATAGGTATGATTAACTATTGGATTTGTTTATTAAATTTATGATAATGGGCTTTTTTATATAGCCTACCATTTTGTAACGGCTGTAAAAAATATTCTTGTCCCCGTCATTATTATATCCCCAAAAAGAGATATCAACATATTATATACACATAGATACATATCGGCTATATATACATACAGCAAACAATATGAATAGAATAAGACCAAAAGTTTATATCCTATTTAAGACGCAGAACACCAATGGTAGGTATCAAGTTTTACCAGGTTTATTACAAAGTAATTATTCAATTTTATCGTCTGTATCCAAGTAACTGGTTACCATCATTCACTACAAGTTGCACGAGTCCACTGTCTTCCAATTCAAGTTATCAATTTAGACTTTGCTAACTCCTGATAAGGCTCAAAATGGTTATGTGCGTTCTGGTGCAATCAATCCGAACAGCGTGTCTTTGTAATCCAGGTCATACTTTCTTTATCACGCTTCTGTTGAATCTATTACATTCCATATTCACATACATTATTACTTCTATTATGTATTCTTATGTAAGACTATTTATGTATTGTTATGTAACCTGAAGTAAAGTACTTGATGTTAAATTTTAGCTACCTCAGAGATAGGACATTTCCAAGGTAATGCCACGAACAGTGTAAAATGTACAGTTTATGTTTTGGCTTCAATGTGACACGCTTCATATACTTTTATACACAAACATTTCTATTATATGCATGATTTGAACTTGGCACGGCTTACTTTTATTTAAAAATGCCACTATCGCCATTACACTTTTAAAACATAAAAAACTCAATGTTACACAAAAAAATATTACACTTTGAGCACCCTATTAAAAAAATTTTGATCATTATGAATTGATCTTTGCGCCTAAATTAAATATTGGGAATGTAGAGACTATTTGCATTGAAAATGGAGGGCAAATGCTATCAAAACAAACATTGAAGTCAATTGGCTTTTGTCGTACATATGCTAAATGTATACGTGTGTTGTAATGTGCTAAACTCAAGGCTTCTTTCACAACTTGCGAATTATTTTACAAACACTTATTTGGTTAATAGTATGTAAAAAGTTGTTTCTCTCTTTCTACAATTTTAAGTTAATTGATACGTGTTTTTTATACAGAAAGTTTGTTGATATTTATCGTATAGAAGTAAGCAAATTTTAGCCCTGAAATAAGGGTCTATTTTACGGGGTTAATTTTAAGGGCAATTTGTGGTTGTAAAAGATGCTTTGAAAATATGTATCGTATCAATGTATCTAATACATAATACTAAACAAAGTATTGATTACAGATCAACGAAATCAGAGAAGCTGTATCCTTCGATGCTTCAGCGATCTTCAGAGAGCGACTATGAACCATACTATTGTTTACCTGTCCAATATGGTCCTGGCGGTCAAGGTAAGAAACACCATCATTAAAAATAAATAGACTGAGCTTTAAAGCCGCTGCATAAGTATCGACTTTTGCTGCCGACACAGAACTTGAACTTGTGTGTCTGGTGATGACAACCATACACAGAAATCACGGTTTTTTTTATGACAGGCTTATAACCTGCGTGCCAGCAGAAAAAAGTACCCATCTCATCTGGTTCTAACTCTGCCTTCTGCGATGTAGGTTGTGAGTTTGATCCTCACCGCGAACAAAAATTGTTCCACTAGTTATCTGACTAGTTGTATTTATAACTTATAATAATTTATTGAATTACTTCATATAGCTCTAAGTTATGGAGTATCAGAGCCACCTTCGCCGTCCCCGCGGTCAGCGCTCAGTCCTACCCATCAGCCCGGCAACGTGATGCATACGCCAAGGCATTCTCATCATTACCCCAAGAAGAATGACGATGGTAAGTACCTTCTTCACTTATTTGTATTATGTGCTACTTTTCTACGGACTTAAAAAAAAAGGAGGTTCTTAATTCGGTTGAATTTTTTTTTGGTTGTTTTTTTTGTATTACTTTAATGTTTTTTTAACTCAGAACTGCGATAATTCGATTCGATAAATGAATTCATTCAGTCATTCATGCGATCGATTGGAAAAAATCTTATTTGAAAAAATATGCTTTCAGTTTGACTCCATAGAAATTTCATCAAAATCAGTTCAGGAGGTTCAGGTTGGTTTTAAAATCAAAATAACTAGAAAATGTACCGAAAAGAATTATGTCCACGTTGAAGTTGTCGGTTTCACAAAGTTTTTAACCTTTAAAATTTATGAAACATTATTTTCATTGAAAGTTGTAATCAAACTCTATCAAAATGAGTTTCCAAAAGCGATTAAATAGTGACTTTAAAGCAATAATAGAAACTCTTATTCCTCTTCCCTGACACTAGATAGCGAAACTTGAAAATATACTTATTAATATTATGATAACGAAAAGAGATGACAACATACTTATCAGCCACTGTAAATAATAAAACTAAGCTACTTAGATAAATAAAGCTAAAACTTTTTACAGCACTTTTGCAGCGATTCCGTTTTTATATCGATTCGATATAATCGCATTGTTGAATCGATACAAACGTCTCGTACAATCAATAAAATCTAATGTAGCGATGCACTCGCGTCTTTTATACAACTGCAAAAAGCCGCCACTTTTAATGTAATGATGATGTGATGATAGAGGTATCGAATTCTCAGTGCCGATTTTTATTCAAAGCAATGAAACGCTTATATTTAACTTGAAATGTAATGAAAAAATTAAGTATACTAATCCATACTCCCCGGCTTCGCACGGGTTAAACGTGGTCACTGGTTTCAATTCTGTTTCTGCGTTATTCCATAAATTAACAGCACTATCATGCTACCCTCTCTTCCTTATAACTGACACAACAAATACGACTATCATTTTAAACATACAATTTTTGGAATTATTTTAGTTTTAAACTAAAATTATCCAAAAGCTTATTTAAGGTTAAACATGTCAGTACGTTGTCCATACAAACGCTGTTAGTGTTTAATGTTTACTACTGTAGCATATAGGGTAACGTACCTAGGTAACGGCAAGATAATTTAGTATCAAACTTAACTTCGGACGCACGTTAATAAATAGTAGACATTAAACACTTACAGCGTTTGTATGGACAACGTACCGACTTGTTTAACCTTAATCTCTGAAGGGGTGATAAACGTTCTTTAAATTGCATTGAAAAAGTTGCAACCCTATCGCCGCTGCTAGAATACTAACTGGTTACATTACGATGTTTTCTTCATCGTTTGAGAGCACTGCCATAACAGCTAATAAGAAGTGAAATAAAATGTGCTGTAGTAAAATCACATATAAATTGAAAATTGTCATAATCACGATACAAACAGGCAGATACAACTCGCATTCATAAATTGTTATGCATTATTGTTTTATATCGCGATTCATTATTCGTATCACCTGCACTTTTCCGCTATCTAATCATCGCGAACAAATGTTGTTACGACCACAAAATGTTTATGACGTAGGCATTAAAAGTGTTATAAAAGTCAACGATTCAGACCTAATTATTTCACACATACCATCATTAAAGTACCTATCGCTGAGAGCCAGATGCCCGAGTGGGGGAAATGTCGCAACCACAAACATGTGGTGTGCATTGCCTGCATTCGGTTTCATTAAATTTCAATAACGACTTCGGGGATTAAGGGCGAATAATTTTACTGTAAATATGTTTTTGTTCTCAAATAAGCAAACACACAAATTTAATGGATCTGCGGAAGGCTTTTATTTAGTAGAATCTTAAGTATCATTTAAAATCGTCATAAAAATATGCCTAATGCCTCTTTCTGCCGCTAAGCAGCTTGCTGTGTTCCTTTTTGAAATGTGTGGGTGCCGGTGAAATTACAGGCGCATAAGGTTTGACACCTGTATGCAAAGCATTGCCTCACAGGTCACGTTCGTTAGCAACGTGCCCTAAAATGCAGTGCTGCGTCCATTAAACATCACTTGTTAAGTCTGTAATTTCACTACTGAAATTAAGTAAGCTGAGGCTGAGATGACACTTATATGGCAATAAAAGATTTTCTATTGAATTTCGACAGAGAAACGTTTACTCATTACTATCATATACAACCTAATAAAAACAAAAATTACCACCCACGCAGGTGTAGTCAATGCAAGTAATAGTTATCTGTAAGTACAATCGTTGTATTTATTCCAGACAGTAATTGAATTTTAAATGAAAAGAAATGCATTAAACAGTAAAAAAACTTTAGTTGTAGTTATTCTCGGTAGCAGGTGCGACACTCGGCAAACTCATGTTTATGCCTGTAAGTGTTATTACGGTGGTAGAATGTACCTGATGAACCAAGAATGCTACACCTGTTTCAAGTGGGTAAAGTCTGCTTTATACCAGGTTAGATATCAATAACTACGCTACATACTATACACTACAATAAACGCATATCCTAGTGACAATTTAGAATAGGTATGTAATATGAATTTAGTGGAACCAACTTCGACCAATAAGAATAAGACCATAATGATAATATTCTTTGACAAGTTTTATAAGGTCACTTATTTTTAATCCCTCAACAGTGCATGGATCTACAGCATCCCTTGTCTCAACTGCATCATCGCTCGCTGCTGGCGCAGGATCCGAGGAAAGGCAGGCTCATGAGGTAAATATTATATTTAGTTGCAAATACAAGCTAAATAAAAATATCGTAAGGAAACCTAACCTGTCTGTGTATCGAACACTAACTACCTATCACAAAACATTTAAGTTCCAAATTTTTGGACGTGGCGCTGGCTACTATCTTGTACTACTCTGTATTGCTGTATTCCGGATTGATGGGTGTAGGTGCCGGGGCCTATTCCAGCATCTTTGGTTCTTCTTACGGTTTTAGTGCTAACTGTTTTAAAAAAACAATAGAAACTCTGAAACAAAAGACGATTGAAGTAATTCTTCTTTCAAATCAAACATTCAAGTGAATGTTGTTAGTTGCACACTATCAACTTCATACGTATTTCAGTCAAAAGATCTTATCATACATATTTCAGTTTTTTTTGTTATTTACGTTTAACTAAATAATGTCCACGGGTGTTGTTTCCTGAACTGGTAGATAAAGAAAGTTATGACCGTTAGCAATTCCACTATAAATATGCGGCTAGAATAAATTGAGCTCAAGTTTGTATTTGCCTACTGGCGTTATAAAGTGTAACTGACAGCACCGATTATAAACGGCTTCATTTGCAGGTGCGGAAATTGAGACGAGAACTTGCTGATGCTAAGGAAAAAGTACACACATTGACGACGCAGCTTACCACCAATGTAAGTACCAATGTTATGTACTTATAATCCTACTAATATTATAAACGCGAAAGTTTGTAAGTATGGATGGATGTTTGTTACTCTTTCACAAAAACAAATACGTGGTACGTATGGTTGAACTATAATAAAATTGTATAAGTAGCAAATTATAGCACCATACTTTACTTTAGCATTTGCTACATACATAGATACGTAGGTTAGTTTCACATGCTACGCCAATTAAGTAGGCATACAAAGATATTACACACATGTCAAAAGAGCAATAGATTATTAACATACATCTACCTCCATACTTATAGTCTCTAGAATATGTCTAGGTTGCCTTGACATACTCGTCAAAAAACTTGATCTTTTATTAATAAAGTTCACGACAAATCCAAAATATAATAAACTAGCTGACCCGTGCCCACTTCGTTGGGCGGTAAACATTTTTACAAAGGTACTATGTAAAAATAAAGATGCACGGTGGCGCTAGTACATAAGTACTGATGATTGTAGTCATTATAAAATAACTGAAGTAGTACTCGGCGTCGCCAACAGATGGCGTTAATAGAGGGTATATGGCATAAAATAGCGGCCACTCGCAGATTGCGTGACAGATTTTGCCCGTTCCCGTTATTTTTTCGGGATAAAAAGTAGCCTATATCCTATTCCAGATTACAATCTATATTTATTCCAAATTTCATCCAAATCGGTTCACTGATTAGAGCGTGAAAGGCTGCACGCGATATTGGGCAGTACCTACTTGGACATTTTCCATTTTTTCTAAAATAAAAGTAGCCTAAGTTACTCCTTATTACATCAGCTATCTGCCAGTGAAAGTCCCGTCGAAATCAGTCCAGTCTTTCCAGAGATTACCCGGAACAAACAAACAGATAGACAGACAGATAGACAAAAAATTGTAAAAAATGCTATTTTGGTATATGTACCGTATATACATTCATATGCATGCAGTAAAAACCGGTTATTTTAATATTACAGACGCTTCAATTTTATTTATTTGTATAGATGAAATAAACATTTTTATCTCTTCCAACCAGCTGCAGGGGTTGGTTTTTTGAAATCATGAAAAACTTGTGTAACAATATCGTATTTTGAGTGTCCGAACCAAAATTGAAAGAAATCAAGTCACGCATATAAGGTACCTACAGATTTTCCATATATGTGCCTATGTAAATGTTGACACCCGACCTTCCTCTTTTCGATAGGGTAGTTTTAAAAAATGTTAAGCGTTGTTATTACTATTTTTGTATTTTAAGAAGCCAAACTGAGTTTGAAGCAAATCACACCATGCATTATAATTTTTCCATACAAACGCCTTTTCGCACCCCTCATAAGGGTAGTTTATGAGTCCTTCCCAACGCGTGTTGGTAATGTACAACCATGGAAAACACGACCTAGGAATTGGTGACCATTGCTCTGATTGGTCGAACCAAAGCTTATGCTTCGTTAAGACGCAACTAAAGAGTCAAGATGTACCTTAGTAAAGGTAGATCATGCAGTTTTATTTCTGGCGCTTCAGCGGCTACTGCCGCAGCACGCTCGCTCTGCTCGCTCGCTTCGCACGTTTTTTTTATGTTCTAACCTAACCTAACCTATCCGAGTCGGATCCGCCCTAGAAAGCGAGTGCAAAGACGCAACTAAAGAGCCAAGTTGTATCTTAGTATAGGTAGATCATGCAGTTTTATTTCTGGCGCTTCGGCGGCTTCTGCCGCAGCACGCTCGCTCCTCTCGCTCGCCTTTGCGCGTTTTTTTTATGTTCTAACCTAACCTATCCGAGTCGGATCCGCCCTTGAAAGCGAGTGCAAAAGACGCAACTAAAGAGTCAAGTTGTACCTTAGTATAGGTAGATCATGCAGTTTTAATTCTGGCGCTTCGGCGGCTGCTCCCACAGCACGCTCGCTCGCCTCGCGCGTTTTTTTTATGTTCTAACCTAACCTAACCTATCCGAGTCGGATCCGCCCTTGAAAGCGAGTGCAAAAGACGCAACTAAAGAGTCAAGTTGTACCTTAGTATAGGTAGATCATGCAGTTTTAATTCTGGCGCTTCGGCGGCTGCTGCCGCAGCACGCTCGCTCCGCTCGCTCGCCTCGCGCGTTTTTTTTATGTTCTAACCTAACCTAACCTAACCTATCCAAGTCGGATCCGCCCTAGAAAGCGAGTGCAAAGACGCAACTAAAGAGTCAGTTGTAACTTAGTATAGGTATATCATGGAGTTTTATTTCTGGCGCTTCGGTGGCTGCTGCCGCAGCACGCTCACTCCGCTCGCTCGCCTCGCGCGTTTTTTTATGTTCTAACCTAACCTAACCTATCCGAGTCGGATCCGCCCTAGAAAGCGAGTGCAAAGACGCAACTAAAGAATCAGTTGTAACTTAGTATAGGTATATCATGGAGTTTTATTTCTGGCGCTTCGGTGGCTGCTGCCGCAGCACGCTCGCTCTGCTCGCTCGCCTCGTGCTTTTTTTTTATGTTCTAACCTAACCTAACCTATCCGAGTCGGATCCGCCCTAGAAAGCGAGTGCAAAGACGCAACTAAAGAGCCAAGTTGTATCTTAGTATAGGTAGATCATGTAGTTTTATTTCTGGCGCTTCGGCGGCTGCTGCCGCAGCACGCTCGCTCCTCTCGCTCGCCTTTGCGCGTTTTTTTTATTTTCTAACCTAACCTAATTTATCCGAGTCGGATCCGCCCTTGAAAGCGAGAGCAAAAGACGCAATTAAAGAGTCAAGTTAAACCTTAGTATAGGTAGATCATGCAGTTTTAATTCTGGCGCTTCGGCGGC
Source organism: Electrophaes corylata (assembly GCA_947095575.1). Classification (NCBI taxonomy): domain Eukaryota; kingdom Metazoa; phylum Arthropoda; class Insecta; order Lepidoptera; family Geometridae; genus Electrophaes; species Electrophaes corylata. The sequence continues at coordinate 8,786,434 of OX352703.1, forward strand.
TGCTACCACAGCACGCTCGCTCGCCTCGCGCGTTTTTTTTATGTTCTAACCTAACCTTACCTATCCGAGTCGGATCCGCCCTAGAAAGCGAGTGCAAAGACGCAACTAAAGAGTCAGTTGTATCTTAGTATAGGTATATCATGGAGTTTTATTTCTGGCGTTTCGGTGGCTGCTGCCGCAGCACGCTCGCTCTGCTCGCTCGCCTCGCGCTTTTTTTTTATGTTCTAACCTAACCTTACCTATCCGAGTCGGATCCGCCCTAGAAAGCGAGTGCAAAGACGCAACTAAAGAGCCAAGTTGTAACTTAGTATAGGTATATCATGGAGTTTTATTTCTGGCGCTTCGGTGGCTGCTGCCGCAGCACGCTCGCTCTGCTCGCTCGCCTCGTGCTTTTTTTTTATGTTCTAACCTAACCTAACCTATCCGAGTCGGATCCGCCCTAGAAAGCGAGTGCAAAGACGCAACTAAAGAGCCAAGTTGTATCTTAGTATAGGTAGATCATGTAGTTTTATTTCTGGCGCTTCGGCGGCTGCTGCCGCAGCACGCTCGCTCCTCTCGCTCGCCTTTGCGCGTTTTTTTTATTTTCTAACCTAACCTAATTTATCCGAGTCGGATCCGCCCTTGAAAGCGAGAGCAAAAGACGCAATTAAAGAGTCAAGTTAAACCTTAGTATAGGTAGATCATGCAGTTTTAATTCTGGCGCTTCGGCGGCTGCTACCACAGCACGCTCGCTCGCCTCGCGCGTTTTTTTTATGTTCTAACCTAACCTTACCTATCCGAGTCGGATCCGCCCTAGAAAGCGAGTGCAAAGACGCAACTAAAGAGTCAGTTGTATCTTAGTATAGGTATATCATGGAGTTTTATTTCTGGCGTTTCGGTGGCTGCTGCCGCAGCACGCTCGCTCTGCTCGCTCGCCTCGCGCTTTTTTTTTATGTTCTAACCTAACCTTACCTATCCGAGTCGGATCCGCCCTAGAAAGCGAGTGCAAAGACGCAACTAAAGAGCCAAGTTGTATCTTAGTATAGGTAGATCATGCAGTTTTATTTCTGGCGCTTCGGCGGCTGCTGCCGCAGCACGCTCGCTCCGCTCGCTCGCTTCGCGCGTTTTTTTTATGTTCTAACCTAACCTAACCTATCCGAGTCGGATTCGCCCTAGAAAGCGAGTGCAAAGACGCAACTAAAGAGCCAAGTTGTATCTTAGTATAGGTAGATCATGTAGTTTTATTTCTGGCGCTTCGGCGGCTGCTGCCGCAGCACGCTCGCTCCTCTCGCTCGCCTTTGCGCGTTTTTTTTATTTTCTAACCTAACCTAATTTATCCGAGTCGGATCCGCCCTTGAAAGCGAGAGCAAAAGACGCAACTAAAGAGTCAAGTTGTACCTTAGTATAGGTAGATCATGCAGTTTTAATTCTGGTGCTTCGGCGGCTGCTCCCACAGCACGCTCGCTCGCCTCGCGCGTTTTTTTTATGTTCTAACCTAACCTAACCTATCCGAGTTGGATCCGCCCTAGAAAGCGGGTGCAAAGACGCAACTAAAGAGTCAGTTGTATCTTAGTATAGGTATATCATGGAGTTTTATTTCTGGCGCTTCGGTGGCTGCTGCCGCAGCACGCTCGCTCTGCTCGCTCGCCTCGCGCGTTTTTTTTATGTTCTAACCTAACCTTACCTATCCGAGTCGGATCCGCCCTAGAAAGCGAGTGCAAAGACGCAACTAAAGAGCCAAGTTGTATCTTAGTATAGGTAGATCATGCAGTTTTATTTCTGGCGCTTCGGCGGCTGCTGCCACAGCACACTCGCTCCGCTCGCTCGCCTCGCGCGTTTTTTTTATGTTCTAACCTAACCTAACCTATCCGAGTCGGATTCGCCCTAGAAAGCGAGTGCAAAGACGCAACTAAAGAGCCAAAGTTGTATCTTAGTATAGGTAGATCATGCAGTTTTATTTCTGGCGCTTCGGCGGCTGCTGCCGCAGCACGCTCGCTCCGCGCGCTCGCCTCGCGCGTTTTTTTATGTTCTAACCTAACCTTACCTATCCGAGTCAGATCCGCCCTAGATAGCGAGTGCAAACGGAGCATAGGTTTTGGCATCCAATCCTAAGCTTGTGTTTTCCAAGAGTGCAGAAAATTTGGTATGACCTAAAAAGCACAACCACGAAATACACGACCATGGAATTGGATGCAAGAATGTAAACCAATTCCTGGCTATGTTTTCCATGGTTGTGTATTCCATGATTAAGTTTGAAGCTAGTCGCAATAATCAATATGATTTTTCTATACAAACTTTGACGTCTCATAACACCCTTTATAAGGGCAATTAAAAAAAATCCATAAGGCCATTTTAAAATAACATTTATCCTAAATTTAATTTCAATACGATCGCTAAATATGCATACAAACGTTTACACCCTTTTTCAACCCCTTGGGTGTAAATTTTCGTAAATAGTTTATTAGTAAACACCTAAACCTTTCAAAGAATGCCTAAGCCAAATGTTTATAAGTTGGCGTATTTATGAAATTAATATATTTCCTTTCAACCAGCTGTAGGGGTTGTTTTTTAAAATCACGAAAAACTTGCATAATAATAACGTATTTTAAGGGTCTGAACCAAAGCTGAAGTAAATTAAGCCGCACATACAATTTTTTTTCATATAAATGTTGACGCCCGACCTCCCTTTTTCATAAGGGTGGTCATGAAAAATTTTTAAACGTAGTAATTATTATATTTGTATTTAAAGAAGCCAAACTGAGTTTGAAGCAAATAGCACCACTCATTATGATTTTTCCATACAAACTTTGGCATCTCATCACACCCCTAATAAGGGTAATTAAAAAAAACAATAATGCATTTTTGAAACCTTGACATTAGTAACATTTATCCAAAGTTTCATTTCAATGTGATCACTATATACGATTCTGCATACAAACGTTTACGCCCCTTTTCAACCCCCTAGAGTGCGAATTTTCAAAAATCGTTTCTTAGTAAGCACTTAAGCTTTTTAAAGAGTGCCTACGCCAAATGTTTTTATGTTGGCATAATTTTATTTTCTACGAAATTATTGGGGTAGGGGTAGCTGTAGGGGTTGTTTTTTAAAACCATGAAATACTCGTTTAGTAATATCGTATTTTAAGTGTCCGAACAAAGATTGAAGTAAATCAAGCCAAGCATACAGATTTTTCCATATAAATGTTGACACCTGACCATCCCTTTTTGTAAGGGTAGTTTCGAAAAATTTTGAATGTAGTACTTAATTATTTTTGTATTTTGAGAAGCCAAACTGAGTTTGAAGCAAATCGCAATACGCATTACGATTTTTCCATACAAACTTTAACACCCCATCGCACCAATTATGAGGGTTGTTTAAAACGAAACAATGTTGCATTTTATAAGCCTTGCCATAAGTAACATTTATCCAAAGTTTCATTTCAATACGACCACTAAATACGATTTTGCATACAAACGTTTACACCCCTTTTCAACCCCTTAGGGTGCGAATTTTCAAAAATTGTTTCTTAGTAAGCACTCAAGCTTTATAAAGAGTGCTTAGTACACCAAATGTTTTTAAGTTGGCATAATTTTATTTTGTATGAACTTATTGGGGTAGGGGTAGCTGTAGGGGTTGTTTTTTAAAACCATGAAAAACTTGTATAGTAATATCGTATTTTAAGTGTCCGAACAAAGATTGAAGTAAATCAAGCCAAGCATACAGATTTTTCCATATAAACGTTGACACCCGACCATCCCCTTTCGTAAGGGTAGTTTTGAAAAATTTTGAATGTAGTCATTAATATTTTTGTATTTTAAGAAGCCAAACTGAGTTTGAAGCAAATCGCAACACGCATTACGATTTTTCCATACAAACTTTAACACCCCATCGCACCCCTTATAAGGGTTGTTTAAAAAAAAACAATGATGCATTTTATTAGCCTTGCCATAAGTAACATTTATCCAAAGTTTCATTTCAATACGACCACTGAATACGATTTTGCATACAAACGTTTTCACCCCTTTTCAACCCCTTAGGGTGCGAATTTTCAAAAATCGGTTCTTAGTAAGCACTCAAGCTTTATAAAGAGTGCTTAGTACACCAAATGTTTTTAAGTTGGCATAATTTTATTTTGTATGAAATTATTGGGGTAGGGGTAGCTGTAGGGGTTGTTTTTTAAAACCATGAAAAACTTGTATAGTAATATCGTATTTTAAGTGTCCGAACAAAGATTGAAGTAAATCAAGCCAAGCATACAGATTTTTCCATATAAATGTTGACACCCGACCATCCCCTTTCGTAAGGGTAGTTTTGAAAAATTTTGAATGTAGTCATTAATATTTTTGTATTTTAAGAAGCCAAACTGAGTTTGAAGCAAATCGCAACACGCATTACGATTTTTCCATACAAACTTTAACACCCCATCGCACCCCTTATAAGGGTTGTTTAAAAAAAAACAATGATGCATTTTATTAGCCTTGCCATAAGTAACATTTATCCAAAGTTTCATTTCAATACGACCACTGAATACGATTTTGCATACAAACGTTTTCACCCCTTTTCAACCCCTTAGGGTGCGAATTTTCAAAAATCGGTTCTTAGTGAGCGTCTGCACCCTCTAAAGAATCCTTATGCCAAATTTCAGACTTCTAAGCCTTGTAGTTTCGGAGGAATCGTGATGAGTCAGTGAGTGAATGGACTTCTCTTTTATATAATAGATTATAGTTTTAAATAAATATGTTTTTTTAATGTATTTTTACTTCTAAGTGAAGGCCACTTGAAATATTATTTACGCGCGCAACTTCGCTCGATTGAAGCTATTTTCATACATACTTCAACACCCACTGCACCTTTTAGGGGTTGAATGTCGGAAATTCCTATTAAGTACACGTCTACTCACCAAAACAATATACATACTCTGTTTCAAGTCCCTAAGGTCAGTTTGGGCTGTGCGTTGTCTCCATTACATAATATATGTCAGTCAGGGTATAATTCGTATAAAGAATTATTTATGAAAGTTATCAATAATGAGTTATTTATCTATCTATTGAGCATTAGTGGTATTAGATTAAGTAGCAGAGTCTTGTCAATGTGAAACCACAAGGCACAGTAATTTGATAGTTATACTCGTACGCTTCGTATGTTTACAACCTTCAAAAGATATCTGTGTGATGTCTCCAATGCACAGTAGCTATTGCGCGGTTCACCCGTAGCTTATTCAACTCAGCTCTGCACATATTACCACGTCTCTTGTGTGGATTAAACCAGACGCTTCAAGACTAAGAAACCATTAAAATCTTGTACGTCATCAGCCTAAGTAAACCCACTGCTGGATGTTTGGGGGGTATGCCTACGCTTGGATATGTAACCGTAGTATCGGTGTTTAGCATGAGATTCTGCTAACAATCACCTGGTTTCGTATGACATCTATGGGAGGTTATGAGTCTAGAAGAACAAGCGTGAAATTTACGATGTGATTACTACAATTTTATGTATGATTCTTTTTACAAAATAATAAAGTAATTGAAGCTATAGTTTTTGCATAACATACTTTATTCCAGCTTTGGTTCTTAGATTGTTATGCGTAGCTTGCAAGGACAAAGTCAGAAACATCGCACATGCAGCTGACACACTGTCTGTGAGACGCAATATGGTGTAACTTGATACTATTAAACATCATAAGCATCCAACAATTTCGTGGTTATCTTATTTTTCGTTATTTTTTTATCTGTGGTTTACGGAAGGTCTCCTTCGACACGTTATACCTATTTGACCTTGATGGCATACTACGGTATTTTTTAAGCTAGTTTGCGTTTAAAACCTAAATATTGATCGATTACCTATTGATCGATCGTGGGAAAAAATCTGTCGACCTAGTTCTGTCTTGGGTTAATCGTCAAACATTCAGAACATAGAATACAAATGAGCTAAGTTTCTAATATGGATTTGCAATCTGGTTGCAATTCCATGGTTTTGACATAAACATTTTAATGCGCTAAAGATAAATAGGAATGCATTTATTCGCCACCTATTCGAAAGCTATCCGTTAGGCAATCTCAGCTGCTCTCGTGATCGAGCTACATATTACTTATTTGGTGACGTGTTCCATATCAGCAGTGTGATAAGCCGAGGATCGTGGAAGGCATGAAATGTCACGACGAAGGGTCATTGAATATTATCATAGGTCCGTCCGTGAGACTCGCGGTCGCCCGCCTCGCTTCCATATCAGGCATGTGGAATGTGTGCCAAACGCCAACTGTCTTGCTACTGTACGCTATCTATGGCCTGATGTCCAAGTCCTTAGCTGATAAAGCGGAACAACTAGTGAATCATGTAAAAGGCATTGTTTACGATAGCGTTAAACGACCTAATAGTGAAGCAAGTTCACTGAACCAAATTTCTGTTTAAAATAAAGCTTAGAAAAAATAAATAGCGGGTAAGATTATTTTTATACAGAGCTGTATCCATGCTGACTAGACTCCTAGAATGAAAATTTTATAATTATCAACTTAAACATACTTCTACTAGTCCACTGCTGGACGTAAGTCTACCTATGTGGTTTACTCGTCTAAGCCTATATCGCACCACTGAGTCCAGTCTTCATCTCTTCACACTTTAAATAGTCAGAAATGAATTATTTTAATAAGTGTTAATTTTAATGTTAATCCTTGCTAATACTTAATAAGTACTTATGTAACCAATAACACTTTCCACATCGAAAGATGTGGTGATGAAGGAAACACTTAACTTTCTAAAACATTAGGCACTTACCAGAAACTTAAAGATGCAAGAGCAATTTGCTAACCCATCATTTTCTATTATTGAGTCACATAGTAACTACCTAAGTATATTTGTAAATAAGTACTCAAGTGATTATTTTGCTATGTAAAAGTTTACTGGTTTTTCAAAAGAATAGTAATTTGATAAATGATTAAAACCCATACACTTATTTAAGTACCTAAAAATCAATTACAAAATAAAAGTGAATTATATTAATAATTACAAATTAAAACATTAATAAATAAATAATAACATTTAAAACTTTTGTGTTATTGCAGACCGTTGCAAACTATTTAGAGATCAAATCAGAACTCAACCAAATCAGAACTGTCGAATCCTTGTTTTCTCTATCAATCATGATAAGTTTCTTGGTATAAAAATATAACATTTTAGTAGATACCTAACCATTTCTACATATTTTATCACCAGAAAGGCCACTAGTTTACTGTAATTTGTGATACAAACTCGTTAAATTTTATGTATGTTTGCTTATTGACCTATATGGGTCATCGTTACCGATACTGCTACTTCAGAGTTTTATTGTATTTTGTATTTATATGGGACTTTTTCTTATAACGTAACGTGAGACAGATTTGAGGTTACTGTCTATTACTTATGTCTGCTAGTAGGACTATGGGTCGTTACCTTTCAGATAATCTCAACTTATTGGCAAGTGTTACTGTCATTATAATATTAGCCAATCAAATGAAGGCATATCCGACAAGCACATTTTAATAATACTAACGGGCGTTTGTAAGACTTTGGGTACGTAAATACTCCACAGAGTTAGTGTTATTTCTAATAAATAACTAATCATCATTGTGATGTCAGTTAACTTAGCAAGTGGAACGTTAGATATCTAATGAATTGTATCTACTTACAATAATTACGCATTTAGTATTCTATCTTCAACTCTGACAAACTGCGGCGTCGTAATCAACAAGACATCAATTTATTTAAATATATTTTAACCGGCAAGTACAAACTACAAAATAAATATTCATAAGTTCTTGCAAGTAATTCACATACAACCATCGTAAACATTATGTTGGTATAATAAGCAACTGACTAAAACCAAAATGCAGAGAGTGAATCTTATTGCGATGTAACGTGAGACTGCCATTATCCGTCGTAATTTTCACGCACATAATTAGCCTTAATAAAATTAATTAGTGGTAATATGTGCAGCTTATCGATTTTAATTCTTAAAAACAGTAGCAATAAGTTCTAAAGTAATGACAACGTAAAAAAGCAAAAAAAAGGAATTGACGGTATTGTATCGTCAGCTTATTAACATTTCAAAATATTTTAAAATAAATCACGCACTAACACATTGAACAAATTTTGGGTAAGTAAGTAGGTAAGTTCTCCCAATAGTAGTTGAGTTCTTAGTCAAGGGCTCAAAAGTAATACCGCTGTGCTTGGTTGTGTGCTTGGTGTAGGTACCTACCGTGAAATTACAAGCACATAAGACTTAACATATAGATCAGGTTGATAGACGCAAAGCATGGCATTGTAGGACACGTTCCTAATAAACGTGACGCGAGAATTGTTTTGTTATATGTGATGGTAACCACTTAACATCATGTGAGCCATATGCTATATGCTCATGTGTTCCATCACTAAGACCCATAAAAAAGGTAACGGTGTTCAATGGGAATGGCGATCGTTTGATTCCGGACGACAAAGAAAACTGGTCATTGAGACTGTTGTTTAGATGTTTTTGTTCGTCTAATTCCCTAGTCAGTAAAGCATCGCCGCCATAAATTATTCAACACGAGAAACCAAGCGTCCATCGTTGTTCTTGCGACGCCATTGTGCTACTCTCGAACCTTGTTGTGATTTACTCGGCCGCAGGGCTAGTACATTCTCTGAATCATATTCTATTTACAGACAATGGACTGTTTTTTTGACCTAGGAATTGTTTAGAGGCATTTCTTCCCTTAGTTTTGTTTCAGTCCTGGTGGACATGCTAAAGCTATTTTCAACTTCAACCCTAAATATACGGCTAATTAAAGGGTTTAATTTCGGGAATTACTTCCTTAATACAACTTTACGCGCAAAAATGGATTTCTTCTCATATTTTTGTTTTAATACGTATCTTAAGCTTTCTTCAACTTTATCTTCCAAATTAAAAGGTTGAATTTCGGGAATTCGGGAAAGTTTTAAGTCAAGATCAGTGGTTTAGGCCGTACGTTGTCTATATATTAATCAGGATAAATACATTTTATTCTTATCTTATAAGATAAATATAAGACTGCACCTAAATAAAATAGAAGCATCTGACCCCATACTAAATTTGTGCTGAGAACCAGCTAACTGATATAACAAACATGTGTACAATATATGTTCATCACACAAATGTTCCTTGTGGGCACAGCTTAGAAGGTAAAGCTACTAATAATTGAGCTGTCAGGTCAGTCTAAGTTCGCTGGGTTATCTAAAATCATTATAGACTATCTAAACAGGTATGTACATGTAGTAGCTGTAGAGTATTTGCTCTACAGTGACAAGTATCTACTTTAGATCGTACAGTTATGTGCTTTGATTTGGTTTTATCTGTGATATGATACCACAGAATCAAGAAACGCTGGAAAAGTTAACAGCCTCGTTTGTCAATATCAAAAGTGCTCTGGCGTTTGTTGAAATCATAATAAAGTGCCATCTCGATGATTACCTACGTACGCATGTTACAATTGGTCTCAATGGCGATATAATTTGATGTACTTGACACGCTTCTCTTTTATTTAACTCTATCAATATGTTTTTGATATTAATAAAAAACTGTTAAAGCATTTAAAAAAAATGCCTTAATAAAAGTCGTAAAAGTGATTAAAGTAACTTTTATAAGAGTGTAATTAGTGATTTTCATATCAACTTGACTTATTATTGAACTTCTTATAAAGTGGTCATGGTCGACCACCTATATGAACAGATAATAATTATAGGTAATAATTAATAATATCGGTAAAAACTCAATATAACTACTGAAAAAATCAGTTCAGTAGATCCAGAGATTACCTGTAGATAGAGTTTGTAGGGGACAAACTCACAAACTTTACCTCTTTATAATATTAGTATGGATAATATTTTTATAAGCAAATGGTCTATAAAATCACAAACAAGTTATAAACATAACTTAGCTTTATTTTAGTGCTCTTTTAATTATAGCTCCAGTGCATGCTCACATCACAGCCAGCATAAGCTTTTTGGCCAAATTAAGATTGAAAGTGTGTTTCATAATTTGCTACACACGGTCGCATATTGTTGTTGGCTACATGCCAACTCCAACAAAGAAACAAACGTGATTGGAAACATATACGCTTTAGGCTATACTACGAATGACTCATGTATTATTAACATTAATATTTGCCTTGATTGGTACTAAACTTTCAATTTCCAATTGATTACGCGCGGTGCATCGACCGATACAATATTTGCATATTGCTTAGATCATTTACTCTCTAGATACTGCTTCAAACGCACCAACGCATCGAAAAAAATGTCAGAGTACTGTACTCCGACAAGTCGCTCCCCGCCCATCAGTGTCAATTGAATTTTCATGGCGGACGGTCACATCTCTGTGTAACATTTTGTGTCTGCAATGGCGAGTTGTACAATAAAAGTGTGCAGAAACTACAGAGGACGATTAAAAATGACAAGTGAAGTGTCCTTCCATCAGTAAGTATCTAAATTTTAAGTTTAATTCCAAGTAATTTGATAAATATAATTCAAAAATTAGCGCGTATTATTTCAACTCGCACTTGACATGTTTGTTAGTGTTGCAAGGTTTTGTATACACAATTCCCCATGTGAGTGCGCGATTGTCGTTTACTTATGTTAGTAACAGACTATGAAAAAGAATATACATAAATCATCATCATCATCCTCATTAGGTACTCAATAAAGTTTACTGCAGGATACACTCGTAGGTCTCGTGTGCACTCTACTTATATAATTATGGAAAAAGCGCACGGCGCTGGTGAGTTTTATTTCAGACTCAGAAATCGGTCAAGTGCGAGTAGCCCTGAATATTGTTTGAAGGTTTTACTTCTGCATTTTACTGTTCATCCGATTAGGCAGTTAGTACAAAATTTTTGTTATGTGGTTGTGTATGTACCCAAGAGGATTTTGACAAAAATGGTCAAGTGCGAGTAGGGCTTGAATATTTATCGTTGATTTTCTTATTTTTAGACATTTTTTAAGCTTTTTTAATATGGGTATCGTTTTCGACCAATTTCAAAGATGACATTAATTTTGTAATTCAAGGTGGTGAAAACTTTTTTGTTTTTTTTTTTACCAATACCAATTTTTTCCACTAAGTATCGTTTTCGACTAATAAAGGGCCTAAGTATATATATTAGCACTGACCTTGACCATAATTATAGTAACTATGTTACATTTTTTTTTCAGAATTCCAAGTGATCCTATCCAAAAAAGTAAATGGGTGAAAATTATACAGAAAAGCCGCATTTTAAATTTTTTTTAAAACCAGGTGAGATGAATGCAAAGCGTTTTGTCGTACAATAAAAAAATACTTATATATTTTTGCTTTTTATTTGCTTTACATTTTATTTTACAAACAGTCATAAGATTGTTAGTAACAAAAACAGACCTAAGAAAATCAAATTCATAACCCGACTTCCCCTTGACCATTTTTTGGCAAAATAATTTCCGGGCACACATTTAATAATTCACAAAGCGTAGTTGAAAGAACCATATTTGCATTTTATAAATGAAAAAAATAGTCAATTATTCATGCCCGACTCGCACTTGACCAATTTTATATGTCCGAAACTGTCTCGTGCTAAAAAACGCAGTCACATCTTACTTAAAAACCGGAACCTAAATTTGATCTGTTTACCCCATAAACTGGGAAACACATTGTCAGCTGGTAATGTTACGCACGCACACAGTGACAAATATAATGACGTGCCATGAGTGTAAGACAATGTGAGCGCGTGTTGATGTATGGGTGACACGCAAACAAGTTTGCCTAACTTGGCCTATTTTTTAGGTACGCGTTGCAGGAGTAGAGTCTATCTAGAGGTAAATGATCTAAGGCATATTGTTATGGCTGGTGTTAAATTGACAGATACAACGTCTAGTACTTGTAATAGTCACACAAAAGTAATGTTGGCTAGATTTTACGTAGCTGTTTACGTAATTGGTTATGTGCTTAGCTGTTATCACTGTTAAGTCCACTCACAACGCTAAGAATTGGTTCGTGACAAAATTATGTAGTTAAAAAAAATTCTGGTTATTTTACCCAACTCTTCATTTATTTTAGGTATTTTGAAACTGTATCATTATTTTATCTGGTGAAAAAATAAGCTTAGCGCATTAGTTTGCCCTGACTTAACCCTTTGTCGTTTGTTAGCACTGGCAAGTTAACACATCTTCATAATCTCTGCTGCGTGTGCGCAGAGACGTTATCAAATGTAACTCGAGCCCGTGGCCCATAAATCGTCCAAAGTGCCAACGCTTGCGCAACAAGTGCCTTGTCTATGTTTATCGTCCCTTTTTTTGCTCCTTCTGCATTATCAAATTCTTTATAGTTTTAAATTTTGATTTCTGGTGACACAATATTTTTAATAACTGTCTAGTTCTACGATTGTTATGATACTACAACATTTATTTTGTCACCGCTCCTCGCGTTTCCCACACCCTAAACATAAACCCCAGTCCCCATCCTGTCTGTAATCAATAGACCGTGTGTTGCTAGTTTGATCGGTGATCCGGGTTCCTTGGGTTCCGTGACTCAAAGTTATGTTCAATGCAGTCGGTAACCAACACGGCCAACCGACACCATCACTCAAACAAGCCAGCCAGCCGCCAAGCCAACCAAACTAGTGCGAACCAAGCCTTGTTGGAGGGCGGACGCACGTTCGCCGTTGAACGGACCGCTTTGCACGTTCATTATACCTCGGCCACTGTATAAACAAACTTTCATGTGAATTAAACTTTTGTTATAACGTGAAAAGTTTTAGTGTTTATCTGTGATTGTGATTATAAACAAGTATTGATACTTACTTTTGTGGAACAACAGAGTTTTTTGATCTCCATACGATCAGAACACGTTTGATTATAGTTTGTTGTTTTGTTACCAAGACATCCGGGTGTAATTTTGTAGTTAGTTCTCCGAGTTTTTTGGTTGATCAAAGCAATTTGTGCTGTATGATGAACACCTCTTCTATTGCCCTTCAGTACTATAACGCTTTTATACAAAAACGTTCATGACAAGAGGTTTAGAATATTGATGAAACTATGACTATTATGTGTCGTTAGATTTAAAATAATATCAAACATTAGCCTACGTTGTTACAACTTCCTCTTTATTTTAAACATTATTAAGGTATGCTTTTAAGTTCTCTACCAGTTAAGTTCTTACGATTTAAGTCTCTACCCCAACACAGGAGCAGGTAACTACATCCCTTTTTTATCAATGTTTGTGAGTCCCTTTCTAGCAGTTCGTCGTCGCACCCGATCACTGAGTTCATACTTCTATTGTTGGAGGTACAATTACTATTGTATACTCAACATTACTTTGGACAGGAAATATTTACAATCAATTAACATTGCATGCATAAAAAAATACGAATTCAGACATTTATTTCTTGTAAAATCGATCATTCTAAAATTCCTATTCCAATTACTTTAGTAAGTAATGTACAGTTTTACTTTTAATTGCTAGATAACTACGTTAATATAGTTATGTTATAATTTTAATGGCTTTGATGCCCAAGGGTATAACCGTTTGGAATCTAAATTGGTATTAGCATAGTAGTAGCCTGCAAAACATCAAACGCTGTTAGCATGTCAATGCAACTTGTCAATCGAAAAGAGTTGCGTCTACACATGTCTTTTGCTGACGTTAAACAAGAACATCAAAGCGACCATGCTCTGTATACAGCCGTATCTGGCTTTATTTGGGGTCACCCGTTTGATATAATCTCGTTTGATGTATTTTATATCTAAAGCTTGCAAACATAACTAGTACATTTTTTACACCATAATACATACATTACGTTTACTTTTGATGACTTTATTCCTAAACTCGTAATTTGTTATAGTCGCTGTTTTAACTATACTATAATTCTAGCTATTCCTTTGTACAGTTTCCGTACCTACTATGATTATTTATTTTACAACTGACATTCAAAAGGAATTACTGAACATGAGCAGTTATTCCAAGTAACTATTCAATAAAAAACTAATATCGTATAAGTAACAATAACGATAAATCATTATCTTTATGGTAGTGTACGTATCTACGTCCTTTTAACTTTATCTATTTAACTCTTTGAGTCGTGGTTGTGTTTAATATTGATTCTAAATACTTTGATGGATATAAATCAGTTGTTGAGTGAGGGCCAGTAGTAGTCGTGACGTCGCGTAGGAACAATTTGTCAACACAAGAGGACGACTCCGGTTCTCGTCCTATTTACGCAATTTGCGGCTGAAGCTACCGCCTCTGTAATTTGAACCGTAAATATAGTCAACCAACAGCTCCACTTATCATATCATCTACATCAAAGATAACAGTTCTTGGTATCTACCTATACACTTGACACTCAAAATATTTTTACAAAATGTTAGCAAAGTACCATACTAATTTATTATTTTTTACATCACTCAAACCCCACTTGTGGGTTTATGCCTTTTGCAGCTCTTTGCATATGCTCCGTTATCATATTATTTATACTATTGCTATTGATTACATATCCCCACCGAGGACAAACATTTGTGTGATGAACAAAGTGTTTGTTCTCTGTCTGGGTGTTATATTGTATTATAAGTATATTTACAAAAAAAGTATATAAGTTTTCAATCCGTCATCTGGTTCCAATAGCTATGCTGTATGAAATGTCGAAAAATATTTAAGTATTTATTTTATATGCTATTATTATATATTTCTACTATTGACTGACCTGTAACGTTCAATCAAGTAGGGTTATTATCACTTCGTAAGGTTTTACTTATCAGTAATATTATCAATAGATAAATTGCACAAATATCTTTGAATATGCCACGTTAGCACTCGTATAATATTAGTCAGTCTTACTATCATTAAGTTTAGTTACTAGTGATAGAGAATAATGTATTTAATAGGTACTTCTTCCCAAATAACCGCGGTGGCCCCGGTTTAGAATAAGACCACTCCATTACCTCCGATAGAGGTCGTAAGAGGGGAACGCAAGATGGATAGCAGCATCTCGAGTAGTACTCCGACAACACCGACACTGCGTTGACCAATCTGCTTGACAAACGTGATGCCTATAGCAACCCTTCTGAATATGAAGGAGGTCCAAGGTCCAGCAGTGCGATATGTATACCACATCTATAACAATTATAAAAATCTTGTTCTAACTGGCTGACTGATGCGCGTTGTCGGCTGTGCGTTGTCATATAAACTAAATTACTGGTCGAACCACGAATATACCCTGAAAATTTGAAGTCTAACTTTACATTTTCAGGGTATATTCGTCTTGGTGCTTAGATGTGTACTAAAAATAAATTCCTGAGATTCAACCCCTAAACGGGTACGGCGGGGATTGAAGTTTGTATGAAAATAACTTCACGCCGACGAATTCGCGCGAGGTTTTCTAATTTGAGTATAAAGCTAGCTTAAACGTTATTGTCAATTGAAAGCAGTGCTTTACGAAGTTGAATATTTATGAAGCAGGACATTTGAAAGGAGCATTTACTGGTTGAGAATAATACACTGTGTTCAATCAGCAGAGCGCCTTGTCGACACTGTCAATTGAGGTTAATTTGTATGGAGACTGGCCAGGGATCTTTAGATAGTGCCCCTACATTTATTTGTCCAATGAGCTACGCGGCCTAGTAAATATCACTTTCGTATATATTAATACAAAGCTAGCTATGGTGTAAATTGATTTCTCGCTACTACTTTCTATCTGTTGCTCTTTTACTACTTCACTTCCTTTTGAGCGGAAAACGTAAATAAGTGAAACTTAAGATTATTTTGACAGCTAAAGGTTTTAAAAAGGTACAGTTGGTGTTTCTCATGAAATTGTAGTGTTAACAATCTTAGCTTCGTGCTCGGTTAGAGCGAAGACATCTGAAATAGTGTATATAGTAAAAAGACAACGAACTCGTAAAACGCATATAAAAAGACCAAGCTTTCAGGTGTCAGCGCGTTTAGTCTCAATGTTAACAATGTTGCTTACTGTGTAGAGTATAATACAATCGTTTCTACATACCTTCTATAAATACCACACGATTGTTGATGAAAGAATCAGGTATCGGAGTTGTATAAAAAACAAGCCATTTTAGGCATAGACCAGTAGCAAAATTACCTAACACAAAAGCAAGTGTGGTGCGAGTCGAAATCAATAATTATTTAGCAGGAAACGATTGTACGAACTAAATTGTTAGCTGTCTAATTAATTTCATCCGTTGACTTGACAGGTTATCGTTTCTAGGCATCGAAAATAGCCTGTTAGTTCAGTATAAGTACACATATAGGATAGAAATCGTTTGATTAAGTACAGTCGTTTTTCTTTGTAGGCTTATTTTTATTTGGTCGCTATGTTCTCTACCAAATGGAATTATAAATCTTTCTTGATTTATTTTACCATCTTAGTCTGACCTTTCAGAACATACGATTTATCAATGAACCGAGTACGTTAATGCGAAACCCGTTCAGCAATTATGTATCATTGCGTCACCGCTAACCGCCGCCCCGGCGACCTTGACAGGATGACCATACGATTATCTCAAGAAGTACGCAATATGATATTTTCGTCAGAAGTTATGTATGTATAGTTTTAAAACTAATATGCTACAGTTTCTTGTAAAATTTACCACAACCCCGCATCTATAATAAATCGCATAAACATCATCCGGTTCGGTTATCTCATAGTGTAGGTGCAACTTCCTAAGTGGTTTATCCGTTATCCCATAAAGTACCCGGTGCAAAGCTACGGAGTTGAATAGCCACTGCGGAAGGAAGCTCTACAAGTCAGGATCGAGCCCTATCTATTCAGGAAGCACCAGTAGCAAGCACATCCACTTGAATGTGGATAAGCTTAGGATCAGACTCAAGTTACATTGAACTATAAACAATGTTCTTAAACACACAACTGTAGCGCATATGTACGTTGGCTTTCTGCTTGGTTAACGAAGCACGGTGGCCTACGCGTCTGAAAAAGCAAATTGATAAAGATGTCAACAAGTGGCCGGTGGTCATTATGACTCATTTTTTTGCCTTTTATGCACTCTCACAATGTTTTAAAGGTGTAAGTGATAACATTATTTGAATACGTTGGCGAAATATTATTGCGGTTATTTTGTTGGCATGGGTCTTAATTTCGTCACAGTTGATTGAGTACCATTAGCATAACAATAGCTCAGTATAAAGGCCGGAGGTCACGTCGTTGCCCTTAGAACCCGGTGCTGCTCTACAACACAATACCGAAGACAATGCGCCCCTCCCATATGTGGTTTATTTGACTTCTTTATGACCGTTGTCGTCTTCTGCGAAATTCGGTATGTCACGTGTCCGCTATTCTGATTTGCAAATACATACCTTTGAATTATGTAGAATAGAATTTTTATTGGTAACGGCCACGTTCCATTCCGCTCGTTCGGGTGTGACCGTTGTAGACGATAACGCAAAGCAATTGAATGTTCAATGCTAATTTTAAACATGACAAACATAATAAAGAATCTTCGAGCTATAAACTGTTTTAAAACCATACATATCATTGCGCCACTGCCCGCTAATATCTAGGGTATCTTGAAGGTATGTTTACCCAACCTGCTAAGTACACACTAGATTAGAACTATTCTTATGTTTCAACGATAGTGTACACAGTTCTCTATCCATCACACAGTTCCTTGACCGCGTTGTATGCGCCTAATTAAGGAAGAAATACGCATATGACGCAGTTTTTACCTTGTGCTTGTATCAAATATCTTCCCATCAAGTGCGTTCTTGTGTTCGCCTTCCAAGCCATGTGCACAGCAGATGCTCGAGTCTATAGTTCCAACGTTCCGAACCGTTGCTTACTTGATCCTTTGCCTTAGATTCGTGTGCGTGGCGACCTCATTCCTTTTCATAGGACTTGCGTTATTGCCGTTTTAATGTTTTTCAAACTACCAAAATATCAAATAACCTTCAATTTTCCAAATAGAAATGGTTATTCTTAGTGAAGATAAAATGAAAAATATTTATTTAGAGTAAAAGTACTTATCTACTTACAATGGAGTACTATCTTATTGTTATATTATGTGCTTTTACTGAGAGGAAATACCAATAGATTAACAATGGTTCCCACACTAGATAAAATATGTATGTGTCTTAAAATATAAGCTTGAATCTATGAATGTTAAGATCCGAGAGGCCGATTTGAATTCGAAAACTTTATACCACTGATTTTTTTAGCACCATCTCTAATTTTAAACAGATAACATATTTTGAATTACTTCCCCATTTATGCTCAAATATTAACAACAATTACAGGATAAGAAATCCATTTATACGAGTAGGTAAACATAATATTATGCAGATTTTGTTTTTATTTGCATAAATCACACGATAAAACTGGTTGTTACGTAAAAATGAGTTCATTCAAAACATTTCAAAAGAAACCAGTCACTTTCTAAAAACCGGCCAAGTGTGAGTTTATTTCAGTGAAATTTAATCTGGCTTCCTTAAAAAGCAAAATCTAACTTGCAAGCTATAATAATACATGGTCAAAAATAACTGTTTATCTAGTTATAAATATTCTGATTCAATATGCCTCTCATGTATTTATTTCCTCTATAGTTAAATACAAATTATGTTATTACGATAACTCGTTATCTCAACTCTTTACAGCGTTGTCACTTCACTAGATTTTTTCGTGGTTATATCACTATAATAGCTAGATAATAAGTGGGTTTCTCAAAATAACGAAACGGGATGAAAGAAACACGCATACTAGAATTAGAATGCTCGAACCAGTGACTTGATGTGAGGTATATATGATGTGAAATTGGTTCAAATTACTGGTAGGTTTGCCATGTTCGTAATAACCAGCACTCAAACTGAATCAACTGCGTATATCCAGTTCTTGACCACTTACCTTGCCTCTATCACATCTGCCTAATAAGTATTTTAGCAGCGGCGATGGGCTTGCAACCTATCACGTACTAGCTACTGAGAAATGTGGGTATGATCAAGTGTAATATTTGAACGCACTTCTGAATACCTCATTTAAACCAAATAATCTTAAAAGCCTAGAAGAACAATAATATACAACTTTTTAGTTTTGCTTACCTGAACAAAAAATTTAAATTACTTATCCCAAACATTATTCCCTCGAGTGAGATTTGAACCCACGACTCTCTTCTTGATACGGGGATGCGCTAGCCAACTGCGCTATCGAGAGATCAATCGGACCCGATGAAACCCTTGATGTTTTTAATAATAAACAAAATATACATTTCAGTACTCATCTTGTTAACAATGCAATGAGATCAGAACTCTAACTAGATCGATCTTCCATAAACAATTGAGGTCATACAGTTCCTATGCTATCGTACTTAATTTACGAAACGATAAAAACTGTTTGCGATTGTGTTATTGCTTCTCTAAACAATCGATTCCCATATGAACTAGTGCACGACTTAGGCGAAGACCCGTTACTATAAGGCGGAGATCTATTTTATAGCACACGTGTATTTCCTATGTAGATTCTTGAACTGTTTACATTATTTATTTTCTAGGCACAGCTTTCGAGATTTATGTGTTTATTGTAAATACTTAGTTAGACTTAGATTTTTAATAATAGGTTGGTCATTATCATCACTAACAGCTTGTAGAAGTCCACTGCTGGATATAGGACTCTCCTACACGTTTTCCGCGGGAAGAAGATGGAAAAGGCTCAGAATCATTCTTCTTGGAAACGAATGGGGGAGGCCTATGTCCAGCAGTGGACTTCTACAGGCTGATAATGATGATGATGATGATTTCTCTTGATCTTAACAATGTCGTCGGTCCATTGGATGGAAGCCCTTTCATCCAATGGACCGACGACATTGTTACTCCTACGCTTCGTCTTCTGGTTCGTGATTTTTATTCAAGAACCTTTATCCCCCAATGCTGTCGTATTAGATCGGTTGGTTAAGTTTATTATTATACGCAAATTAACGATCTGATTTAAACCTACATAATCTTGATGGTCTAAAACTGCAAAATAATATATGTAATTTGATATATGTATATGATATGTAGTTATATTATTTTACCGTTTTTGAGTAGTCATGCTCGTAGTTTTAGCCATTGTACGAAAGCAGTATACAGTTAACTTTATGTTTATTTATATACAATTAGTGAACGCCAACACAGGGTTATTGAAATGTTACGAAATGACCGTGAAATGAAAATACATCATAAGCTCGACTCACTGTTACAACGGCCTCGGTGAGCAAAGGCTACACAAACGGGTCGTTGATACGCGAAAGATGTGTGCTTGCATTAGAGGAAAAGAGAAAACTATATAAACATTATGTTCTGGTCTCTCTCAGCTTCAAATGCAAGTGGCTCTCAAAATTCAAAAATAATCGAATGGATTTATAACATTTAAAAGTTATGAACTTGAATGTGATTCAACCCTGCACCTTTCCGATTGATACGACTGTAAAACTGAAAAATATAAAAAAGCTTAACTATAATTCCCATGCGTATAAATCATCCGAAATTCCCACTTTTATTCTGAAACGCGCCTGGTTTTTTGTTTACAATATCCTACTATATTATAAATGCGAATGTTTGGATGGATGGATGGATGTTTGTTCCTCTTTCACGCTCTTACCAGTGGACCAATTTGGATGAAATTTGGAGTAAATATAGATTGTAATCTGGAATAGGACATAGGCTACTTTTTATCCCGAAAAAATAACGGGAACAAGAAAAACCTGCCACGCGGGCGAAGCTGCGAGTGGCCTCTAGTATAAAATAATCACACGTGTTGTGCGAGATATACAAGTGTATAAAATAATAAAAAACACTAGTAATATTGTTGCATAAATAACTCTAATTATGATTTGACATTATCCCATCAAATTATTTTACTAAAAGTTTGAGAAACGTCTGTAGACGGTAACTATAGTAAGTATAGGCAGTATTGGGTCTGTTCCCCGACTTCCCTAAGCTCAAGGCGTTCGCTTCTACGATCAAGTTCACGATCGGTCCCACAATATTTACCGCCTTGTGTAACCCGTACGTAATACAAAACTATTGTTCGGTAGTAGAGTATCATCGATAGGTAGTAGCGTTACTTGCCTCATCGAACATTGTGTAACTTATAATACGGCTGTTATTTTAGTTATTGATAGCGCTGATTTATAATACAAAACTATTGTTCGGTAGTAGAGTATCATCGATCGATGGTAGTAGCGTTACTTGCCTCATCGAACATTGTGTAACTTATTATATAGCTTTTATTTTAGTTATTGATTGATAGCGCTGATTTATTAGCAAGTAGTTTTATCGTTTAATCGGCTAGATTTTGATTTACTGTTCGTATCATACTATGCTGAAATCTATGAGCAGATGAGAATATTAAAATCGAGTACTGATTATGTTTATGCACCGTTGTGTGCTCTAGTGAAGGACTCATTCGGTAAAACCACCATGCCTATTTCTGCCACCAAGCAACTTACTGTGTTCTGGTTTAAAGGGTGTGCCGGTGAAATTACAGGCACATGAGGCTTAACATCCGTATTCATTAAGTTTATGTACGCAGCGCAGTGCGTTGTAGGGCACGTTCCTAACGAACGTGACCTGCGAGGCATGGCTTTTTTATAGATAATTTTAACCGCACAACATTAGGTAGGGCTTCTACTTGTTCCATGAGTAAGTAGTAAAAAGAAATTAGTTATTTTAGTTTGAATCCGGTCGTGCACCAATGGATTTTCCTATTCAAAATATGTATGTGCAATGCTCTCAAACAGTGGTGGAAAACATCGTGAGGAAACTATTTAGTATTCTAGCAGCGGCGACAGGCTTGCAACCTGGAATACCAACTACTGCAAAGTATGGATATGTGCCAAATGTAACATTTGAACGTACCTCTGATTACCCTTTTAGACAGCCTCAAAGAACTATGAGTCTGTATCATTTGGTATTAAGATATTTGAGGTGATATCTACCGTACCGGATTAAAGTCTTGAAGTCTCTTCTACTCTTTCACTTTAGTTCAGTAGTCGTATGGTCATTGATCACGTCAGTAATATATTCGTTGACCCGTTAATGTAGGACCGGTTATTCCATTGTATTGTTCAAGTAACTTGCAGACGAGGAACCTACCTTAGACATTATCTGTGGTTTACTGCTTGTGGATGAATAATGCAACTCTCGTAACTCTCGGTTTTATGAGTTGAATTATGCTTATAAATTAATTCACTATTGTGTCATTATAATCTCATCACATTTATGTTTTTTCTGTCGAAGGAAGCGCAAATGCTTAGTTTTAGTTTTGACAAGGTGCGTTAGATGTTAGCTTATATGAGCTATTGCCTACTGTAGTTATGAACCTATTATTATTATCATTATCATTCCACGCTCTCTTTGAAGGTTTGCTGGAAGAAATTTATTTTTAGAGTTAAGCTGACGTGACGATGATGTACATGTCTTATGCTTAACTCTTAAGTTTAACTTTAAATGTCATTTATTGTGTATTGAAAGAAAGAAAAAAAAATTACTTCATCACCACGATTTTCTTGTTTTGATTTTTTCCAATGAAATTATAAAATCTATTATTATGCCTAGCATAAAGTGCCAAAAAACATGTCCGATGGCTCTCAACTCAAAAAAAATCATAAATGACTACTTAATCATATTAGGATTGCTGTCATAAACAGTCCTATTAAATTTTAATGGTTGTAGCTACGAGAATATCTTTAACTATAACTTCGTAGACCACTACCTTGTGCCTCGCTATAAATAATATTGTAACGGCTTGGATAGCTCTTTTCGTGAAATCGTGGAGCAAGGGGATATGAGTCACACGCAAGATAAAATACAACGTAACAAAGCTTGAAGTCATTTAACTAACTTGCAAATGCCTTTACAACTTTACATCGTCATTGTCTATCTGTCTGTGCACGCACGTCTATTAACAGAATAATTTGAGCTCGCCATATTAGTATTGTTGTCATGATAGTTAACATAACTATCGTTAAGTTTTTAATAGATTTCGCAGTTTTTATTTTAGAATACTCTTGATAGTTTTCACATTGTAATAAAAACACGTTTATATTTTATTAAACGTAAAAGCTTTATTCGTACGCTGAATGCGTTATTCTCATTGTTACTCGTTACTCAAAATAAAACCGGCCAAGTGCAAGTCAGACTCGCGCACGAAGGGTTCCGTACCATTATCTATAGTAAAAACGACTAAAAAAATACGTTTGGTGTATGAGAGCCCGCTTAAATATTGGTTTTATTCCGTATTTTTTGTTATAGCGGCAACATAAATACATCATCTGAAAATTTCAACTCACTGATCGTCTAAAACTCTAAAATCATGGTTCATGAGATACAGCCTGGTGACAGACAGACAGCGGAGTCTTAGTCTACCTACCTATCTCAGCGGGTACTGTTTTACCCTTGGGTATGGAACCCTAAAAATATATTCGGTACATCTACAATAATTTATAATTATATATCTAATATAAGTATGTACTATGTCTAAAAGCTTTTAGTCAAGTAATGATGCATCCAATACGAACTAAAATAAATGTTCAAGTAGAATCTTACATAGATTCAAACGGGTCAAGTACTTGATATAATTCCAGTACACTATTACTTAATAGGATATCGATGAATAGGACGATGAAAACGTTGAAATAGACTATTTATGTTGAAGATCTACATTTATTTCTTTAAAACAATGTTAGGAAACCTACTTGTCATGATTTTTTTAGTTTAAGTACTGAAACTTAATGAATTTTGTGAAAACTTCATTACACCCGAAGTCTGTGTAACAAAAAATCAAGGTGTAATATTAAATTACTGCCCATTTTTTAGAGTTCTGGTAGTTTGATTTAAAATGATGAAATATTGGAAAGTGACAACTACGACTATAATGTCACTTATATTACCTGTAGTGTAAAGTGATAAAATGCCTGAATTGGCCGTAACTTCTTCGTCGGCTTACCATGGATCGCCGATTCACGATGGATTCGCTACCATACGAGCTCCAAGAAGCCGTATAAAGATAAGGAACCTGGTCCAGTCAAATCCTATAGCTAATCTACCTCAAAGACATTCTGAATATTTCACTTTGAACAGGACTCCAAAAAATAATTTTCTAAACAATTGTGATGTGCAGTATGTGGTCCAGGCGCCTACAAAGAATGTATTTGAAGAGAAACCTTCACGGCTGAGCTTTACAGAACCAATATATGCAAAAATATCTCCACCTCAATCACAAAGAAGTTCCCCTGTGAAACACTCAAACGGCAGGCAAGAAACTCTTTACGATTCTATAAACACGAAGCCACGCAGACGACTAAGAAGCTTGGAGTTACCAGGAGAGCAGGACGTCAGGGCCAGTGAAAAAATTAGCTTCGCGAACTTGAGTAACGGCGAACGGTTTTCGCATGACCAGCACGTCGTCGCCGGTATCCAGGATGGCGCGGAGCAGCATTCCGTACGAACGGACGTTACTAGTTCATCTGGCGACTTTAGAAGGAGCCATAGCGATCGAGATAATTGCTCGGAATCCTCCTCGAACCTCACCGACAATGATAGACCTATTTCTAGCTACAGTGATAATTCAACAATTCCGTCCACAGATACGGAAGATGTTCTGAAAGATTTGCCAAGCAAATCCAAGTTTCATAGATCTCCGCAGAAATTCGCCACGCTTAACATGCGGAGGCCGAAGTTTATAGATCTGAAACCTTCAAATGTTAAAGAAAACCAACCAACTTTCAATATGCACAATATGCATCGTAGTAGAATAGGTTATCATTCCGAGCCAAACACGCCCCTTAACGGTGAATACGGTGGTTTCGGAGATGACCCCAGTATTTTGAGTGAAGTGCAACAAATTCCGAAAATGCCTTTACAGAATAACAGAAAAAGCTTCACGCGATCAATAAGCGAAAACGGGTTTACGAAACGTCTAAATTATCGGCATTCGTTCAGTGCTGACTTTAGGCCACAAGCACAATCGGTATCGGGCTCGAAAAAACCTCATAAATGTTGTGAATGCGTAACGGGCGTACCAGCTGAGGAAACACCGGAAGACTCTTCCCGACCATCATCAAGGACTCTAGGAACATTGTACGAGTCCCAGGATCCTAAAGTTGGTTGTCAGACAATTCTACGAGCAAAGCCACCTGTGCCGTGGTGGGATTTGGCCATTAGAAAATCAAGATACAAAAGCTGTCCTATTCTGGAAGAGGTAAGACTAATTTCTTCTAATATATTCAAAACAAGTACTAATACCATAATTGCAATTTTATATTTTAGTAACCTTTTGCGAACTCTATGATAATGGTACAATAGTTTACTATAGATCGATAATATATGGATGCGCGATGATGCAAAAGATGTTAATTCATGTCACCATTGATTGATTTATAGAATCGTGTCGATTTAGTTGTTCCATTTTCATAAACTGCAGCACTAAAATTTTCTAAATCTTAATTCTAAAATTAAGATGGTTTAGAAAAATGAATCAGCAGAATCGATACCAGCAGAGAAGTTATCAATCAAATCCACAAATTACAATAACAGTGCTTCATTTTCTTCGGGTAGGTGTAACAATGAAAAAAGACATGTACTCTTTACTCGTATATCCGGATTTTAACGTATTATGTTTATTTTTGTTTAGGTGTGGTTTTTCACTCCCTTGGTAATTCGTGTAATGGGCTCTATATCTATGGATACAAAGTTATATAGGTATTCTATGGGTATGCTTATCAAATCGAAACATCAGTTAGGGGAAAGACCGTTTCATTGTGTGGCGTGCTCACCTCTTTGCGTTTTGATGTAGTTACTTCAAACGTTTATTGAAATATAGTGTTTCACTAAAAGGTTTGTTAGTTTCAAACTTTTACTACACAGCCACCAAGTAAAGGCATAGGTTTTCGTGATATTATTATAAACAGATAAAGTGCATAAAACTGCTGTTTAGATTCGCTTTCCAATTCGTGAGTTCTTCACTCCGAGCATACTAACAGGTGTAAATCTTCAAAATCTTGATAGAAAACCATTGAGGCAGGAAGATCCTGCTTTGTTATTTCAAAACTTTTGATATAAAAAATCTTTACCTGACTTCCAAAATACAATTTAACCTTTCATGCCGATGATCAGGTGTTGGTGTAATCTTCAACGAAAAAAATATCATTGACTGACCGTTCATTATACAATATCCTTTCCCACGATCATAAAAATGTATAAAGACATAAAAATCCACAATATATCTATAATCAATCTTGAGTTATTGTATTTAGATACATAGTATTAACATTCTCATATTATCTAAAAGTGGGTTTTACTTCTCTCACTTAAGAACCAGTTCCAAATAGATAACTTTTGAAATAACAAAAATTCTAGGTACTACTACTTTATGGTTATTTATAGCAACTGTCATTGAAAAGATTGAAAAACAATTTTATGCAAAATTATATTGTCTAAACCGCGTAGGCAAATTACCTCTACTGTTGGCATAATATTTATTGCCACTGTCATCGTCCACACCACGGTTACCTTTGAACCTACGCAATCATTCAGAGAATGGGATCAAGATAAATGTAATCCCCTCCTTCATTATTCCACATCGATTAGAGGACCAGGCTGAAAATACTGTAAATCAATAGAAAGCGGTCTTTTCCTTTTCAGACCACTGATCAATATGCATTTCTCGTTTCGATTTACAACCTGCCAGCTTCACAAGAGCCGTAAGTTGTTTGCTGTATTTAATGGTTGCTAATGCTGCTATAAACTCATTAACACCATTGGTCAGTTCAGTAGTCGGGGAAGTGGGATTAAGTACATATATGTATATTGGGATCGAACGTGAGATAACTATCGTTCCTTTCTGAAGGTGGTGAGTGAGGTGAGCTCGGATACGGCATACTTTCTTGATGCAGTCGCATCCGTTTGAAGAATTTCTAGTTTTATATTGAATTGTGAGTATTGTTTCTAAAGTTGTTGCTTAGATATCCTCAAAAAATCTCGAGTAGGTACTTGGGACTAAGAAACCTGAGGCGATATCTACCGTGCCTGAGAATTAATGTCGTGAAGTTATTTTTTAAGTAATAATAACGTCGTTGTATGTTAACAAGGTTCATAATCGTTATAACTCAAAAATATTGTGGTAACCTAGATTCTTTCACTTAAAATGTTTACCCAAACTTGTAGTCTTCCCGTGTACGCATTCATAACAATAATTGACCGTAGACGTGCAGCCCAGTTACCAGTCGACCGAATAAGGAAGAGTGCACTTGAACAAATAATCTCGCTCGTTTAAAATGCCGCCGTTGCATTGGTAAATAAAGTACGCCAGTGGGATTTCGAGTGGGTTCAAGCCTCAAATAAGAATGGGGAATATCATTTGACTCCTACTCGATCGATAATATTATCGGTTTCTCTTGTCATTGTTACCTTTTTCGCTAAAAAGGTGTAAGTAAATTTTTTAACTCTTGTCATGCTTTCCAAGGTAAACTGAATATTCTAAATTGTATTTCCAATAGTAATCTACCTATACTCTGCTTATAGGTTGTTCTGTGAATTTGTGAGTGTCATCTGCGCTTAAAACAAACGAAATATCAAAGTTCCTTGTCTTCGCTCTTCGATTTATTAATGCTCTGTCATGTTCTACATTAAAAATAAGATAACAAGCCTAGCATATGAAAAACCGATAAGCAACATAATTTATGTTACAATTTCCGTTAACATACCAGCACTCTTCAAGGTAGCTGTTACTAGAGCATTTCCTATCACATACATTGTTTCGCTGTCGTTAATAAGTTTTTTGCCATTAGTATCTACCTGTATAATGTTTGACTCGTTACATTTAAAATTTAATTATCTGTACAGACATTTAAAGAAATAAGCTTAAAGTAAAAGAACAAAGTTGCATTCTTACAACTAAAAAATGCTCAATAAAAACACGCAAAGCGCACATCGCCCCTTTTGCAAAAGAATAGGGGTATTTTGATCGTGTCATTAAGCTTTTAAAGCGCCGCTGTTTCCGCAGCTGTTTAATTCCACAATTATATTCCACCTGCGTCCCTGAAACTCATATATTTTTTAAAGACCCGCAATACGTAGTAAAATCCCTTTATCAAGAAGCTGCAGCTACGAGGAGGCTAAATTGCCTTAGTTTGATGCAATAATAGGCTTTTTGCTGTGATTTCACAGAGGTGTTGCAAATAGAGCGCATATCTACAAATAAGACTGCATTTGACTGATTACGGGATCTGCATTCCATTACCAAGGCGAAACCGATGCCAACAAGTTACTCTACCGTAATGGAATGCAGCTGGAATAACTTTGTTCTGAAACCTGGAAATTTAATACCACAACAGGTAAAGTCACACTTTCGAAACATTAAAATATTTGCACGGAACCGTTGCATTTATTACAATGGTAGGTGTAACTCGTTCCACCACTAACTTTGGCACGCGCAAAAGGTGTCCTGCACATACGGGGTAGATCTATCAATGATGTCTGCCACTCGCACACACCCTAATTGGCTAAGCAACTTGCTCGCCAACAGGTGTATAACACTATTTATAAAATGCCTGTTAAATTACTACAAAATAACGGAAAAACACAATTACAATAATTATTTCTTCTGTTCCGGCCGTATATGAAACACGCAGTTTGTTACTATACTATGTTACATAGAGGGTCGTTACCCTCGGTTTTAATTTTGCTAAGAGCGTTCCTGTGACGTGGCAAACAAAGGGTCCCTTGTCCAGCTACGCCCACTACCACTATTACGAGTTTATAAAGCAATTTATTACCGTGACTCACTATGATGTAGATACATCAAAATTTAACTACCAATAAGTATAACATGATAGCGCAAAGTTACATTTATAATAATTATTTGGTAGTTTATTATAAAACCTGTTTAAATTTGACCGGAGCAATTGACGAGCAATTTGACTCGTCTACTGAGTTCGTACAATCTGGTTTATAATATCAGTCCATGTCTTGAAGTTATGGAGAGATCTGTGTTGGTCTGTGGTCATCTCTGATTACTTCAACCGAATAGAAATCACAGTTATGTTGGTCGACCAGAAGGAAGATTATTAGCAGTACTTAAACTGAAAAAGCATGTGGTGCTTAACTTACCGACATTATCTTAAGTTTACGATCTGGAATAATCACGCATATTTGAAGCTTTAACGCGGGTCTTTACTGACTATGAGCTTTATGGCTAAAAGCTTATAAATGGTGACTGCTTGAAAGTAGTTTTTTACGGCTCCTCAAACATATAAATTCAATATCTTCGGTATTACTGAACTGATTATAACTAAACTGTTTCCACTTTTTCAGAAGTTAGACATTTAAACAAAGCTCTTTGTGTATTATATCTTCATATAATTTAGTAGTTGTAGGGCCCTTTATAAAGGGCTTGTCTAGGGAAGCTACCAAGCAACGTCGCTGTATTCCAGTTTGAAGGGTGCTGGTGAAATTACTGGCACATTGAGGCTTAACACCAGTATACCCAGTTGATGGTCGACTTATAAGACAAAGCGTTGTTATAGGTGATGGTTACCACTTAACATCAGATAAGCCATGTGCTTGTTTCGTCAGTAAGTAACATAAAAAACGCTGTTTTTTTGTTTTAGGCGCACGTGGTGTCAGCCTTCGAGCAGAGCTTATCCAACATGACTACGCGGCTGCACTCACTCACCGCCACCGCTGAGAGAAAGGTAATAAACACGAACGATTTCCATCGTTTTATCGAGAAGCATCCTTTAAATACAATAAAATTTATGAATGCGTTTTACTGCTTTGAAAGCTATGCATGCCTTTTGCAAGCGGAGTGTACTCCGTTCCATAAATCCGATTTTTGAAACAAAATTGTCCCGATTTTTTGAAGATGGTAAACATTTTTAAGAAATCTTTTTAGTTTGATTGATCAGCCTCACTTTTTTCATGTGTTTTTTTTCAATTAATTTATTGAATCATAATCAGCTATAATACGCCCACAGGTGGCTTTCCATATTCGGGGGGTTAGATGAAGTCACCACGCTTGTCATTGGATTGATGATCGCAGTGATTGTTATGTACTCAGTAGATGCTGCTGCCTAGCTCCTAGTGCCTCTAATGGGGAGGTGATGAACGACTGAGGCTGGCATAAAAGTGCTGTAGCCGCTGTAGTACGTTTTTCTTCTAAACACAGTGTAAGAATGTGTTTTTAAAACATTGATTACGAAACCATTAGTGAACAAAACTTTTATATCACTTACGATTTTGCTTGTAAGCAAACTTTGCTTAGTTCGAGGCTAGATAGCGTTGAGTGAAATTTGTATATATTTTTATTAGTATCTCAATACTTTTCATTCGCGTTTCACCTTTCACAATATATCATGATTCGTACTGGGACAGCGTTGAGCTCAATAACGAACACCTCTCAGATTGTGATTATCTCTCCGCGAGTCACGCAACGGCCGTCATGTCGATTAGAAAAAGCAATGTGTGTGAACGCCCAAGTCACCGGTTCGGCTCCGAGCGACCGGTTCCGACGGATGCAAATGACTTTCTTTTAATTGCTATTTGTGTTTTATTTAATTGCATTTTGTTTTAGGACTCTGAACTAACGGAGCTGCGGCAGACTATTGAACTGTTGCGGAAGCAGTCGATACAAGCTGGACTTACCACAGCTCACATGCAATCTATGGGCATCCGAGCTGATGGAGTTAACGTCATCGGCCAGGTAAATATGTGCATTTTAATTCACTATTACATTGCGTCGGCATCAAGCTTATAGACAAAGTTCCGAACTCTGAAATTGGAAGACAACTAAGATCCAAGGATATTGGATTAATCATTATCATCACATAGGAGGAGGTTTATTGACCGCCCTAGTTTGTACCACGACCTGTGCGAGTTAAAGCCACGTCTTCGACGTTATCTTTCCTATTCTCTTGATGCAGTTTTAGGATTTTACTAAATTTCATATAATTATGAATATGAAGATGATAACTGCGTGAAATCGCATTCTATGCTCCACGATGACCTCGCAACATGGTTTCTCTATAATTTCCTATGATGAGTGCTCAAAGAAACTAAACCGCAATATGCCACGTACGCGAGGTATCAGAGGCTTGGATATCAAAATACGGGTGCATACATAAATTCCGCTTCACTTAATGCCGTGGGAATATAATGTAACATCCGATTTAAACTCAATTTGCATATTAAAGGTACATGTAGGTTAAATTCAACAAGCAAGAGTCGCATAAGTGAGATTGGGAGCGCTTTTTTATTCTCAACGAGTTTAAAACGCGATCATTTCATTAAAGTAAAATCTACCTTATCCGACCGTCGTACGTAAATAATTTTATCTCAATTAGTATTCTAGTGAGGAAACGTCGATATCGGTCAATGCGATCAACCATCAATCATTATTCAAGGCATTAGAGTCGATAGTAATGAGATCAAGTGCAGAGGTTTTTACTGGTATCTATCCCGGAACTCAATAATGATCTTCGGATACCCTATGCATGATGAGACATTGATGATCAATAAAATAGAATCGAATAAGGCGAGGTAGCATTTACATTAAATTGGCCGTCAATAGATCTGTCCCCATTTTGCGTTCTATACCGTCCATGATGAGACGAGCTATTTGAGTGATGTGGAAAAGTTTTTCTGACGCAGATTTTCGTATTACGTATTTAAATGCAGTGCTGTATGATAAAGCAATTTTCCTGAATAGGAATACAGTAACAAATACCTAAGCTAAGCATTTCACATGCCATAAATCATACTAAAATTGTACAGGAGAAAGTAACCATGTTTTATGTTTGTTGAAAGTTCGAAATGTTGTTCGAAATGGAGACAAAAAGGTTGCTTAAAATTTATAAGAAAATTATAAATATTGATTTAGAACATTGACAAAGCAAATGTAATGTTTACGTATAAATGATGTCATACTCTTACTAATAGCTTATTGACCTAAATCAGTGCACTCTGCTATTAACCCCATTTATTATGCGACCTTAGAGTCCTTTATAAATACCAACACTGCGAACAAATTATTCTTACCAACTGTTTTCCAACTAGTATGTAATTACTTTCCGGTTATTATACTTTTCCGGTTTGAAGGGCGCGTGCCGTGTCGGTGAAATCAAAGAGGCTAGAGAGAGACTACTGTCGCTTAAACGTGGAGTTTATGATTGATTGCATTAGGAACCTAAAAATCTGAATAACTTAAGATAAGAGGTAATGTCAAAAACGGTACGATGTGTCAATTTTAGTGGCTCCAAACTCAACTAGGAAAAAATAAAAACAATAACATTTTGTTCAAAAATTAAGGAACGGAAAAATCGTAGTGAAAGCTGTTTTTGACCTAAAATGCATCTCAACTTCTGAACAAATTGTTCAGAATTTGAATCGTTCGGCGTTGTTTTTCACCAATATGTAGGAAAACTAAGTCTTCGAAAATTGAGACGGTTTTTTAAACCGCCCTTATTCGTGAAAAAACATCCAAATGCATTTTTTTCGCACATTTTGAACATTGCAACGGCGCATGTGGTTTTGAACCTTATTTTAAAGAAATTACGTGTGTAATTTGTAAAATCACGCATCGATCTACTCCTGGCCTGGCCTAAGTGGCTCCTGGTCTAGCTAGAGTTACTTTGTGACAGTCTTGTAACTTTTAAAAGTATAGTAATTATAAATATTTTTAGTGTAAAAAAATTAAATATCCTGCTTTCGTATGACCTTATGGAGTAATATTGTTATTTAATAGTTTGTTGATATACACAGTACTGGAAATCCCATTTTTTTTTATTTAAAATCGTGGAACAAACTAAGGCACGAATTAAAACATGAACACATCTTCACCAAGACCCCACGTCCATAGAAATATGATGACAGTTAAATAAAGTCCATAAATATTCAGCAGGACAGTAACCCCCCTGTGAGTCAGGGGTCACCGCAGCGGCTGGTTCAGACTGGCAACGGCGCTATCACTCGCCACCTCTCCACCGACAGTGTCTCGAGCATCAACAGCCTCAGCAGTGGCTCCTCCGCGCCGCACGACAAGAAGCACAAGAAAAAAGGATGGGTAAGTGATATGTAGCTTATATACCTTCCTAAATATATAAGTATACACATACGTAAAATAACTACGGTTTATGCTGGTAGGTATGTGTATGAAATAATTTAATAATGATTTTTAAAAATCATTACCAGTTAACCTATTTTGATTGTTTTATTTTTTGCTCGTGCATGAATACTTATACTAACTGTACGCACACATCATGTTACTATCTAGCTCAAAACTAATATTTGATTTCTTCGCTTTTTTGTGGCTGTAATGTGTTTTGTGCGTTAAATAAATAAATATGGCCTAGCATACTTAGATACCTTATAACACCTAATAGACATAGAGCTAACAAAGAATTAGAACCGAATATTTACGAGTTCGTAATTCTAATAAAGTAATCAACTTCTGATGCCGACTATACCATGTGAATGGCTAATTATTATATAGATTATCTTGTATCTAGTAGCTAATACGCAACCTCTCAACAGCTGCGGTCTTCATTCACGAAGGCTTTCTCAAGAAACGCGAAGATATCCAAAACTGCAAAGCACGCTTCACTCGGCCAGCTTTCGTCCCAAGACAGCTCGTCCGGATCTCACCACTACGACGACCCGCACACAATACGAGAAGGAAGCAACGAGAATAGTCTAGAACATTCACACGAAGCCTTACCTGACGTCAAGGAGAAGGGCCCTGCGGCTAAGACTGATGAGACCAAAGGTGAGAGAGACTAGTTTATATTTACTTACCCCTTTGTTAGTAGACAGCTCTGTAGCCTAATGACCCTTGCCTCTAAGACAATTGATTCACAGAGCGAGATTTCCATTATAATTGGTAGTCTTTATTATTCCAATATTTGCTGTTCATTTCATTAAAAAAAAAAATTATTGATTTTGTCTCTCATTAAACCGTTTTTCTCGGTAGTACAGCTGTTTTTAACCTATTATTTTTACCATTTTGGAACTAACATTTTGTAACACAATAAATAAATAACCATGTTTATCGTGAATGTTTCACTTATATCGGTAAAAAACTACGAAATACTATACTATACTTATTACTATACGAATACTATACTTATTACAGACTTAATACCCTTAAAAAGAAACCCAGCGTCAAAGACAAGGAAAGGTAGAAAGGACCTCGGTATCTACAGTTAAAAGGCCCACAACTTTTTCCTATCGACATAAACATGATTCTAATGGGCCAAGCCAATTCGGTAGTCCCTAATCTCTACTTACAATTTAGATAATCCGTCCCTTGTGCTCCGATCGCGACTTTCGCTTTTAAATGACACCCCTATAACCCTGGATTAGGTACGGGACCATTGTTATACGAAGACTACCGTTTAACCTGTATTGGTTGGGGTCAGTTTATTGCTTGAGTAAAGCTGTTATAATTTATCAAACAGAATGCACTTAGATGATTATTATTTACAAAGAGGGCCCACAAAAGCGAACAAAAGGCAACAAGCTAAACGCAAAAACAAATTTATTAGGTTTCAAATTCACGAATCCAACTTATTTGAAGTTTGAATAAGTACATTTAACAGATTTGACGACTGATCTGCTTTATAAAAATGTTATACCTAAAATAACTACTAGAGTATAAATTAGTCCTTTAAAATGTAGGCATGTACTAAATGTAATGTTCGGAGGTTAAAAAACTAGGTAGTTTTTTCCCAGTTTTTATTCCAGCTGGTCGCGGGAATAACCCGCCTATTGTACCTTAACTTAGGCCCGCTTGCACAACAATCTAATTTTATTTTATTTAGTTTTTCACGTAGGTACATGTTTAATAGCGATAGCGCCAGCGTAATAGCGACAGCGCCAGCGTAATAGCGACTTAATTTTCCTTGTGCAAGATGTTAAACCTTATTAGCTTCCTAAATGCATTTAAAGGCTCGCTAAATACATTTGATGCAAGCGGGTCATACAGTCGTCAGCCTATTTCATATGACCCAAAAACGAAGAACGAGGCTTCAAATCAATAGCGATTAATATTTCAGGGCGCCTGGTTAATATTTTTTATGAAGACTGTGTTCTTTACGTAAACCGAGTTTAAAACACTACCTGTCAGTTGCAATAATTGAGATGTAACAAGTAATTTACTTTAACAAACAAAGCTTGATAGTTTGCACACTCGGAAAATTAGCTCAGAGTGAAAGCGTTGTTGTCTATCCTTATTAGCCTTGCGAGCTTTTGAATTATGACAGGAGACCGGAAATTTAATTAACCCGGCGAACTGAGATAGCGGTTTGTAAGTTCGTCTTAAATTGCTCAATATCATCATCAGACTGAGTGAGTCCACTGCTGGACATAGGTATTAGTAGAGCTCTTAATGAAGGGCTTGCCTGGGGAAGTATGTACTATCCACCGTACCTATTTCTGATGTCAAGCAGCTTGCTATAGTTCGGGTTGAAGGGTGTGGGTCCCGGTGAAATTACAGTCACCGAGGTATACAGGTTTAACACGTATATGCCTCAGGTTGATGAACGCTGAGTAGTACATCGTAGAGCACGTTTCTACGATGCGTGACTTGTAAACGAGATAATTGTTGTATAAAATAAACGTATGCAGTGTATATCTATGACTACTTAAGCCAAAACTTATTTAAAAGCTTAATTTTCACACAGAAAAACCAGAAGATGCACACTTGGTTGACGAACTAAAGCGACAACTACGAGAAAAAGATTTGGTGCTAACCGACATACGATTGGAAGCTCTAAGCTCCGCTCATCAGTTGGAGAATCTTAAAGACACTGTTATCAAAATGCGGGTAAGTTTCCATAAAATTGCTTGCTTTGACTTGGTTTCAAAAGCTTAGGTGCCGGTAAAATTACCGGCACATAATGCTTAACACTAGTACACCTCAATTAATAGACACTTAATGTGCGTAAGATACCTTGCGTGCGTAACCTGCGAGGAATTGCTTTATTCTAAATCATGGTAACCACTGAACATTAGGTGGCCCATCTGGTTGTTCAATCAGGAGTTGTAAAAAACTCTTTATTTCCTTATAGTGTGTGCCACAGTATAGGTTTTTTTCCACCTTCATTTATTGGTTAAAATTATTGATTTTTCTATTGTAGAATGTTTGAACAAGGTCATGCATCATATATATACCTATATTAATTCTTGATTAAACTCTTCTAAATCTCTTGTAAATATTTCAGAATGAAATGTTGAACCTGAAACATAACAACGAGCGACTACAAAGGTTAGTGACGTCACGGTCGCTAGCTGGCAGTCAAACTTCATTGGGCACCGGTGGCTCTGCAGTAGAAGACCCCCGAAGATTCAGTTTAGCCGATCAATCTACTATGCATCAGGTAAACCATAAAACAAACTCGATAATTTAGATCATGTGAAAAATCTGTAATGTATTTTTTATAAATTTACCTACTTCTGTCCTACAAAGGGCGATTTTCTCTAAGCGACAATGCTTTTAAAATATAAGATTTAAACAAAATTCCTAGTGGTGGCTGTTCAATAGAATTGAATTTGATCCTAAATCTTTAACATTACTCAACAGGCGACATTGGACATGCACTCGCAACCTCTCGATCTGGACTTCAACTGTATGACGTCAACCCCTACAATGGACTTCTCGAAGAAAGGCTCGCCCAAATCAACAATGGTAGAGCCAATCTACGGCAACAAAGCCGCCTGCGAATTGAACGAAAACAACGAAGCTTTGTTGAGCGTTCTGAATGGCGGCAGCGATTTGTTTGCGAACGGTCTCAACGCATCCGAGCGGCTCAGTGGCGACTACGATATCAACACCGTGCTACCACCGCCCAAGAGTCGGGAATTGGCGATTGGAGAGAGCTATTCGGATATTGGTAAGTTTCATATCTATCGCTACTATTTATGAGAAGTTTATTGGTACAACACAGACTTCAGTTCGACCAACGTCAAAGTCAAAGTCAAAAAGCATTTATTCAGTAAAATCCGGGGATCATCTTGAAACGTCTTAAATCTAGGTGAATCTAAGCCGTGATATGGCACATGCAACTGTGCCGAAATATCAGGAAACCATCAAATTTGAAAACCATGCTAAATAACCCGTTGCTATCCAAAATATTTACTGGCAGCTTAGTTCGTAGCTCTGCTTTCTATGTTAAAGGGTTCGATTCCTATTTAGGATAATTTGTGTGATGAACACAGGGGGTTGTTCTATGTTCTAAAGGAAACCCGGCGCACTTTGGTGAAAAAGTCAAATAAATAAATATGGCATGCGGCCTTTCGTACTCAACTTGGTGAGACAGTTACAGAAAAATTGTGGATAGTTTATAGTAAATAAAACTCTCGGGCGTCGTTATAAAATACAAACTAGTCGTATTCTTAGTAAACATAAATTTTACGCATGCAATGCTGCACTAGATAAGTCGCACTTCGGGTTAAGATACGCTATTTATTTCAAAACATTTGCAACGTAAACCTTCTGTATGTAGTACTCTGTCTTATGTAGTATTATGTACTCTGTGGTTCTAGTAAGGATCTACAAAAAAAATTCTCCCATAGATATTCTTACAAAAATCATTAAAAGTTTGAAACACAAGATGTTAATTTACTATGGTATTTTCCTACTAGACAATGACTTTTATTCTCAGTCTTAGCCGCTATAAAACTCAGAGCACTTAAAACAGGGTTACGAACATTTCATAAGCGAGTTTGAAATTTGATTGCCACAATAATCGCAAAAACGTGCGCACAAGTGGAATGATCACCGATCAAACGGATGGATTACAAACAATGATTGGAGGAAGAGCTTTTCCCGTAAAACATAATCACTTACCAACGCCCACCCAGGTATTAACTGGCTATCAGCATAAAAATTTACTACAACTTACGAACTCTTTGATTGGCTTTTATGAATACTTAAAAACACCTACTCGTTTGTAATACCTTTCTCTTATAATTAATTTAATCGTTAATTTTTATTATAAATCGTATCTGATAATATGTAAAGTATATAATATTGTTATTTATAATTTCCTCCCTTAGACATCCTTAATGAATATTAAGTTCGTACTTATGTGGTACACATAAGTATTTGTATGGTAGGCCATATAGCTCGTTGAACCGAAAACCGCTAAGGAATATAGGTTCTTGAATGCCGACCACGAACCAGACAATGAAACGTAGGAGAGCCTCCCACCCGATGGACTGACGGTATTGCTAGGATCGTGGGATGTCGGTGAATGGAAAAGGCTCAAAATCGTTCTTCCCGAATACGTATGAGGGAAGCCTATGTCCAGTGAAATTTCGTCTGATAATGATGAGGACTTAGTTACCACATTGACAGTATGAGATCTTGCCGAAGGGGGATATACGCCATGCCTTTTGGTCTTCTTCATATTGATTGCTAAAGAGCTCTATCAGCTAAAATAGCTAATAAGTCTGTTGTCATCTCTTTTTCTTGACATGAAAGTTGCAGTGACAAGATTTTTATTTAATACAGCTACATAAATAAAGTTTTAGGAAACATGAATAAAGGGCTTTATTTTTTATTTAAATAGATAGATTTTTTTATATAATATTTTATTGCAGGTGTGGCAGATAGCCAGGGTGATACAACAGACGGAAAGAAAATAGCAATAGCAGTTTACCTCGGTCAGCCAGAAACATTCCAAAGATACTTCGAAGAGGTCCAAGACACGCTGACCGAGTCCGAATGCAGATTCTTCGCCAAGCAGTCCTCCAGTTCATACAACAACCACTTCGACAAACAACCCAGCTTCGAATCACCCCGAATGTCCCAAACCCACAGTCCAGAAACAGAGACACAAGACTACCCTCAAATTAATAAATCTAACACAAACAGCCTCAAAAGTAACAAATCAGCACACAGTAGCTCGTATAAAAATGTGTACAATAGTGACTCTACAGTAAACTGCAATGAATTTACGATTGCCTTCACTTATATATCTGGCAAGACCACATGGCAGAACTTAGATTACATAGTTAGAAAAACGTTCAAAGACTACCTGTCTAGAATAGATTTGGGAACGAATTTGGGACTGAATACGGATTCGATTACTTCTTATCACCTGGGTGAAGCGACGCGTGGACCGGAGATTGGATTTCCGGAACTGCTCCCGTGTGGTTACATCATCGGAACTGTGAACACGCTGTATATCTGCCTACAAGGAGTCGGAAGCTTGGCGTTTGATAGCCTTATACCAAAAAATATTGTATATAGGTAAGCAAGACGTTTCTTCTAACATTTTCAGATGATGTTTTTATTTCTTATGGCTTCGAAAAAATTGTAGAACCTATTTCATCATCATCATCATCATCAGCCTATAGAAGTCCACTGCTGGACATAGGCCTCCCCCACACGTTTCCAGGAAGAACGATTCTGAGCCCTTTCCATCCATCGACTTCCCGCGGTCCTAACAATGTCGTCAGTCCATCGGGTAGGAGGACCTATTTACAGGTAGGCTATTATTAAATAGATTACCAGTTGATGAGCGGTTACTTCGTGACTATAACATTGCATTACATCACAGCAATGGCGACGTGCCCTAATAACTTGAATTGCGCATGTAACTGCACTCATACCCCTCACGATGTTTTCCTTCGCCGTTTGAAAGAACTGGCATTGCGCAGTCAATTTTTTCGAATAGAAAAATCCATTGGTTCACGACCTGATTCGAACCCATGACCTTGGGATCAGAAGGCGGAGTCTCTTCCACTAGACCTGTAATAAGTCTTGTGTGTATTAGTATGAATGTAAACAAATACTTAAGTATAAATATATATATAAGTATAAATATTCAACTCCGCCTGTTTGTACGGTCCGCAAATATTTATTCCAAGTGTTCTGGGTGTTTTCTATGTATACTAAAAAATCTCTATGTACCTAATGTATTGTATTAAGTATATCAGTCATATAGTACCCATAACACAAGCTCTGTTTATCTTGGGGCTAGATAATGCTGTGTGGATTGTCCAGCATTACCTACTATTATTTTATTATTATATTTGTTAACAGATATGTTTCTCTACTGACGGAACACCGAAGGGTTATCTTATGTGGGCCCAGCGGCACTGGAAAGTCATATTTAGCGGCCAAACTAGCAGAATTCTACGTGCAGAAGACACAGCGAAGAGGAGTGCCCGCTGAAGCAGTTGCTACTTTCAAGTAAGTACTAACTTAAAACATCTACCGTAGTGGCCTTAACCTAGAATGGAGGGGATATTCATTCCTATGCACGTACAAGCTGCTAAGGGATAGATATATAAGAATATCTATACCAATTATAATAATCTTTGTCCTGACTGACTGGCTGACTGGGATATCGACAACACACAGCCTAAACCACCGTAGTATATTCGTCTTGGTGCGTAGAGGTATCCTAAGAAAGGAATTCCTGAAATTCAACCCCTAAGCGTGTACAGTGGGGGTTTGAAGTTTGTATGAAAATAGTAGCTTCACACGGACGAAGTCGCGCGCGTTTCGCTAGTTATATATATAGAAATAGCATCACGACTATAATCTCCAACGGTAGATATAAAAAGTACCTACTCGAGATTCTTCGAGGATGTCTAAGGGAGGTAGTCAGAGGTACATCCAGGTAGTACATTTGGTACATACCCACATTTTGTAGTAGTTAGTCTT
The DNA here is from genome assembly GCA_947095575.1 of Electrophaes corylata. Taxonomy (NCBI): domain Eukaryota; kingdom Metazoa; phylum Arthropoda; class Insecta; order Lepidoptera; family Geometridae; genus Electrophaes; species Electrophaes corylata. The sequence goes on from OX352703.1 coordinate 8,827,087, forward strand.
CCATACGTGAATACGTTTATGAATGAGTACAGTTATTTCTTCTGTAAGGATAGATTGTTTGCCATCACGCTATTGATCAGTCACGTGCCCTCCCCATTTAGCGCTTATGTAAGAAACGCGAACTTTTAAGATGGTTCTCAGTGATTCCTGGTTTTTTTTAACCTACGCTGTCCCACTGCTTAGCAAATGTCTTCCCATATGCTTCCACTGAAAGAAAGAAAGAACAGATTTCTATCTTCCTCCACTTCCATTTGACCAAGTTTTGTGAACGGTATCGAGGTCATCAATGCTCAACTTTGAGGCCCTATCGTGATGACATTTGAGTTACATTACGCATCAATAATACTTCTGTAAAGTGTTATATGCTTGCTGCATAGTATAACTCGAATATCGTTACGTCTATAAGTTTTTTTATAAGTTTTATTCGTCCTGGGTCCTCTAGTGTGTGCTTGCTAACGCTATGAACGTTTGTTTGATAGCGTGGACCGCAAGTCTTGTAACGAGTTGCGCGCGTACCTGGGTAATATAGCGGAACAGTGCGGAACAGCGACGGCTGGTGAGGAAGCAGCGCTGCCCTCGGTGGTGGTACTCGACAACCTGCAGCATGCCTCCGCGCTTGGAGACGCCTTCGCGGGGCTACTGCCTCCAGACAACAGAAACATGCCTGTTATTATAGGTACCTTACCTTAACTTGAATCACTTGCGACATTTGGACAGTACATTCTTAAATCTATCTATACTATAATAAAACTGTTGAAGTTGAAAAGTCCATATTAAAGGTATATTCAGAATTTTTGCTAATAGTACTTAAAAAAGGCAAAAAGACGAATCCAACTTTCAAGAAAAAGTTTGTTTCTTAGTTTTAGACGCATCACGCAAAAACTACAAAAAGAATGTTGATTATGATTTGTAGAATTAGATACCTTATAGTTTAATTTAAAACTCAGTATGGCTTTCATTGAGCTGTCATGCCTAAAACTAATCTCATAATCATAGAAAGTGCCTACAAGGCAATGAATGCTTTATCATAGGTGATGGCTACCACTTAACATCAGGTGGGCCATATGCTTATTCCACTACAGGTTGCAGACCATCGCCGCTATAGTATCAACTGGTTTCTTCACGATGTTTTCCTTCACCGTATGAGAGCAGTGCCACTCACAATCATGTATAAAAACTACTCGTCGCATCTTTTAATAACACAATACACTTTGTCTGATGTTTCTTATGTGGTGGGCAATCAAGTATTTTTTTATCTATCTACATTTGTAATATTGTTTTAAATTTTGATCGCAGGAACAATGTCTCAAGCTACATGCAATACAACCAACCTCCAACTGCATCACAATTTTAGATGGCTTCTCACCGCTAATCATATGGAGCCGGTCAAAGGATTTTTAGCTAGGTATTTATATTTATACTGATTCTTAGCGTTCGTATTTAGGCTAGTTCGTAGTTCGTAGCGTTCCTAGTCTAGATTTTTGACTTTATGCTATACTAACATGTGTTTACCAAAGACCTTTTTCCGAAAATGTACCTTTGGAAAGCTTTTACCACTTAATATTTTCTATGTATAATAAAAAATAAAAATTTCTATGTATGTAATGTATTGTATTAAGTATATCAGTCATCTAGTACCCATAACACAAGCTCTGCTTAGCTTGGGGCTAGATGATACTATGTGGCAGCATTATTATTGTTATTTATTAATTTTTATTTTCTTTCTCAAATTCAAGTTGGATTTTATTGCAGATATCTCCGGCGCAAGTTATTCTCAATGGAACTTAGGCTTGGACGGCGCGATCCAGCCCTGGCATCAGTGCTGGAGTGGCTGCCAGGCGTGTGGTCCACACTCAACGCCTTCCTAGAAGCACATTCCTCCAGTGACGTCACTGTGGGACCGCGCCTCTTCCTTGCTTGCCCGATGGATTTGGACGCTAGCCAGGTAATTTACCTAGGTACCATTTACTTTGTAGGATACAAATGATTGTCTCACGACATGATTGGACTATCCAAGACAGGTGGATGATATTGACTATAATAATAAATAATAATAAAGACTATGGGTTTAATTGAATAGTTTAGTGATTTAGTTTTGTTATTCTTAGTAGTAAGTATCTTTACTTGTAATGTGTGACTTTTCTTTGTTGTTTTAACTGTATGTAATTTCAATATTACTGTATGGATGTGTATAAAAATCTGATAATACATAATTATAAGAAACTCGCTAGAATGTGGCAAACTTCTTGTCTCGGGATTATTTAAGGTTTAAAAATTAGCCAACTTTCTATACTCCACATAAGGATCGACAGGATTATGCCTACCTTTGTAAAGCATGAAAGTAAGTCAGTTTTATCTATAGAGGAAATAAAGTCAATTGGCTATAAATAATAAATATATATTCCACAGCAAATTTCCCGCACTATTCTAGCCCCAAAATAAACCTAGTTAGATTTTTGTATCGGTCTAATAGGCACTTTATTAATGGCGTTCCGCGCTGTAAGTTATGAGTTCGATTCCCACCAAGAACAAACATTTCTGTGTTTAACGTACATGTTTGTTCTATGTCTGGGTGCTTTATTATATTTTAAGTATTTACTAAAAAAAAAGTATAAATAAAAAAGGAAACTAAATGTATACAATTCTATGAGCTATACTAGAATTGTCCACATTTTCTACCAACAAATGAGAATCACCTTTGGATCATATAAAAAAACGTGAGTACAAACTTGTTAAAACACTAGCGGTGTAAGGATCCCTAATTTTTTTGCAAATATAATATAGCCTATGACACCCAAAGATAGTGTAGCTACCCAACGGTGAAAGAATTTTTCAAATCGGTTCAGTAGTTACGCTTACGGAGCCTATTCAATGCTAACAAACAGATGAACACTGTAACTAAATTATTATTTTTTTGACAGGCTTGGTTCGCAGACGTATGGAACTACAGTATTGTTCCGTACGCGTCGGAGGCGGTTCGCGAAGGCATCGCGTTGTACGGACGGCGAAGACACGCCGCAGTGGACCCACTGCAGCACGTTAAATCCACCTACCCTTGGAGAGAACCTAACCATTCTCACGTGAGTCACCTATCCCAATTATAGGAAGCTTTGTGCTGACTGACTGACATATAGACAACGCACGACCTGAGCCGCTGGTAACTTAAAATTTTGATGGTACATCTGTCTCAACTCCGTAGAGGTCTACAAATAATAATAATAATGCTGGACAATCCACACAGCATCATCTAGCCCCAAGCTAAGCAGAGCTTGTGTTATGGGTACTAGATGACTGATATACTTAATACGATACATTACATATTATATAGATATTTTTTATTATACATAGGAAATACCTAGAACACCCGGAATAAATATTTGCAGATCGTACAAACATTTATCCCAAGGTGGGAATCGAACCCGCAACCTCCTGCGTCGCAGGCGGACATTCGCCCGCCGCGCCACATCGGTCGTCAAAAAAAAAAACAAATAAAGGCATTCCCAAAATTCAACCCCTAAACAGGTACAGAGGGGCTTGAAGTTTTTCTTTAATTTGATTTATTGGGGAAAACAGTATGACAGTAAAAAATCAGCGAAGCTCATAACTACAGGAACTATACCTGCAACAGATAGAATACTTAGAGTCCCCGCAGACTACAAACTTTCAATCGGCCGATAGTTTAGTCGAGTTGGCCTGTTCGTGCGCACACTGTGCCAACAAAACAGTTGGGTTGGTCGCGAGTGCGCAGACTAGCCAACAAATGGTTTGGCCGATTGATTAATTTACTAGAGTTGGTGAAGAGATCAGTCGCGTGGAATGTTGCCCAAAAATATTATTATTGCTTTATACTTGATACAAAAGAGAAAAAGAATGAAGAAGAGGAATCGAGAGTATAGGGTACATCCCATCTACAGTAACAGATTTTTTATAGAGTGCGGGCCTTTTTTCAATTTCTTGAATCAAATTTTTTATATACGTTTCGACAAGCAGAGACGAGGCGGAATCCATCATGAACGTTCAAACCATAAAGTAACTTTTATACTGGAGATAGAGGCATCATTCAAAGATTTGAGCGTGCAGCGACATCTCGTGCTAATTTGGGCAAACTTTTATCTATAGAAACCTACCTACCCTGTACCCTATCATATACCTATATTATTTTCTAGTCGTGGGGTGGGTTACTACTACATACTTGGGAATGCTATGAAAACATAAATGCACATTGTTCATAATTATGATATTTATTTTAAATTTACACCTTTTCTGTAGCTAATAGGTAATCATAAGATAGTTTTGCACACACAACACGTTTGATCAGCTCTATTCATCGCTGGAGATCGAAGTATCGCCGGTAACCAAATTACAAGCCAAATCCAAGTCCAGGTGGAAAAGCAGTAGTTTATCAGCAAAGGCCGAATATACGGAGTCCAAACACAGCACAGTCATCGTACAAATATCACTAATATTACCGGGAAGAGCATGTGAAAGCTTTTTTTAGGAAAAAGTAAAACAAACACAGACACAGAGCAAAACGGTAGACATTATTAGTGTTGCCAGCGTGTGTTTTCAAAAAAGACCGAAATTCAATTTGCCAGAGACCGATTTCTGACTGCAAAGGCTGAAATTTCAAATAAATAGTAAAAAATCTTGCATTAAATAGCAAATGATTATCTCACACAATTAGTAGTGTGGGACACTTAAAATGCCAATATTATTAATATAAAAACTTTCTAATTAGTTAACTTATTTTTGCGACATCTATTGATAATTTGGACAAACTTTCCTCAAATACGGCATCACATTTGTATTGAGTGATAACGCCATGGTTCAAACTGCGCACGACCTTCCCCGCGTCCGACGCGGAGTGAACTGAAGCCATCGGCCGAGTCGGCCGATCAAACAATCGGCAAGTGTGCGGGCGGGGAAGAGCGCCATACTGATCAAGCGGTCGGCCGATAGTTCGCCGATGGTTTGTTTGAAGGCAGTCGTGAAGCCCATCAAACTTTTTTATCGGCCGATACTGAATCACTGTAATGTGCGCATCTGCATACATCTTCATACTGATTAAGAAGCCGACTAAACTATCGGCCGATAGAAAGTTTGTAGTCTGCGGGGACTCTTAGTGAATGATTTTAAGTGTTTTCTTTTGTTACAGACATTGAGAGCTATAACAGTAGAAGAAATTGGTATCGAGGAGACAAATGCTGAACAAAACCAAAACAACAATCAAGACCCATTGGTAAGTTTAACCCTTGATTAACTTCGTGAAATTTACTAACGTAATTAACTTGTATGAGTCAGTGGGACTCATATATTTTCTAAGCGTGATATTCTCAAATAAAACAATTTTTTTTTTATTATTCATATTAAATATTTATACCACTAGGAAAAAGGCACTAGGAAAAAGTATCAAAACTGGACAGACTTCAGAGATCCTCTTAAAAATTAAAGAAACTAATTTTATCAGTCTCAAAAAACAAAGGTATTTTAAAACCTCTACAAAACTATGAAATATTCGTAACTTATATATGTTTTTATGTTTTTGGACTCTCAAAGATATACAAATTAATAATAATAAAACAAAAATGTATGCTCCAATACAAAAAAATAAAAGGTGCAATGGGTTTTGGCACTGCTTACAGGCAACGTCGGCATACCTTTTTCGAGCAGGTCAAACATATTGGTTTCAGACATTTGGTGCATAGATATGCACCAAATGCAATTCATTCTGCAAACCTAAAAAGATATATGTTATAAGCATACAAAAAATATAATTTATATCAATAATAACGACAAATAAGCAACATTTGAAAATTGAAACAAATAAAAAATATATAGCACAATTCACTTGTATGAGTCCTTGGGACTCACTCGACGCAATAACTCACCAAATACACAGTGCCGGCACACGTCCTCTCGCCTCCGCGTAGCCCGCGACACTGCAGGAAGGTACTGAGACGGGGGGGAATCTAGCCGCTCAAATGTTACAATTATGGAAGTTTGAAATTTTGATGTGAGTCCCAGGGACTCAGGAAGTTAATTAAGGGTTAATAAGTGTTTTTATTGACCTAAAGTTTTTCAAGACGAAGTTTTGAATCCAGAGGCTCCCGAGCTAGTGAAAAAGTGTGTTTTAGGAGCCAGTGGCTTCTACCATTTTCAGCAGTCATTTATGACAGCAGAAAAATATAGGCGTTTACTTGGATTGGATACCAAGTATCCAGTCCAGATCGGTAGTAATATACAACCTGTAGAGGATTACCAACAAACTGACAGAGAAAAGCAAATTTTGTCAGACTTAAAGTACAGGCGCTTCGCTCGCTCGGTTAATAAATAAATATTAACCCCAAACTATAGCATAGCTTATACAATGAGAGTTAGATGATTGATAGAATATTTTCATGCGTTTTTTTTGTAAATACATACTTAATACTTAGAATATAATTTAACACTCGGACAGAAAATAAACATCTGTATTCACCACACCAATATTTATCCTCGGTGGGGATCGAACCCACAACTCACAACCAGCCAGAAAGATACTACTAACTGAGCTGTGAGGCCAGGCAATAATATTATCTTTATTTTTCTTCAGCTGAACATGCTTATGAGGCTGCAGGAAGCTGCAAACTACAGCGGGAACCAAAGTCAAGACTCGGACAACGCCAGTATGGACTCGAATCTCACTCACGATAGCTCGATGGGAAACGAACTATAACAGGCTGCTTGATTCAACACGTGACTGTTTGTCACCTCTTCACAACTTTACGTTACTCACTATAGTAGGGGAGCCCACGATGCTAAATGGGGATTTACTCGAGCGTCATAGAGGCCTATTAGGCTGCAAAGCTTAGATGATAAAAAGAAAAAAATGTTATATAATTATACCTTTTCATAAATTCATTCATTCATTCATTTTCATTCATTATTATGCCGCGCTTTAGTAAATCCCGAAATCCCCTCTTGGGCTCCCCTACTACTAGACGAGTTAACCACTGTCTAAGACTAGACACGACCCGCGTCGACTGTCTCACATATTTTGTATGGGACAAACAGAGAGAGGTAGCAAACACGCGCCGTCTACTCTAGTGCTATCACTTCTATACATAATGTATGGGACTGATTGGCTCCTGATGCGTCACGACACGCTGCGCGGGTCTAATGTGATTCTGCCTTTAGTCTTTGCTGGTATTTATAATATCTTGAGACAAGAACTTGCTTTTTATAAGAAATTTCTAAAGGTATGTACCAGCATACATTTGGTTAATCAGACGTGCGTAGGTAATCCACGTGAAATACGATTTATAAAGCCAAATATTTGCCATATTATGTACAGTCAGCTGCACTAGAATGTATACAGTTAGGAACTCTCAAAATGGTGTAACAGTATAACAATAAACTCTTACACAGCAAAAACACAAAGAACATGAAATTAATGGATGAGTTCCCATGCTCTATCAATAATATCTATGTCAATATTTGTTGTGACGCTGTAACACCATTTTATAAGTAACGAATTGTATACATTCTAGTGCAGCTGACTGTACCTACGTTATATTTATTTACGTATCACTAAGTTTAATTTTTATTTCGAATCTTTTTTGAGTAAGAATTCGGTGATTATGTAATTATTAGTAAGTAAGTATATTTTCTTTACACGGGAAGGAGTTTGCTCTGCAGTATTTGTGTGTATTAGCAAATATGGTACGAGAATTTTTGCCTTTCTGCAGATAGTTTTTGCTTGAAATGTTTTATATTTCTTTTAAAAAATGATTGTGAGCGATAAAGGAATAAGTATAACAGTGCCTGAATATCTTTTTCCATTTTTATATAAATTCATACAAAATAGTAGGACTGTTACTGTTTATGAAGCATTGTGGCTTTTACTATTGTTATATTTTTCAAATTTAGGATACAAACCACATTTGTATTACTACGACGCGTATGTAATTATAATTACTATATGAAAGTGTAATTTTTATACCTGTTTCATATAAAAACTCATGTACCTATTAAAAGTATTTAGGTGTAAATATGTTTAACTATATTTTTTTTCTATGCAAGTATAAACAACTAAAATAACGCTATTATGGCTTAAAAATAATTTTGTATAGAAATTGTGTAACATCTACTCTACAGTTTTGTTTGGTATGGATTGACTTGTGTGCATAAAAGAAACGTGATATCTACAATCTATGCTTTACAAAAAGATGAAATAAAAATGATTAAAAAAAACTGTATTTTTCTGTGAAATTACTAAAACACCTTTTTGTTCCAATAACCAGAGGTTATTAGTAGTACCTACTTACTAAGGCAGGTACTATTATTTAATGCATGCTTATCATAAAGTCGGTAGTAAAATACAGTAGTTCTACGCAATTAGTTGCCATATGAAAAATGTACCATGCTAGTGGATTAGTAGTGAACCTATTTCAATCTCAAAAAATATCAAGTATGACTTGCTTTTAAATGTCTGAATTGAAGCAAAAAGATTGGTTAGGTATGCCGAGTTCCAATATCTGACCACCGTCTGTTAATATTAATAAGAACTGTTCCTTGTCTGATAAGCCTTCAACCCATTGGTTCATGTTTACAGTGCCAGTTTGACCCATTATGGTAGCATTAGGTAAGGGATTAATGTGTGTTTATCTCAGAGAAGCAATGACCCATAGTACAAACGGATGGTCAAAGGATATTGGCACCAGGCATAACTCTACGTTGGGCTTCGAGCCTAGAGGTGGGATAGCTAAGCATAGAATAAATAATACACAATGGTAATGAGAAATGCAATTTATTGGCAAACATTCTAAGCAGTACAGCTCAATTTGTATATCAGAAAATGGAGCAATTTGGACGGAATTCAGACAGTTTGCTTTAAGACTAGAACATCGGCTGAACTGCCAAAGGAACAATCATTGTTACAAGTGAATTAAATTAGGAATAAGGCACAACCACACAGATTACAACATAGTCCATGGCAGCATAAGGAATTATAATGTAGTAAGTACTAGGTTGCACTGTGCAAAATGACTTAATATCCAAAACTATATTTTTTTAATCTTGTTTTAGCAAAGCAGCAAACTTACTTTGCTGCAAAGCACTGAGGTTTCATTTTAGGCACAGTAAACTATATCTATGAGTTCACAAAGAAATGAAACATTTATTACATACATTAGCACTATACTAACTAAAATAAATTAGGGTATTCATTAGTAAATTTACTCACCCTATGTTTTACAATATGATAAAAAATAATTGGTGCTATCCATCTTGACAAGTTAAACTGTAAAAAATGTTTATTTGTACCAATGAATCCTAAACCTAATAGTTTACTATCATAACTTACTATTAATTTAAGATTTTCTTAGTCAAAGGAACTGTTTTACATTATTGACTATACTGTCTTAACTATTAGAGCTTTTTCATATTGCTTTAAACTTGCCACTTTATAACAGGGCTGTACCACCACAATTTATTCCGATTCAATACAAAACTTACACTGAAGACAGAACACAGTTGAAGACATTCTACTGAATACAAAATTATTCAGTTTAGGAATAGCAATAAGATGTGATAGCCCCTAACTCTATAATATTATATTCTTGTTACTGTCACTTTCATAACAGCAAAAAGAGATGACACCAGATTTATCAGCCATTTTAGTGAGAGGAGCACACAGCAACATAGGCAGGTACTCCTTGTTTTAATGCAAGTATTGCTGAAGTTATATGGTAACCTCAATCACTATGAATATCTAGACTAAGATTAGAAAGACAGGGAATAGGTGATTCTGTGAAATCTCCAGAATCATCACTGTGTTTGTTCAAAACACTTCCAGATTTCTTTTTGTTATTGCTTAACATGGATTTTTCAGCATTAAATGAGTGATGCTGTTCAAAAGAAGAGGACTTTTCACTTATTAAATCTGCAACATCGGATATTGAGACAGAACTTTGAGAATTTTGGTGAGGACTTGCAGCAGGCGAGTTTTTATATTCAGCATCTAAGATATGTGTAGGTGAGTCAGGCTTATCAGAACTAGACTTTTTTTTAGAACCTTGTGATGTAGTAAAATCGTAGGTGTACTCTGTTTCTCCATCAGATTTCGAGGCACCATGGGGTGATTTTACTGGACAGTTTTTAGTGCCTTCATTTTTTAATGACAGTGAAGAAACACTGCTCAGAGTAGTTGACTTAGCAGAATCTTTTAGTTGGGATTCATTTTGTATACTCATCAAGCGTGGTGTTTGAGGTGCATCAACTGCATCTGAGTATGGTATTCCCATTGTATTCAGTGCCTTTTCATCAATTGAGCTAAATGGCTTTAATTCTACATAAGAAGTGGAGTCACTGCTAATATTTCCAGACAACTTAGAAAAGTAAGGTATACTTGCTCTATTATTTTGATCATTTGTTTTACAATCTTTTAGAGTATTGTGACTATTGCTAACCTCTAAAACATGATCACTAGGAATATATTCAGAGCTACTTTTGTCTCTAGTAGAGTCGGTGGAAGTAGATGTGTCAGTGTCTGAGTTGTCCAACTGAAGCCGTAAGTGGAGTTTATTCTTTTCATCCATAGAATTGTCAGACTGGGAGGTATTTGTAGCACTGCTTTGAGAATCTTCATGAACAATATAGGAATTATTTTGCTCATCTTTATAGTTGTCTCCACAATCACCATGTCTGTGCATTGATCTTTGCTCAAGCTGCTGCTGACTGTTGCATTTTGGTTTGGATAAATGTCTTATAAGTGTTACTAAAAGCGGTTCTTTCAGATTATCCTGCTTTCCTAGACACAGCTTGTCAGCCAGGTGCTTTTTTCCATGGTAATTATAATCTTTTCCTTGACGTGACTCAGACTTATACACAAACAATGTATTCTTGAGGTTACATGACTCCAAAAACTCGTGTACAATAGATAAAGCTAGTACACCCTCAGGCAGCTTTAGCAAATTATCCAAACTTACATTCTGTCTCATATTTTCACATTCATCTTCAAAAGCCAAAAATATGTTTGCTCTAAGCAACGCACGAATTTTCGCCAGTGAACCATTTTTTTCTAGAGCGTCTATTACCAAATCTCTCAGTTCTGTGTCCTCTGTTTGGGCCATCTATTTACGTTAGATAGGTAGTGGCTTACTATAAGTTTTTATAAAGAAACAAAACAAATATAAACATGAAAATAAGGTACATTAAAAGTAAAATAAACACGCAAAATTCCAACCAACCAAACGCAATCAAAGGAATGAAACTATGTTTGTTTGTTTTATTGATAGTGTTGCCAACAGATTTTTATCGTAAGCTGCTTGTTTGATTTGCCTGCCTGCGTGTGACCTAAACGCAAAAAAAAATGTAAGCAATAAAATGGTGGAGCTGGAATGTTATAACTCCATGCTTAATCCAGGGATGCCTTCATACAACCTAGTCAATGATTTGTCTTGAATAAGCTCTGGGGTGTTAGCGTTAGCTTAGCTTATGTAAGTACACGTCTATCCAATCATCATTTTAAATTGGACGTTTATGCATTTTTTTACCATCATCACCACGGCATGGTATAGGTACCTGAAGCATTAGCCTGAACTCTACTGTTGGACATAAGCGTAAGTAAGTATACGTTTCCAGGCAGAAAGACTAATTAGTATAGACTTTTGTCTGAGACGTATCGCTACCTATCCAAGTTGGTTTGTTGGCTTTAGCAAAGTTGAACCTAGGTAAGCTGGAACGTCTGACCCAAATATATACCTACATGGTGATTTAAAACTTCTAGCTAAAGTAGCTAGATGTGGCACAGCATTGATTCCAAGGTGGCAAGCACGGCTTGCCGCATTCATTTGTAATTTTGTTCAATACTGTGGGTGTGTCATTGTCAAAACGAAAGCATCTGTCAAACAAATCATTATTATGGCGGGGTTTCGTTCGTTTTCTGCTGTCATCTTTAGCAGCAACATTGTAAATTGTTTTTCTAGTGTTATTCTGGTTCTACCTATTGATAATATCGGTGGCATTTTAACCATTTATTACCTACTTGAGATCGTAGCACAAGTGTGACCAGTTCAAATGAAAGTGTGTTATCCTGATTTGAACGAATATGTTTCCCTTGTTTAAAAAAACGCCCATCTTTTGCCATCGTAACTAATGACAGACAGCCGACTTTGCTTTTTTGTTACCTACTAAAAACTATTTATTCATCTACTTGACACTGGTGAGAAATTGTCTGTCGATCGACGGACAGATGCCAGTATGAAGATAAGAAGAAATCAACAGTCATCGAGCCAATTTATGAGAAAAAAACGAAAGCTTGCTGTAGTAAAGTAAGCGTGGTAGTTAGGTACCTACTTTGCCAAAATGTACTCCAATTCCTGGCTGCGTATTCCATGGTTGTGTACCCACTCACTTTTGCCGGAATTGAAAAAGCTGGGGCACCCACGAGGAGTCCAGTTAAAGAACGACCATAGCCCAAGAACCACAGCCATGGTATGCCACAAATAAACACTTTGTTTATTCCCTGATACGTAATATGGTTACACAACCATTGAATGTACAACCTAAGAATCAGTGACCATTAGCCTGATTGCTCGAAAGCCTATGCTTCGTTTAACTAAAAATGTATTTACCTACTGTCCTTTGAAATAGGTAGGTGTTGGTAATGCGTTTTTACAGGGGCTTTAACGGCAGCTGCCACACCATAATGTACGACCTTGAAAGCATAACCATAGAAATTACTGCCTGGAGTTGATGACATAATGTACATAAATTATTGGATGCGTTTTCCATGGTTATGAAATTACGTGACCTTACTTAATTTTAAACCTACCTACCACATTTTTCGCTTGCTTGTCTTGTTCAGGAGTATGATCAGAGGAAACTGTTTAAACCTGCCTAATCATTTACCTACCTATCTTGAAATTTACAGGGTAGGTAGGTACGTAGGTACCGACCTCTTTATAAATATTTGATGCTTACATACTTATGAATATTTGAGTAAGTAAATAAATATAAATAGGTATTTGATGCTTATAGGTGTACCTACTAAGAATTCTCGAAATTCAATCCCTCATCGATTAGGTAGGTATAAAGCGAGGATTAAACTCTATATAAATATAATAACTTTGGCTAGTAGGTACCTACCTATATATTTCTTTATCTTGTTTATTTTAATTTCGTATCCGCGTGCCTAATTATTTTTCCTTTTGTTTTCCTAATTTTTAAACAAAAACATAATGAATATCGTCTGAGGCAAATGTACAGAAAAGCGATGATTTATAGCTGATGGTTTTAGGTAGGTACTTAGGTACCTACCTCGGTAGGTGAAATATCTATTTCTTATTTACCTACTTCATAAAACAAAAATTAACCTTAGAAAACGTCAATCCTTTTTTACCTCGCAGTCGAGCAAGTACCTAGGAAGGTAGCGTCGAGCTACAATACATAATAATTACAAGCATGTCGAGCTGGCTCAAGTAAGTCAAGTAGGTATAGAACAGTCTCGCTCAAGTCCTCAAATCTACTATTAGGTATACCTACCTACAGGACGGGTTTCAGTCAGCTCCTATAGTAGCGACCTCATGAAAGATACTTAGGTACCTAGGTAAGTACTTAGATAAGTAGGTATCCAATTTCAGTCAATTTAAAGTACCTAGGTAGGTACTTACTTTAATCTCTGTTATTATTCAGTTTTAATTATAGCTTCCTGTAAAGAAAAAGATAAAACACAGTGATTATTATTAGGGTTAAGTAAGGGGGTAGGTACTTAGCAAATTAGGTAGGTACATACCTTTCTACCTATCTACCTATTTAGTAGATGCGTAAGTGTATGAGGTAGGTAAGTTTACCTAATAGGTACCTGAATATAAAAAGTAGGTAGGTAGGTGCTTTGGTTTGCACTATGTAGGTACCTACGCATAGTTTTTATGATGAAGAAGAACTTATCGCGTAGGTAACGAAAAATTGAATTGAGTCAAAACTTGAGCACATCTAGATTTGACTGTTTTATCTTCGCGGGCGTGCTCGATTACAAGGGGTGAAGGCTTGCGCCGGGAAAATGTGGAAAGCTCAAGCTCAGTCAGTCGGGTCGAGCGAGCGAGCGAGGCTGGACTGCCGCCCGCACCGCGATTCTCTAATTATAGGCAAAGTTTCTGCCTATTTTACAACCTTTCACTAAATAAATAACCCTGAAAATAATTAAAAACTATGATCGTGTCATAAAAACTAATTTAGAGTGATCATATTTGTATGGTGAAAGAAAATGTGCTAAAATACTAGTGGCGGGAAACCGTTTATGATATCTCGCTTGACGTGTTGTGTCCTATGTGTACGTAGAGAGAGAGCAGCCGTCTGCTTGCCCTAGAGGGCGGTCGACATGCTGGATACGCCGTGAATCGATATTTTTGGAACGCTGTGAAGCAAAGACTATGAGGTTCCGAGCTTAATAAAGGTACGTACGAGTACGACAGGTGTTCCTATTAATAGTTTCCAGTTTCCATCCACAAGGACCGGCCTGTGAGAACCTCAATATTGAACTCCCTGGGCCCCACGTTGGGTGCCACTTTATAAATACCAGGTTAAAAGCGCTTGTCTCCACTTTGGCTAATAATTTAATTATTATCTTGTTAAAGTCTACATATACAGGTAATATTTTTTGGTGTGAACTATATAATTATGTATATAATAGGTGCTATTAGGTATGTATGGTATGTATACTTAGTTATAATACTATAAGTTATTATAGGCATATGGGTAAAAGTATGGAAGCTCTTAGATATTATTAAAAACACTTTCTTTCCCAAATGCCGTTAGTTCATTAGAAAAAAAGTCTGTAGGTAAGTATATACCTCCCTTTACATTATAATACTTGTATGTTTCAGTCAAAATGTAAAATGATCTTTTGTCATCCATATATAACACATTTTGGTGTGTCGTTAGTTTGTCCGTCTATCACGGGATAACGGCTAAATAGAAGCTAAAAAAATATACATGTACCTACTAGTAGGTACCTACTAAGTCAGAACTGACTAGGTAGGTACGTACCTATTTATTTGGTATAACATCAGTACCTATCTACATAGTAGGTAATAGTTATATATCTTACACCCTACACATAAGCTGAAAAGTTTCTATCTGACACAGCATTTTTCGATTCGTCTAAATCCAGTTCAAGAGGGCGGGTCTGATTACCTAATCATCATTACATCAGGCTAAATGAATTAGACAGGGTACAGAAACAACACTTTGTTTTCGATTAATTAAGAGATAGCATTCTTTGTACAGGTGGTGGGTATTTAAATGTTCACCCTTCTACAAAAACGGCAGGCGCGCAGCGGTCTCAAAGAGCGATCAAAAGGAGACAAAAATCTTATCGGTACCTATAGGTACCTACTTAAGTACCTACTTGCTGTTATACATTTACCTGCATAATGACGACCGAGAGTGGTTTTATAGTGTTGGCTGAGACCGAAATCGAGAACAAAAATTAAAGAAAATTCTCAGCTATTTAAAATCAAGGAAAATGTAAATGCCAAGGAAAAATCAATTTTTACGGGCTGTACCTTCGTAGTCCTTGCGCAGATTAGTGCACACCGCACCTAATTAATAAAGGGATCTTTAGACGTGGGCAAGTAGGTATTTATGAGAATCCTCTGGCTCAAAAATTACTGCATGTAATTAAAAGAAGTAGGTACCTAAAGGACTAAATTCTCCTGAATTTAAATCGAAAATGAGACCGTAAACGAACTCTAATTTTTAAACGCAAATGGCCAAAACCATGATCTCGTTCGGGCCATAGAGTCAATCTTATTAAAAAAGCAAGAATCAGAAAACATAATGAGATGCATTATCATCATACTATGCTTGCTTATGAAATTCAATGGGTAAATTTATATCTGTTATTGAAATTTGTGTTGGCCACTGTTGGTAAGTAGGATGTTGGTAGATGTTACTTTTTATCTTACAACGTACCTATAATGTAACTCTGTAATTAGGTAGGAAACTACGCTCCATTCCCAATGCAGTTTGCATAAATGTCGAAATTGGAGACATGCTCACACGGACTCAGGGTGGATTAGGCATTGCTGCCAAGACAGCGTAGGTACAGTCAAACATCGAACTATAACTAAGTACCTCCTAAACTAAGTAAACTTGGCTGCACTAAGATTAATATTTACCCATCATAAATTGAAAAATAATTAAATCTACTGATGAGTTTACTATTTCTTAAGTATTTTCTCGGTAAATGTGTATACACCCGTTTGAAGATACGAATTCGTAATTTCAAACGGGGTGGGTACCTATAATAAATAATATACGTACTATAATAAATTAAAAGAGAATCAGTTGTTTTATTTTTGAAACTCAATTACCTAGGTACAACCACTTTATGGGAAACGAGTCGAAATTTAGTGTAAATAACTATCTAACTAAACTGTGTAGGCAATACTTTCTTAATTGTAGTGCTACTGAATATAGAGTTTTTCATTTAGGTAAGTACTTATCTATATTTCTACCAAAAGAGACCGTTAGTTATCTCATGCTAATGAGGCATAGTAGGTAGGTTGGTCCCTATTTATCCTGTCTGCAAAAAAATACTTAGCTCGAACGGTTTCATTCACGTAGCAAGTAGGCAGTTGGATATAAAAGAAAAGCCAACTACAAAAATAGGTCAGAGTTTGAACTAACAACGTTAGTTCGTATGAGTAAGGTTTCAGAGTTCCACACATAAGTATCCATAATATCTACCTTGGCAGGTAGATACTAATAAATAGTCTGTGGTTATGTGGTTCCACGTAGGAAGGGGGTTATTCTTGGAGACAATCGATAGCGTCTGCATATTTAAATCCGTTGAACGGTTCGAGGCCGGTTGTACTTGCGTTTACCGGAGACCGTAGTTAGGTACGTAGGTACACATTCGTAATAAATTATCTACAAATAGATCTATCACCTATTTTTATTTAAATTACCTATTTATGTAAAAAACAATAAAAATTATCGAGTTTTGTGTAAGTATTTATAATTTTTTTAATACATGTCACTTCACATTCAGCCACGTAAACTAAGCAAGTAACGCATGCAATTTTAAATTACCTGCTTAATTAGAAATAAAGTTCAAAATCACATGCACTACCGTGGCATTTACTTCCTTTCGATCTCGTGGATCCGACATCCACATAAGTACCTACATCCAAAGTAAGCCCAAATATAATCCAAAAAGAAAGAGAAGAGTAGTGTTTTGATGATTCTACGCGAATAAGCGCGGTTAAATAACCCTGTCAAATTATGAAGACAATATGGACACATACCAAAGTCAAAGAAGTTGGTAGAGTTATTTGTGGACATTTTTACACAACATCATCTAACCCCAAACTATGCATAGCTTGTACTAAGGGATCCAAATGACTAAGAGAATGCTTAATAAAGTGCGTTTTTTTGTAAATACGTACCTACTTACAATACAATATACCATCTGTGTTCATCACACAAATGTTTGTCCTCGGTGAGAACGAACCCACAACCGACAGCACAGAAGGCAGAGCTATTACTAACTGAGCTGTAATACATTTTACTTATCTATTGTGATAAAATGTTAATGTAAGTATATTTTTCTCCTTTGTGTTTTTAACCTCTAATCCTGACCTTTTCAAAATTACCTCCAGCCATAATAGGCCTCCTCATATTTGCGATATGGTGGGCTTAGATTAAAAAAATCTTTATTTCACAAAGATAAGTACTTGGGCGACCTTAATGCTAATTGGAATTTTCATCCAGTTATAATTTGGAGTGGGCGGTAGTGCTCTATAAACATTATTAAAGATAATCGTCTATTAACTATTAGATAAATACAACAGCTACTTTATATACTTAACTGATACTTATATTTACTTATAGTAGTCAGTAGTTCAGTTTTGTTTAGAAATCTATACCTAAGTAAAAAAGATATTATATTTTTTTAGAAATTCATAACGATTCAGTTTCACATAATCCCACCGGAAGAGTGTCCCAGATGCTTATAGCACTGACATTGAAGTCACCACACAGGCAAGTGATTTGGTGACCACATTGTTAGCGCTAAGTACTCTAGAGATGCTGCTGTCTTTTACGACACCCCATTCTACTTTAGACCCAAAATTTTTGTTCCTCAAGATTATTCTACAGTCTATAGTTAGGTAGGCCAAAGAAAAGATGGATATATTGTGTAAGAGATGATATGGGTAAGAAAGGAGTGACTACAGAGATGACGGATGATAAAGGCAAATGGAGAGAAAAAACCTGTTGTGCCGGAACCACGTAAAGTGGGATAAAGATAGGAAAATGATGATGATGAAACAAAGACATAGATTTGATAAATCACCTTTCGAAGCCTTTCATGGATCCACGGGACCGAGGTTACATTCTCGGTAGTCAAAAGGTAAATTAATCAATAAAATCACAAGGTTTGCTTTGTGAATCTAGCCATGGCATGACCGCGAAACGTTAGGTAATCGATACCACGGGTAATACAATTTATATTTGCAAGGTTCTAGTATATATTTTTTTTTTTTAATAAAATAAGTAGCCTGGATATGAATTGGAACTTTAAACAAACGTTTGAACTCTATCTATCTAAATAATAATTTTTAAGTTTTTTTAGTTCTGATTGACTGACTAACAGTAGACAATGCATGGTCAGAACCGCCAGTCATAGGGGCTTGAAATTTTCAGGGTATACTTGGTGCTTAACACTAAACGAATATACGTTTATGACTATACGAAAATACAAGTTTACAAGTATCAAGAAAATAATTCCAAAAATTCAACCCCAAAAGGGATGTGACTTCAAACCTGCTGTAGGTTTGAAGTTTGTATGAAAATAACTTCACGCGGACCAAGTCGCTTGACGTGCGCGAGTAACTTCTTCAAAAGTTGTAATCCTGCAGGAGTTGAATAACCATAAAATTTCCACCGCCTTATATTGATAGACGCCGCCATGACAGCGAAGAGTCGACCACGGCCCACTGACCATCATTATTATGAATCATTGATTACCTACTTCTGTGAATCACCAACGGCGAGCGTCTGCTAAACGGACCGCAAGTAATTGTTGAATTAGGGGTCAGTACAGCCAGGCTGCTCTCTAGCACGGGCTATTAGTCGGAGCATTGCCATTTGGATTTCTATCTATACGTATCTAGCTTAGAACTTGTTGGGTTATGCAATGTGCAGGTACGGTATCTAACTTAGATATAGGTCGAGTATGTTGCATGAGTAGAATGAAACTGTTGGGCTTGTAGCTGTATTTTATGCTGTGGTTATAACCACAGAGAAGAAAGTATTAACACTTTAAGCAGTGCTCCTTCTGACATAGTATTGCAGAGTCTGTGTGTGCCAGCAGAGTTTGGAATTAAACGTTTGTAACATACATGCTCTGCGAGGCAATACTTTGTTGTAGGTGAAGATTACCACTTGACATCAGGTAGACAATCTGGCTATTCCATTAACAAGTTGTATAAACTATCTATATTCTTTATCTTGTTACTCCAACGCAAAATATCTTCAAAATTAACCGACCAACGGTCAAATCTCATTGCAAACGCTAGTAATTTTTCACATAGACGGTGTAAACTCTGCATGATTTGAAAAATATGTTAGATTGGATTATCAGCGTTATAAAAACTATCAGAAAATAACTTGTTTTCATCTAAAGGCTTGTACTATAGGAACCACTGATAAAAGTATCGATCTCCAAACTGGTTTCTTGAAAACTCTGTAGTAGTCGGTACATCAAAACAAATTAATTTTGTATTCGTTCTTCTAACTAATTATGTCAATTGTACGGTATTTCTATTTAGGTAGGTTATTCTAGGTATCATTTAGCAATTTGTGAACCGTTTTCCATTCTATTTTATTTTTCTTAAGTAAATATATCCTACTGATCTAAGAAAATATAACTAAATTGAACAAAGGCAATCTGCATACTTTGAAAACCTTTTTAGGCACGGGTACTTTAATATTATTTACACAGCAATACTACCATGTTGGAAAGTAATATTTGAAATGAGAATGTCCCACATAGCGGCATCTTGGTCGTTTTGCAAAAAAAGTTTTCTTGGCGTATTCTAACACTCAGTATACAAAGAAAATGTCTTCTGGAAAGTTCTGAAAGTTATTTGCCTTTGTAAGTCAAATTTCTGAACTTCCCCGCCATTCTCTTAACACAGACAGACACACACTTTGTATCAATTACATAACGTACTTGATAACAAATTCATCTAAATTTTGACAGCCGTCAGAGCTGAGTTAGTAGTAGCCCTACTTTCTACGCTGTAGATTTTGAAATTATGGAGATGTAATTTGTGTGATGAACACAATTTAGATCAAGAACAAACATTTGTGTGATGAACAGAGATGTTTGTTTTGTGTCTGGGTGTCATATTATATGTTTTCTATTCAGTTATCAAAAAGCTTTCGATCAAATAAACCAGGACCTGTTTACCTTAAAAATTGTTAGTATATCTAGGTACGTTTTATATAAAATAAAAAAATTAAAACAGAAAAAAAGAAGTTTGAAGAGTGTGAAATTACTGGCACATGAGGCTTAAAAATTGTATGCCTTAGGTTGATGGACGCAGAGCAGTGAACCGTAGGGTATGTATGACCTGCGAGACAATGTTTTCTGATAGGTGATTGGTTACCACTTAACATCTGTTTTATTCCATAAGCAAGTTGTATGAAAAAACATAGAAAGTCTCGGACGTTCCATGTTGTTTAGATATCCACGGCAGATGTGTGTAAAAATAAGAGATAAATCCAATATCCCCTCATAGCATGTAAGTGCAATGAGGACTTAAAAAGGCCTAATCCTAAATAACGTAATATGAAGTAGCATAAACCTACCTGCCTCAAAAGGGTGAGTGGAGGATGTAACAAGAGTGTTTAGCTCGTTCTCAAGAAGTTCGTATGTGGGCGCATCCTTATGAATAAATAAACAAGGATGGTTCGCTCTACATCTTTAGCATCTTGAGCTCTTGATTTCCTTGATAAACGTACCGTGATAATACCTTCATTTTCCTTGAGTAAGTAAATTGAAAGGTTACATCGGATTTTACAAATCCCATTCAGATGTTTTTGAAGCAGAGCTACGCAAATGCTACAAACGCCTACGTGGCGTAGCATCTTATTTGGTAGAAATCAGGAATATTTTAATAAAAGAGATACATTTCGATTTGTTTGAACGGAAGTAGTATTCAAAATTAACTAACCAACCACGGTCAAATCTCATGTTATGTGCCTAATGGGTTGCTCGAATGTTGATTTTGAACGAATAATTTGGTTGGACTGCAATGCAGTATACCACAAAAGAGATAGGTACATTGAGATCAACTGACTTACAATGAACTCGCAGCCTAATTAAAAGGTAAGTCTTGAATGAAGGTAGGTAGGTAATAAAATGTAGGTGTGCGCTAAGAAAAAAAATCCACCCATAAAGGGTGCAGTAGAAGGTTTATGGCTGTAAAAATAACATTGCAGTTATATTTCGAAGGATGTCACAGGCATTTTTCCTTTAATATTATAAATGTAAATTGTTGTGAGTGTGTTTGTTTGTTTCCACTCCGTAACGGCTGAAGGGTAATACTTTCTGGGTAAGAAGCTTATGAAGAGATCCGAGAGAATAATACACACATACATTAGAGATGCTATTAATGTATGTGTGTATTATTTATCTCCATTCGAAGATTTCGAAAACAAGTTTAATTAATTTGACTTTGGTTAAGAGCTACGCCTTGCTACGAAATGTGCTACGAACTCCTATGCGGCGTAGCGTTGTCTTCAGTAAGATTGTACTTACATTCAATCGGGAAGGCAACATTGCCAAACATTATCTGGGTCATCTTCTCGCAATTCTTCAAAAATACGGCAGACAAGTACGTTAGGTATATATTCCAGTTGAATAGTTTGAGAAGCAACGGTTCTTCGCGAAATGTAGAGCGACGGTTTCATGGAAAACTGATTCGTAGGATAATCGGTTTTCAGATCACGTGTGAATTGAAAAATGGAAGGTAGTAGTATCGTTTTGCGAGCTGAATATCAAACGATCAGTTGTAATGGATACAGATGTAAAAGTGGATTTCCACACAAGGTTATTTTCTCTTCTCGTCTATTTTTATATATAAAAGACATCACAGATAATTTATTACTATTCTTTATTCTGGTGACAACATAGACGATTGGGCAAATCTGTCGTAAAATATCATATTTAGAAATTTATTAAGGAACGTATATGTTCTCACTAGCTTATGGACTTACTAGCGAAACGCGCGCGACTTCATCCCAAACTTCAACCCTCTTTGGCTCTTTGTACCCAATTAGGGATTGAATTTCAGAAGTTTTTTTCTTAGTACTTTTCTACACACCAATACGAATATACCCTGAAAACTCAAGTCTCTACGACCGGTGGTTTAGGCTGTGCGTTGTCTATATGTCATTCAGTCAGTCAGTCAGAAAGTCAGCCAGGACCAAGAATGTTATAATTAAATTTAGGCTGAGGATGATAATGGCGATACACTGACGTGATTTGCTGTCTACTGATCTACTAAACTCAAATTAAGTAATTCATAAAGAGTTGTTTTTTTTTAATACAATATATCTTTTTCATTTCTCTAGTATGTTTTTATTATGAAGTGCATCTTAGTGCTGACGGCTGTACTATTCAGGAACCGATCTGGATCTACACTATAATTATCTAATCATAACATGGCACGCTAACAGTTGGCACACCTTTTCAGTGTACATATGATAATTTGTAATATCCTATGATACAATACTCGTATGGTTTAATTATTATATATGACGACCGATGTGTCCAGCGTTTATATTTATTCTTAACATCAGATAGGCCAGATGGCTGGATAGTAGATGCTTGTTCCACCAGCACTACTGTAACTAAGCAACTGTACTACGAGTATAAACAAGTTACATAAATAATAAAAAAGGTGGTCCAATAGTAGGTCATCATCATCATCAGCCTATATCAGTCCACTGCTGGACGTAGGCCTCTCTCAAGACGTGCCACTGAGCCCGGTTTTCGGCTCTTCTCATCCATTGTTTGCCCGCTATATTTCGCAGATCGTCGCTCCACCTTGCCGGAGGGCGTCCTACACTACGCTTACCTAAACGTGGTCTCCACATAAGTATTCGTTTGCTCCAACGATTGTCGGTTCTACGGCAAACATGGCCGGCCCACTGCCACTTCAGCTTACTACAATAGTAGGTACTTAATTAAATTTAAATCACAGCATACAACTTCAAAAAGTAATTATATTTCACTACTGATCTGGAATCGCAAAAGTCTCACTGAGCGTAATGATGAATATTCCTGCTGATAAAAATACACAAACGTGATGGATCACCACTTTACTCTCGCTCCGCAAATTTCCAAAGCGTTGGTATATGTAACCTTTGGCATTATCGACGCTGCGAGTCTAAATAGATTGAGCTTTTTATTTATTTTGTACTAGTGTACATCTCTGTCTATAGTGCCTAGCCTCATAGTTCAGTTAATGGTAGCTCTACTTTCTGTGCGGTGGTGGGTGCGATTCCATCCAAGGACATTTTTGTGTGATGTTTGTTCTGTATACTGTAGTCAAAAAATTTATTTACAAAAAAAACTAATATGAGTATAGCGATACAAGCGATACGTCCACAGATATTTATTTATTTTTTATAAACAGTGCATAGTGTCACATATGAAAGTATTCTAAAATAAAAAAAATTACATAACTTACAAAAAAAAACTTAAATAACTGATACTATTAAAAAAAGGCAAAAAAAATATATATGAACCAGACGTGCCACCAAATCCTTAAGTTATCCATAACGACAGGTCGACCGTTTCAATGGGAAGACGATATCAAAATAGCAACAGGCGGCCTTTGGAAATGGAAACTACATAACTTTGGGGGAAGCCTGTGCTGGAGAATAAACATTATAGGTGTCTATTTATATTACTTTTTAAACTAAAATTCAAGATTGTTTAGTGAATGCTATTAAAAAAGAAATTGAAAATATAACCCGAGGCTGACGCACGTGTTATTAATTTCTTAGAAACTTTTCTAATTCTATATTTTTTATAAAAGTTACAGAACCTGTTTTTTAAAACAAACTAGCTTATTAACCGCCTGAGGAAGAACGGGTAGGTGCCTCTAGAGTATAATAATGCCTACAAAGAAGGACGTACACTACGTGATAAAATTATAAGAATTCTCTACGACCAGTGGTTTAGGCTGTACGTTGTCCATATTATGTCAGTCAGTCAATCATTGGTATAAAAGATAAACTGGGCTTAGAGTCATGAATGAAATGTTAATTTACTCAACTGTTTTAATGCAACCGTAAAATAAGTCATTAGTTTTGTCAAATAATCTATTGTGAGTTGATAGCATTATTTAGGGCTTGCTAATTTACAATCAGACCATGTTTGGTTTATTGGTGATAATTTAAGTTAATGCGGGTTTAAGCATATTATATTGAAAACAATGGATTCTGTAGTTTTATTGTTTTTGTATTATTCTAATTTACCACGGATTTTTAGTACGAATTCTTTTTTTGAAATTTATATTTTTACAGTAAAAATACAGATTTCAAAAACTTATCTCATACGAACTTTAATAACTTCTTAATTTTTAAACTTATCTAAGATCTTTTTTGAGAGAAAATAAAAAATTGTTTTATAGCAGTTGTTTTTTTCTTTTCGTGAAATCCAATAGATTGACGCACGCTGCAATGTAAAAACAGGACCGATTTGAATGTATCTTAGAATAGTCATATGGGTTTCTGGAGAGAAACACCACACAGAAGTAGTATCAAAATACTTTCTATATGGGTACGCAATCCGTACCAAGCAAAACTGTGGCACGAAACTTTGACTTATCGTTGTGTTTTATATAATGTATGAAGCATCGTCGTGAGAGTTTATCTCCTCAAAGATGGGATTATCGAAAGGATATACAAATATTATCTCGTGTAAACTATTCGTACGCCTGACTTACCTGATGTAACTACATTACTGCAAAACATTAGACTCCAGAGCTTATGTTTATTGTTTTGAAAAAAAAAAACAAAAATGACTTTAATACTTAACCCCCAGATACGGTGTATGTCCCCTCAAATCATTTAGTACCATACTTAGGACACGCTTCTCAGCTCAGTTGTTAGTAGCTCTGTCTGCGGTGCTGTACACCGCAGACGTTGTGGGTTTGATTCCCATCGAAATCAAACATTAGTGTGGTGAACATGGATGATTGTTCTCTGTCTGCGTGTTATATTTTGTGTGGGTGTTATATTTTATGTGTTAACAATAAAAATTCTGTCAGTTATCTGGTACACAAGCTTTGCATAATTTTGGGCTAGTGAGTGAATTTATTTATTCCTGTTTATTTAATATTTAAAATTCTTTGAGGTGGCAGAGGTACATTTGCTACATAGTTACCCAATTTTTGCAGAAGTTGGAATCATTTTGATCAATATTTAATCTCATTTTAAGTGAACCATGTTCTTTATAATTTATATTATTTGTATATTCGTTGAATTATATCCATAGAAAGATATCTAAAGCCTCAAAGATGAAACAACCCACAAAATTCCAAGTTATCTAATTCGGTAACGAAGTCACCGAAACAAAAAGCAAAAGTAGAACAACAAAAAGGCATTGTTCCGCAATGTTTCCGCAATCTGGCCCTCTAATCACTGTAATGAAAGCCTTTACGATGTCTCGTTCAGTGCGGGGGATAATTAAATTTGCGAGACCACTTGTTTTGAAGCACTTCAGCATAATTTAATCACAGATTATGAAGTCGATAGAAGGATATCATGCATGGATTTTAGGGAAGATTGATTGGCTAGCTATCCTTACAATATACCTTCACGGTGAAATTTCCAACACAGTTTTTCCAGAACAAACATTCTTGAACACACTCTACTACCGCTGTCACACTCCAGCCCTCTCCTGTAACACACATAGAATTAGGACTAAAGTAAGGTAACACACATCTTATTGAGACGTAGGTAAGCGATAGGCAATTCCACCGTTGTAACACTAAATTAGTGTAGAACTAAATATAATCAGTTGGACTCTATAGTAGTAGTTGTAGTAGTGTAGTAGTAGTATACAACTAATCAAAGTGATTTGTGGTTTATCTTTAACCAATACCATCTTAGCAACCTACCTTAGCACCCTAAACAGACCCTACTAAATAATTAATACGCAATTAAATAAAGCAAAATCAAGTTGTAAGAACTATTTTATACGGACATGAACATCGTTATATAATTTTTTTTTAATGCTACTTACTCATAAAACAAGCAGATGGTCCACCTGATGTTAAGCGGTTGCCATTACCCATAACAAAGCTACTAGGGGCTATCCACCGTACCTTAAGTTTTTTAAGTTACTATTTATATGCTCTACTAAAATGAGAATCAAACTAAACTTTATGCGGAACCAAGTAAATGCATTCTTTATTTAGATATTCGCTGGAGTTTTTTTGGTTTTGTATTTCAAACGCGGTAGTTAAATAAATCATCAATATCGTGCAAACTGTGAAGTTATGTTAGCATGGTCGTAATACACTACTTCTATACGTTACAAAGATTAAATTTTCAACATATTTGCTGTCATTAAAAGAACCATCAATTTCAGTCAGTGCCGACGCAAACAAATTATTTTCCACTCCGTACTTCTTACATCAATCATAACATGCTGTTTTTACAAGAGAGATGCTGCTTTTTTTAATTAGAATTGACAGTACTTCACCATACCTATATCTGTCGCCAAGCATTGGTTTTATCAAAACCATGTTCTAATATGAATAAAATAATAACAATAAATATTTCTAGAGTTTTCACACAGCACTAACTAATATCTAACTCCAAATTAAGTAAGGCTTGCTTCACCTTACACGGTTGTGGGTTCAATCCATACCGAGAACAAGCATTTGTGTAATGAGATGTTTGGTCTCTGTCTGGCTTACATTGTGTTGGGATTATATAGATAGATAGATAGATAGATAACACTTTATTGTACACAAGGATAGCTTATAAATCTAGATTTAACAGAGTACAAAGGGCGGCCTTATCGCTGAAAGCAATTTCTTCCAGGCTGGATTTCTTTTATATATATATATTGTATTGGAAATACTTAGTTAGAATCATCATCATAATCATCATTGGCCTTCAACATCTATTACAGATGATTTAGGTGGCGTCAGTTAGTTAGGTCATAGAGCACCTTGAAGGCACTGAACACGTTTGCTCATGGCTAAAAAGACCCATACGGGAGTGGCAGCCACGACCACAATTCCGACAAACAAAAAAAAACAAAAAAAATTAGTTAGAATATGTATCTCCAAAATGTATGGTTGTGTCACCTGGCTCCCATAATACAAGCTATGATAAAGTTGAGGCTAGATGGTGTTATGTGTATTGTCCACAAATATTTTTTATTTATATTACCCAAAAGTCGTTGCTGTTACAGTCCTGGTTTTGTTATTTCAATAAGAGCACCGCATGCGGTATGTATTCATACCCAGAGGGAGAGCACGTGTCTGTCGACCCAATAAGGTGGAATTACACCCGCGCCTACGTGAGCGCGCGGACACTTCACCACAACTTATGAATATTATCTGCACTGGCTCTGAACCCTATTCTTATTACTTGCAAGTAGAGTACCCGCGACTTCGTTTGACCTTCTATTTTTTGCAAGCTTAGGTTTTTACTCACCAGGTTTTTTTGCGTAAATATTTGGGAGGGGAAGACATCGGCGTACGTATGTCAATTAGATAGAAGTCTTTTTAGAGAAAGGCTAGGTCATGAGTACCCTAAACCGATGAGCATGAATGAAGAATGTTAGGAGAGTGAATGAAGCAAAAAAGGTATGTCAGGATCGTAGCAAGTGGAAATCCGTGGTCTTTGCCTACCCCTATAAGAAACAGGCGTGATTTTATGTATGTATGTATCTATGTATGTTACAGACCGTGTTACAAAGGAGTAACCGTAAGTTTGATAGTTTGTTTGCGTAAATATCTGTACCGTGAGCTCGGTCCGAACAGGTCGAATAGACCTGAACAATGGGTACGAGGGCATCTTCGTACAAGTCTGGAATATGCTACTTAGTACAAAAAATGGAAGACAATACTATTTGTCAAGCACAATAGCAACGATAAATTTTGGCGTCGTTTTTGACAGTTTGCTCTAAGAGCTCACACTGGATTTGAACAAATTTTTTGACACCATATGAACCGTATCACGACGAAATAAATGTCATTAAATATGATAAAACAGAACCATTTAGCTTGAGAATGGCAATGAGAGGTGTTGGTAGATTGCAGACTCACGACCTCAAGGTTGGTAGACCACTAAACCTCCAATGCTTTCATTTTGTGGTAAGCTTCTAATAACGTAGTGTAAAATTTACGAAGTAAAGCTGCCTCGTTGGGACCTGTCACTAAATTGAAAAGCAAATTAGTTTTATACCGAGACATGTCTACATGCTTAAATTATTATTAATGCTTATTATTAATAATAATAATAATAATAATAATAATAATAATAATAATGCTGGACAGTCCACACAGCATCATCTAGCCCCAAGCTAAGCAGAGCTTGTGTTATGGGTACTAGATGACTGATATACTTAATACAATATATTACGTACATAGATATTTTTTATTATACATAGAAAATACCCAGAACACCCGAAATAAATATTTGCAGATCGTACAAACATTTATCCCGAGGCGGGAATCGAACCCGCAACCTCCTGCGTCGCAGGCGGACATTCGCCCGCCGCGCCACATCGGTCGTCATTATTTATATTATTAACTATGTAACGTAGTGTATTTCTGCTACCAAACGATATCTATGCTATTGTTAATTGTTTGTTTGTTTGTTTGCATTATATAGGCTCCGAAGCTACTGGACTGATTTGAAAAATTATTTCGTCGTTATCAATTTAAAAACAAAATTGGGATCCTTACTAAATCCCGAGCGAAGCCGGAACGCGTCGCTAGTTGGTAAATAACTTAATAGCTTAGACGTCATATTCATAGAAATATTTCAACAAAATTTAAAAACGTGTACCTATACCCATAGGTCAAAATTAAGCAAGCTTAGTTTTAACCCATATCTTTTTCCATAGGATGGATTTCATGGATTTTATCATAGGACCCATGTCCAACAATGGACTGCAATGGGTTGATGATGATGAACTAAATATAAAATATTATCTAGCTACCTTTTTGCCTTATCTACTTAAGCACTTTGAATAGAGAGTAGCCTAGAGTATTAATAAGTAATCTGTACCTACTACTCACATAATTTATTCTAATTGAGAATAAAAAGCTCTTTGAACGGCTAATATAAACACGCCTTTGAAAATGCCTAAGAACTGTAGTAAGATGCTAAAAGGTCAGTAATTATATTTTGTATAATACAAAGAACTTCAGGATTTTTGTTTTGCTAAGTTTATTATTCAGATTTATTCGATGCTGATGTTTTTGTTTCTCGTATCTACGGCAGTTTAAAACGTGAGTTTTAGCAGTCAAGATGTAGCACCCTATACTCCTGTCCAATACCAGCTGGGTTTTATATCTGTCGTAGGAAATTAATTGTTTGTTGAACAAGCAAGCAAAGCTTCTCTGCTGCATTTCTGGCAAAATTTGTTTTCGTCTGTCAGTTTGTTGGTACAGGTACAGCTCCGACACTCACGCTCATTTTTGAGTTATATACCTACCTATGTTTCGGCGCCTCCTCCGGGATGTGATTCACTCGGTTGCTACAAATCGCCTGACAAGCTCTAGATCTAGCCGCGTCGCTCGAGTGCGCTAATATGAACGTTAGAAAAATAGTTTGCAAGCTCAAAATTGAATGGTGAACTCGAAAGAGTATCGTATCTGTTCCTTTTTTATCTGTGGTACAGGTCCTACAAGTTAGTAGGGTACCTACAGGTCATATTTTAAAACTGAGCTGGACTAAAAAAACTTGAGATAAATACAGGTTTTACGACTTTATAGATTTTTTTGACTGTCGGAGATTTTCAGGGGTAAAAAGGACTGAATATCTTTGCTTTATGAGTACATAGTCGTCTATTTTTCTCGTTTTACGATATGTTTAGATTCTCAGCTGTTATTCATATTTATCGATTTTCTACTATGGCACCTTCGCAATTGGATAGTAGGTACCTACAGCAATAGGTAGGAAAGTAAGTATCAAAAACCACAATTAATTGAACTCAGGGATCATTGCGGAGTTTTAGAAGTTTTGGGGTTCATTAGTAAAATCCACGGCATAATTGAAACATCACGGGAACTACGTAAAGCTTGAACTCTGTTTTTTGGCGAAAGCTGGCCTGTACCACTCTTATTGGCAGACGAAGGGAATATAAAAAACTACATAATAAAAAAACATTTAGTGGTGATTTAGTCCCGCGGTTACGTTTGCATCAATGATTTGCCTCATTAATGGTGCAGACGTAACTGGTTAGTTATGTTTGCATCATTCAAATTGATACAACTACTAACCTTGCTTTCTTCACCGAAGATAAACTCAAAACATTGTTTGCTTAGCTTTTGTTTTTGGCATGGTTTTTTAGAATAGAATATTAGTTTGGTTATCTGGGAAAAACTGATTTCAGTTATACTCTTTTTAAATCCGATATTTCAGACAACACCCTATTAAAACGAATGATCAGATGTCTTTCAAAATGAAACATTCTTTTTAATTTTGTATGAAACTTATGTAGAGGTCTCTGGTAAGTGGTACATGTACTGTATTTATTTTACAGAATTAAAAAGTAAACAGACAGTAGACTGAGTCAGAGTCAACTTTTTCCATCATGTGTGTACCTTTATTTACACCTTATTACCGGAGGCAGGGTTTTAGATGGAATAGGCTTACTCAGAACCTGTTCCATCTTCACAGCTTATCCGGCCTATTACACAAGAAAAACATAGTCAATACGTACGGAGCTTAATAAACCACGGGTTTCCTCAGTTTTTTTCTTCATCGTTTGGGAACAATGGCATTGTGAATTCTGAATAGTAAATACTATCGATACACGACCGGATTCAAACCTACAGAAGCTAAAGGGCCACTAGACCACAGGTGCTCTCATATTATGGTTAAATTATTACCAGCTAGAAATTATGGATCAAACACTGTGGGGTTCTATAAGTTGCCTTGGGAGTGGTGTCGTGAATTACGAGCTCCAGACCGTGAACAAGAATCCTGTCAATCAAATCGAACATCAAAGTGGTATTGTTTCCAACCACAATAGTTAAAAGCTGTCGCAAGTCTTGCGGTTCTCACCAGTGACTTGTTCACAAAGTTTTGTTAAACCAAACACAGCAGAGGTACAAAATACTCAAATAAAATTCAGTACTACTTAACTTAAAATATAACTAAAACTATTTTACATGTAGTAGGGCTCTTTGTTAAAGGTTCGTTCGGGGAAGCCCTATAAGTATGAGTATTATTTCTTCCACCAAGCAGAGCGATGCCGAAATAACGAGCACATAAGGCTTAACACCTACATGGACGTAGAGCAGTGAAACGTTGGGTTAGTTCCTAAGGTAACCTACGAGGTAATGCTAGTCAATGGTTACCACATAAAATAAGATCTCCTGGTTTCATCAGCACATTGTATATAAAAATACAAAATGTACATAATACATAACAAAAAGGAGTAAATCTCATACAAAAGCTATCCTACTAATGCTATAAATGTGAAAGTTTGTATTATAACTCTTTCACGCGAAAACTATTGAATGGATTCTAATCAAACTTTACAATAACATAGCACATACATTAAAATAACACATAGATAAAAATATTATACAGATATTGTGTAAACTGTTCAAAATATATCGACAAGTGTTAAGTCCACGAACGACCCACGCGGGCAAAGTTGCGGACAAAACCAAGCTACTCAATAACTTTATTTAAAAAAAAAGGAAATACATTGCAACAAAATTAAATCATTATAGTTACTAGGATTTAAGAGTACAAGGAGCATGTATGGTAAGGCAACGCCGGTAACTTCACAGGAAAAACAGTTAAGCTCGTCTTCCAACACACCCATTTTAACTTGAAACATCGCAGTTTGTCGCGTAGAGGGCCATAACTAGAGACTTTATAACATTTTAATTAAAATTTTGGAATTTCAAAGGGTCGTTTGGCTTCTGACTGGTTCACGGTTGACGGGGTCGGAAAACGGGGGACTTCGGGGTGAAGAAGGGGGTGCGTTAAATTACAATTATCATGTTTACTACCCTTGCTCCATCGCGTGGAAGGCTCTCTTCCAGGACTGCGGGTATTTTATGAGCGGAGAAGGCGGCCATCGGCTGTTTTGATCTCGTTTGCGGCAGCAACTTTTACCGAGAATTAACCAGGAAACGACCGACAGACTGATAGACGTCCTTGTGCAGCCACCACTCAAATAATCTTCAGTCGCATTTGTAAGAGACTTTGCTCCCGCACTGATGCTGTCATGCGTAAAGATCTTCAAGTGGTAAAATGCTAATGAGTTTTATTCTAGCCCCGTTTGCCACCCTTTTGTAAAAAATTATCCTCATTTCCTTCCCAGTTCATCGATCTGAGACAGTCTGAGTTCATTTGCATATACAATCAAAACGAGGTCTCTTCTTAAAATGACAGTTTGTAGGTATATTCACATTAGGTCGAATCAACACGTATATCGTTCCGATAAATTTGTCGTCGTGGGTCCGACAAGTGTGAACAGCGCGATATAATGATTGAAGCCGTTGAATATTTACATTTCATGGGTATTTCTAACTTATTACCCATCCCAGGACTGGAGCCCTGGCTAAGAATAAGACCTCTCTATTACTTTACATGGATATCGTAAAAATCGAGCAATCGAGCATTTCTTCAGTACTAAACCCCAACACTACGATCACCAATCGCGATCGCGATGTCAAGCGTGGTGACTAAGAACCTTCTCAAGTATGGAGAAGGCCTATGTCTAGCTTTGCATTTATTTAGGCTGATGACGACCACGACGACCATAGCAGAACGTCAGTTAAATATATCGTGGCCAACAGCTTTGAATCGGCCCAACCAATTATGAATAGTGTTACTAAAATACGTGCACAAATATACATCCGACATATTTGTCGGGACGATAAACGAATCGGTCCAATCAAATGTAAACGCCCCTTTTTATTGAAACTCCACTACCCTGCTGGGGCATGATTTCAGCCGTTAACAAAACCGAGCGTTCAGTGTCGCCCAGAACATTTTTGTTGTTTTAAAAACTTTATTAATTAAAACGAGTTTCTGTTACCGACAAAACAATAACTGAATCTCTGGGGAAGGCCTCGGTCTATTTAAGGGAATTGTTAGATTCTCACATTTCAGAGGCTTAAAGTTCCTTCTTGCTATCTGTCTGTGTACCGTGGCCCTTTTACAAAAGGTATTCCCTTTTGGGATTGCGGTAGCTTACGCCGTCCGTACTACGATTACACATGGTTTCATAATTAGCTGGTATGACGTCAGCCCGTAATAAGATGGGGTGTTAATGCAAGATGACTAGCGGAAAATTTGCTTAGTGAACGAGTGATGAACTTAAATAAATAAAAGGATGTGTCTTTTAGAAACACGCGCATTAAAGTTATAATTAGAAAACTTTGCGATTATCGTAGTGTTTACATAGTAAAATATATAAAAAATAATTTTGAAAAATAAATGTAAGTAAACAAAAGTCTAATATATAAATAATCCTTACTAAAATCGAAATCTGAAAGTTATCGTACAGTACAGCAGAACAGTATTAACCATGAAAAGGTTCACGCTTGTTTTCTTTATAAACAGATGCGATGAACATATTTTTTTTGGCTATACGCATCAATGTACGCATTATTATTCGAGTTTCTCATGATACTAGAGCAAAAATATATCTGGGATAAATACTTTGTACAAATATATTTATTCCAAGTTAGTAGCTGTTAAAACATATGTGTATATTTTCATGCAAGCCGAAAGGGTAAATTGCGATAATTTTAAACGATATGCCAAATTAAAAGCATATACAAGCGTACTGCACAGTATGTACGAAAATGGCGCATTTTATACATTACTATCGAACTACAGCAGTCAAAAACTTTCCATTCATATTTCGATCATATCCAAACGACAAAAACAGGTTGAAAACTGTGAGAAACGCAATTTTAGCATTTTTCTAAGCATGAATATACTGAGTGCAAAATATCTAAGAAGGTTGGTTGATAATGTATAAGCATAAATAAAACAACATAACCATAATTCACGCAAAGTGTAGAATCTTCAAAAAAATCGTTGCTATAATTCTAAGGGGTCTCTGAGTGATTTAATATGCTACCCCTCAAATAAACAAAATTCTGTTTGTACCGTCCTATTTTTAAGGTTTTTCTAAGGGCCCTGTGAGTAATAAGAAAAGCAACGAGTACAAATCTACGCATTTGTTACGTGCCGGCGACCTCGTAGTATGAGGTTGTGTTGGGAAGTAAAATATAGGGGTATGTCAGCAAACTTTGTATCAGCTATTTCTTAGAACGTAAGAGATTTGCTTTCATTCCACTTCGTAGGTACTTATAGTAAAATCAAGCAGAAAGATAAAAAAACTCTACAACTTTACAACAAGAACAACTGTGATTTAATTTAAATGAAGCGGGCTAGCTGTCACCGCAAGTATTGCTTTGAGGATTTGGTCAAATAGATTGAGATGGTTGTTATAGGTGCTGGACAAGATTTATCCAACCACGTTTTTAATAATAATAATAATGCTGGACAATCCACACAACATCATCTAGCTCCAAGCTAAGCAGAGCTTGTGTTATGGGTACTACATGATTGATAGATTTAATATAATACATTACATACATAGATATTTTTTATTATGCATATAAAATACCCAGAACACCTGATATAAATATTTGCAGATCATACAAACATTTATCCCAAGACGCGAATCGAACCCGCAACCTCCTGCGTCGCAGACGGACATTCGCCCGCCGCGCCACATCAGTCGTCACTTAAAAGCCATGTAGGCAAGAGCATAAGCCACATTGTAGTAACCATTCTATCTAAAATCATTATCATCATGATCCTAACTAAGTTCTACTGTTGGATCTTTATTTTTATTTATTTATTTAATCATTATCCAACAGTAGACCCATAAATATGGGGGAGGTCTTTACCTCCCCCATATTTATGGGTTTGCCACTTAAGTCACCATGGTCGGTGGGTAGATTGGTGACCGCAAGATGCGGCTGCCTATCGCCTGGTGCGTAAGCCGTAAGTACATAATATTATGCCAAAGGCGACTAAGGGATTATTCGCCTAGAGCTTATTATTCCTTATCTACGACTGGTTATAGACATTTTCGGTGCCAGGACAAGCTTATCCTTGACAAAAATGAAGTTTTACAATTTTAACTGAATAAATTTGCTAAAATGTACCTAGAAGTTAATGAGAAATATTAAAACAATACAAAGACTTCCCAAAGACAACGGCAAAAGGTAAGCAGATAAAAAGTAATTTCCCTTGGCATTTTATTAATAAGGTTTCATGTTCATAATGAAGGTAATTGTTAGAATTTTTTACATCGTGGTAGGGAAGAAAGTTAATTTTTTATTCAGACTAAGTATTTATTTTTTTAGAGCCAGTTCTAATATTTGGTTGGCCTAAAATTAAAAAGGCCTCTCGATTTCCTGCCATAGATGTCGTAACCCATCTAAGGGAAGCCACCAACCGCGGCCAGCAACCGCGGCCAGCAACCGCGAAGTTTGGGATTTTCTGTTGGAAGGACTAAAATGGTGGTATATGTATTTATCGGTATCGCAAATCGCCTAGCGATTTCTAACAGCGTTAACGGGCTACTGGCAAACGCTAAAGGCGCTACGACCCTGCGGGTTATGGCGGAGTGTGCCCAGCAGTGGACTTATAGAGGCTGATGACCGTCCTATCCGTTATAACACCACGTTGCCATAATGTTGCGTGGTTACTGCGCATGTACACTGTACATCGGTCTGATATGTTTACGCCAAAATTGACAAAACTCGTACTAGGTCCTCTGGTTGACTATGGTTTAGTGTGACGTTTATGTCTAATTTGGTACAACACAAAGGTATACTGAAGGCTTTAATTTAGCTGGACGTACTGTGGTGTCTCTCATTACGCAATAGAATAATTACTGTGGCAGCCACAGTGTGCTTCCATTGTGAAAGGGGGAATTTGTAACTCTACCCAGACTTACCTATCCGTAAACAATGTTAATTAGACATAATTCCTATTGTTTACGAATAGGTAAAAGGAAAATTTACATCACAATCTTTGCATCATTCTTTAGCTTATTTTTTAAATTATCTCTTTCACTATAAATGCGAATGTTTAGATGTTTAAATGTTTTGACTCAATCACGCTCTAACTACTGGAGAAACTCGAATGAAACTTAGAATAAATATAGTTTATAACCTGGGTAGGTCACTTTTTATATAAAAAATGAAAAAAACTGAAGGCCCTTGAGGAAAATGCCATAAAATTTCATTAATTATAGTCTAAATTGCAATATTACCTTTACCAGGCGAGTGAAACCGTGGGCGGCTGCTACTTATCTATATTTTTTTATAGGCGTATGAGCACATGAATGACAGTGCATCCCTGAACTGCATGGCTTGCGAAGCAATCTTTGTCACCACTTAACATTAGGTGGGCCATCTGTTTGTGACGTCAACTAGTTGTATAAAAAAGTCAACACATTTATTGCTTCATCAGATGACAGCGAACATAAAGAAAATCATCTTATAATACCTGTGGATGGAGTTATT
This sequence comes from Electrophaes corylata, assembly GCA_947095575.1. Taxonomy (NCBI): domain Eukaryota; kingdom Metazoa; phylum Arthropoda; class Insecta; order Lepidoptera; family Geometridae; genus Electrophaes; species Electrophaes corylata. Next base: position 8,863,929 of record OX352703.1, read on the forward strand.
TAATAAAGCCGCCAAGCACACCTAGTTCACATGATAAATTGGCGAAGGGTGGTTTGCGTGACTTACTAACTAGGGTAATACGTTGGCTAACTAGCGGTTGTCTTTAGCCATTTGCCTGCTCATACTTTTAGTTGGTTTTAATAGAAACGGCGAACATAGGCATTTGCACAATTCCCTGGCGTGTTTGGCTGGAAACTATTAAAACGTCGTCAGTGTTTCCGGATCACTACAACAACGTCGGAATTTTCAAGTCAAGAGTGAACAGGTGGATTATGGCTAAATGTGCTCCCTGCATCTTCGCTTTCCATCAGGTGTCACAGGTGTGATGGCAGCTAAACGTTTAGTTATGATAAAAAAACTGATATGGTATGGGCAGCTAAGTAACAACTTGAGTGAGATAAAAAGAGACAAAATATGTGTACCTACTTTATTGCAGTGATATTTATTTAATTTGTCACATAAAAATCATTCATTGTTCCGGTCAACGATATTTATTGTCACTGTCATCCAGTCATTTATATAATTACTATCCAGCCCATTCTGACAGGCTACCTGCCAGGCGTGATGACTACGGCAAACCCTTCAAAATCAAAGTCAACGTTAAAAAGCATTTATTCAGTAATATCCGTAGGGATAATTTCGAAAGGTCTTAAATCTAGGTGAGAGGATTCGTTTTCTGCCATCTTTGGAAGCAACATTGTATTTTCATTTTAATTGTTTTTCTAGTGTTATTTTAAGTCCTGATGGGTAATTTTGGTGGTATTTTAACCATCATTACTTGAGGTCTTAGCACAAGTGTGAACAATTGAAATGAAAGTGTGTTATGAGGCATCCTGATTTTAACGAAAATGTTTCCCTTTGGTTTTGAAGAAAAACGCCATTTTTTTCATCAAAACCGATGACTGCTGACTTTACTTTTTTTACCGACTCGACTTGACTAAAAAGTTTTTTTTTTTTTTTTATACAACGTGCTGATGAAACAAGCAGATGGCCCACCTGATGTTAAGTGGTTACCATCACCTATAACAAAGCATTGCCTCGTAGGTCACGCTCGTTAGGAACGTCACCTACAATACACTGCTCTGCGTCCATCAACCTGAGGCATATTGGTGTTAAGCCTCATGTGCCTGTAATTACACCGGCACCCACACCCTTCAAACCGGAACACAGCAAGCTGCTTGGTGGCAGAAATAGGCATGGTGGTAGTACTTCCCCGGACGAGCCCTTCACTAAGAGCTCTACTACTACTAAAACCACAACCCACTTATTATTCAACCCACTTGACATTGGCAAAATTGTCCGCAAGACGGACAGATGCCAAAAAAAAAAAAAAAACTAGGTGAATTTCAGCGCCAGTTTCTTGCGGCCAAGCCTAGAACCGGCAAGAAATTTTCGGCTTGGTTCCGTTTTTTTATATGATTTCCACATAACATGGATGAGGCCTATATGATGAGGACATATTTTGTCTCACATAGATACAAGCATTTGAAAATAAATTCGCAAAAGCTATTCCGTCCACAATGTATTCCATTTACTTACCTTAAAGTGTGATCGTACAGTAGATTGGCGAAACTACTGAGAGTCTGCTATAAACTAGAGACTTTTCGACACTCGACACACAATAGAGCACCGGCAAAAGGAAATTGTCACATTATCGGAATAGGATTCGTGACTTTTATGGTAAAGCAGCCAATACTCTTACAGTAAATAATACACCTACTTCCAACGTACGTGTAGAAAGTTCGCCAAATGCGAGGAGCTCGTAAAAGAAACTCATAATATAAAAATAAACTTCATGCCGATATTTTCATATGAAGATACGACAGCAGAGAACAAAGTTGTCCTGATACTTTGCGATATACTTGTGGGGAGGCAAATGGATAAGGTATAAACTGCTTAGATTATTTTGGCTGTTAATCTTATTCCTCCTCACTAAAACGTTGCTTTGATACATAATCATTATTTAGTTAGTAGTAGTAGGGCTCTTAGTGAAGTGCTTGTCCGGGGAAGTACCACTTAACATGGCGCAGCTTATTCGAATAACCGTAATACTCCTGGTTCTTCAAAAATGTATGCGCATTCGTCTTCTTGGTGGAACAAACAGATGGCCCACCTGATGTAATGTGGTTACCATCACCTACAATAAAGCTATGCCTTGCAGATCACGTTCATTAAAACGTGCCTTGCACTGTTCTACATCTACCAACATGAGGCATACAGGCCTCATGTGCCTGTAATTTCATCAGCACCCATACCTTTTAAACTAGAATATACCAAGCTGTTTGGCGACAGAAATTAGCAGGGCAGTAGTACTACCACGGACGAACTAAGAGTTCTGAGTCTTCTATTACGACAAATACTATAGAACAAATTCATCCATTCATAATACAGCCAAGGGTCAGAACATAGAACATGTTCTTGTATTTGTTACAAGTCTCCATAAATTTAGTCTTCGAAACATGCATACCAACTTAGACTTGAGGTCTGAGGTCATAATGAAGCCTGTAATAAACAACAGGTGCACAATATTACGGGTCTTATAACGTATTTAAGCTCGCGAGTTTAAAGAAGAAGCCCAACGTTAATACCGCAAACTTTATCCAGGTTCTAACCATCATTACGCATGTACTTATGAGTTGAAACAACGGTTTAATGAGTTATAATTAAGCTTAAAAAACAGGCTTCAACTTTTACTTGGATGATATTCTTTTAGGTAATATTTTTACAGTTATTTTGATTTTAAAAGTACAATTGGACTGACCAGTAAAAAACCATTTTGTTATGATTTGCGAAATCAAATTCAAGATCGGCTGATCGCTGTATAATTTAAGATGAAGAAGGGTTTGGCTTTAAACTCCGTTGGGCTTAGCTCTGTTTTCTGCACTATTTTTTGTGGGTTTGATTTCCAACGAGAATAAACATTGGTTGGATTAACACAAATGTATGTTCTGTTAAGTGTGGTGTTGCTATAATTTATAACAAAAAAATATTTACGTCAATATTCAATCAGCCATCATACCTTAATTAAATAAATGCCCCAAACTAAGCAAAGCTTGTATGATGGAAACCAGATAGCTGATATAATACTTAAGTACTTTTTTGTAGATACATATTTAGTATACATATAGCCCCAGACACAGAACATACATATATTATGTTCATTACATAAATGTTTGCTCTCGTTGGGGATCGAACCCACCACCTACAGCTTAAAAGGCAGGGCTACTACGAACTGACCTGTCATTTACAGTCAGATTACCTAGGTACTAGTTAAATGAATTTGGCTGCAAATACAAATTTTACCAGTTTTTGTTGGTTTTCATAACACCTGTTAACTTTTACCGATCTACCCGCGATTTCATTTGCATTTCATTTCTTTTATTGTTTCTGTAATGGTAAGACGGTCTCGAGTATCTAACATTTAATAAAGGCTTTTTCTATAGAGTTTTATGAGTAAAACACTTAGTTTTAATAATGATAATGTTATGAATGAATGAATATTTTACAAAAGTTTTCGGATTTTAGAAAAAACAACAAAAATAATAGTAAAATGAAGTGGGTTTTATTTTTGGTGTCAAGTTTGAAAGAAGGAATGAAAATTGGTATGTCAGGTGGACTATAATATGCGTGTTCCGTCATCAAATAGTATAAAAAAACGTTCAGTTTTTGCAACAAAGAGCAATGAATCGTATTCATTGATAACTAAAGAAAAATAGTAGTCATTTCAGTTTTTATTTCCACAGATTTCCACAACTTTAGTAACAATGTATTGGTGTTCTGTTGTTTCGTGGGCTACAATTAAAATGGCACAGCAATATAAAACCCCTTTTCAGTATTTTTATGGCGCAGTGCAGGTTGCGCGAATGAGCGCCTGATGCATGGGAAGTGTTTTCCACCCTCCAGGGTAGTTAATACCCTTTACCCTGAAATATTGGTGTTTTTTATTATTTAACTCTCTGCTAAAATACTTTTCACCGATATAAAAAAATTGGTATTAAACGCAAAGTTTAAGCTATGGTATTTCTTTAGGATAATATATTATATTTTCTATATACATAGTTATACTCGTATCTTGAAGCTTAGATAATCTATATCAAATAAAAGAATCTTCGTTCTGACATATTACAATGCGCAGCCTGATAGTCGTAGAGATTTGACATTTTCAGGGTATCTTAGTCGTAAATATGTACTAAGAAAGAAATTCCCGAAATTAAACCCTTAAAACTTAACCCTCCCACAGAGGGTGTTTTAAATAGCTTCATGTTGAAAGAAATAGACATGATGATAGTCTTTTCCTGGATTAGCGTTTGACTGAGAGTTCTGTTAATACAAAAAACTTACATATTACTTATTTTGCATTGTTCACGTGAGTATTAACCCATTAAAACCAACGCACGCACAAGATCAAACTAAATACATTAGAAACCAATTTCGAATTTTATTTTGTGCCTTCAGAACGCTCACAAGTGTTATGGCGTCACGATGGCGTGACGTCGACGCTAACAAACCAAAACATCCCGTAAACAAAACACATTCGCATAGAAGTTGACAGATGAAAACGCGGTGTCGGCTTGATAGGTATGACGTCATTCGCTCTGACGGTGTTTCACGAACGTGGTGGATAGCTGCGGGTTAACTGTCCTAAAATGTCTCCGTCCTTAAAACTGTAAGATAATACAAAAAAAATGTTTAGACCTCTAGAATTTTACTAAAACATATGTGCTTATTATGGACATATAAAAAAACAACGCCTAAAACACTACTTTTATGTACCTACTGGAAACGACAGCGGATGTGGCGCGGCGGGAGAATATCCGCCTGCGACCCAGGAGGTTGCGGGTTCGATTCCCGCCTTGGGATAAATGTTTGTACGATCTGCAAATATTTATTCCGGGTGCTCTGGGTATTTTCTATGTACAATAAAAATATCTATGTATGTAATATATCAGTCATCTAGTATACCCATAACACAAGCTTAGCTTGGGGCTATATTTTTGAGCAGTGGTCCAGCGCGGTATCTTGTGATAACGGTGATGTTATCTCAAATGGCTATCAATTCTTCCATATAAGTCTAGTCTTAGCTAGGCAAAGTAAACGCCTGTTTAAAAGATTAATAGTCTGTTTTCTAAGTAAATGTAGCCAAACCTCGTGGGTAGCACGAAATTTTATGAAAACTTCTGACTGATGGCCGAATAATTTCCATATTTTACGAATCGACGGTATCCAATCACTGCTTCCGGATTTATCGCCTAATAGGCTTATGTTTCAGGAGTTGCTTTCCTTGTCGGTTATTGGGGTGTATTTTATTATATCATTATTTGTTACACTCGTAATTCGGGAAAATGGTATCGATGAAACAAATTATATTATGTATCAGAAACAGCCAGTTCCTCTATTTATTTATCTCTTCAATTGTAGATATCAGTATTTTATTTCTAGCAATACAATTAATAATACCCACAGCTCAGTAGTAACTCTGTCTTCTGTGTTGTAGGTCGTGGGTTCGATCCCCAGCGAAGACAAGCAAGTATGTTATGAACATAGATGGTTATTCTTAGTATATATTTACAAAAATGTATTTATAAGTATTCTATCGGTCGTTTGATTATTTGCAAAAGCTATTCTTAGTTTGAGGCTTGATGGTGTATAAAACGTACACAATTTTGTATTTTCTGTATACTTTCTTTTCTTTTTCTATTATTTGGCTTACAATTTAGTGGTTCCATTTTATAGTTTGAAAGTGTTTCAGCTTTTCAATCTGAAATAATGTCCTTGAAAAAAATATATTGATAATCATCCGCCATTACTAGGTAGCAATGGACTGGGGAATCAGGTCAAGGCAATATAAAGTTTTCGATTAACGTTTCCTTATTCAAACACGATTTCTTCAAAACGTTTTTGTTATTTTATAGTGAGCGAGAACGTCGTTTTATGGCTCTCAATGGAGCGTTGAATGAAATACAGAGACCTTTGCACTTTTTGACTATATACCCGAAGACCGTTGTCTCCGTGTATATAGTCAGACTTCCGAAGTATGCTTATTTTATAAATTCGGTTCTACAGTAAATTTATGTAAGTTTTCTTATGAACATTTTTGCATATTTTTTGTATACAAAGTGTTGTATCATTTCGCATGAGTAGGTCATGTACAAAAACGAGTTACAATAACAAAAACAAAGTATTATTTACGACTGCAACTTTCCAAATGACCATTCATTAAAATTCCATTACCAGGCCAGCTGTTTCATGAAACCCTCCAAGGTGACAGGAAGGTCCATCGATTGGTGAAACTAATTTTCTACATTGTGAATAAGCGCCATACTAATAAGGCTGTAGTTGAAAATAACGGCCCCACGACACGCACAATATCCACGCAGAATACTCACACCCATAATAAACGATCGCGTTTCAGTATTTCTATGATGTCACAAGGTAAAGATCAAAGTGGCATAGCTACACCCAGTTCGAACAAATTTGACATTTGCGGCGTAAACATGTTATACCGACACTGCGCGTCGACTACAGGTCTACTCTTGAAAACGATAAACGAAGTTTCGTATTGTCGTTTTGAGTTACACTGCAGGGCCTCGGTAACCCATTACCCCAACCCTAATCCACCAGTCCTCTCAAACGGTGAAGGGAAACGTACCAAATGTACTATCTGGACGTACCTCTGACGAACCCCCCTTAAACATCCTCGAAGAATCTCGAGTAGGTTCCAAGTACTAAGAGGTCCATCGATTTCACTCATCACTATTATCGATCGCGCTCAATTTAGTTCAATTGTAAATAAGATACGCTTACGCCAGAAATGATACATTCATTCGTGCTCGGGCCTCACTACACTATACGGAGCAGTATCAGCAGGTAAGATCAGCTTTTGTAAAGTAAAATTTTTTTTAAGTCTAGAAACGTTACACAACTTATTTTAAAGCAAGAAATTTTCCAACGAAATATCTAGATGGCAGCACAGAAATATCTTTCGAAGAACTATAATTGGGATTGGCATTTATATCTGGCCTGTTTTATGACCTGTATATATATAAAAAGATCTAAAAATAAAGATAGATCTCAGTCTGGCTCGGTTATTGAGTCAGTCGACGAGAGTTTGAAACCTGCAAATTAGTTCTAAATATAACTACTGTGTGAATGTGGTTGGTCACAAAACTTAGATATATAGATGCTTAGATGAGTTTATTAGATGCATTATGAATGCTGTTTTTTTTAATGTATGTACTAATATTCAAATTACCTCTTAGTACCAAGTAGTAACTGACTATTATATTCAGAAGTACAGATTTAGTGTCAAAAGATTCATATTACGTTTAAATGTTACATTTGGTACATAGGTACCCACATTTTTTACCTACAGCTTTCACACTTTATATCATCTCAAATTTTATGCACCGAGTAGGAAAAATAAACGTTTATTTTTTGTTTTGTACATATTGTGATTTATTTTTATTTTATGTATAACATGGCGCATTGGTATCATACTGTAATACCGTGTATACTTATTGTAACATAAGTAAATAAATAATCCAAATATTAAAAAAAACCTCTCTATATGAGCCCAACACCAATTCTTTTTCGTAAAGATATTATGAAGCTAAAACAGAAAGTTGGTACGATTAAAACGGCGTTATCGTGAACATTAATCGCTTGATGTCGCAAAAATCGGTCCACAACGCGTTACCGCTTTATTGAATCCTTTTTACCCGCTTCTCCTTTACATTTACCCTCACCTAATAGTAAAATAATGATGAATGTTTTGTTTATCAGTTACGAGAGGGTCTCCGTGCTTGCTCAACTCTTATAAAGAGCTCTACTATTTTATGAAAAAGGTTGACTGTGATTTTATATACTATGTTCCTTTTCTCGAGTAGGTAGTGAGACAGCGAGACATGTTCTTGAATATTACCCACCTACTATTTATTATAAAAAAGTAGAAAAACTTGAGGAAAGCAGGCACTTCTAAGCAATTGCCGCGTTTTGTATATTTTTTTCATCAACGTGCACAAAAGTATTGTCTTCAAAATATGTAACAAGTCTTTATTCACGCTCATTCGCAAAAAATCCCAGAAACTACAAGACAGTAGATAGATTGTAGAAATTGCTAGACTGTTTTATTTAATCAATCTTGTGGTTCTGCCTCTAAACGGGTACAAAGGGGGTTGAAGTTTGTATAAAAATAACTTCACGCAGGCAAAGTCGCACGCGTTTCGCTAGTGGGTACATTATAAAGTAACATTCAAACTAATGACCATTGATTAATGTAAAAGTTGTATCGTTGTAAGTTCCTTAAAGCCTGAAAGTGGGGGGCTAAAAGAATGAGAGGCATTCTGAGGTCGTGTAATGAATAGATAATGGGATGGAAAGAGCCCTGTATAGAGGGTGTATTCTTCGTAATTACCAAGTTTTTGTCTACCGTTTCCAGAAAGGAAGAAGGAACCTCATTAGTGGACCCTGCTTAACTACTTGAGTGACAAAATACTCATTAAAAAGTGCCGGTCACGTAAAGTCGCGTGCGAAGATTTAATAAAGATGCGAATGTATTCAAATTACTCGTGATATTTTGGAATGAAGCTATTCATACACGTCCTTTTAAAATTAATTCAGTCAAGGTTACCATGTAAACCAGCTTTTGGCTAACCTCCATACTTATAAACGTTATTTAATTTTAAATATTGCTTAAAATTAGTCCTGTTTATCTGTCATTACCTATTAAAAAGAGATGGCAATAGCTTAAGCATTATTTATCTTATGACAGATTTTAGTATGGCTATAAAAAAAAGTGTAGGTAGCAAGGCAGAGACAGCGAGTTTTCACTTGAACATGAAAGTGATACTCTCTTCTTCTCCTTCTTTTCTTCGTACTGGCATCTGCCCGTCATTCGACAGACAATTTTGCCAATGTCAAGTGGTTTAATATAAAATAGTTTTTAGTAAAAATGAGTCAGTAAAAAAAGTAAAGTCGCCTGTCATTACTTTTGAAGAAAAAGAAGGTTTTTCCTCAAAACCTAAGGGAAACATTTTCGGTCAAATCAAGATACCACCTATGACACTTTCATTTCAATTGTTCACACTTGTGCTAAGACATCCAGTAATCATGATAAAAATGACACCGGAATTACACATCAGAACCTAAAATAACACGAAAAAAACAATTATAATGAAAATACAATGTTGCATCCAGAATGACATAAAACGAATGAACTCGTGATATTATTGAGATAAAGTCATGTCAAGAAGGTAAGCAGTATGAAAGTCTCGTATTTACTTCCCTCCTCTTACATAAGAGTGACTATGTAAGGGTAAGGTAAATAGATCTTGATCTAAGGCAAAATTGATACTTAACACATGACCCAATTAAGGCTAAGTACAGTTTCTTCCAGCCATTAAACGTGAAGTTCGTTTAGCGTCGGCGTTAGTTTGTGGCTGAATACTTTGTTATCAGAAAAGTTGTTCTCCTCTGAGGAAAGCTTTGCTCTGGCCTCGTTTAAGCAATCTTACTCACAAAGAAGCCACGCCTAAATTGCGAATATGTTTAAACGAATTCAAATCTCGTTCAGCCGCATTAGAATGTATACAATTGGTCGCTTCTAAAATGGTATAATTATTACAATAAACTCTTCCACAACAGAAACTAAAAAGATATAAAATTATTTTTTGAGTTATCTTGTTTGTTCCATGATCCAGTATATTGCCATACCATACCTATTTCTGCCGTAAAGCAGTGATGCTCGCATTGCTGTGTTCCGGTTTGAAGGGTGTGGGTGTCGGTGACATTCAATGCAATTATGCTATGAATCACGCGTCTTCGAAATGCATGAAGTAAATATATACCTAAGTCTTACAATTTAAAAAAGCTGCAAGCTGCAAGTGAGCTAACATGATGATTACAAACACTGAGGTGAAATATGCAACCAGCATAAGTTTACATTTGACATGTCACGGTTTTAGTGCAACTTCTTTAAGAATAAGGCGGCAGATAGTCAAGGGAAAAGCTGCAAAACTGATTTATAAAAGTGCCTTTTAGTAAGTAGGTCTTTATGTAAGTGTGTTTAAGTTAGTACCACTAGGGATAACTCTTGTAACATTAAGGCCACATATAGGTCATATCATTGATGGATTACAGTAGAATAAAATGTGGAAACAAATCCAACAATGCATGTGTTTTGTGGATTAGAGTGGAACAGGCCTTCTTAGTGACTATCTGTTAGAAATTGAGCTTTTTTATAAATGTCACTATCAGTCATCCAGAGGATAAGTCCCTTTTCATCTACTAAGAGAGTGTGGACCACTAATCCAAAAGCGTAGCATCCATCTGGAAAAACATACCCTAAGCCCGGATGAGCTAAGATACCCTTATCGAAAATTCACACGATGTACCCAACGATGGAATATAAAAGTCTAGAACACACTACCTATACATAAATAAATAAATATTAGTGGACATTTTTTTTACACATCATCTAGCCCCAAATTAAGCAAAGCCATGGGAACCAGATGGCTGATAAGAATCAATAAGAACTTATGTAAGTTTTTGTTTGTAAAAACATACACAGAATACAATACAACCCTATGCTTTGAAAAGATGCAGATTGTATGTCAGGATAAACAAGCGACTGTAATGAGTTCCACTCCAGGTTTGTTTAAACAAATTACGAGTATTGTTAATAACGGTTATGATTTTGACTCAAAGAGAATAAGCCGTGTATTTATTTTATTCCATAAATTGCACATTCACTATAAAAAATACGTTTACACAAATATTTAATGTTACAGTATGATTAAAATTATGTAGATTTAAGGTATGAAACCAATTATAATATTTGTAAATTTCGCACTACATAAGTTCACAAATAAATTTGGATCATACAAACAGACGCATGATGAAAGTACTGCAATTTTTGTGATAGAGTTTAGGAGGTGTATAGTTCTCCGGACAAACTCTACCATAAGAAAACTTTTCCGCAAAGGCATATATTTCTGTCGTCGAGCAGTGAAGCTCGCATTGCTCGCATTGCGGTTTGTAGGTTGTGAGATGTTTTAGAAGCATGGAGTTAATCCACGTAGATGTGGTCTGGGCAACGAAGCAACTGCTTAACATCAGGTGGGTCATCTGCTTGTTCTTTCAGCAATTGGTATAAAAAAAATGTTCCTATACAAAAAACATACGAGAATAGAAATACAAAGAAAAAGAAATCTGTAGAAAGAATACCTTTTTAAAAGAAAATCCTATGGCAGTTCAAAATTTTTTAGTCTTAGAATTTTGTAATACCACGGCAACACCCTTTGGCTTAATTTTCTCGCCTTCATCAAAAGCTCGTTTACTTTTCCAGGTAATTTGCACCAAAATATTGGCGTTACACTCAGCGGCACTTCCCAAACACTATTATGAAATAATAAAGGGGCGGCTGAAACAGCGTCGCTTCGTCTAGCAATTTTTAAACTTTGTAGTCAACTGGCTGAGAATTATACAAATATTTGTCTTCGTCAACTACTATTTTTGTAATAAGGGTGAAAGGTGAAATCTTGAACATCTATAGTTTTTATTTAGGAACCAAGCTGTAAGTTTTAGCCTGTTATCCTAGGCTAAACCACGAGGAACGCATGACGCCCATATTCACCTAATTTCAAGACGATTTTAAGTGATCTTTAAGATTTAATTAATGTTTTTTATTTACTTTATTTATTCTATTCATTAATAACAATAAAAGAATCGTTGTCCGGATTGACTGACTACAGACAACGGATAATCTGGTCGTGGAGATTTGAAATTTTCAGGGTATATTTATCTTTGTGCATAGGGTAGATTAATAAGGATTTCCTAAAATTCAACCTCCAAAAGGGTACAACGCTGGTTGATGTTTGTATGAAAATAGTGACAATATACTATAAGGTGATGAAGTATATTTTTGTTATTCATGTAATTTCTGTATTGTTGATAATGAGTCATCATCAGCCTTGAAAAGATGGTTAAAACATGGTAAGAGTATTTTTATGCTACCTACTCGTACTTGCTGATGTAGCAATCAGATGGCCTGCCTGATGTTTAGTGGTAACAATCACCTCACAAATCATTACCTTGCAGGTCACATTCGTTAGAAACGCTCTGCGTCCATCAATCTGAGGTAGTTTCATGCACCTGCTTGTACCGATCACACTCCTCAAACTGGAGTAATTTGCAAATCACATTCAAAACACTTTTAGCCATACTTTTCAAGTGTCTAGTAATATATCTTACCACATACCCTTAAAAGTCAGTATTGTATTTATCCTTGACTGACCACATAGCTCAGTTGGTAGTAGGCTTTTGCCTGTAGGTTTCATCTCAACCGAGGACAAACATTACTGTGGTAGGTAAACACAAATGTTTGTTCTGGGTCTGGGTGTTATGATACCTATCGTATTTAACAAAAACAGTCGTATAGTAACATATCTACTACCAGTTGCAATAGTACAAGCTTTGTTTAGTTTGGGGTCGGACAGGGCTGTGTGTAAAAGTATAACAATATTTATTAAAATAACAATGACTGTCGCTGTATTGAGGCTTGAAGGTTTTTATGAACGTTCTAAAGCCATTTATTTCTTTAATCTGGGCCTCTGTTACAATGTCAGGAGTTCTGGGTCACGGCAGTTTGTAGACATGGCAAGTCCATGAAAATTTTTCGTTTCACCTTCGTGTTCGAAAACACGTTTTGCTTTCAACTTGTTATACTATAAAACAGGAAAACATAGACGAGAAACACGAGCGAATGACGTCGTTTGTATTCCACAAAAACGTTTTCATATCGAGGGTAATGGTTTGTCTTGTCAGCATTATCTGTGTGCCAGCTTTTTCTTCGTCAGCCATGTCAAAAAAGTGGTATTTTGTTTTATGGTAAACTAGCTTCCTCTAGCGGGATTGTTCTAGGAGATACTTTCTTTAAAAGATCTCGCACTATTTATGTGTATGTGCATATTATTGTAATTTCTAAAAAAAAATGCAAAACGTTAATTTACGTCAAATTTAATAGTGCAATTTGCACCAGAAGGTTACTGATGAGGTAGCCCACCATAAATAAATGGGAAAACCAAAGATTGCAACAGATTATGAAATGAAATGGTTTGATTTGTTTCTTTTTGGTTAGCTGAACAGTTATGCAAAACCTTTATCTACCTATTCATCTTACTCTAAGCTCATCTGTCATTTTCACTGATGTTCTCCTGGGTAATAGCTCTCAAATATGATTGAGTCATCAGTGTAAGGCTTGTCGATTAAGACGAATGTCGGATTCGTTTTCTGTCATATTTGGAAGCAAAATAGCTTTTTTATTTTAATCGTTTTTTTGGTGACATTTTAATTAAGATTACTAGTTGAATTGAAGGTGCATTATGTGGCTTTCTGATTAAAACGAAATTGTTGCCTGTAGGTTTGGGAGAAACGAAGTGTGTAAGTGATACTTTGATACTTTGAGTCTTTGATCAATGAATGATACCCCTAGATATAAAAAAATCCGTCTCGGTAAGTAAGAGTTCACTTGAGAAGTGAGCTCTTATTTTGTTTTGACAATCAGTGACATTATAGACTAGGTAACATGGTTGTAATGTTAGGTTGAACTTAAAACTATTTATAATTTTTTTGGCACTTTGTAAGTAAACAAATGTAGCTGTCTAAGTATATATTCACGCGGACAGCTTTTAGCTATGGTTTTGTATGTGACCCGTCATCTAGGAGTATCATTGATTGAAGCTTAGAGTGAGTTTACTTTTGTTTGATGTAGGCCAGGTTGTCCGTCAAAATGAAAGGCGGTAACTAGTCCTTATTCTAAGGCGGGAACTTACTCTGTACTCTAAGGGCACGAACCATAAAATGAACAGGTACATGTTACTATAAGATTTTACCAAAACTATTCCCTTGAAAATACGCTGTGCTTCCAACACTACTATAAAAGAATTCGGGTTTCCTTCGCGGTTGAACCAATAGTAATTAATTCTGACCACAGCTCGTGTGGTGAACCACTGCTCATAGGCAAACCCTTCTGTTATACCCAGTTTTTGTATATGAATCTGTATAAAATGTGTGCTCTAAAAAAGTTATACCTAAAATCTAAATGTGGTGTCCCACTTATGTTATTTATTCATGTGAATATTCTTTTATGCTACTTACTGATAGAACAAGCATAATGGTTAACCTGATCTTAAATGGTTACCATCACCTATAGCAAAGCATTCATCCAGGTCATGTATGTTAGGAATGTGCCCTACCATGTAATGACCTTCGTCCAGCAACTTGAGGTAGGTATGAGAATTTTTGAGGCGTTTTACTAGTTTTTAATATAAAAAAATTGTTTGCTTATACCTTACTTCTCCACATCAAATCAACGAGAACAAAGTATATTTATAACAAAAGTAAAACTTAATGCCACCATATTTCACAAAAGACGACTTAAGTAATGAGTCAGTTCAACGTAACGAAAACAAATTGCTTTAGGCGTAATACTCTCGATGAAAGCCTTTACAGTATTATTTAATCCTCTTAAGCTCAACAAAAGATTGGAGAACGTTTTGTAGACCCAATGTCAAATACAATGGTGTCGTGTATGAGTCGTATTGTGTAAAAATACAAGACAATCCTAAAAAGAAAAACGTGCTAATGCACGTTTTAGGATAATTTCTACTAACACCGTATACAAATACAGGAAAAAATATTGTTAAAAAACCCACTTCAACTTTCATCAGTGTGTCTTTTTCCAGTTTTTTTTTAATTTAAAAACCAAACTACTGACTGATTTGGACAAAATTTCTATGGATCCAAAATGAAAGTCCTTTCAAATATAAGAAAACTTTTCGAATATGATGACGGAGTTTCAAGTAACGAATATTAAAAAAATACAACCGAGTTGAGAACCTTTTTCTTTTTTGAAGTTAGTTGAAAAGGATACACACTCACACATAGTAATCAATCAGGGTGTTTACTCCGTAAACAGAAAATGAAGTTTCATACTCTCAAAACAAAGAAATCATTTCAATCAAAACCTGATATTAGAAAAAAAATTATAGTTATTTTTATATGTAAGTAATAAATTTATTTTGCGGTTTTTCCGGTAATGGTTGCAAATTGAATTGCGTTTTTAAGTTAGCAAGAGTAATATTTTTTTAAATTATACTATGTAAATATTGACTCGCAACCAACGCAACACAAAAAATCCTTTGTAGTCGAATGTCGAGTTTAAGAAGCATTTTTAAAATTCTCACATCAAGCGCCAAAGCTGAAAACTCCCGCATATTCTAGAAGATCGTTAAAGCCTCGCCGGGGCTTGGAATGGCCAACTAATATTCCGTTTTACTCTGTTTTGCATTTACAAAAATCCTATTTGGATGCTCGCTGTGAACTTCGAGCGATGGAGTTTCATCTCGCTGGACCGCAATAGGGTTGCCAGCTCAGCTACATTCGATTTTAGCCAGAACTGTCTTATAATTTATTTTAGAAAGTCAATATACTTATTGTCCTTGATGACTCGTAACTTGCTAGAAGTAGTAACATTTGTATAATTGCATCTATTAAAATAAATGTAATTTATTTAACAATGTCGTTCGTATAATAATATTAAAGAACTACTAAATATTTTATGAAAAAATGAAGAAAGCTACGAGCAATTGGAAATATTTACTTTCACGACTTCAATTCTCAGGCGCGGTAGACATCCCCTCAAATGACTTAATCTAAATTTGTTCAAAATACTTTCTTATCCTTTAACTTTCAAAAAATAATTTAAAATACTTTGACGTTATCTAATGGGGTTAGTTTGAAGTACGTCCAAATAGCGCATTTGAACACCCACGTTTTGCAATACTTGATAACCGTACCGTAATGACTAGTAAGCCCATCGCGTCTGCTAGAATACTAACTGGCTTACTTACGATGTTTTCCTTCACCGTTTGAGAGCACTGGCACATATTTTTTATAGATGTTGAGGTACGTTTATACACTATAAAAATAAAATAGTCTGATACGACTTGAATGAATGAATGAAAAATACTTTATTGTACACACACCAGACACTAGTAATATAAAACAAAATAAAAGAACAGTTATAAAATGTAAGGACTTGCCGCCTCTTTACATTTCTTGACAGCCTTACTACCTTACTAGAGGATTTTTTAATGCTAACTTAAGCTCGGAATTTAGTTTTCAGCTACGCTTCGTCAGCTATTTCCTCGCGACCCTCATTTATTATAGGGTTCAGATGGATATTGCTGAAAGATTGGCTGCATATTTTATCAACTTTTCAGATTCCATTTTAGCTACAATAATGCGCAGAATCTCCTCAAACATTTATAAAGTTACAGAAGGATATCTGATAAAGAGAACTTTGCCTGTAAAACTTGAGCAGCAACACTTCTATATAACAATAAAAACAGACTTCGTAATGATCCACAATATTATTCTCAAACAAATCGTTGTAACTGCGTTGGGGGAAAATCAGAAGTTATTTCATTTAGTTACCAACAATAACCGTTAAATCGTTTTCAACAACAGCTATCCATCAACGACATCACGATTAATGACGTCACGGTCGCGTCGCACAATACAGACGTCGACGAGAGATTTTCGCTCAACTCGTTCAACCTCAATTTCACCCGCCAACGGTTATTCAAATCATATTTCAGCTTCATGCTAAACAGTAATGATACGCACCTCATCGCGGAGACAAAAATGCGGTACTCCATTTCCAGCAGAGCAAATTAAATTGCGCCAATATATAAAGTAAACCTCAAACAAAATAACTTACATACTCGTATCCCACGGGTTATCTCTCGCTTAGCAAAATTCCGATATGCCCCGTTCTATTTTTTTAGTGCTGTATTTTTATGTAAGAATAGGTCTATTCATAGTGAATGGAAAATGTGCTGGTTTTCCCCGTTTGATACAGATCAAAATGCTACAAAACACACAGAGGGAGTTAGTGCATTACATACCGGCAAGCGCGTGTTGCATAAAAATAGGGTTTATTGTGGGAAAGTACGTGAGGTATTCCATATCACTCTAGCTATGCGTGTGTTGAACCCTGTGACCCCGACACGCCACACTTACGTCGCTCCATGCACGGTTTCTAGGGATCGCTGTAACTGAAATTTTAATAAACATAAAACAGTTACGTATGTGTGGGACGCTATTTACGTCGACATACTGTCTATTTTGCCGAAGTCCTCAAGTGGCGTAAATATGCAGGTCTCGACAGAGCCTACGCATTTACTTCTCTTGGGGTCGAGACTTTAGGACCGTGTGGTATCGAGGTAGAAAGCCTGCTCAACTAGTCAACGCTTGACTCTGGCTTTGAAACACGTAAAGCTACTATTAAGCTACGTTAAGTTACATACATGTATTAGTTGTAATTTATTTTGTACGTAAATGTTTTATTTAGTTAATTTTAATAGCCTTTGAACGGCTGTCGGCTGAGTTTCTACTCCGAAAAACGATAAATATAAGTTTTGTACTGACGTCGTGTTACACAGGAATAAATCAGTGACTTTTTTTGTCATATAAAAAGTGATTATACAAATTAAAAAAAAAAGCTTTAACCTGTCACGAGTAAAAATAATAGCCGTGACGCTAGGCTGTATCAACGTGCCGAGGTCGATACAAGGATTTATTTATACGCTCAAACCTGGAGATTTCCGGGAAAAATTGTTGCCAATTGTGCCGGGAGCGATCGGGAACGGTTCTTTTATAACAACGCCCCATACCGCGGTCGCTTTCCAAAGTAAAAGAAACGCACAGGCCTCTGAATAAATAATGTAGCAGAGCTAAAACTTTTACAGATATTGGCTTTGTTTCGCAGCGGGAAATATTAACGTTAGCAGCTGCGACACGTCCCCGTACAATCTAGTTAAGCTCGCTACAACCGCTTTGACCGAACATTACATTTAAAAATACCGTTAACTTTTTATCTCCACGACTGAATGACTGCTAAAAAATTACCCTAATACTAATAAACAAGGCGTAACGTTGAAATAGTTACACCGTGTTTTGTCTTTTGCATTACCTGGAAGTTTCAAGTTAGATTTAAAGATACTCGTCAAACACGGTGTAACTATTTTGAGGTAACATCGAGTTTATTAGTAAGGTAAATGTTTATAGACAATTTGTTTCACCTTTGACGGTTGTAGTTATTTGAGAAACCATAACTGGAAGCTTTCAGGAACTCTTTCTACACTACCCTGTATAATCAAAATGATAAGTAGTCAACCAGAATATAGAAACAGTTGTACCTAATTTACACAAAAATGTATAATTTGATGAACATTTTTATAAACTATTGGTAGATTGGTACGACAAACAACCGGAAGACACCCCTACCTGCTGGATCGACAACGTTTAGGAATCGCGGAAAGGCGGTGGATAGCAATGGCTCAAAATCGTTATTCGTAGAAACGTATAGGAGAGAAATGTATGTAGCAATAGACATCTTTATTAGTCTTAAGAAGTTCACTGCTGCATGATGATATAAACTATTTACCTAATGTCTTTGTGTGGTTCGTGGTATCGTGAAATGATTATATTGCGGTTTTATTTTGAAATTCATAGCAAACATTGTTTAATTTAAACATGAAATCCATTCATCAGATATCCAATTATTCAACAATAGCTAGTCAATCTGAATTTCAAATAATGACTGACCTGAATAATCCACTAAGGAATATTATATTTCGCGTTTGTTATGGTCTAACCACAGAAACCACCTATCCTATCCTATCACAGGCTATCTACCAACTCAAAGTTATTTTCTTTGCAAAACTCTATACACATTTTCCAGTAGTTTGTATTACAAACGTGATAGTTTTCAAATTCATCACGGGTGCTAAAATATATAGGTACTTATTTCCAGTTTCCACCGTTTCACGACATTTTTCTTTACCGTTTGAAAACTGCACATTTTTCGCACAAACCATTGTGCACATTTTTGGAACCATAAAATGGATTACTGAAACTCTAAGATCAGAAATCAGGATGGCCCCACTGCCTGAAACTCGTGCTTTTAATGTACCTACAAGGTACCTACTACTCAAAAAATTTTATAGCTGACCGTAAAATAGTGAACATCGATTCAGAATATTTCATAAATAAATATTAGGATTTTATACTGGCACTTCAGGTTTTTTTATAAGCTGAATTGAATTTAAACCACCAATGTAATTTTGAGTTATACGTATTAAGGTGTTCGTGGTTTCAATTCCAGTTTCAATTAAAAGCTTAAAATATACTTATACGACGTACATTTATGAATACAGTAATTACACAAAATACTTGGAGTAGCTCGTCAATCAACATAAATAAAAGTCGTCGAATTAAACACAGAGTATATAAACTGAAAAAAATACTGGTTCGTATTATACACAATTTTGTTTTAAAAATATAGATAATACAATTCAAGCTATCGTCCTAACCTGACATACTTTGCTGTGGTCTCACAACCACATCGTTTATCGCAAGAAAGCCCTACAATCGAATAAATTGAACGTAGACTTCGCTTAATCGACTTTAGGATTAGAAACGAATGGACAAACAGGCTTCACAAACATTGCCACTAACTTAAATGTAATTAAACCTAGAACGCTGTATCAGTTGGCAACACACTTTATAAACTACCGTTGACCCACCCGTCTTTGTTTACATATTACCATAGAATTCCTGCTTTAGTCCATATTCTTAGCATATTACAGTTTCATTTTGACAGTGACAGCCCGTTCGTCTATCGAATAAATTTTCTGTCATCTTTGGAAGTAAAGCGTTTTTGTTTTAATTATTTTTCGCGAGCTATTTTTAGTTATGCTGGGTAATTTTGGTGGCGTTATTTGAGGTTTTAGCACAAAGTGTGAGCAGTTGAAATGAAATAGGTAAATGATACAGGTTTTAGGGAACTAGAAATTCTAGAGAACTAGAGAACTTCTGTTAACCTTTAATATAAACTTCGAAAACTTCCAACACAAACATTTCTGCTACGATCTCCCGTAATTTGCACCAAGACCTGTAACTAATCGCATCAGTTTCCTCGCCACTGAAACTCAACGTCAAAAAGGGCACAACCGAGGGTCATGTTCAAAATTTAGCATCAACTTTGAGACTCCTTTTAGATTTGATTTGGGTATTTCCCTAACGAAGACCCTTGACTCTGTAAGTGGCATCGCAAGCCTGTTTATATTAAAACATTAGGTTTCGCTTTACCTACGTTTGACTTGGCTTCACTTTGAACATTTATAAGTGAACACTGCTAATAACTACAGGATTGAGAGTACTGTCTACTGGACTATTACATATACTTTGTAACTTTCAAAATGATCTCACAGCGTTACAATAAATAATTACGTGACATCATTTTGACAATCAATTTATCATTATTTATTTTGATCAGCAATTTAGACGACCGATGTGACGCGGCGGGCGAATGTCTGCCTGCGAAGCAGGAGGTTGCGGGTTCGACTCCCGCCTTGATCGCCTTGTTTGTACGATCTGCAAATATTTATTCCGGGTGTTCTGTGTATTTTCTATGTATAATTAAAAATATCTATGTATGTAATGTGTTGTATTAAGTACATCAGTACTCTAGTACCCATAATACAAGCTCTGCTTAGCTTGGGGCTAGATGATGCTGTGTAGATTGTCCAGCATTATTATTATTATTGTATAGGTACTCAGAACTTGAGTTGAGTGCTTGTTTTATTTATATTCATATCCGTAATTTGTTCATTTACGAAATACTTTAGTAGTCACTTGTGTTTTGCATATATTAAATTGTAAACTAAGTGCCATACTAATTGGGTCTTGGTTTGCGCTTGCCTAATTGCTTCATGTATCATTATATTATTCATAAATAATTGCTGTTAGTCATTAAAAATCACCTTTGAAATGGAGGCCAACGTTTTAATATTATCATTATCAATTTACTTTTTCATACGTTTATTTTAAAAACGTTTTCTTCACAAAATTTCTACTGAAAAAAAGGGAAAGGCATGGATATATAAAATGATTTTTTTTGGTATGTCTTGTTGACGGAATAAGCAAATGACCAACCTGATGTTAAGTGGTATCTATTACCTATAATCAAGCATTATCTCGCAGAACACGTTTGGAACATGTACAAATATACAGATGTTGAGGGGATGTGCCGGGAATTTCATATTTAATTATAAATATACAATTTGCATAATTCAAAACTTTAACCTAGTTTTTACGAAGATTTATTCTTGGTTACTGTGTTTTTTATAATTGAATAAAGTTAGATTGAAAGTCGTGTTTCCTTTGATTTTGCAAGTCAAATCTGCCCCATAAAATTGAAGTTAGAATTCACAAAGTTTGCACAATTTCACTCGAAGGGATTAAGACAATGCCCGAGAAGTAGCAAGTTTGAGAGCTAAGGAAAAGCAATTTGAAGTGCAACTTCGTTTCAGCAACGGGAATGCAATAGAAGCTATGGTTTTACAAAAGCGTTGCGGTCTTTCCTGTTATTTTGGTACGATAACAATTTGTTATTCAAAATATTGTTCAGCATAGTTTCATAATATTTATTGTGGAATACATATGAAATATAAGTATTTTATGATCGTTTGCAGATAGGTTGTAATTTTCGTTGTAAATGCTTTGGTCTCACTATAAGATGTATTCATTTGTGTTATTATTGATAGTACTAAATAACATCTGTTAAAAAAACGTACAATTCTACTCAATGCATTAAAACATAATGACACTACTTCTACTAACATGTCACTTAACTGGTGTAAAAAATCGCCATCTCCACGGCAGTGTCCACGGCTTGGTTCAAGTCATCTCTTATGCAGGTAGTAGGTACAGGAGCAAATGAGGCATAGACCGGATAGGAACTCAGCAATTGCATTCAGTCCAAGAGATGTCTCGCATTCCCCATTCGCATAAATTTTATCTGCAGCGGCCAACCGGATATAAGCTATTGATAAACTTCCAGTTCAGTCACGGCAGATCGTGTCTCGGCCTCTTGTGAGCAGATACTCTTGTGAAGCTTTGAAATCAGGTGGTGGTGTCAATCAATCTAATCTTAATTGCAGATGGGTTGATTTTGGGTGACTTGTGTCATGCGCACAAAACTCATACACGACTTCAACCGTGCTGTGGGTTTTAGTGCCCATAAAGATACAACTTTACAGCTTTCATTAAATGTATAATTCAAACCGCTTCATAAATACACTAAGTAAGTATGTTAGATGAGCAAAGCGTAATATTTTTTAATCAATCAAGTTCAAACTTTGTTCGTTTCTCTGTAACAAAGTAGAGCTTAAAAGTTCTGACGCACCAAATTCTAAGCTTTTCTTACTCATAATGCAATCTATCACACTCTCAAATCATACTTATTGCTTGTGAACCTAAGTGAAGATTTTAGTCCATATTCTTAGATGAAGATGTTGTAAATAAAATTGTATCTTCTTCTTCTTTTTTGTATGGCATCTATCTGTCATTCGAAAGATAATTTTGCCAATGTGTCAATGCCAAGTGGGTGAATGAAATGTTTTTAGTCAAGTCGAGTCAGTAATAAAAAGTTTTAAAATTTAAAACGAAAATTTTAAAAAAAATATGAAATAGGTCTTTTTCATCTTTTTTTTTAAAAACCTAAGGGAAAATTTTCGTTCAAATCAGGATAACATATTACACTTTCATTTCAACTTCACTACACTTTGTGCTAAAACCTCAAACAAAATTGGTTAAAATGTCACCGAAATTATGCAACAGAACTAATGAGAAAAACTATTAAAACTGAAAAATGTATGTTGCTTCCAAAGACAACCGAAAAGTAATCCTAATAATGGTTATACGTGGTGGTATAGTTTTCTTTAAAAATTTAAAATTACATTGATAAAAGCTGTCTTTGAATCGAAACAACAAATCTTTGCGCTGAATGTGCACCACTAAGAACCATATTTGACAGTAGATGAAATCTTAGTTACATACAATCACAGCCCTAAGGTGTTCGCGATAGGCCTTGTACCAACAGTCCTGTGATCATAAACATAACACAGAAATTGCTTCCTCTTTGTGCCAACGTGGGTCTAATTTCAAAGTTCAAACCGATTGTTCTAACAATCCCGAAACTTATTAATCAAAATCATTCCATGGGACCCTTTGAATGGTTTTGACTAGTGGGTTCGGTATTATTTACTGTGACTTTAAAGGGTTATTCATTACGAATTACATAAATATAGGGCGTAACTTATGGATCGTAAATATTCATTTTTTAATGAACTTTCAAAAGCTTTTTTCCAAAATTATTTTCAAATAGACCAAGACGAGTTTAAGGAGATCACAAACAGTGACCATACCAGCTGCCGACATCATTGACCTTAGAATAACGTCATTGCGCGCTCAAAACAGCTGCGGCATACATATAGATGTATGTACATCTAATAAATTTTAAAATGGTATGGTAGAACATGTATTCTGAATATTATTCGCTAGAAATTCAGTATTATGTAATTTTAAACGCTATAAGATTAAATATTTTATCATATTGCTTACTTGCTGTGAAGGTAACTTTAGTACGCTATATTGCAGTTCATCGGTAAAGTATCGTTGTGTGAAGGTGGCTTTAGTGTGACATAGTAATCCATTGGTAAAGTGCAGGCGTTGCCGAGAAGAAAGCAAAGCAAATGGATAATCGATAGAACCTTCGCACGTGTATACTTTGAAATAGTGAGAAAAACCTGCCTTCGTAGACAGTAGAGGTGGTAAATTGAATAGATTGTGGACCTTTACGTATGGTACAATCATCTACAAAATTTATAAGCCCTTATTCTTGGTTCCAATATCATACAAGCGTCCGTTGGTATTACAGGTTGTTCCCTGTCAGATAAACTCTCACCTCATTGGGCTGCGAAAACTATCATTGTATATTAACCAATATAAACTTTAAAAGTTATGTTTACGCTTAGTTAATTTAAAAGTTATTTTTCTCAACCATTTCCGCAGGTGATTGTACTTGCGTACCTTCATTGAATACCCTATAACTCACCTTTGGCGCGATAAAGGATTACGAGATTGGATCAAGAGGAGTTGAGACCGTTTTGTACCTGCCCTGAAACTAAAACAATAACGCTAGCCAATTCTATCAATGTAATTTGATAGCCAGCCTTTTAGGTAAGTGAATATCTACGCAATTCTTTTATCTACTGGACATATAAAAGAACGTAAGAAGACATGTTTGTGAAATGAATGATGTTTCTGGTAATTCTGTACAAGCCTTAGTATATTTTAACTATTTATTTGGTTTACTAATGGTTGTTACAATATTTCAAGCAATAATTAGAAGTAGTAGAGCTTTCAGGGGCTCGTCCGGCGAAGTACTACCACCAAGCAGCTTGCTGTGTTTCGGTTTGAAGAATGTGGATGCCGGTGAACTTACAAGCACATGAGGTTTAATACATGTATGCCTCAGGTTGATGGCCCCTGAGCAATATATCGTAGGGTACGTTTCTAACAAACGTGACCTGCAAGGTAATGCTTCAGTATAGGTGATAGTTACCACGTAAAATCAGCTGGAAGTTTTAATTGCTCTACCAATTATAGGTAATAGTAGGGTTGCCTTATTAGTTATATTACTTACATCGTTTGTTATGTGTCGTCGTGTAAAGTACATGGTTATGTAAATTGTTGCTTAAATTATAGGTACACCGTAAACAAACCTCGCCAAAGTTGCGGCAGCTGAGATAACCCAATATGGGCCCCGTTACAAAACTTATTTTAGTTCAACAACTTAGTCGAACTTCGCTATTACTAAATTAAAGGAGTTGCTTCAATTTCACACTCGGTAACTAAATTACAATTTGTGGAAGTAGTACAAAGTATTCACCGCATCTCTGCGACGCTAGAGAGATCACACGAAAACTATGACTATCATAGTAATGGTGAGGTAAATATACTGCCGTCTTTAAGTTAATGGAACACTCTATCCAAGGCTTTAAAAGCCATCCCAAAGCACGAGAAAATGTTAAAAAATCACCGCCTGTGAAATTCAATGAACGGTACGATGGGGTAACATAAAACCTTACACAATACCTCAAGTGCAAATTCAGTAAAAGGTACCCGAAATCTTTATGATAAGTCGTGAAACCCGTAAATCGCGCTAAGGGACAGTCATACATAAAATACGATGATTGACCCTCGAACCCGTAAGAGGATTATGAATAAGAGGAATCCCATTCTGCGACTGTGTATTGTATGCGACAATCGTATCGGGTCAATATCTGGAGGCGGAGGAAACAAGGCAGCACGATTAAGGAATTGTTTGGGACTGATAATAGTAACTTCGATAGATAGCGGGGTCAAACATGCGAACATTGGTACATCCAAATGTTACTCACAGTGTTAGTTGCGGCAGAACATTGGTGCGTTTTAGTACAATTAGATCAACTTTCTCAGTTATTCAAGTAGTTGACATGAGTTTAAGTAGTAGTGGGCTCATCCAGGGAAGTTCTTCACCATGCCTATTTCTGCCGCAAAACTGCATTGCGTTGTTCGGAATTGAAGGCACATGAGGCTTAGTAACTGTATGCCTCAGGCTGATGGACGCAAAGCGGAACATCGTAAGGCACGTTCTTAACGTACGTGACCTGCGAGGCAAAGCTTCGTTATTGGTGATAGTTACTACTTCACTTCAGAAACTCAATTCTCGTAAAGAGATATCGTCAAATTCAAGTTTAGATCGTGTCAATTTCCAAATAATATTCTTTGGAACTGACATTTCAGACAGGCCCAATTTTGACTATCACATTTTAGTTTTAATCTCGTCTTAGCTCCAAAAATACGAGAATTGGGCCTCTAGTCAGGGTCTTCTGTTTATTCTGTCAATAAGTCTCAGTTTTTCAAGTAGTAGGTTCTGTTGTAGTAAAAGCGATGATGAATAATTTTGTGGTGCGGTTTCATACATTTTGATAATCGATCTCCACGTAGCTCGAACGCTCATAGAATTCATATCACTCTGTACAAATAAGTTCCGCATTGTGTGTTCAAATAAACTTCCCATTCCTTTCCTTTTGATGTCAGCGGGTAAGGAAATAATAGTGAGCGCTAACACAACCACTTTGTTAACTCTGAAGTCCTACCAATTTCTTACACCCAGTGAACATGTAATATCCTACAAACTCAAGCAATAGCGTGCAACATGAGATTATGTGTATTCATATGACTAAGTATGTGTGAGTAGGTAGACACGACAATGCCTGGAATACTGATTAAGCTTCTAGAATAAAATCAGGTTAATCAGCGCCGAGAAAATTTGCGACAATCGCTAAGTACCATTCTACTCGCTTCTGTTCAGATATATCTATACTCGCTTGTGATTGTCTTTTGTTTGGACTGAAAATCAGCCCTGCGTACTAACTGTAGTATCAATGTTACGCAAAATAATTGGTGAGCCTCTTCTGAGACTACTCCAATTGACAAATTTATAGTAGCTAGGGGATATATTGTACGAATACCAACATGTCTCTCGTTTCTTTGACAGTAAATTTATTTGTATTTTAGTGCTAAATTATTACAATTACAATTATTACAGTACATACAGTACTACAATAATACAATTATTATAATTACAATTTATTACTTTCAAACTAGTAATTGCAGCGTTACAATAAATATTTACAGGCACAGGCAAATTATAAAAAAAAAACGAACCCAAACTGATTTAATGATTTTAGTTTGAAACCATTTTGAAAGTCACGAAGCTCTAGTGCAGCAGATGTACATACCGGATGTACCACTCCCAAAACCTTCAAAAAGTTTACCTATAACACAGTAAGCGTGAATAAAAATCAGCTGTTTCATACAAAAGCTATTCCATACAGCTGTTTTTTTTGAGTTCACAGTTTTGTTTTCATACTAAAAGTTTTTCATATGGTGGCTTTATTACATCCTGAATAATGCAATAATATAACTAACCATATACATATAATACCTAAATAATATTGCAAGTGGATCCGTGGTCTCTGCCTGCCTTTATGGATAGTAGGCTTGGTATTATAATGTGTATTGTACTTACAATACCTAACGTTTTACTGAGTAATTTGTATACGCTGTGCGTTTCAATATTAATAGCTATCTAACTCAGTACCTAATAAAATGGAACGAAAATAAGAAAAAGATGTTCCATCATTTAGCAGTTATCTAAAATAAATGGGCGAGTAGATACAAAAAACCTATTATTCATCCACGGTTCATTACACGCGCAGTATCTAAATTCAAATTTTATGTAAACAGAAGAAGGAACACCAACATTTGCTCGTTGTTTTATATTTAAATACAATTTCTTTAATTAGACTCGAAGTATTTCCGGAAGAATAACGCAAGCCCCAGGGGAACGGGAGATTTAACAGGAGCTAAGCTTAATAAATAAGCCGTAAGTGGACAGTTCTACCGAGAAACTTGAACTTTATGATTATGAAGCTGCTAAAAACTGACGCGTAATAAACTTTGTAAACGTTCGGGAATGTTTTCATCGCGTCTGTTTAATTTGTTTAGCAAATGTACCGGAAACTCAGCATAAAAAAAATACTTTAATATAATTGGAGTTTCACTGCAAATTTAAATAAAGAGACCTACGAAATGTGTAAAGTTTCTTTGTGCCAAAGTTTAGTACCAAGGTATTGTACTTTTTGTACGTTTCATGTAAGGCTTTTGGAAAAAATGTTCCGAATCTTTGGGTCGATGTCAAAAAGCTATTTTTGTCATTACAAGTATAGTCTTTTTTTTCTGAAAGCCTAGTCGCCGTCTCTGCAGTAGATTTAAGTTTATTTTTATTAATACTTAGTACATTTTACCTTACTATTTGCTCCACATATTATAGGTATTATTCATGCATCTAGAAACCGATTACTATTTTAAAATCAAATCAAGTGCTACTGTCCCCCTTATCGAACCAGGTTATTTTTTTTTAACACCACTTAACTTTTTTATTATTTAAAGATACTTTGAAATGTCTTATGCACGTGGATCTAAGCGCCAGATCATCGTAATCAAAATGATTTAGTTTTAATCGTCTTAATTCTCATTCTAGAACTAACAGTGTTTAACTTTTTACTTTGACTGATTGCCGTCCACTAAAACACACTGTGCCAAGTGGCAATAAGCCACAGGATAAATATTGATAGAAACACTTTCACACAAACAAAATAAATCATTTGACCGAGCATAACACAATCATTCAGACGTCAGTCTGTAGTCAGATACATCAGGCGTTAAGTTTACCTGTTTGCTATGTAGGTAGGTAAATCTGTAAGTAAGTGGTTATAATTTTTTATGGCAGAGACATATGAACTTTTTTGGAACATGGTATTATTGATTTGTGGTATAACAATGTTGTTTCTATATTTGTTTCGTAAATTATCTGCACGGCTAGATTTTACGTTAAAAAAGTATTGCTTATTGCTTATCACACAATATTTGCGAACGATTAGACTTGACGGAACCTTGATCATATTATTGTTAAGTGCTAGTGCAGTCGGCCAACACATTGCTTTTTAGGTCACCGGGCAGAGATGCCTGCACGTCCAGCGGCTTGTTTGCAGACCTCTGAATAAACTTCCATGACTCTTGGCTTAAAATATTTGTATGATTATAAAACGATGTATTTTTCATAGTGCACTCGTGGTCTAGTAGGAGTGGTCCTGCTTTCTGATTCTAAAAGGTCGTAGCTTTGAATCCAGTTTATTTATGAATTTTCTATCCGAAAATATTAAGTGCGCAATGCCAGTACTCTCAAACGGTGAAGGAAAACATCCTGAGGAAATCAGTTAGTATTCTAGCACCGGCTATGGGCTTGCAAGCTGTCACGTATGGAATACTTACTACTGCAAAATGTGGGCGTACCAAATGTACTATCTGAATGTACCTCTGACTACCCCCTAAAACATCCTCAAAGAATCTCGAGTAGGTAACTACTTAGTGCTAAGAGATTGGAAGGGACATCTACCGTGCTTTGGGATTAAAGTCGTGATGCGATTTTTTTTTATTATTTAATTCATTGCCTATAAAATGTATTCCAATAAACTTCATGATAATATTATACCTCTGTTCTGCACTGTTATACAAAATAGAACACATTATTTGTTCAGCTTTATTTATGTATGATTTGAGCTTTTGCGAAGTTTGAGTAAAAGCGCAGAGAATATGATAGAGTAGAAGGTTTCGGACAAAATAGACTCTACAAATAGCGAGCGAAGCAGAGCATGAAGCATGAAATTCGTATAAAACGTGTCGTGTTTAGTGTCCGTCTATGTCAAAACGTTGTTTTGTGTAAAAAGAGGAGTTAATGAGAAAATGTAACGTGATTTTACGAGTTCACTAGGATCTGTTTGGGTTAGTGTGACTTCAGTGACGTAATATCGAAATAAAACTAACTATTATCACTACCTACTATAAATTAATATTCACGTTGGGGGATTAAGAGAAAATATAACGTGATTTTATGAGTTCACTAGGATCTGTTTGGGTTAGTGTGACTTAAGTGACGTAATATCGAAATAAAACTAACTACTATTAATAATATTAATAGTAGGTAGTGATAATAGTTAGTTTACGTTGGGGCTTAAGACCTTATTTGTCACACACAAAATTAATCTTTATAAATTCTTAACTCATGACATTCAATAAACAGACTGATCTGGATCAGTTGAGCTACCTTTAGATCGTTTGCAACGGTCTGTAGACAGCTCAACTGTTTCATATTCTTATGTATTTTGTACATACCAATTATAAATACCGGTATTAGCTGTAATTTTATTTGTAAATAAATGTATATCTTAATAAACAAACTATAATACTGTGATAATATTCTAAAGGGCACGAGGTTGACCCCGGTGCGATGTAAACTCAGTTGTTAGCCTTTTCAAAATGAATAAATCGTTCGAAGCTCAGCATAGTTCGTACTTCAGACCCAAACGGTTGGTTAATCTTAAAGCTCGAGCAGTTCTCTAGGGACTCGTGCTATTGATTGTAGAAATTCTAGGCTATTGTAATAGATGGCTTCTACCTACTACTACTATTGTATGGGTTTCACTTCAAAGCTGTAAGAGCAGCTGAGTTTTTAATAATAATTTGTTTTATTATTTCGAACTGTTACACTTTTTGAAAACAGCGATTGAGTATTATTTTCGAGGCACTTTTTTCTCTAAACTAAAGCATGTATGCGTACACTAGATTTAAGGTCAGTGATCTCAAAACAGCGTAGAGATCACAAGTATACAGAAGAAAGGGCATCAAAGTTATATATATAGCAGCCAAGGTCCCTGGGCTGAGATCAGCGCGATCCGGTCGAAGGGCAAGTATCTAATCGATCCAAGTGGGTGCCGCTTAAGTAGCGAAAACTTTGCATAGGGCCGATAATGGCAGTTGCCAAAAAGCTTGTTCGACAAAATGATGACATTGGTATAATGCTAATTAAAAACAAGGCACAGGCTACAGCTTCTTGAAATATTATAAACTCATGTAAGACTAGTTGTCTATGGTTCAGACGACTAAAGAGTTTATTTTTCCAAAAGTAAGCAATTATTTTTTAGGCAGCCTGGGGAAAAACGGTTTTCGGTAAGGGTCAAAGATAGATTTAAACGCAGTACCCTAAAATATTTAACATTATAAGAGGCTTACGAAAAATTTGCGAGGTTCGAATTTGGAGCGGCTCTCACAATGCAGGCTTTAGAGTTAAACCTATGAATACCGGGCGGTGTACGTGCCAGTAATATCTTAGGCATAGTATACTAATCTACCCAGTAAAGCAACAAGTAAATGACGTCGATAATCGTGATGTTGTTGTATCATCTTAGATTAAAAGCTGTATAGTATTATAATATCAACGTTACGGTCGTCAGGTAAACCATAATTTGATTTAACGCATGAACAAATATTCCGTTAGGGGCGGATATCCGTGACGATAAAATACGACCTCCCATGAATGTTGTAAAACATGACTAAGGGAACGCACCAGGGAAAGGGCAGCAAGCAGCATTCAGTGAGTGCTGAGCATCTGAATATTGCGGTTAATAATCCGCCTGGCAAAAAACTTCGAAAAAACCCGAATATAGAGAGGCTTATGTCCCTCAGTGGAATCATTGAGGCTGATGATGAATGTCTCTTGTAAAACTCAACATTTAAACTACTATTACTAAAATATAAAGTATAGATAAAGGTCTATTGCACCACGTTTTGCACCACTTGAAAAATCTTTAAAATCATACGCAGTCAACGTGTTAAAAAAAATAGTGCTAGAACCAAATCATAGGTACCTGTTGATCTAAAAAGTTATCGAGTTACACTGTTTTGTTATAGGCCAGATTACAAATAATATAATAAAAAACTAGCAAAACGCGCGCGACTTCGTCCGCGTGAATCTATTTTCATACAAACTTCAACCCCTCGCTGTACACGTTTAGGCGTTGAATTTTGATAATTTCTTTCTTAGTACACCTTTACGTACTAAGACGAATATACTCTGAAAATTTCAAGTCTCTACAACCAGTGGTTTAGGCTGTGCGTTGTCTAAGTCTATATCCCAGTCAATCAGTCAGTCAGTCAAGACAAAGATTCTTATAATCGGTATAGATATAGATAGATAAGCTAAGGAACTTTCACTGCAGGTTTTTTCAGTTTTCAGTAAAGAATCGTATAAAAACTTAAATACATTACTTGAAAATTTTAGTCTGTGGTACTGTACTGTATAATTTAGGTGGATAGTATAATTTGCGATTAAATTCAAATATTATCACTCCCAATCCCTAACGTATACTTACCATAGTGTGAGGGTAAATTATAGTAGGTACCTACTACTGGTAAATTATTGGCTCGTTGTATTTTGGTATCAAATGCCTACGGACATCAATATTTTAATGACATTATCAAAACGCTACATCTCGGCAACACAATAGCCAAATCAGTATCCAGGGTCGTAGTTTATGACAAAAGGTTCCAAGGCTCACCTCGATGAGGAATGAATAAACATTTTTTAAATAAATACCTGATGTACTATCAACATTCTATCGACTATTGACTAAGTGATGGAAAAAAGGATATTTAGCACGCGAAAAAAACCCTAAGGAAATTGGTTTACCACTTAAAATGCTACTTCCGCGTTTTGTTTATTTCTTGTAGCAATGCTTAGAAAAATGTATTGCCCTCAAAATATGTGAAGGGTTTTAAGAGATTAAAATCGTTAGAAAAATTACTGACTAACACCGCGGCAGGCCGCAGGTTATTCGGAACTCCATTTTGACGACATTACTAGCATTACTACTACTCTCCATAGCTTGTTGTGCGACTTTGAGCTTGTAGCAACCACGTCTTAGACCATCGATACGTATAGAGTATCATTGGTTATTCGAAACAGATATACTAAAGATCCAGTAAGATAGGAATGAGATAGCGTTCAAAGCGCTGCCAGGCACAGCTGTGGTGTTTCGTCTAATGCAGACGGCGATATGTGGCAGGCAACGCAATCAACACGCTCCGACACCTCACGGCGAGCTACAGCCTCGCCATGCATACTGATCCGCACCTTCGACCGTGGAAGTGGTTTTTCGCTTTACCAGGTTTAATTTTGACATTACATTTTGACAGCTGTTGGTAATAGTTCTGCTGTCTGTGTTGGTGGCCTCGATTCCCACCGAGAACAAACATTTGTGTAATGAACATAGATGTTTGTTATCAGTTTAGGTGTTATATTTTATTTTAAGTATAAATTTAAAAAAGTATTTTATCCTGAGAGGCCTGACAGAGGCACTAACCGTCTCATCAAAATCATTTAAGTTCATCATCAGCCTATAGAAGTCCACTGCTGGACATAGGCCTTTCCCATACGTTTCCAGAAAAAACGATACCGAGCCCTTTCTATCCACCATTTAAGTTACTGAGTGACAACTAACACACAGCCTTAAGTTCTAGGAGTATAAAATCAGGAAGGTAGGTAGCTTCTGTTGTTTTGTAAGGATGCACTAGAAATGCATGTCCGAAACGGAGTCGCGCAAGTTTCCACAAGTTTCGTATACATTTTGGTTTCAAAACAACTTGACTTTGAAGAAACTAATATTCAACGAGCAAACGGAAGTTCAGAGTTTGATGGAGCATAATAAAGCAACAACACGATATGTAAATGCAAGGAGTCGGGTTCTGAGACCCCACACGAATAAATTTGTAATTTGTGGCGGAAGCTTATTGTTTTGACATTTAAACTACATTGCGCGGCATCGATAACGAACCGCGGAGTGTTGCCTGGTTATCGTGCAGTGTAACTCTTCTTCTTGATTCATGGCTTTTGTGACGTTGTCACAATTTTTCCAGTGTCCGTTTTATGCTAGTTTCATAATCATAGTATAGGAGTGCGGCTAAGAATATGGTCAACGTTCAGAGAGCGAATGAACCAAAATTTTGAAATTAATTCGAATCATTTAAAACACAAGACCATTACAGCTTTAATTATATTACCGTACCTACATTACTAATACTATTAATAATGTACGAATGTCAAATTTGTTTGTGCTTGACAGTCTCTCTCAATTCCCTCCTTTTAACAGTTTTTGACTGCCACTAATCCACTTGACATTGGCACTATTGTCCGATAGACGGGGACATGACACAAAAAAAAGTATATATAGCATCATGTCTTGAAACATCTAGCAGAATTGTTACGACTAAAACTGCCTTGTACAAGTATTCTGATTCAAAGTTACAGCAGTATCTACCATCGACCGTAAAGTGATTCCTTGCTTTATATTCCAATCAGACGTGAAGCTTAGGAACCGTAGATTTTTTATTTTTTGCAACAAAAACTAATGTTAAACGTAGTTTAAACTTACATTTGGTTGGATTCAAATAACTGAAGTAAATTATAGTTAGACAATTATCCAAATAAAATATTTTCACTGAATTTTTAAATCGCAGCATGAAAATGAAACTAATTGAATAACTTATGAGTCCGACTATACGTGCAGGTGCTATGCTAACCAGTGGGTTTGAGCAACTAATTTAACTTCACAATATCCCTCATGAAAACGTCGGCCTGTGTGTACCCTATTATTGGCAAAATGCCACTGAAATCAACACTGGCAATCAAAGCGTATCTAGAGGTACCTGTGATTTTAAATTTTCGTTGATTTTTATGTTACTCGAGTACAATGGTTTTGTTCTCGCTGTTATTTTTATACTACCTTCAACCAGTACACCTTGGAAGTTCAAATTCAGAAGTTCATTTTCTTACACACTTTTTAACATCAGTGCATCAGGAACCTTGTTTTGGTTCTTAACTTTTTTTCATTCAACTTCCTGATGGCCCACCTGACGTTAAATGGTTACCAATGGCTATAACAAAGTATTGCTTAGTAGGTCACGCTCGTTAGGAACGTGTCCTACGATTCACGCTCAGTGTCAATCATCATTTGTTATAGGTGATGGTAACCACTAACATCAGGTGGGCCATCTGCTTGTTTCATCAGCACGTTGTATTAAAAAAAAAAAAAAAAAACCTGAGGTATACAGGTGTTAAGCGTCATGTGCGTGTAATTTCACCGGCACCCACACCATTCAAACCGAAACACAGCAAGCTGCTTGACGGTAGAAATAGGTATGGTGGTAGTACTTTCCTGGACGAGCCCTTCACTTAGAGCTCTACTAATAAAACTTTATCTTGTATAGGTAATGCCTGGTTCCAATACCTTTCAAACACCCGTGTATTACTAGAAGAATCTTTACTTGTCAGATAAGTCTTCGTGTCATTCGTAAATGTTACAGAGATTTAGGTGATAGTTTACCTGTTAGTCATCGACCCGTAGTGCTCGTAGTCCAACGGACGCTCATAGAATATTGGAACCGGGCAATAAGTATTGTATTGCAACAATGTAGTGAATGTGAGTAGCTAATTTAAGTTGTGGCAACTGTCACGCAAGAATCGGCACCGCCAAACCAAACCTTGAGTTTCATTTGATTTTAGACTCCGTCGTTCAATTTGAAAGTTCGACTTCTGCAGTTTAAGTCTCGGTAGCTATCAAGTTTCGAGGTAGATCAATACTATCAAGTAATTGGCTAGCTTGAAAACCAACATCTCCCGTATTTTCCTATTACTTCTATTATTTTATCTATATTAGTTTGTCTACTTGTGCGCAGATTTTTCTGAGAATTCGTTCTTAGAAAAATCTGTAAAAAAAACCTGTAAAATCTTCACATGCCAGGTGACAGCTGACTTTATAATTATCTATACTAATATTATAAAGAGGCAAAGTTTGAGAGATTTTAGGAGGTAATCTCTGGATCTACTGAACTGATTTTGAAAATTAACTTACCAATAGAAAGCCACGTTATTTGTGAGTGTCATAGGCTATACAGGTTGGTTTTGTGAGAAGGGCGATGATAGACAAGTCCAAAACCACGCGAGTTAAAGAAAAGTTGCTTGCCTATCGATCTTCTATAGGCTACATTTCGGAGAATGTGCCCAGGAACTACACGATCTCATTCCTCCATCTCCCTTCCACTTTAGGACGAGTAAGCGCACGGCTCAGTACCACCCTTACTTGGTTAGCATACCACCCATTCGCACCAAGCGTTTCGGTTCCACCTTCATTATGCGAACCGCTAAGGAGTGGAACTCATTGCCGGCTTCTGTTTTTCCTGACCACTATAATCTGGATCTCTTTAAGGCAAGAGTGAATAGGTGTCTTCTAGACCGTTCTGCTTCATCGTCACCATCAGGTGAGATTGAAGCCAAAGGATGGTCTATTAAAGTTAAAAAAAAAAAAAAGTTGTGAAAGGAGTCATGTCCTCGATTTATAAAAAAACAATAACTGTATATTTATCTTTACTTTAAACCTTTTACTTTTTTCAGAAGTCGACAAGAAAGATTAAAAAAAAAATACACCTTTATTATTGAAACCAATGGATTTTGTTGCTGATAAAGATTCATCTCTGCAAAGAAATGTAATACTAAAAATCAGCCAAGTGCGAGTCAGACTCGTGCACGAAGGCTTCCGTATCTATGATAAAAACCGAACAGACTTTTCGACCTCTACAGTTTTACTATTGGTTAGATAGATTTATAGAAGATGGATGATAGAGGAAAGTGGAGAGAAAAAACCTGTTGTGTCGACCCCACATGAAGTGGGATAAGGGCAGGAAAATAATGATAGAAGATAGAGATACACAATATTATCATTACTTTGACCTTTATAGCAGCTGACTAAAATGTTCTTGTCACTATCAACTTTCATGTCATCAAAAAGAAATGGGAACAGGTTCATTGGCTATTTTAGTTGGTGGAGCTCTCAGCAACTAATATGGATAAAATCATACCAAACCTTTAAAATCCCTTGTCTACGCAGACTTTTCATTTTTCTGAAAATAAAAGCGAATGAATAAAGGAAGAAGAGGAGCACAGAGACTTTGTTGTTACATCTCAGCTGTTATCTTGTTTGATGTTTATGTTACCAAATAGAAGAGCACAATTAAATGAAACCACATGAAAAGATAAATATTTCTCTGAGGCAAGCCAACTTCATTACCCATTGTTGGGATAGCAACGTAACGATTTCAATAAAATATAATAAGCCTTTTGAAACGTACAGCGAAATGAGTACACCTACAATTTAAGGACCGTGCCGACTTTCCACCTGCTGCAGGGTCCGAAACATAAAATTGTTTTGTTGTTTTACCCTTTCAAAGAGCTGTCACCAACCTTTTTCGAGGAACCTTAACACTATTTTCTAGCGTTACTTTGCGGATTTGAGGCTAAAACACATGTTCTGATCTTGTTCACATGCGTGTCCGATGCTATACAAAATGTAAGAGACCGATATAAGCTTCTGATGCGTCGATGCGTCTGATAGATTGCACTAGAGCAGACGGCGTGGGTCCACGCAGGTGGTGTGTAATGTGCCTATACTCACAATGCAACGGTGAGTAAATCTGCAGCATTAGCCATTTTTGTAAAGTAAAATGCCTCTCACTGTATCTTAACATTATTTATAAGTATGTGTGGTCTATATATTTAATTTAATGTATTCTAATTATGTATTTTCAAAAAAGTATTTAGGTATGTTATCAGCTATCTGGTTCCCATAGTACAAGCTTTGCTTAGTTTAGGGCTAGAAGGTGTTGTGTGAATGTGTGTCAATTTTTATTGTTATTATATAGAAGTGAATGCGCCAGCACAATTGCGCGCCCGCCTGCTATCCTAAACCGTATTACTGATATAGGTATCCATGCAACACAATAAACTTTTTGCTATTAGATTACGGCAGAAACTGGTGCACAGGGTACAGAGATCATTTCAACGTTTTTATACCTACGTAGTATCGTATAATGTGTACTGTCATGACCAATTTGCGCCAAGTAACTGTTTATTGTGCTATAAACCTTGTGAGCTTGTGATAGCAATCCCCTTCCATCAAAGTCTAGTTTAGATAAGCGACTGCAACTATCTGTTTATAAATAAACTTACCTGTTACTCGTAGGTATTCGTTTATTTTTTATTCTATCACAAACTTGATGCCATTAATTTTAATTTCAGGTACATCTCCAGAATCCCATTTACGTCTGCCGACTCGCAAAAATTAGAGTGAGTTATAAAATGCAGGAGGTGAATTACATAAATATTCAAGTAAGCTCGGAATGCTGACACTTTTTAGAGACTTTTAAAGTTTTATAGCAGGTGGTACGAAGGGGCAGATTTTATTGCCGCCCACCATTAGGAACACCGAAAAATGTTCAAGTGCTCACGTAGAAATGTATATATTTTGTAGTTTAAAATGCGAGTTACTGATAAAACAAGCATTTTGCCCATTTGATGTTAAGTGGTTACCAACACCTATAATAAAGCGCCCTCGCAGGTCACGCTGGTTAAGAACGTGCCCTACGATTTACTGTCTCTTCAAACCCGAACACAGTAACGCTGTTTGGTGGTAGAAATAGGCATGGTGGTAGTACTTCCCCAGATGAACCCTTACGTGAATTTAATATCAGTTTTATGCCATTTTAAGTGCCCACTCACTCAGCGTCCATTGAGTTTAGGAATGCTTATACACGCACCGTTTGTCACGGCTGAATGCAGAGTAGCGGTTACATCACACAAATTAGCTCTGCACTGAAAGACGGATCTCATGTCAAAACTAGATGGACTTCCAACAGTAGTAGAAGTAGGTACTTGATTCGCACGGACCGCTGCAATAGTATCGAAGCATTCTTTAATAAATAATAATAAATACGACATACATTTGACACAACGCCATCTACTTTCGCAACTATATAGTATAAGCTCTTTAGTTTGATACCTGTCAACGTATAAACAGAGCCAACACAATTTTCAAGCACTTCCGCTCGTAAGTTTGTGAGATATGAGGCTTGTAACTTCCGGATCCTAAAATAGCGTGGCTCGACAAGTTTTGAACAATTGAATTAGTATACAGAGTGGTAATAAATTGTTCAGCGCCCTCTGTGCCGTAGCAGGTGATGCAGGCGGTGTTGGTTCGATTCCTAGAACAAATGTTTATCCAAGTAGCGTAGTATGTGTATTTGTTTCGGGTTTCAGTGGTGTGGTAGCACTATACCATGGTACACGTAAGTTTTAGTACACGTATCACAAAGAAAAATAAAATATCGGGTTCGAGCAGGGCTGTGAATATATATTTAACTTTAGTTGACTTAGGGAGAAATAGAAAAATATCCGCCACCAAAACTCGTTTTCCGATAGGTACGAGTTCAAAATCTACCTGAAACTGTCCGAGCTTGTGAGACACGATTTCCTTTCCTAATGCAAAGTACACAGTCAGTGTGGGCTTCCACAAACATAGCAAAATCACAGCATACATATTATATTTCTAACCAGAAGAGACACTAACCGCAATATTCTTGGTTATGTCATGTCAAGTTATTTTTATAATTTATTAGTTTAAATAAATAAATATTTGTGGACATTTTTTTTTTACACAACATCATCTAACCCCAAACTAAGCATCGCTTGTACTATGGGAACCGGATGACTGATAGAATACTTAAATGCTTTTTTTTTGTAAATACATACTTAGAATACAATATAACACCCAGACAGAGAACAAACATCTATGTTCATCACACAAATGTTTGCTCTCGGTGGGGATCGAACCCACGGCCTACAGCACAGAAGGCAGAGCTACTACTAACTGAGCTGAGAGGCCAGTCTAGTAGTGAGAGTTTAATAGTGCTTACTGAGTAAAATTGTTCAAAGCTTCAACCATTTGACAAGTCGCTCTGTGACTTACGTACTTACTTACGTTACTATACGTAGGTATTGGGACTTTTTTAGTAACATTTCTGTACTTCTGAAAAATCGGTAAGGTATTTGAGTTTTTCTTTGTGATTTTGAACTTTGTGATTTTCTTGAACATCGCGAACAGTATATGTTCGCGATGTTCAAGAAAATCACAAAGTTAGTTTCATCAGTAATTACTGTTGAATTCAATTGATATACCTATTACAATTTTGTGAGTCGAATATGTATCATGAGAATGAATAAACTATGAACAAATAGCTAGAAGCTCTAAAACTGCTACACAAAGTCTTAGACCTTCTGTCTTCTTGAAAGTTATCAAATTTACAAAAAGATCTTACTGCTAAGGATGAAATAACATCACGACTCTAGACGCAATGAATAAAATTACCGTTTAATTAACTCTTGTTAAGAGGTATGCGTTAGGAATGATTACGCAGAATTGAAACATAGAAGTGTGTGTGATGAAGGAGTTCTAGAACAGATACAGAATTATATGTTACACATATACGAGCAGTACACAACAACAATCACCCAAAACTAAATTGTAATTTATGCATGTATTTCATATATTATGAGTGGCTTTAGAATTAATTGTAATATTCCTAAAAGGTAAGCAGCAGCTACAACACAAATTTAACAACTTAATGTAGATGCTGTAACCATAAATTTACGCAAGCCATTCTTTCTGTTTTGTAAATTAGATTGTTTGTACCTATATTGATTATGAATGTGCTTAATTTGAAATAAATGAATTTGATTTGATTTGTTTTCTTTTTAACTACGATTTTTCTACGTTCATGTTAAACGCCGTAGTGATTTTACTGCTTTTTCTATTTCTTTACGATCGCCACAAGGATAAAAATTACTTGACTCGGCTTTCTTTCCAGGTGTTTTCAGGGCGTTGTTTATAAAGGATTGTGTAATTTGTTACCAGGTTTACTTCTACCCGTGGAGGTGAAATAGCAGCACGATTTAAAAAGATATAAAGTGTTCACGCTCACATGTACGAAAAGGAAACATTTTTCACTCCAAAAACTAGTTCTGTTCGGTTCGTAGTATTAAATAGGAATTCGAACAAAAATTGCTACTACTCGCAGCTATTCGTGATTGAAACATGCCGATGACTATCAAAAGACTCGGTTGCAGGGTTGCGAGTATTTTTTACTTTATTCAGATAAAAAAGTAAAGCATATTCGGAATAATAAACTCTTTTATTATTTTTCTTTACTCCCAAACTCTTTTTTTTTGTTAGAACGTTGCTGACTAGCAGATTTTATTTATATTTATATTTCTCAGCCTTTTTTTTACTGTTGCAAAACAACAGCATGTCCTCTTGACACATAGGCCTCCTCCAGTACTTTCCCCTGTTGTCTGTCTCGTGCAAGTCTACAACGGGCCTGCAACTTGTTTGAGGTCGTCTGACCATCGTTTTCGCTGTCTGCCTTGGTTCCTTTTGGAGCAGACGCGAGGGGTCCAGTTGGTTAAGCAGCTAATCCATCTCTCAGTTTTTACTCGGAGCATGTGTCCTGCCCATCTCCATTTTAGAATTTTAGTTTCTTCTTCTACATCTTCTAGCAGATACCTGATGTTAAATGGTAACCATCACCTATATTAAAGTTTTACCTTGCACGTTAGGAATGTGCCGTATAATGCACTGTTTTACGTCCATCAAATTTGACTCATACAGACCTTACAGGCCTTATGTGACTTCAGTAACACCAATCCCCACCCTATGAAACATAGCGATGTTACAGGCACGGTGGAAGTATTTTCCCGAACAAACCCTTCACATCGAGCTTTTGCTACTATACATTTTGCGTTCATCATTACCAAGTTATACTAATAATAATAATAATGCTCGACAATCCGCACAGCATCATCCAAGCTAAGCAGAGTTTGTGTTATGGTTACCAGATGACTGATACAGATAATACAATAAGTTACATACATAGATATTTTTTATTATATAATAGAAAATACCCAGAATACCCGGATTAATATTTAATATTTGCAGATCGCACAAATATTTATCCCAAAGCGGGAATCGAACCCGCAGCCTCCTGCGTCGCAGGCGGACATTCTCACACCGCGCCGCATCGGTCGTTTATGTTATGTATGTCTATGTTATGTTTAGTTATTTGTGATAGCTTCTACATATACATTACTATAGTTTCAATTGTATGAGGGTTTTATCCCCAAATATGCAACACTTATTTGTTATATAAAAGGTTCAAAAACTTATGTACAAACAGAATTCAAGGTCTCAAAATAAATAACAAAATTGAGAGAGTTTTTGCTTGTGGCACGCCTATGTGGTCGATAAATAAACGGTCGAACGATACAAATATGTACACAATTTAACGCTTCCGTGTGCAGTAGCAAAGTGCAGTTCAAGAGAAAATAGCTAGTTGAGTCACCTTTTTAATCTACGGCTATTGAGACTATCGAGAGTCTGGATACAAAAAAGACAAAGCAGGCAAAAATTAAAAATACATACGAGTAGAAATTATAAGTATACGAGTAGTACACAGTAACTTAAAATATCTAAATATATAAATCATTATTTAACGATTGGTAAATAAATACCTTAAATAAATAAAATTACTTTTTGGCAATCGTCACAGTCCAGCTGGTAGCTCTGCTTTTTGCGCTGTAGGTTGTGAATTCGATCTCCACCAAGAACA
Organism: Electrophaes corylata; assembly: GCA_947095575.1. Taxonomy (NCBI): domain Eukaryota; kingdom Metazoa; phylum Arthropoda; class Insecta; order Lepidoptera; family Geometridae; genus Electrophaes; species Electrophaes corylata. Next base: position 8,905,893 of record OX352703.1, read on the forward strand.
AACATTTGTGTGATAAATATAGATGTTTGTTGTGGGTGTTATATTGTATTCTATTAGGTTACAAGAAAAGTATGTAAGCATACAGATAGCATGCTACTGATAGTATCTGGTTCCATTGTACAAGCTTTGCTTAGTTTGGGGCTAGATTACGCTGTGTCAAATGTATGTCATTATTTATGAAAATAAAAACGGAATATTTTTTAATCGATTAGTGTGTTCTGTATAGTAGTATACTGGAATTGACTTATGATTCTATGAAGCTTGCAATTTTATAGTAATACAAACACAAAATACGGTAAATACCACAACTTTTTTCTTTAAAAAACATCATAAAGATATTGTAGCATTGTAAACCTTAGTTAAGCACAAACTTCTACAAAGAGGACTAGTAAGGTAAAGCAGCTGCATATAAATCCCCTCATCAATATAATGGACAACAGAATTATTGAACATCCTGTAAAGTACCCGATCGGTTTCCATTTATTGTATACTAGCGGTCCGTCCCGGCTTCGCACGGGTCTTAGTAAGGATCCCTAATTTTTTTGAAAATGTAATATAGCCTATGTCACCCGGAGATAGTGTAACTTCCCAACGGTGAAAGAATTATTCAAATCGGTCCAGTAGTTTCGGAGCCTATTCAATACAAACAAACAAACAAATCTTTCCTCTTTATAATATTAAGTATAGAAATGAGATAAAAGATAGCTACTTTAAATAGAGAGGATAGTAAAACTAGAGTTGAAACTATTAGCTGCACTTGTACTTCACCGAAGTCAGTGGCGTATTGCTAGGTATTTTATGGCCATAGTCAGGTGAACCTAAGACTCAATACCAGTTACTTCGGTTAATATTTAAATTGTGAATGAATATTCCGCCGCTTGGTTATGAAATGCAGAAGGCGCGAGACGTAGATATTATTGTGTGTAGCACTCGTAGACCGTCTACGAGAAGTGCTACGGCTACCGCTTGAATTTACCCATCTTTTTGGCGTCATGGTCAGTTACTATCTCTTGGTAAGTGAAAATAGGAAGACATGTTAAATCAATCGTGTAAAACGTCTTGGGCAATTCTGCTTATTTCTGCCGCCAACCAGCTTGCGGTGTTCCGGTTTGAAGGGTGTGGATGCCAGTGAAATTACAGGCGCATGAGGCTTAACACTTATATGCCTCAGGTTGACGAATGCTGAGCAGTGCACCGTAGGGCACGTTCCTAACGAGCATGGCTTACGAGGCAAGACCTTGTTATAGGCAATGGTAACTACTTAACATCAGGTGGGCCATCTGCTTACTCCTTCAGCAATTTGTATGAAACAAAAAATTATCATGTACTCGCTGTAGACATTGACGTCTATTAGAGACATTATGCCTCAGCTATCCGCTATTTTGTTTCCCAAATTAGAGAAACGGTGTTCTTGTGAAGTTACTGACAGACAAAAGTGAACTCCAATCAATCACTAATGACTCATAAATGTCATTACGAATGATATCTAGGGGCAAAGAGAATGCATTTTTTATGATAGATGACTCGAGCAGTGACACAAATGCTTGACGGACAGTCAGAGACAAATTATCGATTCGAACCATGTCTGGTAACAATGAGACGCTTAAACCAGATATCAGACTTTTAAACGGTAGGTTGCTATTAAATAGTAATGTGTTCATGCATGTTTCGTCACTTCAGATTGAAACTTCCTATCAATGCAAAAGACGTATTAAAAGACGTATCAAAATAAGTAAATAACTCAGACTAAGAGTATTTATTACTAGCATTATGAATATAGTCAATCCCATAATCTCTCATCTCATTTTAAACTATCATCGAGATTATCTGACATATTAAGATCTGAACAGATGCTTTTAGTAAATAGGGGAGCATTAGACAGTAATTACGATGAATTTACCATCAGTTCGGATGGTAAATTATACCGTCCGCTCTCAAGTCACTACTAAATTATTAATAAGGTGGCATCGATTACACTGTGAAATACGACGAATGTTTGAAATATTTAATCTCAGGTGGGTCAGATTTGCGGTCGTTTAAATAAAACATTTCCAATTTTCTTATGCCTATTATTGAATCAAGGTTGTATACGTGCTGGGATTTTTTTTGTGTTTTTTACCACTTGAAAACAAATCATGCATGATTTTACTAAATTACTGTGCTTGTCAGTTAGTTACCTTAGTACCTAGTAGTTATCAAGTTTTATTTCCAAACTGCCCAAAAGTAGGCAGGCAGGAATACGACCATAGCAAATGGCACAGTTATTATTTATTTATATTAACGCCATCTAACCTCAAACTAAGCCAAGCTTGTTCTATAGGGACCAGCCCCTTGATTTCGTATCTGTTTTTGCTAGCAAGTTCCTGATGCAAATAACATATTTCGATCAAAAAAAAATCTGTCATATTTGAAACTTGCAACAGGAGTTTGTTAGTTTGTTAGCAACAACACTTACACAACCACCTCTCAGGTAACTGATAGAATATACATATGTGTTCATCGCACAAATATTTGTTTTCAGTGGAGATCGAACCCACAACCAACAGTGCAGAAAACAGAGCTACTACCAACTAAGGCCTCATATTTTTTTCAATAGTATATAAATAGTTATAGATTTTAAGTTTGATATTTTTGAAATGTTTAAATAATTTATTTATATCATAAAATCATCATCAATATAATCAATGCCGCCAGAAAATTAATAAAATTATTTATTTATTTTATATAATATAATATGTGCCGACTCGCTTTTAAATTTTCCGGTATTTACGACTGCTGTAATATTCCTTGTATGACATAACTTCACGTGCAAGCAGTTTGTTTACAAAGACACGCACTATCAAAGGCGCTGAGCTCAGGCATCCACTCAACCCTTTCATGACTTACTCATTGTTGTATTTTGCATCCTTATTCACAAACAGCGCCAGCAAATAAGCAAAGTGTCGCGCGTCGAGACAATCTTACTGAAGAATACTAATATTTTTATGTAAATATTTGTGGACATTTCATCTAGTTCCAAACTAACTAACATAGCTTATACTATGTAGTACCAGACGGTTGATAGAATAATTACACACTTTTTCGTAAATACATACTCAGAATACAATATAATACCCAGACTGAGAACAAACATCTATGTAAGTTCATCACACAAACGTTTGTTCCCGGTGGGGATCGAACCCATCGAAACGGCTATTATTGGGTAACATGTTCAACACATTGATTGTGTTTTGTTTACAATCAAAATCCTTTTCAGAGCTTTAAAAGTAATAATTATTACTAGTGGTAAGTACTTAGTATCCCGCCGGAGTAAATTTCAAAATAACTTTTTCTATTATAGTAAGCGACGCATCATACAAATAGCTCATCTGATGTTGAGCAGTTTCCTCTACGTATAACAATTACAGTACGAGGCTTGCACTATGCGACATTATACTGCATCTATTGGTCTAAACCTTACAGGATATGCATATCTTAACGCGAAAATCACTGCTTGGCAGCAGAGTTAGATAGGTATGGTACTAGGAAATATTTCTCAAGAAGCTTTTTTCACTATCTAATGAGAAATGTTACAGTATCTGGTTGGCTAAACTAATACCAGGTTTCTATATTCTTTTTTGTCTTACATCAGCCATTGCTCTGTAGTTCTAACGACGGGTACTTTATTATTATTATTATTAATACCAGTATGAACTATTACAGCGCATGTAACTTTATAGTCATTTTCATATTGGTCGCTCCAATAACTTAAATGGATAATACGTCTGCTGTCATTAATTCATTTTAGTCAAGCTAAGTCGAATAAAAAAATTAGGGTCTACTGCCGTTGGGTTTGGAGAAAAAGATGGCGCTTCTCTTCAAAACTCTAAGGGAAAGGTTTTCATTCAAATGAGGATGCCACAATACACTTAAATTTTAATTATTTACACGCGCTTACCTAATTGCTCTAAGACCACAACAAATGTTGGTTAAAATGTAACCGAAATCACACAATAGACTTAAAATAACACTAGAAAAACAATTGAAATGAGAAAGCTATGTTGCTTCCAAAAATGAAAGAAAACGAATCCTGTTGCCTTCTCTTTTTGTTGACGTGAAAGTGACAGTGACGGGAAAACATTATACAGCTTCTTAAATGTGTCAGGGAAAATGAGTTACAGCTTTTCTTTTTAAGGTTCTATCATTTTGTGTTATTTGTGAGCACGGGCGGCTAAAACAATAATTAATCCATGTCAGTGTTTCCAGACAGTCTTAGTTCCCTTTTGTGTGTGCGCGTTTGTAGTTCTAGACTGTTCTAAATCGTTGCTTTAACTATCCCGGGAACGTCTAATTAGCCCGCGTGCATGTCATTTCGCGAGCTTGCAGGTATTTGTGCGGTTGTCAAACTTTTGCCCTATTCTGTAGTACCATATTCCACAGTATCGGGATTGGATGTGATGCACCAGATTAGCATTAGATTTATTTGTATCGGTTGGTTTGAACAATTGTATTTTTTAAAAAGAAAAATAAACCCTGGGTAAACCTTAGATAACGTATTGCTCCAGGTTTTTTTTAAATCTCTTAGGACTTACTAAGTAGCACCAACTCAAGATTCTTTGCTGATGTTTTAGGGGGTAGTCAGAGGTACGTCTAAATATTACATCTAGTGCATATCCACAGTTTGCAGTAGTATTTCATACGTGACAGGTTGCCCATCGCCGCTGCTAGAATACTGACTGGTTTCCTCACGATGTTTTCCTTTACCGTTACATAAGCATTACGTAAGTACACAACATTTTTCGATTCGAAACATCCATTGGTGCATGACTGGATTTCAACCTACGGCCTTAGGTCTATAGACGGGGGCTTTTAAACCATATGGTACTAAATCTAAAAATAAAAATACCTTTTTATTCTTTTATCGTTGGTAACGGAACCCTAAATATCCTTAAAACGGTTGAATTACGGGTGACAGAATTTGGGGTAAACTAAAAAGTAATTTGAAACTCACAGGAAGAGCACTTCGTGTCAATTTCCTGCCAAACAATTGCCTCAATATTTGCCTACACCCTTTTTTCATCAACTTTGACGATAATGCGCGTTTTTAAAATCCGCATTGCGTGAGCACTCTCCCCTGCTGAGACAGCTCATACAGAATGTATTCACTGCCATTTACCTCGTTTTCGGGATGAGGGAAACAAATACAGATGTTTGTATACCACCTCGTGTGAAGGCGCCCTAAATATCAAGTAGCAACGTAATGAGAACCAAATTACACGAGTTGCGAAAACGAGGTTTTGACTAGGGAGACGAAGTAGAATGCAACTTGATGTTACCAAAATAGCAAGTGAATTTTGAAAATAATTCAGCATTTTAGACATAACTAAGTAATGCTTTTTTAAGACGGCTTTTTGACGAAACAAGATGGCCTCAACTGATGTTATTGGTAATGGGCACTTTTAAAAAAGCATTCACACAAGTGTAGGTCACACAAGTAAGGAACATGCCCCTATAATGCTCTGTCATGCGTCCATCAACGTGAGGAATAGACGAGGTAAGCTTCATGTGCATGTCGTTTCACTCACACTGGAACCGGAATTCGAAAAAAATGTACTATAATAGTAAACATAATCTGTTGAGCAAGTCTGTAGGCTCTTAAAATTGCGTACTAATCATGTTAATAATCGTGCAAACACTGTTTGTTGGTAGTTAATGTAAGGCGAATGGAGTGTTTGCACAGAACTCGTGGGTTAAAATGGAATATGGTAGAATAATTCATGACTCATTTTCAACACAACATTACCACAATTAACTACCTGAATATACTTGTAAGCCACGTACGGTGAAAGTAGACGTTTTCGAACGTTTTCACATGGTTTGGTTGGTGTAAAAAGTTGTAATTACGGGCTTGGCTGTCGTGTTCAACAAAATATAGATAGACTAGCGACCGACTCTGGCTTAGTGTGGGTAGATAAAGTAGGCTATATACTCGCTGGTAATCTAGCTGTTATACGTAAAGGAATTTTTAAAATCGGCTAAATGTTTTATATCTATTACCAAGACACAAAATATGGTCTACTAATATTTTCTCTTTATAATATTAATTTAGATCTATTTTTATAGATATTAGCTACTTGGTTCCATAGTACAAGATTTGCTTAGATTGAGGCTGAAGGCGATTGTCAATATTATTAGTTTAGATAGATAAACAATTTACTGTACACAAAGGAAAATCACAGAACTGATATATACGGACCCCTAAAAAAGTTTCTCAATCAACCTTTATCGTTAACAAGATGAGATAACTTTACTGGAACTTTTCAACTTCAAGTGCGGTTTCAATAAATAATTGTCTACTCTCGACCCGAAGCATAGCCCGAAGACAAACTCTAAGTATATCTCTGCGCACATAGGAGAATATGCTCTGAAAATTTTCTTTCTAAGTGGTTACCATCACTTAGTCTTTATGATGAGGCATCTAGCATACTAAGGTTCATAGTGCTACTATAAGATTCTCTTAGGCTGAGATTCAAAGACGAAACTAAACCTGAACTTACGCTTGTGCAAATCAGAATAAGAATCATTTTGTTCACTGAAATACGTCTCCGAATCACAGGCTTATAGTATTTACTCATATAAGATAAAAAATGGGACGTACCTAATAAGCTTTAGTTATTCAGGTTGTGAATGAATTACAAAACAAAATAACTAAACAAAGAACTAAACCCAGTGTTTATTTGTTTTCCAATCAGCTGTCAAAATGTACTCTGAGCAATTAGGGGTGGTACTGGGAAAGCTATTTAGATAAAACTTTGTTGTTTCCATCGCCCGCGGCCCACAGACTCAGCAAAATGTCATTCTGCAGACGATTAATCATGGAGCTTTGTTTCTCAAGATGCAAACAGCTCATAAATAGTTCGTTAAAGGATGACGAAGGAGAAAATTTGAATCGGAAATCTTATTAGCTCTGCTTTACCAGTTGAGGATTGAATTAAGTGAAGTTTGTTTTGGTTAAACTTTAACACTTTGCAGTACAATTTTGTTATTTTCGTGTTGTCGCTTCGTAGAGCACCTCTTTACTCTACTAGCTATGTCTACAGTCACTTTGTTTTCCAAACATTATTCGCTTCAGCATTGTCACGACGTGTTACATAGGTCCCATAGGTACATCTTAGAGGGTGACCGCTCAGGGTAGACAGGACAAAGAGCCGACCATTACAAGCGCGCCTAGAAATTGCAACGGCTCGACAAAGGATCTGCTGTCTCACGTCCATTCAATTACTAGAAAGGTCAAGCGGCATAAATTTATCTTTACGCACGGCGTCGTCTTTGAGAAATGTTTTTATTTTCACAAGCGATTTGAACGCTTTTTATTTCTAAGTCGAATTTTGATATTTTTGTAGAACGTTTCGTTATAAATAAACAAGATTTGTGGCAGTTTGAAACAGAGATTTTAGAATCAAGTGTATCTTCTAGCTAGAATATAGAAACTGCCGAAAAAATAAACGATCAAATCCAAATATTTATATTTCATACTGCCTAAGACCTCGCAGTGAATTTTATTTCTAAAGCTACCCTGGAGCAATGAAAATGTTTCCTGCCTGATTAATATTCTAATAAAAAGAACAACCTTGCCTGAACTGATTTCATTTTGAACATAAAATTATGGCAATATTCCATCCCAAGAAGATTTCTTTTTTATTATTTTCAGATGTGCAAACGAGTAATAATTTATTTCGTACAACTTTTCCGCTTTCGCATTGTGTTTTATGCATAGCTTGGTATAAGTTAGAGACTACTTGAACTAGAAAGAGAAACAGAATGTTTTAGTTTATAATAATTGACCTTTGAAAAATTTTAATAAGTGAGGTTTTAGTACATGCACATCACAATGTTTTTGCACTTTATATCATAGTATCGAGACAATATGTTTTTTTATTTTAGGATACTCAGTCAGAATCGAATCTTACAAAAATTGCGTATTTATAGAATTGGTAGGGTTCGCTTGGCTTGTGCGTGATATATTACATTCACGCCACGTTTGTTACTTCACTACTCGCTAATTCATTCTAATAATTTAATTCAAACAACAAAATATTCAGTAGGAAAACTAAAATCCAACAACATTTTTATATGCAACTTGCTGATTAATTAATATTGTGTCTAGCAATATTAGACGCGTGCTAAAACTAATGTTAAAAATAACAACAATTATTATCAACGAAAATAAATTGCTACAACCAAATACACTAGGCCAATCTTGCATCCCCAATCAATCTATTTCAAAAAGCGTAAGATCAAAAGTGTTTCGGCAGTCCATGACTAATTGATTTACATCGTATGATAAAATAATGGAAGATTTGGTACAAAGTCGTGTCTTTTTCAATGTCCACAACCTTTGTCCGATGAAAGGCTTTGTTGATAAAATCTTTGATCTCGAAAAGCAAACGTTTGCGAAAGCTTTTCAGGGAGCCGTGTTCCGATATGGACTCGATTGATACCACTGGATGTTTTAATAATTCAGCAGGACGGCCGACGCTATATGTCCACGGGTGCTACTGAAAGGTCAAACTCGAATTTAGATTCCGCCCAAATGCCGTCACAATCACATTGAGTTTTAAAGTTGAAATGAGTTCGAGCTAAAAAGGTTGCATTCATTACGATTATTCTTTTTTTAAACATCTTGAGACTGTACTTTTTACTACGCTGCTACATTTTTATTTTATTTTAGATTTACTTTGATTAAAAAACCAATAGAACTTATTATACTTATTTTAACTAGGATGTTTAGGAGAAATCAGTCATCCGGTTCCCAGAGTATAAGCTATGCTTCGTTTGGGGCTAGATGAGGTTGTATAAAAATGTCCACAAATATTAATATATTATTTATTTAAATAAAAAATGAAAAATTCACTATAGTGATTATGTCGAAGCCTTGAAATAACGTGCATTCACCTACTAGATAACAGGTATGTATTTATACAAAATGTCTGCAAAAAATTACCACAAACTAAACTTCTGGGTTATGCAAAACAGCGATCGTTGAAAACAAAGTGGTTGACAAAATTATTCTGAAGTATTTCGTGTTTACCTTTGACGTGTCAGAAAACTCGCAGTACGAGTTTCGTGCCATAAAATTGGTTGGTTTTCAACTCAAAATTCTTGTTTTACGATTACCGAAGTACCAATCTATCATTTATACCTATTAATATTTATTTTTTAAGATTTATCCACTCCAGCCAGACATACACTACATACATATCGACTGAAATAATGACTATTTACGCAAAAATTAAGTACGCAAGTCTGTGCAAATTTTTTGTGCAATATTTTGAGTTAAATTATCTATTTTATCGATAATTTTTTTTTTAGTTCTCAGTGAAGGGCTCGTCGGGGAAGCACTACCACCATGCAGCTTCCTGTGGTTGAAAGGGTGTGGGTGCCGGTAAAATTATATGCCCATGAGGCTCAACAACGGCTTGCCTCAAGTTGAGGACGCAGAGCAATGTATCGTAAGACACGTTCTTGACGAATGTGAACTGCGAGACAATGCTTTGTTATAGGTGATCTTCTGTTAATTCATCCAACTAATTCCATCAGCAAGTCTTACAAAAATAAACATTTTGCTCTGACCACTTGTGAATTTATAAAGCGGCGGTGTGACGTACGAGCAAGAAACAAGCCGTTAACCAAATGACGTCACATTTCTCATGATATGTCAGCAGATTTTTCACATTGTATGTATCGCATAGTACATAGTAAAATAACGTCACCCACGCCCTTATACTCATCGCAGGGGACGTCTGACGTAAATGGTTTTTGGTATCATCCAGAGATCTATGGAATTCTACCTTTGTGAAATTATTTCCTAGTAGCAAAATACAAAATGTAAAAGAGAAAGCAAAATAATATGTAGATTATTTTATTTTTATTACAGCTTAAATATAGAATAGGAGGAAAATAGGTATTCTTTTCTTTTATTGAAACATGATTGGTACTTATATGCAAAAAAAAATAGCATCATGACATCTCCAAGCTTAGTAGATATCCCCTCCGATGACTTAGTACCAAGTACCTACTTGAGATACTTCGAGGATGTCTAAGGGGGTAGTCAGAGGTATTTCCAGATAGTACATACGGTACATATACCCACCCAGCCGTAGTTAGTATTCCATACATGACAGGTTGCAAGCCCATCGCTGCTGCTAGAATACTAGCTGGTTTCCTCACGATGTTTTCCTTCACCGATTTAAAGCACTGGCAATATAGTATACTTATATACAATATTATATTATTAGTCTTTGATGCTTATTAAATTAATGCAGACTGCAGGCAATGGGAACTGCGAGCTGAAAAGTGAAATTCGAAACTTATTTCATTAATTCATAGTCCAGAACTTTCTAAAGGAAAGCTTTCGAGCTCCCACGAGTCCAACTTCCGAACTCCTATCGAAGTGAGAAAATAAACATCACAACTACAATCCATAACCATTTGGTATAAAGCGTTTTGCTCTTCGCTTAAATTTTATTAACTTTTGAGAAAAGATGTGAAGTTTCACACTGTATTATGAAGTGAAATGGAATAGAATCCATGACTTTTCTACAAGATACGGGTATAGCTCTATGACATGAGCGGTTAAATGGAGTTGTATATCCTTCTCTTTTCTGGTCTCAACTTAGAAATCTACTATCTTTTTCCGAAATTGTCTTGAGTGAGGTTGAGCTGTCGACTCTCACACATTATAAATACTGCGCCGTACTAACAGAAACATATATTATTACCTACATAGTATATTGAGCACTTATATTATACGGGTATTACCTTGATATTTACTATTCCGACGATTTGACTATGTTGCAATAGTCATGGTAACAACAAACACAGGCAATATGTAAACAGACGAGCTATATTTCAAGTTCAATGCTCAAGTCTGCTCGTGACTACGACTATTACGATATAAATACGAGAGTTGAGCCTCTGCTTGTTCTTTCAGCAACTTGTATAAAAAAATACTAGTTCTGAAAACATGATGACGATATATAGAATAACATTTTCGTAAATAAAAACCTACCAACTTGTTATTTCTGTTCAATGTTGCGGAAATTCAATTGTCAACCTGAATGATAAACATGTCACACTAGATGCTGTGTGGTCGTTTGTAAACGATCCCACATAGAAGTGATACTGTTTGTAAATTACTAGCACCTGCCCAGGATTTTGCTTACGTGGTGGTGGTATTAACATAATTTTTAACAATAATTTATATCCTTGTACTTGCTTTGCGTACGTTTATGCTCAATTAATTTGTTTAGAGAACAAGTGGTGTAGTGAGAACGATTTCGTCTTAGCCCTTCTAATGCTAAGGCAACGGCCTTGGTTGGTTTAAAACTAATCGTACACCTACATGGATTTTTCAAATTGAATAAAATATGTACTCAAATGGCGAAGGAAAAAAAACTCTGTAAGAAAACCAGTTAGTTTTTTAGCAGCGGGGATGGGTTCACAACCTGTCACATATGGAATACCAACTATTACATAATGTGAGTTTGTGCCAAATGTAAAAACTATTCCGTCACAAACTATGCCCAGTTCAATCCAAATCTGTCCAACTAGCGTGATTGAAATACATATAAGTTTTAAATAGAATGGGTTCACTAACACTACAATATACAAACGTTTAAACGATATACCTACCACGAAATTAAAATATACATCGTTATTATTAAATATATCGTTAAGCTGCAGAATTTCACTTCTACACGTATTTGTGCCACTCCCTGGGTGTATCAACATGTTATTATTTAAAATATTTTCGCCTGGATTCTTGCAAAATAACGACTTTTCATAAAATGTTCAATGCTTTTCACTATACCGACAGTTTATTTTTAGCGGCAAAATAAAAATGAGAGCGAAAGATGGGAAGCCAGCTGACATTAGCAAATTGCAACTGTTCCAAGTTTCTTTGCGCTACATTATAAAGTACACGGTCCACTGATCTTTAACACTGCTCGATGTAGAAAATCCTAGCCATTGGAAATGTTAAACAGGTTTTTCCATGCAGTAATTAATAGTCAATAGTTGTAATTAATAGTCTCTGTTGTTACTTTAGCTAGAGTTTTATGTGCGGAATGCGAGTACTCTCAAACGGTGAAACAAAACATCGTGAGGTATCTAGTTAGTATGCTAGCAGCAGCGATAGGCTTGCAACCTGGAATACCAACTACTGCAAAACGTGGCTTTTGTACCAAATGTAATATCTGGACATACCTCTGACTACCCTCCGTAGATATCCTCCAAGAATCACGAATGGACACTTTTTACGAGATCGGAAGGGATATCTACCGTACCTCGATAAAAGTCGTGATGCTATTACTTTCATTTATCATGTGCCAAAGTAAAACTGTTGCATGGTGGTGTTCCTCATTTTACATTTTGACTAATAGTAGGGTTGATTTTTCCGCCAAAGACTCCATAATTGGGTGGGTCGGAAACGTCTCTTGGCTGGCAGGCAAAGGCAAAGTTATTACCGACGCTGAATACTGTAGCTCATTAGTATTGTTGGAGGCGCAGTTGTAAACATTGACCGCAATTTACTGCGAGACAGTGTTTTTGTAGCGTGTAGCACAGTAGGCGGCACATCCTTCAAACCAAGTGAAAACAACATAGAACTCTCAGTAGCTGTTAGATTTTTTTGGGAAAGAGTTCGTTCATAACAATATCACTATGATCTCTATTCCTACCGCTAAGCAGTTTTCGATTGAAAGAGTGAGTGCCGGTGCAATTACAGTCACATGCGATACAGCTCGTGAGTGTTTGTTTTCATTAATGTCACTGCCAATGCTGCATCTCGATTCGTTTACGTACCAATAAAATCATGTACCGTATGTTGGTAACACTCAGTAGGCTCAGTAATATCTGAGCGGTGTGTTCATTAATCCATCGCTCATTAATTATGTTAAGTCCCAATCAATACCTATATTTTCACTGCTAACGGTCCTTGCTTGCTTGCTGCGGTCCGGTTGCATCTCGACTGCGTAGCCGTACAAAAGCCAGTTCCTGACCCGCATTCGATGTGCTAGTAGTAGGATAGTATTCTCTTATCTGTGACTCAGGCCAGCTTTATTCGGCCAACCATAAATCGCAAAGCAACGAACGGAAATACTCAATGAAACCTATATTTCTCTGTAAATTTTTGATTGCAAAATCTCAACCGAGGCTTATCGTGGAATTTATACTGATTTTAAATTCCAATAAAAACGCTCGAAACGTATAAAGTGTTCTCAGTCAGCGTCAGTACAATATGAAAGTAAGGTTACATTTTGTGGTGCTATTGAAATTAATATTACGAGTGGTTCGGCTTGTGGAAGGTAAAGATGAGTTGTCCGACGGGGATGGCGACTTTGGGGCGGATTTGATATCGAGTTTGAGGAATGACGCCAATTTAGATCTGTCTGCGGATGAGGAGTACGAAGATCTTCGTGCCGAGCTACTTGCTTATCACACAGCACTTGCGTCGCTTACCACTTCGCAGAGTCGGAGTGAGTTTATCGCATTAATATGGCTCTTCGGGAAGATAAAGGCTAAATTACATAAATTTCTTCGAACTTCAGTACGAAAGGGTTCTTCAAAAGCTTCGTTGATATCTCTTGTAAAGTTTTGAGTGCTGATGAGGATATCTCAAGTTTAACAAGTTTGTGGTTTATCGGTTACAATTTAAATTTCCATTACTTTCAAATCAATGTAGAAAATTATGGTTTTGTAAATTTAATGAATTGGTTACCAAATTAGCAAAACCAAGATAGAGCTCTTATAGAAATAATATTTTTAGGTTTGTTCTCTTTTTTATCGCTGCGCAAACTGTACCAGCCGCAGCCTCCAGCGTAAAAAGATTTATGGCTGTAATTCACGCGCTGGCGCAAAGGTGAAGTCGCGTTGGTAATATTTGTAGGCAACGTTACGTGATAACTACTAAAATACCACCTAAATCGTATAATTTAAAATAATTTATTAATCTAATTACAAATTAGCTACTATAAAGATAGTATAAGCCTAAATACGCTCTATTACTAATAAACTCTGCGTATAGTTGAAATAGTTACGACGCGTTTTGTTTATTTCGAACATAATTGAAACTTCCTGTAAATGCAATAAGGTTAGCTATTTTTAAGTTACCCCGAGTTTATTAGTAATAATTTTCGATCAATAGAGGCGTATCCTTAGATATAGGGTCGATGCTAAAAATCCATCTCGGTAAATAAGAGCTCACTTCTCAAGTAAGCTCTTATTTAGTTTTGACAATTAGTGACATTATTTACTATAATTTATTTGTCACTTCGTTAGTAAACAAATGTAGCTGTCTAGTATATTATAAATTCACGCGAACAAGTTTTTGCTATGATTTTGTATGTGTTTGGTATCTAGGGATATCATTGATCGAAGGTACACGGCTATTAGTTTCCAGGTTATAAAAAACACGAGATAATATTATTTTATTTTAAATAGGATCCATGATGACAACTCCGTGTTGGAAACTAGGTGGTATATGCATTAACTACCAACTGTGCACTGGGTTTCGCTTTCTAACAGAGGTACCGGGTTGCAAAGACAAGCTGAACGTATGCTGCTTTACATGGAATAAATTCCAAGTCAAGGACTTCAGAAATAAAGGCTTGGGAAACCCAGCCTTGCCATGGTCACTCAAACAAGAATTTGGTGGTAAAGGAGTTATAGAAGTTGAGCCAATTAAGAAAACATCGGGTAAAGTTAAAGGAAGAAATAAAAAGGCAAAAATAGTGCTCATGGCACCAAGTCTGAATAATACAAGCGAAATAAATGACCAAAACAATGGCAACAGCCCATTAGTAATATTAAGAACATTTGAATGATAATGTAATTTGATATTTACAGCATAATTTTTAGTCAAAAAATAAAATGAAATTTGCCATACGTGTTTCATGTACAATAATCGTGTAATTTTCTTTTCAAGGACGGCGTAATAAACCACGCCAATGAATACCGTTCGAGTTATAAATTTTTCGATTTGGACAATTTGAAATCAGTCGACAGTGTCATTTGTTTGAACAATTGATATTTGACCGAGTAAATGTTACTTTCATTTTTAATTCTAATGATGGTTTTCGATAAAAGTGTAATCAGCTCTAGGCATATGAAGCATGTGGAAGAGACACCTCCCTTATTACCTGATACGTACAAGGATATATTCGTGCCAGGTCAAAGTGGGAAGCCAACGCTCGGTTAGTCTGTACTATACTTCTATCACACCTGAAATAACAGGCACATGAGACTAACATCTGTATGCCTTAGGTTGATAATCGCAGAGCAGTGTATCGTAGGAATCACGACAGTGAATCCACGACACATGTTCAATAAGAACTATATCGTGGAAATGCCATCCAGGGAAAACTGGCTCGACTGCCAAGTGCCCAGTGAGGCAGGGTCCCTAAACTGGTTCACAGATGGTTCCAAAATAGGGCTAGATGTAGGCTGTGGAATCTTTGGAGAGCGGCCCAAGTTTAGCAAAAGCATAAACCTGGGCAGTTACGCCTCTATTTTCCAAGCGGAGGTCTTCGCCATCCTAGAATGCGCCGAAGTCAATCTGCAAAAGCACTACACTAACCATACGATCTATATCAACTCTGACAGTCAGGCAGCTCTTCTTGCACTGGATTCGAAGGTCATCACGTCCAGGCTAGTCGAAGACTGTCTTTTGCGTCTGAACGCCCTAGGCTCAAAAAACAGAGTTGTCTTAAGATGGGTACCGGGGCATGCTGGAGTCGCCGGTAACGAGTGTGCCGACGAGCTAGCGCGCGCCGGGGCTAGTGGAGTGCAGCTGGGCCCCGAGCCTTTCTGTGGTATACCAAAAAGCCTAGCTCAAAGAACCCTTCTAATTTTGTGCCTCGAGGAGTCGATAAAACTCTGGGAAAACTCTTCAGGCATGAACCACTCCAAAGCACTGATTAAAGCCTTCGATAAACGGTTCACAAACCGAATCTTAGCGCTAAGCAGGAGCAACCTACGAACCATGGTAAGGGCTCTGACTGGACACTGTCGCCTCAACAAGCACATGTTCAAGTTAAAGCTCTCCGAGACACGAACTTGTAGGCTCTGCGGAGAGGCAGACGAATCGCCTCTTCACCTACTAGGAGAGTGTGGACCACTAATCCAAAAGCGTAGCATCCATCTGGGAAAACATACCCTGTGCCCGGATGAGCTACAAAAACTCACCCCCAAGAAAATCCTCCAGTTCTTGACAGCTGCAGGGTTCAGTGGTGAACTATGAACGCCCTAATGAGGGGTGATACCTTAACAAGTGGCGATCACAATAGGCCATATGGCCGCAGTGATACCAAAGCCGCAAAAATATAATAAAAAAAAAAAAAATCGTAGGAAACGTTCTTAACAAACGTGACCGGTGAGGCAAGGCTTTGTTTTAAGTGATAGTAACCACTTTAGATCAGGTGTGTCATCATGCTAAGGCAGTATGTAGAGCGTCGTTTGTCATGGCGTAGGAATATCCCACACTAATTGAAAAGGGGGTGTCATGTGCAAGTCTTGACAGCTTATTCCTTGGATAATTTTATCAAATTTGTTGTGCTAATAAATTAACCTAATTTACCAGTGCTAAAATGCAAACGTCTCTTTCAACAACAACAAGAACAACATGGACGACTATAAATTTATGCATGATAGTTCAAATGTTCATTCATTCATTCACAGAACCGACCGACAGCAATGCTAAATTTTGATTAACTTTACAGTCTGTAGGCGCGGTAGGCAGTGTCATGTGCTAGTTCGTCAGACTGGTTGTCAGCAGATCTACTCTTGAAAACTAGTCTTTATGCTTGAAAACGATAAATGAAGTTTTGTGTTGTCGTTTTGAGTTATACTGCAGGGCCTCGGTAACCCATTCCACTTCAAGCTGTCGCATAATGGAAAATCTTTACCAAAAACTGTTAAAAGCCTCGGCTGAGCTACGCGTTACTTGAGAACTTGGACTTTTGAGAGCATTACGCCTAGATTAAACCGTTATACGATAGTTTTGCAGGACCCCTATTAATTGATCAAAGGACGGTCGTCGTAATTTGATACGTGAAGTTGAAAAGCTCCTCCATTTTCTTATTTGATTGATGTCAAGAGCCATCCTTTATATATGGAAAGTTTGGATAATCGATAGGGTTAAACTGGACACGTTAATCGTTTGTGTGATTGGACACCGATAACATCATTATTTAAAAAGTTTCTTGGTTATTTATAGTGTATCAGTTATTTATTACTTAATATGACAGGCAACCCATTATTTCATAAATTGTTTGTTCTCATTTTCTTTTTTCTTTAAAGATTGAGTGACGTTTTAAGTAGATTTGTTATCAATACAATACGCTTAGTTGCTTTTTAAAATTGGTTAGTTTGTGACTAGAACATGAATTTAAGGTTCTTTTCTAAGCGAGTTCAATAAATGGATCCAAATATTTGTCCACTCTTCTTGAGCAAACTTATACTGTAGTTAAAATGGGTATATTTAAGTTACTTTCGAGGGACAATAGAGTACCATTATGTAACCTTTGAGAGGAAACTTGATGCCTAAAATCAACTATTCGAATAATTTATCAAGTTTAACATGGCTGAAGTTGGACACAGACACACTGAACGAATAAGTATGTGTATAACGAGTATATATCTAGACTAATGTAGACCTACTTGACATTTGCCAAGCGGAACTTTACGAATATAAGTTAATTATAGTATAACAGCTAACATACTATACCTATAATACTACACTCTTTATTTACTATATCTAAGAGATGATTAGACCATTTTTCTAGTATCCTAAAATATGACTGGTGTTGAATAAGTCAATTTAAACAATTTTTTTGTCCTTCCAATCATGTGGAAATTTATAAATATATTTATTTGGGAGGAAGACAGAAGTAATATTACAAGACCAATATTAAAGCAATTTTTAATTTTAAATACTCTGAAACAGGGACTATGGCATCAACTTGTTGGGCAAGAGGAGGAGTATGCATGGATATAAGAGAATGCCCAGAATTGAAAATGGACTCTATGGTGTCAGGATGCTCATGGGGTTACAAAGTTTGCTGCAAAATATTCAAATTTGGATCACCAACTGTCGGGCTAAACAGAAAAAATAGCAGGCTTTTTATTAAAGATACCGACGGAAGACGATTCTGGGACATTGTTATAAGAAACTCTAAAATACTTTCGCAGAAGACAAACATGTGAAATTATTAAAATACTTATTATCAGTTGAAGAAAAACACTAAAACTTTTCTATTGTAGAGGTTAGGTTTCTGAAGCCAAACGGCACAAAGAGAAGTAAAACAAAGTTTTTAAATAGTGTAACGTCCCTTTCCTCATAAAGTCAGAAATTTAAAATAAGGGAACCGCACTCTTTTTGAAATTTAAAAATAAGAAACTTTGTAGCGTTCACTCAGTTTATGACAGTGGCCCTGGCAAGCGTTCAGATAGCCAGTCGATCAATATTAGGTTATTGGCTATGGACTCACTAATTACGACCCGATGATATCAAGCGAATGTTAGAGAGAGACTACCTAATCACAAATCCAAATCCATTTAGGTTTCGTCGTTCCATTTTTAGGGTTCCGTACCCAAAAGGTAAAACTGGACCCTATTACTAAGACTGTCTGTCTGTCTGTCAGTCTGTCTGTCTGTCTGTCACCAGGCTGTATCTCATGAACCGTGAGCGTTAACAACAAATACTAGAAAATAGAATAAAATAAATATTTAAGGGGGCACACAACAGACGTGATTTTTTTGCTGTTTTTATTATAGATTATGGTACGGAACCCTTCGTGCACGAGTCTGACTCGCGTTTAGCCGGTTTTTACAATAAAGAAAAGTCAAAGTGTTTACATTCACTGTAGTATTTGACAGCTGTAGAGATCCCGGCTAAAAATAGGACCCCTTCCAATACCTACCTTGAATGTCGTAAAAGGTAACTAAGGCTGGAGATGTGCAGCAGAATCTCCCAAAAACTAAAACACTGACTGCGGTCACCAATGCCAAGCGTGGTGGCTATGGCGAATGTCTTCCAAATATAGGAGAGGCCTATGTCTTATGACGTGACGCAACATGACGTAACCATGGTGGAGCAATCACATTGAGTTCTCTGGAATCAGAGGTCAGGAAAGACTTTTTCAATGACACACCATTTCCCAGCTCTGTGAAACCCGAGTGACAACTTCATCCGATATTTCCCGTAGGGAACAGGGATATCAAAGGTTTCATTTTGAAAGTGTCGATGGATGCTCTCAATAGAATGAGGGCTAAAGCGCTATTGACTGACACTGGGAAGTGAAGATAACTAAAATAAATGGAAAGTCCGACTGAGCTAGGTGACAATGGTTGAACATAAAAATTAGATCATACTTTTAGTGTTACCCTATAGTATCGCAACACTCACTTCTGTCTGTCCGTCACTATTAGAGTAGTTTTGGAGCAATTTGGATGTTAGTGCACGAGGCCTGCTCTCTATAAGCCAGTGCATTGGAATACGTTGTGTAGGATACGACATTCATCACTACCTATTCATTCAGCGCTACATAGCGAATACGGAATAGCAAATTATTTTATGAATAGTTTTCTTCAATGAATAGTAGTGCGTAATGAGAAATTGTTTTGTTTACAAAGTATTATTGATATGGGTTTGAGGCGCGAATATAAACCTTAAAATTGAGTTAAAAGGACCTTTTTGCGATGTGACCGCAGTAGGTCGGTAAGTCGTTCGTGTTTTTGTGTAGGCACTTGTTTGGTGAATGTACTCACGGACGCGTGAGCTTTGCGGTATGATTTGCGACAATTTCACGTTTTAGCGCCGTGTCGCTATATTTTGAATACTTTTGGTCCGCATAGTGCCCGTCATTTAGAACAAAGGTTAAAAGGGTTAAAATGTTAGTTAGTTAGGTATGTTAGTAGCCAGCTCTAACGATAGGCAGGATATAAAGGACTGAAAACTGAAGGTCACAAGCAGAGAAAGTGCTAAGACAAAATGCTACATAGTGGTTTTTCATCTGTGCGATGCTTCGACCAATGATGTGCGATGTGACATCTTCGCTGGACGTTCGGAAAGATTGAGTTTACAATATAGAATTAGGACTAAAAAAACAACCGAGAAAGCCCCACAAGCCGGAGGGCTTTATTCTGCAAAACCACGACCTCTAAAATAAACGTTTCACATTCCAAAAATGTCAAATAGACATGAAAGTACATTAGAGACTTTCAAGAGAGCCTATTTCTACGAAGGCGACCGCAATCTCACTTTGGCGTCAAATAGTTTGTGTACCGACCGACCCAATGTGGTTTCGGGTATCTTACCAACTCTGTTTATTTGTTAAATTATAGCTATTGAACCATGTTGTGAACATGGCCTTATTATTTCGTATATTTGCTCAGGACATGGTATATCGAGATATCCAATCTATTCACAATAAGTGATGTTCACTATTCACTACCTACCGCATGTTTTCTGTATGTTGCTACCTATTACTGCGCTGGAACTGGCGCTTAGATTCACCTAGATTTAAGACGTTTCAAGATGATCCCTGCGGATATTACTGAATAAATGAGTTTTGACTTTGACTTTGCTACGTAAGTATTTTATAAATTTGTAGTAAAATTCTCTTCATTTACATCTAAATTGTTGCTTAACAGCCTCGTTAACCATCCATGTTATTTGATCATCATTAAATTAAAAGCTCAACTTCCACTTAATCTGAGATCTTCAAAAGCTTTCAAAATTAAAGAACCACAGAACTGTTGGGAATAAATTGAGGGGATGTTAATTAGTGGAGCACTTAGCCAAATAGCTTCTGTGGAGGGTCTGAGTCTCGACAGAGGCGTGATAACGGTACGCTGCTCGAAGCACGTGCTCGATTTATTGCTTTTAAAAATCCAAACGACTGTGAACATTTTCTTTACCGAGTGCGATCAGGTGGGTTGCAAGGATTTGGAGGTTGTGTGTCTTTGTATAGCTTTGGCCTCGAATAATGTTTGACCGTCTTAAAACATGCTTTATTTCTCTTGTAAGTATTACTGAGACTAGAAAGGTCATTCCATGCTACAAACTCTGGCATGAATAACAAAATCTCTCTATACTATATAAGAATCTTTGTCCTGACTGACTGATATATAGACAACGCCTAGATCCGGGTTTGAAATTTTTAGAATATATTCATCTTGGTGCGTAGAGGTTTAGGTGCGTAGAAAAGATTATTTGAATTTCAACTCCATTAATTTCATTTTTGAATTCTTGAATTCAAAAATGCACTCCTTGAAGTGCAGTGGAAAAACGCTTCCTTTATATAAATCTGGCTCAACCCTGATTTCATCCCAGGTAGCCGCTGCCATGTAATTGGGAGTTCGCATTTTATTTTCACGCCGTTGGAGTGTCACTTATTAAATTTGAAGCCGTCGGAAACCAAGCGCATGGAACGCATCGCCGATCGTGTGCACTCGGCTGGATATGTCCCTTGTTTCATGGATGCAATAATTATACAACTGTCAGTTTCAGTGTAAATACAGGTTTTTGCAATACTTGTACCTGAGTTTCGAAAGAGTTCGTCCGCAAGGGTAAACTTGCAATTCCAAAATTGAAATTGTTTTAGTCGATTTCAAAACATTATATTCGAATAAGTACCAACTTGAGAGCCAACTTGAGATTCTTCGAGAATGTCTAAAGGGTAGTCAGAAATACATCCAGGTTTTGATATTTTTATATTAGAAATT
Organism: Electrophaes corylata; assembly: GCA_947095575.1. Classification (NCBI taxonomy): domain Eukaryota; kingdom Metazoa; phylum Arthropoda; class Insecta; order Lepidoptera; family Geometridae; genus Electrophaes; species Electrophaes corylata. The sequence goes on from OX352703.1 coordinate 8,927,658, forward strand.
GAATTTTTGGAGTGGATTTCGTTTTTATAACCAATCACGTAACAAGAGTTACGTGGAATGAGGGTTGAAATGGAACGGATAACGGCACAATAGCAGTTTACAACCAACAATCGATTCGCTTTGTCGCCATCATTTGAATACTACCATTTTCAATGAAAATATTATTTATTGGCGATCAAAGAGATAATTGCTTATTGGAAATATTTTACTTGTGCATATTAAGATAGGTAGGTAATAGCAAAGATTACCATACGCTCCCTGACACCGTTACTAATGGAAAAAAAATTAGTAAATCCATTAAAATTTACTTCCACCCTTCGATCGATTACCTCTAGATATAAGGTTGGTGCAAAAAATCCATCTCGGTAAATAATAGCTCACTTGAGAAGTGAGATCTTATTTTGTTTTGGCAATTAATAACATTATTTACTAGGTGACATGGCTATAATTAGGTTGGACTTAAAACTATTTATAATTTATTAATTAACTATTTATAATTTTTAAACTCACATACATGTAGTGGTATTATTGATCGAAGCTTCTTTTAAAATAAGAGTGATCGAACCCTTTTTTTTTCTTCATAAAATCCGTGGTGGAATGTATGTAATGGAAAGTATAGAAAGGGTTCAAGCAGTACCTACTACAACGCCACTGTAACGTGACACTACGAATAAACGTTTATACCGTTTATTTCCTCTCCTTGCGCAGCTAGTTACGATTTATAGTTTTCCGATACATAATTTATTTTTGTGTCACCAATACTATGTTTCATTTTTCCTTTCTGCTTTATAGTTCAATATAGCCGCTTTTCACTTAAAGAAAAGGTGACCCTCATAAATTCGTGTAAAATACGACGGTTTAAATTAGGCTTTATGGTAGTGAAAGTTTGCATCACCCTAATTTTGCTGGAAACTTTGGGTTCTTATTTAAATAAACGTAAGTTTGTGGTGGTATTTTAATGCGTAGTTACATAAATACGGTCACAGAAAGATAACGTCGTAAATAGCTTGACAATAACTTCTTCTCTTCTTTATGGCACCTGTCCTTTATTTGACAGACAATTTTCCAATGTCAAGTGGCAGGCTGTCGTTGGTGCTAAAGAAGGTGGCAACCCTCAGCCGCTGAAAAGCCACAAAATAAAAGAAGAAGAAGAAGGTATTAAAGAAAAAGATGGCGTTTCTTTTCAAAACCCCAAGGAAAACATTTTGGTTCAAATCAGGATGCCACATATTAAACTTTCCTTTCAAATAATTACACTTTTGCTAAGAACTCAAGTAATATTGGATAAAACAGCACCAAAATTACACATCAGAACTAAAAATAACAGTATGTTTTTCTGCTGTTGAAAAGAAATTAACAATAAAAATCAATGTTGTTTCCAAAGATGAAAGACAAATAACCATGACAATAACTTGCAAGAGTGTACGAGTCATGAAAACGACCACAGAATTTTATCCGTTCACTCTCAATCTCTAGCAAGTAGTTATAACGTTATAACAAGTAAAAGTAATTGAAATGTGTCGAGACATTTTTATTCAGGCCATGATTTTGTAATCTCCAGCCAAATAAATCATAAATAGTCTGCCCGTGACGTTTATCGCGTTTTCTTTGATTTTTCTTTGTAGGGAAAATAAATATTTGGATAAGTGGAATGCTTTGAGCAAAATAAACGTGTTGTAGCGCGAAAATGTGCCTTGTAAATCTGCAACACTTTAATTTTTAATAGAAGTTCTTGCCCAATCTCATCATCTTAAGTCTTGAAATATGCCTTTCCATAGATTTCCATCACGAAAATCTTGAGTCCTCTTTATCTTCCGTGACCTTTACAATATCGTGAGTTCATCCAGGATTGGTGAACACAATACAGTATCTACTTGTACAGTTATTTGTTTTCCGAGTCAGTTTTACGAGTAAAACTAGTGACGTGTACGTAGCTACAATAGTCCACTGCCGCCTATTTTTAGGAGATATTGTTACATTAGTTAAATAAAAAAACAATATGTTTTTTTATATGTAGCTAATTCTTTCACGTTCAAGCCCGTTCAGGAAGCCATTAACCAAGCAATAATTTCTTCAAATACTCCATCTGCCGAAATTACAGCCCAGTGATTTATTCTTACCACCGTATTCAATAGGATCGAACCGAATTACCTATTCCCAAGCATTCAGGGGGGCGTGTAATAAATTGTTCGATAGGCAGGTTAATTAGACATTTCTCCAAATGGTACCGCGTAAACCGGAATGGCCCACGTAAATGTTCCGTAGAAACTCTTCTCTAAAACAAATGAATTCTCTTCAAAGGTGCATTGGGGTTAAAAGCCATCTCAGGCTTAAAAGCTACTTGAAACACATAGATGCTAATATTTATTAGCATTTATATTACACTAGAAAGTAAGTTTTCAGGTATTCATTTTATTTGGCCAATAAACTTATTGAAAATGATTAAGTAATTTCCGTTTGTATGCCTGGACGACCTTTTAATTAAAAAGTACATTATCTAAAAATATTGCACCTAAAAATGTCTAGGCGCTCAAATTATACGTCAAATGGTAAATGTCTATGTATATAGATTAGTAATTTGGTATTACGAAGCATTCATACATAGCCACCGGTATAAATGCGGCAGCGCGTTATTTTCGAAAGTAAAACATCATTAAAATGATGTCGGCGGTTGTCACAAACAAAGTCGGCGGCACGACCAACGATTTTCCCTGCAGCATGCTATATGGATGTGCCGTTACATATAAAACTTTTGACTAAGCATTTGATCCAGTGTCTACCAAAGAGCTTAGCTTAGGATAATGATTACAATCTGATAAGCAATAAAAGAGGGTGCGGCCTGTCGGTTTTTTAATGCTCTGAGTTCGTAACGGAAGCTATAGCAAGCACTACCCATGGATCCACCCGGCCTTTATATGCAAATGTCTAGGTGCTAGAGTGTCTACAATAGGTATCTTCTATTTGCATTAAAGCTAATTGCTTTTCCTTTCAACGCCTCGAACAAACGATCGTTTATTTCTTTGTGCAAGATATCTTATCGAGCTAACTAGCTGTTCGCAGCAACAATACCGCGGGTTAAATTTATTCTTTGAGTTATTTAGTTAATACTTTCGGCTTTAGAACTTTTCATCCAGCTAAATACATACAATACTATTACCATATTATTGACGAAACGATAAAACGAACGTTGTTCTTATGGATATTACATAAATATCGTTTTCTAGTGAACAAAGCTGGTTAGATTGGTTGGTTTTTAAAGTTGTAATCATTACATATGTTTAAAATTTACTTCATTTTTATTGCAACTAGTGTGTTAACTTAACTAACAACATTCTAAGATTATAAAAATGACTAACATACAAATAATTTAGCATTTCCAAAACAAAGTCCTCGGTGAAATAGTAAGCGCATCCTGGTGGATCGTCATTTCATACATAATGAAATGATGATCCTACATACACAAAAGACGCGGGTCATGCGTTGCTGTACTCCGTTGAATTATTATTCACGACGACACACAAAACGCGCCCGACCCGCGACCGACACGCTCGTTCCTCAATATGTGTTGCACTCATCGTAAAAAAAATATAATCACGCTCTCGCTCGAAGACTTTATCACCACATACTACGGATACATCCAGCTCCTTGAGAATACCGAACAAATATTCTATATTTGTTTGTTTTTAGTACTTATTAGTATTGTTCAACAGCGTAGCATACAGCAACAGCCTAAATACAACGAGCTCAAAATCGTTCTACCTAGAAATGTATAGAGGAGTCCTTTCTCCAGCTATGAACTTCTACAGGATGTTGATGATGATGATGAATAGGTCTGTGTTGACTTTGTAACGTAACAAGATGTCCAAGTTAATATATTAGAAGTGTGCGCCCAACTTAAATGGGTACAATCAAAGTTGCAACAGGAGATGTGGCTCTCTAATGGTGTTTCCAAGAGCCGTCTCTCGGAAACACCATTCGATATTAATGTTGTTGCAAACTATTACAAAATGTAATAGTCAAACTTTTTTTATATAGCTATAGAAACAGAATAGAGCATCACGACGTAAATCCCCGGGAACGGAAGATTCTTCAGAAGTCTTAGTAAAAAGTAGTACCCAGCATTCTTTGAGGGAGCAATCAGAGGTACATTCAAATATTATATTTTGTGCATAGGTAAGGTCCTACGTTTTGCAGTAGTTTATATTTTATACGTGACAGGTTGTAAGCCTATCTCTGTTGCTAGAATACTATGTGTTTTCGTCATCATTTTTTATTTCAACGTTTGAGAGCACTGCATGGCTTTGCTACAGTTTCCGAATAGAATAGTCCGGTCTCATTCGAACCCTCGACTTTAGAATCAGAAGGCGTGGTGGCTCTTACTAGACCACCGATGCTCTATCTAATAAAACATAACGAAATAAGTGGAATAAGCGGTACTTAGAACCTTTTATAAAACCTACTAAATACCATCATAGAACTGGAAACTGTATTGAAATTAAAACTGATGTAAAACAAAGTGTCAACCTCCATCAGAAAACTATGCGTACAATTGGATTTATACCACTATGTATGAATACAACTGTGTAACAACTAGGGATAAAGGTATAGGTTAACGGTACAAGGGTATCCAGACTTTGTTGTATAAAATAACAATGGTTAACAACTTTTTGGACATTAACCCACCTATTATTATCATTATACGTATAGAAACGGATTATTTTAACCTTTACTTTCAGGAAATAAAAGGTCTATGAATAACACTACAAACGGTTTGAATAAAACTGGGGATGAATAATGAATCGTTTCTGCTAGCACCTAATCATGTCGCGATACGGTCCATGTTTTGGTGAATTAGATTTTTTTGAGTCCACGATTATTCGCTCGTGGATTCACTCACGTTGCCTATATTACTCGGATAGTATTTTAATCTATATGTTTATGTGCCAAATAAATTATTTTCAGTCTATATTCTCTAGTGTAATGTGCTTCTATCGAATTCCAGAACTTCTTGGCCACAGTTATATTCTAGTGACAATTTTCGATTGAAAATTATAACTTTCATAACTTGCACGACAATCTTGGTACTAAGTTGAAAACATAAATTTTCCATTTTACTACGCTATCACTCAATACAATGTAACTTCTGTTACGAACATAAAAATGGCTTAGGAAGGCTTGTAACTTGATATTTATGGACATAACTCCCTGATCATTGGCTTAACCCTAGAGTGGTCGCGTGGATTACATATGTAATCCACACCTACTAATTTGTAAAATTCTCAAAAACGGCAAACGTAAATTACGCGCGCTTCTAGGTACTCTAAGTTGAATAGTTGACAAACACGCTCAGTGCTGCGCGAGCGCCGGTCGCATGCGGTTCTGTCACAGGGGGGCCGCAAAGTCGGTGGATTACTACTGTACGCCGTACTGTACTATAGAATTTTTGTGATTTCAATCATACAAAACTGCGTGATTTTTTGTGCCATTTTAGAGGTTTTTTTGTTTTGTTGATTTTTTTATACTTTAGAGGTTGTGATTAGTTTTTGTTGATTATTTTTAATAAGACAATACTTTAATAATACTATTACAATAAGAATTAAACATAGTTGAAGCTCAAAATGTATTTTATTTGAATTTATAAATGGCATACAATAGTAATCCACGCGACCAATCATGTCAGGTTTTAGTACGCGACCACTGTAGGGTTAAGGGATCAACACAGCATGGTGTAGAACGGTAAGCGTAAAGCATTAACTTATTAAATTATATTAATAATAACAAGTAGATACCTAGGTACTACATATTTATCACGTGAATGTATCTCTTAATAAAAGTAGAACGATATTTATTTAAAAAGGGATACTAGTCTCATTGATCTCTCAGAAAACAAAAAAGAAACCAAATTTTAAAAACAAGGGTAGGACTCGACTTGTAAATATCCCGCCCTCAAAACGCCTCACCCTCAAAATGTCCCGCCTTCAAAACGACCTGTCAGTTGCGCTAATTTCCGACAGTGATGCCAAAGCAAAGCCTCATGTAAAAAACTTTGGGTAACTCAATCACAGTAATAGACTTGCGGTCCAGATGGCGGCTCAAGTTTTTATCAATTAAAAAAACCTGACCTTGATTAGTAAGCAATGTCAAATACAGCAGATAAACTCTTGTAAAAGATAAACGAAGTTTTGAATTATCATTTTAACTTACACTGCGTGGTATGCTAGGCAGCGACAATTTAACTGTGGTTACCGAAACTCCGCAATGTAACATAAAACGACTGTATGAAACTTCGTTTATCGTTTTCAAAAGTAGAAAGTTGTGAAACATGTTTAGCTCATTTACCAGGCTGTGGCGTTCTAATACAAACAACGTATTTAATTAATCCTGGCATTAGGATGGGATATCCACGAAAGCTCGTTAAGTTTATGTTTATAGTTAGTCAAGGTCTTTGTAGTTTATGACTGTTGACCCTCTGCGAGACCTGTTTAGCGAAAGTCAGATTGGGCATAAAGATTTGATGAATCTAATTCAATAGTATTATTGACTCTGGCATAAGCTTCGCTTTGGCCTCAGTAAAATCAGTTTAATGTAATTGAACTGATCAATTGCTGATTGCGAAGATTAATAAGATTTAGCATATCCACAGAGTACAGAGAGAGGTTCTTTGTTCTGAGATCTCAAAGTCAAAGTCAAAACTCATTTATTCAGTAATATCCGCAGGGATCATCTTGAAACGTCTTAAATCTAGGTGAATCTAAGCGCCAGTTCCTCGCGACCAAGTTTTCTCTGTTCTGTGCCCACACACTATAAAAACAGTCGGTCGATCAAAGATGTGAACTCACCTTAAACATGGTAATACCTACCGATCAGAGTGTCGTTGGCTGATATTAAGTCGTTGGTCTGATTACCTTAAAGGTGACAAATTCAATATAATAGTATATTGCCATAGTTAGTTTACCACTAAAATACAGTAAGCAATCTAATAAAACTACAATCTTGCTAATTGATTAGGCTATGAGTAACTTTGCTTTGACTTATTTTATAGGAATACTAATAACTAAGAATGTGTCCATCGGCACTTTTCTTATAGTCTCTATTTAAGGGTAGGTAGGTATAAGGTATACCCTATTTCAGGTAGGACAATTTGTTCTTGTGTTCATTAAAAGTAGAGCTATTAACACTACACAATATTAAGTTAAACACTTCACTAACTCAAAAGTTTTAGTTCTTTTGAGTCTTCTCACTACGTCTGTGTTATCGCGGAACTGGATGGCCTCGACGTTCACATGGTGGTTAAATCTTCGTTCGTGAGCTTCTACGGATTTCTTTATTAGTTTACTTACAAATTTTATTTAGAGATCCCGGTGCAAATTTTTGTTTCTTCCGTACCAGGGTGCATTAATAATGTCCCTCACTTTATTTTGAAATCGTATTATTTCAATGTTGCTTTCACGGGTACAGCTGTATACCGTAAGTCCATACTGGCATTAGGACTTGTTTGTATAACAAAAGTTTGTTATGCACTGACAGAGCGGATTGACTTCCTATCAGCCAGTGCATTCTTTTGTAGCGTAACTCTAGATACTTTTTTTTATCTTGGCGTGTGCTTTCCAGCCCAGTTTTGCGTCAAGTGTCATACCTAAGTATTTTTCTGAGTTTTCATATGGAATAATGTTGTTGTTGATATTTACCGCACAATACTGGTCTTTTTTGTTAGTTAAGTTGATATGAACTGACTTAGATTCATTCAGTTTTATTCGCCATTTTCTAGTCCAATCATGGATTTCGTTTACAGCAGCTTCTACCTTTTTAGCTGCTTCTGCACGAGTACTTCCGACCGCCATTATAGTAGTGTCGTTAGCAAAACTGGCAATGGTGTTGTTTACCGACAAAGGGATGTCACTTGTATACCACGTGTATATGATAGAAGGTATAGGACCGCACCCAGTACACTTCCTTGTGGCGCCCCAGCTCTTATTTTTTAAGTTCAGAGTAGGCTTCTTCTTGCCTCATTCTTAAAGCTCTATCTGATAGGTATGATTCTATGAAATCTGCAAATGCCAAAGGGAGTATTTCCTTCAGTTTCAATAATAATTATAAATAATAGTGACCTGAAAATAAGTAGAAAGATTTTAAGAGAAATCATTATTGCCAAGAATTTAATTATGCGGGCCCTCATAAACGTGGGACTACCCAACTACAAGAACTCAAAATTGAAATTCTTCAGCTGTTGACCCCTTGGTAGGTAGCTTAACTGAAAATTTATCTATTGCAAATTAAAGTTTAATTATAAAGAGAAAATTCTCACGGGTTCTGCAACTGATGACTCTTCGACGCTGAAGTTTCCAGGCTCGGATTTAGCCAAAGAGTTTTGCTTTAATTTGCAAAGTTGAAACAAAAAGATTTTGTTGTTGGATTCGCTTGTTTGCTAAACGATTCTATACGAGTACAAAATATTTTAATGTAAGTACTTATTTTTGCCTTGGGTTTTTTCATTTAAAGTTTGTGTAACGATACAAGAGGTCTGTGGTGTGTTTTTCAAGTTTTGTACAATTATTATGTACTTTTACAAGTACAAGATAGCATGACCGATAAGTAGTAGGTACGTTACATTTTGCTTCATGTAAACTCTGAAAGAGGTACATATTCAAAACGTGAATGTCACCAGCAATTTGAATACACTCTGTAATCTGATGAGTATTTGAATCCTGTCGTGGAAATACTATACCAAAATTATTTACCCTTAGTGTGAACTTAAACATTATTGCTGTATTAACCCCCATACTGTCATATCAACGTTAATTAAATCCAAACATCCCCGTTAGGGTTTTCCATTACCCATTAACTATGGGTAAATAAATACATGCATACCACCATAACGGAATCCACTTCTTTCTCATATTATATGTTTCCAGGTTGAACGATTTCAAGCCTTTTTTAACCAACGATCGTTCTAATTCTGATAGAGAACCTTTACTCCCCAGCGGCTGTTGGTTCTACGATATGGCGCGTCCATTGCCACTTCTCCTTGCTGATTCTAAGAGCTATATTGGTGAAATTCGTTTATTTAAGAATTTTCAAATTTCAATATAATATAAACCATAGCATATTTAAAGCAATAGCTATAGCATGTTTACACCTTAATGGGGCCCAGTAGGTACTTTTGTTATCAGTCGGTCTAAATGGTGTTATAAGTAAGAAACATATTATAAGAAACAATACATGCGGAAGATTAACTTCGTTACATAACAATACTTGCGATGTAAATGAACCGGAGCGAATGTACAACAGCATAAAAGTAAATGGTTGGTATCGAAGTTTCTATCTCGCTGCACATGGTTTTTCTGTGTCGTTTCCGGTTTTATTGCTGGCTATAGACAAAGATGACTATAGACTTCGCATAAAGAACAAACAAGCGGTTATCATAACATTGAGTTTCTACGAAATACATGCATTTATTCGTTTGCAGAGATTGCAATGTTCGATGCTGTACAACATAAGTAGGGCATGTTTATAACGTCTAAACACGCTTTTACATATACACCTAAAGGTTTGGTTGCGTATTAATTATAAATATTCAATCAGTTCAGATACAATAAGGAAACATAACTATTTCTTACCACTAAAAATAAATAGAAAACCTATATGAAAAGTGGCCATGGACGGTCTGATGGCTCTTTTATGTGATTTCCGCGGCAATTGCCTCAATGGCTGGCTCTGATTGCATTAGCCCCCGCCACCGGCCGCCCTGCGGGAAGTGAATGCTGTTTAAGCACAATAGGACTTTATGCCACAGTTTTTATAGACTGAGTAATGCTCGGCGCTTATCACAGTCATCATAATAAACCCAGGCCGTGACGTTTGCCTATTTAAGTGTATTAATCAGAGCATTCCTCGTAAAACATTGATTTTAAGAGCATGGATTGATGAATACCAATCGTATCACTCGTAGCGTACAAAAAAATTGCATTTGGGCTCTATAAGGAATAGTTGAACATAATATATTTCTGTGTAATGTACCTATTCGTACCTATTCGACGACCGATGTGGCGCGGCGGGCGAATGTCCGCCTGCGACGCAGGAGGTTGCGGGTTCGATTCGCGCCTTGGGATAAATGTTTGTGCGATCTGCAAATATTTATTCCGGGTGTTCTGAGTATTTTCTATGTTTAATAAAAAATATGTATGTATGTAATGTATTGTATTAAGTATATCAGTCATCTAGTAGCCATAACACAAGCTCTGCTTAGTTTGGGGCTAGATGGTGCTGTGTAGATTGTCCAGCATTATTATTATTATTATTATGTAGGTAAGTGCGCTATGAGAAATATTAAAAATAATTGCCTAGGGCTCCTTCCTATACCTAAGTCCTATTTGGTGTAACCACAAAGTGTTTCGTTAGAAACTGAACCGGAACATTATATACTAAAATACCGTTGCAGGTAACTATTTATCACGAAATAATCTCACCGTTTCCGTCCCGCTGTCTCCTTTATTGAAACCTTTCGACCTGAATTGAAATATTACAAATCTGGAAAATAAGATTTAAAAATGATTGCGAAGGCGGACAAACGTCGTCGGCAAAATATCGAATTTACCGCGTTGTGGCTCCGTTGTTATGAAAGTTTCCTTTACTCACTAAACTGTCATCTGACTGAACTGAAAAGCGTTGTAAATGCTATTTATCTTGCGGTCCAACTTTGTAATAGAACATTGTTATGCTATATTGTTATGAATACAGAAGCTCCACGTTGAAACTGTACCTGCATCATTTATTGTAAAAAAAGAAAAAAAATAGCTTCACGACTTTAATCCCCAAGCACGGTAGATATCCTTTCAGATCTCTTAATACTAAGTACCTCTCGAGATTCTTCTAGGATGTCTAAGGAAAGTAGCCAGAGGTACGTCCAGATATTACATTTGCTACATACCCACATTAGTAAGCAGTTGGTATTCCATACGTGACAGGTTGCAAGCCCATCGCCGATGCTAGAATGATTACTGGTTTCCTCACAGTGTTTTCGTTCACCGTTTGAGAGCATTAGCAGTGCGCACGTAAATTTATCGAACAGAAAAGTCGATTGGTGCACGACCGGATTCGTACCCATGACCTTAGGATCAGAAGGCGGAGTCACTCCCACTACACCACCGGTGCCCTCTCATTTCATGCCAATGGCCTAAAATAACGCGCTCTAGAGATACTCAGCTCGACGGAACTCTGTATTACTAAAGCGCTCGATACTTCAACTGATTGATCACCTACCACGTAACAGGTTTATAGCTGGGCGACAAAGCCATCTCACAGGAATACGTTCGTAACTGCCGACAACAGCGTTGATACATATTGGTTAGCAATGGTGTTGCGACTCTGTGTCATTTTGCGTGTAATCGCGTGTAGTGGAAATCCCAGATCGTTCCAAATATTATAACTACTTAAATCGCGCGTGACTAACGTTCACGTGAAGCTATTTTCGCACAAAACTGAACTCCAGTTGTGGGGGTACCTACTTACACCGTGTTTTGTCTTTTGCATTTGGTGTCAAATTAGATTGGTAGAGACAAAATTCAGTGTAACTATTTCGAGGTTACGCTGAATTTAAGTATGAATTGAATTTCAAGAATCCCTTGTTTATTATAACACCAAGACAAATATACCCTAATGATTCCAGTCTCTGCGACCGGTTAAGGCTGTGCGCTGTCTATATTACTTCAGTCAGGATAAAGATTCTTATGATTGTTATAGATGAAGATAAATGCTTGAAGGTAATCCAATTTCTTTTTTAATCAATCGGGCTTGATAAATATTGGCTATTGATAGAAGTTTCCTAGATTGGTTGAATATATAACTGAATAAAGCCCTCGTAAAATTGACGTTACCCTTAGCACTAGTTTTTTAAATTACTTAGTCGATTTGCTCTTTTTTTTTCGAACGGACTAAAATGCTGGTATAATTGCCTGGCGATTTCCGACCGCGTTACCGGGTTACACAGTCGATTTGCTCGCAAGTTCCTCCATTAGATATACTTACAATCATTCGATACAATGACATAGCGTGGGGGGTTCTCAGGTGCGCTCGTTACATAATAATAAAAAAAGATATATAAGTAGGTACTAAAAAAAATATTCACCTGATGTAAAGCGGTTCCCTCTACCTATTTAATAAATAAATGATTAAAAATGGTGACGAACGCACCTGGGAACAAAATGTGGACGAGCGGGAATAACCCAAGTTGCCTCGCACATAGTCAAACCAATTAACATAGATAGCAACTACTTTTGAGTTTACCTAATTTACATACATGTTTGCTGTGAGAACTACGAAAATTTTCACGCCTCACTCCGCTCGTTTACTCCCTACACTCTATCTGCGAACCTCAGGTAGAAGAAATACACGTTACGCCACTAGTTCGATAGAAACTGATGCTAACAAACCAAACTTTCTTCCACTTGAATGAAGCGCTCGTGTAATCTGATTTGGTAATATTGCAGCATCCGAAACCTTATTTAATACGGTTAAATATTTTGAACAAATCGACGTTTTAGTCGAACACCGTTACCGCTCAATACTCATCACCTAGCTCAGTGTGTCAATGTATTTACCTACTATACAATTATGAAAGTTCGGCATCCACTTCTCAATTTTGTAGCAAGCGTTTATATTCTTTAGCGAAATTATTTTGGGGCTGGAGGAGGTAAATGTGAAACAATTAGGATCAGAGACGACAAACTCGACGAGATAAAATAAAAGATGTAGAAAATAATACATTCGTTATTTTAAACATGAAAATTTTATCTATAAATGAAGTAACGTATACTAATAAACTCGGCGAAAGATTTAAATAGTTATACCGTGTTTTGTCTTTTACATTGACAGGAAGTTTCAAATTAGATCGTAAGAGATAGAACACGGTGTAACCATCTCGAGGTTACCGCGAGTTTATAGTAGTAGGGAAAGACTGAGGGAATTTACCGAAATTCTTTTGGCTTTGTGCGAGTTTCTGTTATCCAAGTAGTCGCCGATATTAAATTGAAACTCTATTGGCGACGATTAATATCGATGGATGCCCGCAATTGTTCCTCGCCTACAATGGAAGAATGAACTATTGTTAAAGTTGTTATATACCATTCCAACATTTGTTAATAAGCTTGATAAAGATGTATTTATATTATGTAATCTACAATTGAAATTACATCCTTTAGGTCATCCTTATGGTACCGGGAAGCAACCGTAACACATTTTTGTGGTTTTACGACTTTTGTAGGTACTTAGGTTGTAGGCCGGTACTAAAGCTTTTTTAATATGTATTATACTTTTTTGATGGTGATACTATTAACTTTTACTTTTGAACTTATTTAACTTTCATAAAACTGTAGTTTGTTTAGTAAAAACTTTCGTTTTCTTGCAAATTCATGAAAGAAAATTATTATACTCTCGTATAGTTCAACAAGAATTATTAGTTAGTACCTGCATGTATTTTCTTTGTGCTAAAGTTTGTATTTTATTGATTGTTACAGAAGAGAGGATGGAAAATGAGGGAAAGGCAGAACAATGACAGAATGTCCCCGCCGCGAGCGATGACCCTGCAGGGCGCCGGGGGTCACGCAGGACCCGCGGCGGCGGACCCCGCCCTCCACGTGCCCCCAGACACATCGATGCCCTTTAATATACTAAAATTCACGCTTATTAGGCTATGTCTACAATACCTAAGAATATGGAACGCCGACTCGGTCCCAAGAGCTCGAGCGAACTCTTATTTTTCAAAGCGTCCCCTTGTCAAATTAAAAGCTGTGAATTATTTAGTTAGCTTTCGAACTAGGACACTGTGTTGTGATGTTAATTCGTTGTTAGTGAAAACTATAGTGCAATTATTCGTCGTTGCCAAGTGTGTGTGTCGGGGGGTGGGGGGGCGGAAGGTTCGGGTACTGCTGCTGCTCTGGCTAAGCGGGTGTGGCTGCAGCGAGGGACTGAGAGAGGAAGCGTTGCACATCGGGGGCATCTTCCCGATGGAGGGCGAGGGTGGCTGGCAAGGCGGCCAAGCTTGCATGCCGGCCGCCGAGCTGGCGCTCTTTGATGTCAACAATAGGACTGATCTACTGTCCGGTTTCAAACTCATGCTGCATAGTAACGATAGCAAGGTACGTAATATTTACGCAATGAACTAAAACAATAGTCTAATCTACGCTGTAAATAAATAATGTACAACTTATGTGAATAATAAACGATAATAGGCCACTAAATAGTTTACGCAACCGCCAGTTACATTTATTATTAATCAACTAATGTGCATGTCGTGTCTTAAATGGCAAGTACTAGCCTAATCCACTATGTTGAAAGCAGCACAGCTGGCTGGATAGGTGTGCCTACTTTGGTAATTAACTAAAAAGGCTCTCAACTCAAAGCCACTCTCCATAGGCCGCGCATAATCCAAATGAACTAAAATCGTAGGCTTATGATACTGCTGCCGAGAGTCTCAAAGTTCGATTCAATTATTGAGAATTATGAATGGTTCACGGAAGAAAATTTTATTGGATGGAATTTCCGCACCGGCTTCTACGTAATTTCTCACTTTGTCGATTCGCACCTATTATTTGACAAATTGACGGTCCGGATCAATTTTATATTGATAACGCGGAGGTTGTTATCGAAAATTATGTAAGGACGCTGATGTCGTAATACAGGAAGAATTATTGATGGCCTGGCCCTTTATAATATTATCCGCGTTACATGAAGGAGGATTATCGAGGTCGAGTGTTAAAGCGACGACGTCAGATAATTTCATTATAAAAAGGCTGGGAATGCTGATCTTGCAGATATATATTTAAAAAAAATTGTACTCATCTTGTACCTACAAACTTACAAACTGCACCTTTTCTTGAATAAAACCTTTTTGCTGATCTTTAATTTCTATTTAAGTTTAGAACTCTCATAATAAACAAAGAATGATATTTTTTTCTGCTGTTCGATTTTTGAATTCCAATAAAATGGAACAACAGAAAAAATTGTTTAAAAGAGACGCGTACCTAGTTACAGAAGCAGACAATAACTACTATTTTCATTCTTACAATCATGGTGCAATGTATTCATATATTACTATATGTTTGTGACTCAAGGCAAATACTATTATTCAAAGGCCAATAAATGGTCAACTATAGTCAATAATTCTCCACTCCGTGTTCGTTTTATCGAACTGCGAATTCCTCAGCTAGGCTCAGCCACAATAGAGAGGTATGTTGTTGTTTTCATTACAAAGAATATATAGGCTAACCTTTTTTCAATACCTACTTGCTTTTAGGTGAGTAGGTAGATAAGTTAGGTTTACACTTCTGATACTAACTCTGAAATTAATTAGCACGAAAATAAAATAGCAATTGAGAAGTATTCATTAATAAATACAAATATAATAAATATAATGAGTACACACGTACCCAACTCCTTAAAAAAGTACGTTGGTATTAGAAATTCTTTCCTCTATATTATTCGTCTCTGTATTTCATTCAGGAATATCGGAAACAAAAAACCTGTTTTATTAAATAAACAGGTATGCTACAATATCTTGTCTTTATTAATAATTACTGTATACTACTTGAGTAAAGAAATATACATACATAAAAGTAACAAGTATTTACTACATCGTAATCCATAATTATGTAATCCTTTCTTTCCCCCTCTGTATTCAAATCCTTATTCAAAAACCTTTTCAATTTAATTCTAAATTCAAAAGTTCGATTCCGTTGACAGTGCGAGCCGGGCCTGGGTGCGAGTGTGATGTACAACCTCCTGTACAATCCACCGCAAAAGTTGCTGCTACTAGCCGGCTGTTCTACCGTCTGTACTACCGTTGCGGAGGCGGCTAAGATGTGGAACCTTATGGTTGTAAGTATTTAATTGACTTTTTTGCATGCAATTATCTTGTTTCGTAAGTATTTTTTTACTATATATGGTTGATATAATATATGTGGTTGGCTAAGAGCAGTGGTAAGTGACAAGTGTAAGTACAATGGCGAGTGGCACTAAAGCGAGTCAAGTCAAGAGTCCCACTTCCCCGTCGACACATGCGTCATATTTTGTGTCACTTGTTCAACAATTAGAATGATTATATTTAGATCCTCTTACAAACCAGCTTCCAAGCCAGTTAACTTGCTACTGTCCAATCGGTCCACGCTACTGTATTTACTAAACACTTACCAAACCAATGTAAACGAGTTATTAGAGTTACATCAAAGTTTTTCAGTTTCATACTTTCATGTCCCAAAATCTAGTCCTAAATTAAAATAACACGTAGCTACCTACCTTATAAGACCTAGACACTGAATAAAGTATGCAAATTCTCATTGCACTAATGTTTATTCTTGGTGAGAGTCGAACCACTTTTAGAGCAGAAGGCAGAACCAGTACCAAAGGCTAAAGTCAGTTGAAACAAAAAAACTCTATGGGTGTTTCTATTCTAGGTAGGTAACCAATAAAGTTCTTTTGTTTGGGTCTGGGTACCATTTTTGCTAAGCGTTATTATGAAATAGCTTTTGTTTGTAAACCGATCGATCGAAACACCATCACTCTACTAGAAAATGGCTATTATAATTTATTGTACCTGCACCTGTCAAGTGAATGTCGTGTTCGGTTTATACAGAGTGTAAAATGGTTACAACTGAAAACTAAAACTGAAGTCTGAAGGCTCATTCAGACCCATGCTTCTCGATCAAATTACCGTTGAAAAAAGCGAAGTTTTATTAAAATTTTTGTTTATTTAAATTGGAACCCAATAACCCAGCGGAGCTAGAACCAATATTATAGGCAGCGGGACCAATTTCTGTCATAACCTGAACGTTTTTAGAGTTTTTCTTATGCTACATGCTGCTGAAACCAGCAGATGGCCCACCTATTGTTAAATGGTGACCATAACCTATACTTGCACTGCTCTGCGTTTATCAACTTAAGGCATACAAGTGTGCCTATGATTTCATCGGTACCCACATCATTTAAACCGGCACAACAAACTGCTTGGCAGTAAAAATAGGCATGGTGGTAGTACTATAAAAAAATATATAAAACCATTCGGTCTTAATATGGGGCCTATAGGGGCACATATACCTAAAACGTACATATACTTAAAACTTATTTTTACTCCTTGTATAGACGAACTCGTATATTATTATT
Source organism: Electrophaes corylata (assembly GCA_947095575.1). Lineage (NCBI taxonomy): Eukaryota > Metazoa > Arthropoda > Insecta > Lepidoptera > Geometridae > Electrophaes > Electrophaes corylata. Next base: position 8,944,809 of record OX352703.1, read on the forward strand.
TCGAATCAATAATGAAATTTCAAGAACCGTTTACCCACACGGTAACCTGTATTTCAGTAACAAGTGAATAACTGGCGGATAGCCAAACTGCCGGTAAGCGGTTAGCTTTAGGTAACCTTGCTCGGTCACATTACAAGCGAAGTAATTTTTTGGCAATAGGCATTGTATTGTACCAATCCAAGCACGGAGTTTCAAAAGCCTACTTATCGTAAATCTTGTATTGCACAAACAACATCAAAAGAAAATGACAATTGGGCGAAGTTTCAAAAATGGTTTCCGGAAGAAAACGGGAAATTTCTTTTCTTATAGCGAACAGGCAGGAACTTCGACAAGCCTTACAAATCCCAACGTGTAGCTCTGCCTTTTGCACTTTTATAGGTTGTAGGTTCGATCTCCACAAAGGTAAAACATTTGAGTGATTTGTCTTTTTCCGTTTTTTTTTTATATTGTAGTCCATCTTATGTAAAGAGAATTTAAACAGTTACAATGTTCTAACAGTATGGAAAAAGTTATGGCTATAAGAAAATTCGTCCAAGTTATTCTACTCAGTTTTAAACTTTTCGAACGACACAGCCAATAAAAGTTTTACCTGTGAAAACTGATGTCTTAACTACCTACAAGATTGAAACATCAAGAGGCTAGACACGCATTTTCCATGTCGTATGAAGACGACACCATTTTGGAGCAATGCCAGCGTTTTCCTGCGACTATTCTCACACGAGGTGACATTCTGTTGCAAGACTTGCTGGAAATCTTCTCCTTTACCCTTCCCGCACGTATAGTAGCGGTAGTAGAGTATAGCTCTCTGGGGAACAATTGTGCTGGTTTTGGACTATAGCCCTGTAACAAAACTACAGAAGTTAAGCCACTGTGTACCATGCAGTGTGTATAGAGATGGTATATTTTGCACAGCGAAAGTATATTTCCCACTTTTTACGAGTAACACAATAAAAACTACCAAACGTACGGCATCAGTCCAAAACATTTTGTTCAAACGCTTAGTGCAATTTGACACCGTTTATGTAATCGCGTTTATGTGAGTAACGAGGAAACGTTTGGTTACTATAACTTTACCATTCTACATCCTTTTTCCTTTGCGTGACTTTATTTGGGACAAGTATAGTGATTGAAATACACTGGACAAACGGATATCAGCACTCAACCGAGCTCACCAACCGAGGGTCAGATTTGGGAACATAATGTATTTTGATTGGATAATGATGTTCGAGTTGGCTCGACAGCTCGTTTATGATTTGCGGGACTCTGTGGAACGCTGTTTTATAGGCTCTGCCGTTAATGAGTTTCATCACGACTGGTCTTTTATCTTTGATGGAGTGGTCAAACCCCATATAAATTTTATACGCTATCCCAGAACATATACCATGCTGTATAGGAATTTGTTTTACCAAGTAGGTTTTTACATCAACAACATTTTAGAGAAAACGTTCATAATATAAATACACAAATGGAAAAGCAAAAGTGGATTCCTATTTGTGTAAAGCTTTGTTTCAGATGGCATGACATAAGAAGATTAAGGCCTATGTCCAGCAGTGGACTTCCATAGGCTGATGATGATGAAGAAGATTAACTTTCAAGTTTAAGTTGACAGTTGTGCATTGCTGAAGAATGCGATGAAACCTGGTATCGTCATGAAGCTACCTATACACTGGTGGGTTGCGTTGGGAAACCGTAATTGCTCGATAAAATTTTACTTCGATATACACTCGTGTTGATTGATCCTGAGCGAGTTTTCCCAATTCAATTAATATGCTAATAAGTTGAGGCTGTAAAACATCCCTTATTTGAGAAATTTTTATTTATATTTTACCTTGTTTTTATATAGTTCAACCACTTTGCCCTTTTGTAGCTGGCAGCAAAGCGGCTTCTCATTTAATTATCAATGAATATAAGTTCATTTCAAGGTAGCAAGCATCCATTATTGGTCTTCCGGAAAAAAGCAAGCACATTATAAGCGTTCGAGAAATTAGTCTTTATAATAAAATTTATATTATTTTACTTACCTAGATGCATTATGCATACACAAATACACAAGAAAATAAAGAAAGTTACTTACAAAGTCTGTAGGAGTAGGCTAGAATATTATAGCTAGGAGTATTTAAGTTTGATCTACATAAGTCCTGTGCAACAAAATTATTTTTGAAATGCATTGCTTGCAACCATATTCATGCATGTCTTGCAATAAGATATTTGTCTCGACCTTGTTCCCATTTTGATTTGGGTCAGCCTTTCTTAGACCATTCGCTCTCGTTTTTCAACTTTAAGATTCACACCTTGAATTTCAGAAGCTAAGTGAGCTTGCACAATGTTGGTTCTTTATCTACACTAGGGTAAAGTAAAAAGTACATCTACAGGGAGAAACATTATTAAGAAAAATGTATATGTAGGTAAGTTTGTAAATCTGACTCAGCTATGGCGCAATTAATTTCAAAATGAATTTTATTAACGGGTATTTTATTCAATTTAAATTAAATGAATTCCCTCGGTTTGTCGAACTTCCAATTAAATTTTCATCAATGTAAACCAATTTTGTGTGTGCAAAAATTCAATACACATTTTTGTTTTAGCTGTGCTACGGAGCATCATCACCTGCGCTATCAGATCGAGCTCGCTTTCCCACTTTGTTCCGCACTCACCCATCGGCCACGGTCCACAACCCTACGAGAATCAAGCTCATGCAGAAGTTCGGGTGGTCCAGGATAGCCATCTTGCAGCAAGCTGAAGAAGTCTTCATATCTGTAAGTGCTGTTGCTTAGCGCATAGAAATGTCATTGCTGTTAGCTATTCGTTAGATTGAATTAGGTTGTCACCACTGTCTGTCTATCTCTATCTGTCTGTCTGACTGACCGTCTGTCACCTGGCTGTATCTCGTGAACCGTGATATTTAGATTGTTGACATTTTCATAGATGGTGTAAATAAATAAATAAATAAATGAACAACAAACAACAATTAAAATAAATATTGAAGGGGGCTCTCGTACAACAAACGTGATTTTTTTGCTGTTTTTATTATAGATAATGTACGAAACCCTTCGTGCGCGAGCTCGACTCGCACTTGGCTGATTTTTTCCTCTTTGCACTTTGTCTTTTGATCCACACTTTTATCATTAGCTAAAGCGTTGCATCGAGGCAATATTCATTTTACGCTCTTTCTAGAGCTGAATAAAAACGTTGCGGGCTATGAAATAAAATATTGCCTTACTCTTTTTATTAAGACTAACGAGAATAAACCAGAGAACAGTTCATCTGAGAAATAGGAGAAGTAATTGTGGCTGCGACAGACCGTCCAGCCGAGGTTCGTCAGCGACATCTCCGCTGATAAACGTTCTATTTTGCAAGTAATTCCAAATTTATCAACAGTTTCTACTCATTTTCACTATCACAATATATTTCATAGAGTAATAGAAAATAAATAGATAAATTTGTTATTGGTGTCCATCGCACCCATTTTCTGCGTTATCTTTACATTACAATGGGTTTTGTAGCCTAACCTGTGGAATGGTGAACAGCTGAACAGTGATAATATAAGAATTTTTCCTGAAATAAAAATTTCTTATTATGTACCTAACTTATTTGAAACCTATTGATTGAGATATGACAGCGCTTCCGCTTTGACGTAGTATGGTGCGAAACAGGCTCTCCAGATTGTTTTGCCATCCGTTTCCGTTTGGTGCCACGTGCAGTGGAAGGTGGAGCGCGCTCGACCGACCGAGCTTCAGTTAGGCTCAATCACCATGCAGCCCTTATTAGGTTTCAAATAAGTTAGGTACATAATAAGAAATTTTTATTTCAGGAAAAATTCTTATATTATGTAGCCTGTAACTTATTTGAAACCTATTGATTGAGATTTGTCTATTTTCGCATGGTGGCGCCAAATCTTACCAGCTGGAAAAAACATACTGGGTAAGGTAGGTAATGCCAACGGTGACATCTAAATGAGAATACTTTGTAAAGCATAAGTATTTTTATTTTAACAAAAGATTAAATCAACATTATAAATTACATAATATAATCATTATAACGGGGCAAAATTACAATTAAGCAATGGTACACTCGATTGTTGAGGAGATTTAATTGGGCGTCTATAATACCGAATCAACGTATTAGGTGTTCGCCAGTTTCCTCGTGCTAATATATCCTCCAAAGGCATATCATTCACCCAATTCAAGGAAGCTACAGCTGATCTAATCGAACCAGGTGAGTCTTGAATCCCAGCGTCCAGTAAAACTGTCTTTATCCACCCAGCAATTACGGTTCGGCTCGCGGGTTTTGGTTCACCTCTTGTTGTCACAAACAAATGTTGTATATCGTTTCCTAGCAAACGTCTTGGCTGGGATACTTCCAAAAGTTTTTTAATCCAAAAGGTCGGGTCAGTTTTCTGATTATCTCCTGCTAATAATTGCCAGCCGGACTGCCTATGATTTATCGAATCAGTTTTTGACCCATACAGGGGCCAAAAGGTTATAGTGTCTTTACTAATTATACAATCACTTTCTTTTACAGATAACAGCGTCAGATCGTGGACTCGTCTGCCTGATGCTAGCAAAAGCAGGGTTGCGCATCGCCTAGAAACCTCAAACAAACTGTCCTGATTTGATTCAGATTGCAGCAGCCATTGTACTACTACCTGCGGATTCCATATAAGCGACTTAGGCTTGCTACTGTGTGCGGATTTATTTGCTATACCTTTTAGGGTTTGTCGAACCAATATATGAGAACTCAGTTTTGCTTCAGAATCTGGCTGACAAAAAGAAGATAACACCGACTTATGTACCAAAATAGTTTTATAGCTTAAGTTTTCAACATTGTGCAAATAAATGAGATACTTTGACAAACCATCACCTCCGGGGTTTTTAATGTTTATACCTGAATTTTTACACCATTTTAGCCAGCGCGTCCAAGCATGTTTGTAAGTTTTTAGTGTACTAGGCCTCCAGCTAGACTCAATTATACTGACCTCAGAGGGCGACCAATCTTCTAGGAGATCATTCCACCCTGACATCTCCATGCCTCCAATACTAAGTCGTCTACTCGTGCCGGCGGTTGATTGGTCCTTGTGTCGATTAACACTGACCGCAGATTCCAAATGGTGAATGGTGGGCTCACTGCTCGCTTCTTTAGGTCGGCCCTCCAAAACACGTTGTTCCATCTCGGACAAATTACAATAAATATTCCTTGGGCTTGATTCAACGACGCTAGGACCCGATACATGAGGCAAGGGGGTGGGAACACCCAAGCTAGCTTGTGTTTCCAAACACGACTGAACGCGTCGTGATAAAGAGCATTTTGATCTCTCAGGTCCAACGTCACATACCTGGGTATTACATGGGCTCGTTCCGACGCCATCAGATCCACCTCGGGTTTCCCCCATTTGTTGAATATTAGCTGACATGCTTGGGGTAACAGGTGCCATTCTGCTAGCATCTTGTACCTGGATAAGCCGTCCGCTATCCCGTTGAGTGGACCCGGCAAATAACTGGTTACAAGATTGATGTTGTAAGTCTCTATGAGCCGGTAAATTAGTCGCGTCAGCTGTAACAGGTTCACTGACCGCGTTCCTCCTTGTTTGCGTAAGTATGACAGAGCTGTCCGATTGTCGCTTTGAACTAATATTGTTCGGTTGTGGTAATCTGTGGCTGTGCTGCCGTGCGTTAACGCCTTGTAAATCGCAAGTAGCTCTTTCATATTCGCGTGGTAAACAAGTTCTTCTGGCATCCAGGGACCTTGAATATGATCGCCGTTGACATACGCTCCCCAGCCCACGCCTGAAGCATCTGTGACGATGTGATGAGTCACTGGAGCCATCCAGATTTCGCTTGAAGTGTGCGTGTTTTGCATCCACCAATGTAGGTCTTCTCTGGCGCCGGGCGTTAGGCGTACAGGTTTTGCTTGTCTCATAGCTTGATGAAGACGTGATTGGAGATTCCGATAGTGCAACATTCCGTAGCGCACCACGAAGCTTGCGAACTGCAGCGTTCCCACAATTTTCTGTAGTTCCAGTAAGGTCAACGTTTTTAATTTTTGAGTTTGGGCCAAACGCGTGGACAGATTTAAAATCTTTTTGTTGGGTAAAGATTTTCTGTTTAGGCGGGTGTTCCATAGAATTCCGAGAAACTCGATTTCTTGAGTTGGTACCTTGGACGACTTTCTTGTGTTTATTATCCACCCTAAACTGGTAAGCAGTTTGGTGGCCTCTTGCATGTGTTTTCTGAGGGTGTAGGGACATTGATTTACCAGAAGGTAGTCGTCCAGGTACACTAGAACTCTCAAGCCTTTCTCTCTGAGTTTTTGAGCTACCCAGTTGGATAGAGTAGCGAACGTCCTTGGAGCCGTCGCAATCCCGAAGGGCATGCAGGTCATCTGATAGGTTAAGTCGTTGAAAACGAACCTTAGAAAGCGGCGATGTGATTCCATTACCGGTATGTGGAAGTACGCCTGGTGCAAATCTATTTTCATCATGAAATCGCCAGTTTGTAGGAAGTGTGGCACCTTTTGCACGCTTATCAAACGAAACTTTTTTGGCTTGAGGTAAAAGTTCAGAGCTTTGAGATTTAAAACAGGTCTTAGTGATCCATCTGATTTTTTTACTGGGAACATCATTGACAAAAATCCCGGATTGACCGGTGCTTTCTCGATTACAGATTCTTCCAACATTTGGTTTATTTCGGCTTCCAAGGCAGGTGTAGTTATTAATTGATTTCGATTCTTGTATACTCGCCGTAGCGGTGGTTTTTTTACAAAGGGAATGCGGTACCCCTGAATGATTTTTAATATGTTTGTCGGAGCCCCCTGTAATTGCCAAATGTGTTGGTACAGGCGCAACCGACCGGCTTGAAATGTTACGGCATAGTCATTGTCTTTTACGATCCCTCTGATCGTCTCTCTGTTTTCTGTAAGACTTATTCTTTGCAGCTGAGTAACTTGGTTTACCGACAAGTGATTTGCCCTTACCCGATGTAGTGGCTTGCTGGGGTCTATTTCGGTCATATCCACGAAAAGGCACCGCGGGGCCGGTAGGCCGCCTAGGTGCGGCCTGAGTGCCCTCGGCAGGCATATATGGCCGATGATTGCCGTGCATAACCTGACTACCCTCGGCAGGTAGGTACGGTTTGCGAAAAACTAGAGAGCCACCTCCGAGCTTAGTCACTGCCTCGCTCAGTTCCTTCGGTTGAAACAAATACTCGCAGCTTGGAGGTATTTTGCGTAGAATTGTCTTATTGTATTTATCTTTGACGGCAGATAAGGCACTATCCCGCCGATGCTCGATTATGTTTGCTCGCCGACCACAAACAACCTGCAAAATGTCTTTAGACACACTTGTGTAAGGACATGTATTAGAGAAAAGTTCATGAACTTTCGTCGAAAGAGCAGCATGTGTCAGGGTTGTTTGGCCCTCTGCGCTCCATTCTAGCAAACTTTTTAATGCAGTCTGTAATGCTTCTTTTTGTAACATTACCATATTGGTCAATGCTCCGAAAGTCTGATCCAATGATCGTAAATGGCTAAACTTGGATTCGAATGCTAGCAGCTCATCATTCACCCCCAGGTTCGTAAAAGCAGGGGTAGACACGTATTTCTTTTGAGTCTCTGTGTATCGAACATTATTCCACTCCGTACTATCGAAATGCTGTATTTTTCGGACGTAATTTAGCTTAGCATCCGAAGTCCGTTTGATGGACTCTGATGCAATCGTATCGTCATCCCATTCAAAAACATTGTTGCTTGGTTTAACAAGCATGGAATAAACTGATGCATCGTCATCTACACAATTTTGAGCGGTCTCTTCAGATAATTTGCTAGCCGGTTTAGAATTGTTGTAATTTCTTGTGATAAGGTATTTTAATTCGCTAACCTGCTTTTGAAGGTAGTCAAATCTCGAGTCCGAAAGATCGCCTGCTGCACGTTTTGGCGAAGGCGGATACGTGTCTTCATCATCGCCATCATCCTCACTGCTGCTATACAAACGCCGTGGGCGTTTGTAGTTAATTCGCCTTTCCTTTTCCTCCGTTCCTACTATAGGAGAGCCTTTATCCTGCTCATTTTCATCACTCATTTTGTTTTGAGTTGCTTATTTCTACTGCAAGAGAAAAATATAGTAGATAAGTACACTTCACAGAATTAAATTAAAATATTTTACATCGAACGACTTCGTCGTTTTGCACCCAACCAGTCGCAACGAAAAACAAACGCCAACTGAAGCTCGGTCGGTCGAGCGCGCTCCACCTTCCACTGCACGTGGCACCAAACGGAAACGGATGGCAAAACAATCTGGAGAGCCTGTTTCGCACCATACTACGTCAAAGCGGAAGCGCTGTCATATCTCAATCAATAGGTTTCAAATAAGTTACAGGCTACATAATAATGGCCTGATATCGCGGGTAGCGATTATGTAGAGGCTTCGCGTTCGTGTCCCTATATCGGTTGCGTGATTGAAATCGTTCAAACAATGGTTGTTCTTAACGACATCGAGTGGAGTATGACACGCCAAGCGCTTTGTCTGTCGACTGACAAACGGTCTTCGTGATTGGCCTTGAGCAATTTCGATTTTATATGTATTGGTGACATTTGCACTTCTAGACATTCGTATGACTTTTGTACATGCACCTAAAAATACGCCGCATTTCATGTAATAATATAACCATAAACTATCTCTCATTTATTCAAACACGATCAAATACATACTTAGTATAATAACGCTAGAAAGAGAACATAATCGCCCTTTGAAGAGGCGGCATCTAAGTTTTCATACTATATAATATAATATAATATAATAATATTATAAAGAGGAAAACTTTGTTTGTTTGTTTGTATTGAATAGGCTCCGAAACTACTGAACCGATTTGAAAAAATTTTCCACCATTTGAAAGCTACATTATCCACGAGTAACATAGGCTAAATTTTATTTTGGAAAAAAATAGCGTTCCGTAAAATATTTGGGTTTTTCGAAAAAAATCAACCAGAATAGTTACTTATTTTGTGTACGCTGCCTAAACTATAAAAGATAGAACCATAAAATGTTCTAAATAATTGTAGATCTTATAAATATCTACAAAAAAGTCCGCAACACATTATACCTATCTATGTCGAGTGAGGCACAACAACCATTTTTTTATTTAAAAATCTTCAATTTTTTTGGACTACATTTAAACGCATTTATTTTACTCATACTATTAATCCTTATCAAAATAAATTATTTTATCACTAAGTAAAGCTCATGTAGATAACATTTGGTCTTTAAATGATTAAAATTGGACGTTTGATTTTGAAGTTATGACGAAATTAAAATATTACGATTTCTGCTGCACGGCCCGTTGCGAAGTGAGCGTCACCAAGTTGGGAGTGCGCGTACAGGGGAGTAGTTTAGATCTAAGAGTAAGGTGGGTACCTTACTGCGCGGCTCCGACGCGAGGTCGGCTCCCTACGCAGGTGTTTTATAAAAAGGACATTGATTCATAATGTAATAATACTTAGTTTTATGACAAAATCTATACAAATAAATAAAATTGAAGTTTCTGTTTGTAATATTAAAATAACCGCTTTTTACTACATGCATAGGAATGTATATACGATACATATACCAAAATAGCATTTTTTTTAATTTTTGTCTGTCTGTCTGTTTGTTCCGGGTAATCTCTGGAACGGCTGGACCGATTTCGACGGGACTTTCACTGGCAGATAGCTGATGTAACAAGGAGTAACTTAGGCTACTTTTTATCCCGAAAAAATAACGGGAACGGGAAAAAACTGCCACGCGGGCGAAGCTGCGAACGGCCGCTATTTTATGCCGTATTAACGCCATCTGTTGGCGACATCGAGTACTACTTCAGTTACGATTTGTAAGTAAACATGTTTACCGCCCAACGAAGTGGGCACGGATCAGCTAGTCTTACATAATATGAATACTGGTTGGGCACGTATACAATACTAATAAAACGCGCGCGACTTTGTCCTGCTGTTGTATGCTGTACTTACCCGTTTAGGGGTTGAATTTCGGTAATTCCTTTCTTAGTACGCTAATCCACGCATCAAAGCGAATATACCCTGGAAACTTCACGCTGTGCGTCGTCTATATGTCAGTCACTCAGTCAGAACAATGATTCTTATAATTGGTATAGATGTATGTAGTGATTTCTTATTGCGACAAGTACTTGCTAAAAACATTGACATTTGTATTTTTAGATATTGTCGCACTAGAGTCTTGAAAATGCATACAAAACGGTTGCACAAAATGATTGCTTTATCCTATGAAAATTTTAGCTACTTTTATAAGTTACCCAGCTGCCTAGAAAGAGGCTGACTTGTCAATGAATTACATTAACATTTTACTTTGAAAGTAATTGAATAAAAATCAGGTTGCGGAAAATTTTCCATATTTTCTCAGTCGTTCGTGCAGTAGCTATGGTAGCAAAGTTCGGAAAAATGTAGATGCTTAGAGAATATAAGCATAGAATTCATACTATAGAGTCTCGTAAGTGAATTCTTAGCAAAATATATGGTGTATTTATTCCAAAAAACGAAATGCCGCTATTTATCAATATTAGATGACTTTTGAGTCTTATCTAGTTTTTTTTATAAACTACACCATTATTTTTATATTAAAAATAGATATGGCAGTACCAGTGAATGTTTATTATTCTTGTGTAGAAGTGGCCAAAAAAGTTATTTTTTTACCGTTTGATAGCAATCATTATGTTGTAGTGTGTGTTGTAAACATAATTACTAAATTAACCTAATAAAAATTGGGAAAATTTAATAATAATTTTTGGGATAATATAAAAATCTTTGTAACCTAATAATTTTAATAATTTTGGTCTAACAGCAATAAAACGAACACTCTGTTCCAGTTAATGAAAAGTATTTGGTTCGTTTTCGGAAAAGGTGCAGACATTTCAATAAATGTGACTGCTTCCTTAGGTATAAAGCTTTGTTCTTCGAATTTCGGACGAAAAAAAAAAACAATATCAACGTATTTAAAAATCCATTACTCGACATGATCTGCGCGCTGCTTCAGTAAAAAATGAATGAGAGAAATGGTGAGATAAAAAAAACATTCTTTTATTTTGTGATGGCAAAAGAGAGTGTATGTATATAGTAGCTCGCAATGAATAGGTCTTTCACACTGAATTCAATTTAATTAGAGCGGGCCAGGTTTTTTCTGCATAAGTGGGTTTGAAACGTTCCCGCATTCTGTTTTGCTTTCACCTACGGGAGGGAAAAATTACGCTGAAGTTGGCGCTTGGAAACAACTCCAACTCGAAACTATATAGTACTTCGCTCGAATACTGCAACTTTTTTTCGTAACTCTAACGCATATTCCAATTAGATTTGAGTTTTCTTTTCTAGAAAAAAAATGTTTTTGAGAGTCTCGGTTAAGTTTTAATATAAATAAATATAAAACAAGACGAGCTTAACAAAGCAAACTTCTGGGAAGGCACTAGAATGAAAATATTTTATATTAAAAAAAAAATTCAATAAGGCTGCTTTTAAGATCATACCTACACATGCAAAAAACATAACATGAACCTTATAAACACATTTTTATCTGGTTGTCTGCTCGAAGCGACGCGTGACCCGAGGGCTGGTGAATATCTGGCTCAGCGCAACAGCATTGCCATTCAGCTCGGTAATTCAGCCAGTGTTTTAAAGACGCTTCCGATTAGTAATTACTTATAATTTGGATCAGTTAGCTATCTCTAGATCGTTTGCAACGGTCTACAGATAGTTTAACGGTTTCATATGCATTTTTTACATACCTATAATTAATAGTTGTATAAGTTGTGGTTTTCTTTGTAAATAAACAAAATTATGTGAATACTTACATAAAAGTATAACATTTCTCGGGTAGCGTTACTTAGTGGATATTGTGGGTAACAACGTTAGCAAAAGCTCTTAGCATAAAATAGGTGTAATCATAGTTAGTTTAACAGACTTTTACATAAAGTTGCACGTTGCACGTCCACAAAATATTCCACTCTCAAAAATACCACGCTATTTTGAAGCTTTTATGTTTTAAAGAAAATTAACGTTATGGATGTCGTTACAGGCGAATAAGAAAGTTCATGACGGGATTTGGGTAGTAGCATTATTTATTGGTTAATTAAAAGGAATCAACCATTTCTTTTCTATAAGTTTCTTTTTAAAAAATAACAATGATGAGACTCCAGCGTGGTCCTTATCCTAAGTAACATATCACATTTTTCACCTTATGTAAAGTAGTAACTATAATCTATGGCAAAACATTACTTCTCAGGTCACATTTTTGGTTTTAGATGAGTTGTAATTTCACTATTTTTGCTTTGTGGCAGAAATTAGCATGATAGTAGTATTTCCCTGAACAAGCATTGTTAGAACTCATCGTACGACCACAGTGTTGGTATGTACGCTGCAGTCACCATGTTTGGACGTCACACACCTAAGACCAAGCGCAACATACACAGAGGGCGAGTACATGGCGTGCACGTGTTGGTCGTGTTCTGTGCCGTCCATATCAATTCAACGGAATACACCTGCGCTCGACCCACGCCAGTCACTCACATGTCCTGTCCTGTCTAATTTAGCTAACTGTCTTATGATCAACTTTTCCCCATAGACTGTTGAAGACCTGGAAGCGCACTGCAAAATGGCGAGTATTGAGATTGTGACCCGGCAATCGTTCTTGTCGGACCCAGCTGACGCAGTCCGAAATCTGCGACGGCAAGACGCACGAGTCATCGTTGGCCTGTTCTACGTGGTCGCAGCCAGAAGGGTACTGTGTGAAGTCTACAAGCACAAACTGTACGGCAAATCATACGTCTGGTTCTTTATTGGTAAGTTTATTACTAATTTACTAAATAAAACTGATCAGAGTAGTGCATCAAGCTGTTCTATAATTTTCCAGCTAGGCAGATACAATTTTTGTTTTTCATCCTAAAATATTGACCAAAATAAACATTTCTTGCTGGAAAAAGGGTCAGCCTCTTGTTAAGTTAACCTCACGAAATATCTGTCGTTTTACGGTAAACCTCATAAATAAGATTATTCAAAAGTCCAGAAAATCTCTGTCTCGGCTCTGGGGCACTGACATTTAAACAAAAGATCATCCCTTTCCGTAGTCCGCGCTCACGTCTTTTCATTATTATAATTTCACAAAAATATCCCTCACAAGAATTCAATCCTGCGTCGCGTGAGTTATTACTCGGTTTTTGCGACTTTAGCTGCTTTTATTAAGTCTTTGATAGAACTTATGTGGTATCTCATAACGAAATTTAAACCAACATTAAAATGAGTAACGACAGTTGGTAATAATATGAAAGCTGTATAAATTACGTAACAGGCAGAATTGTAAGGAGTGATGTGTGGCCAACGACGCGTTAGGCTCTCGCTAAATTTGCAAAATATCTGTACGCTTTATGAAGAATAATTTATGCAATGCGACGTTTGGCTGAAAAAGCAATAAGGGAAATGAGCTGTATCCTGTTTATTTTCACACGAAGGTTGGTTTCACTTTTACAGTAAATTTTCACTAAAACTCATTGTTTTTTCTATAAACGAGTCGCTTGGGCCTGACTGAGATATTTACTAATGAATTTTCCGAAAAACCTCTAGAGAGAAACACAGAGCGCGACAGTAATGGAAGTGAGAAAAAAATCTTAGACGAAGCGAACCAGAGAGAGGACTCCGACAGTAACGATACCCGAGCGTAGAATAAAACAAGAAAATATATATTTGCATGATGTGCTCTATAACGATTTACTCTTGTATACTCATTTATTTATTAAAGAAGTAGCTTTATGTATTGGTTTCAGGCACTGAATTTTTTCGTACTTACAATAATAGCACTTAAAAGATCATAAGAATCAAACCCACCTGTTAATTGTTTTTTATAATTATTTATAGTAAACTGTAATTAACCGCTAATGATAACCGCACTTATGGGGGACCCGTCACAGTTTTATCTGTGAATGCAGTTTTATAGGCCTTGAGAAACTAAAACATAAAGTGCAAAAATTTTTTTTCTACGGCCAAAACTGACTAGGTTATAGGCAAAATACCGAACGAGGCTCACTGACCGCGCGAACAGCCTAGCGTTGAGATATTGTGACGTCATGTCACAATGACCCAGCGCTAGCCGCCGAACCCGCGCGGTTTTATTAAAAAAAAAATAATTTAAACCAGAACACGACCCGCGCAGATCAAGTGAACTTTAATAAAATAATGGTGGAGAGCGCGAGCGCGGGCGAAAGAGAATCGAGGCGTCACGGTTCCCTGACATGAGCTATCCGGCCGCCCCGCGGTTGGCTTGTACAAAATGTGTAATATCTTCGCAACCAATGGAACGATTTCAATGATTTAAAAACTATCGTACCTAAACAAGTAAAAGGAACACCATTACATAGATAATATATGCATTTTCCGACTTGGTACGGGAGCTCAAACACTTGGGGCTTTATGCGTGGTAAAATAAATGTACCTATTGTTACAAATTTACTGCACTGCTACGCAACTTGTAGCTTCGTAGCACCAGAACTCTACGAAGCGTAGCGCATTGACATACGACCGCACCGCAAACGCCGCACTGGCGTTTTAATCTTATTTTGATTTACTTTAGATCAATTGTTATCTACCCCTGTCTCAATACGGCTGTAAAACAAAGGCTTCCATATATTTCCCAAGAATTTAATCAAGCACTTATTATCAGCTCAATTGGTTGGAACCAGGTTTCAAAAAACTCAATGGGTAAATAAATCGTTCGAGAAGCCTTTTAATAGATTTTTACCACTTCAAAGCTATCAGGAATAATTTTATGAGGAAGGATTTTTTATCGACAGGGTTTGCTTAGCTTGAATGATTTTAACCATATTTTATTTGAAGCGCTGTTACCTAAGGCGGACCTTGTGATTTTAATGAATAAAGACAACTTCTTTGAAGTTCGATAAATATTTCCAGCTATTTTTCTTGTTAGACAGCGCTTCAAATTAGTTCAAGACCGGACACTCGGTCTCGATCCAACTCAATAGATAAGTGTGTATGCTGCAGGAAAAACCTGAATATAAGGCACGTCCACTTAAAACGTAAATTGTCTTTAGTTTTTTCCAGTCGTCCTTGATAAAGTTCAAAAGTTAAAACCAATAGATAAAAAAAAGGAAACAGCATCATAACTTGATTACCTAAGTATAATAAATATCCCATCAGATCTTTTATTACCAAGTACTTTTCCTTATAAGGAAGGAAGCTGTCTGTTCTATATAATTACAAATAAAATGTATTAGCTATCTGGTTCTCATAGTACAAAACTTACTTAGTTTCAGGCTAAGTTGCATTATATGAGAAACACCCACTAATCTTTATTTAATTAAAATAAAATTGAATTTTATTATAAAATCGTAAGTGCTTCCAAATATTGAATGCTGTTTAAACTAAGCCTAAGGTTTTCACTCCTGGATACCAAAGGTACAAGTAGCCTCGGGCTTTGATTGCAACATTATAGGTACACTTACTACGTGGTTTTGGCAAACTGCCATGGTACCGACGTCAGCTCAAGTTTGGTAGGTTATCAACGTCCGGTCGGCCCTAATATAGCCTCCAAGGATCATTTTTCTTCCGCAATAAAACTTTATACGACCTAAAATTGCTCACCAAAGAGATCACTACATATAAAAATTATCACCACGTCCGCTGCATTTTTTTGTGACCAATTTCCCTGCATGATGTAAATGATGTCCTATCTATCGCTAGTAGAATCAATTTAAACGTATAGAATTTGACATAAGCTATTGCACCGCAATGTCACGTAGTATACTGTAACGAATATAGTATAACAGTAGGTATATATAGTAATTAGTTTAACGAATATAATCGTTTTGAAGTGAATGAACACTAACGTATTAGGTATACATTTTAACATACTGAGTTATATCGTTTCACCTAAAAAATAATTACAAACATTCTGCGGAGAGTTTGCTTTGTTATTCTACATTCCTATGATACCCAGAACCTCTAAAGTACAAAATTTGAACAATGCATAGCACCCAGCGCGTTTTGTAAGCGGTTATTTTTACAATCTAACATAATATTCATAAGCTGTTTTTGGCACAAAAAAAGAAGTTATCACCGAAATAAGTTTTCTATAACATAACAATCTTTACTTATTGAAACCATAAACTCAATAAGTTAAAGTTTTTTTCTAGATTAAATAAAGTCTGGTAAGAATAATATTATACATAGGTATTTGAGTTCAAAGTAAAATACAGAGTTTAAAAAAGCAATACTTGATAAAGTATTGTTTCTGAACGTCCAAGCTCTATGAAAGTAGGGTGGCCGTAGGCGAGACGGGACGGGAAGAGACGTCACAGCAAACACACATTTGTTCGCCTCAGGTTCTTCCAACAAACAGGACAAAGGAATCGGTTAGAAAAAGGATAAATAATGGTCCGAGGGTGCGGCGCTACGTGCGTACAAATAAGGGAAGAATTTTGCGTTTACCGTACACAATAGCTCTAGATACAACATGGAAATAGTTATTTGTATTTACTACACCTGCACTCAAAGTAACTATACTTTTTAGATTTATTTATCTGAATTTTAAATTTTCGTTACTATCTACATCATCAAGTCGTCTAGTGTACTGATAGTACATTGATATTCTGTTATTTGGTTTTCAATACTTTCCTGAATTTAGAACTCTTACCGGAATATTCATAAAATCTTTGTGTTTTTCTTAACTGTTTTATATCAGTCAAAAAAAAATAAGTATGTGTATGTACGTAGGTACTTACAAGCAATATAAGAACTTTAGAAGAAAAATAGAATGTTAATTTAGTCCAAAACAGCCTTAACTTGACTCAACTTTTCTCGTGGCATATGTACTTTTCTAAAAGACGTTTAGCAATATGTGGTGCAACCAAGACGAGTAAATATCCTAGACACAGTGATTTCACATCTTTTAAATACTCATTTGCTTGTTCCTAGGATGGTATGAAGACAACTGGTTCGAAACGAATCTGGATCGTGAAGGCATCGACTGCACAGTGGAGCAGATGCGAGAGGCAGCAGAAGGACATTTAACAACTGAAGCCCTCATGTGGAACCAAAACTCAAACCAGACCACTATATCTGGAATGACCTCAGAGGATTTTCGGCAAGTTTAAACCCAAAATACCATAAAAGTTTCCATATAAAAGTTACCAAGCCAAATTATACAGCCAGTGTGAAACCACGTTCAACATACGATGCCACCTTTTCAGAACTCTTACTTTCATTGCTTCAATGAAATTCCTGTTTGTTCAATTACTCATTCAAAATGGAAGGAGTAGGTTGTGACTGTACATACAGAGTGCTCTATGCTTTCATGTGTTCTATCGAACGCTATCCTGACGTCAATTTCGGAACCATTGCAGAACTGCCTCTGCCTTTTCGCTCATACCGTTTTCGCAATATAAGTGCTTGGATGAATAAGATTAAATACATATTTTCTTATTATGATTAGATTATGTTTATAATTACAGATTTAAGAGAAATTCATATTTTGAAAAGTCATGTTTATAGTTTGATTAATTTTGCTAGTAATACTTGTTATATTGAAAATAAGATTTATGGTAGTGTAAATTGAATAATAGTCCTCAAGTTGATCTCTGACCATTCAGCTAAAAATCCTCTAAGCTTAAAAAGAATTGGTTGCTTTATCCAAGGAAATTGTGCTTTGAATCGAACTCGCCGTACCAGCTTTCTCTAATCGCGTGCACGTTCGTTTTCTTTTATCACTCAAGCGCGTTGAGCTGATTTATTTAAAACACGACATCTACATTTTATTACATTTTTGAAGCAGCCAAGTGAATGCCATCGTTTCTAAGGGCTGAAATACAATCGGTGTAAGATTGTAATCCCTGGTGATAAATTGGTTATTCGTACGCCAACTTTCCTGCTAGCTTGGCGCAAGAGTATCATTATCAGAGAGAGATCAATGTAAATGATGCATCATTTGTTTATTTTTTGTTAACATTCATAGTTGATGTTACAAAATATTTCCTTATGCTCCGTACCTGAAGTAAATATCAACCGTACCCTAGTAAAAGTGTTATTCTGTAAAACCAAATACGATAGTTTTGAGAAATGATACGTTTTATACAAAAGAACTTATCCACTGATTTGAATGGTGACTGCAAAGGCCATAATTTCCTCTCGTTACTTTGAAACTGCTTAAATTTAACTCAACCGACTGCAAAATGAGAACAAACTCATTATTCATGCAGATGTGAAACGTATGGGGAAGCAGCTGGGATATGAATCGTAAAGAATTGTGGGCACGACGAGAGAATTAATTACCTAAAGTACTTCATTTATTACAAGATGAGCTTTTCTGTCATGGTCGATGAACAAAAGTTGGTTTTATGACGATACATTATCCAGGTACTGCTGTAATAATAACATTATAAAAGCAAATGCGTGCTGTATGTTAAATGGATTCACGGTTTCATGACTAATTGCCGATAGCCAAAATAGAAATAGCTTACATTCTAGCGATGGACAGTTTTTCCGTAATAAAATATTTGACCTGGCTCAATTCTCGTAATAAAATATTATCAAATTCAAATTTCGCTCGTGTCAATCTCCAAATTATATTCTTTAAAACAGGGCCAATTTTGACAATCTAATCCTGATTTAACCTCGTCTCAGCGATAAAAAATACATGAATTTGGCGTTTGACGTCCATTGCGCATGATTAAGTAAACAGGCCTTCTTTATATTGATGATGATACAGCATCAGGGAAAACGTTTTACTTGTGCCGCTATTTATGGAACGTTATAGTGCAAGGTACAGGATTTTATATAAAGTAGGCTTGCCCAGCACCTATACTATCCTCACACCTACATCATCCTGAAACGTGGCTTAGTTATACCATATTAACTAAGGCACAGGTTTTCTCATAATGTTTTTTAAGGACCGTTTTAGAGTATTAGCATTGCACACATACATATTTTAACTAGAAAATTTTAAACGTGCACGATCGAAAAGCGGGGTTATATCACTAGATCGTCATATCCAGGACGTGATGATAACAGCTAGATAGTGACAATAATGTCAGTTAACTTTCGAAAGTACTTTAAAGAATCACAAGTGGCTTTATTTTGAGAAAACCCTATAAAGTTACACCCAAGAAACCTGATTCCTTTGAATACACAACAGGGCCTGCTATAAAAACGCAATATAACTTGAATAAGTAAAGTATAAGAGAGACTGGCCTACTAGGCCTGATGCGCAAAATTTCATTACTTTTCCGACACCTTCAACCTTTTTTGTGGTTTCTTTTACGGTTGACTTTCATTTCTTTTGGTGGTACGTTTTCATTGATAACTTGTTAAACTAATGTAGCACAGTGGCACATCCCAACATATGTGCAGTAAATACGAGTGCAACTTGCAAACCTTTTTTTTCAAGATTTGAATATCTACATATCATGTAGATGTTAATGCAAAATTTAGATGTGGTGATAAATGTAGCCTAGTCTATAAGAATTGTGCAATATTTATTATCCTTTATGTAATATTTACCGTTCTTATCAAGCACCCTAATTGAGGCGTTGTCTATTTCCACTGAGTAAATAATCTGAAAAGTCCCGCATTATGACCGTAGCAGAGAATATAAGGCTTCTAATGCATCCAACCCGTTTGTTTCCCCTTTGCTGCACTCTGCACTTATTCCAAGAAAGTCTCCACTCCTGAACAAAGCTAAGTACCGTCGAGTCCCGGGGGCCTATAGCAATAAGCTTTTCAACGCAGCCAGTAGCTTTTTGAACAAAATAGACGTGCATAGTGCGGATACAACAACTAACAAGTTTACGCGAACTATTTTATGATGCTGCGAGGTAGCGTGAATACAAACCAGGCAGGAACATAATAACTATAATGGAAATTCGAAAATTAGTAAGTTCAAGTTAAGAAATGAAGATTAACACAAGTTTTTGAAATATTTTTAGGTATTTATGAACATTTAATGTTTGTGGCTCATTCACATTTAACTCCTAGACCAATAGATAGATAGATAGATAGATAACACTTTATTGTACACAAGGAAAATTTGTTAAAAACAGACTAAGTTAACAAAGAACAATGGGCGCCCTTATCGCTGAAAGCGATTTCTTCCAGTCAACCTTGGGATGGAGAGTAATGAGCGAAGCGGTAAGGGACGGCAGTGCACAGAGCGATAGTAAAATTAGAGTGGAAAACCAATTTGTATGAAATTCGGAATAAATATTGGTTGTAACCCGAAAAGTAACAGAATCATGATAGAAAGGACCCATGAGGGAAAAGTCACAAATATAATAACTACAACTTCCAAGAAGCCGCGGGTGTAATCTAGACAGAATAAGGCTTTTATAATATAAAAAAAATAGGCTCAAGAGTTGACGTTCTGTGATTGTTAGGCACGATAGACATCCTCTTAAATTATTTGTTACTTGTCTAGTACCCAAGATTTTTTAATAGTGACTATAGGTTAAAATCTGATTTTTATTATGAAGAAACTGCCATTATTTAGTTAATTTGTTCCAAAAACTTATCATCAAATCCTTTGAGCCTACTAGAATTCATCTTAGAAAACGTAATAGCTCAAGAAATATACGAGTATTACAAATCAGATGTATGCTACTTATCTACTTAGATCGCTAAATGTAGGTACTTTTGAAACTTCAAATACTATTATCGGATAAGAGTCTTGAGAAGAAAATTCAATTTTCAAACCGTTTTCCCGTAACCACAATAAAATTGAAGCAACCTCCCAGTCCAAGTAGGTTAGTATGCCGTTTTAACGATAATGAAAACGATATGTGGTATGTATCGCTATAACATAATTTAATCAAAACATTCTATAGTCAAAGCCATATGACCGAAATATTGATAACCCAGTCAGTTCAAACACGTCACAACTATTATTAAGTAATCAATACAAAAGTAGTTTAGACAATTTTGTATCGGAAATTATGTTCCCAAGGCTGTTGAGGCCATAAGAATGCCTCAGGCATTTAAAAATACACCGTACTGAGATTCAGTTCGAATAATTTTGATTTTGAAAAGATGAAAAAAAATCTTTATAAAGCATATTTTATTTAGTCCAAACAAACCTTTGAGAAGTTTTATAGAAAAAAATTTTGTTACACTAAAAACAGTACTGTAATAAGTTTGCATGCCAAAATATTGCAGAAGTTGCATCAAAAAAAGTTTTGTAGAATATTTATTTGTGATAATACCATAGAATACTATGCTGTCTGCTCAGAAAAACGATACACAATGTTTAGTAGGTATCGTCGTTTCGAGGAGCACCACGGGGCAACTCAGTCTGTTTCACAGTTAGTGTTGAAAATAAAAATATTAAACAACGATAATAATAAAAATATTATTGATGTAGGTATATGTTCACAGGTTACGATTAAATGAAGCTCTGAAAGCAGCCGGGTACGACATTGATGGTGAAAAGTACCCTGAGGGATACCAGGAAGCACCTTTGGCCTACGACGCGGTTTGGTCAGTCGCTTTAGGTAATACTTATTTCTATTATAAGGTTATATAGTTTATATATAGCTTTAGCTTTATATAGCTTTGTTTAGTTTATTAGCGCTGCTGCGGCAACATATACAACTGAGCTGTTGTATGTACTAACGTCTTACCGCTCACGTCCATTTTGTTTGAATAAGCGGTAGCATAACTGACCGTCTTGTCAGCCTAATGAGCGAGTTGCTCAACCGGTAATAGTCAATGTGTGGTCAATCTAAACCTTTCTCATTCAATGCATATGCTTTGAAAGTTGAAATAGTATAACATATATGACAAACTGATTCAGTCAGTAATGATAAAGGCTCACTCGGTTAACTAACTTCATTTGACAACGCTACAAATATAGCAATCTTTGTTGCTTACTTTATGAAAAAAAGACGGCAACATTATAGTGCTGATAAATTACGTTTATTTCGGAAGTGCAACAGCAAAAATAACATCACTTTATGCATTTTATAGTTCATGTACACTTGTCAAAATAAAGCACTACGCCACTCTGTGTCGTGTCGCTTCTATATAAATAAAATACCTCCATCTCTGCGGTATGTCCATTTAAAAGGGTTCATTTATGTAACGTCAAGTCAAATTACGTTGTAAATGATGGTGTAATTGGGATAAAATTACTTCCAACAATGCATTAGCAGTATTCACGTAAAAGTCACGCTCATAAATACAAGAAAACAAACGCTGTCACTAAGGTTCTTAAATAAGATACCTTCTTGACTCTTATCAACATTGATGTGTAATGAAAATTTAAATGTAGGTTAATATAAATTATTTGACCTTTCTACATGCTTAAACCTCTAAACTATAATCTATTACAGTAGCAAGTTAATGCCAGCTAACTGGAAAGTGATCAAATTACTTTGAATTCCAACTTGTTCCTAGTTAATGTGGTTCTCGTGAAAGTTCATTTTATCTACCTAGAACAATCGTTTTACTAATAAACTACGTAGATTAACGAACGTAATTTTTTTAGATCCTATTGTTGTTGTGTCCTATTGTTTGAGATTAAAAGAGTTTGAAGTAGTTGTTTACCAACTGTCTTACAAATGGTAAGAAAATCTGGAAATTTATAAGAAACATCGAGGTATTTATTTTGGCACAGTTCAGCTACAGCGAGGCTGTGGTCAAACTTACTGCAACAAAAATGCATTAAAATAGTTTTGTTGTAAATTATTTCACGATTTGACGCAGCCCAAATTTTTTTATTGATATATTTTATGTTTATAGCATTCAACAAAACGATGAAAAAGCTACAAAAAAGTGGTTTGAGCTTGAAAAACTTCACATACACGAACAAGAAAATAGCTGACGACATCTACGAGGCCATAAACTCGACTTCATTTCTAGGAGTGTCGGTAAGTTTATCTTAAGTCTGCATAAGTGTTCAATATGAGTTCCGATCGCGAAAATTTTAAAAACAGCATGTCTTTCAGTATTTATAATTTCAAAGGTTTATGGGAGTTGCCATACTTAAAATTGCATTTGTTTAAAGCATCAACTAAAATTATCATTAATTCAGTTCGTTTTATTCTCTGTGGTCTTGGAGTATTCAAACGTCTACGTCTTATAGTAAACGTCCATTTTTGTGCACACACCTTTTTGCACTGAACAAACACAGAAAACTGTTTCTTTTGAGGTATAATACAGCAATACTTTAGCATTTCGCTTACTAACTAACCTAACCTAACTGCAAAAATATAAACAACTTTGGGCTCTGCCTTAAAATCTTCGTTTGCCTCGGTTTAAATAAAGTTGCTCATACTGTGAGTGAATGTTTATTACGTAAAGGTAAATTAAATAATAAATGCACTACTACACCGAGACTACACACTTTTGTTTTATTAAGGTTCCTCTTATTAAAATATGTTTTATTGTGTAGCCCCGGAACGTTTTCTATTGAATGTAATTTTTTATCCAATCTTTGACACAAGACTAAGATTAAACTTTGAATAGTTGCAGCATGCCAAACTCAAGTTAGAAAGAAACAAAAGCCAGCTAAATCTAAGTCCCAGAGAAAGAGACATAAAAAAACAATGTCGCGTTGGCAAATTGTAGATATAAATTGCTCAGGGGTATTACAATCTTACTACTACGCAGAGAATGCAGATACACAAACCCCGAGAGACGATACGGGAAGTAAAAGAATGTAACAGTATGAAAACAACGCGGAAAATATTGTTTTTACTATCTTACTACAAGCGATATTACAGTAATAATTGCAAATGTTAAAGATAATGCTTAACCACTTAAGACCAAATAAACCAGCGCTTTACGGGCTTTATCCCTTTAGCAAATGTTAAGTGCTAACCGTTTTTCGTAATTTTTACTTTGATGTAGGGTTTTTGTAACGAAAATAATGTAGTGACCCAAGACGGAATAAGTTATTAATAAAGCGGTAAAAGAATTCAGATAGTTTATTCATATTGTTGGGCTTAAAGCTTTTAATAAAAACATTAAAAAATAAGTAAGTAAATAACTAAAAACTAAATATGAATATTATTGAGCATAACTATTTGTCATTTTAGACAGTTGAATGGGTTATATGGCCCAGTACTTAGCGGCGTATCCATTCTATACAAAAGTACTTTGTGGTTATATCACTACGTCAGTTATGTAATTACGTCTCTGAAATCAATGCGCGTGACCGCTTGATTACATTCCCGTCAGAGTTAACGGATTCCAATGATTTCAACAGACAGAACTACTCAAATTTACACGCTAAGCCCTTAGTTTGGCGTCATTTAAGGGTTCCAAAATATTTTATTGTTTTTTTTTATCCTTCTGCTGGTGGAACAAGTACATAACACACCTAATGTTAAGTGGTAACCATCACAAATAACAAAGCATTGCTTTGTAGGTCACGTACGTTAGGTACGTGCCCTATGACACACTACCCTGCGTCCACCAACCTGAGGCATACAGGTGTTAAGCCTCATGTGCTTGTAGTTTTACCCGCACCCACACCTTTCAAACCGGAACACAGGAATGAGAGCTACACTGCTTGGCGTTAGAAATAGGTCCGGTAGTAGTACTTCCCCGAACGACCCCTTCACAAAAAACTCTACTACAGTACTCACTCAACTGAACTGATTAAACTCATGTTGAATTTATACTTGAATATTTGAACAATCAAAGAAGTGGTTTTATATTCGTTTTAGGGCTAATCCTTAGCATTTAAACTTTGCTTAACTGCTTTGCTACTAGAAGGTCGTTTAACGAAATTCGAAATCGATGTTGCTCAAAACATAATATGGAACGGCAGTGGACTTTGTTAGACTGATGTTGATAGTAAATATACATAGTCAAGACCGGCTGATATTTATGGATACAGATTATTTTATTCTCAAAAAAAAACTACATTTCACTCAGATTAGATAATATTACTATAAATAAGTAAATAAGCTCCAACTAAGTTATATTTCCTACTAGTAGGCCGACCAAATGAATAAATTTATTTAAATACTACTGTAGGTAATCAATATTTTGTATAATATAATAAAGGCTCGTAGTAGGTCGGACACGCGCGTAATTTTATTCAGTTTTGTAATAACATGTTGATTACCGTTTAAATTACCAGCAGCGTATTACATACCTGAGCGCTGAACAAATCATCTCGAAGCCTGGAAATAAAAAGATTAGGAATCGTCTCGGCCCGTTTTTATACTTATTTTGATTATTTAGATAAAGTACACCGTCCTTTACTGTAATATAACACATACTAGCCCCTTAACTAGTCATGTAATCAATTTAATTAGCGAGTAATTAGTATGTCAACATATTAGTTAGTTCGATCAATTACTCGTACTTAGACTATGTAATAGGTTATCTAGATGTGATTACTTAACTGACATAGCAACATGATATGTCCAGTTTATATTTTATAAACCAATTTACGGTTACAATAAAACTAAACTAAATTATAATTTCTTAAATATACAACAAGATATATAAATAATAACTAAAAATGACGCTATGGATTCTTCAAAAGAGAAAAAAACGAGTGTGCTTTAGACCACACGACTGAAGTAAAACTTCTTTAATATACGAAACGTTACTAGCTATGAGAGAAAGAGAAAAAAAACAGTGCTTTCATACCCCCTCCATGGTAGTGTTAAACGTTTAACGCAACCTTGTTGGAAGTCGCATAAGAAATATTACTTCAATAATTGAATAATTGACTCTAACATTTTCTTAATTCACAGGGTTTAGTAGCATTCTCGTCGCAAGGTGACAGAATAGCGCTCACCCAGATAGAACAGCTGACAGACAACCATTACGTGAAACTCGGTTACTACGATACGCAAGCTGATAACCTGACGTGGCTGGACCGGGAACGATGGGTTGGTAAGTACCTTTGATGTATATTGGTAAAAAATGTCCTGATAAGTTTTTATTGGTTCTATCGTTTTTGATGCAATATTAAAAATGTGAAATGTAGTGGAATAACAATTTATTACAATGCCAAAAACATTTAGTTCTGATTTTGAGTCATAGTAATGTTTATTTATTTATTTATTTATTAGGCAACGCCAACAGTACAACATAATATACATTTTTTTTAATACAACTACAATAACTATACTCTATAAAATGTGTACCAATTACAGGCTTGCACAACATTTACATTTACATTTAATGTTAGTACACTTAGATGTAAATGTTAGTGAGTTCGTTTATAATTATAATAAAAGCCACTTAGCGCAGCGGATGCCACTACATGCGTTTTACTAGCTGACTAAAACCATACTAAATCGAATGTGTCACTGGAATGCACCATGAAATTAGTACATCCTCGAAATTGTGTACCTGAAATATCAAAATTAAACATATATTTTTTTTGCTTTTGAAGTGGTATTCGATCACATTTGGTCTTAAACATCCTGTTAAATGTCAAATAGAAAATTAAATTACAATTAAAACTTTATAATAAGGGTGTAACTCCCGGTGAAATTACTGGCCGTTGATGAACGCAGAGCAGTGCGTCGTAGGGCACTTTCATAACGAACGTGAACTGCGAGGCAATGCCTAACTTAACACTTAACATCAGGTAAGCCATCTGCTTGTTGCAAGAGAAAGCTCCTTAAAAAAAACTTATATGGCCACTAGGCCTGTCTATAACAGTGGGCAATTTTAAAATTATGAAAGAGAAGAAAGACTTCCGTAACTACCGCAAAACGCCATAATCAAAGAGCACAAAATAATAAAATATCAAGCGAGATGTCACCGTGCCGCCACAAAGTGCTTGACAACCAACGTTCATCCCACATCCGCAGTGGCGTTCATTTGTTTGTATGTGATTATTAAAAGAATGGCAGAATTTTACATTAGGTACCTACCTGAAAAAAATGAATTGCGACCGTGTGGCGACACCGTGTTCGAAAACGTGTTGGTTGGCAAAGCGTGTAATGTATTCGAGCTTTTTTTTAATATGTAAAACTTGATGCACTATGCACGCAGTCATATCTTGTGACGGCAGAATATTTGATGTTGTGCTATCCACTCCAATACGCGTCCATATGTCGCCATAAACACTGAAATACAAGTGATAAGCACGAATCTCATATTTTCTGTTTAAGCAAACATTTTCACGAAGAGCAACATTTTAACGTATGCAGTGGTAAACGATTCTCTCTACAAAAATATAAAAACCTTGTGGTACAAATGGGAAAAATTCCCGTCAACGCAACCGAGCTTTACCAGTTTGTTTTATAGCTTGTGTAAAAGGGGAGGAAATTTCATATCTCACTGGTGACAGTGCAATAAAAATTTTAAGTACCCACTTGATTATTTTGTGATACGATATTTACCTCGTTATTGTCAAAACCTGGATTTTTTTTGTAGTTATACACTTGCATATGTAGGTACGTTTTCAAAAAAAAGAACCAATATTTTGGGTTAAAAAAAAGCAAGAGTTTGTTAGAAGCGGTAGACAGCGTTATTTAATCAGTTTTAGTATTAGCCAATTAATATTTTACTGTGTTATTAAAGGAGCTGACTAAGATGAATTTACACGGTATAAGGTGTTATTTTACAATTACATATAAACCTAAATTAGAATAATCAAGCCAATTGAAAAAAAGTCTACAAAGACAAACAAGGTGATCGGTGTTTCAGAAACAGCCACGAATATATTTTCTAATCAATCTCTGCTTAGCTTAATAACTCGCACCAATTGCATTCTCTGTATTTGAGGAGATATCTAACCGTGTCTGGGAATTAAATACTGTGAAAACATCATTGAAATAAATAATTACCTAAGTATTTGTGGACATTTCACACAAAATCAACTAGCCCTAACTTCAAGAAAACTCTTAGTATGGGAATAAGATGATTAATATACTACATAAATGCAATTTTCGTAAAGTCATATTAGAATGTAGTATAAGGCCCAGACAGAAAAAACAAATATTTCAAGAAATCATTCCCTTGAAGAAATTTAATATAAGAAACCAACATTTAAAGTTAACTATATAAACACGTTCAATCGAAAAAACCACTTTGACGCCACAAAGCAAATAACAGCTCAAAATAAAAAAGCCTAAAGGCATCAAGGCGAGGGAGTTTAGTTCTCTGTACGACGACTAAGTAAATTGGATCTTGGAGTTACATTCTGCGTGTGTTGAAAAATAAGTAGGCCTGCTTGCGACAAGAATAAATCCAAATTTTGCCTGAAACTGCTAAGCTTTTGGATGAAAAACATGATTTGAACAACATCATGTCTTTCAGCAATTTCAATTCAAACATCGCATAAGTACTCCAACCGAAAATTAAGTCACATGACAGGAGTATATTTTTTCTACCAAAAGCGACGCGTTTAATATAGAAATACATCATCAACATCAGCCTGATAAGATTACTGCTAAAACTAGCCGACTCTCGTTGCCAGGAAAAACAATTTAAGCCTTTTCCATTTACAGACTTCTCGTGTTCCTAGCAACGTCATTGGTCTGTCGGATGGGAGGGCGTCCTACTCTTTGTCTTCCAGTTCGTGGTTGCTATTCGAGGACCTTTATTCTCCAGTGATAGTCAAACTACGAGCTGTTGGTGTCGATAAGTTATGTCAACGTTTGCAACTTTTAGAATCTTACGTCTATGTCTCAGTTCAATAAATGATCACTGGTAACACGCACTGCTTACGGTATGTGCGAAGAGACGATTGTTGAATTCTGAGTTGAAATCGTCGGCTGAGCTTTTTGTTGAAGTCGAACATACCTAGTTGGATCGTCTTACCCAAATATACTAGAAATTCATAATGCATTTATACATAATTATTTACAGGTCTAACACTACAGATTCTAACTCTTCATAGCATACTACTGCGCTAGATACCTTATATACACCTTACTTTTGCTAAACTTGTATCGTCAGAAAGTTTGTGATCAGTTACGATAAAAATCCACTTTGCGTAATTTCTATTGTTCGATAGAAAAACTTTTATCTGAAAGCAATATTTTACAGTAGAACTGGTTTCATAAGATTTATCAGATTCATTTATTTTTCGGGTTGTCCATTAATCAAAGGTAAGGTCTTTTCCATTTGTTTTGCAAATAAATCATGGTTATAAATAAATCAATTGTTGCTCAACACTAGACTTGGTAGCGCGTTTCGAGTATTATACGGCAGTTTTATGATCTTCGCAAGCCTATGACCCTGACACGAACTCCTGAAAGAAGGTTTAGGACTGTCTATCAGTTATGCAAGACTTATATGTATCTACTTCGTGCTCAAAGATAAATATACATTTAAGAAGTGCCTGCTATCATACATTCTAGAGTTAGCTACCTACTAAACCCCAGTGGAGATATTTGGAAGTAAATAGTGGACCCATCTCGGCTACGCAGTATGCAAGTGTTAAATATTGTCACTATCAACATGTAACTAAAGCAGTTGTGTAAAACTACAGATTTAGAGCTTTATATTTACAAAATTCTATAAAACGCGTTCCAAATACAGGCTTGCACAAAATTTGCAATATTAATTAAGAGACAACAGCAGAACACGTAAAATTGTGGGTATAAATCAATTTTGAATACGTAATACAACAATCTATTATATAAAAGAGAAGTCCATTCACTCACTGACTCATCACGATTCCTCCGAAACTACAAGGCTTAGAAGTCTGAAATTTGGCACAAAGATTCTTTAGAGGGTGTAGACGCTCACTAAGAACCGATTTTTGAAAATTCGCACCCTAAGGGGTTGAAAAGGGGTGAAAACGTTTGTATGCAAAATCGTATTCAGTGGTCGTATTGAAATGAAACTTTGGATAAATGTTACTTATGTCAAGGCTAATAAAATGCATCATTGTTTTTTTTTAAACAACCCTTACAAGGGGTGCGATGGGGTGTTAAAGTTTGTATGGGAAAATCGTAATGCGTGTTGCGATCGGCTTCAAACTCAGTTTGGCTTCTTAAAAAACAAAAATATTAATGACTACATTCAAAATTTTTCAAAACTACCCTTACGAAAAGGGATGGTCGGGTATCAACATTTATATGGAAAAATCTGTATGCTTGGCTTGATTTACTTCAATCTTTGTTCAGACACTTAAAATACGATATTACTATACAAGTTTTTCATGGTTTTAAAAAACAACCCCTACAGCTACCCCTACCCCAATAATCTATTATATAAAAGAGAAGTCCATTCACTCACTGACTCATCACGATTCCTCCGAAACTACAAGGCTTAGAAGTCTGAAATTTGGCACAAGAGTTCTTTAGAGGGTGTAGACGCTCACTAAGAACCGATTTTTGAAAATTCGCACCCTAAGGGGTTGAAAAGGGGTGAAAACGTTTGTATGCAAAATCGTATTCAGTGGTCGTATTGAAATGAAACTTTGGATAAATATTACTTATGAAAAGGTTAATAA
Organism: Electrophaes corylata; assembly: GCA_947095575.1. Lineage (NCBI taxonomy): Eukaryota > Metazoa > Arthropoda > Insecta > Lepidoptera > Geometridae > Electrophaes > Electrophaes corylata. The sequence goes on from OX352703.1 coordinate 8,975,230, forward strand.
AATGCATCATTGTTTTTTTTTAAACAACCCTTATAAAAGGGTGCGATGGGGTGTTAAAGTTTGTATGGAAAAATCGTAATGCGTGTTACGATTTGCTTCAAACTCAGTTTGGCTTCTTAAAATACCAAAATATTAATGACTACATTCAAAATTTTTCAAAACTACCCTTACGAAAAGGGGAGGTCGGGTGTCAACATTTATATGGAAAAATCTGTATGCTTGGCTTGATTTACTTCAATCTTTGTTTGGACACTTAAAATACGATATTACTATACAAATTTTTCATGGTTTTAAAAAACAACCCCTACAACTACCCCTACCCCAATAATTTCGTACAAAATAAAATTATGCCAACTTAAAAACATTTGGTGTAAGCACTCTTTAAAAGGCTTGAGTGATTACTAAGAAACGATTTTTGAAAATTCGCACCCTAAGGGGTTGAAAAGGGGTGAAAACGTTTCTATGCAAATCGTATTCAGTGGTCGTATTGAAATGAAACTTTGGATAAATGTTACTTATGGCAAGGCTAATAAAATGCATCATTGTGTTTTTTTAAACAACCCTTATAAGGGGTGCGATGGGGTGTTAAAGTTTGTATGGAAAAATCGTAATGCGTGTTGCGATTGTCTTCAAACTCAGTTTGGCTTCTTAAAATACAAAAATAATAATGACTCCATTCAAAGTTTTTTTAAAACTACCCTTACGAAAAGGGGAGGTCGGGTGTCAACATTTATATGGAAAAATCTGCATGCTTGGCTTGATTTACTTCAATCTTTGTTTGGACACTTAAAATACGATATTACTATACAAATTTTTCATGGTTTTAAAAAACAACCCCTACAACTACCCCTACCCCAATAATTTCGTACAAAATAAAATTATGCCAACTTAAAAACATTTGGTGTAAGCACTTTTTAAAAGGCTTGAGTGATTACTAAGAAACGATTTTTTAAAATTCGCACCCTCAGGGGTTGAAAAGGGGTGAAAACGGTTGTATGCAAAATTGTATTCTGTGGTCGTATTGAAATGAAACTTTGGATAAATGTTACTAATAGCATGGCTTATAAAATGCATCATTGTTTTTTTTTAAACAACCCTTATAAGGGGTGCGATGGGGTGTTAAAGTTTGTATGGAAAAATCGTAATGCGTGTTGCGATTGTCTTCAAACTCAGTTTGGCTTCTTAAAATACAAAAATAATAATGACTTCATTCAAAGTTTTTTTAAAACTACCCTTACGAAAAGAGGAAGTCGGGTGTCAACATTTATATGGAAAAATCTGTATGCTTGGCTTGATTTACTTCAATCTTTGTTCGGACACTTAAAATACGATATTACTAAACGAGTATTTCATGGTTTTAAAAAACAACCCCTACAGCTACCCCTACCCCAATAATTTCGTACAAAATAAAATTATGCCAACTTAATAACATTTGGCGTAGGCACTCTTTAAGAAGCTTAAATGCTTACTACGAAATAATTTTTAAAAATTCGCACTTGAGGGGGTTGAAAAGGGGCGTAAACGTTTGTATGCAGAATCGTATTTAGATGAAACATTGAAATGAAACTTTGGATAAATGTTGCTAATGTCAAGGTTTCAAAAATGCATTATTGTTTTTTTTTTAACTACCCTTATTAAAGGTGTGATAGGATACCAAAGTTTGTATAGAAAAATCATAGTGAGTGGTGCGATTTGCTTCAAACTCAGTTTGGCTTCTTAAAATACAAATATAAATGACTACGTTTAAAATTTTTCATGACCACCCTTATGAAAAGGGGAGGTCGGGCGTCAACATTTATATGGAAAAATTTATATGAGTGGTTTGATTTACTTCAACCTTAGTTCGGACACTTAAAATACGTTATTATTATACAAGTCTTTCATGATTTTAAAAAACAACCCCTACAGCTGATTGAAAGGTATTAATATATTAATTTCATAAATTACGCCAACTTATAAACATTTGGCTTAGGCATTCTTTGAAAGGTTTAGGTGTTTAATAATGAACTATTTACGGAAATTTGCACCCAAGGGGTTGAAAAAAAGTGTAAGCGTTTGTATGCATATTTAGCGATCGTATTGAAATTAAATTTAGGATAAATTTTACTTATGACATGTTATTTTAAAAGGCATTATGGATTTTTTTTATTGCCCTTATAAAGGGTGTGATGAGACGTCAAAGTTTGTATGAAAAAAACATATTGCTTATTGCGACTAGCTTCAAACTTAATCATGGAACACACAACCATGGAAAAGATAGCCAGGAATCGGTTTACTTTCTTGCATCCAATTCCATGGTCGTTTATTTCAGGTCATACCAAATTTTCTACACTCTTGGAAAACACAAGCTTAGGATTGGATGCCAAAACCTATGCTCCGTTTGCACTCGCTTTCTAGGGCGGATTCGACTCGGATAGGTTAGGTTAGGTTAGAACATAAAAAAAACGCGCGAGGCGAGCGAGCGGAGCGAGCGTGCTGCGGCAGCAGCCGCCGAAACGACAGAAATAAAGCTGCATGATCTACCTATACTAAGGTACAACTTGACTCTTTAGTTGCGTCTTTGCACTCGCTTTCTAGGGCGGATCCGACTCGGATAAGTTAGATTAGGTTAGAACATAAAAAAAACGTGCGAGGCGAGCGAGTGGAGCGAGCGTGCTGCGGCAGCAGCCGCCGGAACGCCAGAAATAAAACTGCATGATCTACCTATACTAAGGTACAACTTCACTCTTTAGTTGTGTCTTTTGCACTAGCTTTCTAGGGCGGATCCGACTCGGATAGGTTAGATTAGGTTAGAACATAAAAAAACGCGCAAAGCGAGTGAGTGAAGCGAGCGTGCTGCGGCAGCAGCCGCCGAAACGACAGAAATAAAGCTGCATGATCTACCTATACTAAGGTACAACTTGACTCTTTAGTTGCGTCTTTGCACTCGCTTTCTAGGGCGGATCCGACTCGGATAAGTTAGATTAGGTTAGAACATAAAAAAAACGTGCGAGGCGAGCGAATGGAGCGAGCGTGCTGCGGCAGCAGCCGCCGAAGCGCCAGAAATAAAACTCCATGATCTACCTATACTAAGATACGACTTGACTCTTTAGTTGCGTCTTTGCACTCGCTTTATAGGGCGGATCCGACTCGGATAGGTTAGGTTAGGTTAGAACATAAAAAAAACGTACGAGGCGAGCGAGCAGAGCGAGCGTGCTGCAGCAGCTACCGCCATAACGCCAGAAATAAAACCGCATGATCTACCTATACTAAGGTACAACTAGACTCTTTAGTTGCGTCTTTTGCACTCGCTTTCTAGGGCGGATCCGACTCGGATAGGTTAGGTTAGGTTAGAACATAAAAAAAACGCGCGAAGCGAGCGAGCGGAGCGAGCGTACTGCGGCAGCAGCCGCCGAAGCACTAGAAATAAAACTCCATGATCTACCTATACTAAGATACAACTTGACTCTTTAGTTGCGTCTTTGCACTCGCTTTCTAGGGCGGATCCGACTCGGATAGGTTAGGTTAGGTTAGAACATAATAAAAACGCGCAAGGCGAGCGAGCGGAGCGAGCGTGCTGCGGCAGCAGCCGCCGAAGCGCCAGAAATAAAGCTGCATGATCTACCAATACTAAGGTACAACTTGACTCTTTAGTTGCGTCTTTTGCACTCGCTTTCTAGGGCGGATCCGACTCGGATAGGATAGGTTAGGTTAGAACATAAAAAAAACGTGCGAGGCGAGCGAGCGGAGCGAGCGTGCTGCAGCAGCTACCGCCATAACGCCAGAAATAAAACTGCATGATCTACCTATACTAAGGTACAACTAGACTCTTTAGTTGCGTCTTTTGCACTCGCTTTCTAGGGCGGATCCGACTCGGATAGGTTAGGTTAGGTTAGAATATAAAAAAAACGCGCGATGCGAGCGAGTGGAGTGAGCGTACTGCGGCAGCAGCCGCCGAAGCACTAGAAATAAAACTCCATGATCTACCTATACTAAGATACAACTTGACTCTTTAGTTGCGTCTTTGCACTCGCTTTCTAGGGCGGATCCGACTCGGATAGGTTAGGTTAGAACATAAAAAAAACGCGCGAGGCGAGCGAGCAGAGCGAGCGTGCTGCGACAGCAGCCGCCGAAGCGCCAGAAATAAAACTGCATGATCTACCTATACTAAGGTAAATCTTGACTCTTTAGTTGCGTCTTAACGAAGCATAAGCTTTGGTTCGACCAATCAGAGCAATGGTCACCAATTCCCAGGTCGTGTTTTCCATGGTTGTACATTACCAACACGCGTTGGGAAGGACTCATAAACTACCCTTATGAGGGGTGCGATAAGGCGTTAAAGTTTGTATGATTGCTTCAAACTCAGTTTGGCTTCTTAAAATACAAAAATAGTAATAACAACGCTCAACATTTTTTAAAACTACCCTTACGAAAAGCGGAAGGTGTCAACATTTACATATGTAGGTACCTATATGAAAAATCTGTTGAAATCATTTTCATGATTTCAAAAAAACAACCCCTGCAGCTGGTTGAAAGAGATAAAAATGTTTATTTTATCTATACAAATAAATAAAGTTGAAGTGTCTGTTTGTAATATTAAAATAACCGCTTTTTACTACATGGATACGAATGTATATACGGTACATATACCAAAATAGCATTTTTTACTATTTTTGTCTGTCTGTTCCGGGTAAACTCTGGAACGGCTGGACCGATTTCAACGGGACTTTTACTGGCACATAGCTGATGTAATAAGGAGTAACTTAGGCTACTTTTATTTTAGAAAAAATCGAAAATGTCCAAGTAGGTACTGCCCAATATCGCGCGCAGCCTTTCACGCTCTAACCAGTGTACCGATTTGGATGAAATTTGGAATAAATATAGATTGTAATCTGGAATAGGGCATAGGCTTTTTATCCCGAAAAAATAACGGGAACGGGAAAAATCTGCCACGCGGGCGAAACTGTGAGTGGCCGCTATTTTATGCCGTATACCCTCTATTAATGCCATCTGTTGGCGACGCCGAGTACTACTTCAGTTATTTTAATGACTACAATCATCAGTACTTATGTACTAGCGCCACCGTGCATCTTTATTTTTACATAGTACCTTTGTAAAAATGTTTACCGCCCAACGAAGTGGGCACGGGTCAGCTAGTAAGGAATAAAATACAAGTTAAACTAGTATAAATAAAACTAAAATAAAAGATTCGTCCGGGGAAATACGAATACACCACCTATTTCTGTTGCAAGCGATGATGCTCGCATTACGTGTTCTGATTCGAAGGGTATGAAAGGAAGGGGTGCCGGTAGTGTCATTGCAGGTGTATAACACCTTTACATCTCAGAGTGATGGACGCATGGGAATGTCACATAGATTGAATCCTCGATAGACGTGTTATCTAGAATACCCGAACGAAGTGACAAGATTGCACTGTCATGCGTCCAGTCTAAAGAAAAATGTATTAGCTCTATGATGTAACAAAGTATTCTGTGGTATTATCTATTAGAATTAGAAATAAAATATAACGCAAGTTATGGTACCAAATTTCATTTGGATATAAATTGATATATAGATTGATAGATTGATATATAGATTTTCAGGTCCTTTTTAGATGAATTTATTTGTGTACAGGTGGCAAAGTACCCCCCGATCGAACAGTGATCGTAAAGGAACTTCGGACGGTGTCTCTGCCTCTGTTTGCATGTATGACTGCTCTCTGCATAGCTGGCATTCTAGCGGCTATAGCGCTGATTATCTTCAACATCGTTCACAGACGAAGAAGGTAACGTAACGTTTATTGGTAAATGTGTAATGTAGAAACTTCTTTTGCGAACACAATCGAGTAAAAATGTCACGAGAATCTGTTATTTTACGCGCCCCATATCAATGTCAAAGACCAGCCCTTTGTTGATAAGAGTAGTTTTATGCGCATCTCCGGTTCGACAAGGGCTCTAAAACAATACAACCAGCCATAAACCCAACATCGACGATCGATATCACTAAATATTTCAATTCGACTTCGACTATAAAACAGATGTCCTAAAATAAAACTCTAAAATGCGGGACGCGAACAGCGTAGTACGAATATTTTGGCGTTTGACTTCTATGTCTTTGAATACAATCTTGCAAGAATAATTCCACTGGAGATTGTTTGTTTAGCCATGTTTGGAAAGGCGACTAGATTTACCAAAACTATGTTGCGTAGGCTCACAACTTCGCCGGTAACCCTTTTTCTTCGATCACAGCTGAAATTGAAAAGTCATAATCAAAGTCAAAAAGTATATTTATTCAGAACATGAAATTGAAATGATAACAATTCATTAATTATCATGTTTAAGTGGTTAATGTGAAATACAACAGCAATATGAAATGATAGCTTACTTTGTATAGTAAAAACTTAGCCCCCGTTTTATTGTGAGCGAACGCAGAACAGTCGTTAAAATCCGACATTTGGTGCTGTGGTAAAAGTGCTCTGTTAGGTTTATGGTTTGACTAGCTATCAGCCGCCAACCTACGTCCTTGCGTGAGTTTTCTATTGCCAGAAGGTTGTTTTACGATACCTACGAGTTGATACAATAATACGATCAATATAGGAGAAGACAGTATTTTTTATCCGTACTGAAATAATTTCGATACTATGGTTCGTTAATGAGTTGAATTTGGTACCTACATAATATAAATGGATACCTTTTCTAACGTGACAAAATTCCTTGACAAAAATAGAACTTATTCAGAAAGGTTATTTATGTCACCTTTTAATAAATGACATGCATTTTTTTTGTAAATTATAAGATGCACAGCACACTATGGTTTGAACATTTGCTAGCTTGTAAAAATATTACTTATAGCTTTCCTGAAAACTAATTCAGTCGTTTTCAATATTGAGGTTGTTATGTATTAATGACTGAGTTTTTAACATAACTTTGCTCGTACAGGGTTATTCTATGGTCGCATCCTGCATGCAATACGGTGATGTTATGCGGCTGCTGCATTTGCTTGGCGGCCGCTGTGGCTCTGGGGGTCGACGGCCGCTGGGTGCAAGCCTCTGCCTTCCCCGGGCTGTGCGCGGCGCGAGCCTGGCTGCTAGCCATGGGGTTTTCGATGGCTTACGGAGCAATGTTCACTAAAGTATGGCGAGTTCATAGGCACACGACGAAGCCGAAAGCGGAACCGAAAGCCACGTCAAAAGGGGTGAGTCAGAGTTTGACATCTATACTTACTAATATTATATAGGGAAAAGATTTGATTGTTTGTTTACATTAAATGGGCTCCGAAGCTACTAAACCGATATATAAAAGTTCTTTCACCGTGTTGGGAAGATATACTAGATAATTTTCAAAAAAATTTGGAATCCTTACTAAAACCTGTGTGAAGCCGGGACGGGCCGCTAAATAAAGATAAAAAACACTATAGAGTAGCTTTTCGATAGTTAAATAAGCGCAATCTCAGTCCCATAACCCTAGGCTGACTTATGTGATAGCGCCTTGAATAAGGCACTGATATTTTTCCTCAGCTCATCGGACTTACTTATAATAATTTACCTCTGGTTTCTCGAATACATAACAAATCTGTGTAGGTACATTACAACATCAACGCTTGTTTGACGCAAGTTGGAATAAAATCGGACATAAAGATTTAAGTGCGTCGTTTCAGACTCCGATATTCCAATACTTTGAAAATATGGATTTTGTCGCTTAGGTACTTTTTATATTCCGTTTTCCGTATCTGGGTTACACATGCACACAAAATGTAATATTTTATAGCTTTGAACAGAAATGGGTTTTATTATTGTTTGCGTTAGAACAGCAGTGGGTATTAAAACCAACAACACTTATTCATTGTCAAGTTGGATTCAACTAAGACGGCGGCGCGGCGAGCACTCAAAACTAGGCTAAACATTTTCAAACGACTGTCCTCCAGTTTCCTATAAAAGCTACTCCTTTGTCGGAGATATTCTTAAGTGCATGTTGTTTAAACGTCAAATTATATTATAGGTTACTTTGAGACACTTATTTTGATGTAGACCAAAAAGTGTCATGCTACCTTCAGAATTACTGTACCATATATTATAATAATAATAATAATATAATAATAATGCTGGACACTCCACACAGCATCATCTAGCCCCAAGCTAAGCAGAGCTTGTGTTATGGGTGCTAGATGACTGATATACTTAATACAATACATTACATACATAGATATTTTTTATTATACATAGAAAATACCCAGAGCACCCAGAATAAATATTTGCAGATCGTACAAACATTTATTCCAAGGCGGGAATCGAACCCGCAACCTTTTGCGTCGCAGGCGGACATTTGCCCGCCGCGCCATATCGGTCGTCCGTCGTATTATAAAAGCTGACAGCTACTTAAACATGGAAACGTTTACTTTATTATTTTCGTCTACAGATTTAATTCATCGTTGAAAGACTATAGAATTTCTTTTGTGAGTATTTTTTAGAGGGACAGAACTTAGCCATAAACTTAATTATTCCAGGAAATTTATTCTCTAGGTTTTTGTGTTTGTAGAGTTTTGCCACACTAGAGAATTATGAACTCATTTGCCAACTTTTTATGCCTCAGGCCAGAAAGATGACAGGTGTAGGTACCTAAGATTTCTATAAATGCATACCTGCCCGTTAGTAGTACCTACTACAGGTTATTGCCTATCAGATAAACTCTTGCTTAATTGGCCAGTGTAAACTGTCACCATAACATTAGCCAATGACATGAAGGCTTATCTGACAAGCAACGGTTCTTAGTAACGGACACTGTAAGCTATTGGATCCAGGCATATTATATTCATACAAGCATTGTTCCGTAACAAGTGAGTTTTGGCTGTTGATAATACTTTAGATAGTATTCATAACTGACGTAAATATTTTTACTCTAGAAAGGACTACACGGATGGAAACTCTTTACAATGGTCGGTGGTCTTCTCGTCTTAGACGTTACGCTACTTTCCGCGTGGCAGATTCGCGACCCTCTGCAGAGAAAAGTGGAGACCTTCCCGCTTGAAGCCCCGAGCCACAATGATGATGATGTCCACATTAGACCAGAACTTGAACACTGCGAGAGTGAACACAACACTATCTGGCTTGGTAAGTTTATTCTATATTTAAAGCCTTCGCCTAGGTATTAATACTCTTTTGTTGTTTAATTTAACGATTTGGAAAATGTACAATTAACAAACAGATTAATTTTACTTAATATTATATTGTAATGGTAACAGCGGCAAACTTCAAAACAACAATTTAAAATATCTTGTAGCTAAAGTTTCTATAGATCTCAATTTGATAAAACCAATACTGAAAGAACATTTGCCCCAGAGCAATATTAGAATCCATTACATTTATAACTGAAAACTGGATTGTTGGCTTTTCAAATGATACAGGGTAGTACGGATACATTAGCTAAAGTGATTGAAATGCAGTTTCTACAGATACCTAGAAAGATGTAGGTAGTGGTTGCTAGGCCATTGCGAGTAGTAGATCCTCACAAACAGAATCATGGTTCGTGAGGACGGGACGTAGAGATTTTAACAAACCAAACTCTATTATTTCCTTTTTCGCAACTGTATTCGCAGATTAACTTTGACGATAGGTCACAATGATTGGTTTAGCTCCTTCAAATAAATCCAGCTAACTCTGGGACTACTTTCTCTTACCATCAGTTTTTGAGACGTTATTCAGTTGTGACTGCAATGCAGTAGCATCAATGATGTCTGTTTGAGCTATAATGCTATTAGAGCGAGCACCACTCTAATGAGTTTACCTAGCTCTAAACTCTGCGAGCCACAGTTCAACCATATTGCGATGGAAAATAGCTCGATCCACTCAAATATTTGTTAGCTTTGAAAATGGATAGGTACATAATACATCAATCATAGACACGCTCACTACTGTATCACAGCAAGTTATCCTGTGATTTAGTAGAGAGTTTTCACGTAAAAAATGCACGTCTCAAATGTTTTTTTTTTGCATACATTTATATCATAAGTCCTGTTTTGGAGGAGGCCGACACTGCTACTCTAATAGCCTAGCATGTAAATTAAATAATTACATTGCGTGGCGTGATGATAACTAAGCCAAATTAAATAAGCTATCTTTTACTCAAGTTGGTACTATATGACATGTTGCAACTTAACATTTTTATTTAGTACTTCTTAAACTTTCACGATCGGAACTCATATGAAGTTATTAAGCACTATCACTATTATTTTGTATGATTGCTATACACAAGACCAAATTAAAAAATTAAGGATTCATACGATTACGTAGACGTGCGATGTGAATGTCACATATAAAATGAATATTGGTTCCGCAGTAGGTACCAAACTTAGGTTAATCTCTTGAAATCTTCTAAGTATATGGTTATTTTCTCTCCAGTTTGTGATATTATACCTGATTTTGTAATTATTAGCATATTTCAGTTACCAAAAAAATAAATTTGCAAGGTTCAACGGTTTGTCAAATCTTTAAAAGGCCTTCAGAGGCTAGAGGTGAATCTTCAAGCCGTTGCAGTGGCTTCATAAGTTCACAACCCTATTAGAAACTACACGACACAGTGCTTACCTCAAACTAAAGTAGTCTGTAAAGTAATAACAATCGTATAGCCCACAGGGGACTGCAAGGAGAGCTCTCAAGATCACAGCTTTAATAACTTACCCAGTTGAACGAACATATTAGCAAACACTGACCTTCACCATGCCTATTTATTTTTAAAAAACCTTATTTCAGTATCCATCCATCCAAAAAACCATCATACATTTCGCAACTTCGTCCGTATTATTTTCATACTAACTTTAACAGCTGCATGCCTTTAGGAGTTGAATTTCAGGAATTCATAGGACGTACACCCCTACGCACAATGTCAAATAGGTATACCCTGAATAAAATATATAGCCTTGCTTATAAAAAAATTTACAAAAGATAAACAATGCTTAAAAACTGTAGCCATTTCTTATCGATAGATACTGACAAGCTGTGACAGGACTTATTTTAAGTAATATTTAAATTTATCAAGCAGTCAAGACAAATATTCTTATAAACGTTATTTAATTTTAAACATTGCTTAAAATTATACTAGTCACTGTTTGGCATTGCCTAATGGTAAGAGATGGCAATAGCTTAACCACTGCTTATCTTTTGACAGATTTTTATAAGTAATGCCAATAGATTAGAAAAACGTGATAAGAATTGTATATAAAGTCAGTATTCTAACTACGTTGTCCTTCAAAGTTTCTGCTAACGTGGGTGGCTTATGTAAACTCCTTATACAGAATTAGGTTAATTTTCAAATTTTCTTCGTCATTTTGTAATAACACATAAAACTTAGCTCGTAAAATGTTATAGAACATTATTTCATCATGATGCCACTAACTTGGAAACGAACTGTTTCGCTTCAACATCGTAGGAAAACATTATTTCCCTCAGACCGTAATGTGTATGATAACATTATACAATCCACTAACAGATTAGTGCATAGCATTGTAATATGGATAATATCACTGTAAGTAGCTTGTGACACGCAATTCAGAAATTTTGTTCACCACCGTGTAGTAGTGGAAAACCTGCACTGATGAAAATATTTAGTTATTTACTACTATATTATTAGTACGTACCTACTTTATTATAAATATTAAGTAGGTATACATATACAATATTCGTGCAAAATTGTGTGTAATAATGTAAATAAAAAACAATAGTTTTTATAAAAAGTATAGTTACGATCTTTGAGCTTTTTGATAACTTATTTTCTGTCTAACAAATAAATAACGGGAGTAAGTTAGAGTAAGAGTAAGGTCAGTAGTTTTTGCAATGCAACGCTTAAAGTACCAGATCCATTAATTATAAGAGCAAAAAAACTGTCACCGGAGCCATTCCAGCTATCCAAAACAGTAAATTCTATTTAAAATCTCCTCAACTCCACCGCGACTCATTTGTGCGCTTAACTTTGGCAACAATCTTTTACCTTTTTTTATAAAAGTCGTTATTAACATCTGTTTCCTTTGTTATATAATTTAAAAGTTTATTTTGTTTTTCATGAGATTCCGCACTTCAAAGAGGTAAAATGTAAATAACAATAATTCAAAACTCTGTCTGTCTCTCACACTCTCACAGTTCGTAATTCAGAAACACAATCCGTTGTAAATATGCTACTTAAGTTATTACCTAACCTCTTATTTAATCTAATACGAGTATAACACAGAACCTTACGTAACATAATTCTAAACATTCAAATACAGAAGTAAACCTGAAAACTCATTACAATAATTATAAACTTGGCAGTCATATTTTGACAGCCGTCACAGCTCTATAAAGTATAAGTTTACACAAAAGTTTTCTGTGATAGTATAGTAGCCCTGCCTTCTGCGCTGTAGGTGGTGAGGTAATATTTATCTATTCTGTTTATTTATACAATAACAAGATGCACAAATAAATTTATATTATTCACATTTTGCTCATCAGTCTCATTTGAATAGACCTATAGTAATTATAAGGTAGGTACATTTTCAATCACATTGTAATAATACCTCTATTCAAATAGCTCTACGAGTATACATAATAGTATACTGAACTATGAATCTCTACAGGTGATATTCAATAGAATCAAGTAAATAGATGTGTAATAATATATAACGTCTTTTGTGTCTGCTGTTTTTACATAGTACAGTGATTTGATATCGAAATTTTACTCTATTTTTTATTTGTTGCAGACATAAATAGTGTATTTACGACATCGTAGGTGATTCTAAATTTTCAATTTTATCCTTTAAAAGAGTGTCACTGATTAAGGTGAAATCGTCAGTTAATTTAAGGAAACTTAAGGAATTATTTGTTTCAGGTGTGCTGTACGGGTACAAAGGATTAGTCTTGGTCTTCGGGCTATTTCTCGCCTATGAGACCAGATCCATAAAAGTGCGGTCTATCAATGACTCTCGATACGTGGGCATGAGCATCTACAACGTGGTGGTACTCTGCCTCATCACGGCGCCGGTGACTCTCGTCATCGCCAGTCAACAGGACGCAGCGTTTGCGTTCGTCTCACTCGCTATTGTCTTCTGCTGCTTTTTGAGTATGGCGCTGATCTTCGTCCCTAAGGTAAACATAAATATTACTCAATGTCTATTCACTCAGTGTATATCTATCTATACTACTTGCAGGGTATTTTTTCTTGATTCGTAGGGGAGTACTAAAAAAGGAATACCTACTTTAATTTTGTTAAGTTGAAGTTTGTTGATGTTGATGTTTGAAAATAAGGTTTATTTTCGATGTCTCCGTGATTTTGTCCCCGTTAATAATGTCATTGAGGACACTAAGAACAAACTAAAAATAAGTTCTCGCGAAAGAAATTGCGTGTGCTCTTCCATAATAGTGACTACATAAAAAATATTTTTTACATGCCTATGTATGCTTACAGTTTTATTTCATGCAATATTTTACTGCAGCTTTTATTTTCAAAAGTCAACTTGGCAAGCATTTCGATTAGGAAATACATTTTTGATGTCTACGGTGAATTTAAAGCACGTGGAAAATGTATTTCTCCGAAAACTGGCGTCTACTTCGAATGCTTTCAATTAGCTTTCGTTGAAACTGGGCTAACAAGCCTACATTTATCCGTTGCTAGAAATGGTTCCTTTAAGCATTAAGATTTATTGGTTTACAACGACGTTGGGTGGACACAGGGATGAGTCGTAATATATCAATCTGACAGACAAATGAATAAGAATGAGTCAATTTGTCTGAATCGATAAAACCCATCAGCTTGCCGCGCGTGTTTCTGGATTCCGTATTAGATAACGATATCTACAGCTCCAATTACATTTTATGCCACGTGGCCCACATCACACACCCACTCACAGTTCTTGTCTGATGATCTTTTAGCTATCATACTTACATACTTTGGTTTTTCATACTTATATGAAGTTTCTTCGCATCAGTTGATGTGTTACTCGTTGACGGCAGATGGCACACCTGATATTAAATGGAAACCTATTATTTATAACAAAGTACCTATTGCTTCATAGGTCACGTATTTAGGAACGTGTTCTATGAAACACTGCCATGCGTCTATCAACCTGAGGCATACAGGTGTTGAAAAGTGGGTTAACACACTTCCTCCGACAAGCCCTTCATAAAGAGCCATACTACTACTAAAACGACTACACTATAAAGGCTTTCACTAAATTAAATATTAGGTGCCTGCGTCGTTTAACGTGAACAATTCCTTATTAAAGTTGTCCGATATAAATCGTTTAATTAAAAACAACTTCAGATAATAATATCTTTAATTATTAGAAGAAGTACCTTCTATTCATTCTAATGTTCAAAACAAACGAAGTGCTTAGTCAAACAAAATGTTTAGCCTTAGCGATGACATTACCAAAGCTTCTCGGCTTCACCTGCGCTCTCCTGCGTCATATAGCTTTAAATTATTAATTTAAGCTGTACCTACCTCTAAAGCTTTTGCTTTTCTATTTATGATCTCTGTTAAAAATTAAGTGCTCCTTTTGACATCATGTTCCTTTGAACGAAGTCATAAATGTAGGTAGAGATGGGTAGTGTTTAATGAAATTATGAATTACTAACATAAGAATAATGAATATTGCCCTGTTCAAAATACTTATGGAACTATTGAGTAAAAATAACGAAACGTTTCTCTTCCAATATAACAAACCTTGTTATTAATGATTAGGCCCAAAGTAAGAAGAGTAAATTGGTAAAAACAAGGTAAAATGGTATCTAGGTAAAAAATCTTCGACTTTCCGCCTCGGTTTTTGACTTTGGTTTATAATCTGAATCTTTTGGTGAAATAATAATTGTATTCCAACCAAAAATGAGCAACTTTGCTTCAAAGATAAGTTAGTGTAAATATCTCCCTGGAGTCTTGCCCAAAAACTTTTGTGTTTTAATTCGTCTTTAAAAACTCCCAAATACTTTTTCAGTGAATTTTAAGTAAACTGTGCGCTATTGTTAGAGAATAGAATTAAGACCAAGTGTCTGTTTGCATAACGTCCTGCAGCCGCGGTGCTATGAACGACGATAGAACCATTTCCGTCGAGTTGACTTTTACGGCTTCCGTGAATAAGAATGACTAGCCTTTCTTCATGCTGTCTTAAAAATGGAGGAAGCCTTATTTAGGCTCAAAGCTCTGTATTTTATGCGATGACGAAGCATGAATGGCTGAAATCACTTCTAAAATTCTTTAAACCGAGAAAAAATACAGAAATCAATAAAATAAAAGTGATCGAGGTAACCTTATTGCTCAGAAGCAATCTCTTCCAGTCCGTTGATTTTTTAGTTACCTACCCTATAAGCGGCATACATTTATTAAAATGTTTTATCATAAAAACATATTAATCTATGATAAATCACGTACTAACTACCTACGATATTATATTGAATAGAAAAATATGAATTTCTCGAATCTCTGCCATCTTTTTTCTCAATTTAGATCTAAGGTCCTACATGCCCTATGAGTCAATAATGACATCTACAAAGCGAGAATTGGAGCCATGTCACGTCGATGTTGACGCCTGTAAGCTTACTGCGACGTGCTTGTTACAGTTGGGATTCAGTATTATCTAGCATTTTTTATGAAGACCAATTAATCTTCAACTCCCTTTATCCGTCTCGTGATTTATCTCGTCTTCTAGCTTTTCATACGTAACTAATTACCTAGTTTGTAAGCTAAGTTAAGGAATGGTTATTGCTGTTATGACTGCGTTGAGTAAACGCTATAGTTGTAGGTGTTGGGATCTGATTATTTTATATATTTGTTCAATGATATCAGTCAATATCAAGCAGCGTTGCTTTGTTCCGGTTTAAAGGGTGTAGGTGTCGGTGAAATAACAAGCTCACGAAGCTTAACACCTGTATGCCTTATGTTGATGAACCCGTAGCAGTGCATCGTAAGGCACGTTCCTGACGAACGTGACCTGCGGAGCAATGTTTTGCTATAGGTGATGGTAACCACTTATTATGAGGTGGGCCATCTGCATGTTTCATCAGCAAGTCATATTAAAAAAAGCTCTAGCAGTCGACCATAGCAGACTTTTCGAGCGGCCATCAAACATTATATTAACGTTATTATGTAGCGTTCGTTATTTATGCGTAGGTAGGTACTACATTTTTTAAATTTTTGAATGTTCATGCTACCAAAACGTTAATAAAAAATACAACAAATTACTGGCTTCTGTTGGTGTTCTAACAAACAAATTGTTATAGGTGATCGAAGTGATCCGCCATCCGACAGAGAGGGCGGAGAGCGGCCGAGGCTCTGGTTCCGGGACTGCGAACGGAGACGAAGAGAAATACCGGGAGTTGGTCAAGGAGAACGAGGAACTGCAAAGGCTTATAGCACAGGTGACTCTCAAAATCTATAGAAGAATATATACATACAAGAATATCTGTATTTTAAAGCCCTTACAACTGAGTTGGTAATAGCTCTGCCATCTGCACTGCAGGTTATGGGATCAATCCCCATGAAGCACACACATTTGTGTGATTAATTTAGATGTTTGTTCTGTGCTTGGGTTTTATATTGTATTCTTAGTATGTGTATAAACACTTGTGTGTATGTGTATAAAGTATTAAAGTACTTATTCTAATAACTATATGGTTCCCATAGTGACAAGCTTTGCTTAGTTTGGGCCTAAAAGTGGTTGTGCGAGTTTCTGCCAATACTGGCGTATGTGTCTCGATCAGATAGCAGACATTTTAGAGAAAGTTTTTTTAAACTATCATGGTTTCGATCAATATTTTGGATAGAAACGGGATATTTACCATCATCCATCAGAGTTCGACTCGTGATCATGGCGCATGTAACCAAAATATCGGGAAAAATCAAACTCAAAAATTATTGTAAATATCCCGTTTCTATCCAAAATATTTTAGAGAAAGGTCAGTTCAAGAGTACCCTAAGCCGCCGAGCATGTATGTAGGATTTTATGAGAGTAAATGAAATAAAAAAGGTATATCAGGATCGTAGCAAGTGGAAATCTGTGGTCTCTACCTACCTCTATGGGAAACAGGCGTAATTTTATTTATTTATTTATTTACTGTGACTTTAGCTATTTTGCTCCAGCCTCTATCTAATTGCGTGGTAATATGATAAATGAGCGGGTGAGATCATGTAACATTATTAGTGTGTAACAACACTAATCATATTATCCATGACATGAAATTAGCTGTGGGTATTGTGTTCGGGAAATAGATAATAGATTTACGCTTGTGTTATCCATGCGTGATTGTAACCAATTATGTTTTTTTTCTTCTATTTACTAAAACTCTACGACAAGTGAAATGATATCCGATCGAACAGTAATTTAGAGAAGCACCTCGTTCGATAAACTCTTTTCAATGGTTTGCCTAACTAAAAACAACACTTCCGAGTAAATTGTTTTATAGATTCATTAAAGCTATCCGTAGATAGGTACGAAGAACTTTGCCCACTTTGAAAACAATTTTTAGACGCCTTAACAAAGTGCCTGTTACATTAGCATCGTTACAACATTCCAATTTTATTCGTTTTCTTCCTTTATCGCAGTACTTCCCACTTAAGAATTGTCTTTATTTCTGGACGTTACAAAACTGCTGAGTACAAAGGTGGGGTTTTCCTTCTATCTTCTTAGATACAAGATAACAAAGAAAGTTTTTCAACCTAAATTTTCTGGTAAAACTAAGAAACCCTATAAAAATATTTACTTTATGAAGGTGTATAGATTGAACTACAAAAACAACCCCAAAACTTGTTACTTTTGCTATTTTGTTTCATTTCTGGTGTAGCTACCAGAGATAGGTAATGTAGATTCAAGTTGATTCATTTGGTAGGTATTGTAAAAGATCCATCGAGATTATCTACAGTGAACGAAAATAACTGATTTAAAACGAAAGAACGGAATCCATAGCGTGGAAATTAATTTCCAGGATTCGGAACTTTCATTTATGAAGTCGTTGAATTTATCTGAATTTATCTGGTTGCAGCATCCAAGCGCTTGTTTAATTAGTAGTCACGGCTGCGGATTGCCGCAAATCATGCGGTTCACTGACTATATTTATAACGAGATTGAATCGAAAATTAGAATATTGCATGGCACAATAAGTTTTTCATGATCGATTATTTAAATAAGAAGTTTTGCGGTGCTTTGAACAAATGTAGGAAAATCAGAATATATTTACCAGACTATAGGAAAATTACCTTCAGCAAGCTGACATTTCTACCTTTTATCAGTGTCTTATGAACGTTATTTATAAATATTGCTGTAAATGAGTCTTGTCACTTTTTTTATTATACATTAGTAGGAGATGGCATAATTTAAACATTGTTTATCTTTTGGCAGATTTTTTTTAAGTAAAATCATTGGTATTTTGACTTGAAGCACCATTATGTTGCTCTGAAATGATCCACTAAGATGGTTATAAAGTATTTGATACGATACCTAACTTGGAGATAGAATACTGATATTTTTTTATGTTAAACTATACCTAATCAAGCAGACAAAAAACAGAAAAACACGTTCTAACGCTCAGTGAAACAGCAAGGATTTTCATACGACATCGAGCTCTAATAACATTGCGTCGTGCCGCATCGTTTGTTTTTATCGTATTATAAAGTTGGAATGTGTGAATACAGTTAGATAAAATACGAGAGCACGTTTAATTAGAATGCTTTGTTTGAAACAATTTAAGTACAATGTGACCGCTGCGCGCATCTGCGTACTCACGGCAAACTTAGTTAGTTAAACTCTACTATTTCGTTAGTGCGAGCTGCTTTATTAAAATTTACATATGTCCATTAGCTTTAAATGAATCCGAAGACGTTCAGTTTACGAGTTTCAAAGTTCTGAAAAGACAGCTTTTCTAACGCAAGTATTTTATATAGCGTACTTGAAGACGCCCCAACCTTGAACAACAATAACTTTGGCTACAGAAATGAATGAAATCTTATAAGCCGCGGGCAGGAGCTAGTACTCTTAAACAGTTTAAGATTATTAATTTTATCTACAGAAAGAGGATCGAATTCGGGTGTTGAAGCAAAAGCTAGCAGAGCGAGAAGCGGCCGCGGCGGACGGCGGCGTGACGCAAGGTACGGCCGCCATCGAGCGGGAGCGAGGCGTGGTGCTCGCGGACCTCGCTACCGCCACCTCGGACTATGGCACCTCCACCAACTACACCAGATCCTCTCGTGCCTCTGTCTCTGACCTTGACTTCTCTGAAAGCTACCTTTGAACTTATCACCCTAGTAAAAGCCTCGTCTAGAGAAAACGCTCAGAGGGGAGTGGTGGCGACTTTTTAGGTATTTTTATTTTATAAAACAATACAATAAACTCTTTTACTTTATAATATTAACAAATTTTAATATAAAATATACAAGATTGTGGGTTGTATTGCATAATACATAATAATATAATACCACTTATTACGCGGTGGATTTTTCAATGATAAACCAGTCGCTACCGCTCCCTCCTGTAACTTTTGAAGAGACCTCAATGTCAATGAAAACTTTTATAACCCTTAGGTCATGTGTAGCCTTTTACCCTTACCTTGGAATAGGATGGGATCTGACTGATTCTTAAGAGTGTTGCATGTCTATCTAACAAGCTCGTATTTAGAAATGTTTATATTTATCTCTGTAGCAAATGGGATTTCATGAGCCCTACAAGAATTCCTGAAAGTGTCTCTAGCAATAACCTACATTGAACCTTAATGTTCTCTCGTAGAAATTTCTACGTAAACTGCTAAGGTCAGTAAATTTTCTGGTAATTGGTAGGGTATTGTAATTATAATTATAATTTTCTCTGTTCTATTTTTGCTAACACGTGAGCATTTTAATGAAGCCATTAAAGTACGTTGCTAATCATTGCGTAATGTTCAATTTCAAACTACACCAAAATCCTGTTGTCAAATCTAACTTTGCCCATAAATAAAATGTCCTATGAGTTTTACCGCTGAAGTTTGTTCGCAATCGACCTTGGCTGGGAGCTACGCTTCAGCCTAGTCCTTTTACTAATTAAAAGAGCCTCATCTTTTGCCTCTCTGATGACCTTGATTGTAATACAGATTCTTCACGTAAGGTAGTGTTATTCATCTTTGTTAAACAAGTCGATGAAATCATTGCTTTAAAACCAATAAATCTAGTTTACTAATTTTCAGTACATTTGATATTTACTCTATTCCACATACATTTGAAAACTTCATGACCAACAAACCTTTTCCCTTTACAAAGCTTTAACTTGCCCAATTTATTTGTAGGTAAAGGTTAAATCAATCAGAAAATTAGATGAAGACAGTCACCGAAACCCCTTGAAATAGTAGAATGCGGTAGGATTACTCGGCTTTATGGGCCACACTTTACCCTAATTACTCGGCCGTGGCCTACCCTAATCATTGGACTATTCCCATATCAAAGTGGCAGACGCCATTCCTATTCAATTTTAGACGTTCCGCTCCAATTGGGCTCAAATGTCTTTAGGCTTAGCGCCGACGTGGCTTTTCTGGTTTGCTCTGATTTTATCCATCATTACGAGCACTTGTTTTAATTACGCACAATATTAATTAGTATTGTGTTTATTTGTCAACATATTGTGAAATTTATAGTCATAAAAAGAATGGTTAAAAATCTTACTTACTTTGCATGATACGTCCAAATATTCTTAATCTAAATAAAATGCCCTTTCCACTTCGTTTTGAGAAAACCCAGTCCATTTGTAAATGTCGTTGGCGACGAAACACCTGCAAGTAAAATTAATAGCAATTATGACAATATGACTGAGGAAGCCGTGATTAATTATTCTACTTGATAAATAATCATAAACACCTCCTGTTAAAAATTTAATTAAAGCTCTTTCTCAAAAATTGGATCTAAGTATTAATTATACGCCTAAAAAGTATTATAACTAGGTACTTTGATATCAAATTTGTAACCCCTACTAGAAGCCTTTTAGATAGTTTAAAAATCTTTTTAAAATATGTATAACTGTGAACACACCTTTTCCCTTAAGTGGAATATTTGTAACGTGATTTGTCTGACCTACTTAGCTCTCCATGGCAACAGACATTAATTCATATGTAGTATGAATCACACAAAGCGGTACAAGGATCTCAGCTGGAGTTCTAGTCCCTTGACACTTCAGGCTTTGCCAGCTTTATGGACTAACTCAGTCCACATGGTCTTGGATTCATATTTGTTATTTCACCTAAACTAAGAAAAAGGTTCAAACTATTCTGCTGCCATAGAGACAAAATCTCTTATCTAACTCTACCTCACATAAATTGTATTTATTGCACGTACTTGTCTACATCTTTACATCTAAATATTACTAACCTACTCCTACTAGACTGATTTAGTGATATTTTAGTATATTACTCGTCTAAATTTCTCTCTGCGTTAATTGTAAAGTTTTATGGTAGAGCCCCATTCTTTGTGTTATTAGTTTTAGACAATTCGAGCTCTACTGACGAGTGCTGTAGAGTTTATAAGCATCGCTACAACGATTTATCTTTTACGCGTTTTAAATATTATTACGATCATAAAATTACTCACGAGTAACTATAAAATTTCACTTTTAAATTTATTGGCACGAATTAAAGTTAAATAGTTCTAGGCTCAAGTTATTATTAATATAAACAACTCTTTATGTAAACGTTGATTGTTTTAGATTTAAGTAGGGTTAAACTGACATTGTCCATCAAACAATTTTACTTACTTTATATATTTTGTTACAAATTATATAGGTACAAGTAGTTTACAAGTTCATGCAGTCAAATCTCGTTATGATGCAGCGATTTTTATTAAGTTTAAATCTTAAAAAGTGTTTATTTTAATTAAATCGAGGATTCATTGGGAGAAAAAGACCATTTGCACACAAATGAGCTAACAAATCGTCTCGGCCCTCGGTCCGTGTCGGTAGGTGAACAAATACTTACGTAGTTAAATGTTACACTTGTGTTGTGTCAGTCGCTATGCAAATCGGCGGACGACGTGGTTTTCCACTGACGAGCATTTGACCTCACTTGATGGAAATATCTGGAAAGCTTGTGAATATTGTTGTGTTCAACTTTTAAATGGTAAAACTGTTACTGTTTTTCAAGTACTTAAATCAAATATTATTTCTTAAACCTACAACCATTTTATTTAAGCTTGTGAGAGAAATATTGGTTATTTCAAAGCATTCAAGCACTACTTTTACTTAAATTTAACCTAAAGCAAAATATGTTTTGATTGAAACAGTTCAATATGATGTATTTTCCAAAGACTTCGATATACGAGCAGCAGGTTAAACGTTTTCCAGCATTTTCCTCATACGGTGTATCTCGATCCCGCACCATGTTAAGTAAGTAGTTTGGAGATGTTGTCCCCCGTAGTTACCCAGTACCCGTGTCCGTGTCACCCACAGCATGCATCCACACCGCACGCCACAATGTAGGTATTACAGTTTACTGGTTCAAGACGTAGAGATGGTTTACTGCACGGCACGCTTAGAAAGCGATCCGCGATTTCTACGTTTATTTTCAAAATTAACGGCAATGTTTTTGCCGGCCGATATCTTTTTATTAATATATTTTCTGGATGTATTTTCGGTGATAAGCTTGTTTGTTGACGCTAATGTGATTACAGAATCCTTAAGAATGTCAATGAGAGATCGAAACCTATTCGACGTTGATTAAAAAACCGTGTGGTGAATCGCTTTCAGAATTGGTATGCTTAATTTACTAGGCCTTGACAGGGCTCCGTGTCGCACAAAATTCTGTTTGAAACTAGTGGGATTTGGTAAACTATCTCTAAATCAGCGCCTACCTGCCTTTTTGACTTTGTCTATGTTCTCGGGTTTTAATCTCTCACATCTAAGCTACAAAAGACAAAAAAACAAATTTGATAACCTATATGGAAATAAATAGTATGGATTCATTTTATTTTTAATAAGTCTGTCTTTATAAACACCTAGACTAGATAGACAACTTTTCCACAGTTTCATTTCATGAAATAAACCTTAGGTTAGGTATATTGTAAAAAAAAAATCTCGCCTTTGAGTAAACATACAATAACCCAAAATAACCTTACATGATACACGTGCGTATTTATTCGATACCTATATTTTTCCTACTTTCAGAATAACTCGATGTCTACTATTTACAATATATTTCATTACATCACTCAATGTATATTAAACAGTGAATAAACATCTTAGAACCCAATTCGTTACGTAAAATTGTATATAAATATGTAATTTGCTGAGTAACGAGATTTCCTTGCATGAATGTTTAATGTTATTTTTGTACGGCTTGCTTTAGTTCAGTTTGTACACGACTTTTCAGTTTGAAAGTAAGGGAAAGTAACTACTTACCATATCACTCGTGTTCAATGAGTAACTCGTACATATATAAAGTACTTCATACGGTTTACTACACCACAAAAAGTACGACGTAAAGTATACAAAGGTTTTGCACGCTTGCATTCCCCAAACACAAGATTGATGCCAAGCAAAGCATACCGACATTACGATTGAACCGAATGAAAATTTAATACTGTACGCGTACGCATCTATATTTCTATGTTAGCAATCAACAAAGTGCTCTACGGTTGAATAGAAGTTGTATGTATCTATTCTGCATCGGTATTTTTCTGCTTAAACTGTAGCTACTGCCTTCGCTTTTTGCATAACTAGTTAATATGTATGTATAATTAGATTTTAGGTATGTTCGGAAATTCTGATTTAAAAAACACAATTTACTAATGATAAATGTTCTTTTTCTCTCGGCAGATGTACAAGATGAACACATCTGATCACCGCAAAGCAATCTTCGATACCCTTAGTTAGCAAGTTAACTTTAAGTAAATACCTAGTCAAATCCTCATTTGTATGAAACCTAAAAACCAGGTTCGGGAAATGTTTATTTACAATATTTGTAAGAGATAAAGTGTTCTTATTATATATTTCGAGATTTTTTTATGTACTTACTTACCTACGAGGTATAATCCCTGGCAGGCTATATCATTTAAATTTATAAGCAATTTATTATTCAGCATGGGAGATTACAGTATCATTCGTATTTCTGTTCTGTTCTCAGCATTTTTACTAACGATATTAACTAGTATATCAACAAAGGTGTAACCATGAAGCAGAAAAAATTAAATACTAAAACAATACAATAAGACAAGTAACAAAACTATCTCCCTTGTTGTAAATTGTTCAATAATATTGTTGAAGGGTGAAGTGATAATTACAAATATGTGCCATGGTAGATAATTTCAAATAATATATTAAATATAGGTACATAATATAATATAACATAGTTAATCAGATTCCGTTTATTCTCAAACCTTTTTAACTTTCACGACAGTCACACATTAGAAGTAGTTTCTACTATAATAACATATCAGAATAAAATTAAATCATTACAATACATTTTGGTTAATTAATATTTATGAAGTTAATATTACTTCATGTTTAAACTACGAGTATAACCACAATCATGGCACAAACGCCGTGTGATTGAATTGCCAAAATACTTTAACACTTCAAGCAATTAACTTGTAATATAAAACAAAACTGTCGGTAGTCACAAAATAATCTTTAGTACATGTACATTATAGAATGGTCTATATTCATCATCATCACTGATATATCGAGGTTGTTTTAGACTAATAAGACATAGATTAAGCTAAATTATTCTCAAGAAGTTATGTATTTACTAAGTTAAGATAATCTTAACTAAAAAAACTAATATTGAGTTAGCAAAATTTACTTAGTCAAGAGTTATCTAAGAATGTTAAAATCCGTCATTTTGTTAAAAATATTAGATTTATACAGATGTTACAGCACTGCCAAGTTTATTATTAAAAGTAGAAAAACGTAATTGTAAACGTATACTAGATCATGTGTGTAGCTTTAAGTTCTATGTGAATGCACATTGTAAGTCTTACGTGCCTGGTTTCAATATCCTACGAGTGTCTGTTAGTAGTACTACGGGTCGTTGCCTGTCAGATAAACTCTCACATCATTGGCCAGTGTAAGCTGTCACTGTAACATTAGCCAATGAGATCCGACAAGCAACGAGTAACTAATCCGTTAGTATTAGGTACGCTTGTAAGATTTAAGAACCGGGTGTAAGTCTTTGTTTGTTTGTGTTTTTATTCGTGTTTATACAAACATTAATATTCTTAGTTAAGAACATACATTTCTTGTTGAAGATTTATGATAGCGTCTGTTTTATAAAAAAGTAAGTTTAAACAAAATAAAATTATTGGGACAGTAACTGAATGTGAACTAATGTCTTTATTCTCAATCTACTCGTTTGTATGTAGGTATGTTCAAAGAGCATACCTGATGATTTATGAGGGATGATTACTTATGAATATACTTTGTAAATTTTATTAAAACTCTTTAGTCCACAAACCCATGTTTAATTAATTTATTGCGCTAAAGTTTCGTTGAAATACAAACCCTTACCTAACAAAAGTATATATGGGTAATAAATGAGTTCTATTTCAAATAAGTACAAAATAACATTTTGCTAATAACGTATTCATTTCCAACTAATGGCTGGGTTAACCTAATTGAGGACTGGGTGCATTTTAAGCCCAGTGTAGTTTCTAGGTCTCAAATTAATATAGCACACCGCTTTAGATTGAGTCATGTATGTATTACATTTTCTTTCTACGAATTGGTTTAATCACGAAGATTTGACTGCATGAAATTAAATTTTACCGTTTTGTCACCGTCACTTATATAAAAGTTATAATAACAACTGTGTTACAAGGTAGGATTAAATCGTTGACATTTCATAATTTTATTGTATTTAAAAGTATGTGACCTGCT
Organism: Electrophaes corylata; assembly: GCA_947095575.1. Classification (NCBI taxonomy): domain Eukaryota; kingdom Metazoa; phylum Arthropoda; class Insecta; order Lepidoptera; family Geometridae; genus Electrophaes; species Electrophaes corylata. The sequence continues at coordinate 9,001,036 of OX352703.1, forward strand.
CAGTGATGCTGAAGCCGGAAGGTGAATAACTCGGCTAGAATGTTAGTTATCTAATAAAATGTAAGCTTCAACTTATTAGTAATATTACTTTCCTGTGATCTGTACCTTGGTTGTATTGACCATTCACCCGTGTCATCACTCTGTAAATAAACAGTCATGGAATGATCTGAATGTATTCAGAATATTTTATTTACATACCTTCCTGCCTGCCTTTTCTCCATTAACACCTCATTCAATTAAGTAAAAAAAAGTTGCTTCATCAATTTTCAACTATAGCGTGATAAATATGTCATTAATAATGCTAAGGTTGACGTTTACATTACTTTACCATCGTTCAAACCAGTACAAACAATGTCAATAACAAAGACTTACCAGATGCGGCTCGGTAACCTTGTGTCATAATTTTACTACATAATGGCGCCGCTGCCGCCGACGCGTGTTGTTCGGCATCAAACCTAGGAACAATAAACCTACTCTCTGCAATGAAAAAATTTCACACAACCATACATGAGACCCAAGTATTTCTCATTACAGCTCTGAAAAAAAATTCTGCTTAGGGACGAAATGGGGATTACGGATTGGCTTATCCATAATCCTCATTTTGTTTGAGCTTAACGAGGTGAATAGATGACATGTGAGCCACTATATTTAAAATATTAATTGCCTGTGTATCTTTCCATTGTTGAATGAGAGCCCCTTCAATATTTATTTTATTCTGTTTTTTAGTATAAACAGCAACAGAAATACATCATCTGTGAAAGTTGCAACCCTCTAGCATGAGATACAGCCTGGTGACTGGTAAAAAGAGAGGTAAAAAGCCGTTTGTACACTTTTCTAAAAAGCTATTAACGCCTTTTTAACGTTTAGAAACATTAAAAACTACGCACGAATACCAAGAAAACTACCATGGTTTTGTGCTCAAATAATTATTCTTCTTTCAATCTTTCTTCCAAACCATAAAATGCAAATTCGTCTCATCAGTTCCATCGTCGAACTTACAGCTTAAGCTTTAAAAAAATATCTTATCCAATGTGAAACGTGTCAGTGCAGCGAAAGCATAAACTGATTAGTTTCAGGGTCTTATCAACGTAGAACTTTATGTTACGAGCGAAAAGCAATTTGTTGTAAAAGCAGGATTAGGCTATGATTGAAGGGATGGTCGGGAACCAGCGGTCATAACGCGTACCCTATTGAAACATCCCCAAACTTTGTTAATTGCATTACCGGACTTCTCAAATATGAAAAGCCACGGTATCTGCAAAATTCTTAAGGAAAATTGACTTTTTCAAGGAACAGGTACTTACTACTAATTTTGTTATTTACCCCGTAAATAACCAGCTTGTATATTTTATAGTAGCTATCTGCAAGCACAACTCTCGTCTCACAACTCGTAATTACTTAAAGCTTGTTGATCATTATGATAACGATAACTATTTATCCATAAGTTACCTAAACCCTGTAAGCTTGTAAAAGTTCCGTAAGTGTTTCATCAACAGGCTCCTGGACTAGCGGGGGGTCTATCGACACAAGTTCCTAACTATGTTAATAGATTAACTGCGGATTACACTTCCAGGCTCTAATGAAGTTGCGTTTCCTTTTATTTTTCCAAGCTGTTACCGGCTTTAACTAGGGGAAACTGTTCGCAAGTTATTATAAAGATAGCGAATAATTCTTAAGCAGAATTAAGACTGAAAATATAGTCTTCATTGTTCTAAATACACTATCCTAAATTTCTGTATTTAGGATCCCAGTACTTCCAGTAGTAAAAAAAGAAAAGAAATTACATCACGATTTTAGTCCCCAAGAGATAAAGAGATATGTCCTCCGATCTCTTAGTACTAAGAACCTATCCAAGATTCTTCGAGAATGTCTTAGGAGGTAGTCAGAGGTACGTCCAGATAGTACATTTGATCCACATTTGGCAGTTAGTATTCCACATAAGGACAAGTTGCAAAGTTGCAAGCCCATCGCTGCTGTTAGAATACTATCTGGTTAGCTCACGATGTTTTCTTACACCGTTTGAGAGCAATGGCATTGCGCACATACATTTTTTTATCGGAAAATCCATAGGTGCACGACCGGATTTGACCACAAGACCTTAGTATTAAAAGGCGGGATCACTCCCACTAGTCCACCGTCCCACTTCACAAGATAACCCAAATTATTTTTTCAGGATAGAGTAGATTTTCCTTCATTTCTTATTTCTTCAATCGCTTTACGCTTGACGAGTACTATACAAAAGCAAATCTTATTTTTTCAATGCCTACAACGCAACGCTATCTCATTATAATGCTATAGCAAATTTCCTCAAAATGCCTCCAGCTCTACGAAGAAAATAATTGAATATGATAACAACAAAAGGAAACCTTAGTAACGAAAATATCGTTTCTTTCCTCGACATGCCTCGGGTTAACAATACAACGAATTCTGATAAAAATAAATTCTGATGATGACGTAGCTTATTACAGCAATAATCAGAAGGTATGAAAATACCCAGCCACCATGCTAAGTGGCTTACCAACACTTTGCTTCTTTATTCATAACAGTTTAATCAGAGTACATTCGAACCCGTGGGTTACCTATGTGCCGTATCCGTAACTAATGTCCATATGTAGTAATCTTGGAAAGTTGGTACCGAGCAAGTTTTTCTCCGGTTTTCACTAAAAGGTTGTTTGTAATAAAATAAAATAAATAAATAAATAATGCTGGACAGTCCACACAGCATCATCTAGCCCCAAGCTAAGCAGAGCTTGTGTTATGGGTACTAGATGACTGATATACTTAATACAATCTAGTAATAACGAATGCTTGCATTCATGTGTGAGAGATGAAACTTAAGTAAAGTTCTTAGGTGTCGGGTTAGGGTGTTGAGTTTTTAAATTTTAAAATTAATTATTGGACTTATTAGTTCATAAACTAATAATACTCTTATACCTAAACTTAAGTAAGACCGTTGTCAAGGCATGCATGGGCAAATAACCCCTCGGTCAATTTGAGGTTGTCCTCAGATTGTGAGCAAAGGTGATTAGGTCATAGGCCCGGCTTACTATTGGATGACTACAATAGAAGTTCAGAATACAGAATACAGTAGAAGGATCCTGTTTAGTCAAGATTTCAAGATTTCAATTTCTGCTTAACCATTGTGTAGATTGCTAAGTTCTTTTTGGTTTTATAGAATAAAAGTGCACATTTTTTTATTTTAATTAACGTATAGAATCTATGATACATAATATATAGTAGTGCTTCTGTACTTCGACGACCGATGTGGCGCGGCGGGCGATTATCCGCCTGCGACGCAGGGGTTGCGGGTTCGATTCCCGCCTTGGGATAAATGTTCTGTGTATGGTGTTCTGGGTATTTTCTATGTATAATAAAAAATATCTATGTATGTAATATAGTATTGTATTAAGTATATCAGTCATTTGGTACCCATAACACAAGCTCTGCTTAGCTTGGGGCTAGATGATGCTATGTGGATTGTCCAGCATTATTTATTTATTTAATTCTCTCTCTAATCGTATACGTTCGTACAAGGAGTTCGTGCGAGCGTTAATGAAGTACCTACCGGGTTCAAATTTATACCTGATGGTGATTTATACGAACACTAGTTCGTGACAAAAATATGGTACATACCTACATATATCACTATCTCGGTGGACGTGCTCAGAACGTAAAAAGTAATAACGAACAAAAATATAAAAGAGCTTTAATCCAGGCTCGGACGCTTGAATGTTTCAATATTGACGAGGTTATTGCTACTGTACGTAGTTTTTAGTGGAACGCAACTGCGGCGTGGAGCGTAGCCAAGCGGGCACGAGCCAGAGCTCCCATCGTCTGTCGCATCGCATGTCCAATAATCAAGTTACAGAATTAACACACGTGATTTACGCCGGACGGTTGCAGATGTTACGGTACGTCACGTTCATTAGCACACTTCACAAATGTAGTTTGATATAGCGTCTGATTACAAATCAGTTTAGGCACCGAGTCGGAATGTACCTGCCTATTTCGGTTCCCAAACAGATGGTGATTACTTCATAGTTCGTTATGTTGAAGGTGCCTGATTTCACTAAGTTTCTATTTCCAAGAAATTGTTGTTATTACGTGTCACTAGTTCTTAGCTCTCCAGACTATGTCAAGTAGATCAAACACAGAAAAGTGAAAAATAAAGCAATAATATCCGTATAAGTATTGCAATGTACATGTGTAGGTAGGTAGGTACCTACTTGTATGAATATTTGAGTAATTTTTTTATGGCTTGGTGGTGGAACACGTATATGACCCACCTGATGTTATGTGGTAACCATTACCAATAACAAATTCACTAGTAAAAAACAGATGTGTAATCGTAGTTTAATTAGAACTATTTTTTATATTTATACATACTATAGCTAGAATTTAACTTCTGACTTTTAATTTTCTTGGGGTATATAGAGTAAACACAAAAATAATTATATGGTCGGGAAAACCTACATCAAACCCTATTGGCGACAAATATATTTGGCAAATGCCCTTTGGAGGTCAGCTCTAGACGATAAACAGAGCTGAGCACGAAATTCAATTTCCAAAGTATAAGCACGTATAAGCCCTACATGACGAGTCCTGACTACTATCCTACATGAGTTTTTCGGTCCTGTTTATTTGGGTCAAGTGTACCAATGGCTCATAAAAAGTTTTTACAGACAATTTCTCTGGTTCTTTGGCAAACCTGTGTGTGTATAAACGATTTGACCTAGGAAAACAACAAGTGAAAAATACATGTAATCCCGCGCGTGTAAGTTGAATGACCCCTGAAATCAAACGACGATTCACTCCTTTCAAGACTTCGCAAGATTTATTTATCTTTGCCCTCTTTAGCCTCAATGAACAAACGTAAAAATAAAATATGTAGTAGAAACACATTTTGTAGTAGCGAGTAATCATAGAAACAAAACAAAGATGTTTCCGTTATGAATTCCTTTCTTATATTGCATCACCAATCATACTGAAAGCGAGAATACGAAATATATGGAAATCAGGCTTATTGCAAGAAGTTCAATATTTCCGGCAGATTACGGAGCTGAGCCAATAAACAAACCTGCAAATGGGTAAGCGAGAGCGAAAATAGGATTACCTACTTGCTCCTTTATCAGACTCAGCCAGGCGCCCTAAGCAAATTTGCCCACAATTGAATTTGCTTTGGTAAATTAAAGCTATTTGTGAGCCTGATGCGAGATAGTAAGTAGTAGAGCTCTTAGTGAAGGGCTTGTCCCGGGAAGTATTACCACCATGCCTATTTCTGTCGCCAAAGAGCTTGGTGTCTTCTGGTTTGAAGGGTATGCGTGCTGATGAGGTACAAGAGGCTTAACATCTGTATACCTCAGGTTGATGGACGCAGAGCAGTTCCTAACCATTATAACCAACTTGTAACCGCCTAACATCAGGTGGGCTATCTGCTAGTTCCATCAGAAAGTAGTATAAAATAAGGTATACTTATAAATAGGTGGAGGATAAACGATTACAACTTACTTACACTGGGCGCAAAGAAATACGATGGGTTGGTATTAATAATCATAGCATGAGTTTTCAGTGTCATATAGAACTCGTAGTACAGTCAGCTGCACTAGAATGTATACTATTCTTAACTCTAAAAAGTGGTAGCACAACATTACAACTCTTACACAATAAAAATGTAAAAATCCTGAGTTTACTTATTTTTCAAGTATATTCTATGCAAATATAATTTATTTACTTACCAACCTAAGGGACATTTCGTGCAATTATTTCATACAAACTCCAACCCCTGCTCTGCCCGTTTAGGGGTGGAATACTGGGAATTCCTTTCTGCATCTACTACGCACCAAGATGACATTGCCCTGAAAATGTTAATTCTCTACGACCAGCAGTTATAATAATAATAATATTTATTTTAGACCACTTAGAAACAAAAACATTTTCTGGCTTAGTGACTAGCATACATAATTATAAAACAAAGACTCAGGGTACTTTCTTAATAAGCGGTGCTTCCTTATGGCGTCGGTAGACTATTCCTGCCGTTCAGAAGGCTGGAGAGAGTCAGTCAGTCAGGACAAAGATTATTATAATCGGTATTTATCGCTATTAGCCCACTGATTATATTTGTGTAGTTAAGCCTCCTTCACGACCTACCCTTGCTCATATCAGCTAAATTAGTCACTCATTATGGATTTAGGTGTGACCTTCTAAATAATGAATAAGCCCGGCTTACAAGCCCATTTGCAAGTTGTCAAAAAACGAGCTCTGAAAATTAAACTAACAGACGATGCTTTTGAATCACCAAAAACAAATTATAAAAAAATAGCATCACGACTTACATCGGTCAGGCATGGTAGATATCCCCTCTGATCTTTCAGTACCAAGTAGGTACCTACTTGAGATTCTTCGAGGATGACTAAGAGGGGTAGTCAGAGGTACGTCCAGATAGTACATTTGGTACGTACCCACATTTTGCTGTAGTTAGTATTCCATACGTGACAGGTCGCAAGCCTATTGCTACTGGTAGAATACTAACTGGTTTCCTCACGATGTTTTCCTTCACCGTTTAAGAGCACTGGCATTGCGCAATTACATTTTTAAAAAAGAAAAACACATTGGCCACGACCGGATTTCAACCCACGACCTTAGGATCAGAAGGCGAGGTCACTACCACTAGACCTCCAAAAAAACTAAAATTAATACCTAATACGCGATTCATATTTATCGTACCCTCTAGCGCTCTTGTAAATTTTATATTGAATTAGTCCTAGACTGAATAAAATTCTTGTCCTATCTTTGCCCTGGCTGAGAATGTACCTTTCTTTCGTACATGTGTGTGTACTGACATACCAGTTTGGACCTGGTGCAGTAAAGCCAAAATGCGGAGTTGATACCTACGGGACAAAATAAAATCTTTACAATATCTGCAAACATTTGCTGGATGTTTTAGTAGTGGTTAACGTCGTAATAGTAAAATTTTACACCTACGACTGGAACACTTATATTAAGTACGTGACTACTTCGTGTTTCTGTTATGTTTATCTACAAGATTCAGATAAACTCGCTTACTTCCAAAAGGTTACGATATTCCAGAGTTCAATGATTCTTTCGTTCTTTTTCGTTTGGATTTCAAGATCCGGATGCTTAAAAAATACGACCTTACAACTGTATGGGTTTTGGACACACTCGATCAATTGCGAAATTATTTACTGTTTAGGTTTGGTATTACCCATAGCAATAGTTAATCCCTATTTACTCATAAATAGACTCAGTGTAACTTCCAATGAGCTCCCGTACCAAGTCGGAAAATGCATATATTATCTATGTAATGGTGTTCCTTTTACTTGTTTAGGTACGATAGTTTTTAAATAATTGAAATCGTTCCATTGGTTGCGAAGATATTACACATTTTGTACCAGCTAACCGCGGGGCGGCCAGATAGCTCATGTCAGGGAATCGTGACGTCTCGATTCTCTTTCGCCCGCGCTCGCGCTCTCCACCATTCATTTATTAAAGTTCACTCGATCTGCGCGGGTCGTGTTCTGGTTTAAATTAATTTTTTTTTAATAAAACCGCGCGGGTTCGGCGGCTAGCGCTGGGATATTGTGATATGACGTCACAATATCTCAACGCTAGGCTGTTCGCGCGGTCAGTGAGCCTCGTTCGGTATTTTGCCCATAACCTAGCCAGTTTTGGCCGTAGAAAAAAAATTTTTGCACTTTATGTTTTAGTTTCTCAAGGCCTATAAAACTGCATTCACAGATAAAACTGTGACGGGTCCCCATTCGTTTTACAATGTTTTGTCTTTTGATTTGACAGAAACTTTGAAATAAAATTGAAAGAAACAAAACACGGTGTAATGATTACAAAGCTACGAAGAGTGTGCTCTTCTTATATCTTCGTGGTATACCACGTGGTATTTGCTTTTGTTATTATTACCTTTTGCTAAATCCTAGGTACTTATAAAAAAATTGCTTATTCCCAAGGTCCTGTCTATATTTTTAACACAGCTCGTGGGTTATTTAGTACCGTGCTCGGTGGGAACACTTTAAATATTTAAACTGAGGCGCGCTAAAAGCACGTACAGCCTTCAAATACCATCGCTGACTGTTTTTATGGAGCCCACTTCATAATAAATGTGCCGCAGGTTTCATGAGCTTATCAAAAATTTTGGCCAAGGTTGTCCTAGCCATGGCATGCAAGTGAGTTCTGAGGCCCAATTCTCAGTTATTTTGGAGCTGAGACCAGATTAAAACTAGATTTTTTCTGTCAAATTGGTACTGTCTAAAATGTTTGAATGTCTGAATCAAAATCCATATTGGAATATTCGTAGTTACGAGCAGATACTTGGTTTTACTAGGTGTAATCGTCGTGACGTAAATTTAGTTGTAGTATTTGTTGCAGTAAATTTACTACAGCTATTCGTTCTCAAACAACTTTTGGTATCTATAAATAATTGCGAGTAAAGTAATAAAAAGTTTACAGCCCGAGTAAAACCTAAAAGAAAATCGAAGACGAATCGCAGCGTTAATTCACTAAAAGAAAAGGTTTTTTCCACTTTAGCATCACACAATTAAAAGTTAAAAATCCAATTAAAAGTTTGCTATTGTATAAGTTGGCGATTCTTTAACAATTTTTACAATTACCACTAATGGTGGTACTCAGAAATATCAATTAAAGTTAGTGGCTCATTAAATGGTTCTTTAGTGTTCATCTCAACTCATTTGCAATTTGCAAACAACTCGATGACGTAGGTACAAACTGGCACTAACCGCCATTATACAGGAAATGCATTCTACTTACCAAACCACGTTCCAAACCCACGAAGCGATATATCAGCACTTTGAGTGGGCTTTAACTAGTCCTGTGGTCGGTTGTGGTTCACAAATATTAAACCTGCGTGTGCGTAGGTATCACAAACTGGCAGTCAATAATGTTAAACCAACAGTTCGTCCTGGGGGAAAGCCGTCCATGAAATGTAGACCGACGAGTGTTTACTCTGGCTTGCGTTTAATTGAAACTGAGATACCAAGCAAATAGAAAAATCAATTTCTTTCTTCCTCAGTTTTAGCTTGGAGCTATTTTTGATTTGCTTTGTTTTGGATGAAGTTGCTTTATTTTTGCAAACGGTCACACTTGAAGGTAAAACTCGTACTTAGATGCCCCACGAAATACAAAACAAAATTGAGACAAAGCTAAAAATTACTGAGCCAGCCAAAACTGTTTTGACATGGCATGAGGCAGAATCATAGTAACCACGACTTACCGACTACCGACTACGACTACCGTGAAACCTATGGTTTTATATATTTAGTATGGAGCCGATTCGTTCATTAATTTTTCTCATTCTGATAGTAAAATGGATTCATTACATACTAATCAGTTTATTTATTTATAAATTAATTATTTCTTAAAACACTGGAGCAAGTGAGACTTTCCGACTGATGATGGAACCGATTGCATTAGTCCATTCCACGCGGTCCTGATACTGCTGATTCCATACTAAACGAAGTTATGGAACCGATTTGCTTCTCGATTCTGGCTATAAGCGTATCCTGTAAATCAAATCTAAATTCTTGTTTAGATCTTTTCTTCTACATCATAAATTGAGCTAGATTCACCATAAAGCTGGTTATATACGTAAATATCTATGAAAGAAAAATAAGAAGACTAATAAATAACACTATACCATCAGATTTTGTTTCTTTCATTCTAGGCTCACTAGGCTACCAAAACAGCGAACTAGAAAACAGGTTTTATTTTGGGGTCAAGCTTTAGATAAAATAGCATAGCATAATATAAGTATAGTCTTGTTTTATAATTATTGTTGCAAAGTAATCAGAGAAATACATATTATATTTCAATAGGTAATATTCATCAGTACGGTAGCAATGGGCTGCTTTCCGCACGAATTCAACACAATCAACGAGACCAATACATCTGTGAGAATAGTATAAATATTAGGCTACGTCGAATAAATGGAAAATATTATATATATAAATAAATAATATTTCTAGACTTTTTACAAAGTGCAGCGCCATCTAGTCTCAGACTAAACAAAACTTGTACAATGGGAATTATAATAATGTCGTTTTCTGTCTGACTTGAAAACGATTTCTAATAATCAAAGGAAACAACATAGCTCATAGTTATTTTATATTCTGCTGTGTAATTTCGATTATGTTTTAACAACATTTCCGATTTGAAATTTAAGCACAAAGTGTGAGCAGTTGGAGAATGAAAGTGTATTTTGTATATCTCTTTGAGGATGTCTGTCTAGACAAACATATGCTTGCTCCACCAGCAATCACATAATAATGATAATAAGTAAAGGGCAGTACTTTCGTTTGTGCGTACACATCATCTACTTAGGTCCGGTAATTAGAAAACAAGAGTTTTTTTGTATATTTTAGAAATATCTAAGGCCCAATCCACGTATTTTTATGAGTTGAGACGAGACTGCAGCCAGAATTTGATTGTCAAAATTTAGCCTGTCTGAAATATCAATGCCTCTGGTGTTTGTGGTATTTTGCTAGGTACCTACTAACAGTAAAAAGTATGTAGCAAAGTGCATTGGTTTTAATAAATACTAGTATGGTGTGACTTGAAATATGCAAGCAATAATTTTACTTGCCAAACAAATCCGGCCGAAAATGCAGCTGGGTGGAGCGTTGCCGTCACCAGCAAAAAAATCCATATGGCTATTTCAGTTATCTATCTGAGTAGACAGGCAGATCCGGATATAGATAGATAAATTGACCTGGCTCCAAGTGCTAGTTCCCGATAAAGCCTACCCGGATACATAAACATGTGCCGGGACGACTTTCCTTTCACTCTGCAGGAGCAATCATTTATAATAAAAGATTTTGAATCTTATTTCAATCAACAACGTTCTTCTTTTTCAGTTTATACAAAATGGTAAGGTACCAACAAAGCGCTATCAAGTGGGGCTGATGGGATCTCGGGGTCAGACTGAGGTCCACACGATATTTTAGGATTATTTATGTTTCCAATTTGATTGGCATTTCGTGAGTTCAGTTGGGTGGTCTGTAGAGGTTTTAAGGGTGCGAGGCAGCACAAACCACTCGCCAAACTGGGAGATTTATTTTGTCCGGCAAACTTCTAAATTAATGGATGACTGTAACATATTGGGTAAAGTTTATAATTAGACAAACAAAAGACCTCTGTGGATTTAATAAGCACCATATTTTCACAAGGGTAAGTACTTATTATTATTATTATCATCATAAAGTGTTATACCTATATGATTTGGATAAAACTCAGAAAAATGATATATATAAATACTTGAATTAACATATTATGTACTAAGTACAAAAGATCCAAAAAACCCAAGAAAAAAAAGTGTCTCAAATTTTATCATAGCAAAGCGCCTAAATATTTGTGTTAGCAAAATAATGCGACCAAAGCCGTGGGTGACTGGTAGTTTTTTAAAGCTATTTTGAAAATCAAAACACATTACATTTACCTAGCAGAAAAGGTATATAAAGCAATGTGTTGAATAAAATCACGACATTCTACATCGAGCAAAACTCGGTACACTGTCAGCGGAAATAAATAAACAGTCTTTTTTCAAGATACGAGAAAAAGTATTCATCCAATTTGAATAAAATATTCATGGAACCACCTAAGGATAATTCCATAAACAACAAAGAACCATTCAAATAGAACCAATTCAGTGTGGTTTCAAATCACGCTATAGTAGATAAGTTACCTATATATGTATCAAAGAATGTCTAAGACAGTGTTTTAGCCAAGTTGTAAGTACCTACTACAACAACTATAATGCATATTACAAATTAACATAAGTAACAGGAACAAAATATTATTTAAGACCTTGTTTCTAAAAACATCTGATCTAAACCGGAAGGAAGTTGAACACACTTTTAACCTTAATGTAAGGTGAAGGTAATCGCCATAAATTATAGCCTATTATAACATTTTAGCACATTGACTAGCTGTGCGTAGATTATGCAATTTAGAAGTAATAAAATTCAATAGAATTTGGAATCAAGGTTTTAAAATTCGCTACTGACGCCGTTCGCTACATTAAAATGTTACCTTACTCTAGTGTCTTGATAATGATTTCCAATAAAATTAGAGTAAATACAGTTACCCTTGTTAATTCAATCCCCAGGTGAGAAGAAAAAATACTAGGTACGTGACCAAAATTCAGACGGTGAGGAAAACACCCTTGCACGTAATTCGACCCGTCAAAACAGCTCCATAAATATCATCCCCTCGCGGGACGCACGACTTTATTTGTAGGGCAAGACGATCGATCAGGATATTTTTTTTTGTTTTCTTTCCTTACCTTAGCCATAGACTAGAAATGGACGCCATCTAGCGTTGTGAACATCCATCAAACGGTTGCCAACAAGTAAATAGAAGAAACGGAATAATAGAAGAAACACTTTATTCAACAGAACTTAATATTGGTACTTAAATAAATTAACTTCTATTTCAGCTGGTATTCAGCTTTAACTCAATGTTTTAAAAAGACATAATCGGTTGTATAGGAGGTTGTTGTATAGGAAATTATAACTTCACGGTTGGAGTTTTATCGGACTAGTTAAAGACTATACTAGCCACTATTATTAGGTTTAGATAGATACTTCCTTACCACTGTACTATTAAGTAAGTATATTATAAAGTAAATATAAAGTAAGTATATTACGTAATATTTCCAAATATTTAATGACGGTTTGATTTTGCCATAAAAAAGAAACGCTTTTGAAAATAAAGTAATTCTTAAGGATAAGCTACTTCCGAAATTATTTTTATTCTGATTCCCAGTAGCACCCATACGATTCATCTTGCATGAAAGGAACATCCTAACAAGGTCAAAAAATTTGAATCCTTTCATCCCACATACAATACCAATCATCCCATACAATTCTTTCAGCCTATCCAGTCTTATCCAGTCTTCATTTATTATTATTATTCACAGGAAAAACATGGTCAATACGTGAAGAGAGAACCGAGTTAGTTTGACTACTTAATAAAAATAAAAAGAATTTCAAATCCCATTTAATAAAGCAGCTAAGTTCTAAAAAGTATCATACATAGGTCTGGTTAACATTATTCTCTTCTTCAGTAGTAAGAACTGTGTTAGTAACAGTAGTAGTAATGGGATGAGCATATTTGTAATCGCCTACTTCGGGGAACCTAATAGTGTTGTCATAGCAGCACACTAGATCTCGTGTATAGCAAATCCGGGATAAGTAAAGCATCTCTTTGCTGATACACTGCGCTCGTGGGATACACTGACCTTTTTTTTCCGCGCACGATGGATCTGAAAATGAAACTCAAAAAATAAAAATTAATCACGAGCAGATTAAAATGAGGCCACTTTTATCTTTCGTAAATCAGTTCTATCCACCTACAGATTGTGCAACAAATTTATTACAACACTAACGGCTCATCCCGGCTTCGCACAAGTTTTAGTAAGGACCCCTAATTTTTTGTATATATTATATAGCCTATGTCACCCGGGGATAGTGTTTCCAACGGTGAAAGAATTTTTCGAAATCGGTTAAGTAGTTTGGAGCCTATTCAATGCAAACAAACAAACAATCAAATCGATTCTATAGATATATTTTGTGAAGGTTTTTTTTAAGTGAAAGATAGAGACAAAATAACCATCGTTTTAAAAAAAAACAGAGTAGGTATAATGGGTTGAAAATGTACTTACGTATATTAACCGCGTAAAACATCTCCTTCCCTTTCTCACTTAATGTATGAGAAACGTGATCTCTAAATAATTCAGGATACCGGAACCGATGCCATTTTGAATTATCATATTTATTTTTGGCTGTGATCGATAATATAAAACAAATAGTGATAAATACAAGAAAACATATTTTCTTTAGCATTTTACAAAAATGTTACCGAGTAGTAGATAGCTGACCAATTAGGAATCAAGCTAAACAATTATGAATTACGTCGTTAATTTTAGTATTTTGGTGTATATTAATGAGTGTATAAAAGTTAAATACTTATCTACCTAATTAAACCTTACCATACTGTGCTAAAGTACGCATAGGTACAAGTTTATTGCATTCCTAAACTAACCTAAACCTAACTCTTGTAATAATAAACTCGATGTAACGTTGGAATATTTACACCGTGTTTTGTCTTTTGCAAAAAACACCGTGTAAATATTTCGAGGTTTTATTATTATTAGTACGGTGCAGTACGTTTTTGAACAACAAAAAGATACCATCATTTTAAAATAAATAAGTACACATTCTGGTATTCAATTATAATTGGTCATAATGTAGGTAGAATAGCTAATACAGAATTCTCATAATCATACACTACGGTACTACGAAATAAAAAAGTAGTTAGTAAAAGAACCGGTCAATAAAATAAAAATAAGGTACTTGCCCTATATAAACGTTACTCAAACTTTTCAAAATTTTGCTTATTGCTTAGAGATGGCATTGTTTATCATACTTTGTAGGGGCGCGGGCAACGCAAAAACTGATTACCTATTTACTTGTATTGCTTGTATGTACCTACTTTGAAGTTGCGCAAATACAAGGACTAGTTTAGATACAAAACTAGATCGAAAATAGACCACTAAATGTGTTTAGCTAGCTAAGCTAATTATTTTATCATCTTGCACAAGGAGAATTTTATTAATTAATATTACGTTTAAGCTAAACATGTTTATCTTGGTAAACGTTTAGGTAATCTGAATAAAATTACATCAGATTTTTGATTCTATTAAATTTTAAATTCTATTGTGTAATTTCAGTGGTATTCCATTGCTGCAATATACAGAAGAATTACCCACATTACTTGAGGACTGCGCAGAGTGAGCAATTGGAATGAAAGTATAATAGTGGCATCTGTGGCACCATAATATGAACGAAAACGTTTCCTTTTTCAAAATCAACGACAGCTGACTTGACAGAATTTGAGTGATTGAATAAAATGGTCTGAATGACGGACACATGCCACAAAAAAAAACACTTGTTCTTTTATTTAAAAAAAAAAAACACTTGATTCTGGCCAAGTTATCTGCCAAATAACGGATAGATGTCATAAATAAATAAATAATAAATAAATAATGCCGGACGATCCACACAGCATCATCTAGCCCCAAGCTAAGCAGAGCTTGTGTTATGGGTACTAGATGACTGATATACTTAATACAATATTATATTACATACATAGATATTTTTTATTATACATAGAAAATACCCAGAACACCCGGAATAAATATTTGCAGATCGTACTGAACTGGACCCGAAATCCATAACCTACCTATTTATTAATGACAGCTTAAGTTTTCTTATTTTGCTGTATTGAACAAGCCTTTTAAGAATATTCTAATAAAATTAAGTGACTTGAGTATTCCTTTTCTATAAAGATGTTTGTTGTGAAAGGATTTGAAACAAAGAATCGTTAAGCAATTTTTTTGTATGGCTGATGAAAGTTGATTAATCTAAAATTAACATTTCCCGCTAGAATTATCAAGACCCTCGCTCGGTCTAGATATACGTGCGGAGACGCAATCACGGTCTACCGAATAGTCAAGACTCTTCCTTAGGGAAATGTAACAGCCATGGTAATCTAATTTAATTAATCACCTCCGTCTAGAATCGTCAGGATCCTCGCTCGGTCTAGATATACGTGCGGCGACGCAATCACGGTCTACCGAATAATCAAGACTTTTCCTTTGGGAAATGTAAACAAACAGTCGTGCTCTGATGATAAGTGCTAGTGAAGATTATGTCGGGGCCCCTTTTGTTGTATTTGATTGGCTGGTTCACAAGTAACCAGTTACACCACTAGGATGTAGTTTGTTCTGCACTATCAATGATTACGACTGTACAAAGGCTGATGTGGATAATATGACTTAAGTTATGCAAAGGATTATATCAACCTTCAACTAATCATCTCAGACATTAATAATAATATTCTACTAGATTTTATTAACGCGCTTCTAAATCAAAAGGAAAGGAACTCTCATGCCACAACTACAGTGACTTCTAATTGTCTGAAATTAAACCAATGCTATACTCTATCTATTTAAAAATCGTGATGAATGTAATGAATGAAAAGGCTTGTTGACATTTAATTTACCTACCTACTGGTTGGGGTTTGGAAGCTTTAGAGTTAAAAGATTATTTAAAATTGAGAAATCAGTAGTTGTTTATTTAAAACCACAAGAGAAATCAGTTCTTAATCTAATATTTCTAAATCTAATATTGATTAATTACACTATAAATATAGGTTTTGATGCTATACCTCCGCTGTCGACCTGAGGACGGACTTCCTAGGTAACTTAATACCTATGAGGACAGAGCTCTTTGATCTTCCCTTTCGCTTTCAAGTCGCGCCTCAGATTCCTAAGGCTTCTTCCAAGAGGCTATCTCTTGTCATAAGTTCTTAAGAAATCCTACACTATAGCATCAGAATTTTACTTTAAGGTATTCTCTGATACCTGCCTTTAGAGATAGGCCAAACAAAATAATGGGCTATGGCCGGTGAAGCGGCGGGCGATATATAAGTATATAGATAGGCACAGGGTTTAATACTATATCTGCCACAGACAGAGCTAGATACACTTAGCTGTTAACTCCAGGGACTGCCTCTCCAAAATAACTGATTTTAGATTTAATTTACGTCTGCTTCCACTATTACTTTAAACAATAAAACTCTCAACACTAAAACTCAAGCTAATTGACCTCAAACAAAATAGGCCAACTATAATGAATATTCTAAGTAATTTAATCTCTCTAAAACAAAATGCAAACTCTTTGATCTGAAGGATCTGATTTTAATTCTCTTCAGAGTAAGGCTCCGAAAAGCACCACCGACTTTCAACACGTCTCAGAATCGAATATCCCCATCCTTTCTCAGGATCTCCTAGAATCTCCTTCGGCTTGGTTACGCCCCTTTGTAAAAGGACGCGACTTTCCATGCGCCTGATTGGCTCCCAGACAAACAGCTAGATCACTCCAAAACCACCATGCAGGAAATCCTCACATGAAAAGAAAGATTGGTTAAATATATCGTCATATATAATTTAGATGTAAAAGCTATAACCCTTTGCAACAATGTGCAACATACTGTTGTATTATATCATGAGATTTATTATATTGGAGTAGGTCGTACATTTCACCAACCCACTAACCCATCCATGATTATATCTCACTATCAATCAACATCCACACCGAGATGTTCCACCAATTGTATGTGATCATGACATATCATGACGTATTGCTAATTATTACTTATGCAGTTAACAATATTATTTAAAATAATATTAGAAAAATACAACTACAACCAGATGTGTTCCCACAATTCAGAGTTATTCAAACAAAGATATGGCGACCCTTGTTAGTCTGACAGGGCTTAATTGCCTTAAGCAAAAACAATGTGCTTTCAAAGAACTTTAAAATAACACAAAATTCACCACGGGTTGTCTGTAGTTTTATGACTACAAGTGTGTTATTTGTTCGTAACTTCCTTTCAACCTCTTTTTATCTCAACCATCATAAACTTTGGGACTTTATTGCAGTCTACGAATTTTGGCTAACACGTGTTAATGAAAAAAAAATATACGGATGGGACTCGGTACCATCACATGCACCCTCCGAAAATTTCAACACGCAGAACTTTCGAGTGATGAACTTTTCACAACTTAAAGTAGAACCTAAAGTACTATATTTTTTTTTTGTTTTTTTTTTTTTTATAAGTATATACATTTAAACCTAGGTTATACCTTAAACAATCTGTAACTACTAATCAAACTATATGGCTATGTATTTGTATACCTAAACTGCACCCTCCCAACTTTATTAACCTTTAATAATTCAACTTCAATCTGCATATCAGATATATATTTACAACTTATTATTTACGTTATATTCTATTTAACTTAGTTTTTTCCCCATATCATGCCTATATACGAATACCATGTGCTCAGGTATCACTCATTATATGGGTTTATTACTATTTGTATCCTCGTAATACCTTGATAGATGAATAGCATTATAATTTCCCCAAATAGACCCATTCTTATCAATGAGCGTGTAAACGTTTGTATATAGAATTGTTCCTACGACAAAAGTCTTTCAACCAATAGTGCAATTTTTATTGATTTTCTGAATTTTATCTAACGTAGGTAGGTAACGTTTGTAATTTGACTTTGACTGTTATACACCTCCTCATGAATTGACGCGGCTTTAGTAACTTCTCCTTAGCCTGTTTACGCATTTAGTCTTGAGCGTCTTTGATTTCATTAAATTGGGGTTTTTTTTTTTTTATTTTCTTAAAGCTCCATCATCACTATCGTTTAAAGCTAACAGTATCTCGGACAATTTTGTCGAATTTTGTTTGTAGCTGTGTTATGGTTGTTTAATTATTCAGCAACCCTTTTCGAATCACTTGTTCTGAACAACTTTAACTGAGGACTAAAAATACGTGTTCCTCTTTCACTTTCCACACCTGACATGTCTCGATAATACGTTAGCTAAACCATTGGTAGACTCCTGAATGTATTTGATGCAGTAATCAAAACGCCCAATTAAATGAACCCATTGAATTATACGCGCTCCCAGTAGCTTAAATACGAAAGGCAAGACTTTTATGATCTGTGCGGATAATTATCATATCTCGTTTCAATTAAGTTTCAAACTTTGATAAACTATAAATTATAGTAAACAGTTCTGAAACTTCTCCTCTAATTTCCGCATTAAACAACTCTTTGCTACAAAACCTTACTATTGGTTCTTCTTCTTGCGATAATTGATATACACAATCCGCGATTCCAACCACAATGCAATTAGTTTATTAGGTAATATGATTTTGTAATATCTAGTTGGACCAACATAACAGTATCTACAAACAACCCTTTATTTTGCTTAAATATTCTTTGAATATTAAAAGTCCACTCAAATCTAACTCCTTTTTTGTAACAATTTGCACAAAGACTTAGTGACTTCTCCGTATTCGTGAACAAAATAAAATAGTTTATTAGTCCCAAGAAACCTCGCAGTTGTTTAATATTTATCGGTACTAAGAACTGCCTAAAGTCTTTACTTTATCCGAACCCATACAAATCCTCGCATTATTGACATCTGTTTCATGTTTGTTCGATGATTGCGTATCTACCTCAGAAATCTCAGCTCGCTCAAATTTAATGGCTGGTAATGACCTCCCCCGATTTCCTCTATACTGGTTTCTCCCACGATATTGACCACGTCCGCGATTCGAACTATACCCTCTACCTACTGATGTGGAATTCATTGCATTAACGTGTCTGTAGTTGGGCCTTCTTAATCGCTCCTTTCCATGAAATGGATTTACGGTAGTCTGTTCTTCTGATGTCCCTATTATATTTTGTTTGTAGTTTCTTAGGAACTCTACTGCAGAAAGTACTGTTGGCGTTGTGTTTGTTGTAAAC
This sequence comes from Electrophaes corylata, assembly GCA_947095575.1. NCBI lineage: Eukaryota > Metazoa > Arthropoda > Insecta > Lepidoptera > Geometridae > Electrophaes > Electrophaes corylata. Next base: position 9,020,471 of record OX352703.1, read on the forward strand.
CATAACCCTTGGATATGAATGGGAAAATGCCGCATTATCGAGTTTGTCATCTCACTCTCGGTAATTGGAATTGTCATCAATCGCATTGTGTCGATTTGGTTTGCAAAATGTTCGCTCATAGATATTTGCCACTTAGCACTCCATTTAGAACTTGCTAATTTGTACTTTATTCTCTCTTGTTGAGCACAACCCCAGAACGTTTTCTGAAAATCCCTTTCAAAATCTGTAAGAGTTCCCCACTTATCGCTTAATATCTCTAACATTTTCATTGCTGACCCGGTAAGACATTCAGTTGCTATCTCTAACGCTCGACTACTCCCATTTACTGAATTTATGTACCGTTTTAATTTCGTTAGAAACCTCATAGGGTTAGTATCCGTATTTCCACTAAATGTTGGCTTTTCCACAGTTGGTCGCGTTATATAAACAACGTCCTTTTCCGAACTAGTCGTAACCGTAGGTGTATTGATAGCCGTTGGTGACAGACTTATCTGTGACCCTGATGAACCTGAAATTGCGCGTTCTAACATATCTAGACGCCTAACTAAGTCTAATGCATTATCATCAGCATTGGTGGCCGACGATGTTGGTTGATCCATTTGTATTTCTGATGAAATTAGAACAGGGTTTTCTGGCATCCTCGCCGCAGCTTTTGCTTGCTCCCGCTCCCGATCTATTACATCTAGGCGACTAACTATCATGTCCAACTTTGCGCTTATAGACTGAAGTCCTGAACCTTCACTAACTGACTCAGATTGCTCTGATCGTCGCATCGATGTCTGTTTTCTCTTTGACACAGTCGACTTTACAGCCGGCTTATGCGCTACACCTCGCCTGCTACTCCTTCTTATGCTATTAGAAGACATATTAACCTATATTATAAGCGCTGAAATACAATTACTGAATTCTCTATTCTAAATTTATTCAAAATTAAACAAATCAGTGTTTGTTGTAGTAAAATTACATTTAAAGTATTTGTGTAACAAACAATAAACTCCCAACCAAGGTTTGTTCTGACCGTAAATCTTTTAAATAATTTTACTGAAAAATAAATGTGATCGTCTTAAGTTTTATTTCCTACGTTGTGTTTTTTTTTTTTTTTTTATTTGTACGATTTTATAAGTATGTAACCAGATAATTTGTCTAGGGGTAAAGCAAATTTGCTATACTCTTTACCTAGATCCTGGTCACGGCACCATATGAACTGGACCCGAAATCCATAACCTACCTATTTATTAATGACAGCTTAAGTTTTCTTATTTTGCTGTATTGAACAAGCCTTTTAAGAATATTCTAATAAAATTAAGTGACTTGAGTATTCCTTTTCTATAAAGATGTTTGTTGTGAAAGGATTTGAAACAAAGAATCGTTAAGCAATTTCTTTGTATGGCTGATGAAAGTTGATTAATCTAAAATTAACATTTCCCGCTAGAATTATCAAGACCCTCGCTCGGTCTAGATATACGTGCGGAGACGCAATCACGGTCTACCGAATAGTCAAGACTCTTCCTTAGGGAAATGTAACAGCCATGGTAATCTAATTTAATTAATCACCTCCGTCTAGAATCGTCAGGATCCTCGCTCGGTCTAGATATACGTGCGGCGACGCAATCACGGTCTACCGAATAATCAAGACTTTTCCTTTGGGAAATGTAAACAAACAGTCGTGCTCTGATGATAAGTGCTAGTGAAGATTATGTCGGGGCCCCTTTTGTTGTATTTGATTGGCTGGTTCACAAGTAACCAGTTACACCACTAGGATGTAGTTTGTTCTGCACTATCAATGATTACGACTGTACAAAGGCTGATGTGGATAATATGACTTAAGTTATGCAAAGGATTATATCAACCTTCAACTAATCATCTCAGACATTAATAATAATATTCTACTAGATTTTATTAACGCGCTTCTAAATCAAAAGGAAAGGAACTCTCATGCCACAACTACAGTGACTTCTAATTGTCTGAAATTAAACCAATGCTATACTCTATCTATTTAAAAATCGTGATGAATGTAATGAATGAAAAGGCTTGTTGACATTTAATTTACCTACCTACTGGTTGGGGTTTGGAAGCTTTAGAGTTAAAAGATTATTTAAAATTGAGAAATCAGTAGTTGTTTATTTAAAACCACAAGAGAAATCAGTTCTTAATCTAATATTTCTAAATCTAATATTGATTAATTACACTATAAATATAGGTTTTGATGCTATACCTCCGCTGTCGACCTGAGGACGGACTTCCTAGGTAACTTAATACCTATGAGGACAGAGCTCTTTGATCTTCCCTTTCGCTTTCAAGTCGCGCCTCAGATTCCTAAGGCTTCTTCCAAGAGGCTATCTCTTGTCATAAGTTCTTAAGAAATCCTACACTATAGCATCAGAATTTTACTTTAAGGTATTCTCTGATACCTGCCTTTAGAGATAGGCCAAACAAAATAATGGGCTATGGCCGGTGAAGCGGCGGGCGATATATAAGTATATAGATAGGCACAGGGTTTAATACTATATCTGCCACAGACAGAGCTAGATACACTTAGCTGTTAACTCCAGGGACTGCCTCTCCAAAATAACTGATTTTAGATTTAATTTACGTCTGCTTCCACTATTACTTTAAACAATAAAACTCTCAACACTAAAACTCAAGCTAATTGACCTCAAACAAAATAGGCCAACTATAATGAATATTCTAAGTAATTTAATCTCTCTAAAACAAAATGCAAACTCTTTGATCTGAAGGATCTGATTTTAATTCTCTTCAGAGTAAGGCTCCGAAAAGCACCACCGACTTTCAACACGTCTCAGAATCGAATATCCCCATCCTTTCTCAGGATCTCCTAGAATCTCCTTCGGCTTGGTTACGCCCCTTTGTAAAAGGACGCGACTTTCCATGCGCCTGATTGGCTCCCAGACAAACAGCTAGATCACTCCAAAACCACCATGCAGGAAATCCTCACATGAAAAGAAAGATTGGTTAAATATATCGTCATATATAATTTAGATGTAAAAGCTATAACCCTTTGCAACAATGTGCAACATACTGTTGTATTATATCATGAGATTTATTATATTGGAGTAGGTCGTACATTTCACCAACCCACTAACCCATCCATGATTATATCTCACTATCAATCAACATCCACACCGAGATGTTCCACCAATTGTATGTGATCATGACATATCATGACGTATTGCTAATTATTACTTATGCAGTTAACAATATTATTTAAAATAATATTAGAAAAATACAACTACAACCAGATGTGTTCCCACAATTCAGAGTTATTCAAACAAAGATATGGCGACCCTTGTTAGTCTGACAGGGCTTAATTGCCTTAAGCAAAAACAATGTGCTTTCAAAGAACTTTAAAATAACACAAAATTCACCACGGGTTGTCTGTAGTTTTATGACTACAAGTGTGTTATTTGTTCGTAACTTCCTTTCAACCTCTTTTTATCTCAACCATCATAAACTTTGGGACTTTATTGCAGTCTACGAATTTTGGCTAACACGTGTTAATGAAAAAAAAATATACGGATGGGACTCGGTACCATCACAGTACAAACATTTATCCCAAGGCGGGAATCGAACCCATAGAAAAAGAATAAGATGGATTCGTTTTCTGTCATCTTTGGAAGCAACATTGTATTTTTATTTTAATTGTTTTTCTAGTGTTATTTTAAGTTCTGATGGGTAATTTTTGCGGCATTTTAACCATCATTACTTGAGGTCTTAGCACAAGTGTGAACAATTGAAATGAAAGTGTGTTATGAGGCATCCTGATTTGAACGAAAATGATTCCCTTTGGTTTTGAAGCAAAACGCCATCTTTTTCTTCAAAACCGATGACGGCTGACTTTACTTTTTTACCGACTCGACTTGACTAAAAATAATATATTCAACCCACTTGACATTGGCAAAATTGTCCGCAAGACGGACAGATGCCACAAAAAAAAAAAAAAGAATAAGATGTAGACGCAGGTATAAAACTTGCTGCTTGGTTCATACCGTTTTTCGTATGTCCATTTTTACTAAACCTAATACTTAATAATGAAGCTCCATATTGGTGTAAATCCAACTGACAGGGCCTTACAGGTATTGCTACTAATATCACTGTCTGCAGACTAGTCTTGATGAGATGCGAAAAATCAAAACCAATTTGCATGAAACGAATTTTTTTTTTTTTTTTTTTTTTTTTTTTATATTAACCTGTTGTGTCCCACTGCTGGGCAAAGGTCTCCCCCAAATTTTTCCACCTTTCTCGATCTTTAGCCACTTCCCACCAATCCTTCCCTTGACCATCAAGATCGTCTCGCCAGCGTCTCTTCGGCCGACCCGGACGTCGCCTTCCATCCTCAGGCACCCAAGAAGTTGTTATGTTTGCCCATTTCTCAGGTTGCATCCGGCTAACGTGGCCCGCCCACTCCCACTTGAGCTTTGCTGATTTGCTCCCTACGTCGGCAATGCCAGTAATCGAACGGAGTATTGTATTCCGCACCCGGTCGATGCGTTTTAGGCCCAGAATACTGCGTTCCATTGCATGAAACGAATAATACATTATTTTACAGCTCGGAAAAACAAGGTACTTTTTATAACGAAAAAACCACAGGGTACAAATAAAGAATGGGCCTGGAATAAAGAATGCCTTGAATAGTTATATTACAGTAATAATAATAATAATCGTTTCATAATAATTACGTTATCATTTATTTCATGTGCGTGCGTATATACAGCTAGAATAACAAAGAATAAAAAACTATTTGTGCACGGCAAACTAGACAAAGGAACACTTAAATGTAAAAATAATGTAAAATGTACGGTCTTATCGCTGAAAGTCCAAAATATGCGGTTTCGCACCTTGAAAGTGGGTTACTTACATTTACGAGTAGGTGGTACGCAACGCAACTCATAAAACTTTTATGACCACACTTTGTGGCATTAGTCGAACTACGACTATGGTTTTACTTCCACCAATATAACTTAGTTTTGCGATGGTGACCTTTGTGTCAATTACAACATTTGTAGGAAGGTAGTGGTGACCCCAACACTAGACTAACAGCTGGTAGGTACCTATTCGACACATTCATATATTTTAGGTGCTGAACCGTTTTCATAAGCGGAATCAAAATATATTATTGCATAGGTATTTTAGACTTGCTGATAAAATAAGCAGATGATGGATGGCCCACCTGATGCGAAGTGGTTATCATCACCTCAAATGAAGTATCGCATTGCACACAACCCTGCGTCCATAAACCTAAAGCCATGTGTCTGTATTTTCTCCGGCACCCCTTAAACCAGAACACAGTTACGGTGCTTGGCGGCGGAATAGGGTATCGTGAATCCGGGACCACACGAAATTGAAATATAAAGACTGCATAATTGAACGAAACTGTGATCAGAAATAAAGTATGTTCAGTGACAAGTATTTCAGAAATAAAGTAATAGGTACCTACGTTCGATACAGTTTAAGCTTTTTCATTGGCTTTTAAAAAGTTCTACGGTAAAAGTTTTATCCTATGTAGTCATTTTGAAAAACGTACCAACAAAATAATATTTTGTTATTTTCATAAGCGTGCGAACACTCCAACTTTTCAAATAAATAACCCGATGTAAGTTATTGCCCCAGATATCAACACATTATCAATAGAAATGAAAAATACGTAATGTAAAGTATTTTGTACAATTTATAGAATCTTTCAATCACCTGGGTACGAGTTGATAAAATCAAAGCAGATTGGTTTAAATGACACTGGAAACGTAGTTAATATATACTACATTACATTATAGTAGGTATACCTACTAGTATGTCGTTGATTACCCTGGAAAAAAATCAGTAAGTCAAAGTTAAAACTTCACGGATTAACTTTGTCCAATAAGTGGGGACAGACCTCGAAAGGGGACGGGGAGAGACCTACCACCAGAAGATTTGTTACCTATTTCGCACTACCCAGGGGTCACATGTAGGGTCGCAAGAGTAATTTCCTACGGAGGTAGGCCAATTTGACCCCTAAAGTGTTGTGTATTCTATGTTGTAGTGTATTGTAATGTTTAAGATTTTGCCTCCCGAGGTGAGCCTTCGATTTCCACGCGTGATGACGTAGTTGTTAAGTTTTATATTTTGGCTTATAATAGGTTCTAAGCTGTTTTATTCTGGCAAACTTTAGTGATAGCGGTCTTGTAATGGACGTGTGACGTTATTAACTAAAATTATATGCAGAAACAAAATTAATACTGACCTACAGATATCTTGTGCTTAGTAAGAAAATAACTGTGGATGAAAAAATATTTTTATTATAAAATTAATTTCTTTTATAATTAAAAATGTGGTTTGAAATGTACCTATTCATAGTATTTTCACTGACAACGTATTTTTTTAAGAAGTTCAAGAGCAGAGAACCAAGCACCTTTAAATACTACTTCCAATTCTTCGTCTTCTACTTTGTGACGTCGATCGTATCAGCTGTGGTATGGCCGTTATTCTTGCTACGGCCAAGGGACGTGAGGAATTCAAAGTAAGTAGAAACATAAATATATTTTTTAAGATTTAAATTTTCATGTCATGAATTTTCACTAATAATTTCGCTGTCAATAAAAAACATACATCATGATGTCATTCTTGTTTTTGACAAAGTGCCAGTTGTTTGACAAATAATAGATCGCTTTACTCACTTGATTAATAAATGAAATAAATCTTTCATCATAATATATGATATACAATCAATCAAACATTTGCGAAAATGTAGAAGTATTTATTTGAGACAACATACTCTTACAAAAAACCGCACACCGCTATAAAGTTACTATAAATTGTTTTTATACGACTTACTGGTGAAACTGCTAAAAGCAGATGGTCTACCTCATGGTAAGTGGTTACCCCCGCATATAATAAAGTGCACCCGTTGCTTCGTAACATTGCATTACCCGAACATCGTTGGATCGTATAGGTCACTTTCATTAGAAATGTGCTTTATGATGCACAGCCTTGCGTCCATCAACCTGACGCATAGGGGATCTGTAGTGCCTCATGTACCTGTAATTTCACCGGTACCCTTCAATCCGAACACAACAATTCTACTTGGGGTACAAATAGACGTGGTGGTAGTACGTTTCCGGACGAGCCCTTCACATAGAGCTCTACTACTACATGATGGATGTAGTACAATTCCACGGGGTGAACATACACTGTAGGCTAATAGGTAGAAGTAACCGCTCTTTATGTGGTGGATTATCTCCTTGGCCCGTAGTTTCCTCTCATCATAGCTCTCAGTATAACGTTTGTTTATGTAAGTGTGGTGTGGGGTGCGACAGTATTTGTAAGCGGGAGTAAGTAATTCATCAAAAATAAAATTATTTTCTGTAGCGCGATGTGGAGGCAGTGTAAATATTTTTAGTAAAAATGTTTTAATTTAAAAAACAACATCATTATCATCATCAACAACCTGTTGAAGTCCATTGCTGGACAAAGGCCTCCCCGTACGTTTCCAGGAAGAACGATTTTGAGCCCTTTCCATCCATCGACTTCCCGCGTTCCTAACAATAATAATCCTAAATTATCATAACACACTTACAATATGAACTGTAAAATGCCATAATTGCCATGCCTGATAGTTCTACTACTCGTATAAGACAGAATGGAGATATAAATGCGCCACTTTCTTTGTAGTTGCACCTTCTTTGGCCTTATATTTGACCACCGATTAGTTTTTACAAAACGTCTATGGTCTTCTCTGCAGCTAACTTTTGTTGGTTGGGAATTTTATAACATTTTTTACTTAAGCCGTTTAGATTATACGCTCGGATGGCCCTCGAAACTACAACTTATAGATAAGAAGAAATAACAAATCAGTTACACAATCATTGTCGTTAAACTTATAGAAATAACCCAACAAACCAGTTATACGATCAAAACAACGAATAGATTAAGCATGCACCTTTAATATATCTCCATTAAAACTATGCAACCGATTTTATAATAATCGAGGCTGCTTGTTCAAGTTCAACAGAATTGATTAGGAAGTTATTTTATCGCTAAAAAATAGGAAGTATATTATTATTATCTACATTCTACTGATATGTTTAACATAAATTATTATTAGCAACCTCTGAATAATTCAACAGTTTTTAGACATCATGCAATGATCTTTTAATTAATAGCTTTTGTTTTATTAATTTTGTGATATTTCAGTATATTACTAAGTACATATTAACTGACCCGCTCGTGACTTCATCCACGTGGTTACTGTAGTTCTTCATATAAACGTCATCCCCCTTTTTACACCCTTTTTAGGGATGACAGCTCAATAAAACTCATACTAAGTTTTAAGTTAGACTACAAGCTAACCAACTCTGCAAATGCGTTTATGCGCGATGCGCGTTTTGTTTTCGTTTTTTTGCTTTCAAAGTTTTACAAAAGTATAACTACATGTATTCACAGCAGATTTATGGTAAAAGTACTGCCTAAGATCGAAAAACTTTAAGAAAATATTCGCTAGTTTGCCATTAGCATCCACTAGAGCCATTCCGGTGTTTAATTATAATTACAGCTAGTAGAGCCAATATGCATAATTAAGTATTAGATCAATGTCATTATTGCGGTTTTGAAGTTGGCACTAAAAAGGTCACATTGTAGTTTATTTTCCTGTTTGTCTTGATGGACCAACAGATACACCGGTAACAGGTAGCCTAAATCAAAGACTTCTCATTTTTATACGGTTTACTGATGGACAAAACAGACGGCCCACCTCATGTTATGTGCTTACCATGACTAATAACAAAGTATTGTCTCACAGGTCACTTTCGTCAGGAACGTGATTTATGATGCTCTGTTTCGCGTCTGTTAATCCAGGTGTTAAAAGCCTGAAGTGCTTGTAATTAGACCGATACAGCTGAAACGCAGCAAGCTACTTGGCGGCAGAGATAAGCATAGTGGTAGTACTTCCTCGGACAAGCCCGTCACTAAAAGCTCTCTACTACAAAATTCAACATGACAATTTCTACATTTACCCATGAAAAAAAACAATTGTTTGTATCCCAAGGCTAAAGACAAAGATTATCTTATAGATTGTAAAGATTATTTATTACTAAAGGTATAATTTAAAAAACAAGATGCGAAACCAGTTTTAAGCGTAAAAACCACGAAGTCATTTAATTTTGTATGTAAACAATAAAGAACTAATTTAATAAACGAGTATTTATGACCTGTCATATAATCCACCACTAAAAATACATAAAAAAATAATTCTAGAAATATCTGTATTCAACTTTTTTTCTGCTAAGTGTAGCGTTTTTCTATTACCCATAATATACGCAATGATTTATAAGCAATTACGTAGTTATTTAATCTAAATATGCGTAGATATAAGCCTAGTAATGTTCATATTGTTCTATGTTAATTAGTTTTAATCTCTAAAACGTAATCAGTGGTGGAACAAACATTGATTAGACCGAATGTGTGAATTTACTAAAACTCATTAGATATCAAAATGTGGAGTACTGTGCTACTGGTATTCGTTTTCCTGATATTCTCTTACATATTTAGAAATATTACGAGACGAGACCCTAACCCAGTACGGTATCACTCGAAGTTTGTAATATTTTATTTTGTAACATCCGTGGTTGCTGCCTTAGTTTGGCCGATTTTCCTACTGCGTCCTAAAGACGTGAGAAATTCGAAGTAAGTTTGAAACGCAACGATAATCTTGTTAGATAAACTATTTTAGCTAGATGTGAATGACTCTACTGCTAAACATAGGCTTCTTTGGCAGATGGCTGTTAGATGGTAGTTTTGTAGTAAAAGTTACCGTGCAGTCGAGCCAGTTAAATAAGAACATATCAGCTATAAGTACTTACAGATTGACAAACATCCAACCTTCAAACCTTATCTATCATGATGACTACTGGTTATATGATGGTTAAACAAATCATGGAACGATAGTTTGTCCTACATTATTCAAAGTCGACCACTTTTGCTATGTGGGCTAGTAGGTACCTAGCTGATTTCAAAACAGAAACAACCGTGGCTTTTCCCTTCATTAATGAGTAGATTAAAATATGTTTCATTGATCACATACGTGCCTTATTTTATACTAATCACTGTGTTTTCAATAATCTGATGATACGTCACGTAAACTATCTATACCTACTAATTTTTAAAGGTGGTATACACTGTGGGAGAGACACACAGCCAAGATTACACTAAAGAAGTGGTACCGATACATACAAAATAATAGTGTTGGGTAGGACACGGTTTGAAAAATACTTTGAAGTGGGACATAAATTGATTATGAGAACCGGAACATTTTTGATTAAATAACCAGGACATATGAAGTGCCTCATTACATGAGTCCTACTCGAAATCTATATCTACACAACTACAATTATAAGAATCTTTGTCCTGACTGACTGACTGACATATAGGCAACGCACAGCCTAAGCTATTGGTCGTAGGGGCTTGAAATTTTCAGGGGATATTTGTTTTGATGCGTAGAGGTGTACTAAGAAAATAACTTCTGAAATTGAACCCCTAAACGTACAGCGAGGGTGGAAGTTTTGATAAAAATAACTTCACGCGAACGAAGTCGCGCGTGTTTCGTTAGTTACAAAATAAATCTATGATATTTTTTTTAAGGATGTATTAGGTACAGACTCGGTCGAGTCACAACCTGGGTATTTTGTCTAGCTAAATAAAATTATGTACGAGTTTTTTCAAACGAGAGCTTTATGTCCTCTTGAGGCAGAGCTATAATCTACTTAACAGGTGAGGTTCTCCTGTGTACGGTATGTAAACAAGTAATATCTTGGACTTTACGACATCATCTACCACGGCTTTTGCATATTCATAACATCCATACTTATAAACGTTATTTAAATTTAAATATTGCTTAAAATAAGTGCTGTCACCGTTTGTCATTACCCGTTTATAAAAGATGGCAATAGTTTAAACATTATTTAGAGAGATTTTTATAGGTACCTTTCACAAATCTGTAAAAAAATAACTATTAACAATGCTAAATCTATTGTCATCTATTACCAATGGGTAATGACAAATAGTGACAGGGATAACATTAAGTAGTATTTAAATTTAAATAACATTTATAAGGCCATAAATGAATAAAGATTAATTTTAAATAATGTTACTGTTATGCCTTTTAAGTTGCAGAGCATCTGTACCCAGATGAAATGAATAACTTGAGACTTAATATATGCATACCTACACGGTATGCATATATTAAGTGTGCAATATGACATAAGTAGTAATTTAATATTATCATCCACACCCACTAAACATAAATCACCTATAATCAAAACCTTATCAGTATATTGTTAGACAATTAAGATAGCGAGCAAATAATTTGACATATTACAATATTGATAAACATTTACTCAATGCTTTCAAGTCCCAAACTAAGCAAAGCTGGTTCTAAAGGAACCAGATAGCTGATAGAATACTAAAGTGTTTTTTTTTTGTCACTATTTTCCTAGAGCCTTTGTAGTTCAGAGTTCGGTCTAATAGCGTTTTAAAGCATCAAAATGAAACTTTTTGTGTTTTAAAAAAGTGGGAACGTACGTACCTGATGCATAATTTATGTAATAACATCGTTATTTTGTGCTGACTGTTTTGCTTTAAAAAACGTTTTTTTCTAAAAGCATATTACTTCAATTTGGTACTATAAAACGGCGGGTATAATTTGCATGAGCAATATTTGTTATATTAATATTCTTCTTCTTTTCGTCTTACTTTCCAGTGATTAAAATGTCACCGTGTATTTGTGTATATTTACTTTTTTTATCTACAAAAATAAAATAGTAACTTATCTAATAAAATGTTTACAAGGAAAAGCTGAAATATGGATTCCCGCCTCCATTCCTTGCTATTAATTATTCTTTTATCCGTGAAGGGTATTCGCAAGAAGCGTTTTGTTTTGCCATTTTTAATACTGAGAGCCAGATTTTACCGTCTTTTGTTTTATCTTCGTGATTAAAACCTTGGTAATGCGTAGGTAATGAAGATAATTGAATGGTTAATTTCATTTTCTTATCGTAGGTAGGCTTAAGTTATTAATCGCTAGGTAGGTATCGTTAGGTAATTAAGTAAATACCTATTATCAAACCAACTTTTTCATTGAAATGGTCGATGGGTTTTTTAGTGTCAAACGGTAAAACGGAACCCTATTACTAAGACTCCGCTGTCTGTCTGTCTGTTTGTCACCAGGCTGTATCTCATAAACCGTGATAGTTAGAGAGTTGAAACTTTCACAGATAATTGTATTTCTGTTGCCGCTATAACAACAAATACAAAAAAACGAAAAAAAAATATTAAGGGAGGCTCTCATACAACAAACTTGATATTTTGTCATTTTTCTTTTATTATAGATACCCTTACATAGAAGAAATATTTACCATGAACTAAAATAAGATGAACTAAAGGAATTAATTATGCTCTAAAGTAAAACTATGAACCTCTGTTTCTTCTCGTTTATATTATTTTGTTTTATAGCATTGGAACACGTATCATCAAGAACATCGTCAACTGGATACTGCATAACATAAAATGGGAGTTGAGGGACGGGCACATCTTGTCTGAGGAGCGAGGAGCCGTCATAGTTTCCAATCATCAACTCAGTTTGGACATTCTTGGTAAAAGTCATAATCCTACTAGGCATACCTTGATAGTGTCGTCAGTATGTCACCTATCTAAATCATACATTCGGACAAATACAAATTAACTAACTGATGCAGTACACTTTACATGGAAGCTAATAATAATAATAATGCTGGGACAATCCATACAGCATCATCTAGCCCCAAGCTAAGCAGAGCTTGTGTTATGGGTACTAGATGACTGATATACTTAATACAACACATTACATACATAGGTATTTTTAAATTACCCAGAACACCCGGAATAAATATTTGCAGATCGTACAAACATTTAATCCAAGGCGGGAATCGAACCCGCAACCTCCTGCGTCGCAGGCGGATATTCGCCACAGATTGGTCGTCGATGATATGTGTCTTATGACAATAATAATCTATCTATCTATCTATCTTGTAGTTTTAGTACGAATAAGAAAAAAAACCGTAGGTAGTTAGTAGTTCTGCCAAAAAATAAAACTTAGCTAAGAAAGAATCTTTGTCCTGACTGACTGACTGATTTATGGACAACGCACAGCCTCAACCACGGATCATAGAGACTTGATTTTCTCAGGGTGTATTTGGGTTGGTGTGTAGAGGTGTAGGAATTCTTGAAATTTAATCTCTGAAAGAGTGCAGCGGAGCTTGAAATTTGTATGAAAATAGATTTACGCGAGCAAAGTCGCGCGCGTTTTTCACTTTAGTTTATTACAAAGTATCTTTGTAACGTCAGATGCTGTGCTTTTCAGGCATGTTCACAATATGGGACGAGGTCGGAAAGATAGCGGCTATAGCCAAGAAACAGCTGTTCTACGTATTCCCATTCGGGTTTTCCGCGTATCTTGCAGGCGTGGTGTTCATCGACAGGAACAACCCTAAAGCGGCGTACAAACAACTCAAAGAAACCTCAGACCTCATGGTCCACAATAAGGTTCGTACAGTAAGGTTCGCGCGATTCAAACTTTTTAGCTAATTACGCCTCAGCTTAGTTAGTTAGCTGAGATTTCTGTGGGTTCGATACCAATACAAAAATAAGATATAATTTCAGCAAAATAGTCTTCTATTGACGTACAGTTAGCTACACTAAGGCTGAGGCTACACTAGGCAGCGATTTGCGATGCGACTGGAAGAGCGAAATGATTTTGAAGCAAAATATGTGATCTACGGTGTAGCCATATACGTGAGCATTCATTTATTTGTTTCAATCGCTCATGTGTCGCAAGTCGCGTCGCGGCCTAATGTAGCCTCAGCCTTAGTGTACACATATTACAACTTTAAAAACAATATTAAATTAAACTGCTACACATAAAAAAATATAAGAATGTATGACAAGAATTATGTGTTTCAATGGGTGATAAAGCTTTAAAACATGCTACAAGCAGGTTATCTAAAGCAACTGATCCTAGAGTAACTACTGTATTATCTTAGCAGCTGTCATTAGTATAAATAAATCTACTGCTGATATTTAGCAGTGGATTAGGCGTCTCTATATTTCGAGTGTTTGTGTCATAATCACCACGTGTGGCAGGTGTAGGTATGACCGCAGTGTAGGTGTTTTGAAATCAAGAGATGCTGTTGTCTATCTCATGGTTTGTGTCCTTAGTCGCCTGTTACAATATGGAGGGGTCCTTTTCCAAGTTGGGACCACCACGGCCAAGCTGACTGCGCAAAAAAAATAATTGTTGAACATACACAAAGAAGCATACCAAGTAGAAGTGGATGTAACTTTATTACGGTTAGGTGGTGCGTTCTACTCAAAAGTGCTACATTTTAAAATTTCAGACCAAGATTTGGGTATTTCCCGAAGGCACAAGGAACAAAGACTACACTAAGCTTCTGCCATTCAAGAAAGGTGCTTTCACGATGGCCGTCGCGGCTCAAGTGCCCATCATTCCTGTCGTGTTCTCACCGTACTACTTCGTCAATGCGCAGAAACACATTTTTGATAAAGGTAATGAAACGTTTTATACTAGCTTCAGCTGGTGCTGGTGGAACTGTGTGTTGAAGTTGGCATATAAAGCATTATTTTTTTATATTAGCTAGGAACGTGCCCGTTTTTTTATGTGTTTGTTGATGGAACAAGCAGATGGCCCACGTGATGTTGAGTGGTGACCAGACACCTATCACCTATAACAAAGTATTGCCATGCAGGTCACAATAGTTAGGAACGTTCCCTACAATGCACTGCTCTACGTCCATCAACTTGAGGCATACAGTGTTAAACCTCATGTGCCTGTAATTTCACCGGCACCTTCAAACCAAAACACAGCAAGCTTCTTGGCGGCAAAAATTGGTATGATAGTAGTACTTCCCCGAACGAGCGAGCTCTACTACTTTTCTACTTCTTAACTATCTTATACCTTCATGAGGGCCTAACAACCAACCAACATACACTTCCTTTCTTTTTTTCAGGTCACATTATTATTCAAGCATTGGAGCCAGTCCCAACATTAGGCCTCACAAAAGACGACGTACCAGAACTCATTGCCAAGGTGCATGAAAAAATGTCCACTGCATATAAAGAATTATCGAAAGAAGTAATTAATGAACTTCCAGTACACTACCCGTACACAAACGTAGGATAGACTGTCGATACTACCAGCTTTTTTTAGCCCACCTGATGTTAAGTAGGTCGCAGGTTCTTTAGTGACGTGCCCTACGATGTACTATTCTGCGTCCTTCAACCTGAGGCATGTAGATTTAAGCGTCATGTGCCTGTCATTTTACAAACACCCTTTAAACCGGAACACAACAACGCTTGGTGGCAGAAATGTCACGATGATAGTATTTCCCCGGACGAGTCTTTTATAAGAGCTTTAAACTGAGCTCTTAGACGTGCTCCAATAGGTATGCTTGCTACCTTTATGAAGAACTAAAATGTATGACATCCAGTGTACATATCATTGTGTCTGGTGATATATTTCTTCAGATTGACCACGCTATAAGTGTATTAATTTATTAATTAATAGAGGTAATTTTCTTAGTTAGATTTATGTAGGTAATTATAAGGCATAACTCCAGGATAATAGATTTTTTTATCATTCTGACAGTAAACAAATGCGGGCATGGAAGAATGTTAAACAGATCAAAAACCTTATTTTTAAGGACCTATTATTTTCTTATGCATAAGTGTGATATTTTTAATTTAAGTAAGTTACAACTTAAATGTGTACATTTGAGTATTTAAAATAAGAGTTGGTAAAATATAAAAATTTGATTATAAACATTTTTTAAAGTTGTTTTACCATCTGTACGTAATCTATACCTACTAATATTATCTATACCTATTATACTATAGGTACTATAAAGATAGAGAGATTGTGAGTTTGTGACATTGTAGGGAAATAGGAATTTTGAAAATTCTTTAGCCAATAGAAAGCCACGTTATTTGTGAGTGATAGGTATTGCTATATCTTTTACCCGAAAAGTCAAAAGACTTTTCGTGGTAGGTATGTAGTAGGATTTGCAAAGCCTGAGAAAAAACGGTTGAACTATAACGTTTCTTACGAACGCTGCCTTAACGATGACATATTGAGTTCTAGAGAATATACCTATTGAAAATATGTCTAACTTTTATAATATTTAATCCACTAAAAGTAGTTTATATTAAAAAATAATTTAAATCGTTAGGTTATGTTTATTGGTCATAATTATCAATAAGTACCTAGGTAATTATGAATTCTTATAAAAATAAGTAAATTTATCGTCTCTAATTTAGACGAATTGTTATACAGATAATACTACTTTTACTCCCCAACGAAGTGGGCACAGGTTAGCTAGTTTTTTATAGGTTGAATAATAAAAACTTCACTAGGCAGAACTGTCAAACAGCGACTTATTGGATGATTTCTCTTGGCTGGTTGGTGTAGAATACAAAATTGCTACGTATGTTGTAGAACCCTCTACGCATGGCTACGCGTTGTCTACGAGTGCCACATCGCTGGAACATTAAAATTTATCTAGACTTTACTGAAGTACCGGCGGTGATTGCTAACATCGATATCAAAGGCACTTTCCTTCGTTTCCCGCGTTCATTATTTCTACACTTATTCGGTTTTAAATTTACCAGTTCTGTTACTTTAAGTCACGTTTTATATATAAACACTAGCAAAGCGCGCGCGACTGCGCTCACTCACGTGAAGTTATTTTCCTACAAAATTAAACCCTCGCTGTACCCGTTTAAGGGTTGAATTTCAGGAATTCCTTTGATGAAAATAATTTCACACAGACGAAGTCGCGCGTATTTTCACTGTTTGTAATAAAGAATATAATTATAATACTGAGTGTCAAAGAAATCGCTTAGGTAACGCGGTATGTTTCCATACAAAGATACACTTTCTGTCATCTACACCTTAAGATCCTCTGTGACGTCACAGCGGTTATTCGGACGACTTGCAAGTTTTCGTAACGCCAAATAAATACACTGGGTCAGCTGTCGTCGTCAGTTGCTAAAATTAGGTACCTACCTAAAGTTTAAAACGACAAAATGGCGGTGTTTTTTTCATCAAAATCTTCCTCATTACATTCCATTGAGGCATAAAAGTTCCAAAACATTACCTATGAACCCTAACGGAATCCATCTTTCATGTAGAAGCGACACCTAGCAAAAATACTACAAAGGCTCAGATGCTTCATCATCAAGTTAATAAGAGATGGCGTTACTAGACAAAACAATAGCGCTAAACACACACCTGTATTGTTTTTGACAGCTGTCTGACAGTTGACATTGGCACTACTATGTAAAAGTTGTAAAACCCATGCTAAAATTACTAACGTTGTCTCTCCTCGGTTGAGGAACAAAACTCTATGCTTTATACCTTTCGGCTCGCTCAGTGAAACAAAACCAAAGCTTGCTTGTTTTTTTACTTGTATTGTTGAATTGAAGGGAAGCGATCGAGTTCGGTTTATTTTTATATTGTAATAGTTTAGCTCCGCATATTGGTTTATTGTATCGAGTACAATAATCACTAAAATGTTGGATAAAATTATTTACGTCATTATTACTACACTGGTAACTTATGTACTGAAGCAAATAATATCAGAAACACCGAATTTCGTAAAGTTTAATTTAAAATTCCTAATCTTTTATATCTGGACTTCTCTAACTTCTGTAATATTGCTGCCGTTTTTCGTATTCAATCCGAAAAATGTTAAAAACGCACTGTGAGTATAAATATTTTATAAATTAATTGGAACTTTTTTAGAGCTATCTTTAGAGAAAAGCATCCCTTGCCCATGACTCATGCCTCTGGAGTGCTTTCAGAGGTCTTCACTGAGGCCAAGGTAGGCACATACAGAATGAAAGTAGTACCTTTGTACCTACCTAATATTCCCATATTAGGTAGGTAGGTCCTAATATTTCTACTATCTTTTAAAACTCAGTAAGTATGCTATATACTAAAATTATTTGATAAAGAAGTACTAAATAAAGCATCATAAAGCTAAATGAAAGAGGAATTAATTTTATGGCACCTAGTACTCTTATTAAATATTTATTCAGAAAATTTATTGCACCTCAACAATACACATCTAGACTAAAATTTACTCCTGAATAAAATAAATAGCAATAATACAAAATTGCTATATTTTATTATTTTGAAAATCAGGTACCTACCTACCTATCTGAGATTAATATGTTCATGTAAAAAACATTCACTACCTTATATATTTAATTTAATAGAAACTCATTACTTACCATAGATTTGCTACTCAAATAGTGAAGCATGTGACGAAAGTGATTGAAGTGAAATGGCACTTAATAAATGGGAGAGTATTGGCCGAAGACCGGGGTGCTGTTGTTGTCTCAAACCATCAATCATCAATTGATATACTCGGTGAGTGTTGCAACAAATATATCCTTAGTACATATATCTTTTTAATTCGGATTCTGGTTTTCAAAACTAGACTGTTGGTTGGCCCTTATTGTGTGACGATAAGAAGATAATGCAGGAGTATGCTCTGCCCGACATTTAACCCACATATTTTTACGATTTTCTTTTCCAAGATAATTTTCAGCCTGTAGAAGTCAACTGCCGTACATAGACCTCTTCTATACATTTCCAAGAGCAAAAGTGTTCTGCTTTTGAGTATAATTTCTTCTAATGACTTCCTGTGATCTTAGCAATGTTGTCAGAGATTACCAAGATAGGTAAGACTTTGAAAAGAAAATCTCTTTAAATATAGTAATTTTTTTGTAGAATATGTTTTACTACTTTATAAATATTCAAGTAGTTCAGTTCTTCTGAATTATATTTTAAGAATAAAAATCATGAATAAAAAACAATTAGCATAATGCTAATCTAAAAAGTTCCACTCTTGAATGATAAAAAAAATATGAATGAACAAAAAAAATTGGTTCACAAACTATAAATATAATTTTAGGTAGGCAGTGAGAACATATTTGAATACCTACCTACTTAGCATTACCTAATGGACTATCAAAGTCACACAACCTTCCTTAAATCATCATGTTACTTTTTATAAGAGTTGTAAAATAACAATCACTAAAGCCAACAGTATATAATTACAACAGTTTTTGTACTTGATGAGTAGCTGAAATACTGTTTACATATATTTTCCTGGAAAGCCCTATTGCAATATCTTAGAAGTATCTTTAGTATAAATTATGAATAAGGTGTAGTTTACCATCTGGTCTGACAGGCAATGACCATAACACTATTAACAAGCGCTCATAGAATGTTAGAACTAGGTAAATAGGTAATTGGTAGGTAGGTAGGTATTGGTTCATCTGTTGATAAATATAACACTAGTGGTTCTATGAGAACAGTAAACCTCACCAGCCCTTAGAACCATCCAATAACTGACACTTTCCCTTTTCCCAAAATGTAAATCCGTCTGTATCTAACAGTACAGCAAACTTTCCCCCTGCACTTGGATTTTTTTTACAACATCTTGTGGAATTAGGTCCTTAATGACAATTAAAGTCTCGAATTTGATTGAAATCCGTCGATAAATAATGCTACAGTAAACTTCCCCTATTTCCACCCCTATTTCCATAAATTAAAAATCGCGATCGAGTAAAAATTTTAATAAATCAAGGAACTTGTGTGCTGCTTGTGTTTTGTCAAAATCGATTTAAAAATACGATCTATAAGCGAGAGCAAACGGACAGACGAACAAAAGCATTTTTGGCCCATATCAAAACTAAGAAGCTTCGCTCACTTCGCTCGCTCGGTCAAAAAGTCGTTATGTATGTCTCTGGGGTTCAATCCAGCTGGCTCACCATGAAAAACTATAAGTTTTACATTGTATTTTTGAGTTGCACTGCGCGTAATGCGTGGCAGAGGTAGTTAAACTGTGGAACGGCTATTGAGTTGCCCCGCAGTGTAACTTTTAAACGTCGATACGAATTGTTCATTGTTGTTCATGATAGACCACCATGGGTCGATTAGGTTCTAAAGCCTCAATCTGGATTGGTACCTCATAAATCAGGAAGCTTTCTTTTGAAATAAACCTCGGGAAAATATTTTCATTCGAAATAGATGAATAAAGTGTTGATATGAAATTTAAATTTTCTATCTTAGGTAGATAAAAACGGTCTAAAATAAAAACAAAAAAGAAACCATTTCACGACTTTAATCCTCAGGCACGGTAGATATCACCTCAGATCTCTTAGTACTAAATTGGCAAGTCTGCCATCTGTGCCCCTAATCGTTTCCAAAAAGAACGATTCTAAGCACCGAATTCCCGCGATCTTAACAAGTCGGTCCCAAGAGGGGAAAGGGGGGTCTGTCCCACGCTTGGCCTTTGGGTTCGCGGCCGTCATTTGAAAACCTTAGTAGGTAGATGGGTATACAACAGCGTTAAGGACATTGATCCCGGTAACGCTGTCAGAAAACGTCGTACAATAATACACCAGCATTTTTGTCCACCCAAAAATCTGACGGGACGTGACAGACGACATTCGACAAAGATCGCGGGAAGTCGGTAGATGGAGAAGGCCCTTTCCCCCTTGGCTCTACCTGGAAATGTAGTCCCCTCTAGGTAGACTGTACATGTTCAGACTGCATATATCAAACTATAGGGCTACTGCTGTGCCTGTTAATGCTTTTATGTAGGTAACAGGTAACTTACACTAGTAAACTATACTGTTTTACAGGTATGTTCAACATTTGGCACATAGCGGATAAAATAGCTGCCATCGCTAGAAGGGAGATATTCTATGTGTGGCCATTCGGCCTGGCCGCTTACTTGGCCGGCGTTGTTTTCATTGACAGGAACAACTCGAAAGATGCTTACAAACAATTGAAGATCACCTCGGAAGTCATGATAAAGAACAAAGTAAGTATAACTACTACCGTACCTACTACCGTCAACTGACTTTTTTGATATGGTTTTTGTACCCACAAATATCAATACAGAATATTTTATAGTTATAACTACCTATAGATGTTTTATAGTCACCTAACTCATCGTCTACCTATAGGCGTTTATGTTTGAAAATATACTTTCTACCATCTTCACTTGAAAATGGCTGTTGTTTCCTATAGAAAGCAAGAAATAATGTAAGTATTCACTCAACCCATTGATTTGAACATCGACACTGGAACTAAATACTGTTTTTTTTACTATGGTTGCTTGGAAGATCGAAGTCCAACCATGACCATGATGATGATGTGTTTGACGACCGATGTGGCGTAGCGGGCGAGTGTCCGCCTGCGACGCAGGAGGTTGCGGGTTCGATTCCCGCCTTGGAATAAATGTTTGTACGATCTGCAAATATTTATTCCAGGTGTTCTGGGTATTTTCTATGTATAATTAAAAATATCTATGCATGTAATATTGTATTGTATTAAGTATATCAGTCATCTAGTACCCATAACACAAGCTCTGCTTAGCTTGGGGCTAGATGATGCTTTGTGGATTGTCCAGCAATATTTATTTATTTATTTAAGTCTCGCGCGTTTGTTAGTAATCTACAATTGTATTACCACAGAATAAATATCCTGAACCTATCAGCTTCCGCTTGCGTGAGATCTTGATCTTGACATTTCGAGAAAACTGCAATCACTAAACGATCTTATCTAACCTTGCATTATTCTAATATCATTGCATCTTTCTCCTGTTTGTTGAATAACGCTGTAAAATAACATTTGTTATTCCGCAAATGGCACTTCCGTATTTATTTATGTTTTACTATCTGGGTATTACATCTCATCATTGTAATCAAAACGAGACAATCAGGTAGGTCATTTATAATTGTCTTGTAATTTTACTTGGTAGGTAGACATCTTTAATCCACGAAAACAACATAAAAACCTAAGACCGGACTTGACCAGATATACCAGATTTAAAAATAATTATGTGTCAGTTAGGTCCATCCATATTTGGTTAAATTGCATGCAAATTAAACTGATGTTGAAAATAAAATATGAAAACCAGAAACTACTTACTTATCTTCTTGTATACGTAAATACATACTTTGGTTTTGTAAGTAATAAAATACACTAGATTAGATATCTAGAATAAGTAACTCCGAGTTACACTGCGCGGTAACCAGGCAATACTTCGCAATTAAGTTATAATTACCACGCTATGTAATTCAAATATCAACACACGCTTACGCCACAAAATTATACGTCAAGTTTATTCGAGCTAGGTCCCCTGTTGTTTTACGTACCAACTGGTAAGCATATTATGTACCCTATTAGTGCATTCTCGTGCGACTTAATGGTAGATTGGTAGATTTTTTTTGTTTTTTAATGCTGGACTTTGTTTCCATATATTCCATAGCTCTTTTCTATACAAACTTTGACACTTCCTTCAAAGAACGTCTGTCATTCATTTTAGATCCTTAGAACCTGAAGGTTTGGGCATTTTGTGATGACTGACTGACTGACTGACTGACTCACTGTCAGTGAGTGATTCCTTTAGGTATTATTCTGAGGCGCCCATTGTGCCCAACTACATTTTTATTTTATTTCAGACGAAAATCTGGTTGTTTCCTGAAGGGACACGAAACAAAGATTTCACGCAACTACTGCCGTTTAAGAAAGGTGCATTCAACATCGCTGTAGCAGCACAGGTGCCTATCATCCCGGTCGTTTTCTCGCCCTACTACTTTATAAATGCGAAGAAATACATATTCAACAAAGGTAATCATTTCAGTGTCATATTTCGATATCAGATACAGTAACAAAAGTACGAATGGACACATTCTTAGTTATTTGCCTGACATCACAGCCAAATAACTAAGAATTGTGGTGTATTCACATCGTGTAATATAAGTGTTCAATATGTGTTCCGATCGCGAAAGTTTAAAAAATACTATATAATCATTGTTGCCAGTGATGACGAAATCCATAGTATAACCAAGGTCACCGACATAATTCTCAAATTGAAGTGAAAATAGGTAGACCATAGCTCGTAGAACCGACAACCGCTGGGGATAAAATGGTTCTCAAATGGCACCCGCGAATTAGAAGACGATGTGTAGCATACCTAAGGTATCTTGATATCCAAATTATAATGTACCTACTTCAAGGAACACAGACACCGGACACATAAATCAATAATTTGGTCAAGTGCGTGTCACACCAACTGGTTAAACGGTTTAAAAGATACAACCCTGTGACAGACGGACGGAAAGCGTAGGCATAGTAATGGAGCCCCGTTTGTATCCATTGAGTAAAAACTGAAAAACATTGAAATGATTCATCATCATCGACCTAAAGAAGTACACTGAAGGCATTATGCGTCCCCATCTCAACAATAAGTAAAATAAATCGTAATGTAATAGTAATAATGCTGAACAATCCACACAGCATCATCTAGCCCCAAGCTAAGCAGAGCTTGTGTTATGGGTACTAGATAACTGATATACTAAATAACTGATATTTGTATGTATGTAATATACAATACTATATTACATACATACAAACATTTATCCCAAGGCGGGAATCGAACCCGCAACCTCCTGCGTCGCAGGCGGCCACTCGCCCGCCGCGCCACATCGGTCGTCAAATCGTGTTATTCAATTACGATAATTATAAGGATTAGAGCGAATGTTTGTCTGGATTTGTAGTCAGATATTTTCTTCGCTTAGAAGTATATCGGCCTTTATCGCTACAGCTGCATGTGTGCCGGATATAGCTATATAGTACCTAGTAGGCACATTACTAGGTACTTTTATGTTTACAAAATATGAACGTAACATCGACGTTCGAACCAAGGTATGGAGTACATTCGACTGGATATCAATTGAAAACTTCAAAGAGTAAAATATGGTTACTTTTTTTGTTAGTTTGTTGGATCATAATGTATAATAATAATTAGGTAAACCTGCAATAAGATAAATGCATTTCATCATGAGTATTACTTCTTGTTGTTAGGTTTAAATAGTCGTCGCATAGCTTAAGAAGAGCTTATGTTATGGGTACCTAGGTACTAGATACCTGATATACTTAATACAAAACATTACATATATCGATTTTTTATTATACATAGAAAATACCCAGAACACCCGGAATAAATATTTTCAGATCCTACAAACATTTATCCCAAATCGAACCCGCAACCTCCTGCGTCGCAGGCGGACATTCGCGCGCCGCACCACTTCGGTCGTCATCAGTAATATGTATAAGCAAACTGTGGCGACCAAATTGTCGTCCATGCTATGTGAAGTCTATTTGAAAACTGTGAGTTCAAAGGAGTGATCAAATGTTTGAACACATGTCTGGCAGATACAACAATATGTGACCAAATGTGCGAGCAAGTGTCTGGCGTCGGCATAAGAATATGCAGGTTAAACCTTTTGCCGGCAACTACAGTGCGAACGCAAAGGTGTCTTCGGCGCACGATAGTGATAAACGCATCGGTGGACGACTCCTTTGCTTGCTTTCGCTCGGTAGGTTGAACCCGGCATTAAGGGTTCCCGCACACGGGCCTCTGGACACAACCACAAAACGCCGCTACTGGACATTTTATATGGACTCGCTTTGCAGCGTATGGCGACTACCGGCGTCAACTGTGTGCGGCGAGTCCAATAAAATGTATGAAAACTACAGGAAATATGCCAGTGGCGGCGGCGTTTTGTGATTGTGGCCGGAGGTCCGTGTGCGGGAACCCTAAGTTGAGAGAACATAACAATACATTTCACATTTGTGGGAAAAAGCCCTTTTGAGATCTCTTGATCATCTCAAGATTATCACCGATGACGTCAATCACACAATTTTATTATGCGGCCATGAAAAAAACAAGTTTTTATAAACAAGCTAATTATTTAATATCATGCGAATTATTTAATATGTAAAAAAATATAAAGGCTCAAAAATAAATTACTTCCGCTAAATCTTAGTAGAAAAAGTCGTTCAGCCGTTTCATGTTGGGTCAAGTACTCTTCGAGCGTCCGTTAGTAGTACTACGGGTCGTTACCTGTCAGATAAACCTCATTGGAAGTGAAATGAGATTCAATCGTTTATCACATACAGCCTAAATAAGTCCACTGCTGAACATGAGCGTTCCCCGCAGGGTTTGCCATAGTCACTGCGCTTTGCAGGCGGATCGGTGAGTGTGGTATGGTGTGGATACTCGGGAGAGTAGTAGTAAAGCTCTTAGTCAAGGTCTCCTTGCCTATTTCTGCCTCCAAGCAGCTTACTGTGTTCCCTTTTTAAAGGGTGTGGGGGCTGGTGTAATTACAGGCACACGAGGCTTAACACCTGTATGCCTTAGGTTGGTAGTCGCAGAGTAGGGCATTGTAGGGCACGAGCCCTTTGACGAGCGTGACCTGCGAGGCAGTGCTTCTTTATAGGTATTGGTAACCACTTAACATCAGGTGGGCCATCTGAGTCACATAAAAAAAAGATGTTGCTACCTATACCTTGGTGTGTTCCCTTATTTATTTATGTCATTCAAGATTCTTATAATTGGTATAGATAATATCTATCTGAAAATATCTAACTCCTAACTAAGTTCAGGAAGACAATTCACGGATTAAAACTAATTTAGTAAAGTTATCAACCGTGGGGGTCAATGTTCAGCGTAAGGATATCTCAAGAAGGGCGCTAAATCAATCTCAATAAAACTGGGCATTGGCCGAGAGTAATAGTATAATTCTGTGTCCAATGTAATGGTAGTCTCTTTGTGAAGGGCTCCGGGGAAGTACAACCACAATGCCTATTGTTACCGCCAACCAGCATTCCTGTGTTTTAGTTTGAAGGGTGTGGGTGCCAGTGAAGTTACAGGTATATGAGACTTCAGTATTCAGTATGTTTATTGCCTTATTATGTAAGTAGGTTTAACATTGTCAGATCTTAGGACTATATGCAATTTTTGGTGCCAATACACATAATGTACCCAGTAAGGGTGTTGCAATAGAGTAGAGCGGACTGATATAGGTATAAAAAGAACATGCAAATTACATAATTATAGGTAGGTATCATTCATTCATTAGTAATTATTATTTATTATTTGATCATTGAAATACTCGTCAAGTGTATACCTCAACCTACCTACCTACCTATATGCCTCAAGTTGATGGACGTAGAGCAGTGTATAGTAGGGCGTGTTCCTAACGAGCCCTATACGACAATGCTTTGTTATAGGTGATCCACTTAGCATCAGGTGGGTCATCTGCTTGTTTCCTCAACAAGTAGATGTATTTCGGTTTAAAGGGTCTGGTTGCCGCAATAATTACATACCTGTTTACATGAAATTAATTTCATGTAATGAAGCAATGCATGAAGCTTAACACCGTATGTATACCTCTAGTTGATGAAGGCAGGGTTGTTTGTAGGGCACGTTCTAACTAATGTGACTAACAAAGTTTAAGTGATATATACCACAAAACGAGTTTGTCATCTGATTGTACCATCAGAAAGTTGTATAAGAAACGTTTATCATGCTGAACTACTGTTCGATGTGCTCACTTTGATGTTTTCACTTAAATGTTAAGTAGGTAGGTAGGTCAAATCCGATCAAATGAGCCTAAACTGTTACAATATACAAAGGTTTGGCAAGGGTTTTGACCGGGTCAAAACCCTGCCAAACCTTTGGGTTGGAAACTCTTTTTAGCTTATTTTAAACCGGTATGATAAATGTTCCTGTTGCCCAAATATTTTTGTACGTTCACGAGACGACTCCCATGTTATCATCTTTGGTACCTTAATTGAGATTGCCAGTAGCACACTCAAAACCGACTAGAATGTGGCTTACTGAGTATGAGTACCTATTGAACAATGGCAGAAAATGCTCACAAACGAACAATATAACCCTCGCATCAATAACTAAAAAATAAATTAGTTATGTGAGTACAAGTCGGACTCGCGCACGAATGGTTCCGTTCCATTATTTATAATAAAATCTATAAAAAATCACGTTTGTTGTATTTGAGCCCCCTTAAATGTTTATTTTATTCTGTTTTTTAATATTTGTTGAGCAACAGAACTGATAACGCTGTCAACATTAATGTACACTGCTGGCTAAATACCCGATGTAATACTTTTCATCAAAAAAATCGAGCCACCTTAAAGCTATGTTTTGACTCCATTAGTTAATCGTCACCTAAATTAAAAATACAGAGCTTACTCAATATGTTTGATTGGAGATGTATTTCCAGGAAATACGATTTTGAGCCTTCTCAATTACCCGACTTCTCGCGTTCTTCACAATATCGTCAATCAATCGGGCGAGCGAGTATGTAGGTAGTACCTATAATTTTCATCGTTTATTGTGTAATTTTTTTTATACTGAAATCAAATAGGACCTACATTAGATCAGAAAAAATAAAACCAGCAAAGTTTCCTCATTTGAATTTTACTGTTTATGCGTTGTGCGTATACTAGTCGAAGTAATAATAACTGCGAACAAACATTTTATTATTATATTAGCGTTGTTTATCTGACGCAAATAAACGACGGTGAATGCGCGTTTGATGAATTGAAACATCTGGCCCACATACGCTAAGTTCGTTCTCTGATGATGACGGAATTCTTAGGCCCCAAAGCGTTAATATTATTAAAATATAAGACGCAGTCGCAGCATAGAACCTATATTTTTTATACATTTTACTGATAAAAGTAGATAACTCACATGAAATTAATGGGGTGACAAAGAATTGCTTTGCAGCTCACGTAAGTTAAAAACGTGCCCTACGATGCAATGCCCTGCGTCCAAAACGGCAAGGGATAATTTCAAGTCGCTACGACTAGTAGTTTAGGCTGTGCGTTGTCTATATGTCAGTCAGTCAGTAAAAGATTCTTATAATTGGTATAGATTGACGGTCTATTTCATAAAAACTTAGACAAAATAACGGGTCTATTAAATCGTATTGTCACTGTCACTTTCATTTCAACAAATAGAGATGGCAACTGACTTAGAGACTATTTTAGACTTCAGAGACAAACGATAATAAATAAAATAAGTAGATCGGTTAGAAAAACCCAAGTAACTTTAACTAACATGTTAACTAAAACCAATTAATTATTAACTATGCACATTATTTTTTACATAATCTAATTATCCCTAACTTTGACTTCCAGGTCACGTGGTGATTCAGTGCCTGGAACCGGTATCGACCACTGGCCTGACTATGGATGATGTACCGGATCTCATAGTCAAAATACGAAATATAATGGAGACCGCCTACAAGGAACTCTCCAAAGAAGTGCTGAGTTCACTACCCGCTGACTACCCCCTAGCAACTGTCGACTGAACGTAAATCAGCTATAGCCAAAACAGTGCCACATTTATTTTATACCTTGTTCATTTTATCTTGACGACTGGTAGTCTCGTTTTTTTTAGCCTGGTCACGCAAAAAATCAAAAATTGTCAGAGCATAAAAATAATGTAATATTTACATGTTGCTAGCTTGTTATAATCTTTTATAGACCAGTTATACTAATTTAAGAAATCATCAAGCGTCAAGATAAAATGTACAACAATTAATGCTGTTTTACAGCATAACATTATGCTAAAATATGCTTACAATTAGTTTATTCTTTGATAATTTAAATTGTGTTTTTCCTATCATGCTTATTAGAGTCCGCATGTGAATCAAATGTAACAGAATACTTCCACCCCACAGGTTCTTTTACCAACACTTAGTTCGATTTGACGTCCAATTTCTAGTTCAATTTTAAACCGCCTCATTATGATAAAGATAAACACAGGACTAGATCCGCAAGATAAGAAAAACACTCTAAATTCATTCCAAATGTTTGATTTTGTGATTCATTAATTTGGTTTGTGATATCGGATGTTCCATTTATATTAACCGACTTCTTAAGTAGTCTTAAGTATAAGGTCATTTATAGCTACAGATATTACTAGCAGCTATAGGACGAAATGTAAGGTTCTTTTATAAGAGTTGCTGATGTATAAAGTAGTACCTTATAACAAAGCGTTGTCTCTGCCTCGCAGGTCACGTTTGTAAGGAATGTGCCCTACAATGCACTGCGACCAATCAACCTGAGGTATACAGTAAGGAATCGAATTATGGATCCATTTGCCAATGGATTTATTTGTATTGCATTCTGTTAGATTGAAAGGAAAACAAGTGGTAGGTACACTTACAGGCTACAACGCCACTAACAAAATATGTACGCGCGTATCTAAATCACATTCTACTGACACGTCATGTTGATAAAAATATCACATGAGCCGTCAAAAAAGTTGATTGCCCTAATATAATTAAAATAAACCAAGCGATAGTTCGTAGCCAACTCAAGTCACTTTGAAGCACTATAGCGTATGTTTCGATTATTTGCCTCAATTTC
Organism: Electrophaes corylata; assembly: GCA_947095575.1. Taxonomy (NCBI): domain Eukaryota; kingdom Metazoa; phylum Arthropoda; class Insecta; order Lepidoptera; family Geometridae; genus Electrophaes; species Electrophaes corylata. The sequence goes on from OX352703.1 coordinate 9,049,839, forward strand.
TCAATTTACTGTAGAAATCAAATAATGCTAGGTTTAGTTGATCAAAGAAAAACTAATAAGACTAACTAATATTCGATTCGATTTCAATTGTTGTCCTCGGTTTTACAATTTCCGATAGCTCCCCTTCGCAACTGATGATAATCAGAAAAAAATTATGAACATTTGAATGGTATAACCAGATGGCTCGCTTGGCAAAGTCGTTACTTCTTCCTAATATATGATTTTGGTGTAGGTGTAGTCAGACATCCATAATCTACTCTATATGAACTACTGAGAAGAAATACCGGTGACTGTTTAGTCTATATTTTTTCATTTCAAACGCCCGGGCTTACTTACTGCCCCTGTTAAAGATTGATTTTCTGGAGAGGAATGTTTTTGTGCAACTATGAAGGGAAGCCAAACTCAAATGGTTTATTGGTCAATAATGTGTTTAAGTACTCTTAAGTTTGTAGTTTACGTTACAAGTACGCCTCCTTGCCGTATCATTATTATTAGCTTTATTGATTATTTTAAGAGATGCAATACCTGTTGCAGTGATAACAAAGTTAGTTTTAAGTTTTCGAGTGACTGGACTAGGTAGTATAGAAGAGTTCTGACTTTAGGGATTTTATAACAAAGCCACTTCAAAGATATTTAAAAAGGTAACTGCGTTATGTATGTCTCTCCTATAGCTTAGGCTAACTAAGCTGTGAGGATGGAATTTGTGCTGGGCAAGTCTACTTCATTTAAAACACTATCCCAGGTGAAACTCTATTCCAAAAAATAGAGGCATGATTCCAAAAAGTTGCCTCTGACACTGAATAAATCGTCTGCTATAGACGCAAAGGCTTACTAACTGTTTATGTACGGAATACTAACTAGTATGGTAGCTACTGCGAGTCCTGAATGTAAGTAGGAGGATAAATCAGTTGATGTGGAGATGGCCAGAAGCCTTAGCTAGGCGAGAAGATCGCAACAAAAGCAGTGACTGAGTGGTTTGCACGTGAGCATCATAGATCACGAGGTAGACCAAAGACTAAATATAGTCTGCGGTCTGCCTCGTGATATGGTAAGGGCAGTATCAGTGTCTTTACTAAGGTTTCCTGGATTTAATTGTCGCAGAGCTAAATAGGCAATAAGCATACATCTGATACAATAGATAGAGAAAAAAGGTTTTGATGCGAAAGGTGCATACCTCTGACTGAACCCCGTAGACATCCACAAAGCCTCTATCACTTGGTACTCAAGATCCTTAAGGATTAAATCTGATCTTCTAAGCTAGGAAGATCACTTACATCTTAGTTAGCGAAGCTTTGTTCAAAGTTCAAAATGTACTGTTAAAAAAAATCACAGATTGTAGTTAAGCGTACTGGTATATATTCATCTAAATATTGTTAAAATTACTATTCACTTCAAAATTCATTCATTTGTATTTTTTTTTAAATTTCATTTATTATACTTGTGATATATGCACAGCGCTCTAAAGTCCAATATCTATTAAATATTAATCAAAGGCAAACTTAGCTAAAACGTGAATGAACCCAGCTATAATATATTAATTATTTGGTGTAAGAATTATTACAATTAAGTTTCTTAACATCTCAAACTGAAGTGGATTTAAATCAATGTACACAATGGGCGTTGAAGTCCATTAAACAATAAAATTGCTATGTGTGCAACTGACTGCAATCGCTTTGCATTCACACGTTGCACACGGTTTATGTAAGTGGATGCCGCTGACCACTGAACAAATAACAGGAACTCTTACAAATTTTCACTTCGATGACACGGCGGTACTTTTTATATCCTAGAAATAAGTCGAGTTCTCGTACATTTATTAAAATGTCAGCATATCAAAAAAAGATCATTCAACGACTTTTTTGAAACATCAAACAAAATGACGATAATGAAAAGAACGAGTGCCTACCTCACTGAATCTGTAACTTGTCGGAAAATATTTTTTAATATTTTACTGGTGTACAAAATACAAGAAAACCGGATTCATACAACACGCCGTATAATGTGTCTAATAGCTTTTTTTTATTCTATGACACGAAGATACTCTGACTTCGGAGACACGCGTAAAAATAGTTGGTCGTTTTGTATGCACTAAACTCAAAATAGTATAAACATAGTGGAGTATCGATTCACGGGAGATTTAGTTATAAAATAAGTTGATTAATTTGTTATGAAAACCATCTAGATTTCCGAAGACTCCCGGGGGAGTTTATCAACAACGACACTTTATTATACGACAATTTCATCTTATATCCACAGCCTAGTTCTGTTGTTTATTGAGCCTAATCTGTTGGAATATAACATATTTTTGTATTTTGAATCTAAAGCCAGCACGTTAAAGGTCAGTTTCCTCTAAAGGCCGATTGGGAGAGAACACAGGCCAGCACCAGCCGCTTTCTTGAGCCGCATACTTCAGTTGATTTTCCAGTCACGCATTGTGGATGCCGTATTCGTAGTTAGTTTTACTAAGTTGCTATATATTGCGCAGACGCCAGGCCTTGACCCATATAAATCGGTGAGCCACTAAGCGTGGAAGAAAATTTATTGCTGCTCATAGAGACATCTACTGTCAGATCAAACGTGAAATATCTTCAGTGTTCCTACGTTCCTATTGTCTTTTACTATTGCAAAATACCGTCTATCCGTTGGGTGATAGTAGAATAAAAATCTCTTAACCCATTTATTATTATTTAAGGTTATCTATATTTACTTTTAGTGACTAATTAGTGACATAAATACAGTAGTAAAGGTAGTAAACCTATTTATTTACATTAACATTGACACATACGATTACGCAGGCGTATACACGGAGGAAGATGTTATACGAATACTCCCGAAGTAAATTAATAGAAAAGGTTGATGTTGGGCACTTTAACCCCCTAAGATTACGGAAGTTGTCGTCTAACCCTTATAATCATATAAATTGGCAACTACCAATCTGACTCCTTTTGAAGTCATCAAACCCAAAATCGTTTTTGATGCCTCCATCGGTGTCAGAGATTCATGCTCTATGTATTGATAGACAAATCAGTTAGCTGTCCTGTGTGGGTTTTAGCAATTAAGGTTCATTATTCGAGCCATTATTTACACAACCAGCGACACACATTTGTTTTAGGACAGTGTTTTAGTTTAGTGTTTTGTTTTATGCACAGTGTATGTGACATGACAAATCATGGCAGCTCCATGCATCTGCTTTTGCTACGATGTTCTAGTTGCTTTGATTGTTCCTGAATTATGTTTTTTTTTGACAGTTTTGCATTGAGATGTATGCTCGACCCAGTGTTTACCCTGAAAAGAAATAAACGAAGTTTCGTATTATCGTTTTGATTTACACTGCGCCGCATTCCACGCAGTGACAACTTTTGGATGTGAAATGGGTCACAGAGGCCTCGCAGTGTAACTTAAAACGCCAATATAAACCTTCGTTATCGTTTTTCAGATTTGACACCGATTGAAGCCCTTACCTAATAAATTTTAAGTACCGTTCTGAAATACGGATCTTCAGTACGATTATCTATGCTTTTGTAATCACCTCATCATATGAAATGTTACGATAAAAACTTTTTAAACGCAATTGCCGTTGCAGTATTTTTTGTAGGTGTCTAAATTAATTACAAATAGTAATGCCTATACTATCAACTTTTTAATTGTATTGTAATATTTACATTGTTTATATAAGTACCTACGTTATTAAAAATCGATGTCTATTGTGATATTGTAATGAATTTGGTAGCCCAAACATGCACAAAATCTTTGTAAATATTTGAAATCAATATAATATGTAGGTAGTGCAATATATTTTGATAGTTCTTGTCTATTGGGTATATCATTTTATGTAAGTAAATAATTGTATGTAATGTATCAAGTTTTATAAAATGTTTTCAAATATTTGTGTGTAAGTATTTGTATAAAAAAGTATTATAATCTTATTCGATGTATTGTACTGTAGAAATTTAATTAACATTGCGGCACACTGCATGGAGTTATTCCACCACCTTCCTGACTATTCTTTTGAAGTATTTTTAAATTTTTTTACTTATTCGTCAGTAAAGCTTTGGCTCCTATGTTAAAATATTCTTATACATTATATTTTTTTAAGGAGGAAATGTATTAGTATAATAAATTGGAATCTTTAAGTACGGTTCAACGACACAAAGGAGTTTTTTTAAATATTATTAGAACGTGTCTAGTCACACTAAATTTTATCAAGAAATTGTATTCCGATGTGATGATTAAGATATGTATTACCTACTTGTAAATAACATGTATAACGCAGCTCAAAATAGTTGCGCCTTTTACGACAATATAGCAATATTATCTAAATAAAGTTGTTTATCTGCTGTTCTCATAAGTTAAGGCGTTGTCGAAAGATCAGATACAAAACCAACATAGGTTGTAGGTAGGTAAGTATGTAACCTATCTGGTTGTCTGCAAGTCAAAAGGCATTCATTCAATGGAATCACAATGATCACTTTACCTTTTGTCTAGGTGAACTTAAAGAACGTGACCTACAAGGCAATGCTTTGCTATAGGCAATGGTAACCACTTAACACCAGGTGGGCCATATGCTTGTTCCGTCAACAAATTGTATAAAAAAATACCGTATTTAAAAATATCATCGGTCCATCGGATATCCCACACTTCGTCTTCCAGTTGGTGGTAACCTTACATGATTAATTAATTAATCTTTATATTCTAACAGTTTTTTGTTGTACGAATCATTTAATATGCTTATTTATTTATTTATTGAAGGATATCCAACAAAGAAAACACAAAAAATAAAAATAAAAAATGTGTCCCTTCAATGATTGTCACTTCAACGAGTTAATTTTGAAAGCTATGCCAGTAACCGTGGTTCTTTCCTCATTCGGATAACCTACCTAAGTTTTAGCATAGACTAATTGTTTGTCTATGTTTTTAGGTAAGTGCAAAATAAAATTATCCTTATTGTAGGTACCTACACATCCTTTCCGCTTACATATCCTTACGCTTTTACTCCTCTGCGTAAAGTAGGTAAATTAGCTATGGCTTGGTAACTTAGTGGCTAGATATAGATATAAAAATATTTTTATAAACATAAACCATTTATTTTTCTTATAAATTGTAAAATAAATATATTATTTATATAATTACCAACAACAACTTGTGGACCCGACAATAAAATGTAGTGTTTACATGCTAAGTTTATTTGTACACAAGCACGCTAGGTTTGTTTATATCACAGCTCTATTTCATGGAAATAACATTCATAGTCCATATTGTTGTACACTGATACCAGTCACAGGATGAAAAATCTGGAAACAAACAAAAATAATACTTTAGTAGGTACCTACTGTAAGCGTCACAAATATTGCAGGCGCATGTAGGTAAAGGAGAACACATAGGTAAAAGGGATTTAGTGGGCTGACCATTAAACCCCTTTTACCTTTTGATTTTAATCTTTAAAAAAACATCTTTTGTGTATTACGAACTCAGGTTTTTGAGTGAATTTTGTATGAAGTTAAGAAATTTTCAACACGTCCACTACATGAACGAATCCGCAGGCAGAAGCTGTTGAATAGAATCACACAATTGTTTCCAAATCTGTTAACTCTATCTACGATAAAAGTAATGCAACTTTCATAAATTATGATAGGCTAGGTAGGTAGGTAGGTACATACCGAGATTTGATTATGATAATGCGTTGTTGACAAGGTAAAGGTATGGTTTATCGTTATCAATAATAAAATGCCTAATACCTAGATCTCAGATGTAGAAGTTTTGACAGGACAGTCGTATTGAAAAATTGAAACGATGAGAATATATAGCAAAGATAGTTAATTGATTCAGGCGTGACTTTGCGGAAATCCGTTGTAAAAGTATAAAATAGATTAAACATAATATAGCACTGTTCCGCCCCTTCAATAGCAAATTTATGTCTAGCAAGTAAAGATAGAAACGGACACTACAATGACTACAATGACACTACATGAAATCTCATCATGGATGATATGGATGAAAATTTCTCACAACTTGACTTACCTAATGTTTGTCTTAGGTATCTACGAGCAAAAGCACGCAACGCGCTTAGCTATTTTTGTAAGATATTTATATAAGATTTGACTTCACAAGTCATTATTTCCATAAACGACGCTTTCTTTCTGTCTCTATCTCTCTTTTATTACTTTGACAACTAAATAAAAAAAATTACTAAGTATATTTTGTACCTTAGGTATTTATCATTCATTCTTCTTTAGTATGGTGAATGCGGCGCGCCAGCGTCTCCGCTGACGTCCGCGAGAACACTTCCTGCATGTTAATCTGTGTCTTCTCCACCAGTGCTGAAATATCCTCTTTCCGCATGTCTCTCGTCTCAATCAATGGCAGGATAGTGATTATCAGCTCACCTGGAAGATACAAATGATTCTTACTAAAATTCTATTATGTAAATTATGTATTCTACTTAATTGCCTATAATTCTATAATGTGCTTATGTATTTTATAGGCCACGGTTGTACGGGCATGGAATAGGTCCCCACCATCAACTCCCATGAAAGATGTAACACGTGACTATATCTACAGAGAACGCACGAGAGGATGGGCATCATAACTTAACATCAATACTGCGGTCACCTATCCATCCGCAAGTGTGGCGACTACTACTACAAACCTCCATATGGGGGGTATCTACATCAAGCAGACCCACTACTGCATTGGACTCAATCACGCTTATGATTCAATTTTTTCCTAGTTTTTTTTTAACCGAGCAATCAGACACAAAGATAGAAATACTTTCATATTTATTACTTTACTAGAGAGAGGCCACTCGCAGCTTCGCCCGCGTGGCAGTTTTTTCCCGTTCCCGTTATTTTTTCGGGATTAAAAGTAGCCTATGTCCTATTCCAGATTACAATCTATATTTACTTATTTCAGATTTCATCCAAATCGGTCCACTGGTTAGAGCGTGAAAGAGGAACAAACATCCATCCATCCATCCAAACATTCGCATTTATAATATTAGTAGGATATGTAGGTATTTATATAATACCCAAGTACCTACTGAATTACCCGCCTCGTGACATCGTAGATACAGAAAAGTTATTTCAGTATTCCGATTTCTTAGTGCACTCTGTGATAGCAATTTAATAATGGCTGCTATCATACATTTGGTGCATTTATTTATTCAGTACATTTCGTACATTAATTATGTAGATAGTGACACAAACAAGACCGTCTTATCTAATTGTATTGTTGCTAACACAAACCGGATCTGCTAAAGGAAAGGCTAGACGTATTATTCAATATCTACCTAGATACATTTCATTTGTAGTCAAAGCGAGTATTTATAATATAACATTACATTAAGATCTAAAACTAGAACACAATAGCGGCCCCGTAAGTTGTAAGTAAAAGTAGTTCCCTACAGAGCACAAAACCGAAACGAACTCGCATAACACAACTCAAGATCGGAGTATTGTGTTATGCGAGTTCGTTTCGGAACTGATTTACTGATTTCGTATGGAGTTACGCTTATCGTGTCTCCATACAAAAATTACTCGCATAACTCAAAACAGAAACCACAACAATAACTCTTCTCATGTTATCTTATGATATGTGTGAACTTCAGCAGGTACCTACCTACACTAAGTAATTCCCAACGCACCATCGTAATATTAAAAAATTTTAGAATACGCACCGGAACCAAATCGTTTCCGTTTGCCATCCAGAAAGTGGTACTTGGACACGACGACAGGCTGGATAGGCGATCCAGCGTCCACTGCCACGTGGAAAGCACCTTTACGGAACGGCAACAGCCGGTCACCGGAGTGTCTGGTGCCCTCGGGGAAGAGTAGTAACTTACGCTGAAAAATTTAGAACCTGTTATGTAAGACGTTCTTACGAAAAAATTTAAAAGCAGTTTTACAGATATTTATTGGCTTAGCAGTGCCACACCCAGACTCCAGCATAAATGTTATAAATTAAACATTTTAGGGAAAAGGCTTTTTTGCCTCGATAGAGAGTGTAAGTATACAGTCAGCTGCACTAATAATAATAATAATAATAATGCTGGACAATCCACACAGCATCATCTAGCCCCAAGCTAAGCAGAGCTTGTGTTATGGGTAGGTACTAGATGACTGATATACTTAATACAATATACTACGTACATAGATATTTTTATTATACATAGAAAATACCCAGAACACCCAGAATAAATATTTGCAGATCGTACAAATATTTATCCCGAGGCGGGAATCGAACCCGCAACCTCCTGCGTTGCAGGCACTAGAATGTATTTCATTCTTAACTTTTAAAATAGTGCCACAATGTTACGATAAATATCAACATGGCAAATGCTCAGTCTTATCACAATTTTATTTTTACTTATTAACTTTCAAACTCATTAGTAGATACCTACTGCCTACCAACTTAGATTATAGATTAGACCTACTTTGGAATAAAAAACATGAACCTTTTATCTGACAGTATACCTACCTACGATGTGTTGGGTTCATTGATTAATGAATAACGGTATTGGAGTAGAGTTCGTTGCTCTCCGGTAGTATTAAAAGTACCATCTATTTATATCAATAAGCCAACTGTATTAAACGCTAGGTACCTACCTAATATTCATATGATAATAAGATAAGTTACCTAGTTACCCACTTATACTTCAAATTCATACTATTCCCGGAGTTGTACCATCAAGTCTTGCAATTCAGTTCAAGACCTAAGCTGAATCGTTCCGTTTGGACAGATTCGATGACATTTATTCGGCCGTGATACGGTTATACCTATATTATGTCATCGCATTTGTCCCAATAGAATGATAACGCTTAAGAATAAGACACCATGGGTAGGGCCCCTGTATCTGTACTATGATTATTAGGTAGAGACACAGAATAGAAATAAGTAGATGTATTTATGGTACGTAAAGGCTTGGTGGAGGTCATCTTGTCAAAGTTATTACGTTGTTATGTATTTTGTCAAAGTCATAGTGATACACCTAAGTAGCTAGTAACCATTATGACTTCCGCGCTTCGGTATGCCCTCCAAGTTGCTATATGAACTTAGGTAAATACTTACTTTTTATTGCCACTGGCACAGTACCAACACGTTTAAGGTCGTAATTTCAAAATGATTTCTTGATTTTAAATTATAAATAAGTATTAACAAACATTCACACAACGCCTTCTAGCCCCAAACTAAGCAAAGGTTGTGATATGGGAACCTGATAGCTGATGGAATACTTATAGTACTTAGATATTTTTTTTTTAATTCATACTGAGAATAATAACAGCCAGACACAAAACTAATATCTCCTCACACAATAGCTAGTTCTCGGTGGGGATCGAACCCACCACCTACAGTGCAGAAGGCAGCGCTACTACGAAACGAACTGAGCTGTGACATACCTTAGTACGTTTCCCAAAATGACTGAAATGAAATAAGTCTAAATAACAAAAAGAACTATGATCGCTGTATTCAATAATATGTCTAAACTCCAAATGATGTTCATTTCATGATTGACTCTTAAAATGTTTGAAATCTGTACACCTACATAGGTATACCTAGGTACAACAGACAGACCTACCCACATTTTAAGATAAATTACTAACACGTGCTTAAATGCTTGCGTGACATTTGACCCGTTTATTTACTGTCTGTGGTGCCTGACATTGATAGCACAATGGTAATTTCGCATTTTATTAGTACTAGAGTACTTTTTTTCTGAAATGATGAGGTAGGTCCCTATTCGTACTATTTGCTTTTACCTATTTATTATTATTTTTTATTTATATACTAGCGGCCGCCCGCAGCTTCGCCCGCGTGGCAGTTTTTTCCCGTTCCCGTTATTTTTTCGGGATAAAAAGTATCCTATGTCCTTCTCTTGGCTCTAAACTACCTCCCTGCCAATTTTCAGCTAAATCGGTTCAGCCGTTCTTGAGTCATAAGTGAAGTAACTAACACGACTTTCTTTTATATAGATTTTTGTATGTGAGTTATTTACGCTTGTACTGTACATAAAATATTTAAGGGGGCTTTAATCTTATTTATTCACACTACCGAATGAGGAGGCGCAATGGTGGGAATTTAACTACGAGATAGAATCAAAAATTAGGAAATCCGTAGATGAACCAAGGACACCGACATAGCTCTTACAGTCAGAAAGTTGAAGTGGCAATGGGTAGGCCATAGCTCGTAGAACCGACAACTGCTGGGAAATAAAGGTTCTCGAATGGCGACTACTAGCCGGAAGACGAAGGGTAGGACGTCCTCCTACCCGATGGACAGACGATATTGTTAGGATCGCAGGAAGTCGATGGATCGAAAGGGCTCAGAATCGTTCTTCCTGGAAACGTAGGTCTACGTCCAGCAGTGAATTTTTACAGGTTGATGATGATCATTATAAGTACCACAGACTATTGATATGGTATCTGGTTAATACCTACTTACTGTAAGAAACTCCATTTTATTCTGTATAAGGCAGTTGTAGCTAAAGCTCAAGTACATCATTAACTCGGTCTTTGTAAACACAAACAAGTCACCGTCAATGTAAACCTTTTGTATAAATCTTACGATAATTAAATTACTGTATGCATAAATATGGTTATTTAAGTACCTACCTTCGAACCACAATCAATAATATCAAAGGTTACCTAAGGGTCCTTCGTCACATCAACATTAATAATCAATGGCCTGATGAGTTGGTTTGGTAGTAGGTACCTCTGTGTTCTACGCTATTGTAGGTTCGATCTCCAAGAACAAACATTTGCGCGGTGAACATAGATGTGTTTTTCTATGCGAAAGTGTTTTAATCTATGTATTTACAAAAAAATAAGAGTATCGAAGTATGGGTTTATTTGTTCATAGTTTTTTAACTGATCACAGATAAATCTTAAAACCCAAAACAAAAAGTTTGGGTTTCATTATTAAACGTAATAAGTAAATACTAATATCAGTCGTCTATCTATAGTCATACTGATTGCAGAAGTGCAAACTTATTTTAGGAGCGAGATGGGGTTGTAAATGCGATATAATGTGGCTCCAATTTTGGCATTAACAAATTCATCTATATGTTTTTATTTACTATGCCAATATTTATACATGCCATGTTATGATATGACACAGTGCAACGACGAACGCAGTCTGCGAAGATATTTTTTAGACATATGTAAGTATATTACCATAGACTTGTTTAAACCATCTCACGTACCAACGAGTAAATAGATTGAAGATAAGGATTTTATGTATGCTGTGAACAATAATTTAAATACAAGTCATGCAGTCTTATTTTGTCATAAAACTTTACAGAATACAGTCTTGCGTCCTGTTTACCTAAGGTCAAAATGCTCTTTGATTAAGCAGGAGCTGTACCATCAGGGGTCTTGCGATAAAGTGAATCGTTCCGTTTTATTTGACAGATTCGATAACACAATATAACCGTATCACGACTGAATAAATGTCATCAAATCTGCCCAAGCGAAAATATTTTTAGTCTTTAAACAAAATCAGGTTACAACAACGAGGGAAACTTATCGATACTGAAACTTTCAGTATCGATAAGTTTTCAGTGATCGTTTCAGTCTGAAACGATCATAAGACCTGTCCACCAGAAAGGTTTTCTGTTTGTAAGTGGCGCCAGTGACTGAACAGATGAGCAGTCAGAGGTTAGCGTGGTATGAACCTATCATGCGAAGAGAAGAATGCGATGTGAATGTTAAAGGATATTAGAAGAGTAAAAATAGGAAAAAGAATAGATTGTGTGAAAGATGATATGGCTAATAAAGGAGTGACTACTTAGATGGCGGATGATAGAGGAAAATGAAGAGAAAAATCTGTTGTGCTGAGCCTGAAGTGGGATAAGGTTAGAAATATGATGGTTATGGCTTTAGGGTACTACAATATGAGGCTAGCAAACCGAAGTTCCTCTTTTTGTTTTTTTTTTAATACTGGTAGCCTATACAACTACTAAACTCTCTAACTACTAACTTATACAAATAACCGCTGTCTGTACCTACTATAACTACCATCCGGCCTGGACACAATAAAAACAATTTGGTAGCTGGTTTTATCTCAACAGTCGTTAGTGTAGTTGTTTAAAATTCTATAGATTATGGGTATTTACGTCGTTTTTGTCCTCAGTAATTTTGTTATTAATGGAATAATATTTTTTTATATATTTTATGTAAAAAGATCACTCTACCACTGAACTCACTTTCAAGGCAGAATAGCTTTAATTGTGCTTAGAACGATTTTAAAATAGATCTTGCTTTGTTTAATTTAATTATTTTTTAATTTGTTTGAATTTTAGAATTGATATATGTAGTTCGGACTTCGTGGACTGGAGTCCAGGCACGGTTTGCCACTGACTATGAATAGAAATAGTATACATACAATTTTTACCCAGGTATCGTGCAAGCGACGCCGCAGACGGTATTACGTGACGGTAATACGGGTATTACGTGCCAAATGTTATATTTAGACGTACCTCTAACTACCTCCAATAGACATCCTCAAAAAATATTGAGTCAGTACAACTTGGTACTAAGAGATGTGAGGGGATCTACCGTGCATAGGAATTAAACTCATCAAGTTATTTCTTCTTTCTTTTCTAAAAGTAAAAAATACCTTATGCTCTCTAACAGCTTCTGACTGTTTGTTCAGCGCGTCGCGAGCAGACTGTGCCCCTCTGTCAATGAACACGGTCCCCCACAGCCAGGCAGCAGTACCGAACGGCGCTAGGTACTGAAGAGATCTCTTCGACACCACTGTACATCTCGCTAACAGTGGCCAGAGAACAGCAAGTACTGTGGAAAACACACAGGCAACATTAAGCCTTCAAGGAACATGCCATTATAATAAGCAGCGTCAGAGATCACTAAGTCAATGCGTCAGATAACATTTGTTTTGACCCCTGTGTATGTCCATTGACACTGTAATAAAAAACAGCCTTTGCGTCAATATGTTTTATGTTCAGAAGCAAAGCAACTTACTCCAACCCATGACAGTATTTACATGCCATAAATGCACATATTTTGACATGACACATATTTTATTATATTATATTTTGTATAGGTAAAAAATCAACTTCTGTGCTTTGGTGTCGCTATATAAAACTCAAAATCGGCTGGACCGATTTGAATAGTTTTTTTTTTGTTTTGTTTTCTTTCACTCAGGGCTGATATATATAAAAAAAAGTTGGTAAATTTTTAGTTGGCCACTTCACTTCACTTGGCCAGTTTTTTATGTAGGTATTATGTTTTAATTTGAATTTTATGTTATGTTTGAATTTATTATTATAATTTATCGATTGATTATTAACTATTTAAATGCATGATTAATTTAATAACATATTTATTGTACACCAATCTAAGTTGGTAACATTGAGATTCCGCTCTACAACATATTGCATGATCTGTATAACACCACAGATTATAACACCTATGTTTCGCAATAAATTATTGTAACCACGACGATGGTAATATAAGGCTTCCGTATAAGAATACATAGGTACCTAATACACATATTAAGTGGCTCAAGTCTTCTCTACCACGGTAGAACACATTTCACTTCTCTTTCGCTAGACCACCAGCACTCTCACTGAGTCATATATAACCATCGGATCAATCATAATTTAAGAGATGTTCTGCCAGTCAAAGGTTAATAAACACGTGTCGTATCGTACATGCGGGTAGCACCGAAGTCCAAAGTCCTCGGATGATCGCTGGGTTCATTCATTCAGCTACTCGATGATAGAGTGATAATCGATCAATAGTGAGTAAGTACAAAGTCAAGATTTTGCAATAAAAAAAATGGGCACAGATAAGATAAATTACTTCGACATTAGGCTCTATCAATTTCAGAATTAGAACACAAAATATCATAAGTACTTACTATGCTATACTACCTATACTAGTATACCAGATATGTTGGTAGGTATTTTATAAGTAGGTACCCACCCACGCTTTTAAAAACTAACGATTATTATAGCAATATCAACTTTAGTAAAATATTATACCGAAGGGACGAGAATTTAATTAATTAGGTAGTAACCTGCCTATTTACTTGTTTTTTATGTTCTTTAAAGAAAGCTTACATAAACCAGTTTGTGGTTGTATTTAAAAGCAAGTTTGCCATAAGCTAACTTATAAAACTGTAGGTATGTTTTTTAAATTCTCTAATCCCGGTACTACGTCGTAAGCAAATCGCTTACCTTATGACTAGATGATTTTAGATATTGATCGAAAAACACAGTTTAAAGAAATAAAATAACTTTCCAATGCTAAATAAGGGCGTCAGCAACATGATATCTGGATTGTGGGCACTGGGTCACGTCCTGACTTCTCGCTATCGACTAGAAGTGATATTGTTCAGAATGACGCATAAATAATCAATATCAAGTTGAAATAACTCAGTCGAACGAAAACATTTCATACGAACGTTGCCTTAACGAAAGGTATGGTGGTAGTACTTCCCTGGACAAGCCTTTCACCCTATAATATTATAAAGACGTAAAGTTTGTGAGTTTGTGAGATTTAGGAGGTAATCTCAGGATCTACCGAACCGATTTAGAAAATTATTTTACCAATAGAAAGCCACGTTATTTGTGAGTGTCATCTGTGTCATAGGCTAATATAAGCCCAAAATGAAAATAATTTTTCATTTCCAATGAAAATACGTTTGAACGTTTCATATGAACGTTGCTTTAACGATGCGAGATATAATGAGTTCTATAATCTAATAAACATGTTGTGTATATTGTATATATTGGGGCTATAGATGATGCTGTGTGGATTGTCCAGCATTATATTATATTATTATTATATTTATAACGATAACTGTTAAGTAAAACAGTAAAAACGGACGCGGACGCATGCGGACGAAGTCGCGGGCAACAGCTAGTAAAAATATATTTTACTTTAGGTAACACTAGATAAAGTTACATGATGTTATTTTAACTTAATATACGGCCCATAGTACTAATAAAACATAAGTAGGTATTATGTAAGTAATACATTTCCACTTCGCATCCGATTTTTATTGGAGTAAGCTTTTGCTTGCACAGTTATAGATCTGAGGGAATGTCTACCGTGCTTAACAATGCAAAGATTATCTATCTTCTTCTATATACCAACTTTAAAAGTTATAGACTAGGAAAACTTATCTCAGTAAGAAATAAAAAGACGAACTTTTGATAGTAAGTTTGAAACTTACCTACTAAAAAAGCCAATTAATAAAATTGTATCACGTGTACACGTACTTACACGTGTAGTATGATATAAAAATCCGGAATTCTATAAAACGTTCTCATGGTAAACACCGTTTGGCGGTCAGGGTAACTTAGGTAATAATACGAAACAAATTATAAGTTACAAAAGATAGATTGCAAAAGATAGATGTATTTACAAAAAAAAAGTACCTAAGTATTTTATTAGTTATCTGGTTCCCATACTACGAGCATTGCGTAAGTTGGGGCTGGATGGCATTTTGTCAAATATATTTTTGAAAATCTCAAACAATAAATGCGAACTTTTGTTGCAGACTGTTACAATTTGAAGCCAACTATTGTAAAAGCAGCTCCAATGATTGTTGTTGTGCAATAACACCCAAATTACTGTAGGTCTGTCTATCTGGACAAACAAAGATTAGCCTGTGATAATAAAAATAGGCAAGTACTGAGTATATTATCTAAGTGACTAGCCTACTTTATTATATACCTACAGTCGGCTGCATTAGAGATGTAACCTAATAAAAAAATCAAATACACCAATATATTTGATCGTCAGGGAAAAGGAAAAAATGCTAAAGCGCCAAAATGCTACTTGTGGGAAATCAAGTTTAAAGTTATTTCCACTGACGTGATGTATTTTCTTAAATTATATTTCATTAAAACTATGTCTATATACTTATACCTACTTAGTCAAAAAAGCAATAAAGTTTAAAATCAATATAGTTTAAAAAGCTTTATAGTTTAAACTTATTGGATTTTAACATTGACAAATAGAAAAAATAAAAAACCGGCAAAGTGCGGACTCGTGCACGAAGGGTTCCGTACCAGTATCTATAATAAAGGGCCAAAAAAATCACATTTGTTGTATGAGAGCCCCTTAAATATTTATTTTATTCTGTTTTTAAAGCGGCAACAAAAATACATCATCTGTAAAAATTTCAACTTTCTTAATTACTACCTCGGTTCTACAGCCTGGTGGCAGACGGATAGACAGACAGACAGACAGACAGCGAAGTCTTAGTAATAGTGTCCCGTTTTCTCCTTTGTGTACGGAACCCTAAAAAAGGCTTCACGACTAAATAACCTTTACAAAACAAATACTGTATTGTAGATAGATAAGTTTCATAGATTTCCTAATTTTATATTTTTGAAATGAAAAACGAGCATATTGATTAAAGAATTAGATTTTACTCCGCCACACATTGTAAAAGAAGCAAAGATAGGTACTGTCTGCATTTTCTGTTTCTTTAATTAATTTTATTATTATTTCCTCGTTAATTAAAGGCAAATACTATCCAAAGGTTGGCCAAGATAGCAATTAAGATTCTTGTTTAGGTAAAATGGATTCTGATATCGCTTCATCCTTTAAAAATCACTTGAGAAGTCTGTACTCGTACTAGGCTTAACTTACTATAGTACTCAGCCGTCGATTGCTTTATTTCGGATCTGGAGTTGGAGAGACAACTATACTACAATTACTAAAACTACAGCTACTATCAAAAATTATAACGTGTGCCGTTTATCAAAGAGTGTACCAAACCTTCAAGACCTTCGCATAGCCCACATGTGCCTATACTGGCTATAACCATAAATTTTACAACATTCTAAAGGCTGATACAATAAACCTATCATAAAATCATTTAGAGATTACAGCAGGGCATCTAATATAAATAGTAGGTCACTCTTACACGCGTGATTAGCGTGATTTGGCATCCCTGTGATACTGATTTCCTTCAAATCAAATCTTATTAGAAGGTGAACCTACTAAGTATACTTTAGATAAATAAATAATAAATAAATATTGCTGGACAATCCACACAGCATCATCTAGCCCCAAGCTAAGCAGAGCTTGTGTTATGGGTACTAGTTGACTGATATACTTAATACAATACAATATTACATGCATAGATATTTTTTATTAAACATAGAAAATACCCAGAACACCTGGAATAAATATTTGCAGATCGTACAAACATTTATCCCAAGGCGGGAATCGAACCCGCAACCTCCTGCGTCGCAGGCGGACACTCGCCCGCTGCGCCACATCGGTCGTCGAAGATAGATAGATATATTAATGATAAAAAAACTGCGTGGCCCTTCTTTCTAAATACCTGAGCCTATTATTCTTTAGTTGTCTTGCATTTGTATAAGCACTATTATTACTTTGAAGCGTAGCGTGTGTTGTCTTTTGAACCTCTGCTTGCAGTTTGTTCTTGGTATGTTGCCTTTAAATGTTTTCATATTGCATACATCTCACTAAGTTGAATTGGCATCTTACTGAAGCTTCATATTGTATTATTTTGTAAAAATTATCACACCAAATATATAGAGCATGTTTCAGTTATTTACTTCAAGTATTTGTATGAGTCAGTATAAGCGTGGCCTTGAATCATGAAAAAAAAATGTCATTAGATAAAACTGGTGTAAACGCCACGCGAGTTATAATAGTAAGTAAAAAATGTAATCTGTCAATCTCAAAAGGTTCCATAAATATAACAATCACGATATCGCTAACATATCATGAACTTAACGTTACATAGTCGTGAGGACTGTCAATACACAATACACTAGCTGTCACGGCCGTGATATCATCTTGCGTGTATGTTTCTACCTACTAAGTTACTAATAATGTACTGTGTTGTGCCTATACTGCTACTTCTTATATTAGTACTTGTTTCGTATCATAAAAATAAGCGCTACAGAAACCACTGTCACTTGTGCCTAAGTCCCTACGACTAGTGGTTTAGACTGTGCGTTGCCTAATGTTAGTTCGTCAGTCAGGAAAAAGATTCTTATAATTGGTATAGATAGATATAGATTAATATTGTGCTACAAATATCATCAGCTTTCCATTCTAATTCTCAATTAAGAGGTTGACTAATTTGAAAAAAAAATGGTTATTGTGCCTAAACTCTATCAGTTAGACTTACCTAATACCATCGCGTACTTTTTTGTGGGTTCATTGTTCATTACGAATATCATCCTCTTTCTATTCTGTGTTCTGATATAAAAAGTACTTTGTGGTTCTGATTGACTAATTTAAGCAAAAAATGGTTATTGTGGCTTAACCCACACTAATAGATTAATGGGCTTTTATGTAAGTATAATGAGTACTATACCCTAAGACTATACCTAAACGTTATTTTATGTATCGTCATTCGTTTTTACAGCTTACGCTATATAATGACTTTGATAAGTACATTTAATTTTTTTTCAATTTGGTTTATTTGAAACAAAGTTTTACCTCTATTACTGCTTTATTTAAGTTTTTTTTAAAGGAGTTGGCCGACTTTCCATACATGGTTTGCCCCACAAGTGCCTACAGAAAAACATGTTTGCGTCATGATCGAATTAGGATTATTGTGTTTGTTTTTTTATTTTAAAATGAGACTCCCTTGACTTTCTCCTTCTAAATAGTGGGATTTAAAAGCTATTCGTATAAAAAGCAGCGCGCTATGAATCCCATAAACGAGATGAATGAACCTAGGAAACTATACCGAGGAAGAACCGAGGACGACCGATGTGGCGCGGCGGGCGAATGTCCGCCTGCAACGCAGGAGGTTGCGGGTTCGATTCCCGCCTTGAAATAAATGTTTGTACGATCTGCAAATATTTATTCCTGGTGTTCTGGGTATTTTCTATGTATAATAAAGAAATATCTATGTATGTAGTGTATTGTATTAAATATATCAGTCATCTAGTACCCATAACACAAGCTCTGCTTAGCTTGGGGCCAGATGATGCTGTGTGGAGTGTCCAGCAAAAAAAAAAAATATATATATGGCACTATTCTAGGTTTCTTCTTCTTTTTCTTTTGGCATCTGTCCATCGTTCGGCAAACAATTTCGCCAGTTTCAAGTAGTATTTAAAATAGGTTTAAGTCAAGTCAGGTAAGTAAAAAAAGTTAAGTCAGCTGTCATTGGTTTTGAAAACAAAGATGACGTTTTCTTGAAATCGAATCAGGATGCCACGTTACACTTTCATTTCAACTGCCCACACTTGTGCTCAAGCAATTATGGTTAAAATTCCACCGAAATTACTTATCATATCCTAAAATAACACTAGAAAAACAATTAATAATTAAATAATGTTGCTTCTAAAGATGACAGAAAACATTACAACAAAAATATCTGTCAAACTTACTTACCGTATCAACGGCCAAAAATAATGTAGGTAACTGTCAGAAAAAATAAATCTATGATACCTACCGACTGTAGTCTAGTAACGAAGGTGAATCGAGTTCCTAGTAAATTAACATAATTATATTCCCACTAGACACTAGATATCTAAATATACTTGATGTACCTACCAGTTAATTATGTGAAATTTTATTATATACTTAAATAATATTATTCAGGCGTATGGTCTAATTTTATTAGACTTAGAATTTAATTTTATTGATATTTTAACATCAAACGACTCGTGGGCAGTTTTCGGCCAACTTCTTAGTTTGATAGTTTATCCATTAGAAACAAACAAAATAACAATCCTTTCCTTTCCTCTTTATAATATTAGAGTAAACATTGGCTTTGTTATGATCGTGAGAAATAGTAGTGAAAAATAGTATTGATATACTATTTTTTTTTATTATCAGCCTAAAGAAGTACATTGCTGGGTAATCATTGAGTGATCTCAATGATTACCACCCACGCCTGTTGCATTACCGTTGGACGATTGTCTACCACACCGCACCACACAGCAAAGATCATTGGTTGATTAGAAGAATTCACGGAGAAAGTGATCTAATATAATTTTTGCTCACCATACAAATCTAGGCCAGTCTGGTGATTTAACAGTACCACAGCTCCTCTACTATTGTCCACGTTTTCTAATCCTCGTACCTGCCAACGGATGCCCAGCATCCGTGCTGATATCCTCAACAATGCTGCTGGGATTCTGTATAATAATAAATACACAATGTTTATTGTAAATTGACATAAAATATAACTTACCTAAGCTATTTTATAAAACATAGGTACTGCATGCATTACGGTGAGCATGCAACTTATAGGTAAAGTAAGCATATTAATGTAAGTACCTACCTACCTAGAAATTCAACAATTATGGTAGGCTTGTCAAATTTTAAATGTGTTTTAAATTTGCTTTGTTAAAGTTATTCTCGGCATTTTAAGATACGACCTTTGGCCACCTTAGCCCTATTGCCTAAAATCACAAATATTAAACTTGATTCATAGCTTTTGTTAAATTCAAAAATGTTATCATTTTTGCAATCTACTACATAATGCCAAAGAATAAAATACTGTAGGTACTAGGAGCATAGGTACAGACAGGGTACATCTAGTTTTATGTGTAAGTATTCATTATAATATTATAGCCAACAATCGATTTTTATTGTAAAATTACAGCAAAATATGGATACACTTGTATTTATCTACTAAGTATGTTAATTTTCTAGGCGAGTAGGCGAGATATAACATACAAAACATACTGTACATAATTTGAAGTTATTTTAGAAGTAAAACAGATGCAATACTTAAGTAGGTACATACATCAATAACGTCTAGGGATATTTCGTTCAGTAGTTATTAGGGATATTTCAAAGATTAACTCTATGGACATATACAATTTTTCAGTACCCTGCAATTTTTTGTGTGTACTGAAAATTGTATTTGTAGAATCCACTTATTTTAATTAATTAAACCGGTCTCTATTTAGCTAGGTAAGAAGTTGGTACCTACTTGTACAATTATTAATTGACCGTGCATTTTGGTATTTTTATAAAAACATAGTGGGTAATTAAATAATATAGGTAAGTATATTTTATGCAGTCACAGTTAACAGAATAGACTATTCTATATAATATACCTACAGACAGTTTTCATAAAAGCTAATAATACAGAGAAGCGCGTTGATGTCTTTTTATCTTAAGAAAAAAGGCAAAAGCCAAATTGGCCAAAAACAAGGCCTTCGCAGTAGGTAAATTCAAAGCGAAATAAACATATCAAAAATTGTTTAAATTATAATTATAGTAAAAGTTAAAATACAGCACGCTGCTTGGCGGTACAAATAGGCATGGTGGTCATACTTAACCAGACGAGCTCTTTGCAAGCTAGCTTTACTACCTACACACATCAACACCACCTAGGGATATTTTGCATAAAATTCTTAAACTCTAACCCTACTACTAATAAACTCAGCGTAACCTCGAAATAGTTACACCATGTTTTGTTTCTTTCGATCATGCTTCAAATTTCTTGTCAATTCAGAAGACAAAACACAGTGTAACTATTTTAATATTACGCCAAGCTTATTAGTACCAGTGTAAAAATACTGGCTGGTTTTAAAATCTTTTGAAAGAACCGTATTTTATATGCCTTTTTGAATGATTCCAAATTTAAATTTGAATAAATTAATTGAAAACAGAAGATTTGCGCGGCGTTACTATAGCGAAGGTCGTAGGTTAAAATTTATCTACCTAGTTTTTGGTAATTTTTTGTGTCAAATTGAAGTTTTAAAACAAGTTATAAATTAATTTTAAATTCATGCCACTGAATGCATCATGCGGCGGCGCCAATTAACTAGGAGATGAAATGTTAAGGGCAATAGGCATGCTCCAAGTTGGGGCTACTCAGTTAAGTATTGCCCTACTCAGTACTATAAATACCCTAATCAGTATTTTTTGGTTTAAATCTTGCTCACTTCTTTTTTACAAGCAAATTATAGTAGGTACCTATCTACCTAAACCGCATTAAATATAAAAAAATTGCATTATGACTGTAAACCCCAAGCAGGGTAGATATCCCCTTCGATCTCTTAGTAAGTACTTGGTACAAGTTATACTCGAGATTCTTCGAGGATGTCTTACATCAGAAAACTAAAATTACGCTGTAATAGGTAAGTACAGTACCAACTTAACCTACTCTCAATGCTTAACAAACTAAATAATTCGTTTTACAATACTTACAGTGCATTTTTGGGGTCGAACGGCTTGATCAGCATCAGAGGTATTGGTGCTGAGGCGAATATGAGGGACACTACAATGAATATTGTGAACTGAGAACAAAAGAACAACTCAAGATATAAAATAATATCGTTCACTGAAATAAATATCTAAAACGTGATAAAACCTAGAATTAGATGAGATAAATAAATAATAAATTGGTTTTTTTTATTGTCTCTACGACCAGTGGTTTAGGCTGAGCGTTGTCTATATCCCAGTCAGTTAGTCAGGACAAAGATTCTTACAATTGGTATAGATGTATGATAAAATAATGAATCTTTTGGTTTTTTCAGCACTCTTTTTGACGCTGTGGTCTGTATTGCAAAAGTTCAATGATAAGTAGATAAAACATAATAATGATATTGACAGCCGTCACAGCTCAGTTCGTAGTAACCCTTGCCTTTTGCGCTGCGGTGGCGTAGGTGGTGGGTTCGATGCCCACCGAGAACAAATTCTACTATGTCTGGGTGTTATATGTATAATATGTATTTAAAAAAAAAAGTATACAAGTATTATATTAGCCATCTGCTTCCCATAATACGAGCTTTGCTTAGTTTGAAGGTATTGTGTAACTGTTTGCCATATTAATTATTATTATTATTATTTATCAACTCTAGCTAAGCACCTTGATCTTTCTATTCAAAACTTAATATTGCAAAGATTGCAAAAGCGGTCACCAATTTTTCACGTATATTTTATCACTTTGTTTTCGCAATACGGCTGTTGGTGCCGTATAATTAATTAAGTAATTAATTAATTCGAACTAATTTAACCTGAATTAAAACTAAGTAGGTATATAATACACATAAAATACTAGCTGACTCGGTGAACTTAGTACCACCTTATAAAAACCTTGATCTGACAATAAAGAACACAAAAAAAAAGAATTATCCAATTTGGTGCAGTCGTTTGTAAGTTAGTTGCGTGCATATATTTCAGCGATTTTTATTTATATAGATTATTAATATACTCAATAATTAGGTACCTTATGAGTAAAGAATGTATGTCATTACATACAATCATAAATTCATAAGTATAAAATGTGTTCTTCGTGATCAGAAGATCTTTAAAAACTCAGCTATTAGGTTATTACCCTGACGAGGATGTGGTGTCGAGTTTAAGTGTGTATTTTTGGCTGTGTTGTTATTTATGTACATATTTTATTTTAACTACTGCAAAGTGTGGCTATTGATTAAATATATATTTGGGCGTACCTCTGAATAGCCCCTTAAACATGCTCAAAGAATCTCGAGTAGATACTTAGTACTAAGATATCTGAGGGGATATCTACCGTGCCTAGGGATTACCGTCGTGAAGTTATTTCGTTTTTGTTATTTTTTAACAATAATCGCTTGAAATTCAACAGCGTAACCAAAATGAAAAACTGTACTCGCTACATAATGAACTGGGATATAAGGAAGGGTAATTCTCATTATGACCCTTTCTTTTCTTGGCCGGATGTTGGAAATAGGTATTACCTTTATGTAATATCTGGCGATGGAGCTAAATGTGAATAGTATGATCAAGGCCGCCATTACACACCCCAACACGAGATTGAACGCTGCCATCTTTCAGGAACTCTTTAACCTGGAGACAAAAAAACAGTTTACAAGTAGGTACTTACTCATAATAATAATAATAAACGAAAAGTTAGGAATAAAGTTAATATTTGTGAACATTTCTCACGCGTTTTATGTGTAGGAACTACATCAGCGAACATTATATTTGAAACAAATAGTGAATAGACATTATAGGTATAGGTCAGCCAAAAGTAAAAAAATATCAATTTGACCGACTCTCTTGGACATTATTTATAATTATCGGTCCATTTTAATACTGCCCGGTTAATCAAGTTGCCCGTAGCATAATATATACCTACCGGCGAGTATGTAGGTAAATGTAATTTAGTATTTCAAGTCTCAAAAACGATATTTCAGCTATTACTTGATAAAAATATCAATGTTATTGAGCTTTGATTTTTATCCCACAGTAATGAACAATATCTGATATATTTTTTCTATCACAGCAGAAAGAAAATGACATAAGAATGTACACTCAAGCCACCGATGTTTGCGGAACAATAATTTCTCAAATGTAAGCTCTGGGGAATACAGATACACATAAAATTAAATTGTTTGTAGTTTTTATATTATCCCAAAAATTATTCGCTCGAGTGGGATTTGAACCCACGATATTAAGTAATCAAGCGCATTCCCGTATCAAGGGGTCGTGGGTTCAAATCTCATTCGAGGGAATAATTTTTGGGATAATATGAAATCTTTGTAATTTTCTTAAATGCAGATAAGCACTATAAAAACGAACAAATTGTTTGTAGTTGCTTATATTCATACATATCATCCAGATTTGACAACTTTTATTTATTTCGTAAAGTTTGAAGACCCGATTTGGTTGTAAGTAGTACCCTACCTACAGTTTAGGTTAAAAAAATATTTACTTCCATACCGGCACACTTCTCCTTATTTGAGTGTGTCACCAGATATACAGATCAAATAGGTACAGATTACCTAAGTATTAGGAGTTTTCGAAGAGCTCCTAATACAAGTTTATATTATTTTGGTATAGTTATGTCGCACTTTTTAAGAAATATTAGGTATAGCACTGTCGAATAAATGATACTTACGTTGTTTTTATTCTTTTTACGTAAATTGTTTCCCTTACAATGTAGACGTACTGTAGTACCTTAAAATAAAGTAACAACCCTACCCTCTGCCAGTCCCAAACTAAAATCCTGGATCCGCCACTGCTAGATATCTATCATCTACCTACTTAGTTAAAATAAATAGTAGATAAGTACCAGATGAATCAAAATAATAATATTACATTGTAAGTACTAAAAAGTAATAGTTAGATCGATAAATGTATACGCTGCCCTACCATATAGGTAAATTCGTAATAGCATTAGTTTTTGCATGACATGCAATCTTATGGAACCTATTAAATTACTTATGCCAATTTACTTATCATACCCCCTATTTCTGCAAAGATATACCTACGTAGGTATATTAAAATAAGTATGATAAAATATGAATTATTCTTGTCATCGCATACCAAGATATTATCTACAAATATTTTTATAGATCTATTATAAGTATATACTACAGGCTTTATACGATGTCGTTTATCCTAGCTGAATGTGCTATTGCATTCGTAATTTCGTCAAACGATTACCTTCCAATCTAAGTAGGGTAAGGTCGTCGGTGCCTAGAATTATAATTAGGCTTTTTAGACGACAAAACCTTATGTATATTAAAAAATTGTTCCATTTAACTCTCGTAAAATACAGTTTATATAGTCCTTCTCTTTTTTTTAATAGGTGATAATCATCACATATTGGCTCGGCGGTCACCGGCAACGCTGCTTGGCGGCAGAAATAACCACTTCTACGGAACAACTGCCTTTCAGCATGAACTTAGCATAAGTTAATTTGGGTAAGTATCTATTCTAGAACTTTCGTCTTACATCATTGGATTTCAAATAGAAGTACCTACCTTCCTAAGCAGTAACATTATCCCTGGAAACTTTGTACCCAACTCACCGATCATAGCTTCTATAACTATCATTAGGTAGTGGTGTTATCAGTTATATTACGCGTGATTGTGTGAAAAATAAATAAATGATAACCCCAAGGATCGCTCGTAAATAAATGATCACCTATAGCACAAATAAGAGATACCTACTACCTATAGGTTTTGGTGGCATAGTGTATACCCGCCACCACCCCAAATTGCCCCTCTGTCGTTCTCGTAGATGCCTACGAGGTACCGCTACGGCGTCGTAACCTGCTACGAAATAAACAAACCTGTAAAACATAAAGAGTAGGTACCTTACTTACCTAAACTAAAACCAAAACTAGCTTTTTTTCTTAATTTCTAGGTTAAATAAAAAGTTTCTTAGATTTCCCTGTAAAAGACTTCAACGCGTTGCGCTATCCACTCTGTTGACCTGAGACTACCTGACTGCTATTATGTAATAAATTAATGTTTAGATTTTTAGGCTTATATCTATACACCTACCTACTTATTAAAGAAGTTGAGTACTGACCTGATTTTTGTTGATTGTTTGCTAAATATATAAAAAAGCTTATGTTTAGCTCTACAAAAGCTCTAAAAAAGCTAGGTAATAAAGGTTTTAAAAGGTGGCCATTTGACCTACTTTTATGCTTGTTAATAAGCTAGGTTTATCTCCCAACTCTCTACTAGGTAGGTACTTTGAAAATTCACGTCATTATCATTTTAGGCCGTGTAGGTACGCAGGTAAGTAATCTTATTAAAAATAAAACGTTTAATAATAGGTAGCTACCTACCTACAATAGTTTTATTTTTATCCAACATAACAAATACCTAGGTACCTACCTACCATTCATATAAGTTCCTATTTTAGAAATTTTACCACAACTTAAACTTACCTAGGTACTTACCTTATATTTTCTTCCTTATATTAACGCAAAGATCAAACGAATGCATATAGTACAATGATGTTTTAATAGTATAATAGTATAGAGTGTAAGAGTGTTTACTAAACAAACTCACCGATTGACTAAAAAACCCACGCTCCCACACAACAGTTGAATCTAAATATCAATCAACAAACTTCTGCCTGATTATAGCACTGACGATCACAATTTGCAAATAAAGGCCTATTGTGTTTCACTTATCCAATTCGTATAAGGTAGGTACGAAAGTATAATGTTGTCGTAAAACGACACACGACCTCCTCGGCGTTTCTCTCCAACCGCACTGGCTGGCTTGCTTGCTCGTCTTGACTTGACTGGAAATAAATAATGACGGCGAGCGATGTCATGCCTGCCTAGCCCAAAGAATATAGTACTACGGCCTAGCCTAGCCTACCCATGAAGGTACCTACATACTGCTACCTTAGATCATTTGTATATGATCTAAGACTGCTACATAGGTACCTACCTACTTACCTATACTTTGTCATTCGCGTCATCGGTGCCGCTGATCATTTAAATTTCTAGGTAGGTAGGTAGGTAGTGTACCGCTGGGAGTGAACTACGATAACCGCCGATAACACTATCGTAGATCCACATAACTTTATGCACGCCTTACGTTACCTATGTCAGCTGCTGTGGCCAAATTTACACCGAGCCATTATAGGGCTATGCTGAATATTCGATATTTTCTCTCAAGCACTTAGTCCATACGGACTTACCATAATGTCACTGTCTATCATTACATTACAACACAGCACGCAATGTAGGTAGGTAGGCCTCCCATAGAGGAGCACCGACCATATAGCCCGCTTTAGAACAAGGAATAAAAAAAAAGGCCGTGACCTGCCCCCTGATCGCGTATCTTCTATTCCTGTTGCAACAATCTGTTAGCAACAACTACAATCACCCCTTAGGAAGTTTCCAGAGTTGAAGCTAGGGTATATAGTGCCAACTAAAGGCCCTTACCCGCAGCCATACAAGCTGCTCAAGACATGCCCCCTAATTGTGTATCTTTTAATTCTAACAAGCTCCTGTTGCAAGTGTCAAATATGACAGATTTCCTATGCAAACACAATCTACAGCACAGAAGAAAGAACTGAGCTACTGGGCCAATATCAAAGCTATGTAGATTTAAAGAAAAAAATGCAGTTTTATGTAATAGAAAGATATAATTTATTTACCTATGTACATATATAATTAGGTAGTATAAATAGCTAGTAATAAATAAGGCTGTTACTTCAAAATTTAATACATCATGCATAATTGGATAAAACAGATGGTTACTGTGCAGTCTTTTTTATTTAGTGAGATGTGTATGTATTTAATGTTAATATGTGTTAAAAGTTTTAAAACATCTTCTTTTTCGTAGCAGTGTATCTCTCTGTATATTCACTATAGCCTTCAACAGACACCAGTTGCTTCGATTCAAACAAGTTACCATCCAAGTTCAATGTATGCAGTTTGGAGTCTCGAAGTAAGCTTGGCCTAATAGCATCTAAATTCAAACAGTTCTCTTCTAGTATCAGAATTTTAAGCCGAGGGGCCCTGTGTAAGTCATCACTTA
This sequence comes from Electrophaes corylata, assembly GCA_947095575.1. Lineage (NCBI taxonomy): Eukaryota > Metazoa > Arthropoda > Insecta > Lepidoptera > Geometridae > Electrophaes > Electrophaes corylata. Next base: position 9,078,049 of record OX352703.1, read on the forward strand.
TGTGTGAAATATCATTCTGACTTAGATTTAACTCAGTTGCATGGAAATCAGACATTCCACAGGGGATCTCAGTAATCTTATTATTAGACAGCTCCACCACCTCCAGGTTGGGGAGGCCCAGGAGCTGGAGCGGGAAGTGCTTAAAGTTATTATTGTTCAAATAAACTTGCTTCAAATTACTCAAGTTAGAGAACGACACAGGTAAAGATATAACACAGTTATTAGAAATATTAAACACCTCCAATTTCTTCATGTTTACCAAGGAATCGGGTAATGTTTGAAGCTTATTAGTATTCAAATTTAACAGTTTTAAGTGTTTCAGCTTCGCAATATCATCGGGCAGAGACGATATTTTATTCTTAGAAAGGTCCAAATTTCTTAAAACCTCACACAGGTTGAAAACTTCTAGGGGCACTTCCTTCAACTTCTGATCCGTTATCTGCAAAACACCAGTTTTCGACGCAATTTCATAGTGTTGCTTTACATTAGAATTACCCATTGTTTTAACCATAGAATAGATAGTTTTATGTACGAATCACATGAACAAATTTATTAATTTCATTCGAATTACGTAAAAATATCTAATACATGACTTGTATTGTATTGAATTTTCTGTGCGTGGTTGTTTGCAGTATTGCCAGCGCATGTTTCTAAAAAAGGTCGAAACTCAATTTACTAGAGGCCAATTTCTGACTGCAAGCAAATGCCGAAATTTCCAAGTAAATAATAAAACAACTTTGCACATGCTACAAATGATTATGAAATGGAGGCCGCCGCGCGCGGCTGCCACCGCTGACCCTACATCTGCACCGCTGCGCCCAGCCCGATTCCGTGGCCCCCTTACCTTACTACGTCACTGATTTATTCGAATGTTTAAAGTACAAACCCAAAGAAACACCAGAAAAAAGGTACCGTGTAAAATAAGTAGAGAATTAGCGTGAGACCCACTGAATCGCGAACAAAGCGGGTACATAATATCGAAATACTTCTGACATTATCTTGGTAATGATGATGATAATGATGATGATTTGACCTCTTCAACGACTCCAAAGACGGCAACTCATAGTAAAAAAATGTTTACAGTCCCTTTAGCTGCTAGGTTTCGCCCACGGCTTGACGTATGACGTGGTTTACCAATATGTGGCCGCCAGTCATTTGGAGCCAATTGTAGATTCTGCAGATAAGGCAGACCACCTAGCACCTAGGGAACAACTAGGTACTTCCTGCAAAAGGGTGATATACTGCTAAATCTGAAGTATTCTAGTGTTACTTAATTAATTTATTGCCATAATATTCCACGTAACATTGGATCCTACGAAAAAGCCGCCGAGATAATGAAAAGGCCGCCAAGCCAAAATGTAATTGTTCCATGGTTGTATTGTATATCCCAAACACGTGCTAGGAATGTACAACCATGGAATACACGAAGTAGGTCGAACGAAAGCTTATGCTTCGTTTAGACCTTACTTTAGTCCTAATTCTATGGTTTTGATGATGTAGGATAGGTAGGATGATGATTTCGTAAGTAATGAGTAAAGTTGTACCATCCTATTTTGAGATTAGTGTAGGTAGGGGTAGGGTAGGTAGTGTAGGCAGGCAGGTCATGCAGTTTTATTTCTGGTGCTTTGGCGGCTGCTGCCGCAGCACGCTCGCTACGCTTGCTTGCCTCGCATTTTTTTTAATGTCTAACCTAACTTATCCAAGTCGGATCCGCCCTATAAAGTGAAAGCAAACGAAGCCAAAGGTTTCATCCAGTAGAAGCATCCAAAATTCTATGGTCGTGTTTTCCAAGTAAGACGAAATCCAACAGACTATCGATAAAAACAATTTTTATTTCACCTAATCACCTCACTCACTCTGTTTCTTCTCTTTTACTTCACTCATTCATTCACTCGTTTTTTTGAGGTGATGTTGGAGTTGTATTTAGGGTTATTTTGTTGAATTTTATTGAATTCTCTATATTTTTGTACTCAACTTTTCAATATTTACTAAAACAACTTGTTTTACAACTTAGATTTCCAATCGAATTCATTGTGATATCTTTTTTCGACTTCCTAAAGTTACCGCGGGAAAACTGTGAGACGTTTGACTGAACTCTAATGGCCGCAGAGCGCCAATGTTAACGTGTTTGTTCTCTAGTATGAAGTTCAAGTCAGGAATATGGGTTTCGCACATTGTAAATGAGTTCAAAACAGTGTGCTGACATGGACATTAACGGTGGTAAGTTTTACAGAGTTTGAACTATATTATGCTTTGTTGTAGACCATTTCTGATTTCGATGATGGTTGAGTGATAGCTTACTGCCCGATGCACTTTCTTCCGTGTACAAAATTTCTACGTTCATAACACTAAAACGTAACGGCAGAATTGCTGTCGAGCATACATAGAAAAAGACAGGATTCCCTATTCCTAGTGGTTAGTCAGACTTACCTATTGTGAACAATCAACTTTCCAGAAATGTGGCAAAATCTGTAAATTATATTCACTATCCCTAGTCTGCCTTTACCACAACTAGGTATTTGTTTTCAAGTATGCATGAGGTGCAGCTTCTCACAGCTGTCAGTCATAGAAAAGTTTGGCAAGAATCTGGAACCATGAAGGATTCTACCCCAATTCTTATTTTATCTACAGTTTTGTTATATTTTTATTCATCTACCTATTCTAATCTTTAAAAAATAATTCAATATCAGTAATTATTGTAAATATTACTTTGGGCCAGTAAATCCAGTCTTTGATAACTCATCCTGTAGTTTTAAAAGCTGTGAAAAGTATGGTTAACCTCAGTATTTGTTACAAATGAGAAATTAATAGTAGTAGTTTCAAATGCTCATGATAATGCAGCTAATCATGATAATGCAGTTCTAACTCATTGCTTCCAGGGTACCCTAATGATTTTTCATCCAATTTATTGCCTACTTCTTGTTACTAATAATGAAACAGGGATAAACTGGTCAAAAACATTTCACCTTAGAACTAATGTAAAGTAATAATAACCAAGTATTTTGTTTGAGACAGTAATTTATTTTCCTTTAAAGACAGACAATCATTTTATTTTATTATATTTATTTAATTAATTAATTAGAATGGCACAAACACATCAATTTCACTAATTACAAATATTTAAAACAAGTCTTATAGAACACTAACAAAAAAAAAGTTAATTAAAAAAATTTAATTTTTTATCATCTTTCTTTTATATCAAATTTTCATTATCACATATTATTAATTACTAACAAATGCTTGTGCATTTGTGTTTGTGTGTCATTTACAGGCAATCATGCTTGACAATCTTTATTTGGCTACTTCAATAACTTTTCTCCATTATTGTTGTAGTGAGTCTTCAGTCAATAATCCCCCTAGACACATAGGGTTTATGCAAAAAATCCATCTCCGTAAATAAGAGCTCACTTAAGAAATGAGCTCTTATTTTGTATTAGGGACATTATTAACTAGGTGACATTAGGTTGAACATAAAACTGTTTATCATTTTTTTCTCACTTCGTTACTCAACAAATGTAGCTATCTAAGTATATATTCACCCCGACAGCTTTTAGCTATGATTTTGTATGTGACCCGTCATCTAGGAGTATCATTGACCAAAGTAGTGAGTGGTGGTAGTACCCCTAGTTATAACTTGCTTTTATCATGGAACCCCAGATTATATAGTTTACTAGCATCACAAACCAATGAGATTATAACTAGTGTGATAATTAAAGTTGGATTATCAAAACAATAATATTATTAGTTAATAGTGGATTAGTGGATATAATTATGAATGATAAACTCTAATCCACTTTTGATTGTTTCAAAGAGGTCTCAACACAGATAACACTAATCGATGTACTACTGGGCAGTCTTGACAAGAGAATCCCAACATGCAGTGACAAAAAGGATGAGCAAAAAAAGGAAAACACACAGAATGAGATGCCAGACTCAACAACCAATACGGAGAAAAATAATGCCAACCCCTTCCACTGTGGTGATGATGTGCTATTGCCCAACAAAGATGGAAAATATTATTTAGGTATTTAGATACTTTGATGTAAATGCAATACAACAAAAACTGTACTGTTCTATCATAATTTAGCTTTTTAAAGTTAACTTACTAGAGTCCTCAATGGCATAAAGCTAAGAAAATATTTTTACAGCTGCAATCCTCTTCCTCTCATATCTGTGGTACCTAGACTTAAGGAGATGATTTGTAACTACTGTTCAGTTACTGTGCATAGAATAACCACATCTTTAATTTCCAACTATAAGTTTATAAGTAGTTTCACAATGTTTTCCTTCAACTTGTGTGTTCACTTCTTCACTATTTTACTTCATTATTTGTATGTTTGCGGAGGGAACCACAGATTGAAGAGAGTAGAGGAAGAAAATGTATTGTGCCGACCCTATTTAGTGTGGGGTTAAGGGTAGGAGGCTGATGATTAGTACTTATATAATAGCTATTCATGTACATAATTCTAATAGGATTCCCATCAACAGGAACAATAGTTGAGCTAAGCACCAACAATGATAATGACTCGTGCGATGTTGGTATCGGCGTCGCGCGATGTTTGATTAAGTTTGGCGATGGAACGCACGCATGGGCGCCTGTCTCTCGCCTAAAGCTGCTAAGCGCGCCGCCGGCTGACGATGGAAGAATCATGTGTGTTGTCTGCAAGAGAAGGGAGCCTGCCACCGGGCCAGCTGCGAATTCCATAATTGCGTGCGATATGTGTGGTCGGGGATACCATGCAAAGTGTCATTCACCACCTGTTGACGCGTGGATCAATGGTAACTATAACATTGCACAGATTTTACTTTATTCCACTAGATATGAGTAATAGGTAAGTAAACATTTTAAAAATGCTGTATTACGATTGATTACAATGTCAATCATTGACCATGGCACACAGGATTTTTTTTATTACAACTTGCGATGGATGGCTAATTAATTTAGGGGAAGTTATGAGCTTGTTGTGCGAAATTATAAACAACATAATCTTTCATCAAATAGAGCTATGTACCAGACCATGTAATCCGTTATTTGTATAAAATACGGCAGTGGTCTTTGTCTAAGCACAACCATACAAATAACGGTACACAAGTGTCATTACTTATTGTTATGACACATCCATATATATTTAAAGCTGATCCACCACATAAATTGACCACAGAACTTGTGACAATTTTATAATTTATATCAGAAGAAATACAGTTATTTCTTTCAGATATTTTTTCAGATATTTAGCCTCAGAAGGCTATGCTAGAAATACAAAGAACGGTACAGATTTGCCTAGTTAGCCGTTTAGTCAACTAATATTTTTTTACAAATAAAGTTTTCTCTTCATGTCTTTCAATATTCAAATCTTTGTGTACTTTTTATTACTAGCAGGCTTGCAACCTTTCACGTAAGGATACGTGAAAGGTTGCAAGCCTGCTAGAATACTGAACCTGGTCCTTGATGTTAATTGGTATTGCGCCCATTAAATGTTTAGTATTATAAATTCTGTGTCTCACTGTCTGGTGAAATACTAATAGATTTTTAAATTAAAATGTGACCAGACAGTGAGGCCATCAAACCAGATAATTTATGCAGCGTAAAGGTATCTGTAGGTCTGCCTGAGATCAGATTTAGAAGATTTTTCCAGCCTACTAGTTCTTTCGATTTTTTTTCTTGCTGTATTTGTAGTTGTAGTCATGTTTTCGTCAACATTTTAGCCAGAATCACTTCGAATCGCATCAATTATATCTAACCTATACTCTCATGTTTGAAACTCTTTAACTAAGAAGTACTCACGTTACACACGTCACAGCACGTACCTAGAAGCACAACAAAATGGTTTCGGATTGTATAAACTTTAAGCCCTTTCATTTGACAATGATCTTTTAAACTTTATAGTATTTAGATTTTTTTGTGTTTTTTGTTGCTTTTAAATCTTCAAACATAATCTATGCATACGGAACCGACTCGTCACGTTCAGCCTAAATAAGTCCACTGCTGGACATAGCTCCCCCATATTTGGGCGGGGTTGCCGTAGTCACCACATCACGCTTGGCGGGCTTGGTGATCGCAGTGCTTTGTGCTCAAGAGATGCTACCGTACACCTGATGCGTTCCCTTAGTTACCTCTTACAATATCCATCCTATTCTAAGCTGACTAAGCTATTAATTTTTGAATGATATTTTCTTTTAGCCTGATTACCAGTACTCTTCTCTAATATTAGTAGGAAATCAACAAAAATTGTTATTTTCGACAGGTGCATCATGGCATTGCAAGAGATGCGTCGATCAGAGGTACAAGGTGGCGGCGGCTGAGAACCGCGCGTTGAAGCGATCTGACATGCTGAGGTTTAAGGGAAGCCAACAGAGGAAACAACAGGAACTCACCCCGCCTTGTGATGTAAGGTTCACTGTAAAAACGATTATTATCATTATGTATTATTTTAGGGATTTCGTTAAAAAGAGACAAAAAAATGTATGGTATTAAAATACATTAAAAAGATTTTTTTAATAAGGTACGAATTTTAGATTGTTCATTCTAGGTCATGTCCAACATTTCTATCCATCTAATTATGACATTTTTACCATTGTTGTCATCATAAAATTATTTAAAGCTTTTCTGTATATTTTCAGACCGCAATGTGTTCTGATTTAATGAATTCAGACTGTGTGAATGAGCAAGATCATTGTTACTGCGGAGAGAAGAAAGACTACCTGGCACAGGTAAAAAATCCTGTAAGCATCAAATTATATATATTAATTATGTAAACTCATTATTATTTGCCCAAACACCATTTCACCCGTCACCGCTTAGGCTTGTTAATAATAAATACATAAATAAATAAACTGGGACTTTTTTCATAATTGAAAAAGGAAACTGATATTTCTTTATGATTTATCTGAAAATAGTTCAAATAAAGATCAATAAACTAAAGAAAATCACATACAAATATAGTAAAATAAAAAAACAAATACAATGAGCAGACTTATTGCTACGAGCGTTCTCGTCCTGGCAGCCTTTGGACGGAAAGGAGTAACAAGATAAAATATAATTAAATATTTTTTATTATTATAATTTATATTTGGGGATAAAAAAAAATTCGATTGTTTTGATAGAGGCAACCGCCCAGTACCATGTTCCAATGTTATTATTATTTATAGGAATTAAAAAAAAGTGAGAAATAAAACAGTTTAACCTCTCGTTGATCCATAATACTCATCTATTGCTCTTAATTAAGTACTCGCTTCTAGTTTTTCTGCTTGAAAAATCATTTTTATTTTATTGAACACCTTTTTTTCAGTGATATTGAAATTGCTATATTTATTCCAGTAGAACTTGTTTATCATATTATTCGCGCGTTTGTATCTTATTTTGCAGATGCTACATTGCTGCCGATGCTCTCGGTGGTTCCACCAAAGATGTGTAGTGAGTTTGCAGTATCCGTTGTACGCTGGTGATAAGTAAGTTTTTTTTAGCATAGTAAACAGGCCTTAAATGTATACTAGAATACTTTCAAAATGATGGACTTTAGGAAACATAGAAACAATCTAGTTTATAAAGCACCAGAAATCGTCATGTTTGTAAAGGGGCCTGTGCCTGACTGGATAAAAAAATATTTACTAAATAATATTTTGTTCAGAATGAAGTCCTTAGTGTGTTTTTCAAATTGATTGAAATCCATTGATAAATAATGCTACAATAAACTTCCCCCGTCTTACCTCCTATTTTTCCCCCAGTCGAAATGCGACCTGTATCACGAAAGGCGATAACAGACGGACTAACCGAACAAATGCATTTTTGGCAAACCTCAAAACTGAGACGCTTCGATCACTCAGTCAATTAACGCTGTTCTTAAATTGCAGACTGTACATATTCGCGTGCTACAAGTGCAACGGAGGCAAGGAATACTTACGGCGACTGGAGCTCTGCTGGCTAGAGCTGGCGCATTTAGCGCTGTACAACCTTACTGCATACAACGCGCCCAACTACTTTGACCTTGATACAGTCATCATGCCGTATATTATGGATAACTGGCACGCATTACAACTACCAGAGAAGGTATAGATACATACACCATAGATGTTGTTTTTTCTGTTAAGAAAAAATATTGAATCTAGAGGTTTTTTAAAGCACAATGTTGAAATAATTGGATAAATTACATAGTAATGGTTTTATATGACAAATCATGTACGTAATGCCTAAATATACATCTTAAATGAACAGCCGGAGCAATAATCATAAAACAAAATTAATTAAACTTCAAATTATTTAAAAACCTACCTACTGAACCGATTTTGATGAAGGTACATATATTCTTAAAAAAAAGAGGGAATCAGACAAAAATAATTACTGAATTTTGGCAGTTACCATTTTTGAAGGTAGTAATGACAACTCAAATTATAAGAATTATTTTGTGTGTACAAATTAGGTTGTTGGAAGTGCGTCAGTCAGTCAAGTCTTATACATGATATTGTATTATTGTCAGATGTGGCGGACGCCGGCAAACGAGCGGCGCGAGCGGATCCTGACAGCACTGACGTCATCGCGCAAGCGGTTCAAGTGCGGTCGGGAGATGAAGAAGCGCGCCACCATATGGGGTTTGCGGCTACGGCGACCACCGCCGCCGCCTCCTCAGTTAGCACAATTAGAACAAGTAAGAAGATGGCAGTGGTGGTCCCGACTCCTGACATAAAATAGGGAACACAACAGGGGATTATCATCAGCGTGAAGAAGTCCACCTCTGAACATGGGCCCCCCCGTTTCCAAGAAGAAATATTTTGAACCTTCACCATCCACTGACTTCTTGCTATCCATAAACTGTTGTCAGTCCTTCTGCAGTTTTTTTTTTTTTTTTCAAAAGAAGAGACGAGATTCTGAGATAAGGTTGTTAAACCTGTGTTGTGAACACATGTTGTTGTAATTGGTTTCAGGTGAAGAAAGGCGAGCCGCTGACTGACGCCCTTGTACGGCAATACGCGCCGCGACTCCGAATATTGCCGCGAGCTGCTTTTCCGTCGGTCACGTATATAGATGATTGGTAAATACTATGTACACATCATCCTATCTACAAAAATTCCGTCTGCGTCATATATAAATGCGTACATTTGTAAAGCCGTAAAATTCTATGTGTAACATGAAATCCTTATTTTTGTTTCAGTACACAACCTTCTAGTAGTAACACTGATAAAAGTTCCTATAAAACGCACAGTCAGAAAATGATAGTACCTGTTGACGGGCACTGGTTGAATCTGATGACAGGGAAACGGTTTCATGAAAATATCAGTAACTCTTATTCTGAAAACGATTCTAATTCCACTTGCTCTTCTGAATCGTTGAAACCGACTGAGACAGAAGAACAGCCTTCGCCTTCGCAAACTCCCGTCATTTGCATCGCTAGAAAATCTGATACCAAAGCAGATATAGAAAACAATCAAGATGTAATCGAGACAACGAATGAAGCTACACCGACTTATGAAATCCCTCCTGTGCCATCTTTAGTTCAATGTAATGTAAATTTAGAAAATATTTCCAAAGATATCGAAATTACATCTACCGCAAGCAAGAGCGTAAACGATACGAGCTTAAGTAAAAACGACATCAACACCATCAACATAAATACTCATAGCTCGAGAATAGCCACAATGAACTTAGAAGTATCAAAGTTGTCCACTAAAAACATTATTGAACATTCCAAGATAATGTCTCTTCAACACATGGATCGACTGCCGACGTACAATAACCACTTTCCAGAACTAGATTATTCAAGCGATGAGGCGTCAAGAAGAGGTACTCTAGACACGTTCATACCACCACTAAAAGACTTCCATGGAATTAACAATCCATTCCTTATGCAATTCAAGTACCCATCGAAAAAGGCTTTAACATCTAGTAAACAAAACGGAAGACTAAAATATCAAGTCAATGGACGGTTATCATTACCTTTATCGATGCAATTCAATCCAGTGATCGCGTCTTTTAACCGTCCTATGAAAAGGAAGCTTAGCGAAAAGGATATCGTAATTGGACCAAATGGAGAGGTGAAAAGACGGAAATTTCGGAGGCCTAGAAAATATCTACAATTACAGGTATATACGAAAACCCAGAAACACAATGGAAAATACAATGCGCATTTATTTCGCCCGTGTAATGTAGTCCTTTGATTTTTTATGTATTTTGCTCTGAAGTGTAAGAAAACAATGTTTTACCTACTATTCCTTATTGTTATTGCTTTTAATTGTAATGAAACTTATTTTATCATTTCAGTTAAATAAATCATGTCCACTACCAGACGATAATAATGACACCAATCAGACGGCGCCCGAGAATGATATGCCCGCCCCACAAAGCGGACATGTTAGCAAAGCGAAGTTCCACGGTAGAAGACTGAGGAAAAGACAAGAGAAAAACTACAGTGAAAACTCGCGACGCAACAACACAAATAACAATAGTAATAGTGCTACTAGTTGTAATAGTATCAACAGTGTGAAAAGTCTGCAACTGAGCCCACATAAAGGGAACCCTTTGGTCGAAGTAGACGCGGAACAACTATCTGCGCTCAAAACGACAGTGCAGTCTTACTTCCGCGCCGGACAAACATATAAAATTCTCGCGCGTAGAAAGGCGCCGCGCACACAACCAGCCTACCTCATAGAATGGGACACTTCGTCCTAGACTAGGTAGCCTCTATGAATTTATAAACATAATTTTAGTTTAATAATATATAAGTTCATCTGTAGTTGTTGTTGTACAGTTAAGATCAAGAATTGTGATATATTATTATTCCAATTGGACTACATTGTTTTATTTGTCAGAAATCAGATACATAACCTATAGGAAACAGTTAACGACCTATGTGGCGCGGCGGGCGAATACACGTCTGCGACTCAGGAGGTTGCGGGTTCGATTCCCGCCTTGGGATAAATTTCTGTATAATCTGCAAATATTAATTCCGGATGTTCTAGGCATTTTCTATGTATAATAAAAAATATCTATGTCATCCCTTGCGCGGCCGCGACGGCGGTGGCTCGTTACCTACCGAGTCCCGGCTTCGTAACCGAAGAAAATTCAATCAAAGACGCGCTACCTCGAGACCTGATTTATGGAGGCTGGTGGGAGGCATAATGCCTCCTGCGCCCTGCAGATAGAAATATTGGTAGTAACTTCTCTCTTAGTATTAAGTTTTCACAGAAAGTTAATGCCGCTGCGCTCCATTTTTCCTCCCATTGACCTACAACACAGACTAGAACGCGTCGCTCTCTGCTCCATGCTGGGCATACTTCTAAAGTGTGCTGCGCCGTGTTTCAGCAGTCATAATGATAGTGTAATTTTTGGTTTGCAACACAAGTATGTACTTCTTACCAAAGCGCCTGCGTCAGCCAAAGGGTTACCATGCCATGCTCCCTCCGTAGCTTGCAACCGAACTACGATCTACCTACGTGGACATCAATGGATGGGTGGCCGCTGCTAATAGCTTTTACATCTGAGCGCTTGTGCTTCAGAGAGAAGGTAGGTACGTGTAAATGTCCCAGCTCTTAAAAACTCGTCGCCAAAGTTGACCACTAGAACTTACCATCGTGCTCATTGACTTGTAGCACAGGTTGCAGTAGCAGTAAAAATGACTAAACATGCAATAACGTAACATAGTAAAGTTACCTAGGTACCTACGTACCAAAATGTGCCACAGTTGTGACATTAAAATTAAATAATGCTGGACATTCCACACAGCATCATCTAGCCCTAAGCTAAGCAGAGCTTGTGTTATGGGTACTAGATGACTGATATGGTACTTAATACAATACTATATTACATACATAGATATTTTTTATTATACATAGAAAATATCCAGAACACCCGGAATAAATATTAATAATAATAAATAACTTGTTTATTCTCTCACACATAGGTTACAGCGTTATTAATATGGGTACAAATTTAGGGGTTAAGAGCAGTCGTACAAAGATTTATCCCAAGGCGGGAATCGAACCCGCAACCTTCTGCGTTGCAGGCGGACATTCGCCCGCTGCGCCACATCGGTCGTCAACATTGACAATCGTTTTGATGCACGAGTTTTATTTAATCTAACTCGTTGCGTATACCTATCAATCAGAATTTAACGGCCTGTAAGTAAAAAAGCATTTTAAACCGAGTTCTTCTAGCCAAATAGGTACGCAGGAAGGATATCTCCCTTGGACACCAGACACCTCTTGGGGACCATCTCTGGTAGGAGTGACCTTGCAAAAGTGTCACGTGAATTTCTTTTACGATCAAATAATTTTATTCGCTTTTTACGCCCGTTCCTCAAACTAGCGCAAAATAAAAGAAAGTACTATTTACATACCTACGAACACTAATAACAATTTAATCTTGTGTGGTAACTACTCTTAGACGAGTCGTCTAAGTAACTACTCGAATTGTGGTCATTCGCGGTAATGTATCAAAACTACGAGAGCAGCGGTACAGACAGCAAATTTATCTAATGCGTTTCTCTGGCCAGTCAGAGAATTGAAAACTTATGTTGAAAATGAGTCTATAATATGAATTTCCAAATATGCACGTTAAATTACTTATCAGACCTACCTACCTTATTTTAGGAATGTTTTTTTTACTTTTGCTGCCGACTACAGTAGTCTAGTTAATGTGTAGGTACAAGTTGTATCGCCTGGCAGATACCTACTTCGATTTTAAAAGTAATTAAAAATTGAAATTATAATATAAAGTGTATTTATTATAAGGTATGATTTCACTAACCTCTTGTTTAATTGTTAAAAAAGGATTACTAAATCAACTGTATTGCATGCTATAATACAGTGGAATATGGTAGATCATCATAATATAAAATCCCAACATGTATTTCCCACCCGTTTTGGCAATAAAGGTATTTTGAATTTGAATTTGAACTATTAGGAAGCCTTTTAACCGACTATTAAATTGCTTTTATTATTATTATTTGCCAGGATTATCTTCCATAGCAGATCGTTAGATATATGGATTTTGCGTCCCATGGAAGAAAAATAGGTATAACCAAATCAACAACAACAAACTAGTTTTGTTGGCATTTATATTTCCTTTCAAACAGTCGATTATTATTATTATCACTGTTTATTTCTAATTAAGATCGTAAAGCCTTAATATAAAATGTACTATTTGCACACAATAACATACTATTAGACTTACAGAGGTAGGTCGTTTTTTCGTAACAACTGACTGAGCAGATGAAAAACGTTGATAATTATTAAATTTAAACAACAGAGTTCAATTATGGAATGTCAATATATTTTACTTCGTATCTACATCTTGATTTCAAGTTCTAGTAAGTTACTGAAATTGAAAATCTTAACAATAAAGGTACATAGGTTTTATGTATCAGTTTTTAAAGTTATATTATTTTTATTTAGTAGATACTCATCGTAATTTATAGAGTACACAAATTTTGGATATAATTTTTAATCACCACATTTTTGTTTCACTGGAGCTATCTACAAACACAAAAAGACGACATTTCCATGTTAAATAAATATATTTCAAATCAAATGTATGACATTTGATCTGTTTTCAAATGACAGACTGATAAAAAATCTACTAACAATCAGTAACATTTTGTCGAAAACGAATACGTTACAGTAATTTCATTTGCTAATAATAAATACCACGCCTTCACCCATTGCACGTAGATTTACAAGTGGGATTCATAATATGGCAAAATAACTCTCTTGGAACAAATTTAATAACAAGCGGGTAACAAATTTATAGGTGTTCGCTAATTTGTTATGCCTAAGTACAGCCATGCAATGAGAAAACACGCGGAAGACCAAGTACAGATTCCATGGTTAAATTGATTGTCTATTTATCAATATTACATAAAATAGTTTTGATTTTTTTTTTGTCCAATTCAATTACATACATACTACTATACTAAGTCATTAGTACATACTAAAAAACAATTACCGAAGGTTGAAGATACCTCTTGAACGTAATAATATAAATATAGGCTTACAAATGTAAAGAGAGTTGTTTACTTTAAAAACTTACGTACAAACTTATAATACATACAACATTAATTAAAATGCAACCCTCGAAAGGCCCATAATACACGTCACGAAACAATATTAGATGGTACAACAGTTAAATTAAAAGAAGTATAACTATTCACAGCACTTATCCATAAATGTTAGTCAACGTCCTCACGCACAAATGATCACTAAATCACCTCGGTGTCACATCACCACACATTGATTGCATTGACGTAAAATAATAGTAATATTTATATATCTATGTACAAGTAACAAAATAGTCCTTCACGAACATTACAGTGATTCTTCGAAAGCCGCCATTAAATCGCTCTGCAAGTTCATGTCAATCTGTCCAGCCAACTGAAAAAGGTAAAAAAACAATTAAAATTCTACGGAATTGCGGGATTAACATTTCGAAGCAGCATACAAACAAAGTTTGTTAGATAGGCCTACCAGTAGCGTGGCCACGCAGCAACCCGTGTCTAGCTAGACACAGGCGGTGTCGGACGCTTTCGAATGACAATGTTTTTTTTTATCAACCAAATAAATTAAGTACAGTTCCCTCTCATCAGTCAAGCACTGGAGTAGATACCAGTGGTTAAGTTCACCAACGAGGCCCTTTCCTATTTCAAAGGGAGGCATAATTAAATCTTTTTTATTACCATCTGTTGCCAGACACACTCTATATCTATACCAAGTATAAGAATCTTTGTCCTGACTAACAACCGCACACACACATCGCACAACCTAAACCACTGGTCGTAAAGACTTGACATTTTTAGGTTTGAGTCTTCTTGATGGGTAGATAGAGGTGTACTAAATAAATAATGTTGGACAATCCACACAGCATCATCTAAGAAAGGAATTCCCGAAATTCAACCCTAAGCGGGTACCTAAGTTGCGTGCGTTAACGTAGTCTTTAAAAAAAAACAGTAGGTACTTACAGCTTCGCGGCGTCGTCGCTCTTGCTCTCGCTGGCGCAATCGCTCCCGTTCGGAGGCGGCAGGCTTATCAGGCGCGGCGGCGGCGGCCACGGCCGCGGGCGGCGAGGCGCGCGCCACAGGCGACACGCTCGGAGACGCCACCTCAGCTTCTACCTTACGGACACCTTGGCCCACTCTGCCACAACGATTCACATTGTAAAAGAAGGGTTCGGGGGTCTAGTGTTAGCTTCGCGAACTCGCATTTCAATCGGATAAGTTTTTAGTTCCTATGAATTTTCTAAAATGACTTCCTATAAACTAGAATTTTCAACCTGCGAAGGTTACTTATTTTGATTATTTTATCTTATTTATTTTCGGAAAACTTATAGTTGTAGTATGCACAATTATTATAATGCAAAGCATATATTTCACGCAGAAGGCCAATTAAAAGTTTACACTAATAAAAATAAAGATTATGTAGATATAAATGTAACTGTAGACGACAGCACCCCTTCCGACTGAAGACATTGTGAAGATCGCAGAAAGTCGGTGGATAAAGAAGGCTCAAAATGGTTTTTCCTCGAAATTATGCTATAGTGATGATGATGACTACAACATTTTTACCTCATCTTTTCTTCATCAGGATGTCGCCTTTCGGTCTCCTGTTGCCGTTGTCTCTCTCTCTCTGCTAGCTCTTTCTTTCTAAGCTCTTGTTGTTCTATAAGTGCTCTTTGTCGATCTATCTTTTCTCTCGCTTGCTTTTTGAAGGCCTGTGGAAAATATTTTATTTATAAACTCTAGTTATGAGAATTGATAATAATGATACCATTATGACATACAAAACCTGGGTTTACTTACCTGAAAGCTATCCATCACGGGTTTTGGTTTAACCTGTGCGCTAGGAACCACGCTGGGGACGCTCTGTGGACTTCCAGCCTGAGCTAATGAAGACCAGGAGCTAGCATTTTTCAAATTTTGCTCTTGCTTCAGTTTGAAAGCCGCTGCAAAATTTGAGTTTTTAGTCTCTTCCGACATTTTCTTTTCCATTTCGTATTTAACTCTCTCGGACATTTCGTATTTAGCCCTTTCTGACATTTCGTATTTAGCCCTATCCGACATATTATTTTGTTGCATGGACAAGCCCATTAGATCCTCGATCGGTTTGGGTGTTAGCAAAGGTTTGCTCTCCTCTTTTTTGACGGAAGGGGTGGTCATACAGGGTGCGCTAGGCACGTTATGATGCGACTGCGCAATAACCGAATGTGGGACCGATGGGACTGGGTCGAAAATGGACGACACCGGTTGAACATTAGTCAGTCCGGGTATGTTAGGAAGTAAATCGGGCCTCAGCATTTCACGTTCATGTTTGGCATTCTGTTCTCCGTAACCGTTATGGGGTGGCATATACATTTCGCTTTTGGTTTGGTCCGGCAGGCGAGTTATTTCTGCAAGGCTGCCGAGCTGCGCCATGAGGGTTTGATGCGCCGCGTCAGGCATCATCTGCTGCTTCGGTAAAGAGAATTCTTCCTCGATCCGCATAGAAGATTCAGATACGTCGAGATTATCGTCCATTGGGACGTCAGCTTTAAGGCTACGTTCGAGGCTGGCCAACGACCGCTCGATGGGGTCAATGTATTGTGAGGTGTCTATCTTCTCAAGACCATTGCGAGGCTCAGACTTCATCAGCGACTTTTGATCGTCAAGTTCGCGCATGACGGGTGCGATCGATGGGTCGGGGATGTTATCACCGTTGTTGGTGGGGTGCGTATTCACCGGGACGGGGGCTGGAACAGGTGTAGGTAGCGGCGCGGTGGGGGGCGGAGAGGACTCCTTGACTTCGGGCTGCGGCGTCGGTTCCGGTGTCGGTTCCGGCGTCGGAACTGTGACGACAGTTTTTGCTTCAGGCGCCTGTGCCTTCGGCTCAGACGGAACGGCTACCGGTGCGACGGGAGGCGGGACTGCGCTGACGGGCGCTACCGGAACTGTCACTGGCATCACCGGCGGAATAATCTTCTGCGAATACAGTAAATGGCATTTTAAAATTCTCTTCTACCGATAACCTGTTAGTAAGAGAAGATAAATGATAGTTACGTTTTGTAGTGGTTGATGCAACTTCTTTGGTTTCTTTTTCGGTGTTCTACCCGAAGCGGTGCCTGCAAAGAATTAATATTGCACGTGATATTAAAGCGCTCCGAAAGAACGAACGCGCAATAAATCCTCAATCGTTCGGTACGGTATTTTTGAAACTAAATTTATTATACTTAAAATCCGCAGCGCTTACATTCAAGTTTTAAGTTCTTTGTACACGGATATATTTTGGTGCCAGTCATTTCCTTACCTCAAGTGCGCATTGATAAACTAGTATTGTTTTCCTCTTATTATCTCAGATCTCAGGGTTTTCTAAATGAAATACAAAATACATTACTTAAAAGATTTACTTAAATCGTTATATTAAACTGAAATATATACAATGTTTATTTTCACTCACTCTTATATCTAAATCAATTTAAGTCATGAGTTGATCAAATCATCATAAATGTAATAATAAGTGTTTTTGTAAACACGTTTCCAATTTTCTACATGGATATTACAACTAAAACTTTGTAGATTATGTTATTATACTAATTGCACCACATATTTTTATTAAAATAATCGAATGCAAACCATGCACAGATAGCGGAACTGTAAGCAAACTAATATTTTAAAAGATAATGCCAGCAGAATTTTGTTTAGAAGTCAAACAGAAAGGTTTACGCAGATTCGGACGGACTAGTAAATTAACAATTATTTGCTGCCTACAGGCCCGCTTATCCTCACATTAGTTGGAAACTAAACAAATAAAAACACAATGACAATTTCGATTGCTTTTTCAGGCAAGTTATATTAAAAGTATACATTACAATGTTTGTTCTGTCCTCTCTGAGCCAAAGCCAAGTAAAGGATATAAAATAATGTTTGTTTACAACTAACTTATTTATGTAATATATTATGAAGATCTCTTAACAATCCGCAAATTGTACTTGACAACATAATTCGTATGTTGAAACAAAAACAGTCTTTTCAAATAGCACTGTGGGCAACTACTGAACTTCAGAAATAGAACTAAATGTGACTCAACAAGTAACAAAGTCTGATAATATTAACTTGAATTCGATTTTGATGGTTTACCTTGAATTTTACTATTTTACATAATTATTTAATACCGTTTTAACATTACAAACTACAACAGGTAAAATGCTCAACATTTTATAAATGTGGTTGGTAATTTGTGATGTATTTAAGAAATTGTATGTAAAATATGGCATAACAAACGCTGATGACCATTTTAACTCTATTTTCATCAGCTTTAAACATTCATATTATTTTTACAAACAATACTTAAATTACTGTATGCTAATCTATCAAATCTTATGACGACTTTTGAATTAATTTCAGTATTGCAGGTGATATAACAAAAAAATAAATAGTGATAAAAACATGTCTTAATCTCTGAAATGAAGCTAATATATAAATATTAAATTTTATTTCTACATAAAAAATTGCTATGAAGTAACAGAAGCTTTACAATTAATTTAAAAGGTTTTATATTTTTGTCAACATTTAAAACATTTCATTTTCCAGAATTACAGTTTAAATAGCTAAGTTTCGACTTTAAAGTGACAAATTACAGTGACAAAAATAACTCCGACATTGAATAATTATGTTATTTTTATAAATCTATTTGATGACGATGCGATAATATTAAAAAATACCAGTTGATTTATAGATAGATCTAAATATTTGTCACATAATTTTTATTCAACGACGGATTTATTCATCAAACCCATACCATTTTTCATGAGCAACATAATCTGCAATACATTCTTAGGTTTGCAAACAATTTGTGAAGGAAGGAGGCCAGCTTAGGTATTTTCGGAAGTAATATAAACGGGTGTAAGAGATTTTGGATAACACATCAGATTAACTTCGAGAGCAAGCGTCAATGTGTATCAGTAAAGCATAAAACCAATAAAACATACCTTTTCAAAGAAAATTAATAAAAACATGTCACAAATTACATCCTAGTTGTGAAATGAGAGACCGGTCCAACAAGGGGGGTTAATTTTGTTTGCTAATGTGGTATCCGTCCTTACACAATTGTTTGCAATAGTGGCTAGTGAGTGGTCTGCGTGTCGCCAGCTGCTGCGCCTGCGCGGGACGTATCGACCCGACACGGAACCGGGTCTACTCTATCGAACACCGTGCTTAGGCAGTACTTTCATTTGTTTCACACTCGTAAGCAAGTTATTAGTACCGTGAGATCTGAGTTTTCCAATAATTTAATAGAGACTGAAGTTTTATGGATGCAAATGAAACAATATCGCACTTGAGGACATGTTAAATATTAGGTCATGTGAAAAGGTATATCCTATTGGTTCATTGGAAGCAAACCAAATAAAATATTTGTCTTATCTGGCACTAGTGACAATAAATAGCAATCACCAAAGCTGGCTTCTCTTCCTCACTAACCTTAGTGCCTTTACCATTATTTCTTACGAAGCGCGACATATTTTATTCCGAATTACTAGGACTGAATCAAAACTTAAGGTGGTATCCCTCTTTTATATCACAGAATAAAAATCATATCAAAAATTACTCTCACAGCATTCACTCATTGCAAGCAAACATAGCAGTCATCTGGAACTCTGTCTAAGAAATGTTTGTGGTTTGGTTTATTGCAATGTTCCACAATTCTTGTGCATGACACGTTTTACAAAATTACTTTGTAAACAGCACCAGAAAAGAAACGACACAACTTTCTATGTACATCTTACAATACAATTTATACAGAAACCTATGAGATAAATTGAAATAATAACCTGATTTTAATAAACTGTCTTTAAAATTATCAGAACCCTAACAATATCTCTCAAGCAAAACTCACATACGGGTTTAGACATAGCTGTCTGAGAATTTATCTAATATAAAAAAATTAAACCTCCAAAATAAAATATTTTTGGGATCCGTAAAATATGTACATGAGTCAATAAATAAAATCGCTTGTAGATTATAAAAACTTGCATACTCGGGAGCGAGATACATAATGTACCCTCAACAATCCGTGTTTTATAACTACATTCATACACATACAAAATAAATCTTCCAAGTGTTGTTTGTCATCTCAACATCTCTTATTCAGTTGTCACACTTCTGTCAAACATTCTTTCACTGTTATCAATTTCAGACTAGATTAATTGATAGTAAACTATTAAAATAAACCAGAATTATGTGAACATTTAGAATGGAAACCTTTAAAAAATACTGGCAAAGGTAAAAAAAAAATTTTTGAGTACACATTGATGGAAAAATATATCATAACCAAAGTTAACTACTTCTTCATGTGTAATTTCAAAGATTGAAAGTATTCTAACAATGTGTAATATTCGTCTTAATTTAAATGCAAGGTTTAAAATCTAGGACTAAAATAGTAATTTACATTTAGCGAGTGGTATAATATTGGTTGATGAATGAGTTGGTTGTGATGTCTAACCTGCTTCGCTGTCGCTGGAGTCTGAGGAGCTGGTGTCTGTGCTGGACGAGGAGTTGGAGGAGTCTGACGAACTGGATGATGAGGACAAGCCGCCAGGTAGATCCTCCTTCACGCCTTCTGCCATACATAAGAAAAACACGCTTTTTTACATCTATTTCATATAAAGCGTATTATATTTACAGGCCCTCTAATCTAAGGTTTATTAATTACAGCACGTTAAAAAGATCGGGTCATTGAACATCGTGAACGCGTGTCTCGAATGTGGAACTGTCCCCTAAACAACTACCGGATTCGTCTGAACCCTGAGAATTAATACTTTTCTTTGAAATGTCATTAACATTAGCGCCGACCCTATATCTAAGGGTATCTATCATTGATCGAAGACATTAATTAGGTGTTAGATTATTTATACAATATTTTACCTTTCTTCTGTTGTTGCTTTTTGTTAGCTCCTAGTTGCCCAGATACATCTTGAAGTCTTTTTTCTAGTTCCTGTTTTTTCTCTGCCATTTGTTCGTCTTTGGACTTTCCGGACACTTTTCGATCTGCACAAACATAACACGATGTGAATGACGTTTCAGCGTGATAAATATAAAGCGAACTACCAACATTATTTTAAGGGCAAGGATGGGTTCAGGATAGGTTTCGTGATGCATAAAAAAATGATGAGATGAGGTAACTGTAAGGTTAGTAAATAGGAATAAAGGAAAAGGGTTATAATGTCGGCATCACTCACAATGAGGCTTACGTGTCTTTTTCCGAAGGCAGGACGCGACATAGTTTTCCAACTCTCGTAGCGTAGATGGTTTTAGAGTCTCGAAATCAATCTCGATTTCATCTGGATTTGAATCCCTTAGCGACGGTTCTCTGCTTTGAATAATATGCACCACTTTTCCAAGTTTATCGCCTGTTCAACGAATAACAAAAGGTTAGAGTCAGACAATCGGGATAGTTCCATCAGTTAAATGCAGATGTATTTTTCATCTGGGTTTGGTTCGATTTTATTACACGACTGAAATAGTACATAATTTGCACAAATGCTGTTACTGAATGAGTGAATAAAGTTATTTCATATGATACCTCACTTGACCTAATAAAATAACATCATAAAATAGTTATATAATGTTGTATTTACATTATATCTACAATCTATATTCGGAGATAAAGAACACTCACATCATACAAAAGTTGTAAATAACGTATCATATAATATCAAGATGACAGGAATATATACCACATCCCTACTGTGTTTGTACGTACCTGGCAGTTTGTTGATGTCAAGCGATAACTGTCGCTTCTCATCATACGACATAGGTCTCGCGATGTCCTCATCGTCCGTGTCGTTTTGCGGGGGAGGGTGAGGCACGGGCGGCGCGGCTGCAGCGATCGAGTTCTTCTTTTTAGCGGCTGCATTGCCCCGCGCAGCACTCTTGACGCCAGGACCGATGACGCCTCCGCTAGCTATGGTGCTCGCACCGCGCTTATTAGCCTTGTTGCCTCGGGCGGCTGTAGCTGCAGCTACAGAAAAATATATATTACACATTAAAAACAAGCTCCTATACTTACACGCTACGTAAGATATAAACAGAACATGAATTAGCTTGTATCAATCAATAAACTCGCCAGGTGAATCTAACCAGATGGGCTACCTGTAAACCCTAGAAAATCCGACACTAAACTTACAGTTTGGTTGTTGCTAGTTTTACCGTTTTATACTACTAACCATACACAACCAAACTACCACTCATATTTAAGGGTGATTTAATACTTTACTGTTAAAATAAATGCATAGGAAAAGTTATACTTACTTAGCTTACCCAACGATTCTGCAATAGTATTAGCCTTTGCCGCGTAAGCGGCGATAGTATTGGCTTTCGGAACTGCGTTGGGTACAGCGTTAGGTTTTTTATTAGATGATTTGTCCTTAGTTTTCTTCTTGGCTTTCTTTTTTGTATTTGACTCCTCGACAAGTTTTCTCATTTTTTCTTGCAGCGCGTGCAATTCCTTTTCAAGAAGTTTTACTTTGTTATTTCTTTCTTCGTCTGAACCGTCAGACTCCGATTCCGACTCGGAGCCAGATTCTGAGCCTGATGATGAGCTTCCTTTGTCTATGTGTGGGATGCCAACATGTACTGGTTCATCAGGAATCTTGGCATACCTGTAAAAGTACTATTTATGTAAAGCTATATTATATATTCATTAAAACCTTTGTCCTGGCCTGTCTTAGACGCACAGCGATAAGGTGACACTAGCTGTAATTTTTCCAGGGTTCGGGGGTTATTTTCTCCACAGTAAGACAATGTACGTCCAAAGTTATGTAAGATATCAAACTGTCTTGCCGTTATATACTTACAAGCATAGGCTTGTAACTATATTTCATAACATTCATTCACAAAATAACTTGGTGGTAAATAGCCTCGAAAGATCCGAAATTTCAATACAGTATTGAGTGTAAACAAATACCACAAGGAGTGAAGTTTGTGACAAAACTATTTATAAGCATATTAAATAGATAATTAAAAGTTTAATAAACACCATTTTGAAATAAATAAAATGATAAAAATTAAGTTGTGTAAAATTCAGTGTATTTTTATAAGAACACGAACTAAGAACCTATTAATTTTAGGTGATTTTTTAAGTTTATATACTTCGCGAAGTGTTTAATTGTGCAGGGTCGCATTTTGTTTGACACGTGAACAAAGTCAGTGAAAATGTTACGTCGTCGTGTTAACGTATGTGATCGTTGGCCTTGCGATGATTTATGTTACGTATACGATGTTGCAAGCGCCCGATACATTTTGTCGCACATCACCTGCAATCTTGCTATGACTAAGCTGCTGTTTCCAGTTATCGATTTCATGTCATGAATAAATACACTTACCTCATTTCAAACACGTCCTGTAGTTTTCGAGCCATAGCGACAACATCATGATCCGGGGGGTTATACTTGTAGCAATTAGTAAATATTAAGCGTACATCGCCCGCAAACTCTGTAGCCGTCTTATAAGCACGGCCGTCCATCTTTTGCTTTACAGTGCCGAGGTCCATCGGCTTTTTAATAATATCAAAGTAATCATGGAGACCAAGAAGTTCGGCATCCACGGGTTTGTAAAACGGCCAGGCATAACCCTGACAAAGGAAATTACAAATTATTAGATGTATATTTTTAGTAAACACAGTGGCCCAAGCATGAAAGTATCGATAGTTTAAAGTTGACATAAATCTTCAATAAAATATGGTTTTATCGAAATTTGTCGAGATTGGTAGCATAGAACTTAGTTAAACATGTGAATAAATTCGAGAAAATATACTAAATTCATCGAATTAATTTTATCAAACACCGGATACCGGAAGCATGGATCTTAATGTTGACATATTTCATAGGAAATTTTTATCAATCGTAATCGAAAGAACCTTTTATTCTATTTATTTTTATGATCGATAAGCTTCCAACAAGGAAATCACATAAAATAAGTCAAGGCTAGTTTGTGCTAAAGGGTGTAGATATAATTCGATAAACAAAATCAGTTTATATACAGATACGACCAATTTGTCGACCGAGGTTTCATGATCCCACCACTGTAAACATTAACTGAACAGACAACTCTTATTTTACTAGCTAAAGTTTAGGAAAGCAAATAATAACTCACCGAATGTTTCTTAGAAAAAAGTTCTTTTAAGATTTCATTACAGCTTTTTAGTGCATCAGATAGTTTCTCTTTGCCCTTAGCCAGCTGCGGAGTCATGGCGGAGTGATGTGCCGCACCAGCTGCCACACTTGGAGACATTCCACCCATTTTAAAACCATCTTCTCCTGTTCTATTAGTCTGTGAGAGAATAAAGAAAAGAAAGAAATAGCATCACGACTTGAATCCCCAAATTCGGTAGATATCCCTTCCGATCTCTTACCACGTACCTACTCGAGATTCTTCTACCATGTCTAAGGGTCAGCGGTACGTCCAAATATTACATTTGGAACATACCCATATTTTGCTGTGGGAGAAAACGCGGATATATTTGTAAAGAATATTACTACACTAATGTAGTTCCATATCTTTAAAAGATGTCAGTGTCATGCCAGTGACACCGACTGTCACTTGAAAAGCTACTTTTACTAGGAAGAAGTGAGGTTAGGTATTTTTTCAGGAAAACGTGAAACAAGTAGTTTCCCGTATATTAAAAATATAATTTAAAGACCGAACTAAAGGCTTTAAATGTTGTTTTTTGTCATTTCAGGTGAACTATGTTGATTTGTGTACATTGTGTTAAAACTCAGTACCTATTGAATTGTGTTGTGAATAAAAGAAACTTTGTCATTTCAGAAAACGCACTTGGGTCTTTATTTCAATAAAGCATAATACTATTATAAAACAACATTTTCTGCAAGTATTTCAAGAAGTATGGAGAAGTTAAGGTTTGATTTTTGTGTGAAAACAGCATCAGATGGAAAATCAAATGTTATTTGCATAACCTCAATAGGAACACCTGATGGTCAAACTTTTGGCATACCGGCCGAATATCAGCCTGCAAGTTTACATCAGTTAATAACAAATACATCTAATTATGCCAAGGTAAAAAAATCTTTGAGTAAAAGACATCAGACAAGGAAAATATGGATAACTTTAACTGATGAGATATCAAAGACGTATTTAGATGGAGAAGAAAATGTACAGTTTAATGATTTTTACCTTGAAGAGATTATAGAAAACAGAAATGATCAAAAATCAATAAGTAGTAGCTCAAATGAAACATTGGAGAAACTATTAGGGAAATTACTTGAAGAAAAGCAAAAAAAATCTGAAACTCAAAATTTGGGTAAAATTGCAAAAGATTTTGTGATTGAAAAATTCACTGGTAGAAATGCAAATGCCCACCAATGGATTAAGGATTTTAACAAAGAATGTGAACGTTTTCATATTGATGAAGACAGGAAAAAAATTGAAATCTTAAAACAATTTTTAGAATATTCTAGTGTGAATTGGTACAGTTGTATGTTAATAAAATTTACCGTAGAATCAGAGTGGATTAAATGGGAAAAAAACTTCTGTGAAACATTTGGAAACAAGGGTTGGTCGCCGATCAGATATGCTCTTGGATTTAAATATCAAACAGGTTCATTGCTTGAGTATGCTTTGAAAAAAGAAAAATTGTTATTAGAGGTGAGAAAGACGATTGATACTGGGACTCTTATAGACCTTATAGCCGCAGGCCTACCTAATTACCTAAGTGATAAAATTGACCGAGAGACATTACAAGAAACCGAAGATCTGTACAATGAGATAGGTAAATTAGAACATCTTGCCGGGAAGAATAAATATGAAAAAAAGAACTACACATACCCTGACATAAAAATAAAAAAGAATGAAGAAAAGAAACCGTGCCAAATTTGTGTCACTGAGAAAAAAGGGAAACGTTTTCATCCTGAAGAAACCTGCTGGTTTAATGGGAAAAATCAAAAAGCAGTTGTGAAAAGTGTCAATAACTCTGAATTAGAAATTGAACTAAATAAAGAGAATCCAAAAAACTAGACGTACCACCATTAATAAAAGTAAAGTTATTATTAAATGACATTTTAAAAGTTACCGCAATTTATGATTCCGGTTCTAATGTGTCGTTAATTAACGCAAAATTATTGAAAATACATGAAAAAGAAGAAGACAAACTTAATAAACAAACGGCAAACTTGAAAACTATTAATGGTGAAAAGAAAACAAAAGGTATGGTAACATTGAAAATAAAAATATATAACATTGAAAGAAAAATGAATATTTTTGTGATAGATAACGAAAATTTTCAGTATGATTTCCTAATTGGTTTGGATTGTATAAAAGAATTTAAATTAATCCAAGATGAAGAATTGAATATCATACAGGGTAATAATCAACAAAAAGAGAATAAAGTCCATGATGAAGAGGATAACAAAAATAAAGACTCCACAATGAATTTAATAAATGTCGAAATTCCTGATGTACTAGGTGACAAAAATGAACAAGATGTTTCTCTATACTCTGAGGTAGAGAAACAAAAGGTAAACCAAATAAACAGATGTGAAGTTAATTTTAATGAACATCTTAACTTCAGTGATTTTGAAATTTCAGTAAATCACTTAGATTTATGTAAACAATCTGAAATTGATAAATTGATAGAAAAATACAAACCAGTCTTTGCTAAGGACAAATACGACGTTGGTACGGTACGGGGTTATGAAGCTCACATAGACTTGATGGTAGATAAATATTGCTACAAACGCCCATACAGATGCACAGCTGATGATAGAAAAGAAATTGAAAATCAAATATCAAAACTATTGAAGAACAACTTAATTGAGGAATCATATAGCCCTTTTGCTGCTCCAGTTACCCTGGCCTATAAGAAAGAAGATGGGAAAAGATCAAGACTGTGTATAGATTTCCGAGAACTGAATAAAATTGTTGTTCCTCAATCACAGCCATTCCCCTTGATTGAAGACTTGATGGTAAAAACTGTAAACTGTGAGTATTATTCCACTTTTGATATAAATTCAGCATTTTGGTCCATTCCCCTGAAAATACAAGATAAATATAAGACGGCATTCGTCACGCAAGAAGGCCACTTCCAGTGGACGTGTCTCCCATTTGGTTTAAAGACTGCTCCGGCTATCTTCCAAAGAATATTGAGAAACATAATAAGAAAATATAAACTCACAGATTTTGCAGTGAACTTCATTGACGATATCCTAGTTTTTTCTAAAAGTTTCGAGGAACACATAATACATATATCAAGACTACTTGAGGCAATACAAACAGAAGGATTTAGACTGAAATTCTCAAAATGCACTTTTGCAAACAATCATGCCAAGTATTTAGGCCACATAATAGAAAATAATTCAGTTAGACCTCTAAAAGATTATTTAACAGCTGTCAGAAATTTCCCCATTCCAGAAACAAGGAAAAATATACGCCAATTCCTTGGGAAAGTGAATTTTTATCATAAATTTGTACCACACAATGCAATTATCCTAGAACCATTACACAATTTATTACGGAAAGATGTAAAATTTATGTGGACCAAAGAATGCCAGAAATCATTTGATAAAATAAAGGAATTACTATGCTCGAAACCAATTCTAAAAATATTTGACCCAGAACAACAAATAAAAATTTACACTGATGCCAGTATTAAAGGAGTGGGAGCTGTATTAAAACAGGAAGATGAAAACGGAGTAAACAAGCCTGTAGCTTATTTTTCAAAAAAATTAACAGACACTCAAAAGAAAAAGAAGGCAATATATTTAGAATGCCTCGCAATTAAGGAAGCTGTAAAATATTGGCAACATTGGCTTATGAATAAAGAATTTATAGTCTTTTCAGATCATAAACCATTGGAAAATCTAAACATAAAATCTAGAACTGATGAGGAACTGGGTGATTTGACATATTACTTATCCCAATACAATTTTAAGATAAAATATAACCCGGGACAATCAAATCAAGAAGCAGACTGCTTAAGCAGGAATCCAGTCTTAGAACCTCATGACAATACTGAAGATTTTTTAAAAGTTGTAAACTTAATAAACATGGAAGATATAAAAAGGGACCAAGATGAAAATCAAAATATACAAGATGAAAAATCAAAGTTTATGCTGGAGAATAACATTTATTACAAAAAGAATAAGAGAAGGAAAAAAATTCTACTATCAGAAGCATTTAGCAAAACACTAATTAGACATGTCCACAATACTTACTGCCACATTGGGAGAACCCAGATGATCAATAAAATAACCCCTTATTATACAGCGAAGAATATCATCACAAATATTAAGAAAATTTGTGATGAATGTGACATATGTATAAAAAACAAATCAAGAAGGAGTCCAAAATTTGGTTTGATGTCCCATTTAGGGCCAGCAACACACCCATTCGAAATTATATCAATTGATACAATTGGAGGCTTCGGAGGATCACGGTCTACAAAAAAATACTTACATCTCCTGGTTGATCATTTTACACGATATGCTTATATTTTAACATCAAAAAATCAAAACTCCAAAGATTTTATCAAGTTGATAAAAACCGTGACACAAAGCTATCATATTGATATGGTCTTAACAGACCAATACCCTGGCATAAATTCCAAAGAATTTAAAGACTTCCTAAAAAAGAAAAACATAACAATGGTATTCACTGCTGTGGACGCACCATTTTCAAATGGACTTAATGAAAGGTTGAACCAAACTTTAGTCAATAGGATAAGGTGTAAAATAAACGAAGGGGACAAGAAAACAGCATGGACAACTGTTGCACAAAAATGTGTAGAAAGATATAACGAGACAGAACATACAGTCACTAAGTTTACTCCAAAATACCTTTTGGAAGGAGAAAAAATGGATATTTTGCCACTGGAATTGAAATCAAAAAGCACAATAGAAGATCTTAAAAAAGACAGAGAACTAGCATTTGAAAATTCAATAAAATCTCACAACTATAATAAAAAAATATATGATCTACATAGAGAAGAATATAAATTCGAAGTGGGAGATAGAGTATATGTAGAAAACGGGAACCGGCTAAATAGGAAGAAAATGGATGAATTGAGAATTGGACCATACGAAATCCTAAGAAAGATTTCAAATTCAATTTATGAAGTTGATGTTGGTCATAAGAAGGCAGAGTCAAACCTCTACCATGTTACAAAGTTATCTCCAGTAATGGTTAGCTCATAATCGAACCATCATTTTGATTTGTTCTCTCCGAGGGTGGGAGATGTAAAGAATATTACTACACTAATGTAGTTCCATATCTTTAAAAGATGTCAGTGTCATGCCAGTGACACCGACTGTCACTTGAAAAGCTACTTTTACTAGGAAGAAGTGAGGTTAGGTATTTTTTCAGGAAAACGTGAAACAAGTAGTTTCCCGTATATTAAAAATATAATTTAAAGACCGAACTAAAGGCTTTAAATGTTGTTTTTTGTCATTTCAGGTGAACTATGTTGATTTGTGTACATTGTGTTAAAACTCAGTACCTATTGAATTGTGTTGTGAATAAAAGAAACTTTGTCATTTCAGAAAACGCACTTGGGTCTTTATTTCAATAAAGCATAATACTATTATATATTTATATGTCCCTACCGATTTTTCTGTTCGACAATATTATGAGCGTAAAGTAAAGTGTTTTATGATTAGAACTTTGAGTATACAAGAAACGATAAAGGAGACAGAGCTAGAAAATATTTCGTTAGCAAATAAAACTTAATATCTCGAGGATCACAAAACGTTAAAATAATTGCAGCGATAGATGGACCAGTATGCCTTTGTTTGTGGTTCAATAGTGTTGTAATGAGTGACACAATAAACATTAGATCAGCTGCCAGGAAAACAACCAATTATATGCTTGAAAACATACCTTTTTCTGACGACCACTTTCTCTCCTCGTTGATATTTTGGCGGGCTTAGGTCCTTGCTGTTCTATTGTGGGAGTAGTGTATCCGCCATCAAAAGAGCTGCCCATAGGCGTGGTCGTATCAGCTTTTCTTTTCACACCCTTTTTGACCTAAAATAAAATTCACGTGTCAGCTACAGTAGCAATAAATAAGCCAACAAGTTGCCTAAAGATAACAGTGTCTCAACGTATTAAAGTAATAATAAAACTCATACATACAATATTTGTTTTCCCATGAGAGAATGTTCTCTATTGGAATACAAATGTTGTAGTTGTTGTATAAACTAACCTTAGCAGGTTGCGTCTGTGATAGAGCGACCGCCGGGATGGTAGCGACAGGCGTCGTAGGCGGTGGCGCTACGTGGAAGCTTGATGGTTGAGTTGCAACCTGAAACATGAAGTTAAACCTTTAGTATTAGTTGAGCTCGCTGAACTGTTTAGATATCCGCCATTGTCCAAGGTTGAAAGTGAAATGTGTACATACACTCAATACCGTCTTTGCCATAACGACCCACGGAGCCCATGCCCAGGTCCCCATACTCGGGAAGCCCCGAAGGACCGATAATTTTTCTCATATTTATACTCAAAATATTTTTTTCGAACCACCACCATCATCTAAACTTAGTCAGTTGTGTACTAATTTTAATATTTCAGAACGGATCCTAATTTACTAAGCACGCCATCTAGCGATCACCCATGCAAACCTCTCCAATTCCAAAGTCAAGCTGCATAGTCTAAACGAGGCCTAAGCTAGATGTTGACATTGTCTGTGTTTGGGGAAATCCCCGGATGATGTCAAAGTCAAAAATCATTTATTTAGTAATATCCGGCGGATATCCGCAGGGATCATCTTGAAACGTTTTAAATCTAGGTGAATCTAAGCGCCAGTTCAGCCAGATGTATTAAACTTTCAGCCGGACAAAAGTGGCGTGATTTAGTTTCGCTAACATAAATTGTGTAAGTTGATAGATAGAAATTTTGATTTGTTCGTTTAAACATTATTTCATTATGTCGAAAAGAACTTAAGTGGTTCACAAAAAAGAAGTTATTTTCTTTGTCAGTTAACGAAAATCGAATCTGGCGAGTTGACCAAAAAATGCAGAGTTTACAGAATTTTATCATGAAAACATTAATGCAATAAATTAATATTGATGCATTAATTATGAGCTTTGAGCAATTCATAATTATGAGGAAATTTCCACCTTCAGCCTGCGCCTTCATTATATTCTTTTGACATCTAAGTTCTATATCTCACCTGCTGAGGTAAACCAGTGTGAGTGGCGGGAGGAGTTACGGAAGGCGTTGTGGTAGTATTGGTTGAGCCGACAAGCGCAGGGATCGGCGCAGGGGCCTTGACTGGCACTTTGTGCGGGGTCGCCGCTGGCACAGTCGGCCCAACCGGCCCTGAAACGCGCTTTTTCGTACTAACACCTTTGCCCGCTTTCGACGGCGCTTCTATCTCCTTTTCCTCTTTGTCCATTTGTTGTATCTGTTAAATAATTTTTTTACTTAACTTCTGCCATTGCTACCGCTTTCTTTTACATTACAAGATCATGGGTGGTTGGAGTGTACTCTAGATTAATCTTCTGGAAATCTACAAACCTATTTCCAGCAATGGAAATCTTCGTATTTATGATAATAAATTCATTGATTTAGGGACACATTGCTCTTTTAAAACTTACTAGAAGGCTAAACTGTTGATGTAGACGTTATTCTTATTTCATCATGCATGAGGCAAAACCATTGCAAGGTCAACCTCTACGTTTTCTTTTTTTACAATGGATATTATAACATTTACTACAAGACAATACATTTATGACTTACCCTGTTCAAGAATAATTTTTCTAAAGTTTGTGCCATTACTACTACATCTTCGCCTGGTTTGTTGTAGACATAGCAGTTTGTGAACATAGTATTGAAATCTTGTATACATTCTTGCGCCGAGTAGTAGTAATTAGACTCAAGGCGTTTTTTTATTGTGCCCAAATCCATGGGTTTTTTGATGATTTTGTGATAGTCCTAAAAATATCAAAAATAAATACATAACTTAAAGTTATAATATCGTATCGTAAAAATATATTGAGGAGCGCTTTGTTTAGTAGTGGACATTTTCAGGCTGTGAAAAACCATGCTACGCTTCTCTGAGGTGGTTCACACTGAGGTCGAGCCGAGAGAAACAGCCATCCGTAGAGGTCGCTGGCACTAGTGTAATTTGTAAGAAAAAATAGTTTTAATCATTGGTATCCTGTTTGTTAAATCTTTTGAATATTTTTGTAAGAGCTAGTATTAACATAAACGACGTCGTTTCTGGCCGTCTGGAGAACTCCGTCAAGGTTTTAAGGCTACTGTAGCCAGCAATGACCAATAACATGCACTCTGAAGTTGCTGTAAATAGAAGGAGCGAAATTCTTCCCTCAGACCTCAGGCATCTATCATCCTCGGATTATCTATCCCGATTTAATACTTTCCCTTTTTACGCCACCCCCAACATCAGATTAATATAAAACACTCACGGGAAGGTTCAACTTCTTGGCATCAACAGGCTGCTGAAAAGGCCATGCAAACTGATGCTTCCACACAGCCTTCATAACATTCTTTTGGAGGAACGATAACTGATTCGTCATCCGCCCTTGTCGACGAGGTGCATCCTCCGGCGGCGCTCCATTGACAGCCTCCGTCGATGTCTAAGGCCAATAAGATATCAAAATTAAAAATAAATACTTCGTAATATCATAAAAAAAACGTTTTTTTGTTACTTTGACGGGCGTCGTCGAGCGTCCATATAGTTTTCGTACGTTAACAGAATCTGACCAATCTGCCTGGCCTCACAGCTGAATTGTAGTAGCTCTACTTTCTGTGCTGTAGGTTGTGGGTTCGATCCCCACCAAGCATAAGTATTTATGTATTTAAAAAAAAACGTATATAAGTATTCTATTAGATCTGGTTCCCATAGTACTATGATTAGTTTGGGCTAGATTGTGTGTAAAAATAAATAATAATAATATTTATTATTATTTTATCAGCCAACAATATACAAGACGTCGTCTTCACTGCTCATTTGACAGTCTGATTGTGAATATTTGACGTTTGATTTGTATGCCATCCTAGGGGAACATCGCGACAACTCGCGCCTAGCCAGGCACTGCGTCGTCGTTCGGCGCCGCCACTTTATTAGGTATCTACACCTAAATATTAATTTCAAACATGTAACAAAGTTAAAGGAATTATAAAATGAGTATATAATTTACCGTGCTGGTTGTTGCGAGAGGATCGACTGCCTGCTGCATTGTGCTGGAGTCTGCAATCTACCTGCCAAAGTGACAACTACTGTAATAGGGCACAAATTATGATAATCATACAAACACTGAACAATGTCACACAATAGCTCTCACCTCAATCGTAACAAGAGGCTCATCCAATCTCTGACTTAGAGGCATCAGCTATATCCTCTTAGAACACTAAACCATTCTATCATAATAAATCAGTGTTGGTGCCTTTGCACCTAGTTGGAAGTCGTTGAAGTCTTCCAATTCTTCATCATACAAATAGTATCTGAAAAAAGAAGTAAAACATTGTTTATTATAATACAGATTGGTCTAACGACTCAGCTCCACACACAATGTTGAGAAAGTCTTTCCATAGAAAGTTGAAAATAATAGAGTGGTACTATCTCTTGTATGTAGGGGCATGAATGAAAAGTTGCCACTGATGCTGTTTAAACTTGTCATTAAAAAAAAAATATTATGATACCTTGTCTATGTTGCAGGCTAGATGGGTATGTCAAAATAGCAGCACCTAGTTTGATACTAGCTAATTGACACCACGGAATCTGTAACAATAGAAACTATCTATGAATATTGAGTATATTTTGCAATTTTTATGTGCGAAGGTCTACACAAAATTAGAAGGATACATAAGGGTCCTTCATCTCTATTCTAAACCATAGAGATTCCAGACAGATATTTAGATTTCCAGTTTGTGAACAACCAGTCCATGTATTAAATTCATAATTTTACTTTGACCAACTGCTAACTATTAGGTGATCCTTGTTTGCTAGGTTCCAAATAAATATACAGACAATAAAACTTATAATAACCTTGCATATCCACTGAAAAGCATTTATATTCATTTTGCTATTAAAATATCTATGCAGATGCTCAATATGGATTACAACATTATTGTAACAACTGCCTCCAGACTACCGATTAATGTAAGTACCTACTATCCATCTATTTGCCAACATTTCGTTTGTTAGCGAGAAACATTCTGTAAGTGTAATGTAGACAGAATCCATTCTTAGAAAAGCAATCGTGATCTTACAGATGCCGAACTAGACATTCCAAAATAGCAAACGAGTTAATGATAACAAATCTGAACATCTTTTGTGTGTTTGAACATATCGGAAATATTGTGAGTACATACTAGATTTTATAAATTTTTATAGAGTGCTTAATTATAAACCTGAACCATGTACTGGTCAATAACTTAATAAATAGAGTAGATGGATATGTAGTCACACTTGACACAGTAGTAAAAATTTCACAATTGGTCGAACTGTTACAACATGATTTGATCAGAAAAACCTGCTGTAATAAAAACCTCTAAAATATTACAAATGAACATACTTGTTCATTGTACTCTTAAATTATTATAATTGCAATATCTCAAAACTGCCTAAGAAAAAAAATTGGAGGGAAAATTCTTCAGATGGACAGTGTAGGTCAAATATCTAGGTGCAGTGTATAATAAATAGTTAGTAAACATTACTCCACCCTCATGCATGAATGATACTATGAAGATAGATAGCTTACAAGCCTTGGTATGATATTACTACTATAACCTCGAAAACTTAATAGACCAATCTAATTGGACAATTTAGTCTTGAATTAGCATTGAAACACTCACAATAGGTGCATAGTCTTTATTTTAGCATTTCTTACTTAGTTTTTGATTAAGTAATAACATGCAAAAACATTGAATCACAATTGCAAAACAAGGAGAAAAAGTGTGTCACTGTGTGCACAATGAGAATGCTGCAGCTGAAGGTCTAGAACATTCTCTGGGTTAAGCACAGTACCAAGAGGTGAACAATCTAGGAATATCTCAGGTTGAGGTTGGAGTAAACAAAAATTAGGTTCTACAGAGATGTGTGTTGCACAAATTAATTCCAAGACTACAGTATTTACTGCAAATAGAAAGGGGTCTTTGAAAATAGATGCTACCTCGGAAAAGAAGTAGCATTTCATTAAAACAGCACCTATGGGTAAAAATTATTTGAAAATTTAGCTAGAGCCATTCATTGAATTTATTGGCAAATAAATGGACTTAACGTGTTGTGTAACTATAAAACTATCGTTTTCATTTCTGACGATAAACCTACGGAGAATACTACCAAGAAGGAGGCCATGAACCAAATGTTGAAATATAGCCCAACTAACAGACATGCAATGCTAAATAATACATCAAAATAAAGCCTTAAAAATACTGAACCTGTTGAAACGTAATTTATAGAAAAATAGCATCAGCAAAGCCCAAGAAATTATGAAAAACGACTTACGAAGTAATAATAACGCCAATATGGCGGATGAACTAAAAATACGATGCCAGAGTCACTTCTTGAAACGCAAAATTAAATTGATTTGTATCACTAGGAATCCACACTACACAATAATCTGATTTGTGGTCATACAAATCTCCCGTTAGTACATTGTTTTTTGTAAATCAAATGCACAATTATCTGTAAACAATAAAGAATAGCACGACACAAGCTCCGAAGATTC
Source organism: Electrophaes corylata (assembly GCA_947095575.1). Taxonomy (NCBI): domain Eukaryota; kingdom Metazoa; phylum Arthropoda; class Insecta; order Lepidoptera; family Geometridae; genus Electrophaes; species Electrophaes corylata. The sequence goes on from OX352703.1 coordinate 9,113,699, forward strand.
AGCGAACATCAGACATGGCGCCGAACGAAGCGGCAAGGGCGTCAGCCTTTTTGGAATCATAAATTTATTATTTTCGCACCGCAACAGAAAATACTGAAAAAGCATCATAGAAAAATGTGAAATATACATTTATTTTACAATCTCATAGTCAGATGACGAAACAATTCATGTATAACATTGGATTGAATAACGACGATTCATCGATTAGGTTTTTTTTTTTCGAATCGGATTCCAGACTCGCACTTGGCTAGTGTTGTCATTTTTACTTTATAAAAATGCTATTGGTTTGGTTGATGTTTAGTGTGTGTTTACTTATCATTAGTGTGTGTTTACTTATCATTGTCTACCTAAAATATATTGTTCACTTTTATAAATGTCGTAAGTTATATACTGTTTAAGCTATTCAGTCTCATATCAAAAGATAATGAGAAACAGACACAGGACTCGTTCTAAGCCATATTTTAATTTAAATAACGTTTATAGTTCATAGAGGGTTCATAATGGTATATGGGACAGGTGTTTCTATTTGCATACATATTGGTAAAACGGTTATTTACCTACAATATGTGCTTGCCTAATTCTAGAGTTTAGTTTTTTAGTTGTGCTTATACCTATATATTTTATTATTTGTAATGACAGCGAAGCTGTCTGTGATCTCTAGGGCAACTTGAGGGATTTAGCTTTGTATGTTTGGTCGACCATAACTTTCAAACCGTTCCATCTGCAACGTCTGCACGGTACAGTCGGTAGGTATGTACGATTGCTATTGCTACGATCGAGAAAGTTACAGGTAAGTTTATTTAAAAAAATAGGACACGGAATTGTTGAGGCATAAGGTTTTAAAAGAGAAAAAAATATTTTTTCCGCGTGAACAGAATAGAATGTTATCCAGTAAAAGGAAATTCATACATTCTAAAAACCGACGATGAAGCAGAACGTATAAACACTCCTACCTTAAAGAAATTCAGTTTATAGTAGAAAGGAAAAACAAAAGCTGGAATATAATATATATATTTGATGTAGATGGATGGTATACTTACCAAGTAAGGGCTGGCGCACATTGGTGGTACGGCATGGCAAGGTATTTTTTAGGAGACGAATAAAAATATAGCCTAATAATATGGGGCGACGACCCGTGCACCCACTGGCTTCACCCACCGGTGGGTGTAGGGGTAATTCCTGTTTACCCGTGTACCCACTGCGATATGGTTGGAATTAATTATCGATGAAAAAAATAAAATAATAATACGATAAGTCAATTTGTTTATTAAAATTACGAAACTAAAGGAGACTGGATTACATTTAACAGGAATGTGGTCACCAAAAGAAACAATGATAATAGTACAGTCAAGTGTAATGAAATGCAGTTCTTTTTCTGGCGCTTCGGCGGCTGCTGCCGCAGCACGCTCGCTCTGCTCGCTCGCCTCACGCGTTTTTTTATGTTCTAACATAACCTAACCTATCCAAGTTGGATCCGCCTATAATTTAAATTCGATAATTAATTCCAACCTTCATCGATAATTAATTCCAACCATATCGCAGTGGGTACACGGGTAAACAGGAATTACCCCTACACCCACCGGTGGGTAAAGCCAGTGGGTGCACGGGTCGTCGCCTTAAATGTCAGTAAAGTTGAAATTTCAATATTAACGGTCAAAGGTACAAAAAAAATACCGCGTTATGCTTAGGCATGCCGTGTCGGCAGCTTTCAACTTAAATTTCATATAGTTAGACTATATTTTTTTGCGTCGTCTAAAAAATACCTTGCCATGCCGTGCCGCCAACGTGCGCTGCTGGCCCTAATAGTAGCACTACGCTAAGCGTCTACTCGTTCTATGATGGAAAGGAGTTAAATGTTTTCGTAGGACATGGTTAGAGTGTAGGTATGTCCTCCTTGGCTGGCTCCTTTGGCTAGCACCCGAGCCAAAGGTGCTAGGACCAACAGATTTTAGTCGGAGTTATTTCTTTAATCTATCATAAACTGTCTAGAGAGATACATCCAATAGCCTTTTAGTAATTAAAGCTAGAATAAAGCTTGCAACGTTCCCTAAAATAGATTGACTGACTTTTAAGCCTCTTAACTTAGCAACGCCGTGTCCGATTTTTTTATAAAATTACCAGTTACTTCATAGTAACCTAGTTCCTTACTTACTTTCCAAAGAATTGTAGGTAGAGCGAAACAACAGCTAGGCTTGCTTCACTCTCTATAGCAACGATAAAATAAATAAGTACTAAAACATAATAATCAACCTATATTAAAAAATAAGGAAAGTAGATGATTTACTAATATGTCATAATGAAAACACGCTCGTTCACACATCGCACATCGTTTAATGAAAATCTAATCAATGGTTTACTAGCAACCCAGCCAGTTGTAAGAAATTAAAATAGTATTTCTTTACTAAATTAAAAATGCTTTAGACGCTTGAAACCTGTGGCGTGTTCCAATAATCGTTATTAAAATGAGTTTTGCTTTATCGACGGCCATTTAAAAACAAGACGACATGGTGTGTATATGTCACCGGAAGATATCAAAATCCGCAAGTTTATAAATTTCCTAGGAAATTTATAAACCTTCGTAGGATTCTAAACGAGAGATAAATTGTATTATTTTACGCCCACGTTTTCGCAAATTGATAAACTTACCTAACTCACGCGTAAAATAATAAGTAAGCAATAACCAAACGCCATGTGCGCTCTGATTGGTTATTCAACCAAGTCACGTGTTTTTTCTCCTTCCGAGTCAGATCCGCCCTAAAAATCGAGTGTAAAAGACACAACTAAAGAGTCAAGTTGTACCTTAGTATAGGTAGATCATGCAGTTTTATTTCTGGTGCTTCGGCGGCTGCTGCCGCAGCACGCTCGCTCCGCTCGCTCGCCTCGCGCGTTTTTTTATGTTCTAACATAACCTAACCTATCCGAGTCGGATCCGCCCTAGAAAGCGAGTGCAAAAGATACAACTAAAGAGTCAAGTTGTACCTTAGTATAGGTAGATCATGCAGTTTTATTTCTGGTGCTATTAGGTAGGTAATCGAAAGTGATAAATTTATAGTTTGGCAAGTCTGATTGTACTTAAGTCTATGGACACAAGCATTGCCACTGTTAACATCGACCAATCAGAGAGCAGTGTGTTATTTTCCATATTTTAAAGAAGCGTAAAATAAAAAGCTCTTCTGTGATTGGTCGAACCGTTTAGAATCTTACGAATGGATATCCGTTAGTTTATAAATTTACCACGAGACGTCGCAAATTGATAAATTTGCGAAAATGTGGGCGTAAAATAATACAATTTATCTCTCGCTTAAAATCCTACGAAGGTTTATAAATTTCCTAGAAAATAATCGCTAATTTATAAACTTGCGGATTTTGATATCTTCCGGTGACATATGTATATACCAAAATATTGGGAAAAAATATTAAAGTGGCAGCACCACTGACTCCAGTAAGCGCGTCAAAGGCACATCATTTTAAACTCAGAATAAATAACTTAGTTATTATTCTAAAGCAGTAAGGCCGGTAGCTTATTATAACGTCCGTTCTTTTCAGTGAATTAATTATCCTATTTTTTTGTATCGACCAGTAGTTCACGCTATATCTCAAAAACCAATTACGATTTTGTCCTGACGCATCCGACACGCCAGGCACAGAATATATGTATATTTGTGCCAAAGAAAATGGACTAAAAGTTTATTATTCTATGATTTGTGCTGAGCATTGCACCACAGATAAAGTATTTTTAATTTTATTAACTACTAAACACAGACTACTAGGATGCTCTACTAAATAGTACCACAGACAGTCGGGGGGCGGACGGACGGATTTGTGTTTCGTTTGGTTGATGTGTTTTCAAATGGCTCTAATATAATTTTATAATAAAAAACTTTTCGTTATTCTTTCGGATCGCTGCACTGCCGGCTGGTTTGTTGCCAATTTGTCAGCTCCATCGGGATCCAAAAGGTAAGTTATACATCGTAGCTTAACCATAAATTATGTAAAGGTTTTCCTCCTTTCTGTTAGAATTGTTGTAGATTAACTTAAATAATGTATTTCAACTTATGCGTATCTACTTGTGTACTAAATGATACATTGAAATGCTAGTGCAGCTCTCCCTGAACGAAGGCCTAAAACGCTGCTAAGTAGTTCTGTAGGTAGGTATTTTGTGCAAGAGAATGTAGGTACTTGTACTTATCTGGCAGTTTCACCAGCTATAAATAATAGGCACTGGGCTTCATTAATTTTTGCCTTCGCGAACCACATTATTTGCTATTCTGTTATACAGTTTACTTTCACCAAGTGGCATAAAGCATTTTTACCTACTGAAAGGTGATGTACTTTCTAAAAATCTGTACTTACTGCTCCAGTTTTATGTATAGTTCACTATCATGTTAAAAGTACTGTTACAACCAAAAGTATTTACCTTTTGTTTTATGCCTACCATTCTCTACTCTCAACCAAATCATTCTTATTTTGAGTTGAACTACAAGTAAAAAGAAGCCAACCAAACATATTACAAATTTAAATGAGCAAACATAATAATATGTCCAATTGTATTTTTCATGACTTGGGTTACACCTGTACAAATTGTACTTCTCATTTCTGATTCAAGGTAAATATACCAAACTGGCTTAATAACATAGGTAGATACCTAACCTACTTGTTAATGTCTTGTATTACTTTGCGTACCTACCGAAGCTATTTGGTTATTAGTCTATTAAAATAATTATGTTTATATGTATATTTTATGTATATATTCATATACAACATGAAGGTTAGGCCTTGGTTTTTTACTAAGTACTGCTACAGCCTGGGTGTAGAGATTTTAAATCAAAGTGTATTTCTGGTGATGCGTTGGTATGTACTAAGTAAACAAAAAAACAGGAATTGAACCGCTGAAAGGGCCTAGTAGGATTTGATATTGGTATTAAAATTTCATGTTATTTCATTTATTTATCAACAATTTATTTTATTGTTAATTTATTATTTTAATATCCTATCTATGCTAGGATTTGCTACACTCTCTAAATTATTATGAGTAGCATGAACATTGAAAACAACAGGTTAATGTAATGTTATATAAGCACTCAATTATGTCTGGTGTGGTACTGGTAAGCTTTGACATCAGGTTCAATAATATTGTGTCCTAATTACTATCAGTTACCAGTTCAGATTAGTTAAAGGATTTTGCTGTATTTTGATGAATTTATGATAAAAATACTGTTATTATATTATTCAATTTTTAAAGGAATAAACATTTAGGTATAGACAGTTGTTATAGTCTATACCTAAATGTCTATGCCCCATTTGCTCCTGTGCCCCTTGTGCCTTACTACCTGCACAAAGGAAGACTTAATCCAAGCCACAGGCACTGCCGTGGAAGTGGCGAATTTCTACGCTAGTAAATTGTAACCATCTGACACGCTAGAAGAAAAAGTAGAAGTTGTTAAAGTAACTTTAAATAAAATAAGTTTTGTTAGCTAATCATGTATCCTGTTAATTGAAGTCACTCAAGCAGGTAGGTGTATAAAATAATCATTCACAAAAATGTTTTTGGTTTCAATGAAAATGTTTTGTAAACTACCATTTAAGTTCTTAAACAAGTGATTGGGTTATAAGGAAAGTGTATAGGCTGTATTGGTAACATAAATGTATTTTGTTACAGGATGTCACATGACCACGACCAGGACCACCTCAATCACAACATGCAGCATGGGCATCACATGAACCCTGACCTTAATGATATGGCAAATCCTACACATCATATGCCATCACACTATGATGGAAATGTAAGTACCTTCTACTTATTTGTTATTGTTTACAGACCTTATCTCAATTATGTACTTAAGTAATTACATCTTATGATAAATTTTTATCAATAAATATACTAGCTATTTTATACATATTTATACAAAACTATTTTTACACATATTTCAAACCCTAGGGTCTACCCTTTTAGGGGTTGAATTTCAGGGATTCCTTTTTTAAGTAGGTACACCCCCTACGCACCAAGCAATAATCTGTTTATATTTGTACCCTGAAAACTTCAAGTCTTTAAGACCACTGGTTTATGCTGTATAAGTCAATCAGGACAAAGAATCTTAAAAATGTTAGAGATTATGAGTAAGAAATTTGGGTGGCAGGCTTATGTTGTAGTTTACACACTAAGAACTAAGAAAATAACACTCAAAACTCAACTGCTAAAACAACCTAGAGGAGGTTTAATATTTGTATGAAAAAAAAGCCACTCTGGTCGCCACTTAGTTATCCATAAAGTGTTACTAAATGAATGTCATGTAGGTACAGTTTATACAATTTGTACAATATTGTACATAGTTAGTGAATTTTACCACTGCCTGTAGGTACATAGACCAAATGACTTGTTGCATTGCAAGCTACATGATTTTAAGTAGTTACCTATTGTGCAGTGTTGAGTAATCTTGGAATATAATCAGTTGTTATGTGAACGGAACACCTAGGCCATGAATGTTAATTTTCTCATTGATTGAATGGGTATTGTGAAATAGAACACATACATATACCTACCTAGTAAGTAGGTAGGTAACTGTGAGCTCGCTCACTTACATTTTATTCAAGGCAATAAAATGTCCCCTTGTTTAAGTGTCGTTGGACCAATTTCAGCAAATCAAATGTCATTGACGGTGCTGCGGGCATATAACTGCATGTTTTTATTATAGCTTTGCTATATTTTTGACGAATCAGTGCTATGTTTTTTTTTATCTGTCAAACTGTTGAGAACGTAGGTAATGTAAAACGCTCAAATTCAGATGCCTCAGATAATCAGATTCGCAGCAAGGATAAAATACATACATATATAATTTTGAAAATATACTATAAATATACATTAACAGTAGGTATATAAACTAGGGTAAAAGCGTGCGACTTTGTCCGCGTAACGCTATTTTCATACAAATTTAAGGGTTACATTTCAGGAATATCACTCTTAGTACACTAAGCAAAACATCTCACTGGTTCGAGACATTACCTACCTCATTATCACAGATTTTTCTAAAAGTTATAATCAATGCTCGAGTCCCACTCAATACCTACATTATATACAGGTGCCTATGACGCAGCTGAAAGTACCTACATAGACGTAAGGTACCTATTCAATCAAATCATAAGAATCACTCTGAAGTCTTAGGTATAAACTAGGTGAATTCCAGCATGCTAGTTCCACGCGATCAAGCCTCAAAACAGACAGGAAACGTACATCTTGGTTCCATTCCATCTTATCTGTAATTTATCTTACTCATTACCTTGATTGGATTTAATTTTCAGGACCTGTTTAATTCTAGTTTGGACAACAAAACATTTGCATTTGACCATGGAGTAAGGTCTCATTCAGGCCATGAAAGTCATAATATGCATGGCGAACATGGAGGGGCAATGGAGATGTCGATGACTGTGAGTTACTATTATACCTACCTAGAGTTATATAAATATTATTATATTATACTATAATTACATGTCTCAGTTCAGTAAACCAATCTTCCTTGAAATGTAAGTATTCTGACGTAGTGTGTATCCCCTACGCGCAGGCACGGCGGTGTTTTGATTTATGTAAAGTCTCTGTCATCTTGTCGAGTCTAGAGTAAGTTGTGTGTGATAGAGACTGTATAACACTACATGCGTGTAAGTATATAGGGATGTCAAAACTTAGAGACTCTAAACAATCAGGATAAAAACTAAACTTAATTTAGCAAGTCCACGCGGCGGCGCGAGGATTGTAGGTATAAGTATTAAGTATAATTATATAATAGTAGTAGTATTGTAACTCAAAAAATTATTAAGTAGCTATCAAAAACACCTTGTATTCTATAATTGGTAAATGCATGTCATTTATTACGCCATCACTTTTTGAGATATCCGCCCGCGATTAAGGTACCAACTCGTAAAAGTGAATGGGTAATGCCAGTAAAGAGACCAATCAGAATCACGGTGGCAGTGGTCGTGATTGTAAGCACGCATAACAGAAACAGTAATGGCCTCCATGGTTCGGTGTATCGAACCGTAGGTAGAGGTCTGAGACACGAGAAACTCGTTGCGGTTGAAATATTTGTAAAATCCCGGGTCTGAGCAATGATGGTCGAATAAACCACCCATTCACGTAACTTTTATGCCGTCGAGCGCGATACCCAAAGATAGAACAAACATCTATGTGCATCACAAATGATACTACGCAAATAAATAATAATAATAATTTATTTATTTATGAACACAATAGTGTCGCTATTTATCTATTTGCCCTTTTTGGCAAAATCCTTCAACTGTTTCCACTCTTCTGTATATCTCGCTATCCTAACTAAGCCATGTTTGTCCCGCAATACCATTTAGCTCTTCCTTTTAAACCGTCAAATCCATTAACATTCTGCTCAATTTCTCCTTACCTCTTTATTTCCTGACCTATTTTTTTTCTCCATTTTAGTTCATCTCCTATTTTCACGACTTCAAATTGGGCTGGTTCTCAGTTCGGTTTTATGTCGGTTACCTCAGAACTCCGTCATTTATAAACCAAAATCTTAAAGTACCTATGTGAAAGTATACTTTCATATACTTAGCAGATTTAAGTAGGTATAATGGGACCATAGACATTTCATCAAAATCAGTTCAGTAGTTTGGTTTTTAAATCAAAATACGTAACTGGAAAAATTCCACCTAAAACAATGGCATTCCAAGTAAAAGTTAAGGTTTGATCCACATGTTTTAAAAAAATATTATTTTTTCGTTTTATATTTTATCTGATCTGGCATCCGTATGTTAGAAGTTCATTATATAAATCCATTATAATAATGAGCCCAAATCGGCTTCAATATAGGTACAGTCAGTATTAGAAGGAAGTTGATTTCTTATTAGAATGACAAACTCACTTATAATGGCTATAATCAAACTTTTACATAATATTTTATTTTCTCGGCCTTATTCACTCTTATCAACATATTATTACTTACGTCACTTCTGTTTCTCAAAAAATAAACATTGACATTAAGTATATTTTTACTTTTCAATCCTATACAAACATTGCTAGTTTTTAATTCTACAACACTTTTGAAAGATTGCCTGATCATTCACTTTTGATATTGATTGTATCTTCATATTTTTGTTCCAGTTTCACGGTGGTTTTAAAGAAATTATCCTCTTCTCATGGTGGAATGTAACAGATGTGGGCGAATTCATAGGTTCCTTTTTTGCGGTATTCATTATGGCCTTAATGTATGAAGGGTAAGTTTTCAATTCAGCTGTTGTTATTACTTTATTTCATCAAGCCTATGATAGTTTATTTAAATTGTAAGATCATTTTATAATTCCGCCAACAAGCTTTTTTTAAACAAGCTTATTATAATAATTATGCTGGACAATCCACACAGCATCATCTAGCCCCAACCTAAGCAGAGCTTGTGTTATGGGTACTAGATGACTGATATACTTAATACAATACAATATATGCATCGATATTTTTTATTATGCATAGAAAATACCCAGATCACCCTAAATAAATATTTGCAGATCGTACAAACATTTATCTCAATGCGGGAATCGAACCCGCAACCTTCTGCGTCGCAGGCGGACATTCGCCCGGCGCGCCACATTGGTCGTCAAAGTACTATAAGTAGGTATTTATTTCATTCGTTAATTTATTTATTGCGAAAATGGGTATAAAATATAGAAATCAAATCAAAATAGTATACAGATCAACCATAGTCAGCTTTACAGTATGCAATTTTAATCTATACCTACCTTTCTGCTTTTTAATTGGCCTCCCAGCTCAGATAGTTCACATTTGTGTGATTGAATGTTTCTCTGTCTGGGTATTTTGTATTCTAAGTACAATACAAAAAAAAAATGTGTAAGTATTCTGTGCGTAGTTTTGGGCTAGATAATGTTGTGTAATAATTTTTACAAATATTTATCTATTTATTTTTATCATTACTCAGACTACAATGCGTTTCGAATCAAAACTAATGTCCCTTCTTTTATACTAGGTGCCTTAATTGATAAACAGGCATACTTACCCCAAACCTGTTGTGGTGACCATGACCTATGAACGCATGCAATATTACATAATATTTAAGCTCACGCTATGCTAACCAACCCCACCCGGTAATTTCTAACACCTAAAGGAAACGTATGCATACCATGCTACGTTAGAACGGTATCAAACTTTAAGGCTGACAGATCTTTAGTTTAAAATGTTTTGCTTGATGTTTCAGTCTGAAATACTACAGAAAACATCTCCTGTGGAAGACGTATACCGGGATTCAATACTGCGCAGTGGCGCCCCCTGATAAGGGCATATCCAATGTTTGTGCTCCAGATGAACCTCAAGTTATTCAGTAAGAATTCTTTGTAAACGATTAGAAAAAGTAAACCTCGCTCATATGCACCACAATAGTAATCTACACATTTAACTTACTCCCGCCTGTAATATGGTCGATAATTAGTCTCTTATCACCCTTTTCCTTGGCTCGAAAGTGACTGTGGAATTGAGAGCCTTGCTAAATTGACGATAGTTATTTAATTTAAATGGTCTTTCTTATTCATATTGGTTGCTAAACCTCTTCCAGCTAAAACTACCGAAAAAACTGTTGTTGACAATATTTTATGCAGCCATTATACCAGGCAATGAGTCGTAATTTCAAAATACGGGTCCATAAATAAAATTATACGATCATCCTCAGAATTTCAAATTATACATAATTTTTAATCAATGTAGAGAACAGTGTGATAGTTAGATAGAAGTAAGTAATATCTAACCGATTCGACTGAACTGCCTCAAGTCGCATTCTGCATTCTACTACGTTGAAGTTAAAATCCTTTTTACCTAAAAGGATAAGGCTTTACTCTTCTATCTGGGCTTATGTCGGGTTCCTATGTTGTACGAGTGTCCGTTTGTAGTGCTACGGAACCTTGCCTGTCGGATATCTTAAATCTCTTTGGCAAATGTAACGATGACAATGTATATTAGCCAATGAGATGAGTGATTATTCTACCAACGATGATCACTAGTGCTACTAACGAATGCTCGTCTAATAAAGGAACCGAGTAAAAAAGCAAATTGCGACTTGGCTAAGCTTCCTTGCAGTAGATTTTCTCTAATCCGCATCTTAGTTCAACGCAGTTATGCAACAAAGCATGTCGAAATTGTAATTAGCGACAAACAGATAAGCTAGTGATGCTGATGTTTAGCACGGATGTTTTGAGTGCACTGTAACACACTAACATAAGTATTTTCTCTTTTAGGCCCGTACCGCATACCCTTGAAAGAAATGTGTAAGTATTTCAATTCTTCTATTTCTTTATTTGGCTGTTTACCAATAATAAATACACGTACGTAGGTACGTAGGGACATATTTTGCCGAAATGAGGTATTTTTTAAAGCGTCTTTTCGAGTTTGGAGAGTGCCATGCTACACATTAACAAAAAAATACGTCTGTTCATCTTATTCTCATAGAAATCCCTCTTTCGTTGACTTCGTTTCGTTGCCTTGAAGGAGACAATGGCAAGAATATATAAGTTCTATGCGTTATTACATGTCTATCTTGTACAGTCAGCGATATAAGTTGATAAACATTACTGACTTCTAATTTTTAATAATTCTGGATTGATCGTAGGCGCGTAAATATGTAGGTACCTACTTAAAAAAGGAATTGCCGCAATTCAAACCCTCTATAGCGTGTATTTATTGTCATGTGTTTCAAACATCAAAAAACAAAATATGTTGTGACCTTCTCTTTATTTTCAGTCCTACTATGATGAGTACGGCTCATGCATGGCAAACTGTCCTCCACGGCCTACAAGTGCTTGTTAGTTATATGCTGATGTTGGTGTTCATGACGTATAACACATGGTTGTGTGCGGCCGTTGTCCTCGGGTCAGCAACTGGCTACTTCCTCTTCGGTTGGCGCGAATCTGTCGTTGTAGACTTCACTGAACACTGTCACTGATACTTGCCAATAAATGTCTACCACAGTATTACTTTATTTAGCCGCTCAAAATGTTATACAAATATCATGGAGTGTTATTATGATGTTATAAGAAGAAAGCCGTTATTTAAGTACTTTGGGCAATATTTATACCAGTTATATATTTTTAGAATTGTACATGTATTTAGATTATTGAGAAAAAATAAAAGCTTTGGACATTATTTGGTTTAACTTTTATATTAACTGATACATACTTAATAGGTACATAATTTATAAATAAATTATCCTACTTAGTAGAAACAAAAAAATTCTAGACTAGTATTGCAAAAAGTACATAAATTATACTATAACTTTTGTACCTAGTCAATCAAATTGCACTCCATTCCATTTGGGATGGTATGGGTGTTTTTTAACTTTTTGATCCATTTATTTTATGCCTTGTATGACAATGTTTTTTCAAGTTAGAGATACTATTACAACTATAGCTACATTCTAAACATTTGTAAGGTCTCAGCTTAGTATGTAATCTCTTGTGAGATTTCAATGAATTGATGAAGTTGGATCTAAATGAACAGCGATCACAAAGATATGGTTTTTCTCCGGTATGAACTCTCTTATGTTTGGTCATATTTGAAGCTACTTTAGTGGAGTATGAACAGCTTTCATAATCACATGAATGTATTTGTGGTTTACTTGGCTTTTTTAGTTTAGTGGATCTTTTTATTCTGAAAAATAAAAACACAAAGTTAGAAATGTCCAACCAGTATTATGTGGCCCTGGAGTTACACACTTGACTCCAGAAACTAATCTGATTATTTTTTTCAGGAACTAAGTAAATTTGTCCAGTCAAATATTACATTATCAACAGTACTATAGAAGTCAGTCTGTCTGCTTCATCGTCAATACAGATCTTTTTATGAGTGATAAGTGTAAGCCCACTCTTCAAGAGATTCAGCTATTTGTCTTAGCTGTGAATTCATCACATAATCTATTCCCTTATTTCGTATAGGATGTGTGTTAGTTCTGATGTAACCTGTAAATGAAAAGATTAGATTTAGTCAACCTCAGATAAAAATGTCCAATAGTTGGGAAGGTTAGACTGTGGATTATGATAATGTAGTACTGCAGACAAGAGGCACAGTAGACAGCAGTAGGTGAAGTAAGGTTGAAAAGGATGTAAACAAAATATTTCTGAAAAAAAAACTGCGGTATTTTTGGTGCAAAAGGATTAGGTACATAAATTGATTCTATCACACTTACCTACCGTTTGGGTATTTTAGGATAAACATTAACTTCAGTTTTATCTCGTTCTTCTGCACATTCAGGATTTGAAGGCATAGAACTAGTTTCATTGTAATTGTGCTTGTCATAAGTTACATCCACTGTACTTTCAGCTTTTATGTGTATTATGTTTGCAACCACTGACTGTGGTTGTGGGCCGAACTTAGTTAAACTGCCTTTTGGTGGTCTACCTTTTTTATAAGGATTCTCATAATGACAAACTGCTGTAGATTCATCATGCAAAGGGGCCAGCTCCACTTTTCTGTAATAATATTGTGTTATTTTCAATAATAATAAAATAAAACCAGTAGGTAACTCAAAATATCAGTCTGGATAGGTCCGCTGCTGAACCACATTCAGCAGGTGGACTGGTGACAGCAGTGTTGGTGTTTTACAGGTACTCACATGTCATTTTGGTGAATAATGTCTATATGGTCTGACTCAAAAACCGGAGAGGATGGTCTGTTGTGGTCCTCATCAGCAACACTAGAGTCTGCTGTCGTTTTATTTATTTTTAAAAACTGCGCTACCATTGATTGTGGTTGAGGGCCGAATTTCACCACATTTACTTTTCGTGGTCTTCCTTTTTTGTTAGAATGAAATACATCAGCACTGCTACAGTTTATTGTAGGGAAAACTTGTAAATCTAGCAAAGGATTGTGGTCTACCATTGTTTAAGAATTGATAATATTAAAAATACACATTTCATAAACGTACATACATACAAAATCAACAGGGGGCCAATTCTCGCTCTTTAGAGATAAAGTCTAATTCGACCTAAGTCGAAAAAAGATGGAGAATGTCGAATAAAATGATATTATGCTATTCTCGTGATGTCACCAATAGACATAAGTCGTAAAAAAGCTTTCGACAAGCAAAGAGTGGTTCCGAGCGATAGAGATCAAATGTCGAAAGATCGCTGCCGTTTTTCAAGGACAACCCTGCCTATTTTGACAAAACTTTTGGTTTGCTTAAGTATTAATTATGCCAGGTATTTATAAGCCTTTATTAGTTTTCGTCATTACGATGCAATAACAACAGTAGGTAATAAATCTTAGTAAATCCTAGTAGGTATATTCTAAACAAGTGCTTTCTGCTAATAAAATTATGGTAATCAAACACATAGGTACCAACGTTTTATATAAAAAAAAAAATCTCTGGCGTAGCTCATTATCGGCTTCGGTTAACTCAAGCAGCCGATTTTTGAGCTGACGTTGGGTAGGTTTTTTTTACGCTTGCATTATTTATTGATGTTATTCTCGGGCGCCTAGCAAACTTTCAAAGTAGGTAGGTACTCGTTGAGACTTTTTTTTTTTTTTTTGTGGCCTCTGTCCGTCTTGCGGACAACAATTTTGCCAATGTCAAGTGGGTTGTATATAATACTTCTTAGTCAAGTCGAGTCGGTAAAAAAAGTAAAGTCGGCTGTCATTGGTTTTGAAGAAATAGATGGCGTTTTTCTTCAAAACCAAAGGGAAACATTTTCGTTCAAATCAGGATGCCACATAACACACTTTCATTTCAATTGTTTACACTTGTGCTAAGACCTCAAGTAATGATGGTTAAAATACCACTAAAATTACCCATCAGAACATAAAATAACACTAGAAAAACAATTAAAATGAAAATACAATGTTGCTTCCAAAGATGACAGAGAACGAATCCGAGACTTTCTTTACAAAACACAAATAGCCGCTGTAGTTTGATAGCTTGACTGACACTGACAGTTTAGTTACACAAAGTTTCGTACCACGCATGTAGGAACATGTAAAGATATTCAAATGTAATATTTTATTTAAAAAAAAAATTGTGTACTTTTTACTGTAGATTCATATTCAATTTATAAAATCATTGTATAAACTATGTTGTGTACATACTTTGTGGCCACAAAACTATACAATTAAAGATTCAACGAGATCTCGTTGAAACAATAGCTAAACCGGAACGTATATCTGAGATCTCTACAGAAATGTCGTGCCGCCATTTGTCGAATTCTAGTGAGAATACGGTTTTTTGAATCGTTAGACATTTTCGTGACATTTTGCGTAGACATTCAAGTTTCGACATGATCTCTATTTCGCCAAAATCTCTACAATCTGAGAATTGGCCCCCAGAACACTAGAATCAAGTCGATTGAATCAACATTCAACAAACTACAAAAAAACCTAGGTATCAGTGACTATAGAATTTCAGTAGGTAGGTAGCACAGAGTACTTTTTTATAGACGGAAAGTAGGTAGGTAGGTACCTACCTATTCAATTCAATTCTTGTTGAATGGCATTTGCAGAGTGTTGCCCGCAGTTTCGCCAATGTCACGTTCGTTATGCTTCGGCTACATTAGCGGGCTATGGCGAACATTCGTGTTAACGCGATAAATGTGGCCGGGTTCATCGTGTCATCGCGTAGTATTCGGGCGAAGACGATCTAGTATCGGGGAGCTGTCGGTAAACTGGCGCGAATCAAAGGGATTTGTCGCGCCTATATTCGCTTAGGTGGCTACATCTACGTAATTTCAGTGTCGTCCAGACTTTGAAGCGAGACGAACGTGCATAAAATAAAGTGAAATTATTATTATACATTCACGCCTATCTCCCTGCGGTAAGTAGAGATCACTTTCTAGGATACTTACATCGTTCGGTTTCTATGAATAGTAGTCATCCACCATCTCCTCTTTCTTCTTTTTTTCATATTATTTCGTAAATGATACTCGTACAATTGTAATAAATAATAATTTACTGACATATATTCTTATGTTTCTTGAAATATAATTTCCTCTTTAGGTTCTTATAATGCAAGCCACTATTTCCTCCATTTTTAAATTACCACCCACGTCTCGGCCGCACAACAAACTAAACAACACAATCCGGCACGATGCATCGCGTCAACTCGACACGAATCTTCGCCCGCCTTAAGTAGACAAGAACATCGCCTATACCCGAACACGATGTTTTTGTCTCGCCAACACGATACGAATCTTCGCCCGCTAATGTAGCCGAAGCATTAGATCTTAGCACGAATCTATACATCTATAGGTACAAATAAATAAAATTGAAGTGTCTGTTTGTAATATTAAAATAACCGCTTTTTACTATATGCATATGAATGTATATGCGATACACATACCAAAATAGCATTTTTTAAAATTTTTGTCTGTCTGTTTGTTGCGGGTAATCTCTGGAACGGCTGGACCGATTTCGACGGGATTTTCACTGGCAGATAGCTGATGTAACAAGGAGTAACTTAGGCTACTTTTTATCCCGAAAAAATAACAGGAACGGGAAAAAACTGCCATGCGGGCGAAACTGCGAACGGCCGCTATTTTATGCCGTATTAACGCCATCTGTCGGCGACATCGAGTACTACTTCAGTTGAGATTTGTAAATAAAAATGTTTACCGCCCAACGAAGTGGTGGGCACGGGTCAGCTAGTCTATCAGATATCTTTAAATACCTACTCTGTGCAATTAGATCTAACTTAATCTATAAAAAAACATATAAATAGAAAGCAAAAGATGAACGAAACTGGGTGAAACTTTGGCTTGTCGACGACAATGTGCTGTGCTGTTAGGCTAGCGCGTGTTCTCAATAACGGCCAAAACCCAGGGACCGATTTCTGACGGGGAGAAGGCAATCAACGTCAAATAGAGTCGCATTAGAAGTATTACTTCAGTAGTATGGTATGCGTCAGTATTATTAATATAAAAAAATTTAATGCTAACAGTGGCCTATTTAGTTAGGTTACTAACCGCCGGTTATAACCGGCCTCTTACGGCCCCGTTCGGCCTTTTGGCGTATTCCTGCCTACTCTTTCTATAGCTGTAGTTTCCCGGTTTGTGTATTCCTTGGTCGTACATTAACCAGACTCAACTACAAAAGTACTCTGTGCTGTGCTGCTGTGGCTCTGTGTATTCTGTGGATTCGACGAAGAAGGGGGGTCACAGACAGAATACTTTGCGACGGAAGAGTGCTTTTGGCGCGGCCACAGAGTACTTTTTTATAGACTGGCGCGGCGCAGCGTAGTGCAACTTTTATTCGCTACCAAATTCTCGCAAACTTCCTTAAAATGTCTCAAGAAATATCATGTGGATTTGAATTTATTACGACTCCTGATTTCCAAGGATGCTTGACGGAGGCTCTCCAAGTTAACTACTCCTTCATAGTGTCACCATTAATTCACCCACGTTTTACCCGGCAGCACTCCTCAAGTTCTGATAAAGTTGGTGGTTTCACCCGTTCAGATATGATACTATCCCCGCAAGACTGGACTACTAGGGTAGTTGGTAGACTTTCCCAACACTGGGATGTGGACACAGAATCTCCGGTAGTTCGACAAAGACATGAAGATTGTTTGAGTGAGGAACTCGGGTATTGCAAAGGCCTTGGTCTGCCTGCTATCATGTTACCATTGCATGGTATTGAATCAAACAACTTGGCAAGGATCATACTGTCTTATTATGAGACCAGGTAAGTACTGAAAAGATAAAATTTGTTTACATTATAACCAACGAAAAACAAACAAACAGTACAATAAATCAGTAAAAATTTAAAAACTATAAAACCCATAAACCATGTGTACCAACCATTGTATGATAAAATAAATTAAAAGTATCAAGTGCTAACCCCTAATTTTATTGATAACACTTGAACAAAATAATTATTTGTTACAGCCATCACCCTGCTCTAATATGGACTCGAGTGCCAATGGTATCTAAGAGAACACTCAGGAATAAAAGTAATAGTGAACCTAGATCAGATGAATTTGATGAAGATGATCCGTGGAATGAGACTTGGTACTGGTGGTCAAAGTTCCATGAGCGGTTGGAATGGGACAAGCGAGTTGGTGTAGTGCTTGAACTGTCAGCAGATCTGCCGTCGCAAGGAGTCATTGATAGATGGCTTGGAGAACCAGTTAAAGCCATAGTTATACCTACTCACCTGTTTCACAATAATAAGAAAGGGTAATACAACATAGCCATTATTTTTGACTGGTCCCTATTAGAGTCCCTATAGAGAATGAGGTGATAGAGTTTAACACCAGGAATTTGCTGTTTAACTCTTCTCATTTTAATGTAGTTGGATTCCCCCTTTGTATACCTTAAATCAGAATTTGTGTATGGTTAAGCTAGCATTATTTATCTAACTTTTTCTACGTACTTTAAGGGTGATTCAAGCCTACATCACTAATCAGATATGTATATGACCAGACTCCAGACATTGGATCCTGCACCGCTAGTCCATAGAAAAATGTATGGAAAATGTTACATTCCAGTTTCTTGCCCTTATTGTATTGAAAATAACTACAATATGAATATCTTTATTAATATATTGTGTTAGTAAGTTCAGTTAGCTAATAGATATGTATGATGTATTTGTAGATATAGATATTTAATCTGTGTAAAACAACAAACATCAAATTTGTCTATTTTTACCCAGCACATCCTTAACTGTTTCAGATTTCCAGTTCTGTCCCGAGCCCACCAACAGCTTGTGGTCAGCATGGTGCAACATGAAGCTCAGGTGATAATCAGTGGGGCGAGACGGCATGATATTAAACACTATCTCCAATACATGCATCGACTCTGGATGAGAAGACCCTATATTTCTGATGATCCTATGCTGCAGTATGCTAGGGGGTAAGAAGATATTTATTGAAATTCATGCTCAAAATAATATTCATTTCTCTGTTATCTTGTATAATTTGTTGAATACTTTGTTGGCTAATACTTTTTTTATTGCATAACTACCAGGGCTAAGAGGTAACAGTAATAATTAATTTTATTTATAAATGTTGTAAAGTTTTTTATGAAAAAATTAATTACACTTTTGAAGACTGCTAGGTAACAGCAGTAACTGTTTTGAATGAATTCTTAGCTGTAACTAGTAAGTGCACTTTGACAGTTAATGACACTGTATACATTTTTATTTCAGATGGGAAGACTATCTTCAGACTCCTCTTCAACCACTAGCCGACAATTTGGATACACACACATACAATGTTTTTGAAAAAGATCCAATTAAATATGAACAGTATCAAAAAGCGATAGCAAAAGCATTGACATACTTCAAAACGAAAGCAAAAGTAATTTTGTAATTGAGCACCATACACTAATCTTACGCTTATTTTAAATTAAGAAGTTAATTGTTTTTCATGCTTGATTTAAAATTTCAGAGTGAAAAGATTGACACACAACTAGAGGTGCAAAACTTAATTTCAAAACTTGAAATTGGTCAAGGGGATAATGCACTGAATAAAGAGCAAATCACTTCTATTGAGAAGCTAAACGAAAATTCTGTATTAAACAATGAGCTTAGTAAATCTACTTTAAATAATAAGGAAAAAATCATAAATGAGGAACACCTGTGTAGAAATGTGATATCTAACGAGGATAGTGAAGCTATTTCAAATGAGGACCACAGTAAATCGGTCAAATTAAATTCTGAACAAACAAAAGCTGTCACTGTGATGGTTCTTGGAGCTGGAAGAGGACCTTTAGTTAGAGCCACATTCAATGCTTCCGATATCACTAATACTAAAGTCAAGGTAACGCAAAGATATTGAATAATTGGGTATTTTTAGTGTCATACTTAGCACTCTCAACACACTTATTCAAACATTACATGTGTTTCGTAAGATGTGTGCTTTATGGACGCGGTACATGCGTTAATTAATAAATAATTTTCTAGGTCATAGCTGTAGAAAAGAACCCTTGTGCTGTGGTGGTGTTAGCCGCACAAGTGCGGGAGATTTGGCGCAATCGTGACGTCACTGTCGTACCAGGGGATATGAGAAGGCTGAACCTCTCGCCGAAAGCCGACATCATTGTCTCGGAGCTTTTAGGTATTTACAACAAATAGTTCTATAAATGTATAGTTTGCATGGAATAGGACCCATCCGTTCATCACCTCCCGTGTATAGTGTAAGAGGCGACTAAACGAACTCATTTGGGAAGGGTATTAGCGGCATCTCCTCAGTACGCCTGCTAAGCGAGCCTGACGATTAGAATTGTTTATAAAATTCTTTGTATAATTATTCTTTGTGCTACTTTAACTATTGTCAGTATAGTTTTATTAAATACCTAATAATACATAAAAAATACCTACAAACTCACTTTCATCATATATTTTCGGCAATAACTTATCTAGAGCTGTTATTATTCTGTGATTTTATAAGACTAAAATCCTTCACCGTTTCCAACTTTTCAGGATCTTGGGGCGATAACGAACTATCCCCCGAATGCCTAGATGGCGCAGCAGGGTTACTAAAGCCCGGCGGTATATCAATACCTAACCAGTATACATCGTATGTAGCTCCCGTATCATCGGCGCGATTGTGGGCAGCCGCGAAAGCTGCATCCACCAACGAAAAAAAGGAAAAAAACCTAGAAACATTATGGGTTGTTTATATGCAAAATAAACATTCTATTGCTGAGACAAAGGTACCTATGTTTTATTCAAAACTTTCTACAGTGCTAAGAAGGGCTTTGCGCTTTATGTAGATACTTAGATTGTATTGTTCTAGCCAGTTTAAACGAATTTGGGTTTATGAACTTTATTTTATATTGGCATAGAATAATTTAGTTTTACAATGTCAATCCAAAAAAATAATATAAAGTAAATGGACCTTTGTACATACAAAAAACAGGGCAGAATAACCAGAACCAACTTGTCACTCACATCTAATCTATTTTCATAATTATCTTGTATCCTATGTATAGGGCGTTTTTCCATTAGCCGGCCCGGCTAATGGAACTGAAACTGAAAGGGAACTGAAACGGACTTCACTCACACACGCACACGGCTACAATTCATATACAGCACACATGCAGTTTTGCCGGCCGGCATCGACTGGGAAGCTTGCTACCCCGGCGACGGCAACGGCGCCGGCGGGACTCAACGCCGTGCCGGCGCCGGTGCCGGTGCCGGGCCGGGTAATCGAAAAACGCCCTATACATTTTTGCTTCCCCGGCAACGGCACGGCGCCGCCGCCGGCGCCGGTGCCGGTGCCGGTGCCGTTGCCGTGCCGGCTAATGGAAAAACGCCCATAGGATGCAGCAATAATGCCTGGGGGCATAATTTTAGATGGAATTGACGACCAATGTGGCGCGGCGGGCGAATGTCCGCCTGCGATGCAGGAGGTTGCGGGTTCGATTCCCGCCTTGGGATAAATGTTTGTACGATCTGCAAATATTTATTCCGGGTGTTCTGGGTAATTTCTATGTATAATAAAAAATGTGTATGCATATAATGTATTGTATTAGGTATATCAGTCATCTAGTACCCATAACACAAGCTCTGCTTAGCTTGGGGCTAGATGATGCTGTGTGGATTGTCTAGCTATATTATTGTATATTCTTGCCCAGCACATTTGCGTCCTCTTGACCCCTGCGGATTATATGTATATACTAACTTAACTTTTACATTTTAGCCAGTATTCACATTTGATCATCCAGCCAAAGGAATCCTAGATTTTCAAGGTCAACAAATGACTGATTGGAGAGGACTACCATTGACAGATAATCGCCGCTCAGCTACAATTACTTGGGAAGTGCAACAGGATAATGTTATGCACGGATTTGGAGGATATTTTGATTGTTCCTTGTATGGAGGGGAAATGCTGAGTATAGTGCCCTCTACTCATAGTACAGGGATGATTTCTTGGTTCCCTGTTTTCATTCCTATCACGGTATGTATAATTATAAAAAATATTATATATCTTTTATGAATGTGAATCTGAAATAAAGAAGTTTAATAATTTACATATTCAACCAGTTTTGTGATAATTTTTCATTATCTTTCTCATTTTCGTTTAAAGCCCTTGAACAAAATGCTCAAGAAATTATTTATTGCTCCTTATTCTTAGACAGCTTAATTTTATCATATCCATTCAACATTCGCCTATCGCAAAAATAAATACTCAGCTGATTACATAACTTCATTACTCGCGTAGTTATTATGAAAAGCACTTATTTCCGCGTGTACTTATGTTCCATTAGATCACGCGATTTTAGGTATGTTCCATTTGATCACATGAAGCTGTTCCATTAGATCGCGCGATCAAACAGGATAGAAAAACTGTAAGCGAAATAATGTCGTATGATGACTTCTTCCAATGCTTTCCTATAAAAATTACAACGTCGTCATTCAATAGAAAAGAAAAAAAAAAGAAATAGCAACACGATTTTAATCCCCAAGCTCGGTTGATATCCCTTAGTACCAAGTACCTACTTAAGATTCTTCTATGATGTGAAGGAGGGGGTAGTCAGTAGTCTTAGACGAGTAAACCACTCGTCTAAGTCAGTAGTACGTCCAGATATTACATTTAGTACATACATAATTTTGCAGTAGTTGGTATTCAATAAAGTTCAAATAAAGTTTAAAGCAAAAAAAAAAAAGACTTCAAATACTTAATTGAGAAACTATCAATAACTTTCACCCAAATTGTTTTTATCAAACCCTTTCATTATACCTACTTACTAGCGTAAATTCAAAGTTCGGCAAAATTCCATCGTGTGATCATGCGACACTACCTATATCGCTTACAATTTTACTATTTCATTAGATCACACGAATTATGAAAATTGGGTATTTCATGTCACATGCAATACTCAATTTCTATAATTTCTCAACAAATCCATTTCCAGGATCCTGAGCTAGCAACGCTAATTCGTTCTATGCTCTTTACATGCAATATCTTAATCTTACACAAAGAATTTTGAGCTGGCACTTGATATTAGAAGATATGAGGGGATACCGTGCTTGGGGATTAAAGCATTGATGCTATTTCTATTTCCTTTTGATACATTCTGCTGGGAATTAGGCCTCTTCCATTACTCCATTATCGCTACGCCAATCGCACCGTGTGGATGATCTCTGGTATTCCACGAATTACAAGGGACTCTTTTTTTCAGACTCCGATGCGAGTTCGTCGCGGCGAAAAGATAAAAGCCACGTTTTGGCGTTGCGTTGATTCCCGCAAAGTATGGTATGAATGGCTTGTGGAAGTTGGGGACAAAGCGACAGTTATCCACAATGTGAACGGGCGTAGCTCTGAAATGCTTCTGTGATTTTTATTGACCAGTTAATTTTTGTAATGATATTCAAAATATCTGTAAAAAACAATAAAACGATTTTAATTACTTCTCTGTTTTTATGTTAATTTTAATCTATTTAAATTCCTTCTAAATAAGTTTCTAAGTTAGTACTTGGAGGGAACTTTGGGTATATACCTGTATAGACACAATAAAATAGTACTAGGTAGGTACAGTCAGCTGCACTAAAATGTATACAATTCGTAACATAAAGAATGGTTTTACAGCGTTACACTTAATATTTACAAGACAATAACTCAAAAAATACCTGGACGTAGCACCTTATTTCACGATTTTTGAATTTATACTATTTAAGAATTTACTATAAGGGTTTGATAGTTTTTTGAAAGTTACGAGTTGTATACATTCTAGTGCAGCTGACTGTACATACATTTTGGTGGCCTAAAAGTCTTATAAAAAATAACAATTAAATAAAACATCTATTAATTTACTGTAAATTCATAAAGATATATGTATTAACTTCGGCGGCCTGGATCGGCACCTATCAAGATTAAGTGTAGCACACTTAATCTTGGTACTTTCTAAGAGATGATTTTGTACAAAATGCTAATTGTATCCAAAAACAATATCTACCAAAGTTGGTCTATAGGAATAAGTGACGTGGCTTTATACTGACCCAAAATACACTGTGCACACCTTTACAATACTTGTAAATGATCTGATACCTAGTTATATCTTTATACATAACTTACTTCTTCAATAATCTTACAATATTTACTTCCTTATGAAAGTCATCAATATCTTGTTCCCATCTTTTCTCAAAATAAATTCCTGGAAACAAAACATCAATGTTAGACAAGGGTAACAAAGTAAGTTCTTAATCATAATGGCAGATATGACATGCAAAGTAGCCATGTCAAGATCAAATAATCACCTAGCCATAGGTACTTCTAATTTTATTAGGATTGTAAGATAAATTTTACCTTGCAGGAATTGAGCATTGTTACCGGTCTTGATGGCCCAAGGCAGGTAACACTTCAGATAGAGGTGCCGATGCTTTGGCTTCAATCTGCCGGCTCCCCAGATACCACCACTGATGCACATAGGCAGTTTAGTCTGAATACCTTCTACCCATTTTACAGCTACCTGCGAAAGATAATAACTGGATCAAAACTTGATCATAAAGAGTGGATGAATAAAGTACATTTATGTTGCACACAGTATGAAAAAATGAGACGGGCAAATGTCAAAAGAGTATTATGTAGTGTACCTCTCCCAGCATAGTAGTTTTCATAAACAAAGTAGCATGAACTAAATCATGCACTTCTCTGTACCGTTGCATAACATAGGCAAGCTCCGGGTCTTCTATGAATTGGACAGGCAGCCTAGAATCGGCAGTGATATTATTATCACGCATAAAATCTGCATACACACGACCTAGTGTGTTTTCTGGAAGCTGTGATAACTTCTCAAATGAAATTGTCTTCGAGTTAATTCTCGGCTTATCCTTCAAAATTTCGTTGCCTTCAGAGGTTTCGCGCATCTTACTCTGCATGTACAGTAATGCCTTTTCACCTGTAACTTCCCCCAGGCAAGCGATCATGTCACCGCGGTGAGGATTTAACAGAGCTATAGCTGCTGAACCACATGATAGTAGCGTTTTCTGAAATGCACTAGTGGGGATAAAGTTAGCTTTTAGTTCATCAATGAAACTATTGCCTTTTGGTATGGCCGTTGTGTACTTTCTTAGAAGTAGATGGCGCATGGCGTAATCTATAAAATATATTGTAGCACAAACTCGGGAAAACTAAAGCAAAGCATGCAGCTTTTAGTTGCAAGATACCCTGTGCAAGCAGCACTTCAAGACAAGACAAAATGCATGTAAACAAAATTAGTAATCAGCTGTTTTTGCTTCTGCTGCTAGTACCTAGTGCCGCCAACTCTATAAAATAAATTACGCTAAATTTATCTATACAAATAAATAAAATTGAAGTGTCTGTTTGTAATATTAAAATAACCGCTTTTTACAACATGCATATGAATGTATATGCGATACATATACCAAAATAGCATTTTTTTAAATTTTTGTCTGTTCCGGGTAATCTCTGGAACGGCCGGACCGATTTCGACGGGACTTTCACTGGCAGATAGCTGATGTAACAAAGAGTAACTTAGGCTACTTTTTATCTCGAAAAAATAACGGGAACGGGAGAAAACTGACACGCGGGCGAAACTGAACGGCCGCTATTTTATGCCGTATTAACGCCATCTGTTGGCGACATCGAGTACTACTTCAGTTAAGATTTATAAGTAAAAATGTTTACCGCCCAACGAAGTGGGCACGGGTCAGCTAGTTTAGCAATAAAAAATCCCAGATTGATCGACAAGTGTCAGGAATATGTCATGTGCATTTTATTTTGTTTTTCAGTCTGCGCTTTCTATTGTCGTACACCATGTACCCGGACCTTGTCTACGACCCGGACAGAACGAATCCAGAACGGGCTCGTGAATGAATGAAAATGTGTGTGATGTCAAATGAAGTTCACTTCACAGAATAGAATACTTGTGTCCGTCAGAACAGCAGGTACTTAGCTCCAATCGTGTTTTCGATATTGCAAGCATTTAGTCAATTTCTCGACAGTTCATATTTTCATAATACTAGAATTTGTCACCTCATATTTTGGGATATTTTTATATAAATACATTACCTGCTGTCTTGACGCTTGCTCAGCAGGTAACTCTCTTAATCACAGCGATCACTGCACCTTTTGCACTGCTTCTTATGTCAGCATTTAGTCATGCATTTGTCAATCTCACATACCAAGTTTCATCAAATTTGGTTTAGTAGCAACGGAGATATTACGATGTGTTTATTTGAAAATTTAACGGACGCCATGTGCCATTTTGACGCCATTTTCAGCCAAAGTAATTTCACTTGAATCGCGTCACCTGCAGCTTATTTCCAAGAAATAGTTATACCGACGGATTCTTTAGAATTTTATCTTTCAGATAGCAGTCCAACATCGTAGCTTTCTAGTGTTTTTATCCTAATAAAACAATATATACAGTTTACATGCCAATATGTCCAAAGTGCAGCGCAAAGTGATACTAGGATAGGGATACTAAACTTCATAGAAAAAATCATACGACAGAAATGTATAAGACAGACACAGTATTTCCAGCTTTTAAAACAAGATTAAAGTATTCATCATCATCATCTTAGATAAGTTCACAGCTTATTTCCATGATTAAAAAATATGTCGATGGATTCTGATACACGGGTACGTGGCCAGTAGCACTGACCTGACCGACCATGCCAAGCTAGCGAGGGTTGCTCACAGTACGTAACATGGCTGCATGACGATTGTTTCTGCCTCTCCGATATGCTGTGTGTGACTTACCGCCATGTCGATACCAACCTTATGATTTAAAATTCAAAATGGCGGAAGCGAATGATGGTATAAAAACTGACATGGGGTTCTTCCTTCGACCCAAACCAGTCGAAAACGACACCCATGTCAGTTTTTTGTACCATCATTTGCACCCGCCATTTTGAATTTCAAATCTGACCAGATATTCGTAATCGGCACCCCCATATTAGTCAAAAAAGACCCCCATGTCAGTTTTTTATTCCATCATTTGCACCCACCATTTTGAATTTTAAATCTGACCACATATTCATAATTAGCACCCCCAAATCAGTCGAAAAAGACCCACACGTCAGTTTTTTATTCTATCATTTGCACCCGCCATTATGAATTTCAACTCTGACCAGATATTCATAATCAGCACCCCCATATTAGTCAAAAAAGACCCCCATGTCAGTTTTTTATTCCATCATTTGCACCCACTATTTTGAATTTTAAATCTGACCACATATTCATAATTAGCACCCCCAAATTAGTCATAAAAGACCCCAAGGTCAGTTTTTTATTCCATAATTTGCACCCGCCATTTTGAATTTTAAATCATAAGGTTGGTATCGACATGGCGGTAAGTCACACACAGCATATCGGAGAGGCAGAAACAATCGTCATGCAGCCATGTTACGTACTGTGAGCAACCCTCGCTAGCTTGGCATGGTCGGTCAGGTCAGTGCTACTGGCCATGTACCCGTGTATCAGAATCCATCGACATATCTTAATCATGGAAATAAGCTGTGAACTTATCTAGGATGATGATGATGAATACTTTAATCTTGTTTTAAAAGCTGGAAATACTGTGTCTGACTTATACATTTCTGTCGTATGATTTTTTCTATGAAGTTTAGTATCCCTATCCTAGTATCACTTTGCACTGCACTTTGGACATATTGGCATGTAAACTGTATATATTGTTTTATTAGGATAAAAACACTAGAATGCTACGATGTTGGACTGCTATCTGAAAGATAAAATTCTAAAGAATCCGTCGGTATAACTATTTCTTGGAAATAAGCTGCAGGTGACTCGATTTAAGTGAAATTACTTTGGCTGAAAATGGCGTCAAAATGGCACATGGCGTCCGTTAAATTTTCAAATAAACACATCGTAATATCTCCGTTGCTACTAAACCAAATTTGATGAAACTTGGTATGTGAGATTGACAAATGCATGACTAAATGCTGACATAGGAAGCAGTGCAAAAGGTACAGTGATCGCTGTGATTAAGAGAGTTACCTGCTGAGCAAGCGTCAAGACAGCAGGTAATGTATTTATATGAAAATATCCCAAAATATGAGGTGACAAATTCTAGTATTATGAAAATATGAACTGTCGAGAAATTGACTAAATGCTTGCAATATCGAAAACACGATTGGAGCTAGGTACCTGCTGTTCTGACGGACACGAATACTTTGCTAGTACATCTACATCACAGAGTACTTATCTACATCGACCCAGTGAGTGAAGTTGAGGTTATGTTATGATTTTTAGTCTCACCACATTCTCACATTTGCGTTTGATAAATTTTTGATAATGGTTGAAGTGAACATTCAAAAGAATTAGTTGGAACGCAATTTATTATTATTATTATTAATTTTAATTGATACAAATACAACGAGCAAATCGTAATAGCCTAGTTAACAATTTCTACCTAAATAGCAATTACTTCGAGGCATATTACCTACCTAAATGTAAGTAAATATTATAAGCCTGAATACTGTACGTCCTGGAAATGTATGGGGGAGAGGAGACAGGAGTCCTTAAATCCAGCAGTAAACTTCTGCAAAGCAGTACCTACCTAATTAAAATTATGATTTTTTTACAGATGACTTTATTCAAAAAATCACCAAAACTAAAACAGCTAAAAGCGGAACTCAGTAAAGAGTTGTTGTTTATGAAAAACATACTATCTGCTATGCCAGTGCAAAAAAGAGGTGAGGAAATGTTTGTTATTCGCACACTGCTTCTTTCAGGTACCTAATCATTTAACCACAACCCCACAAATTACTTGCAGATAATGAAGAAAACATGGACTATGAGATTGTTAATGATAATGAAAACAAAAGTACAGGCACAGAGGTTCCAAAACGAGCCAGAAGTATAGCAGAACTAGAGGAAAAACTCCAGAAAATCAAATCCCAGCACAACTTTAATCTAAAAAATAAGCTAGTCAAAAAAAGTTTGAATAGCAAATTAAATAAGAAAATAAAAAAAAGAGAAAGGATAAACAAAAAACCAAAACCTTCTGGTGATGCCACACCTCTATTTGAAGATAATGCAAAACCAGATAAAGTGAAAAAAGAAAAGAAACATAAGCTAAGTGCTGAAGCCAACAAACCTGTTTTTAACACTGAAGGAAAACTTGTATTTTCTAAATTTGATTTTGCTAATACTGGTCAAAAAGGTAAATTATCTGCATCGTCAGTTTTTTTGACAGATTACATTTGTATGTAAGACATTAAATGAGGCCCTAGCAAGCAGATACCTACTTTTAATTTAGTTTCATGCAATGAAACTCTATGCTACTTGACAGCCAACACAGCTCAGTTCATATTAGCCCTGCATTCTGCACTGTAGGTGGATCCCCACCGAGAACAAACATTCGTGTGGTGAACATAGATATTTGTTGTGTCTGAATGTTATATGTATTCTAAGTATGTTTTTACAAAAATAAGCATATTAAGTATTATATCAGTTGTCTGGTTCCCATCGTACAAGCTTTGCTTAGTTGGAGGCTAGAGGGCACTGTGTGAATGTTTGTCAATATTTAAAAAAAAACTTGTCTTTCAAATGCCTGCCTCTAATTTTGTTCTAAATATTATTTGTCATTTTAGATAAAGTTAACAAAGTTGAAAAAGACCCCAAAAAGATCTTGGAAAATTTAAAACAACAGGAACAGAAGTTCAAACAATTACAAGAAAATGATGATGGCAGTAAAGTCAAGGAACTGAAGGAGAAACTCGCATGGAAGACAGTTCTACAGAAAGCTGAAGGTCAGAAAGTGAAGGATGATCCAACACTTCTAAAGAAATCTATAAAAAAGACGGTAAGTTAGACAAAATTATGTACCTACCTATTCTTATTTATGAACTCTTAACACTGATACCTACTAAAAACCAATATATTTGTTTTCAGGAACAAAAAAAGAAACTGAGTCAAAAGAATTGGGACACAAGGCTGAAAAATTTAGAACAGAAGAAAGAAGATAGGCAGAAGAAGAGGAAGGAAAACATTGGTAAAAAGAAGAAAGAAAAGAAATCTAAAGTTGTGAAGGCTGCTGTAAAGAGAGGAAGAGTGGTTATCTAAAGAAAATTTGAATAAAAATAATTTCAGACAATGTATTTTATTAAGTTTATTCAGATTGTTAACCAGTAATGTTCTATGAATTGGTTTACAAATAATAGGTAGGTACTTTGACATGTACTTATCATCCCAACCCTTTGGAAAAAGAGTAACACATTTCTTGTGACTTGTGTAAATATATAATTCATATTAAATAAATAGTTTTAATATACAAAGGATGCTTTGCCATGAAAAGAGAGAAAATGAAACAAAAGGTATTAACAGAAAGGGAATTTTCTTTATTCGTGACATTAATTTAGGGTAGAGATAAGATAAGGATACACTTTATAAAATAGCCACATACAACATTGCAACTTAACACTTGCATAATAACTAATATTCTATTGGGTAGAACTACTAAAAGTGAACATACAAACATGGTGAGAGAGGTAGCATTGTACTTACAATAGCATCCCTAGAAACATACAAGTATTTGGCTTTCTCATTTACGCAGTACAATGGAAGGCTAAACTTTGAAAATGCTCCAACATCGACAGAACTTACTGTTTTACAGTCTAATTTACTAGTAGACAAACTAAGATAAACTAGGGTACCTAACTAAATTCATATGAACACATTTTTTACTTAATTCTATGTGCATATTACACTCGATACTAAAGTTCTATTACAATGAAATTATGTCCTATAAATGATTTGTAAGTCAAGAAAATAATATTAAAATGGTTACCAACGCATAGGCTAAAGTTCATTGATATAGCCAACTGTACAGAGTTAATAATGGACTTGTGTTTTAAGACCAAAAGAATTCACAAATTAGTAAACATTTTAATATTCGCAATCTAACACGAGGTTGATTAATTACGTGAGCCTTTTTAAGTAGGTAGGTAGTACCTTGAGTGTTCAGTACAGTTCCTCATGACAAATAAATAAACACTGATAATTACTACAGGCACCTATCTTGTCCACTAGGTCAGTATGTATGCCATATTATAGACGTCTGTAGCAGATGGCTACACTTCACGTTTGGTTTGGTTCTCCCATTACCCACTTGTGTTCATAACTCGTAGGCTAATACCAAATAATATACTAGATGTGAACACGGAATAGAGTTCCAGTGTAACCATCTTATTGCAGGTGACTGTACCAACACCCAGGAGTTTACTCCGCAAAACAATAAACGACATGCGACAGCAAGCTTCGTAGTCAAGTTGTTAAATACATCATTCCCACGCATTACATGTAGCGAATCGTCGTTCATTGTTTTGGAGTAGACCCCTAGACCACTTTGGTCTAGGTTGCGGCCTGGCCTGTCGCATAGTCACCAACAGCGCCACAGACATCTCCACTGTTGCATTAACTGTTAAAACAACAAATATTTATGTATTCAGTGGAATAGGGCTGATTAAGCTATAAAAACTAAGATTACAGCTGCATCTACAATGAAAAATCATGTTCGGCAAATGCGCTTTCTCAAAAAATCTACAAAGTGTCCCAGGTGTGCTTAAACAAGTCCTTTGATTACATGCAGTGGACCAAGAATGTTATTAGATAGAAACAGTAGATGAAACTAAACTTTAAAGCAAGCAGCACACAGTGTAACTTATATCTAATTTTGAAAAGCAAGACAATGCACCTCAAATTATAGCAAGTACAAGTAAAACAATCTGTATAACATTAAACTTTTACAATTTATTGGTGTGACTGCACCAAAACTCAAAACAAATTGGTGTTCACTTATAGCTCATACATAATTTCAGTTAACAAGCATATACTTATAAAGACAATTTATAGGCCTACCCACAAAATATCAAATCTACAATAATAAGATTCTGAATGAAATATTCCTTACATAATCCTTATATAACTCTTATACAATAATTTCTGATTTAGAAAATAAAATAGAATTTTAACCCAATTATTTAGTACATAATTAAGGAAGTTCATTATAATAAAATGTAGAAAAAAACCTATGAACAATAACTTAAACATAATGTAACTTGTCTAAATGTATGTACCTAACCAATAAAAATAAAATAATGAAACTAGTGTTAAACAATTTGTAAATAGCAACAACTACAATAAGTAATAAAAGCCTCCAAATAGAACTGCTATTTTAAAATAACACACATAAATAAAATAAAAATAAGCAATAAAAAAATATAGTGGGTATTTATTCTCAGGATAAAATTTAAGAGTACAATAACTGCTTATTTAGAAAAATAGAGGCTTTATTATAATATATCTTTAAATATAGCCTCTAATTTATATTATGTCAAAATAAACAAAAAACCATCCCAATTATACTTTCCCAGTTACATAATAATTAAGTAAACAGTTAAAATAACAATTGGGAGTTAATATGTAACACAATACAAATATTTGCAGATGCAGCTTTATATTAATTAACTAACACATACATACATAACACTATAAAATAGATTGCAGCAGAGGTTTCAGTGTATAACACTTCAAGAATATTTTTGGGTATAGACAATTTCTTAACCACAACATTTTCAAGGCTTTGCCAATGGTTCATTGCACTTTATGAAGCTGAAACATTAAGATAACTCTCTTACACTACTGGTCAACTTCATGACCTAAAAGTTAAATTCTGTATAAAAGCCGTATTATATCAATAAGACATTCAAAATACATATTAAAATATGTATACCACTGCAGATATATTTGTCTTTGGAGAATATACATAATGTAAATGAGAGCACTGGAAAAATAGTGTGCTCATCATAACAGTCTCCTTACGCTTGCTTATTATTTAAATGATAATAACTAAGAAGATGGAATCTTAAAAAAATATAAAAATAATATACTTCTTATAACTTTATAGAAAAATAAAAATTGTTTTATGATTGTAATACTGCACATCATGGTTACACTAAATCAGTCAACGCATATAAGAGTTAAATCATTTAAAATTATAATTTTAAAACAATTTATGTGTAAACTTTATCAATGGAATTAATATTGCAATCTTTTGAAATGTTAAAATGAACTTTTTCAAATGTAGGTAACAATTTGAGCACATTTGAGTAGTCATTTCCTCCGTATTATAAACATGCTCAAATAAGTCCCTTCTTATCCTACCAGAACATTAACCTACAAAACTAAGGTCTATGTTTTAAATGGTAATAATAAAGCAAGTCGTGAGGCGGGATATTTGCATCAGTCTTGTGAAATTTTCAATTGTGAAAATTATTACTGTCATTTAATTATTTGGTAATCTTGTCTCAAAAAAGAAATGGTTGGAAATCTACACTCTATTAGTTTGTATATGGTACTTTGTTGTCAATTGTTCATCCCTGATTTCAATGATGACATGGTGGCATCGAGAACTCGACCATCGAGCACTCTGCTGGCTGCATATCCAGGAATGTTCAGATATGCAGGTTTGTCATGTTCACACAATCCGGGCTGAGTGCAGCATCTATTCATAGGTGGATTAATATTACCTGAGGAACCACTGTGGCCGGCACCAGCTTCTGATGATGATCCCTGAGATCCCTGACATACCATTTTATGGGTTGTGTATTGTTCCAATGAGCGCAACTGCTCACCACAATTTTCACATTTCAGTTCTCTGGCATGAACCTTTTTATGACTGTTTAATGACCGGGAATTATCAAAAACTTTATTACACATATCGCAGTATTTCAAGACTTTTTCTCCTGTGCATACAACTTTATGATTATTCAGTCTGTCTAAGGACATGTACCGCTTATTGTTGCACAAGTCACATTTGAACTGTTTCTGAGGTACTCTCCCAGTGTGCACTTGCATGTGCTTACGTAAGTTACTCTTGTCTTTTATGTATTTTGAACACACAGAGCACTTGTTCACATCTTTACGAGTATGGTTGGAATCCAAATGACGACGTAGGTGCGACTTTTTATAAAAAGGCTCCAAACAGATCTGGCATCTAAATGGTTTTTGAGCAGGGTGCACTCCTGTTAAATGGGTGTTGAACTCAAGGATGGTTGGATAGCTCTTTCTACAATGAGGGCAGTGAAAGAGTTTTCGACAAATGGCTGTACTGGAATCACAGAATGGATCAGAACAGTCATCACAGAAAGAGTCTAGCCCAGCTGGCGGAGTAGCCCTACCGACAGGGTAGTGCTCTGTGTCGTGGTATTCAGGTTGAAGGGGATCCCTGTCTCTGTCAGGAGTCCCAGCACCAGGAGGTTCTTGTTTTACTTTGGCATGATCACTATTCTCTGGATAGTCATCCTGATTAGGGATGGCTCTTGATGTGCTGGCAAGCATCCACCACGGGTAATTATGCCACGGTCCCAAAGCTGGTGGCACTGCCTGATTCTTTATATCACTAGTTTTAGTTTGAGTTTCAGCATTAGTGAACCCTGGGAAGCTAGGAAGTTCCTGGTGGTGTTTCGACCTGGACGATTCAAATATACTGTGCTGGTGTATTATGTTCTCGTAATCGCTAGGGTCCAACTTCCGTTCGTTCCGATCTTGATCTCTTTTAGACATATTTTAGTGTTCTGAAAATGAGATAATTAGAAGTGTGTACTAGACAATAAATAGCATGTTTCACTAGCCAGTAATGTTTCAAAAATCTTAATGAGAATTATTATCACGAAAGGTAAACAAACAACGCAATTGCGCGCTCAATTACTCATGGCCACAATAGTTTTAGCATTTTGTGTCATCATTTGTGTGAACCTTCACACTCCATTAAAGAAAACAGCATATTTGATGGAACCAATACATGCAAATAGGTTAGTGTGATCAAACGAAGGATATAATGTTAACACAATTTATAAGGAATGGATAAACAAACAGAAACAGTGCTTGTTTTTTACACTTGCAATTTGCAGGGATACTTACATTTAAAACATTATAATTAATTTTTAACTAAATTATTTCACCAACTGGTATTTGTGTAAACTGATGATGATACAAAAAGTAGATATTCTTTGCGTACCTACACAATTTTCACAAAAATTCAACCAAATTTTTAGAGACGATCGGCCATTTTGTTTTGTTGGATTGTTTTTTTTTTAATTATTATTGGTCGTAGATAGAAGTCTTTTAGCCATTTATATATTCTTATATCTTTCTGCATAAATTTTATACATATTCATGTAAGGATATAAGTGTTCTGTGATATTCATGCGGAAAGCTCATTCGATGTATTGTGTATATTTTTTGAAATGGATCTGTAAGTTATCTGGAATAAAAATGCATAATCGTTTACTACCTGCACAGTGCCGCCGCACCGTGCCCTGTGTGTCGTAAATAGTAGCGGTGTGTAGGTACTGTGAGTAATGTATTACGCGTTATATAGCACGACCGCGCACTGAAACAGTACCTATTACCCGACAAAATTAAGCATGGCACATAGCATTAGACATGGCATGGTGGCGCATAGCGCTATGCTCTGCCTACGATCGGTTCGAGTGCAAGCGACGAGGAGTGTCGTCCGCCCGCCGGACGGGATTCTGTCTCTGTCACACGCCGCCGCGCCGTTTAGTAGAATTTAAATAGTATTGCGTTCTTGATAAGGGTTACGTTTCTATGGCACAACCCCCGTAGGTAAGTCATAAAACATATCAAACAAATCATAACAAACAAATCGTATAAAAACACAATTATTGTATATGTATATATAGTTGATTTTTAAATACGCCAATATTAAGTAGCGGTTATTGATATAACCATAACCAGTTGCTGTGGTCTACCAATATTGCCAGTCCTAAGCCTGGAAACCCCTTTTTATACAAAAGAAGTATACCATATTAATTGGGTTGGGGCTAAGTATGAAGGGAAATCAACATTGTTTATAATAAACTAAAGATAAAGCTTACGTACATTACGGCGGCGGCGGCGGGTTGTGCGGCGATAACGGATCTCAAAAAAATCTTCTTAGTTATCGAATATCGTCTAGTTGCAATAGGTATAATCTGAACCTCATTATCCTATGTATAGATAGGACCTAGGCTATAGCGGGCCATTCGGCCCGCTATGACTTAGCATAGCCTACATAGCATGACTATGCATAGCATAGTATAGCATAGCATTACTTAGCATAGCCTGTGGAGTCAGGTCATGTTTAGGGGTACTGAGTACTGATAGCATGCCATATGACGCGGTACGAAATGCCATGCTATATGGCATTGCATTACAGAGTACTGTTTTGCGCATGTCTAGTAAATAGACGTACCCAGTCGTGCCTATAACTTTTTTTCCCATTTTTGACATTGGCAATCTGTCTGTCGGAGCTAGAAGTTGAAGGGGAGAAAAGAGAACGAGTACGGTTATTGTACGACCACGGAAAATATAATCAGGGAAATACCAGCCAGACATCTTAACTTAGCATAACATAACCGACTCGGCTCATTCCGTCATTGAAAGTGAGTGAGTTGAGTGCAAATGAAGTATAGGTTTTGGTGTAAAATTCAGTGTTTCCACTTTTAGGGATTTCGCCCTTTTTTAGGGCGAAACTACTTATTTTATGTATGACTTAGGGCGGTTTCTATTGCGACAGGGATTTAGGGCATTTTAGGAAAAACTTACCTGATGTGGTAACCCTATTTATTCTATGCTCTATGGCTCTCCTATTAGGGGGATTCCCCAAATTGGTTTCGTATTATAATCCGACAACTGTTAGTTTACCTTTGGGATAGTACTATACCTTTGTTGTGAAGGACATCAGAAATTAGTTAGGTACACTTACACTTACTACTTACTGGAACCTACGAGTGCCATGCTCAGTGCTGCCAAAAGCTGCAAAAGCAATGCTTCTGCTTCTTCGAATTAATTAATGTACTTTGGTAAGTATTAAAATTATGCAAAAAGATGTGTTTTTTATTCATGCGCCCTAAATTAGGGTATTTTGAAACATAATTAGGGATTTTTAGGGATTTTTAGGGATATTTTGCAAAAAATTTAGGGCAAAACCAAAATCCTAAGTGGAAACACTGGTAAAATTTCACTGGAGTGTGCACAAATTCCATGGTTGTGTGGTTGTGTTCTCTTTGGTTGTGAAATCACGTATTGTAAACCGAACGAGAGAAGAGAAGCTACAGTTGAAGCGAAAACACTGAAAAGAAAAATTAAAATACATAAAACGCCGAACCGTGCTGCATCCTAACCGTACTAATATAGTCAGTAATGCAGTAAAATTGTTTCAAATTTGAGAACATGTCTTGGCTTGGCTCATCTGTGCTACAAGCATTTTGGAAACCTACTGTTAGCCTTATTAGGTTAGAAATGTTGTAAACATTACGATCCAATTCACAAATTCTTAATTTTTACGATATTTTAAGGCAATTTATCTGTTAAAATTTCCAGAACGAGATATCATGCTGATAAAACACGTTTAGTGAGAAGATACGGCTATGAAGAGAAATTATGGTGTGGTGGTTTACTACCTAGATCACAAGGAAAATCACTCCCTGTTCCTGAATACAGGTACTTATGTCGTTACTACTT
Organism: Electrophaes corylata; assembly: GCA_947095575.1. Taxonomy (NCBI): domain Eukaryota; kingdom Metazoa; phylum Arthropoda; class Insecta; order Lepidoptera; family Geometridae; genus Electrophaes; species Electrophaes corylata. The sequence continues at coordinate 9,151,156 of OX352703.1, forward strand.
CTAAAACTTTCTTAACGCACACGAATATAATTTGTTAAGGTACCTACCTCTGTTTATTTGGAACTAAATGCCATGCTTGCATCGTTTTTACCTAGATTTCAGTCAAAAATAAATTAATAAAAACATCACACAAACTTACACAATATTAATTCGAAACTTTTGAAAAACTACCTCTTACGTATTATGTATATGTAGGTATGTCCGCCTGCGACGCAGGAAGTTGCGGGTTCGATTCCCGCCTTGGGGGTAAATGTTTATTCCGGGTGTTTTGGGAGTTTTCTATGTATAATAAAATGTATCGATGTATGTAAATTATTGTATTAAGTATATCAGTCATCTAGAAGGTACCCATAACGCTAGCTCTGCTTAGCTTGGGGCTAGATAACGCTGTGTGGATTGGCCAGCAATATTATATCGCACCTTGAAAACAAAGGTGACACTTAACAAAAAACTAAATTTTTCAGTATGGCCATTTAAAGTTTTTCTAATTTTTCTGGGATCAATAACTCGACTATAAATTGAGAACGACGTACTGTTGTGGTTTTAAATAATAGTTCAGATATTATTTCATCACATTTTAGTTGATTTTAATTAAATTATTCGGTAGATATGGCAGCAAAAATTAATTTAAATAAATGTTCAGTAAAGTGCCACTTTGCTCTAACATTATCAAGTGTTATTTTGCGTAGTGCCTTAAATTTCAAAAAAGATCAAGCATAGTGCCACTTTTCTTCTTAAACTGACAAGTATTATTTTGCTTAAGGCCCTTAGACTTACTGACACTACACAAAATATGACACTTTTTCACTTACCCCACGAACAGTTATCGCCGGTGTCCGGGCACAAACTGGTTTAATGTCGGTTTTTGTTTAACAAACCAGCTCAAAACCTTAAAGTATGAAGTGACACATGGTGACGTCTAGGGGCGTCTAAGTGAGCTATAAGGAAACGGATCTTTGGAGATGACGTAGTTTTTCCCGTAGATTTCAAATGTCGCTGTAACTCAATACCGCCAAATTTTGGATAGTGTCACTTTTGTTTTCAACGTGCGATATGTATATTATATAATTTCCTATTCTTTTTAGGCCTGCAAATGCATGGACTGAACGCAAAGCACTCTTTGGTCAGAATGACTACATAGACATACTTGGCCCTGGCAATTTGCATCCTGTGAAGACTCTGTACAATGTACCTTCATGGATCAGAGGAGTCAGTGGGCAGGAATATCACGTAAGTAATTTTTATGTCAATTTTACCACCCCAATGATAACAAGTTATCACTGTCACAACTAATATAGGAGCACCATCAAGTTCACTTCAGAGTTTTTATGTAGGTAAATAAATCAATAAATATTGGATATATAATTATGGCATACATTTGCACAACATCCTCCAGCCCAATATAAGCAAAGTTTGTACCTACTATGGGAACCAGATAGCTGACAGAATACTTGTGTCATTGTGAGTAAGTCCGGCATCGTTTTTTAATATTTAATTTCAATTTAACTTTATGAATCGAGATACACTTTCTTGTAACTTGAGTAGTTGGAAAATACTGGTAATATAGTCATCTATCTATAATGGTTGAAAGAAAAGATTGATTGTTGTTATCTTGAGAGTTATAATATTTTTTTAAAACTCGGTATGTAGACAGACTTCCCAAGCCGTTTGAAGTAAGTCCACCTAGTAACAATAATATCGTAATTTGTGAGCCGATATAGATGAAAACAGTATCGATCAATGATGCAAAACTGCCGTTGAAATATGTGTTTTAATTGTTTGTCTGCAAGGTACTTTTTAAAGAAAATTAAATTAAGGGCAAGACCAGCATGTTTTTGGTGACGATGTACTTTCAGTGATTGTAAATATTTTCACGAAGCACTTAGTTAAGTATTTTTTTTTGTAAATAAAACAATTAATTAAACAAAATTTTTATTTATAAGTAAGAAATTTAAAATGATAACTACAAAATAAATCATGAATTCCTTTTAGTCAGGGCTAGTGTTATGTATTTGACAGCTGATTAGTGATTCAATAATTATTGTATTTTGTGGGTACTTAAATAAAAGACAGTTTTGTTACGAACTCGAAATGGCGTGTATCTTTTAGTGGCGACTTCGGAAAATAAACTTGAATTGTGGTAAAATGGCATTCAATATTACGAATATTGTGTTGCCTGAGAAGTTTAACGCTAAAACTGATGTGTGGTGTGATTACAAAGAACAATTACTTTGTGCTCTCGACACGGCGGGACTTGTTCGTGGTGCGACACAAGACGATGATAAAGCGCGCTCATTGTTTTTGTCGCAATGTGGAAAGGACATGTACTCTCTAATTGCATCCCTGCTAGTGCCGTCACGCCCTACACAAGTCACGTTGGACGAAATTATAGCGGTTTTGGACAAATTCTTTGAACCAGAAGTGAATGAAATTTTGCAAGCGGGTAAATTTCATAAACGTGTACAATTCAAGGAAGAAAGCGTGCAAGACTTTGCGGCCGCAATATGTGCATTAAGTGCAAAGTGCAATTTTACGGACATTAAACGTCAATTACGCGACAGGCTCGTACTAGGAGTGCGTGACGAACGTTTACGCCGGGACTTGTTGAAATCTAAAAAACTGACATATGAAACAGCTGTGCAAATGTGCCTTGATTACCAAGCAACATTTGTAGACATGTACCCTGGCGCAAAGAAAGAAGAAATGCAGACTGCTGCAGCAGTGGCGACACCGGCGGCGGTTGCCGAGACCATGGACATTGGCAGAATTAAGTCCAATGAGTGCAAACATTGTACACGGATACATAAAGCAGGCGACCGTTGTACATTTGCTAAGGCGAAGTGCTACAAGTGTCATACATATGGTCACATTGCCAAAGCATGTGACAAGAAAGCTAAAGTACACCAGATGGAAGACAATAACGAGGAGCCTTCTTCCGGGTGCGAAGACATGATGGGAGTATACAACTGTTCGGATAGCTACCAACCACCAATAATGGTGAAGGTGGCCATCGACGGCGCGAATGTAACAATGGAAGTAGACTCCGGAGCGTCTCGCAGTATTATATCAGAAAGAACTTTCAAGAAGTTGTGGTCTACACCTCCAACACTTCTGAATACCACAGTGAGACTGATGACATGGACACGGGACTCTTTAAAAGTATTAGGAGTGGCGAATGTACGGGTGGTTTTAGGTGAAAAAGAGACTCAATGTGAACTTGTGGTCGTGTCTGGAGATGGACCTAGCTTGTTGGGACGGAATTGGTTTCAGCCATTAGGCCTTCAAGTGACTGGCTTATACTGGGCGGAAGAAGACTTGGTGCCTTTCATGAATGAGTTTCCTGATCTGTTTAAAGAGAAATTAGGCGCATATAACATGTGCATGCCTCCAGCTTCCTCATATGGAAAATGCAGATTCTGAAAATGCCAATATTTAGTTCATATTTAGTGCCATCATAGATTACAACCATAATTTAGGTGCCAAAAAAACAACGACGCTACAAGCCTTTGAAGGTGTGTTAGCTGAAGTAACATGCCACCAGCTTCCTCATTCAGTGTGGGCAAACGAGTGCTGATAGAGCTATAGAACAAACGCTAGCATTTAGTACCAGATGAGTGCACTAGGTAGCAAAATTTCCAAACCTGCAGCTAAAAAACTCTCGGAGTTATAAGACTTCATCAACGTGTAAGCTGACGTACCGTTATTTCAGCACGCACATGCTGGTTCTCTGAAACGGCTGCAGCTATAGACACGGTTGATATCTCCAGATTCAGTGCACAATTGGTGCCAAAGGTACCAAATATTTGAGGCTTCTAGGTTCAAAACTCTTTGAACTACAGGCTTTTAGCAACGTGTAAGCTGGGGAAACGTTTCTCCAGCTGACACATGCTGGATCTCAGAAACGGTAAGAGATAGAGATTCGGTTGATATCTCCAGATGTCAATATGAATTAGTGCACTTGGCACCAAAATTTTGGAGTCTCTAGGACCAATAGTTACATCACAAGAAGCAAAAAACCATTTAACGGTCAACAAATTCAAACCAGTTTTCGCTTCTATAAAAGCGCGGCGTTGCCGCTCTGCACGCTACAATAGCGAGCGAACATTATGCTTGTTCTCTGTCTGTTTTTATATCTGTCTCTGGATACAACGTGTGTTGCCAGTTCAGTTTTAGTAGGTCGATAGTTTTATTCGAGTCTTGTCAGAACAGGTATTATAGGTACGAGGTACTACTAAATAGGTACTTTATTTTGACTAGTTTAGCCAAATAAAATAGGAACCTAATTAGGAAATTGGGTTTGTATGTACTCAAATAGTTGATTTGACGACCGATGTGACGCAGCGGCCTGTGACGCAGAAGTTTGCGGGTTCGATTCCCGCCTTGGAATAAAATGTTTAAACGATCTGCAAATAATGAATCCGGGTGTTCTGGGTATTTTCTATGTTTAGTAAAAAATATGTATGTATTTTTGTAACGTCAGATTTGGAATTCAAAATGGCGGGTGCAAATGATGGTACAAAAAACTGACATGGGTGTCTTTTTCGACTAATTTGGGGGTGCTGATTACGAATATCTGGTCAAATTTGAAATTCAAAATGGCGGGTACAAAAAATGGTACATAAAACTGACATGGGTGTCTTTTTCGACTAATTTGGGGGTGCTGATTACGAATATCTGGTCAGATTTGAAATTCAAAATGGCGGGTACAAAAATGGTACAAAAAACTGACATGGGTGTCTTTTTCGACTAATTTGGGGGTGCTGATTACGAATATCTGGTCAGATTTGAAATTCAAAATGGCGGGTGCAAAAGATGGTACAAAAAACTGACATGGGTGTCTTTTTCGACTAATTTGGGGGTGCTGATTACGAATATCTGGTCAGATTTGAAATTCAAAATGGCGGGTACAAAAATGGTACAAAAAACTGACATGGGTGTCTTTTTCGACTAATTTGGGGGTGCTGATTACGAATATCTGGTCAAATTTGAAATTCAAAATGGCGGGTACAAAAATGGTACAAAAAACCGACATGGGTGTCTTTTTCGACTAATTTGGGGGTGCTGATTACGAATATCTGGTCAAATTCGAAATTCAAAATTGCGGGTACAAAAATGGTACAAAAAACTGTCATGGGTGTCTTTTTCGACTAATTTGGGGGTGCTGATTACGAATATCTGGTCAGTTTTGAAATTCAAAATGGCGGGTGCAAAAGATCGTACAAAAAACTGACATGGGTGTCTTTTTCGACTAATTTGGGGGTGCTGATTACGAATATCTGGTCAGATTTGAAATTCAAAATGGCGGGTACAAAAATGGTACAAAAAACTGACATGGGTGTCTTTTTCGACTAATTTGGGGGTGCTGATTACGAATATCTGGTCAAATTTGAAATTCAAAATGGCGGGTACAAAAAATGGTACAAAAAACTGACATGGGTGTCTTTTTCGACTAATTTGGGGGTGCTGATTACGAATATCTCGTCAAATTTAAAATTCAAAATGGCGGGTACAAAAAATGGTACAAAAAACTGACATGGGTGTCTTTTTCAACTAATTTGGGGGTGGTGATTACGAATATCTGGTCAGATTTAAAATTCAAAATGGCGGGTACAAAAAATGGTACAAAAAACTGACATGGGTGTCTTTTTTGACTAATTTGGGGGTGCTGATTACGAATATTTGGTCAGATTTGAAATTCAAAATGGCGGGTGCAAAAGATCGTACAAAAAACTGACATGGGTGTCTTTTTCGACTAATTTGGGGGTGCTGATTACGAATATCTGGTCAGATTTGAAATTCAAAATGGCGGGTACAAAAATGGTACAAAAAACTGACATGGGTGTCTTTTTCGACTAATTTGGGGGTGCTGATTACGAATATCTGGTCAAATTTGAAATTCAAAATGGTACAAAAAACTGACATGGGTGTCTTTTTCGACTAATTTGGGGGTGCTGATTACGAATATCTGGTTAGATTTGAAATTCAAAATGGCGGGTGCAAAAGATGGTACAAAAAACTGACATGGGTGTCTTTTTCGACTAATTTGGGGGTGCTGATTACGAATATCTGGTCAGATTTGGAATTCAAAATGGCGGGTGCACATAATGGTACAAAAAACTGACATAGGTGTCTTTTTCGACTAATTTGGGGGTGCTGATTACGAATATCTGGTCAGATTTGGAATTCAAAATGGCGGGTGCACATGATGGTACAAAAAACTGACATGGGTGTCTTTTTCGACTAATTTAGGGGGGCTGATTACGAATATCTGGTCAGATTTGGAATTCAAAATGGCGGGTACAAAAATGGTACAAAAAACTGACATGGGTGTCTTTTTCGACTAATTTGGGGGTGCTGATTACGAATATCTGGTCAAATTTGAAATTCAAAATGGCGGGTACAAAAAATGGTACAAAAAACTGACATGGGTGTCTTTTTCGACTAATTTGGGGGTGCTGATTACGAATATCTGGTTAGATTTAAAATTCAAAATGGCGGGTGCAAAAGATGGTACAAAAAACTGACATGGGTGTCTTTTTCGACTAATTTGGGGGTGCTGATTACGAATATCTGGTCAGATTTGGAATTCAAAATGGCGGGTGCACATAATGGTGCAAAAAATTGACATGGATATCTTTTTCGACTAATTTGGGGGTGGTGATTACGAATATCTGGTCAGATTTGGAATTCAAAATGGCGGGTGCACATGATGGTACAAAAAACTGACATGGGTGTCTTTTTCTTCTAATTTGGGGGTGCTGATTACGAATATCTGGTCAGATTTGGAATTCAAAATGGCGGGTGCACATGATGGTACAAAAAACTGACATGGGTGTCTTTTTCGACTAATTTAAGGGGGCTGATTACGAATATCTGGTCAGATTTGGAATTCAAAATGGCGGGTGCAAATATGATGGCGGGTGGTCAGGCACCCATATCAATTTTTTGTATCAAATCTGACCAGATATTCGTAATCAGCACCCCCAAATTAGTCGAAAAAGACACCCATACCAGTTTTTTGTACCATCATGTGCACCCGCCATTTTGAATTCCAAATCTGACCAGATATTCGTAATCAGCACCCCCAAATTAGTCGAAAAAGACACCCATGTCAGTTTTTTGTACCATCTTTTGCACCCGCCATTTTGAATTTCAAATTTGACCAGTATTCGTAATCAGCACCCCCAAATTAGTCGAAAAAGACACCCATGTCAGTTTTTTGTACCATTTTTTGCACCCACCATTTTGAATTTCAAATCTAACCAGATATTCGTAATCAGCACCCCCAAATTAGTCGAAAAAGACACCCATGTCAGTTTTTTGTACCATTTTTTGTACCCGCCATTTTGAATTTCAAATCTGACCAGATATTCGTAATCAGCACCCCCAAATTAGTCGAAAAAGACACCCGTGTCAGTTTTTAGTACCATTTTTTGCATCCGCCATTTTGAATTTCAAATCTGACCAGATATTCGTAATCAGCACCCCCAAATTAGTCGATAAAGACACCCATGTCAGTTTTTTGTACGATCTTTTGCACCCGCCATTTTGAATTTCAAATCTGACGTTACAAAAATACATACATATTTTTTACTAAACATAGAAAATACCCAGAACACCCGGATTCATTATTTGCAGATCGTTTAAACATTTTATTCCAAGGCGGGAATCGAACCCGCAAACTTCTGCGTCACAGGCCGCTACGTCACATCGGTCGTCAAATCAACTATTTGAGTACATACAAACCCAATTTCCTAATTAGGTTCCTATTTTATTTGGTTAAACTAGTCAAAATAAAGTACCTATTTAGTAGTACCTCGTACCTATAATACCTGTTCTGACAAGACTCGAATAAAACTATCGACCTACTAAAACTGAACTGGCAACACACGTTGTATCCAGAGACAGATATAAAAACAGACAGAGAACAAGCATAATGTTCGCTCGCTATTGTAGCGTGCAGAGCGGCAACGCCGCGCTTTTATAGAAGCGAAAACTGGTTTGAATTTGTTGACCGTTAAATGGTTTTTTGCTTCTTGTGATGTAACTATTGGTCCTAGAGACTCCAAAATTTTGGTGCCAAGTGCACTAATTCATATTGACATCTGGAGATATCAACCGAATCTCTATCTCTTACCGTTTCTGAGATCCAGCATGTGTCAGCTGGAGAAACGTTTCCCCAGCTTACACGTTGCTAAAAGCCTGTAGTTCAAAGAGTTTTGAACCTAGAAGCCTCAAATATTTGGTACCTTTGGCACCAATTGTGCACTGAATCTGGAGATATCAACCGTGTCTATAGCTGCAGCCGTTTCAGAGAACCAGCATGTGCGTGCTGAAATAACGGTACGTCAGCTTACACGTTGATGAAGTCTTATAACTCCGAGAGTTTTTTAGCTGCAGGTTTGGAAATTTTGCTACCTAGTGCACTCATCTGGTACTAAATGCTAGCGTTTGTTCTATAGCTCTATCAGCACTCGTTTGCCCACACTGAATGAGGAAGCTGGTGGCATGTTACTTCAGCTAACACACCTTCAAAGGCTTGTAGCGTCGTTGTTTTTTTGGCACCTAAATTATGGTTGTAATCTATGATGGCACTAAATATGAACTAAATATTGGCATTTTCAGAATCTGCATTTTCCATATGAGGAAGCTGGAGGCATGCACATCATATAACGGTCCCGAAGTATCATTGCACCTGCGCCCTGATGCAAGACCACGGTTTTTGAAAGCGCGCGAAGTACCTTTTCCATTAAAGCAGCAAGTAGAGGAAGAATTGAACCGATTGGTTGGCGAAGGTGTACTGACCCCGGTTAGATACTCAGAGTGGGCTACACCATTAAGAATCGTGAAAAAAGATGATGGGTCTCTGCGTATTTGTGGGGACTATCGGTCCACAGTGAACGCATCAATACAAGCAGATAGATACCCACTTCCAACATCGGTAGAAGCTTTTGTAAAATTAAGTGGAGGTAAAGTTTTTAGTAAACTAGATTTAAAGCAAGCTTACACGCAAATGAAGGTGGATGAGGAGACTGCCAAGATGTTGACTTTAAATACACCGATTGGCCTAATGAAAATGAATCGCCTGGCATTTGGTGTCAGTGCAGCGCCATGTATTTTTCAACGGGTGATGTCTTCTGCTCTAGCGGATATGGATGGCGTAGCGTGTCTACTGGACGATGTAGCCGTCACGGGCGCGACGCTGGAACAACATAACCATAGGCTTCGCCGAGTAATGCAAAAGTTAAATGAGCTGGGCCTGCGACTTAATAGACAAAAATGTGTTTTTGCTGCCAATAGCATCACATTTTTAGGACACATGATTGACGGCGAAGGGCTTCATCCAACACCAGTAAAAGTCAAAGAAATTCAGGAGAAACCGGCACCTACGAATAAGGAAACTTTGAGAGCTTTCCTTGGATTGTACAACTTTTATCAAAAGTTTTTACCGGATAGAGCGACCCTACTGGAGCCGTTATACAGATTGCTAGAAGCAAAGACACCTTGGAAGTGGAGCAAGTGTGAACAAACAGCTTTCGAAAAAGCTAAGCTTTTACTATCATCAGACTTGACGTTGGTTGGATACGACATAAATAGAGAGTTGCTGCTCATTTGTGACTCTTCAGAATACGGACTGGGCGCGATCATAGCGCATGTTATGGATGATGGATCGGAGAGGCCGATCATGATGGCATCGCGCACTCTACAGAAGCATGAGAGGCGATATGGTCAAATCGACAAGGAAGCTTTGGCCATAATGTTTGGGTTATTGAAATTTCATGAATTTCTCTCCGGTCGACAATTTTGTATTGTGACTGACCATAAGCCACTTGTTGGCTTATTTAATCCAGCCAAACCCATACCTGATCAGATTTCACCCAGGATGCTGCGTTGGTCTCTAAAGCTAGCTTGCTATGAGTATACTATTAAGCATAGACCAGGAAAATCTATAGGTAATGCCGATGCGCTGAGTAGATGGACTGCGCCATCGACTGGAACAGTAGCGGAAGAAGGGCTTAAGGATGTTTTGTTGTTGGAAGAACAACCGAGTGGCTGGAATTTAAACGCAGAGGGGATTGCGGTAGAAACAAGAAAGGATACTTTACTTCAGAAAGTTCTATTTCATGTTCTTCATGGCTGGCCAAAAAAGAACTCGGACCCGGCTTTGCAGCCATTTTGGACCAGAAGGGAGGCTCTTTCTCATACTAAAGACTGTTTATTATGGAGTAACAGAGTCATAGTACCTGCTAAGTTACAAGAACAGGTGCTGAAAATTTTACATGCCCCACATGCGGGTATAGTCCAAACTAAGGCATATGCAAGAGGCTATGTGTGGTGGGTCCAGATGGACAACCAAATTGAACAGATGGTGGCTAGCTGTGAACAGTGTCAACTGGTAAGAAACTGTCCTCCGAGAGACCCACAGACTTGGGTTATGTCAGAACAGCCCTGGAAACGGGTGCACATAGACCTTGCCGGACCATTTCTTGGAAAAACTTTTTTTGTGTTAATTGACAGCCACAGTAAATGGATGGAAGCAGAACTTGTAAATACAATGAGCAGTGGAGCCGTTATAACTGTGATGAGAAGAATTTTTGCTTCACAAGGTTTACCAGATGTAGTGGTTTCAGATAACGGTAGAGCATTTACATCTGATGAATTTAACAGTTTTTTGAAGAAAAACGGTATTAAACATTTACTGTCACCGCCATATCACCCGGCAACTAATGGTCAGATTGAGAGAGCAATTCAGACTTTTAAAAATAAAATTAAGAAAATGATAAATTTAAATTTACCATGGAGCGAATTAATGAGCAAGGTACTTTATCATATGCGCACAGTACCCAATAGCGCTACTAACAAAACTCCGGCGGAGATGCTTAACGGTCGAAGGTACAGAACAGCTATGTCCTCCCTCCATCCGGATTCCGCACAGAGCCGCAGTGACCAACAGCTTGAAGTGGCAGCGCAGCGCCCGCCTGCCAGAACTTTCCAGGTAGATCAACCTGTCTTGATACACATGTATGGACCAGGAGAGAAGTGGCGAAGGGCCACTGTTGAGATGGTGGAAGGTCCTAGCACGTACAGGGTGAGAACGGAAGATGGAGAGCTACATCGGCGTCATGCTGATCAGATGCTGGCTAGAACAGCACAGGCTGAGACCAGACTCACTGATAGTACAGACAGACCGGTAGTAGATTCTGACTCACAAAGATCTGGTGATCCGCCAGTAGAAATACCACCACCAGAGATGTGGCCAGACATAATAGGGTTACCTAATATGTTTGATTAAGTGAACATCTAATTAAATACAAAATAGTTTTATGTTTAAAGTTATATATTTTGATTTGTTTTCAATGCTCTTGTTATGGTTTGTACCAAAGTAGAAAAGAAAGGTATGTTATGTATTTGACAGCTGATTAGTGATTCAATAATTATTGTATTTTGTGGGTACTTAAATAAAAGACAGTTTTGTTACGAACTCGAAATGGCGTGTATCTTTTAGCTAGTAAACCCATAAATAATAACCATAATAAACAACCTGGTACTAATCAACTCTGCACAACATTGAAATAGTTTTGGTTTTGTCTTTTGTATTTACAGGAAGTTTCAAATTAGATTGATAGAGACAAAACTCAGTGTAACTATTTTGAAGTTATGCCGAGTTTAGTAGTAGGGTTAGAATACAATGTAACACCCAGATACAGAACAAACATCTATGTTCACAAAAATGTTTGTCTTTGATAGGGATCAAACCCACAACATACAGTGCAGAAGGTACTTATACAAACTTTAATGCAATTTGTGAAAAGGATATATGAGCCAAGAGAGTTTTTGGTGTTGTGGATGAAGTTTCACAAAAAACATTAAAAAAAAAATTTTTAAACAAATTATGTTTTTAATTTAGTCTCCTGTTCATAGTATATAGAATTGCTACATTGGTATTATTTTGTGGTTACAGATTCTTTTAAGAAAAAAAAAGATGTGGGCTAAAACAGGAACACCATCAATGAGGCCCACCAAATGGAAGGAAATCGAAAAACGAATGTCTTTTTTGTACAGAAAACTTAATAGGAAGACCAAAACTGGCCAGTCTCCTGATTAGATGTATTTGTCTTAGTACCTAAAACAAAATAAGTTTCAAATCCCTAAAGAAATGAATAGTAATTTTTAGAATCACAGTATCTAAGTATGTGTAATTGATTACAAAAACATCAAGTAGTTTAATTTCATTAAAGAAGAACGGTCACGTCCCATATAAAAAAACCCCAGACCCGACATATATTTACGAATTGTGTAGAGATACGTAGGCATTTTGTACTTTTTTAGTGTAAAGCCTGAACAAAAACATATGGCAATATTTTGGTGTTAGCCATTGATTTCGAATATAAAAACTATATAATATGATTATATAAATAATAACAAAAAACTGAGGTATGATACTTTTCTGTCGGGTCTGGGTTTTTTTTGCCTGTTCTTCTTTCATGATTTTAAACTTATTTCGTTTTATTATATTTAAATGTAGCATAGAATGTGGTAGATTTATTAATTTCGATATTTTGAGGTAGTAATTTAAATGTTCTAAAATGCATAAAACTTTAAAATAGATCAAATATTTTATTTTATATAACATATAAGTAATATTAATTATTTGTGCATGCACACACAGTATGTAAGTACCTCTACATCCGTGGAGCACAGGGTTAGCCCTCCCACCAGCATACCAACCTTGACTTCCATACTGGTTCTCATGGTTCTCATGGTCATACTTTCATGAATAATATACTCTATCTACAAAATATTTGGTTTAAAACACAGACTAGTACAAGCTATTTATATTTATTGCTAGATATATAGTCTACTACATCTTCTAGCTACAATGTAGTATCTTGAGTCTTTGGCCTATATTGTCACGGCGTATGGTTATTAACATTGTAACAAGCGTTGTATGTTGTTGTTACTGCTTGTGGAACAAGCATATGGCCCACGTGATGTTATGTGGTAACCATCGCCTATAACAAAGCTTTGCTTTGTAGGTCACGTACGTTAGGTACGTGCCCTACGAAACACGACTCTGGGTCCACCAACCTAAGGCATACTGGTATTAAGCCTCATGTGCCCGGCACCCACACCGGAACATAGTAATGCGAGCATCACTGCTTGGCGGTAGAAATAGGTGCGGTGGTAGTAATTCCCCGAACGAGCCCTTTCACAAAGAGCTCTACTACTACTACTACATACTTCACATTTAAATCTCTTTTACATTTTTGGCAGATTAAGCATTTTAATAACTGTTCAAAGGTTCGCACAGTATGATAGTGCTATAAATAGTCCTGCCTAAACATAGACACCCCAGTCTTCTTTTATCATGTCCGAAGCTTTCTCTGCTATCATGACAACTGGCGCGTGAGTGTGTGAGGCGGGAATGCGTGGTATTATGGATGCATCAGCTATCCTTAAGCCATTGATTCCGTGGACTAGAAGCCTTGGTGATACAACTCCTGAAGAGTCCCCTTCTGGTGCCATCTTACATGTGCCCACCTGTAGAAAGTGATTACAGTTTAGAGCAAATCAATCTGTAATTTAGTAGGTAGGTATTTCATCAAAAAATATTTTAACATCTATTATAGAACATAGTCAATTCTATGTAATTTTACGGACCTGGTGATCCAACGTGATAGAAGTTTGTGAGATGGCGCACTCCCAGTACTCATCCGAATCGAAGATGTGGTTTTCGCAGCCTGGGAATGGTACGTCATGCAGCCTGGTTCCGTAACGCTGGAAGGCGGTCGTTTCTACCAGCTTTTCTACCTAGAAGCAATAAGATAAGTAATTCAATTACCCAATACTTCCTAAACCTTTACCTACTGACTTCTGTTAACATTCAGTAGTGCGATTCTTTACGTTTTCTAGTTACGTTAAATAGGCATGGTGGTAGTACTTACCCGGACGAGATGTCCACTATGAGCTCTACTACACTACTATAAATAAAATACTTGGTGGTTGTATTGAAACTAGCAATATCTGCAGCGGTAGCATTACAAAATAATGTGTTAAAAAACTTACCAACAAAGTTTTGTCGGAGTTGGAGCTTTAATGCCGCCCCAAGGCATTTATTTTAGTTTTACTTTTAGAAACAGACCGACTATAGGTACTTTATGTGCCGTCCGAAGCACGGGAGCGCTCCAATATAATGCCACTATCGATCACCCATTTAAGTGATGACATTGCTTACCTATTTCAATTGATTAGAAATGGTCAAGCTCATATACATAAGTACCTACTCAAGCCACATTATTCACGCAGAGATTTCAACAGTTGAACCTACCATACGAATGCCGGCGACCATTGCCTTCATGTCTTTGGGATCATCGAAGTAGTTCGGGTGAATCATGGGATGCTCCTCAAAGCTGCCGCTCTTTAGCATGAGGCGGCCAATGCTCCGAGGCCGGATAAGCACGGGATTTAGGGAGAACGTGCGTTGTCTGACACTCATTGGTAGGGTTCCATACACTTGCCAGTACCACTTATCTGTTACTCCTGGGAAAAACGAAAAGGTTGGTGTGAAATGTATTTGTATTTCTATTGCTACAGTCCGCACCTCTAAGCAGGCCTAGGGCGGCCAGATTTGCGCTTAGTAGGGCAGTATATGGTGGATGCTGAGAAAGGGGCGGCTGATGGCTTGGGGCCTAGGGCGGCCGAGACTGCAAATCCGCCACTGCCTCTAAGATTAGTCCGTCAGCTTTAGGACGATATCTGTTACCAACACGTAACGAGCTTGATATCCCACATTTATCTACAACAAATCCTTTTCCTCTGGATGGTTTCTTTGCCGTTTTTAGTCTATTTTCCCGTCAAAACAGTACACCTGTAAACAACCAACAGTAAAACCTGGAAGCTTCCAGGTTTTACTTTTCATTGTAAGATCTTGTTGAATTTAACTTTACCTAAAAGTGACCGTAATATTCCCAGCAGGTCTCCAGCCAGCGATCCTGCGCCCATAACCAGCTCGATATCGGGCCTGCTGATGGAGTAATCATCGGACACCTCTGTACGGATGAAGGCAAGACCTGATGAGCCCCCGGGTAGTGTCAGCGGCCCTCGTCCCGCCAAGTATGCGGCCGCTGAGACCGGTGACGCTGCCAGCATCTGCGAGCCAAGGTAAGTGCATGAATGTCTAGGTACTGTACAAATCTACGTCATGAGTCATGGACGAAATATTTTTAGCATTCCTACCTAGTAATATGGCTAGCGGAAAAGTAGTTTGCGAGAATTGTACCTAAACCATTCTCTACGGTTGCATTTTGATGACTGGTGATTTCGTTGAAAGAAATAACTAAGTAAATACCTACACGATTTTAATCTCCAGATATCTATTTATATAATTAGTAGGTATAGAGGTACGCCCAAATATTACCCATGGTACATATCAACATTTTGCAGTAGTCGATATTCCATACGTGACAGGTTGCAAGCCTATCGCAGCTGCTGTCATATTAACTGGTTTCCTCACGATGTTTTTCTGCACCGTTTGAGAGCACATGCATTGTGCACATAATTTTTTCGTATAGAAAAAAATCATTGGTGCACGACCGGGTACGAACTCAGGCCGGCCTTGGATCAGAAGGCGGAGTCAGTCCCCACTAGACCACCGGTACTCTTTTGATTTGATTATATGTGGTTGTATCGGTCGCTAAGCGAACTATGAAGAGGCCTGTGTTCTGAATTTCTTTAAAAGATAAAAACGAGGTTATACGACAGAGAACCAAGATGGTCGACATAGCTCATAGGATAAGCTGAAAAGACACTTTACCAAGAACCGACAATTATTGGAGCAAACGAATCTCGCTCGAGTGGATACCGTATATAGGTAAGCGTAGTGTAGGACGCCACCGGGTGAGGACGGGCGACGGTATGCGACATAGCTGGCGGGCAAACACCGGATGAGAATAGCCGAAGACCGGATAGCGGTGCGTCCTTAGACGAGTTAACCACTCGTCTAAGGGTGCGTCTTTATCTAATCTAGCGGATTTTATAAAGTAGTGATGATGATGAACGAATGATTTTGGTACCGAAGGGAACGCCAAAAATATTAAAACAGCAAATCATTAAATTTTGCGATCCTTGCTCTTGTTCTGTGTGTCTAGTTCTACCGCGTATAGGACAACGTAGATGAACTGGCTCAAAAGAACTAAGTACCTTACAGGAACATGACTCTCTGACCTAAGGATCGGTAGGTATTCTTACTAAGAGGGTATTAGCGTGTCATGAGCAGTGTGGGTACAATTAAATTAAATAACGGACTACTAGTGATATAACTTTGTTTTGGACTTACATCATTAACACAAAGCCCGGTATCATTTACAATGAATGCGTTCCCAGAGAAGGTTACGTGATCTTGGAGGTTGTACCCCACAGGGAGGTTGACTAGAGGCTCGATGCCCACGTTGCGCAGGTGGTCCTCGGGACCCACTCCTGACAACATCAGTAATTGCGCGGAACCGATGGAACCGGCTGAAAGAACCACTTCATGACGCGCTCGAACTTGGCGCCTGTAAAAAATATCACATCAGCTAATGTTTGTTTTTATAGTTTGGTTGTTTATGCTTAAATATTTGCCTTCCATTTTATACTTGAACATCATCATCAACAACAGCCTGTAGAAGTCCACTGCTGAACATAGGCCTCCCTTATGCGTTTCCAGGAAGAACGATTCTGAGCCCTTTTCATCCATCGACTTCCTGCGGTCCTAACAATGTCGTCAATGTTGAATACTTGAACATTCAAAGTAAATTGTTCTTTACAAAATCGGTGTTTCTCAATCAACTTGTATTTTAAAGGCATTCACTTGAAATATCTCAACTGCAGTGAATATTGTCAAGGAACTTGCGCAATGCGCTAACTAAACAAAGCAACTCACTCATAAACATAACTGGCTCCACAATTGACGATAAATCTTAAAGCGTTGTTTAGTAATAAATCATGATAAACTTGAGGTTACCTTACATTTTTCTTCATGAACTCAACGCCGTACGCAGTTTTTGTGTACGGGTCAATGAGGATTTTCATGACTGTTGAAAATTTGGTCACTTTTAAGTTTCGCCTGAATCTGACCGGCTCTAAAAATGCCTTCGATGTGCTGCATCTTCTACCTTTCCTCATTGTGGCTTGCGGCTTTGAGAACCCTATCACATGTTCTCCGTTAGGGTCCCTCCATTGATAACCTAACTCTTCGCCTCCTTTTTTAAAAGCTTTCTGTAGAGGACTATAAAACTGTGAATGTTCTATATCCATATAACCACCGACGCCGTGAAATGAAGAATTTCTCAACTCCTTAATTCGTACGTTTTCCGACTTTTTAAAATATGGCAGTATTTCTGGATAGCTCCATCCATCGTTACCCATTTTAACCCAATCATTATAATCGTCAGGGTGTCCTCTTTGGTAGATAAGAAAGTTTAGCACACTACTGCCACCAAGCACTTTTCCACGTGGCATGAAACAGACCTTACCTCTCAAGTCTTTGCAGGCTCTTTTCTGGGGTTCTGAACTGTATCCCCAGTTCATAGGTGTAAGGGATAAAAATGACGCGAATATAGGGATGTCGGAGAAAAAGTTTTCGTTGCCACCGGCCTCTATAAGCAGTACCTTCCAGTTTGGTATTTCGGTGAGTCTATTCGCTATGACGCTGCCAGCTGAGCCAGCCCCCACAATTATAAAGTCGAATTCTTCGAATTCCTCCGGAGTGTAATCTGGCACGAACCCCTCATGTTGGTTTCTGGGTAGTGTGCGGAATAGGTCTGTCCAGAAATCAAAGATGCTTCTTTGGCTATTTGTACATACTGCTGTGAGAGAGACTAAAAAGAGTAACCATCGCATGTTGAACTGTCGCGTTCTTCATTAGGCACTGCAAAATAAGAACAATTTTATCAAAAAAAGTCAAACATTAATTTATTCATTAAAATCTAGAATCGTAGAATCTAGACGCCAGTTCCTCACAACTAAGTCGAGAAGAACAGGTAAGAAGCTTATGGCTTGGTTCATGTCGTTTTATCCTGTGATCCTTTTTACAAAAGAATATAACATGAAGCCTTAAAGTAATGCCTATCCAACTTGGTGCATACATGCAATATAGAAATATGCAAAGGCAAATCGCGGCAAGAGAACTCCCTAAGCAAAAGACAGACAGCACACGTTACAATTACTGTTTTGGAACCTGTGATTTACTCTTAGCTTCTTTAAATAATCTAGTGAGGTAGTAGATTATGTAAGAGGCTAAGAGCAAATTGCCCTTCCCTATTGAATTTTCTTTGAACCGACTAAAAAGCGATATATTAGGTATACATAGATATACTCTAGGTTGTAAAGTGATTATGTTTGAATGCCACTTAGCACTTTATACTCGAGGAATTTGCAAGGAATACTAATGCCTTGTACCGATTGAGTGGTATTCACTATTTAATGGTAGTGTGCCGGTGACATCAGTTCCTCTGTCTACGTGACATCATCACGATACCAAGATCAGTGAATCGGGTCACACCTTGATATCTTTAGAACTGTGATTAAATGAGCTCGTTTGGATGTAGGGCTTGTCTAAAGACTCATTACGGTATCCATGAACTAAATGATGTCCTAAACCAATTCAAATGCATATCACTATCATTAACCTATTGCAATCGGTCGATATCTGAACGTATGTTGACAATCTAGATTAAATATCTTCGAATGCGATGAATTATGCACTTTTCAGTTAAAAAATCATATTCATCAACATCACATTACATTCATATGTGAATAATGACTATGGCCGCCAATGTAATGGGCAACATCCGATAGGCATAACTAGGTGAGGCTGTGTGAATTTTTGATCAAGATAACTAACATTGTTATAAACTATGACGACCGCTAGTCCAGCTAACTATTAACCGGCTGTTACGCAAGGGGTTCCGTTCCTGTGCATAGTATTCAATGTCCATTTTCTCTAGATTTAACAAAAAATCCAGCAGTTTGCAGATATCTAAGGTTTATGGCGAATATGGAAATAAAGTTTAGAACTTTGACCAAAAATTTAATTTTCCGATATTTAAACTAGTTTGAGAAATATTAGAGCATTACAAATCTTCATCTGCTTTTGTCGCTCCCTGTGCCTACTCGTGAGCACTGAATTTATTTGAATTTATTAAGCTCAAGGTTTCTCTTATTTTATTTTATTTGATAGGCATTTGTGCTGTCTAGTTTTACTATGTGGCGGATTAGTGTCTCAATAAGTATTATAATAAAATGTGTCCTCTTCGGTCAGGGACAAAACTAGTCTTTACTCAATATGAAATTAAAGTAGAGCATATTTTACTCATTTCTGGCTTGGTATGTCAAGTAATTCCTATTCATAGCACCCACTCATTGCATTTCTGGTAACAAAGCACAAGACATTTTGTGTTAAAAATTTGCGTAAAATCAACACGTTTTTGCTTGGGCTACTGGTAGGTTTTCCCTATTGCCTTGATATTGAATTTACGAGCTCGTACAAACACGAGCTCTATTAGCACTTAAGTGTTAACATGCAGGAGCGTGTATGCTGTTTTATAGTAGGTAGGTAGGTATATACCAGGCTTCTACTCTTAGTAATTCAGCTACCTATATGAGTGTGCAGTGCACTGTACAAATATGTATCTAATGCAGATACAACAACTGAGTAAAGTATGCTTGTTTTCTGCATATTCTGAACGTAACCTATGGACTAGCAACCTTCGGCGTCCAGTTAGATTTGTACCTTCCATCTATATTACCACTTTGCGAATATGTAGCTCGTACTATTGTTATCATTTGATTTTGAACTTTGAGACCTCGATTGCTTCACAGTTAGTTGATCTCTATGTCTATACATTTCATGTTATTTTGTATCTTATTAAAAAAACAGGACATTAATCAGGTTCATGGACGCAAGTAGTATAATAAAAAATATGTATTATATCAGGTATTCAGGTATATCCTGTGCGTATGAAAAAATGTATGTGCGTAATGCTCTCAAACGATGAAGGAAAACTTCGTTATAAAACCATTAGTATTCTAGCAGTGATGATGGGCTGACATCTGTAACGTATGGAATTCCAATTAGGTACTTCAAAACGTGGGTATGTGCTCTTAAGCAGATACTTGGTTGGTACTAAGTAATCTGAGGGGGATAAATCGTGAGGCTCTTTTTTCCTGTAAGTTGATTGTGATTTCCTGTAGTTGAAAAATAATTGAATTATTCACTGCTCGTATATATATTTATTTATATTATTTCCGCAATATTCTGATCCTAAAATAGATCTTTCGAGCACGATCAAGTCTGATGTAATGATAACTGCATTATATTGGACAATGGCATGCACAATAAATGTACATGTATAGCTGTGCCTAGATACTACCGTACACCATGTCACCTTTGTACCAAAATCAATATAAACCAGTCTTAATTCAGTAGAATCACAGGGAGTAAAAATAAATATAAAAAATAACCAGGGTGTTACTCGAAAAAGGAAACAAACTATTGCCCAACTATTGGCCCCTTATGAAAAATTATCAGAAGATAAACATTATTCAAATTATTGCCATCTCATTTTATTAGGTAATGAGAAACAGTGACAGAACTCATTTAAATTTAAAAATAAATATATATGGGTTAATAAGTTACTCTACAATATATATTTAGGTGCCAATTCATTTAAATCCCAAGAGAGAGGCCAGCAAGCAGTAAGACATTTAGATGATAATCTTATATTTTTAAATAAACTTTAAAGTTTTCGTTTAAATTATTATTACTAATTCATGAGATGAGGGCTGAGATGAAACCAGCACTCAATCCAACCACGTGATTAGACCTTTTAAGCCAAGATAAGTAGCCGCCCTTTGATCCATTGTAATGTAACAAAACTAGAGCAAGCATTGTATAGTGTAGAGAAATGCCTTTAGAGTCAAAGCCAGCCCTTGGCTTTTCCATAAAGAAAGGAGACTTGACTTCGGCGGCTATAACGACCGGTATTGCGATGTTGTGTTTAACTCACTGTCTTTTGCTTGGATACAAAAAGACATGCATCATAAATACATCAGAAGACGGGGTCCCACCGGTGCTCTTGTGAAAAGGTAATGAGATAATTAATGGACTGCAAAAGCCCTGCGAATGATGAATGCATGGCCCATCCCCCCATGAAATCGATATCGCTAGTAGAAAATTCTAAAAAAAATGAAATGACAAGTCATGTCAACATCATGTGGTTTTATCAACGAATATGTTAGTAGAAGGTAGAATCATTTCGAACGAAATTAACATTGTCTAAGATCTCTGGTTCTGTCTTCATTGGGCAATACAGTCGGCAGATAAAGTCCCATCGATACCGTAGATGGTTTTCGCATCCACCTTGAACATAATTTAAAACAAAAATCGATAATAACTAGTCTTGCAACAGTACCTATTTAAACCAAGCCTTCATATTTTATGACGTATACAATGATAAACGATTATATCTCAGATGTTTGCCTAAAGGCTTTTTCGTCCTTCACGTGGACATGTAGGAATTCACTGACGCAATTTAACTAACCAGTATTGGCTGCTTGAGGTATTTTACCAGCTTATAACTGTGTATAATGAATGAAATACGTGCTTTTGGAGGTGAGATGAAAGTTGAACTCATTATTTATTGAATTTAAAGTGTTACCAAACTGTAACTAAAAGTTTGTCAGAAGCAGAATTCTAAAACTGACCTCTAAAAAGATAAGTTCAGGGTCAAAGCTTATGGTAATTTCCCTAAAATATTACGAGGACCAGCTTCGTGTAATAACACTACGTGTTCGCAAGATTCAAAACGAGAGAGTGATTCAAGGTTCAAACGAATTATGAACCATTTTAAATCCAAATAATAAACAACTTAAAACCATTGTACATTTTCATAGGCATGTATATAAAAATACAAATTATACCTACAGTCTGAAATTTATCGATGGTCTTGCAAAGGCTGGATTATTAGTATTCCGCCGTTAATGTCTTATACTACAGGGCAAAGGCCTTCCATGCCTCTTACAGACCAAGATCAAGCTCACCGCGAATTAGGTAGAAATTTGTTTTTTTAAGGTTCCGTACCCAAAGGGTAAAACGGGACCCTATTACTAAGACTCTGCTGTCTGTCTGCCGTCTGTCACCAGGCTGTATCTCATGACCCGTGATAGTTAGAAAGTTGAAATTTTCACAGATGATGTATTTCTATTGTCGCTATAACAACAATTACTAAAAAACAGAATAAAACAAATATTTAAGGGGGCTCTCATACAGCAAACGTGATGTTTTTTTGCCGTTTTTATTATAGATAATGTTACGGAACCCTTCGTGCGCGAGTCCGAATCGCGCTTGGCCGGTTTTTAAAGACAATATTCATGGTGTTAGGGCTTACTATAAAATAGTGAGCAAATGTCAAATTATAATTGAATTTTAACACTTGAACAATATCAATTTATATCTAAGTCAAATAAAATCATAAAAACTTATCTTGTCAAATTAAGTCACAAATTAATGAATGTGTCTGAGATTTATGTGCATCAAAGTCATCGCGTCTTTTCTTCCCGAGTCTTTCACGTCAAAATTTGTAATGGTATCATTTTGTACGTGTAGTGTAGGTAGGTGCATACCTATAATTATTGATTACTAGCTGACCGGTGCCCACTTCGTTGGGCGGTAAACATGTTTACTTACAAATCTTAACTGAAGTAGTACTCGATGTCACCAACAGATGGCGTTAATACGGCATAAAATAGCGGCCGTTCGCAGTTTCGCCAGCGTGGCAGTTTATATCAGTTCCCGTTATTTTTTCGGGATAAAAAGTAGCCTAAGTTACTCCTTGTTACATTAGCTATCTGCCAGTGAAAGACTCGTCGAAATCGGTCCAGCCGTTCCAAAGATTACACGGAACAAACAGACAGACAGACAGACAAAAATTTAAAAAAATGCTATTTTGGTATATGTATCGTATATACATTCCTATGCATGTAGTAAAAAGCGTTATTTTAATATTACAAACAGACACTTCAATTTTATTTATTTGTATAGATTTTGTCATAAAACTATATGACATTATGAATTAATGTCCTTTTTATAAAACACCTGCGTAGGGAGCCGACCTCGCGTCAGAGCCGCGCGGGTACCTAACTCATAGATCTAAACTACTCCCCTGCACGCGCACTCCCAACTTGGTGACGCTCACTTCGCAACGGGCCGTGCAGCAGAAATCGTAATTAATTTCGCCATAACTTCAAAACCAAACGTCCAATTCTAATCATTTACAGACCAAATATTATTTACATGAACTGTACTTAGTGATAAAGTAATTTATTTCGATAAGGATTAATAGTATGAGTAAAATAAATGCGTTTAAATGTAGTCCAAAAAAAATTGAAGATTTTTAAATAAAAAAATGGTTGTTGTGCCTCACTCGACATAGATAGGTATAGTGTGTCCCTGACTTTTTTGTAGACATTTATAAGATCTACAATTATGTAGAACATTTTATGGTTCTATCTTTTATAGTTTAGGCAGCGTACGCAAAATAAGTAACTTTTCTGGTTGATTTTTTACACCTTGTGTCTGAAAAACCCAAATATTTTACGGAACGCTATTTTTTTCCAAAATAAAATATAGCCTATGTTACTCAGTGATAATGTAGCTTTCTAATGAAAAAAGAATGATCAAAATCGGTCCAGTACTTTTTGAGTTTATTCATAACATACAAAAATACAAAGCTTTCCTCTTTATAATATTAGTGTAGATGAAATCGGATATAGGCATTTCAATTTCTACTGATGAAATATGTTCATGAAAAGTCATTATTTATCGAGTCGGCCTTAGTAAAATATAAACATATACCATATCCCAGATATACATCATATACAAGGTATTATTAGGATCCCTAGAGCAGCAATTCTGTCAGAATCACTTAAATTAGAGCCAGGTAACATTTTAATGTTCTCAGCATGTCCTTGTAGCTATAGGCCTGTAGCTCACTTAGTACCTGGGTAGGTTCCAACTTCCATAGTGAAAAATAAATATTTGCTCACGGCTCTAATCGCCAAGCATGGTATCGCCAGGTCAAATTTTTTGTTTAAAATGATCTTGAGATCAAGTTGAAACAATTGCAAAATTACGTCCAGTTTGGTAAGTGGACGAGCTATAGAAAGGGAAAATTGCGAATAACGTGTTGAGCAAGGATTATGTGTAAGGATTCCGTCGTCAACATTTATTTAATTTTATTCATCTAAATTGTTATCACTATAATTTAACTTGTAGAACTCTTTAATTTACATAATATACTCGTATGAGTAGGTAGATGCTCGTTTATGCCCGACACACGCATTTTTCGCATGAGCGAGCGTGGATGCTGTGGAATATTGTGGAACTGGCTAACCAGACGCCCACAAAATACAAAAGAATTGAACTAGTGAGATAACCGCAGCTTTGATCGCGTTGTCTGCCTTTTCTTAGAGCAGAGAGCACTAACAAATTTGACATTCGTACCTATGGTTACCACTTAACCTGACGTTGAGTGGTAACCAACCATCACCAAGATCATCAAAGAATTGTCTTGTAGGTTACGCACGTTATATTCGTGCCCTACGATGCGCTACCCTGCGTCCATCAACCTAAGGCATACTGGTGTTAAGCCTTATGTGCCTGTTATTTCACCGGCATCCACTCCCTTTGAGCCGGAATGCGAGCATTACTGCTTGGCTGCAGAAATAGGTACGGTGGCAGTACTGCCCCGGACGAGCCCTCTCACAAAGAGTTCTACTACTTTGTGTGAAATATTTTGCTACGGAAGTGTGTAGGTATATCAATTTTAGCAATAGTGGTTTTTACCCTAAGTACCTACCTACCTAGTTCTATACCTACGCTTTTAGAATGATAAATGTGACTACCTACATGCTTTAAAATATCGGGCATGTGTGTGTCTGGCATGATTCAATTTATTTACTACTAGCTGACCGGTGCCCACTTCGTTGGGCGGTAAACATGTTTACTTACAAATCTTAACTGAGGTAGTACTCGATGTCACCAACAGATGGCGTTAATACGGCATAAAATAGCGGCCGTTCGCAGTTTCGCCAGCGTGGCAGTTTTTATCAGTTCCCGTTATTTTTTCGGGATAAAAAGTAGCCTAAGTTACTCCTTGTTACATTAGCTATCTGCCAGTGAAAGTCCCGTCGAAATCGGTCCAGCCGTTCCAGAGATTACACGAAACAAACAGACAGACAGACAGACAAAGATTTAAAAAAATGCTATTTTGGTATATGTATCGTATATACATTCCTATGCATGTAGTAAAAAGCGTTATTTTAATATTACAAACAGACACTTCAATTTTATTTATTTGTATAGATTTTGTCATAAAACTATGTTACATTATGAATTAATGTCCTTTTTATAAAACACCTGCGTAGGGAGCCGACCTCGCGTCGGAGCCGCGTACCTTACTCATAGATCTAAACTACTCCCCTGCACGCGCACTCCCAACTTGGTGACGCTCACTTCGCAACGGGCCGTGCAGCAGAAATCGTAATATTTTAACTTCGCCATAACTTCAAAACCAAACGTCCAATTCTAATTATTCAAAGACCAAATATTATCTACATGAACTGTACTTAGTGATAAAATAATTTATTTCGATAAGGATTAATAGTATGAGTAAAATAAATGCGTTTAAATGTAGTCTAAAAAAAATTAAAGATTTTTAAATAAAAAAATGGTTGTTGTGCCTCACTCGACATAGCTAGGTATAGTGTGTCGCTGACTTTTTTGTAGATTATTATAAGATCTACAATTACTTAGAACATTTTATGGTTCTATCTTTTATAGTTTAGGCAGCGTACGCAAAATAAGTAACTTTTCTGGTTGATTTTTTACACCTTGTGTCTGAAAAACCCAAATATTTTACGGAACGCCATTTTTTTCCAAAATAAAATATAGCCTATGTTACTCAGTGATAATGTAGCTTTCTAATGAAAAAAGAATTATTAAAATCGGTCCAGTACTTTTTGAGTTTATTCATAACATACAAAAATACAAAAATACAAAAATACAAAAATACAAAAATACAAATCTTTCCTCTTTATAATATTAGTGTAGATAGTGTAGATAGTGTTTATTTTCTAGGACTCTATTGGAACACGCGTCTCTAGTCTGTACCTCTTAGTGAAGAGTTCATCTGGAGAAGTACTACGACCGTGCTAACGAATGTGACCCGCGCGGTATTATGTAGATTGGTTACCACCTAACTTGTTCCACCAGCTAGTTGTTAAAAAAATAAAATATGTTTGGGGACGATATTGCTAATTTATAAAAGTAAGTATCCGTATATCTCTTAAAAAAAAAAAACATTTATGGCATTGTAAAAACTATAAAAAGAAAAACAATGCTTGCAGTAGGTATTGGCAATGGCAAACAGTGATGGAGCAGAATATAAGCAATATTAACATTTCACTCATAGTATCGTTTATAAGTACCTACTTATGGATTAATTTAACAAATTTCTGGCTGGCTTGGCACGTGGAAGCAATTGGCAGGAAAGTTGCTTAATCAGTGGGTATTTAAACGCTTATTTACGGATTTCTGCCGGTAGAGCAATGTGGGTAAGACCTACCTTCACTAAACCTTATAATATGAACGTTTGCGCAAAATAGGATCAGGTATTAGATACTTGCGTACGGGCACCGAAGTTCCAATCAAATTGGGAAACAGTGGACAAAACGTAGCGTTTAGTCTAGACAAGACATGTTTCTCTGTACTGTAAACAGAGGATATTATTTATTATGTAGTCTGATAATTATTTTTTGTAGATTATTTTGAGCTTAGTTTTTATACCAAATTAAAACCCAGAAAATTAACTCTAGCTATAGTAAAAAAACGAGCTTTTTAAATCCCAGGCGTACCTATTTACTAAAAAACTTAAAAATTGTACTCACCACGCACGATAAAACAATACACACTCAATACCACCATGCAACTGGCAGTATAAACAGATTTGTTTCTATCAAAGTTGACCATTTACGTAGTTAATCGTTTTAATTTTAAAATTGGAAGGATGCGACTCTCCACGTTCGGCTCGCACGCACTTCACCTAGTAGGCCGACTATATTCTGTTCAAGTGTTTCTGTTTACGTGCGGCTTTGCGTGCGCGCTCTGTAATTTCAAGTTCTACCGTCCCAGCGACCTTGCCGTTGTTGGACCAATTCACTGTCATCTGTGACCGATTGGTGCTGGGTCAAGTTTCAGTTTCTGGTTGAAGGGACATTCATTTCACATCGCGGTTTTACAACACTCCCTACAAGAAAAACACACCTATAAGTATGTACCTACGTCGGTAGTAGGCCGTACGGGTTATTCTTTTGTTTTTAGCTCTAATTTTATACAATACGCATACACATTCTGACAAAAGCTTTTTGGTACCTACATTAATCATGTAACAGAAACGATATGCGACGATAGATTAAAAATAGTGTTTCGTTATTCCAAAACAACAAAGCCACAGAATATAAATTAGTATTAACAGGGAATATATTTCATTTGTCATCAGACTTTATGTGACTGGATGTTTTTTACGAGTCATAAGAGACACCGTAACAATTCAACAACTCGTCGTCGGTGTGCTGTTATATTTTGTTTTGATTAAAGTCGAATTTGTGAATAAACTTTTCCTTGGAGACGCATAAAAAACGTCATTTATCGCAGTTTGTTGGAGTTACCTACCTAACCACAATAGCATGTCATTCACCGAGGGTTTGGCTTACTGGTGAATTTATCACGAAGTGTGGCAATGAACTGGCGTGGATTCACCTAGTTTAGAGGACGATTCAAAGGGGTTTTTGAGGGACAATTCAAAGGGGTTTTTGAGGGACGATTCAAAGGGGTTTTTGAGTCACGAATGTAACCCCCTGCCACGATAGACATCCACACGATGTACCACCTACTTACTTCTTACCTATAGTCCTTTTTACTTTAGTTAGATTTATTTGCATTATAGCTAGTGAAATTTTTAAAATTAGGGAACTCATCATCTGCCTATAAGCATCTATTACCTACTCAACGGCTTTCAAATATGTCTTAGGGGAGTAGTTAGAAGCACATCCAAACGTAACATTTGGTATATGTCAACATTTTTAGTAGGTATTTAGTATTACATAGATACGTAGATGGGTATATAGAATCTATGTAAGTACCTACCTGCGTAATTGGTTACCTTTCTACGTTTTTCATTAAAGCTAGTATTGCATACATATTTCTTTCGAATAGAAAATGTGCATTGGTAGGTACACGATAGGATTCAAACCCATAAATAAATAAATAAATAATGCTGGACAATCTACACAGCATCATCTAGCCCCAAGCTAAGCAGAGCTTGTGTTATGGGTACTAGATGACTGATATACTTAATATAATATTATATTACATAGGTACATAGATATTTTTTATTATACATAGAAAATACCCAGAACACCCGGAATAAATATTTGCAGATCGTACAAACATTTATCCCAAGGCGGGAATCGAACCCGCAACCTCTGCGTCGCAGGCGGACATTCGCCCGCCGCGCCACATCGGTCGTCAGACCGTCAAACCCAATGCAAAATGGGTCGTCAAACCCATGGCCTTAGGATCAAGGTGACGGAGCATCATCGTCGTCGCTCCCACTAGGTGAACTCTCCTCAGGAGCTCCCTCAGGTTATAAAAACAATCATCAACAGTCTGTAGGTCACTGCTGGACATTTTTTTTAGAAGTACGTTTTTCAGGAAAAACGATTTTGAGCCCTTTCCACCCATCGACTTTCTACGATTCTAACAATGTTTTCAGTCGCCAGTCGCCATACCAGGAATATAGCGAAACTACCGGGGACTGGGGGCTGTTTTTTTCCGTGTGCATCATAGGGGGGGGATGCTGCAGCTCATTTACTGGTATGTTTATGACCCCACGGGGCATAAAACCAATAAGGATTGTTATATATCCCCCTACTAAATACCTATTGAGCTAATTATAAGTACCTAATTAGCACTATTTGTTTCACAACAATAAGTACCTAAGTACCTAATTTTGTGAAACAAATAGTGATGATTGTTTTAATTTGATAATGCAACCTTGTTTAGTTTTAATTACGCTACACTAGTTCAGCTCTACCACCGTGATTCAATTATCATGATGTAGGTATGTATGATGATTAATTATCAAGTAAAATCTTCGATCATGTATCAATGTAACCTTGATCGAAAAGTAAAATATCATAATCTTTTGCACACAACGTCATCTAGCCCCAAGCTATGAGAACCAGATGGCTAATAGAATACTTATATACTTTTCTTTTCCCTAAATACCTTAGAAATTATTATACCTAGAGAAGTTACACAAATAAAACACTGAAATGTTTGTCCTCGGTGGGATCGAACCCACAACCAACAGCGTAGAAAGCAGAGCTTTAATTGACTGAGTTGTGAGGTCAGTCACTGTAATCGTAGAAGGTATGTAATTACTTACAAGTGTAATCATAGAAGAAGCTCGATGTTGGCATACCATGTTACGATGCCCTGCCCACTACCCATCTGGTTAATGATTTCTGTATTGCCTTCACCTTATTAAGGAAGATTGGCACTACTTGCTTCATTATTTCCATTACATACATTTATTGTAAAAGGATCGTACAAAAAAAGGGAATAGGGAATCAAGTTGTAAGTTTCTTGCCGGTTTTTCTAGGCTTAGTCGCGAGAAACTGACGCTTAGATTCACCTAGCTTTAAGGCCTTTCATGCGGATATTTCCAAATAAATGCTTTTTTATTTTGACATTGATAACTGGCAGGTCTGCTGACCTAAGTACCTACCAGCTACCAGCTAAGCTTGTCTGCTATACCATCTATTATTCACTCACACGGCCCAGGTACTTGTCTATTGCGATCTCCCGTATTCATGAAAAAGTTAAAATTTCAGACAAACCTACTCGAACATAAATGAAAAGCTAACCTGAAATGAGTTTGCAAAAACAAAAAAAACAAAAAACAAACAAAAAAGTGATACATTTTTGATTCAAAAAATAGCTGGTTATTAAAACTGGATGACGCAAAATTATAGTGCGTTATTAAGTGACTCACAAAGTCAAACAAGCTTTCAAAGTGAATTATTTCCCGTTCTTGTTTTTTATTCGTTTTTAATTTACCGCCGCACTGGGGTTTATACAAGTTATATCAATACCAATTATAAGAATCTTTGTCCTGACTGACTGACTAACTGACTGGGATATAGACAACGCACAGCCTAAACCACCACTGGTTTAGGTATCAGTACGACCAGTCGTAGCGACTTGAAATTTTTAGAGTATATTCGTCTTGGTGCGTAGAGGTGTACAAAGAAATGAATTCTCGAAATTCGACCTTTAAACGTGTATGTTAGACCTCTAAACGGCGGTTGAAGTTTGAATATAGTTTCACGCGGACGAAGTCGCGCGCGTTTCGCTAGTTCTATATATTAAGTTTTTAATATCGGTCTAAGTCTGAAGGTTTTTTCGGTAAAGTTATTTCAGAGTAAGTGCCGTCAGTAACTTCGGTGGCTGTATTCAGTAAGATAAAAAATCTTAGTTCAACGCTTAAGTTTTTAAAAGGGTACGTAAGCACCTAAGTATAGTTTTTCATTAGACTATTAAGTTAGATTAAAATAAGTATTTTGTTATTAGTGTTCTAAACAATAGGACAAACTATAATCGTATACATGCTATGTTTGTACTGTATATACCCTACCCACCATTTTATTAACCCCCGACGCAAAAGACGGGGTGTGTTATAAGTTTGACGTATCGGGGGGGGGAGGGTGTATGTGTGTCTGTCTGTGGCATCGTAGCTCCCGAACGGATGAACCGATTTTGATTTGGTTTGAAAGGTAAATTTAGTCGGGAGTGTTACCACACCCAAACGGACACCTAAGGGTGTCGAGGAGTTTTTAAATTTTTAATTTAATCTTGTACTTTCAGCTGTCTGAAATAAACAGTAAATAAACGGTTTAATTCGGCACAGTGTAACTCAAAACGACATGTTTTTTAGTTTATCAGAGTATTTTGGATAAACTGATTGGTTCCTCACCATTTTCGAGGGCCGCGCTACCGAACGGCTATATAATATTATCTAAAGCATGGTGTAGTGTAGTAGGTAAGTTACCGGTATTTATACTAAACAGGTGAATAAACAGGTCGGTGTTGATTAAATTAGATTTCGAAACGAGACCTTGACTTCCAATGTTAAGTGGTAGGTCAAGGTGTGGCTTTTTATAGCATTATTATTAAATAATACAAAACATCAAAATTATGTAGGTTTATTTCGTAAATTCACATTGGTTTTCGTCCAAGATATAACTTTTAATAAAAATTAGATTACGTACATGACTCTATCATTTTCGACTAATCTATCTTACACAGATCTATTCATATAGGTACGGATTAAGAAAGCAGACTGGCCAAGAAGTATTCAGACACGAAAGGTATACCTATCTACCTAGAAAATATGAACACATGGAATCAAAACATTTTCGATATTCAATAAAAGAGTAAAAACAATAGGCTCCCGACTGTTCGGTAGACATCTCCTTACGTAGGGTAGGTAGAGTCGGAGGCACGTCCTAAAACCTATGCCTATGTTTTACCTCGGTTACGAACATCGCAACAGTGATATGATTATATTTTATTTCCTAACTGTTTATACAGTACTTAGGTAAGCTACTATACAATATTCAAAATATGGTCGTAATTCGCAATAGACATTGGTTGGCTAATTACCTACTTGTAGTAAGTTAGGCTCGCTTTCTACCCTAAGACTTAATCTAAGAATAGTACATATAACGTTTTAGCAGCGGTACAAATGTTATTTCATCTCTGGTCGCTGGTAGTTGACAAAATGAAAGGAAAAAACGCGCGTTTTCATTTTTCTTCAAAACCACTTAAAAACAGCCGACTTTACTTTTTTTACTGAATCGACTTGACTAAAAAGTTTCATTCCATCCACTTGACATTGGCGAAATTGTCTGTCGAAAGACGGACAGATGCTTACATAGAATAAGAAACTAAATATTCTTAGGATGCTTATACAGAAAGAAGAAAACCGCTCTTCAACGCTTCTCTACGTCGTTGAAGCTATATAGTCTACCTTAAAAAATACCTCTTATATTCATTCGTGGGTGGCCCGCGTTTTGTTGTACGAGTTTTACATATTTTTGCTAAAAAAGCTTATTTTTTTTATTTTATTTATTACTGTATGTACACTTAATATAATTTCAATCAAGCTATTTTAAGGCTAATTAAATAAAGTATTAATCTGGAATTTATCTCACTTTCAAAGGAATATAAGTAAAATATG
The DNA here is from genome assembly GCA_947095575.1 of Electrophaes corylata. Classification (NCBI taxonomy): domain Eukaryota; kingdom Metazoa; phylum Arthropoda; class Insecta; order Lepidoptera; family Geometridae; genus Electrophaes; species Electrophaes corylata. The sequence continues at coordinate 9,183,558 of OX352703.1, forward strand.
TTTTTTTTCACTTATGTACCTAAAACTACCACAACTAGTCAAATTGAACCATCTTACCAAATAAATCTAGCTATGTTATTTACAATGTACTTTCTAATAACCATAGCAAATACATAAACTATACATAATATGATAGTGAATGGATTCTTGCAAAATTAATCTTCATACCAAACTGTACCGAAAAATTATACAAAGCTGTCCGTAGATATACTAGCATAATATACCAAATACTTAAACCTGAATATTTTTATTTAACTGGTATTGTACAAACTTCCTTCCTGTTTTTCAGAAAAAAGTTACGTAGTACCAGTTTTTTACATTGTTACCAAAACACTAATGTCTCACTTGTTCGTCTTGTTAATTTTTCTCTTCGTCGACCTCGTCTACGTTGGCTTCTTGCAAAAAAATTATATTATATAGAAGCACTTTTGTTACACAAGTTCTACTTCACTAGAACCTAAGCTAAATATCTAAACATTATTTAATGCTCCCTCCGATATCAGTAACGGAGTATTTGTTTAGAGGTTAACGATTGTTTAGGTTGTTTTTATCAATCTCATCTGCGTTGACCTCTTGTAACTGAACTCTGAAACACTTTTGTAACACAAGTTCTACTTCACTAGAACTTAAGCGGGATATCTAAAAAGAGTTTCATGCGCTCTCCAATATCCATAACGGAGCATTTGTACAGATGTTAACTATTTTCTAGGCTGTTTTTATTGACTTCGTCTACGTTAACTTTTGCAACTGAATGAAAAAGTTAACGTAGACTTTGAAGCACTTTATTATACAAGTTCTACTTCACTAGAACCTAAGCGGGATATCTAAAAAGAGTTTCATGCGCTCCCCAATATCGGTGACGGAGCGCTCATCCAGGTGTCAGCTGTCGTCTAGGTTGTCCTCATCGACCTCGTCTACGTCGACGTCTAACGGCTGGCTGGTGAGGGCAGCCCAGAGCGGCGAGCGCGCGCCGAGCTGGGCTGAGCCCCTACGCTAGCTGTTCTGACAGCTGGCAGCCAAGACCGCGGTGCCGGCGGCTCCAACTGCACCGAATAGAATCGCACCTACTTCGCGGTCTGGAGTTATCTCCACCTGTAATGTCTTTGCAATATATATAGGTACAAGTCAAGTAAAAAACTGGGCATTTACGCTTTGATGCATTCGACACTCTCCCTCATAGGAGCGTTACATTTGCGTTACAGGCTGGAATAGTACACCATATTAGAGACTTCCTCGTACGCTTATTTTAAGACAGAGTATTTTAATATACCAACGAATCTATAATGGAAATTCTCAATCTTGTGTCGAATTGAGTTTTAAGATCATAAATGCAATTTCATGTTTCACTGGCTACCAGTTATGGCATAATAAGCATGTAGGTAGGTTAAGTACCTACTCTGGGTTGGTATTGGCCACAGTAGATTTCAGCTATATCTTTCTCTTGAACATTTCTAATATTATTGAATCATATTCCTCCTATTTCATCAAATACTTTTAAACGAAATATATCTTCTATTGTTACTAAAACTTTATGTAACACTGATTCGTACGAATCTAACAAAGGGCCAAATAACTAAGTTAAAAACTTTTAATAAAACTTTCAATCCGTTCTCTTCACCCTTTTCTAGCTATTGTGGCAGAAACAGACTCTTCAAAACTCTTAAATTATTGTGAACGTGATGTCCTATTTTGTACGAAAAAGTAATTTTGTAAACAGATTGAGGAGCAACCCTTTCCTTTTGAGTACTTTGTATGTTAAGATACCATCAAAAGAGAAGGTAGGTACCTGTGATGTAGTAGTTTGTTCAGGGTCGGACCGCTCCTCAAGCACGGTGTCCAGCTCTAGTGTGGGCGGCTGTCTCGGGGAGCGCACAAGGCTGACCGCCCGCTGTTTGCTCTTCATCGGAGAGAGTCTCACCACGGAAAGTTCACCACGGTCTAGCTCACAGTTCCTCCGTCTAGCTCGTTCTCTGCACGAAAAATGTTAAAATAATTTCTAAATCAAACTGCTTGCAGCCTCTGCTTAATTAAAAACATTCAGAACGTGGTAATTCGTAATAAACTTAGCAAGCGTTTTATATGCTATAGAAAAAGGCAGTTCAAAATTATTGCCAACCGTATCTGATTTGGCAAGAAATATTTACACAGCAGAGGATTGTAAAAATATCTGCCAACAATATCAATATTTAGATCGTAAAAATGCCAAAATATGCTTTTCACTAAGTCGCAGAATCCATTTTATTTAGCTGTTATGTTATGATAAACCGACATCGGCGTTCACATTGAAGATAAGACTATTGAATAGCAGTTGGGTTTGCTGGGTATTATATTCATTTATGCATTCAAGATAGCTGAAGAAGATTTTATATAAGTACTTGAGTCCGCCATAATGCGAGTATCAGCGACACTTGAAGGGGTTATCAAGAGTAAAGTGATACTTTAGCGCTGGGCGCGCCTGAAAGAGTTCGCAACTCGGCGTTGCATACTTTAGGAAGTGCTTAAGAGTGTTCGCATCGGAAATGCTTTTATGTAAGACCCCTTTATGAGTTTCTAGAAACCAGGCGAGATATAGAATAGCTGTCTGACCCGATACAATTTTCCATTCGACGTACGTTCGTTTTGCAGTAGAATGTTAGATATTTAGACATGAGCGATTTTTCTTACTGTTTTCCTAACATGTTTGTACAACAATAATCACCTTGTAAATTTATCTTCAGAGTATAACTTTAGAACCTCTGATCTGCATGAAACTTGGTAGGCCGACGGGTTGCGCTATCAAGATTAGGTTATAATAATGAATTGGTTCAAAAAGTCAAGGGGTGCTAGGATATCGGCGACCAAAAGAGGGTGTAAGCAAGTGGGGTATATATCAAAGGGATTTGTTCATATTCCAACACAGTCTTCATTTTTTTCTAGTAGAATAGAAAAACTTTAAAAACGAATGTAACGTAGCTCCTACTTGTGACCTTGTGGTTCAGGTATGGATATAATCCCAAACAATATATTTTTATGAGCAAATACGGTATGGTAAATACCTAAAAATAGCTTCTGTGTTCAGATTGACAAGCCGAAATATATTGATTCATCTAGTGAATGGTATCGTTACCTAGTTGTTTTTAGGTTTATATTTTGTAGTTGCTGTGATTAGACGCAAGGAAAGGATGATATCAGTGGTCAAAAGTTATGAATAATATGGTCCTTCTAGTTTGGATGGTAAGTATCAAATTATTTTGACGCAAAGGTCCGAGGTAAAAAGATCCTATTTTCCTTTTCTGAGGGTAGTTCGTTCGTTGAAATGTAGGTACCTTCCTTCTAATCTACTAATGTTCGCAACAGCGTCGTCTTTCATCTAAACGGATTCCCCAAGGAATCGACATCCTTGTAATTAAATTTAGCTGAATTGTCTATCTATACTAACTTCAGGCCCTCGTTTGTTATTGGACTCCGTGAGTGTCCGGCCTACCGTAATCTATTTCTAAGCGAGTAGCAGCTGAGGGTGTATTTACGTAAAATAAAATGAGAGATTTACGTAAAAAAGCGAATTGACGACAGTTATTAGATAATCCTCTTAGATCCTTTCTTCGGACATACCTAGTAGGTAACCATAGACGAATAAACCAAGGGACACTATACGCTCAAACATCTAAATAAAACCACGGTTAACCAATTTTTGTGGCTTATTATTCGTGCTCGTTTGTAACTTAGACGACTAAGTTCGAGCACGATTATTCTACGCAATTATATTGGCAGTTCGTGGGGTTCGGCGCAATTTTTTTTAAGAAACAATTCTATATACAAATAAAAGTTTATATAACATATATAAAAAGGTTATAATACTTTTCTAATCAGTTTGAAACATTTGGTACATACCCACAGTAGCAGTAGCTGCGGTATTCTATACGTCACAGATTGTTAACTCATCGCCGCTACTAGAATACTAACTGGTTTCCTCACGATGTTTCCTTCACCGTTTGAGATTACTGGCATACGACATAATATTTTCTAAAAACAAATTCCATTGTTGTTTGACCGGGTTCTAACCAAAGACCTTAAAATCAGAAGACTGCGTAGCTCCCGCTAGGCCACCAGTGCTCCTCTATAAGATCACCATGGGCTGTTGTATGTTGATTTCAATATTGAGATCGCAAAACTTACCGCGCCATTTTTGCTCTTCGTCGCAAACAGCAGATGACTGTGAGAGCCAATAACGGAAAACCGAATATACATGATACAATCGGTACCACGATAGATTCCGGTGACACTGGGAACAAGAAAGAATCTGTTATTAGCTAAACGTCCGCATGCAGATATTTTCATGTAAACTTCAATCCCCGATGTAACCGTTTGGGGTTGAATTTCGGGTATTCCTTTCTCAGTAGGTACAACTCTATACACTAAAATAAATATACCCTAAAAATGGCAGTCTCTACTATCAGTGGTTTAGGCTGTGCGTGTATATGTTAGTTAAGTCAGTCAGGACATAGATTCCTATAATTAGTATAGATATAGATTTATGTATTCAGACAGGCGTTTAAAATTTAATCCTTTGTTTCACTTCATTTAGTCGGACTCTCCAACCAAATTGCTTTCCAATATATAAATTGCTTTGAACCCGTTGACATTATAATTTAAGGAACTTCAAAATTAGGACTCCATAAAGTCGTAATAAAGTGTATTGTAGTCTGAGGTTATATCATATTACGCATGAAGTAATGGATTTACGTACGAAGGTACGTTTATTTCAAGTAGGTCTATTAATGTTTTTTTCTCACTAGTTCTAATACACATAATAGAACAGAATTACTGGAATGTGGGGGGCCCAGATTCTTTATGAAGTTTTTTTAACTATAAGTGGGTGCCATAGGATAGTATACTTAGTAAAGTTTGTACAAAAAAGGGCTGAAACTTTATATGGGCTTGATTTTTGGCCTAGCAGTTTTACAGCCAATAAATACATTAATTAATATTGGGGATATTTCACACGACATCATTTAGCTCCAAACTAAATAAAGTTGTACCTACCATGGCAACCAGATAGCTGATAAAATACCTGCTCATATTTATATACGTACTTTATTTTTGTAAATACATACTAAGGTCGTTTGTAAATACCCAGAGTGAAAACAGACATCTATCATAAAAATAATAATAATGCTGGACAATCCACACAGCATCATCTAGCCCCAAGCTAAGCAGAGCTTGTGTTATGGGTACTAGATGACTGATATACTTAATAAAAGACATTACATGCATAGATATTTTTTATTATGCATAGAAAATACCCAGAACCCCCGGAATAAACATTTGCAGATCGTACAAACATGTATCCCAAGGTGGGAATCGAACCTGTAACCTCCTGTGTCAACTATGTTCAATCACACAATTTCTTGTACCCCCCAACCTACAGTGCATAAGGTAGAGTTTTTACCAACTTAGCTCTGAAACGTTTGGGATGGGATGTACGAAAGCCTTAGGGTGCCAGACTCACTTACGTTTATTATGTTTTTTATTTATTAAATTAGGTATAGACGTTCAGTTTGACCCATAAATCCCCACTATCTTTATAGCGATACGCATTCTCACTTAATAGCCATGATAGCAGTTTAAGTTATAGCCTCCTTAGCTCCGTATCCTGGGCCATAAGTCTCGTAACATGTCCCACAACTAATTAATCCCTCCTGTCCGTGCTACATTATTCACCAGCCGAATCCAAACCGCTTGCCATGAAAAAGGATAAGTGGTTTCTGAGTGGATTTCATGACTTTTGCTTCATCATCATCATCAGTCTAGAAGTTTATGCCTCTCAAGAAAGATTTTGGGCCTTTTCCATCTATCGACTTCCCGCGATCCTAGCAACGTCGTCCGTCCATCGGGTAGAAGGATGTCCTACACTTCCGTCTTGCAGTTCGTGGTTGCCATTCGAAAGTTTTAATTCCCTAGTAATCTATATGGCCTGCCCATTGCCACTTTCAGTATTCAGTTATTGCCTTATTTATTGCTTTATTATGTAAGTAGGTTTAACATTGTCAGATCTTAGGACTATATTATACAATTTTTGGTGCCAATACACATAATATACCCAGTAAGGGTGTTAACTTAGGGGGTACTTTAACTTGCTGATTCTGAGAGCTATATCGGTGACCTTGGTTTTCTACGGATTTCCAAATTTCTGCTTAACTTGGGACCATTACTTTTGCCTGGGACGGATTGGAGACACCGTTGGAAAAGTTTTGGAATAAATTAGCGTTCATTAATAAGCTTTGAATTGGCGATGCCTGTAACGCCAGCTGTCGGCAGACCTCGCTCTACCTTTCCGGTATCTAATTTGAAACTATTATTCGGACAGGGCCGCTATGGCCCCAGCATAGAAAAAGACTTATCCATCATCTTTGTGGATCTTAGATGATGCTGTGTGCATTGTCGAGTATTATTATTATTATTATTATTATCTTGAGTGGCTACAAAGTAAACGTAAACAAGAAGTGTGGTGATGTTTTAAACAGAGTTAGTTTCAAAAAAAAACGTGATTATTTATTTATATAGCAACTATAGTAGTAGTAGGTAGCGTATTGTAACTTAGTTACTAAACATTGAAAATTCTATTTTAAATAATTTATAATGAAATAAATAACTTCACTGTTTTAATTCCCAGGCTCGCTAGAAATCCCCTCAGACCTCTTAGTACCTACCAAGTAATGCCCGACTCATTATTTAAAGCCAGGACAGGATTATGAATTACGTTCAAATATTACATTTGGCACAAACCCCACATTTTACGGAATTTTAAAGGTTGCAAGCCCATCGCCATTGTTAGAATACTAATTGCGCACATTCATTTTTCGTATCAAAAACTCCCGTGATGAAATCATGAAGCTCTAGTCTAGTAATAATCTAACTCAATAAAGCGAAGGTAATGCCTACCTACGTTATAGTAGAAGTATACCGGGTGTAATAAAACCACTTCCGAATAGTACAGGAAAGTGTCAAGTTACCTACAACAAGGTCTTATAGAATATAGCACTCAGCTGACAGTTAAATAGATTTAGAGTAAAACGATTCTTTTGCTGAAATTCCTATTTATCAACCAGCAATGCATACCGTCGACGATCGCGCAGCGGGGTAACGACCACGCAGCGGGGTGGCGACCACGAAGGCAACACACCGACCGCAATTTTCTTGTTGTTTAAGGTGTTTTGTCGTACTTATGTTTATTTTATGATTTTGGTATTGTCGATATTGATGCTGAAACCACGGAAAAAGCGGACAAAAAGTGTTGATTTGTAAGTATTTAGATTCATAGTCTGAATGCGCAGTTTCAGTTTTCGGAAATAGTCTTATTACACCCGGTATAGTTACCTACACTAGAAATCACAAAAATCCAATATCCCGAACGTTCACTATACAATATCGGTTTCCTCGGTGCATAACTTTGGAACTGGAAGAAAATGCTAATTAGCATTAAGTTCGCCTATGTACTTCTTTTTTGTGCAATAAAGAATTTTCTAACTAATTATTAAAATAACTAACTAATCTAACTTTTGAGATATTCAAAACTTACATTTTGTAACAAAAATATTTTTATATGAACGAAAGAAAACCACAGTTGCAGCTTATGTTGAATATGGAGATCAGACTTACCTGTGGGGTAGATGATGATGGGCGTAGGTCTCTTGCTGGCATTGGATTTGTTGACCACATTGCTCGGGGAAGGACTCGTAGGAGACGTAGATGCATTGTTCAGACGACTTAAAAGCCCTATGGGGCCTGCGGTAGACCGCGCCATTCTCCTACTTCACCTAGAAATAACCATATCCTTAAATACTTATTATTAATACCTGACAATTTAAATTTGGAATTTAAAAGAGCACCGGTGCAGTGGTCTAGTGGGTGTGAACAGAATAATTCATTGGATTTTGGATCCATTAGATTACATTAGATTTTGATCCATTGGATGGACCAATTGGATTTTTTTGTCCAAAAAATTTATGTGCGCAAGCCCAGAAAGGAAAACATCGTGAGTATTCTCTCAGATTTTATGTTGCAGTTTAGTGTTGTAGCAGTCAAAACTTAAATGTGAATAAAGATCAAAATAATGTTTGTGTTTGTCATCACATTTCACTCAAGGCAGTTAGCGACGATGGCACGGCGGCGGTGGGGTCCCCCTATCATAATATTATCATGTTGGTACAGATTGTATAGCGTCTATAAAGCTGGGGTGGCCTATGTGACAGATTATTCGTAATTTTCAGTGGCATTAGGTATCAAAATGTAAGCACTCTTCTTATACACAGGTACAGTCAGCATCGGAAATAATTATATTTTCAGAACTTCTTTAATTTTAGTTTTTCATATCGTTTTTACCATTAATTTAAAGGTTAAAAACTAACACGATAAATAATAATAAGCAGCAAGATAAGATAAGCAGAGCTTGTGAATTGTGATATGGATACTAGAAAACTGATATACCTACTTAATACAATGCATTACCTACATACATTCTGAAAGAGTATTTTGTCTACCTCTTCTTTCTTTCTGTCTTTGTTCTTTGTAATTATATGTGGAAACTTGTAATTTACCTTCATTATATTTTATACTAGCGGCCGCTCGCAGTTTCGCCCGCGTGGAAGTTTTTTCCCGTTCCCGTTATTTTTTCGGGATAAAAAGTAGCCTATATGTCAATCTAGGTTACAATCTATATTTATTCCAAATTTCATTCAAATCGGTCCACTGGTTAGAGCGTGAAAGAGTAACAAACATCCATCCATCCATACTTACAAACTTTCACGTTTATAATATCAGTAGGATTTATGTACCTATTGAATGTTCTTAGTTTTCTAAATAAGCCTAATTTTTTTTATGGAATATTATCTGTTCATCGTTTACCTACTTTTGATGCTGACTCTTTGCCGAGTAGACCAATACAAACACCATTCCCCTCTGCACCCTTTGGGGGTTACGCACAAAGACATATATACCCTAAAAATACAACCAGCGGTTTACTATTATGTCAGTTAGTGAGTCAGCATAAATAATATATTATGTTTATATATCTATTTGTTACTAGGGAGGCTCATGTATACAAACACAAGACTGAAAATAATAAGAATAACCGAATAAAAAAATTAATTAATATAGTATATTAATGAGAAAAAAAAAGCAATACCATATAGATATCCCCGATCTCTTAGTACCAAGTACCTACTCGAGATTCTTCGAGGATGTCTAGAGGGGGTAGGGGGTAGTCATAGGTATGTCCAGATAGTACATTTGGTACATACCCCACATTTTACAGTAGTTAGTACTCCATACGTGACAGGTTGCAAGCCCATCGCCGCTGCTAGAATACTAACTGGTTTCCTCACGGCGTTTTCCTTCACCGCACTTCACTTTATTGCGCATATAAGTTATTCTAACGGAAAAATCCATTGGTTCATGACCGGATTTGAACCCACGATCTTAAGATCAGAAGGCGGGTTCACTCCCACTAGAGCGTTGAGCTAGAGAGCACTCAACGGTGCTCTTGTAAGTAATATTATCTAGTAACCTACCAATAACTACAGAAATTGGGTAGCAAATCTAGAAAAAGGTATAGGTAGGTGTAATACTATGGCGCCACTGAAATTCAGCAAATGCTGAGTGTTGGTCTTTTTTATCGCTACATTATAATAAAACTGTGTTTCATATTATTCATAAGAGACAATAAATAGGTTTCTATTCTATTCTCATAGTAGGTAAGCAGAAAATAACAGGTAAAGGCCCAGCACAATGCAGAAAAGAGATTTTTCAAAAAATGGTATGTTCAACTATTTCCAAATTATTTATTTCAGCAAAAGGTAGATAAGTATGTTAAAAGTGTATTTATCGTTGGTGAATCGCAATCCGACTTCTGACTTTCTCAAACTCGTTTGTTTCAAGTTTATAAACTAAGTTCCACATTCCACAAACTTAGAATTGATTCAAAAGTTGTTGCTCTACCCCCTGGCATTGTATTGCTAATGTATTTCTGATGTTAACTACTCAAATATGACTGACAAATAGTGCGTTATCATGATTTATAGCTTGTACGTTGTCAGCAACCCCTGATATAAATGAGGGGCTGACAACCAGGTGAAAGTGTACTGCAAAACAGATATCTTAATTTTAGAATATAAAATATTTATTTACGTTGCACAACACAGTACAAAAACACACAGTAGTTGTGGGCCATGTGTTTGTTCCATTAGCAAGCTTTTACAGCTTTTTCAGGACGTTCTGCTTAAATGTCCTTTCGATACGAAACGAAAAAAGTCTCATTTAGGAAATTATTGAGAGCGGACGAAGTTACGTAACAGCTTGTTTACAATAAAAGGTAAGTATTCTATCAGTCATATCAAGTTCTCACTATATCTAGCTTTACTTAGTTAGTGGCTAGATGGCGTTGTATAAAATTTGTAATTCTTTTAAATTAATAAAAAAAATTATGCTGTTACTAACTGCTGGGCATAAGCCTTCTCCCTCAAACGCCACTAATGACGTATAATATTATAGTGATAATGTAGGTAGTAAAAAAGTAGGGCAGTAAATGATTGGCTATTCGAATTCAATTTGAATCGGCTATGCGTCGAAACTTTTTTAGATAGTATTGGTACAATTTTCCCAGTATCAAATAGGACCTATACCTAACCTACCTACCGATACTCTTATTTTATTTCGAGAAAGAATACAACGAAAAAGGTGTAACGAACCTCTTTACTGTACTATACAAGTTGGATCCTATGTTGAACAGACCCATCTTACACAATTACCTACCATTGTCCGCCTGGTTGGTCTGTTCGCGTTTGTTTGATGATGCTTCCCGCTAAAATAAGAAGAAAATATCCGAGAAAAGTTATTTTTGTCTACTTTCAGACTATAATTCTAAAACTTTGCTGCTTCTGTGTGGTTTTTAATGACTGGCTCTTTTTTTTATTCTCTGGTATAAAAGTAAATTGTAACATTTACCTTTATCGGCCTAATATAGAAAAAAACTTAATTTGAAAATTTCAATTACTTCCGCAGAAAAAGAAAAATTTCCTATGAATATTCTTTATGAAACGATCGTTTGTGTCCTTCAATGGCTTCAATCCATAAATTTTTCATGAATATTCGAATAATTTAGCCATCAGTGTACCCACCTAAGAGTCCACTGAATTCATTTTTCGCCAGACTGGAATAAGCTTTATGTAGTAAATAGCCTACTGAAACCCTAAAGTAGTAAAAAAATACTGAGCTTGAAATATCAATTTCATTATATTTTTGATACATTTCATCAATGTTGTCAGTCTGTGTAGTATAATGTATTCTTAGTATTTTATAAGTTATCTGGTCCACATGTATAGTACAAGCTATGCTTAGTTTGGGACTAGATGATGTTGTGTAAAAATTTCCATAAATATTTGTTTTTAATACTTCATAAGTATACATTAAACCTGCATGTACTCTGTTTAATGTAATTCGTGTCGTGTTTTGCTGTAATAAATATTTTTTCATTTTTTCATTTTCATTTTTCATACAAAATACGGCCTCAGAGCAGAGATAGCTCTCAGTTGGTAGCGTGTTGCATTCTGCGGTGTACATTTTGGGTTCGATTTCTACAAAGGACACACCTTTGTGTCATGAACCCAGATGTTTTTTCTGTCTTGTGTTCTGTGTCAGTAATCAAAAGTCTAAAGTGTCATCCTGTCATCTCTTTGACTATGGCAATTAGTTTCTCCCACGGTCGAAATCGGGCTTGGTTTGTGGTTAGATGGCGATATGACAAATGACTGCCAATATTTATTTGTGTAGACTAACAATACTAGCAGATAGTAAAATAAGGTGTCTTTCGTTAATATATTTCTTTTCTCTATTTGAATATATCTATATTTATTTACTATATAAGATAATATACTAAATAAAACTGTTAAAATCTATTAATATTTATACCAATATATAATATTTTGAACATGTTCTTAAACCTAAACGTACTATATAAGTTAATTTAAATATTTTTTTTGTACATAATGTGTTAGTTTTAAGTTTATGTTTAGGTTAACTAGTTTCAAATAAACACTTTGATTTGATTTTGATTTCAATATTATAGGTAGAATTTTAAGTTTAAAATCATGTTTTATCTTTTTTATTTCTCATTTCAATTGAAGTACTATATTAAAAATGTTTTAAAAGTGGTATCTACTCTACCTACTCGTACCATAAGAATTTACAATGGTCATATATTTTTATGTTCACAGACGTTGTTTGTTATGCTTATTGTTCAACTTTGATAAGAAAAACCAGCATTAAATAAAAACTTTTCTAACAGCAACCCATTCTGAAGAGCTTTCATAAAATTTAAGACGTTTTGTTTATTAAACTTTGCGTTTAATATCTTTTATGACAGTTTTTATATCTTAGAAAGCCCTTCGATACCACTGAATGCAAATCAAATATTTTGGTAGCCAATACGATTTACAATGTCTAAAAGGGGTTAATAAGAAGCTCGTCCAGACATACAATTCTGCACATGACGATATTTGCAGTATCTTCCTATTAGTATTGTTAAGTGTGACGTTTTATTATTCACGCAGCTTTTCCAGGAAAGTATTATGATGAAACTCTTTAAAAGTATAAAAACAAGTACAAAACGTTCAAATTAAGTTCTCAAAATTGTTAACACCGGGTTCACGTTTACTTCATTCTTCAAACCACTCTAACAGTCAGGTCATCTAATTTACTAGCTATTTATTCATTATGTTTCGCAAGACAAAAGCGTTTATTTTACAATCTCAATCTGAATTTGAGTATAATTTCATGTGCCTGACCCAAATGATTTCCACCCAAGCGGTAACTCGGCTGTGAATTTTGAAAATCTATTTCTGTCTACGAGAAAAAGTTAGTCGTTACTCACCGACGCAGAGTGTTATGCACTCGAAATCAGAAGAGTTGCATGTAGTTCCGATCTGAGACAAAAGTGTATCTAATGCTAGAAGGGTAGATACGTAGATATGAGCGAGTAGAGAGGGGTTGGCGCGTTCACGAGTTTGGAAAGCCTTGGAAGGCACGGGTTTGCACGGGCGCACACCAGCGCTCCCGACCGTCGACTGAAATTCCAGCACAGAAATTAAAGCTAACGTGGTACTGAAAACCGAAACGCTCGCATTCGATGCATTCAGCGACCCCGTTACCGATACTTCAGTGTTTCAATGTAATAAAGCCTTCGATACCGGATTAATTTCCCGACCGTTTTCTTGGAAAATTGTTTTTTGTTTGCGCTCCATTTTATAAAGTTGGAACGCCACCTCATTTTATTTTAGCGGTTTTTCACACCTACTCCCTTTTAATCATCTTTTCCATTTAAAGCTTTTTCCTTTAAATATGCATAACTTAACTAAGCTCTCCTGAAACTCATGGGTATTCACGCACTACAGAAAGCTTCCGACCCAGGAACCCCTTATACATACGAAAATACTGGGCCTCAAAGTTTTATTTTAGTTTGTTGAGGTCAATATTTGCCCTGCTCTCTATAGGAAGCGTCCGTGCGGAGTAAATCGCAAGACCAACTCATGCAAATTAGATAGAGCCTAATCAATATTTTTAGGGTTGTTGTGTCATTTACCTACATGATTTATAGTTTAGCAAACCAATTTAAGGAATTTAGCAATTGTTTGCGTGCCCAATTTTGACAATTCATTTATTGTTTGTGACGTTACTAAGCCATATTAGATTAGGGTAAAATATAAAAAAGTAATGGAATCTAATCCACCTGGGCGATAGATTAGGGTGGAATAGAAATATGCAGTGGAATCTAATCCACCCGGGCAATGGGCTATAGTGGAAAAAAAGTAGAATCAAATCCATCAATGGATTTGCTTAGTGGATTAGATTAGAATAGGCCTCAATTTTGTGTTAGCTAAAAAAAACTACCAGAATTAGGCATCTGATATTCGCGCCATGATAAATTTTATTACACCATAGGTAAAATAAATTGAAACTTATACATACATAATTATGATATCTTAAGCCAATTATCAATACAAAATTATCGTAATTTGGAATACATTTTCACTTACCTACTTACAAAATTGTTACAGTATTAAAATAGTAAATGTTTGATAAAGTCCAATGATAGAGTATTGATAACACAGAATAAGTAATAGAACTGCGTGATACCACATAATTCACACCATCAAACTCAGATTTGTTTTCGTGATTGCGTTAAAAACCGCTTTGTCCAGGACATTAGGCTCGTTTTTCTTCGTCGGAAATATCGATAAGGCTGAAGAACAAATAGCTACCTACCCAGTGGCAACATAATGGATTTTTACGCCAATTAGTCGACGTCTTTGTGAAAACTAAGCCTTTGTTTTTTCACTTAGTTCTACGTTATTCTTATCTGTTATTTGTTATTTTTAGCTGTTTAAAAGAACTGAGATCAAAGATGATAAAATGTACACAACTTGTCTAAACGTGTCGGTGTAGCATTATCACCATCAGCCATCAGTCAACTGAACATAAGCAGGACGAACGATTTTGAGACTTTTTTATTCACCGACTTTCTGCGATCTTCATATTGTCTCCCGGTTCTTCATACATAGTTGCGAGTTGAGAACCTGTATCCTTCAGCGGTTATCGGTTCTTTTAGGAGCTATAATTCTGCGAGCTACCTATATTGGCGACTTTGGTTTTTCATTATAAAATATCATATTTAAAATAGCTTGTAGAAAATAGCGCAAATTACCATATTAACATAATTATAACAAACAGTAGGTGACCATATGAACATAATGGGTTTGATAATCTTCTAGAAAACTATACTTACATTTTATTTATCTCATACTCATGACGCTGATAGTGATACCCTTGCTAAAGTTAATCTCACACACACAGCTGCTGCCGTCTCATTTGTTTTACCGACTGGTGTACCGTTCTACCGAGGTACATTTTCTAGTATCCTTTCCCAAGGCGTAGACTTTTAAATTGTCTACTAGAAAACTGTTTCGTGCTACATTTTATAATACTACTAATAAATTACCTTAGGGCGTGTTTATAAGGGGCAAGAGATTTCGCGCGCCTAAACACGCTCTAATAAGGTACAAGGTTCTCAATAAATTTTATAAATGTACCTGTAGTAAATGAATACCTAACCTATTTATTTTAGCATTCTGAACATATTAACGAGGATTTCCACCAAGGGGTTGAAAATGTAATCGAAAGCGTCTCAAATAAATTGCATTTGTCATCTTTAGAAATCAGGATCCGTGGACACATTCGTTTCAGTTAAGTATGCGATTCTTTCAAGTATGTAAATGTGGTTTTGAATTTACGACCTTTAAACATTCTATTTTGAAAGTTATTCGGATATATCTGCAGGTAAAATCATCCTGTCAGATGATTACTTTCTTCACTTCGTCCAAGCCATCTGTTAGATATCGTTGCGTCTATAGAGGTGATGCCAGCTCGTCTTAAAATTAAATATTGAAATTCTATTCAATTTGGTTGATTCTAATTTATCCGTCACTTTATGGTCGTGTTAATAAAGGGAGGCAAATCATTCTGCTTAATTTAATTTGGTTAAGCTCAGCTGGCAGCGTTTATGAGATTTTTGGCGCGTCGTCGTTACAGTAATTTATTTCATTACGTGTACTTTATGAACATTCTGTTAATTAATTTTACCTCTAGAGTAAATGTCGCCAAAGCGAGAACCAGAAGTGCCGTCAACAACCACATTGCATTTACATTTATGTTCCTGATTTCTGGAATCGAAAGGCACGATTATATGTATGTAGGGGCGTCAGGATTTTAAGAGCCATCATCTGAAATTTTGTGGGCGAAGTGCAGGTATTCGTGAAAATAATAAAGATGGATGGATGACACCTCGACTCTGTCAAAGCGTACGACAGATGGCGCTTGCCTTTCGTTCTGAGTGACCGGATGCGACATTGGATACTTATGTGGCTTCGGTCTGGAAAGTAACCAAAATTGCCATTTTAGAGTTGGCAACACTCAGGTTTACCTACTCCTATACCTACCTTCCGCGAATAACTTGGTTACCAATAATTTAACTAGAGCTAGTAGCGCGACAAGGTACGTCTGGGTGTTATGTTATAATATATTAAAAAACAAATATAAGTGAGTATTTTATAACTCATCTGGTTCCTATAGAACAAGCTACGCTTAGTTTGGGGCTAGATTATGTTGTGTAATTATTGTAAAATATTTTTAAACAATTTTCGTCGTTCGTTGCTTTATTCATTCGTATCAACTAGTAACCTAGTCTGGACATCTATACTATGTTGGTATGTTATGTTGGATAGCTACACTGTCGTTTATCGGAATGTCATGTCGCAATGCCAATAACCTGGCGATGCGAGTGTTTGGAGGGTTGTATTTGACATTTGAGATACTATTATAGAATACCTGATATTATTATTATTATATTACTCGTGGTTTGTCCAGAATGGAGTTGCGATAAGACAAATGCGAGCCTACGTTATTTTTGGTTACCAAAGTTTACTGTATTCGTCGCAAAAAATGTCTAAATTATTTGAGAAATCTTCATCGTTTTAATAGATCCATAACTTATTTAAAAAGTAAGCGAACAAAACACAGTTTGTTGTGCCAATGACGATAATGGGGTTACTTTCAGCTATTACAAAGCCATTATTATGAATTGGAGGCACATTATGTCATAATTCGTACACATACTGAAGTTTTTGAGAGTTTTCTTAAAAAATATATATATATTTTCCTAAACGACTTACTGATGGAACAAGCAGATGGCCCAACTGTTCGTATGCAGAAAAAGTATGAAGAAAGCTAGCTAATCGGTTTAAAACGTGATTAAAAAAAACAACCAATCAATCTATACGTTTTTTTGTGATCGGTTCCAAGCTTGGAAAAACTTAACACATGCCTGGCTAAGATCTGTGCTTTATGGATGGACATTAGAAATTATAGATAAGACTCACAGATAAGCTAAATATTAGCATTATGCTTGCATTATGTCTTGATTTGTGTTGTTTGACGACCGATGTGGCGCGGCGGGCGAATGTCCGCCTGCGACGCAGATGTTGCGGGTTCGATTCCCGCCTTGGGATAAATGTTTGTACGATCTGCAAATATTTATTCCGGGTGTTCTGGGTATTTTCTATGTATAATAAAAAATATCTATGTATGTAATATAATATTGTATTAAGTATATCAGTCATCTAGTACCCATAACACAAGCTCTGCTTAGCTTGGGGCTAGATGATGCTGTGTGTATTGTCCATGCTGGACATTTATTTATTTATTTATTTGGCAGAACGAGACAGATTTTTGACACTGCCATGTTAGCACAGGAAGATCTATTTTGCACGAGATACCGAGTAGACAAAATTTTGTCGCGTTGCACATCTTAGCCCGAATGGTCTCGCTCCGACGGTGTCTGCCTACCACCGCCACAAGTAAGATATTTTGCCGTTTATCTTGTAATTTTTGTTGAACACATATGTTTGTTCTGTATTTGGTTATTATATTGTATTTTAAGTATGTATGTATTTAAAAAAAATACATACATATTATTTCAGCATTCTAAAACTTCTTATATTCTGAAAAACTTCCTTTATTTTGGCATATTACTTCATATTCTCAAAAAACCTCGCTTAAATAGGCTCTTTCTTAGCTGTAACTAATCATAACTTTTCTTCGGCACAAAATTGTCTTTAGGTGAAAATCGATTAGTCGGAACTTGGGCTTAACCGACTTTTAAATTTATAAGTACGCTCTTGCCATTGAACCACGAAAAAGCTCTGGAGTGTGTCACGTAGGAAATGGGGTTACGGGTAAATGTATAGGCCAAAAACCTGTAGACTCTTGTGATTATAACGCTGTTCCTACCCGTTGCTGTCAAAATATCTATTGTTTTTATGTGCCTATTTACCTTTAAAAACCTTAAATTAGACACGTAGAAAGAACTTCTATAGCTTTACTTTATTTCCTTTATTTCAGAGTATTGTCTCTGAAATCTACAAACAACCAAGATATAATAACCCTCATAGTAGCTATAAGCAGTATTTCAGAAATCACAATCGGGAGCAGTTTTTCTTTCTACGCTGTAGCCTTTGGGTTCGATTCCCATCTAAAAGACTTATTAAAAACATTACGACAAAAATTGCTCTCCTCTTTTAAATGCGAGGTAATGCTTTGTTATTGTGAAGTGAGTGAGCTTGTTTCACCAACAAGATAGATAGTGCTGTTTATTTTTGAAAGATATTTTAATATAAGGTCATTCATTTAGAAAAAAACCTATAGTAGGTACTTATAAATCGGCCAAGTGCGAATAAAATAAATATTCAAAGGAGCTCTCATACAACAAATGTGATTTTTGTGCCGTTTTAATTACAGATAATTGTACGGAACCCTTCGTGCACGAGTCCGACTTGCACTTGGCTAGTAATTTGTTTAGTATTTGTTGTAATAGCGGCAACAGAAATACATCATCTAATACGAAAATTTCAACTCTAACTCTCACGGTTCATGAGATAGTACAGCCAAGTGACAGACGGACAGACAGACAGATAGACAGACAAAAATTGTAAAAAATCCTTTTTTTTTTTGCAAAATTTTGGTATATGTACCGTATATACATTCATTAATATGCATGTAGTAAAAAACGGATATTTTAATATTACAAACAGACACTTCAATTTTATTTATTTGTATCTCTAATGCACCTACAGACTGATTTCGTTGGTGACTGTCAAAAGCATACCTATGTTTGCCTTTAAAGAATTTCAAACGATAGGTGCCTATATTTTTTTATTTCTATTCACGTTCACACATTATATATAGGGTAAGATAAAACTTTTATAAATTTGAAATTATGGTAGTCATTCAGCCGAAAAGCTATAATACAAATTAAACGACGCATTAAGCTGAAATTAGAGCGAATTATTGAATTGGTAGGCTTGTCTAAACAACCGGTTTGGGACGAAGAAATAAGACGTGCCCAATACTGAGTGGATCCGGAGCAATTGAGCACGAAGATTGATGATCACCTCCAATCTACCTAAGTTTGTCTCGGTAGATATTATTATGTACATCAGTTACGATTAAGCTTCTTGCTTGAACTAGATCGTGTTTCACTATTTTTTTTTGTGGCATGTGCCGTCGTGCGTCGGACAATTTGGCCAATGTCAAGTGGATTAAATAAATACTTTTTAGTAAGTCGAGTCAGTATAAAAAAGTAAAGTCGGCTGTCATTGATTTTGAAGAAAAAGATAAGATGGCCTTTTTATCAAAACCTAAGGGAAACATTTTCGTTCAAATCAGGATGCCACCAACTTTCATTTTAAGGAGGTGGTATCCGCCAACGAGAGGTTTTCTCCGTGTTATTTCTCTTTGATGAGTGAGTATAAATGTCCAAAAAAAATATATATTGCTTATTAAAGACTCAATTTTAATTTGAACAATTGAAATAATTCTAACTATATTATTACTATATGAAAAAAATATCCAAAGTGAAGCAATATTTATTTTAAATTTGGTTATTTCTTCTAAACGGTATTGATTTTTAGTATTTTTTTTTCACACAAATATTTGTCAAAGTATTTATCACAAAGTGAACAATTGGCAGTTCGAACTAATAATTCATTAGGCTACAAATAATTATTTCTTGAATGCGATATGAAATGGAATGCGCGCGGGTCCCTGTGCGGGCGACGGGCGGCAGTGCAACTCAGTATGGACAGACTCCTCAAGGTCGTTGGCGAGTACCACCGCCTTAACTACCGAAAACAAACATTTGTGTGATGAACAGAGATGTTTATTCTGTGGCTGGGTCTAGTTCCCATCGTCCAAACTTGGCTTAGTTTGGGGCTAGAGGGTGTTGCGTGATGTTATTTCTTTTATTTATCATTATGAAGCAACGATCATAGGATTTTGTGCATTCATGCTTCATATAGTTGAGTCGTCATATATTGTGGTGGCTTATGTAAATACTTACCTAACTTAACTATAGAATAGCAAGCGACTTCGTTTTCACACACTAATGAACCGAGCATAAGTATTTAAAGTATATTTTTTTTGTAGGTTACTATTTTTGGTGGTTATCGACCAAGCATAGTCTGGAACGGGCATGATTCTGCCCGTTCCTTTTTTTATTTTGTACTTTATATGACTGCTAATAGAATTAGGTACTTATGTATAAATATAATGTATGTACAGTCAGCTGCACTAGAATGTATACAATTTGTAACTTACAAAAGGGTTTTACAGCATTACAATTAATATTTACAGGGCAAAAACATGATAAATAGTGACCTTATCTACTAATTTCACTATTTTTGAGTTTTTACTGTTTACGAGTTGACTCTAAGGTTTTGATACCGTTTTGAAAGTTACGAATTGTATACATTCTAGTGCAGCTGACTGTATCATCACGATACTTAATTTATCATAGAAATACGCAGAGTGCTTGTGTACACAATCGAATTTGTTGAAAGAATTAGGTCGAATCATTAAATTACGGAGCAAGCAAGGGTGATTTCAGATATCGTTGCCTACCCGATTTTAAAATGAGCTGGTTTGGAGGTCGTTACAATTTTCCCGGGGCCGCGGCCGCGTGGATATTCCAAACGGAAAATTAATGAAAACCTAAAGAAAAATATCGGGTATGAAATATCATGGATATCGTTGCGAATGAGTTAACAAGATTATTTAATTGGAGAGTGGTTTTGCGAAGAACTTTCTGATCGCGTTGCTTTTATTTTTATGGAATAAAATTATGCTTTCATTTTTTAAATTAATGAGGATTTACCTCATCCTCGAAGTTATCACCTGAATGAGGCCACTGCTGGTCTGCCTATATTTGGCGGGGTTTGCCGAAGTCATCACGATTGGCAGGCATAATGGTGACCGCAGTATTGGCGGCTGCCCATCTCCTGGTGCGTTTCTTTAGTCGCCTCTTAAGAATCGAATATAATAATAATAATTAAACATCAACGGAAAGTGATTGATGCGTCCTATTCGAGGCCGAGGCTACTATCACGGCAACTAATCTTCTTCTATACTATAGTAAAACTGTAGAGGTCTGTATGCTGAAATATTGCTAATAGTATTTAAAA
Organism: Electrophaes corylata; assembly: GCA_947095575.1. Classification (NCBI taxonomy): domain Eukaryota; kingdom Metazoa; phylum Arthropoda; class Insecta; order Lepidoptera; family Geometridae; genus Electrophaes; species Electrophaes corylata. The sequence continues at coordinate 9,204,659 of OX352703.1, forward strand.
AAAGGCAAAAAGACGAAATTAACTAAATAAAAGGTTTGTTTTTACGATTGTACACGCAAAAACTACTGAATGAATGTTGATGTAATTTACAGAATAAGTTATCTTATAGTTCTACTTATAACTTAGTATGGTTTTCATTGAACATCATCATCCCCATAACTGGTGTAAAAAGGGGGTGAGGTTTGTATGAAAAACATTCATGTTCACACATTCACATTCATCTGAAATTTTGAATGATGAAATAAAAAAACAAATATTTTTATTTATTAAAATTAAATTGTTTTTTGGAAAAGAAAAAAGGGAATTCTTTATGGGAACTGGTACAGAAACTTCTTGTATTTTTTTACGATTTGTGAGCATTTTTTAGTTAACCTGATTAAGAACTGGATTGATCGGAAAGGTTTCTAGATTTGGAGGTGTACCTACAAATGTTATATTTTTTTATTAATAAAGTTCTACGATAGACTGTATTCGTTTCTGTTTTGGTATATCTTTGGAACAGCAGATCTGATGCAGCATAGGTACTTCATTCAAACATATTCAAAACAGTAACCACGCGGACGAAGGCGGTTATAAGCTAGCATTCAATTTATTAAATTCAATTATAAATATAAAAGAACTCTTCTCCAAATGGTATTCTTTGAAACTGAAATTTCAGGCAGGTACGATACGAAAGGTACAACAGGAGTAAAACAAAATACTAAAGAGGATTACGAGTACATTGATAGAGTCATAGCAGCAGGTAAACTCAGGTTTTGATAAAAATATTTGCGTCAGAGGTTGTACTGGTCTTACACGAGCTCTGGCCAACCGGTACTGAAGTGTGGAAACAAACGTGGGAACTGGAACGCGATGTGAATTACCTACAATCGGCATTAAACGGGATTCACGTCCCGTGTCACACAATCCCGGATTTATTAGATTTGTTCTCGTCGACTGCACGTCTGGAATGACAGACGGCTTCGAAACAGACATGAGTGCGTTATGTTTTGTTTTTATTGTGTTAAATTGCTTTTTAGGATGATTGAACTATGTTATATCTATACAGTCTTGGTTTATTAAATTTACAATTTACGGCTTTCATTGGTGCACGATCGGATTTGAACCTACGAACTTTAGGAAATGAAGGCGGGGTCACTACCTCTAGACCACCGATGCTATTTTAGTAAATGTAATAGTAAAACTAACTTAAAATTATGCAACATCATCATCGATTTGAATAAGAAGGTAGGTACACGAACATAGACATCCCTCAGACATCTCCAGGAAAAAATAGCTTTGAGAATACATCTACTGGCTTTCCGATCATCTTGAAAGGTCTTAAATCTAGGTGAATCTAAGCGCCAGTTCCGCGCGACCAAGCCTAAAGGAACCGGCAAGAAACTTACGGCTTTGTTCCTACCGTTTTTTTTTGTATAATCCATTTGCAAAATAACAATGTAAATAAATAAAAATAATATAAATTCATAACTGGCTGATTCTGAGATATATTTCGTTGACCCTAAACTCCTTTCATTTATTTTATTAGAGTTCCATTTAACGTTGGTAGGTACTCCACTTATGGAAGGCGTCCTCAAGGCTATAGATAATTCAATCTACCGGTAAAAGGCATGTCGTGAAAAGTGCTTGTAAAGCTCATTTTGTACCTTCTACACGGAGAGGGAGTATCTCCGTTCCCTTTTAATTAATTCCCGACGAACATCCCGTTCACATGGTCGTCTTTTTATAACTACCTACTCACAGTATTTTTTCTTTATATATATATATATATAGCTTCACGTAGTTAATCCCCTGGCACGGTAGATATCCCCTCAGACCTTAGACGAAGCCTCAGACCTCTTAATATCAAGTACCTACTCGAAATTCTTTGAGGATGTCTAAGAGGTTAAAGTATTGGTACATATTTGCAGTAGTTAGTATTCCATACGTGACAGGTTGCAAGCCTATCGCTGCAGCTAGAATACTAACCGGTATCCTCACGATGTTTTCTTTTACCGTTTAAGAGCACTGGTATTGCGCACATAATTTTTGTACATTTTTGTATAGTAATATAAGCTTGACAATGGTACTTTTTGCTCTTCTCTTTTTCCAGCTCTTGTAAAACAAATAGTTCTGGTATAACGAAAAATCAAAAAAACTAAGATTATTATTATAAATTACTAACATGGCTGAAAAAATTTGCAGCTAATCCGTACACGAGAATTATGATCCTGTAGTTAATTAGGCAGCTCGCAAAAATAAAGCGTTTAATCTCTAGATAAAAATGATTAAATTACACAGTCATTTTAATACTCGTAAGCGAGTCGTCAATCACGGTAAATGGTCTGTAACGCAGATACTTACTTGGTGTGTATCCAGTTTTATAAAACAGTAGACTTTTAGGAGATTAAAAACAAACTAACGCACCTCATGAATTTTTCTAATGTTAAAGATAATAAAATATCGACGACTGTGATCAATTCCATCCTATTTATTAAGAAAAGAAGCCTATAGAGTCTTAGTATAAGTAGAAAAATATCTTGCAGGGAAAGCAACTAGGTAACGATTTAGCGTTTTTCTTCTCGTTCTATCGCTAGCGATAAAAAAGAGGGATGGAAAATTTAAAGTCATAGGTGGTTATACTTTTGTAGGTTAGTTAGTTATGTGATGAGCTGTCTAGTGATGTCTACCACCATACCGACCGATGTCCGCCTGCGACGCAGGAGGCTGCGGGTTCGATTCCAGCCTTGGGATAAATGTTTGTACGATCTGCAAATATTTATTCCGGGTAATATTCTGGGTATTTTCTATGTATAATAAAAAATATCTATGTATGTAAGTATTGTATTATGTATATCAGTCATCTAGTACCCATAACACAAGCTCTGCTTACCTTGGGGCTAGATGATGCTGTGTAGATTGTCCAGCATTATTTATATATTTATTTATATTTGTACTACTCTACTTGTACCTACCCAGTCTCACCTGTAATGTATTACCTAGCTACCTGTTGTGTCAATAAACATATATTTAATTTAATTTTATATCTTATTCTACCCTTAAACAGCGGTGCTGTTTTAGTTCAAAAACTAAAGTGCTGGTAAGATTGCTGGCACTACGTGTGATGCCTCAAGTTGATGGACGCAGGACAGTGCATCGTAGAACATACTTCAGTAAACTAACAAATAGGGTTCTTTGTAGGTATTAGTGGCAGATTCCACGTATAAAAAAAATATTCGTACCTACCTGTTGTTAATTTTTTAATCATATTGATAAGGTGTTTAGTAATGCTTTTTCTACGTTATCACTGAATTTAAGGATTAAAAGAGGCTAGGATTAAGTTTTTTATGTAACGTAGGTATTTATATTTTTACATAAAACAGTAGCCCAGCAAAAACATTTCATTTACACCAGAGGCCAAGAGCCAGGACCCATTGATGTCGTAGGTGACTAAAGGAACGCAATAATACCTAAGCTAGTTTTTATGACAAACGATGTTTTTGCTAACAAATACTTATACTAACCCTTCTCTACGTGTCGACCTAAAATTTTTTCAGTGCCTTTTTTGAAACCTACATAAAATGTGACGTAATATGAGGGGTCTTATCGCAGAACAAACTTGACGCGGCCTCCGCTTATGGGCGATAACATCACGCTGTAGGGGTCAGGTCTAACTAGATAGGGCTCGTTAGAGACCGGCTCCACCCTGTATTTGGACAGCATCTGTGCGACTGCCGCGCGTATTTGCATCACTCCGTAGCGTTTGCCTGAAAAATAAAACCTCAGTGAGCGAGAGTGATTGCTCGCTAACAGGATGTGGCGGTTAAGAGACTGCTCTCAGATTTGCTTTGCATAACTACCACGAATAATAATATTCAAAATGTTGAACCTGTTGTGACTTGCTACGCTTATGGTATTATTGGAAAACATCTAGTCCTGTAATACAATTTTAAATTTTTTATCAGGGTAAATTTTTTGCAATTTTTTGTTGCACAAAACTTCCATCACACTTGTATGTTCTTGGTGGGGATTGGATCGAACCCATAACCTTTAATATGGTTTTTCCCTTTCGTGTAGGGAATGAAAAACTTCACTTTTATTTATTTTAATAAAATTTAAAGAATGTTTGCCTCACTCAGGTAGAAAAGTATGCCAACTCGATATTTAGGCACGTGTTGGTTTATTACAACCCCGCCAGCTATTTTAGACACGTATAAACTCCGAAATCTGTTCGCAAGAATTTTGTCTGTGGAAATGTTAGGAATTCTTCTCTTTTCGGTTAGGATTTGGAGTCAGACAGTTAAAACGAATTTAAGTGCCTATTTGCGAAGGGTAAACAAAACAGTAGGTGATAAAAACAAATAGCGGTTGCTAAAAGTGGTTTTGCTAGAGATTGATTACGTACGATAAATAATCATTTTGTTTAGCTACTAGAGGGCCTGGACAAGTATTCTAAGTGATTCAATTACTTTAGTCGAACAAAAGTTTCGGTACGAGATAAGACAAAAAATAAAACGCTCGTAAAAAGTGACACTTGACTGCTACGTATTTCTGAAGTTTATAACACGAACTTGTAGGTGTTCACACGATACGAGTGTAGTGTCTACTTACCTACTGACCTAACTAAATATAATAAATAGAGTTGATGGACGCACAATGGCATCGTAGCTTACAATATCTCATGCTGTCACATTTCCTTGACATACTTTTTTACTGTATTTTGTACATATCAATTATAAATACTTGTATTAGCTATAATTTTCTATGTAAATAAATTTTCTTTTTTATTGATAGAGTTTCATGTATTTGTTGAAAAAAAAACACAACTTTACTGCGTCAGCAGATATCTATAGGGTGTAAAGTATCAGTGCGTAAGGTACAAAATTATTGCACCCATTTTAGCTTACCTATACAAAAGTGTGGTCCATCGCCGAAGGGTAAAAAACTGAACTGCAGATTATCTCTTTCAGTAACGTTTTTCATTCTCTCTGGCTTCCAGGCATTGGGATCGGGAAATACCTTCGAATCGTAGTGAAGTGCCATGACATTCACGTAAACAGGAGTATCTTTCTCTAAAGTGATATCATCGTTCAGTTTGTAAACTGCGTTGCACTCTCTATCCAGGAACGGCACTGGAGGGTACTTCCGAAGAGTCTCTGCGAATATTTAGCGTCAGTCGGTAAATAAATTGTTACTTTACCCTTTCCCAATAAAAGTTCTGTGGAAACAAGTGTCCATACCCAGTATACACGCTGTAAGAAACGTGAGTTCTAATAAATCATCATAGTCCAAAACCTCTTTTCCTTTGAGCTTCATTGCGTCATTGATTTCCTCATAAAGTTTTTCCTGGAATAAATTTTTAGGTAACTTATCAAAAATCAGAACATAGTTAGTCAATTGTTGAATGGTTTTTATAAATTTGAAAAAGTATGCAAAGTATATAATTAGGTAAGTAAGATAGATGTACTTACTTGTAATTCAGGATGATGAGCCAACTCGTGCATGAAGTATGATAACGTTGTCGATGAAGTCTCAATCGATCCAAGAATGAATACAGCTGCTTGTGCCAGCATCAAATCATCAGCGTATTCTGTGAACACAATTTTATTCCAGACATTTCACACAATCCCATCTTGACGGAAAACTTTACTCAAAACCATTCCGTCTATTATTTATATTGTCCTTGGTCCCAGGCAGTACAGGGTTTCAGAAATAGACACGGTCCTATAAAAAGGGACAAATAGTAGCTGCCTCTGAAGCTGTGTGTAACTAATAAATCGTAGGATAAATATAAAAGCTTGATTACTTAGGTAATACTCTTTAGTAACGACATTTCTGTCGTTTTGTAGGCACAGTACAATAAATTTTATTGGTATGTACGAACTATTTTGATCAAGGTCGCTGGTGAAAAGAGTATTGGGTCATATCTCGCAGACAGAATGTTTCTGGCCATTCAAAACTGGATTGCCATCTAAACAAAATTATCTGTTTAATTTTTTTTTTTTTTTTTTATACACAGATGGCCCACCTGATGTTAAGTGGTTACCATCACCTATAACAAAGCATTGCCTCGTAGGTCACGCTCGTTAGGAACGTCACCTACAATACACTGCTCTGCGTCCATCAACCTGAGGCATACAGGTGTTAAGCCTCATGTGCCTGTAATTACACCGGCACCCACACCCTTCAAACCGAAACACAGCAAGCTGCTTGGCGGCAGAAATAGGCATGGTGGTAGTACTGCCCCGGACGAGCCCTTCACTAAGAGCTCTACTACTACTAAATATTTTCAACTCTTTAACTACCACCTAACGTAATAAGTGTAGGTAATAAAAATCATGTATATACGTATATAGAATAGAAATGGAAATAGAACATATAAAGATGTTCATCATAATAAAGTTTTTTATAGGGACCAAGGTAGGTAACGACTGTGTATCGAAATAGGAATCGAAACTTTGTTATAAATTTTTTAATAATATTAGCTATGTCTAAAACATTTTTAAATATATGAATAAATTACCTAACTCGTTATAAACTTGTAAATTCTAAATATTAAAGGATTTTGGTATAGCTAAGACTATAAAAATTATGATCAAAGTTTTGATTTCCATTACTACTTCGGTTTCGTGGTAAATTGACCGCTTTAATGGCTGTTTGCAGAAAATTTGCAATTTTCTATTATTACGGCATTGTGCAGACTTTAATTGAAAAAGTAATTTTATGCATAAACGGAGCTGTCCTATAAAACAGGCCCATAAATAATAAGTATTTTCGTACAATTTTATAGTAGAACCATCGTAAAGCATTATGTACAACCATACCTTCGAGAATTTCTTATTATGTAATATTGTGATCAGCGCTATCGTTCTTAATTACTATACATGCTATTCTATTTTGTTGGCAAATTTTTTACGTCACGTGGTCTAATAAAATAGTATCTATCTAATATGTAGGCAATAGCAAAGTTTGCTTTGAACTTTGGCTCACTGAGGGGTGAAATAACTGGCTTTCAAAGCGAGATAACTTTTAAATATCAGTCAATCAGCTGGATTGTCATCAATGTAGGAAGCTAATTTACTTACTCGATCCTGTTTCAGCTGGAAGTTTGAGATTATCCTTCAGTCTGAGAAGATGATTAACGAGATCTTTGTCATTGCTTTGCCCGGTTCGCTTACGTTCGTCTACCACGTCCCAAAATAGCTTCCTGATGTAGTCCGTTGCAGCTTGCGAGAAAAACTGTAACCTGTAGTTTTAGGAGTACCATCGTTTCACTAAACAGAATATTGGCATGGCCAATTTTACGTACTGATCCTCTAACTTGGACACATACGTTTTTAGCGAGACTAGTGAAAATTTGATGTGCCCTAGACAATAGGTGACGTAGCCTGAGCACATAATCCGCCGCCAAGTGGTGAATCTCTTCAAATATGAGGGAAACCTATGTCCAGCAGTGGGATAACCCACTGCAGTGGATAACAGTAATCCATCCTACTATCCTACTCATATTATAAATGGGAAAGTTTCGATGTTTGCATGCTTAGGATAGGGACTCAAACGCTCTTATCAGTTCGTGAATTTAAAAAACATAGGCTACCTTTTCCCGAAAAAATACAAGAACTGAGTAGAAAAGAAGCCTTGGATGTAAAGTGCCTTAAGTTTTATCATGGCAATTTTATCAAAAAATGATGATGAAAATTACTAAATAAAAAAAAACATACCTCAAGAGACCCGATAAAACTGGTGAAAAAAATATAATGCTAAATTCAAGACCTCTCCAGAAAGTCCACTTGACCATATTGCGAGTGATGTACCAGAGCGGTGAGCTGATATCATTCAATGCACTTACTTTTATACCAAACACTGAAGATCCTACAGTGTCGGAAGCGTACATTGAAAATAACTCCTAAAAATAAGAGATTTCAAAGTTAGGTATGGGTAGGTAATCGTAATTAGCTTTGTTAGAAGTGCTAACATTAACTCACCTTCAAGTTAGCTGTTTCATTGTTATCGATGTAATCTCTTTGTATTTTTTGGACTAATTCCTTGGCATTGCCATTCATCAGTTCTGTCACCATTTTTAGTCGTAATGTTGTGAACATTGGAGATAGTTCATGCCTCATTATAGACCAAATAGGGTTCTAAAAACGGAACAAATTTAATGTCTTTCACGATATTTTTAACTGCAAGTTGCTTAATACTGTACACGGGTACTAATATTTCTTGTGACATAGGCCATCAATATAATGGCTATCTGGTTCAGCTTTTAGTAGAACAAGAAATATTATAAAGGAAATAATGACTAAACTTAGCGTAGATAACTGTGATATTAGACAGTTTCAGTTTTTATTTGGATACCTTCCATAATACGATAGTGAAATAAATCGGTAGCTTACGAGGAAACACAATATTAAGTAGGTTAGTAAATATACTAAAGTTATTGTTTACCATAATAGTTCAAATACTTACGTACCTTTACTAGGAACAGATTTAAGGCACCCAAAGGGTCGGTACTGTACGAGCAGCGAATAAGTCTGTTTTGGAAATACTCGTAGTCTTTGACCAAAACTTTTCGGGCAAGCTCAGGAGTTTGAACAACGAGTGTAGGCTTCCATCCCAGAAATATCCCCACGCAGTCATTGTTTGGGAAATTTTGTCTCAGTTCACTGAAGTATTCCGACACACTTTTCCTCATAACAAACGAAAGATTCCCCACCAGAATGTGAGGTTTCTCGTACGGAACGCCTCGATTTTTCCAATAAGCATAACTGCGACGTAAATACAAATAAAACAAAGAAACACCAATAACTATAAACGATAGTATCGTCTGTGTAAAAGTATACATGATTGCGTACACGCACGGCTCGCGATGCAATGCCGAGCGTGTGCTTGCTGTAGATAATTTAATCATGTAGGTAAATATAAATATGAAGATAAGTTCCATAACAAGTACTTATATTAAAAATAACATTAATCGTAATTAATCTTTAGATCGTTTGCAGCGGTCCGTAGATAGTTCAACTGTTTCATATGTATTTTGTACATACCAACTATAAATAATTGTATTAACTGTAATTTTCATTGTAAATAAATGTACTTACTCTAATAAAAAAAATCATCATTTGTTTATTTCATTTGTGATTTTGATACGAGTATTCTCGTCAAAAACCTAAGAACGAAAAAAAGGTGTTCTTTGAATATAAATGCAATAATAATAATAATCTTTGTGATTTCCTTCAGTGCAGGTAAGCACTAAAAGGTTTTAGAATGTACCTATACCGAAAATAGTCTCTAAATGATTTTATAGACCCAGTATAATGTCATAAGTTTTCATGAAACAGACCGTACTATGCCTTTATGTTCAGTTTAAAAGTTATGCTCTAAAATACGAACATGCAAAGCAAAATTGCCCAAGTGAACTCGGAGATCTTTGATCGCTTTGCTCACTTGAACAACTAATAACTATGTACCTAATTAGAGAGTTGTATTATGATAAAAACTACTTACTATTCTTAGCAAATTAGTGTTGTTATTTGTTTCAACAGTTCGCAAATAAAGAGAACAGTACTTACATTAGGTATTACTAATTACTAACGCCAGTGCCTTCTGGCAGTGACGTTATAAAGACTTCTCGTTTATTCCCTAATGGTTCGTAGAGGTGTGAAGCGATAACGAACCCTATTTGCCCATTAGCCAGTGCAGACCGCTACAATCGATCACATTTTACTCTTCGCAACGCAATTTACTAAGATGCCCTATCGTGCAAAACCTGCCTTTCATTTTAAGCGTATGTCAAAAAGGCCATCAAACCCATTTGACTCTTGCGGGGTTAAGATGTAAAAAGTGACATTTATGTCGCACAGGAGATATTTTTTCAAATAAGACTAATTTGTCCTTACATGTGCGCCACAATCTTAAAATTTAGTTATTAATTTAAAGCCACTGTAGAGAAGCTTGGCGTCGCGTCGCGTCGCCGTCGTAGACAAAACATAAGCTAAGTATGGTTTTTTTTTTTTTGTGGCATCTGTCCGTCATGCGGTCAATTTTGCCAATGTCAAGTGGGTTGAATAAATTATTTTTAGTCAAGTCGAGTCGGTAAAAAAAGTAAAGTCAGCCGTCATCGGTTTTGACGAAAAAGATGGCGTTTTTCTTCAAAACCAAAGGGAAACATTTTCGTTCAAATCAGGATGCCTCATAACACACTTTCATTTCAATTGTTCACACTTGTGCTAAGACCTCAAGTAATGATGGTTAAAATACCACCAAAATTACCCATCAGAACAGAACTTAAAATAACACTAGAAAAACAATTAAAATTAAAATACAATGTTGCTTCCAAAGATGACAGAAAACGAATCCTAAGTATTGTTAAAATTCGTCTAAAATATGGTGCGCACATTACTTGTAGACTAAAGAACCACAGATAAGCTAATCATTAAAGATAAGTCTTCTTCTTTATATGACAGAGCAAGGTTAATTTTTGGCTGCTATGTTAGCACAGATAGACATAAAAAGATATATTTATTTTGTAATAGATAAGGAACGTTGTACATCTTGACTCTGCTGGTGAAGTATGGGCATCTCATTTACCCCAGAGAATTCAAACTCACAATCAAGATGATAAATCTTGATTAATAAAGTTTATTCTCCTATCGATTTGATGTCTCTCTCAATGTGATCTCTCAATGTGATCTTATTGCTTAGACGAGTAAACTCTTATTGCAATGGTTATGGAAATGGTTCTGTTTTTCCAAAATTGAATCGTAACATTAAAATACGTTAGCTATGAGTAAGGTTTTTATTGTTATTAAAGCAATCTGTAAACTGGCCTGTTTGCATACTATCTTTATTCTTTTACTTTAATATTCTATTCTAATATACCAAGTAAATACCTACTTCTCATACTTACTTACTCTTTCTTACAATTATTTAATCTATATTTTTCATCTGTTATATTGTATGTGAATTGATAAAAAAATATAAAAATGATTAAACTTTAGCTAGAATCAAACGAATGCAGTAGGTATTACATATATGGGTACAGGTTGTAATAATACTACTTCTTAAAACTGAAACCACGCATTCAAACCATGATTCTGATTAAGTACAAAAAAGTTAAAAACGCAAAACGCAAACGCTGGACAATCCACACAGCATCATTTAGCCCCAAGCTAAGCAGAGCTTGTGTTATGGGTGTACTAGATGACTGATATACTTAATACAATACATTACATACATACATATTTTTTGATTATAGGTACACCTACATAGAAAATACCTAGAACGACCGGAATAAATATTTGCAGATCGTAGAAACATATATCCCAAGGCGGGATTCGAACCCGCAACCTCCTGCGTCGCAGGCGGATATTTGCCCGCTGCGCCACATCGGTCGTCATCTTATTTAAGAATCATCGACAGAAGAAGTGAAAATGACGGAACATCAAAAACAGCAATCTAAATGAAATCGCGAACATCTGACCGGTGCGTTGCTCTCGTGTTCTCGTGTTCTCGTGTGGAATACATTGCTGGTTGATCATTAAGAATTTCATTAAAATAATCTTATTACTCTGAATGTATTTGACTGTCAGCCAAGTGGTATTCTATAAGACCTTGTTGTAGGTAACTTTACACGTTGCTGGAGTAGGTATTCGGAAGTAATCTTATTACACACCGGATATACTACATTTCGGAAGTATAAAATTATGAGAAAATCAGTACTGAGTATAGTCTCAATATTCTAAGTAACATACTAAGCGGCCGACCGCGCGGCCGTCAATTTACTTTCTCAACCGCGCGAATTCTTTCGCGCAGTATAAACGGGCCCTAGGGAGATAATGGAAAGGAAGTAATCAGAGAAACAACCAAACTGGTATACCTATAGGTTCTTACAATATTTTCCTTTCATGTTTGAACATAGTCTGCTGAACTGAAATAACACAACCACAGTATTCTGTTATAAAGAGGTCATTCAAACACATGATTGACCAGATAAATTGTATGGACTCTATGGACAGGAAATTAAGGTGCCAATTCCGACGACGCCATTGCTCTCCAAATGTCCAATCACGAAGTTCGCAAAGTTATTTGTAGAAAGTTCTGTTGGTTCGTCCATTTAGTTTATAGAGTGCAAAAGACTAACAAAATAGAAAGAATGTATATCTTATCTTTTACAGCTGTCAGAGCTCAGTTGGTAGTACCTCTGCCTTCTGCACTATAAGCTGTGGGTTCGATCCCCGCCGCGAACAATCATTTTTTTTATATGACTTGTTAATGGAACAAGTAGATGTCCCACCCGATGTTAAGTGGTTACCATTACCTATAACAGAGCATTGCCTCGCAGGTCACGCTCATTACAAACGTGCCCTTACGATGCACTACTCTGCGTCCATCAACCTGAGGCATACCTACTGGTGTTAAGCCTCATGTGCCTGTAACTACACCGGCACCCTCACCTTGCAAACTGGAACACAGCAAGCTGCTAGGCGGCAGAAATAAGCATGGTGGTAGTACTTCCCCGGTCGAGCCCTTCACTAAGAGCTCTACTACTACTTTATTACTTTACTTTTATTTGTGTGTTTAACTTGAATTAAGTATTCTATTATTTATCCCATGATACAAGCTTTGATTAAATTGGGGCTAGATAACGTCGTGAGTATTTATTTATTTATGCTATCGTTAAAATGTAGAAGCGGGTTGAAGTCAATATAAGTGGCTGTTGATGTGTAGCGGAAACACGTCCTGTCCGCTAGAGGCTGACTATTTTCACTCCGGTGGCGGCGGCATGACATTCATATATCGTCGACACGCCTAACCCCTGTTCGCGCCATATTTTTCCCCGTTCAGACAGCTGCAATTTCAATTCCACTTGACACTTTTTCATGACTCTTGAAAGCGTAACATGGGCGTATGATTTTATCAACGTAACTTTATGGCATGGAATCTGTTTCAAGTAGTTTTACCTAATTACAAAAAACTTTATGTAAGTATACATATCCATAACCATATATCATGAGTATGTGCTATATGCTATGCTGTATGTATGCTATAGCATAGGAGCCGGTACAATTATTAGTTTTAATGTAAAGCCTATATTTGAGCAGTGGTATAATACTTAATAATATTTCAGACTGGGCGTTATTAATTTGAATTTTGCACAAAACTTTTTCAATTTTCCGTCATTAAAAGCCTACCTCGTTTCCCTAAACTGTTCTTTTTTCATCTTTTACTGACAGCTTTATATACTAATGAGTTATGAAGTTATTTAATTACTAAGTTAATTCTTCCGATGTCGAAGTAAAATCACATGATTATAACTATGGTAAATGGCCGTATTACACCCATGTGAATAAGATACCTATATACCCATTTAGATACTAGATTGAAACAAGAATTATTATCGCATCATCACTTAACATCAGGTGAGATTGCGGTCAAACGTTTACCTATAAACTGTAAAAAAAAACGTTAAAAGAAATAGGCCAAAGTAAGTCAATCATCGGCGAGAACGAGATTCTGACCGAAGTTTTATGTTTTATAGCCATTTTTCACTGAACTGAACAAGCCTGAGAGCTATCGATAAAATCACTCACCCATTCGAATGGAAATAATTTCCTTAAATATAGGTAGGTAAGGTAGGTAAGTACTTTGTTTTTGGACCGACGATATTGTCAAGATCTCGAGAAATCGGTGGATAGAAAGAATAAAATCGTTTTACCTGGAATTGTATAGGGGAGGCCATTTGTCAGCAGACTTACCTATTCGAGCTAGAGATGATGAGGTAGGTACCTACCTACTTGGTCAAAGTTATACTAAGGACATAGACTACCTACGATTTTTAAATCTTTTTAAATTTAGATTATTTTAGATGCGGGGAATATACAATATTAACAATATTAAATGTAGAATTATATTAGACCCGACCCGCATGTCGTGACGAGTCAGAAGCCTGTTGACATTTTATTTTATATAGAAGTAATTACAGACGGCGCAGGTGTGCTCTTTCTGACTCTATCTCTGTTTGTCCCATAAAAAATATCTAAGACACAGGTCCACGCGAGTTGTTTCTAGTGTGCTTCTGCCTTATACCATGCAATGCCAGTTCTAATAAAAAGACAAACCATTGTTATGCAAGAAGTATGACTATCTCATCATGTAGGTAGGTGACAAATGATTGTCTGATTTTCCAGCCAACTTAAGGACCTGTAGTCAAGAAAAAGTTTAAATAAATATTTGTGGACATTTTTACACAACACTATCTAGCCCCAAACTAAGCATAGCTTGTATCATGGGAACCAGGTGACTGATACAATACATGCATGTTTTTTTTAATAAATTGGTACATAGAATACAATATAACACCCAGACACAGAAGAAACATCTATTTTCATCATATAAATGTTTGTTCTTGGTGGAAATCGAACCCACCACCTACAGTGCAGTAGGCAGGGGTACAAACTCAATCCACAGAAAGGGTAATTAAATACCTAAATTTTTGAATAAATACATTTGTTCGTTCAAATTCATTTATTGGCTTGCACACCACACAGCTCGTAGCATTATGTTGTGCATGGGTAATCTTTTAGCAGTCTTGACATTTCGATGAAAATATTTTAAACTAAGTATAATCTATTTTGTGTCCATTTTTGCTACAAATTTCAATTTGTCCTCTTGGGAAATAAAGTAGCCAGACGTTAGATGGCCTTTAATGGACTTTAATGAAATTACATCTAGGTATTTTACGAGCAAACGACGTGGTTGAAAACAGTACAAAACACAAACTTAGAAAACAGAACACTGTTTTGTTTTAACGTTATAAATAACTAACCGCGGGTTTAAAAAGCTTGTTTTCAGAGTCAACTGTAAGTACTAGAATTTATACTAACTTTTTATATGGGAGTATGTAAATAATTAAGTCAGAAATTACTCTCTCGCTCTCTCTGCACCGTTATGACATCATTTTGAAAATTATGAATTGTATACATACTGGTGCAGCTGACTGTCTGCGAAATAGCAGACGATAATATAAAATCGGAGTGCACATATTGAATTTCCAAAGTGAAAAATAATAGCGCATGCCAGCACAAACCCAATTCATGCTCGAAATATAGATTCTTTTCTCGTACCTTCACATTCATTTGCCTTTATTGTGCATTCAGAGGTGTCCAACATTTGTGCGCATATATGTACTTCGATAGAAAGATAAGTAGATTGTTATAAGTTCTACGATCGTGTTTAAAATTAGTTTTTCTGTAGGCAAAATATTGAACAACTGAATTTAATTTGAAAGTCTTTAAAATTCCTACTTTGTATGTAAAACAAAAATACATTACTACAATACATACCAACAAAACGGTTAAGGAAAATATCGTCAGGAAACAGTTAGTATTCTAGCAGCGGCAATGGGCTAGCAACCTGTCACGTATGGAATACTATAGCTACTGCAAAAGCGGGTATGTACCAAATGTACTATCTGGACATACCTCTAATTACTCTCCTTAGACATCCTCTAAGAATCTCGAATAGGTAGGTACTTGGTATTAGAAGATCGGAGGGGGATATCTACCGTGCTTGGGGTTTGAAGATGTTATTTCTTCTATATATAGAACTTTCTTAAAGAGTAGGTACTTACCTTTAGAAATATTTATTATGGCGACATAGTTCAGTTCAGTTTACCGTTATCTCTGTATTGAGTCGTTTACAGGTCATTCACTTTAAGAAGATGCCTAACATTGCACTATCATCCTACTGCGTCCATAAATCTGAGGCATAAATAAATAAATATTCATGCACATAACACAACACCATCTAGCCCCAACCTAAGTAAAGCTTGTTGTGTGAACCAGATACCTGATAGAATACTGCTGCTATTTTTTTGTAAATATAATACTTAGAATACAATATACATCCAAACACAGAACAAACATCTATGTCCATCTCAAAAATGTTTGCTTTTTGTGTGGACTGAGCCACTAGCCAACTGAGCTATAGGAGCTGTAATACGGTTAGTAGTTACGGTGGTTGTACTTCCTCGGCTCTTTCACAAAGAGCTCGGTAGCAAGGTAGCTTAGGTAAGTACTAAGCGTAGTGACGCGCAGAAGTGGTTTAAACGGTTTATCCGTTTTGTGATCCGATTCGATCCGTTCCGTTTATACGTACTTTAGAGACTTAACTAGACGATTCTTTTCTTCTTTTTATCAAGATCCTTAATTAACACTTTTAGGACTAACGACCAACTGCTAAGTCGAAAGATGGTGCCAAGATTTTACTAATTGCTTGGCCGTTTTCGCTGCAAAAACGGTTCCATTTATGAATTTAAATAAATTAAGGGCTGTCAGGACTATCAGGTCCATTAGTACTCAGGGTGCTTCTAGATGTTAGGCTACTTGAATTGAATTCTAGCTTGTTTCCTGCGGACGATGTGCTTCTTTAAAGTTTATTAATAATGCCCAAAAACTCTCCTAGTCCGTTGCACCCGACGTCATTTGAGTAGACAAAATATAGAGACCGTTACAGATTGGGCGATTTTACTGGAATTGCCCATTCGTAAACGCTGCTCTGCGATATCTAAGAAACAACGTCGACAAACAGACTGGTATGTTAAATCGACCTTACTGAATTCGCATTAACCGCTGTGTTTTCGATTAACTTCGAAATCGGATAATGACAGAAAGATAATGATGATGAGATATTCGAGACTTTGGTTAAGATAAAATCTAGCTCATTTATTTTAAAAAGGTTATATTTTCACTTACATTCAAAGATAAGTAGGTAGGTACCTACCGAATGTAAAAGTTGTAAAAGGCGATCTAATTTTCGAAGGCCCATTTTATTCCTTGCCTGAGGCAAAAGGCGATTTGCCTTTTATGTATTTAACATCTAAAGGAATGTTATTTATGGTTCACATTCTTGTGCTCTATAAGATAACTTATAAGGTGATATTTTGGATGGAGTAAGAAAAAAGGTTTTTGGGTGTTCGCCAATAGCGATCTCATTAGCTCTGAGTTGCATACTACTTGATCTTACTGCCGCATCCCAGTCATTACGCTGATGCGGCAATACCTACTGGCATTATGCTAAGATAGGAACCAATTAAGCATATAGATTTCGATCTATTCTACACGAGTGTTGGTTCAGCTAGACAGCGGCTGAACAGCGCAGTTAGCAACTGTATCATAACTAATTTCTATACCTACGTGAAAACCTGTAATTGGCTTTCCGGTTCTATCCCAATGTTGTTTAGCTAGTATAAGCTGTTGGTTTTCCAATAAATAAATAATTGGGCCCAACCACAAAAGCTTTCTGTTTTTTCCTTTATAATCAATATCAATAACAATACTGGTTACAAAAATCTTTGTCCTGACTGACTGAGCCTAGGCCACTGTTCGTAGATACGCAAAGTTTCCAGAATAGGAATATATTGGTGCGGAGAGGTGTAAAAATGAATTCCCGAAATTCAATCTGCGGGTACAGTTCTAGTAAAAAAGTTTCTATGAAAATAACTTCACGCGGACAAAGTCGTCGTTTCGCTGTTTTGTTCATATACAAATAAGTCTGTGAACTGAATATACAGAAAAACAAATTTTTTGTAGTACTATTGGCATTCCGCTGCACTGATGCTATACACACACTCGTACATACTCACACGACACTCATACATACTCGTAGCTGAAGACAGCATTGCGTTCTCATTTTGCGGCTGTACCTATCACTACTACACTGCTAAAAGTCGCTATGGGTCTTTCAAAGATTCTTTATCCCAGCAGTAAATAGGTAATTATGATAGCTAACAAGGTGAGATATACCTCGATGGATGAGATCTTGTCAAACTTGCCCAACAAATAACCGAAGGGCGAGTCACGTACGAGCCCTAGATCAAACGCGATTAATTCGGCGTGCCATACAAATATATTGAATTGCTTGAACAAACGAACCCAAACATAAAACAAATACCTACGTAACGAATCTTTCTCTGCATTTTCTGAACCCAAAACAAGGATTCTCTGGTTCTTTTACACTTTATATTATTTATTCTGTAACACTGTTCAAAGCGGGATCGAAATTAAAGATGAACGTCACAAAATAAATCAAGAGAGGAGAGTTTATACAAAAATACTTATATTACAAAGCTTCTTTGAAACTTAGTACTGTGGCATGTGACAGAGATTTTAACACTCGAATTTCAAAACAACTCTCATTTTGAAGCACTTTCCGGGTCATCAGGTGCATGTTTCAAGCAAAAGGTGTTTTGAATTTTAAAATAATGTTGGACTAAGTTAAAACTTTTCTTATAACTGAAATACGAGATTACAAGTTTCAGGGAGATGTTTTAAAATTGATTAGCCAATCAAATTTTACTCACGAGGGAAATTAATGTGATAACTGAAGTAAAATTTATGGATATACCCTATCTCTGGAAATTTATTGTGTCGTCATAATCACATTTTGTACCTAAATATCCTTAACTTGTAATAAAAGTGTGGTGTCTTGAAACGATGGTAAAATATTATTGGATCTATCCAAGAATCAGCAATTCTCGTATTTGTTTTGAGCTTAGACGAGATTGAAAAAAGAATTTGATTGTCAAATTGGGCCTGTCTGAAATGTTAGTTTCAAAGATTGTATTTTTTTTTTTTTGTGGCATCTTACCGTCTTGCGGACAACTTTGCCAATGTCAAGTGGGTTGAATAAATTCTTTTTAGTCAAGTCGAGTCGGTAAAAAAAGTAAAGTCAGCCGTCATCGGTTTTGTAGAAAAAGATGGCGTTTTTCTTCAAAACATTTTCGTCCAAATCAGGATGCCTCATAACACACTTTCATTTCAATTGTTCACCTCAAGTAATGATGGTTAAAATACCACCAAAATTACCCATCAGAACTTAAAATAACACTATAAAAACAATTAAAATGAAAATATAATGTTGCTTCCAAAGATGACAGAAAACGAATCCCTGTAATTTCGTTGTCAAGCATTTCAAGCAATTCATACCTACAGATATGAAATGGTTCTAGAGGTATGAATCTCATAGGTATATCATCAAGTTTTCTGACAGTTATAAGAGTACGAGAAAAATGAACCGTACCTACATTTTTTATTTTCCATCGTAAACGAATAGATGTAATAGGTTGTAGCTTTTATCCTGATTGAAATATAAACAGATTTACTACCCAATAGCTACTAGCGAGGGCGGGTCGAGCAAATCATTACCTGCTCCAGCCAACACTAAAATGTATCGAAATGTCTGGGATTTGTTCATCGATAGACATTTATTTCAATCGGGATATTATGAGACATTGGCGAGCTTTATGACCCGACGGTATTTTATCGTCTGTGATGTTATTCTAACCGCCAACTGTTCTAACCAACATCATAACTAAAAGAAAACATAAAGCTATAGTTTGTGCCACGAGTTGTGATCACAAGCATCAATTGCGCAGTGGTAGATTTAAGTTTTTGCTCAGAAGTTATTCTGAGGGACACATGCAAAAATTATGCGTAAAAATTCATTACATATTTTTTAAACTCTTGATAAGAAAACTGTTGTTATATGCTGCTGGTATTACAATAAATAAGTAAGAAAGATTAGTACAAAAGTTATATTTGGCACATGCCAACTTATTATACATACAGCACAAACGCACCAATGAATGATCTAAGTATTTAAGTATTTCTGACACCCAGGACAGTCTTCTTCTTCTTCTCGAGTCAAAACAAAAAACTCACTCACACCTTCCCTGACCAATACGTTGCCACCTCAACGGCTCTCTCCGTCACCACGTTCAGGTCCTCCCAAGTGCAGGTGGTCGTGCACAACGGACACAGAAGCAGGTGTGGCATATCCTGTATGGGGGCTCCGCAATTGCACGGTGTACTGGCCGGGTCGATTATACCCCACCTAGCCAAGTTTTTTCTGCAGCGGCCGACTTGGGTTCGGAGTCGATTGAGAGATTTCCATATCGGCCACTGCAGATCGTGCCCAGGTGGCAGGTGCTCTGCTGGGGCAATGAACTGTAGAGGGGGGGGATGATGCTTTCTCCACAGCTCACATCTTATGTTCTTGGGAGTTTCTGTCGCGGAGATCGTCTGTCTCAAGAAGCTTCTTCTGCTCTTTAGGCGGGCGCGTGGGATATGGTACCCGTACAGAGGATGACGACTGTCTGCTTCCTGATTCCTCTTTTCTATACGACTGGCTGTTTCGCGTCGGACGTCAGGTGGGGCTATTCCTGCCAGTGGACAGTAAAAACCTTCAACGACTACCAGCCTAATCCACATTTACCAAACTAGTGGGCAGGCAGGTTGATCTATCCACTACCTGTCCACTAGATACAGGGTGGTTCGTACAGGCATTACTAGATTGGAGTTTCCAAACTTTTAAGACAAATTCTCAATCAACCAGTACCGACCCCGAGAAAACTTCGGACTCCATGTTTTTGACAGTCGATCCTTCAACCAGCAATACAAACATAGGCTTTTGGAAACCAAAGTAGAGAACTTTGGCAAAGTTTTCGTACCTGACAAAGCGTTCAGTAGGTATGACTGAGTTATTTGCGCGAACTCCCAAGTCAGGTCAGCCCTAAAGAAGTTAGTGAAGAACAAACTCCAAGTGAGAACATGTGTGTGGTATGCAAGCAGACTTACTCGCGTCTTTAACTGTTTACCTTTGCCAGAGACTATTCTAACACCTGTTTAATTAAACTTTATGTGGGGATGAAAACAGACAGGTGATATTCGGAGGACAGAAGCACATAAAAGGATAAAATAACAACAATTACGCTGTAAATAAGTGGCTTTAAGGAAACTACAGATAACAGAATTAGTTTGCGGGCTATTGGTATGTCTTAATGTAAGGTAACCCAATACTTATTTTTGGAATCCTGCAAGTTATTATGTGGGCTTAGATATTTTTATGTTTGTGGCTCAATCACGCCATAACAGCTGGGTCGATTTTGATGAAGCTTGGAATAGATATTATATATCGTAACCTACTTTTATTTAGTTAGCAAGCGAGGGCAGTCGCGGTGGGAGCTAGTTGTGTCTATAAATTCGCTCGAATTCGCTATCTGCGGTTTCTACCCGCTTGTGAATAGAAGTCCTTTAATAATTAATAGTTTGCCTCAAAAGACGGAAGCATCTACTCGGAATGTATTCAGCTACTCAGCACAACCTTTTAGACCCGATAAGCATTCTTGCCAGGAGATCTAAAGAGAAAAGACAATGGCACTTCCATCTACTACCGTGAAATCGAATCGCCTAGAACTCGTGGAACGATTTTGAATCAGATTTATGTTCAACAGGGGTATAGGAAGATGAATTCTAGGAAGATAAATGGTCTTATAAAGTTTCTAACGTTTATTGAATACTAGCGACAATCCACGGCTTTGCCCGCGCGGTGACCGTAGTTTTACTATAACCATATACCTACCTATATATATTTTATATTTAAGGTTCGGTCGTTCTTTATACTTTATTCCAGGGGTTTCAGGTTAAAAAAAATTGCCATCTTGCTAATCCAGGTTACGAATAGTTAATTTTTTCAGGTTAAATCTTTTTCGCATTTATAAAACCCTGTCACTGTTTTTGAGTTTATTTCGAGTATGTTCGGCTGTGGTTGCGTGTGATTTTTCTACAGTGGGTTTTGGGGTTAGCCTAAACTATAATTCCGGCGTTTTGCCGTATTCGTATTCCCGTTTAAGAGGCAAGCGTAATTAATTGTGTGCTTGTGAAAAGAGTAATCTGATGCTTGTTGAATATCATTTTCCTAACACCGTAATAACTCGCGTTAAATTGGACAAACAGCATTAATAAAGGGAAAACAGAGCAAGACCATAGGACACAGAAGAATAAGTAGTCGCTGCGGGCCGAAAGCGATGGGCTAAAAGGATTTAGTGGAAAGCCTCCATTTTCAACGAAATTCTGTAATTAGCAAGATTAATGGTAAGCTGTTACTGAAGCTGTCGAGCTTAAATCGGATATCTCAAGTTTCTTAAAATATGCTGTGGTTACTTTTGATTTATCATCATCATTATTGTGGTTTGATCCTTTAACATATTTTTGTTTTATTAGTATATCTTCAGTACCTAGTATGTTCACATTGTAAAATCATTGAAATCGACCAGATGTACCATTTTGCAACGTCATGGCTAAACATGTTGTGGCCAATCAAAGAATACATACGTTAGTAGGTATATATTTATTAATTCATCCATCGACTTCGTAATTCCAATAATGTCCTCGGTCCATCGGGTAGGAGTCCGTTCAACGCTTCATCGTCTCGTTGGTCATTTTTATTACAACCAAGTAATTATGGTACAACTTTATGCAAATAGTGCATCTGAAAGTATGGATACGTATGGTTTAGCTATGAGACAGCTAACCGAAGACCTGTATTTTTAGGTTTTTTATTTTTACTGTACCTACCGGCCTATCGAGTATTCACGTAACGTAACCCAATATCTTATTCATGCGTACTTTCTGTGTGAAGTTCGAGAGACCCCAGCCGTTAATAAAATATTCGTTTCACTGGCATATTGAAACATTGAAACTATCACCTTTGACGAAACCCTCGCGCTCATCCGTTTTTATATCACTTTGTTTTTGGCACATTAGATTTGAGCTTTCCCAAAAAAGCTTTTTTCTGTATGAAATATTATTTTATTATACTAGGGCGCTGTCGATGGTAGAGGTTTAATTCTTTATAAGTCATAAAACCTGACCTAAAACCCTGAAATACTGAGTATTTATTACCTTCGACAACGCGACGATCGTCGACTGAGGGAGGTTACAGTACTTTATTACAAGATGCTTTATGAAACTTTATGACGCTGACAGAGGTATCATAAAGTAATTTGAACATATAAACCGTCTAAAGTTTAGCTAACTCACAGATGTTCAAAATAAATTTCCTAGGCTTCTGAATATAAATAGAGTAAAATCGTCTATACATGCCAAACTGAGGCGACTATTCACTGGCCGGACTGCCAATTCTAACCTTGTTTTATGTTTCATCATTTGTTTGAACAATTTTGTCTATCGCGAAGTGAATACAGTTATAATATAACAGCTGTACGACTTCTATCCAGTGCCTCGTTAGCTATTTAATAGTGTCCTTTTTTGGGTTTTAGGTGGCATTGGGCCAACCCTCGGGCAACGACAAGGGTTTGGCAGCTGTTCGATTCAAACTATGAATTGACATTACAAAGAACTATTGTTAAGAATGAGTTCAAGCGTAGAACGCACCCTCAACCTTATGGCAAGATATTATTACGGTCACAGGAAGTCAGTAAGGTAGGTACTTATAACTCCTACAGGTTAATAATCATTATGAGTTTACATTTTATTAGATGGGGTTGTGGTAGTCCTGCCATAGAGTTGGATCCCTCTATCACCACTCATGGATGTCGTATGATGCGACTGAATACACTGATTGGACAACATCTTGCACCTATTTTGCGATCACCAATCCGTTTGCAAAGAATATATCTTCAGTTTACCAGTTCGCACTAGCTTAATACATCGCGTAGATAAACCTGGTAGTAAAACTGCTTATCTCTTAATTTATCAGTCCTGCTCATCTCCTTCCGGTTTCCTTTAGAAATGGCAACTTTCAACGATTGAGCCTAATTTTCGGCTTTTCTCATGCAAAGCATTCTCGAACAAAAAGCTGTAATGTTAACAAACTCACAATAAAGGAGCCTAATGATTTCGTACTTCTAATGCAATTTGCCAGTAAAACAAAAACAGAGGACATCGCCAGAATAACAAACGGATGGACGGTTCTCTCGCCAAACTAACTGATCTTTTAGACAAGTGGCTGGTGGAGAAATGAATCACAAATGTGCTCAGTAACGAAATAAGGAATGACGCTGTGGGCACTTTGGTTTGGCACACAGTTGGTGTATTGTAAGCTTTTTACAAGGTTTGTCACTTCAACGAACACTTGTCTACGCGTACTGAATTAATTATACATTCACAGCGAATGATTTGCCAGATCTACCTGTCCCTCAAAGCTGGAGGAAAACTAACAAAACTTTGATCTGGGTCAGTTTTTAAAAGTTTTAATGATATTTATGGGCTGGCGCTTAGCCTCGGCCCAGAGCTTAGTTTTATAATGAAAGCTTACCAAACTTATTTCGACAGACGGTTATAGTTTAGAAGGGCTGTTTAATTCAGCTTTCTATAGGAAGCAAAATTGTATTTTCTATTTTCACAAATCAACTCAAGATCGTTTTGAATTAAATTATTCAAAATTCAATCTGAATAATCCACATAAAACAGCATGCTCCACAAAACAGCTCAGCGAAGTCGACAGACAAATTACGGAAGCAATTTCAGAATATATTCAAAATTCCTTGTTTCCTTAAGCCCCTTGCACACGGCATCTACGATCTTTCATTTTACAATGCATTTGGCCTCCGTCAAATATTGTTCTAGATAGTAAATCAGAAATCAGAATTTTATTTGCTTGAACACAAACTTTGTAAACTTTGTATCTAAACTTTTTTCGGACGAAAAGTTCTGATTCGGGGGTAGTTTGCTGTAAGAAGCGTTATTTATAACGATTTTTGAGGCACAAATCATGGACTTCATTCTACATAAGATGTTGCAAAAAAATCCAAAAGTGGGAGTGGAGGGTAGAAACTTTGCTGTAGACGGATTTCAATTTTAAGAAAGGGGAAAGTGTATGTTATCCAAGCTTATAAAGCCAGGTCTATTTTTCTCACAGAACAACTAGTAAATAATCAGCATAAATAGCATCCTCAACAATAGCAAGCGTATTAACCAACCAACTTATTATACTCACTTTAAGTTCTTTAAAAAAAAGAATACAGCCAGTATTTGTTTATGCAACCCTACTGTTGCTTAAAAAGACAATCCTAAGTATTGGCCTATGGGCACGTTTCCCTACCACAAAGCCTCACGTATCTAATCTCTCCTTATTTGTTGGTTTACAGATGAATCTTTCATGTATTTCTTTGTATTCATTTCGTATTATTATAATTTCTTGTGATCAGATGTTATGTGACGACTTGCCTGCGTCTTTTATCTTTTGGATTTACCTCAAAAGTTAAATAAATATTGGTGACCTATCACACGGCGTTGTCTAGCCAAAAACTAAGCAAAAGTGGAAAGCTAAATGGGAGCTATTTTTTTTGTATATACTACATACTTAATAAAAATAATTTATAACATTCTGCCAGACATGCACATGCACAGAGCTAACATTCACCGAACCAAACAGAGCTGAGTACAAAAGTTCGTTACACAAATATTTGTACTCGGTGGGGATCGAACCTACAAGCTACAACGCAGAAGGTAGAGTAGAGCCCACCAACCAACTGTTATTGTAAATACAACTATTATAAATACTTATATTTCTTGATATTTTCTTTATTAAAACATGTTAGTTAAAGTAATATTAGTAAGGTTTAGGTATGTACCTCCGTTCAGGTAAAATAAAAGAATCTAATCAATTAAATAAAATTTTATTAAACTTAGAATAACACTATTCACAATAATAACCTTATTGTCTATTTATTTACAACAATCCTCTATATGATAAAGTAATAAGTCTGTAAAGTGACAATTCTCATTTTTATTGGTCCTAAGGTTAAAACGCCTGAAAAAAATTATAAGAAACAGAAAACAATAAAACAGAATAGATATGATGACGTACTAACATGTTTTAGAAGTCAACGAAGCATACGCTTGAACTTAGGCTGTCCCTAGTAGTTTTACATGTTTAGCAAGTTTTGCCTTTGTATTACCATCTCTTTGAGTTACGTTGTTTTGCAAAAGGTTTGTGGAGATAAGGTGCCTATAGGTGGCTTACTAGAGCTCGAGGTAGTGCGCGATGTTTCACGCGTCTTTCAGACGGTAGTCTCATTTCTGTTTTCTTTGTTTTTCTTCTCTCAGAAGGTCTAAGGCTGCGGATTTCGACAGGGTAACAGCGCCTAACTTGATATAAATAGTGGTGAGGCATACGCTGATTCGAGACCCTTTTGCTGCTGTACACATACGTCTACTGCTTATATTTTACCTTTTGTTTACTTCCACTTTTAATATGTTTTGTATCTGTGTGTGTTTTGTAGAAAATAAATGTCTGTCTATGTCTGTGGAAGTATCAGTTACGAAGGCGAGACTTGATGATACGCTGGTAATAAAGTGAGTGCAGGAGTGAGTGAGATATCCTTCTCTTAATGGCCCTGAGTGGGAAGGCATTTTCTTCCGTAAATAAAGTTATGAACTCTTGGATTGATTTAATAACGTAAACTTTACTCAAATGCAACTTTTTAATTAGGTGTCTCTAATTTGGCATGAAACTGAATGAAAAACAAAGCCATGGTAAAAACAGGCAGCGAATGCAACCAAATGTGCTTCCTGCTTCAGCTTTCAGAAAGAAAGAAAAATATTCCTTTGTCTATTTTTTGTTTGCAAATGTTTTAATTAAAAAACCAACATCCTCGAGGTTAAAGAAAGATAAATGTCGGTAACACTTATTGTGTTTTGTTGTTTATTCTTGCTTGAGTGTATTTCCGTGAAATGAATTCAGAATATCTTAGTGTGGCTCATTTCCTAGCTACTCCATCATTTACTGTTGACACATCGGCACCAAAAACAAAAATCTTTTTTCTTTGTAGATTCTAATAGCAATGAAAAACAATATAACTGCTATGTAAAATAAACTTTTTAAACAAAAAAAATCTTATTCTTCAAAGTTCCCTTATCTAATGAACGTTCAGTTTTGATTTAGTAATATTTCGACGTGCCTCCTTTGGGGACCGTGGCTAGGTATGACAAGTCGTGATTTTATATTTTATTTTATTAGAATAAGCCTCTCCTGAAAACTTTTTCAAAGCTTTAAGGCCATTATTATCCCGCCTAAGCTAGTGTTACAATTTATTATTCCATTATAACGGAAGTATTTCTGATCAATATTTATGATATTATGAATTATGACTATAGCATAAAATGTTTTATCTCTGGGTAATGGTGGTGAGTAACTAAACTATGTAAGGAGTTAGTGTCGCCGCACACGGTACACGCCGTGTTATGGTTTCCGCAGTTTGTCTCGTTTACATCATACTTTATAACAAATTCCACGCCGGTGCTAGCTTTTTCGGGTTTATCCAGTTGCCTATTGTCAATAAACACGGCGAAGCTACCATTTGGTTGCGTCCATTAGTTCATCAAAAACATTGCCTACGTCAAAGAAGGCAAACAACGATTGCAGTGTTATGAACTTCGTGAAGATAGTTTTTCACAATTCATTCTGTTCCACTATCGACTAAACGCAAGGAATTACACAGCCTGTTACATTTATGTTTACTAACTTAGACACAAAGGTCTATGTTTTCCTATTAATACATATCAGCGTTTGTAACACTGCAGTATTGCACACCTTGTACAATACTACAAATATCTGAGGCAGATTCATTTAACCCCAGGCAACACAAACTGTACTGTTAGGTAGGTTACTTAGTTTAGTTAATTCATTCACAAAGTGCACCTCAGCGTGTACGCCCTACCTTTCATAATGTGTAGTTTGGTTACATATAAACATATTTCCTTTATTACTCTCTTTATATAAAGGCACTTACTATAGCCCAAGAGACAAGACGTTAAAAGGTCGTAATTTTAATATATATTATTACTCACATAGTAATATAATTATATACTCACAACTGATGTATATGTCTAGGTAACTAAATGGCGATTCCTTTCGAAGCAACCATTCGTGGCGGATCCGTTTCCAATAAACTTAAACCGAGAGCTATCGACACTCGTAAACCCCAACTGCTGAGAATTGCACTTCATTTTAGACACAAAACCCCTTCTACTTACCCATAGGGTAATCAGATAAGCCAGTCAAAGAGCGCTTAAGTACGAAACATGAATATATCCTTGCCCTAAAAAATACGAACCTAGAAAAATAAAATACCTGCATCATTAAATTTCTTTCAAAAATAACTTAACTAATTCGAGAATTGTCAAATTGAATCACATTTACTCATGAATTGCTATACTTATAAATAATTGTATGAACAAGCTATTTTCAATGGATTTTACTGTAAATTCCTCTCATTAATTAACAGTGAAATCCAATAACGAAAGAGTTCCGAACACTAACTATGTAGGTACAGTCGACTGCATGTAGTAGCTACAGTTAGTAATATGCACACATTTCATAAATTTCAAAATTATATCACAGCATAACCACATCTAAAAATAAAAATCTTAGACAGCACAAAATCATGAAATCAATTAATTAGTTTGCTTATTTTTTGAGTAGGTACCTACCTATTCGTCTACCTATTATATACCTATTCGTGTAAATGTTTACTGTAGATAATGTTGTGACATTATTTAGAAATGTTATTGAAAACTTTATGTAAACTACAAAGTTAAAATTATATTTTAGTGTAGCCGACTGTACCAGAATGTGCATCGTTTTATCAGTGAATTTCCACTATTTTTTTTCTTTCATTTTGTTCCGGAGGTATGGAGGTAAGTATGTATTTAGCCAAAAAATATTACACTGGCTGGCTGAGTCTTTGCTCTGAGAGATCTCATTGGTTTCTCTTTCTATTGCCGCCGCTGATGATCTTGAGAAGTCGTACTGCAGGTGCTTCGAATGATATCGAGATGACGAACGATGCTAAGAACGCCATTACAGCGTAGCCAGCGTATATAGCGATCTGGAAATATAATTGATTGTTAGAACTGGAAAACCGAAAAAAAGCGTCGTCGGTATAACAAGGGTTGAGTTACGCCGGCCTATTTTCTGCAGTGTAACCGTGTGTTTCCACTGCCAAAATGTATAAAACATGTTGAAATCTTTGTTATGACAATGTATCGGACCGCGTTCGCATTGTCACCACACTTGTTGAAGTGAAATATATTTTTCAGAAGATAATTTTGTCAAAATACCCGTGAATAGCAAAACTATGTTTAACAAGTAAAATACTTGCGCCTTTCAGAAATTTGAGAGCGCAATAAAGTTTTCTGAGCAGACTGCAGTCCAATGGCACTTGGTTCCGGGTTTTCATTACGAGCACGAACGCTGGTATTTGATTGACGACCAAACTTTGTGCCATTGTGCAGTCTATTTAATCACGCAGAGCCCCTTAATTCAGAGTTGGAACATAGAGAACATGAACTAGAAGTTATATACAACTTTTGTACCTACGTACGTACCCAATATTTTTGTTTTATGTTTTGCTTATATTTAGGTACGTGACTGGTCGTTTTCGTTTCGTTTTAGGGTTCCGTACCCATAGAGTAAAACGGGACCCTATTACTAAGATTTCGCTGTCTGTTTGTCCGTCTGTCCGTCTGTCACTAGGCTGTATCTTATGAACCGTGATAGTTAGAGAGTTGAAATTTTCACAGACAATGTATTTATGTTGCCACTATAACAACGAATACTAAAAACATAATTAAATAAATATTCAAGGGGGCTCTCATACAACAAACGTGTTTTTTTCCCGTTTATATCAAAGATAATGGTACGGAACCCTTCGTGCGCGAGTCCGACTTGCACTTTGCTGGTTTTTGTTATCTTATAGATAGATCATACCTACTACATTTTTAGCCACAGTTTCAGCAAAACGGTACAAGTGAAGAAAAAGTGCATATTATGTCGATTGTCACTTTGTCAAAATCAAAACAAAATAGGTCACGCAAAGGGTGGATATTGGAATTCTGGATGAATATGAAGACATCACCATAATCTTACCCCAGTCCCTTTTGTTGTATGTGACTACGAATAATACTGGTTGGTACTTTGATAATAATACACTCGGTCCCTTAATAAAGGCGGGGTGCCCACTACACTTCACTTTTCTTTATAAACAATCAATTTAGTGAATATAGTGCCAAGATACGATGCACTCCCGAATGATTTATAATAGACCCAAACGTTTTAGAAGGCAGTAGTAGAATTCTAGATTTTAGATGAAGTTAAACCTATTTCAGGATATGGGCATATCTTTTTTTTTATTTTGCATATTATTTACAATAAGGTTATTGCTATTGTTTATTTCTATATCGTTGTTTAAAATTGAAGAACAATTACTTTTCCTTTGACCATATTCTTTGAAGCTCAGAAACTTCAAGATCACTGCAATTACGTGCGACTCGACATTTCAAGTAGGTAGCTTGTCAAACAAAGCTTTTAGAAACCCATAAGAGCAATTATTTTCTTGAAGTGAAGTGGACCCAGAAGCTACATTATTAGCCTACAGCACAAAGAAAAAATAAATATTGCTGAGGGTCAAAGACACAAAAAAAATAAAGATGTTTTCATTTTCAGATCCGTCTTGAGTAACTTTGAGAAACGTCTGGCTGTGTGGCAAAGAGAGAGGTTGCCGTCTTCAATGTGAACGTGAAATGTGAAAACTCGTTTGCTTCGTTGAATTTTAGAACAATAGTTTGTTTGAGTTGTTTCGTTTGTAATATTCATTGAATATGAGGTTTTGGTGTTAAGAATGTTAGTTTTGGAAGCTAACTATCAATTGTATGGTAAAATAAACAAACTGCGTGTAGGTAAATTATTATTCCACTGACGTCATAGTGCAGTTTCGGCAAGTTTTTGAAAATGCCCAAACCAATAGTTTACTAACTACTGGCTCAGTGAATTCGCTTATAAATGTGGATTCAGTCGAAAAGTATCGTCGTCAGTAAAACAATATATCGCATATTTGCATGTGTTTGCTTCTCGCGCGTTTCGACAAAAAGTAGGCTAGCACTTTTTGCTGTCTCGACTTAGATGAAGATAAATGAGGGCAATAAGATCCTGCAGATCGGTATTTCGTTTAAATACGTGTTTCATTTTCGCAGAAGATTATTCACAATCTTCGAATGAAGTAGCTTAAACGTTTTTAAAATGACTCGAAAGCTGCTAAAGCAAATAGACTGACCAAAGAGAGCTCAAAAGATTAGGTAAAGTAGACAGCTTAAGTCGGCAAACAGACTGAAGACGCTTGACGGTTCTGGATAAAGCTGCTTTAAAATTCTGTGGACACATGGTACCTACCTTGTTTAGTTTATACTTTGGACTTTGAGAGAACCTTTTAAGCGTTACTGAATAATATATCGCCGGTCATTTTAGTTTCGCGTCACATGGAATAATCTGGATCGAATGTCAATTAATTTTAATGTGTGTTTGGGCTTGTTAGTGCTATGAGTGGCAGCTTTTATATTAGTTTCGAGAGTTTATAATTTTTCATTTCAATAATAACGAGTGACATAGGAGTAAGTACATAATTTATGTTGTTTTTGTGTTGGCCTTTGTAGTTTTACTGTTACTGCCTTTGGTTGGGAGTTTTACTGTTCAATGGATGGCGATGATGATGTGCGTCGTGCATGCAATATGCAAAGAAATGATAAACAACATAATATCCTAGATAATAACTAACCCAGCCAGTAGGATAGGTCCGTAGGATTTTAACTTAATGGAAGCAACTTTGTTCGTTTAGAATTTCTAAAGTTCTTACCACAGTTGAATTTTGCATATGATAGGGTCCATCAAGCAGGAACGATGTGTACATCATGATAGTAGGGTGTACGAGGTAGGCGCAGTAAGTCATTCGGCTGAGAGGCAGTAGACCTCGGTAGGACAGCGCAGAGTTGATAAGCCCACCGTAGCCACTGCAGCAGGATATCGCCACCCATGCTACGGCTACGCCCCATGCTGAAATAAACATACACCGTCTTGTAATGGGTCGTATTATAATCTACCGCAACTCAGCCATATACTTATATTTAACGGACGACACAGAAATCTTTAGGTACTACTACCTCAGAAGAGAGATATTTCCGACAGTTTCATTTTGTCCTTCTTCGATTCAATAGACCGATTTTCACAGACTACTCACTTTGGTAAATCGATGAATTCTTTCTTCCAAACCAATAGGTTTTCGGTAAGGTTAAAAAAAGGTGGTAAATTCGTATTGCTAAGGCCTGTTAGGGGTTGCCGTAAGGAAAGCAAGTGTTCTGGTGACTAATCGAGCGTATTAGCAACTGCTGGGTTGACCACTTGACTTTTTTTGAGTTCTGTGTTTTTAGTCACAAGAAAAACTATGTCGCGGGTTTTTATAATGTTTTTTGCGGAGCTTGACATAAGAAATGAACGTAGTATCTTTGATTTGATATTATTATTAGAACATTTAAAGCATGAGGGGTTTTATATAAAATATTATTTTCACTCACAAATATTTTTGACTGAAAAACAAAATGCAACATAATAAATATCTCACTTACTTCATTTAAACTTAGACTCGGTAGAACAACGTAAATACTTACTTTTTGTTATTGATTATTGCATTTTTACGAAAAAGTGAGAAAAGTCTGCTAACTCTCTTAATTTATTATTTTTTTCATTTCCCTGGCAGTTTATTTGCGAGTGAATACCTCGGTAACGCTCGGGATTCTATTTTTTTCATAGTTTTTGCCATAATTTTAATATATCGACCAACTTTACTTGATGTACAATAATCTACTGTTATATACCTGTGTGACCCACGCTGATGTAGAAGGCAGTCGGCCACACCTCGAAGTATCCATTGACCATGCTGAAGATAAGGCTTCCCATAATCGCCAATGCAGTCGGCCATCCCAACGCGACAAGCCAGTATGGCATTTTTATCTGGCACTTCGTATGATGAAGGTACCAGCCGACCATCATTCCTAGAAGATAAAAGAAGAAAAAAAAAATGTTAATTAAAATAATGTATTTTTTATGGTTAGTATACCTACAAGACAATGTCTTTTATTGATAAAAATCTCAAGTTATCATCGCTGTCTCAAGTCGTCGCGTATCTATTAAAATAAATAACTTTGATAGCAATGAATATTTTTGAAATCATGTTTGATTTCAAAAATCATTCTTGACATCCGATATAAAAATAAAGCTTCGCTCTAATATTCACAAGGAATCGATAGAAGGCCTAAATTCGCATGGGCTACATATTATTCCAATTCAAAGGTTCGGCTTAACGGAAAGTTTTGGCTCAACGACATCCTCATAAACATGAATCGTTTGCTATTTGCCCCGAATTCTAATGTAGGTAATGTTTTGCCTATAGAAATTTACATACTCATATTTTTTTAAATATTGTCATTTTAGAATTCAAGAAAACAACCTTGTGCAGATTTCTAATATTTAAAGACTTTTCGTATTTAAACAGTCAAATATGGAAAGTTTTTTGTGACTACAATTTACAAACAGCATTTCTTCTGTCTTCACGTAAAAAAACTTCTGTTAAACTAATTGCTGTCGTTTTCCTGGAAGAATATGTTACTCACCGATCAAATATGGACCAATTCTAGACCAGGGCTTGTCATACAGCGGGTCGAACATTTCAAAGGGCTCTTGTATCCGTGCCTTGTACTGATGCCATACTGAGATGTAGATGGTTGTAACCCACGAACTCAGCATGATGAAGGCAAGTGACGTCATTGCAAATTTAGGATGCCTGCATGGTAGAAAAAAAAAGTTAGTTTAAAGTGTTTTCGAAAAGTTACCTACGCTTGTCCCTATGATGCGTGGTTACTTTGGCCCGTTTCGCCGCGCCATGGACCCCAATTCGATACCTGGCAAATAACTTGAGCTCGATTCCCATTTGGTTGATAACTTTTGGGACATTATAGTTTACTATGCGATTAGTAAAGCTATATATGCTTCTTTAGTGAAAGGAAGTGACGAGTAACGTAAATATTTACCGTAGCTCAATAATGTAGAAGTACGTATGAACTACTCTAGTAATAAATGGATTGTAATAACGTTAAATAATAATGGTGCGGTGCTACGAATTCGTAGCAATCTCGTAGAACCGGAACGAGTGAAGCTACGAACTATTTTCCGGAATGTAATTGACTTTTACTTGAGAAATGAATCTATTCCAGACTATTTATACAGAATCCTTTTTATACTGCCAAAATCTATAACATTCAACTAGACTTCTCCACTAAAAGTGAAACATAGGTTTAATGTTTTATTGAAAAATATATTTCATTCTCACACATAGATGTCGTAAGGGGTGAATAACACATCAGAGAATGGGCAGGATTTCCTGAGTCCGTCTGCGAAGCGTGGTGACCATGGCCAACCACCCCAAATACGGTGGAGGCCTATGTCCAGTATTAATTTTTTAAATTTTCATTTAATTTCTTTAATTTTTATTTCAAAATTATAATACGCCTACGACTAAACTCTGAGCACGAAAGACGGTAGTTTTCTAGATACTAAAAATATTGATATATTTTATAATTCGTCTTTTTGTTGCGCCAGTTATTATTTTAATATTTTGATAAAAATCGTATCTTTTTATGAAGTATATGCCTACTTTTACAACTCAATTGCGAACGATTTCAACTAGACTTACTTTAAAGTTAACGATCCAGTTGGAAACATTATTTTCCGGATAAGTTTTTAAGCCGTTTTGAACTGCTTTTGTTCTAGAGAATCCTCTAAATCAAAATGAGTGTGATAATGAATGAGAATTTAATTTAAAAGATTCAAATATTTTATAAGACAACTAGCTGCCTCCCGGTTTTACTCACGTGGTAATTTAGATAACATAATTTTTTTCTTTAGTTTTTGTGGTCTTATTCATTCGGTTCCAGTATTTTTTTTTGGGATAATTATTGCTAATATGGATTAACCAACTCACAAACTGTGTTTTGAAACTTTCACAGAAAGCTCTACTAACTACCTCGCTTAAGAAGTACTCACTTGATAGAAATTAGGAGTAGAATAATCCCAACTACGTAGAACTGAGTATCATTGGCCATGTACCACGACCAGACCATGCACATGTCCTTTTGAGGGAACAAATTGTTTATGTACAGAAGATTTCTCCACCAGTACTTGTCACAGGTAATATGATCGTAGATAGCTGGTTCAAAAACTGTGTTGTCGTGCGTCCATCGCAGGGCTATTTCATTTAGGCCTATCACGAATGCGTAAGCTGGAGTGAGACGTGCCACTCTATAGCTTAGAAGAACAAAAAAATTCCTTATCACGTATAGAAAATCAGCTTTGCTATAACATCCGTTCTTAGGCTTATCAAGCAAGTCTTCTTTGAAGGATTGTTGGCTGATTACGGAGACTGATAAGGCGGAGTTGGTGTAGCCATTAAGGGTTTTTCTGAGAACTCGTTCACTTTTCTTGATTGCTTTCTTGTCTTCTGTTCGTAGGAAAAGGATGGTCACCAGGATACCACTGAGAAAATTATATAATGAAAAAAAAAAATTAAATAAAACATTGCAGTTCTTGTATTTTTGTGTATATAAATTTTTTTTTATGTTCGCTGTTTTTAGTTATTAGCTCGCTTTTATTTAGCGAAAAAGTTTCCGATATAACAAAGTATTCTGTGAACAGGAATTTGAATACATTCCATCTGCCATCATGGAGTCCCCATATACACATAAAAACTTCTTGCTCGTTCTGTCTTACCATGATAAGTTGAAAAAAAAAATGTCGTCATCGATGTTTTGCCCTCATTTGCCTGTGGTTTTTTGTTTGTGGCGTGAGTCAAAAAAGTAAAACAAATAAAACTACAGAACGAACACATTAGTTTTAACTGCTTTCATAATTATATTAAGACAACTCTTAAGTATGCAATTTAGAAGAAATACGAGCGTGTAAAAATTTTTTAGTGTGTCATATTGTATAAAGTGATGAATGTCGACAGAAAAAGATGGTAAAATACGCAAATGTATGCGCATAATGTGTGTTATATTTCCTAACATGTTGTTCTAAAATGTGTTTCGTCGGAAAGTGATTACTAAAACAAATGGTACCTACCTACCTATATCAGAAAACTAAGATAAGTTACCCGATATAATGTAAGAAAGCACACACAGGTGCTTTATATTATTGCAAGCGTTATTGTTACGATTAACGCATACCTTAGTTCATTGATAAGTATACCCATGGATAAAAACGAATAACGCAAAAAATTGCATTATTTTTGCATGCAACACACACATAATGATAGTCTTTACAATTCCTTTTTGTATTTGACTACAAATAAACAATTCTTGTTATCCCAAAAGTTTTACCCCCGAGTAGGATTTGAACACACAGCCCTTCTTTTGACACGAGGAAGCGCTAATTACCTGCACCACTGGAAGCTTAATCCCACTCGACAAAATACTTTTAGGGGTATATTTTATACGGTAATATAGCGACTATATAGCAGCTATACCTACAGCGAAAAAATACTACACTCTAGTAACTAAAACGAATATCCTCCTAAGAGTATTTCGTTGACTAGGGTTAGGCTCTCGATAGGAGATAGCTAACTTTTTCCTATATCAAGAGTAGGGGCGTGGGTTCAAATATCTCTCGGGTCATTACTTTTGGGATAATATGAAATCTTTGTGATGTCCTTAAGTGCACTATAAAACAGCAAACTATGAACGCTTTAACATACCTGATGACGAAGAATGTGTCGACACAGTAAGATGCATTGCCCACCGATTGATAGAAAAATGTTCGCTCTATGATCACACGCATTACTTTGTTGTCGGCCACGTAAAATACTGTCAAGTAAGTATGCACCATGATAACCCAAATCACGGACATGAATCTGAAAACAAAAATATTTAATCTTGTGGAAACGCGCTCAAATAGTCCACGTGAATCTATTTTCTTACAAACTTCAATCCCCGTTGCACCCTTTTAGGGGTTGATTCAAGAATTCCTTTCTTATTCCCTGCACTAACACAAATATAACCTGACAATTTAAATCTCAATAACGGAAAAATCCGGATCGGATTTGAGCCCACGACCTTAGGATCAGAAGGGGACACTAGACCACTGGTGCTCGTTAAGAAGTTAGAGAAGTTTACTAATATATCTATCCATAGAGAAAAATGGATAGTCTGCAAAATATAGGACAATTCAACGAAACGAATGCTAAGCTCATCCTCGAAGCTCTTTGAATATGGAGATGCCATTAGTGAGCGATGATTGTCGTCTCCATACTGATAGCACAGACAGGCGCGTAGGTATTAATACCCGGTTCCAATGTGCAACAAGCGTCCGTTAGTAGTACTAAGACGTTGCTGGCCCACCTGATGTTACGTCATTACGATCATCTATAATAAACGGGCTTACGATGAACTCCTCCGCGTCCGTCAGAGACATAGGTATAGGTGTTAAGCCTCAAGTGTTTGTAATTTTACCGGCAGTCAAACTCTTTGTACAGGAACACAGCAACGCTGATAGCGTCAGAAATAAGCATGGTGGTAGTACGTCTCCGAGCGAGTCCTTCACAAAGGGTCGTACTACTACTTGAATTACAATTAGGTATTTTTACTTGTCTCCGAGAAAATAAAGGCACGTAATTTCCAGATTTATCCCTCAAACTTATATTTGATAGCTATCTAACGAACATTACTATCTAATACCGCTCGTGGGTACCCATAACATAGGAAATTAATTCAATTACAGCCCAGTTTGATTCTTGTCACTGATACGTGATCAAATTGATCCTAGGATACCCTTGACAGGGTTCAACGCGGTTGATTAATTAAACGATAGGCTATATGATATAAGCTGTTGGTTGCGAGTCCAGACTAAGCGATTTAGAACTAGCGAGTATAATGAACGTTTATACGGAGTTCTAACTCCGTGGATGAGAGGTGTACATTATGGCGAGTATATGTAGTATCAGCAAGTTAAAGTGGCAGTGGGCAGGCCATATAGCTCGTAGAACCGACAACCGTTGGGGAATAAAGGTTCTCGAATGGTGACCACGAACCGGAAGACGACGCGTAGGACGTCCTCCTACCCAATGGACTGACGACATTGTTAGAACTGCGGGAAGTCAGGTGGGCCATCTCCTTGTTCCATAAGAAGTCGTTTGAACAATAAAAAACCTAAAGATTGTACAGACCAAAACTAAATCGGTCTATTTGTTACTTTTCCTCTTGTTGAATAACTTATTTTTATTCCACGCGTTTCTTGCATTACAAATGTCTGCCATCATAGTATACAAAAATCCGCTATAAACTACAAAGCTCCAGGCAAATATCATGTCCATATTTACTTTTATCTCTTGAATAAAAATAGACGCAACTTTGCCATACTTTGCCGTTTCCTTAGCTCTAAGTATTTGTTGCTCCTACATAAAACTAACGATCATATTGATTTGTGATATTAAATTAGTATTAAATTAATGTTAGTGTTTCATATCTATGTACCCACCATCTCGAAAATTAATCTGTGAAATGTATGAGTCTTTGAATCCAAGGACATGTGGATTCATGTGTTTAAAAGTAGTTGATTATATAAGACTAAATAATAATTATTATTACACAGACACAGAACAAACGACTAGTAAGATTTATGGCATCACTGAAAACCTTAAGTGAGCTTTAAGATTTCAATAAATACTTTTTTGACTTTGACTTTTAGTCGGCGGAACTCTTTTTTCTGGAAACGTATTGGGACACCTATGTGCATGCCTTCTTTAGGTTGATAATAATCTTTTCGAAATTACTCTGCTCCTGGCAAATTATTTCGGTTTTACCTCATTCCATGGACACAAGTAAGTGCTCCGTCGTTAGGTCGATCCGTGCTGAGTATGGTGCGCCCGTTCGATAATATGGAGAAGGATAGTAGCAATTCTGACCACACACCTACCAACAAAATAATAACATTAGATACATAGTAAGGAAAAAGCAAAAAAAAGAGGAGAAACCGTGAGCTCGATAGTTTGTTTGCCTAATTATCTGTACCGTGAGTCCGAACACGCAAACATACCCGAACAATGAAAACGAGGGCATTTTCGTACAAATCCGGAATGTTACTTATTAAAAAAAATGGAAACTCAGAATCCGCCTACGGATAAAAACACCTATATGCACACAAACAAACAAAGCCCTCCCATTTGTTTGAAAAATCCTTGCTCGAACGAAATTTAGTTATATCATGAACCCGAAGTAAAGCAGGTACCTACTGAACACTGAATAATTTGCTCATAAAATTTTATTCGGCTACTGGCTAAACCATCAACCAGTACTTTGCAATGGCAATTGCTCACGGTTAATCATCATTAGGCTATATCAGCATTTTAATATCTAACAGTAAATCCATTTTGTTTATTAATAATTTCGTACCATAATAGTCTTTATCAACATTTACAAAGGGGTAATTGAATCTACATTTCATGAGTATTGACTCTTTCTGAGAGTAACAATGATAAATAAACTACCGAGCTTTTGTGAATTTCAGCGGTAGAGCCTCGTAAAGTGTTCTCGTGCGCTACAGTAGTTAAGTATTTCATTGGAATCAAAACAAAACAGACGTAATAAATATCACTTCCGTTGTTTCCCGTTATCCGATAAACCACAGATCATTCTATGCTAAACTCAATAAAGCTGTTTACATGAAACATTCAGTGAGGCTTTGGAATCACCGTACGGAATACGTTAATCATTATACCAACTACAAAAATTGACAGAGCATTGTTTTTGGGGCATAAATTATTCGTTTGGTTTTTTTTTTTACAAAAATAGGATAGTTTTAATCAACTTACGCGAATGTACAAACTGTAAAGTCATTGACCTTGGTGCGGCGACTTTGCGCGCTTAAAACAGCAGCTACGCTTCAAAATCGCGCGACTTTGAATTTGATATTGTAACTTCAAAAACAGCACATTTATTTTTATTTGATTATTAAAAACCTTTCGAAACATAATTCGTCCTTTTTTAAAATACTCTGCATACCCAGGTTAACCATAGCCTGGTATCTGTATGAAAAAGTTTTGGTAACCCCTATCTCTCGTGTAAACATTAATTACCTACACTTTTTCAAAGTAGGTATGTACGGTTTATGTGCTACTTATCTTTAAAAATTTCTAAACATAAACTCTATCGCCATCATAATCACATAACAATGACAAATACATATAATTGTGTACTCAGTATAGTGACGCTCAAAAGTATACAGCGTGTTGTATGGTAATTTTCATTAAACGTATACATACTATACCCATTGAGAATACTGTGGTACTTGCGCAGTATAGGGTATACAAAACAAAGCTTTATTACGTCGCGTCCATAATAGTGTTTGCACATCGCTTGTCCCAGGCATCTCAACCGTGAACAGCGCGATAATAAAGTACCCTTGCGAAGGAAATATAAACAAAATCACCATGAAAACACGGTTAAAAAGAAAAATAAATAAATTTAAGACTGGAACCATCAGCTACGGTATATATCCCATAAAACTGTTTCATGTTTATTGTTCAAATATTACATTTGGCAAATATAATTATTACCTACTATTCTCACTGGAAATATATATAAAAAATAATGCAATGTAAATAGAAAAGGTGTTTGACGTAAGCGCTAATACGTAATCAAAATTTAATGACAAACACTCACTGGTAAAAAACTCACTTTTAAAACACAAGTGAGTACTTGGCAGTAAATAAATAAAGAAATTTTCTTTGAATTGTACGAAATTTTGCGCTACTAGAACTGATATTTAAATATCCTTCTTTATAACTTTATTATTCATGGTTAAGTAATTGGTATTGTTAGGACAGTGCAAAACTATCTACCTCAGACATTTTAGAGAAGTAGGTAAATGTTTGTCTATAGTGGTTCATAAAGTTAGAGACAGGTATTTATTATTTTTCTACACAAACAAAAACATTTCTAGAACAAAGTAGTAAATAGTGTAACATTTTAGTCCAATACTATTTCCTGGTACTCTACTCAAACAAAACTTTTCTATATTATCATTAGTATACAAGTTCAGAAATAGAAACGGAAACAACCGAACGACTTTAATCCTCCGCCACGGTAAATATCTCCTCAGATCTCTTAGTGCCTAATACCAAGTAGTACCAACTCAAGTTTCTTTAAGAATATCTAAGGGGAGCCATTAGAAGTACAATCAAATTTTACATTTGACACATAGCGATAGGTTCCAAACCCATTGCCACTCCTAGAATAATAACTGCAGTTCCTCGCGATGTTTTCCTTCACCATTTGTGAACACTGATATTGCGAAAATATTATTTTCGAATAGAAAAACCCATTCGTGCAATGTTCGAACTCACGACCCAAAAGATCAAAAGGCGGGGTCTCTCACTATACCACGAGCGCTCAATAAACACAGTTCAGTAAATAAAAAATGTTGGTGTTCGATAACTCTGAAAGAACTTGCAAATTGGATAAGTTTGGCAGACTATAACTCTTAATATTTGACCCAAATAGTTAACATGATTGATTTATTCAGGTAAGAATTGATGTCTTCATCAAAAGGTTCATGGTTACCATAAAAACTTGTGCTACTTATAGTTTTTACTGCGTCCATGAATCCAGTAAATTATGAAAGAAATATTATTCTTATTACGTTCATAACTCTTATAAGGCGCAGTAGGTTACGATCAGCTAGGCAAAACTCGTCTTAACGTAGTGCTTATACTGCCTTGGGTTTGGAATACCGAAAAAGTACGATGTTCCAGATTTTTTTTAAACATAATCAAAATTATGCGTCAATAGATACGTCAAATTCTGCGGTGAAGTGAAAAGTGGGATAGACGCGTCTTAACCAATGTCACGTGCCCGCTGTCAGAAAATTCTAAGACATCATCATCTAAGACATATATTGATTCTATTAAAATTCGTTTTTAAGCATTAGATGCAACAAAACTTTTTAATTTAATTGTTTTTTATAGTGTGATTTGAATTTGTGCCGTCTGATTTCGGTTGCTTGATGTGTAAGTGAACGAAAATGTTTCTTTCTATTTTTGAATACAAAATACCATCTTTTTCTTTGAATCCGGCTGTATCAGCCCGAATTGACAGTATTTTCCTGACTTGAATAAAACATATACAATGAATTTACTTGCCGTTGGCAAATTGTCTATCGAATGACGAACAGATGAACGTATAAAATACTTCATAAAATAACTTAACAGCTTAGAGCATTAGAATAACTACCTAAAGTGTCACTTTAAGAAATCGTTGTCTGGAGCATAATTTATGATTATTTTCTCTTTCAACTTTTAAAGAATTGGACTTAGAAGCAAACAGGGGGCCATTTTGCGTAAATTATAGAAGTCTTACCGCATGTTTCTCGCCGAAGGTCTTTATCCCCATTGTCTGCTGGCTTCACATCGCTTTGCACATTGTTATTAGTCTGAAAATATTACATACTGTCAATAAAATTGTGTAGAACAATAGATAATAACCATCTGCCCTATATTGTTTCGTCACTGTTGCTACAAAATGTACGAGTAGAAATTTTCAAGTGTTAAATCAGATGTCCTCATTTCTCAATCGAATGAACTTGCAAGTTTTAACTTACGTACTTAGGTACGTCTCATCAAACAATAAGTAAATATATAGCTGTGTAAACTTCTAACAGCTAAGACCAAACCAAATACCAAATGCGCAAAAACCGTGATTGATAAACTATAGATAGATATCCTGCGCGTTTCCAAACTTAACGATATTTTTGTTAGACGGGTTTATAAAAAATAATACACAAACTTAAAAAATAATTTTTGAGATTCAACGCCTTGATGTTGAATTTCAAGAATTTATTTCTTAGTACCCCACACCAATACAAATACCCTGAATATGTCAGTACGCTGTGCGTTGTCTATATGTCAGTCAGTCTCGACAATGATTCTTATAAATTGGTATATATTTGAAATTGATATGCCGTACCAAAATAAGGCAACAGGGCGGCAATGAAATAGCTTGAGAAATAATTCATTTCTTAGGTTAGCTTCATTGGTTAGGTAAGAATTTTATGACTTCTCATCATGGCCATCCAAAAAACCCTTGATATCTTGTTTTTAGGTAAATTTACGATTTCAACTAGTTGAGAAATTATTTATGTCGTAAAAGGTCACATGTGCGTGTTTCTAAAACTATCTAGATAACGAACCAAGCGTATAATTTTACCGCAACTAACTACCTACGGGTCATAATTATTGGCATCAGTATTTGGAACCGCGTGAAGCAGTAACGAAGGCTCCTGAAAATTTACGGCCATTTTGGAAATGGCAAAAAGCCAGCGCAATCGGCTTTTCAGATTTCAACTTACTTGATCCGATATTATAGCTTATACAAGCACCCTGGATCTAACTCACGTGAAAATATCATCGTGTTTGCCTCTTACTTTTACAGGTTTTAAATTAGATCGAAAGAGACAAAACACGGTGTAACTATTTCGGAGTTACACCGAGTTTATTAGTAGTAAATCTAGTCATTTGATCAATAAAATGAGCTGTCTTAAAGATAATTTAATTAGCTTACACAGGTAAGGGCCATCATGGCCCGTTTAAAATACAGCAAACAAACAAACAAACCACCCTCTTCATTAAGGTATATATAATAATAAATGACAAGGGTCGTCTGCATAAAAACAAAGTTCATTATAAAATTATCTCACCATTACCTATTGTTTGTGTAAAATTTATGGCACCAATTTTCCAAACTCCTCCATTTATAATAGCTGTACAGTCACCTACATTAACATGTGTTCACCTTATAGTTTTCAAAACTATATAGATGGAAATACGAAAGTGACAAAAACGACTGCTTCCACAACTCACTCTTTGCTTTGCGATATAGGTTGTGGGTTTGATCCCCAACGAAGACAAACACTTGCGTGATGAACAGAGATG
The DNA here is from genome assembly GCA_947095575.1 of Electrophaes corylata. Classification (NCBI taxonomy): domain Eukaryota; kingdom Metazoa; phylum Arthropoda; class Insecta; order Lepidoptera; family Geometridae; genus Electrophaes; species Electrophaes corylata. Next base: position 9,248,301 of record OX352703.1, read on the forward strand.
GTTGTTTTCTGTCTAGGTAGTATGTGTAGTATTCTAAGTATGTATTAATAAAAAAGTATTTATGTATTCTATCAGCGATCTGGTTTCCATTGTACATGTTTGAAATTATGAGATGCGCTTAGTGCAGTTTACTATACTTGAAAGACTCCTATCTTTACCTCTACCATCTTTTGTTTATAAATCAAACTTATTCGTTTTTATAGTGCCTACCTGCACTTTAGAAAGAAAAATAAATTTTTTGTTATCCCAAAAATTATAATTTTTATAAATCCCACTCGAGGGCATAATTTTTGGGATAATATAACCTACCTGGTAACCCTCCAATCCTATTCAGCAAGAGTTCGCTACGTGTCGAATGGGATATACGGGCGCAAAGGTACACCCGACAATGTGAAAACAAAACCACAACAGCATATTTCGCTACAAATAAAATTAGACAAAATAACCGAAAAAGGCCCGCAAGTTCTATTCAAAGGGTTTTTAACTGATGTGACTGGCCGCATGGAATGGCAATTGTTCGGAGCAGACTTTTTGTTTTTACAAGACTACTTATTCATTCAGTAAAAGAGGATTTGTTGCTTACGAACAAAATTGGAAAATTCAACTGGATTCAAGAATACTTATTCTGCAGCTTTGTCTCTATCGGTTTAAGAGACGTAAATGAAACAAAATACGTTGCGAAAATACTCAAAATTTCTAAGAGTATGTCCAATTTAGTAAACAAAAACATCGCTACACATAGTGCTTACATATACTTTTCGGCTTCGTATAGGTATAGTGAAGCTCCGCTTATTCGCTTCACCGATTTTCAATTATACGAATATTAACTTGATTTATATGGCGACGACGCCAACGTTTTCAAAGAGTTCCCTTCCTGTGATAACCTTTCGAACTCTATTTATGTTTGACGTTTGTCGTTCAAAGTTAAGTTATCGAAAGCTGAGTTTGGAGATAAGGACGAGTTAATAACAAGTATTTTGCGAAGTTACGGCCAAGTTAATCTATTTTACGCTCTGTCTTTGTTTATAATATCGCACTCCTAGATCTAAACAGGATCAACTCAAAAAAACACTTTTTCCACAAAAGGCAAAAAACTGATTACCATATCTCTATGCACTGGAGGAGTTATTTGTACATATCTATGATATGCATGTGCCGCTAAAAGAAAGATACTATAGGGTTTTTGTGTTTTAGGCATGTATTAGGGCTGAGAATTGGATTTTCGGAGTTATTTCCCTTTTGCTTAACAAGTATGTGTATATACATTTTATCATTTAGAATTGACTCTGTGTTGATGAATTAAGTTTTGAGTTAACTCTCTTTTGATGAGACTCGCAAATTAAAAATGGGAGAGCATTTCTTATTCTTTATAATTAGTCCAAATCATAGAGCCATCTGTGACCAACAGTAAGGATATATTGGGTGATGGATTAGGAAGAAAACACTCAAAAGTACTCAAATGAACATTTTTTATTAATACTTTAGGCACTTCTGCTCTATGGAAGCTTATTTTAAAATGCACATTTAAAATCACATTTCTCTTAACATTTAAGTATTGAGTAATTAAGTCACAATTCTCTGACAAATTAACATTCAACTTATGATTACAATTTAAATTCTAATAATGGCGTTTAGAGATCACTGTTTTTAAAATCACAATTATTCTTAAATAGTTAGTATCACTTATTTAGTTTTAATTCTAATGAGGTAGATAATCAAAAATGACAATATTTTAATAACAATTACTTAATTATCCTCAACACTCAGAACGCCTTTATAATAAACATCATAGTAAGACTTCGGAATGACGTTCTTGTCAATCAATTCTTGTATGTCTTTCTTTTTTGCGTCCGACAATGTCATTTTCTCAGTATATGCCTGTATTAAGCCAGTAGAAAATAATGATACATCTATAGCTGACCCGTTTCCCCTTGCTCGGAGAACCCTTTTACGCACACAAGCTTTCTTAAAAGCTTCCTCTGTAAATGATGTTTTGTAGAAAAACTCTTCAGGGTGTTCTTTTTCAACTCTGAGAACTTTTATGTCATGCCATTTGATGGTATTTTTTTCCGTGTCTATATTGAAATTGGTGCCCCATGATTCTTGCAATGCTTTAACGTCATAAAACTTATCGTGAGCCATTTCTACGACTGCATAAGGTTTCCCTGTCTTTTTTGCTGTACCAATCAAAGTTTTGTATTGCTCTGGTATGTAAATTGGGCCCGACTTCAAATATCGTTTAATTTGTTTTTCAATTACGCTGTGAACATTGTCGCCTTCATTTTGAGAATGACCGCGAATTAAAAATTTGTGTGTTATAGATTTTACTGGTAACTTGTTGACAGCATAAGCGTACGCAGACAACAGAAACTTATTTTTTTGTTGACCGCCACAATTGTCGGAATAGAAAATTATATCAATTTCTTTATTGTGATATTGGTCTACCTGAGATTTGATATAGTCGAGTATGCAGCTACCGATTTCAACCGGTCCTCTCTTTCCTTCTGTTTCGTCCCAAAAGAAGCAAACAACATCTTTAGCCCTTAAATCACTGATAGTGAAATTAAAACAGTTGATCCGGGATTTATAAAAGAATAGAGACACTTGTCCCTTTGGAATCTGCAAAACAGCTTGCAAATCGTAAACAACTGTGATGGTGCCATCGGTCCTATTTTTATCATTTTCTTTTTCAGTTCTTGCTAAAGTCTTCTCTATTAGATGCTGTTCATATTCTTGGGCTAACTTGCGCTTTCCTTCTTCGTCCGCGTTCTTGTATCTTTCGCAAAGATCACATTGGTCTTTTTTTGGCATAAAGAAAGAAATGTTGAATTCGGTGTTAAAGATCCTGTTGAATGTTGAAGACGTAGCAAAGGGTAAACCATCCCTTTCACGAAGTTGTTTGTAATCTCTATAAATATCGGCCAGTGATTTATCGCTTGAAATGTACTGTCGTGTTGTTTGAGCCCTTAGGTAGTGGGATTCAATTCTTGGTATAGAATTTATAAAATCTATAACACTCTGTTTAAGTTGTGGGTCAATTGTTGGATGGTGTTCATGTTTTCCTCTCATATCAGCTTGAATAATTCCTGAATCCGATTTTTTGGTAAGTGCGGTTTTTATCGCTTTATTGCTCAAGTCAAGGGTCGATTTGAAAAATAGTTTACATACTCTTATTTTAGATCCATGAACCTCAAAATAAAAGGCGGTGTTAAGAGCTCTAAAGTCTTGTGTACTTGAGTATCGATATTTAGGCTTTATTTCTTGTGAGTGTCTCACTACAAATTCTCTCTGCCTTTCAAGATTTCCGAGCCCCCAATATGCATCAAAAATCTGTTGCCTTGACATCTCATCGATCTTATTTTTGCATTTAAGCCTACATTTTTCTCCACAGGGGGGCTTAACTCTTCTCTCTGGCACATGTTTTTTGGATTTTGACAACGACTGGTAGGTTTTGCCCGAATTTCTCAGCTGTTTTGCAACTTTTGATTTCCATTTTGATGGTTTACGCACTCTCTTTCTTCCTTTTTTTTCTATCTGGGGCTCTTGAGAATTAGTTTCAGAATCCGCAGCATTTTGAGGGATTACTTGCTCACTTACATCTTCGGTGTCCGACGAACTTGATGAACTCGAGCCGCTACTGCTAGTATTGGACGAGCTGGACGATGATACAGTAGGTACGACCTTAGATCCTGCGTTACTCATGGGAACTAATTGGAAATTGGGATCTGCATCGCAGTCATCAATATCACTTTCATCGCTTCGAATTGGTGAAATGTAATAGTTTGGACCATCGGGGTTCTGTTGATTTGATGAGTGTGGAATGGATTTGTCAACAACGGGCAAAGCATCATGGGCTTCCTTAGATAAGACTTCATCGCTTGATGAAATTTTGAGGACATTTACAAGAGTTTCCTGTTGAGTGGGTTCGACATTAGGAGGAGTGTTTTCGTTATCCCTTTCTTCTATCATATTGACTAAAAAACGTCCGCGTTTCATCGTTTATCTGAAATAGTAAACGCATATTTCAATTAACTATAGGATTTGTGAGCCAAATCGATATAATAAGCCAACGTTAAGCTTTTTAAGTCTCACGAACTAGATTATTTAAACGTATTTTGTGGAGACCATCTAAAGAGATCTAACTCAAAAATGTATCAGTTAAAACGGCAAAAACTGTGTAGTTAAAATACATTTTGTTTATAAAAAAAGATTTCTATCTTATCAAGCAAAACAAGGTCAAAATAAATTTATTTTTAAAAAGATATTGCAATTTAAAAAATATTTGAACAAAACAGGGTCAACTACAAATTCAAAATTATTTCAACAGTACGGAACTAATTATAGATAAAAACAAAAACTTTACACACCTTTCCAGCAGTACGGGTTCAAATCAAAATGTAGTATTGATTTTTAATGCACTCGTCATCGATACGGCGTCAACTCAAAATAATATAAACGTTAATATTCAACAGTATGGATGCAATTCAAAATAATTCCTTTTTGTTCACGAGGGACACGTGCACTCTGCTTCACATACTGGTTGCAACTGGCGATGTCCTCCTTTTGGTGGGGGAGGAGCGGGGACCGCTCGTTCATCAAAACAGGTTTCTAGCGACGTCTAGCGCCAAGTAGTGGAATTATTTTTAAATCTGTTTAGTTGGTCGATAGGAAATAATATTTAGAACTCCTTGGTGAGCATAACTAAAAAAACTAGATATTTGAGTTGACTCCCTTTAGATCTGGGAGTGCGATATATCCTAAATTACTAACCTAATTTTAGAATTATATGAATTTATAATAATATCAACTAGTAATTATTATAATTATAAGCATCAATTTGTCGAATTTTTGTATTTTCCAAAAGTTAGTTACAATTTTTTTCATTCGAACACTGCAAAAAACGGTTGTGGGCGCAAAACGCCATCTTTTTATTCAATACCAATCACAGCTCGTCTTAAGTGACTTCACTAAAAACTATTTATTAAAAACATTTGACATTGGCAATATCTGTCGAATAAAAGACAGGTGCCAAAAAGAAGAAAAGAAAAACAAGAAGATAGGGTATTCTACTATGAAGTAGTATAAAGTTATGAACATTGAAATCTCATGCAGGCAATAGCAATGACAATTTCTTACGGATACTTCTGCTTACATCTCCAACAGTGTCCCCGAAGGCTGGTGGGTAGTTTAGTACCCGATAACCTTTTTACCAGCCCTGTCCTTACAGATGATCCATTAGGGGCGCTATTATCAAACTAATCCATTACTGTCCCAGTTAATCCTTTCGTGACTTACTACACAAAAACAATAGTGCCGGGTAGAGAGGGTTTGGCTGTTTCGAATAGATTGGCAAGGTCGAATTTGGGATCGGACAGAGTACAGACCTACATCTTAAAGTTACATAGCCCCAATTAAATCACAATCATCTTATCTTAACCTGATGACCTAACTATAATTCTTATACTACCTATAGTTTCTATTGAAATTCAAAGCCTAGTGTAACTAGAACTAATACTGAAATCAGAGATGTTTTTTTAAGGTTTCGGACCCAAAGGGAAATAGGACCCTATTACTAAGACCGCTGTTTGTCTGTCTGTCTGTCCGTCCGTCTGTCTGCCCGTCTGCCACCAGGCTGTATCTCATGAACCGTGATAGTTAGAGAGTTGAAATTTTCACAGATGATGTACCTGTTTCTGTTGCCTCTATAACAACAAATACTAAAAAACAAAATAAAATAAATATTTAAGAGGCCTCTCATACAATAATCGTGTTTTTTTGCCGTTTTTACTATAGATAATGGTACGGAACCCTTCGTGCGCGAGTCCAACTCGCACTTGGCTGGTTTTTTAATCTGTTTAGTATTGCTATTTTTTTGCATATAATTTGTATGGTAAATTTTAGCGTGTCAAATAAACGAAAATTCAATTTTTTTATCGCTACATTTGCCCTTCCTTGCGATGACTTGTTCCAAATATTTCGATAAACAACCTGTCAGTTCCACGTTGCTGAGCTGTAAAGCTGTTAGCTACGATAATGTTTTTGTCAGTGCAACGTTCATAGCGCACAGGAGAATATTGCTCACACTTTGGCTTTGTGGAAAGTTTATGCTTGGCTTCCAGTGTAAGTACAAAGTTGATGCTGTCTCGTGGGAATTGCTTATTAATATGCTTACCTGCAGTGTATTTTTACCTACATAGTCATATAGACAAGGCACATCTCAAATCGCTGATAGTTGGTTGAATTCAACCTCTAAATTTATATGTTTATATGGCGCGCAAAATTTCACGCGGCCGCCGCGCGTTTGAGAAAATCAATATCGAGTGTCATACATACCTACCGAAAATCAATACCGCGTGGTTGGCCGCAATTTAAACGTTGTTACCTATTAATAAAGAGACAGTACTTGGTGGATTCTCGGTATCAATTTACAAAATCGCGTGGCGGCCGCTAAATATTTGTGTCGTCAAAATACGCTCTAAAGGTGAATAGCGGGACTGAAGCTCGTATGAATAATAGCTTCATCCGAACGAATGTATATAGACAGTGTGCTGCCTAAACTTTTTGAGATAGAGACAATTCTGTCTTTATCACAAATCCAGTCGCATTTCACCAAATCTAGCCAAGTCTGATGCGAATGTTTTAAAAAAATAATAACAACTAAAACGAACAGAAGTACCAACAGGTTGCTTATGGTTCTCGTGAGCCAGCTCCAGGTCCTTTGCGTTGAGGATACGGTACTGCCGCTCCAGGTAGCCTTCGTACAGCGAGGCAGCTAACATCAGAACTGCGATGATGATTACTGCCGACCTGTTGGAAATAAAATTAGTATGAATCTACAAATTTTCATTTTCATAAGGTTGGCTTTGCCGCGCTCATGTCAGATGGGATAGATAAAGGGGTATCTATCCTGTTTATCCTTGTTGAGTTTTAAATTTATTGCTGGCGACGACGCGACGACTGGAGAAGGTGATTAGTTTGTTTATGATGAACTGTACACGCTTTTATAATAAACTTCCAGAAAATCCAACAAAATTTTCTATTTGAAAATGTAAATCTTTTAAGAAAAGCATATTATATCTTATATTAACTGCGTAACATTTTCCGGTCGCTCTACCTATCGGGAGCTAGCATGTCAATTTGCAATCTACCTACCTATTATTCTTCAGTTGTATAGATTTGTACTAGTTTGATTGAAGCGTATCATGTCTTGCGCGTGCTTTGGGCATGATTGCCTTACTTTATATTGCATACACATCACTCAGTTGGATGGGCACCTGACACTGGAGCTTCACGTTATATCGTTTTTTAAAAACGATTGCAACCAAGCAGTATGTTTCTTGCCTGGTCTTCTAAGATTGGTCGCGATGAACTGGCGCCTAGATTTATCTAGCTGTAAGATGTTTCTACATGATCTTTATGATTGAAAATATGAAATTAAATGAATGGACTAAATGCTTTTTGACTTTTGGCTTTGACTGTTGTGAAGCTATAACTCTATTTGAAGTAGGTACTTATGTTAATACTTTGGTTTCGTGTTTTCCTATTTATTTATTTTATTTATTTACTCTAGCTGATACGGATAACCCAGTTATATCAGTCAAAAAACAAACACAAAATTTAAATATTAGTAACAGATTCATTCAATTACATATTATCAATTTTATAATTAATTAAAAACAATAAATCTTAAACCTACTTATTTATTAAGTATACCTACTTAACTAACAAAGTGCTGTGCTACACGGCGGCACAGCAAACAGTCTATGTTTCCGCCCCCGACAATAGTTGTTCGGAACAAAGAATTTACATAATTCATCACTCAGATCCGGGGGTCTCTATTTAACCGTGGAAAATCTTACACGCCGTAGATATCTGATCAAAGGCGCCGCGTCTCCAGCGTGTTGTAACCGAGGCAGCCTTGTAAAAATTTGGTAGGATAAAAGTACGGGTAATAACCATATCGGCGCTTGTAAAGAAACCGCAAGAACACCTGTATTTTTTCAAGTATTAATTTTTCTCGTTCCACACACACGAGATGGCTTGAATTTTGCTTCGGACGAGCGCATCAAAGATCAGAACGTCATCTTTATGAAAGTACGAGAGTTTGTGAACACGAACCCCAGGCGTCTAAATTACTCATTTGCCAACGCTGCCACATGGCCTTGATATGTTAGCCTTTTATCAAATGTAACTCCAAATCTTTCATAGCATTTGTTCTGGTAATAGCTGTTCCATTGATCTCTAATATACCCGGTTACAGTGTAATATGAATAAGTTGTGTAACATAATTAAAAAAGTACAAATTATGTGTATTATTATGTATATTTATACAATTAATTTAAACAGAAACAGGCTCACGACTTTGATCCCCGCGGGCACAGTAAATATCGCTCAGATCTCTTAGGGCCTACCAAAGAGTACAGGTACAAAATTCACTTAGATACAGTGGTAGAATCATATGTGCCCTTTAGAGCATCACAATAGGAGATTTGGCAAACCGAGATTTTTCGTTTTTTAATTGTTTTAATGAGTATCCTATAATTAAGCTCCAAACGGTCTATTTCATATTCTTTTCATCCTTATGTTTGATAATTGTAATCTCAGACATTATTTAATTTTGGTGTAATAGCATAGGTGATTTTATGTTATCGGAATTTTGTACATTTTACATTCAGGATAATGTTTATTTATAATTAAGTTTTTAATTGTAATGAACTGAAAAAAAAATTAAATTACTTAATTGGGTTAGTAAGTAGGTGGAGTAGTTAGAGTAATGTTCAAATATTACATTTAACACATTTTGCATTAGTCAGTATTCCACACGCATGACAAGTTGCAAGTCCATCGCCTCTGCTAGAATAGTAGCTGGTTTCCTCATGATAATGTTTTCCTTCACTGTTTGACAACATTGGTATTGCTTACTAAAATCCCACAACCCACGACCTTAGGGTCAGAAGGCATAAAAAGGCAGGTATAAAATAAGCTAAAATTTTGAGCTACAACACTTTCTTTACCATGATTTTATGAACATAACTAAAACTGAAGTTTATCTAGGCTAATTGGCCGTATCAACAGTGCAGAAAAGTCTGTTTATTTTCATAAACGGAGCCCGGGACCGTTTGTGGCAGTTTATAAATTAGCTAGCTTAACCTAAGTCTATATAACTTTCTTTCTGCGTACAAATCCTAGCTAAGATTAAGGTGAGATATTGTTGATGATCCCACAAAGCCTGTTTTCAATATCGTAAAGCTGTAAGCTTACGGGTATGAAATGAGTTTTAGTATTTATGTAAATCGTTAAAGTTTGAGTCTGAAAGTCACGATAAGATAATGGAAAATCTTAGTAGAAACGAACGGCATATGTTAGGGCACAAGTGGAATCCTGAGTTAACTTTTCAATGCGCGAAGCTATTTTCATACAAACTTCTTTAGGGGTTAAATTTTGGAAATTCCTTTCTTACGTACCTACCATGACAAATTTACTCTGAAATTTCAAGCCTCTACAACCAGTACCTTAACAGTAGCCTGTGCGTTGTCTATATTATGCTAGTCAGGACGATTGGTATAAATTTCAATTAACTAAGTGCTTATGTCTCATGTATTTTTGTCAAGGTTTTGAGAGTAATGATGTTGTTTTTTTTAAGCTTGAGAAAATTTGAGCAAAAACTTTATACGCAATTTTAGGCTTATAATTTTCGGGTAAGACGCCTTTTTCAGGGCCTATTGTATTGGACCTTTTGTAATTACTTTTACTTCATAACTTTTTAAATGGACTTGGGTAAAATTACTGCCACTTCATCTGCCAACGAGATTTAATTAACCTAAACGAATTACTATCAAACGTTTTTCTATACGCACGAAATAGTTTACACGATTACCAAAGCAGAGGTAATAAAAACACTTTTTTTATATTTTAAAAGTAGCTAAGTACCTACCCCAGATAATATATTAATATAAATATTGTATAGTTCAATTTTTTTTTATATCTTTCAACGTACACGCTCTGTCGCCATGCATTGATGGTAAGACATAAAGTTTGGAACAACTTACACGCAAGCCGTAGGCATATGCTAGTCATAAATGATGTAGTTAAAGCAATAAATCAAGTTGATTGTGTGAAACAATTTGATTGCCGCTGGCGTATTTGCGTACGGCCATAGAATAGGTTGTAAACCAAGCAGGCATAGCAATGAAACTTACATGAGAACTCCACATACACATTAATAAAACTACAAAACAATTACCGTAAGTTTCTACGTCTAGCGCAATTAGTCAGTCAGGACAAAGATTCTTCATATTAGTAGACCAATGATAAGTGCGAAAACTCATAATCTAATCCACTTGGCTCTTGGCCCTTGACAATGGCGCTGTGTCGTCTATACTAGCTCCATCCATATCCATTTGTCTGTCTAATCCTAAATATATATTTTTTATACTAGTTGCTGATGAAACAAGCACACCCCCTAAACTGGAAAACAGCAAGCTCAGATACAGAATTTGGTCTTATACAAATATGCCGCTAAGAAAGCAGAACTGGTGCATGGTGGTAGTAATTCCCCAGACGAGCCTCTTCACAAAGCTACTACTACTAATTTCACACAGGCGCAGAAAAAGCTTGCAGTTCGTCTATAAACTAGTTTCATTTCTATCTAACTGCTTTGTGAAAGGCCTCCAACGCGCCCCACGTTGAATGAAGAGCAGATTGCCAAACATTTGTAATCAAACCGAGCCCTGTATTTGACTGTAATGAGTTATGACTACCATTATCTGCCTCTGCATTCAACTTTGTATCTCTACAATTTGTTAAGAAAAGTACAAAGCTCGCAATTACGTTTTTCTAGTGATTGTTATTAACATAGATGAGTGACACTTATATTTAAGCACTTCGATGCTTCACTGTTAGTTCCAGTTCTAGCAGTCATAAGACTATCATACAGGTCTTAAGGCAGCCAATACACTCCATCGCCAGAGTTGACCACGGCCACCTTTCTAAATACCAGTTCTTAAAAAAGAAAAAGAAAGAAATAATATCACAACTTTAATCCCCAAGCACGGTAGATATCCCCTGAAATCTCTTAGCATCAAGTACTTACTCAAGATTCTTCGAGGATGATTCTTAGAAGGGTAGTCAGAGGATCGTCCAGATACTATATTTGGTACATACCCTATATTTGGTGCAAGCCCATCGCCGCTGCTGTTAATACTAACTGGTTTCCTCACGATGTTTTCCTTTACCGTTTGAGAGCACTTGGCATTGCGCACATAAATTTTTCGATCGAAAATATCCATTGGTGCACGACTGGATTTTAACCCACGAACTTAGGATCAGAAGGTGGTTACTCCCACTAGACCACCGGTGCTCTCAGCTCGTACTTCTGAATTAAACTGAGGCACACATAAATAATGGAAATTAAGACATTGAGAAGCTCAGATGCCTGTATGACGTATGTGCCTATCCTACTGTTCAAAATCCCAGCTCAGCTTTATTCCCATAGGTGAGTGCCTACTCAGTCTTTCCATTTGCTGAGTTTCAAAGTGCCTTATAACTTATAAGTTGTGAGAGCAATGTTGTATTTGCAGAATTCTTACTTTGCCAAGTAAAATCATTTTAAAAGCTTATGTTTTTCCAAGCTCCTAAGGCAGACAGGGATTTTTGCTTGTATATTCTTGTTCTCGTTTACTTTAATAAATATGTTGATCTAATTTTTCAAAGATTCTCGGAAAGTCAAAAAGATGTCGAATATTTAAAACTGTAACTGGTTGACTGGCTTCACAGCTCGATTTCCACCTGGGGACAAATGTTTGTGAGTGATGAACTATCTGTAATGACGTTTTAGCACGCCAACCTCTTTGATTCTCACCTGTCATGGTTGGCTGGCAGAAAATGCTATTCTGTTGTAATTGTTTTTAGGTATACTAAAGGATTAAATAATAATAACAATAATCAACAGAGATTGTCTGGGTGATAAAGTATATTATTGATATACATTTACAATAAAAAATATGCATTGCATTTCATTACGTACCTACTATCCACACATTAACACACAATTGAGATCACAATAGGCCATATGGCCGCAGTGATACCAAAGCCGCAAATATATAATAATAATCCACACATTACGTACATTCTCTGCTATTGTTAATTATTCTCTCATTGTTAGTTTGTAAGGTGTACAATAAAGTATTTTCATTCATTCATTCATTCATAACCTTCATACTTATGCATAAAATGAGTTCTGTCACTGTTTGTCATGATCACCCCTTAGATCATTGTAAATGATCTAAGGATCACCCATTGATAAGAAATGGCAATAGTATACAAGCATTGTTTATTTTTAGACAGGTTTTTTATAAGTAAGCCCATAATGAAACATACTTTATGTGCGACATTTTTGAAGTTATAATTTGAAAATCAAGTTTGAAGTTACGTGATGTTAATATGCCGCCGCCGCTGTTTTGAGTACAATGATCTACAGTTGGTATGGTAACTGTGTGTGATGTCTTTAATTATTTGGAATCTATTATCTATACCAATTATAAGAAACTTTGTCTTGACTGATTGATTGTCTTGGCTATAGACAACGCACAGCCTAAAGCACTGGTCGTAGAGACTTGACATTTTAGGGTATATGCATCTTGGTGTGTAGAGGTGTAAAAAATAAATTCCCGAAAATCAACACAACCAACGAACGGGTACAACGCCGGTGGTTAAACTCGCGCGCGTTTCGCTAGTAAATTTTGTAAAACTTTTACGAAAACTAACATCTATGTCCAACATTTGTGTAGTTCGTAATGAATACCCCTATAATGTTAGTAGCATTCATCATTCATCAGATAACTTATTCCCATATACACAAGCTTTGTTTAGTTTGGGGCGAAATATGTTTATTTAGGCCGCTTTATTCCGCTGAATAAAATCAAACTGATTCGGGCAGTGATTGGCACAAATCATAACAATGACTGTATTGGTCAGGGCAGCCAGACACCGGCCACACCATTACTCAAAATTTCATCAGCTGTCAATGCATGTATGAGAGAAACGACCTAGTTCACGCAAGGGACGCTATCAATGCGCTGAATGGATTTAAAGCTAATAGACTGGCTAGCTCTTGCCTGCGGATTTACTCTGAGTAATACCAGTAGGTATTTACTATTTTAATAAGTTTTAAAATTTTCATTGCTCAGTGGGATAAATTCCTCCATTTGATCAAGTAGGTTGTAATACTTACCATGACCGCTCTGGATTGAAAAAAAGCTCATTGTTACCGCAAAGAAAAACAAATATAAAAATTTAAATCTTACAGAATGCAAAAAACAACGAATTTTCGGAATGTTATGGAAAAAGTACTACTTTATCCAGACTATCGACTCCAGACTATTTCTGTGCTAAGTTTTATAACGATAGGTTTAGTGGTACAAATAGACACAATTTCAAATTTACAAACTTGTATGGATAGATGTAGGTACCTTGTGTGTTGTGGCTTCATTATTCGGTTGCAGGTAAAGTTCAGATTTTCAGCTTAGCGTGTTTCGGATATCTTCGGCGTTCAGTTTGACCTCAGATAGCATATTTCGGATACCTGGCTACACTATCAACTTACCTAAGCACTGCCACTACCATCTGCTGATGTTTGTAGTTAATTTTATTCAAGATTAACGCACGAATATAAAGGTAAGTAGGTATTTAAAAAAAAATTGGAGCTACAAGTTGTCAATGTCAAAGTCAAAAGGCAATTATTACATGGACTCAAAATTTATGAGCTTCATTATGTATGTGCCTACCTGCTTACGCCTGTAAATATTTTCATGCACCATGTTCCTATTCATTTTTATCAAAATAGTTTCCAATATTTTTTTTTTCTCAGAATGTAAATGAACCACCTTGAGTCAAATTTTTTCGGTTAAACCTCTCTCTTTAAACACCGGTCAATCTTTTTGACAAACTCAGACCTCCATCGTTTTACGGTAACAAATTCTGTCAACATTGACATTGGCAAAATTGTGGAAGTCAGATCCACAGAAGCCATTTAAAAAAAAAAGAAGAAGAAGAATGTGATCACCCCAAGTGTTGAGCGGCGGTTACCCCTAAATTCTTAGATAGAAAACATTTGAATCACCGGCGGGCAGATTTTCAATGACTCGAAGCTAATCAAATAGCAAACTTCCCAAGGCTCACCGAGGATCAGATTATTGTACTAGCCTTGGGTACATATCAGTTAAAACTTGCGAGACGTTATTGCAATGAACATCTACAGAACGGCCTATATCTCATTGAAACATATAGAGAAAATCGGAAAGGAAGGCGAACGATGGGCACATGTGCACACATAATATCAATAATCTGGTATTTAGGGTATGCGATTCATGAAGGGTTTAATGCACCAGCGATGTTTTTAAATGACGTCACTATAGATAACCCATAAGATACGTCGTCGCGGTCGGACACGAATTGTTTATGTATCCTAAATACCAGAATAGAGACCCTATAACAGTTCTAACAATGTTATTTTAATGTTACTGTACTAATTAATCATTATTATGATAAAAATATTTTATTTATTTTAACACTTTATCAAAACTTATATGTTTTAAATCTTTGAACGGACAATTGTAACAGCAAAACTGTCATAGCAATATAGTTGTTCCGGTTGAATAGACCTATCTAACGACATACATTTTATTGCTATTGGAGGGTGGTCCCAGGTTCCATACATTTTTGCCCATTGTCCTTTAACGTTACCTACTTAGGCATTGATTTTTTTACCGATCTACTTTGACACATTCATTCCAGACCTGGCAAACAAAGCATAGACTTTTGCAATTACATTTGTTTGATGATAATAGATGTTTATTCTCTCTCTGGGTGTTTTATTGTATTCTTTGCTAAGAATATAGACCTTATTCTATGATTATTTGTATGTATTTAAAAAAAATATAGGTAGGTACCTACGTATCCAAGTATTCTATCAGTCATCTGGTATCACATGATGTTGTGTAAATGTTCATAAATATTTATTATTATTAGCAGTTTATATAAAGTGCCTTAAATAAATATATAGCGTACTGTTGAAATCGTGTTTTAAAGTTCGTGGTAGTAGTGGCTCAGGATAAGTCACGTCTACCTGATGCATACCTTCTAGATGGCGCCGCGGGTAGGATTACCGTGAAGTTTCGAACTAAGAACTAAAATTTGTTTATTTGTGTTCTCTCGGGGCGAAATCTTTATACCTGGAGATAAGTAGCCCGCGTTAGAATTTTAGAATTTCTGTTTTGGCAGTGCAACTACATTGAAGTACCTACTTTCTATTTTGTTTAGGTAAAACGGAATACAATACTGTAAGTAAGCATTGTTTCTACTAATACATAATGTGCTTGTTATGTATTAGTATGTTGACTAAAGTACTGACGTAAGAATTTTTTTCAGAGGCTTAAAAAAACCTTCGAAAAAAATGTCTCACGTCATGGTTACGTCATCTCTTCCTGGACATAGGCCTCCCCCTATCGGGGAGGGGTTTGCCTTAGACACTTGGCAGCCGGATAGTAGTGCTAACGTAAAGCAGTTAGGAAATGCTGCTGTCCGTTTTCTGGTTCGTTCCCTAAGTCGCCTCTTACAACATTCACTTGAAGATGAGTCTTTCTCTACGCTTGAACTAGTCTCGAGTTTAGCCGACTGTAGCACGAAACTAAATTGAAAAGAACACTACCTATGCTTCTAGAAGCATCTCAGTCAGGTTTGGTCACGTGATCTACTTAGAAATACTTACACAAGTATGTGTACTTTGGGATCCGCGTAGACGTTGTAGTCACCAGGCACGCGACGAATGCTGTTGATCTTCACAGTAGCTGCGAAGCCGGACACTGAAGCAGACGCGAGTGCTGCAGCCTCTGCCACCCGGAGCATCGCAGCCATGTCTCGTTTATCGCAGGCCGCCGGTACGCATTGCCCGACTGTCATCAACCTGCTCTAAAACACAAAATAACAGAAAATGGATCAAAATACACGACTGTTAACTACCCTCACAGCTCATTTGCGTGATGAACTTTGGATGTCTGTTGTCTGTGACAATTTTACAAGATAAATGTGTTCAATTTTATCCAAATATCTGGTTCCGTAGACTTGAAGACGCTGTGTAAAATGTCTAAAAATATTTATTCATATTTCGATTCAATACATCTTGTATAAAGACGCTGTCCAAAGCCTTAAATCCGTAAAACGACCTGTTATTATGTTTTTGTTTGGGTAGGCACAAGAAAATCGTGGGATTTTGACAATAGGTATTTGACCTACACACGCACTTCATCGGCGGTTTTATTACCTTCAGGAACAAAAGGACTCCATAGATTCGATATGGGTTCGAGGAAAAACCTTAGACGAGTAAACCAGAGAAAAACTCGTCATAAAAGAAAAGGAACTTATCCGTAGCAGGCAAACCACCATTATTGTTTACAAAGGACAGTTTTCTTTGTTTGATGATCTCATTCGTCTTGCCACCCTTGGTATATAACTAAAGATATGGTCATTCTCTACCAAAGCCATAAAACCCGAAATCAAATTGACTTGAGTAATAAATCTGAGCTTAAATCTCTGAAGCTTTCAGGGTAAAGTACAGTAGGTAGTGCAAAATGCAGTCGTTGACAAAACTGCCTCATTTATCTCGCCTTATGAACTATATTAGCATTAACATCGTTTATTTCATTCTGTACGATTTAAACGACTGAAATAATGGCGCTACAACCACGTCATTACTTCAGCGCTTTGTAATGGAGTAGGTAATTTCAGATTAGTGAAAGATATGGCTGTTCATAGTACGCATTTTTCTTATTTATTTAAATATGGATTTACATGGAACTCAATCCATCAAGACGTAATCTAAATACATTAAAATACCTTCCACCGTCAAATTCGTGTCCCTTTTTCTTTGTAATAAATTACCCTTCGCGATCTTTTAAGTTCTGACGTCAATGATAAATCATTAATTTTGCAGCCATTTTCTTAAAATAGCTGCGAAAAATTTGAGAGGCAATCTATCGGAAAGTTGTTTACATCCTTCACAAGAATAAATTAAATGAGAAGAAATAGCTTCACAGCTTTAATCCCCGGTAGATATCCCCTCAGAATTTCATAGTACCCACTCAAGATTATTTGTGGATGTGTAATGAGTCCAAAATAACGTATAAATGTTAAGTATATTTGGTTGGAATATACCCAACTTTTGTAGCTATTGGTATGTCATACATTACAGGTTTTGATTATAAAAAACCATTGGTGCACAACCGGATTTGAATCAGAAGGTGGATTTTGGGAAGAAGGGGGGAAAGTTGGTTCTCACTAGACCACCGGTGCTTTTCTTTTTAAAAAGAAAAAGCAGGAAAAGTCATGCTCGATAACTCTTGTGACAGATTTTTTTTAGTAAGGCCGTTTTTTTATTGTAGCAGCGGTGTGGTAGATTAGGT
Source organism: Electrophaes corylata (assembly GCA_947095575.1). Taxonomy (NCBI): domain Eukaryota; kingdom Metazoa; phylum Arthropoda; class Insecta; order Lepidoptera; family Geometridae; genus Electrophaes; species Electrophaes corylata. The sequence goes on from OX352703.1 coordinate 9,265,757, forward strand.
AGGTAGGTTGCTTACGCAAGAGGAAGTGAGTTTATCGACAGTTATGAGGGAACTTACGCGACGCAGTTTGAGTTAGAACTTTTATATTAAACTCTGCTAGCATGGAGGAGAATTTACTTCTCAAATAAGCCGGGGCAAATTGATGCGTTTACGGACTGTATTATTTAGCGAAGGAGGTTGACTGGCTGCAATTGAAAAACTTTTTGAGGGCTCTTGAAAAGTTAGATGAACTTTAGAAGAACATTTAGGATGGAGTTTATATGTGCAAACTTTTCTAGTGAAAGAAAGAAATGGAATAATCAAAGGGCCCACCCGATGTTAAACAGTAAAAATTGACTATGTGTCACATGAAACTGTATCTCATCAGACAGTGTGTCTTTTCCCGCCAGTACTCTCATATACTTTCCTTAAAAGGCTTCTGTTCTTATTGCGTGAAATATTTTTCCAATATTTGCAACGAGATAATCATAGGTACACAACAAAACCAAGTAAATACAGATGTTTCCCTAGGGAATGACTTCGCATTTCGCTTACAATTCCTAGCGGGATTCACATGTTAAAAGAGGAAAGATAAAATATTGCCAGTATTTAGTAACATGCAACGCCAAAAGGCATGACTGGTTTGTATCAGAGCTTTTGCATGTTCGGAGTTACTACTTCAGCTATGAATATATTTCAAGTGTTCAATTTAGATGAGTTTGTATTATGGAAATTCGCATTATACATATATATTTTGTACATACGATACATACACTACCCACGATAATAAAACCCATCTCTATCAGATAAGTAATCGTCCTCACTCAAACCTACAACTTTGAGATGGCCTACCTACCTTGTTGTGTGTCAAGTGGTTACCAAAGCATTGCCTTGCAGGTCACGCTCATTAACGTGCCCTACGATGCACTACTCTGCGTCTATCAACCTGAGGCATACAGGTGTTAAGCCGTGCCAGGTGTAAGGTGGGTGCTCTAAGAGCTTCTAAATATATATGGTATCAATTCTTAACTTAATTTGAAAGCCCTAAATAAAGTTGCCATCCCTTTCTAAAAAAACTGAAGGATAATTCACTAACAGAATTGATACCAATACCTACTTATGAAAAAGTTAATAAATAAATAAACAGCGATAGTTTACTTGAGGGATATGATGATTGTCCACAGTGAGGTTGAACTTGGTGACGTAGAAGGTGGCCGGGAAGGGCGGCGTGTGCTCATAGTACTTCTTCAACTGCAGGTCCTGGCAGGCGTGGAGGGAACCCAGCCAATACTCGTTACCGAACAGCACATTTGCGCTGTACTGGCCTGATGCATCGTACACTGAAAGGAGACAAAAGTTGTAAAATGTTAAATAAGAAATAATGAATACAGTTCTAAACTAGTTCGGGGACTGGATGGAATATTCACTACTCGTTCAGCCAGTTGTTGCGGTCTATGGATTTAGGCTGTTGTTGTTAATTGGGTAGGTATTTCTTATGAATTAACGCTGGCTGTATAAACGTAGTTTAATTTTTTTTTGTTTAGCCTAAACGCAAAATCTGATCGCAACGGTCTTATGGAAGATATCGCGTCATCCACGTAAAGTTATTTTGATAATAAATCAATCCCCTCTATAGGTACCCGTTTAGAGGTTGAATTACAGGAATTCCGTTCTTAGTACACCTCTACGTATAAGACGAATATACCTTGAAAATTTTCAGTCTCTATGACCAGTGGTTTAGGCTGTGCCTTGCTAGTTCAGTATATGCCAGTCAGTCAGTCAGTCAGAACAAAGCTTCTTGTTATTGTATGTATTATTACTTACATAATAATAAAAGTATACCCATATTAATATAGTTGTAAATAATAAGTAGGTACGTAGATCGAACTACTATAAGTTTTACACCTTTCCTGAAGGAACTAATGTGTTGAAAGGATTCGATGATACTGAGATGAAGCAAATTGTATCAGTGTTATTACTTATGATGGTAACGAGGCGAGAAAATAAACGATCGCGCGGAGCCCATATTCTGTGGACGTTAAAAGCTTTTAATGGGAAAAGTGAAAACTCATTATTGAAATGATATATTTTGTCATTAGTAAAGCTTAATTGCTTATTCTGAGTTAGTGTGTTCGTCTGATGCCCTTGGAAATTATTTTTAAAAATATTTACACTCACTCGACACAAAGCCATCGAGATCCAAACTAGGCAAAGCTTGTATAGTACAATATAGCTGATAGAATACTTAAATTGTTACTTTTGTAAATACGAGTAATACAATATACCTTTCCGACACAGAACAAATATCTATGTACCTACATTGTACATGACATAAATATTTGGTTCTAGGTGGAAATCGAACTCACAATCTACAGCGCACTACTACTACCAAATGACTTAAGACGGCTGTCAAAATCATTAAAAAAACATATAAGCTTCGCCAGAGTCAGGGGCTGGTTATCATGTAAACGTAAATACAGGTTACGGTTGTATGCAGTAACACTGACATTGAAAATCGAAGAGTTCTGTGGTGCACTGGTTCTTCTAACTGCTGTAGAAGGCCAATAGGTCAAGGTCATCACAGTTTGAAACATAAATGATTGAATCGAGAATATCCTCCTTTATTTTGTCAGTAAAAAGTTTATATTTTATTACTTTTGGAAAACTTTTTATAGTCTATCTCAACTTTTTTGTGGATCGTTTAAGGCCGTTTATATGTTGTCATACCGATTGACAATCTTAGCCAAAGGTGAACGATGATTTTACTATAGTTTTTATTCGTTTTTTAGAATGTCTTTTATTTTGAAAAAAAAAGCTTTCTTCAAGTCGTTTTCTTTCATCTTTGGAAGCAACATAGCATAACTATCTCATTGGCTGTGTAATTTTGGCGGCATTTTAGCCCACATTACTTGTGGTATTAGCGCAATGTGTTTGTGATGTGTGAGCAATAAGAATGCTTCTTCTTCTTTTATCATGTGGCTTTTCAGCGGCTGAGGGTTGCCACGAGTGTGCATACAAAATAGTAATTTATTTAAAATATGAAGTATGACCATCCTAATGCAAGCGCCTTGAAATTACTCACAAATACAATCAATAAAAAAATATAATATTATCACAGATAAATATATAATTACAGATAAATACTGATTCAAGTATTACGTAGGTGCGTAGGGTATGTACCTTAGAATTTATCGGATTTACAAAGAAGACCATCATTGTAAGATAAGATAGAGGTAATCAAAACGGTGAATTATCCTCATGTAAGTATATTAAATAATCATGCGGTTGGTATCAAAGCCAGATGTTCCTATTTATTTTACGGTGAGCGCCCCCACCCCCTTCGCTTGGAGATTCACAGAAAAGGGATTGATGTCATGAAATAAAACGTATTCGTACAATACGGACGAAAAGGTACTCGGTTGTAAAACAGTCCAGATGATACTATATTATGCAGAAAGGGTTCAGCCGCATAAAATCAATTCGTGTTTACGCATTTTCACTTTTCTGCTATATATTTACTTTTATACATCTGTTTAAGCTTTGAAATAACACATTACCTATTTGATGCACGCGTTGCATTGTTACAAAGGGTACGGGCTCGATAGATGCGCTCTATGCATATAAGTAATGCAATTATTGTTAGGTAACAATATCAAGAGGGAAAATGTTTGGCCATCTTTTATGACATGACAGCTACATACAAAACATCATTACAGGAAATGTAGAAGGAATGCGAGGGAGAGGAAGGCCAAGGATAAGCTATTTGAGCCAGATAAAGGAGAAGGTGGCTGTCATGTCGTACAAGGAGGTCAAGGAGGCCGCACTAGAAAGAGCGAAATGGAGAAAATTGCATAAAACCCCCGACAAGAGCTATGTTCTTCAATTTAAAGAAGAAAAGAAGAAGAACAATATTAAGTGGGCAATGTACATAGAATTAGGACTAAAGGAAAGCAATGTACTTATCTATTCCTTAAACTGTTAAAATAAATAATGACGCACAGAAAAAGCGAAATAAAGATACCGTTATATAAACATTTTCACAAGAAATGTTGGAAATATAATTCCGGAGGCTGTATTTGATACAAAATGTAATTTTACCAATTCTGAGCAAGGAGAAAGAAAAATGAACAAACGAAACATACCTTGAAAAATTATTCAAATAATAGTCCAGCATTTTTGTATGTTTTATTAGGACGGTCGGTCTGTTCTTTGGGACATTAAAAATGCGCATAATATAGCATACGAAGGTCGCAAGTTACACATATTTTGGAAACCCTTGTCAACGTCGGTTACATTCACAAATTCCCCACACGGAAAAAAAGGATCTCTTAATCCAAGAATACTGATATTCTCAAAAAAATTGTTTCAATCCAAGTAAATATATTATTAAGTTAAGTAAATGTTCTCAATTCAAGAAAACAAGTTTACTTTAATGAAAACTAATATTGTCTTCATTTTAATTCTTGATTTAAGAAAATATTTTTGACTCAAGAATATTGCAATCTCAATTAAAGAAAACATTTGATTTTGACGAAATACTATGAAAACTTTTCACACCAAGATGATCTTGTTTTCTTTCAAGATAATAATTGACTTCATTTAAGAATTTGAATTTTTTTTTGGTTTGAGAAATACACTTTCTTAATCTAAGAAACGTTTGCTTCCTAGAAGAACATGTCACTCTTGTTTCAAAATTAAATACTTTTTTAAACTCTGGCTTATCTGAACATTGTAGAAATACTTCAAACCAAGAATATTTTTCTTACTTCAAGAAGTTACTATCTTAATTTAAATCATTCTGATTATTTTTGAAAGAAGACTCACTATATTCTTAGTTCAAGAACGTTTACATCTTCTTCTAAATTTTTTATTTATTTTTTAGCAAGAACACACATTTTTTTAAATCAAAACAATTTTTTGTCACGTACCAAGAAAGTGTAGTTTTGCTTCAAGAATTTCTGATTACTTTCATTGTGATTAAAATATTCTTGTTTTTTATGCTTCACTTAAGAATATGTTATGGTTAATTGAAGAATTTGTTAATCTCGTTTCAAGACTGCGTTTGGCTTAACTGAACATTGTAGAAATACTTTAAACCAAGAATATTTTTCTTATTTCAACAACTTACTTTCTTAATTTTAAACATTTTGTCTATTTTTTAAACAAGACTGACTATATTCTTTGTTGAAGAATGTCTAAAATCTTATTCAAAAATTTTATTTATTTCTTAGCAAGAACACATTTTTTTCAATTCAAAACAATTTTCTTTCACGTACCAAGAAAGTATGATTTTGCTTCAAGAATTTCTGATTACTTTCATTGTGATAAAAATATTCTTGTTTTTTATGCTTCACTTAAGAATATGCTATGATTAGTTGAAGAATTTGTTAATCTCGTTTCAAGTTTGCGTTTGGTGGCTTATCTGAACATTGTAGAAATATTTCAAACCAAGAATATTTATCTTATTTCAAGAAGTTACTTTCTTAATTTAAAACATTTTGTCTATTTTTGAAACAAGACTTACTATTATATTATTCTTTGTCCAAGAATGTTTACATCTTCTTCAAAAATTTTATTTATTTCTTAGCAAGAACATCGTCCTTGTGTCGCTATTTTCATACTTAGTTCATTCATTTGGTAAAGATTATATTAGAAATACTTTAACACAAGACTCAAAGTCAAAGTCAAAAATCATTTATTCAGTAATATCCGCAGGGATCATCTAAGAGAGAGTAGTACTTAGTAGTAGTAGTACTTAAATAGATACCTACTTAAACAAAAGCCAGCACTTATTTCGAATTCATCGTGATATTTCTCAGTTAAGTTATTGATACTACTGGTACAGGATAGTTTTTACTGTCTGTTTGTCAATGCAAGCGGAAAAGGCATAAGTAGGTACTTATTTAGTTTCATATTTAAAATTATTTAGGTAGCTATGTAGGTTCCTAACCTATTACATTTGTTGACACTACAAACTAGGTAGTTGTAAAAAACATTACCCTCCTGCCGCTTCGTGCAGTCAAGTAAATTCAAGACTTCTTTTCTCGGTTCAAGAATGTACTTTTTTGAATATTCATTTAGTTCCAGGGATTGATAAAGGTAAGGTAGGTTACTTAGGTATACCTACCTACCGATAAAACCGTGGTACTTAGTAAGGTAACCAAACCTAACCTAATGTTATGGTATGTAGGTAGGTACCGCCAAAACCAGCTTCATGGTAAGTATATTTTGTACGTCTAAGGTTTACTACTAATAGTACTACGGTATCTATAGGTACCTTAGTATTATTAGTAGTAAACCTACTTACGTAGGCAGTTGAGATTTTTGTCTCTTTTTATTCTGTACGTTTATGCTTTTTTAACTTCATTTCATTTCATTTCATTTCATTTCATTTCATTTCATTTGTTCATAAACAATTAAATTGAATTGTATTTGAAATTATGGACACCACATCACATAGATACAACTAATTAAAATTAAATTACATAAAAGCCATGCAGTAAAAATGTCAAATTTAAAGTCACAAATTCATTAAATGTATAGAAACATCCTTTCAACAATAACTTTGTAAGGCGTGATTTAAATATATTGAGACTAACGTTGTCTTTCATGTCAGCAGGAAGCAAATTAAAAAATTTTACAGCTTGATATCGAGAGCCATGCTTTACAACATTCAACCTTGGGCATAAAGGTGCCTCGAGATCCTTACGTCTAGTAATTAGTCTACATTGTCTTTGTTCACTTGTTTCATTCATACCTATTTCAGTCAACGTAGAACCAACAGGCGCACGATTTGTCGTACCTACCTACCTACCTTTGGTAGGGACAGACAGACAGCCGAGTCTTAATAATAGGGTCCCGTTTTACCCTTAGGGTACGGAACCCTTAAAATGAAAAAATAATGAAATCCCTCCACTGCCCCTTTTTGTTTTTTTTTGCAACGTCTTGTCTAGAATGAAGTCCTTATTGTGCCTCTCAAAGATTGAAATCCATCAAAAAAATAACGCTACGGCAAATCTCTCCTTATTTGACTCTCTTTCCCACCTTTTAAGACTTTTTTATATCAACTTGTTAAGAATCGAGTGCTTATGGTCTCCACCACATATGAACACTATAGATCAATAAATGGCGGCACAGTAAACATCCCTCTTTTTGCCCCCATATTCGCCCCAATGGAAAATCGCCAACGACTTACTTTCCTAAAGTCAAGGAACCCGTGAGCCAATTTATGTTAAAACCTGTGAAAATGCGACCTGTAGGCAGAACAAATAGACTGACAGACGGACAAACAACGTAGGTTTTGAGATGAGAAAACGTTTTTCGGACTTTATTTGTTGACTAAAGAAATACAAAATTCTCACTCCAAGAATTTTTTTCTTGAATTTGAACTCTTCATTCAACATTTCACTCAATCTAGCCAATATTTGTTCATTTCATTCCGCTCCGCCCACCATCCGCCATTATTCTTCCTTCTTTCTTGGCTGGCGGTTGGTGAGCATCGTAATTATTATTTGTGTGAAAATGTCAGAAACAGAGCTGCAAGTATTTAGTGAAGAGTGTAAACTATTCTGTGGTGCCAAGCTTCGTGAGCTTCTGGAAGGCTGGGATATCGAGGAAGCCGCAATTGTCAATTTTGCAAGTAAGTCTTTCAACATTGTTTCTATGGATCTACAACTACCTACTGCGGTTCCTCTTTTAGATTGGTAGGTAGATACGGTGTTACTTCTAATATTAAGGTAGGTATTACCTAGGAACATAATACTAATCTCGGATTCCTCAATGGAATCTCTGATCTCTCGGATTGGGTCCTCAATTTGAAAGAAGTGAAGTAGGTACCTATATAGATGTAATTGAACTGATTTAACTATACTGCCTTGCTTGGCAGCAGTCATTTTTATTTGTTTAGTTTATCAATTTTTTCATACTTGCTCATTCATTTTAATACTTACTTACATTATAAGAATTGTATTCTTAAGTTAACAAATGAAAAGTCTTCATTCGAAAAACTTTTTCTCAAATTCAAGAAAAAAATTCTTGGAGTGAGAATTTTGTATTTCTTTAGTCAACAAATAAAGTCTTTATTCGAAAAACGTTTTCTCACTTCAAAACCTACCTAGGTAGGTATAGTATGGTAGGTATGGTCAGTAACAAATTTTTATACTTACCCCGTTTTCTTTTGATAGGTACAGGTTTGATACGTAGAGTAATAGGTAGGTAATGTAGTATGTGTTGACAGCCTCAAAAATTTTATGGTTATTTAATGATATTTGTCATGTTTTTTTTTGTTTTAGGGTTACACAAAGATGATATTGTATTGCTCAAAGTAAATTCTGAACCATGGGAGGATGTAATCACCAAGTGGAAGGCTACATATAAACTCCGCCAACAAATACAATTTGAAACCGTGGAAGCATTGATAGAAAATTGGCCCATATTAAATGACGTCAGAAGCGATGTGCTGGTAAGTCAACAACTCCTTTTTAACTGACTACAGAGGGTAAGGTATGTGCTTAGCATTAGCATATGGAATGTAGGTAGGTTCTATGTGTTTATGTAAGTATTTTGAAATCGTTAATTAATAACATTATTAAGTAAAATTTATCAATTTTTTCTGGATAAATGTGTAAAAAACTTTTTAATTTTTAGATTCAATTAGACTTTGACGCAATATATCCTCGAAGAGCAAACATATTTCACCTACTATGGAAGGAATTCATTGCCAAGATTAAGGACATAAGAAAACCAAATCCAACAGAAGAGGTGGTGGTGGATTTAGTCCATTGCATTCATGGAATAGTTGATAACGGTTGGTTTTTACTCTTTATCGACCGAGTGAGCGATGCGTCTCCATGATTATTTATTATTATTTTAGGTTAGACAAAAAATCTTTCGTATGTCCGGCGGCTGTCTGTCCGGCTGTTTTTTCTTCTCTACAGATCGCATTTCTCAACCGATTTTCGTGAAGTTTTGTGAGCACATTCGATATTTGTGTGGATTTTTTTAGATTCCGTTTTTGGAAATTATACAAAATAGTGGGGCTATGGGTGTTGAAAACGTAAAAAATACTATATTTAAAGACTCGCGAGGTCTACAGCTTACAGAGCCACTAGTTTTAGGAACCAATTGAAAAATTAGCACTATAAAGTTATAATTTTATTCCAGATCACAAACTTCCATCTCAGACAAAGCTGCTCTGTAAATTGGGACCTACCTCCAAAAGGACGCCTGAACAAACGACAAAAAAATTCTATAACCGAATGCACTGATAGCTTCTTTGTGACTGTAAAGGTAATAATAACCGTTGTTGGGGCGACAAAAGCGTCCACTACATTATCATAGACAAAAAATAGTTATTTTAAATATACCTAGTACTTAATTAGAACCTAATTTATAGAAGTTGCGTTAAATGGTGCTAACAACCACAGTAATATTTATTCTAATAATGTTTATGAATTTAATAAAGTTCATCATCATCAACAACCTGTAGAAGTCCACTGCTGGATTGCAACAATAAAGTTACTTTTTACTAATTATTTATTCTTAACTTTTTAGATATCTGGCGATATACAAAAGAAATTCGACAAAATATCTACTGATGTGTCAGGAAAACAGAAAACTGTACAACCTTACATTATCTATTGCACCAGCGACGAAGAAATTCGAGGAACATTTTATCTGATTATAGATAAGGTCAGGTATGTTTTTTCAAACTGCCTATTAAGGCCTTCGACACATTATTCAAGTGTTATCATGCACTCCATGTATCCTATCCAAAATCAGGCTACCACGTATTTGCTAATTCAGACATGTATCTATGACATAAGCACTAAATATGATGTTATCTCACCCTGTATCCTGGATCTGATTTCTGATGCTAAATGTAATGTGAGTAATTTTTGGTGTTAAAGTATACTATAATAATATAAGTTTGTGAGTTGGTAGGTTACATAAATTTTCAAAAAAATGCAATGTTCTATATATGTAAAAGTAACGTTTGTAACACGTAAAAGTGTTTTAACTTAGAGTATAGGCTTCACTTAAGGTTATTTTTTAACCGCACGCAGGGAAACTATCTTAGGAGCCATAAAATATTTTTTGTTAAAATAATTTTATCTAATAACATTTTCAGACCATTGAAATATCTAAAACTGTCTGTTTTGTTACTTGTAGAGAATTTCATTGTATCGTAAAAAAAAATTTGGAAGGGAGAAGTTAGTCAAGTTAAACAAAATGCATTTAATTTTGCATTCTTTTATTTAATTAACCGTCCCAAATTAAGTGTAAGTTACGTAGTCTATGAACAAATCATGCTTAATCAAAAAGTTATTCATGTCAAAATTAATACTTACATAAAAAACCTACCACTAACTGTATTGGTGGACAATTCTCTAGCATTGAATCTTAGCACTATTTGTGTTTTGTGTAAAAATTTTAAATAATTAAACAAAAGAAATCGATTGTTCACATCACAGTTTCCCTGTATTTCATATTATGGTTTCAAATTTCCCAAAAACTACATTGTACAGAATTGAGGCTTAAGAGTGCTATTTTCATCCTTAAATATAAAAAAAATATTATTTGAATTTAAATTATATTTAATTAACATAATTAGTATGTAATCTTGAATATAAATATCCTAATGAAAAGCTCGCAATGTTTTCATTCTCAGGTTTAGTTTCATACCAACTTGTAACTTTTGTTTACTTACCTCGTGCCATGTTGTGATAGTTACTTTTACTCAGTATGTATTCATTCTTAATTTTTTTATACTGTGATTTCCATTGCTCATGCAATATTATTATAATTTTCAATAAAAATTTATTATTATTTCATAAAAATGTATTTAATTTATGTGACGCTTCCAGAACCCCAGACGTTTCGAGGCAACACTAGTACGCTTACGTTTTATATTAAAATAATATAACATTAAGTGAAACCTCTACTATTCTTAACTGAAAAGATATTTTTGTTGAGTTCAGACAAGGCTCGTTTGTTTTCTATTAAAACCTTAATCTTAGGTGAAGCTTATCTTATTCTTAGCTTAAAAGATATTCGAATTGGTTTTTCAAATCAATCGAATAACTTATAAGCTAAGAATAGAAGCTTCACCTAAGATTAAATTGGTTTTAATTGAAAACAAACGGGACTTGTCTCAACACAAATATCTCTTCAGCTAAGAATAGTAGAGGCTTCATCTAAGATTATATTGTTTTAGTAGAAAACAAACGATACTTGCCTCAACACAAATAGCTCTTCAGTTAAGAATAGTAAAGGCTTCACCTAAGATTATATTGTTTTAGTAGAAAACAGGCGATACTTGCCTCAATACAAATATCTCTTCAGCTAAGAACAGTAAAGGCTTCACCTAAGATTTTATTGTTTTAGTAGAAAACAAGCAATACTTGTCTCAACACAAATAGCTCTTCAGTTAAGAATAGTAAGGCTTCACCTAAGATTATATTGTTTTAGTAGAAAACAAACAATACTTGTCTCAACACAAATATCTCTTTAGTTAAGAATAGTAAAGGCTTCACCTAAGATTATATTGTTTTAGTGAAAAACAAACAATACTTATCTCAACACAAATAGCTCTTCAGTTAAGAATAGTAAAGGCTTCACCTAAGATTATATTGTTTTAGTAGAAAACAAACGAAACTTGTCTCAACACAAATAGCTCTTCAGTTAAGAATATCAAAGGCTTCACCTAAGATTATATTGTTTTAGTAGAAAACAAACAATACTTGTCTCAATACAAATAACTTTTCAGTTAAGAATAGTAAAGGCTTCACCTAAGATTATATTGTTTTAGTAGAAAACAAACAATACTTGTCTCAACACAAATAGCTCTTCAGATAAGAATAGTAAAGGCTTCACCGAAGTTTATATTGTTTTAGTAGAAAACAAACGATACTTGTCTCAACACAAATAGCTCTTCAGTTGAGAATAGTAGCGGCTTTGCTTAAGATAATATTCTCTCAGTATGAAACATAATGGGTCTTGCTTCAAAAATAAAGAATCTACAGAAAAAAAAACAAAAAAATACTAAAACAGTGTATTCTCTACCTGAAATAGCGTACATTCTTCAAACAATACTTCAGAATTCTTGTTTCAAAAACAAATGTCTTAGGCGAAGACAATAAAACTGAGACAATAATTTACTCTGTTGAAGAATATATTGTTTTCCCCATATATGAGTCTCGATTTGTCTTGACCAAGTCGATATTGTCTTGACTTAAGACATCTTTTTTTTCCGTGCATTAAGTATAGTGTATCAATATGAGTGATGGAGCTGGAGCTTATAGGGTTTTGTGTGAGGGCCTTGAGGTTTTCGCAATAAGTGGGTAATTAAATGCACTTAAGTTGGACGGTACCGGCGACCGTCACCGTCAGTGCTGCCAGCAGTGAAGAGTGCAGTCACGGTCGGTCAGTGTTCCACATTGCGGTCAATTCTACGCTTGCCTGATTATTTTTCTCGGGATAATTACGTAACGTAGTCTTTTGAACTGGTTCTCAGTCGGTCGCGATTTTCCTGTCATCGATAATTGTACAGCTTTCTTTTATTACATCACCTAACTAAGATGATGAAATGACGGTTTCGTTCAACGACATTAGATTTAGCACAATCATCACCTTCTAATTGAGTCATTCAAATTCATAGTAGGTATTGCTGCTTAATCATATTATTATTCCTTGGTTTTAGGGTTCCGTGTCTTACAGAAACGGAACCCTCTTTGTAGGATCAATTTGTGAGGGTTTGTGAGTCTATTATGACTGAATGTTAAAATGTACATATTCCAGACAGAACAATTCTTAAAACGTACTTTTCCGACCCAAGTCAGTCAAGGCACTTTTCTTAGAATTTGTTGAAACTGTACCTAACTGTATGGACATAAGTGCAGTCAAAAACCATGCATCTAACTAAACCCCTACTAAAAATATTGATTTTCTATAAGTTGGTGAGGTTTGTAGGAAATATTAAAGCCTCAACTCGAAAATATTACTAGGATTTCGGACATTTTTATGGTCAGGAAATAAATAAATACTGACATGCATCTGGAATATATGTATACGGAATCCTTAAGACGCGAGTCTCGTTCGTGCTTGTCCGTTTTATTAATTTAATAAGTAGGTTTACGATAGGTAACATCGTTTCATTGCATCTAATTATACATCAGTATTATATTGCTGTACGACTGGCACCATTTATTTCTCATTGCTCATATAACTGCTTTGAAACTTCCTTAGCACATTGTGTATGGCTGTTAATCAAGTGATTTCATTACACACACGGTTCAGTCTATGGTGTGTGAACGAATAATGGGTACATGTTCCCAGCTGTGCCGGTTTATTAGGTTGAACTCGTTTGACTTTTCTTTTTAGGGTTCCGTACGCAAAGGGTAAAACGGGACCTTATTACTTAGACAGATTACAGTGTGCTATAAGTAGGTAATACTAACAGAAACAACTTTAAGATTAACCTGCACTGTGAGAGACTAGTGCCTAAAATACCTTAGGTATGTTTAGAAAAACCTGTGATGCAGTACATAGCACATAGTTATAATAATAATAATGCTGGACAATCCACACAGCATCAGCCGCTATCAAAAGACAAACTAAATTCCTCTCGATATTTTTTTTTATAGAAAAATCCTTTGGTGCAACCGGATTCAAACCAACGACCTTGGGATGAGATAAGCTAAACGTTGGCGATGTCTTCATTTGATAGAACGAGATGGGTTTTTGGCACTGCCATCTTAGCACAGGTAGACATATAGAGATATCTCTATATTTTGCAAGAGATAACGAGTAGGTAGTATTTGTCACGTTGTACATCTTAACCCTGGTGGCAATGTCAAACGTGCCTACATAAGGTAATAAACATACTGAATACTGAATGATTTCTCTGCCTTAATAATGTCTTAATAATACGTTGTCTATGTGTCAGTAGACAAAGCTTCTTATGATTGGATAGATAATAGATTTGCTTGGTAAATTGGTTGGCCACACTAATCGTTTCTATGATTGAAATACAATCAATCACGCCGTTGATGTACATTCAGGCTGTAGGTGCCTCTACTACGAGCATAATTAATTGAAATCAAAATTGGTTAGTGAATCATTTATAAGTTAGAGAGCCGCTCTCATTGGAAAATCAAATAGGATGAACCTGTCACTTATTCAGAGCAGAGGATCAACTGAAATTCAGAGGAGCCTAAATAAATAAAAAATACTGAAAATGAAACTAGCTCAGTAATTCTTACACGAAAAATTTATTACCTTTTCTTTGTTCTAGAAAATAATAGCTTCACGATTTTTAACTCCCAGGCATGGTAAACCTCTTATAGTAACAAGTACCCACTCAAAACTATTTGAAGAAGTCTATTAATAAATTAATCGATCTGCAAATATTTATTCCGGGTGTTCTGGGTGTTTCTATATATAATAAAAATTATCTATATATGTAATGTATTGTATTAAGCATATCAGTCATCCAGTACCCATAACACAAGCTCTGCTTAGCTTGGGGCTAGATATGCTGTGTGGATTGTCCAGCATTATTATTATTATATAAATATCGGCAGACACCCGTCACAGCTCAGTTGGTTAGTGGCTCTGTCTTTTTTTTATTTATGTAATTATTTAATAATTAGCATGGGTTAATCAAATTAGTTTTGTCTGGGTGTTATTTAGTCTAAACTAATATTATAAAGAGGAAAGATTTGATTGTTTGTTTGCATTGACTAGACTCCTATACAACTACTGGACTGATTTGAAAAATTCTTTCGCCGTTGGGAAGCTCCAATATCCCCGGACTTAGACGGTGGTTTACTCGTCTAAGTCCCCGGATGACATAGGCTATTTTCAAAAAAAAATTAAATTCTTACGAAAACCCATGCGAAGCCGGGACGAGCCACTAGTATTCTATATACTTATATGTATTTACAAAACAAGAGTTCTCTTTGTTTTGTTTGGGGCTAGATGGTGTTGTGTCAAGTGTATGTAAGTATTTATTTATCTCACAACGCCATCTGGGGGATGGGGGGGGAATGGGGGTAGTCAGAGGAACGTCCAAATATACCCACATCAGTAGTTGGTATACGTGACGGTTGTAAGTCCATAGCTGCTGCTACAATACTAACCGGTTCTCTCACGTTGTTTTCACCGTTTGATAGCAAAGGCATTTTTTGACTAAAAAAATCCATTGGTGCACGTTAACCCACTACCTAGGATCAGAAGGCTGGATCCCACCCACTAGACCATTGGTGCTCTTAGTGACCTCTCCCTCTTTTCTTCATTATTGTCACTGATGTGTATTGTCAGGAAAGCTTTTTAATTACTCTGTTTGGCAATTCTAACACACATGTCTGGCATAACAAGGTAAGCTAATTTCTCTCTACCAAAACATTTTCCTTAAAAGCATGTCAACACGAAACCTGAAATACCTACCTTCTATATTACAACGTACAGCTACATTACTACAGAACGTAGGTACTTGTGGATTAATCAGAGCGATGCCGGGATCGCAACATATACCAGCGTGCGTCATCAAAGTACCAATACTGCCTATTTCTAGCGTAGAAGTAACATAACGATATATATTTTTAATAAGTTCGTTTGGTTTTATAAGATACAGACATAAATGTTACACATTTATTACATCGACCACTGTCTAGTAAAGATCTAAGCAATGCTTGTACCTACTACAGACGAAACAGACCAGCTATTCTATATTGTACTTATTGTATATAAACTATATTGTTATAAGTTACACCTACCTAAATATATTATATTCGAAAATCGATACATGGATAACACTTTAATTTACACAAGGATATTTTTTTTAAAAACAGACCAAGTTAACAAAGTACAATGGGCGGTCTTATTGCTGAAAGCGATTTCTTCCAGGAAGACTTCGAACTTTTTGTTCTAAGTGTAATTACAACAAAAAAACCTACGTATATGTATTCTATTAGTAATCTGGTCTAATCTTAGTTTGGGGATAGATAATATTGTGCAAAAATGTAAAAATGTCTTAAGTAAAATTATTTATCGTATATACCTACTTACCTAGAACCTAGGTAAGTAGGTACCTACTTACCTAGAATACATTATAGACCAATCATCTAGGTACATCACACAAACACGAGTAGTTGTCCTAGGTGAATCGAACCCACAACCTACAACAAAATACCTACAACCTACGCTGAGCTACTTACTAACTTAGCTGTGAGGCTTTGTGCCATCTATTAAATAAATGGAGTAAAGTAATTTAACCTAGAATACTGTTTAAAACCCTGAAAGATTTATGGAAGGATTTAAGCGACTCTTTTTGTGCGATTTAAAATTCGGAGCCTTTTTAAGTCACGATAGTGTCTAATTTACATTTAGATTAATTAGGCACGTAATTAATATATAGGCGTGGTACTACAGCATAAATAAGCACGTCATAAGAATATAAGAAGATACAAGTTTTGTATAAAAACTAATTTCAAAATTGAGTCCCTATGTTTTTAAAATACACTTGTCATTACACGCATTTTTTTGTCGATGCTTTTTTTCTTCTATGATATCTATCCGTCATTCTACAGATAAATTATCCAGCGTATGAATAAATAGTTCTTAGTCAAGTCAAGTCAGTGAAAAAAAAATAAAGTTACTAAAAACCTAACTAAAAACTATTTTATTCAAACCACTTGACATTGGTCACTTGTCTGTCTAATAACGGACAGCAGATGCCATTACGAAGTAAAGAAGAAGAAGAGAAGAATTCAAGATCTGCCGAGATTATGTCACCGAAGCGGCAAAGCTTGTTTGACAGGAAAACGACGGTCAGCGGGCCTGAGAGCGCGCCACCCGCAACGCAACGGTGCGTGTGAGTGAAATGAATCGCTTACTTTCACGGGTTACTTATGAAATTCGCGATTTACTCGTTATGCGTTTGCGCAAGAGCCGGCTTGCGGCTCCGCGTGTTATGTAACAGGCCGCGCATGTTTGCTAACTTGGCTTATCTCTAGAGAGATACTATTTAGTTAGAAAGACCTGTAATTGGTTGTTTTACACTAATGCATAGAAACTGTTTTTTTTATTTGTATCTGTTGGTATTTTTAATAAAATAAAGTAAATTATTACTATTTACGCTGAACTAAGTATGGCTGAGTTGTTTGTCTAAAACTTACTAAGCTATGGGTTGTGAGTTCGATTCCCATTGGATATATGTATTAACAAAAAAAGTATTTATGTATTCTATCAGCCATCTATGTAGTTTCCATAGTGTGTAGGGCTAGATTTTACTTTAGTCCATATTCTTAGGATTAGATTGCGTTGTATCAAATGCCAGTTCTAATTGTCACTGCATTAAATTGGTATTCTATAAACAGAAACTGTCTTGCCGACATGACTATTTGTTGTCTGGCATAAAAAAAATTGCCGTTCGGAAATTACGCTAGTAAAACTAAAGGAAGGTCCCTACAACCTTCTCACAAAATTAATCAATACATATTTCTATCTGAAATTCTCCCGTTAAAACTAATCCCAGAATAAGTAATAGCGAAGAAAATACAACGAAGCCCGAGGCGTTTCTTGATGGAGTTTTACATTATTCAGGCATTAGCGCGCGGCGATGCAAAGGCACGTTACAATCCAGGGCTCTTAGTATTCGTTTCTGGTGATTTATAAAGCGTCTTATACAAAAATATAAAGTGGTGACCATCATCTATTTAATGTATTGGTTTATAACACACACGTTCCTGTACGCCGTATGCCTGCCCTGCCCTGCATCCATACATTTGAGGCATACTTAAAAAAAGGCCTTTGCATTTTTTGTAGATAAATATTAGTGATTTTTCATTCATGCCCCTAGTTACGGGACGTTATAGTACCTGGGATAGGATTTTAGATGAAGTAGCTTGCCCAGCTCCTATCCTATCCTCATAGAATAGACACAAAGAAGAGACATGGCCAATACGTGCGGAGCTGACTAATCCGCGGGCTTCCACAAAGATTCTTTAAATTGGAAAATTCAGAGGTAGACTGGTTTCAAACGTACGAATTTAGGACTGGAAGGCGTAGTAAAGCCTCATGTACCTTTAATACTTGCACCCACACCATTCATACCAAAGCACTGTTCGGCGGCAGGAAGGTATAAAAAAAAGTATGGTGATAGTACTTCCCCGGACGAGCGACGTTTTACAACTAAAATAAGGCATATTTTATTTGTGCTTATAGGGGACAATGCTGTCACACTTACCTACGTACATTCAACCCATTCAGAGGTTAACTATATGGAGGAGGAAACTAATGTGAATTGTAACAACGCTTATGGGCTTGGGAGGCCCTGCAACTACTGTAAAATGAGGTTATGTATATAATAGTTAAACATATATCTGTCTACCTCATTAGACATCCTCAAATAATCTTGAATTGGCATTACTTGGTACTAAATCATCTGAGGGGATATTATGTGCATGCCTCCAGCTTCCTCATATGGAAAATGCAAATTCTGAAAATGCCAATATTTAGTTCATATTTAGTACCATCATAGATTACAACCATAATTTAGGTGCCAAAAAAACAACGACGCTACAAGCCTTTGAAGGTGTGTTAGCTGAAGTAACATGCCACCAGCTTCCTCATTCAGTGTGGGCAAACGAGTGCTGATAGAGCTATAGAACAAACGCTAGCATTTAGTACCAGATGAGTGCACTAGGTAGCAAAATTTCCAAACCTGCAGCTAAAAAACTCTCGGAGTTATAAGACTTCATCAACGTGTAAGCTGACGTACCGTTATTTCAGCACGCACATGCTGGTTCTCTGAAACGGCTGCAGCTATAGACACGGTTGATATCTCCAGATTCAGTGCACAATTGGTGCCAAAGGTACCAAATATTTGAGGCTTCTAGGTTCAAAACTCTTTGAACTACAGGCTTTTAGCAACGTGTAAGCTGGGGAAACGTTTCTCCAGCTGACACATGCTGGATCTCAGAAACGGTAAGAGATAGAGATTCGGTTGATATCTCCAAATGTCAATATGAATTAGTGCACTTGGCACCAAAATTTTGGAGTCTCTAGGACCAATAGTTACATCACAAGAAGCAAAAAACCATTTAACGGTCAACAAATTCAAACCAGTTTTCGCTTCTATAAAAGCGCGGCGTTGCCGCTCTGCACGCTACAATAGCGAGCGAACATTATGCTTGTTCTCTGTCTGTTTTTATATCTGTCTCTGGATACAACGTGTGTTGCCAGTTCAGTTTTAGTAGGTCGATAGTTTTATTCGAGTCTTGTCAGAACAGGTATTATAGGTACGAGGTCCTACTAAATAGGTACTTTATTTTGTCTAGTTTAACCAAATAAAATAGGAAATTGGGTTTGTATGTACTCAAATAGTTGATTTGACGACCGATGTGACGCAGCGGCCTGTGACGCAGAAGTTTGCGGGTTCGATTCCCGCCTTGGAATAAAATGTTTAAACGATCTGCAAATAATGAATCCGGGTGTTCTGGGTATTTTCTATGTTTAGTAAAAAATATGTATGTATTTTTGTAACGTCAGATTGGGAATTCAAAATGGCAGGTGCACATGATGGTACAAAAAACTGACATGGGTGTCTTTTTCTACTAATTTGGGGGTGCTGATTACGAATATCTGGTCAGATTTGGAATTCAAAATGGCGAGTGCACATGATGGTACAAAAAACTGACATGGGTGTCTTTTTCGAATAATTTGGGGGTGCTGATTACGAATATCTGGTCAAATTTGAAATTCAAAATGGCAGGTACAAAAATGGTACAAAAAACTGACATGGGTGTCTTTTTCGACTAATTTGGGGGTGCTGATTACGAATATCTGGTCAAATTTGAAATTCAAAATGGCGGGTACAAAAAATGGTACAAAAAACTGACATGGGTGTCTTTTTCGACTAATTTGGGGGTGCTGACTACGAATATCTGGTCAAATTTGAAATTCAAAATGGCGGGTACAAAAAATGGTACAAAAAACTGACATGGGTGTCTTTTTCGACTAATTTGGGGGTGCTGACTACGAATATCTGGTCAAATTTGAAATTCAAAATGGCGGGTACAAAAAATGGTACAAAAAACTGACATGGGTGTCTTTTTCGACTAATTTGGGGGTGCTGACTACGAATATCTGGTCAAATTTGAAATTCAAAATGGCGGGTACAAAAAATGGTACAAAAAACTGACATGGGTGTCTTTTTCGACTAATTTGGGGGTGCTGACTACGAATATCTGGTCAAATTTGAAATTCAAAATGGCGGGTACAAAAAATGGTACAAAAAACTGACATGGGTGTCTTTTTCGACTAATTTGGGGGTGCTGATTACGAATATTAGTACCCCTTAAATTAGTCGAAAAAGACACCCATGTCAGTTTTTTGTACCATTTTTTGTACCCGCCATTTTGAATTTCAAATTTGACCAGATATTCGTAGTCAGCACCCCCAAATTAGTCGAAAAAGACACCCATGTCAGTTTTTTGTACAATTTTTTGTACCCGCCATTTTGGATTTCAAATTTGACCAGATATTCGTAATCAGCACCCCCAAATTAGTTAAAAAAGACACCCATGTCAGTTTTTTGTACCATCATGTGCACCCGCCATTTTGAATTTCAAATCTGACCCGATATTCGTAATTAGCACCCCCAAATTAGTTAAAAAAGACACCCATGTCAGTTTTTTGTACCATCATGTGCACCCGCCATTTTGAATTTCAAATCTGACCCGATATTCGTAATTAGCACCCCCAAATTAGTCGAAAAAGACACCCATGTCAGTTTTTTGTACCATCATGTGCACCCGCCATTTTGAATTCCAAATCTGACCACATATTCGTAATCAGCACCCCCAAATTAGTCAAAAAAGACACCCATGTCAGTTTTTTGTACCATTTTTTGTACCCGCCATTTTGAATTTCAAATTTGACCAGATATTCGTAGTCAGCACCCCCAAATTAGTCGAAAAAGACACCCATGTCAGTTTTTTGTACCATTTTTTGTACCCGCCATTTTGAATTTCAAATTTGACCAGATATTCGTAGTCAGCACCCCCAAATTAGTCGAAAAAGACACCCATGTCAGTTTTTTGTACCATTTTTTGTACCCGCCATTTTGAATTTCAAATTTGACCAGATATTCGTAGTCAGCACCCCCAAATTAGTCGAAAAAGACACCCATGTCAGTTTTTTGTACAATTTTTTGTACCCGCCATTTTGGATTTCAAATTTGACCAGATATTCGTAATCAGCACCCCCAAATTAGTTAAAAAAGACACCCATGTCAGTTTTTTGTACCATCATGTGCACCCGCCATTTTGAATTTCAAATTTGACCAGATATTCGTAATCAGCACCCCCAAATTAGTCGAAAAAGACACCCATGTCAGTTTTTTGTACCATTTTTTGTACCCGCCATTTTGAATTTCAAATTTGACCAGATATTCGTAGTCAGCACCCCCAAATTAGTCGAAAAAGACACCCATGTCAGTTTTTTGTACAATTTTTTGTACCCGCCATTTTGGATTTCAAATTTGACCAGATATTCGTAATCAGCACCCCCAAATTAGTTAAAAAAGACACCCATGTCAGTTTTTTGTACCATCATGTGCACCCGCCATTTTGAATTTCAAATCTGACCCGATATTCGTAATTAGCACCCCCAAATTAGTTAAAAAAGACACCCATGTCAGTTTTTTGTACCATCATGTGCACCCGCCATTTTGAATTTCAAATCTGACCCGATATTCGTAATTAGCACCCCCAAATTAGTCGAAAAAGACACCCATGTCAGTTTTTTGTACCATCATGTGCACCCGCCATTTTGAATTCCAAATCTGACCACATATTCGTAATCAGCACCCCCAAATTAGTCAAAAAAGACACCCATGTCAGTTTTTTGTACCATTTTTTGTACCCGCCATTTTGAATTTCAAATTTGACCAGATATTCGTAGTCAGCACCCCCAAATTAGTCGAAAAAGACACCCATGTCAGTTTTTTGTACCATTTTTTGTACCCGCCATTTTGAATTTCAAATTTGACCAGATATTCGTAGTCAGCACCCCCAAATTAGTCGAAAAAGACACCCATGTCAGTTTTTTGTACCATTTTTTGTACCCGCCATTTTGAATTTCAAATTTGACCAGATATTCGTAGTCAGCACCCCCAAATTAGTCGAAAAAGACACCCATGTCAGTTTTTTGTACCATTTTTTGTACCCGCCATTTTGAATTTCAAATTTGACCAGATATTCGTAATCAGCACCCCCAAATTAGTCGAAAAAGACACCCATGTCAGTTTTTTGTACCATTTTTTGTACCCGCCATTTTGAATTTCAAATTTGACCAGATATTCGTAATCAGCACCCCCAAATTAGTCGAAAAAGACACTCATGTCAGTTTTTTGTACCATTTTTGTACCTGCCATTTTGAATTTCAAATTTGACCAGATATTCGTAATCAGCACCCCCAAATTATTCGAAAAAGACACCCATGTCAGTTTTTTGTACCATCATGTGCACCCGCCATTTTGAATTTCAAATCTGACCAGATATTCGTAATCAGCACCCCCAAATTATTCGAAAAAGACACCCATGTCAGTTTTTTGTACCATCATGTGCACCTGCCATTTTGAATTCCCAATCTGACGTTACAAAAATACATACATATTTTTTACTAAACATAGAAAATACCCAGAACACCCGGATTCATTATTTGCAGATCGTTTAAACATTTTATTCCAAGGCGGGAATCGAACCCGCAAACTTCTGCGTCACAGGCCGCTGCGTCACATCGGTCGTCAAATCAACTATTTGAGTACATACAAACCCAATTTCCTATTTTATTTGGTTAAACTAGACAAAATAAAGTACCTATTTAGTAGTACCTCGTACCTATAATACCTGTTCTGACAAGACTCGAATAAAACTATCAACCTACTAAAACTGAACTGGCAACACACGTTGTATCCAGAGACAGATATAAAAACAGACAGAGAACAAGCATAATGTTCGCTCGCTATTGTAGCGTGCAGAGCGGCAACGCCGCGCTTTTATAGAAGCGAAAACTGGTTTGAATTTGTTGACCGTTAAATGGTTTTTTGCTTCTTGTGATGTAACTATTGGTCCTAGAGACTCCAAAATTTTGGTGCCAAGTGCACTAATTCATATTGACATTTGGAGATATCAACCGAATCTCTATCTCTTACCGTTTCTGAGATCCAGCATGTGTCAGCTGGAGAAACGTTTCCCCAGCTTACACGTTGCTAAAAGCCTGTAGTTCAAAGAGTTTTGAACCTAGAAGCCTCAAATATTTGGTACCTTTGGCACCAATTGTGCACTGAATCTGGAGATATCAACCGTGTCTATAGCTGCAGCCGTTTCAGAGAACCAGCATGTGCGTGCTGAAATAACGGTACGTCAGCTTACACGTTGATGAAGTCTTATAACTCCGAGAGTTTTTTAGCTGCAGGTTTGGAAATTTTGCTACCTAGTGCACTCATCTGGTACTAAATGCTAGCGTTTGTTCTATAGCTCTATCAGCACTCGTTTGCCCACACTGAATGAGGAAGCTGGTGGCATGTTACTTCAGCTAACACACCTTCAAAGGCTTGTAGCGTCGTTGTTTTTTTGGCACCTAAATTATGGTTGTAATCTATGATGGTACTAAATATGAACTAAATATTGGCATTTTCAGAATTTGCATTTTCCATATGAGGAAGCTGGAGGCATGCACATGGGATATTTGCCGTACCTAGGTATTCTAGTCGTGATGTTATTTCTTTTTTATAAGTAATATACTTATTTACGAATGTTATACTTCGGTAAAAGTAAAGTAAACAGGTCTTCGCATCTATTGTAGATGATTTATACGGTAGCGTCAAAGGCGATTTTCCTAATCGTGCCTCAATAAACGGGATGCTGCTTGGGACAGGGTTTTTAGATGGAGTAGGCTTGCCCAGCATCTATTCTATCCTCAAAAATTTGTCAGCTTAATCCGCAGGAAAGACATGATGAATCCGTGCGGAGCTAAGTGACGGGTTTCCACATGTTTCCATGACCGTTTGAGAGCTCTGGCATTGCACACGCATTTTTTTTGAATAGAAAAATCCATTGGTGCACGACCGAATTCAAACCCACGACGATATTACGGAATGTAAGAAATAAAGTACCTACCTACCTACATTTCACTTAAAAAAATGGCATAAGATGTTTTAATATTATCACAAGACTTTTTCAGAAAGTGGGTCAATTAGAATTTCATTCATAAGACGTGATAAACTAGTTTGAGCCTCGTAACGTGTGATGTAATGATTACCTACTTCCAACGTCTAAGGTAAGTAAGTACTTAGTAATGGAAAGTTACGAAGGAACAAGTTTCATAAAGCCTTGAATATTTGTGTTTTGCAAAAGGATACTAATGGAAAGGTGGAGTAGAAGAATTAGAAAAAAATAGAAAGAAATAACTTCACGACTTCAATTCTTCAACGGTAGATATCCCCTCAGAGAACTAAGTACCAAGTAGTACCGACTCAAAATTTTTTGAGGATATCTAGAAAAATGTTCAAATATTTAATTTAGCATATACCTACATTTTTATGAAGTTTATACACAAGACATGTTGCAAGTCTATCGTCACTGCTAGAATACTCGATGCGAAATGGTTTCCTCGTAATGTTTTCCTTCACCGTTTTCGAGTATTAAAAAATTACTAAAAGAAAGAAAAATCTATAATTGCAAAACCGGGTTTTAGCTCACACCCACTTAACCATTGTGCTCTTCACCTACAAGGTAAAAGATTATCTCTAGAGAAGACAGATAGACCAAATTCCTACAAACCACTATTCCATTTTATCGTAAAACCAGCTTTAATTTTAGGTTTTTGTAACATTGTAAAAAGACATTTCAGTACAGCAAAGCTATTCAACAAATAGGTATAAATGAGTGGAATTAAACTCCCGACCCCATTTGAAACAAACTGCAAAGTATCAGAGGTGAGAATTACTAAAGCTCCGCCACTGATTATGTCATAGTTGCAGCAGTAAGCCACAGTTGTTATAGGGTTGGGAAAAGTCAGGTAAATCCGGCAACACATAATTATAATTATGTTTTAAATTGAAAGGTTCATTTTAATTTAATTTTTATTAAACATTGATTTAATTTTATTAACATTGTTTTTATTCATATTCCTTGACGCTTTTTCTTTCTTCGTTAGCATCTGTTTGTCTTTCGATTAGTAAAACATCATTGCTTCCGACAGATAATTTTACCAGCGTCAAGTTGATGAACAAATATTTTTTGGTCGAGTGGAGTCAGACACTGAAAATAACACGAGGAAAACAATAAAAATGAAAAAGCTATGCGGCTTCCAAAGATGACAGAAAATGAATCCCCTGCTTTATAGCCCTTGCATAAAACATTCATAGATAACGATCTTTTCGGACTTTTAGCCCTTATTATAAGAAAATATTTTTGTCAGCAAAAAGGGATGACAACAGACAAATCGACCATATTAAATTTTAGAACCTTCAGCTACCCATATGAATTACAATTTCAATTGCAATAAGTTGTTTTTAAAAATTCGTATTGAAAAATCTTTATTTTAATTAATATATATTTATGAATATCTTATTTTAATTATTTAAAAAACTTTCGCATAGAACAATGATGTGCTAAGAGGACTTAATGCTAATAACATTGTCTACCAGGCATCCTAGACGTGTAAAAAGGTGGTGTGGCGTATTATTTTCAATCAGATTTAACTCTACACCAATCAGCTATCAGTTTTTCAATTTGAATGGTATCGCAAATTCTGTTTTATTACTAAACAAATATAAAACAGATTAGTAGAAATAAACCATTCCTTCATTTTCAGAGCGTTTAAACAAAATGAAACGATAAAATAAGTTAATGTTCACAGATTTGTATCTCACTTGAAATTGTAAGGTTTTTTTTTATATTTTACAGTTATCCGGTTTTGCGGAATCAGGTATTTCTACCTACTACAACAAATTCAAGCCCCTGGGTGATTGCTCTCCATAAATCTTTACTAAGAATTTTTGACCTCTTACAAATCAGCGATTCGACAAGGACGCTGTATTTAAGGTGAGAAGAAAACTTTGGGATTAATTCAATTTGCACTTTACTTGAACCCACTAAGTAGTGAAATGAGGATCAAGCAGGTGTGAGTAATAACTCAGGGGCTTTTAGTTGCTATTTGATGAGTATTTCCAACAAAGTTTATGTCGCTGGTAGGTATTAGAGTGATATTAAGACATGTTTCACTAAAAGGTTCTAAAAAACTGAGAGCTGTGATAAATAACTAATAAAAAGGAAGTGAACTCAACGTTGGTAGAATAAAGTTATTTTTTTCACTTTGAGTTGAAGCTCTTCAAACAAAAAGATCCAAATTGATAAAAGAACCAAAAAATCAACCGCAGGGTGCAACCGATCGTAAGTACGGTCACGTACAATGAAGCAGAAAATAAAGAAAACGATATTTATGAAGTGGGTGTGCGCGACAGTATCTCTCGAGGAAAATATTTCATATCTGATTTATGGATGTAATCGAGAAAGACGTGCGTGAAAACGGTTAGAGGTTAACCCATTCCTCTCATCGGATTATTTATAACAGTAACGTAGAAAACAATATAATAAAGATGTTTACCGTACCTATGGAAAGTAGAATCATGGACTTATTTTTCTATATTTATGTAGAAAACTATAAGCGTCTAGATAATCGCTATGCATTTAACACAACGCCATCTAGCGCAAAGCTTCTACTATGGGAACCAGATTACGATCACTACCTTTTTAGTCTTTATTCTATGGTTAGTACTATGATTAGTACAATATAACACGCAGACACAGAACTAACACATTTCATCACACAAACGTGTGTTCTCATCTGGGATCGAACGCAGAACCTAAAGCACAGAAGGCAGAACCACTGTCAACTGAGCTGTGACAATTGTCTAAGAATGGAATGAAGAGTAGGCGGTGGTACTCGCCAACGACCTTGAGGAGTCTGTCCATACTGAGTTGCACTGCCGCCCGTCGCCCGCACAGGGACCCGCGCGCATTCCATTTCATATCGCATTCAAGAAATAATTATTTGTAGCCTAATGAATTATTAGTTCGAACTGCCAATTGTTCACTTTGTGATAAATACTTTAACAAATATTTGTGTGAAAAAAAAATACTAAAAATCAATACCGTTTAGAAGAAATAACCAAATTTAAAATAAAAATTGCTTCACTTTGGATATTTTTTTCATATAGTAATAATATAGTTAGAATTATTTCAATTGTTCAAATTAAAATTTAGTCTTTAATAAGCAATATATATATTTTTTGAACATTTATACTCACTCATCAAAGAGAAATAACACGGAGAAAACCTCTAGTTGGCGGATACCACCTCCTTAAATTAAGCAAGTGTAACTCGGCGAGTTTAAAATTAGTCGTTTGTGCGTAAATGAAATTGGGCAATAGTAACCTATAATATAGGCTAATTTGAGGCCGAACAAGTTATATTTATTAAACAACACTGTTGTTTTTACTTACTAAATAGTTTTAAAGCATGTCTGGCGTATATAATGCCCCTAAAGATTTGAAGAGCGTACTATAAAGTTTGAAACACTACAAAAATGCGCATTAATCAATTTCTGAGAAATACAATAGCATTTTCGGTTGTGCTGACTCTCCAAACAGCCAAGTCAAGTAGGACTTCGCATTTTTACTCCCTCCGCTTCTCGAGCTATCTTGGCTACTTGTGAATGTTATGACCCACTTCGTCGGCAATCGTTCTATGGACGTCCAGTGTCCGCAGATATACAATGTTTGCTTTTTAGTATTCTGGTTCAGTTTTGGAATAACAGAACAAGGGACTATTCGTCGTCAGCCTAAATAAGTCAGCTTTAAGTGGCTACCATCACCACTAAAAAAGCATTGGCTCGCAGATCACGTTCATTAGACACGTGCCCTACGCTGCACTGCCATGCGTCCATCAATCTGAGGCATACAGTTTAAGCTACATGTGCCTGTAATTTATCGGGCAGAAGGGTGTGGACTCTTAAAACCAAAACACAGCGAACTGCTTGGCGTCAGAAATAGAAATAGTGCTAGTATTTGCCCGGACGAGCCCTCCACTAAGAGCTCTCTATTAAAATGTATTCTTCATTCACTAGCCCATCAAGTACGTAATACTGGCTGGCTGTCTATGGTGGTGACCCACATATACCAGACACGATGACGACGCCTGCGGTTCTACAACTCTCGTTTTAATTTCGCTTTCTTACATAACATGACGTAAGCAGATTTTACTATAGCCGTACCATAATACTTTTAATAATGCGTATGTGGTATGAGAGTGGTACGTTACGGCTCGTATAATTTGATTATTTACTTTAAGTGGTCGTAATATAACGGTATTGTGTGAAGCAACTTAGCATGCACAGCATTAGTTAAGTAGGTGTTACGTTTTTTGTAATTTAGTGAGAAGTAGGTGAACTTTTTACTTGTAACTAGACACGCGTACTTTTTAATGCAAACGATCACGCTGATATAATTCATTTAAAAAGTAGAAAATAAAGTAGTATACTCACTTTTAGAAGCCCATAGCATTCCATCTTGCAGCGCATTGAGGTACGTTGTCAAGTGGTCGCTGCATTGTGAGTTTAGTGTCACGTTTGCATCATTGATGGCATCAAGCCACCCGTGGTGCTCGAACAGTGCCTTCATCCACGCCATCCTCGATCCCCCCGGCAACCCCTCACTCGAAGTCAAGTTCACATTCCCACTCACCACACTCACTAGCACCAGTAGCACCACCAACATTGTCCTAACACTGGACGCGTCTGAACGCATCTTGAGTTTGCTAAGTAAACCTCAATTCGTCGCTCACTAGTTGGCCATTTTCGGGTCCTGAAACAATAATGAATTAAAGTTTAATAAACTGCGAGGTAATTTGGTTATGCAAACGGAGGCAGCACCCGGACATAGAACTTGAAATGTTTTGGGTTATTTTATTACTTTGAATAAAATATTCCTAGTTTTGATTAAAAGCTTCTTACTAAGTACTAACGGCAATGTAGTATATAGTTACATTGTTAATATTACGAGGAAATGGTCGATAAAAAAGGCTCAAAGTCCGTTTTCCTGAAAATGTAAAATCTAGCTGTAGGCTTCATTATAGGCTCATGATGATTAAGTTTTGAAAAACAAAAATAGGTCCAAGAGTGCAATAGAGTGTCAGTTATTTTATATATTATCTGAGAAAGCAAGTTTGTAATAATACATTTCGTTTTGCGATGAACAAACAAAAAAAGCCGCATCAAGAATAGTCAGCTATATAATGCTTTTCTTTCTTAACTTTTCAAGACTGAAAGAATGCAGCGAAATACAAAGAAAACTCAGCACAAAGGAGTGAGATAGCACATTGTAACTGTACAGTCACGATAGCTATTTGCCATTATTTACTCTGAATGTTTTCAAACCTGCTCTGAACAAACACGAAAAAGCCTTTTATAAGCCAGCGGTTTTAATTTATTTCCGAGTTACACGTTGACATTTTATGGAAAAGCACTTTTTGCTTTTGAAAAATTAATTATTCTTGAAATAACAGTTCGAATCAAACAATGAATATTCACTGGAACCGAAAAATCTGAGGCGTCGTTTATTTTTTAAATTGGATGAGAAAATCGCTTCGTGCAATTACTTTAGCAGTGGCCGTAACATAAAATAGAATTTACTCCTGGGGTAGGCTTTTCAAGCAATTCAATTTGTTCGCTAGAGTTCTTTCATTACGTGCGAATCAGATTGGCTGCATTATCTATAATAACATTTTTGTGGGATAATTATTAGATAAGCTACAAATACATACTCCCGTGAGAACTAATAACATCCGACCCTACCTGATAATTATTTGCTTGTCAAGTAGGCATAAATAGCAAAGGGTCAACAAGGATTTTAAGTAATTACATTTTGTAGAGCACCCGGTGGTATAGTAATAATAATAATGCTGGACAATTCACGCAGATCGTACAAACATTCATCCCGGCGGGAATCGAACCCGCAACCTCCTGCGTCGCAAGCGGACATTCGCCCGCCACGCCACATCGGTCATCAAATTTTGATTCTAAGGTGGTGGGTCCGAATTTGGACGTACACCAATGAATTATTCTATTCTATAATGAAAAAGGTCTTGGAACTCTGTTATTATGTGCTCTTGCTATTCAAATTATACCGAAAGCGCCGTTTAGACGAGGAGAGTTTTTGGGGCGAAAATATGCATGTGAATATAGAAAAGCGAGCACCGAATCTTCAGGTGGTTGTTGCACGTACGTGTTGTTTTTATATCCATTCGATAATGGCATTTTCAAGAAGAGCTATTCTCCTCGTCTGACCGGCGCTTTACTATGATGCCGTACAGATAGGTCAATGAAATTTACAGGGTACCTAAATAGATAATTAAATTGGCAAGCTTTTAAAAAAGTCAAACCTTGCAAGATTTCTTCAGTGACTTCTTTATAAAAAAAATGTGGCGTGACGGTTCCTGACCTAACCATGTGGCGTAAGATTTGGAACCATCAAAAGAAAAAAATTTTACATATCTCACCGATTGGGATCTTTGCAATAATAATCTCTATATTAGCCAAAATATAAGAAAGAAATTATAATTCCTATTTACATAAATAAAATATATAGGTACATAGTTCAGCAAATTCAGAGCTACATCAGCCAATGAGCTCCCGTACCAAGTCGGAAAATGCATATATTATCTATGTAATGGTGTTCCTTTTACTCGTTTAGGTACGATACTTTTTAAATCATTGAAATCGTTCCATTGGTTGCGAAGATATTACACATTTTGTACCAGTCAACCGCGGGGCGGCCGAATAGCTCATGTGACGTCACGATATCTTTTCCGCCCGCGGGCGCGCTCTCCGCAATTCATTTATTAGAGTTCACTCGATCTGCGCGGGTCGTGTTGTGGTTTTTACGTGAATATGTCGAACTATAAGTACTGTATAGTACCGAAGTGTACTAATACTTCAGTTAGTACACCTAAAAAACTATTTTTCAATGTGCCAAAGGTCCCGAAAGTGCGCAAAAAATGGTGCACTATCATGAAGAGGGATGACAAAATTCCGCTTTCGTGCCAAACTTCAAGATTTTGTTGCGAGGAGTAGGTAGGTACCTCCATAATATACCAACTATGATAATAGTTGGTATATTATGGAGGTACCTACTTACATCAAAATGATCCTCAATCATTACTCGTGTGGTAAACAGGTGCGTAGGTAGCTTAGTAAAGCTTGTTTACGAATGTTAAAGAAAAATACAGGGTCGTACCTACTAGGTATATTTCAATGAGTAAGTAAATGATAAAAAATGAGCATGACATAAGTTTCGTCTTACTCATGTTCATTTTAAGACCCACCTGTTGGGAGACAATATTGAGGTCTCTAAGCATTGTTTCTAGGTCTTCCAGCGATTCCGCCATTATGACTATATCGTCGGCAAATCGAAGGTGACTTAAGTGTTCGCCATTGATATTGATGCCATACCTATTCCAGGACACGAGCTTGAAAATATCCTCCAGTGCAGACGTGAACAGTTTCGGAGAAATTACATCTCCCTGTCTCACTCCTTTTTGCAACTGGATAGGATTTGTACTCTGGTCCTGGAGTCGGATAGTCATGGTGGCATTACTATATAGGCCTTTCAACACTTCGATGTACCGATAGTCAATTTGACACCGCTGGAGTGACCGTAACACTGCCCAGGTTTCGACTGAATCGAAGGCTTTTTCATAGTCCACAAACGCTAAACAAAGTGGCTGGTTATACTCTTTGGTCTTCTGTATAACCTGCCGGAGCGTATGAATGTGGTCTATGGTACTGAAGCCTTTTCGGGACCCGGCATGTTCGGGAGGCTGGAAGTCGTCTAGCCTACGAGCGAGACGATTAGTAACTACTCTCCTTCAAAAGGGTGTTATCACCTTTCTTAAAGAACAGTACCACCACACTCCTGCTCCATGCCTCTGGCGTCGTACCCTCGAGGATGAGGATATCTATCTATACATGTAATAAAACTGTAGCCAAAGTGAATGAAAAAGAAGTACTTACCTATGTAAATCTAAGCGCGAACGAAGTTGCGGGCAAAAGTGATATATAATAAAAAAGAAAAAATATATACCTGAATTTACTATATTTTTCGGTGGAAGCTGATAATAATAATAATATTGCTGAACAATCCACACAGCATCATCTAGCCCCAAGCTAAGCAGAGCTTGTGTTATGGGTACTAGATGACTGATATACTTAATACAATACATTACATGCATACATATTTTTTATTATACATAGAAAACACCCAGAACACCCGGAATAAATATTAGCAGATCGTACAAACATTTATCCCAAGGCGGGAATCGAACCCGCAACCTCCGCGTCGCAGGCGGACATTCGCCAGCCGCGCCACATCGGTCGTCATATGGAGAACTACGTCAAGTATAGGCTTGTGGGAGGAATGCTTAGATTGAAGAAGGAAGTATTGCATTCCTGTATTGTATTCCTGACCTTGATTATTTATTGTATAATTTTTAATTAAATCTGGGTATAACCTACGACAAAATATAATTTAAATTCTTAGGACTTATTTTAAACTTAACATACCTAACGCTTTCGTTTATTCATAGCTCTAAATTACGTGTCCAAAGAACTTAGGTAGGTACATTCCTGTCAAATTAAGTATTTAAGTCTAATTTTATTTATTTTATATCTACATAATATTTTCTTTAAACCTTTAAGTTTCTACATACTTATCTACATACCAATGTTGAAAATAACAGCGTAGGTAGTTACAACAACAAACACAACTTCCCTGGCTGACTAACCTAAAACTTTTAGGTATTTTATAGGCTAGTCCAAGTATGTGTACCTACCTACATATTATCCTGTTATTCTGATTAGGTTGATAATGAGATTTGTTTACCTCTGAAGTTTCCAACCATGAATTTCAGCGCTTGTGTAATTTAAATGATTACTAAGATAATCAAATACCATGAAGGTATCAACTTTAGGTAGATTATCGGATTGCGCTTGCTCAAAACCGATATCTACCTTATTTCTAATACTCATTTGTTATATTAAAATAACAACCTTCTAATAAAAACCTAATCAAATCACTTGGTGACGTTACGCTCCGTGTCGGACGAGTATCGCGAACAGAAACGCGGGGCGCGCAGTGGTTTGGCGGCTAGCGCTGGGCCATTGTGACGTCATCGCTTCCGTTCGCGCGGTCAGTGAATCTCGTTCGGTATTTTGCCCATAACTTAGTCAGTTTTGGCCGTAGAAAAAAAAAATTTGCATTTTATGTTTTAGTTTCTCAAGGCCTATAAAACTGCATTCATAGAAAAAACTGTGACGGGTCCCCATTCATATTTAATAACTACATGTCATTAAATATGAGTTGGTTGATTTTCTTTTGACTTTTTCATTCTATCTATTCTAACGGTAAGCATAAATTAATAAACTTCCAACCAGTGGACGCACCGTATCTAAATTAAGTTATTATTCGACCAAAACTAATAGAAAATAGCTATGATAATAAAACTGAATACCTCTTTTAAGTAGTTCAGAACTCTATAAAACTATACTTACAGAGACACAAATCTCGGACATATACAATACTAAATTATTGGTAATATATACCTAATGTACACGTTATAAACCGCGCGTGACTTCGTCCGCTTACAGCTATTTTCATACAAACTCCGCTGTACCCGTTTAGGAGTTGAACTTCGGGAATTCTTTTCACACCTCTACGCACCAAGACAAGTATACTCGTATCCTGATACTTTAAAGTCTCTACGAACAGTGGTTCAGGCTGTGCATTGTCTATATGTCAGTCAGACAGTTTAAAAGATTCCTATAATTGGTATAGATATAGATTGTTGAAGTTTAACTTTTCAAAAAGATTTGTTGCATTCCTTATCAGGTTGAGTTTCAAAAATTTCTATTTGTCTCTACACACCAATACGAATATAGTTCAGTTCATTATGATAAGCACATTAAAAATTGTAATATAAAGAATTCTTTCTTCTAAAGCTTATTGTCAAACACGAGAGATCCCATTCAGTAGCCGGCCGATATTCGCAATCCGAGTCCGAGTGATGATTATGTCGCTATCACAGCATGATAAAATGATTACTAGTACTGACTAGTAGCCTGGTAGTAGTAGTAGTAGTACTGTAGTAGTAGTAGAATTCTTAGTGAAGGGTTCGATAAAAGTGATGGTAACCACAATCAATGATTAATTGCATAATACA
Organism: Electrophaes corylata; assembly: GCA_947095575.1. NCBI lineage: Eukaryota > Metazoa > Arthropoda > Insecta > Lepidoptera > Geometridae > Electrophaes > Electrophaes corylata. The sequence goes on from OX352703.1 coordinate 9,300,079, forward strand.
TTTCCCATAGTTAATTTTGTTGTCGGTTCGTTTACCACTCGACACTAATTTGCTTGAAAATGTGGGAAAATGTGTAATTTTGCGGCGATAATTTGCGTGCTTGCGGCGTATTGCAATGATGTTTTTTTACCTCTGATAGTAAATTTGTAGCCTGGATAATGCCGGATGAGCCAAATTGTTGAAATTATAGAGGCGTGTTAAATTTTACATGTGAATCTATAAATTGCGTTGGGATTTTGGCAGTGGAAATTATACAGTCTGCGTACACCTACCAAACTACGTCGTCATCATTAACAGTCTGTAGAAGTCCACTGCTGGATATAGGTCTTGTTTATACGTTTCCAAAAAACCGATTTTGAGTCCTTTCCATCCACCGACTTCCCACGATCCTAACAATGTCGTCAGTCCATCGGCGTCCTGCGCTTTTGGTTTCAACCTATATCTGAATTTAAAATAATAAGTACATACATTAAAAATCCAAAAACTCTTCAAGTGATGGAATAAACACCTGTTGTTGAGAGGATACCTCTGCCCATAACAATGAAAGTAAAGTAAAGCCATAAATAATAATGAGACACGAGAGTGTGGGTTTCACCCGCTCAAAATGTCCGCATTATTTGCAAATCACTGTTTCTGGAATCCCCATGAAACTGGAAAAAAAATTAGGTCAGGACTATGTATTTTTAAGCAGTAATAATAAAAAAATTATCTTATTTACTACAATATTTTGCCATCGGACTCATAAGGGTAGAAACGTGTATAATCTCATTGTATAATCTTAAGAAGTAGGCTGCCTACAGCATCCCGCCATTCCCGCCCGATCCCACTCAAGTATGCTACACGTACATATACGCTGTTTACCTGATCGTGTTCTGATTATCTAGTGGGTAGAATATGGGCTGATCATTGGCTTATCCTAAGCCTATTTCACAGTATCTGTAGTGTAAACTCTCTTTTAAGTAACCCTTTAAAAGAGAGTACGTTTCGTAACCTACTTTACGTCAAAACCTTACTTATATTTTAACAGGTGTTATTCTATGAACCAAAGCTTATATACTAAGACATGTAGCTTAGGCTTCAAGAGCCAAGCAGCCTGCTGTGTTTCTGTTTGAAGGGCGTGGGTGCTAGTGAAGTACATAAGGCTTAACCATCTGTACGGTTGATGAACACAGAATGGTGCATCGTAGTGTAACGTTCCTAATAAACGTGACCTTAGGCAATACTTGGTTACAAGTGATGATTACCTACCACTTGACATCAGGTGGACCATTCGTCGTTTCTTTCAACAAGATGTATAAAAAAACCTCTGCCACACAAGTTTGCCTCAAGTTTTTAACCGTCTAACAATTTATTAAAGATGATGTAACCAAGTAATACAAACACAGAAACACAGTGATTTGTGTAAAATGACTACCCATCTAGATATATGAAAGCAAATCATAAAAGTTGGCACGTATCTCGCACATGCTCTACAATTTAGTTAATATTGCATGTCTCGAGACGCAGAGGCATCTGACCGTTGCAACTCCAGATATAAAGTGGTTTCCAACAACTGCCAACTACGAGCTGGGTATGCATCTTGACTTTAATGATATTATACAACCTCTCTTATTATAATGGTGAATTAAACTGTGAGGGCCTATATAATTTTCTACGTAGAATAATAATTATCAACTAACTGTTTTTTTATTTTATTTTTAAAGACTGAGTTGCGTAGAGACTATGTTAGCCCTGTAAAAACTTACAATTATTAACTACCTACAATTTAATAATATTAAAATTTTATATTTAATACAGATCGTTTGCAACGGTCTGTAGATAGCTCAACTGTTTCATATGTATTTTGTACATACCATTTATAAATATGTACCTGCATTAGCTATAATTTTCTCAGTCAGTTTCAGTCTCGAAGCAGGGCAGAGAGTAAGTAGGTACACTTTGAAATACATCACAAATCATAATGACTATGCATGTGAGATTTCAGAGCCTGGCTCAGCTCACATTCCATCAGAATTATTATTTTATAAAATGCTGCAGGAAGACAATGCTTTTAGCATTAAGTCGTCTCAGTTCTCACTGTCTTGTACGAAAGTTTTTAACAATTATAGATATTGCGAGCAGATCTACGCATTCATTCATTAACTTTCTACGAATCCAAAGCTAGAAGTACTTAGCAAAGTAATTTAGATATTATCTGGTGGGGCGCCCAATAAATTAATTATCAAAAACAATTGTCCGTTTAATTAGAATGAGTTCACGAAATTAAATTACGTCACATCAGTCAAAGCTTGTTTTGACATGACTTTTATTGTTTTAAATAGGACGGAGCAAAAATTAATTAATACTTTTGTTTGTGCATATAATAATATTTATACTGAAAAGAAAATTGTATAAATTAGATAGCCCACCTGATGTTGAGTGGTACATTACCTATATGATAAACGAAGAGTTAGGCGAAAGTTTTTTTAACACATGCTATACACTATGTGTCAGTTTGATTGAGTGAGTTATAGAGGAAGATAAAAATACCGCTTAGTTACATTCTCATAAACTTATTCATAATGGCATATTCTATTTCTCTATAGCTAAAATGAACAATAAAGAGTTATCTATCTATCTAGCTATCTATTCTTACGTAATAACAATAGGTACATTTTGCCATCTCTTTTCATTGTCATGAAAGTGACGGTGACAAGATGATATTAAAGAACCGTTATGAAGTGTCAGGGTTATGTTATGATAAGGGCATGACCACACTGTGCTTAAACTGATTGACTGGCCTCATATGCAGCCGGTACACAGTCAATCTCGATCACGGACTGTGATCAAAATCAATGATCGCGATGCAGATTGATAGTGTAGGTACGCAGTAGATTGTCTACTGCGACTGGATCGCGATCATTGATCTTGATCACGGATCGCGATCGAGATTGACTTTGTACCGGCTGCCATAGCTCAGTTGGTAGTAGCTCTGCTATTTTTGCAGTAGGTTTTGGGTTCAGTCCCCACCGAGGACAAACATGTAATGACATGTATGATAAACATGTTTGTACTATGTCTGTATCTTATTGTATTCTAAAATAAATTAACTAAAAAAGGATATAAGTATTGAATCAAATTTAGTTTTCACAATACAAGTTTTGCTTAGTTTGGGGTTTGATGAAATGTTATATGAAATGTCAAATGTTAAAATAATTGAAGTATGATTTAATTAAAAATATTACAAATAGAAGGTTATATAGATTATAATTATAGAATTATAATAATTATGGTAGAGCAATTCAGAACAGACCTGGCTTGTGGTTGCAAATACGGCTCAAAATCTGCGGTTTGCGGAATATTCTGTCCCTACTCTATTTAGTATTCCGTGGCTATAAATAGGTCATGTTTCGGAAAACTTGCGGACTCTCTGTCAGTTTTTGTCCATTTATCACGACAAGCTGACACTTTCCCTGTAAAGTATTACATTGTAAAAAAACCATCCCTCGTTATGTCCATCTATTTTTACCAAAGTTATAATAAAATGGCCTTAAGAAACACTGAAAAGAACAACACAGTCATAGGAGTTTAATCCCCAGCAGCGGTCTCAGGGCCCATCAAATAGCACCAACTCAAGATTCTTTGAGAATATCCAAAGTCAGAGAAACGTCCAATTATTTTATTAATAATAATAAATTTAGTTTATTGACATAAGGTTTTTTTGTAACAGACATCCTATGAAGTCCCTGACTACTGAGCTAGGTACAATGTCCGTGTTACAGAAGTCAGTGTCTATTATATTTGGCGCAACCCACATTTAACAGGAGTAATTATTTCATACGTGGCAGGTTGCGGTCCAATGCCGCTGCTAGAATACTAACTGGTTTTCTCACGATTTTTCCTTCACCATTTGGGAGCACTAAAATTACTCACATCATTTTTTCAGATAGAAAAATTCATTGGTGCACGACCAGATTCGAACCGACGACCGTAGGATCAGAATTTGGGGTCACTCCTACCTCACTACCAGCACCCTTATGACTAAAGTCTTAGATTAGAGGTTTACTTTTAGTAAGTATATACGTACCTTACTACATATACTTCCATAAAATGAGGCAATAGAAAACCTTACTAAGTTGCTCCGAAAAAGCAAATCCATAAGTCCATTTTCTTTAGTAAAAATGAAATATTATAAAAAGATCAAAGACCTAGTCACACAGTACAATATGTGAAACCCGACAGAAATTGAAATCACTTTATTAAAATAAATGAATGTTTCATGAGATACGAGAGCTGCCCTCCAAATCAGACCATTCTTAGAGTCATATTCAGCAAACCACAGAGGATGAGGCAACACCAGGTTTTGATGGCCGGCATAAGCTAAAAGAGCTTTGGACAGACACATCTTACATATTCGTAGATTTCCAGAGAAAACGACGAGATCTTTACCTGTCCTCTGTTATTCACCGAGCTCTCAATGTTTGCAAAGTCAGTGTATCACTAAAACCTTTGACAGCCGTCACAGCTCAGTTGGTAGTAGCTTCTGCGCTCCATATTTTGGGTTCGATCTCCACCGAAGATAAACATTTGTGTAACGAACATACATATTATTTCTCCGCATGCGAATTGCATTCTAAGTTTATATTTACAAAAAAACGTAAACTTATATGTATTCTATCACTCATCTGATTCCCATAGCTTTGCTTAGTTTGGAATTAAGATGATGCTGTGTGAAATTTCCGCAATTATTTATTTGTCACAAGAGTGGTCAGCCGTCTTTATGTTGGGTATTCGGGTGTCTAAGAGAAATGAGAAAGTAAGAATCTAATAAGAAATGAGTTGAGTGTGTTGTGTGTGTGTCAGAAATCAACATTGTAAAAAATTGTATCTGTATTCAAATTATTCGCATTCACACTGCTTCCTTATCTGGATTAGTTATATAAATATACCTAGTTTACCTTAGTAAAGGCTTATAGCTGGCTTTGTTACATCATACTCAACATCTTGTAGGTATGTGGTATTTTAGCTATGTATCTGCTTTAATTAAATCCTACTGTCAGGGTCGGCTGAAGTGAAAGATTGGGATATTTCAAATATTCAGCCCGAAACTAAGCAAATCAAGTATATGGGAACCAGTTAGCTGATACAGTAATCTATCCCAATCATAAGAATATCCTGACTGACTGACATACAGACAACGCACAACCTAAACCACTGGTCTTAAAGATTTGAAATTTTCAGGGTAAGTATGGTCTTGGTGCATAGGAGTACTAAGAAAGTAATTTCCGAAATTCAACCCCTAAACAGGTTTAACGGGGGTTGAAGTTTGTATAAAAATAACTCCACGCGGACGAAGTCGCGCGCGTTTTTCTAGTTATTTTTTTTCTTTAGCGTTGGTGCTTTTAATGCCATAACATACATCTGTGTTCACAAATATTTTGTTCTAGTTTATACTATTTGCTGAAATTCTTGAATATTTACATATTATAATCTATGAAAATCTTGCAATTAGTTGGGCAAAGCAATATAATTTTGTCTGTTTGTTTGTTTGCATTGAAAAGGCTCCGAAAGGACTGGACCGATTTGAAAAATTCTTTCACCGTTGGGAAGCTACACTATCCCCGGGTGAAATAGGCTATACTTATTATATTTTCAAAAAATTTGGGATTTTTTTTTTTTTTTTTTTTACTATTTATAGGTAGACGTTTGACCGCAATCTCACCTGATGTTAAGTGATGATGCGGTCGACGATGTAGCACGCTTACCTAGAAGGTACCTATTCACTCTTCTCTTGAAAACATCCAAATTATATGTGACCGGAAAAATAGACGACGGCAACGAGTTCCATTCCTTTGCTGTGCGCATTATGAAGGTTGAGGCAAAGCGTTTGGTGCGGAAGGAAGGGATATCAACCATAAACTGGTGTCTCGTCTCCGTACGCCTGGTGGTCCGATGGTAGAACGGGGACGGGGGAACCAGGTTGTGGAGCTCCAAGGCACATACCGGGATTATTACTTAAACCCGTGCGAAGCCGGAACGGACTACTAGTATCCAAATAAAACAAAAAAATGTTTGTTTCATATTATTCCTGGTGTAGCCTGTTCGTAGCACACTCGTAGCACGCTGTCGCAGGTTATAAATAAAAGTAAATATTACTCGTAGTACAGAATTAGGGCAAATATACAAAAAATATTATATTTACACGTATTATATTCACATACATAAATATTAAGGATTTCGCTGTCTGTAAACTGAGGTTACTTTTTGGAGGACCAACCTTACTGGTTATGCCACTGAGGCTGTATAATCTAGGGATTGACGACCGATGTGGCGCGGCTGGCAAATGTCCGTCTGCAACGCAGGAGGTTGCGGGTTCGATTCCCGCCTTGGGATAAATGTTTGTACGATCTGCAAATATTTATTCCGGGTGTTCTGGGTGTTTTCTATGTATAATAAAAAATGTCTATGTATGTAATGTATTGTATTAAGTATATCAGTCATCTAGTACCCATAACACAAGCTTTGCTTAGCTTGGGGCTAGATGGTGCTGTGTGGATAGTCCAGCATTATTTATTTTATTTTATTTATTGAATTTTAGGAATTCCTTTCTTAGTACATACACCTTTACGCACCGATTCAAATATACCTTGAAAATGTCAAGTCTTTACAGTGAGCGGTTTAGGATTTGCGTTACATAGACTGTTCTTGTAACTAACAAAGTTTCTAAGCAACAGAAAGGGATTTATGTTCTGATAGAGATATATGAGATATTAAGCCATACTGACATCGGAAGTCTTCCCTGACCGTCGTCCAACACGTAGGGCAAAAATACATTAATAATTATTATTACTTCTCCGGACGAGCCTTTCACCGAGAGCTCTATACTGAAAAAAATAACTTTCTTTTTTATTGTTATTTATTTTTAAATCTCAGAGAAAACATAACAACTATGCTGAGAATTACATTAGTATGTCAATTTCACTGCATTTGTTTGGTGACCCCGACTTACCGAAGCCTGGGTACAGGTCTGGGGTCATGCCAGTGTAGCGCAAAGCGTCATAACTGGCCCCTTTCACAAAGGGAATTTGCACTTGATTGACCTTGTTCGTGCTGAATTTGTAATTAAGCCTAGCCTCTGCAAAAGCGTGACTTAGCTTATTTCCGTCGTGTTTATGAGTTGCTATGTGCTCTTGGTTTCACTCATTATGCTAAGAGATCTTTAACCTTTTGAATGAATAAGTACCTTATTGGTACACCACTGAGGTCACCATGTCGCGGGTACCAAGTAGATGCAACAGTGAAATGTTGCAAGTAAGTATTTTACTTGATATCAAATTTCATAATGGAGCACCAGCTTTCAGTGAGTGAGTGGGAGTGGGAGTGGGAGTGAGAGTGGGAGTGGGATAATGGAGTTCATGATGGGAATGACCCCACCTCATGACCCTAAGGTCGTGGATTCGAATCCGGTCGTGCACCAATGAATTTTTCTGTTTGAAAAATTTATGAGCGCAATGTCAGTGCTCTCAAACGGTGAAGGAAAACATCGTGAGGAATCCAGTTAGTATTCAAGCCGCGGCGATGGGCTTGCAACCTGTCACGTATGGAATACCAGCTATTGCAAAATGTGGGTATGTACCAAATGTAATATTTGGACATTCCCAAAAAATCTCGAGTAAGTGCTGTAGTAACAGAACTGGGAGGATATCTACCGTGCCTGATGATTATAGTCGTGAAGCTATTTATTTATTTCTTTTAATTATAATGTTATATAGACAATAAAAAATGCATTCCTTGCACTATGTCCAAACCGACAGATAGAATGATGCAATTATCTATCATTACCGTTGATTAGTCTGTACAGAGAAGGCTCAAAATAGATTTTTCTGGAAAACAGGAGAGGCTTTTGTTCAGAATCGAACCCCAGTAAAGTTGTAAAGTGCTTCGTAAGTTGTGCTTATTTGAACTTTTTAACTGATGCCCAAGCCAGAAGAAAGTTCTCAATTCAACAATTACATTTTTTAAATTGTAGGCAAGGTTTAGCCGGACTTAATTTTGCTCCTTTTTAATCTTGTCAAAAGATCACCCTTAGCAACCACGAATATACCTAGTCCCCTACAAATAATACCGCTTTGGACACGAGCCAAATAGTACTTTTACCTCGTGTTTTTGTCTTCCTCTCAACTCGATTCGACACAAAAATTGAATTTCCTGCGGGACTACCGTTACTAAAGCTTTTTCTTTTAGCAAAACTTTTTCGATTTTTTAAAACCTTTTAGCTGTCTACAAAGAACAATACAGAAAACTTGATTACAAAGTAAGTAAGAACCAACTCGGCAACTGCAAAACCGAAATGGTAATGGGAATATGCTATGGGGGTACCCCCCTGATATAAGGGAAGCCCCTATGTTCAGCAATAAACTTATTTAAGCTGATATCTCTTGCAATTTCACTGATGAGCCTACGTCACACAAAGTTGGGTTTTTTAGTATAGTAGAATAGCTGTAGTAAAAATTACAGGCACATGCATGAGGCTTAGCACCTGTTTGCCTGAGGTCGATGGACGCTGAGCAGTGCACCATAAGGCACGTTCCTAACGAGCGCGACCAACGAGGCAATACTCTATAATCTCATTCTCAGTTTTCTGTGTTCCGGTTTGAAGGGTTATGCCTGAGATCGATAGACAAAACAGTCCATCGTAGGGCAACAACTTGACATCAGTCAAGTTGTCAGTCATCAAGATGTGCAGTGCGACAAAATTTTGTCTACTCGTTATCTCGTGCAAAATAGAGATACTTCTTTATATCATCCTGTGCTAACATGCCAGTGCCAAAAATCTATCTCCTTCTATCAAGTGAAGACTTAATACTAGATAATGTTTAGCTTATCTGTGGGTCTTATTTCTATAATTTCTAAAATATTCATCAATAAAAAAAGTATCTCGTGTCAAGCGCGACATATCTCGCGTTACATATCTTAGCCCGGCTGGTATTTGTTTATTCCAAAAGTAAGTCATAAAATAAAAACCTTTTTTATATAACTTGCTGATGGAACAAACAAATAATCCACCAATATTAAGTGGTTACCATCACCTTGTAGGTCACGCTCGTTAAGAACGTGCCCTTTTATGCACTGCTTAGAGTCCATAAACCTAAGGCATACATATTTAAACCTACTTAAATAGTTATATCTTAAAACCTCCTTCAAAAAATATGTTTTTTTTTTGTAGAAGCATCTAGAATGTTTTGGTAATCAGGTAAGTAAGTGTGTAAAGCTTGACTTCTATGCCCATCCATGCGTAAGCCGACACGCAATTCGGTTTTGTTGGTTACGAAAACCATTTTTACTGCAATGCATGACAATCATAGACGATATAGAACTTGCACAAGAGATAAAATAAATGTGGTTTATTGCTACGACATAAAGTTATCATTGCAATTCTCAACTTTACAAAGGCTATCGTAACAGAACCTACCATGTCACTGAAGTGTGATGAACACATGGAAAAAAACAGCAAAAATATCACCGACTAATTTGTTTTTTGCTAACTCCTATCGATATTCTGTTTAGTTTGAGAAGTAGTATATTTTTGTCAAGAATAGAAGATAATATAAACAAGTATATCTGAGCTATGACTGGTCTCTAAGGTAGTTGGAAGTAACTCTTCCATAGAGCAAGCTTTGCTTAGTTTGGGGCTAGATGGTGTAGTGTGAAATTTTCAGAAATAATCATGTCATCTTTTAAAACAGAAACATCATTTCATCTTGTTTGCATCCATTGTAGTGTAGTCCTCTTTGTTACGCCACTCTTTGCGATGCCAGTCTTGATTTCCTACTTCCTACAACGACATTTGATCAACGCGCGAATGATATAATAACAAAGAAGCCGTGAAAATCTGACAGGTATGTTATAAATACCGATACAACATACTTTTCACCGCAGTTAATTCTACTCGCGGAAGAGTAAAGTTGGAAGAATCTTCAGTGTTTATACCAACGCCATAAAATCTCTTGAGAATAGAATTAGATGGTCCGTCCTTTTAACTAGAATCAACTAGATTAATAGCCCGTGTCGGATGGCCATTCCGAACGAGATGACGACGCGACGACGGTCGTGGTAATAGTCTTTAAGATCCCCTTGTTATCGCATCTTCTAAGAACCCAATTACCGTAGACTGTACCAGTAAACATCAAAGTAAATGATCAGACAGAGTTGCAAAATCGTTTTATATCATAAAACCAGCAAATTAAGTATTTAAATAAACATTGCAACTGTTTTTCGTAGAGATTTCAGGTTTACAGACTATATTGTTGTCATGTTCAAAAATGTTATCAAATGTTTTAGAGCTAACGCCGTAAATAGGTACTCTGTTAAAATTAGACATTGATGTATCTTTTGGAAACGCAATAAAACATTTTGTATTATATTTGTTTTGATGCGAAGGAAGTTAGAATGAAGACAAAAGCCTAAAAAGTCCGCCACTAAAGGGTTGCAGCGGGGGCTAAAGTTAGTATAAAAATAGTTTCACGCGGACGAAGACACGCCGTTCGGCCCCTAAAGTGGAACAACAGGGTTTATATAAAAGTTATTTTACGCGAACGAAGTCGCGTCTTATTCACTAGTCTGTTATAAATGGGTAGATCTTTTTAAGAAAGTATAACGAAAGTTTATAACTCTTTGAGTAAAAAGTTTAGAGAATGAAGCATGACTCTACCGGATGGACCGGACATGCGCAACTAACATTCTGCAAACAATTTTATTTTGCAAGTTTCTCCATTTCGCACTTTGTGCTAGTGAATCAGCATTTCGCAATGACATTTTTGAGTATTTTATCTCAAGTAATAACGGTCAAGAACACCGACCTTTCTTAACTCAATCAGCGGCTCTGTGTAACACTTTCCAACAGGTACAAGGTAGCGAAGGGCTTACGATAATATATTAAACAATTATAAAGTTATTGGACTACGCAAATTTAATAACACTACAAAGTGTAGTAATAATAATGATAGGCACAGAACAATCACATAGTACATGAAAATAATATATTAGTGGTGATCTTTTACACATTACTTTTGTTCACATCAGAAAATTAAAGAGAGTGTCGTGTATTCCCACTCGGTAAACCCCACTCGGTTCATAACTTTCGGGAAATTACAGGATCTTTAAAAATGTTTTGACAGTATTCATGCAAAGAATATTTCACTCTGAAATACATATATTTCAGTTCAGTTATAATGGCAAACATTGCACTACGCCATATAGCCCCAAACTAAGCAAAACTCGTAATATGAAAACCATATGACAGAAAAAACATCAATAATCATTACACATTTTGGGATCGAACCCACAAACCTACAGCGCAGAAGGTAGACTACGCTACTAACTGAGCTGTGAAGCCTATCAAAAAGTAGTTTTATAGTGTTTATATTTCAGGTGGTTGAGACACACATGAGATACAATTAGTGTTTGTTGTTCGCCTCGTAAGTTTAATTACAGAATAAGTGAGAAACAAAAAGCTTTGAGCTCATAGAAGGAAAATGAAGGTTGCCGGAAGGAAAACGTTTCTCTCCGGGCGACAGAAAACAAACTCATAAAGTATAAAAAGATTACCTAAACCTCTACACGTAGTACTTTGATTCGTATCTTTAATAAATAAGAAAGTAAGTAAGCATAAAAATAATGAGACTAATCTTTATTGTTTTATGCTCTGTTTGAAATTCTAAATAAATTTTATTATTCATAAGTATTTTAGTTGGGTATTATTTTTTCACTTACGTTAGTCTGCGAGTAGCAATAGAATATAAATAGCATCACGTCTTCAAGCACGGTAGATATCCCATCTTTAAATATCAATTAAGTACTTACTCGAGATTCCTCGAGAATGTCTAAAGGGGGGTGGAGGTACGTCCAGATATTACACTTGAATAATGTTTTTGGTACATACCCACATTTTGCAGTAGCTAGTAGTAGGTAGTTAGTTTTTCTGCAACGTTTCAGAAAAAATTGGTGCATGACCGTATTCGAACCCAAGACCTTAGAATCAGAAGACCACTAGACCACCGGTGCTCTTTAAATTAAAATCTAAATTCAAACCCCCAAATGGAAACATCGGGGATTGAAGTTTGCACGAAAATAACTTCACACGGACGAAGACACGCGCGTTTCCCTAGTTTAAATTAAATGGCCTATCTTCGTATACCGAAGGCCTAATTCTCAAATAAATAAAATACGCAGTTATATTACAGAGTATTAAAGTTACTATAAAAAATATGATTTATCTACGGAGTTCCGTCGTACCATGTTCCGAATAAAAAATTCAGCATCGAAAGGTGAAAGGTCAATACTGCACTACCTACTCTGAATACAAAATGCGACGTATAGTCCAACAGATTTCCCCGGAGGACAATGAATTTATCAACTATCTGAACACATCGTTTTTGAAATGTTTCACTCACTTTTTACGAGCATTTTACCTGGTTCCAAAATGTTTCTTGTACTAAAAGCTTGTACTCTACTGCTGAAAGTTTTGTAAATGTCACAAATCAGTTAAATCACATCACATTTATACTATTAAAATAGGAAATTTTGCTAGTTTATAGGTATATTGATTGTACTGCCAGTCAAATTGAAAAAGAGTAGGGTGTTCTACAAGGACATGACACTGGTGGATCGTGTGTTAAGTTGCGATCAGCCAAGCCGGTAATGTGTGATATATCACCGTAGGGATCGACGTGTAATGGGGTCAACCTATACCCTGAAGGATGGATCTTTTTGGGCCCTTTTATTTTCGATCCCTAAATTCTTGTCTAACTTATGAAGCGTATTTGAAAATGTCTTAGTAAAACTGTTTCTAGGCTGAACTTTTGTAGCCTCTAGCGGAATAACTAATAAGTAGCAAACATTACTTATTCAATTCTTACAAGCAGGATTGTCTGTAAAACTGGTTTCACAGTTAAGTTAGCTCGGCCCTCAGCGCTGTAGGTTGCAGGTTCGATCCCTATCGAGGGCAAACGTTTGTATGGTGAAGGTTCTGTCTACGGTTGTTCCGTTAGGGTGTTATATTGTACTCTAAGTAAGTAGGTATGTATTACAATAAATATATATACATATTCTATCAAGATGCTGGCGTGTAAAAAATTTTAAAAGACAAGTGCATCCATAGTTCTATTTCATCTCAAGTCTTTTTGCCTTTTTTTGAATACTATTAGCAAGATTTCACTATAGTATTACATTCTCTACAGTTTTACCATAGTATAGATTGACATAAGTTATTACGTTATTATTAGGTGCGTGACCTGCGCGGCAAAGCTTTGTTATAGGAAATAGTTACCACATAACATTAGGTGGGCCATCTTATTTCATCAACAGATATTATAAAATTGGTATGATAAAAAAATCAGATTTTTTTACATAAAAATGTAGAATATAATTTAATAAAACAGACCTTTTCATCTATTGTAGTCTATTTATACCGTGTCAAAGGCGACTTTTGTAATCGTGCCTCTGTTTACGGACCGCTGTAGTACCTGGGAAAGGGTTTTAGCTGGACATCCATTCTCACAGAATATAATAAAAAACACCTATTTGACACGTAAACAACACGAGTACAGCAAAACACATAATATGGAATGACAAGAATACCATTAGTTGATCTCATTCATATAACAATATTTGTGGTCCGAGTAAAGAAAGTTACTTATTATTTCTTATCTTTAATGTCCCGATGTGACACCAATCGATTCTGTCACTAGTCGATAAGATATGACTAACTTATATAAAACTCCTTGTTAGCGGCTATATGTGTGATGCAATAGACATCTCTGACAAAGGTAAATCTAACAAACTAAACAGTGAAAGTTCACACTCCCACTCTGCATTTATTTACACAATACTTACCTACATAAATTATTTGTATATTTGATACTTACCTATACGTAAATACCTAAGAACTTGTTAAACATTTGGTCCTGCATGTTACGCTGAAAGAAATTAACATTTCTTGATAGTAAACTTTTCAAAGCTCAATATTTTTTTAACCCACTCACTTTTGTCCAGATTTTTGAAGTTTTTTGAAGAGCCATTACAGTCTGTAAACCGAAGACACGATTTTTTATCAAGTCCAGAGAAAATGAGCATTGAAAAACTAACATTATTAATCTTCTTTATCGCTGACTATGCGACTATGTAACTAAATTACGACGCTAGTCAAGAAACATGTAATCATCTCATCTACAAGCCAAGAACATAGCATGACCATGAAGAGTACCGTAGCTTAATCTGACTGTTCTTAATCGCCTTTTAATAGCTCATCATCTACACGAAAATGGCTTCAAAAGGTTTCTGATGTGGTAAAAAGAAGGCTACAAGAAAGAGTAGATAGAGTAGGTAGAGATCGATGATAGACCTAACTAGATAAATAGATAGGACTACCCATGAATATGTAAAATTCAAAAGTTTATTTCGACAATGCAATAAAATAAAAGATAGTAGGTAAGTCTATGCAATATTGATCGTTTTTTAAAAATACATGAAGCATCGAAAAGGACCGGATGCTGTCCGCAATACCCGCATGTATTGCAAAATGGGGTAGGTCAGTATAAACATCACCGTTTGCTGAAATGATATCGTCTGAAATGGAGCGGCTCCGGACCGGTCTGTTCTACTTTACGCAATCTATTGCATTCGTTGTTGGTTGAATTACTTCGAATAACTCGGTTATAAACACATGCGAATCAACTATACCGAATTCGTGGGCCAACTCGATTATGAAATCCTATTTCATTTCACAAACGCTATTTCAAATATTTATTCGTATAACTTTTCGTTTATTTCGTTCTTTCATGGCTCTACTTACATACTAAATTGTTTTTCAATGTCGATTTAAATACGAATTAATCCGATGGCATTGTGAAAAGAAATAAAAGGTTTCCACCCACCACATAATACCTTAGTGTACTTGTTCAGTTCAGCTGTCAGCTCAAGTTTTAAGCTGGCAAGAAGCCATTAGGCACTCAGAAGTTTAACGAGTCTAACAAACACTCTTATTGCACAACTCCATTGGATCACCCACCTGTCTGTGTGCTTGGTGCTTGCTACACGGAGCTTGCTACGCAATGACAGTACAGTATGGTCAATTACATTGCAAACCTTTTTGAACGCTCGTTGGTCAATTTGTAGGTAGTTAAGGTACCTCCTGATGCGTTTTGTTGCTCATCCGTTTTTGCAATTACAAAAACTCTTAATACCGGAAGAGCACCGGTGGTCTGGTGGGAGTGACTCCGCTTTCTGATCCTAAGGTCATGGGTTCAAACGGTGAAGGAAAACATCGTGAGGAAACCAGTTAGTACTCTAGCAGCAGCGATGGGCTTGCAACCTGTCACGTATGAAATATTAACGACTGAAAAAATATGGGTATGTAGCAAATGTACTATCTGGACAGATATCGGAGCAAAAAATAGATCTTTGGCTTAAATCGTTTCGTTTATTGTTTATTATTTCACGAAGGTAGCCGGTGGTTTTGATAATAATATTTAATATTTTGTTAATCTATACCAATTTTAAGAATCTTTGTCATGATTGACTGACTGATTGGCATATAGATAATGCACAGGCTCCACCATCTCGGTCGTAGAGATTTGAATTTTTCAGAGTATTTCAGAGAATTTTCGTCTTGGTACAGTTGTCCTACGAAAGGAATTCTCAAAGGGTACAGCGGAGGTTGAAGTTTTTATGAAAATAACCTCACGCGGACAAAGTCGCACGTGTATTGATAATGAGAAGTAAATCTTTCGCTGGTCAATCAAACCATCAAAAACTCTATGAGAATGCAGAATTTGTTATGTACAATTTATTTACATACTGGTGTACTTTCTTCTTTCCATTTTGTAAAATAACTTCTACTTCTCCTATAAGCCTGGGTACGAAAGTTTTTTTAAATTACGCACGTGAATCATGTGTTAAAAATTATAATTTTAATTTTATTCGTTGCATAATATTTGTCAAATTATTAACACCAGAAATAGGTAGAGTACATAATATTAGTACGTAAAATTAGTTATTTAGTGGATACAATATAAGGCGTTAATTAAACATTCACAAACCTTAAAATCAAAACTGCAGGTAGATCTGTGTAGTCCAATTTTTTCCAATAAAAATCAAACACTTCTTTCAGAATGTCACTAAAAATCCCGTTGATAAAATCCAAGCAATGGTATTTGCGTATACCCTGCGGAGAGTTCAAGTTGCGCCGGAGTCGACGGCTTTACGGGCACTGGTGCGCCAACCACAACCGACCGGCGCGCGCGAAAGTGAAACATCGCATTAATATCACTTACATCAGCTTTAACATTTACCACGCTGGACTTACTTAAACAGCCCGCGACGCAAACCACCAAGGGGGTGCGATCATGGAACTTCGGTCGACAAACTTAAAGTATCGACAAACTGATATTATCTATCGATTTTTATATACACCCCGCTAGCACAGAACTACATTCAAGGTAGTGTTTTTGAATTGAAGTAAATTTTATCGAGTGGTTTCCCTGTGGGATAGCTTAGCGGTAAATTCAGTAAAATTACTCAAACTTCTAGATAAATTTCGATAAACCACGTTTTATCGAGAATGTATGTAGCACTTTATCTATCGATACATCCATGCTTGGGCATCTGCAAGGATACACCAACTCGCAACCACATTTCACCACCTGCATTTTGCTGCCTAGCTGCCTAGAACACATAGGTGTATAAGATATCTCTCACTTCTGTAAATTACTTAACTATTCTACACCTCACGTAGCACTCACCATCATAAGATGTGAATATATAAACCTTCTTCCAGACCAACCTTATCACGTAACTAACAAGGCATAGGTTTGTTGTGAGAAACAAATGAACTTGCCATGGCTGCCATAACCCATCAGTCATAATTACCAACTAAAGTGTTCCAACCACCCTTTATTTGCAATTAAATAAATTGAACGTCACTGAAGTTTTGTTTAATTATGTAGGAGCGTGAAGGGTGAGAATAACAAAGAATCGTGATGATGAGGCGCACTCGCGCCCGCTCTCCCTATAATTAGGAGGCAAGCGAAGCGACTGACAAATTACAGGCCCTTACTTTACATGATGAAAGCGAAGCGTACGACAAACCTTATTTTAATCTAAGGGGTAGGCATACGTGCCGTAATTCAATGCTGAGAATGAAAGAAAAATACATTTTACAAACATGCCTCTAAAACATTTATTAGGTACTACATTTAATTTTTAATTTTTAAAAGAAGTTGAGTGGTAACCATCTCCTATAACAAAGCATTGCCTTGTAGGTCACGCACAGTAGGTACGTGTCCTATGATGCCCTACTCTACGTCTTTTATCCTGCGCATACAGGTGTTAATCCTCAAGTGCCTGTAATTTCACCGGCACCCACACCCCTCGAATCGGAACACAGCAATGCGAGCATCCTGCTTGGTAACAGAAATTGGTACGGTGATAGTATTTTCCCGGACGAGCCCTTTTACATAAAGCTCTACCACTACTTTTTTATGTGTTTAACACCATCTAAAGACAGGTTCGGTTCTGCCTTAACTGTAGTTGCCGGTAGCATAACCGACTCTATGTCTAGCGTAGCTCTTCGTCAATATAATTATTTTAACAATGTCTTGAGATAAACTTAGCCGCAACAACTGATCACGTATCTGCTAGTTCCATCAAGTTGCGTAAAAAAATCTCTCCGCATCTCTTTCCAATGGACACCAGTCAGTGGCGCCCATGTTGCTAACAGAAAGTAGTTTGTTTTACGAAATACCATTTATTAGGTAGGTGGCCCCGGCGGTTTCTCCAATATCCTATTGAATTAATTTTATGTTGAAAGCCTTCATCCGGCACCGAAATTATTACGGTTATAAGGCAACTATGTGAACGACTAATCACTATATTTTATGTAATCAGTTATTCTTCCTAATGATTAAAGATTTGACTTTCTCATAGTTTTTTAGATATGAACTCTGATCTAGTGTTTCAGTTTTAGTACACAATACATTCTGGAAGTATTTTAATCATTGCGCGAATGAAAAATTAAGCAAGTATCTTTGATCGTTAGATCGTTGCGCAAGAAAATGTCAAGTTCACTCTATGCCCGGTTTCAATATCTTTAATCTTAGTATATTAATAATTAAAATCTATCGCAGTTAACCTATCAGTTGCGAAAAATATAGTATGATAAGATGTCTCACCTGACGTTAAGTGGTAACCATGACAATTAATAAAGATCACTGCAGGTAACGTTCGTTAGATGTGTGTCCTATCTTTACGTCCATCAACCAGAGGCATATTCGTCTTGGTTCATGTACCTACCTGGTATGTCCTCGGCACCCACACCCTTCACACTATGGAACACAGCAACGCTGCTCACTGCCAGGAATAGATAATGATTGGTGAACTTTGACTACCTACGGTGTCACTTTTTGTAGACAGAATGTCAATCTGTCTTCTAAGAAATGGGATTCGAAGACAGTCTCTCTATGCCGTTTTAAGGTCATCATTCCTGGAGCAGGTAATTAAGTAGGTATGGGTATGTTAAGTTATGGTTCAGTCAAGTGATAAGTCAGATGGGTCATGGAGGATGAAATGAAGGTAAGAAAAAGTAGATGGGATGATAATCACAAAGCGAGTTCCGTTTAATTAAAGTCTAAGGTTGGCTGACCATTATTGGTAGCGCAAGCCATCGATAGTTAGGTATATCATGTTTTATGAACCATGAACGAAACATAGTTAGATTGCTTAGACACGTTTGTTGTTCTTTGAAATGTCTTTTTTATGGTAAACCAACCACCATTGCATGCACAACAGTTTTATTACCTAGGTAAGTAACTACTTAGGTGCCATTCAAATAATGAAGATCTGGTAGATACCTACTTAACGTGTGATAAACATGCTTTCTCGTTATTATATTTTAAACAAAGATTATTTTAAGATTTCTAAACTTTTTTCAAATTAGACTATTTTGGATAGAAACGGAATATTTATAATCAAACTCAAAAATCATGGTAAATATCCCGTTTACCTATATCCGAAAATATTAATCAAAACCATGATAGTTTAAAATTGATATTTTTACTATCAGTTGGCGGAATTAAGCTACACCTAATAGGTACCTTTAACGTTTCTTTCTAAAAAGAAATGTTTTTGTCGCAAAGCCTTTGCCCTTATACGGGCGCATAAAATGTGGTACATTGAGCAAGCTCAGGTGTAGCTGACTTTTTGGAAAAGGCTAACAAAATTAATCCTTTTGTTTCCGCGGGATTTGTCTGTTAAAGTGAGTGATACGTGGAATGTGGTTAGAATACGAATAAAGCTATACAAAAATATCACAATTCCTGGATAAAAATCTCTGAAAAAAATGTTAGCGGTTTTATACTACCTACTTATTAGGTACCTACCTAATATTGTACGCCCGAAATGGGAAGACTATTGAAACTAGTAGGTTATACCTATGTACCTATTTTTAAGATCTTTTGTACACAGTTTTACAATAAATGACTCTTACTCTTAGTAATTAAATAGTATCACGGTTTTAATCCCCAGGCACAGTAAAAAACTAGTTTAACTAGGAATTGCCTTATCTACCAAAACACTACGCATCACCATCGCTGCTAACCAATAGCACTATACATTAGCTTCCATGTACAGATTCACGTAAAACAACCGCTAGAAAGCAGACAGTGAGCACGCATCATGATAGAAGAAACGGCAACTTTTAGAACCTTAGAACAGTTTTGTTGTTAGGCAATCGTTGCGTCAAAACACGCGGAAGACTGTGCAGTCGGCCAATGGAGCAGCGTGCGCAATGTAAGCAAGTCTCATGCAAACTCAAAATTATGTGGCAGAGCATGTATTTGATAATTATAATTACTACGCAATTATGTGGCTTCTGTTATGTACCAATATGCCTTTAAATTTCTAATTAAAATAGAATCCAACAAACCGTTGCGTAAATGAAAATACTGCGGGTTGGGCTCTAGTTACCTCCCAATGAATGGATTTTGGATGTTGAATTTTGTTTGTTGAAACATATTTTAATGTCATTTTCAGCGTTAACCTTATCTTGTAGCCTGCGCACGCATCCGTGGTCCAAATAATTACTATAAATAATGGCGCTGGATGTCGGGGCAATTCTTGTTGCAAATTAGGTAGTCCTTCTCCCTATGAGCCCTTTGTGGGCCAACTAGATTCCACTTAGACGAGCCTTTTCATAGTTTTTACCGTTAAGCTAGTGCATTAGCAATTGCGTGCGATACCTATTGTTCCGGCGACGTTTTTGCCTCAAGTTTTTACTGCGATAAGAGCGGGCAAAGAAACATGCTCAGCGGGCGGCGATTTTCAGTTTTTTCCAACAAGTCCTGTCGTCTTGTCGTTCAGAGAAACTCCACTGCCACCGCGAACGTACGATGAATGCGCTGTTTTAGCCCTTTTCGGATATCGCACTTGTGTAGAATTAGGGGTCAGTCACTTGTAGGTACACGATACCCTATAAAATTTTATGCTTTTATTTAAAACTGCCTAATTATACTTGGTGATCGGCGGGTTACTGGTCGGATGCATTTAGATCTTGAACTGGCAAGGCCAAATGCCGTTCCTCCGAGTAGGTAATGTATCTTTAGAAAGGCAAGCCTTGTTCAATGGCGATTTGGAAATATGCATTTACGACTTAAATTAAATGGTCGCCTTATAATAATCATTATAATCATATTTGGAGAGTTGTGCAATTAGGCTTGAGTTTATGAGGGCCGATTATGTAGATAAGTATTTCGTTGGTTTTAAGGTGAATATACCATTTACTTGTACTTATCATGTCATGGATATTCAAATGAAACTCGTACATAAGTCCTCAATATAGTTTATTTTATAAGAAAAATCATTTTCATACATACATCTCCTCATTTATATATAAATACACTGAAGTATACGCGGTCTGGCATACAGTATTTCTCAAAAATAGCATTGGCTAGTCATGAAATATTTAGCTAGCATTATAATAACTACATAAATTCCATAACTACGAATTCATTTACAAACAATTACGTATGTAACTGGATCTTTTAATCAATTAAATAATACATAATCCCATTATACGGTACTATCAACTTGAGATACTTGTATCAAGAGTTTACATTATATAGTGTTCTTAGTCTTAGTATAGGTTTTTCAGAACTCCATTACTGTTGGCGCCATAGCTGGGACAGTCGGAACTACGACCCGTGATCGATGCTATATTAAAAACTATAATATAAAAATATTATAATTTATTACTACTTACGGAGGGAAAGTGCCATGAATGGACTACAAACTATTCGCTGTTTCCGAACCATATTTCAATATAACATCTCACGGCTGAACGTATTTCAGTGACAAACAAGGTGTCCTCTGGCGAATCACGTGACTGATTCCCAAACAAGCGTCCGTTAGTATTACTGAGAGTCGGTGCTAGAAAAAACCTCATTAGGTGAGAATTTGTCTGACAGGCAACTAGGCATGAAAATGATTGCTACGTTTAATTCATTTTCATTGGATGAAATGAAAAAAAAAGTAGCAGTCATTTCACCTGTAGTTTTTCATTGACAATGATTTTGCATAGAATTACCCCACAACGCCACACGTTCCGTATGCTACTCGAAATGAAGGATAAATTATAATATATGTATAATAATCATGATAAAATTGCGTTTATCTTCAACTTTCCCTCATACTTTTAAAGGCTTGGGACTGACATCGTAAAAAATTTATAATAACTTTAAAAAAAGGCTTTTATGATAATATGATTTGATTGAATATGATTTTGAACAGAATGAAAATAAATAGCTAATTTCACAAGACGTCGCACGCCAGGCTCGGATGACTGACTGACTCGGTGTGAATAATGAAAAATCATTTCGGTGGTTTTGAGATCTGCTACTGTTTATTCCAAGGAAATTAATACTTTACCACACTTAATTTAAAGTCTATTTTTAGCCTATAGAATGATGAAAAATAATTTCGGTGATTTTGAGATCTGCTACTTTTTATTCCAAAGAAATTAATACTTTACGACACTTAATTTAAAGTCTTTTTTTAAATACTCTCTTATGATATGCTATGCCCATAATAATACTAAAACGGAGCACGGGGTAGCGCTGTGCTCTTCGGCGGGCGGCGGCGAATCAGAAATATATAATTTGTTCTTTCTATCATACCCGCTCTTGGACGAGTGCTCTTCATTGAGTGCTACTTTTACAGACCATATGAAGAGACGTAGCAGGTGTGTGTGACGTATGAAAACGCATTGCATATGAAAAATCCCATGCTACTTTTGAAATGTTCATTACCTACAGACAACACCTAGTCCTACTAACGGACGCTGGTTAGATATTGGAGCTGGGTGGGCGCAGAACGTTTTTATATAAATTTTCGTTCTGCGCGGATCACGTGGTTCGTCATTCAGCGAATAGTACACCCAATAGCCACAGCCCCAGCTATGGAGCATTCGTAGATACGTTTATCGACAAATCACAAAGCAATATAACAACTATCATAAGTACGACAAAATCTTAATAACGTAAAAACAGCTGGCACAATGAAGATCTAGACAAGTTACATAACATTACATTAACATTACGTTATTACAGTACAAATAATACATGAAAATATGTATTTCATATAACCAACAATATACACAATAAATTAGATCATGGAATGTTATTATGAATTTTCCATTTTGTTCATTAATGGCATGGATGACAGTGGGAATAAAGAAAAGACGCGATAAAAAAATAATACTATAGTTAAAAATAATACTTAGAGCGATAATATAATAACTATGTAATTGCATATAGATATGCGAGTAGGCCACTAGAACACTTTAGACATAATGTGCGAGTGATTGCAGCGATTGCACATACTCCGACGCCTGCATTCCTCACTGTATTACTTTAAATCTCAGTAGGTCAATCCGCACCGCCCTTACAAGCTGGACAAACCAACACTATTATCCGGCGTTACCTGTTGTTTATTACCTACAAAAAACAGGCCTAGCTAGAAATTAGACATTTATGGCGTGATCGTATCGTGTTGACATTTGAATTACATTGCGCTTTAATAACTCAACTGCGGAGCATTGCCGTGCAAACCGCGCAGTGTAACTGAAATGTCCGAACGATACGTTATCGCCACAAACTTATTCATGCTAAGAATTGCTTCTGTCCACGTCGCTGCAGAAGCTTGATGTTGGTTTGCCTAGTGCTAAGAATCTTACGATTCTGAACTTTCCAGCTATGAGTCGGTTTCGTCCTTTTGTAGTGAACACTTCGTTTGATTTAAGGTGCGCATGACCAGGTATAGTGATACGCCACTTAAGTGTGACAAACGATGCACATTTCTAAGCAATGCACGCTCACGACTCGTTCGGACAGCTCATTCATCTTATAGTAAAACGACCAGAAATACATCTGAAACAAAATATAGAGCAATATTAAATTGAGATAGGGTACTAAAAAATTATTTTCACCAATATTATTTGGGGAACTGTCATCACGAACTATGGTAAGTATACTGAGAAGTCTGTCCCGGTTTTGCTAACAAGGGGACAGATAGAACTTTTCTATATTTTTTAAAGTTAGATCTGTCACCTTTTTGACAAATGGGAGTAATCCACCGTAACATGAACCGAATATAATAATCTAGGGTATATAGCCGATTTAAGCCGGAACTTTTTTACTGTCAACAATTAGACAGTTTAAGGAAGTAATTAGTAGTTAAGTAATCGGAATAGCAACAGATGGAGTCACTAGCTGGCTAATACGTGAAATACGCGTTCAAATGGTCGAACTCGCGAATAGACATACATAAACTACGTTACTCATGCCCAGTTCCAATAACTTACAAGCATCCGATAGTATCACTAAAAATTGTTGCTTGTCAGATAAACCTGCATTTAATTGGCTAATGTAGGTAACAAAGAAAATCTACACTGGCCTTTGAGATGAGAGTTTCACAGGCAACCTGTAGTACTGCTACTAACGGATGCTCGTAGAATATTAAAAACCGGCATTAGATAAGCATTTAGTAGTAGTAGAGCTCTTACTAATCACCATGTACTATCACCATGTTTATTTCTGCCGCTAAGCAGCTTGCTGTATTCCTGTTTGAAGGGTGTAGGCGCCAGTGAAATTACAGGCACATGAGGCTTAACACGTGTATGCCTCAGGTTGATGGACGCAGAGCAATACATTATATAGCACGTTCTTAACGATCGTGACCTTTGGTAAACACTTGACATGAGGCACACAACATTAAACATCTGCCTGCTCTATCAGCTATCACATAAAAAGAAGTAAGAAGCTCTGAAGTACCGTTCAGTTGGCGTGTACGTCCGCGTACAGCGTGGTAGCGATGTACGTAGTGGGTACGAAGCCTTCCTCGCGCGTGTGGTGTCTGCGCACGCGCGTCCATCCGTCGCCGGCGTCTGTCTCGAGTACTAGCAGTCGCTCACCCGTCTCCATGCGCATTGTAGAGCCACTGCCTATTCCTGCCCGGAAAGAGCACTATTACTAAACATTACTAAACATCGAAGAGCACCGGTGGTCTAGTAGGAGTGACCCCGCCTTCTGAATCTAAGGTCGTGGGTTACAAAACGGTCGTGTTCCAATGGATTATTTATCAAAAAATTTATGTAAATGTATGTAGGTAATGCAAGGGTTTCCTCGCAATGCTTTCCTTCCTTCATCAATGCAACGATGCTCCAGCATTGGTTAACCAAAATAGAAAACGATGACGAGCTATTAACTATGCCAATTACCTATCTAGCTAGAGAATGCTTCTAAATAGATATTTTTTTCATGTTCACTGTCTCTCCAGCGTTGGTATACCAAAACGAATGGAAAATGATATTGGACTATTAACTATGCCAATTTCCTAAAGAATGCTTAAAAATAATCGTTTCCTCATAATCGTTGTTTACCTCTCCATAATTGGTGTATCAAAACGAATGAAAAACGATGATTAACTATGCCAATTACTTATCTAGCTAAAGAATGCTTCAAAATAAATCACCTTCAAATGCATATAACGCTTTGCAGTACCCCACAGGTTGCAGATCCGGTTCGCAGTAGTAGTAGTCGATCTCAGACTCTTGTTCATGTTCATCGTTTTCCTCTCCTCCATTAGTGTGCTCGTGATGGGCAGCGGCTAGTTCGCCGCCCAGACCGGACTCGGGGGAGCCACCCGCCGCCCGACCGACGACCACGCCGACTCCGGTGCCGGTACTCACAGAGGACTCCGACGCAGACCGGGAAAGGGATTCGCTGTTATTTGAACCGATGCTGGAATTAGAATTAAATAAATTATTGAACATATTCCTGCAACGCCTTTTAGCCCCAAACTAAAGCTTGTACTACCAGATAGTTGAGGAGAATATACTTTTCTAAATACTTCTAAATACTTTTCTAAATGTATGTATTTAGAAAAGTTCCCAGACACAGAACAAACATCTACGTTCATCACACAAATGTTTGTTCTCGGTGGGGATAGAAGGAAGGAAAGAGAGTAGTAGACCTTACAGCGCATAAGGTCACCACTTAACTGAGCTGTGACGCAGTTACATTTAATTAATGAATAACATTACTATTTACCATACAAACTAACATTAAAAAAATACTAACCAACAACAGATTGTGTAATGGATAGGTTTATAGCTAGCGATCTCTTCCAGACAACCTTTGGATGTTTTTATTATTTTATCAAAATGATCACACTAGAAAATGGTATAGTATAAATGATATATACCTGGTGGCTTGTTGCGGCGTCGCGCCATTGGTTCTCGCGGTGGGATGCAGGGTCGCAGGCGCACTCACTTGACTGTTCGCCTCCGCTAACAACTCTTCGTATTTGTTCAACTGTGTCCGCAGCTTCTTCAACTTATCACAACATTCGTTTAGTTGACCTAAAATATGGAACGAACTATAATAACAATCTCAAGACTGTAATCTCCAAAATGTCTCTACACATTCTCTTAAATTTTTAGGTACTCAACATTCTTGAGACTGTCTATGTGGGTGTTCAATGGCAGTCTTATTAAAATTATACGTTCATCTGGACTACTTCAGCTTTCGCTCATTTGAATGTATTAAACAAAGGGTGTTTAATACATTCAAATGGGTTCAACATCTGATTTTTTTCTCTAGTATTCCTACACACAAAGACAAAATATACCCTGAAATATCTAATCTCTACAACCAGCTGTTGTATTTGTTTTATTTAAGTACGACTGGATGTTGTTACCACAGCAAAAAGCAGAAGGCCCTCTTGAGACTCTGAAGATGTTACCATCATTTGTAACAAACCGTTCCCTCGCAGGTCACATTCGGTAGGAACGTGCCCTTCGATGTACATGATGCCTGAAATTTCACTGGCACTTGCAACTTTCAAACTGGAACGCAGCAAGCTGCTTGGCGGCAGAAATAGGCATGGTGATACTTCCCCGGACGAGCCTTTCACTAAAAGCTCTACTACTACTAAAACTACTGTTGCCCGGAAATGCAAACATCACTACTTGGCGGCAGAAATAACTACGGTGGTAGTGCTTTCAAAAAGAGTTGCAGTATAAGTACTGCAACTCTCTTACTTACAAAGAAATCGCTACTGAATTCAAAACATTTAGCATACAATAGACGTACCATCCTTGCTGATATGGAGTTGCATTTATCGTACTGTCTGGCCTTCTATAAATGCATTATCCTTGTACCATAAACACATTCATTGCGCTTTGTTGGTCAATAACATGACGTCATGTTATAAAAATCTGATTACAAAAACTTGGGTTTCACGGTTACATTGAATTGTTCTTATGACCTTATCGATTTCGCGCAAAAAACACTTGACCAATTTTTGGATTGTTTATTATATAACTAGCGAAACGCGTACGACTTCGTACGCGTGGAGTTATTTTCATACAAACTTCAACCCCCGCTTCAGCCGTTTAGGGGTTGAATTTCGGGAAACCCTTTCTTAGTACACCTCTACGCACCAATACGAATATACCATCAAAATTTCAAGTCTCTACGACCAGAGATTTAGACTGTGCGTTGTCTATATATGTCAGTCAGTCAATCACTCAGTACAAAGATTCTTATAATTGGTATAGATGAATGGTCTAGACCGGTTTCATGAACCTAGATGTTTTATAAAACACGTGCAGTTCCTTAGCTATTTTATATGTCATAGTAATAATAGTCCCTGAGTTCGAAGAACATAAACACCATATTTATAAACGTTGCTTTAGTTTAAAGATTGCTTTGTGTGAGTCCTGTCATAGTTTATCATCACCCATTCATTAGTAAGAGATGGTAAAAGTTTAAATATTAAATATTATTCATCTTTCGACTACTTATCTTATATCTTAAATGAATGTAGGTTTTTTGGAACAAGCGGATGCCCCACCTGATGTTAAATGGCAATCACGTTTAATAAACCATTACCTTGCAGATCACGATTGATAAACTCGTCGTGCACAATGCACTGCTCTGCATCCATCAACTTGAGGCATGCAGGGTGTTAAGCCTCATGTGCCTGTAATTTCACCGGCACCCATACCCTTCATACCGGAACACAACAAGCTGCTTGGCGGCAAAAATAGGCATGGTGGTAGTACTTCCTCGGACGAACCCTTCACTAAGAGTTCTACTACACAAAATCGTTTAGCCTTAAACTGAGCAAATTATTTTCTATAGATTTTTTGAATACATACATTTTTGTTATTATTTGTTTAACATAATGTCTAGTTTCAAGCTGCTAACAAAATAAGGCTTTACGATGTATACTTTTTCAGTACACACATAACAACACCCAGTCAAAGAACAAACATCTGCTTGATACAAATGTTTATCCTAGACTGGAATCAAACCTACAACCTGCAGAGCAGAAGGTCCAAATTATTCGTATATTTTACCTTCAACAGTCATAGGGTCTCCTAACGCTGGGCTGCTTTCGTAAACTCCTTTCATTTTCATTAGGCCTTCCATAGCAGCTTGTTCCTGAGACACCTGAAAAACAAATACTAAGAATTATGCATTAAACGAGCAAAAAAGATCAACAGCCGTCACAGATCAGTTGGTAATAGCTTTACTTTCTGCGGTGTAGATTGCCGGTTCGACCCCCACAAAGAACAAATTATTGTGTGATGAACAATGTTTGTTCTGTGTCTTGTCGTGTGTATGAAGTAAGTATATAATATAAGTATTCTATCTGGTTCCCATAGTATAAGGTTTGTTTACTTTGGGACCAGAGGGTGCTGTGTGTATGTTTCCGAACATAATAGTGGTACGGAACCCTTCGTGCGCGAGTCCAACTCGCATTTGGCCGGTTTTTTGCATCTATTGTGGATGATTACGAGACGCAATTGTGCCTGAGTCGGAATCTTAGATAAGTAGGCTTGCCCATCAACTAACATTTATGTTCACTACACAAATAAATAAATATTTGTGGACATTCTAACGCAACATCATGTAGCCCCAAGCATAGCTTGTTGTACTATGGTAACCGGAAGACTAAGTAATTTATGAGTCTTATATATTTTTTATATAAATACTTAGGATAGAATATAACACCCAGATAGAGAAGAAACATTTACCCCACAAATGTTTGTCCTCAGTGAAAATCAAACCTACAGTGCAAAAGATAAAGTTGCCTGCTTAGTGATCTTTGAGGTCAGTCGAATATAGTCGATATGCTAGTTAGTTTTGTTTGAAAATTTACTTAGGTGAATTCAATACCTGATTATTGATTGATTTTCTTACCTGTTTACTTAATTCTAAGACCTTGGCTTGCAATTTCTTTTTCTTTTGGTTGGGTGGCAGATCTGAATAATCCTCCTTTCCGTCCATCGACATGTTATTCTGAAAATCAAAATAGATATTACTGATATAAATTGTCAAAATTTGCGTCAATACACTCACTGTCACACACTCTTGCAAACATAAGTTTCACACTCTAAATACACTAATTACATACATATTTGAATTCATAAATAGACTCTCTTTAAATAATATATTAAATTTATGAAATGTTTAAATAAATATTTCAAGAACTGGTAGCTTATATTTATACCCAAATTAATATAAGTAAGTTCAACAAGTATAAATTAGCGGACATTATCCATTGACTAGTTAAGGCAGAATCACATTAGACACGACCCGCATGGACCCGCGTCTGCTGTTGCAGACATTAGTATGGGACAAACGGAGTCAGAGGGAACAGCCTCGCGCCGTTTCTCTAGTGTTATCACTTCTATACAAAATGTATCGTACCGATAGGCTTCTGACGCGTCGCGACACATGGCGCGGGTTTAATGTGATTCTACTTTTACGCACACAGTGTTTTGGCTTAGCCATTGCTCATTTACACACTTAAGTATAACTTCAGACCCGCCAAGTTATACTTGTTAAACTACAGTTTGACCCAAGAACCTACATCGGTAAGCCACGAAGATCCAACTCCATTTTAATTGCATTCCTAAAGAAATACGCTTAAAATACAAAATAAAATATTAATACACAAACCGTACAAATTATAAATGGAAATTGCTAGAGTGCGCTAAAAAAATAGAAAGCCGTGCAAGCATGGTATGTTAAAAAAAGCTCAAGCCATAACGACGACACGGTTCATCAATGATTCTATAAATACACCTAACGTTTAAATCAAGTTTTTCATAATAGTCGACAATTTAGGCTAAGATAGCATACGAATGTACTAATTAGTCCAGAAAATAATGGAATAAATTCGGCATGTAAATTCAAACATTAAGATCCAAATCAATTTCGTCACCTTCTGTGTTATGTCATACGTGCTTGCGGTACTTAACGATCGATCGATGACTCACACCCGAATCATTTACAGAAACATTGGATTGTGACCGTTCGCAAAACTGACCTTGATCGAATTGCACGCCTCGACAATCTTCTGCGGCCAAAGCGTTAGGCGGCGCGGAGTCGCGGGGAAGCAAAGAAATAACAATTAAATAAAAATAGATACATAGATGTGCGTTCTAGGAGAGTAAGGACAGAAGAAAGTTCATATCTAAGGACGATCGCCCAGAGCGGCTTTTTGTAGAGATATATCGGTTCTTGAACGCGCGTCCTTGGTTACATGTATTGTCGCCAAGCCCGTGACCGCATTCGCAACAGAAGCGACAGCAGCGTTACTGCTTCGAAACAAAGTCACGTTTGCATCTGTAGTTGCATAGTATCTGTACAGAGGGTCTAGAACGAATAAACTTGACATTTGTGGCATAAACGTATTGTAGTGACATACGCATTACACTGTGCGGCAATCAGGCTGCATAGTTGAGTTATCGATGCTGCGCAGTGTAAATTTTCTTTAATGCAAAATGGTGACGGTACAAGCATGACCCCCCTGATGTTAAGTGGTTATCATCACCTTAACAAAGCATTGTCTTGCAGTTCCTGCGCGTCCATCAACCTAAGGCAAACAGGTGGTAATGTGCCTGTATATTTACCGGCACCCACACCCTGCAAACCGGAACACAGCACGGTGCTTGGCGGTAGAAATATGCATGTTGGTAATACTTCCCCGAACGAGCTCTTCCCTAAGAGCTCTACTACTAAAACTGTGAACACAATACGCATACACCACAAATATCAAATATATTCGTGCTAGACCCTCTGTATCGATATTATCACGGTGTTAACTATTATACAATGTCGTGGTTACGTGGTTATACAGCCAAATACCGCAGCTGTATCGCCGTAAAAAGGCGCCGTGGGCGAAACCTAAAGCAGGCTATACACTCTTGCCAATTCAATCGCAGACATATATGCAAATGTTGAATGCTACATATGGCTAGGCGAATGCCAGCGTAGTGCGTAGGTTGGTATTTTCGTATACATTCAATACGACCGCTATAAGATGAAAAAGAAAGAGTCAATTTATACAGAATGAATTCTCCTAGAACACACGAATGAAATGGGACGTTGACCACATAGAAGGAAAGTCCCGACGTTTAATAAAATAAAATACCCAGACGGAAATTTTAAGGTCATGTGCGGACGTGGATTGCGGTTTGATAGCTTTACTTATAAACGGCATTGTTATACATTTTACTATTAAAACCACATAGAAACGAATAAGGTAGATGCTTTTTGTGTCATATGTGAGATGTAGCAAAACAAGGATACTTTTAAAAAAACTTATTAGGTATTTCCTTAAGTTCTTTCGTAACACAAAAAACACTGTTGAATAAATCTTTGATATGTTTTATCATATTCAAAAGACATATCAACATAGTTTGACTAATCTCCGAATAAGCAGAATACATTGAAACATATAATATAATAATTGACATCTTTTTAACATGTATTTCAAGCAATAAATATTCTTTGACTTTGACTTTGAATACCCAAACGCATCTCAGATTTAAGCTTGTCTCAAGTCGTGATTTTTTGACAGTTTGCAATGGAAGTCAAAAATTCGTCACTTGAGAAGTGGGAGTTATTCTAAGATGCGTTTGAGTATTCAGGGGTAAGTCTTTTAAGAATCCAGAATAGTTAGTAAACCTAAATATACAATAAATTTAACTCTATTATTAAATTAGTTTAATATAGTAGTAATTTTAGTAATGAGTAAAGTTATCATCAATTAACTTTGATTCACAAAAACGTTTACAAGTAAAGCGCATGTTAAAGTTAATTTGCAGTAAAAACAATGTCGTTATGACTGATAAAACATTATTGCATGAAGTAAGTACATGTGCATTGTTTGATAAGTAGAAATATGACTCATGCACACAGACCCGGGTTAAACTTACATTTTGAAATTTTCCATGGACAACGAACGCCATCATTTTGTAAATTGTATCGAACCCATGTTATGTGAGGATCGAACGAGTTGAAATATTGAAATACAAAAATAAATTAGTACCTCCAACATACACAAACAAACCGGCGCATAGTCATTGTTTTTAACATATTCAAGACTGATTCATATTACAAACAGTAAGAAATTCTTTCCAAGACCATACGCCAGCTGTTTAAATAAACTGAAATAAAGCGAAAATTATATAACGTAAAAATAGTATACTATACGTAAAGTAAATATCATTATCCCATTCACCATGCTCGTATAACAAGTCTAATAATTATAAAAATATAATATAGCATAATAAACCTCAAGCAGCTTTATAAAATAATAATAATAAAGTAAAATACCATTAAACATGTACCAACTTACAAATGTAACCCATTAAACATACATCTCTTTAACTCTCATAATAATAAGAATCTATACCAAGAATCCAATTTGAAAACAATAATAGCATTCAATTAATAGCCTTGACTTAGTAAAAGTCATCACGAAAACAAAACAGACAAAAAGACAAGAAAATTGCAGGTTTTCAAGTCATTTTACTTGACTGGTCAACCTTGATAACTTTTACGGGGGTGACCAAAATAATAAATCGGTGCCAACTTATTTAAGGAAGATTTAAGGCTCCAGTAAAGTCAGTCTAAGCAATTTGCATAAACAGCCGTTAGAAATCTCATAACAATTTTCACATGAACTGTTGTCTTACTGACCTACATTTTCTTCAATAACTTTAACTTTATGGGACACGAAAGCATTATCATAAGCCCCTACCTCCAAGAGTGGCTCACGGTTATTGGCGGATGTCACGAACATTACAAGAGATTTATAAAACTTTATAACTTATATAATTTAACCTGAAATGATATAGATAGATGTGTAGGTAGTACAATGTATATTTCGGATCAATATATTTCCCATAAGCAACCATGATTTTGGTTAATCCACCACTCCAAGTTCGCAAAACCTTAGTATCCTAACTTTTTCAGACTGATACCAAAATGTTCGAAACGTGCAATACAAATACATACATCCATCCCTGTCCTACAGGCCAAAAATTGTGTCTTACCTTATTCGAGCTGAATATAGATAGTAGTCCGCCTCGCTTCTTGATCCTGTTCCCTGAAACGGTGCCTCTTGGGGCTGTCTGGTGGTTATGCACGTGGTGCGTGCTGGTAGAATCTGTGGTGTCTCCCCCGGTGGCGGTCTCGAACGCAAAGTCTTCGGGAGGCACGAAGCCCGATTTATACCTATCTATCACTAATTTTGTGTCCTGTAAAAATAATAATTCGTTACGGAATATTGGTTTGTAGGAAAGCGCATAAACATAGAATCTAAAAAATGATTTTTGCATAGTCTTCTTAAAATATAACATTACAATTTGAAAATAAGTCCGTAGAAGATCCTTTTTGTGAAAGTTTACATTTGCAATGTTGTGTAATAAGAGTTTTTCATCGTCAGTCATTATGTTGAGTTTCTCGCTCTAACTAAGCACAGGCTTGTGTGTATAAGCGAGAAAACATGCTCACAAGAATGCGAGATGCACGGTTAAACGAGTACCTCGACTGAGGATCAAGCAGCAAACAAATTTGACATGCGTAACGTAAATGCATCGTACCGACATCACAGTTACACTGCGCGGCATACAGGCAACATGCAGCGGTTGAGGTATCAATGCCGCGCATTGTATTCAAATGTCAACACGATATGCTTACGCCACAAATATCAAATTTATTCGTGATCATCCTCATGAGGCACCGGCGAATTTCTTATTTCTTTAAATTTGTGCGTCAACAAATCAATATTTTGTATTCTATTGTATCTGTCAAGGCCGTACATGACATAATAGATTCAAAGCGTTTCAAATTGACTAAATGAAGCGTCTGTTTTAGTTGAGTGATTCATCATCATCAGCTTGAATGAGTCTACTGCTGGACATAAGCCTCCTTCAAAGTTTGCCGTAGCCGCTTGGCATAGGAATTGGTGGCCGCAGTGTATTTAGTGCATAGAATACGCTCCTACCTATATACATACTAGTACGATCCCTTAGTGGCCTCTTACGATACGGGATGCTAAAGTTTTTTTCCATGCTGGATTCACCACGACCGAATAACGCCGGCAACACTACCGGCTGGTGATGGGATGGATTCAAATTTAAACAAATACCATCATCACTAACGCATTGGTTAACAAGGAAGGAAAAATGTAGGATATAATAAATTGAGCCACCGAGATTAAAATTTAGCATAAAACGAATTTATATTTATTTATATAGCTTAGCTAAATGTTGGTAGGAGGTAGTATAATATACCTACTAAAAATAACAATTTAATGACAAAAAAGACTACAGAATTAATAATACTTATACGTATTTTTACGGGACCCTATTACTAAGACTCCGCTGTCTGTCTGTCTGCCTGTCTGTCCGTCTGTCACCGGACCAGGTCTATGAGTGGTAACGAGTAGACTGACCTGGTTCAGCGTAGATATGGATGATGATAATGGTACAGAATCTTTCGTGCGTGAGTCCGACTCGCACTTGACCGATTTTTTTTTCTACTGCGTACATAATACGATACGTCTAAATTTTACTTCTTTTCATTCTCATACTACCCCAGTGCCATAAAATACACAACACCAATAACCAATAGAATTAATAGATATGTTAATCTACTACACTAGTACGTATGTAATCAACTGAATAATTCATTGCATCACTTTTTGTTTTAAACTTTCAAATAGACAGCAAAGGTGTGGCCATTTCTTGTGCAAATACTTTCCAAATACATTGTCTATTACCATATTTAACCGTCGGTGAATTACAATATATAAATAAATCTATACAAATTATAAGAAACGTTGTTTAACTGACGTATAGACAGCGCATAGCTTAAACCACTGGTCGTAGAGACATAAAAATTTCAAGGTATATTTGTCTTGGGGTGTACTAAGAAAGAAATTCCAGAATTTCAACACTAAACGGGTACAGTGGAGGTTGAAGTTTGTTTTAACTTCACGCGAGCGAAAACGCGCGCGTTTCGCTAGTATTAACAGAAATAAATAAACGTAATGCGTTTTCGACTTGAGAATGCATCATTATAACCGACGTGATAAAGTTCACTGTCGGACAGACTTTAAGGAATAAAATACCCTTTTTTTATCTACCGACTTCCCAGCTTGATAATGAATAAAGAATGTACCTACTACTATATATCGAACTTATGTCTTTATCATAGATTTCGTGGAATAACGATTTTAATCGTTATCGTAGAAAAAATATACTTTGTTAAAACGCGTTTCAATGACAACCGTTGTTATACCCGCAATAAACAAAGATAGCGACTAACCGAATTTTGTATTGAGCTTTGAACTTTCGTCGACTTATTTTATTGGACCGGATATGGGGAGCCCTACATGAAATAATCTCCCAAACGGGTAAAACATTAAACTAAATTAAAGTAATTTGTATTCATACAACAATTGCACATTATATAGGCACAAAAAATAAAATACAAGCTAAAAAACTAATTAAAAACAGTCGTAAGTCTAAACTAAATTAATAAAAAAGACTTATTTATGCAAATGGATTTATGGGAGCTGAAATGTAGCATATTTAATGTCGATTAATCAAAATTAACCCCTATACTTATAAGCGTTATTTAAATTTAAATATTGCTTAAGATGTCTCCTGTCCCTGTTTGTCATTACCCATTGATAAGAGATGGCAATAGTTTAAGCATTGTTTATCTTTTGACAGATTTTAATGATATAAGTACTTAGTCTATCCAGAATTCTGCCTCTAAAAGATGTTGCGTTAGTTTAGAAACCAGAGCGATAAGCTTGTAAACTGACACGAATGGAACTACAGATAAAATGTAGGCATGAACTAAATGTATTGTTGTCGTGCATCTGACTGATCTTTCCTTAATACTCAACGACCTTAGTTAAGGTTAAACAAGTCGGTACGTTGTCCATACAAACGCTGTAAGTGTTTAATGTCTATTATTTATTAACGTGCGTCCGAAGTTAAGTTTGATACTGAATTATCTTGCCGTTATCTAGGTACGTTACCCTATATGCTACTACTAAATCTTTCGACGCTTGTAACTTTCAAGGTAATCTGATTTTACTGTAGCATATAGGGTAACGTACCTAGATAACGGCAAGATAATTCAGTATCAAACTTAACTTCGGACGCACGTTAATAAATAGTAGACATTAAACACTTACAGCGTTTGTATGGACAACGTACCGACTTGTTTAACCTTAAGAAGAGGCTCAAGGGAATGTCTGCCGTGCCTGTAGAGAACGGTAAACCTTAATTGATGAAATATTTACCTCTCTTTCGTTGATACTGTTAGCCGCTTTGTCCATACCGTCAAGGCACTGCATTATAATGGGGAATACTTTTCTTTCGACGTCCACAGAACTCAACATAAATTGTTTTATGTTCTTTATCCGTTTTTCGTCTAAATCCTGAAACAAAACACGTTAATGTAATGAAACATATTGAGATCGTTTTAAAAATATGTATTTGAAAAACTTTGATAGAAGGTATAATTTTTTGTCGGACTGACAAAGTCAAAGTTAAAAATCATTTATTCAGTAATATCCGCAGGGATCATCTTGAAACGTCTTAAATTTAGGTGAATCTAAGCGCCAGTTCCTCGCGACCAAGCCTAAAAGAAAGTAGTTGGCAAGATACTTTTTTTTTTAAATTCATAGAATCAGACTCAGACCCCACCGGGAACAAACATTTGTGTAAGGAACTTAGATGTTTGTTTTGTCACTTAAAAACTGTTAAACTGTATTCTTTTTTTATTACTTACAAAAAATTAGTATTTAAATATTCCCATATTACAAGTTTTGCTTAGATTGGGGCTAGTATTAGCTAGCTACATGAATATACGACCTTAGTTATTGTTTCTGTACTCTGCTGAATTCGACATTTACTTAAATAGGAGAACATTCAAAATGTGCCTATACGACCCAATTGGCACAGAGCCAGAATGCACAAAGTAGGTACAGTTATCGCAGTAAGCATTCGCCGAATTGTTCCCAAAGTTCACATGATTCACGAAACGGAGAAAGTTTACACTTCTAAAATGTTCTCGGAAACTCGTAATACAAACAGAATTATATACTTTTGATCTTCTTTTCTACGCAGAAAGCAGGCTCTAACCGGTGAACAAGCGTCGGTCGGCGATTATTTACATTATACACTACTTTTACTACTTTCACTTGATCCCAAAATGGATGAATGGAGGTGTTACAAAAATGACATTGTCATTATAAATTTCTTGACAAAAACACGTGACGTTATAATTGCTATAAACTTAAATTCTATGACTTAAGCCGTAAGTATATCTTCTTTTCATCTAAGCTTGGTCGCGAGGAACTGGCACTTAGATTCACCTAAGTTGTAAATATTATTGGCATATTGCATCATAGCGGCTGCAGTGAGTGAAAGAACGCGCCATAATCTGTGTCCGTAACTAACTTCTCCCCGTTTTTCTCTTTTACGATATTTTTTTGGTTGCTGAGAGATTACGCATTTACTATTTGCTTGGCAGAACAAGTTCGCACCAGTATGCACCGGTAAACAGAATCCAATTTTCTACATAATTGCGGTGTAAAACAAGCTGAATATTTACGTAATATTAGATCTCAAAATTCCGAAATTCATTCAAGAATAAACATTTTGATGAGATAACTTTGATGTCATTTTCACTTGAAACTGGTAAATATCCAGTTTCATGCCATGCTGATAGATATGGCCGAATATTTAAAATATAACCAGTTATTTGAAAAAAATAAAAGAGGCAATAAATTAGAGAAAATATATATAAGATCCACACCTATCGTATAAAAGTTCTGGCGTGTTATTTTTATAAGTTTCTTATTCATAGAACTTCAAGGACACGTTTCTTTTATTAAATGTAGAAATTGTATTTCTCTTATTCATCTTCGAGTATATTTATGTAGTATAATCTCTGATGGCCTCATAACTCAGTAGTAGCTCTGCCTTCTGTGCTTGTAGGTCGTGGGTTCGATTCCCACCGAGGACAAGCATTTATGTGATGAACACAGATGTTTGTTCTCTGTCTGGGTGTTATATTGTATGCTAAGTATGTATTTACAAAAAAAACCGTGTATAAGTATTCTATCAGTCATCTGGTTACCATAATACAAGCTATACTTAGTTTGGGCTAGATGATGTTGTGTAAAATGTCCACAAATATTTTTTTGCAATTCCAAATGGTTAAAATATCATGTGTCGAAGATTTTACGCAAATAACCTTAGAGAAAAAAACTCATCACATATTTTGAAGACATTATTTTTTTACACAAATAAAAGAAAACCTACAAAACGCGTCATTTACAGAAAGTTTCAAATTAGTTTGAAAGACACAATACACGGTGTAGCTATTTTGAGGTTATGCTGAGTTCTAGCATCAGTACCTGATGCAAAACTTCATAGTCTGTTCATACCTGTAACTGTTTGAATACGTGTGGTAGCCGCTGTTCATAGTGTTGCCTCTGCGCCTCGTTCGTCTTCCGCAGCTGTTCCGTATACTCGTGCTTCGCGTCTTCGCACGCTTGACTCCGTA
This sequence comes from Electrophaes corylata, assembly GCA_947095575.1. Classification (NCBI taxonomy): domain Eukaryota; kingdom Metazoa; phylum Arthropoda; class Insecta; order Lepidoptera; family Geometridae; genus Electrophaes; species Electrophaes corylata. The sequence goes on from OX352703.1 coordinate 9,338,565, forward strand.
CCTTCATGTTCGCTTTCTGTTTCTCTACCTCTGCTCGACTGCAATACAACATGTTAGGTTCTAATATAACAGCAGACAGAGAACAACAGAGGGCAGCTGTCACTTTCTTGTAACCTCTTCCTTCTGCGCCGTAGGTTTGATCCCCACCAAAAACAAACATTTGTTTATTTTTATGTGACTTGTTGATGAAACAAAATATTTGTTTTGTGTCAGGTTGTTATATTGTATTGACGACCGATGTAGCGCGGCGGGCGAATGTCCGCCTGCGACGCAGCTTAGGAGGTTGCGGGTTCGATTCCCGCCTTGGGATAAATGTTTGTATGATCTGCAAATATTTATTCCGGGTGTTCTGGGTATTCTCTATGCACAATAAAAAATATCTATGCATGTAATATAGTATTGTATTAAGTATATCAGTCATCTAGTACCCATAACACAAGCTCTGCTTAGCTTGAACCTATCTTAATGGGTACAAAGTTACAAGTACAAAAGTACATAGCTCAAGCATCTCTCCAGCGCTCTAGATAGAATATTATATCAACAAACATCGACATCCATAAAATAATCCATAAAGAAATTATGAACATAAAAATTATGGCTCCCGCATAAAATATCAAGAGCAATCTTAAGCCGCCTTCCATCCTTTCATTTCCTACTATAATAATGTCTTTACAACAGAAGCTTACACGAATACAAACAAACGAGTTGATCTAAAATCTAGATATACCTTTGAAGACACATGAGAAACATTGCCTACGTTATAAGTCGGTTAAAACAATGGAACTATCCATAACACCTACATATTTTATACACGTGGAGGAAATATTGTTGTTTAAGATATGATTATATGCTTTGTCATTTTATTTTGTTTGACGACCGATGTGGCGCGGCGGGCGAATGTCCGCCTGCGACGCAGAGGTTGCGGGTTCGATTCCCGCCTTGGGATAAATGTTTGTACGATCTGCAAATATTTATTCCGGGTGTTCTGGGTATTTTCTATGCATAATAAAAATATCTATGTATGTAATATAATATTCTTTTGTTTTATGTAATAAATAATATCCTATGTATATTTTTTAATTTTCTAGGAAAACACGCATTAGTGTTAAACAATAACGAAATTCTATGCTAATTAAAAATGTCTCATTATAATAATTCGCATAAATTATACCAAAGAATATACGGAAGCTCAGTTTGAATGAAACATTTGGGCAATTGAGTATCCAGGTCATTTCACAAACTCAATTTGTTTGTTTACACGAACGACATCGTCTCAGATTATTCGCGATGACATAAACAAGTCAATTGGACTAAATTAACAATCTTGGAACGATTTGTGAAACTTTATATCGTCGTCGTGGGTATAACACGATAAGTCAGAGAATGGGATGGAAAATAGAGTATTGGATAATCACCTGAGATTGAGGTCAGCGTCTGCCTTTTGGAAGGTCTCAAGAGCTCGTTCTGATTCTCTCGCGGCGCGCTCGTACGCTCGCCTTGCACGCTCCAGCGCGCCTATTGAAGAATTCAGAACACCCATCTGCTTAGCGCCTTCGTTTAAATGGTGCTGGAAAATAAAACAACAGTTTTATCTAGAGCCTTGGTAATCCTAGCAGGGCTAAGATGTGCAACGTGATGAATTTTGTCTACTCGTTATCTCGTGTAATGTCTGTGCTCACATAGTAATAACAAATATGAAAACTCGAAATATGAGCTGTAATGGCTGTCTTGAATTAAGGTTATCTTTGTATTGGTATTGTATACATGTAATTCAATTAAAAAAAAATATGCATCATGTCAAGCGCGATGCCTCATGTTGCACACCTTAGCCCGGCTGAGCTGAAACGGCCCAGTAAATCGACCAAGTTTACGATCGACACTGTTAAGGAAACCGTAAATCTCATAATTTCTCACGTAGTTACAGATTATGATATCAAATGGATCGCTGCTCGGCTTGCAGTTGGAGACCTCTGATTCCCACCAGTTAAAATACTTTGGTTTATTTTTTTTTAAATGAAAATTGAATATTGTATATCACATAAATCTGTTCAAATGTTTATTTTTAAGTTAATCGAGTTCAATAACAGTGCAATAACACGCCATCTCAAATGTATAACAACGGATGCGGTCAACGATGCTTTCGATCGATGCCTGCATGCTGCGAAAGTACGTAATGGGAGCTCATATGCGGTACGAGATGAAAACCACCGCATTGTAAAGTTCAAGAGCTGTGAACGAGCTTTGTTAATTTCTGTACGTTTAAATTACATGGAGTTCTATGTTATTTATAATACTATACAGTTTTTCATACAAATACATATTATATCAAATTCACGGAGTGTCTAAGAACAGCAACGAAAAGACATGACGTTTTAGATTAACCAATCTCTACTACTTTCTTTTCCACATAAAAAAAACGTACTGTTGTAGTAGTAATAGAATGTGAGAAAAGAGGTCATCCGGAGAATTACTACTTCCGTACATATTTCTTCCGCCAGACAGTGATGCTTGCATTGCTGTGTCTGAAGGGAACAATTACATGTGCATTGTAGGGCGTGTTCCTAATGTGTTCACATCAGTCCCACAATTGTCTCTCTTTTGTATTAAAGTTACCTATATAAAGTGAAAGATCAATATCATTCACTTCAATCAATTTACCTTCCTCTCTTCTCGCAACTCCTTGGCGAGTAGATGCAGCTCTCGAACGACATTTGACTGTAGATTTTCAGCGACGACCTCACGCTGACCCGCGAAATCACCTAACTCTTGCAGCAGCTGTTTGAATGCTTTGCAAACTGTGTATCTGCAAATTATTATAAAGCTGTTGTAGTCATCACAACAAAACACGCACTGTTATAATTGAAAACTTGGTACCTGCTTAAAGGTTTTTTCTTAGTGCTGTATGTAGAAGTAACAGACTGTATCAATAAATAAATAAATAACTACTAAGCACCTATACTGCTGCGGTCACTAATACGCCTGTCGAGGGTGATGACTTTGGCAATACCCTCCAAATATGACGGAGGCCTATGTCCAGTTATTTCTGCTGATGACGAAACGAACGAATAAAGGTAAAAATTTCTAACAAAATTTATCAATAAATGAAGGTCATCATGAGGTCTATCGATCAAATATTGTTTTTTTTATTCGATCTTTTTTTGTAACCGTAAGCAGAAGTTTGGCTTCAAAGGTAACTATACAAAATAAGTACTAAAAACTAAATACTTACTGGTATTCATCTTCTTCTTTCTTTTTTGGTTGATAATTTTTGACCAACCTCCTGCAAAAATACGTATTTGTAAAATTTACATATAGATTACGTAATAATGATGTTACATCGGAATTAATATTAGTGCCTAGGAATATTAAAAACTTTGTCTAAGACCTAGATAATATTATATAACTGAATATGTAAAGTATCTATGACTAATATACATTTAAATATATTATCGACAACAGAGAAGCTCTCGACTTTACGACAGTTTTGAGTTTGACGATCCATATGCTAACCATAAAATATTTAACATGCTCGCTTTTAGCAAGTAATAAAATAGGCGATTTATTTATTGACATTTACAAACATTTTGATAGAGATATCGTTTTGATTTTATATAAACAACAGCAACCTAAAGTGTAAAAATAAACATACACCTAACAGAAGTGTTATGAATATTTTTTTGTGGTATTTAATGGAATTAATGAAGTGACCTATCTATTTCTTTAAAAATAATTTCAAGTTAGATAAATTTTATCATAATAGATTTCCACATATAATAATTCTAATTAATGATATCACTGGATTGTTATATATATTTTGGATATTATTTTTAAATTTATGTGAGCAAAGACAGTTCTCTCAAACGTTGAAGGAAAACATCGTAAGGAAACCAGTTAGTATTTCTCTTGCAGGTTGCAAGAGCAGGTCACGTATGGAATACTAACCATTGCAAAATGTGGGTATATACCAAATTATCTATCTGGACGTACTTCTGACAAGGGGGGTACCCCTTTAACATCCTCGAAGGACATCGAGTAGGCACTTGGTATAAAGAGATCGGAGGGCGTATCTACCGTGCTTGAGAATTAAAGTTGTGATGCTATTTTTTCTTTTCTATTTCTATATTTTTTTAGAATAAGTAATATTCCTTAAATGGTCTTTGTCATATGAAAAACTTTTTACCTGAGTTTTCCTGCATATTCCAATTCAATAGCGCACCTTTCTTTTACAAAGTTACCATATTTGTCTAGAAATTCTATCCCCCGATGCGTGTGTGTAGCTAAGTTATCGTATTGATCCTGTGAACAAAGAGAAAATGCTATATTAATTAACTGTGCGTGTAATTATAAAGCGATGGAGTTAAAGAACACTGTCTACAGAAGCGGCATACCATACTGCACAATCTTTCTACAACTGTTTCAACATAGCGTTAAAACGTTTAAAGAAGCAGCAATGAATAAACACTTCTTTAGAATCTATGTCGCTTTGCGGTGATACTTTAGTGGACAGTGGGTTTGATAGAATCATTAAAACGGGAGGAAACGGTTTGCGATACGAGGTCATCTCGCCGGGAAACTGACGAACTACTCCGATAACCGCTAAACATTACAGTACATTCTTTCATAATATAATTACCTACCTACAATTTATTTAACAAAACTTAGTTAAGCAATAGCCAGATAGACTTGGTTAATGTTATAAATAGCAGTTGTGTTCTCATAATAGTTTAAGACAATAGGACGTATGCTGGGAACATTGATTGCGTGGAGCGATGTGCATGCGACGTGGTTTTCATGAACCGCCCTTGACTGCAGCTAAGGTGAGTGAGGGGCAACGAACTGGACGAGGATCGGGGAATAAAGCCTAGACCTTATTAGTACCCCAGCTAGACGTTAATGTACGATAATTGAAAGGCAAGGATCGTAGTAAGTCACGCGCGTTAGGAGTGTGCTCTACGATGCACTGTTCTGCATCTATCAACCTAAGGCGCACAGGCCTCATGTGCCTGTAATATCAGAGGCATCCACCACACCCTTCAAGTAAAAACACAGCAATGCTCCTTGGCCGATCGGATGGAACTTCTCGTAGGTAAGTTTATTCTGTCTGGGTGTTCAGAATCAGATATATTTTGTAATGTGCTTTTTTGTGCATTTCCGATTAGTATTTTATCAGATCTAGTTTACATAAAGTACAAACTTTGCTTACTTTGAGACTAGATGTCACTAATGTGTCATCTAATCCCAAACATGTGTAATTGCTACTAATATCCATGTATTTATCTATATTCAACGAGAATCCACAAGGATAAACAAAAGAGGTACTTTTGAAACTACTTTACAGATAGTTACTGTAGGTATAAACAGGTGGTATAATGTCAAACATTTTATGATATCGATCAACAATACAATGATTAGTATGTCATTGGTACGCACGAGAGTACGGTCGTGTTGATATGACAACTAAATAGCATTAATTGAATGCGTGGCCACACCAACTAGTGCAACGATCTTTTAGTACACGCAGTCGCACAGGCATCGTATGATATGTGAATGGAATATTTTTAGACATGACGCCATGCCATAGACGTCTAGATTTAAAAAGATCTCAAAAATTATGGACTGGCTTACTCGTGACAAGTTTTATTAATGAACAAATAGAGAGGAGTATGGCAGTAAAAGGATGATAAATGATTATGGTTCATAGTATAAAATGCATCTTGATAAAGACGTTGGAGACACCCAACACCAAGTACCTATAAATAATAAACTAACCCTATGTATACCAACATGCTGTTACCAAAATTATTAGTTATAACATTATGCATGATTCCATCAATGTAAGGTTCAAGATTGTTTAACATTTATAGATAATAAACTGTACACATGAGAAAAATGTTCATCTTTATAGCGTATCAATTATTGTGTTCCCATTCCCAAAGCGCAAGTAATTTGGTTCTATCACTTGATTTGCTAAAGATAAAATAATTACTACAACGACCTACTAAAGTCCCGTTCATTTTGGAAGCGTGTCATACCGGTTTTATTTTTGATATTGATCACCTACAATGAGAGATAATATTTCACATCGATAGAAATCAGACAACCGATTAAAGATGTGAAACATCGTTTTTTAACAATACATCTGAATGAGTTGCAAAAATTAGAAAAGTGATTTGCGTTTTGTTTAAGCATGTGCTTATTCTCTATATCAATATCATGTCAGAGTAGACAAATAAGATTTACAGTTAAGAATGTGTTTGAATGTGGCAGTTAATAGCGATGGGCAAAAAATTATAATACACCATATGGAATACTGTCGTGGGCCGGTTCGTTAACCGCCAGCTGAAGCAACATCGTCGCTGGACGTGGGAGAACTGGATCCGAGACTGCTTAGTACATTACAGACAAACCCATTCGCAACGCGACATTACTGCGGATTATTAAAACTAGAGCTATTTGCGGAGACATTAACTCGTCCGCGTATCTAGCATATGAGTAGCGTATAAAAGCGACACTTATATCAAACTTCAGAAAACACGGCGCAAATTGCCTTGAAATATGTTAATCTTCATGCGTGATCTCTGTTTAGAACACTGGTGGACTGACGGTCATCAACGAACATCGCCTCGGGACAGGAATGCGCGCACGCAACGTTCGGGCCATTAGCATGCAGGGCACAGGCAGTGTGGTAACCAACACGTGTAGGTGGATCCCTTGGCTAATTATTACAATTCAAACATCCATTTGACAACCAACGTGACCAATCGCTAGGTATCAAAAAAAATGTGGTTACGAGTCCGATGGTACTATATTATGTAAATTATTCCTTTTTGATAACAAGATTGAATTTCTAAATTATTTAAGGTACGCAAATTGCGTGAGTCTTAGATTTCAATTTGATTTTTAGCTTCAAGGTTTTAGGTTGTATCGTTTTGGCACTCGTTAAGTGTGTAAATTCAATGTACCACTTCAAGGTGTCCATGTGGAGGTATTCCACATCGATGTAATATGGCATGCTGAAGACAACGTATGCATACAGTCTCCAGTTAGATTTGTATATGCTCACCAGAAAAACGTGAAAACTCAACACGATTAAACTTCCTTGAGGAAAAAGTACAAAGTCTATTATGATTATGATAAAATGTGGTTACTTAGTTACCTGTTTAATAGTACTTAAACACGTACACTTGTGTCAGTGTGTAGAACCGTACATAGTTTTTCCTTAATCTCCCGTGTTAATGAACCAGTTTTGTGTGTTCCATTGCACAACTTTAATCCGATTATCTGGTGTTTCCAGTATCTATATTTTTTACTTGTGCTAATTATGTATTCTATGCTGCTACTCTACCAGCGTTCTACCTCAAACAACGGAAGAAAAGCAAATTCTGTAACAAGGTAGGTAGAGATGGCTCTACCTACATATATATCAAACAGGTATTTACTCTCAACGTTGTAAAATATAATTAAAATACAAGCCAGTACGGCAACTGACCTTGCGTTCTAAGGTACGAGTGTCTCAGTTGAATGCCAATGTCACACCAAGCTCACCACAACATCAGTTGGTATCATTTTACAAAATCCGATATGAGCGAGAGTAAATAAAATATATGAGGTGTTTTGATTGAATAATACCATCTGTATCCCAACTTTATGAATGTGACCTTTTACACGCAGAATGAGCAGCATCCGTGGTAATTTGAAATGTAAATAATACACAGTGTATCAGACATACCGGAACAAGTCTCATTGGCGGAAAGGAAAGCGATTGAATTGCTCGAATCGTGGATGAATCAGCACAGAGGAACGCCCTGGCCACGTCCTTTAGCTGATTAGCACTCATTAGTCATCGGCAAAGTAATGAGACAATGCCCCACCGCTCACGATAAGATTACGTTGATAGAATCAATAACAAAAACTTACGCCATGCGCCGATTGCGTGCCAAAATGTATCGAATACTGGGTGCTAGCGTAGCCTGTGGAAATCGGTTTATTTCCGTACGCGTAAGTGCACCTTATTAGCGAAATGTTTTGCGGAAATTGCCGAGAAATGGTGTCAGAATTGTGAAGTTCAAGGTATGATTTCATAAATGCCTGAAATATCTGCTAATATAAGTAACGAGCTGTATTTTCCTACACACACCGAAAATATTAGGATAACAGCCTACAAATATATCGTAATATATATGTGCAATTGTTATAAACTGATGTGCATTGTGTATTGTATAGCGATTGCACATCGCAAGGATATAATGTTTTAAATGCAGCTTCCAATAATAATTTCCATAGCTGACTTCATAGAAAATCTTTTTATCTTTTTGCTATGCCATGTCCACACTCCACAGAGATGTAATACGCTGAATATTTAAATAGTTGCTCGCAGTTTTCTGTAAATTCCTACAGTTTACGACTTCCTAAAACAATAGAATACGCTTAAAGCTACGTGATTGGTGTATCGAATGACTAAAGAAAACGATAGAAATATTTCGTCTGTTGTACACAATGGATCCAGGATGATCTAATTATAAGCGTCATAATCAGATAGCATACTGTAAACATGGCAGGCTTACAGTTATTACAGGCATACAGTTATAGTATATAGGTACGTAGCTTTATAATTGTTTTGAATTTGCGTCCACTGATGATGCACGATTACCAACGTATACCTGATACGTTCTTCAATTCATGTTGCATTGATTGGATAGCATTTGTATCTACTTTCAATGATTTCTTAACGTATTGTGAACTTTTGTATTTACTTACATTATTTATCCTTACAAGGATGAATACGTATAGACTGATTAAATCCTACTTCTACTGCAAAGGTTTTGCTTCTAAAACAAATGTCGCGTAGTAATTTTTTTCTTAAAAGATAAGAAAATTAATTCTTTTGGTTCTTTTTATGTTTGTTACCTAGTACCTCCCGTACGGCACTGCCGCCGCGTGCTCCTAGATATATTATAACCAAGACTTAGACTCTAGGTTAAGGTTTTTGAAACAAATAAAGAATCAATACAATTCTAAGATGAAGAAAGAAAATATAGCTAACCAGAATTAACTAAAATGCTGTTGCAACTTGAACTCTAGATATCTACTTATGGTCTTATTCATATTTATCGTTAAAGGCTCTGTTAGCTTAGCGGTCGAGAAGTCTATGAATAAAAAACTTTCATACAAATAAAAAGGAAGATAAGATATCATCGATAAGCATGTATCAATGGTCGATACATGCTGATCGACCATTTTAGCTACAGAATATTATTGTTCGTTCCCCATGGTACTATTAGAGGGTACCATCGATGGTAAAGTGGCAATCGTTGTTTAACGTCGTTCGTTAAAATAATAATTGCGTTGATTTTATGGTAATGGTACAACGGAAAATGAAAATTACCACAGTACTATCAGTGGTACTAACTAATGGTACGAACACGGTGAACGAAGGAATATAATAACCATACTAGGCTCTTATTTATATTCCCTTTATTTGTTATCAGTCTAATATTAGTCAGTGTCTCTTTCATGTCAGTAAAAAGAGATGGCAAGAGGTTCATCAGCCATTTTAGCTAGAAAAGCACTGACTAAGCTTAAGATCATTACAGTCTTTCTCTCACTTAACGAGATTGACGTGTAGCCTTGCAGGTAGAATCGAGACAAGCTACAAGCAGGGTTATCGTTTTATCAGTTGATAAAACCTTTATAAAAACTATTCTTCCAAAAGTATTATCTCACTGCTGGTAATAATAGATCGTACTCGATTTTAATGAGGATAAAGTCGATCTGGAATACTTCTCCGAAACTGGTCCAAGAAAATGCATTGTTACGATTGTTCCAATTCCAAAACATAATGTTCGTAGTATAGGTAAGTTATGCATCGAAAGTGTTTTACGCAGGAAGTACCAGCACTTCATGTACGTCAGTAAAATGCATCGATTTCCGTTAAGAACACAGCACGCGTCAGTCTAATTCAAGCAGTGCTTCCCTCGAGGCTCGACGCTCGATTCTATATTAGACGGGCGTGAGTCACAATTTGGTGACGTCACGGGGTGCCATTTAACAGAATAGACAATAGTACAAAGGTACCACTGTTTCACTTACAGCAAGGATCAAACTAAAACAATAGGTTTTTTTAATTGAATAATAATACCATTAATACAAGGTATACATTTTAAGGAAATATCATATGCTGTAGGTAGAGATACGTTATTTTAGAAAGAATAAAGACCTGTAAGAATTAGAAAACTCGACGATGTCGATTTTGTTGCTGCATCTAACTTAATTTGACACCGCTATAAATACAACCGCTCTTGTTGTTTTACTAAAAATGTCGTATCATTTACTCGAGAGGCTAAAAAGTTTTTAGTGTTCGAGTGGCTCTGGTACTGTCCTAGAGTCACTCGAGCCACTTTAGTACTGTGTTGGGCTGTTTGAGGTGCTGCGAGAAAAAGAGTTTTCAACTAGTTAGGTCTTGAGCGGGCAAGAACTTAAGTTAGGGGCATCGTCGACGTTAAAGAGGTTTACTGTTTCTGAGCTGGATGACACGATCGCCTCTGCGTAAATGGTGATCTCGTAGTTGGGGTCACCAAGGACTTGTCTTGTTCTTGTTGTCTTCTTGAGTTTGTCTATGGTGGAATATGCAAGATTATTTTACAATAAAATACGACATGTAGTGAATAGTAAAAGCCTGCTAAGGTGACCGCACCCCTGAGTCACGCGTCACCCCCGTTGAGTCAACGCGACCCCGTCTGCCTCCGGCCAGACTAGCCGCCAGACAAAAAATAAGCACAAAATTGATACTAAAACTGGCGCGTGACTGGGATTCAAGGTCTACTACGTTTCATCTTAAACGATGGCTGAATTCGTTAACCATGCTTCCTTTGATTTTCTATCTCTTGACTTTAAAATGTGTATGATCATTGACTTTGAAAATACTGGTATATTAGTACCTACTATGGTTGCTTACAAAGGCTGGGTCAAATTTTACAAAAAGTATACAAAATAATTTTAACCGTAACCGTTTAAACGTGTACGTACGGTCTAAACGTGTACAGCAGGGGTTGAAGTTTGTATGAAAATAGCTTCACGCGGACGAAGTCGCGCGCGTTTCCCTAGTAATAAATAAAAGTAAGCATATATCTTAGACCAACTAGATAGATGATCGCGATTTTCTTTAGATTGGTTTTTTGGTGATTTATCGTTTTTACGCGTTTTTAAATAAGATAATTAAATACTTAATGTTTTTTTTATGCTGTCGTGTCGTGTTGTGTATTGATTATGAAAACACGGAAAAACAGACAGTGTTTTTTTTGCGTTTTTTATTTGTAATCAGAATCATGGTCTGAATGCGCAGTTCCAGTTTTCAGAAGCAGTCTTATTATACTCGGATAAGTAAATTGCAACATGAAACCTCGGCAATGAACAAAGACGTACTGACGATTGTTTATTTTTCCTTTGAATTTTTAAGCTTATCTAAAAATGTATAATAGTAATGCGAAACGTGCTTGGAAGCCTCCGAACAGGTAAAAGTAAATCGGATCACGTACGAATTCAAACGATGTCGTCACTTTTGGTACTTTCTTTCTACATTACTTTTTGTTTTGTGCACGTTTAGTTATGTAATTGAAAAGTGAATTTAAAGTATCTCTGAATCAAAATCGATACATTGAGTGCATTTTACGTTGAATAATTAACCAAAGACGATATGCTATGGTATGATGTATGATATCGAGATCCTTGTTAAAAACATGTGATGTCATCAACATAATTAAATGGCAATGGCCTCAATTTCATGTCCATTTTACACAGATATCACTTGAATGAGCAGAGCGAAGACAATTTCTGAAATTAAAAATTTTAAAATTACAGGTTCACACCTCAGGTTGTACGCAAACCCATGTTTCGTAGGGCACGTACCTAACAAACGTGACTTGCAGGCAGTGATAGTAACCACTAACATCAGGTTGGCCGTCTACTTGTTCCATCAGCAAGTCTTACAAAAAAACTGGCCAAGTGCGAGTCAGACTCGCGTACGAAGGGTTCCGTTTAAAAATTATATAATACCTATTATAAAAACAGCATAAAATCACGTTTGTTGTATGAGAGCCCCCTTAAATAATTATTTTATTCTGTTTTTTAGTATTTTTGTTATAGCGGCAACAGTAATAAATTATCTGTGAAAATTTCAAATCTCTATCACGGTTCATGAGATACAGCCGGGTGACAGACAGCGGAGTCTCAGTAATAGGGTCCCGTTTTACCCTTTGAGTACGGAACCCTAAAATTTACCTACCTTTCTGTAAAATTGGTTTCAGTCTCCTACAGTAGTAAGGCACATATTTGATTGAATCTGAAGTACTTTTACTCACTATGGTTTCGTAAGGGACGATGCAACAGCATGTGTAAAAGTCTTGGAAAGCGGTTCGGTAGAAAGTCATGAGGACAATCTCTCATTAATGATGATGACACGGAAATTTGATATTTTTTATGTAACACCGTCTGCTGTACGAACCAGTAGCCGAGTTGACATAACTTGTTTACAAATAAACACGTAAAATCAGAGACTGTGAATGCTTACTGGACCATCAATTCATAATGTAGAACGCTCTACGTGCAAGACCTTCATAACTATACAGTTAAGTTGTGAAAGTTTAACATAGCTGCAAGATTACGCCAAAACTGTGCAAAAGTAGGCTAAATCAAGTATTAATAGACTTGTGACTTTGTTTCTGAAGTACTTCTCGTATAGAAAGTCTGGTGCGATTGGTACTAATATGTTTACGAGCACCGGTGTAGTGGAAGCTACCCCGCCTCCTAATCCTTAGGTCGGTCGCATAACAATGGATTTCATTTATTCGAAAAATATATGTGCAATGCTTTTAACACCATGCTGCGATAGGTTTGCTGGCACGTATGGAATACCAACTACTGCAAAATGTAGATATGTATCAAATACAATATTTGGACGTAATAAGTCCCTACCTCTGACTTACCCCTTGGACATTCTCAAATTCGACCCCTGGTTTCCTAAACCTATGTTTCTGAAGGGATATCTACCGTGCCTAGGGACAAAAGTAGTTAAGCTATTTCTTATTTTATACGTGTCCGCAATTTTGCGCGCCATTGGAGTTTCCATGCAAATGAGACAGAAAATATGATAACTATTTTAATTTGAAAAGCTCAGCGCAGCTTTCCTGTAAATTCTCAGACAATTGCAGTTCCAACAGACTGCGAGCTTCAAAACACAGCCGACCATTGAACTTCCTCCATCCAGTTGCATATAGTGAAACCTATAGCCATGACATAACAGCAGCTATCCGTGCACAGTAATGTTTTTATATTTTTCAACATAGAATTCGGCACATTTTTTTTTTTTTAGTATTAGAGTTCTTAGTGGAAGGCTCGTCCGGGGATGTGCTACCAGCACGCCTACTTTTGCCGCCAAACAGCTTTGCTGTGTTCCGGTTGGGGCCGGTGTAATTACAGACACATGAGGCTTAACACCAGTATGCCTCAGGTTGATGGACTCAGAGTTGTTCGTCCTAAGCAATAAGCAGACATTATAAGCAATATTTAAACGTGGATAACGTTTATAAGTATGATAGTTTGTACGCTATTTACTTACACAGTTACTAACAATTCAGTAAAAATGCCAATTTCATGGGGTTCAATGCTTGGTAAAAACTTAGTTATATGATTTCAAATTGAATTTACAACGAAGGTATTTAAGATACTTGTTTTATTATAAGGGGTTATCCTAAATATCACCATTACTATGACATATTTATGTTAGGTATAAATAGACCAACTCACTTTGTGACTGGTTCAGTTTTTCCATAGCAGTCACGAAAATAAATAAATATTGGCGGACATTTTAACTAGACTCTCAGTTGTACATTTAAATTCGATATTAGAAAGATTGCAAGTCAGACAGATACGTGTCGTGTTGTCGACGTGGGAAGCTACACGAAGACGGCCGCGGGTGCATTGTGCAGCCTGGATACTAAAAAACTTTTTTGTCATTCTATTGCTTATTGTTGGAACACAAAGGGCCAGTTTCCTGCTATTAAGTTCATATTACATGCACTCACAATAGTGCACAGTTGATTTTAACCTGTATTCGTCATTTGAGTTTTCACAATCAGCGAATCGAATACCACGATAAGTGCAAAAAATATTTACCCTCTCTAGTTTCTCTACACATGCAATGCGAGTAAAATGTATCGCCCTCGTAAAGGGATTTGAGATTGGATTACTATCCCCAAGATATACCGCTACCCTCGAAGGGTGCAGGTAAAATTTTGGATTGACTGGTTGTGGAATTTCTCTTTTTCTTTCATTCCGATAAAGCTATGGAATTCGGGATGTTAAATCCGACTTTGCCAGCAAATGAAATCCTCAAAAAATGATTCATAAGCATTAGTAGGTAATAATGCGTCACCATATATTATGACCAAGGGAGTCGTGTTGTGATTTGACATTTGTTTAGATTTCAGTTCATTTCAAGTGCAAAGTTTATTTGAGTTGAAACAACCCATACGTTTAGTTCGTCACATCACAACGCAGAGACGTTTCTTAGAATAATATACAATGGTAACACAGAATGTGGTGCAGCACGAGCCTCGAGCCATTGTTGGAACACGCGCGTTTCCGCTTTCTCGTGGAAAAATGCAAGCGCACTTGGAAAGTAACGTGTGTTATGATCCCATTTCGAGAAGCACACCTGTTTAAAACATTTCGAACAAGATTAATGAGCTGTTGATAGCAGAACAATTCAGAATAGTTTTAGAGGTAATTGATTACAAATTGGCTGACGCAGTTTGTAAAGAAGTAATAATAAAAATAAACACTGCAAAGTAAGCAAAGTAGTTAATACTCATAGTCCACAGAACTTTCAAGAAATAAAATCAAACCAGTATGTAGATCTTATAGCGACGGTATTCATATACAGCAGCGACAAAAATATTATAGAAACATTCTATGATTACTTGATCTGAAATAGAGCCAGTGCCAGCGACATGCCGGCGCCTCAGGCTACTGAATGAAGCTATTCACAAGGCTCTGTGTTCTTGGGGTTTCGATGTGAGACGCGCAATTACAGAGATTACCCTACCAGGCCCGGTCGATCAACCGTATCATGTCCATCCACAAGAATAAACTCATAGACACTTGTAATCTACCGATTTCAGACACGTCCAGTTATAAAATCCAAAACATAGTAGAGCAAAGGAAACCGCTTGGCAAACAACATTTGACCCAAAAAAATATCTAAAAATGAATTCAGCTGAAATAGGTTAAGCGCGATTTTATTATTGTAATCATTCTTCTGTAATGCATTAACTGGGTTTCTGAATGTTGAAATTGTGAAAAAGGCCTATCCCATGGCAACGAACAAAAGTTGCGCTTGGCAGATGTGCATAATTTCACAGTAGAGCGGACGCAGGACCGGTCAGAGGGGTCGAGTAACCGCAGCAGGTGTAACTGCTTCGCTATCGCTCTAGCTTGTTCTAATGTCTTCTTTGACATCAGGTCTATACAGAAACGACTTCAAAAAATGTCTAGTCCCCAGTAATTTAGATTAGAGAGGGACCTACCAGCGTTTCGGAAATTATAACAATGCTAAGAGGTGTTTCATTTTAGAACCAAATTACAACCTACTATAGTTGTTCTACCTACATACATCATGTTCAAATGAAATATCTGTTACATTGTCCAAATGGCCCGCCCTGGAGGTTGACGTCAGTATTTGCCGAAAACTCGCTTCGCTCCAACGGCTATTTTGAGTTTTCGACGGGCTGAGCGCCTTTATTGTGGTGATCGAACAGGCAAAACATTTTAGTATTTCAAGTGGTTCAAAAAGAAGTCGTGCCTTGAAGATTGAGCAAGAGCGCTAATCTGTTGATTTATTGATAAACAAGAGATACTTTTAATCCATTATCAGCAGTTTCAGAGTAATTGCACTGGCTGCGGTTACATGAAGGTTTCACATTTCTATGACACATTTAATTAAAACCCACCCATTGAAATGTAAGGTGGTAATTTCAGTTGCTTCTCGGTATTCTTCTAAAGGCGTGTAAGATGAAAATAAATTCTCAATGAACAACCCGGAAGAATCTGGCGGGATGAGCAAGAGTGCGTTAACCCTGGGCCGTCTTCACAACGATATTATGGACTAAATGTGTACAGAGCAGGTTGCTATAGCATTGAAAGATGTAAGTAAACAAACCAATTTAAAGAGCGTGCCTATTTAACGAGTAGCGTACGTTGCGGAATAGAGGTATTTAGACTGGCCACATTTGAGTAAGTAGTGCTAGCATCGGTGAAGTGAAAGTATCACTCACTTCCACCCTAGCAACGAGCACACAGCAGGCAACATGTGGCTAAATATCGAGGGGACACGAGACTCGTATAGATTCATACACTATACGAGCACGCGACTACATGCTCGCTGTCAACTAATGTGTATCATAAATTACATGAAAGGAATATAAATCAGAATTTCTAATGCGAGCGTAAGTGTTCTATAACTTAGCGCATCGTATGCGAAGAAGTTAAATCAGATCAACATTACTCGTACATGACAGGAAAAGTAAGTCGGTCAACGACGGTATTGAAATCTCTGAACAACATAGAAGAGGATAATAGCAATTGAAGCGATTCACAGTGAATGTAAAGTGACATCGTCCCTAACCGACGAATGCACCCGTTTCAATGGACTGATTCACAAACAGTAAAACGCTCTGGGTTTTGCAACAGGTGTACTTTTATAGCAACCTGCATTAGAGAAAGCAGTTGACGATTATTGGAATACAAGCGACATACTGCATTTTCATCATTATTTGAATATTTTTAAAGCCATTGAATTGGTTGTGCCCAGTAAATAGGTGTGCCTGTCGCTTAGGTATTTCACGTAACAAATGTCTAAATTTTCGATGAAAGACGGACTAATTCAACGGATGTAAAAATTATAGATTGTTCAGTGTCAGACAGATAGTTTGACTTGACGCACCTAGATCAGTTATCAAGTGTGAGGCTAAGACTTGAGTTCAGAAAGATTCAGAAACAAAATCAATTTTCTTACGCAGTTTCCATTCACACTAGAACCTTGAAAGTAATCTTGCTAAGCAGCTGTTGTAAATACGCGGACAGACGTACTTTAAGTACATACAGAACACTAGTAGGTACTTGGTCACAGAATAAAACGAAGTCTACACACAGTTCGCACACAGTTGTTCAAAGGCAAATTCTTGATTCTCACGCAGCATACACGCAATTATAACAACAAACAACCTTACAAGGAAATTAACGGCATATTATTAACTTAGGCGCTTCTGAATTGACTGCGAACTTGCAAATAAATCTACTTTTGTGGATAACAACAATGCTCGTGCTAACAAAACTCTTTCTCGAAGTTTCTTTTCTCATACCCCATCATAAATATGGAGGAGAGTAAACACAAACCGCAAACACCTTTAACTGATCAATATCCAAACTAATATTCAATACCACAGGGATCACGTTTAATAGCTTTACAAATGAGGTAAATCCAGGCGATAGAAATTTTTAGGATCTGGAGTTGGAGCTAGTTCAATCTCAAGTCTTTTGACATCTAAATAATCTGATAATTTATAGTAAGCTCTTATAGAAAACGTTTCAATAAATTTTTTTATTAGTCTCTTACAAGACTTATAATGCACGTTGCTTGGGATTTTTTTGTTATAAAAGCGTACAGATTGCTCTACATACGATTTGCTTATGATAAGTGATGATGATCATGAGAACTGTGTATGTGGTGACAGACGCCAACTTTAGCTACAAGTAATTTTATCTGTTATACCAAGAACCGGCATTAGCAACATGAAACCGCCTGAGAATGCGATGTGAACGTCCTCGTAAGAAACAACTTCACGAAGTGATGTTCACAAAATATCACTTGAAGGCGTACAGAAACATTTACAATAATACAATGACTAAAAATTGCAAGCAGGTAGGTATTGTTATCGTTATCTTGCCATTTCCAGTGTACCATTGTTTTTATCGAGCTAGTTAACAATGCGTAGTAAAATGAGAAGTTGGGTTAAGCTGTAGATATAGCTTAGTACCATGATCGAATTTGATATGACGACAACGGTGGTATGGAATAATAAATATGAGAAATCCCACGAAAGCGACTCGAGTGTGACCGTTGCAGAGCTAAGCCGAGTGGACATGAAGCGAGACATTATCACCTACTTGTACGAGCAGGGTTCACAACATGCACATCTGATTCAACAATCATTGGTCACTAAGTCCAACCAGTAGACCTAGTGTCCAATAATGATTTCCGAAAATTGGTAGCCTTAGTGAAGTTGAATGGTATTTTAGTATCTCTTCTCAGTCGGACACTCACACTTGACGAAGTGGTAGTTGTTGTTCCGCTGTATGAGTGGCGGCTTTCGCGATTCGTCTCCACTTTGTGTGGTTTTATTGGTTACAACATGCTAGAACACGAAGCCATGGTTATATGTGTAAAGGACCTGATGAGTATAGCGTAGGTAGAGGAGCGGCCACGTCTTTTGTTGGCCTTCATTCTGCCATGCACTACTTACTAAGCGTTCCATGGAGTCAAAAGCTCAGCTCCATCTATCAGCAAATCTTTGTAATCTTTTCGACAGTTGATCCGGTTACTGCAAGTCGCCTAATTATAGAGAATATTTATTTGGCACATAAACGCGGGTATAGCAGACCAAGAAAAATCCCAAAAATAAGGAACATAGTACACACTACACACAAACTAAAAAACAGCATTAGAAAGAGAGAGATCCTTTATTTATTCAGTGGCGATTTTTTAATCTGGCAAGTGGCAACCCTAGATGAAGTCCGGCTTACTTACGGACCAAACTACGGCGACAACGAAGCGACGACGCACCTCTGCTTACACTTTCGCTGCTATAGCCGCATGCTAACCAGCAAGAACTTGTATTGCCTACCAACGGTTACCAGAAACCTCAAATTAAATTATTAGTTTAGATAATACAGTTATGAGCGAAAGGCTCGTTTACAAATTCCAGTGACCTTGATACAAGCACACACCTTGTGATCATGAGCTCACGAAGATTCCGAAGATTTTTAGAAAGTTAAGGGCACTCTTGCGTAAGCTTGTAATTATTTTACTGGTAAAAACAAATAACGTATTAGTAAATGTGAGGCAGTTAAAGAAGAACCTCAACGAAACATGAAAACGAATTTAAGGTAGGCAACCCGTGCAAAAATATTGAAAGGAGTTATTACAAAGCTGGTTATGTGCAACCGGGACGTCTTGGATAAGATCGTCGCACTCAGAGCATTCGTTATGGAGATAAAATCTGTTTAGTACAGCTGTCAGTACTTATTGCGAATGCGAATGAACCGTCGTCGTAGCAGTAACATACGCCGTTTAAGACGGCCTTGGATTAGTCGTGGAATATTTTATTCTAAAAGTCCAACTTGCTTATATCCCTAGACTTTACAGACCTTTTATCTTGAGCATATTTCATATTATCATAGCAACGTGGCATAAAAATGTAAATGGACTCCTTAACATTTATTCGCGGAAAAAAATATCCAAAAAATTCAGCTTCTCTATTATTATTTCTTAGTCAAATTTAACGTGGCATAGGTCAACTGATCATAGCCAAGATTCTCAAAGAAAGTTTGTAGTACCAGATCCGGTTTTGCACTGTATTAGGATGGGCAACTTAAAAACAAAGAAACAGTAAGCACAATAGTTGAGTAGGTAAATGAAAGATCGGTGTTGAAGAGACACAAGCCCACATAATATGCAAGGAAGATGCAAGTGAAATCAATATCGATGCGCCTCTTCTTGCCTAACCAACAAGCAAAGCCGGTCTATGTTTAACCTCTTGCCACATAGCTTTGTGAAGACTAAGCGAAAATTTACTTTAATACTATGAGCACACATCCCATTATAAATAAAAGACCACACACAGGAAATAATACTCTTAGGAGTGATGAATGACCTATCTATACCTATACTATAGCAATATTTATCTTGTCGCATAGTATAGATGTGATTTATCTAGAGAAGATTCTCACGATCAATTGTATGAATATTGATTTTATCAGGGAAGTTACCTTGGACGTGTTGTATTTATGTTTCGTAACGTCTTGACCGATAGCTAATGTACCTAAAGTACAGACTTTAGGTAGGTACATTAGCTATCGGTCAAGCCGTTACGAAACATTAATATACAACACGATAACAGTATCGTCATAACAGTCATAACAAAATGGAAAAACTGTATTTCAATAGAAAGCAATGATAAACTATCTGACTGACCGAGAGTATCCGTTAAATTTATACTAATCTGAGTTATCAGTATCAGTTAGCATAGGATTGTTTACTTGTCATCCCTCGCACTTCTACTGAAATCTAGATGTGGTTCATTTGGGTCTTATGCGATGTCTATCAAATTCAACCCAAGAGAGCTCCAATTTGATAGAAGTGAGGGGTTGGCTGCTGAACACACTCACCTTCAAATCTTGCGCGCAAACTTTCAGATCAGAAATGTCATAACTATAATCATTATTTGCTGAATGATAGATTTTAAGAGACTATACAATACCCGACAATGAATTCCAGTGTAGCTAACTATGTTCATTATTACTTCCCAAGTGAAAATCACATGTAAAGAAGGTAAACAAACTTGTTAAAAGTAGTAGAATTTTTAACTACCTATTTCTAAAATGTGGGTCAATGTAGTTATTAAGTTATCGTTCAATGTTTTGACTTCTGCCTTTCAATGTCGACGCTTATCTTTTACGATAGGAGCTTGTAAATAAACTTTGGCGTTCCTGAGTTGCAACATTATGCTACCTTGGCTTCGATCTTAGTAAATCAGAAACAGACACTATAATTATGTTTCTTATATCCAAACCATAAAAAAAACAAGAAGAAGAACGTCCCTGGGCTTTATCCATCATTGGTACACAAAAAATTATTATTTTAAATAACTTCCCCATGGTGCTACAACCATCTTACTTAGTCCCTGATGTCAATGAGAATGTTCATGGCGTTAATATTATAAATTCGTATAATAATATATTATGAAACTAATAGTTTTAAGTTAGTAAAGTTGTATTACGTTAACAATAATATTATGAATAATACGCGCATATAGGTACCTGGTGAAGATAACTAGTATACGTGTGTTATCGGCTATAGCTTACGTAACTGTTACTCACCTGAAACAATAGCAAACATCAAGTTAGCATGTCTGTCTACATCTATGCAGATTCTAATTATACGGATGGGAACGTAAAATAAGGCAAGGTTGTCATCGATTGCCCGCTTGTCCAAATGCCAGTCAGCAATAGACGCTCGTTATGTAACCAAAGCAAGATGTTAACATGTAATTGTGTAAAATACATTAGGCTACGCTAAAACTTTGCTAACTTTAAACAAAAGCTAAACTAACATCATATTTTTACTCAGCAAACCTTTCAGATTTGGGTATGTATTTAATTGTTCTACAATAGTATTTACGAGAATAAGAGCAGCATCAAACGAATGCGTACGCGGCGTAAGTGAATAACCTCGAACTTGAACGGTGCAATAGATGGCATATGTAAACAGACGGGCTCTGGCAAATGAAATTCCTATAGACGAGGCACGCTTCCGCATCAACACGTGCCGGCTGGAGAAATCCGACTGTTCCGGCCTCTCGCTCAGATTTATATCATCACAACACGCTACGGCCCATAACTATCATTTTATTCATACTCATGGCAAGCGGTGCACTGTACCTATTACGGAGAGTCGAGAGCTAGCTAATATGAATTGATGAGAATCATAGAGCTTGTGGTAAGCGTTCGCTAAGTGCGTTTATCGTTTACACATCAAAAGGCGACCGCAACGACGGGCGAGAATAGTAGGCAGTCTGGGTTTCATACTTTTCTTTCTTTTAACGATTATGATTGTAAAGCAAACTAAGTTTAATTCCGCTTCAGAAGTGTCTACGACTCTGTAACTGTTTACAACCATGAAAATTTTCTGACAATAGGGATTATACGAGTGCATGCATATGTAACCGCAAATAGCCGGTTCAGGGAAACAACTTGATCTATCTTAGGGACATAAACATAGTATGCTTCAACCTAGCTCCCACACCAAAGAGTGTTTATATGTAATCTCATCGGCACCATCACTAACCACAAGACGGTTGTAAAAAAGGTGTATTATAAGTCATGAATTAACCTCGACCCTACGAAGACAACATTACGAGAATGTAAGTAATCCTAACGACTACACATATATTAACGTCAGTTGGCGACTCGACTTTCTGTGCGAGTAAATATGCGAGGGAGATGCTAACGGGTCTGCAACAACAGCTTTTATTCATGTCTTCTGAAGCCGTTACATACTCGTACTTAATACGTATGGTGCAGTAAACACTTCTGCAGTGATTCACTACATCATAAGCGCTCGCGGCGCAGCTTGCCTGGTCGAGTTCTTAAAGTAACAACCACTTTGAGTTATATAAGCAGTTTAGGGGGTCTACATAAGATCAACTTCGTGTTTGTAAATTACATTAGCTTGAAAGATCATTAACAGCCTGTAGAAGTCTAATGAACATAGACTTCTATACGTTTCCAAATTGGCAATTTTGAGCCTTTTCCATTCACCGACAGCCCGTGATCCTAACAATGTCTTCGGTTCATCGGGTGGGAGACCTCCAGTACAGATATTTTATTGAGAAGACATGTCATGCTGTTGATTCGGGGAAAGCAGTCACAAATAAATCTCAAGGAGACGTAAGTAAATCATTAGGTACATTTACTTTTAATTTGTTAAAACGAAACGGTCCACCTGCCCGCGCGAAAATACATTGACCTTCGATTACATTGAGCTAAAATGATCGCGTGAGATAGTCAAATTATAGAATTGAAGTGTTTAGCATTGGATAAAATTACCCGACCACTCTAACGTAACATTCTCGAAAGTTATTTTGCATTCTACTGTACGAAAAGTAAAAGTAACATCGTCTCGTCAATTGAATAGAAGGCTATATTATGTTTTAGTTCCATTGTGAATAATGGCATTAAAATATGCTTAAACGACAACAACGCTGGAATGCACAGCTGTAACTGTTACCTAATACTAAAATTTAAATTTGTTACCGCTTAAAAATTCATCAAGCTTACGGTCAAGACTTGCATGAATAGTAAGTTGGTGAAAATGCAAAACTTTCACACGTTAATTTTTTAAAAATTCGTCGAGCACGCAGTCATATTCACAGATTACTGGATTATATAACCGTTATATCTATAAACGCACGCTTCTGAGCACTTCCAAGAACATTATAATGTTCATGAAGCTTCGCCGAACCAAGAAATTGTTTAAAAGATAAAAATAAAACATAGCTCTACCATTCTTACTAGTTTTTTTCTGGGTACTAAACAAAGCATCAGGTAAAAGGTTTAGCGATCCATACGTGGTGGATACATTACAGTTCTGGAATTTCGTTAGACGATAGGCACCCGGGCACCCGAGCAGTCATAATTGCACCATATCACCTTCTAATTGCTCTATGGTACACATCTCACATTCAGTGTGATGAATGTTCAGCTCATATTATTTTCTCAGGGTCTTACCAGCAAGTGATACGAGCGATAGCCCGTACTTACAGTAAAAGCAGGTTTCAATCAAGCAGTCCACGGTTATTGCCAGCACACAGCACTCACCTACTCGTAAGTTATTTGCAACTACGACAAGCTACGGATATCTGCTTTCCTCGTGAATGTGTGCAGTGCCGGTCGTGTGAGAACGTTTTGAAATTTGCGTGCTCATACAAAGGTGTGTTAATATTCCTTGGCCATTGCTTCAATTGCATTGCATCACCATTGGTTTCGGGTGGTATCAACATTATTTAATAAAGAAAGGTTGATAATATGGTAAGAGTTATTTTGTAATCAACTCACACGCTATGGAACATAATCATGGAACCCATGCGTTTCAAGCTAGATAGTCGCGAGGAACATTGAGAGATGTCTAGGTTTTATTTCATCATGATTTTTCTTATAAAACATGACAGAGCTGTGGTTTGTAAACCGACTTGTATGACGCGTGGCACAGATTTTTGTCATTAACCCTACACAACATTGAATTCGTCATTCGGAACTTCTAAGCAATGTCCTTTCAATTGGATAGCTTACTAACTCAAACCAAGGTACTTTCATAAACCCCTATTTAATTTTTTAGCAGCTTCCCCCTGAAATCTCATGCGAGAGGTTGCGAAGGGTGTGTCGTTGTCGTCGGTCCGCTAAGTGCTGCTTAATTGTACCAGTCTCGTATTACTTAAAGTGCGACCTTTAGGCACTACCCTCAATAGCCTTGATGCCGCCGCACCTGTGCGATTAGTTACAGGCTTAATGTTCCAAGCCAGTTTTATTTCGGTCAGCATCTGTTCTAGTCCATCGATTTTCTTCAACTTCTAATTGGGGCCTCCCCGTGGCGCACCCTGGTACCAACTAGGCCCGTCATTGGATCAATTAGAATATTGAGTCAATGGCAATGACGGGCTACACACAGAGGTTTTATTTTCACAATACCTAAGCGATACCATAACACGTTGGAATAGGCGCGCACGACTCATTTGGCGAGCAGCAGCAGGTCCAGTCAGACTCGGTGGAGAACCGGTTCGACCAGAATACAGGACCCACGCCAAATAAAGGCCGACAAGACTTATATGCGAAATTGTACTTTACCACATCCAATAAGAGTTTAAAATGAAGTGACCTTACATAGCAAGCTTTATTTTTGAGTTCCTCGAAGTATTTTTCGTTACTACATCAACCGACTTGCCATAATCGTCACCTACGCCTTCTTTGCAAACCACGGAGGTAAAAACGTGGTAGGATTCAAAAGAATTTGTAGTTTCAAATTTAACAAAATATTATACTCTCTCTTCAGTTTTTCTGATCATAATTGCACTGCAAAATATTTAGATCTCAGGCTATGTCAATGAAGGTTTTTTTCCGTCGTTTGAATACAACGAACACCCGCACCCTATAAGTCCAGTTACTTTATCGATCGCTAGGGAGGGGTTAAAAGGTGCAACCACTAGTTGCCTTAACAAGATACATAAATAAAACCTACGTGTGTTTTACGACGACGGACAACGTTTAGGTTACTGCGTAAGATGCATATGTCCTTTTATGTTTCTATGACAAAACGACGCCTCGTGGTATGCCGCGTCTCATTTATGAATAAGGCAATTTCTCTCTGAGGTTACTAGTATCAATTACGATTTAGCAACTGCCTTGAATCTATTAAGGTTTCTCAAGCCAATCGGCACTCGTACCTCACCGCAATAACAAGTATGTGTCAATGAAAACCAATCAAGCAGAACGACTTACGGAGGGCGTAATGACAGAAAATAGTTTATTTCTTCAATCGACGGGACCTAAGTACCTAATATTTTGCATAACACCTTGCAACATGACGTAGCGCCGCGTGTTAGCTAGTCTAAAGAGAGGTGATGAAAGAGTTACGCTATAACTCTCTCATAACTTCATGAAAGCTAACTATAAATGCATGCAAGCTGCCGTAAAACATGGCAGCGCAAGTAAACAAGTCAGTCATCAAACAGTTTACGGTATAATAGTAAAACCACTCAACTTCGTGTAATGACGAAAATTCCCCTTCTTTGGGGAAGTTCAATTTAAAACTCTTGCACTTGACCTTTAGTTAGGAGCGTAATTTCCCATGAGAGGTTTTATGCTATGTATTTATCGAGGGAGTAAAGCCCTTTCTAATTAATCAGGATCTGCGGATAGTGATAAATGACTATATGCTCAGGTATTCTTTAATGAAATAAGTGATGTGGTAAAGTGAACATCGAAGAGATCGAGAGAGAGAGAGAGAAACTCTGAATATGTTTCTATCATAACTATCTACGAGTAGGTAACACATAGTACCTTACCTGGTAGATAAGAATATATTTAATAACTGAATCATGGAATGCATGTTGTCAGGCGGTTAAGCTACGTGCCAAGCGCTTAACTATCGAGGATATTGATTTTCTCGTGAGCACGAATCGCATACGCAGCTTTGCAAGGTGAATGATTAGTTTTATGCCAGTAAACTAGGCGCATTATCAGTCTCTCGGCCGCTGCTGTAGTCTGTACCGTACCTAGTCTACATGACGTTGAAACTATTAACTAGGTCAAGGGACAACACTACCACTAGAAAACTATCTATAGGAGCCCGGCCCGCCTAAGTAGCCCCTTTTAGTCAATTTGAACCACCTAGGTATGTATATAAGAAAAGTATAACTTTCCGCGTAATTTAATTTCTAGCCTACTTGACAAAGCATACAAACTGCGTCGATGGACTTTCCTGTCTTTTGTAGATAAGTTTTGTCCAAATAAAGTTTGGGACATGATTTATCAGGCGGTGAGGAAAGTAGTCAGCTGTCATAAAGGTATTTTTTTATTTAAATTAGCTAGATAGCAAAATATGACGACCGATGTGGCGTGGCGGGCGAATGTCCGCCTGCGACGCAGAGGTTGCGGGTTCGATTCCCGCCCTGGGATAAATGTTTGTACGATCTGCAAATATTTATTCCGGGTGTTCTGGGTATTTTCTATGTATTTATAATAAAAAATATCTATGTAAGTAATATAGTACTGTATTAAGTATATCAGTCATCTAGTACCCATAACACAAGCTCTGCTTAGCTTGGGGCTAGATGATGCTGTGTGGATCGTCCAGCATTATTATTATTATTATTATTATGATTCTGCTGGATGAGATTTCACTTTCACATGCACAATATAAAATAACAGTTAAATACAAATGATTACTCGCATCTACATATTGATGGGAGGTGGATAAGAAGTTACCTAGTATGTATGTAACGAATGGGCTCATTTCACAACTAAGTACCTAGAACAAGTCGAGCGGAATGCAGGCCGCCGCGCCACCGGCCTTGCCGCTTGCCAACACTGACCACTCTCGCACACTTCTAGATACAAATAAATACTGTCGAGTAGTAGCGATATGTTGTTAATGTGCGTGTGAGGGTCAACGACCGCCAGCTTAGACATTTCGCGCATAAAAAGAAATCACATCTCATACCAGCACCAAGAACGCCGCCGCCGCCGCAGCCCCCGCCCGTACAAATAGCCTGTAACTACCTACTACAGTACAACACGCCTCATGGGTGTGCATGAGCACTGGTGCCTGATGGACATAATATGTCAAGGAATGTTGTTATCTTAGTGTCCAAGTCAGAATAAATAAAACCGGCCAGGTGCGAGTCGAACTTGCGCACGAAGGGTTCCGTACCATTGATACAATATCTATAATAATAAAACCGGTCAAGTGCGAGTCGGACTCGCGCACGAAGGGTTCCGTACCATTATTTATAATAAAAACGGCAAAAAAAATCACGTTTGTTGTATGAGAGCCCCTTTAAATATTTTATTTTATTGTTTTTTAATATTTGTTCTTATTGCAGGAACAGAAATACATCATCTGTGAAAATTTCAAATCTCTAACTATCACTGTTCACGAGATACAGCCTGGTGACAGACGGACAGATATACAGACAGCGGAGTTTTAGTAATAGAGTCCCGTTTTACTCTTGGGGTATGGAACCCTAAAAAAATTTTATCCATTAAAATCATAACTGTCACTTAGAATGGTCTAAAAGTTAGGAGAATCTAGGCACCAGTTCTTCCTGTGCCAGTTAGCGCCTGTGAACTGTGTGTCTAGGTAGGTATGAGTGGTCCTAGAGGCTTAAATAACTAAGATGAGCGGATGTGGGTTTGATTATTGCAGCGGGGCGGCTCGTGACATGCTGTGTGTGCATGCCTTGCAAATAACCTATAATATGTTTCAGGTATTGTCCTGTGCTTTGTTATTTATAGTTACAGGTATTTCCAACAGCAAATCCTAGTAGCATAGATAAAAATAAACTTACTACATAGTAGATATTACTACTTGGTAATATAATGAGGTAATAAGGTAAATATGTTGATATTTTAGGTACTTAGGTGGCACCTTTATGTTTGTGAGTCTCAAGTAGTGTAATTTTCTTTACATGCCTCAAACATGCTTTAGGAATACACTTATGAATTTGGATGATACTTTACAAACAGTGTGTACTTTAGGACATGAGGATTAGCACACAATAGTCATTCAAACTGACAACTATTGTTACCTCACTAAGTTTGATTGGCACAATACCGGAGCTTCATTTTAAATTATTTCGTAAAAAGGAACCATGCTGTAACTTTTTTGCCATTCTTCTTGGCTTGGTTGTGTATGGTACTTATAAGATTCATCTAATTAAGATTCTAAAGAATAAGTAAGTATACCTTTAGACTTTATAGACAAAGCTAAGATCATTGGATAGGTACGAGTAGTTGGTAATATTGGTCCCACAATTTTTTTTAGATTATGTTCTGTTTGAACACTTATATCAACACCAAATAAATAAGTACTACCTACATAGGTAATATGATTAATAAATAGCTATCTGTACTATGGAAGCAACTGGATACCTGACTGATAACTTAGGTAGGAATTTTTCAAATTCAACCACTATAGAGGTGCAGTGGGGGTTGAATTTTGTATTAAATAATTGCTTCGTATGAAGGGAGTGCTATGGAATTCCACTTATTATTACATTGTTTTATGACTACTGCTACAGAATATCAATTGTGATGAATAAATACTCTCAATAGGTATATTAGTAATGTATCTGTTACATATGTCAGTGTAGGTAGGTACCTACATGATTATATATGGTCTTTATGGTTTCATTGTAAACAATTAGGTTGGTACATTATTTAATTACTCATATTTCAGCTTCATTAGTGATAATTACTGTATGTAATTAATTAATTATTGTATGTTAGGATCTACCTACTTGTAATAACATGTGGAGGAGGCCTATGTCCAGCAGTGGACTTCTATAGGCTGATGATGATGATGATGACTTGTAATAATCATTATTTCAACAGTAGGATATTTACTGCTGTTCATTGGTTAGTACGAAGATTTCCAATGAGAACAACCTTATGAAGCCATATCAACCACTTGTCGAAGTTACTTAGCTCTCTGCTTAGGCATTAGGCAGTCAAAAAGATCCACTTCATTACAAAAGTACTCAAGTGTACTGATAGAAAAACTAGCTCTAACTTCAAAACCAAAAGATGTAGTAGGAAGCATTGTTGGAAGCAGTTGGTGCATTTTAATTGTTTTGGTTATAAACTGGCTTCTATATTTACCAAGTTTATATGACTAGTCAAATTGATCTCTATGATGCTCTGAATAAAGACAGCTTTGATTTGTATGGGCTACCAGCAACATTTACTAGGTTCTCTAACTGAAAACCACTCCTCATCTAGTCAAATCTTTTTTTAATGGAATTTCCTAAGCTGTCTTTCTACCCAGTGAAGAGCAGTTCTTCACTATTCTTCGTCTGGCATAGCACATAGATAACCCAAATAAATTTTGAATAAAATATTGCCACCTTCACTGCATCAAAGAAGTTCTATAGGTACTGCACTTTCCGGTATGATATTCACTTACATCATGAAGTAGGTATAATGAGGTCACTGTGCTGTAGCTAAGTGGGTAATGATAAGTTAATGAAGTTTAAACTAATGCATTACCCATGAATGACTCAGAACAGTTAGAAAAGTAAGAATTTTAACAGTTCTAATACTTTTGGTATGTAATAATAACCTAAAGGTAAAGGGTAATAATAAAAATAAAAAGGCAAAAGGTAGTCTTTTTCCCTTAAAGTGCTCTACACCAAAACAATATGTATGTTGGTACTTTTATATAAGTTTGTTATACTTATTTTCCAAGAGCTCACAAATAATAGTTCAAAAGTTACCTGTACAAATGGAGTAGAAGAATTTATTATATTAATTAATTATCATGGTATTAATTTATCATGGTATTTACAGGATAAAATACCATGTTTTGAAATGATATGTATCCTAAGTAGTTATGTTACCTGTATCATAATTACAGTGTAAATAGAGGTACTTGTGAGGATTAAAACACTGGAAACAAACGGTACTTTTTATATAGGCTTAGTGTTTCCTAAATGTCATGTATGTAAGTACCCTGATGTAGGTATGGCATTTTTCATTCGGAGATCAAAAAACAGAATACCAGACTGATCTATCTAGACTGCAAAACTCTGGCGTTGCGCAAACATGAGCATGTACAAGTTCGTGGGCAACGGACGGACACCGAACAATCCAATTCACTCACGAGATGTTACTTACCCAAAGCTCAACACCCCAACTCATTTTAGCGGCTTGTGTTCACTTCACTTGCACAAAAAACACATTTAAAATTCACAATTTACAACAATCAAGGATGTTTTCGGGCTCAGTTAGACACAATGTAATATTTTATCACTAACACCATTCCAAAACACACTCCTCAGAAATAAACATGGCTGGGCGACTTGACTGACGTTTGTTGGACTGACTGAAGGAGCGCGCCGACAGAAACGCAAATCACACGACGACCGACAACTGACTGGCTGGAATTAAATGGACTGGACTGACCGACTGATCTGTCAGTCTGACTTATGTGACTTGACTTGAGGTGACGGTAAAAAACCACGAATAAAAAAAGAAGCAGAAAATGACACTCCAACTAAAATAATAAAAGTAGAAGTGTGATTGTCTATGAAATATATTGCCAATTTCAAATTACCCAGAATCTGGGGTAAGCCTAATAAGGCAGCTCATTAATTGCTTTGCCATCAGACCCAGACCTTTATATTTTGCACTAGCATCCACCCGTGCACATTTTGTACTAGTACACGCATAACTAAGATAACAGTAATTACCAATTCAAACTT
Source organism: Electrophaes corylata (assembly GCA_947095575.1). Lineage (NCBI taxonomy): Eukaryota > Metazoa > Arthropoda > Insecta > Lepidoptera > Geometridae > Electrophaes > Electrophaes corylata. The sequence continues at coordinate 9,369,431 of OX352703.1, forward strand.
TAATGGCAAAATCAGAATTTAATTATTTGATTTTCGCAATTTTATATTTCGATTAGGTAGGTCATTGTTTGCTTTTTCTGTATTAATTTGGTAGCTTTCTATGGATGGCCTTATATTTTTTTGACTGTTATAGGTATTTTGCTTTTATAAAATATCAAACTTCAAAGTCTGATTCCCAATAGGTAGATAACGTTTCAGCTTTGTGTTCGCTCTACTAAAAGTATTCTATGTGGTCTTTAACCATGCCAAAATAAACAGTTACAGGATTCTTTATATTATAGCCATACTTACCTACCTAATACACATTTAGAACGTTTTTAGCTTATTTGGTTAACACCTACAGTTTCCTGTTCCTTCAGTTAGGTTGTATAGATGAACGGGGAGTTGTATACTGCCAACTGCTATAACTACCAACAGTAAAAAATATTAACAACATTTTCATTTCAAGTAAGTAGGTATAATTTTTGTATTGCGGTCGCGCTGCTATGTATTAATTTCTTGCTAAACAAGAGAAGAGTTTGTGAATTACGAATATAAAAATGAAATATCCATTCAAGTGCACGTTACCTTCTTTAAATCTCTTAAAATGTGTGCATACCTGCATAATATAGTATAATAGTACCTATAGTAGTTTATAATAATATATTGTTCACACTTAAATTAATTTCACTCTTAGGTTATTTGCAGTATCTAATAAATATTATGAAATAATAATCTTTATATGCCGTTGTGAATTATCACCACGAGGCTGTAAAAGAGATCCATCGGAACCACGACGTATTAGCACAGTCTTGCGGACTTCCTGAAATTACAAATTCTTGTTAGATAAGCTGAACGAAGAGATTTTTGAGCTAATAAGTGATTGAATTGAAATGGGTGTTTGCACATTTTTTTTTCGAGGATAACATTCGACCTATTTGTGTGCAAATTTTTAATAAGAATATTAGAGTGTCTTTAAATAGGATTTTTAAATTCTATGTTCTAAAAGGAATTTTACAAATAAAAATTATTTCAGTTCTAGACAAACTATTATAAATTAAATAAAAAATACACATATACCACCTAAAACACTCCTTTTCAGGTACAGGTACTAGTAATGTTTAAAAAAGTACCTTTACTGGTTCCAAAATAATGTGATGACTAGATCTTCGTGATGTTGGTGGTCCAGTGATCGATGACGCTCGAGATGATGGAATAGGATTCTGTGTAGAAATAAACGTCTCTTTCACATAATATTAACTATTTATTTACACATACCTAGGTATATTCTTGAACTAGTCAATTTTTTTTACGACTGATGTGACGTGGCCGGCGAATGTCCGCCTGCGACGCAGGAGGTAGCGGGTTCGATTCCCGCCTTGGGATAAATGTTTGTATGATCTGCAAATATTTATTCCGGGTGTCCTGGGTGTTTTCTATGTATAATAAAAAATATGTATGTATGTAATGTATTGTATTAAGTATATCAGTTATCTAGTAGCCATAACCCAAGCTCTGCTTAGCTTGGGGTTAGATGATGCTGTGTGGATTGTCCAGTATTATTATTTTTATTGTTATTCGATGGCTACAAATTTTAAATGCCATTTTATGTACCTTGAACGCAGGCACAAATCCAAAATCAGAAGGAAGTGGTTGGGTCTGCAAACTGAACATTCCTTCTTCAGACGCCACAGATACAAGAGATGGTCTCGCAGAAAGTTGTTGTGCCAGCAATATTGGATCCGCATCTAGTAAAATATGATGCAAGTTATGATAAATCCTGGTACTAATAAACTCGGCGAAACGTTGTTATATAGTTAAGCCTGGTTTTGTTTTTTGCATTGATAGTGTTTGAAATTAGATCGAAAGAGATAGAGCATGGTGTTATTATTTAAAATACAAATACATTAAAATGTAATTTAATTAATTTAATTTAGCAAAAATATGTAGTATTCTGTTTTTTAGTATTTGTTGTAAAAGCGGCAACAGAAATAAATCATCTGTGAAAATTTCAACTCTCTAACTGTCACGGTTCATGAGATACAGCCTGGTGACAAATGGACAGACAGACAGAAAGACAGACAGCGAACCGTTTTACCGTTTGGGAACAGAATCCTAAAAAAACTAACAGAAGCACTAATATACAAACCTATATTCATGCCTTTAACCACGCGTCTTGCTTGTAGTACTCTTCCAGCACTCCTCCTAAACCGAATGCCCTTGTCTGCCTCTCTTCTCAATCTCTGTGCAGCAGCAGCTGCCTCTGCTATGGATATGGACATTGGACTCATTCCTGAGCGTTTTAAATTAAGATCTACTATGTAACTTAAGCAGATAGCGTTAGATAGTATGGTATCACTAGGCTAAAAAAATAAAGAACCTTGTGAAAAAAGTACCTACCTATTAAAATATAAATATTTCTGTTCAGCAAGTACTCAACGTACCGAGCCAATTTTATTGACACTGACATCTAATGAACGTAAAGGTGTTTTGACTAATCCTATAGCCCGTGCTAAAATTTCACCACAAGTAGGAGGGTTTTCAGCGCTCGTAACTGACCATACACCACTCGGGGCCTTAGTCAATGGCTCTGGTTTTATACCACAGCCAGATATATTTAAGCTGGAAATAAGAATGTTCTCAAGTAAGAAGGTGCCTAATAATAATTTAGGTTTTGGAAATAATAATGTATTCTGGGTTTATTTTTGAATAACGGGATTATTACTGAGTGAGATTGCATCCCCTCGCGATTGAAACTGCGATATGAGCTATGCCATCAGAGCCTAATCTACTATTTAAGCGTAGATCTAACGTTCGGATGCCACAGCTGGAATGATTTAGTGCATTTGATATATTTTCTGCTCCAACAGGACCTGAAAATTAAAAACAGCATAGATATATTATTTTATTATTATTATATAAGTAATAATATTTATTTTTTATTTATTTAAACGCTCATAAATAATTATACTACTTATGCCATACCAAATAAATTATCAGCTAACACAATCATTCGTAAGTTTTCACGCTTTGTAATAAATTTAGCAATAGATGATGCGCCTTCATCACCAATTTTGCAATGGCTAAAATCTAATGTTTCTAGATTTTTAGCATCCGAAAGGCCTCGAAGAATGTATTTTACTCTTTGGCAATTCATATCGCTTCGAGTTAGTCTGAAATAGTAACACAAGTATAATAACGTAAGGTAGGTTTTGCGTACCTACTGAGGTAGTTGGTAACTTGGTCCTAAAATACGTTACGTTATTATAATCACTAGAGTATTAAGTAATGTTAAGTTAGAACACTGTCGATCAATTACTTACATGCCCAAGAACATTAATACCAGAAATAAAAAAATAAGCTATAGGTAGTTGTGTCGGATTTTGCATGGTTATCGCTTATCAAGGTAAGTTGAGTCCATATTCACTACCATATTGCAGTAGAATTTGGCCAGGGAAATTATTTTTCTCTGATACCTTTGGGTTTGAAATCAAATTTAGATACATAACTTCCTGTCCTATCCTTGTAGAATAAGATTGGATAGAGATTTTGCTAAGTACCTACATAATATTTTGCTTACAAAAAGTTTACCTTAAAGTTTTTAGCTGAGAACATTTATCTAGACCGCGTGCTAGGTTTTTCGCGTCGTTGTTAGTGAACTGAAACTGATCTCTACGAAAATCTACACCAATATGACGTAACTGATAAGTGATATGCAATTCTGTTAAATAATTAAGACTCCCGATGGCAGCGTGCAATGAAATATGGTCTGAAAATAAAATAGGTAGGTATAGATAGGTATTTAATAGGTACTTATTACAGGCTGTAAATTACTTATCAGGGGAATGCAGGTAAGTAGCGTCCCAAAAAATAATGCATTTTCCTGAAAAAATGATAAGGCAATTTGCTGACTGGGAAATTGAAAGTTACAATCCATCCATCCATATTCATAGATGTGCATATTTAGTTAATAGTAAAATTGAGCGTATCTTAAGTTCCAAAATCACAACATATTAAAATTATAGTCCTAGCATAATAGATTCCAAAATTTTAATTACAATTTAAAATTTAAGTAAAGTTTTAATTACCGTTTAAAAACTACCTACCTCTGGATAGAACCTCTCCATTTTTTGGTAGAATTTTAATGCCGTTTTGGCGCTGGCTGGTAATGAGGTCTGCCATTTCAGGTGAGGTCATTCTTTGCACTGGAATATCTGATGGTATTAGACTTCGAATCGATAGTGACTGGATGTATGGGCCACACAACTTTACCAACGTTGTAACCTGATCATACCACGAAAGTAAAATATTAAAACGTGATATCCAAAACCAAAGTTGGCTAGTGAGATATAAACTTATAAGATTGGCAAATATTGTACTGTATGGAATAAATACCTTTTCTGGATCATAATTTCTTGGATTCATATTTTCCAAAATATCTGCAAAATGCCGCTCCATATAAATGTTTATCCATTTCTTATTAACAGGAACAAGCGGCTTATCTAACCATTTTGAATTATAACATCTTTTCCAAAATATATCACTTTTTATGTTGTCGACCAGTATATTCAAAGGAACATCGGTATTCAAAATTTGTAAAAAATATTCCCGGTCCTTTGCAATCAACTTTTCCAGTTTTGGATATCCTAGGATACAAAATAATAAAATAAAACTAACTACACTTTAACTACTTTACGGTTGGCTCCCCTCAGTTGTGTCCTCACTGCCACTGCACTGTCAGTAATAAGCTACTGCCTACTACATCTACTAATACTAATACGAACGAAAGTTTCGAAACTTGGGGGCTTAGTCACGCCCTAACCACTGGGCTGATTTGGATGAAACTCAGAATAAATATATATTCATAATCTGGATTAGAAATACTGGCTACAGAAACGGAGCAAAAAATACCAAACATGCCCTGGGAAAAGATGATTTACTCAAAGATGATTTGTCAAATAAATAAATGTTCAATCATTCTGAAAATCTTACCCATCCAGTTTTTAGATATTTCTTCAGTGCATATCATAACTAACGATTTGGGATGGTTGATGTTCCAATCAAAAATCTCTGATTTTAGTTTCCGACCCTGCTCTAACTCATCTTTCGGTTTGTAAGTTAGATAGGTGTTCAGATTTATACCATCTGGAAACATCACTCTAACAACAATACTTAAAAACAACAATACTTTAGCAATGCTTTTTTGATTGTATAATACAACACCTACATTAGGTACTACCTACAAAATAAATAGAGTACAGTACCACCGAATTATTGTTAGTTGCTAGGTTAGTCAATTTAATAAAATTATCGATTCAACATAAAATATGTACCTAGTTGTCGGTTGTTAGAATATGTAATTGTAAGCGTTGGTTGTTATGAATTACCTAAGTACCTACTTGCTTCGTTATTGTTTCAAGGGAAATACTGTGGTAGTTTAGGGTGTGTTTAAGGTATGTAAGTACTACAATGTACTTCCACGGTATTAGCAAGTTCATATAGGTCTCTAGTAGGTACTTGCTTCTAGATTGCATTGTCAAAATTAGTAGGTATCTCCCTATTTAATTGTTTGGGATTGCAAACTACTTTGTAGCGACACCTACCTAAGTTTTGTTTAGAAAACCATCACATTTTATCTCCATAAATTTTTGAAATTAATACGGCAGGCAAGCTATAAACGCCATTATGTGGGAGCTGTTTAGAAATAGCCGAGCCAAGCACTAATACAATGGGGGTGGTTCGATTCGGGTTGGCGCGAAATTCAAATATTTTTGTGGTTTTTAATTTTTTCTTCGTTCCACAAGGAATAAAACGAGCGGAAAAGTAATTTACCGCAAATCGTAAACTACTTTCTATGAACTCATGATAAACTCAACTTCGATTCATTGATATTTTTGGAGCATTTGGGAAAATAAGAAATTTTCTGCTAAAAATCAACATTTTCCCAAACGCTCCCAAAATACAAACGAATCAAAGTTGGTTTTATCATAAGTTCGTAGAAAATGGTTTACGATTTGCGGCAAATTACTTTCTCGCTAATTTCATTGCTTGTGGAACGAAGAAAAAATTAAAAACCACAAAAATATTTGAATTTCGCGCCAACCCGAATCGAACCACCTTAAGAGGCGACAGCCAGCTGTAGGTCTTGTTACCAGATAGATTTTGATCCAGGAAACTGAGGATCAATAGCTTCTATAAAAATTATAACTGTTTATGTCCTTGTGGTGTACAATAAAGAGTTTTCTATCTTCTATCTGTAGGTTGGATTTTTCATAGAAATTAGGTAAAACTTAAAATGATAAGTGGAAGCACTACTCAATTGCCCGTAGCCGCCGAGCCTAGTTAATGTACGACCATGGAAATACGACTCGGGAAGTTATATCCATGGAATTTGCAGGCAGGTGTCAAAGTCGCTCTCGAATCAATGACTGTGCAATATACAATATACTAAATATACAATATACAATATATATTCCGTTATAAAATAAATAAACTGTGCAATTGAAGTATATTTTATTGTACCTATTTATTATACAGCTCTTATTTTAATACAAATCTCAATGTATAACTTACAAATTTACTTTGTTTTTTTGTACGGTTTAGAAAACATAGAAAGGGAAGAAATACACAGCCTAGAATTTACATCCAAAACATACTTCAATTCCTGGCTGCATTTTCCGTGGTTGTGTATTCTGTGGTTGTAAAATCATGTGACTTTCTCCTTGTTTGTTTCAGATTCAGAAGTTTTCTTTCAGGATATTTTACTTATTCATCTAACTCTTGTCTTCAAAACGTTTTTCCAGGAATTTTGCAATAAACAAAGATTCTACAAGCCATTATGGATAAACATAACAGTTCGGAGCTGTTGAATTCAGACTTTTCGTTATCAAAAAACGCCAGTTCTGATTCGTTGGATTCTGACTCAAAATCAAGCTCATTGAATTCTAAACACGGACAAGACTCCGTAAGTTTTCATTTATGGATTAATTTATTCTCATCAAATTATTGACCGTTGCCTTGCTATTTCCTGTGGCTTTGTCGTTTGTATCTATGTCTAAAGTGTCCTGGTAATCTGGAACTAGGCTGTTTTAACTTTTGTGTGCAGTAACTTTATGAAGTCATCCACAAGTTTGATGATGAACAAATCTAAAACAGATCATATGTGCTTGTTCGTCAAACGCATTCACAGTCATAGGCAGCATCGTAAACTATTTAAGGCCAGTATGAAGTGTTGTGTCCTCATTTTTGCAAGTTTATCTACATGATTAACTATGCATAGTTTTTGGTCCTTGTTATCTTTCTAATACAGATAAAAGTGTTGGTGTATATTGTTTATGCAGATAATTGGTTGAATAATCATAGTATAAATAGAATACATACTTACCTAAATTGTTTTAAATTTCATGTAAAAGTATAATGAAGTGATGACCTAAAGCAAGTTTAATTATAGCCCCAAGTGCTTGGTGACATCCAGCTCCTTGATGGTGAGAAGGTGATGAGTGTGGCTCGTGATGTCACCTACCTGTGCCCATACAGTGGCCCGTCAAGAGGTGTGTTGAAAGTGACAAACTATCAGCTACACTTTAGACCCACGGAGTCCTCAGCTTTGCAGGGCACATTAAGTGTGCCTCTAGGTGTTGTAAGTACCTGTTTGCTATAATACTTATATTCATTCTGATATTTGGCTATGCCATAGTTTCTTAATTCTTTGACATAGTTTACTATCAAACACTAATTTATAAAGACTTATTCAAATTGCTTAGTAGAGAGAATAGTGATCTAGATTTAAGTTTGTTCTAATAGATCTATGTTTCAGGTATCCCGCATTGAGAAAGTGGGTGGTGCCTCATCTAAAGGAGAAAACTCATATGGCATTGAAATATTCTGTAAGGTAGGTATAATGTAACATTGTGATTACTAAAAACTGTCTCTTTTTCTTGAATAATTTAATTAAAGCATTTATTTATTTATAGGATATGAGAAACCTGCGCTTTGCTCACAGGCAAGAGAATCACTCCCGTAGAGGCATTTTTGAGAAGCTACAGCAGTTGGCTTTCCCACTATCCCGCAGGCTTCCACTTTTTGCATTTAGTCATGCAGAGACCTTTCCGGAAGATGGTTGGCATATTTATGAGCCTATTGCAGAGCTGAGGAGAATGGTATTAAATGTTTGTTCTGTTTTTACTATTTTTTTGCAGTAGTTAAACCTGTAGTTTTCTTAAATTACAAAATGCATAATTATTACGATTGCTATCTCATACTTGTTATAAATTCCCTTCGATCATTATAGTTAATTGAAAGGTAGATGTTAAGAGGTTTGAGATTTAATGGGGTAAACAGACATGTCCCAATATTTTTTTAAGACCACCATTTCTAACACACTATAGTTTCAAATAAGCAAAAATAGCATAGGTAGTCACATCTATCTTTCATTCTTTCTTCTTCACTTAGTGGTGAATAAAACTGCTTCTGTCATTATTTAAAAGTTTGGGCTTAGTATTATAAACAGTTATTTTTTCGCAAGAGCAACATCGTCCCACTTAGACATGCTCTGTGAGTAATGCAATTGTTATAGGTAAAGGTCTCAACATCAGGTGTGTTATTAGCTTGATCTATCATGTTTTCTCATAAAAGAAAATCACGTAGTACCCATTGTATTGTTGTATTGTACCATCGTTTTTTTATATTGTTTTTAGTTTTTTCTTGTACTGGTGGTGGTATAATGATAAAGTTATGTATGTATTCATTCGAAATTTTCTATTTCAGGGTGTTAATAACGACATGTGGCGTATAACCCGCATAAACGACAAGTACGAAGTTTGTGACAGTTATCCGGCTGTATGGGCGGTGCCGGCTGCAGCCAACGATGACTTGCTGCGTTCAGTTGCAGCTTTCAGGTCCCGAGGAAGGATACCGGTACTCTCATGGATACATCCGAGCTCCCAGGCGACTATTTCCAGATGCAGTCAACCTTTAGTTGGGGTAAGATTATTTTAGTATTATTTGATTTTATGCAGACATTAATATCTTACGACATCATTAGGCGATGAGGAGCCATATTATAGCGGGACACACGGGACATACGAAACGAAAATAACTTTTTCCAGTAAAAAGTATATGCACGATGAAATATGTGTATACCTGTCTGTCTGCAGGAGGTTGCGGATTCGATTCCCGCCTTGGGATAAATTTTTGTACTATCTGCAAATATTTATTCCGGGTGCTCTGGGTAATTTCTATGTATAATAAAAAATATCTATGTATGTATTAGAGTATTGTATTAAGTATATCAGTCATCTAGTACCCATAACACAAGCTCTGCTTAGCTTGGGGCTAGATGATGTTGTGTGGGTTGTCTTACATTATTATTATTATTATAGTCCGGTCAATATAAGACATTTGAAATAACAAAAAATCCCGGAAAGCCAAATTTTGGTGGAGAGCTGGGGTTTACCATTACAAATAAAGTTTTAAAAATCCTATGTGTGCTACAAAAGTTATTCGGGGTAAAAGGTCAAAACAATGGTACAGTCTGTACCATTGTTTATGTATTATTGTTGTACCGGTATCTAATGTAATTTGAATAAAAAAAAAAAATTATCTTAGATTTGGTTGATTCAATACTTGCATAAGAAGGCAACAAAAAACATCGAACGCGCTTTCTGTAGCAAAACTACAGAAGTTTTTTGCGTATACTAAAACGAATTGGAGTCAAGGGCAAAACAAAATCATATTTATTGTATAAATATTTTATATTGACATACATTTGACACATTGCCATCTTTATAGCTCCAAACTAAGTAAAGTTTGTTATATGGGAACCAGGTAACCGATAGAATACATAAAATCTTTTTTCTAAATACATACAAATTATACAATAAAACTCCCAGGCAGAATAAACTTTTTTTTTTTTTCATCACACAAATGTTAGTTCTCGGTCGGGACCGATAGTAGTAGTAGTGCTCTTAGAAGAAGGCTCGTCCGGGGAATAACTACCACCATGCTTATTTCTGCTGCCAAGTAGCTTGCTGTGTTCCGGTTTGAAAGGTGTGGGTGCCTGTGAAATTACAGGCACATGAGGCTTAACTGTATGCTGTAACTGTATTGAGGTTGATGGACGCAGAGTGGTGCATCGTAGGACACGTTCCAAACGAACGTGACCTGCAAGGCAATACTTTGTTATAGGTTCCGTTAATGAGTTATACTATAAAAAAAACCCCCAACTATGGAGGATTTCAAGCAGGGGACTTATTTAGGCTGATGTGACATGATGGATTTTTAATTTTGTGTTTTACTATAGGTAAGCGGAAAGCGAAGTCGCGAGGATGAACGTTACATTCAGCTGATAATGGACGCGAACGCGCAAGCACATAAGCTCTTCATAATGGACGCTCGTCCCACCGCGAACGCCGTTGCCAATAAAGCTAAGGGAGGCGGGTATGTATAAATCAGTTTTGTTTTTAGACCTAAACGCAGCCACATTATTGAAGTAGCCACTATATCTCCAAAATAAAGACGCATTTTGTTGTAAAGAATACCATGACTATGAATGATACTTACGGTTATGTTAGGCCTAATTAACGTTTTGTGGTTTCAGCTATGAATCAGAAGACGCTTACCAGAATGCGGACCTGGTGTTCCTGGATATCCATAATATTCACGTCATGAGGGAAAGCTTGCGTAAACTGAAGGAGCTCTGTTTTCCTCAAATTGATCAGACTAGGTACTTATGTTTTTTTTGTGTACATTCTTTTATTTTATGTGTGTATATGTATACTGCATTCTGATAAGTAGTTTCTGTGCACTTGTATTTGGAAAGTTACGAGTATACTATATATTGAGTGTATACATATCTATGCAGCCGACTGTACTTTTGGGATTAAGATGACTCGTAGAATACCTATATACTTTTATTTATGTAAGTACGTATACAAAAAGTGTACATTTTGTGTACTGCGTTGCTTAACATCTTGGGACGCCTTAAATATTTTTTTCTAATTGTAACTGTATTATTTATCTTAAGCATCTGGTCGATACATGTTAAGTTGATCTAGATCATGCGGTCATTGAACTTAGAGAACCTACCTAAGTAGATATTTGCAATTATTTTTATTTCTTACAGATGGTTTAGTGGTATTGAAGCCAGCTGCTGGTTGAAACACATAAAATGTATACTGGCCGGTGCCGTACGTATTGTTGATAAGGTATAGTATTTTTTTTATTAGAAATAGCTTCTCGACGATATTTGTTGTCTTGTTTGAGACGATATTTGAGGATGTCTAAGAGGGTAGTCAGAAGTACGTCCAAATATTACATTTGGTACATACAAACATTTTGCAGTGTTTAGTATTGCATACGTGACAGGTTGCAAACCCATCACCGCTGCTAGAATACTAACTGTTCTCTTTCACCGTTTGAGAGCATTGCCATACATACTTAGAATACAATATAACACCCAATCAAAGAAGAAACTTGTATATTCAGCACACAAATGTTTTTTCTGGGTGGGGATCGAATCCACAACCTGTAGGTTGCGCACAGTAAGCAGAGCTGCTATTAACTGAGTTGTGAGGCGAGTCAAGTAAGTTAGGTACATTGAGATGAGATTAGGAAGATGATGATGGCCACTTCGCAATGAGTACTATTTTGTAACATTTTAGGTGGAAAATCACAAGACTTCAGTACTCGTACACTGTTCCGACGGCTGGGACCGCACCGCCCAGCTATCCGCCTTAGCTATGCTCATGCTAGATCCGTACTACAGGACGCTAAGAGGATTCCAAGTGCTTATTGAAAAAGAATGGCTCTCGTTTGGACATAAATTCCAACTGGTAAGTTTCTGTAAACGAAAAAGGTACAAAATTGTATACGTGTGTGTATACTTGTATACTTACCATAATTTGTTAAGTTTTTATAGTGCTTACCTGCACTTTAGGAAATAACAAAGATTTTTATATTATCCCAAAAATTATTTCCTCGTGCTGAATTTGAACCTACGACCTTCCCTGTGATACGGGGATGTGATAACCAACTTCACTATCAAGGATTCAAATGACTTGACGAAGATAAATTAATGTTTATGCTCGAGGAAATGATTTTTGGGTTAATATAAAAAATATTATTATTATTTATTTATACCATGTTATTTAGAGTTGATTTTTTGTTTAACAGCGAATAGGGCACGGAGACGAGCGTCATTCAGACGCAGACCGATCACCCGTCTTCGTCCAATGGGTGGATTGCGTATGGCAACTACAACAACAGTTTCCCACCGCGTTCGAGTTCACAGAGAGACTCCTAATTACTATCGTGGACCACCTTTACTCGTGTCGCTTTGGAACTTTTCTGTTCAACACGGAAAGGGAGAGGGTGAAAGAGGGTAAGTTTAGCCATTTTGTGGTACTGCGAGCAATATAAGAATTGTTTATTTATCGGAATATTAAAACATTTTTAACTGATGCGACATTTCAAAGAAAATCTTTGTCACTTTTTTAAGTTCAAAAAAATCTTATCCTTTATACTCTTAAATAAAACTTATTATATTATTCTCTGTACATACCTATTACACCATCTTTTTTCTATTTATACCTTATCATTTATTTTTAGTGAAGATAAAGATCTCGTGGAAACCAGTTCGTAATCTAGCTGCGGCGATAGACTTTCTGTCACGTATGGCATATGTCATGTGCCAAATGTTATATTTGGACTTACCTATGACTATCCTCACTAGATATTCACAAAATGTGTTTTTAAACTCCCATCTAAATCGGGCTACTCGTAAATACATAGAACAATTGTGAATCGAGAACTTATTTGGGGTTGATGAGATTAAAAAGTTAAATCTCGTTTCAGAAGTGAAATCAAAGACTGTCTCTCTCTGGTCTTACATCAACAATCGCCAGGACCTCTACCTCAACCCTCTGTACTGGGGTCCATCTGCGTTTGGGGCCAATTCTCCCCCGTCTCCCTTCTCCAGGCCACAAGTTGTACTGGTTCCTGTTGCATCGCTGAGAATCATCAAGCTTTGGAAAGCTTTGTACTGTCGGTGGAACCCTACTTTGAGACAACAGGTATGTTCTCTTATCCTACTTATAAATAAATAGTGGCTCGCCCAAATGTCCTTTCACAATTCAGTTAGTAGTAGCCTTCTGTGCTATATATAAGTTGTAGGTTCGATACCCACCGAGGACAAATTCTTAAATTCTTTATCGTACACAAAAAGGTTTACAAAATGGTGAACACAAAAAACATGTACAAAGGCGAGCGAGCTTAACCCTAAAAAGAGTTTTCTTCCAGCAAACCTTAGAGCTGAGAGAAAAGTAGAAATAAATAAAACAAACATTTTGTGTGAACATAAATGTTTTTTCTCTGTCTGGGTGTTATATTGTAATCTTTGAAATATATTAAAATGAATACTTAATTCTATCAGTTATCTGGTTCCTATGTTAAAAGCTTTGCTTAGTTTGGGGTGTCATTTGTATGTCAGGACAGTCTATTTACATTCTTTTTAACGATATCTCTTGTATGGTAGTGTAAAATGTATGATTGGCTCACAAGCTATCGCAACGTCATGTGTTCTGTTATCAACGAATCATAATCCTATCCTAATAATAATATAAATGTGAATGAAAGTTTGTGTGTTTGTTTAGATGTTTGTGGCCTGATTATCTTAACTACTGTACTGGTTTGAATGAAATTCAGAATGTGTTGTTCATAAACTGTATTAACATAACCTGCACGCACTAAGTCGAAAATACCCTGAAAATTTCAAGTATCTACGACCAGGTATATGTCAGTCAGTCAGTCAGGACGAAGGTTCTTGTATTTGGTATGCATTATCAACATAACCGGAACAACGCTTACTAAAAAACATCAGACTAATAAAATAAATAGATTTAAGACGTTTCAAGATGATCCCTGCGGATATTACTGACTAAATGCTTTTTGACTTTGATTTTACAAATATCACATTGCTGCACGTAAAAGAAAAACGAAGTCGCAGGCAAAAGCCTTGCTAGCTTGTTGTTGTTTGTGTTATTTTACGCACGTCATTTGATTAAATTATGTACTTTAATTACAACTGAAATTATTTATCTTGTTTACAAAGTTATCGCAGTAATACACGACAGGTCAATAGAAAGACAAGCCATAGATTTCATCGTTTTATATATAACTTGCTTGCTTGCTTGAAACAAACAGATAGCCTTCACGATGTTAAGTGGTTACAATTAATTACCTATGCCAAGAATTACGATGCATTGCTCTGGGACCATCAGCCTGAGGAATACAGGTGTTAACGTGTTAATGTGCCTGTAATTTCACCGACATGGACATCCTTGAAACCGGAGCACAGCAAGCAGCTTAAAATTCAAATGAAATAACTAAAGTATTTTAATATTGTCCTATGTACCTACTATTAGTTTCATTGTTTTATCCCACTTCTTACTTACTTTCGTAACTTATTTTTTCAAATTAAGTAATAAAAAATAAATAATTAATTATATTTTAATTATAAGTAATAAAAAATAAATAATTAATTATATTTTAATTATGTAATTTATTTATTTTTTATTATAATGTCTCTGTCATTTTTTGTGTGTCCAACAATTTTTTGTTGTTTCCCGGTGTATGGAAGTAACTTCACGCGGACGAAGTCGCGCGCGTTTTAATAGTAAAAGCATATAAGTGTCAGCGAAATGCGATTCGTCCGCGTTATGTTATTTTCACTCAAATTTCAACCCCTGATATATCCGTTTACGGGTGGAATTTCAAAAAACCCCTTTTTATTACACCTCTCAATACGAATATACCCCAAAAATGACATTTCTACGACAGTATTATATTATATTTGGCCTTACAAAATCATAATTTCAGGATCCAATATACCAGCGGACCAGAGAACTAGTGGCGTTGCGCGCTCAACTAGAGGCGGCTGCAGCGGCGGCTGCTGGCGATCACGCAGCGAGACAACATCGGTTAGGCCTCACACCGCCCAGAGTAGCCAGCCCACACCATGTCTAAAACCACAATTGTATGTAAAAACAACTATAATTTCGCCACGGTAGATATCTCCCCAGATCTCTTGGTACCGCAAGAGTACCGCTCTTTGTTGGTCGACGGCAAGAGTTAAAATGAAGAATCAGTTTTTTGGATATTTTGAATGACGTCTTATTAAATGTGCTTAGCCATTAGTATGAGGCATTTCCTTTCTAACCAACTGTGGTCACCGACAGCTCTCAGAATCAGCAAGTTGAAGTGGCAATTGACAGGGCATATAACTAGTAGAACCGACAACCGCACAGGGGAACAAAGGTTATCGAATGGCGACGAAACGTAGGAAGTTCAGTCGATGGGCTGATGACATTGTTAGGATCGCGGGAATTCGATAGATGGAAAGGGCTCAAAAATCTTTCTTCCTAGAAACGTATGGGGGAGGCCTATGTCCAGCATTGGACTTCTACAGGCTGTTGATGATGGCGATGATTTCTTTTCACGCCAAATTGAGTGTACACTTCATTTTTGAGCCGGCTGTCATTCCACAAGGTTACATAACTAGTTATGTTTGTGGTATCTAAAGAGTACGAACAAATCGCGCCTCTATAAACGAATCGGACATTGCCCTGACGAATCGCTTAAAAATTTTCTATAAATTAAATAAATAATTTCGATTAAGAATATATATGAAGGTAACCGAAAAATATACGAAATATTTTAACCGTTCGCAAAAATCTTAATATTTTAGTATATCGTAGCTTTTCTCAGTGGCTATGCTTTGTACGTGTACCATAATCGTACACGTGTACCCGCCCCACGTGCACGTCTAGCGTACGTATTCAGTGTGTGATGACTGTAAACCTCAATGTCGCTATAGTAAACAACACTGTACCTACATATAAAAAATGTTACGCTATATTGAAAATCCCAATCTCTATAAGGAATTTTCAAATTAAGATTGAACAGGTAGATCATAGATAAGCGTAATCTGAGGCTGCATCGTCACTTTCCATCAGGAGTGATGACAGCCAATCGTTTAGCTATCAATAAAAAAAACTACTTTATGGCTATATTTCCCAGGCACATTAGATATCCTTCAGACGTCTTAGTACCAAGTATAGTACTAACTCAAGGTTCTTTGAGGATGTCTGATGGGGGTAGTCAGAGGTACGTCCAGATACTATATTTGGCATATACATATTGTATTAGGTACCTAGTTGATATTGAAAAATAATAGGTGGCCATTATGGAACACCCGATATTTTATGGTTATTTCGTACCCTAAGTACCAAAAGGTATAATGTTAGTGTAACGTGAACCTGGGTTTAAAATTTTAACGTTTCCGTGACACTTGTAGTTAATTGGCTAATACTAGATACCGATGTGTAGTTAGTGTTTTATATACGTTTTTTATCACATATTTTTATATATTATATAATCTGTATTTCCAATTACTTTTAATATTATATTTATAATTATTGTCATTGTTTAGTTATGTAAAATATTACACTCCAGTGTTTGTATTATTATATTGCTTTGTTTACTGATAGAATATACACGGTGGATTTTGGGTCAGTTTGAAACCGTGCCCACGTTTTATATTTATTACTAAAAAAGAGTATTTTTGGTATAAGTTATAAAATACTCTACACAATAGTAAGTAAGACTCCGTTCCAGGCTGCCAAGACCATACGGCAAGGCGTAAAACGTGCGGACTATGACCTCGCGTCGCCGGTTAGTTGAGCAGAGTACGAGTGTGGTTTCCAAACATATTTCTTTAGGTAAATTTACGGATATATTTACGAATGAATATACATTGATTGCGTATATTGATTATTAAGATTGCGTAGGTTCCGGCTTTAAACTGGCCAAAAAGCTGTGGTGTATATTTTGTGTATACATAGTTTACTGATTAAATAGGCAAAGTTAAAGTTGATAGTTCTGGTTTTTAGTTATAATATAGTTATAATTAATGTACGTACAACCAATGGTCTACCTTCAGTCAGACTGGTAACTCTAACGAACTGTTCGATATTTCTTCCCACAAAAGAGTAAGTACATATAACTCGACTGCGTACTGTATTTACTGGGTACTAGTACGTTATTTATTACTAATTATTCTAGATTAGAAAACGATGTAACAGATATTTAACTATTTAAATTAGTCAGTATGTCGTTAAATGTAGCTTATGTGGATTTATCTTAGATACAAATAAACTAAGCATAGCCTGTGTGTAACTAAGTGTACACACTTAGTTACACACAGGTGTCTTGTTAATAACAGCATTCTTAAATTATGTGTAACATAAAGAAATCAGCATTTTTGAAATAAATAATAAATGTAAATTTACGTACCTACTTACAGCTTAAATGTTTTGAGACACCTTGTATCTAGTATGTTCTAGTATATCTATTGTAAACAGATTTATGTACCAAAACAAATGTTATGACAATTTATCATTTTACGGATATTTGAAATATATTTTAAGACGAAGAAGGAAATATAAGTATTAAAGTTATTATTGTATAAAAAAATTGTTTAAATTACCATTTAGTTCGATAGTTTTATACTGTACTGTAGCGCTTACGTCGTGAAAAAAAAACTTACGATTTTGGGAGTAGGTATACATCTGTAAATAATGGTTCTAACCTGACTGACATACAAAGCACAGACTTAGCCATTGCGTCGCTGGTCGTACGACTAGAAATTTTCTGGTTATGTTTATTATGGTGCGTGAGGGCGGCACTGGAAAAAGGAATTCATAATATTCAATCCCTAAATGGGCGCAGCGGGAGCGTTAAGTTTATATGAGAAAAGTTTCACCTGAACGAAGTCGCGCAATTGCACATAATGTAAATAACTACTTAGGTACATTTTTTCAACACATTCACAGAAATCTCGGTTCAACAAAACATAAACGGTCCAAAATACTTATTGAGATAACAAATCAAAACAGTCTGAACTTTGACCGGTATAGGTTTGAAATTTATTTTGCATCTTATCAATGTTTATAACTTAAGTTTCTCTAGTAAAGTTACATCAATATTCATTCGTCCGTTGTTGCTAGATGAAGTTGCACTGAGGTATTCAAAATGTTCAAAGTTGTGAGAGATGGGAGCATTCGGATAAAAGCGGTGAATTATTTGAAGAATTTGAGACAGGAAAAATTCTTGTCTACAAAAGCAGAGGTGGTGACGTCAGCTGATGTAGTTATTATTGGTAAGTTTTTTTTTCACTAAAGCACGTCCTGCGAGGACGTGACCTATTGGGGCATTGCTCTGCGTCTATCACTCTTGAGACGTATTAGGTATTATGTGCTTGTAATTGACCCCCCGATTGCTGTGTTCCGATTTTAAGAGTATGGGTTTCAAATTGGAACATCAATCCGAGTATCGCTGCTAGGGCGTCAGGAACTCAGTATTCAGTATGTTTATTGCCTTATTATGTAAGCAGGTTTAACATTGTCAGATCTTAGGACTAGATACAATCACGTCTGTCGGATCTTAGGATCTAGATAGGTTGATTAGGAACTGTTAACTTTTTGTTTCATTATCTACATAATAATAAATTTTAGGCGAATTTGGGATGGTCTCAAGCGTCGATCGACCCAACTGGTCATCGAGCTGTCTAACGTAAAATAAAGAGCTAACAGCTTTTTTTGAACCTAAACACTGGCCATCTACAAATTTAGCCCAAAAACGATTGACATCAGCAGAATTTCTAGTAAAAGTTTGCCAATTTTAAAACTTGACAAATTTGTAAAAGCATTACAATAAAACGATAGGAACCAAGCAGTAATATGTAATAGACGTCCATGATGTTTACTTATTAGTACACCAACGCCCAAATACTCAAACGCAACCTAAATTTACGTCTCAAGTCGCGATTTTTTGACAGTTTGCAATGAAAGTCTGTCAAAAATTCGTCACTTAAGACGTGATTTAATTTAAGTTGCTTTGAGTATTCGGCCACAAGTTTCTTAGGTAGGTATATTTTCCAATTCAATGTAATTTCTAGGAGGGGGGATAGCAGGATGTAACACACTGTACCAGTTGACGAAAAAAGGAGTTAATGCTGTTCTTCTGGAGAGATCTAAGCTTACTAGCGGCACTACATGGCATACTGCAGGTACTTTACAGAAATTCCTTAGTACGCCTCTGCGCATCAAGCCTACCCTTAAAAATACCAAGTATCTACGACCAGCGGTTTGGGCTGTGCGTTGTCTATATGTCAGTCAATCAGGACAAAGATTCTTATAAGTGATATAGATTATTATCCCCATTTCGATCTTGCCTTTGCCAGGTCAAACTTACCTTTTCACACTCGCCTGCTCTAGTCTAGCTCGCACTAGTGATAGAGTTGTTTTTCATCTAATTAGTAACCTTTATGTGGAAACTTATAATTGGCCTTCAGCTGATATGTACCCAGCATGTATATTTATTATAGTTAATTATATTTTAACAACATAATTATAAGTTTGTTTGTTTAGTTAGGCCATTGTTTTTACACCTATAGCTATAGAGTACGTTGGTATACAGGTTTGGTCTGGTCACTAAGGCCTTGCGATTTGGAAGTCAAGTTGTTGAAAGACTCGAGGGCTGTATACAGCGGCTTGGAAGAAGAATGTGGCGACTATGCGGGTTGGATCAACAATGGAGGCATGTTTATATCGAGAAGCAAGGTAAAATTATAAACAAATACTATTTAAGATTCAACGTAAAATAGGTATCTAACTAATGACAATTTCACTTGTAAAAGGAAACAGCCATAGCCCGGCTATCATCGGCAGTAGGCAGACTGTGTGATTTATGAGGTACATTCATAAGTACCTATTTAGTTGCCTAACTGGATAAAAAGCGTTTAGAGCGTAGGAGAAATGTCACAGTTTGAACAGGACATTAGCTAAATGATACATCATTATTTCAATATGATCCCCTCGAAGTAATAGTGTTCTGTAATAATGCCGACTTCGTGTAGGAAATTAATTCAGATTTCTTCCAGGTTAGAACTCAAGAATACATGAGGTTACATACACTAGGAAAAGCTCTAGGTATTCCCAGTGAAATTCTAGATCCTAGCGAAGCCCAGAAGAAATTCCCGCTGCTGGACCCATCGGTGTTCCAAATGGCTCTCTACGCTTCAGAAGATGGGACTATAGACCCGGCCATGGTGTGCAATGCGTTGGTCAAAGTTGCAACCAAACACGGTGCTAAGGTGATTATTTTTTTGTAAATTGGTCCGAATTTACAAACTACACACCGGGTTCTAAAAATACGTGATCGCCATTCGAAAACTTTTATTCTTCACCGGTTATAGGTTCTACTGGCTATGTACAATGCGCTGGTCAGACTGACAATCAAATGTGATTACATTTTTGTACATTGGTCTGTGTTTACAAAAGTCGCTAAAATGAAATTTCAACAAACTTTATTAAAATCGTGGTTGCCATTCGAGATTTAGTGACTGGACTGGGTTTTTAGTAGCTTTTGTTCAATTTATGACAAGAAACATCTTATAAATGTTGTTAACCTTATTCTACACCTAGATTATCGGTCTGTGAAAAAAAATTTGCATTGCATGACAAGTATATCCATTTATGATTCGTCACTTAAAATTTTATGTTTTTTAGATTTACGATGATTGTCCAGTGTTAGACGTTCACTACTCTCACAATATTCTCGGGAACAAAGAAGTTACAGGAGTCCACACTGACAGAGGTTTTATTAAGACGAAATGTGTTGTGAATTGTGGAGGTAAATATTTTAATAGGCCAGAACCACGAATTGACTTTTCTGCTAAAGATATTGGCGTAATGTAACTCTATAATAAGCTTCTTTCCCAGCTATTTACAGCGCTACAAATCGCGACACAGTTTTTACTTCTGCTATTTTTAGTGTTCCTTTTTGTTTCTTGCACTTTGTCTAATAATAACTAATAACTTGTAATAAAAATAAATATAAAATGTTTGTAATATAAATTTCGACGGCCTTATTCGTTCTGTGTTGAACAAACGAACTTTACTATCTGTGTTATTAGGCTTCACTTGATCATATACAACCTTATATTTCTAGGTGTTTGGGGACCCCGAGTGGCTAGATTCGCCGGTGTACCCTCACTGCCTATAATTCCATTCAAACATGCTTACGTGGTGATGGACGGTACTCCTGAAGTGCGGAATAGCCCTAACATAAGAGATCATGATGTGAATCTGTACATAAAGATACAGGGAGAGAGCTGTAATGTCGGAGGATATGAGCCAAACCCTATTATGCTAGATCAGGTGTGTGTCAATTTTACTACGAGAAGGTTTGCCGTAGCGTAAATATGTTGAGGTAAATTTTAGCCAATTTACCAATTCAAACGTAAACTTTTCAAATGTCTGTCATAGTATAGTAACTCGTAGTAGGTACTAACCGACGCTCGTAGAATATTGGAACTAGGCTTAAGCAAACTATTCCACAAGCGATTCTTTAAGCAAGTCACTTATTTGTAAGTATTGTTTAAGGTTCCAGACAACCTATCCTTCCACCTGTATGACCTGGATTGGGATGTGTTTACCGTTCACATGAACAGTGCTACGGTGCTATGCCCCAAGCTAGGGTCAGTCGGGATTAAGAGCACCGTTTGTGGCCCTGAGTCCTTCACGCCAGACCATAAGCCTTTGTTGGGAGAGGACCCTAATGTGTTTGGTAAGTATTCTACCCCCATACTTGTAACCGTTGAAAAGGTTTAAAAGAGGAAAGAGAGTGAGTGAATGCTGTGATCTTTTCTCTTCAAAATGGCGGATGGTGATTATTCTTATAATAATCGATAAATCTTTGGACAGAAGTTTGGCAGTTTTTCAGGTTTTTTATTTGGGATGAATTTTGATTTATTTTTAGAAATAACAATATTCCAAGGTTCTAAACGATCCTAATATGACCCGAGCAAATGTTCAGCTGGGTTACCAGCGGATTCAATTTCCAGTGCCCGTACTGCGGGAATTGAGGTCGTACAGATGTAAATATTTGGAACGCACATAGACGCTGATCCAAATAGTAGGATGTCATGGTAGACCTTACTTCTAGTTTCCGATCCCCATTCCCACTTTTTAGGAGTTCTGGTGACTACTATACGTATATCGTTGTTATTGTATCATTACGAATGGTTGGAAAATAGTTAGTTACCTGACTATGTAAACGTAAATTTCGCAATTCTTTTAGGACTTTACCACAATTGCGGGTACAACTCAGCTGGTATGATGTTCTCAGCTGGTTGTGGAATACAAATGGCCGAATGGATTGTTAGCGGGAGGTGAGTGGATTAGGTTGACTGTGTTAGCTGTGTCTATAGGCAAGATTTTGTCGCATAGGTGTTAAGCCGCATGTGCCTGTAATTTCGCCGGTACCTACTCCCTTCAAACCGGAACACAGCAATCTGCTTGGTGGCAGAAATAAGCATGGTGGTAGTACTTCCCCAGACGAGGCCTTCACAAAGAGCTCTACGACTACTGACCCGTACTACGGTGTATTGACCATAGCCATTGTAATTTTTTTTCTTCTTCATAAATACCTATTTCTTGGTACTTGGAACCTTTTGAGGATGCCTATTGGATAGTCTCCTGGGGGTATAACCTATTATTTCATTTTCTCTCCCTTCCAGACCACATTACAACATGTTTACATTCGACGTTCGTCGCTTCACACCGGGTCAGATGGCGCGGGCTCACTGGACAAGGGAAAGCAGTCACGAGGCTTACGTGAAGAACTATAGCGTAGTGTTCCCTCACGATGAGCCGCTCGCGGGAAGAGACGCGAGCCACGACGCGTTACACCAGGTGCTGGTTGAAGATGGGGCTGTAATGCAGGCGCGAGCTGGCTTCGAACGCCCCGCATTCTTCATGCCGGGGGAGAAGGTAACTAATAGATAACGTTCGTAAAACTGGTATCATTGTAGAATACCGGCCCTAAAATACCATTCTAGAATAAGTTAATAAGTTCTAACAGTCATGGTTCAATGAAGGCCAATTAATTTAATCATTTAATTTAATTAGTACCTACAGTTACAGAAACATTAATTACGTAAATCATAAAAATATCAATGTCACGAAGTCAATTATTATACAGATTCAAACTTTAACTTTTAACTTTTATTTATTGATGTATTTCAGATCAGAGTGCAGCAATATGACTGGGGTGGCACACACGACTATCCGCGTAACTTGGACCAACGCTACGAAGAAGTGCTGAAGGGAGAATATAGCTTCGGATTCTCTAAGCACCATGATCTTGTAAGTCTATAACAGACTCGTTTAATGAAAATACTATGACCATAGGCTTATGTTTCGAACTGTATTTTTTGGTAGAGGTTCTAAGGTTAGCCACTCGTCGCTACATGACGCTCGATCAGAGAACTTGACGCTATAGTGACTCCGAATGTCGGGAACCATTCAATTTTACTGCGTGTTCGGGAATAGCGTTCGCTCGCAGGAAGCATTATAAGCAAAGTGCTTTCTAGCCAGCCTTTGTTTTGTATTTAACATAATTTAACGGACATGTCACGCAACATCGTCTAGCCCCAAAACTAAGCCAAGCTTGTACTATAGAAACCAAATGGCCGATTTAACTATTGTATACTTATTTTTTGTAAAAATAAATAGAATACGATATAACATCAAATAGATAATACATAAGAGAAAATATATCTAAACCACAACTAGCTTTTATATTATCATTTGCGCTTGCTACAGCGCTTGTTTATATTATAATTTGATAGTGTGTGATATATCATTATTCTATACCTATTTGAGATATTTATTGCAAAAATATGGAGATGTGGCCGATGTGGCGCGGCGGGCGAGTGTCCGCCTGCGACGCAGAGGTTGCGGGTTCGATTCCCGCCTTGGGATAAATGTTTGTATGATCTGCAAATATTTATTTCGGGTGTTCTGGGTATTTTCTATGTATAATAAAAAATATCTATGTATGTAGTGTATTGTATTAAGTATATCAGTCATCTAGTACCCATAACACAAGCTCTGCTTAGCTTGGGGCTAGATGATGCTGTGTGGAGTGTCCAGCATTATTATTATTATTATGTACCAAATGTAATATTTGGACGTACCTCTGCCTCTGACTATCCTCATTAGACATCCTCAAAGAATCTTGAGTAGGTACTAAGAGATTTGAGGGGATATCCTGGAAGTCGTTAAATTGTGTCTGTTGAATTGAATTTTGCTGTATTTCAGATCGGTTCAGAAGCCTTAGCCTGCAGAAATGGAGCGGCTTTGTTTAACATGTCATATTATGGGAAATTCTACCTAACAGGACCTGATGCCCAGCGGACTGCCGATTTGGCATTTACAGCAGATCTGTCCAGAAGTGATGATCGGTACGTACGGTTGATTTATGAATTACTAGCAGACTCGTTGCCCACTTCGTTGGGCGGTTGGGCGTCATTTTTCGGGTTAATATGACTCCTATGACACTCACAAACAAGTACTTTATTTAGTTTTTTTTTCAGGGTGGTATATTCGCTAATGCTAAACAAAAAGGGTGGCATTGAAGCGGATGTGACTGTTAGTATTCTTGATGGAGGCAGCGGACAATTACACGAACCTATATTCAAGGTACAATTATCTTTAAACTGCTGTGGTTAAAGATTAATTTCTAAAATCAAAATCTGGGCAAGATTATGTTGAGTATATTGCGGCATTTGTATTTTCAGGATTACGATCCTGAAAATACAACTAAATTTATTTTAGGATACACGGATACTAGTTTGTAACAAGCGAGATTAATTTCTAATATCAAAATCTGAGGAAGATTATGTTGAGGTACTGTGGCATTATGATATCTATTAGTATAACAATAACGTTGTATTTCCAGGGTCGTGGATACTATGTTGTAACAAGCGGATTCAGTGCAAACCATACATTGGCACATCTCCGTCGGATCATCAATAAGCATAAACTTAGAGCTACGATTATAGATGTCACAAAACAATTGTGTATTCTTAGCGTTCAAGGACCAGACAGGTAAATTTTACTTAAATAACGATCAGTTTCGTAAAATACTATCAAATATTGGATATCTGAAATATTTTTTATAACAAACTTTAATTGGATTAAAACTCATTTTGGAACTGCTAGATCTTTAGAAACGTTCTGTCTTGAAAAAGTTGAAATGCTAGCACCTTCAGTTACTTTTTACACCTTGTATTTTGTTTTAATTGAGAGTAAATATATTCTTTCATGAGTTAAAGCTTATGTTGGAATAACTTCATGCATCTTCCGTTATCGGGAGAGGACTTTTTACACCCTGTAACTACAGGCACATGAGGCTTAACACCTGTATGCCTCAAGTAAATGGAAGTAGATCAGTGCATCGTAGGGCACGTTCACAACGAACGTGACTTGCAATGTTATGCTTTATTATGTGTGGTATAGTAACCACTTAATACCTAGTAGGTAGGCTTGTTTAATCAGAGAGTCATATTAAATAAGCTGTATCTTTTTTTTTATACAACTTGCTGATGAAACAAGCAGATGGCCCACCTGATGTTAAGTGGTTACCATCACCTATAACAAAGCATTGCCTCGCCAGTCACGCTCGTTAGGAACTTGTTTTACTATTGACAATAAAGATTAATCCGTTGGTAATTCTAGTCTTAATAAAAGGTGTATGTTGAAATAACTGTATGCATCTTAAATTATCTTAATATTTTCAGTCAGAGAATCCTGCAACGTTACACTGATGTAGGTCTGTCCAACGACGCGTTCCCAGTAAACACCCAACGCAGTATGCACATCTCGCAAGCGCCTTACTCCTCCGAGAATAAGAAATACCGGTAGGTACATATTAAATAAAGAAATACTGGTACCTATTTTACCAGAATTTTTTTGGAACGTAACATTCTCACACTCACTCACACTGACACTCTCACGATGCAGTTCGTAAAATAACCGCTACCGCTTATTGAGTCTGAAAATCGGAGCCTTCGCCATGGAAAACTATTACCAAGTACTATTCACTGCATTATTATCTCTAAATATATTTAACTCAAATGTGACTGACTGACATAGTGATCTATCAACGCACAGCCCAAACCACTGGATGGATCGGGCTGAAATTTGGCATGCAGGTAGATCTTATGATGACGTAGGCATCCGCGAAGAAAGAATTTTGATTAATTCTAACCCCAAGGGGATAAAATAGGGAATGAAAGTTTGTATGAAACTTTGTCAATTTTAAACCGATCGGGCTGAGACTTTGCATGCATAAAGCTACTATGATTTTATCCCGAAAAAATAACGGGAACGGAAAAAACTGCCACACAGGCGAAGCTGCGAGTGGCCGCTAGTTATAGGTACGGAACCCTTCGTGCGCAAGTCCGACTCGCACTTGGCCGGGTTTTTTTTACAGATGCAGAGCCTTACGCGTCTCCTGGTCCGGGGAACTAGGGTGGGAGTTACACATACCATCGTCGCACGCTATCCAAGTTTACAAACACCTGAGTAGTGCCAAAGGATTGAGGAATGCTGGCTGGAGAGCACTCACCTCACTTAGTGCCGAAAAAGGTATGAAAGAATAGAAATAATTTAACAGACAACCACTAATTGAACCATTACAACACGGGTGGCGGTGGCCTAGTGGGAGTGACCCTGTCTTCTGATGCTAAGGTCGTGGCTTCGAATCCGGTCGTGCACAAGTGGGTTTTTCTGTTCGAAATTTATGAGCGCAATGCCAGTTCTCTCAAACGGTGAAGGACATATTGTAGATGATGTCAAGGGCGACTTTCACTCATATATACGAAACGCTGTACTGCCGCCGGGTTCAGTAATGTTTTTATTATTACTAAAAACACAGCTAAACTACGCACTCAAACGAACTAACTTTTAGCATTTTATAGTCTAACGGGATTGTACTTACACAATTAATTAATCAAAATCATTGTTATAGGATATCACCTATGGAATGCGGATGCAAGAACAGACGACAATCCCATAGAAGCGAATCTCGGGTTTGCATGCCGGAAGGGCGGCGATTACATCGGTAACGAAGAGGTTACGAGAGCTAGGCAAGATGGGGTCACTAAGAAATATGCTTACTTCACGATTGATGATAAGGTATTGTGCAACATTTTCAGGTTTAAGACATTTATTTCTCTAAGAAGAATACAATTGACTTAATGAAGAGAAAAACAATGGTGACTTAGATGTAAATTATACACTAGTGTGAGTTTAATACATTATCTCTGTTACCTCGGGATAGTTACACCGTGGTATGCCTCTTTCGATATAATTTGAAACTTCCCGCGTTAAACGTTACACCAAGTTTATTTGTACAATGGTGCGTAGGTATTTACGGCCAGTTTACGGCTGGCCGCCACGGTTGAAAGTTTACTAAAACATAATAATAATGAGAATTAATGGTTTGGGTAGGAGGTATTCAACTGCACTTTGTACTGCCTACGGCTGTTAGTTTTTGTCCTAATATTTAAATTTCATTGTTTTAGGTGGCGCTGTTCGGTCAAGAAGCGATATTTAGAAACGGTGAGCCAGTAGGATATCTACGACGAGGCGATTACGCGTACTTCTTGGACAAACCCATTGGTATAGGCTACGTCGCAAACAAAGGTTCAGAAGTCACCAAGGACTTCATCAAAGAAGGACAGTACGAAATCGAGGTTCTAGGAAAGAAGTACAAGGCAACAGTACACCTCAAATCGCCTTTTGACCCGGCCGGACAAAGACTACTAGGTGATTATGGCCACGTTGGGTTAGATGAGAATTTACATGAGCCACATGCGGGGCAAAACGAACGAGCTGGTGGAAGCGAATAGTTAGGATCTCACTACAGCGTATTTTTATTGTGTACTACAACATAAAAGATTAACATTTATCTAGATTAAATTAACGGAAAATATATACCTATCTATTTAACTGTTGTTTTACCGATGCCTAATTCCTATTTCTGATAAGTACAATGTAGGTCGATCTATTCTAAGTTAGCAAGAGTCAGGAGAAGTCAAAGGAATGCGCTTCATGGTCGTCGGTACCGACTAGAAATTGGTAAGGTAAAAGGTAACCTACCCAGGGTGCCTTAGGTAGGTAGGTGCTAGGTATTGTTACAGAACAGGGTGGGACAAGTCTTTTTAAAATCGTTTGAATCTAGAGATAGAGTTTTATTTGAATTGGAATTGTTCAAGCCTATAAAAATCCTGTTGCGAAAAAACCTATTGTGCCGACGCCACAAGTGGGATGAGGACAGGAAAATAATGATGAGGAATTTACAAGCATAAAGTATTCTGTATGTAGGTCAATGCTAGTAAAACATCATTGATGTAGGTAGTACAAGTAAAAGATTGAGTGACCGCAACAAAGACTAAAACCGAAAAACCGAACTGCCACCACAGAAACAAGTGTGAGCAAGTGCGAGTGCTTGCGATGCATTTTTATTGTTTTACATTAGGTTGAAAATAATATTGTAAGTAACAACACCTAGATTAAAACAGCAAATCAAACGTTCATCAGATAAAAAATTATAGAGTTTTTCATCATTCCATTCGCATCGAAACGACGTATTTTTAATAAGTTTCGGTATCGGTTGATTTAGGCAGCCTATGCAGCTAGCTATACCTACAAAATCATATAGGTACCTGTAGTGTTTGTGAATGTACTACCTAGGTATTGTACTAAATTATATATGTAAATATATAACTATTGATAATGATATTACTTACACTATACACAAACATACATAGTACAGACACTTCACTGTCTCGAGCGCATACGTCAGTGTCACGAGAGCCCATGGGCGAGAGTGGACGTGTTAGAATAAAGTGCGTGTCGAGCCTGTGTAACTCTATACATATAGGACATACACCACATATGGCGACGAGGATAAAAAAAAAAGGGGTGAGTACCTACTCAGGTAGGTATTTACTTCTATTGAAAATTAAGTGACTTGTAATCTACAAGTAACAATCAAAAATATTTTATTTGTATCACCTATTGAAACAACCATCAGAAAAAAAACAAAGAATTTGTATTCAAGTTCGAATTTTGAATTCGAATTTTGAAAAGTTTGATGAGGTTTAATGTGGGGCAACATCGAACTGTTTTGAAATATACGTAGATTATTTATTAGTGTACAAAAAGTTTGCATGCTTGATACATATTACTTGTTTATTAATTAAGTATTGAAAATTAGTTAATTATTTAATTAAAAATTGAGTTTAGTTTTTGGAAAGAGCTAATGTTGCTATTATATTACTAGGTAAGTACCTAATATTTACCTATTAATTACTATAGTCTAAAAAAAAAAATGAAGAAGGTTTTATTAAACAGATGGTGAAATGGTGTTTCGATTGGTGAAACAATAACGATTCAATCATCATCATCATCATCTTAGTCATCGGGTACTAAAAATACCACCATTAAATTAACATCTGGGTATGAAAATACCACCATTAAATTGGAACTGGGTATGAAAATACCACCATTAAATTGGAAACTGGGTATGAAAATACCACCATTAAATTGGACTGGGTATGAAAATACCACCATTAAATTGGAAACTGGGTATGAAAATACCACCATTAAATTGGAACTGGGTATGAAAATACCACCATTAAATTGGAAACTGGGTATGAAAATACCACCATTAAATTGGAACTGGGTATGAAAATACCACCATTAAATTGGAAACTGGGTACAAAGATACCACCATTAAATTGGAGTCTGGGTATTACGATTGGAGTCTGGGTACTAAGATACCATTGAGTTGGAGTCTAGGTACTGTAGCGAGGTATGTATACTTATGCTAATATTTTAGCGGGTGTAAGCATTACATCACCATTAAATTGGAAATATTTTTTAAAATAAAATAAAAATATAACTCAGGCCTACATAAACATGGCGAGTTTACCGACATTATCTTTACTAAAAAGACTGTACCTACTTAGAAGGTGACAGCATTTCTACTTTTAATGGTTATGAAATGGAAAGATGGAAAAGGATTAATAATAGGTATATAAATATTAAATAAATAAATATTAAAGCTGTTTATTTAGAACTACGTGTAAGTAGGTATGATAGGTTTGGTATCTTATATAATATCCTGTAACTCTGTGTACCTTTTGGCATAGGCCTACTCTAACATCTTCCATTAGGTTCTATCTTCTGCTACCTTTTGCTATTGTATTCAATCTGATAAACTCAAGATATAAAATCTACTGGGTGCTAAAGTTGAACCAACAACGTTATGTAGATGTATTCATAATAGCTACTAAGAAACCTAATGAATATTTTCAACCCTAATCCTAAAATGTATGAGTGGCGTATTTGTATATTACTGAAACAAGAGTCATCAACATAAAAAGTGTACATCGACCGATCTAGGAACGTAAGAAAATATTGACATCAGTAAACAGCGTTATGCTAAACAAAATAATAAAGGAAGCAGGCACATTTGAAATGGTAAACCAATAGCTTGAAAATAAAAATCAAGACATAAACCTCATTGTGGCTAAAACAACATTTGAGAACTTAGGTCAATAAGATAGGGCTCAGTGAAATAAAAAACGGTTGCGGCAAATGCATCAAATATGCGTCAGCCAATGCCAGCTCAAAGAAGAATGAAGAAGCTCATATTTGTGACAAGATTACTGCTGGTCAAACATCACGGAAACACCTAACCGAGGAAACTGAATTGAACTGTTATGAAAGCATGTGAATTTTGACGACATCTCGACATTTTCCAAATGAATAACATGCACAGTAGGTGGCATAAAAAATATGCGTTGATTAATTTTGGTTTTCAGATTAGACCTTATAACAGAAATCAAACATGGAGGAATTATAAACAAGAAAGTATAAGCCTATAACCCGATAAAAAATACATGTTTAGCATATGGCAGTAACACATCATTGCCAGTGCAGGTATCGTTTTAAAACTAAGATTGAAGATAATGAACAGAATAGTTTGGATGTTCTAAAATTGGGCACACAATCAAAAAGGGTAGGAGTATCAGCGTTTTTCACGAAGCTATTGACGATTTAATATACAAATACAAAAAAGCTTATTGTCAAAGAAACGGAGTATCTGGAGTAGTCTCAGCACAAGTTCTGCGTAACATACTGTTAGTTAGTACGCAGGGCTGGCTTTCAGTCTCAGGTTACAGTTAAACTTTAAAAGTAGTCTGGTGTACCAATTATACCTTAAAGAAATAACGCAAAAGATAGCATAAAAGAACAACCGGATAGCGGTCGATCAAGATATTATGTCCCCTTGATAGTACTGAATATGAAAGGGAATGGTGAATCACGTTTATGCGTAGGTACACAAAATGTGAACACGCCGCCATGATACGAGAAAACACTCTTTGTCTTTCATGAAAATTGAAAAAAGTCAGTAAAAATGCATTTCACTAGTGGAAATGCACCCAGAGTTCAGGCATATTACGAAATATTTTTAAGACTACAAAAGGCTTGTACGGACGGAATTTGATTTTGAAAGATTGCTGTAAAGGTTGCAAAGGTTTGCTGTAAGAAAACTCTTTTCAGGGTTAAGCTCGCCTTTGTACCTACATGTCCTCTATTTGCATTTTTCCAATGTAATTTTATGTGTGCAATAAAGAATTAAGAATTAAGAAAGATTTATGTTTTGGATTTTGATTTTTACGGAATTTGATTTTGAAAGATTGCTGTAAAGGTTGCAAAGGTTTGCTGTAAGAAAACTCTTTTCAGGGTTAAGCTCGCCTTTGTACCTACATGTCCTCTATTTGTATTTTTCCAATGTAATTTTATGTGTGCAATAAAGAATTAAGAATTAAGAAAGATTTATGTTCGAAAGTACTTTCTTTCGGATCTTTGAGAAAACTCTGAAAATATATTGATTGGCTGCCACCTTTCCAGACCTTTTTAAGCTTTTTACTTCTACGATACCAGATGGGCAAAAGGAATTTTAGGAAAACTATGGCCTAAAGAACATGACTATGCCTTGCTGAACTGTAACTACTAAAGTACAGCGTTTAGGGTACTACAATGTGACATAAGTAGGAGATGCTATCCCTTTTTAACTTGGAGTCGTTCTTGTATAAAGAGATGCAAATGGGCCTAGAATAAATGCTTACGATAATTAGGACGTAGTCGTACTGCGCACAGCCAAACAGAAAAAGTGGCACTCTGTCACTGGTTTGGGCGGCCGAACACTGTAACATATTTTTGTTTAGAAGGACTTCCAAACTAGTCACGGACCATAAGCACTGGAAGTTTTGTTTGGGTTCAAGTCAAAAAAACCATATAACCATCTAAGATAACCATATACCAAGAACTGAACGATGGGTACTGAGATTACATTCATTATAAATATAATGCGATATACAAACCCGGCAAAACAAATGTAGCAATCCCGATTATCTGATACCAAAAGATGAAGACCAAATAGTTAAAAACTTTAAACCGGTTGCCATACCGATGAACGAAGTTGTAGAATTTTTAGAAAATACCATGATATAAACAGTATTAGAAAAGCGTTAAACAGTACGACTGGGACGATTCAGTAAAACAGTTATAAGTTTTAGTTGTGTTGTGATGCTCTTTACCGATAGGTCACACTGAAAGAGAAGCTTTTAAGGCAGGGAATCTTTACTAAAGTATTAGTATTTACAGCAAACTCTTCATACGGTTACCGGGAATATATAATATACATACGTAGATTGATAGAATAGATAACGATTTCGAACTTAGGGACAGATATAAAATACAAAAAGACAAAGAAAAAGAGTAAGAGTATGGAGACAGAAAACGTGGAGCAACAGAAGTAGTTGAAGGAGAAAGTTAAAGTTGATCAAAAACGAAAAAGAAAACTATGGAAAGATAACAAAAACAATCAACGTATTTTAACTCAACCCCACACATCGTAAAAGACGCTCGAGCTGGTGATTGTATGGTTTGTAACAGTGAGACGGGTGTGACTTTACATTGAGGAACATATTACAAGATGACAGCACTACATCATCATCTACCTGCATCATACATTTCCTGCAGCATAGATTAAGTATCAAATTGTTATAGAGATGGTGATTAAAACTCATTTTAAATTCTGATGTTAAGGTTTGATTGAGAACCTATATGTAATCACTAATCAAGTAAATAAACATTATTTTGATAAGAAAGAGATGTAGTGTTTGTGAATGTACTACCTAGGTATTGTACTAAATTATATATGTAAATATATAACTATTGATAATGATATTACTTACACTATACACAAACATACATAGTACAGACACTTCACTGTCTCGAGCGCATACGTCAGTGTCACGAGAGCCCATGGGCGAGAGTGGACGTGTTAGAATAAAGTGCGTGTCGAGCCTGTGTAACTCTATACATATAGGACATACACCACAGTACCTACTCTACACTTTGAACGATCTGTGTGAGAAGTGTGGGTAAGAGTCATCCGCAAAATCAGCTGGCCTTTCAGTAGTTTTTGGTAGCTCGCGGTAGCCTAGCATCTTCATCATGGCCGTTAGGATATAATATATCCAAATATTATGTGTTATCCTACACATTATGTGTTCTCTGTGATCACGGCTTAGGATAGGTAACTCATAACTTGGTCAGTCGGGTGAGCCCAAGAGCGGCAGCAGCTCGTGAAGCACTGGCCGAGCATGCAGCAGAACAATGCCGGTAGGCAACCGTTGAGAAAACCCACGCGTGGTAGCATGTCAAAGAATGGATAATATGTTAGCTATGTGTAGCGGTCAAATCCAAAGAATATGGACTAAAGTTTCTTATTCTATGGGTCAAATTAAACCTTAGACATTCCTTGCGCAGATATTACCATCACAGGCTCCTCAAAAGTCAAAGTGCAGTAGTATTTTTGCTGTACCATGACATTGACATAAAACAAACTGTAATGTCAATAAGTTAATCAAATCGTCAGCTGTTCTGTTTTGTTTACATTTCGGATCTAATTTTATAAGTTTTTGACTATTCGGAACTCATTTCTATTTGGATTTTGGAGTAATAGTAACTAAACATACAAAACGAGTTTGTTTTTCCAATTGAAAATTTGAGACACAACCATGTCGGTAACCCTGCACACGGATGTTGGCGACATCAAAATCGAACTATTTTGCGAACAGTGCCCCAAGGCATGCGAAAACTTCCTAGCTTTATGTGCAAGCGATTATTACAACGGCTGCCTGTTTCATCGGAACATAAAGGTAAATCACTAGAAAAGTTAAGGAGCTAAAGAGCCTATACAGAAAAATCCATTTCACAAATCTTAGCAACAAAACTTTATAATATTTATGCATGCTTTACAGGGCTTCATAGTACAAACAGGAGATCCAACTGGCACAGGAAAAGGTGGTACTTCGATATGGGGACGAAAGTTTGAAGATGAGTTTAAAGAAGAACTAAAGGTTACCTACGTACTTACATTATAAAAAAAAACATCAATAAGTAATTTTTTTATTTGACTGTATGAGAAAGGTTGCATAAATACCCATAGGTACTGAATGTATCTAATTGATTTTGGAGCAACTTATCTTATTCTGTATGACAAGAAAAAACCTTAAATGATTTCAGCATAGTTCTCGAGGCATGGTCAGCATGGCTAACAATGGTCCAAATACAAATGGCAGTCAATTCTTTTTTAATTATGGAGAGCAACCTCACCTGGATCTAAAATATACATTGTTTGGAAGGTCAGTAAAGGTCTAAGTAACTATATTTTAGTCTTTCTTTGAGACCTTGAATCATACTGGTTCACTTTGTTCTTGCACATATTAATAGCTTTCTAGAACTTATTTTATTATACTCAGCCTATAAGTGTGCTACTGATCAGCTTAGGCCTCCCCTATACATTTTCATGAAGAATGATTTTAAGCCTTCCCCTGATCATAGCAATGTTGTTGTTGGGAGTCCTATACTTCATCTTCAGTCTCCAAGGTATTGTCTAATTATAGGTATCTTGTTTTATTTCAGGGTTATAGATGGATTTGAAGCTCTGGATGATTTGGAAAAAATGGCTGTGAATCCCAAAACCTTCAGACCACTATCTGAAGCCAAAATATCATCAGTTACTATACATGCAAATCCTTTAGCTGGATAAGTGTGCTTACATAAATCAATAATAAACATTTACGACACATAAACTGTTTCTTTTGTTACCCGGGGATATGATGCCTTGCTAATGGGGATGGGGATTGTAAAGGTATCTGTAGCTTCATTATATAGTATAGGCCCTATAACCATCATCTTAACAAACCATGTAGTTCTATACATATTCACTTAGGTCAGATATTAATATCACAGAACTCAGCCTCAAGATTGTAAAAGGACTAGTGAATCTAGGTCTAGTTCTTAATAATCAGAGGCACACCCAAACATTATTTATAATTATGTATGTAGATGGGTCATCAGGTGGGCCATAAGCTTGTCTGATTTGTTGTATATAATAATAATAATAATGCTGGACAATCCACACAGCATCATCTAGCCCCAAGCTAAGCAGAGCTTGTGTTATGGGTACTATATGACTGATATACTTAATACAATACTATATTACATACATAGAAAATACCCAGAACACCCGGAATAAATATTTGCAGATCGTACAAACATTTATCCCGAGGCGGGTATCGAACCCGCAACCTCTGCGTCGCAGGCGGACATTCGCCCCCCGCACCACATCGGTCGTCAAGTATATAAAAAAGGATATTACCAAAAAACATAGTGGTAATATTATATATATTACTTTTACCTATTTTGGACATTATACCATTAAAAGAAAGTACATTGTTAATTTTAATGGACAACATTTATTGCTCAAATATTTACAGTCATTTAAAATACAACTAACATAAAAATTACATCAACAGATAATGAATTGTGATTGGTGCTAATCAAGGTACTTTTTAAGTTAAAACCACAAGTTTTAACTTAGATGAAGTGATCAAAATATTTGAGTGTGCATAAATTAAACCAATGAAACTTATTCTGCTTTTAAAAGCATGAATTTGATTATATTGTAAAATACATAACTAGGTATCAATCAATTAAATTTACTAAATGACTACTTGCTACACTCTAAGTAGAGTTTGATTGAAGATATCCCGATAGAACATCTACTATCTAATCACAACAATAACTATTCTAATATTTAAGTCTTTGGATAAAATTTTGATTGAATATTTACAAACTTTATTTAGTCTTTGTAAGTTCAGATAACATAATGATAATAAAGCAATTCATTTATGTTATACAATGTTTCACAATACAAACTTTGTGGAAAGATTTTTAAACTAATTTTAACAATATAACAAATGTACCACAAGTAAAACTTTATGTAGTATTTTTACACTATAAATTTTACTACAACAGGTAACAACCTAGTTTACATAGCATTAGCAACAAAAACATTTTTATAGACAACTCCTGATTATTTAATTACAAAAATTTCATTTTAATTCTGTGTAAAAACAAATGCCATTAAAAGTACTTGAGATGCTTTAGCAATGGTTGTGCTGCATAGGATTCAGATACAAAACTTTCAAGACAATAGTACTTACTTAATAATAATTATACTCAAGTTTCTAAATCATAAAAATTGTCATCAAGCTGGAACTCAGGTTCATCTTCTTTCTTTATTTGAGAGATTTTATCATCAAAATTATCAGTAAAATGAGATTTGATGTGAGCAACCAAATCGGCTTTCTTTTCAAATGTGGCACCACATTCAATGCAAGGCATATTCACAACCAAACATTCATGACTCTGCTCATGCTTGTCAAGTTTGTCTTTTCTAGTGAACTTTTTGTCACACTGACTGCACGAAAATGGCTTCATACCTGAATGCATAGGAGTATGTCGATCTAGTTCCCTTTTCCGGGCAAACTTCTTAAAGCAAACTTTACATTGGAACACTCTAGACCCAATGTGGGCAATAGAGACGTGCGTTTTGTAAGCATCCAAAGATGAGAATCTCTTAGGGCACTGGTGGCACTTAATATTCTTAGGCCTATTCTTAGCGGGTATTTGCTTTTTTGGTGGAGAGTTTTGTTGTCTGGATGTTGAAGGGGTTTTCTGAACTCTGCTGAAACTACTTTCACCAGAAATGTGGTCTGGGACTCTGGGAAGGTCATAGTCTGCCTGAGATCCATCAGTATTATTCTGTGTTGGGGATGTCATAAGATTGCTAAAGGGATTGACATTCACAACCATGTCATGCATATCTTGGTTGTTTTCATAATAGTTATTATGCTCTGGTGTAACAGGTCCGTGCTTGACTTCATGCTTGATGAGTTTATCTCGTCGGCCAAATGTAAGAGGGCACTTTCGACATCTGTAAGGCTTCATACCTGAGTGAATGAGAACATGGCGCGCCAAATCCCCTTTGGCGACAAAACTCCTTGGACATAATGGACAAACATGCGGTTTATGACCAGCATGAATACGAAGATGTTTACTCAAGTTAGTGTTACGAGAGAAACTTTTAAGGCAGTAATGGCATTGGTAAGGTCTAATGCCTGTGTGTACGATAGAATGTTTTCTCAAATCAGATCGTCGTCCAAAGCATTTTTCACACTCAGGGCAGTGATATGGCTTATCATTGCCATGTACTTGTTTAGTGTGCTGTACATACTGTGAGCGTTCTGCAAATACTAGACTACATTCCACACATTTGTATGGCAGATTTGGGTCATGGTAAGCAATCTCATGTTCCTTGCATTTCTCTGGAGATACAAAGGCTTGATCACAGTATTGACACATCGAGACATTTTTAAAGAATGACTCTGTATTTGTTTCTTGCTCTGGGTTGTTGTCTCTTTCTGTGACCTCAGGTTCCACTTGCTCTACACTTTCAGACTCTTCCGATGAGTCATAGTCGAGGCTTGGATCCACCACCATCACAACACTGTCTTCAACAATGTAGTCTTCCGGCTTAGGTTTCTGCTGATCATGGCAGTTGTTGAAGTTATAATTGCTAAGTTCTGAGGAGTTTGAGTTATCCAGATCATTAACACGGTTGGTAATCTGTCTCAATCTGTTCTCATTCTGTATGCATTGTATTTTGAATTTGGAACATTTGTCTACTTTCAGCAAGCATTTGTAGCAAATTCTTCCAGGCAGGCCATCATTGGGATCAATCTGGAATGAAAATTTTTTGTTGTAAATTCCAACACAATATTTAGTAGTTACAATGATTACATTTTATATGCATTTACATTAAAATACAATATGAATATTACCTGTACTTCGCAGCATTCTGCAATTTTGGAGGTTAGCGATACGTTAGCTTCGTCATCGGGCGCAGCCCCGTAAATCGACACCGAGAGCGCGCTTTTGTTTAGGCATAACCGACACAGCGCATGGAAATTCGCGATGATAAAGGAATCTTCCATTTTTAAGAGATCGATATTACATCGCAGGAGGCCTCCGTGATTGGAGTATGGGTGAGTGACAGGATAACGCTTCTAACTTGTTTTTTCTGTCTTTTCAAATGGAGATTCGAAGACGGGATCACTGGATGGATTTTTCTCTAACAAGAGCGCGCGGCGATGGCTCCTAGGCGCGACTACGCAACCGTTCGATCCGAAGGCGCAACTAGGGCGATGTCCGCCAGGGCTGCGCTAGCGGAATGTTCCGCGGCCGTCGCCGTCACCGCCGCCGCCGCCGCCGCCGCCGCCAGTATCGTCATCGAACGTGCACTGCGAGACACCACATTTTCACGACCGCAAATCTGTTACTTATACGTCTAACTATATTTTTCTTGATGGCACGTATTATCCTATATCGAGAACAGCAAAAATCAAATTTTAATACACACAATCCACACCGACCAAACCAAATCAAACCGCGCGCATATTTTCGCAGTATAAAATTTAAAAAAAAAAGTTCATTCCATTTATCTTGCTTTTGATTGGTCGTTAGATAAAATGTCATATTGGGTCTGCCGAATCATGAGAAAGAGTCATTCAATATTCTACTGTCAATAAACAGACGATAAGAACAAGCTTTTGTTTTGCCGCTCCGTAGGGAACCGGCCGGATAAAACTTTTTCTGTACCAAGTCTGTAACCTTAGTTGGGTCTGTTTCTCTAGTTCCAATTCCTGCGAGGGCAACACCTTATAGTAAAGTATTGTAAGGTCTTGGCTCTAGTGTGTCAGAGGGTGCCAACTCTGAAGGGCGCCTTGAAGACTTCAATATGGGAGCAAAATGAGTGAAGCAGGAGATTAGTTTATATGTATATAGGGGAACCGAAACAAAAATAGGCATGCTATTATGCGTTTAACACTACCATGGAGGAAGTATGAAAGCACTGTTCTTTCTCTCTATTCTCATAGCCAGTTACGTTTCGTATAATTATAGAAGTTTTACTTCAGTCGTGTGGTCTAAAGCACACTCGTTTTTTTTAAAGAATAGGTAACTAAAATCGATAAACGAATGGCGAAAACGGCGAGCGAATGTCCACCTGCAACGCAGGAGCATGGGGTTCGATTCCCGCTTTGGGATAAATGTTTGTACGATCTGCAAATATTTTTTCCGGGTGTTCTGGGTATTTTCTATTAAAAAATATCAGTAATCTAGTACCCATAACACAACACAAGCTTTGCTTAGCTTGGGGCTAGATGATGCAGTGTGGATTTTCTAGCATTATTATTATTATTAATATTTAAGCAGGTAAGTGGATACTAAAATCAAATCACGCGCATTCACATTTAAAATTTCCCGCCATCTGAATTTTAGTTTATGGGAGCACTTGTAGTTACGGACGCTTCTATGCGATCACAGAGTACTTTTTTATAGACTAAAATTTGAATTTGGTGCATTTTTTGATGGCATACGCTTCTATGCGATAAATGGTCTACTTTTTTTGTATGGATTTGTCGTTCTTCTCTCGCTACAGAGTAATATTTTCTTTGGTTGTACCTACCTAGGCGGAGTTGTAGGCAAAACAACAGCGATAATACAAGCAATTTTTTTCTTTGTCTGTAAAATATTATTCTCTCTGACTAGGTAGGTACATTTCAAAAGCTTATGACTCACTATCGTCTTAAAACAGATCAGGAATCAGCCAAGGATCCTCTTTGGGCCCACTTTTATTCTTCTTGATAATTACCGACTTAACAAGAATAAGTAGGTAAGTCCTTACTGTAAGTAAAGTATTTTCTCTAAGCTCAAAAATATAGGCGTTGCGTATCTAACTCTAAATAAGGTCGAAACTAGAGTCGAGCGCGTGTGCTTGGAATCCCTGTGAAGTACCTACCTAACGTATTCTCTGATGATGGAAAAAGCAAAAAAATGTTTTTGCGGTTCTTTACAAGCGAGTACTACCTAATAGGTACTTGGTAGGTTCTACCCCTACCTACATGTAGATACCTACTTGAAACGTTGGTAAGTAGGTACCTAAAGTAAATAAAATGTCAGCTATGTGATTGTGTTTGTCTCGTTTTGTGTTACGAGAGCAGACTCTTTAATACATACCTATTACATATTACATATCTAGAGTAGGTAGGTACCTATACCTAGTTAAGTACAGAAGGTAGGTAGGTACATAAGTAGGTAGTTACAAGAACTAGTACTGATTAGTTATTCTGCAAGACGGGACGAGGTCAGAGTCTATGCAGACCTGCGAGTTCTCGTCGAAAGACAATCCAGTATCACAGCTCAGCAACCGTGGATGGCCACGCTGGCACGCCACATATCTCCTGCAGTCGGAGCCGTACCTAGAAATATAAAATAGGTAGATACAAGTAAATTAAGTCTTATATATTTCGGTCTCATTTTTCTGTTTAGTAGAAATCTCTGTGGCAATTTCTAAGGAGCAGTTTCTCATGCAACCGCCTCTTGTCTTCGCCATGGGTGAAATCATGCTGTAGATGATGGTCATGTACCCATGTCATACCACGAGATGATATGAGATGATTTCGGATCATTGAACCTATCTGTATCCGCTTTTAGTAGGTTATATGGTGGCAGAATGCATACCTTAATCTGGTTAGAACATCTGGGTCATCTGCTTGTGGAATCGGACAAGTGAAGTCTTTGAAAGCTGCAATAGAAAATAACAAACGTAAGTAGGTATTTATTGATATTTTTACCCCAATTAAGTTCTTATGTAGGTACCTGGGTAGGTAAGATGTAACAACTACGATCATCATTTTAAAAATTAAAAAAAGGCGTAATGTAGTGTGCAGTGGTGAGCGCACTCTTTGCTGGCTCGAACTCCGCAACGGGCGAGGCTAATATGCATGCTATTTCTCCTAAGGATAGACTCAGTAGCAGTACGGAGCTAATTCGGAAGGATTTGCCGTAGTCAACATATGGCAAGTGGATTGGTGATAGTATCAGGAGATGCTGCTGCAAATCCTCAGGTGCCGCTCCAGTAATCACCTCTCACGAGATTTTTAAGTAGGTACCTAGATACTGATGTCAGAACCTGTAGAGTTAACAAATCAGTAAATCAATCCATGCAAATGCAAAATGGAAACAGGTTTTTGAAAGGCTTCGTAGCAAACTACTCGTATCCCATACTATCTACGGAGTATTTTATTGTTAGGTACCTACTCACTAAATAGAGGCGAAAGAGGACTTACCGTTTGAGTTGCATTTTGGTACATTTTCTGGCCAATCACAGCTGCTCAAATACTCATTAAATACGAGCCCATACGGACAGTTCATAAGCGTAGCCATCCCTTCCTGGCACATGAGGTATTTGCTACAGTCTCCTCCAGATATTAGGAAGAATCCATACCGATTAGGGCACTGGTTTGTTGGCCGAGCAATCTCTAAAAAGTAAAAAAAGCTTCTATGAAAAGAGAAAGCTACTTGATTCCCATCAGAACAACGGACGTGCTAAACAAACAAACGATCGTATAAATTAAGTTGAGATCAAATGCTATGTT
This sequence comes from Electrophaes corylata, assembly GCA_947095575.1. NCBI lineage: Eukaryota > Metazoa > Arthropoda > Insecta > Lepidoptera > Geometridae > Electrophaes > Electrophaes corylata. The sequence goes on from OX352703.1 coordinate 9,411,309, forward strand.
CAGGTCTTACGTTTCGAAGCAGCGCTTTCACATTTAACTTCCGATGGATATGCGCAAGGGTATTCCGGATACAATGCTTGAGGGTTGAAGTGAAGACCATCAGGGCAACTATGTTTATAGGCCCTTTGATTCTGAAACAACGATAGATTACAGAATTTAGGATATCCCTGTTTTATCCTGTAAATATTTTCAAAAATAAGACAACAGACCCCTGTCTATCAAACAGTAAGCAAAAGGCATAAAATAAATTATGATTGGTTAAAAGCAGACTCAAAAATAGTAAGATACAAAAAAGCAGTAGGTACCTGACATTTTATGTAAGTGTCGCATTCATTGACTACCGTGTAGTAACCATTACCCTTACTGCATTGGAAATCGGCTAAGAGTGTGATCGATATAATCTCAGGTTCTAGTGAGGGTACATTAGATGCTGGAATCACAACTGGGTAGGATGTTGTTGGCTGCAGTGGTGGTTGGCTAGGAACTACAACTGCTGGGTATGGCGTAGGAGGTATCAAAGGTTCATATGAAGGCAAAGGTGGAGAGTTAGGAATTGCAGGTAAGGGTCTAGGCACTAATGGTGACACAGGCTTATAGTTAGGCCTGGGTGCATATGGCGTGAGTGTTGAGAAAGGCTGCGAGGTGCTGGGGGTAACTGGTTCATGTGGTATAGGTCGGTAATTTGGCCTGGGGGGTTGCGCAGGTAGATTTGGCCTTGTAGGCAAATACACAGGCGCAGCAACAGGTTCTAAGGGCGCTAAAGGTTGATAGTTAGGCTGAGCAGGTGTTGTTTCTGGCTGAGGAGGAATAACTGAGTCGGCAAAGATAGGCTTAGGTTCGGGGGATATGACTGGCTCTAGAGTAGGTGGTAGGGGGTAAGGTAGGGTAGGTGGTGGTGGCCTAGGTGGGTACAATGTTGATTGCTCTGGATTCGGAATTGGATCAGTCAAAAGCTCTTCTGGGATCGGTCTTGGTTCCGGAGCTGAGGGTGTCGTAAGTTCTAGTTCTGGTCCAGATGGCTCAGGCACTCGTTCTGGCTGATGGTTGATCTCTATATCTGATGGTGATATTTCAGGTGACAATGAAGGAAGCTCATTGTCAGCCTCCGTAGGTAACAAAACTGATTCCTCTGGAACTGGCCTAGAAGTTGATTCAATTTCAGGTTCAAGGTCCATTGCTTTTGCACCATAGCTTGGAGGTGCAAGTGAAGATTCGGGATTAACAAATTGAGCATTTTCGTTTATAGGAGTGGTATTTTCTGCAGGAGTTTCTGTTGACTGTGGGGATTTCCAGGACCAAGCTTGAAGAGGTCTAGAGTTTATCGGACGAGGAGCAGGCTGTGGTTCTGGTGAATAAATCGGTTGGGGATGCATTTCAGGTGCTGGCGTTTCGGGTATGGGCTCTCGTTCAGGGATCATCGGTGAATGGGAATCGGGCCAATACGTCAGCTGTCTGCGATCCAAAGGTGGCTGAGATGCTAGCTGTTCTGAAGGCTGAGATACTGGTGGTCCTGGTGGTTGGTAGACCGGTTGAAGCTCGGGTGTTGCCTGGTCAGGCAGAGGGGGCGGGGGCTGAGGATTGTAGACTGGGCTTAGCGGTTCACTATAGGGAGCGTAATGAGGCCTGTAAAGCGGCCGCGGTGGAAGCCTACTTTGAGTCCGGACATTTGAGCTTCCATGGTACGACACATCTTGTCCCGATACTAAAAACAATGTTAAATTAGTAATTTTAGTTCATCAGTTCCATCCTGTTCCATCAGAAATCGCATTAAAAAATATGGTCATAAAAAGGGTTACCTATTTAGATTTACTTACCATATACCACAAAAGATAGTAAAAATAATTTGGTCCCTAGCATTGTCGTGGCGTCTCTGTAAGTGTTTTGATTTTAAGAACATTGTGTTTATAAAGGAAAAGTTGTTATCAACATTTCTCGTCAGCTGTTTTATAATGAGGAGTTCGATTATTGTGGTTCTCCGCATGGTATTGAATATACTTAGTTCATTAAGAGTCAATTAAAATACTAAGCATGATTCCACAATCAATTCTAAATACTTGACCACAAACTGCAGACAAGACTGGTAGGTATATTGGTCAGGACAGGGTAGGCAATGATAATTTTAGTGGTGGTACCAGTGTTATGATAAACTGACAAATCAGTGAGTGCGTAAGCAGGTTTTACGGCACAAATTATTATTGGGTTATGTGAAATGTCAACGCATATTAATTTTAGTACAAACGCCTACGATTTTATTCACGTGAAGTTTTGATCGTACAAACTTTAGGGCGCGTTTAGACGGCGCGAAAGCTTTCGCACTGTGACCGGCCGCGCGGTTGATCTATACCGAATATAGTCTCTATGATCTAAATAATAACGTTCAAATTCCTGTCAAGTGGCAAACCGCGTGGCCGCCGGCCGGGCGGCCGCCACGCGGTCACTGCGTGAAAGCTTTCGCGCCGTATAAACGCGCCTTTAATCTCCGCTATACCCATTGATGGTTTGAATTTTTTTTAGTACACCTACGCATCAAGTTGAATATACCCTGAAAATTTCAAGTCTGTACGACCAGTTGTTTAGGCTGTGTCTTGTCTAGGTATATGTCAGTTAGTAAGTTATAGTCATAGTCATAATTGCTATATAGATGGGTATAGGGTTTCCACGATTTATTCATTTTGTTACCTTTACCTATGTAACTACGCGTACTTTTACCTATGTGGAAAAGCCACGTTTAGTAAAAAAGGATTTCGTATTTTTAATAAATATACTTACTGCGTGGTACTTATAAAAATTCTAATATTTTCTACTCTACTAATCAACATTGTTTTAGGGTCGATAAATGGATAGGCCATCAGTAGTTGCTATAAGCGGTTTTTTTTCTAAAACCTTCATTGCACCCCCAGAAGTTTCACAAGGCTCTCATAAGCATAAGTACCGTGGCCGTCAAATGGCGGTTCCATCATAAGTGGCCTTTATATTACGGTGGCCTTAAAAAAGGGGTACCGTCAAAAAACGGTGTCAATCTATATAATTAAAACATAAAATATTTTTAATATTGATATGGCCACAATAAGATGTTGTAAGGTTAGCTAATTACGTACTAACATAAGACAGAAGCACCCTTATGTAACTAAATAAATTAACTGACTTGGTATACATGGATCTCACTTTAAATCTAACTCATATTAAAAAAAATCCTTTATTTATACACTAAACGTGTACTGTATTCTAAATTTGAAGCTTCTTGTCTGCTAGAAAATTTTGATGATCGATCAATAAGTGACAGAATTAAGAAACTTTGAGTAGCTATAATTCATAAACTACTAGTTAAAATTGAATGAAATTTAAAATATACCGGGTTTATACAATGCCTGCTTGGTTATTGAAAATTCAGGCTTCTAGTTTTATCCACAACGAAGTTATAGGGGGTCGAAAATGGCCTGAACTGCTTCAAGAAACGTTACGGTCATGCCGCTTTTTTTTTTGCTCGACTTGGCGGACAGGTTGTAACGCTGTAAAACCATTTTGTAAGTTACGAGTTGTATACATTCTAGTGCAGCTGACTGTACTATGATGGGAACCAGATGACTGATATAATACTTACCTTTTTTTTGTAAATTGTTGTGAAAATTGCTGTGAAAAGATTCACGACTAAAACCCATTTATAGTCGCCTCTATAGCCTCACGAGCGCCAACGAGGGACTTTCAACATTTTGTGTGAAATGGTTTGTTTTAGTCCCTTGTTGAACTAGGTACCTATATACTATTTTGCACTACCTGCTCGACAACGTTCCATTAAATATCATGCAATAGGTTTGCATGTCATAAACAGGCCTTTGCATCTATTGCAAATGATTTATACAGCGTCACTAGTGACTTTTTCATTCATAGGTACCTCTATTTACGGGACGCACTGTAGTGCCTGGGATGGGAAAGGGTTTTAGATGAAGGAGACTGTTCTAGCACCTATGCCATCATTACAGCTTAGTCGGCCTCATACGTGCTGGACACGGGTTTCCTCACAACGTTTTTCTTCACCGTTTGAGAGTATTAGCATGATAGGTAGGGACACGTCATTTTTCAAACAGAACAATCCATTGTTACTACCTACTAGTGTATCTCCAATTTTTTTTATACAATTTGTTGATGGAACAAGCATATGGCCCACGATGTAAAGTGGTTACCATCGCCTATAACAAAGCATTGCCTTGTAGGTCAGGTTAGTTAAGAACGTGCCCTACAATACACTGCTCTGTGTCTATCAGCCTGAGGCATACAGTAGGTGTTAAGCCTCGTGTGCCTGTAATTACAACAATCTCCTTACAAAAAGTCCGAGCTTGCAAACCGAAATCCGTTTTCCAGATACTTACAAAAAAATCGAGCTCGCAAATCTGATAACCGGAAAACGAAAAAACTCAGAATCTACCCATAGATTCGAATCAGATTCATAATAATACTGTGCTGAATTTCATTAATCTCAAAATTCGTATGTAGGTAAGCTTGTATACATAGAGATCTGATGTAGGTACCTAGCTAGATAGGGAAACAGGCATCGAATAAAAATTCCTAGAGACATGTATAAATTATTTTTATTATTAACTACTTATTTACTTACTTATTATTTATAAGTTTGATTTTTTATTTTATATTTTTTATGTTTAAAGCCTACAGCATCGGAGCCACGGGCGCAGGTTACACCTGGCACCGTACAAGTTCGGCATCCACGCACTTTGCTAACACGGCGTCGAAGGCAAAACCGTAGTCACACGACAGCAGACGCGCGCGTCCTTTATCGCACGAAAAGAAGTAGAAGCACTCGCCTTCGTATCTGGAAATTTAAAACGGGTTAAATAAGTACCAATAGTATTCAAACCTTTCTACAACCATTGGTTCCCCTGCGAGAATTGATTCTCGCAACTACCATTGTTGCACTATGTCTCACTCACACCTTGCGACAGATACCTACTGAGCCAGGGACCTAATTTACCCCAAAAATTTTTTTTCTTTTTCTAATTTGCGATGTCAATGTATCTCTTCCATTTAGTATCTAGATAGGAAGGTACTTAAATATTACATAATTACCTAACTTTTATCTTTTTTTACTTACTCCGTTTTTGTGTTTGTATGTACTTCTTGTATTTTTTTTCGTAATTAACTACTCACCTATATTTTATTTTGAATATAATGTCTGTCTATAGTGTTTATGCAGCTAGTCAAACAGTTATATACTAAGATGGCTTACTTGTAGTTCAGAACGATATCGAAGAGCTGGCCATCAGCATCTACGGGAGCAGCTGGGCACTTGAATCCGAGGAATTCTGAAAAATAAAACATAAAATAGATAAATTTGAAGGTGTTTTTCGATAGAATTATGTATATAATAATGTCGCCGGATTCTTACAAAACATTTTACAGATTACCATCTAGCCCCAACCTAAACCCAGACAGACCGGACAAACCCGGACAGGATAAACCTCTATGTTCATCTCATAAATGTTTATCGTCGGAGGAGATCACACCCACAAACTACAGCGCAGGAAGCATCTGTGAGACCAGTCAAGTTATAGATTCATATGAGTCTTGTAAACTGACGAAGCTTGAAATTTACCTTCAGCGTTGCAGCTGGTGACAAGGTCAGGCCAGTCACACCGTCCGGTGGCATCGTTGAACGCAAGTCCGGATGGACAATCCATCTCAATGGCGCTACCTTCCACGCACATCCTGTAGCTGCCGCAACGGTCTGGGGTGGACTTCAAGGAGGGGAAGAAACCGTACTGATGGGGGCATTCGGCGGTAGGCTTTGCATGTTCTGTAAAATATTTCATACTTTGGTATGAAAGCTATGAAGGAAAAAAAATCTCATTCACTCTCTACTGCTTATAGAATTATTTTAGCCACCATATACATGTTATGTGAAAAATAATGACAATTCTGTGGGTGCCGGTGAAATTACAGGCGCATGAGGCCTAACACCTGTATGCCTCAGGTTGATGGCGCAAAGCAGTTAATTGTAGGGCACGTTCTTAACTGTGCCCTACATGATATGCATGTTTGTATGCTAAGAAGCAGAATCTGGAGATCTAATATATTTACCCACCATCTAACTATTTGTGACACCTGGATTCACAAACAATAAATGATTTATGATTTATGATGATGTGCATGATTGCGATGCAATATTTGGTAGAGGGTGTTAGGTGTATAGTTAAATTGAATCACAGAATAAATAATAGTGCAAAACTGAATGCAAATGGTATTTAGTTAACGAATAGAACTTACGAGTGGCGCCACGGTTCAGGCACGGCACATCTATAGGGTAGCCGCAAGGGTACTCTGGCCACTTGGCACTTGGGTTATAGTTCAGACCTTCAGGGCAAGTGTGTGTAGTGGCGCTAAAGTCCTGTACAAAAGATATATTGTAAGAAAATATATCGTAGGTGGTTCGCTGTCTTAGACGAGTAAACCAGCGTCTAAGCTCGCTGTAGATCTTTACTTGGTTTTACGTGTATTTGTTCATACAAATGACATTCTGCGCTCGTTTAAAGGTCGAATTATTTCCCTAGTAAATACACTTCTTGCATAGAGATAACCAACCACCAAGGCAAAATTGAAAATTTCAAGTCACTACGACCAGCGGTATAATAGGCCGTGCGGTGCCTATATGTCAATCAGTCAGTCAGGACTCTTGAAAAATGGTTTTGAAGATGTATCTTACTCGGCATTCGATATAGGAGTCGCAGCTCCCATCTTGCTTGAAGTATCCGTTCCGTTTGGTGCAGATCTGGGAAGGTACAGCAATCTGTGCACTAGCTACAAGCGCTGCCGACGGCTGTGATTGACCATTGCCTGATGCGTTTAAAATACAATTTACCCTTCTATGCTTATTTTGTAAATGGAAATTATTTATTTATTAGAATTATAATTGAACAAATATTGTGGTTTCTTATAGTTATTGTAAATTTTGTTTCTCTAAAGATTAAAAGTAGGTAAAGTATGCTTTTAGCAAAATGCGAAAAGTGAAAGTATTTTGAAATTGCCACCCCTTCATAACTCCATATTGACCAAAAACTATATCGTCAGTGGAAAGGAAAAAATGCTAAAGCGCCAAAGTGCTACTTGTGGAAAATCAAGTTTAAAGTTATAACTTTTGACGATATGCATTATACTTTTGACCGGTAGATCCGATATCCACTGGGGAATAAGGCTTTCCAATGCGTGGACCAACTTGTGGATGCAGTTCATTGCATCCACGAATTGGTACTGCTTACGATCGCTTGTCTATCTGTTGTCTATCTACTTAAACCTGAGAAATGTTCAACAGTAGATTTCTTCAGGCTCATGATCTAAGTTAATGATCTTATGATGACTAAGTTTTACTTAGTAGGTACCTATTTAACATCATAACGCTGAAAATAATTTTTTTTTGAGTACAGCCACTATTTCCAAGGTTAATATTGTTTACCTACTTACATAAAATTTAAAAATGAAATGTTTTATATATTTTTACAAGTTATGGGGTTTCATAATTATACATTATTATATTACATACAAAAAGGAAACACCATTGAAATTTCTGAATACGATTCGGTTGTTACTTACAGGCAGCCACGAACATAAGGACAAAACTAAGGTATGTGAACATTTTTCTGTTGTTCAATCCTTAGACAAATACGTAGAATGTTATATATAACTGTCGCCTGAGAAATTTATATTAAAATAGGTCATCAATATCAAATAAACATTGAATTAGTGGCGTAATCTTGATATATTTGCGGTTTCAAGGCATCAAGTAAAACAAGATTTTACAAAACATTATTTATTTAAAATATTAAGACCTATGTCTACTATAGCGTTGCTGCCTGGAATATTTATTAACACATCCATTATTGTTGTTACATTATTATTGAAGAATTTATGCAGTGACGCTACAGTGGAGAGTAGTTCTTACTTAATCATTGGTAGTTTATATTGTGCGTATAGAATTATGTATAAGATAGATAATTAATAATAATAATGCTGGACACTCCACACAGCAATGAAGTGTCTTATATACAAAGGAAAGGGTATAGGTATATCGTATCAAATTGAAGTATGGCAAATTTGATTCAGACTAGACGCATAGGCATCAGTGGACTAGGCATATTTTAATCTAGTGCTTAATTCTACTGAAATGTTCTGAGTGACTTACTTACAAAAATAGCGCCTACTATAAAAATCAATATCGAAATCAAACGAAGTTTTGTATTGACGTTTTGAGTTACATTGCGGGTGAACTCAGTAACTTTAACCGTTTCATAGTTGAGTTGTCGCTACTGGCTCCCATGCATGGATGTATCGATAGATATAATTTGACATAAATTCTCAATAAAACAAGGTTTTACCGAAAGTTATCGAGATTTGTAGCATGGAACTTAGTTAAACGCTAGGTCGATAAATTCGAGAAGTTTTATCGAATTTATCGACATACTGTCAACAAGGAAATCACTCGATAGAATATGTTGAGGCTATTAGTTCTGTGCTAGCGGGTGTAAATCAAATTCGATAAAGATCGGATAAAGTCAGTTTGTCTATATTATATGAGTACGACAAGCTTGTCGACCGAAGTTCCATGATCACACTCCTGGTTATGCCCTGGTTTTGCCTCAAAATATCAAAACTCTTAGTTTTTTCTTTACTTTTTGTTTTTTAAAACATCTTAGCTATGCTCAGAATGGATGAACTACTTACCTACCTATTATATTACCTATGTCACAATGTAAAACATAAGCTTATAATAATTTACTACAAAAATCGATGGTTACAAATGATAGAGGTAGAGATGTCTCTGAAACTACAACCGGGATTTGTTTTTCCCAAAGCTTTTCGCGTTGAATTCGATTTCCTTCGCCTGCAATTGTTTCTCCGATTCTCTAGCGGCAGCAGCAGCGGCTCTGAGCTCCGCTGGGCAAGCAGACACTTCGTCAGCGGACACACAGGAAGTGGTCAGCTCGTCGAAAGCGGAGTCGCTGCCACATGAGAGCACGCGTGGTTTGCCTTCTATGCAAAGGAAGTATTTTTGGCAATTGGCGTCAGACCTGAAAGTAGAAACATCATGTATGAGCTAAGTAATTTAATATTTAATTATCTTGAACAGTGAAATTGATACGCACGCTACAGTATTTTCTACGTGTGAGTATTTAATACTTCACGATCCGAAATTAAATTTCAAGTAGCATAACACCAGTTACAGCCTCATCTATTTTTTTGTAGGTATTGGGAAATGAAATAAGACACAAATTAACTGTCAAAATTACTTCATTACTTTTGCTAGTTTGTCTGGTAGATGTATCAGATGTAATAACCGGTCTACCAGACGTAAACACGAAATTTTATTGCAAGCAACAATGATATTTACTTTAGTACCTCTAGGAGGAGTGAGTGCCAAAAAGTTAATAGCCTTGAGTATGTCCAATGAAGATCTTATGTGTAATACTTGTGTAATGATAGAAAGAAAGAAAACATCCCCCCCAAGAAGAATCCCCCCGAAACTATAACACAGATTGCACACAAGCGCAGCAGTGGTACGTTATAAACTAAATTAAAAAAAGTTTGTGTTGCTTGGGGTCCAATGGGTCCCTGTCTCAGCGTATGTAACATTGAACAAGGTGTGCAATGCTTTGCCGTACTGTCTTCAAAGCCTGCATTTATAGACAGGTAGGTACCTACTGTTACATGTTTTGATAGTAATGTATGCATATTCAAAACTACTCTGCGTGTGTAATCAAGGAACTAAGGTATTTTAGTTCTCAGGTTTTGCACAACCTCTGATGATGACGATGAAAATGAGTAGTCTTTCACAACAATTTTAGTCACCGAGAAAGTGGCACGTTCACAGATGTGCAATATGGGTCCATGCGCTAAACATCTGCCATAGTAACTTATACATAAGTAGGTATTAGCCAATTGGTATTTCTAAGGAGGTTACAACAAGGTCACCATTCATCCTGACATTTAGACCGCTGACCGCTTACTTAACCAGTTCTCCGGTGTCGACCTCTGTCGCGATTGTTCATGTGACTCTTCTCTAAATAACATGCTTGGTACTATATTAAGAGTAATTTTAGAATAATTAGAGAAACATTCTTACTTTTCAAATTCATAACTCTCAGTACCTACTATTTCAACTTTACATCAAATTTCCGGACATTTGGACTAAACTTCATACCTACATTGTTTTCATGTTCTCGAGTTTTACCTAGCTGGTTAGACTGCCACAATACGATATTTGATTGAGATTTAAATTACGAACGAATGATACATACCTATAAATGAAAGAGGTTGTATGTAATTACAAAAGTAAAAGTAAAAAGTCTTTATTAGGAACATACACATAGTCATTTCGATTATTTTCTCAAATTTTTTTTTGTTTGCATTGAATAGGCTCCGAAACTACTGGACCGATTTAAAAAATTCTTTCACTGGCTACATTAAATAAAAAAATAGGGTTCCTTACTAAAACCCGTGCGAAGCCGGAACGGGCCGCTAGTTATTAATACAACTAAAAAGTTTGTATACCTGTAATATCTGAATCCAGCTGGAGGTCCAAGTTCCTTGGATTGGGGCACTTCAGGGCAACGGAAGCCGAGGAACGCTGGAATGAGAAATTTTCATTCTGAGTCTCGAAATATGAAAATATAAGTAGAAAAACATATTGGGTATATTTCAAAAATTACCATAATGGTGTTTCCAAAGCATACTAATAAATACGCTGACCTTACATCACTATTTATTTTGTAGCAGCGCACCAATGTTTATAAAACCAATTATTCCAACCAGTATTGCAATTGCATACGAAGAAACGTAAAAATTATATAAAGTTATCAAAAGAGAAACAAGTCAGTTTAATTGAATCAAGATTAGACTGTTATTGGAATACCATAATTATGTTGTACTAGAATTTTTATTCGTGCTTGACCCTCTGGAAAACTAAAGGTCTCACCTTCGGCGTCACAGTCAGCGACCTCATCGGGCCAGTCGCAGCGGTAAGTCGCCGAGCTCCACGCCAAGCCCTCGGGGCACTCGAAGTCGAAGCCGACTCCATTCACACAGGTCCTGAACTCGCTGCAGTGCGATGCATCTCCCAGCTTGTAGTAGCCGAACTGGTTGGGACATTGCTCTGTGGGCTGGGCTGGCTCTGTAAAATAGGAGTATTTATTAATCCAAAGACGTTTTGTGCACCATACTTGCCACGGGGGAGGCAACAACAGCGTCAGTAGCGGCGGTACACTCGGTCTAATCAAAGCTACTCATAAAATTTAAGTATTCGTTTTATCTTAAACTTTATCAATTACTACAGCCCGTCTGCCTTAAGAGTAACTTCCTAGTTAGTGGCTTATTAGTTCTTAGCTACAGAATAAGCTTGTAAAACTAAAGCGAGCTTACAAGCTGCAAGTGTAACTTCATTTCATTACGTAGCTTTTGTCAACAAATGACTCCGATTAGAATGTTGTAAGCATTTTGTCTGTCATCGAATGTAACTCATTAAGGCCAATGATGATTACAAAATTAATGATCAATGCCAGTCACACGATCCAAAGCTCTGACATTTTAAATTTGTAAAGACCTGGGGACTCGGATCCCAAACGCGCCCGTAGTGGCGTGCACCATAGCGGTTTTATCGTTTGTCTGATCGCCATTATGCTCCACAATCCCATTTCTCATTTTACTCAACGTATTGTGGGTTCGATAAATTTATCTCTACGCTTTAATTTTATGTATTGAGCATTTTTGTCTAAGATAAAGTATTTCCGTGATTTTTGGCGGCGATTCATTAGTCTACTTTTGTGTATCGACACTATTTATCTGCCGTATTTTTTTATATGAAACAGAAGCAGATTACTCGACCCATCGTCTATATAACATCTACCCTCGTAAGACTGCAAATCTTCGATTGGCCTCACAGCTCCGTTAGTAGTAGCTCTGTCTTCTGTGTTGTAGTAAGTTCGATCCCCACCGAAGACAAACATTTACGTGATGAACATAGATGTTTGTTCTCTGTCTGGGTGCTATATTGTTTTTTTAGTATGTATTTACAATAAAATCATATATAAGTATTCTATCAGTCATTGTTCCCATAGTACAAGCTATGCTTAGTTGGAGTCTAATGATGTTGTTAAAAAAAATCTGCAATACCAAAATTTAAAGAGTTAGGTACTCTGTAACCAGCCTTTTAACTCTAAACCACACCTAGGCCATTGCTAACCTTTTAAGAATAGGTATTACAAGTACCTGGTTCAATTTTGATTAGGGCATGTTTAAATTTAAGCATGCCGTCGTTCAAAGACCAAGGGGAGGGGGGGCTTACTCTTAGAATGACGAGACTTTATCTACCCACAAAATATCGATTGACACTACGAACACCAATATACTGGGTGGCTTGACCTTCATCTAATGCAAATGTCACACGCATCACCAGGTACATCCTGAACCTGACTAAGGTATGTCGTCTAAACGATTATAATCATCATAGTTTTATACCAATCAATCATAAGAATCTATGTCCTGACTGACTGACTGACTGATATAATATAGACAACGCAAAGCCTACCGTTGCTCGTACAGACCAAAAATTTTTAGGATATAAATATTAATCTTGGTGCGTAGAAGTAAGCAAGAATTTCCAAATTCGACCATACCCGTTGTATTGCGGGGGTTAAAGTTTGTATAAATATAACTTCAAGCAGACGAAGGCGCGTGTTTTGCTAATAAAAAGTAAAGAGGAAGTTATGAAACAGCACAGTGAACGACACTGATCGGAACCACCATTTATATACCAATATTGGCAATATTTATAACGAAAACTTGATGAGTGCAATGTTAATTGATGATGATTTAAAAGATTTCGAAACTGCTAAGGTTATAAAAATTATCGAAATAGTTTTGATCATTTTGCTCGAGCGGTCACGTTTTTGGTACTTGCATAAAGCTGAATTTGACGACGACTGAACCCCTCTTGCAAGAGGATAAGAAAGAACCTTATTTAAAGTTTATCTGTCAACTCCAGGGGTTCACTTTGAACTACCCCTGGAAATTAATGGAACCTTAAGCCCGAAAAGAAGTTAAGCTTAAAGCAATGAAATTTAAACTAAATAATAGAGAGTAAGATTTTTTAAATTAAATAGGTACTGAAGTTTGAACCACTATTCGCAAGGAAACCAGCTGCCAAGCCGTCATAAGGCATGATTTGTGAGGTGGCGGTAGGCAGATTTCGATTTTACATTATTCTGAACACGATTCACAAAGGTACTCTCAGTTTATCCTTATTATCATTAGTATTCATGTGTCGTGTGAACTATGAAGATTCTTTGAAAATGAAAAATAAGGCTAAAACCAGCGATGACAGACACGCAAGGCATTTAATCAGCCTTGATCTGGTGAATAGCTCTAGGTATTCAAGCTTTCCATCACGCGGGCTAACTAAAAGTTATAAGCGGATATTAACCAATTTTGGCTTTAAAAGTTCGGCTAAGTAAATAAAATTTGCGGCTATGAAGCCGCCAAGTTAAAATTATAATATATAGAGAAAAATAGAATTATCAAATAATAAAGACGGCAAATAAGAAAGATAGAATCATAATAGAACCAGAAATGAGGAAGTCTATAGAAGGACCAAAGCCATATAGCTCGTAAGACCGATAACCGCTGGGGCATAAAGGTTTTCGAATGGCGACCACGAACAGGAAGACGAAGCATTGGACGTCCTCCTACTCGATGGTCTGACGACATTGTTAGTATCGCAGGAAGTCGGTAGATAGAAAGTGCTCAAAATCGTTTTTCCTGAATACGTTTGGGAGAGGCCATACCCAGCAGTGGACTTCTACACGCTGAGACAGGCAGGATAGTAAATAACAATCTTTGTCCTGACTGACTGACATATAAACAACGCACACCCTAAACTGCTAGTCGTAGAGACTTGAATTTCCTAGGGTATATTTATCTTGATGGTAAACTAAGAAGAGATTTCCTAAAATGATCTAAATCCTAAAAATCTCATGCAGTTGGTTTTTTATGAAAATTTGCACGCGGGCTTTTCTTTTCCTAGTGTTTCATAGGATAGACTAGTGTTTTAAAGCCAAATTTAAATTTTGATTAACCTCTTCAACTGGTTCTCAGGAAGTTCCTGATAGATACATCCAGACCCAGTATAGCTTTAGAATCTACCATCTTTATAAATAAATAAAATAAATATTTCTGCACATTTTTACACAACACCATCTAGCCGCAAACTAAGCATAGCGTGTACTATGGGAACCAGATTACTGATAGAATACTTATATACTTTTTTTTTGTAAATACATACTTAGAATACAATATAACACCCAGACACAGAACAAACATTTACGTTCATAACATAAGTAAATGTTTGTTCTCGGTGGGGATCGAACTCACCACCTACAGCACAGAAAGCAGGGCTACTACAAACTGAGCTGTGACGGCTGTCAATATGCACTCTTATTTTTATTTGAACACATCTGAATAGCGAATGCCGGTATATTATCATGGAACTCACGTAGTGCAGATCGCTCCAAGCACGACACCTCGTTGGGGTACTGACAGGGGTACACGTTGAAGTTCACGTTGGGATTGAAACGGAGACCGTCTGGGCAGGTCTTCTCTTCAGATGTTCCGTTCTGTGCAAGTTACATATCTTTAAATATATATAACTTAAAGGTGACTAACTGACTGACTGACATAGTGACACAGACTGACACATAGTATCTATCAACGCACAGCCCAAACCACTGGACGAATCGGGCTGAAATTTGGCATGCAGATAGATGTTATGAAGGAGGCATCTGCTACGAAAGGATTTTGATTAATTCTACCCCAAGGGGATAAAATAGGGGATGAAAGTTTAACGGGAGCGGGAAAAAACTGCCACGCTGGCAAAGCTGCGAGCGGCCGCTAGTTTGGTGTATAAATTAATAAAATTATAGACAAAAGTTCTTTCATTAAACGTTAAAAAATCGTATTTTGTATCCATCGATTAATTAATACAGAGTAAATAAATAAAACTCCTTAAAACTTTAATGAAACTTTAAGACCGTGCATCTCGATCTTTACTTGAAACCGAAACAAGCAAGAAATATTTTTTTTTTATTTATTTAATAGAACATTCAATATGTATTGCACCTTTAAACCTTTACAGGTTTGTCTAAGTGCTTACATTCGATAAAGACCGGTATCCTTCATAGCATTCAAATAAATAATTTGGTAGCCATCAATGTTTCTAGATTCATCTCAATAAGTTCGAACAAGTGAGATAGAAAGAGATAGTGTCTTGGCTATCTTTACTTGACTTTTCCTCGGATGAGGTTAACTTCCTCATCCGAGAGTCATGGTAAAAATATTCGCTAATTCGTAGCAAACTCAAGATACAAGAAGTTTCATTCTCACATGATTTATGCTTATGTAAAATGTTAAAATAAAAAGCAAGTAAGTGCTATGGGACAGTCAGTTGCGCTAGACTGTATCTAAATTGTAACTTTTGATTGCATTACAATGAACTTTTACATGGTAAAAACACAAGAATCGCCCCGCGTTTAAAATCAAACACTGTTGAACATAAAGAAATGGCGTTTTAAGAACACTGACGAGTGTAAAAAATACTAGGATAATGATAGGTTTCATTTCAACGCTTTTATATGGGACGTTGATAAAAATTTTGGCCAGGCGAATCAGGCTTAACTATGTAAAACTTACAATGCACTCGATGTATCTGTCACAGCTTCCGCCGACAGGGTAGCGTTCGTTGAGCTCTTTGCAACCACCGGCCGAATTTCTCGGAGCTGGTGGTGCTTCAAACTTTTGCTCGTTCCGTTGGTTTTGTTGGACTGGTTGGTAGCGGCTGTTGAACTGTGAACCATACTGCGCTGAAGCTGTAGAAAATTTTAATAATATACTTAAGTTCAAAACTAAAAAAAATCAACATTTGATTTTACATTGAAAAATTATTATATAAAAATAAACTAAACTGATTTTGATGAAATTACATTATACATTTCAAATAACGTTTTCTCTTTGTTCAACTGAGCTCAAACTCAAATCGAGCGAATGAGTAAATTATTTTTTTCCTGATTGTGGTTGAAAAAAATCCGAAAGAAAACGTAAAAAGCCGAAAAAAATAAATTACAGTTCTAAACTACACAACGCAACGGCTTTGGAACACATTAGGAAAGAACGAAGACGAAGCTTAGGCGCCCTCCCAGCCAATGTACCAAACCTCATAGGTACCTACCTAACCTCATATATTGGTACCTATTTTGATTTTACGCAATAATAAAGGTACCTTCTAGTTGAATGCTCGTAAGTACGAGTGCAGCTTTAGAGCATTAGAGTACCTACTTATGTTGCGAAGATGACATGTTATTGCATATTTTACGAGCATTCTCGTTGTCCTCTGAACAGTGAAGGCCATCATGTTGAATAATCTACGAGAGTATTTTTGATGTATAAATGAATGATTTTTACACAGATGCTAATTTTACAATAAAAATTGTGAGACTTTTAGTATAAGTTTAGAATGTTTTAGGAGTTTAAAAAATAGTTCAACAAACCAGGTTGTTCAGTTGTAATTTATGTAGATATGATTTAATTTTGTGTTAAGATGGGCCAAAGTGGTCGCTACGTGACAAAGTCATAAAAAAAATAACGAAAAAAAGTTTTCACAAGCTTTTTCAAACTTTGCCGTACTCGTAACTCGGAGTGTGGTCGGAGTATTGGCGTTGTCCTAATAGAACGCGAATGCGCGATCATCGTAAGTTCGCGCGAATTTTACTCGTACGAACGCGCGATCAAACATATTGAACTCTAATAGGTGTCCTAACTGACAATCGCACGACGCGGTCGCGCGACTCAAATGTTTGAAACTCTATTCGCGCGAACTTAGTTCGTACGAACGCGCGATCAAACATATTGAATTTGAATAGGTGTCCTAATTGAAATTCGTGCGAAAACGTCGGCGTGGTACCGCGCCCGCGAGATTCGCGTAATCGCCTATTCGCGTTCTATTAGGACAACGCCACATATTTCAACAGATGAAAAATAATTTCAAAGCTATGCGTTATACGCTGTGGATTTTTTTACTGCCTTTTTTTGACGTAGGGTTATGATCCTAGGATTGGTCCGTTGAAAGCCACCGCTTGCAAATAAATTCAAATAGAGAACTCCAAAATTTTTAAATACCTAGGAATATACACGTCCTGCACATTAAATTATTATAAAAGTATTATTACTATAGTATTTTATTATAGGTAAATGAAATACGTCCTTGTTAGACCAGCACCTTCAGACCGCAGTAAATGCTTCAATTAAGTGTAACTAAAGTTAGCTAGTATCTCCTATTGTTCTAGACAGCCGACGCGTAAAGCCATTGTAATTTATTCAAAATACTTAAAACAAGTTTTACCTATTCACAGATTTGGGTTGACCTTTCCACTAAAAGAATCTTCTAATTATGTTATAGAGTACAAGAGGCTTAGTGGTAACAAGCGTAGTAGCTCTGAGTTTTCGAATCCATGGATTTTGGTATTCGGAAATATATGTTCCTTTAGCTATTATTCTCAAACGGTTAAAGGTATCCGCGGTTTGAACCAGAATCACATTAGATATGACTCGCGTGAACCCACGTGGACTGTCCCAGTTTGACATGTTGTGTGGGACAGATACAGAGCCCCTCTGGCCCTAAGTAGACCCGCTCTAGTGTTATCACTTTAATACAAAATATATGGGACCATATAAGTCTAACTTATGATGCATCACGATTTCGCGAATTTCTCGTGATCACAATAGATTTTTCTGGAAAAATAGGATAGATGTAAATTTTTTCAGACAGAGAATGATGTAGGTGATACTAGGTCAAGAGGTTTTGTCAAGAGGTATCTTATTTAAATTTCAAGTGCCCACATCATCCAGATACGAAACAAACATTAATAGAGCTTGTAAAAATATTTCCGAACCGAACCCTGTCTCTCGCATTCAGCCTCCCGTTGAGCTACAGAGTTTGTCTTATATTCGTTTGTTTCATGATTAATTGTAACATGTAGAGTAGCGTAGCATCTACGAGCTCTACGAAATGCTACGATTTATTTCCGGTGGTGGCTAAAGTTTTATTGTGAAATGTGGACTTAGAAATATCTGACTTACGATGAGTTGTATACAAAAAAAATTATAGAGAGTGAAAAACAAAACTTACCGACAGCACAAATGCACGCTAATACAATGAATATCTTGTCCATCTTGTGTGATGTCCTTCTCGCACGAGCTTTGTCGAAGCACTGAACACGATATCTTGAGTAGACCGCAGCCAGTAGGATGTACCGACCTTGGTTGTGAAATCTGGTCATCTCGACCGCGCCTTATTACATCAGGGTGACTGTGTGATGTGGCGAATGGGGAAAGCACGAATTTTTCAGCACTTGTGTAATTCTGGGTCACTGTTTCCATAAGTGAAAGCACTGGCGGCATAGTAAGAACGACCTTGTCTGATCCTAAGGTCGTCAGTTCGAATTCGGCCATGCACTGATAGTTTTTTATATTCGAAAAAAATATGATCAAAAAAAAAATATTTCTATAAAATTAGATAGGTACTATCAAAAAAAGATTTCAGAAAAATATCTAATGTAGGTACAGACTTTTCAACCTCTACAGTTTTACTATAGTATAGAATAGATGCTAAAACACGGATGCTGACAGCTACGCATATGAACACGCCGCCGTCCGGATTCACACAACTTATCACTAGAATGTGCCATTATAGCCATTTACGGATTACACATAAATAGACAAGCGCAAACTATTGAAAGGCTAAGTTAAGAAGGTACGTAATGAATATGACCCATGACCTATGAGTGCCTAGGTTACCTGTGTAATAGTATATTGGTTATATGCTGTCATATTTCCCTATACTGGTTGGTCGAATGCCAACATACATATTATCATGTTACTATACTAACATGCTAGGAAAAATACACTACTTCTGCTTTGTAGGTTGTGGTTTTAGCTCTGAACAAGTACAAACATTTGCGTTCATCATACAAATGTTTGTCCTTGGTGCCGATCTTACCCACGACCTGCACGGAAGGCAGAGCTGCCGCTAGCTGAGCTGTGAGCCGAGACGAGCCTACGATAGCCTTTTTATTTTACTTACCTATTGTTAAATAAATGAATACTAAGTAAAGAATACAATATCCAGACACAGAACAAATATCTGTGTTCATTACATAAATGTTTGATCTTCGTGGCGGTACAACCCACAAGCAACAGCTGAGTAGGCAGAACTACAATCAAGTGAGTTGTGACGGTGTCGTCAGTACGGTTGGCCAGACCATTGACACTGAATAGGTCAAAATTTTATGTATTTCAACCTAATGACAAAAATCCGGCAGAAGATTCAATAAAGTCCGGTAAATGTCGAGGTCACCACTAATCACTATACTACCTATCGTTAGATTTAGATACCTGCCATCGGTCAAGGTTGGTACTTTGGTGTAGCAAATATTTAGTAGAAGTTTAATGCCCATTAGAACAAGTTTTATTATAAAAATTTATAAGAATTTACCTGATTTATTTTTAAATTATCTTGTATCTTTCTAGAATATTTAAGACTATTGTATTAAATAAATGAACTATATTTGCAAAAAAATATACGATGTCTGCTGTCTGATACCTATTCTAGGTGGCTGGCTCAATTTAAGGCTATATGGGGCAAAAATATCCTTTATAAAAATGACCCTACGCACCCGTTTTAGACTGATAGTAGACCCGGTAGTAGTCCCTCAAACGCCATAGTAATCCCAGCATTGGTGTTAAACACTCAAAGTGTTTTGCATATTCTAGCGCGTTAACTAAGTTGCCTCTTACGACATAATGATGAAATATGGGACACATGACATGAGAGGTGAGAGAGGAGTGCTCTAACCACAGCAGCCGAGACTTAACCTTTTTTCACAGGATGTAAGAAATAGCATGAATATTATAGCCTCATCCATCAACAAGCTCGAGTCGGTACCTAACCACCTTTCATTCTGTTTTCACAATATAAAGCCAGCTCTGGTGATTTCTATGCATACTATTATTTTATTATTATGTTGAAGGTAGACCCACAAATATCACTTTAGTCAGTTTGGGTCTTTTGCATACAAAAAACATATTTTGCTATAAAACTTCAGTCGTAAATATGTAAAACCAAAATAATTGTAATTCAATTGAATTCTCCAAAATTCCACAATCCAATAACGCAGGATTTATCAGGATAGCGCGAATAAATAAACGAACTGTGAAATCCCAAATTACTCGAGCTAGCCAGACGTGCCCCCTGCTGAATACTAATAGCTTCGCACAGCATATACCTAGGATCGCTGGTAGATTCGTTGCCAAAAGTTCCATAGAACTTAAAGGTATTGATATTATTATATGTGGAACCAAATGCGATTTCATTCGCGTTAACCTATTTTCATACTAACTTCATACCTCAACACATCTAAGTGTTGAGTTCTAATGAATTCTTTTATTACCCCACTTATAATAGTTGCGCTGAATGTCAGGCAGACTGTCAACAGACAGGACAACAAAGATTAAAAAAAATATATATTGCACCTATTATAAAAATATTTTTTGACATTAGTTATAAATATCATTATAATTTCAACAAACAATATATATATATTTTTTAGTACTTAATCAACGAAGATAAACATTTGTGTGATGAACATAGAAGTTTGCTTGTATCTGGCCACAATAAAATGAGTACCTATGTTTGCATTTTTTATCACCTCTGGGCCTCGATAGTACAAGCTTTGCTTAGTCTGAGGCTAAATAACATTGTGTAAAGCGTCTGCAATTTTTTTCTTATGAAATATATTAAAATTAACAAAAGTGAAACAAACAACTAGTCACAAAACTAATACTAGGCATAAAGTACGTCATAGTTCAGAAACCATGGGTCCGTTATGACGCACGGGCAGCAATGCAGCAAAAAGCATGATCTAGACTCATCGTCTGCCCTAGGTGTCTCCTCTACACTGTGTCCCCGAGATGAGGAAGTTGACTACGTGCGTCGCATGTCTCGCCAGCTCGACTGCGGCACTGTTTGACTGAAACTTATCACAGGAGATAGCTTCAAACTAAGTTACAGTGTCGAGATCCCGCTGGTAATAAGCAAACTTTGTTAATATTAATATGGATTGATAGCATATATGGATATGGATAGCAGTAGAGGTATGTATGCCAAACAAAATGTGGATGGGTTGTGTGAAAGATGATATGGGTAAGAAAGGAGTGACTACTGTTATGATGGACGATAGAGGGAAGAAAAATGTGCTAACCCCACATGAAGTAGACTAAGATGATGAGAACATACAAAGAAAATCAAATCTTCTTTTATATGAATTCAACATCTATCTAGAAATATAATTTATCTTGGTGCGCAGGGGTGTATTGAAAATTAATTCCTGAGATTTAATCCGTAAAGGCGCATTGGTAAGGTTAAAAATTGAATGAATATAACTTCACGTCAACTTTGATTTGCGTGAAGAGATATCTCCCTCCCCATGTTAATGTGGGCCAGGTTGGTTTACTACATAACACCTAAAAGTAAAATAAAATAAAATCTTTTATCCACCTAAACGTTCTGGCTTGATTTTCTATGCCACATGCCACTTTCGTATTGTTCTTACCCTAATAGTTTAATCACTTAGCGTACCTACTATATTTAAAGATCACGTTGCTTTGCTATTAGTAGAAGAGGTACCTACTCTAATAAACCGGTTTAGCTGGTTTGATGTAAAATAATCATAAAGATGTAGAAATCGGACATACTATAAATATTTCTTTATAGATTTCAATTAGCTTCTACTTATGTAAATAATTAGCACATATATGCGACACCACTTTACCAATCGCACGTGATATCGTTCGGGTGAAGTAATTTTCATTTTCATTAGACCTTCAAATTAACTCCAGGAATTTCTTTCTTAACAAACCCTCACTAAGAGCTTAGAGTCACTGATGGTCAAGTGGTAGCAATTATGTCTTCCGATTTTGAGGCCAAGGGTTTGAATCCAGTCGTATACCTAAAGATTTTTAGTGCTCTCGAACTCGAAATGCTCTAAGCAGTGCGTTGTCTATATGTCAGTTTAGTCAGTGAAAATAAAACATTCTTAGGTATATTATTATAGGCTCAATCATAATTTTTCCATTATTGGCATTCATTGTCACCATCATCCGTACACTTCGTCTTCCAATTTGTGGGACTATAATTTTAAACTGTGATATATTTTTTATCTATGGCACTATTAAACGTCTAAGTCCTTGATCTAAAAGTCAAAAGTATAGTCAAAAAGTCTGAATAGTTTTTTCTGCGAATATGTGGAGTGTCAGAAAACTTAGTTTCCCTTTCAGTTTTTATAGAATTATACTCTATGGGTACCTATTCCGCAAAACAGAAAATGACAGCTCACAGCTCAACATACCCTTTCGTGTTCTTTCTTCTAACTTTATTCTATAGAAATATTTTGCGATACCCCACTTTCAGAATAACAGAACATGTGATCGCTAGCAACTTTCCTATAAGCTCCCACTTTTACAGAAGTCTTTCTGTTGAATTTGCAAATAGCTTCCAAGGTATTTACTTTGCCAATGGCGATGAAAGATCAGATGATCAGAAAGAAGATAGTCCAGATCCGATGCCTCAAAAAGAAGAAGCAGTACCCGAAGAGCCTAAGCCTGAAGAGCCTACAGAAGAAGTTCAGAGACAAGAGGAAGTGGCGCCGAAGCCACGGAGCAGGATCGAAACTTACGATGAATTCGCGCGATTCAGAAATTCAAGTAGACCACCAGATAGCCATTATCCACCTGGTCCCGGCCCAGGGTTCAGAAGGTCCAGTGCAGGTTACATTAGACACAATATTCCGTTTATGGCCGTTAGCATGGCTTTGAGCGTAGTAATCGATAGTTATTATGTATTTTAGTTATTGATTTACGTCCAAATCTACTCGTCATCATGCCTGAACAAGTTGACTGCTGGGCATAGGACACCCTCATATCCACAGTTCCAGGAAAGACGAATTTGAATCCACGATAGTTACAATGTCACCATTCCATCGGGTTCGAGGGCGTCTCACGTTTTACCGCTTGTGTAATTGTATTCCTCAGCACTGTCGCTGTCGTTTCTACGGACTGAAGGCTGTTGTTGACCTTTGGTCTTCTAATAGAGATTTCTTTGCTATCATATAGTATACCTATCAGCATAGCTCGTTGTGCGACTTTCAGCTTGTGTATGAAATACATCATCTGTAAAAATTTCAACTCTCTAAACTATCACGGTTCATTAGATAGAGCCTGGTGACAGACGGACGGACAGACAGATAGGCAGACAGCGGAGTCTTAGTAATAGGGTCCCGTTTTACCCTTTGGGTACGGAACCCTAAAAATCATACCTAACCATCTTTGCTTTACGAGAAAAAGGCATGTACCTAAATAAATAAAACCACACGTAAGGTAGTATACTTTATTTAAATTTTTAGGTCGATTACAATTTCCTCAAGTTTTTACCAAATTATGAAAGTTACTTAGTATAAAATGTAAATTGCTAGAATACTCAAATACATAAATTATATCGATAAATACATTTTCGCATAAATGATCACATTAATAGACTTTTTTATTGCACTTATTATCTAAAGGCACTTGCAGCCTGACAGTGGAAACTCACCACATGCGGTTGCCGATACCAAAACCCAAAGAAAACTTACAGCTAATAAATTACAAAGAATAATAGGTTTATATCTAGAGACGTACTTAGTTTATGTACCTTACTAAAACATTGATGATACTTTTAAGGCTGAGAACAAAATGATGCGCATTCAACATTTTTTGAAAAAAAATATTGAATGTGCATAATTTGTCTTTAAACTTAAAATAAAAAATAATTGTTGCAAGACTTACAAGTCAAAAAAGGTCACCCTGGGTAACATTGAGATTTTTTTATTAGATTCAATTGATATTAATTATGCTACTTAAACTAAATTATATTTAATAAACTACTTTCGAACGTGGTGAGTTTAAACACTGATCTCATTACAATTATTTCAATACATCACTAAACCACAATAAGGCCCTTATACATGTTTCTTGCTTTCTTATACATCTAACCACATACTAAAAGCTAGGTACATAATAAGTAAAAATGACTCTTACGCTACGACCCATTGTTTTACCCAATTTATTTTAAACAAAATTTGATAAGGTAATTCAGAATAAAGTAAGTTATAAGTATTACTTTAGTTACTATTCATAGCACGATTTACTAATTTATAAGAATATTTTACTAATTCGATTGTTTGCTGAATTAAAAAGTAATAAATGTACTAACTTAATCGTAACAACAAATAGTAGGTAGGTACCAGTACCAACTGGTAAAATTTATAAAACTCGTTTTCGGCAGGAGTAAAATCATTAAAAGCAGGAAGTAGAAGTAGGTACCTATTAGAGATTTATTTCTTAATGCTTCGTCTATTTCACTACCTTGACTTTGTTTAGGACCTAATTCACAAGTATTATCTATTAATAAAATAATTATTTAAATAAACACGTCAAAAATCTAAAATGTATGAAAATGTTCCAATAACTTTAAAAGTCCTTACAATTTACACATGAAAAAAACAATATACAAAAGAAGGCTTAGTAATTAATATCTAGAAAAGCTCGATCCAATGCATGTATTTGATTGCAATGAGATCTCTGTACGCTCGATTATTTGGTGAAAAAATATATGTTTTTTTCATTATTGATAAGGAACTACAAGATACTAAGGCTAAGAATATGCTCAGTTTATATAACTATGCGTAGAATATAAAAAAACACTTAATAGCTGAGTCAAGTGCCTTTTTACATCAAATTAAAGAAAGCAACACAGCTAACCCATTTGAAAGTATTTACAGTAGTAAACTAATTTATTAGAAAACTGTAGTAGGTACAGTCAGCTGCACTAAAATGTATACAATTCGTAAGTAACTTTCATAATTGTATCACAGCATTACAAAATATTTTTGCACAGTAAAAACTCATAAATCGTAAAATCTGTTTGTGTTCACTTACTTTTAGGGTAAATATTTATATTAATGCTACGACAATATTATGAAAGCAACGAATTGTATAAATACTAGTGCAGCTGACTGTACGTTAACAAACAAGAAAAGCGGAAAAGTTGCAACTTTGAATGTCATTTAGTACGTAAAAGTGTGACTGTTTGGTTTTATGTAAAACATTAGTTTGAATAAACTTTAAATAAATAGTTTGGTAGTTACCTACTTTATTTGCGCTTTCAAGTTGAAACCCATACTTAAGATAGGTAACTAATACCGATAGTAACCAGTCATTATTGAGAAGTTCCAGTCAAAATCATTGTGAATAAAACCAGCCATGTTTTCCTTACGTAGGTACCTAGTTATTTTTTTACCACGTGTTGATGGAACAAGCATATTAAAAACATTTGGGATTACATGAGCAAATCGTGAACAGTAAGTCACCCAGTCAGTCAGATGACCCACCTAATGTTAAGTGGTAACCATCACCTGCAAAGCATTGAATCGTAGTTTTTTAAACTAATCTGAGATTAAAACTCAAACTGAGAACTAAAACACTAGAAATTATTTTTACTACGATTTTACGATTCAACAAACTGACACGAGAAGTGCTCGCGTCGTAGCTTACTTGGTTTGCGTTAAGCAACGTCCTGCGCGGTCACTATTTGGATGGGTGACCATTTAGGTACATCCTAGCGCTTTTGTGCTTCGAAAATCACTTAAAGCAGTCCATCCCGAATACAGCAGTTGTAATACCATGACGGAAACCTTGGGGCGGCCTTAAACCTAGTCACTTAAGTAGGCCACTAGTTCAAAAGAACTTAGGAACTTTTATTTAAAGTGTTAGTTATTCGTTTTTTGTTTTAGTTCTGAAAATGCAAATAAAATCTCACTTATAGATTTCTACTAAACTTTTGCGCTCACGAGGTCTGTTCGCATGTAGGTATACTAGCATATTAAGAACTACAAACTAATTTACAGTGTAGTTATGCAAAGTATGAGCCCCGGCAAGGATCTCGAGCCCGCGAGAAAATGTAGTGGAGAATGTGCGCTGGTAAAAATACAGGAAGACACTAATATCAGCTTCCGCGCATTCAAGGTCAGTTGTTTAAATCTATATCCATACCTGTAAGTAGTTCTTAGAATGTAATCAGCCCCGTTAACCGCAAATAAGGCATGGTTATGAACTTCAAACGTACCTGTATCGTCATATTTTTAAGAAAAGTTTCTTCTTACTTTAATTATAAATAATAGTTTTTCGTTTCGTAATTGAATAACGTTATTGATTAAGATAATGATATGTCTTATTTCAATACACACTGTGCTGAGATAAAAGCTAGCAGTCAAGAACCAGCATTTCATAATAATTCACACAGAAAATTTCTGTTTCACCTTTTTGGGATGTTTAGCCACAAGTTTTAGAAAACATTTAGGACTGTTTCGGAATTGAAAATTGTGGCCGATTTCGATTCCAAAATCAGCCTGTTCACCGTCCAACTTTTTATTTATATTTTATATTTTTGGGTATCATCATAATCTCTATCTTACGTCCATAGCATAACATAATATCCCAACCAACATAGCATCAACTTCCACGCAATTTGGTCGAACCTTGACTTGTGAATCAAATGAAAACTATCATGTTTTTGACGTTTTCATCACAAACTGCAGCCAGCCCTGGTGCCGTACAGCTTCTGCAACTCAGGCTTGATGACATTTTTCACGTAAATTGTCTGCTTTTTCACGATTACGTCTCTTTTCTCGTCCTTCTTATAATGTTTTATGCCGGGCTTATGGATCAAGAAAGCATTGTTCAGAATCATAAAATCGTAGTCTTTCACGCAGAGGACGTAACCCTGAAAAAGAAAAGAATAGGTATGCTAAAATAGGTATTTTGATCACGCCAACGTCACCCAATCTCACGTGGGGGAAAGGGTGATCTTGGCAAATATCACGTAAAAAAATTTTCTCAACTAAAATATGACTATTTCATAAATATCCCAATTTAATTATACACTGGTAAAATAATTTATTAAAACCGATTAACTTGTTAACATTAAAAATATGCATTTCCAAAAACCTCACGTGAGCTTAGAGGCGAGTCGGGGTCGAGTAAAATTCACGACATCATGACCAAGGGGGGTCGAAAAATAGCCAAAATTGCCTCACATAATTAATAGGTTATATAGGTACCTCTAAAGAAAGTAGTGAAAAATATACGTATTTACAAAATATGATATTCAGCTGTTCAAATAAAAAACAGTAGGGTAGACGACAGTTTTATTGCTTTTTTTCTGTCTGGGATCACGTTACTAATAATACAAGTTGATTATAATGCTGGTACCTAGTAAAATTTCAAAATACAAATTGATTCCTGTTTGTTTTAATATTTTTTTATAATCAATTTTTTTTTATAGGTGAAGGTTACACTAAACTAGCTGACTACAACGTTTCAGTAATTGCTTATAAATTCTAGTCGACCAGCTTCTACATAGTTACGGAGTTCTATGGCAGATATACGGGGACAACTGCACTGCCAATTGGGTCATATGCCATGACCTACACGATTCTGTGCTACTGCATTATTGACCTCGGGGAAAGTGGTAAAACTCGTGACCATTGTAATTTCAACTCTATGAACTTGTCTGTTTCGCCATTGGCTTAGGATTTGCACTTTTTGAAGTAATTCTTCTTATGCGACTTCCAACAAGGTTGCGTTAAACGTTTAACACTACCATGGAGGGGGTATGAAAGCACTGTTCTTTCTCTCTTTCTCTCATAGCCAGTTTTGTATATTTACTTCAGTCGTGTGGTCTAAAGCACACTCGTTTTTTTTACCAGATTTTAAGTAAACACTTAATCGCAATTCACGTCTTTAGCCTAAATAAGCCCACTGCTGGATATATAGACTTCACTGTTACATACGACACTTATGCCACTGACACTTACATACTTATGTAGGTACATACTTATGCCGTACTCACTACCACGTTTGGCAGGCGGGTTGGTGACCACAGTGTCGTGTTTAGTACCTACTCCAGAAACTGCGACTACCCATCTTCTGATGATATCTATGGAAGGTAATGGGGGTCCTATTCTAAGCTTACTCTATTCTGTTAAAAATACCGTAAATCGTAGCCGTTTAACTAGTGCATATTGGTATCATCCTGTGTGTCTGTCCTATCATTTACCAATTTGCCTTTTGGATTATCTTGGCTTCCGCATACCCACTCAGCCACACCACTACAGTCTCTATCTACATTACTTACAACAGTCAACGACATAGTTTGATCAACAAACTAAGTGGCTAAAGCCATAATTTTTTATTGATCATATATTCTTATATATATTCATACATCGTTGCCCTGAGTGATACATAGATGACTAACACTACTACACATTATTTTGAAAAAAAAATACTTTGAATAAGTTATTCTTATGAATTGTCCGCTGAATGTACGAGCCGGCGTCGTAAGACGAAAATAAACTGCAGCTCCTAACTTACGTTTATTTTGATGAGATAATTCAGCCAGATGGTCTTGCCCACTTTATTATAATGATCACGGTATGGTTCGTATAAAACTCAATGGGTATTGTAGGACAATATTGTAGTGTGTTCGTGGAAGACACATTGAAGTATAAGTGCACAATAAAAGTTTATATGAGGTCTTGTGAGCTATTTTGGATCTGGCTCTCATTGTTGTTTTGAACGTCCAACGTTAAAGTTATTTTCGTGACTATAGTGTGTGTACAAGTGAAAGTCATAATTTTTTAAATCGAACTCAATTCTATGTAGTAGGTTAGTTAGGTTACCTTATTGGTGTTTGTTCTATTGTTTGATTTTTTTAACTAACGCTAAAATTATCACCGTTCAGTATTATAGTCATTTCTGTGTTTGTTAAAAGACGGTAGGTACCTACCTAACGTTTGCTGTCCATACCATAATAATATGCATCTGAGTAGTTTTGTCTAATTTGAATAAAACCCCAGATGGTGGATGTTATTTTGAGACACTCTGAAACATTTATGGGTACATACCTAAACTAGTATGCAACCTTAAAAATTGGAACAGTCTAATTTAGATTTTGTTTTCCGTAATTGGGCGTTGTATGTCCTCAATTTGTAAATACACACCTGAGTCATTTTATCCTTTTTGCCTTCCCAGCTGAGCCGCTCGTCATAGTAAGGGTCCTGATGCGTGCCAATAAAAATTGGCTCCCAATGCACGTACTTGCCATGCCGCTTGCCCACGTGAAACACGTCCATCTCTGAAAGTGTCAGAAGGTATTAACGAAGGAATGATAGGCACTTCATGAAGGCTGACGAACTCGTAACTTATCAGAACAATGAGTATTAAATTAACAGAAATGATCGATAAGTGTTGTGCTATTCTGTGAACCAGAACCATTCATACAGCGAATGAACTGTTAGTTGTTTCGGTTTCATGCAATTTTGCAAATTGGCGTGATTTAGCAGATGGATACGGGCCGTCTGGGAGTGAGCGGGTAAGGCGCGGTCGTTGAACCATAATACGCAATTAGAATGCCCCATACGACGGCCAGCCAGGCTGCAGACGGCATAAATAGCTCACGACAGTAAAGAGATTAATTGCCACTGCATAAGATCTCGACACCAGCCGCATTTTTGGCAATAAACACGGTTAGCGATGCAAATGTCTCGCGTGTTCCGTTAGCTTATCAAGATCGGGCTACCTAGGCAATGAGACATTCTATCTTATGTGTCAGGGCGGGAACACGCGAGCCGGTGCTTTTCTACTAATCAAGGCTAAGTACCTTCAAACGTACTTTAGTACCAAGTAATATAAAACCAATGTTGATTTGATTGGGTTCAAAAGTCATGATCAAAAGTCTTGGTCGCGAGGAACTGACTTCTAGATTTACCTAGCTTTAAATCAATTCTAATCCCTGGTTACTATGGAATAAATGGTTTTTATTTACTTTCAATTCATGAAGTATCAAGGATATCCATATCGTACAAGTAGATTTGATTGGCGTGGCATTGATGGTGCTGAGATCTAAACAAAACTGTGAATAAATTCAATGAGCAGGTCTTTAAATTGCAGTTGTATCATAACTGGAATTGAAAACTTGCTCGAAGTGACATGCGGATGATTCAACAACCGCAAATAATGTTCAAGAGACTGTAATTAGGCATATACGGAGTTACTTACGACTGGTTTCGTTTGAGTTCATCCACTGCTGGCCCTGCGGTATATTATGGCAGTTGGGGCAAACGAACTTGTGGAACGGTATGGCGGCCTTGGTACTCAACATCGATTTGAGCTGCGTTTTTGATAATGGCACCTAGAAAACATGGAAAATCTTGGAAATTTGCTAGAAGACAAAAATAATTTGACGGTATATATGAGAACAATCTAATAAATCAAATGAAAACTGTAGAGTACAAAAGAACTAAATGAGATAGGTCTTTGGGTGCTATGAATCTCCACGTGTTACAACCTTGACATTCTTCCGCACTCTACATGGTAAATGGTAAACCTATATGGTAAACTCTCGTCATATTATATGCACATAGTAGGAAGGTTAAATGTTTTAGCGTTGAATCATTAGAATGTGAAACTATAGGTTTCTACCCACCGTCTACCTCCCAGAGACAAACCCCCAGAAAACAAGGTGGATGGTAAAAACTAAATATTTCTCAAGGGTGATCAAGGTGAATAAAGGTGAGCCATTGTAAAAAAAAACTTTCAATGGTTTACCCAGGTGATCTCATGAGGTGGACAGTGGGTAAGAACCGGCAAATATCACAGCAAAAGGTAATAACATTTTATATCATAGTGTAACTTACTGGAGCTTTGGCATCAACTTCGAAGATGCTTATTGGGAAGACCCTGGGTTTTGTTGATTCATTCAACGGTTTGGCATTTCTAGCGATCATGTTCAAGAACCTTGGTGTAAGGTTAGGACTTGGGTACAGCTCAATGTCGGAAGGAAGTATATAGTGTGTGAGTGCTGCTTCTCTCGCGATGTTCCGCCCCACGTTCACAGGGTACAGAATCTTCTTCTCCTTCATGTAAGTGGTAGTGTTATTGGTGTATGGCGGCGTCCCAGTGCAGTTGTATGGTGTTGACATAAAACTTTCTGGGTCTGCAATCTGAAAGTTTAAAGTATAAACTTTCTTTAGACAATCTTCCGAACAAAATATTAACTAAAAAATAAATTATAGAAACTTTAACCAAAAAAATACTTTTGTTTGATATTTACTGAATTTTCATAATAAATGAGGAAGGCGTCTGCGATATTAAAAGGATTGGGTACAGTATTTTCTGGAAAGCTGCCAAAACGGAAGATATCCTCACGTTTTACGGATAATATCCGACGAAATATTACGGTCGGTTTTGTTCAATATAAATACATATATCCAATATGTCTAGATGGTTTTGGTATAATAAGTTGGAAAACTACGAACTGACTGACTACGGGAATGCTCTGTACAGTAACCGAAATTCAAGTTTTTGGTACTAATAAAAATTTAGCTTCACAGCAGTTAGTTCAATTGTACCTACGCATAACAAACTTGTCGCAAAATACAAACATTTCCTCCACATCACTTTACAATAAAGTGAATTCTAGATGCTCTAGAATCTAGTCTAAGTGATACAGCGATAATTCGCCCAATAACTATTAGTTGTACCTTTTTGTAAACTGAACTTTTTATTGAGGTGCTCAATACAGTATCGGAGGTTCTTACCTTACTAGGTATATGCTTGTTGGAAAAAAAGACGTGGAAAGTGACATATTGCCGGACGAGCTCGTTGCCGGTACAGTCACGAAGGTACCTGATGGAGTTTACTGTCGGAGTCATGTCAGCGCCGGGGGCGTGGATCGCTATACTTATTGGTGCCATCCATCTGAAAAGAAAATAAAATAAAACTTATAAAATTATGTTTGATCTTCATTTGTATATTATAGGGCCTTCGATGAACCAACGACATGTAAGATCACGGACAGTCATCGGACGGTGGATGGAGAAATCGTTCTAGAAAATGTTTGTCTTCTAGGCTTGGTCGCGAGGAACTGGCGCTTAGATTCACCTAGATTTAAGACGTTTCAAGGTGATCCCTGCGGATATTACTGAATAAATGCCTTTTGACTTTGACTTTGACCATGGAGAAGGCATATGTCAAATAGTGGGCTTTTTTAGACTGATGTAGAAGCCATGCAAAAAACACTTCAAAATAGTCGGGTCAAAATTAAGGCACAAACTACAAGTATTTATATAAGTGAAATCAACTCGAGTTAAATCTATTTTATTCAATTTTTTAGGAATAATTTAATCATCCATTGACACTAGCAAAATTGCCTGTTGAATGACGTACAGATGCCATGAAGAAAATAAAAGCAATAATTATGATTTTTTCGATATAAAAGTGAACCTATCTTAGTGTAATATTAGTGTACATACTCGTCTACATCGAGTTTTCCATTCACCTGTAAAATTGTATAGGAAGCTTCCCCAAGCTCAGACCTTTGAACTTTAAACCCTATATAATCCCTAATACGGTGCCGCAAACGCTGTTACGCACTAGGGATGACGAACGGTGATAAAAAAAATATTTTCGAGTCTTACTATATTTTTTTGCATAATATAGTAAACGTATGTCGAAATGTATCTGTGATAGTCCTGGCTAAGGAGTTGGTTGGACCTCGCATCCTGACATGTACTTATTGTAACTCATTTAATATCCCCTTCTTATTCTCTCCAAATTTATTCAAAAATGTTAGTTATACTTTTTAAACTATCATATGGTTTCGATCAATATAACTTTTTTAGTAAAGCAGTTAGCTTGGTATATTTTTAGTTACAAATGAGATGCTAGGAAGAACCATGATTTTTGAGTTCGGCTGATTATCGATATTTTGTAACAGTTACATGCGTCATAATCATGGGTCAAACTGAAAAATATACCAAATTTCTAACAAAAGTATTCAACTTTGTGACCTATTCCAAACATTATTGAATGATCTTTGGATGAAACTTGGAAACAAAGTACAATTTGTGACCTAGGACAGTATATATAAAGCACATAAGCAGTTACAAAGTACCTACTTCTAATTAGGGTACTACGCGAGTAACGGCGCAGACGAAAGCTAGTACAAAAAAAAACGATCATGCGTGCGGCCCACCTAACTAAAGTGATGGTAAGCTAACCGCTTCTAAGGTTAGCAGACAAAGACAGGTTTTACAAAAAAAAATCTAACCCGATTTAATACTCACGCATTTCAGTATTCCGTGACTGTTTAAACACTCGATATTTCTAAGAATTATGATGTTTTGAAAAGAAATCACTGTATAACAGAACAAAGGGTTAAGTCTCAAGGAAAAACAATGAAGTTTAGAATAAAATTAATATTTTTTATTTGTTATGTTTATTGTTATGGGTAAAGTCGCTTGTAAATCAATCGCCATTGGATTTTGATGAATAGACCGTGACTGAAGTGTTTGGCATCATAATTGGTGATAGACATGAGAAGGAAAACGTCATAGAGAGACGTCTAGCTAAAGAAACATCAGATCAGCGTGGCAATGCAGCCAGCGTCTTGGGGATTCTTCCGATTGGTACTAATATGGGTCAGTTGAACTATCTTTAGTTTGCAATGGCCTGGAGATAGCTTAACACACAAAAAATCCAATATATTTTTTATAATATTATATTACTTTAGAAAACCAGTTATATTGGTTGTCACACCCCTAACACACGCAAATAAAATGAGCAAAGTAATGAATAGGGTGGAAGGTTGTGCCAATTAAGCTAGGAACCTGGCTAGAGTGCCCCATCAATCACTGCCTGGCAAAATGTACACTCGTGTTGCTGGTAAGTATTTATTTTATACGATGCTTAAGAATAAACATTGATTTTCTTAGAAAATACTCTTAGCATGGTTAGTTCTGGCAATATTACGAATATGTTATATTAAATTGGCTTGTTCCGTTTCTTTGTTTTCATATACAAAAACATACTTCTGTCACCGAAACATATCATAAAAGAAAAAAACCTAATAGTGGGCTTGACAAAATTTGTCGAAATATTTGATTGAATATAAATATAATATTATAAAAATTTTACTTTGTGTGTAGACAGTTTGAGAATCTTTAGAAACTGTGTTACGGCAAGGTTATTGACTATTCCCTAAGTACTATCGAAAAGTAAGTATATTAAAATAAAATAAACACTGAATATGTATACGAAAAACCGAGTTGCTCAGAAGCGCAGGGTAGGTAATTATATTTAATCAATAGGCAAGTCCCGAGGGGGAGTTCGCGTGACTCGCGACATTTACGCCTCTGTCACAGGTTGCTCACACAGCCAACACGTCTGTTGTAGCCTGGCAGAGAATAAAAATACACTAACAAAAACACTGGAGCTTTGCACCTTATATAGAATCTTTATACCATGATGCCGTATCCCAAATTAATCCTCGGCAATTGAACGAGTATTTTTTTTGGGTTTCGGTGATTTAAAAAAAGAACAGAAATCCAGAACAACGCTCTTTATCAGCAATTTACTTGCAAATTGTAATAAATTAATCAGGGTCGAAATTCACACCCCGGCACCATCAATCCCCAACAAAAGACGTCGTTTATAATGGTAGAACCACAAACCGCTTCAACCAGGTTTTTAGGTCACGAAATTCACAGCCGTTACGTGACATTTCGACGACCAACCATTTTTCCATGCTCTTTACACACGACCGTATTTCAAAAGATACATTTCAAAACACAGTTCTTAGTAAAATAGACAGCAGAAGGTAATTCATGAAAAGCGCCTCCAGGCGGTATGATGATTCGGTTCCCCACCATCCGAACAGTTTAGTTTCTTCACTGCCTGATTATTCGGGAGATCTATCCGTAAAGCGTGCCCTCCATAGATCTAGATATGTATAAGGCAACCTGGATGACATGATCACCGCTGCTACTGCAGTGGCGGTCATCTCATTAGTTCCAGACACAGGAAACGCAGTGTTGTGTTGTCTTCTGCCCTTGCCAGTTGCCCGTTAACGTCTGTCTGAAATCGCTAGGCGATTATAACAGTATTTTAGTTCATCCGAAAATTAGGGTAAAAGTTAAATTAACACGAGCTAGTACTAACTCTAACGACGGGAGTATGGGTAAGCTAAGTCGGTCGGGTATGCCCTCCAAAGTACTGTAAAAGCTTTTAGCGGTCACCCAACCAATTATGCATGCCGACAGCACTGAACATTATTTCCAGGCTAACATTATTGGTTTGTTAGAGTCTAGTATGAATAGTCAATGATACCAAAGGTTGCGGTTACACAATGATATTGCTCAAAATGTCAGTGGGATGTCGCTATAAGAGACATAGATGAGGCCGATAAGATGTTCGTGTCTGTGTCCTGAATAGCGCAGGCATTGCAACTTGAGCGTGAACATAAAAGGTATAAGATTGACAATCAATCAGCCAGTTGTTTTACAAAAAAACACAGACAAAACACTGCATTTTGCTTTAAAAAAATGAAGTGCTTGATGTGTGGATGAAAGTGGACGGTGGTAGACGAAAATGAAAGTGTTGTGTTTATCATTAAATAAATTCTTGGTTAGGAATAGATTCGAATCTACCCCCGTACCGATCTATCTATCTATATCTATATCTATCTATACCAATTATAAGGATCTTTGTCCTGACTGACTGGGATATAGACAACGCACAGCCTAAACCACTGGTGTGTAGATGTAATAAGAAAGGAATTCCCAAAATTCAATCTATAAACGTGTACAGCAGGGGTTGAAGTTTGTATGAAAATGCTTCATGCGGACGAAGTCACGCGCATTTCGCTAGTACATAAATAAATATAAGTGAACTTTAAAGAGGACATAGTTTGGGATAAGTACCTAACACAAAAAAAAGTATGTGAAACAGGATTGTCTTATAAATCCCAAAGCCAAAAAAGAAAAGGTACCAACATAAGCTCGCTTCATTTTATGTTCATTTGCAGGTTTTCAATAGAGTCGCACTGGGGTTGCTCTCAATCTACATTCAAACCTCGCAAATACACGTCATTGGTACTTTAATCCTGGATTAGCTCGATGAACTAGGGGTGGCGAATCGTTTGTACCGGTTGCTGAAGTGCTGTTTTCTGAGTGTTTTTTTGTTGCGCTAGGTATTTCCATTTTAAATTCTTATGTAGGTACTGTATAACTGCAATAAATACTATTTTGCCAGTGTCAAGACAAACAGTTCTTATTAGCTCAAATCAGTAAACAATTTTGTTTACTGAAGTCATGGTTTTGAAGAGAAATATGATCTGTTGATGACTAAGCAATGTTGGTTAAAATATCACTGAATTACACCTTAGAACTTGAAATAACATAAGTAAAACAATTAAAATTAAAAAGCTATGTTGCTTCCAAAGATCACTGAAAATGAAGCCCAACATAAATTCTTATCCTATTGTTAACTGATTGATTGAAATTCAATCCATTTGCCTGTGAGTTTAGAGGTATCCGATAGAATGACCTGTCGTTACACTAGCGTCAGCAACGACGCAGCTCAATGCAGGCACAACCTAGTCAAGGGAGACTATAGCGGAGTTTTGTTTTCTGACTGTGGGGTTTCAATATTTTACGACCGTCCGTTGTGTTACTAAGAACCGTTGCTTGTCGGATAAGCCTTCATCTTATTTGTTGATGTTGCAGTGACAATTTACACTGGCCAATGAAGTGAGAGTTTATCTGACAAGCTCTGCTAAGAGTAATAGTGTTCTGAGGGCAGGACCCATAGTATTACAAACGAATGTCAAGGTACGAAATTTCAAATATTGCTTTACAGGGTTGTGGTTCTTTACCTTCATAAAAAGAGCCAGCCCTAGACTACTAGAAAGGGTGGGAGTTTGACATTTGTGATCCGCACTCGCCAGGTGCTTAATCAGGAGGGGGCGACAGTCTGGTGCCTTATTTACATTGCGTAGGACATCACAGCTCGCACGAGGCCAGCCAGACGTAGCAGATTGTGTGAACCTTCGGGAAATCCAACTTAGAGTGGGTCTTCACTCAAACGTACAATATTTTATTTTATACGGTTCATTACATATTAGGAATATGGGGTGGGAGTTTGTAAAAATAACAGTTTTTTTGATGAATCTAAAGTAAAACGTTACCGGGGTGGTGAAGTTGGAGGAAAAGGTTTAAAACTGTTCTTGGAAACGTATAGGGAGGTTAATGTCCATCGGTGGACTTCTACAGGCGTTGATGATGAGAGTAAAACTAGATAACTTTTTTTAACTAGACATGGTTCATCCACGGATTTCTTCTCTAATCATCGTAAAACTCCCAGCACACCACTCTCAGCTTATGAGTGAGGTCAATCGCTACCTATTTAGTAAAATAAAGCTTACTTCATGACTAAATATTAATAATGAAGATACACACACGACAAAACGGAATGCACCTCACCCTTATAGCGTAACCTATTGAATTATAGACTTTGATTGGAAATTTCGCCCACCCTTTGTTGTCTGCCGGTATTTCGATGGTATTTCATTTGATGTGGCTTTATGGCAGACTGCCAAGAGACTTATCGGCAGCTACTACGTTTTCTTTACGTTTTGCAGATGCTTGGTGTTTTTAAATGAGTGCTTCTTATCGTGATATAACTTTACTGCATTGCCTTATAACCGAGTCGTCACTTATTTAGAAGATCAGAAGATTTTTCCGAATTTATGTAGTACCACAGAATAAATAATAGTAAGTATAACACACCAGCCAGATAAATACTTTCTGGTTTGGTACTGGTCCAGTATAGACCATTAAACTATTTTTCGTTAGAACTAGCATACTTTTACTATGGAACTATAATCCCTTGTGTTCTGTGGTAATTCCCAGATATGGTAGACAGAAGCTGTGATGAGCTTGCAGACTGTCACGTATAAGATACCAACGACTTAGATCTGAAAGGCCCTATATCTATCTACTCAAGGTTTTTTTGAGGTTGTCTAAGAAGTCACGTCTAAATAAAAAAAAACATTTGACTCATGCATGCCTATATTTATCAATCCGTTTTCTCACGGTGTTGTAATGAAGATGCACCAACATCATCTTTTAAGCGAGAGCCTAAGAAGTTTTTGAATAGAAAATTCCATTGGGGCATGGTCAGGTCAGAACCGACGATGACTAGATCAGAATGTGGAACTCTCACTAGACCACTATTTCTCTTCAACAAAAGTATCTCTTCAAAACCGATTCTTTGATTATCGCTTAAAAAAGCTTCAAGTTTTGATTGATTAAAAGTAATAAATGACTAATATAATGAAACACGTTGTCAGCTGAAATAACTCATGCTTGTCACATATGATAGTTCCAATGGCATAAGCCCTTAAAAAGTCAATAATTACTGCTCTGCCCGTTCTTTTTAGCTCGCCCGCGTGGAACTAGCATGTCGCATGGCGCCTGGACTTTTTTTTAAGATTCAGGTTTTTTAAAATTATATACAATAATAAAAAAATAATACTGCTAGAAAATTCGCAAAAAAATCTGGTCCCACACTAAAAAACATACCTACTACTATAACTAACTATACTATGTATGAAATTCTACCTACGTTATGGAGTTAACAATACCTACTAACGTGATCGGCAACACGCGAATTGAACTCGTTAATTTAAGTATTTAATTTGACCTGACATACAGGCCGGGTATTCGACTGGCTGGCTGAAACTGTGTGTTTAGAGTCAGAGTTTCAGCCAGCTAGTCGAATACTTCGGTCCCGAACCATTTTGTTGGCATGTGAAGTAATAAACTATTACATACTCTGTGCTAATAAGTAATGACCCCGGTTACTTTAGTGCTTGAGACAAGTCAACCGTCTCTCACCTTGACATAACATTCATTGTTTCATTTTGGGTCAACATTCAAACATATCTGGCAACTTAGGGTTATATCACACTTGCGATTTCACAGCGATAGCGTAGCGCGGACACCTTGCCACGGGCACGCAGCGTGTGTGCCGCGAATAGCACCATGGATGCCTTGATCTTGTATATCCATATTCACATTCAACGGATTCCGTTTTGTTATTGACTGTCCGAAGCGCGTACACTGCGCAGGTGGCAAATACGTCGCGCACCGTGCGTGCGTATTCGCTGCTCTCCCGCCGCGCTTTGAACTCGCTCGAAAATCGTCAGTGTGATAACACCTTAGCAATTAAAACGTGATGTTTGTACTGATAAGGCACTGAGATCACAAGCGCGTTTGAGAATTTTTTATATTACGTCAGGCCACTCTAGTATTTACCGGCTATCGCCATATAGCCGGTAAGCTAAGCTAAGTTACCGATGACGGCTTCATCTCCTCACTTGCCGTTATACTTCTGGTAGTCTTGCACAAAAGTATTTTTTTTTATGCTTCTGCTGGTGGAACAAGCGTATAAACCACCTGATGTTTACTGTGCTAGCATAGAAGAACCCATTAAAATGTAGTGCTTGATTTAGAAACTGTACCTACCCCAAAAATGGCTAAAAATACCAAGTTATTTTTTCGGCTGTCTGATGTCGTTTATCGATCGGAATAAAGCTTGTGTCCGCTCTAAAACCTCATGTATCCGCAAAAGCATCCTCTGTATGGCTCCATTTGTTTATATTAAACTACCGTTATCAATAAGAGAATACAGACTTCTTTGTTTCAGAGGAAGCTGACAACTAGATGACATAGGCCATAGGCTATATTATAAATAAAAAAAAAAATATTAAAAAAAATTAGGGATCCTTACTAAAAACCGTGCGAAGCCGGGACGCGCTAATTAGTTTGTAATAAAACAGTGTCTAAAGCTCTAACGATTTTTTTTTAGTATTTTTTAAACTTTCGCGATCGGAACACATATTGAAGACTTATATTACACGGGTATTTATCGCGTATTACCTTTTTTATTTATTTTCCCGACGTTTCGACTATGTTGCAATAGCCGTGGTCGCGGGCAGACTGGAGCATTGAACTTGAGATCTACCGTCACTGAGAAGCGGTGGCAGTATCAACAACTACCCTCACTTGATCTTCGGTATCCATATTGTCAGTGTTCACACTACGACACACAACACTAATAGTATCTACGCACCGTGATGGAACATCGCGACGCACACACCTATCAATGACGGGGTTCCACGAAACTGAAAGTTTGAAACCGTCTTCACGATTGAAATTAGGGTACTTCCTAATTTCAATCGCCTCCCGGATCATCCTTTTGTGGTAGTGCCGTTCATTGGCCAGTACCTTGGGATCATGAAGTTCAATCCAGTGGTTAGGTCCTGAATCCACTAGGTGCTCTGCTATCGCCGATTTTGTTACCTGGCGGTTTTTAACTGCAGCAATGTGCTCTTTCACACGCTCGGCTATTGTGCGTTTTGTTTGACCGATGTAAGCGCGGCCACAACTGCAGTCTACTTTATACACACCAGGTATTTGCAGAGGGGCACTGTCTTTCGGGGTACGCAGTAGCTTCGCCATTTTTGTGAGAGGGGTAAAAATCGACTTAATAGAGTACTTTTTTAATACGTTTCCTATTTTGTCCGTTATCCCCTTCACATATGGTAGGAACGCAGGCTGTCTGCTAACACCAACTGGTTTTTCTCTGCTCGTGCATCTTTGCTTACTCCTTTTCATACATCCATATCCATTGCGTTGAAGAACCTCCTGAACATGCGCTAACTCCCCATT
Source organism: Electrophaes corylata (assembly GCA_947095575.1). Classification (NCBI taxonomy): domain Eukaryota; kingdom Metazoa; phylum Arthropoda; class Insecta; order Lepidoptera; family Geometridae; genus Electrophaes; species Electrophaes corylata. Next base: position 9,452,132 of record OX352703.1, read on the forward strand.
CAGGTGTTCAGGGTCACAGAGGTTGTATGCTCTGTTCGTCAGAGACGAAACAACAGATTGTAAGTGTAGAGGGTGGTGGTGTGAAGTAGCATTTAAGTACCTATCGGTGTGTGTCGGCTTTCTATAGACAGAGTGTGCCAGGGAACCATCGGTCTTCACCATAACTTTGACATCCAGAAAAGCTAGCATTCTTCCATCCTCAATTTCATTTGTAAACTTGATTTTAGGATGAATGGAATTGAGGTATACCGTAAGTTGATCCACTTCCTGTTTGCCGCCCTTCAATATGCAGAATACGTCATCCACGTACCGTTTCCACACTTTTATACCGTGGGCAGTATAATCTATAGCCCTCTCAAAATGCTCCATCCAGATATTAGCCATGACCGGAGCCACTGGACTTCCCATGGCTACACCATCAATCTGGAGGTAATGTTGCCCTTGGTATAAAAAGTAGTTCCCCGCTAAACAGTTTTGTAGTATAACCACATACTGATCTGGAAGCTCATTGTCATTTAGCTTCTCTCTAATCACATCAAGGCACTCGTCTATCGGAACGTTGGTGAACAATGACTCAACATCAAAACTCACCAACATGTCATCCGGTTCCATTTTTATGCACTTGATAATGTCAACGAAATGGCGAGAGTCCTTCACAAACGAAGATGTGCTTCCTACGAGTGGTTGTAGTACCGCTGAAACATGTTGAGCCAATTTGTATGTAGGTGAGTCGATTTGACTCACAATGGGTCGTAGGGGCACACCTGTTTTATGTATTTTTGGTAAACCATATAATTTAGGCGACTGCACAATAGTTGGTTTATGAAGCTGGTCAAATACATCATCTGTGAACAGGTCCCTGTATTCTACTATCAGCGCTCTTATCCGTTTGGTTACCCTAGCCGTTGGGTTGTAGGTTACCGGTTTATACACCTTGTCGTCACATAGCAAACTCCGTACTTTACTGTCATAGTCAGCGGTGTTCATCACTACAGTAGCATTACCTTTGTCAGCCCTAAGCACTATAAGGTTTTTGTTAGATCTCAAGTCTGAAAGCGCTTTACGCTCGTTTGATGTAGTGTTAGATTGTGGTAAAGATGCACGAGCAGAGAAAAACCAGTTGGTGTTAGCAGACAGCCTGCGTTCCTACCATATGTGAAGGGGATAACGGACAAAATAGGAAACGTATTAAAAAAGTACTCTATTAAGTCGATTTTTACCCCTCTCACAAAAATGGCGAAGCTACTGCGTACCCCGAAAGACAGTGCCCCTCTGCAAATACCTGGTGTGTATAAAGTAGACTGCAGTTGTGGCCGCGCTTACATCGGTCAAACAAAACGCACAATAGCCGAGCGTGTGAAAGAGCACATTGCTGCAGTTAAAAACCGCCAGGTAACAAAATCGGCGATAGCAGAGCACCTAGTGGATTCAGGACCTAACCACTGGATTGAACTTCATGATCCCAAGGTACTGGCCAATGAACGGCACTACCACAAAAGGATGATCCGGGAGGCGATTGAAATTAGGAAGTACCCTAATTTCAATCGTGAAGACGGTTTCAAACTTTCAGTTTCGTGGAACCCCGTCATTGATAGGTGTGTGCGTCGCGATGTTCCATCACGGTGCGTAGATACTATTAGTGTTGTGTGTCGTAGTGTGAACACTGAAAATATGGATACCGAAGATCAAGTGAGGGTAGTTGTTGACACTGCCACCCCTTCTCAGTGACGGTAGATCTCAAGTTCAATGCTCCAGTCTGCCCGCGACCACGGCTATTGCAACATAGTCGAAACGTCGGGAAAATAAATAAAAAAGGTAATACGCGATAAATACCCGTGTAATATAAGTCTTCAATATGATTTTTTTTTTAATTATTGATAGACTGTCCTTTGGCTCCAATCTCACCAGGCGGTAAGTGATGATGAAGCCGATGAATCTATTTACCAATTAGAACTTTTTAGGTCAAGAAATATAATCTAGGTGATCCATCAAAACAATGCACGTAGTTCTATCACTGTGTATCATTACCCATCGGTAAGAGACGGCAATGGACAAATAAATTCATCCCAAGTGTCTTCAATTGTTAAAACTGACGTATTCAATTATGCAGTTTTATTGCACCGTAATCCCCATTTTGAATCGGGCATGATCGATAGTAGAAACTGATTACATGATGGATGGGGTCTGGCCCCTTTTCAAAAATTGATAAACGCTATAGTAATTTTTATACACCCCATGTTATGGATCAAGTTGGTATCCTCTATGATGTGGTAACCATCACCACAATAAGAAGTGTTCCCCACGATGCCCTGCTTCCATCAACCAAAGACAAAAAGGTAATAAGCCTCATGTGCCTGTAATTTACTGGCAACCACACCCTTCAAACCAAAGCACAAACCGACGTACTCGTTACCGTTGTAAAAAAATCTTTCAATGGTTCACCCGGGTTGTCTCAGGGAGGTAGACTGTGGGTAAGAACCTACCAGTTACACCAAGATCCTTGCTCGCTTCGCTTGCCCGATTAGTTATAGAGAAAACATCAGAATGGCGGTGGTTAAGTGACGGCCACCGCTTATGGGAGGCTGTTTGATGGGGGAATACTCGGGATTATTAGACGGAGATCGATTTTTTATAGACTATAATAAAATAGTAGAGACATTAATTACTAAATAATTATAAAAAAACAGCTGACTTTACTAGTGTAACTTTGTTATTTTCTATAGGAAACGGTAAGAAACGGATAAATTAAAAGAATTCAAAAGAAGGCAATGCGCGTTTTATTTCCGAATGACAGAAGCTTGCATGCCAACTACAGTATGCTGATGATTTACCTACTAACCCTCATTCTACATAATTATAATATTATAGTAAGTAGGCATTATAAAAATGGACTGTAATTTCTTCAGTTTTAGCATGCCAACTTCTATGGTAGAAAATACTGTCTAGCATGAAGCTCACCTTTTGTACAAACTTTGTCTAGTGCAATAAAGGAATAATAAACCAACTTAAATTTGACGATACGTTGTTTTGAGAAGCCTGATCTTCTTGAATCTCTTTAAAGTGGCGTATAGCTCCATATTAAAAACAATACAAGACAATTATTCAGACGTATATTTTGCTTTACGACTCCATTGTAATATATCGCCTACAGATGGTTTACGAGTAGGTAATGCCTCAGCTCAGAGCATTCAATTAAAGGTAGGCTTTAAAAAACCAGTTCTACTTTCTGAACCATGAAATTGACTATTAACCATGATTGGAGACAGAAAGTGGCAAGCCTTACCATCATTACGGTTAGGTTAATCTATCACGACAAACTGGCAATTAGCTTAGGAATTTATAAACCATTTTAATTTTACGTTCAAGTTCGACCTACATGTAGCTTGCGGATAACTGTACTGTACTATAGTAATATACCAGTATCTATCTACTTATAAGTAATAGGGATTTGAATGGACGAGATTGGGTATGTTTCTATTTCACTGGGAACACTGAAACATCCAATTAGATTATTTAAAATAAATATCGAATCTAATTTTATTTGTTCAGATTCAACCGCAATACTCCGATCAGTGTAAATGTGCCCCAGGCTATAACGCATTGTCTAGATTTTTAGTGCGACTACGTGACATTTGGATAAGTTTTGTGTGTGCAATGTACCTACATGTTTGTTTTTCTAGTGCATGATAATTTATATTATAATAGTTTATCTATACGAAATTTGACAGGAATTGAGATACTTCAGTCAGCATCTAAAAGCAATAAGATATCAAAAATCCTGAACTCCAGCAACCATAGGTTTTATAAAGTCTTTGTTAACACTAATAAGTAAAATTTGTTTTTTTTTATACAATTTGCTGATGGAACAAGCATATGGCCCACCTGATGTTAAGTGGTTACCATAGCCTATAACAAAGCATTGCCTTGTAGGTTACGTTAGTTAGGAACGTACCCTACAATACACTGCTCTGCGTCCACCAACCTGAGGCATACAGGCGTTAAGCCTCATGTGCCTGTAATTACACCGGCACCCACACTCTTCAAACTGGAACACAGCAAGCTGCTTTGCGGCAGAAATAAATAATAAATAAATAACCCCCCATGCAGCTGTGCCGAAATATTAGGAAACAATCAAACTCAATTTTCATCGTAAATATCCCGTTTCTAACAAAAATTATCGATCAAAACCATGATAGTTTCAAAAGTTACATAACTAGGGCTATCATACTTTGCTAAAGAGTTTTGCCAAGTTTTTAAGCGATGGCACAAGCCCGCCACAATAAATTGGCATACTGCAGTGGGATCGTGGTTGGCTGCAATCATTTTGTCAGCAGAGCCGTCCCGCCTGTCATTGCCTAATAGCACAGGAATTTTAACTCGTTTTCATAAAACTTTGAATAATTGAATTTACAACTTGATTATAGGTTAAAGATTTAAAGTCTAGAAAGGATATGGACTGGCTGGCCACTGGCAGACAGATGGTACCACAAAATGGATGGTCCCAAATAGTGACAAATTGAATAAAAAACGCAGATACATGAATTTTCTTTCTTTCTTTCTTTTCAGATACCACTAAAAAGATGGAGTGACGACACTGAAACAATTGCTGGAAAATTATGACACAAACAGACAAAACTGAAGGCACTTTGGACTGGGGGAGGCTTTTACTTTGCCAGGAATATAGGATCCTATCACATTACGGGTGCCATCAAAAAAAGTATTTTTACATTTTATGGATAGAATAATTTCAATAATTTACTGCAGTATGTAAATCGTGTATAAGAAAATAAAGCTTTTATTATTTTATTTAAATCGGTTAAAGATTTAGTTGACGGGTGTCCTGAAGGAGACCTGGATTAGATGTGAATGGTATCTGAATCAATCCAGCAATAAACTCATTCAGGCTGATGATACTGATGATGACGAAATAAGTACTCGCAGTAAGATAGATACTATAAAAAGATAGTAGGCCAGTTACTTCGTTTCATCCACCCAGCTATTCATTCATTCATTCGATCCAAAGTAGGTAACTGTGTTAGTCGATAAGTAATTTAGTTGTGATGAACTCCGCCCACGATCGGCACGATACTGTATGTACTTGTTAGTTTAGTTTACATGTACCGACTCTAATGTATTAGGTACAATCGGCGATAAAAAATAGTTAGCAATGTTTTTCCTGGTATGTTGATAAATTGTAACTACATATTATTATGTATATCTTAAAACTTGTTTTAAACTGCACATGTTGAAAATACCTCATCATCATCTACACTAATATTATAAAGAGGAAAGATTTGTATTTTTGTATGTTACGAATAAACTCAAAAAGTACTGGACCGATTTTAATAATTCTTTTTTCATTAAAAAGCTACATTATCACTGAGTAACATAGGCTAAATTTTATTTTGGAAAAAAATAGCGTTCCGTAAAATATTTAGGTTTTTCTGACACAAGGTGTAAAAAATCAACCAGAAAAGTTACTTATTTTGCGTACGCTGCCTAAACTATAAAAGATAGAACCATAAAATGTTCAAAACAATTGTAGATCTTATAAATATATACAAAAAAGTCCGCAACACACTATACCTATCTATGTCGAGTGAGGCACAACAACCATTTTTTTATTTAAAAATCTTCAATTTTTTTTGGACTACATTTAAACGCATTTATTTTACTCATACTATTAATCCTTATCGAAATAAATTATTTTATCACTAAGTACAGTTCATGTAGATAATATTTGGTCTTTGAATAATTAAAATTGGACGTTTGGTTTTGAAGTTATGGCGAAATTAAAATATTACGATTTCTGCTGCACGGCCCGTTGCGAAGTGAGCGTCACCAAGTTGGGAGTGCGCGTGCAGGGGAGTAGTTTAGATCTATGAGTAAGGTACCCACGCGGCTCCGACGCGAGGTCGGCTCCCTACGCAGGTGTTTTATAAAAAGGACATTAATTCATAATGTAACATAGTTTTATGACAAAATCTATACAAATAAATAAAATTGAAGTGTCTGTTTGTAATATTAAAATAACGCTTTTTACTACATGCATAGGAATGTATATACGATACATGTACCAAAATAGCATTTTTTTAAATTTTTGTCTGTCTGTCTGTCTGTTTGTTCCGTGTAATCTCTGGAACGGCTGGACCGATTTCGACGGGACTTTCACTGGCAGATAGCTAATGTAACAAGGAGTAACTTAGGCTACTTTTTATCCCGAAAAAATAACGGGAACGGATAAAAACTGCCACGCGGGCGAAACTGCGAACGGCCGCTATTTTATGCCGTATTAACGCCATCTGTTGGCGACATCGAGTACTACTTCAGTTAAGATTTGTAAGTAAACATGTTTACCGCCCAACGAAGTGGGCACCGGTCAGCTAGTTTTATTTATAACTTGCTGATGGAACAAGTAGATGGCACCTGATGTTTAGTGGTAACCAACCCCTATAACAAAGTGATACCTCGTAAGTCATGCTCGTGAGGAACGTGCCCTACAATGCACTGCTCAGCGTTCATCAACCTGAGGCATACCTGTAATTACACTAGAACACAGCAAGCTGCTTGGCGGCAGAATAGGCATGGTGGTAGTACTTCCTCGGACGAGCCCTTCACTAAAAACTCTACTACTACTAAAAATTACTTTACTACTACAAAAATTTTCTTTCCCACTTCATGTGGGGTCAGCACAAGTTTTTTACAAGGGTCACAAAAGTAAAAGTTTTTTGTTAATTTTTAAGCGTCGTCGTTTCAATGAGTAATACGCATGCGAGAATCTCCAGGTGATCACGCACGTACTAGTTTTCCGAGGCAAGTTTTTTTATATCCTTTCGATAATCACATATTAGAGAGAAATTCTCTTCATCTGCTTGACTACATAAGCAGAGCATCCACATTACAATTAGGTACATCTAGCTCAATTTTGCTACTTTTTATTCATGAATGGCCGGCCTTACTTAAAAAAATCTGTCAACAAAAAAAAGGAAATTTCGCTTCAAACAGGTACCCGCGTAGCTAGAATACAAATATAACCGGTTTTTTAAATAAAATGTATTTGACCATCTTTTATGTATCGATGCATCTGTGTTATGTATTATTACTTATCTAATCTGTGGTATTATTTAAATTTGTTTACGAAACTCTGTATAATTAAGTGGTTCACCGCGAACCGAGATCTCGCTAAGTCTACGATCTATATTTATGTATTAATATAAAAAATAGGTACTTAGCTAAAAATTGAGATGATAATATCAAAAGATTCCCTATTCTTTTAGTCTAAAAGAAGTTTTGTGTTGCAGTCAAAAACACTCCAAAGCCGATTTATACGCCAATTCGTAATATTGATGGACGGTATCAGCCAATTCTTTTTATTTTTTTATTTATAGTTTCTTTTACTCACTGCTTTTGGTCGGGGTATCGGATTTGTATGTCTCAAGTATTTTCCGTCCATAGCAAATATTTTTTTCTTTCTTACTCTAAAATAAAATCTATGATGGTTTTATTGTGATGGTGATTGGTGATCAAATCAAATCAAATCAAATGTTTTATTGAATAACTTAATCTATAGTTTTACAATATGGTTCGAAATCTCCTTTTAAGTATATAAATACCTGTGTTAGGAGATTACTCTTCCGTAACAATTTTTTTTAAAGACTACGTATTAATTGTGCTAATTATTACTAAATGATGATTACTAAGTGATGGTCTTGTATAAAGTGGGGCTAAATAAACGTTAGTCACCGACCCTGCTGTATCATAAAATATGGCCATAACAGGACCTGACTATTAGAAACCTGGACATGGTCAACCTATATTTAGAACTTGTTGGATTATTCATACTTCGTCTCACGAATGCTGCGCTGTAGGAAGTCGATTGTTACGACAGAACCAGACGGAATATTCCTTAGTAAAATTGTCATAATCAGTCTAGATTAGGCTGAGTTCTGACTAGACTTTGTCTACAGTCAATTATAAGTTAGAACAGTGGTTCCCAGACTCTTTTGTTTCATAGACCACTTTCAAAATTTTGCTGGATCCGGTGGACCCAGCAACCCCCTGCATCTACAATACTACCAATTTCTAAATCTCGGCGCGATACCGACATGGTCTGGGTTCGACTCCCAGTTTGGAACTATTTTTTATTCTCAATTTATTTATAAATTGTCTTAATGAGAAGGTTTAATTTAGGTATCATATTATTTAAAATAACAAACCAACATTTTAGTTTTTCACTATTGAAACCAAATTAATTTTCATGCACCCCTGCTTACGATTGTAGACCCCCATTTTTTGTCACGTCCAACGTAGACACCCGTCGAGTCTCCCGTGGACCCCTGGGGGTCCACCTGGACCACTTTGGGAATGACTGAGTTAGAAGCACACATGTCACATAATTTTCTCTAATTATGTGGATTATCTATTCGTCTTTTTTGCGGTTTGATCCAATAGATTAGAACATGTTCCTATAAGTTATAATACAGACTAGCTATTAGGTAAAACGTGTTGTACTACGATTGACCAATCATGCGTCTATGAACGATACCAAATGACGTTACTTCTGAAGATCTAAAAGACCTTCACACTTAATATTTCAATACTATACAGGTTTCTTAGAAAGTAATGGCGCCAACCATTACCACAACCCAATTACTAAATTAGAATGTAAATACCAATAACACTATTTATGAGCCTAACCTATATTAAATCATAAAAACTTGTGTTGTCTGTCAGGGAACATTCTAGGGATACTCAGGTAAATACGATCGCTCCATACACGAGGCCCAAATGTTATAATCTCGGCTTCTGAATGTTTTTTTCTGAGCTTAAAAATTATCAGTTCATGGAAGACACAAGCGGCACGCAACGGGTCGTATAATTTTGTCATTTATATTGTGTAATTGAAAAAAGCGATTTTCATTTGTCTAGTCGCCGCTGACTCCAATAGAAGAAACATAACAGTCTAATGATGATGTTGTTTTCGAAGAAATGCGTTCCACATTGCGTCCGCACAGTTACTCAGACCGCAGTCATATTTGGAACAAACTGCAACGCGCCTACTTCCTACATTCTAAAATCAATCTTTCAGTCCAGTTGCATCATTACTTTGGTAATCACTCGTGTCGGTGCAACTGGCTACTTACTAGGGTTGTCTGTTTGATTAAAAATTAGAATGGACGGATTTTTTCCAGTACCAACCTTTTTTGTCAAAAATAAATGAAGGTCACAATCTGGCAAAAACCACAATAAAAAAAGCTAGCTCGAATGTCAGTTAAATAATTGGTTTTTAAAAGAGGTCGATCGAAAACGTTTTCTGTCATTTTTGGTAGTATGCTTCCATAGTAAAAGGAACATAGCTTTCATGTTCATTGTTTTTCTCGTGTTATTTTTATTTGTAGCTTAGTAGGGTTGCTGCTGTATTTCGTGAAGGGTGTGGGTGCCGGTGAATTTACAGACACATCAGGCTTAGGTATACTGTATGCCTCAGGTTGATGCAGGGCAGTGCAACGTAGGGCGCGTGTCATGCATGATTCGCGACGTAATGTTTTGTATAAGTGTTGGTTACCACTTCACATTAAGTGGGTCATCTGATTGTTCCATCAATGTAAAATAGACTATTTACTTGTTACATAGTCGGGTTAAAAGTGAGTATGAAGTGGGATATTGTAACACCAGGTAAGTAGGTACCTACTTCGTACATCCACATTCCAACGGTCGGCCCACATACGGTTCTTTTAAACGTAGGTGTTTTAATTTCGGCCATCTTACATCTCTCATTATTCAATGTCAGAACACGCCAAGTACTACTTAATTCCCTGTCCCCTTAATATCTAAATAGAATGAACTAGTTAGAAATAACGGTATATTTCTTAAAATATTCTATTTAAACACGATGATTATTTATTATTATTCTCGACCGCATCATCACATAATATAACATCAGGTGAGATTACGGTTAAATGTTTACCTACAAATTATAAAAAAAAACAGTACCTACAAGTCACAGCGCCTTGAATAATGATATGATAGTCTTTATAGGTACCTTACATTTATAAGAATCTTTGTCTTGACTGATTGGCTGACTGACTGGGATATATACAACGCACAGTCTAAACCCTGGTCGTAGAGACTTGAAATTTTCAGAATATATTTGTCTTGGTGCTTAAAGGTGTAGGTGAAGGAATTCCCGAAATTCAACCTCTAAACGTGTACAGCGGGGGTTGAAGTTTGTATGAAAATGGATTCACGCGGGCGAAGTCGCACGCGTTTCGCTAGTTCATTTATTTTTGTCTTGACTAAATTAAACAGCGAACAGTCTGCCACTAGTAGTAAAGACTTGACATTTTGGAGGTTATATTCGTCTTAAAGTAAGCAAGGTTTTAAAGTTTCTGAAATTCTAAACTCCAAAGGGTGCAATGGTTGCTGAAGCTTGTATGAATTATCCTGCCAGTAAAGTTGTTTGCGATTTCATTAATAATGCGGTTATCGTAAATAAAGATTTACAGATCGTCAGATGCAGAAGTTAGTTAAACTTCCGCATCTATACAAACGTTTCAATACTGTAGTCAGTTGTCATGCAGTTGTATTCCTTTCTACCTACTTTATTTTCTTTATAATAAAAATACGTACGTAAATACTGATATTTTTTCATAGTTTCACTCATCTTAAACAACAGAACCTACATAAGTAAAATTGTACTGCATTACTTTCATGTCTAAAACCGTTAGACTAAATTGATTTCTCACTCAATGGATGTTATTGTAAATAGGTAATAATATTGTTTATTTAAACACACGAGCAGATACCTATACCCACCTGACAAACCGGTTTTTTACATTTCTGACCACGTGCGAGCAAAATCTTTGCTGATGTAATCACGACCTTGTTATAAGGCTGTTATGATCACTTTTACTTAAAATTTGGCAAACATAATATCCAATGTTGACTTACTCTTTTTTTTATAAGTATTTTCGCATATGATACATCTGCGAGGCAATGCTTTGTTATAAGTGATAGTAACCACCGAAGATCGAGGGCGTTGCATGAATAAATCTGACATTTGTGCCGTTACCGTGTCGTATCGTATATACTGAGTTACATTGCATGGTAACCAGACAACATTCCGTAGTTGAGTTGCCGATAATGCGCAATATAATTTAAATAAATAAAATAAATACTTGTGAATATTTTTACACGAACATCTCTGGCCTCAAATCAGCACATACATAGTTTGTACTATGGGAACCAGATGACTGATGAAATACTTATTTACCTACTTTTTTTGTAAATATATACTTGGAATACAATATATACTCGTATATTATGGAACTTATCTAACTTTAATCCCAGGGTGGGCGTTGCGATCTGCAACACAGTATTTTCCTTCAGAAGGTCGCATCGCTGCCTATTTTTTTATTAGGCTTTCATACAACAAACGTGATTTTTTGCTGTTTTTATTATAGATAATGGTACGGAATCCTTCGTGCGTGAGTCCGACTTGCACTTGGCCGGTTTTTTATGTGCCTCAAAAATTTTGTTCCTAAATAAAGATTTTTTATTTTTTATTAATGTAACACCCAGACAAAGAACAAACATGCGTGTTCATCGCTCTAACAAGTCGTAGACGAGTAATAGACTTTTTTATATTGAAACGATTTTACAAAAACGATATACCTAATACTTACTAGCGTAGCGAACGCTTCTTAGTACGAAACTACAACGACTAAATTCAATGATAATATTGTAAAGCTGCTTTACTATTATATAATAATGCTGGACAATCTACACAGGTAATTTCAAAGTCTGCAAATAATCTCTAAACAAAGAAAAAGTTGTTTTTGTGCAAACAGTAGGTGAGTGACGCAACGTTTTCAATTTCATTAGCTAATTAGCGGTGATAGGCGTGTCGACGTTTTACGTGATCGATGGCCACTTGCACGTCTTCTAAAAGCGTTATCGCATTATAATGATTACATTACTACTAGGTACTAGTAGTAGGTAGTAGTAGTAGGTAGTAGTAGCAGTAGAGCTCTTCGCCAAGCATATAAATATAAGCTATTACAGGTGCAGTCAGCTGCACTAGAATGGTGATGTACTAACTCAAAGTACCTTCAATAAAACAAGCTCGTAAATAGTTAACTCAGTTACATGCTTCTCGTGGTATTTATTTACGACCTGAATTGAACTATGTAATTTTTAAAGATCATAACTGACAATCTATTCTTACTATGAAATATAGCGAAAAGTATAGATAACAACGATACAAAAATGACAACAAGTGCCACCTTAAATCATAAGCATCAGATAGATAGATAGATAGATAACACTTTATTGTACCTACACAAGGAAAATTTGTTAAAAACAGACAAGGTTTACAAAGTACAATGGGCGGCCTTATCACTGAAAGCATCAGCTTATCTATTTGTAGCAGCTGGCACTAAAAAATGGATTTTGAATATAATATCGATTTTAAATGGATAGAAATAAACTCGAACAAGATAATAAAAAGTCCGGAAAAGATCTTTCATATATAACCAAACTAGAAGTTGCGTAATATTTGTCATCTATGTGATAAAATGTGAGATGCGATCTCGTGTTTACACGAAACGGGCTTATTTTCACTTTTCACGATGGAAATTTAAGATGGCCGGTTAAATTTGCATAAATATTAGGCTGTAGACTTAAATATTCAGTATTGCGTACCTCTCAGCTATTTATAACGACTAGATTAAACATAAGCTATTAAAAAGAACACTCATTTGTATTTCATTTGTTTTCGAGGTCAATTACTGTTACATGTGTTATTTTCCTTAGAAATTGGTTTAAAAACATCTCGATTTCTCATCACAAAATGTAAGCTTAAAATTTGATTACCCTAAAAGTCTCACAACTCAGTTCTTTTACCGTAAAAAGTTGTGAGATCCATGTAATAAATACAAAGTCCAATAAATAGATGATGAATTGCTTTATAATGTAATATTTTGACGTACCTCTGACTACCTACCTACTCGAGACTTTTTTTAAGAATGCCATATGAGGGTTAACATTCTTAAAAAAACTTCGAGTAGGTCAAGAGATAGATAGATTAGAGATCTGAGGTGATATCTACCGTGCCTAATAGGTAATAAAGTCGTGAAACCAGTTTTTTTTTTGTTTCTTTGTTTTTTTTTCCATTTTTTCGTTTCTTTCTAATAAAAAAATATATCAACGATTACATAAACCTATCTTGAATGCCTATTATATCTATGATTATAAAATGTAACGCATGTAATATTAACATAACTTTATGTCATTTTAACATAACTTTAATGATCTGATCTCACTTTCATTTTAAATCTAGGCCACTGTTTTAAAATAAAATTAAACCATATTCAAGCATTTATTAATCTTTGTATCAGAATTTTAATACTACCTACCACTGGTTGATTGTTAAGAGCTTAAAAAATGGCAGGGCAGTTCCGCTCTATTAAGCAACGGACGGCTCATAAAACATGAACGAGATAAGAGACACAGTAAAAAGTAAATTTGCATTTCAACGCTGTTCTTAAGCCTCATAAAGATGATGCAAGCGTGTCACTTGATAAGCATTACGCTTATCTTGTGGAGATTTGCTTTTCAACCATTAAAATAGGAAAACCCACAAGTGTAAACTATTTGGTGAACATACTTACAAATACTTCTTTGATAAAATGAATAGTTAAGACTAGTGAGTAAAAAATATTTCATTTGTTATGAAATTCATTGCATACTTAAAACTGGCCCCACAGCTCAGTTAGTAGTAGCCAAATAGTATATAATAATAATGCTGGACAGTACACACAGCATCATCTAACCCCAAGTTAAACAGAGCTTGTGTTATGAGTATACAATACATTACATACATAGGTATATTTTATTATACATAGAAAATACCCAGAACACCCGGAATAAATATTTGCAGATAGTACAAACATTTATCCCAAGGCGGGAATCGAACCCGCAACCTCTTGCGTCGCAGGCGGACAATCGTCTGGAGAGGCGCTCTTTAGCGATAAAACCGCCCATTGTACAATATCTGTTGTTGACTACATTGTTTTTTTAGTTTTATTCTCTAGCTTGTAAGGTCTACATAAAAAAATTTCATTCATTTCATTCGCCCGCCGCGCCACATCGGTTGTTGAAGTATACAGGGCGTCCCACGGCCATGCCACATGGAGGGAAAGTACCTGAAATATTGTAGATGGAACATTTTACTGAAAGAAGACATTATTTGAATTTTCAAAACAATTTAAACTGCATTCATAGATATTTAAATAATTGTATGGTTGAACCGAGAATCGAACCCGTTACACGAGAAAAATAATTATCTTGTAGCTTTATCATACCGATCGAAAGGCTTCATGGTCTTCCTTTTATTTCTGACACTATGTTATTTAGCAAAAAATAATCCTTATGATGAAGCCTTTCGATCGGTATGATAAAACTACTGGATAATTATTTTCCCCGTGTAACGGGTTCGGATCTCGGTTCAACCATGCAATTATTTAAATATCTATGAATGCAGTTTAAATTGTTTTTAAAATTCAAATAATGTCTTATTTCAGTAAAATGTTCCATTTACAATATTTAAGGTACTTTCCCTCCATGTGGCATGGCCGTGGGACGTCCTGTATAATATCATTGATTAGCTCTCTGCACTGCAAGTAGGTACAAACATCTGTATGATAAACGCAGATGTTTGTTCTCTATGGATGTTACATTGTATTTTAACTACATATTTGTTTACAAAAAAAATAATTATAGTTTCAGTTCTAAGTATGGGGAACCCTCATTAGAAAAAAATTCTTAGTATGCAAGCGTAGCCTTGACAACAACAATAATAAATTATGAAAGTGGTTCCATACATTACAGTCTTGCTTAGTCATTCGTAAATCCGTGCAATACCGAAACTGGAGCACTCACGAGTGTTCTTGGTAAGAACTAAAAAAATACCATTATCAACTTTAATACGGTACAAATCATGATATTTTATCGGTTTTTACCACCGAGTTATATGACCGGCAGTAGTATTTTTACGCATCCGCTGATATGACATCGGTGCAACCTCGAATACCGCAGATTCGTAAAGTTCATAATTCTCAGTTTAGTTCTACTTAAGGCGACGCGGTAGTGTGATCAGCACCTGTTTATTATGTTAAAACAACATATTCATGTATTTTTTTAAATTGAATATTACATTTAAAAGGACCATCTATATTTCGGTGCGACCAGAAACACTCTTGATTCCATTGAGTTCGATAAAAGTTTACACAAAGTTTTACTAAAATCTCTGGCCTACCGACTACACCGAGGGTGTTTTATTCGATTGTTAATCGAGATATTCCAACGATTTTTCTGTTCATGTGTTCCTTTAAAGATACGTAATCTTGTGCCGAAGTAATTTTTTTGTTAGCTAGCTTACTTTTTTATAAAAATAGTAGATATTTCATTTTCCAAGTGAAAATTTTAGTCATGTAGGTACATTAAATACATAGTGACATAAGTCAAACTTCAAGTCGATATACCACAGAAGATGTATTATTACCTGCTTTTATATTGTGAATTCTAACAACAATGTAAGAAAACATATTTTAGTAAACAAAATTATTGTTTATCGACTTTTACGAATGACGTGTGCATTCGCATCGAAAGATTTTGGTAGTGTTTGTCCACCGTCACGGAGAGAGAGAGAAAAAAGTTCATTTCACCTAATAATAATCCTACAAATCTTTATCAATGCCAACATTATAAAATATTATAAGAAAGCTGTACAGTCATATTCCTAAGCACAAAAACTCCTAATTTGGTTCCAATTCTTCAATTTGAGTTCAATTCGAATACCGACTTTTAGACACTTTTGAAAAGTTGATTCTGAATGGTTTGTCACTGACGTAATTTTTTAAATATGCTTCAGTCTAGAAGTAATTATCCAACATGAACTTCTTGCAGTAAAATAAACGTTACCTTGTAATAAACTGAAATCAAACTCTCACTCACTCACCCATTACTCATGGTTCGGATCCGAATCGGATCACCCGATCCACGTGATCCTTAAAGACACGACAAAATATTGGACCGGAACTGGACAAAATAATATAGCGTACCAGAATATGAACCGGATGTGACGTAGCATAGCGCACAATTCAAGCACAGAATAAGTAATACTTAGTATCAAATACGTGAATTTCCAACTTACGTAAGGCAATGCCATCTCTGTTTTGAATTTGTTAAACTTTCGAACCTGTTTTTGACACAATTCTCTGAATGGATAGGACCTTAAAGGTATAAGCTGTACCTATTATCAAAACAAAATGTAAGATTGAATTTGAACGATGGTACCTTGAATGTACAGACGAAACTTGGTGGACACTCAGTTTTCTCAATCGCGCGTTCACTTACTGCGCGAATTCGGAACAAGCAGCTGGCCCACCTGATGTTACGTGGTTACCACCGTCTATTACAAACAATTACCCCACAGGATTTACAATTACCACGCTCGTTAGGAATGTGCCCTACGACGCACTGCTCAGTCATCAACCTGAGGCATACAGGTGCTAAGTCTTATGTGCCTGTTATTTTACCGGCACTCACACCCTTCAAAACACAGCAAACTGCTTGGCCTCAATAGGCATGGTGATAGTACTTCCCCGGACAAGCTCTTCACAAAGAGCTCTTCTACTACTACTAAAAAAATCTACTAGCGAATCAAAACCTTCACAGCAAAACGCTTGTCAATGCCATCGAGCTCACAAGGTCAGACGCAAGTACTTTCCCGGACAAATCTAATGTGGCACTGAATGTTGAGTAACTGACCGTTTAATATACGACTTGTCCTCCCTCACCTTGCTTGAGGTCGTCATAAAATATAAAAAGGACATGTCCTGCCCATGATAAATGTCGCAATTCACGTAGAATGACTGATGTTCAGTAGCCCACCTCAGGTTTATGGACGCTGTGTAGTGCGTAGGGCACGTTTCTAATGAGCGTGACCTACGAGGCCATGCTTTGTTATAGGCGATGGTAACCACTTAACATCTGGTGGGCTATCTTCTTGTTCCATAAATATACATCTTGTATAAAAAAGAAAAAAATATATACTTTTTTTAAATCATAAAACCATGATATCTTATAAAAAATTGCAAGTAGAAACTTACATTAAAATAAGATTTATAACTATTACTTTTTACTTTAGAACTATAGCCAAACTACCAATAATTTTACTACCACCAAATAACTTGTATTAAGTTTCCCCAATGATGTTTTACCTCTTCTATATATTATAATATCATTGAGATTCCCCTCGCGAATTCAAAGTTTAAAATTGCACTATTTGCTCACTATTTTTCAATACTAAACAGAATTTTTGACAGATTCTTATGATCAAATGACGTGATCATATATAATGGCGAGACCAAGCGAAACCACAGACTACTGTTTTTTTTTAAATTGAAAAGCATTCCTGTCAAATATCGCACAAATGAAATAGATGTACTCTAGTTTTTAGTAAAAAAACATACTAAAAATAATATTTATTCCAAATCGAGGCCTCCAGGAACTAAGAGAAATGTGCTACTGTGAGTGTAGTGAAGCATACATTACAGTGCCTCATCAGACCACAGAAAGTGGAGTAATGTCTCTCTTGATACACATCTCGTGCGCCTTGTCGGCCATGAGAACACCTAACGTTACTTAATGTATCCAATATTCATTTATAATGACTGTATTAACTGGATGCGGTTCACTGTGCGATTTGAACAGACTACACTGTGGTCTTGCTAAGAATTACATATTATTATAATGTTGTTGATTAAAACCGAGTCTTAAGCCTCGATGTAGTCTTTTACCAGGAAATTTACCGAAAGACCAGTTTATCTGTCAATTACAGATGGCCTAGCACGAATTGATTTGACATTTAATTTTGTGCTGTAAACTTATCTTGTTGACATTGTATACAAATGTGTTGCAATAATCTATACCAATTTTATTATAAAAAGCTTTGTCCTGACTGATATATAGGCAACGCACAGCCTAAACCACTGCTTGTAGAGATTTAAAATTATTAGGGTATATTTGTCTTGCTGCGTAGAGATGTATTTAGAAAGGAATTCCCGAAATTCAACCTCTAAACTGATACTGTAAGCGGTTGAAATTTGTATGAAAATAACTTCACGCGGATGAAGTCGTATGCGTAGTAGTATAAAATAAGTGCAGGAGGCAGAAGGCAGAGTTAGTACCAACTGAGCTGTAACGACTGTCCAAATTTTATGGTTGACGTGCCTACAACAACCCAAGCCAATCAGCAACGGCTTCATAGTCCAAACCGCCTATTTATAATTTGGATGTTTTCAAAAGCAGGGTAAATATGTGTGCAGGTATTTTCTAGTAAGCTGTCATACTAGCGTCGTTGCGTCGACTGCATCATTAGCATTACGTTTGCCTATTAAACGTTTGAAAACGTTTTAGCTTTTTATATAAAACACTTGTGAAAACGCCCGCGACTTCGTCCGCGTAAAGCTGCATATACACTTCAACCCCTGCTGTACCCTATAGAAATCCCTTTCTTTGAACGAGTCGTAAAGACTTGAAGTTTTTACGACCAACCGTTTTAGGCTGTGCGTTGCCGATATGTCAGTCAGTCAGGACAAAGATTCTTCAATAGGCCACTGCCTTGTTTCTCTTTATCTCAAAATAAAAAAGGTCGTTAGAATGTTTAGAAGATTGCGTCTTTTATTTTGTATTCACTATATAAAATAAGCTAAAACGTAAAATGTTTGAATAAAAATATGAACCGAGATAAAATAGAGTTATCAACATTACATAAATACCTATTATGACGACATGAGAACTTATTTACACGTTTTCGCTCAAATACAAGGCCATACTAGGCTCATTATATATCAGGAAAATATTAGGTTCATTATTTTCGAATCAGATAACCCAAAATAGCCTTTCGCTACTGAGCGATTTAAAATTACACATTGTGATCAGTTATGCAACTTTTATAAACATTCGTTACCAATGTCCTTACATTTGGTACAAAAGTATGTATATTCCCAAATCAACATTATAGAGTACTTATTAAAATTGTAATATATATAATGCACTTACAAATTGTAGTCAAAGTTTTGTAACTAACAAATAATTTCGACAATGCTAGTTTTGTGTGAATAAAGAGCTCGCTATAATACAAAGAAAAGTACTCAGGGTGGACTATAAGCAAGTAGTGCCCGTGGTAAGCAAGATGAACTAAGCAGGTATACTACAAGCAAGAATCAGTGCCTCTGGCCCACTGAGAAGAACTGTGAAGGTGTATTATGACCTCAAGTGGATTAAAAAGAAGAAATTAAACAAATATGGGTATGCACCAAATGTAGTATTTGAACGTACCTCTGACATCCCATTAGTCATCCTCAAAGAACCTCGAATAGGTACTTGGTATAAAGAGACTGATATCTACCGTGCCTGGGTATTAAAAGTCGTGAGGTTGTTTCTATTTCTCTAATTAAACAGATTCTGATGATTCTTTTCTGTTACCTCTTATCCTAATTCAGGGAATCCTATGGTTTAAAATTGCACAAAATATAGCCGCAAATATGATTACAACACTTTTCAAGCCTCGGCATACTAGTTATAATAATATTGTTACGTGTTCTTATGATATCTGTAAATTATGCTAACACATTTAGTTCCACCTAGTGTACAGTTCCCATTAGCACGTCAACTGGACGCCGTGTATTCTTGTGGAAATCGAAAGTGTTGTTTGTAGTTCACTGTCGAAACGAGCACGATATAGGTAAGCAAACAGGTCTGTGCATCTATTGTATGTAGATAATTTATACAGCGTCACAGCTTTTCACTGATGCCCCTATTTGATGGATGGGAGTGTAGTCTGCCGACAGGATTTTAGGCTGCCTAAAAGCTTTGCTTTTCATTTCAGCTAGTCCAGGGCTCTAGCCAGGTCACGCTGTTTACTAAGTTTGAACTTTATTTGTATAACATATAGTTGGTTATTGACTTTGTATAACATAGTTAGCCTTGGCAGAAGCACGTTTTTTTTATTTAACTTCTTGGCGGTACAAGCAATTTATTTTATTACCTATTATTTCCTTGCAGGTCCCGCACGTCAGAAACGTGTCCTATGCGGTACCATTTGTTCATCAATCTGAACCACACCCTTAAAACCGGAACACAACAACGCTGCTTGGCGGCAGGAATAGGCATTTCCCCGGTTAGGCTTTTCGTTATTCAGCCATTTACTACTAAAAGGCTTATTACGAATTCACGAATTCTGTTGCTCCAGGTTTCTCTCTTCATGATATCTCATAAACGGTTTATAGTCGAATAAAAGTTAAGATAACGAGAATCAACCATGAAGTTGTAAATATTCGTCACACCTGATTCAAGCTTGCATCAATACGTATTCAAGAAACCCGTTAATTTGAGTACCGTTCATGTTTTTGTAGACTAACAGATTTTTATTATTTGTATCAAAATCTATTTTACGCTTCATGGTCCATTAAAATTTAATTTTGCTGAGAGAGACGATTTAGTTATGCTCTACATTGCTGGAGCTATTATGAATTATTCAGTTACTCTTATAGGATACTGTACTCACTATTTTCAATGATCATCTAACAATGCCTCGCATATGCTGTCGTGTGGGGTCAAGGCAATTATGAAGTCATAATGCGATTCAATTCCCTCAATTGTTTCCGTTTCACAGATTCAATTCTCTTTTATATCTTCGTGATAGAACGCACCAATTATCTATTAAAACTACGCAATATTGAATGGGCGCTTGTCAAGTTGTTATAAGACTATTGTTACAACGTTCCCCACACAATGGACTGACGGTTTTATGGATCGAAGTTGACGGATATAGAAGGCTCAAAATTCTTATATACATACATACATACTTAGAATACCTTAGCGTATAAAGGAGACTTTGTCCAGTTGTAGCCTTGTCAGACTGATAATTGTGATAATGATGGCTATAACATTAAAAGCTGCTTGCATGTAACAGAAACAAGAGATAATTTTGAAATTAAAATGGAATGAAAGCTTTTATAAAGATTGCATTGCTATGAATGTTGCCAAATAAATCGTGAGAGGTGTGTCACTAATGACGACACATCTAATTATGGACGTCTGCAATGTTGCTAAATTGCTATAGTAGAGCAAGAGTATCTTTATATTGTTTGTAAAGTTAAACAGGAAGTAGTTTTATTAAACCATGCATGTGTCGAAATATATAACCCTCCTTCTGGGCAGTCTAGTAAATATAAATAAAAAAAGCGGCCAAGTGCGAGTTGGACTCGCTCGTGAAGGGTTCCGTAGCAGCAAGTAACATAATTATAAAAGTTCTTGTAGTTCGCTGTAACTTTTATCAATATTAATTATACTGAGCCCGGTCTGCGCCTATTGTCATCCAGCGCATTGCTTAAGTCTTAACGTATAA
This sequence comes from Electrophaes corylata, assembly GCA_947095575.1. Taxonomy (NCBI): domain Eukaryota; kingdom Metazoa; phylum Arthropoda; class Insecta; order Lepidoptera; family Geometridae; genus Electrophaes; species Electrophaes corylata. The sequence continues at coordinate 9,473,607 of OX352703.1, forward strand.
TATCCGGTTCTACCCATAGGTATAGAAATGTATGATAAAATGAGTAGAATTAATTGTTATCATTACTCACCTTTCAACTAGAGGCAAAACATTGTCGAGGAACTCGAAGCCGGCGTGTGTGGTGTAGGTGATCGACTCTTGACATTGCACCATGCCGTGATCAGCACGCACATAGTTCTTCAGCACCCAGTATTCTCCACGTTGCAGCGTTTGAGATGTAAACTCCTTATCAGTGCAAGCTAGCAGCGTTCTCAGTCGTGCCAGCGTTGCATCCGACAACGCATTTTCATCCACAATGTCCAGGGTCTCGTTCATCAAGTCTAAGTCTAATGGCACAGCACTGATTTTTTTCTCCAAGTCTGCTACCGACGCCGTACTTGAAGCGGTCTTTTTCGTAGTAGGGACCGTCGAAGGCACTAGCGACTTCTGAGATGTCGACTCTTCGAATATCCTAACACTGGAATCCGCTGGTCTAGTCTCCGTTTCGTTTCTGATATCCTCTCGGTTAAGGTACGAGAAGTCGAGGCTTCTTTCGGAACCGTCTGCGGTGATCGGAATCCACTCACCGGTGGAAGTGGTGGTCCCAGATAAATGCATCGCCGCGTACAAGAGCACAGCAATGTTAATAACGATGCTCACTCTAAATATGAAGTTACGGCGATTACCCAACATTATTGCAGAAGGCACTTTCACTATAAAACTAAACTCTGGGCTATAACGTCCTTCGTCGTCCTCTAGGACGCAGTTTCCTGTAGGGTCCTATTCGTGCCAGCATCACAATTTATTCTGTCATCAGCGGCAGGGAGGTGGGCGCCGCGCCGGCGCCGCGATCTTATCCCGTTTCTGAAACAAATAAAATAAATCTTGAGCACCGACAGCCTCTTTAAAATGCATGTGAAACTTGTAAGTGCACAAAAGATGGACTGTTATGTACAGTTATAAAGTAAAAAAGAAGATTAGAAGTAATTCAAATCCATTACACGATCAAACAGAGGAAATTCATCTCATCCGAATGGCTATTATTAGAGTCTCACGGGACTGTAATTATACATTCCATTTTAAAGTAAACGGGATCCCTTTGATTGCTTTGGCGTTTGTTTTGTGATGAAGTATCTACTGCGTAAAATGGTCATAAAACTCGCTGATTGGGTGTAGTATTTGTTTCTCGAATTGTATGCTTGAAGAGTTTTCATAATTGGATACCTAAAAACACACACTGTCACGTTTTCTTATAAAAAAGGTGTCGTTATTTTACGCCCGTAAATAGTCAAGACACTGAAGAATTATCATTGTACTGGGTGTAACTTTGAAATAGTTAGACCGTGTTTTGAGTTTAAAATTAAATCGAAAGAGACAAAACACAGTGTAACTATTTCGAGGTTACGCAGAAGTTTATTAGTAGTAGGCTTAGAAAGTATCTTTATAAAGAATTAGCATATGATTCATCTAATATGGTAAGCTGCTATAAGCTCCTGTCTGGTGCTATTTAAATTTAGTAAGGCGTAGGCTATCCCGACAAAGACGCCCTAAATTACTGTATGACGTCGCGCAGTTGTCGTGATGATGAGCTTAACCTTTAGGACCACGTATTTTGATGATCTTCATTATCACAGCCTTCGGCCAGCTTCGAGCTGCTTTTTGAGATCTTAGTTTCAGTATGTGCATAACACCGGTAGTCTCGTGGTAACGACCCCAACTCTTGATCCTAAAGTCGTGGGTCCTACACGAAAAATGTATGTCAATGTGCTTTCAAATAGTGAACGAAAACATCGTAAGGAAACCTGTGGCTAAGCTAGTTTCGCACGTATCGACCACATCTTTCCTGTGGAACAGGCTGACTAAGCTGAGAGGATGGAATAGATGCTGGGCAAGCCTACTAAACCAACCACCTAAAATCCTTTCCCAGGCATTACAGTGTACTGTTAATAGAAGCACGACTAAAAAAGTGGCCTCTGACACAGTATAAATCACCCATAATAGATGCAAAGGTCTGTTTTTAGTTTCAGCATGAGAGTTTTTTATGACCCATATTTTCTTAACTAATATCCACTTTAACCATTTTCAATTTGCAATAAAATATCCACGAGATTTTATATAGCATACTATGCGTTTTATTGCGGTGACAGATTGATATAATATTACTTGAAAAACATTTGCTTATTGTTATTGATATTCGCATCGACTTTTTCATTTTAGCCATCTTTAATATCACAACGATAGATCTACGACAAAAGTATAAGATAATCATTATTTTAATAGACAAATCGCGTTTCACAGCAGTAATTCTCGCTTATCACATACCTTTTGCGAGTTACGCAATACGAGGGCAGTGTGTGGACTTCTTCTAGGCTTGGTCGCAAGGAACTGGCGCTTAGATTCACCTAGATTTAAGACGTTTCAAGATGATCCCTGTGGATATTACTATATAAATGCTTTTTGACTTTTGACTTTTGACTGTACCTACTACAGATACCGTCCAAAACCAAGACCCTTTGGGTACGGAACCCTAAATAAAGTAGGTAAAGTTTCCTGCGCGGCATGTCAGGTACTTTTTTTTTATAATAGGACAAACCACACAGCATCATCTAGCCCCAAGCTAAGCAGAGCTTGTGTTATGGGTACTAGATGACTGATATACTTAATACAATACTATATTACATAGATATTTTTTTATTATACATAGAAAATACCCAGAACACCCGGAATAAATATTTGCAGATCATACAAATATTTATCCCAAGGCGGAAATCAAACCCGCAACCCCTGCGTCGCAGGCGGACATTCGCCCACCGCGCCACATCGGCAGTAACTTGACTGTGGAATGGATTACCGAGGCTCCACCGTAACTCAAATCGACAAAACAAAACGTCGTTTATCGTTTTCAAGACTAGAAGGCTTAATATAACAATAGTTCGCGTCGAGGCCAAACTTAAGTCATACAAACGCAATTGTCACGTCTCGTAGGGTAATGTTGTTGGATTTACATAACCCTGGTTGTATTTATATGAAAACAATTCCCAAGAAGTGACGATCGTAATAAGACAGCAGTTATTAACAATTGTTAATTTGTTACTACTGTATTATGAGCATTCCGTCCGGAATTATATTTTGTACCCTGCTGTATTTATTTAATGACTAGCAAAATCCACAGGTCTTTCAAACAAAACAATAAAAATACTCAGGATCTAAACATTTCGATGATTGTTTGTAAGTACAAAATAAAAAAAACGAGCGTGCTTTAGACCACACGACTGAAGTAAAACTTCTCTAATATACCAAACGTAACTGGCTATCAGAGAAAGAGAGAAAAAACATTGCTTTCATACCATGGTAGTGTTAAACGTTTAACGCAACCTTGTTGGAAGTCGCATAAGAAGTATTACTCCAATAAATATCTTTTGAATTGTTTACTCGTATGAAGTTACCTATTTTATACTTAGAAATGTTTTTAGCTTATTTTGAAAGCCAAGTGACAATTTCGGAATAGGCCTATAACGTAACTGGACATCACGACGATTTGAAAATAGAACTGCAAAAGACACTCTTGGTTGATTTATAATTCGTTACTGATTGATCATCACATACATTTGAATAGATAGATTGTAGAACGGCAATGCATAACAAACTCGCTACTGTAGCTCTTTAATGTGTTCAAATTTTAGTGTTGCTAGCTCATAAAATGCGACTCATAAACCACGATACTTGATTAATATTTGTTTGTACTCTTATAATCTATGTACCTATGCTTATTGATATTTTTTTGAGGTCATTTTGGAATGTACCTAATTGTGTTCTCTACGCGTCCCTACAGTAAGATTCTACTAAAGTTGAATTTTAAATAACGCATAATTCGGTCAAGCACGAGCTAATAAATGAATACTTTTAGACATTTTTACACAACATCATCTAGCCCCAAAAGAAGCATAGCTTATATTATGGGAAACAGAGACTGATAACTGAATAATACTTTTTTGTAAATATATACTGAGGATATAATATAACACCCAAGCAGAGAACAAACATCTATGTTCATCACACAATTGCTTGTCCCAGGTGAGGATCGAACCCACAGCCTACAGCACATAGGGCAGAACTACTACTGACTGAGCTATAAGACCAGTCACCATAATAACATTAATGGCGGTTGCCTTTTTTTAGGAAATAGACACGGCTTTGCTGATTAGGATTTGAAGTTTCCACGCTTCTCATTGCTGAGATTTGTATCAGCGCTGTGGGATAAATTAATCTTATCTTTGCCTGCTTCTACGCCAGCGAGAACGTAAGAAAAGCCACCCTTTAAGCGGCGCTTAGATGAGTTTCTCATCTCGAAGATGGGACTTATTAAAAAGATATAAAGAACTTGTCTCATGTTAACTCGCATGTGAGAGAGTGCACGCATATTCTCGACAAAACTATCTTTTTCCTCAACGGCACATAAGGGGTTGAATATTAGAAATTCCCTGAATATATCGTCTTCACGTCTGGATGGTCTGGATGCCGGTGAAATTACAGGCACATGAGGCTTAGAACCTGTATACCTCATATTGATGGACGGGTGGCAGTGCAATGCTTTGTTATACGTATGTGTATAGGTTTACTGCTTAATATCAGGTGGTCCTGGTCTCCGTTAATAAGTTGTAGAAAAAAAAGCTCTTATTTAATCCACAAATATGTGAATGTCAAGCACGCAAGGTGGCAATGAAGTCAGCAGAACTCGTTTATACATCTAAGGCAATGGAGATTGCGATTAATTATTGAATTCCCGTCGCGAAGGCGCCTGTGCGACGCCTCTGTGTTATAGTCTCAATTACACTTTTTTTCAGATAAATGAAGTCGTTACCAAGTCAACATAGTATTTGATTAGGCTCACAGCTCAGCTGGTAGTAGTTCTGCCTTCTGTTGCTGTAGTTTGTAGGTTCGATCCTCATTAATAAATAAAAGCGAATCTTGTCTTTAAAATCTATTCTCAAGTTTTCTACTCCTATTTTTGTCTTAGTAATTTGGTAACATTCAAAACCAGCTCACCAACTTTTTTGTTATTTTTCTTTTGTTCTTTTACCTAGATTTTTTTTGGTCTTATGAAAATCACTTTTGACAATAAGTTATGAACACTCAGCGGACAAACTACAGCGGGTCAATAGCGTTTCTACGATAGTCTCCTTCCAATAGTTATTTTCTTTTAAAATTGTTGACACGATCACACGATTAGAAAACTAAGGAGTTTTCGGTCTGTAGATCCGTTGCAAACGATCTCGAGATAGCTCAACTGATCCAAATGAGTCAATCAGAAACGTCCCCAAAACACTGGCTGCATTGCCATGCTGAATGGTAATTCTGATGCACTGAGCTAGCTTTGCGGTCATGCGTCGCTTCAAACTGCCGTCCTAAAATACCTATTAAACTTTGAATTATCTTATGGGTATTACATCGTGTATCACCGTTTTATTTTCGCTATCAAGTCGTAAAAAGTTTTATGGGATTCCAAAAGCACTCATAGCTTTCAATTACGAATTTTATAGCAGCTCTCTTGTCTCGTTATCAAATAATCATCGTTTAATAAACCCCTTGCTAAGTTGAAATGACGTCACACCAGCATTTTTAGAAGGGTTCTTCTAGGATTGGTTACGTGAAACTGCTTAGATTTACCTACTTAAGTAACCGTTTAAAATTATACTTCCGCAAATAAATTAATTGTGGTATTATATCAACTAGCAGAACCATTTTAAATACAAAAAAAACATACAAACTTCAAACCCCGTTGCACCCCTAGATAAATTTCTTTGTACACATCTACATTTAAAGATAAATATACCCTGAAAAAGTCAAGTCTATGGCTAGCGGTTTAGGCAGAGCCAGGCAGAGCATTGTCTACATGTCAGATGGTCAGTCACGACAAAGATTCTTATAATTAATTGGTAAAGATTAATTAATGAGGCGTATTTTCAGACAAAGCGGTCAATACGCTAAAAATATCCGCTTAATAAACGTATGTTTGTTTTCCACGTGCTTGCTCAACATAAAATAAACAAAGATAAGAAAATAGTGTAATTACGATCCTTACAATTTTTTATATTAGTTACTTTATATGGTATTCTTCTACTATGTGTAGAAACCTAACTGTTTCTTGTTTGTATCATGTTTCTATATATACGTGTCGTAAAGTTAAGTAGGTAATCTAAACTTGTTTTAGCGTATAAGGGCGTGCTAAGGTACATACTCCATCTTAGCAGGACAAGTCAATTTATTAAAGAGGACATCTAATATATAAGCAGGTAGGTACCACCTATAAAAGTCCCGAGTACATTATACAATCAGTTGATACTTCGAATCTTAAGTTATAGCGGCACTTAGATTTTTTTAGGAATGACTGACTAGAGAAAAAGTATAATTGACCCGTTAAGGTTGCATTTGAACCTCCTTGCTTGGTTGAGAAGTCTGACAACATAACTGAACTTCTAAAGTCCGGTATAATCGAGGTAATAGTATTTACTTTATAGGTATACAATATGCGAGCAGATAGTTTTATATTTTTAAATTTTGAATTCATCAGTACCTAATCGTGATTCACAATTAGTTAATCTGAAAAGACTGATCGATTTATAGACCGTGTTTAATGTGATAAGTCTGTTGGTAAGGAACCTTGTTGTATTCAAACAAATAAAAGAATAGAAGGAACGTCTTTATGCGAGTTTTATTGGCAGACGTTTCTAGTGACCTTGCTTCCAAATAAAAGCCGATATTTAACTTCTAGTGCTTTACAAGACGTCAATCGTCACGACTATTATGCTGCGATTATATTAAGAGGTTGACCTTGACTCAATTTGTAGCTCAACCAAGTGCTACTGTGCTATGGAAGTTAGTAACTGTTATTTATTCTGCAGTTGAGTAATAGATGACCGCAAGACAATAAATATAACTGGTTATCTAGTGTTCTATATCATTTCCTACTGACTGAGTGACTTTTTACAAAATGGAGTTGGCGATGGAGCAGCGGAAATTAAAATCCTGCTTGCCTTGTCGCTCGATCAAGCGATTACAAGTTTTCATGCTATTCTAAAAGTAGTGGTTTTTGCATTGAATCCCACGTATATGAAGGTTGTATTTACGATTTAGAACACGATTAGCTATAGGCTATAGCTGTTTAGCTATACGCAAATAGGCTTTTGGAAATTTTTTACTAAATTTACGATTTTGAATAAGCTGAAAAGAGAATTCTACATTTTAAAAAATAGAGACTAGATAGATTAGGTGCAATGCAAAATGATAGAAGTATTGATACAGTTTTACCTATTTTTTATTTGTGTTCGAAAAGTGTTGAAATACAATACCAATTACGAAAAATGGTTGTCCGGCCCTTCATTACCTCCCATGGATGTAATAAGAGCTGAAAAAGGGATTAAAAGTTGTCAAAACTGCGTTCACCGATCCGACAGCTAATCGTGGTAACTATGGCAAACTCTTTCAAATAAAGAAAAGAAAAATAAAGAAATAAATGTATCTAGATTGTTCTGGCATTGAGTACATATATTTTCATCCATTAGTCCATTAGTTAAATCCATTAGTGTACTACCGGATTCAAATCCACGACCTTAGGACCAGAAGAAGATCACTCCTACTAGACCAACGGTGCTCCGAATATAAAGGAAGCCTCTAGTCCAGCTATAGAATTATAAAGGCTAATATAACGTGACATTTATTTAAAAAGATAAAAGCTACAGTTGTTTAATAAAACAGCAATATTTTATACGATTCTACGAAAAGAATGCGTCAGAAAGTTTTATCACCATAGCTCATATTCATCCGCTCAGTCGGCACGTGTGCTCCTCTGGCTATACTTTGTAACCAGATGATACAATACGTCGTAAGTCTTACTACCACCTAGAATATACCACATTTACTCAACCAATTTTATGCAAAGCTTTAGATACCGCCTAGTCATAAAATCGTTTTATAAATCGTCTTTTTTATAGGGACAGTGGCAGAAACATTTTAGGAGTCTTTATAAAACAGTAAAAAGATACTCCTGGAATAGTTTCTGTGATCTTTGGAAGCAACATAGCTTTTTATTTTAATTGCTTTCCTCGTGTTATTTTTGGTTCTGTTGCGTTATTTTAAAGGCATTTACTTAAGAATTTTTATATATTGTTTTTTTTTATTGGAAACGTTTTATGGAAGTATATGTCCAGCTGTACATCTGCCGAAATATGATGTTGATGAAAACAAATAAAATTATAAAATGAATCGGTAAAAATGTTGAGCACTCCAACACATTTCCATGAATTTCTATTCAGTTTACAAAGCTTACAGTGAACCAGTAAAGTAAGATGGTGGTCGACCGCGTCAAAACGCCCATCGAGTGTGGTCAAAACGATTTGTATGTTAAATCGGTGTGTGGGAAACAAAATGCTATTCAGTCCCGAGGAAGTGTAATATTGACAGGTATTTGCGTGAATTTACAATGCTTTATGGGGATATAACGTTATATGTTTTATGGCCAGGGGTGCTCTAACGCAAATGTTTTAAGTTCACTTTGTATCCAAACATGTTATTTCGTGTATACATATATATTTATCTCATAAGAGCACCGGTGGTCTTGTGGAAGTGACCCCTTTTTATCCTAAGAACGTGGGTTCTAATCCGGTCGCGCACCATTGATTTTTTTTTGTTTGGAAAATTTATGTGGGTAATGCTTCTGCTCTCAAACGGTAAAGGAAAACATCATGAGAAAACCATGGATGCCAAGGCCTGTTTTTTATATATTTATATACGTAGGCAATAGGAACGTAGTTATAGTTAGTTTAGCCATACTTTTGTACTCCGCGGTAAACGGAGTTGGTTGCACATTTAAACAGTTGTCTACTATAAACCTTGCACCGTTTTTTACTGTGCTAATTTTAGTTTACCCCAACACAAAAAAAAAGAAGGAAAAAGAATGGGTCCTTAAATGGTTTAAGAAAATAACGTACCCATAATTTTATTGATTGTGGGGCGTATTTAATTAATCTTAGGGTTATCCAAGAACTTGATCAATAGTTTGGTCGTTGATCGTGGGCGTTGCTAGCGTAAAATAATAAAAAGGAAACTTAAACCCGATTTATAAACTGGAAAAAGTCAAAAACCAGTCATGAACTATTGGTTTACCAACTACGTTAATGGGTAAATTACAAAACTTATTCTAGGTGTATTTCACAATATTGTTGACAGATTAAATATCGTTTCGCTTTCTGGTTTGCGATTGGTATTCGAGAACCCTACACCACCAGCGGTTGTCGGCTCTACCATATATAGGTACCATCACTGCTCCAACTTGCTAATTTTGCGAGCTATCTAAGTACCTAATAACGTTTGAGTATTCCAAGTACTCAGCATTCAAAAGACATTACAGAATAGTCACACGCGTGGGGACGATGTAATATTCACAACACAGCCTTCGCGACCTTCGTCAGAGAAAGTGTTTTACTTACGGATTATACCACATATAATTCCTTCTTAACCTACTCGAAAAGGCGATAGACCATGCTTTGGATATTTATTTAAATAAAACATAAAATACTTAATCAAAATATAGACTGTATCACGACAAAATAAAAGATATAGACTCAATCAACGCCTTACTGCCTAGTAGATTATAAGTTATGTAAACTCCTATACTTACAATAAATTAAAAAAGTACATAGAAAAGTATCTAAGTTCAATGAAAGTCTTAAAAATCTATATTTATGTTAATTATAAGGATCTTTGTTCTGACTGACTAACTGTCACAAAGAAAACACACAGCCTTAAACCACTTGTCGTAGAGACTTGAAATTTTCAGAGTGGGTATATTTGTCTTGGTGCCTAGAGGTGTACAAAGAAAGTATGTAATTTCCAAAATTCAACTCTTAAAGAGGTCCTAAAGAGGGTTGAAGTTTGTATGTAAATAACTTCACGCGGGTGAAGTGTCACGTCATTTTGCTAGTATCTAAATCTACACCTGCAAGACTGTTCAGTGACACAAGTGTAATACAACATCTGAACTTCAATACTAACCACCGCATGGTAAGGTGCTGTCTTTCTGAGCAGTTTCCAAGAAAACCAAGGCCGAAAGCATTTCAAATTAACCACATACAAAAGTTCAGCAATGAGAAGGTTCAAAAAGATTCTACGGAGGAGCTGATGGAAATTGTTACTTCTAATAAAAAACTAAACGAAAAATATGCGAGAGTAGAAAGCAAGCTCCAAGAGCAGATAGAATCAAAAACAGGTAAAAACAAAGATTCTCATCTAAGCCAGGAAACGCTAAAATTAATTGAAGATAGAAAGAATTTAATAGCAAAAAAGAAGACGAAGGAAAATATTAAATATATTTCGCACTTAAGCAAATGCATTCGTACAAATATGAGGAAAGACAGGAAAAATAGGAGAATCAAAACTCTGGAAAACCACATTATCAAAACGGGAGGTACACGAAAAGCTCTCAAGGAACTCAGAGAAACAGGAAAAGAATGGATACCAAAGTTAAGAGGCAAAGATCGTCTAACCACTACACGCAGTACGATTCGAAACATTGCTACAGACTACTATCGCCGGTTATATTCCACTCAGGCAAATACAGAATCACCCAACAAAGAACCTAGACTGGAAAACACAATAAAAAACATCGAAGAAGTACCACAAATACTAAAATCAGAAGTAGTAAAGGCTATAAATAGCCAAAAAATGGAAAAATCTCCTGGCCCTGATAAAATTCCAAATGAACTGATGCGAGGAACAGTCGACGAATTGAGTCCAATACTAACAAAGGTGTTCAACGAGATACTATTTACTGGCAACATCCCAAGCCAATGGGCAGAATCTCACATTATACTTTTATATAAGAAAGGTTCAAAGGATGATATTGGAAATTACAGACCCATATCCCTCATCTCAAATGTGTATAAGGTTTTTGCGAAAGTGTTATTGAACAGAATAGCGAATACTCTTGACGAAAACCAACCCGTGGAACAGGCAGGGTTCAGGAAAAACTTTAGCACAATCGACCATATACACACCATCAAACAGCTTCTACAAAAATATAACGAGTACAACAAACCTATACATCTGGCCTTCATAGACTATTCAAAAGCCTTTGATAGTCTTAAGCATAGGTTCGTATGGCAAAGTCTTATGGAGCAAGGAGTACAGTATGCTTACGTAAACGTCATCAAAAAGATCTACAGTGAGAGTAAAGCCAAAATCAAGTTGGAATCTCTGGGGGATACTTTTCCAATTGAAAGGGGAGTCAGGCAAGGTGACCCTCTCTCACCAAAGTTATTTTCAGCAGTACTCGAACAAATGTTTAGAAAATTGGATTGGAAGCATCTAGGGCTAAACATAAACGGATCGCGACTTAACCATCTAAGATTTGCTGATGACCTGGTCATAGTGGAGGAGAACCCAAAATTACTGGAATCCATGATACAAACGCTAGCAGACAGAAGCCGTGAAGTGGGCCTGGAAATGAACTCGAGCAAAACAAAAATGATGACAAACGCAACAGCTACAGACATAACTGTGAACGGACAAAAACTTGAATATGTCGAGGAATATGTATATCTGGGTCAGATTATTTCCACAAGCGACCAAATGTCCAAAGAAATTGACAAAAGAATTGCTACCGGGTGGAAAAAGTTTTGGGCCTTGAAAGAAATAATGAAAAGCAAGGAACTCAGCATCAAGGTCAAGAAGAAAACCTTTGATACATGCATTCTCCCTGGCATTACATACGGCTGCGAAACCTGGGCTTTGACAAAAAACCACAGGGAAAAGCTTACAAAATGTCAACGAGCAATGGAAAGGAGCATACTGGGGCTAAAGTTAAAGGATAGAGTCAGGAATGTAGACATCAGACACAAAACTAAACTCACAGACATCCTTACACGTATTGACCAATTAAAATGGAGATGGACAGGGCATATGCTCCGTTGCAAGCAGGAAAAATGGAGCAAACAAGTAACGGTCTGGCATCCAAGAAATGGGTCAAGAAGCCGAGGTCGCAAAGTGAGAAGATGGGAAGATGATGTGAAGTTGACTCTAGGTCCCCTCTGGCTAAGAATTGCAACAGATAGGAAACAATGGAAAACGTTGGAGGAGGCCTATGCTGTAAGGCACACCGAAATCAGAGACATATTGTGAGGAGTAAACTAGTGACTATTTAGTTAAACGAAAAACTGTAAAAAATTCGGAATAAAAGGCTTATTATTATTATTATTATTAAATCTACACCTAAATATGCTATAAATTTCATAGAAAAGACATAAACGCGTACACATTGCACAAAACTTTCAAGGCATCTAATTAATACGTTAGCTGTCCAATGTACCAAATAAACAAAGTTTGAATGAAGATCACGGTCTGCAGCACACGATAAAATCATTTCCCAACATCCATGTCAGTCTACAAGGGCCATAGTTGCAGTAAGAGTTTCGAGCTTAGCACATACATTAGGTACTCTTCAAAACTAGTTTGTTTTATAATCAGCTGGTGGAAACGTTCGTCGTTCTAATGAAGCTATTTTCCTATAGATTCAACCCTCTTTATAATCTAGAGATTCAGGTTTAAAAAATACCTTGTTAGTACATTCTCAACTACCAATTCAGATATGGCCTAAATATTAAAATATTTAGGCCCCTGCAGCTAGCTGTGCATTGTCTATATGGCAAAGATTCTTACAATTATATTGATATTAGAGATTTTAGCAACTTCAAGTAACAGTAGAGCTCTTAGTGAAGAGCTCTTCTGGAGAAGTAACACCACCATGCTAATGTCTGCCGCCAAGAAGCTTGCTATGTTCTGGTTTGAAGGCTATGGGTGCCGGTTGTTACAGGCACATGAGGCTTACCATCTGCATGCTTCAGGTTTACGGAAGCATGACAGTGTATCGTAGGGCACTCTCGTGCGTGCACGTGATCTGCGAAGCAATGCGTTCTGATGGTAACCATATAACAGTTCCACCAGCAAGTCAATTAAAAAAACTTTAAAGTCCTGTAAACGTTAATTTCCGAAGACCCGTTTATAAATACTGAATAAAATCTTTTAGAAGGGTCAGTCGTCATCGACATGCTTTGGCTACCCTTTGTTCCAAGACCTACGCTACGGATAGCCGCACGCATACTGATTCCCTTACAATTATTGGAACAGACGTTTAGCAAGGATGTATTCAATCCATTTCCGTTCAGAGGCTATTTAAAACTTTACATTAGGAAGGCAGCTTTACATTATACTAGTTGTAATGGAGATTCATTCGTAAAGTTCTTTAATGTTAATAAATACATGGGGAGTTCACGAGTAAGCTTATTCCCACATTGATACAATGCCTATGAATATTGATATCGAGTTCGGGGTTTTTTTTCTATGATTTGCTGATGGACTGCTGTGGCAGTACTTCCCCAGACGAGCTTTTCTGCTAAGAGCTTTACTACTACTGGAAGGATAAGACATAAACAAAGTCTACTCTTGAAAAGTAATAAGTAAGTTCTACTTACGAAGGCTCCGCAGTGTAACTCCAACCAACAATACAAAACTTCGTTTATCGTTTTCAAAAGCAACCGTTTGAAATATTCGTATAGCCTCATCTTGACCCTTTCACACAAAGCTTATATTATATACTTATATTAAAAAACTAATTTAAAACAAAGAAATGTTTTAGGCAAACTCTAACTGTAAACAGTCTTAGAGATCTTTTTTAGTGATTAGGCCGCCTATTGTAGTACTTTTGTTTTAATTTTGTATTATATACCTTCTTGGGTTTATTTGCTTTTTGCATCTATTTGATTTTTTTATTTGAGATCTTGTAGGTGCGTGATCTTATTGCATTTGTTCATTTCATTTCATTTCATTTATTCATTAACAATTTTACAATCGTATTTGAATCAGGTAAAACACAACATAACATGCACACACAAAAACATATTAATTATGGAAACGGATAACATATTCCATTAAATCAAAAATAAATAATCAAGATAATCAATAAGAACAATGGTAATAGAATATTAATAATGAATGTCAACGCAGTATAATAATAATAATCAAGAAAATAATAATGAAATGTCATGCAGGAATATAATATACTATTCTAAATTATCACACGTCATGAATTCATGAATAGTATAGAAACACCCTTTCAACAATATATTCATGAGTTTAGTTTTAAAAATTGTACAACTATCGATAACTTTCATATCGGTAGGCAGTGAGTTGAAAAGTTTGACAGCCTGATACCGAGAGCCATGCTTTGCAATATTTAAAGTTGGATATATAGGTACTTCAAGATTTTTACGCCGTGTCTTTCGTCTTTGAGCTCTTTGTTCCACAGTTTCATACTTTAACGGGTTTTTTACTATGTCTGTAAGAATCACGAGAATGTATAAACATGGAACTGTCAAAATATTAAGAGTCCTGAAGTGTTCCTTGCAGGATTCCCATTGCGGGATGCGCACTATAGTCCGAATTGCTCTTTTCTGGATGGTAAAAGCCTTGTGCATATTGTAGTCATAACTGTTTCCCCAAAACTTTATGCTATATCTCAATTTAGATTCGACAAGAGCATAATATACCATTACAAGCTGTGGAGTACTAACCTCATCTCTGAGGGTCCTAAGCGCAAAACAAGCTGAGCTGATGTGGTTTTCTATAGAGTCTAGTTCATTTTTCCAATTTAAGAACTGGTCAATATAAACTCCAAGAAATTTGACACTATTGGATAACTTAACATTTACACCACCACAAAGTAAATCAAATGGCTTATGTGAGTGTGCAGTAGATTTAAAGAGGACGACGTGTGTCTTATTCAAATTCAACTTCAAATTATTCACATAAAACCATTCATTAAATACTTCAAGTGCGCCTTCTATTTTAGTTTTAAGGTCGCAAAGGGTTGATGCTGGGATAACTGCGTTGGTATCGTCTGCATATACTATTAGTTTAATATTAGGAATTGAGTTGCTTACATGGTTAATTAAGTCATTTAGGAAAATTACAAAAAATATGGGTCCTAGGATAGAGCCTTGGGGTACTCCACGTTTAATATTAATCACCTTAGACTTAGCTATCACTTCATGCCCATTCATGATATTTTTGACCTCAACAAATTGTTTCCTATTGGTCAGATAGGATTTAATGAGACATAACGCTGTACCTCTAACTCCATAATGTTCCAGTTTAGCTAGAAGAATATCATGATCAACTAAATCAAAGGCTGAAGAGAGATCCAGAAATAAACCAGCTACCTTCCTTTTACTGTTCAGATTACTTATGACGTCATTTAACAGCAAATCAATGGCATCAACTGTTCCAACGCTATGTTGATACCCAAATTGACGTTCATTAAGAATATTGTTAGTACGCAGGTGTGATTCTAGTCGATTTTTAATTAATTTTTCATAAATTTTAGAAATGGTTGGCAATAAGGAAATCGGCCTATAGTTGTTAGAATCATTTTTTTTCCCTTTTTTATGTATCGGTAGAACTCTTGCTATTTTTAGCTGCTCAGGGAAAATACTGGCTCCTATACAATTATTAAAAAATAAAGCCAATGGTTTAGCAAGTAAGTCTATATTATCTTTAATTATACCTATAGGAATGTCATCATATCCAGACGAACGCTTTGTTACCATCATTTTAATAATCAATCTTATCTCAATTTTGTTAGTTGCTCTCATTTCCATGTCATTGTTTACTCGATTACAATTTTTTAATAAGAATGTCAAAGCGTTGCTCTTGTTATTAATATCAATGTCATCAGTTTTAAAATTAAATTTTTCCGCAAAAAAGGCCAGATGATTTTGAGGCCCAGATGTTCCCAGATTGTTAAAATTGGGCGTGTTTGAAATGTCAGTTTTAAAGAACACCATTTGAAGATTGACACTTTCGAAAATTAAATTAGACTTATGTTTAGTTACAAAAATTGTTTTTGGGCCGCTGCTTTTTTTTTAATTTGTATTTTTTGTTTTTATCCATTTATTTCTTTATCCAATTCTTTTGCTTATTTTAATATATTCAGAGTACATTTCTAAATCACCTATGTACTCAGTATGTAGACCGTAAGAATTGCAAATGAATACGTAATGTGGGTAAACGACACATAATAACGGTAATAATTTTGACTACATCTCCGGAATCTTATTTTGCCTCAGCATGCTGAAACATTAACCGACTTGTAATAAGAATGAGAGTAATATTTTCGGATGTTATGTATTACTGAAATGTAAACTTGTTTCTGCTTAAAAAATATAGCATTGGTTTATGTTTAAATTGCGTTGTTTTCATTCAAAACATCAAAATATGGCATACCGATAATAATACTAACACGAACATCATGCATGCCAAATACCATGTTTTATTATGAAAATCGATATTATATTGAAATTAATGTTTACCTGGGTCGGTATACCACTTTACCTACATCAAACATTGTTAGCGATGTTTGTAAAAGGTAAAATTATTGTATCGATGGTGATTTTAAGGTGATGGACACAGAACAGATAATCATAGAGCACGTTCCAGGCGAACGTAACCTGCTTTGCTGTAGGTGATGGTAACCACTTGGCATCAAGTGTGCTATCGGCTTGTTCCATTGCAAATCGCATAAAAAACGAAAAGTAATCAAAACTTTAAGCAATTAGCACGGTAGATATCCACTCAGATATCTATCACCATAAGAAAAACCTTAAAAGAATATAAAAATGACTGCGCCAAAATATGAGAGGAATTTATTCATGGGATGTGCAAAAAGAACACCTAAAATAAACATAACAGTTATTTCCGCAAGTATATAAACATGTTGAAATATCTTACGTTTGTTTATTGTAGTCAGCTGATGCAATGCAGATACAACTTATCTTATTTGCTGGCCTCTGTGTACGTACCGGTTTGTTAATGTTTGATGTACCGGGTTTCAGGCATTCTTAGTAAGGATTTTCTTAAAAATATGTAATTGTAAAAGGTCGATTATCGACCAAGGGTGTCGAGTCGCAAGAGGCGACTAGGGAACACACAGGGAATGTGTGTTAATGTTCTTCTAGGTAAGCGTGCTACACCATCGACCGCATCATCACTTAACATCAGATGAGATTGCGGTCAAATGTTTACCTATAAAATGTAAAAAAATTGTCAGCATCTCCTGACATATTTACATCAGAACTGCGGTCAACCAATCCGCTTACCATGCGTGTTGACAGAGTATGAGAATGTTTGGTATTGGACGCATTTAGGCTTCCGGATGCAAAATTATCTCTGTGACAATTTTATTCTCGATCGGTTCAGTGGTAGCCGTGAAAATGTAGTACATATATTAGTTTTTATAGATTAGCAGACTAACAGGATGTTCGACCATTCCGAGAAATTCTTAGTCATATTCAGTTCATACCAGGAAAATTTATAATAAAAATGTCAAGTCTCTACGACTAGTGGTTTAGGCTGTGCGTTTTATTATATGTCAGTTATTCAACACAAAGATAGTATTTTTTAAACTTTCGCGATCGGAACACATATTGAACACAAAGACAACACAAAGATTCCCTTGAGTATTTCAAATTACTTCAATTAAACGAGGCACATCAGTGTACAGTCGAAGATTCTTAGAAATACAAGACAAGAGTGCGTTGAGGGAGATCTAGTCTGAGGGTTTCCGGTAGGTATCTACTTTTTTATTCAGCCTAGGTTCACAAAGTTGTATTTTCAGGATTCGTTATAAATTTTTATCGCTAAGCTCAAGAGTGTTCTGCAGTCGTTTATTGCCTTGGGCATTGGGGTTGAGTATCGAGATGAGACTATTTGGTTGAAAGCGTAGGCTCTTATAAATACTACAGCTTACTTTGTCAACTGCTTTTTAGCTTCCTGAAAAAAAAATGAATTTCGATGTATGGAAGATTTTCTATATAGATTCTACATTCACTTACTTGAGTGAAGTCCTGGCATGTTTTATCATTTTGTTCACGAGACCCTACATGCAACAAATGCGCTAGTTTTATTTGCGTTCACTGCTTACAGATAATTATAGCACGGATATGTAGCACGAATAAATATTACCAAACAACACTCAAACACAACTCTTTAGACGAACTTTAATACACAATAAACTATTTCTGAGTAAGTTGGAAAACTCTACAGTTATTCGGCCACTCTATGAAGCTATTTGCTAATAATTGAATTGAATTAATTGAATTTTAAAGGCCCTGTTCTTAATCACGGCAAATGTTGAAACTCCAAACGCGTCTGACCGAGTCCCGTTGATAACGAACCCTAGGTACTTATACTACTCATTAACAGGAAGCTTCGCACATTGACGGCATACTCAATTATATAGAATCAATTTAAATATTAATGGCAACGTTTACAGAACTACAGAGTGCTTAAAAGGGCTCATAAATAGAAAAGACGAATGAAAACAATTAACTACATAAGATACATTATTTACTAAGTTAGTGAATCCTGTGGTGGTCCCGGCTTAGATTAGAATATGCGACTTAAAGAACGCATAAGGAGCGATGAGCAGCCGTCTTCCAAAAATAGAGGAGGCCTCAAGCACGAAATCATTAACTTTAACAGCTGTTACAACAAGGCGTAAATACTTATAAAAAAGTCCATAGCAAGCAACTCCTTTAGATGCTCTGTTCACCAAAGAAATGGTCAGTCACGAATCACGATATTCAAAGAAGGCGTTTGTGTTACGCATTCGGAGTTAGCCATGATATGACCATATAAGAGTGTTATAACTGACTACTTCAGAGGCAAACTGACTATGCTTTTCGGTAAAAGGAAGACCAATTAGTCGTAGGGTCCTTGAAATGTGTATTTTTTAGTTTTGAAGAATATTCTACGACCTGCGGCGGCCATATCATAGGTTAGGGTAGTATCTTAGTGTATGTAGAGTACATGCTCTTCAGTTAAATGTGTTTAGTGTATGTAATACAGGTTAACATATTATGTTCGTATACGTACGATAGAATCTGTTAAAGAAGGAACTAGAAGCAATGCAAAAAAAAACACTTGATATAGGCAAAATTGTCCGGTGAGAAGGACAGATTTAATAGAGAAGAAGGAAGAAAAAGAAAAGAGACACCGGTCGGTCTCTGTCAAACACTCTATGTAGTTGACAAATACTCAGAGTTATCATATATCGTTCATCTGATTGGTCCTAGTTACATACATGTACGCACTCATAAGGATGTATCTTTGAAAATATGTATTTATTCATATAATATAGGCATGTATTTTCTTGTATAGTATAGTAATTCCATCAATATGAATTATATATATATATATATTTGTGGACATTTTCACACAACATCTATTATAATTATATATTATATTACATCCAAAAACTAATCCATTCACGATATGGTTGACAAAATGGGTATGACAAAACAAATATTACATCGTACTTACATGATGTAAGGATGCTATCGAAGTTCTTCATACGTGGAAGTCTAGTCTATCTAGTATCCAATTAGAGGTAGGTAATAGCCAGTCGTTAGGGAAAAAATATAGGGAAGTTTTTTAAAGTAATGAGGCACTAAAAGGAAATATGAGAAGCTTCATGTGAAGCGACGTCAAAGATAATAATAGCTTTTCTATACAGTAATAGCTAGCTTTGTGACCATTTTGAGCTTAGGGTTGTGCCATAGATATTTTTAGAAGTTTTTTATACAATTTGCTGATGGAACAAGCATAATGGCCCACCTGATGTTAAGTGGAAGTGAAAGTGCTTTGTTTGAACTTTGGTGGAGCACCTAGTCTAGTCGGTCTAGTGGGACTGACCCCGCTCTCGAACCTTAAGGTCGTGGGCACGACTGGCTCGCACTAATTGTTTTTTTACCAACTCTATATTTCATGATATAGGCGCATCATTCATTGCAAAACAATTTTACTGGCAGCACTTTTAGACCTTTAATGGGAAACCATTCTTCACCGCAGCAAAGTTAGCGGCACTACCAAACCCATCAATGTTTCAATTCAACCGTATATAGGTAACCAAGGTGCTGTAACCACGAATGTCGTGAAGCACCTCGTCATTTAATTTGCGAAAATGCACACAATTTACAAAACTAATTCCGCACAAATTGCTTACCACAACCGCAGTGAGCTAGACATTGTAGATTCTCACGTTCGCACCTTGCTTTTGGAGGTCTCTTGACGTCACAAACTTTTCTAACGCTTCTGTTTCGTAGTCGCTTTTCGAAAACCATAATTTTCTTGTGGATCTCGGTTCTACGAGTTATATGGCCTGTTTATTTGCTACTTCAACTTGCTAATTCTAACAGTTGTATGGGTGACCTTGGTTCTTCTACGAGTAATCTGTAGAAGAAGCAAGGTCACCTCGTAAGCTAGTTGTTCTAGCCTACACGAGAGGTCATTAACACCTCTAATAACAATAAATGTATGTCTATGTCTATGTCTATGTCTATAACAAACAAGTGTGGTAAATAAGTTATTCACTAACTGACAAACCACATATTGTTATTCTGTGGCAGACCAAAATTGCATTGTATACAGACATGGTTCGTCAAGTGTGTGCCAAATCACGGGTTTCCTCATGTTTTCTTTTACTGTTTGCGAGCATAGCTCACGTATTTTTTTGGACAGGCATATCTATAATGTCAACCAAATTCGAGTCGCGACTAAAAATTATGCTAGGTGGCCACTTATTGGTCAAGGAAGGTGTGAGTTTGTCTGGAATCGAAAAGAAGAACTGAGCCTAAACTTAGGATCAGTAGGTTGCGGTCATGCGGTGGTTATCAATAGACCACCTGCGCTCGATCCAGAGCTAGTACAACCAAGCAATAAGCAGATTATTACTGTAAGTAATGTTAGCACAGCTCTTGAGTATCAGCTCTCCCGTCGAGGTTCTACTGATTTAAAATTCAAATGATGGCACTAAAACTGTTCAGATTAAATTGTACTTCAGAGTTTGAAGTAGGCTTTAGCACAATGGAAATCGTTTGCAATAATAGTTGTAAATATTCCTGGTTTCATAAAACATTTGAATAAAATATTGTTTTGTACACTATCGTTGATACGAAAAAAAATTTTTTTATCATCGTCAATCTTAGTAGACTTATCTCAAAGAAATTAAACTATGCCTACTACCTCATAAATGTGAGATACAAAGCAATATAACTTTCTTCAACATTACTTTATCTTCAAGATCACAAGAAGAAACCCTGCATTCCTTCCATCGTCGATCAAATTACTATTTGCCCTACATTTTTTATGTTACATTTAATTTTGACACATGTTGCAAGTCCATCTCCATATGTTTTACCCATAACTGGGTGATTTCGTTTATTTAGTCAAATGACTCTGTTGCGAAAATGAGAGGTCTTTGAACTCGCCTTTGTTTGGAAGACTGGAACGTGCGATGCTTACGCGCTGAAATTATTGCTGATTTTATACTGACTTAAAACAATGATGTAATTTAATGAATCAATCAAATTCAAACACAATCTACAGCACCCACTTGTAAGTAAAAATCAATAAAAAGTAGAAAAGTTGGGTTAAAAAAGTGTCGTTGTTTCGACGGGCTGCTTCTCTCTGTTCTACTTACGGGCAAATTTCGGAAAAATCTAAACAGTTTTACTGAGATTTTTACGAAAACTTTTTAGAAATTTTCGAATAAGGTTTTAGTAGGTATATTTAATTAATGTTTAACTCTTATCACAGATACGAGATTACTTTACCCCGTGTGAAGTCGGGGCAGGTTATCTTTTCATAAAGTTTAATCATATTCTCCTGTTTTCATAGTTTTGGAGTTGCCTCTTAGAAGGCTCATCATATATACCAGATTTAAAGTTTAAAGTAATTTTGGCCACTAATGCTATAGAAAAAGATTATAATTAAAACACCCGAGAAAGGTCAAAAGCCACAATCAGTGGGTCGCGTGTCAATTGCTCCATCTCGTTGCCGGTCATCTACTTCGCTTGTAATGAATGCATCTACCGCAATGGCGTTACTCGGGTAATTTAATTCAATTGCTGTTTGTGTTGTAATAACTAGTGTGTATTCTGTGTATTGCCTGCCAAGCGTGATGACGATGGCAAACCCCCCATGATGTATGGGGGAGGCCTATGTCCAGCAGTGGACTTCTACAGGCTGATAATGATGATGATGTTGATTGTGTTGTTATTAATATAATATCTATTTTCATATAGCTCGTAGAACTGACAGCCGCTGGTAGGTTCTCGAATGGCGACTATGAACCGAAAGGCGAAGCGAAGGACGTACTTCTACCCGATGGACTGACGATATTGTTAGGATTGCTGGAAGTCGATGGATAGAAAGGGCTCAAAATCATTCTTACTAGAAACGTATGGGGGAGGCCTATGCCCAACAGTGGACTACTATATGCTGTTATTGTGATGATGATTCTGTTGTTTTTTCTTTGTGTTTCTTATTTACTTAGTTCCTTTTTGAATATTGAGATATCTTAAAAAATGCTATTTCATATGGTTTTTTTAATTAAAGTACTTACAGTCTATTTTGTATCACAACTTGTTAAATAAAGGCTCAAATAAAGGCCATAGCGTATGTATACCCTGGCTTCAATATAAAAGTACTCTGTCGCTTCGTTCCACTACTTTTTAAACACGTCTTGAGCCAACGGCCATTAAAATCCGTCGTGGTTTTCCCCAATTTTATTTTATTATATTCTGTTCTGATAGCACGGTTGACAAGGTTTTACATCTGGCATCGGACTCACAGCTCACAGTTACATCAAGTACTTTTATTATCAAGATGCGACATTCGTTCTCAAACCAATCATTTCAGTGTTTCTATGTTAGGCAAGTTCTCACCCATGTATTAGGTATGAATGAGTAGAATAACCTCGTAAAAATATTGCATATAATAAAGCTACCTTCGCTGAGATAATGACATTAAAATATGCAAGTATTACATGTGGATATTGCGCTGTTGGGTCGGTAATCATCTTGTGAATCACTCTTGGATTACAATGGATAATAAAAAGGTATGTGTATACATACCTATTGATGTGTAGATTGATTAGACGGCTAGCAAAGTCAAATTATGGTTTGTACATTCGTTAAAAACTTCTTTGTGAGCTTTGGGAGTTTTTTGTTTATTTATGGGTTCTGAATGTCATTCACGGGCAATCGTTTCTGTTGTTGAAAGTCAGTCAGTTAATTCTTAGGTCAGTCTAAAAGGAAACGATTTCTGACAATTCTGAATTCAAATGATATTTTTATTGTAATTTCCCCTTTTGTGTAAATTTTCTGTGACAATATTGTTTGAGAACTTAGCGTAAAGTGAACAATTACATAAAAAAAGTGTTAGACATGATTGGTTGCATACCAAAATATTTCCAATTATGAAGTAAAACGTAAGTATTTTTTTTCTACATGTGACAGGTGCCACAGATAAAAGAATAGCCTAGCAGGGTAAATTAGCTTGGCTGTCATATTTGTCTTGTTGTTTTCTTAATTTTTTTGTGGTCCTAATGACGCTCTTCATAACACCACTTCATTCTTGATCCAAAGACAAGCAAATTGTATTTGTTATCAGTAAAAATTTTACTCACCAATTTATGTACGCTGCTTTTGATGAGGTCATAATACAAGTTCAAGAAAAAGTTACTGAGCTCACAAAAAAGCGGAAAGATTCGAATTACATTTTGCACTTAGGCATCTAATTTTATACCGTGCTCAGTGGTAGGTACGTTTTTTCCAATTCGCTGGTTTTAACGAGATTTATCCTGCGCCACGTTTTGGGATCTTGTCAGACAGCCTTATTTCCTTATGTTAATCGCTGATGACTCACAGTGCCTGCCTACCGAAGGTCGACGGCCTTCGTCCGTTCTGAAGCGAAGCCGCAACAAATTGGTGCTTCTTAAAAGGAAGTTCCGAGAACCATAATTTAAGTTACAAAAAAGAAACAGCACACCATCGATAATACGACTCAAAACCAAAATGCGGTTTGGGAATTTATAAAACCTTATCTTGTACGTGTACCAGCCAGCAATAACGTAATTTTGACGCAGTCAAATTCAAGCTGGTCTTTTTTGCCGGCGAAAATGCATATTTTTTGTCAGTATCCTATAAAACTGCAGTTAGTTTTCGATCTCTTTGTGCTTCGGTACGCAGTTATTTATATTTTCCTATCTTATTTCTTCATTTAATTGGGTAGCCGATATGCTTGATGTCATATCACAAATCTTTCTTGATCATAGACGAACGAGCTGTGATGATGATGAATCCAACTTAACTAAAACCCTATTCCCTATTTTCGTTGCTTTTATATACATAACATCAGTAAGGGTTAACTCGTGTGGTGATTTCGAGAACGATTCCTGCATGCTTATAATATTACAGTCTAAATTACTTCGTTACGTTTTTGTAAGTGTGTGTTTTACTTTTACTTTAATTATTTCTGCTGCCAAGCAGTGATGCTTGTATTGCTGTGTTCCGGTTTGAAGGGTGTGGGTGCCGGTGAAATTACACGCACATGAGGCTTAATACCAGTATGCCTCTGGTTGGTGGACGGAGAGTCGTGCATCGTAGAACCTGACTTACAAGGCATTGCTTTACATGTGATGATAACCACTTAACATCAGGTGGGCCATAATGTCCCACTAGCATCAGCATAAAAAAAACTGACAGTATTTTTAGTACTCTTACATAAGTATATAAATTACTAACAATATTTGCTGTATTCTAATTCAACAACAATTATAAGAATCTTTATACTGATTCACTGAGACATACTCGTAGGCAACTCATAGCCTAAACTGCTGGTTGTAGAAGCTTGTTATTTTAAGGGTGTATTGGTACACCGATATACCCTTATATGCCTGTATAGGGGTTAACCCTTTAAAAGTGGAACGTGGGTTAAAAGTATTTATATGAAATAACCGTAAGCGAACGGAGTCGAGCGTGAGTTGCATGCATTACCTAGTTATTATTATGAATAGAATTGAACAAGCTAAAACTATAGTGCAGTTATTATCATTAGATAAATAAATGCTACAATTACTACAATTGAAATACGACAGGTCGGTAATGTGCAAATGCAATCAAGGACAATATTATTATGAAAGCGTTCTCGTAGTCTTTGTCCATGGTCAGACTGTTGGACACACTATGAATCTCACTGGACTGGACCATTTTCAGAGACGTAGGTACTTAGTTAAAACTAACCACTCAGTACTCAGTCTAAATACCCACTTTTGCCAAACCATAGGTTTTTATAAACGACTAGCTGCCGCTCGCAGCTTAGCCCGCGTGGCAGTTTTTTCCCGTTCCCGTTATTTTTTCGGGATAAAAAGTAATCTATATGTTAATCCAAGTTTTAATCTATGTTTACTCCAAATTTCATCCAAATCGGTCTACTAGTTAGAGCGTGCAAGAGTAACAAACATCCATCCATCCATACTTACAAACTTTCGCGTTTATAATATTAGTAGGATTAGCTTATAATCTCACCAGAATTCTTACCCTATCTATACCAATTATAAAAATCTTTGACTGACTGACTAACATATAAACGACGCACAGCCTAATCCACTGCTCGTAGAGACTTGCAATTTTCAAGGTATATTCGTCTTGGTGTGTAGAGGTGTATATTAAAAGTAATTTCCAAAATACAACTCCTAATCGGATACAGCAGAGCTTAAAGTTTCTATAAAAATAACAAATAAACTTGGCGTAAGTTTAAAATAGTTAGATCGTGTTTTGTCTTTTTCATTAACAGGAAGTTCAAATAAGAACGAAAGAGACAAATCACGGTGTAACTATAACGCCAAGTTAATTAGTAACAGGGCTACATACTCGTATCATGGCAAATATATTGAACTACCTATAGTGCACATAACATAAAGTAAGGGTATAAAACTATTATGTATAGTATAAAAGGCTCTTAGACGTAATTGTTGGCATACTCATCACGCCGCGTCATCATCGTAATAAAATACTGGTTTTAATTTTGCCTGAACCATTCAAGGGCAATACTTTCGCAAAAGTCTGTGGTTTTTTCCAAAAATGGACTAAAAGCTCTTATCCGGCTTTCGATTTGAAGGTTGGAGTCAATATTGTATAACCAATATTTTCGAAAGAAAGAGTCTATTGGGACTGTGATTTATTGCCTTCTGATGGTGTGGTGTGGTCTGGATGAGTGGTGCACCAATGAATTTTTAAAAATAGAGTAAAGCCTTTCAAACGGTGAAGGAAAACATCGTGAATACGAACTGGTATTCTAACAGCTTGCAACCGGTAAAGCATGGAACTTGTTGCTTTTTTTCTAATTTTATTTCGTTTGTGTTTTGTCGGTTTACCAATCTTCGGAGTGTTTACTCCTAAAATTGGTGAGGCCTATGTCCAGCAGTGGGCATGTTTAAGATGGTGACATTTTGCTACCACTGCACTTGACACGTCACGTCACGTTCTATAGTTAGCTGCTGTAGAATGTATAAAATTCGTTATTTTCAAAATGGTGTCACGCGTTACAATAAGTATTTACATGGCAATTACTCAAAATATAAGTTGGATCATTAACTGATTTGAGTTTTTACTCAGTAAACGTTTGTTTTTATGGTATGGTACCATTTTGAAAGTTACAAATTGTATTCATTTTAGTGCAATTGACTACTTATACAAATTCAGCCTAATGATGATGAAGTTGAAGTAATAAACGAAGTCGTGATTTTGTAAAATAAACCAATAGCACAGTATGCGTTTACGTATTAAGGAAATGTTTGTTTTATATGCTACGAGCTATTACATCGTAAAAGTTTATGAATCCCATGTTTGTTTTTATAATGCTAAATGATTTGATACCTTCCTACTTCATGATAGATTTTTAATACGACTTGCGGTTGGTATTGATGAGCCACCATCACCGGTAGCAAGTACTGCTTCGCATGTCACGTTTGTTAGGAACGTGCCCACGATGCTGTTATGCATTCGTCAACTTGAGCCTGATGTGCCTGTAATTTCACTGGCACCCACACCCTTCTTCAAACCAGAACACAATAAAGCTGATTGGCGGCAGAA
Organism: Electrophaes corylata; assembly: GCA_947095575.1. NCBI lineage: Eukaryota > Metazoa > Arthropoda > Insecta > Lepidoptera > Geometridae > Electrophaes > Electrophaes corylata. The sequence goes on from OX352703.1 coordinate 9,500,627, forward strand.
ATAGGCATGATGGTAGTACTTCCTTGGACAAGCCTTTCACTAAAATTTCTAAGCGTAATCCCTCATATATTAAGTTTAACTTGGTGACAGCCAATAACAAAGACATAATACTATAATTTATTTCTACTCTTTATTAAATAATTTTTTTTCTTCCAGAAAACAGGTGTGTACTTATATAATTTGATGAGGTTGATAATTTATTTGATACTAGCGGCCGCCCGCAGCTTCGCCCGCGTGGCAGTTTTTTCCCGTTCCCGTTATTTTTTCGGGATAAAAAGTATCCTATGTCCTTCTCCTGGCTCTAAACTACCTCCCTGCCAATTTTCAGCTAAATCGGTTCAGCCGTTCTTGAGTTATAAGTGAAGTAACTAACACGACTTTCTTTTATATATATAGATGGTCGAAAACAATAGACAACTCTGGCCACAGAATAAACGTAGTAAAGTAATAGTACCACTGGCTACATCTATCTCGTAAAACAGATTGCTCGTACGCCTATTATCAAGCCAAGGCGATTGGGCTGTCACAGATTACTTAATAGATGTTATTTTAAGTTTCTAACAGGTGACTCAGATGGTAAAGCTACGTTGTAACTACTGCGTCTACAAACCGATACAGCGTGGAAAAGACAATTTCATTGTCAAACTAAAAATAAATAATTTCACATGAGCATGCCAATTTTAGGGTTTCAATTTATCTAAGTATATAAAAATAATCATTACTGTCAAACACCATTTGCTTCTGTAAAATGACGGTTTCAGCAATAATATTTACTTTATTTTGGACGCAGAAAATTAAAAAAAAAACATATTTTCAGTCATATTTTTGCTAAGGGCTATATTAAGTTTACTCATGTAATTTTCTGTGTACAATAAAGAATAAAGAATAAGAGGCGATTTTCAAATTGACGTTCTCGTATCGCGTCGGATTGGCCGTGGCTTTAAACAAGTTACAAACGAAGGGCAAGGGGTGTAAAGTATGAGATAACTTAAATGGGACCATTGACTGCTACAGCTTATGCTTTAAAGTCAAACACGGTTTTTAAATCTATACTCTAAAACCAAAACGTCGGACGGTAGCACCAGCTTTTTCATACTAAAATGAACGAATTCGGTCAAAAACTGTAAAAACAGAAAGCGTCCGTTCCAAAAACTTGTAAACATTTGGCACCATTCCAGCGCATCCTCATTTACGTTCGCATCTGGCATTTCTTACACCGACAAAACTGCAAAGCATAATTATTTTCGTAAGATTTAGATGCTGATTTTGTTCGTCATAAGCTCTCTTACCCACTAAAGCGCTGACGTGGTATTTTACGCAATGACTTCCGATGTATGTTTAGTAAAATATGGATGGGGAAGTCTAATTAGCCCAATCAATAAATACAACTTTATTTTAGAACATAAAAGAGAATATCGTACAAAAGTCATACTTTGTATTTTAATAAAAAAACCAAGACAAGGTGGTGCACTCTTTATTGATTAAGCACTTTTTTATACGACGTACTGATGGAACTAGTAGATGGCCCACTTGATGTTAGGTGGTTTCCATCACCTATAACAAAGCATTGCAAGCAAGGTCACGTACGTGAAGAACGTGTCCTGTGATGCACTGCTCCGCTTCCACTATGCTGTGGCATACAGACGTTTAGTCTTATGCCTGCAAGTTTAACGGCACCCACACCCTTCAAATCAAAACACGGCAAGCTGCTCAGCAGAAATAGGTATGGGGGCTATGCTATATTTTTTTTTCTTTGGCTCGTCAGGGAATAAACGTAAAGAAAAAAAATAAAATTTTTATTTACACTTGCAGCTTAAAGACGCTACATTTTTAACTCATCATGCAACGAGGATTTCAAGTTGCTTCAGAAGACAGTTGGTTTTAACGAGAAATGATTTTCCTTGCCATAGAAATAAGCTCGGAACATTTCAAAATCTTTAGTGTCAATTCAGCTTGTCATAGTGAATGCAAAACTTTTGAAGCTTCGGAAACTGATGTTGTTTTGTTTCTTTGATTTATTTTGTTGCTCCTAAATGACGAATAAAACATCGTAAGAAAACCCACGGCTTGGTTAGTCATGTTGCTAGATAGACTATGTTTTTCCTGTAGACTAAACAAACTAATCCATAGTGATGACACACCTACACTGGTGCTGTGCAAGTCTATTCCATCTAAAATCCTGTCCCAGGCAAGTTGTGCCTAATGCTGTATAGCTTAATATTTTTTTTGTATAGCGTATCGATTTACTTTCTACATAATTACTATTATGTTCGCGTTGTTCGGATATATCAGAGGTATTTCTTTCGCGTATTTTTCGAGGTGAGACGAGATCGAAACTAGAAATTGAGCCTGTCTGAAATATCAGTTTCAAAGAATATTGGAGATTGACACTATCGAAACATGAATTTGTTCATATTTCATTGAATAGTATTAAAGTTATCAGGTGAATCTAGGTGCCAGCTCCAGACGACAAAACCTGAAATATGGGGTTGACGATGTTGATTGATTTCCACTTGACTAAATTCACTTTCACACGATTAAAAGTAGCTTGTTTATCACCAGAAATTAAGAAAGAGTAGATCACGCCAAGTGTTTAAAAATAAATACCTTTTATCTCTTCAAAATTCTTTACACAATGTCTGACGAAACAGTGCAGTTATTCGCTACACACTACCGCAAATATTGGTTTAAGTTCACATCCATCGATATCGTTTACAGTAATGTACAGCAAACACATTACGTCCGCAGTAACTAATGCATAATGTGGAGTTTGATATTGACCGACCTTGTCATTATTAGATCCCTATTTATTTTCTAAAGCGTGTTTGTGCTAAAAAATATGCAACGAAATTACTTGAATCGAAGCCAAGATGTGTGGAGTAGGCTATGAAGTCTGCTGTTAGTGTGATGGTTTAGTTCAGGGACAGTGTGCGAGACTTCCCTCAATTTTACTGTCGTATACGTCAGCTGCACTACAATGTATACAGTACTAGCTTTTACCCGCGGCTTCGCTCGGATTGAATCTTTCGTAAAAAATAAATGTTTGTTTTTAGTACTATACAGTATAGTATAATGTAACTTTCAGAAGAGTGTCATTGTTACAATAAGCACTAACATGGCCAATATTCAAAAACTAAGAGAACACATCAACATATTTCATGAATGTTGTGTTTTTGCTGCGATACCATTTTGAAAGTTACTAAGTTGTATACGAAATGTATACAACAAGTATACATTCTAGTGCAGCTGAATGCACACTTCACGCTAACGTTCTTGTACAGTATATTTTGCTATTGTATTATATCTGTAGTTAAAACAACGCAATGGGCAGCTCTTCAGGAACTTCTGTTTTGATAACATTCATACACTGCGTCCCTCGTTTATTGATACCAAAAGATTTAAAATCATTCTATATTATCATGCTTATCATGTTATATTGCTCCCACTCACAGTCCTGCAGTTTTCGAAAGGAAACTTACAACAAACAAATGCGGTTAAAGGACATTCAACAAAAAAGAAATGAGCAACAAAACCTGACTACGCACGTTTTAAATACTGTCAATGCTAAAATTAATCTTTACTTGTTGATACATGCAGATGACTCACCTGGTGTTAAGTGGTAACTATTACCTTTAACTAAGCATTTTCTACCAAGTCACGCACGTTAGGGACGTACCTACAACACTGCCATGCGTCCATCAACCTGAAGCACACAGGTGTAAAGCCTCAGGTGCCTGTTATTTCACCAATTTACCTACACCTTTGGAACCGAAACACAGCAACGCTACGGGAGAAATAAGCATGCTGGTATGACTTCCTCGGACGAGCCCTTTATGAGGAGTCCTACTGCTAAAGTAACAGACCATACATCAAACTGCGTTAAAAAAATTATTGCAAGGTACATTAGGTCGCAATACATCGCTTATGAAAAAAATTACTAGTCCGCTATATAAAAGTAGCATATAACAGTCAAGAGAATGCAAGCTATCTCTGTGCCCATGCCCTATCGAAATGTTCAGTGTTATAACTGTGAAAATATAAGAAACAAACAGAAACACTTCCACATTTATCGACACCGTTTTAGGGCAAGTGATACCTATTACCAAACGATCAGATTCAGAGCTCAATGGGGTAAAATGTACGCTTTTAAAAACAATACTATCTTGTACATCTAGACTACAACAATTAACCTGGGATATATAACGCACATTAGCTTGTTTAAAGTCTTGTATGTGTTGAAGCATGACATCAGGCTCAAGGTAAGACTGTGGTAATAATGATATATATTTTTACCTGGATTTCTTTCAAATCACGTAAGCTCTAGACGAGGAAAATGGTGTCATAAGAATAATGATAGCCCACCTACATCAGTTAGTTTGGTTTGATAGTATTGAATAAGCAATAGTATTTTACCTCGCTCATTTTATTTATATTGCATTCAAAGTCGAAAAGCAGTCAGCAGTCAGTAATATCCGCAGAGATCATTTTAAAATCTTGGTGAATCTAAGCGCCAGTTCCTTGCACTCAAGCCTAGAAGATTAATTTATTCGATAAATTTAATATCAATGAATAGCTGTTTTTAAAATTGTTTATATATATGTAATAGTTCCTTAGACGAATAAAAAAAGCTCTCATTGAGATTGGTACCACTCGACCTATAGGTACTCGACCTCGACTAGACCTGACCAATGACTCATTTGGTAAAAAAAGTAAAGTCAGCCGTCATCGGTTTTGAAGAAAAAGATGGCGTTTTTCTCCAAAACCAAAGGGAAACATTTTCGTTCAAATCAGGATGCCTCATAACACACCCAAGTAGCATTGCAAGCTGTATATGAGCTGTAAATCAGTTTATTTGAATACTATAAGCTGTACATTTAGACTGTACTGCAGCTGTATAAGCGCTTATACAGCCCTTATAAGTTAAAAAAGGGCCCCAATTATACAGCTTTTCGCGTTATTAGAGCTGTACAGTAGCTGCACAGTAGCTGTACAAGAAATAGATAAGCTTTATAATAGCTGTAATTTGGTGTAAAAGGATACCTTAGCACTACAGATTATCTCATAAAAGTATGATTTAAGAATATAAGTTTTAAATAGGTTTTTAAAAAGAATTACAAAAGGATAAAAAATATGTAAGTCTTACGAGAACAGATGACGAAAGAACGAATGAACAGAAGACATTTATGTGCATTTAAATGTCTTCTGTTCATTCGTTAATATATTTGTAATGGCGACAAATGACAAATAAAGTGAAAAAGTGTAAAGGATTTTGAGAGCAGATAATTACTATTGGTAAGTGCCGATTATTATTTATTGTGAACATAAGTATCTTTTCTGGCAAAATATTCACGCGCCTGCTTAATAATCAAGAGAAACATAACAAAAATGTCTAAAACTGGTACATAAATTAGTATTTGTTTTTAAGGTTAAGGTGTTTTTTTCTTTTAATATCAATTCTAATGCTAAAGTCAATTTATTTTAGCTGGTTATCATAATATGACTTTAGTAATTGTTAAATATTTGCAAGTATATCTTTAATTTTATTTTTAAATATGTTTTTATTCGTAGTAAAATGGCGACAGTTTTTGAACAGCCTATAGGGTAGTTGGAGAGCATTATAATCTTAGTAGCTGTACTATGTAATAAATGGAGTCACTTCTATAGCTTTTGGATTTAAATCAGCATTGTAATAGAATACTTTTATGCGTTTGGCTGTATTTCGGCTTTCCGTACAAAAGTTATAATTCCCGTTAGAGATCCGTATTATAAATAAAAAAGCCTTAGACCTCAATGGTGTGGCGTTTGTGTTTTTCTAAGCGGTGTAACAGTCTAGCTATACATACACACAATAATTATAGACCTATTCTAACAAACGCAGCACTTTTATCTGCGCCCACGATTTTTATCGAAACTTTTATAATGTGTATTGTAATACATGCTATACATACGTTATACCAATCTATACCAATTATAAGAATCAATGTCCTGACTGACTGACTGGCATATAGACAACGCACAACCTAAACCACCGGTCATAGAGACTTGAAATTTGCAGGGTATATTCGTCTTGGTGCGTAGACGAAACGTAGCGTATACTAAGAAAGGAATTTCCAAAATTCCACCCCTGAACGAGTACAGCGGGGGTTGAAATTTGTATGTATGTATTGGTTTGTGTTGTTTTAGATTATATTTTTATTGATATGTTGATCTAATTATTGTTGCAGGTGAAACCAAGCCAGCCAGAGATATCAAGAATTTCATCCACAGTTAAAACATCGACGTTAAATTCAGAAGAATCGACTGCAGCAGAATATTTGATTCAATATGTAGACAATTCAGAGTTTCAAACAGTTTTAGTTGACGATTTCAGTTCAGATTTCTTTGACGGTACCTAAAATCGTTCTAGCATCGCGAGGCAAAGTATTTGGAAATCTGCTATTAATAATTGAAGCCAAATCATTAACAGCCACTTGAGATATATTTCTTTCTATAGCCCATTTCTTTATTTGCTGACGAAACCACTCATTTGTTACAAATTCGTCATTATCATTATTTGAGCTACTTGCGCTGCTGCTGCAAGAAGAAACGTCATTGCCAGGTCTCGGAGATTCAAATAAATCCACACATTGTTCATTATTATCGCTGTTGAATATTTTTGCTACGGAACCCTCATTAGACGTTGATGGAAGTGGCGCTTGACTGCATGTTTTTTCTTCTTCAATAAATGACGGTTTACTTTTATTACTTATATTTGTGTCGTAGTTTTTTATATTTAAGTATTCATTTTTGATTCGTCTCTTGACTGCACCCGATCTTTTTCTTTTGTTCCACATATTTACACTTTCCGAAATAGATTCGTGCAACTGTCAGTAATACAGACTTAAGCTGTAATATGACTGCCATTTATTTTTTTAGTTTTATAATTCACTCATTGTAAGAAATTATAAAACTACGATACTTATACGAGTGGAAAATTATGCCAAAAATAGCTTTAAAGCGACTTGGTCAGAAATACAGACAAAAACTGTACTACAGCTGTCATTTATTCTTTTAGCTTTATAATAACTTTACGAACAGAAGTTATAACACTATTATACTTATTATAGTGTAAAATTACGCCAAGATAATTAGTTTTAAGTCGGAGTTGACAAACACTTTTGTAAAATAACAAGTGCCAAGTGATTCTACATAACAGCCTCTATACAGCTTTAATGATAGAATTTAAGCTTGTAGCGTCACACAACACTTAAAGTTTTATAACGGAGTTTACAGATACTTTTTACAGCAACAAGTGCCAATTGATACTACAATACAGTCTGTATACAGCTATAACGATAGAATTAGCTCGAAGTGTCACACAACACTTTAAGTTTTATAGAAGATATTTTATATTCTGATATAACACCCCATGCGTACGCAAATTCCTTTATAATGATGTTATACAGCTTGAGCTTAGATTAGTTTTCTCTAACACTCTTAAAAGTCTCTTATTACACTCAAAGTTCTAAATTGGCTGGTATATTGATTTTACTGACACTTAAATGCTACTTGGGCACTTTAATTTCAATTGTTCACACTTGTGCTAAGACCTCAAGTAATGATGGTTAAAATACCACCAAAATTACCCATCAGAACTTAAAATAACATTAGAAAAACAATTAAAATGAAAATACAATGTTGCTTCCAAAGATGACAGAAAACGAATCTCCTTGTCTTTTCTTCATGGCATTTGTCCGTCATTTGACAGACAATTTTGCCAGTGTCAAGTGAATTTATTGAAATAGTTGTATAGTCAGTTAAATTCTGTCAAGTCGGGCTGTCATTGAATTTGAAGAAAAAGATGGTATTGTAAAACCTAATGGTAGGTACCTAACTCTCGTTCAAATTAGAATGCCGCATTATACTTTCATTTCCCTGCTTACACTCGTGATATGTTGGTCAAAACTCCACCAAAATGACACATCAGAACATAAAATAACACAAGGAAAACAGTTAAAGTGAAAAAACCAATGGAAAAAACTATGTTGTTACCAAGGTCAGAAAACGAATTAATTTGCCATTTCTTTTTATTGACTTGAAAGTGAGAGTAATAACATTATTACTGTCGCTATAATGTGTCAGGAACAATAAATAAGAACATTATAGCTTTTTAAACCCGGCGGTGAGCGCCGTGATCATAGTCAGCGTGGCCAGCTTATAACGTACCTATAGGTCTGGGTAGGTAAACATTCCTAAGTCAAATGTCGATTCGCATCACAGCAATATGCGTGAGTCATAAAGTTTTTTCTTCTAGCGCCTGACGGGTTTCCCACGACTGTATAGCTGGAGGGCTCAATTTCAAGTTCACAGTAAAACTGTTTAATGACTGCATAACCGTTCGTATTTAGTTAGAGCATAAACTAGCTTATGCTGCAGCTTTTCCCGTGTGTGCCACTGTAAACTCGAGAACATAAAAACTATGCGTGAAGTTTAGGCCAAAATGACGTAAAATTGGATAATTTATCATCATACTAATATTATAAAGAGGAAAACTTTGTTTGTTTGTATTGAATAGGCTCCTAAACTACTGGACCGATTTGAATAATTCTTTCACCGTTGGGAAGCTACACTATCACCGGGTGACATAGGCTATATAACATTTTCAAAAAAATTTGGGATTCTTACTAAAACCCGTGCGAAGCCAGGACGGACCGCTAGTATAAAATAAACTAGCGATTTAGCATGGTGATTTGGTAGAATAGAAGTCCGTAATGCATAAATTGTCTTGACTGTGTACCTCAATCTAGTACTTCGTCCTTATTCTATGGCTCAATGACATATATTATTATACTAGCTATTGCCCGCGACTTCGTCCGCGTGGTTGGTTTTTTCAGACTTACTTAACACTTATTGTTTATACTTTGGCTAATTTACACAATCTTTATAAATAATAGCCTATGCGCATTTCCGATGTTTAAGCTATTATATTGTAAAGCTTCATTAAATCCATTTTACATACTTACAAACTTTCGAATTTATAATATTATTACCTAGGACTGGTAGGATGAATGTGTGTATGTATTTTACAGATACTATTATGTTTATATCATTTTCAACAGATCTAAAACTATCATTCAGCTGACGAGCACGAAAGTAGGCGTCGTTTTGACAGTTTGCAAAGAGCTCATGGTAGAGGTACGAGAAACGTTTTTGAAGTAAGTTTCTGAAAACTTGTATTACGGCATCAGCAGTTAAATTCCGATAAATCAGCGCATTTTATTTCAATAAAGACTCGGTCTCCTATATGCGGTAACTGTATATAACGGCCGTTATAAAGCAGAGTAAAGTCAATTTACAGTGAGAATGGACTGAAGTCGATGGTTAAGAAGGTTTGTTCAAGAAGTCACCATAGCGTTACTGAAGAAAAAATATTAAAACGATTAAGCTAATCGACGACGCTCTTAAATACGTAGTAGGTACTCGTTTAATGTTTTTATCCTGTGTGGCATATTATTATTTGTTCTATGGTTCTGTGGTAAAGGTAAGGGTCCAGCGTCAATTGTTGGTTACCGTATCTCAGGAAACAAGGCTTTAAGCGTGTGCAACGGTACAGACTGGCTACGCGAGTGCATTCCTGCTATACACGCGAGGCGCCATTGCTTGACCATGATCGATTGAATCACAACTTAATATAGACTTCCTCCTTGCAGACAGGTTAGCACATCCTCCTTAGGATACAACCCTATATACCCGCACGAGTATTTCTGTGATATTTGAAGTATTTGTTACTTTTGCCGTGCTGTGGTGGTCCCAGCTTAGAATATGGATGAATGGCCCCATGGATGTGGTAGGAGGAGACAAAGGGAACGCACTAGGGGATGGGTAGCAACATCTCCTGAGAACTTAACACCAATACTGCGGTCCCACCAATCCAATACCAATCCGCCTGTCCAACGTGTTGGCTACGGCAAACCACTCCAAATATGTGGGAGATCTATGTCCAGCACCAAACTATTTAAGCTTTTCTGTTGACGTCATTTGTTACTTTCCATAGTAAACATAACTGTGAATTTTTCATAAGTGACCTTATTATGTACAATATTTTTTTTTTTGTAAAATACACTCATAAAATACAATATCATTAACATCCAGACACACAAACAACTAAGTATATGTTTGTGTGACACAAATGTTTTACTCCGCGATGTTGATAAACCAAGTAATCAGAACCAAGTAACTCAAGAAGCAGTTTTTCCAAGCATGAACAAAACTTAGGTTACCTCGCAAACAGCGCAGATCCGTGACCAGCCAGTCCCAGAGGGATGTTGACATATTAGCAACGTCCTTATTACCAGGTAATAAGGCTCAAATTTCAGAGACACGAGCATGGCACAAGCCAAGGTTCACGTTACACCCTGTTGACGCAAGAGGACACTCCTACTAAATTACATACTCCCTGTATGTAATTTAGCTACAGTATGTGCTTGGTTTTAAGGGCTCTGATACACCAGTTGCGGGTGCGGAACAGGTGCGGGTTGAGTGCGGGATAGATCATGCTAAATGATATTGGATAGATGACGAACATCGTCAAAATTACATTATATTTTAAGACTGCGTGGCCCAATATATGCAATGTCGCTATGGTTTTTTTTTAAGTATATACAACTTTGTTGAAGCGGATTACATCTGATGTTGAGGGGTTACCATCGCCTATAAAAAAATTATGCAACGTAGGTCACGCTCGTTACCAACGTGCCCTACGAACACAGCAAGCTGCTTGGCGGCAGAAATAGGCATGGTTATGGTAGTACTTCTCCGGATGAGCCCTTCACAAAGAGCTCTACTACCACAGCATAAAATAAAGATAAAGTTTCATGCGAAGTTTAATTTCGAAATCTTTCCACCCTTTCCATTTATCTTTTTGTACCAGGGCCTTTATTGTAAGTGTTTACTTGTCTGTGTAAACACTTCTGAATAGGCTTGAGCAATCGTTTGATATTACATGTGCAAATCGATGTGCACTCAACTTTCCCTTGCCTGACTCAGATACTTGACTTCCGAATACCTAGTGGATTGATTCAGGCGTGACTCAATTACTAGGTCCATTGTAAAAGTATAAAATATACGATTAAATATACATAGTACTATAAAGTAAAGTTATAAGATAAGTATGAGATATCGAAATCTTATTATATAAAAATTTTGTAGATTGCTTTTACGTATTGATATTAATTTTATTGCATGTATTTTACACTTTTTTAACTTATAGGGATTAAAGTGTATATAGCAGAATAGTGTTATACTATATATTTGATCGTCTATTGGATACTTTCCGAATACCTACTTGTATAAAGCACCTAATGAATTTCACACCTTATCGATTAAATAATCTATTCAATCGATACTGAGGTGTGCATTTCTTACTAATGCTATGTTCTTACTAATACTTATGCTAATTTATCGTATAGGGCAAACGTTTGACCGCAATCTCATCCGATGTCAGCGCAGAAGCTACCTACTATGTATCTATATTCACGTACCTACTCTTCTCTTGAAAACGTTCAAATTATAGGAAAGACCGAAAATGTTGGTAATCGTATTTCATAATGCTCTGTATCTATGTAAATACTACTATATATATTACTTGATGCTAACTGACAACCCTAAATGCTTGGTCATAGAGACTTGATTTTTTAGGCTAGATCTGTATTAGTGCGTAGGATGTACTTCCTGGAATGGGAAAGGAATTTCAAAAATTTAACCAGTAAAAGGGTTTCCACTAGTTTATAAGATGTACGCATATTTTATTGAATTATATAACTGTACAAACAAACACAGCAGTGTACACAATCTGAACCAGCAGGTCTAGAGCAATACACTTTCTCGGTACAGACACTAACGACTCAATTAGCGAGAACTTCTCCATCAAGTGCTCACTCGACTTTTAATGATCAGACTTGACGGATAAATCTCTGTTACCGTCCCCTTTTCGTCTAAACGTACATTCGCTTAATCGAAAAGGGTTATGAGGGTGGAAACGGCGGCCATACAATTTTTGTAAGTATTTCTTCTTGGTAGGTTGGAAATATGGCACTATTAATTCTGAGGCGTAATTCTCATGCAGTCGATAGATATCTGTAGACATGGTTTTATTCAGAACAGTCTCTGAACCCTATTTATGCTAAAATGCTACGAAAAATACACCAAGATAATAATATTTTATTACGTTATTTATATTATAATTATTAGCACCATTAGAAGCTTTTATACCACTAGTGAGATATTTTGTTCACTGCTGAGTAGGTCACGGAATTCAAATAAAATAGACCACAATATCTTTAAATTTATATTCATACTAGCTGTCCCGGTGAACTTCGTATCACCAACGTTTTTTTTATATATTATTCATCCCTGAGTCAGAGGAAACAAAACAAAAATAAAGTTATTCAAATTGGTCCAGCCGTTTTTAAGTTTTAACGACTACACGCATAGGGATTGATTTTTATATATATAGATAGTTACAAAGTAGACTAATTATCTTCTTTTAAATTTTTTTTAGTTCATTTTACATTTTATTTCAGTGATTCATAGTTTATTATAATGTTAATTAATCATACTAGGGTACTTAGCACGAAGAGCATGGTATCTAATGTAAAATCAAGGGTATAATTATTACACAAAAACTGTAATGGTGTGCTACACCACATTATATTTGTGCCCTTTATTTTGACTGGTCTCATAGCTTAGCTTAGCTTAGTTGCTCTGCCTTCTGAGCTGTAGGTTGTGGGTTCGATCCCCATCAAGGAAAAACATTTGTGTCATAAACGTAGATGTTCGATCTCTTTCCGGGTGATATATTGTATTCTAAGCACCTATGTCTTTTCAAAATCAGGGCTTTTTTTGGGACAAGATTATGTTGTGTAAAAATTTACACAAATATTTATACTACTATTATATTGGTATGCAGCTGGTGTGAGAAATAAATAAATAAAGTTGTTTTATACAAGTGTAGTTTAGAAATATGGCTTGATTGGCAGTTACTTAAAGACATAATAGATCTAATTAAGAAACTAATCCTATGAACTCAGGCACAGTTCACGTAAGTTTAGTAAACTCGTTTCTCAATTATATCGATTATATTGTTCTTAAGAATAGAATAGATTAGAATATACGTTTATTTGACACACATTCACATAAAGAAAATTACATCCAAAAATATATAGGTTTGCATACAATTAGAGGTAAAATATAAGTAAGTTACTACGTGAAGTAAACACCCTTTGTCCTAAAGAGCATACTTTACAAACCACCCTATCTACCCACCCGCAGGTAAATAGGGTGAGTAAACCCCGTCCCTAACAAGGTACACTTTTTACTCGTCTTTTCTTTAGTATAGTAGTAGAGCTCTTACTGTAAGGGTCGTCTAGGGAAGTACTACCACCATGCCTATTTCTGCCACCAAGCAGCTTGCTATGTTTTGGTTTGAAGGGTGTGGGTGAAATTACAGGCACGTGTGACTGCCTCAGGTTGATGGACGCATAGCAGTACATGACAGACACAGAGTATGACACGTTCTTAACGAACGTGACCTGTAAGGCAATGCTTTGTTATAGGTGATGGTTACCATTTAACATGAGGTGGGACACTTACTTGTTCTGTCAGCAAGTAGTTAAAAAAAAGCTCGATTGGTGGGTAATGTGTAAGCGGATATAGTCTGTTTTTTTGACGACATGACGTGTCAACGCGTCTGCTTGACAGTTTTTGAAAATATTGTCATTTCAAATCCAGAACGTAGACAACTTTTATCAGAGGTTCATAGCATAAAGGTCAAAAAATGTAAGAATTGCAGTCAGCTGTTTTTATACAGATTTTTTGTGGTCTATCCTTACACATACCACCACGTACAGGCTCACTTCAATCCATTGATTAATTGATAGACGAGTGAGGTGAGAAGCATCGAGAGTCCACTTATGACCGGTATTTTATAAGTGCTAGCTAGGGCCTTTTGTTATACAGACTCTGAAGTACCGTTTGATTTATTCTGACAACCTTGGAGCCATCTTTCCTACCTATATCTATCTAATATATTTTCTAACGGTGTACCAGAACCCTAAAATATGATATTGAGAGTACTGATGGTCTAGCGGTAGCAATCCCGCCTTGCGGTCATAAAGTAGCAGGTTTTAATTCGGTCGTGAATGTATGTATGATTTTTTCCATAAAATGACTGTGCTCTCAAAGGCATTAATTCGTAGAATATCACTTGGCGCATATCACTCATCAAAGGCGTAAATACCACTTAGAAGCTATGTGAATCTAAGGCGCCAGTTTCTCACGATTAAGCCTAGAAGAACAGGTAAGAAACTTACGTCTTGGTTCTTACAGTTTTTTGTGTAAACCTTTTTATAAAATAATATAGCATGAAACTAGTTTGATGCTAATTCAATTTAGTGAGGTGCATGCAACATAGAACTATGAAAAAGTAATCATGCCAAAAACACGCTCCTAAGTAGAGGTTCAAGAGACAGCATACGCTTTAAACTAATAATAATGCGTACTGTTTTAGCAGTAGTTTTAGTGAAGGGCTCGTCTGAAGAATTACTACCTCCATACCTATTTCTACCGCCAAGCAGCTTGCTTTGTTTCGGTTTGAAGGGTATGGGTACCGCAAAACTGGGTACATGAGGCTTGTGAGTATGCATGTATACCTATGCATATGTATGCCTCAGGTTGATGGACGCAGAGCAGTGCATCATAGGGGACGGTTCTAACGAACGTGACCTGCAAAGCAACGCCTTGTTATAGGTGATGGTAACCACTTAACATCAGGTGAGCCATGTACCTGTTTCGTCTAAAAAAAAAAATGTTTTGCAATACAGCTTCAGAATAGTACAGACATTGCTAATTGACATGCTAAGTGAAGACGGATAGAGCGACCGGAACATCAAGTCACGCATCTTTGTCACTAACATACGAGTAGCTAATTAAAATAGGTATATATTTATTTATAAAATTCATTTTAATGTCAATTCAATTCCGGAATAGGATAGAGACATTTTGCGTATAGGGTTTACCTTTTTCTGGTCAAAATTTGGGTAAATATAATTTATTTTGGTTTCTATTAATAATTATATATGCATCTCATATTTTTAAAGGAAAACATGGTAGAGAAACCCAAGGTTTAGCTTTTAGAGTATTGAGCATGTTTTCCTGTGGTTAAGGCCGAATAAGCTGTGAAGATCGTATAGGTGATGAGCGAGCCTATTCCAAATAAAATCTAGTTCCAGGTAGGTACCTATTACAGAATCCCCTAGGAGCATGAATCAAAAGTTGTTTCTTATAACTGGTATAGATTATGTTCAATATACCTAAATACTTAATAGAATTTTGATGAAATTGATAAACTTGGAGAAACATCTGATGCTTTAAGATGTTCAATATTAATAGGTACTTATCTGTACTGGCATCGGTCAAAGGTTACACATAATATTTCTTTGATACACCTATTAATGTTTTGTAATTAAACAGTTTTGAACATCCCTCCGTACTTTCTACAACCTACAATCTTTTGCAGCCTTGACAAAGTTATATTTTAGCTCGACCTAAATGCTTATATGAATCTGCTCTATGGGTTGAATCATCGGTTGGGTAAAAGCTTTCGAATGCATTTCCTCTCATTCAGGTCAGTCCGCAGATTAGATTCTCGTGAACCGCGATTAGAGATTTGCTACTAAGTTGCACAAAGCTCGTGAAGGTTCAACATGCAAAAACAATACATTCCAAAGGCAGCAACTGAACGGAGTAAAACGTAAACCTAGGCTTTACCGATACTGATATTTTGGGCCGGACAATATGTCACGAAAGTATCCGGCTAAAAGTTAAAATGTTTGTATTTTCTACAAAATTATTTTGAAAAAACCTACAAGGTCAGAACTAAAAGATTTCAATATTTGTAGACATTTTTACACAATATCATCTAGCCCCAAACGAAGCGTAGCTTGTACTATGGGATCCAATAAAATGATATGAAATATAGCACGCTAAACTTATCCAGTCAATCACCCTTTTGCTGTGTGATAATTTACAGCATAGTATTTCTAGTAGGGACAAGTCAGTAGGTAATAAGTTGAAGTAATAAGAAGCGAATCGTTTGGAAAGGCCCAAAAAAATATGTTCATCGATGCGTCGTTGCTGCTGTTGCCACCGCCATACCGGTTCCACACGATTAATCCTATAGTAATACCAATAATGCCGACTTTTTACCCGGCATTTCACCCATTTCAAGTGACAACTCTAGACGCGTGTGAAACGTGCGCGGCCGGGCTCTAAAATAAGTTATGGCTAATTCCCTTCAGTCTCTGGAATGCAGTTGCGATGGTGTTCAGTTATCTAAACACAGCCCAGGCTCAATGAGTGGCACTCAGACACACGTGTTGGCTAACTCTACCTACTCATCAGCATTGATCACCGATGGTTATGTTGAAAAGGTTCTTGAAATCACAGGCATAGCTTTTGAAATGCTAAAACCATGTTGCACAAACTCAGTACTGACAAGTAACAAAGCTAGTCCTGCCAATAAAATTGTTCAATCATATTGAAATACGAAAACCCCAATGACATTTTAAGATTATGACACTAGTCGCATAAATTCGCAACTGACAAAAGCCAGCCCTTACGATAAAATGGTTCAAACGATCAAGCTATTCATACCTAAAGTATCGTTTAGAAGAGGACAGTTTCTAAAATTAGAATATGCATGCGAAGCTGCGCAGCAAGCCAGGCAGCGACAACTTGACTGTGGAATGGGTTACCGAAGGCTCCGCAGTGTAACTCGACGACAATACGAAACTTCATTTATCGTTTTCAAGAGTACCTAGACCTGCAGGCGATTCTTGTATTTACGAGGCAAGTTTATTATATCCTATCGATAATTGAACCTTCGAGGAGAGTACTCTCCTCGTCTAAACGGCGCTTAATAGATAACAATATATCAATCAAAAGTCTGCTTATACTGGTTGTAACCATTATTTTACTGTTCTATTTTCAAAATAAAACATCGATGCCAACTACTCCATTGTAATTTCAGCGGCAGGCAGTGCCTAGTGTTTATATTTGAGTCGGTAGGAAATCTTTTCCAACCCTAAATGTGGTCCACAATGATTTCCTTTACTGTATGATATTACTTTTTTGAAAACGCTCTAGGAAATCGGTAGCAGCATCTTCTGTGTACTTAGCACTAATACTGCGGTTACCGATCCGGCTAGCAAGCGCGATGACATACAGCAAACCCATACAGGAGCCCAAATATTACAGGAGCCAACGAAATACCGTCAAACTCAAGTTTCAATCTTATCAATCTTCAAATGGTATTCTTTAAAACTGACGTTTCAGACAGGCCCAATTTTGACAATCAATTCAAAAAAAGTACGAGAATTGGGTTTCAGACATGGGAGAGGCGTTTTCAGCAGTGGGTTCGTTCGGGATAATATTATTTTAATTAATTACCTGGTTCATAATTCACTAACAAAAGTTTGAATATGCATAAATTTTGGTAAATATAATTTAATCGCGCAGTGTATAACAATAACATTTATTTTGTTTTTGCGGTTTATTGTACCTACCTAGCAACAAAGTCGAAGTATTTGTTTACAAGGGTTTTTCTTGACGTTGAGTACGGGAGGTACTTAAAGTCAAGAAAAACCCTTGTACCTACCTTACTATGTAGTACTACGTACCAGAACGAATTTGGTACTATAGTATATCAAACTATAGGTACTATAACAGTTCAGTTACAACTATTCGTACTTCCCCGCGACGCTTTTGTCCAGAAGGGTACTATAACCACCATAAAATGATCCCTTTGTCCAATTTAGATGGGAATATTCTAAAAGCAGTAGGCCTGCATATACTGGCCGTGTCAGTTGAGTGCGTTTATGAATAGACCTTGCTTTGTCAAGTCCAGTCAGACTTATAAAACGGCTTCTATAGACAATACTGAGAATCGATTCGCATGAAAAGGTATTCGAATTTATTATAATTACATAACTAACTTTATTTTTTACTCACTTCAACAACTTATGCTAGAGGTAGGTAGGTAGGTATTACATATCTCAAGTATCTATGCTGGGCATCTGTTAGAATTTATTGAAGAAACAATTGTCCATATCAGTAGCCAATAACTTCATTGGTAGGTACATGAACCTCTCTAGATAATTTAATAAGTCTTATCTATATATATGTAGGTATGTATTGCACTTATGTTCTGTGCATACACAACATTTACTTACAACGAATACAAGAATTTGTTTATAATGGTTATATACAATTGGCACATGACACGGTTGACCTATCTGTTAACCAACGATCTAGAGATAGCTCAACTGATCCAAATCAGTACCAATCGGAAGCTTCTCCCAGACGAGTGCTGCATTGCCATGCGCCAACCCTGCGATCACGCCTTAGTTTACTCGTCTAAGGATCACGCGTTGCTTCGAATATACAGACCGTAAACATATTACCTAAAGTATTTATGATCATCTAAATATATATTATAACTCAAAGGTCTGACTGGACTGACAAGGACTGACCGACTGACATGTGATCTATCAACGCACAGCCCAAACCACTGGACGCATCGGGCTGAAATTTGGCATGCAGGTAGATGTTATGACATAGGCACCCGCTATAAAAGGATTTTGATTAATTCTACCCCCAAGGGGATAAAATAGGGGATGAAAGTTTAACGGGAACGGGATTAAACTGCCACGCAGGCGAAGCTGCGAACGGCCGCTAGTCAGCCTATATTAGTCCACTGTTGGACTAAGGTCTCGCCAAGGACGCGCCACTGAGCCCGGTTTTAGGCTCTTCTCATCCATTCTTCTTCTTTCATGTCAATGGTACAGCTAGATATTAATTACTACCTCTATATCGCTGTCAGTGGCGTTGTTAAGCTCGTCCCTTGTGCAGGTGTTGGGACACAGGGGACAGATAAGTACCTATTTGAGCCATTGACTGTATAGGAGCTCCGCAGTCGCAATCAGTCATGGAAGGATCTCTCATGCCCCAATTGCAGAGGCTCACTCAACAGCAACTTGTTTGAGTCCGGAGTCGGTTTAAAGACTCCATTCTCACCCATAGTTTACCATTTACATTTCACAGATCGTCGCTCCATCTTGCCAGAGGGTACCCTACACAACGCTTACCTAAACGTGGTCTCCACATAAGTATTAACTACAGCTAATATTATATATTCAAGTCTGCTGTAAATTTATAATGAAGAACTGTCATACAGGCTAAGCAGTAAAGTCTGAGTGGCTTATAAATGCACATTTTGAATGCACTCCATTTTGAGTCTGTCTGGGTTATTGTGCGCCCTACGTGCCGCTCTATTGATCTAGTTTAAAGAGGGGCGTGATTGAACCATGACATGGCTACCTAGTAGGTAGATAATATAGAGATGCACATTTATTGTGAGCCATGTGTTCTGTGATGAAAAAGCTAAAGCAAACGCTTTTTTTCACACAGTTTTTTTCTCTACCGCCTGGAGTGTATTTTTTTTTATTATGATTTTTTTTTTAATTTATTATAGAATCAACAGCACTGAAAGTTACAAAACCTACACATACATTTTTACGTAGGTAGGTACTGTGAAGAATAGTCGCCGTTTTATGTAAGTATTATTATTATTTTACAAGACTTAACCGATGAGTGATATCTATTTTATTTCCAAGCTAGAAACAATAACAGAATCACCTAGTGTGAACCGACTCCATTTGACCATACTGTTTCCTTCAAATCTACCCACATATTCTTTTATTTTGTTTTTTGCTTAGCTCGTTACAAACAATTTTTGAATTCTATTGTAACTATTTTAGTTCTCGTAAGTGATTTTAAATCTTGAGAGAATTAATAAAGATCTTATTTTAATAATTTTATAACTTTTTGTCGCATCTTATTGCTGTATTATTGGGTGTGATTATTAATTTTGCAATAAATTATATTTTTTCTATCGATATATCTAAGGATCGTTCGAGATCCCAGATATTGCAGCATGCGTGAACTCGCTGATATATTACCGTGTACGTCATCACCTACCAAAACAGATCCGCTAGAAACGGTCGTGTAAACAGTTTTTTGTATGAATGGGTGTAAAGTCAATAAAGGAAGCATTATCTTGTATGTGTTCTGCAATTTACCATGTTTGTGAATCTGATCTAATAATTTAATAATTAGGTACTTTCATGTACCATCCATAGAACCGGGTAATGACTCAGAAATTTAAAGCTAGACTAAGGAAATATGTTATGACCAATAACTGATACCCTAGACAGAACATCAGTCAGTATAGAATAAATATATCAGTTCATTCCAGTCATTCGTAATATCCTACCTTTTTTACATTCTATTTTTCTATTTTACATTATAAACTTGTACTATTATATTTATTTATTTATTTTTAACGAAAATTATTTTACACGAATATTTTACAATTATTAACCTATCAACACATCATAAAATAACTCTGTTTTAACTGCAGTTCCTTACTATAGGTAGAAAACAGACGTTAAATCACTGACCGCAGGAAGTGTGCCCAAAAGCTTTTCAAAAAAA
Source organism: Electrophaes corylata (assembly GCA_947095575.1). Lineage (NCBI taxonomy): Eukaryota > Metazoa > Arthropoda > Insecta > Lepidoptera > Geometridae > Electrophaes > Electrophaes corylata. The sequence continues at coordinate 9,521,216 of OX352703.1, forward strand.
TTTTACTTGATAAATGACAGTAGGAAAGAAGGGCCATTTTAATATAATAATATATGAAGATTATGGTCAATCAAGCGTTTGTATTTCTACTTATGGAACAGTAAAAAAAAATCACCGTAAAATAATCCTAACCGGTAATTTTTTTGTGCGTAGTACATCGAACTCGTGTAAAACCTTGGTTTTTTGTCGAAATATTCAGATAATTGCCCAACGTGTATAATAATTGACACTAAAATTTATTTGCCGGGCAGAGACTTGCGAATACCAACGGATCTCAGAACCGAACTAAACACAAGAGACCTCTGGGCTCTGACAGTTCCCAACACCCTGACACTGGCGAGCCACAAGGTACTTAGTTAATCTTACTTCCAAAAATCTGTATTGATAAGTCCTAGAAAAAATATGAATAGAAGGCGTATTACATTTTTTTATTTTTTTTTAATAAAAAACAAAAATAGGCAGCGATACGACCTGCAGAAGTAGATAGTAATGGGAATGTGTAAATAATGGGAGGCCTTTATCCAGTAGTGGACTTATTAAGGCTGTTAACGTTCTTTTTTATATTAAGTTGTTCGACGATACGTTGGGCTTGTTTGCGAGCAGACACAATCAGACAAAATTGAATATTAAACAGCATCAGAACCAAATCAGATTAAGTTACTATAGCGGAGGTCGAAGACCGACCTGAGCTCTTATGATCCGGAATTGATATCAAAATCAATTTGCACCAGTAAATAGAACATTAGCTCTGTACCTATATCAGTAAAGACACTCGTGAGGGTATAAGTATAAGTAGGTATCTACCTAAATCCGAATTTGAAAAAAAAAACTTAGTTTTTCGGATTTCTGATGTAGGTACCTAATAACTATTGATAAATCTATGACAAAGGTCAGCTCCCCATCCTGTGTTGTGTTATCAATGACAGTGATGCTGTACATTTGCATGCAGACAGTGCAGCGATATAGGGCACAAGCAATTTTCTTTACCTCGAGTTAAGCACTGTATGCAATTGTTTTTTGTCTATTTGGCCTTCTTTAATCATCATTTGAAAGGTGAAAACAGCATATTTTTGGCAACCATTCACGGCATGTTCCTACCAAGGCGCTATGCTGCAAGAACTTATTTTATTTACCTAACATAGTGTAAATTAAAACTCAATGTTAGATCACTTAGTGCTCATTGACGCCTGCATAGTGTATACCTAAGAATAACATACATTATTCAATACAAACCTGATGTCTAGCCAGACCAGTCAAACAAAACATAGGATCAAATTACTTACCTACTGTGTGACCATACTGGCTGGATTCATAAAAATGCGGTTTCGCTTTCACTGAAATGTCTAGAACTATAGAGGAAAACATATGTCTAGAACTATAAAGAACTAACAATTAGCATATCGAAACACGGGAGATGAATCCTGAGAACTTTAGAAAGATAAGTGCCGTTTAAAAAGATAAATAGTAAACTTACCGGAGTGCTATGTTTATTTTTCCACCCGCAAATGTTCAAAGCCCGCATTTGCGTACCAGCGCACGCAGTTCCGTTAGGTTCAGTGTAAAGTTTGCACTGTTCGGGTACGTGGGGATATGGGGTAAAATTGATCACTGGTTATATTTGAGTTGCGGAATGTAAATTGTTGGAGGAGCGCGGCAGCGTGCACGGGTGATCCGCGGCGAGGCACGCGTTAGACTGCTGGTTGGCGGTCCCTCCTATGCTGGCCTGGCTCGCTCCCCTGGCGCGTTGACGCGACGATACCGTCTGGCGTCAGGTTGCCAGGCTGCCGGGTAGCAAGACCGTGACAGAAGGGCCAAAACCCGCTTTTTTATCCCATCCGAGATTAGCAACAATGCTTCATTCAAAAGAAGACTAACCGAGATCGTTTTAAAAAGTATGATTCATGTTTAGAATTTAGATACTGGAACAAATTTATAGTGGTCTCACACCGTCACACCCCACTAAATATAAGAACCCAAATTGAAAGAAGTACTGGACTTGATTCAAATAAAGCCGTTAGTTTAAGTCTAAGTACCTAAATCAATTCACCAAGTACTTATTTCCATGAGAAGTATTCCGACTGTTCTGAGTGAAAGAACTAGTGTGGTATGGAAGAAAAATGGCATCGTAACAATTATTGCATACAGAATTAAGTAACTCTTTACTGATTTAACATGAACTTCTAAATTTTGTAAATATTTTAATCATCATGATACCTTCGATCAATGATACCCCGACCGAAGCTGATACAGTTAGGTTGATCGCTGATGGGGTTGACATTGGCTGATTTTAGTACTCTTCCCCTATTACAAATTAACTCCGCGCGTAACGTTAAAAATTGTTATACCCCGTGTTTTGTCTTTTGCATTGACAGGAAGTTTTAAATTTAAATCTAATCAATTATAATAATTATTAGTTATATTATTATTTTTTAATTAGATCGCAAGAGGAAAAACACGGTATAACTATTATGTGGTTACGCCGAGTTTTTTAATAGAAGTCTATAGTTTCCCTTAGTATTTATTTTAATAGGTTCTTAATAAAACTGGCCAAGTGCGAGTCGGACTCGCGCTCGAAGGGTTCTTTACCATTATCAATTATAAAAAAGAGCAGTCCATTCACTCACTGACTCATCACGATTTCTCCGAAACTATGAGTAGATTTTCATGATTTTAAAAAACAACGTAACGCTAATAAAGCTAATATTTTTGCATTGTCTATATATATAAAAGAAAGTCGTATTAGTTACTTCACTTATAACTCAAGAACGGCTGAACCGATTTAGCTGAAAATTGGCAGGGAGGTAGTTTAGAGCCAGGAGAAGGACATAGGATACTTTTTATCCCGAAAAAATAACGGGAACGGGAAAAAACTGCCACGCGGGCGAAGCTGCGGGCGGCCGCTAGTAAACCTATAAAAATAAAATATCCTTTTATAATCCCTTGACAAGAATGGCTCGTCAGTACAATGATTTGGCAAATAATAATGACAAACTGGACATTTTTGTCTCTAAATTAAGCCTATTTATCAAAAATCTAAAAACTATTCTCTATTGTAACGATTTACATTGCTCTCCAAAGGTGTCCTGAACACCTTCATATTGTTATTTAACAAAGTATTTATTTTTATTTTTGATGATGTGCTGTTTTGTACAATAACCCCCTCCACCCTCCTACACCACCCCCCATACTTATAACGTCACTCAGTTTATTTTTTAGTTGTTTCTTTTTTAGTTTAAATTCGTACATATTAGTACCTAGCTGTACGCACATATGTTTATGTTACCATCTAGTTCTAATTAGTTTTTTCTGTGATTGTAATGTGTTTTGTGCGTTAAATAAATAAATAAAAAACAACCCCTACAGCTGGTTGAAAGGGTTTTTTTATACAACTTGTTGATTGAACAAGCAGAGTGCCCACCTAATGTTAAGTGGTTACCATCACCTATAACAAAGCATTGCCTCGTAGGTCACGCTCGTTAGGAACGTCACCGACGATGCACTACTCAGCGTCCATCAACCTGAGGCATACAGGTGTTAAGCCTCATGTGCCTGTAATTACACCGGCACCCACACCCTTCAAACCATAACACAGCAAGCTGCTTGGCGGCAGAAATAGGCATGGTGGTAGTACTGCCCCGGACGAACCCTTCACTAAGAGCTCTACTACTACTAAATAAATATTAATTTCGTAAATTACGCCAACTTATAAACTTTTGCCTTAGGCTCTCTTTGTAAGGTTTAGGTGCTTACTAAGAACGATTAGATTAGATTAAGAAGAAAGCATAAAACCGTTCCTTCTGGAAATGTATGATACCAACGTCCAGTGGTGGATGATGGAGTACAGCACACCGAGCATATCGATAGGTAATAGTGGGAATCAAGTACCTATTACATAATTCATACAAATGTGGCCACCTATGCGGATCTACGGAGCCTGGCCGACTTCCGGGAGCAAGTTGAATGAGTCACAGGGATAGGACAACCGTTTGTTCACTTAATCGACCGCTTTATCATCACTTAGATAGTTACCACTATGAACAACTACCTACTTAACTATTTCCATTTATTTTTATTGTTTTTGATTTTTTCTTTAATTTTTTGTGTACAACTGTGCTTCATCACCATTTGAGTGACTGTGCTTAAATGTATTAATGTGTTTTAATGTAAGTATAACTAACCTACGCTATAAAGGCAAACCTACGTAACAAAATACTTAGTTCTTAGTTTCTCTCTAAGTGAATTTGTAATTCTTATGAGAAATAAATATCTTAAACCAGAACAAGGACTATCTGTTATTATAAAAAAATATTATATACACACATAGTATGCGAAAAATCAGTTGCCCGATAATCATAATTTGAGCTGCGCAAGATAAAACTCATAGGTATAATATACCCGTACCTAGTGTAAAATGCGTTCTGTGCAGCTTAGACACATGATTTCACCAGGATTTCCACCCAGTATTCTTTCAGTTTAAGAATCCCTTTTCCCTTCAATTCTCTTTTCATAAGAAATTACAGAATCCACTCGTTGAGAATATAGGTATCAAAAACTAATAAACTCACTTAATCTTTATGATTTCGCAGATTAACCACTATGAAAATTAACAAATTCTGGAAATGTCTCATGACAAGCGTGACAAATAATCTATATTTTTCTTCTTGTATTAGTTTGGCTGTGTTGTAGTGTAGGTGTACGTAATTTTATATAATTTTAAAGCTATTACTGGCAACTGTCATTAGCTAGCTCTTCTAGAGTAAACAAGCTGTTCTTCTTCGACCATGTCAGTAGCGAGCCACGTTATATAACAGAAAACGTATTGCACAATATCCTGATCAGAGCATGGAGATGTACCTACCAGATGCCATTTCATATTTTACTGGATTATCCTGCATCCTTTTACAAATGAATACTTACTTACTTCCGCCTAGGTCTAGGTCATGAATTAGGTAACAATACCAGACTAGATAACCACTCCGTTCCAAGTTTCGTTGCGTTTCCAATCGCTTAGGTGCTACAAAGTGCTATGCCATATAACAATAATAATATATTTTTCTATTCAGACATTTTTGGTCCACAAACTAACGTATTAGCTATGTAAGTATTATACTAATGACAGAATTTATAAAAGACAGGAACACCATAAGAACATAATCAATATCATCAAAATAAACATAAAATAATAATCTTCATGAATCTTAATGAATCAATAGGAACATAAAACAATAATCTTCATTGAAATCCCGTCCCCTTAGCCACTCATGAGACTATAATAATATGATCAGGACTCGAATGAATGATTTCATGATAGGTAAGATCGAGGGTAAGATTTCTATCAGATATGAATTTTAGGATGCTGTTGGCGCTCGTTCTCAGCCTGCCGAGCAGTGAGGCTGGTCTTTTGGGAATGATGGCATGAAAACAATCAACTTGTGCCTCTGCGAACATTGTAGACGCAGAAGCGGGGAAGCCCCATCAACATCCAAAAAGCATTATTGTATTGGACTCGCAGGGTATTCAGCGATTTTTTTGGTATAATTAAACCACAGGTGCTCGTGTACAATTATTGGCAGTATCTAAATATATATAACTCAAAGGTTGCCTGACATAGTGATCTATCAAACGCACAGCCCAAACCACTGGACGGATTGGGCTGAAATTTAGCATGCAGGTAGATGTTATGACGTAGGCATCCGCTAAGAAAGGATTTTGATTAATTCTATCCCCAAGGGGATAAAATAGGGGATGGAAGTTTAACGAGAACGGGAAAAAACTGCCACGCAGGCGAAGCTGCGAGCGGCCGCTAGTGCTTTATATAGTGATATTTTTACTTGGCTACTAAAACGAGCGAACCTGCGTAGACAAGAGTGCTGAACATGTTACAGATCCTTATAAACTGACCTCTTCGGGCTGATAATGAAACTGACAAGTTTGATTGACCGAGAGGTCAGTTTATTGTCGCATCAAACTGACCTCTTCACCATGGGGTCAGCGCGCCAATTATTGAGTACAAGCCTACCGTTTACTTGATACTAAACTTTACTTGTAACTTACCGTGAAATGTCACTGTCGATTATTCATCGCTATAAAGTTACATCAGTTTCAGCGCTATAGTATTATTAAACTTTATTTTGTGTCATAAAAGTTTATGCGTAAGAGAAAGAAAATATTCCATGTAACTACCTAGCTAGCTGTATAAATATATACAGAACGTAGATTCCAAGTTACACTAATGCTACTAATAATCTCGGTGTATCTACGGAAAAATTACACCGTTGTCTAATTTAAAACCTCCTGTCAATGTAAAATACAAAGCACAGTGTAACTTGACTGGCTTTACGTAGTAGTAGTAGCTCGGCCACTGTATAGGTTGTGGGTTGGAATCCCACTAACGACACACATTTGTGTGATAAACATACAGGTTTGTTCTCTGCCAGGGCGTTAAATTGTATTCTAAGTATGTATTTACCAAAACAAACGTAGCTATGCTTAGTTTGGTCCTAGATGATGTTGTGTAAATGCCCACAAATATTTATCATTTATCTATTTTTATTTTCTAGGCTTATTCTTATATTCAACATTTAATAGTATTGTACTTACTGTGAGATCATATCCAAAATCATCATTGATATTAATCCGATGATGATGATGTAACGAAGTCAGTAGTATTATACTATTCACTATTATTTCATTTTATGGTATTAGTTGGCTGATAGCACGACCGATGACGTAAGAGGCCGGATCCTAGGTCTTCGCCGTCACGACTCTCCAGCAGATTTATTTGCTTTTGGGGTTCTGAAGTTCAACAAGAAACCCTGAAGAGATTTGCCATGTTTGTAATAGGTAAATAGGCATCTGGCAGGTTAAAAAGCTTGATTTTTTTAAGTGGTTATCATTGGAATATATCCTTCTATGAATAAAATATTTTTTTCAACTAAAAAGCTTTAAAATAGTTAGTTAGGGCTAGTACCTTCACACCGCCTCTGAGCAAAGTATTTGAAATTTAAAGTTTGCAGAAAGTTATTTCCGTGCAAAGTTTAAGCCCCGTTTACGTATTTAGAGATTAAATTTTGAATTTTTTTTAATATATCTTTACGCAGCAAATTGAATATATCACTGAAGACAAATAAATCATAAAAACTTGACGCCCTGTTACTAGGATACAACTTATTGCATCGTGTTTTTTTTACTTCTTAAGTTAACACAAACACGTATTACATTAAAGTAAATATAAATGAAATTATTAAATTAATATTTTAATGAAATGATTATACAATTTTAATTAAGCTTTTTAGGAAATTATTTTAACTTCATAGGTTGAGCTTAAAATTTATAAAAAGTTGTTTTAGTAGTTAGTACATAGTTAGTTATTAGTTATTGTATGAACATTATTTTTATTATTATTTCAAATTGTTATGATCATATGCTAAACGGGCGGAGGGCAGTGGTACGCCATCATACAGGTTTTTCAGTTTGGGTACCAATGCTGTCTAACCAATGAATAGTCATGTATGTTGTTTCCAAATAAATTGCATTTAATTTCATAATGAATATAAATATTATTTTAGCCAATTTAGTATTATCTTTTTATTTATTAACTTATTTTAGGAAAACCAGTGTCACCACTAAAATATTTCTTTTATATTGAGTAAATTTTTAGAGCACGATAATAGCGCGGCTCCTTGCCAACAAACAAGGAGCGCGTGTTGCGCTTTGCGAGCGTAAAAATATAGCGGGGGGCACGCGGTCGGCGCGGGGAAATTATCCCACTCCGCCTGAATCCTCAAGGTCGTTGGCGAATACCACAGCCTTAAGTACCAGGTGAAGTTGTTGCTCGATCCATGAAAGCCGACAACGTCTCCGTTATGCCCCCTCTTTCCCGACCCAATCAGACCCCCGCATTCGAAGACGATGAAAAGGCCAACTGCCTAGCAGAAAGCCTCGAATCGCAATGCTCCCCTAGTCTCGCTCCCGTTGACCCTGAACACCTCGCTACGGTGGACAGTGAAGTCGAACGGTTAGTCTCTCAGCCCCCTAGCGCTCCTCCTCTTCCCCTGATTAAAGCCTCTGAGGTACAGACGATTATCAAGGGTCTCCATCCGAGAAAAGCCCCTGGTGCTGACGGCATCAGCAACAGGGTGCTTAAGAATTTCCCCACCGTCCTTATTTACCTCCTAGTCAGCATCTTCAATGCGGCTATGGCAACTTGCACTTTCCCCGACTCTTGGAAGGAAGCCACCGTTATTGGCATCCCCAAACCAGGCAAAAAGGCTACAGAGCCTTCTAGCTACCGCCCCATAAGTCTCCTCAGTTCCCTGGGGAAAATCTACGAGCGACTCCTTCTGAATCGTCTCTGGTCCCATGTTACCGAGCTCAAAATCCTACCCGATGAGCAGTTTGGCTTCAGAGCTAGACACTCTTGTCCCCAGCAAGTGCTCCGCATCACGGAGCACGTGCTCTCTCGATTTCACCATACCTGGCCGGCAGATACTGGTGCAATCTTTCTCGATGTGGCGAAAGCTTTCGACAAGGTCTGGCACAATGGCTTGATTTACAAGCTATCCAAACTCGGAGTGCCAGACAGGCTCGTGCTAATCTTACGAGACTTTTTACTCAATCGAAGCTTTCGCTATCGCGTAGAGGGTACCCTTTCGGACCCTAGACCTATCAGAGCTGGTGTCCCTCAAGGATCCATTCTCTCTCCCCTCCTATATACGCTGTACACCAGCGACGTCCCTCGCACCCATCAGGTGGAAATAGCCCTATTCGCCGATGACACAGCCCTGTACACATCCGATCGGAACGCCGATCGGGTGTGTATAAGGCTGCAGAAGGCTCTCGATGCACTAGGTGCATGGTTCCGTAAATGGCGGATAGAGGTTAACCCGACGAAAAGTGCCGCCGTGTACTTTTCAAAGGGTAACCGTAATCCTTCCAGATCCGTCACTCTCTTTGACGAACCCATTCCCTGGGTGAAGTCAGCTAAATACTTAGGCGTAACCCTTGATTGTCGTCTATCCTTTGTCAAACACGTACGCACTGTACGTAACCGCGCCAAATTTATTCTTTCGCGCCTTCAGCCACTCGTATGCAAGAAGAGTAAAATGTCTCTTAGAAATAAGTTGACGCTTTACAAAACTTGCATACGACCTATCATGACTTACGCCTCCGTAGCGTTCGCTCATTCGATCAATTTAAAACCCCTCCAAGTAGTTCAAAATCGATTTTTGCGCACTATCACGGGTGCCCCGTGGTACATGCGTAATATCGATCTTCATCGAGATCTCGAACTCGAATCTATAGCCGAATTCATGAAACGCGCCTCCAGGCGGTTTTATGATTCGGCTCCCCACCATCCGAATCCCTTAATTAACTCGCTACCCGATTATCCAGTAGATCCGCCCGTTAAACGTACCCTCCGTAGACCTAGACACGTTTTAGGTGACCCAGATGACACGATCACCGCCGCGAATGCGGCGGAGGTCGCTTCATCGAGTCCGGACACAGGAAACACTCCACAATCACACCGACCCCGGCGGCGGGGTCGAAGACGTCTCCCCGTTAACGCCCCTTCAGGGCGAAGAGTCTCTCCGTAGCTCCCTTCTCCGGCAACAGCCCAAGCCGAGGTCCGTACCTAAGTGGTGCCCTTGTGCTCGTTGCCAACAAAACCAATTTTGTAATGGCGTAGCGCCTTCTGCGCTCGCCAGTAGCCCGGTAACGCTGTCGGAAATCGCTAGGCGATTATACCAGCATTTTAGTCCGTTCGAAAAAAAAAAAAAAAAAAAAAAAAAAAAAAAAAAAGTGTTGCCTATATGTCAATCAGGACAAAGATTTTTATATTTAGTATAGATAGATATAGATTGAATTAAATAAATAAATATTGTAGACATTTTTGCACAACATCATCTAACCCCAAACTAAGCATAGCTTGTACTATGGGAACCAGATGACTAAAGGAACACTTATATACTTTTATTTTAAATACATAGGTACTTAGAATACAATATCACCCAGCCACAGAACAAAAATGTATGTTCATCACACAAAAGTTTGTTCTCGGTAAGGATCGAACCCACCAATTTTTTATGCATACAGTTTTTTATAGCTTTTCAAAAATATAGGAATGATTCCTTTTTCTTTCTCGATTGTTAAGAGTACTTTACCTCCAGCTGGCATAAAAAAATTCCATTCGGTAGGTAGGTATATGAAAGTGCTACGTGAAGACCTTAATTCTTATTTTATTTTTACGTACCATTGGCACATTAAAATCCATGTTTCCGAGCGATGGAAGAGATTGTTTTGTTACCAGTCATTTTTAACCCCTACGCAAACGACTAGGCGCACCGCACCGCGTCTTTCATCTAACCTAACCCCTCGTACTGACTTTGTAAGTGTTCCCTATGCATGATCCGACACGCACTTGGTCATTTGTTTTTGTCTAGCTAATTGGCCATCGTCTAGCTGTTATGACTGCTGACTCAAACCTCTATTAGTAAACTGCGCATCCGTTTTTGTACTAAACTTGAAGCTGACGGAACCTAACCCTCTGCTAATAGCCCGCTTACACACTTTATTGTAATACACTTACTTACCTACTTCTAATAATAATATGATATTACTATTAAACTTACCTACGTATAAAATTATAACTACCGTTTTATTTGTTTTCCCAACTTTTCAGTAGCCGTAATTATTTTAGATAGTTTAGGTATCTATTTTTTTTTATCATCGATTGACTATTCCTTTGGTTTCAATCTAGCACTTGGTGGTAAGTGACGATAAAGATAACGATGAAGTAGGACTGTCTAAAATACACCTATTCACTCTTTTCATAAAGAGATCCAGATTAGTGAACAGGAAAAACAATGGATAACAGGAAATTCTTAGCAATAGCAATAGCGCGGGTTAATCTAATAAAAAGGTAGGAAGGAAATACCCGTGTAGTAAGGTGATCAATAAAATAAGTATAAAAGAAAACAAAAAAACACTATAATGTATATTCGTAATTAGTCAACACGATAAATTTGGTTTTAAGCTTCCGTAGTTCTATTCTAGACTTTTTTTATGATCGAAGGCTACCTATGTCGGTGTCCATACTCATACAAAAATACCATGAATAAGCATGACCCTTGTTTGAATTTCCGTGAGCTTACATCACGGTTTTTGAACACGATTAGTTTTTGGACATATTTGCTTCCGCCTGCGACTCATATTTCAAATCAAAATAAGGTAGGTACCTACCACCTTATTTTGAAAACCTCACCTACCTGTAATATGAAAAAAGCGCTTTATTCCGCGCAGTACTATTTTTCAAGGCTTTCGGAAATTCGACTTATTTCATAAAAGCACTGAGCAATCTTTTGGTTTCTTGGCAATTATTTTATTGATATTTTATATATTAGAAGCAAAATGAGGTAGGTATATAGACATAGATTATATCTACATGCGCCATCACAAGCACCCCGGAGCTTGAACGAGTTAAAAGTCTATCTGGGTTAATACGCTCCGCGGTGCGTCAATACTGCTAATAAATTAGTCAAGTCAACATTTTTTGATTTACCCAGTGTTGCCATCAAACGATTTTACAGTGAAAAGTTGCCATAGTTATAAATATTAACGAAAATGTTTCCATTACGTTTTGAAGAAAAACACCATACATGTTTCTTCAAAGAATATGGACTATAAAGCAGTGTTTCTTCGAAAATAACGACAGCCGACTTACCTTTTTTTTACTTACGTGACGTGACTCTTAACTGATTATCATCTATTTGTCATCCAATTGTCTGTCGAAAAATGGACAGGTGTCATTAAGAAAGACGAAGAGAAAAGTTAGGAAGGACGCTGTTTTTTGAACAAAGGTATCCGAGTTCAAAAGTCATAGAACTTCATCGTAGAAGGTAAATGACCCCCTTACCGGGTATTAAGCTTGTAGTATCTATGGGTAGGTATTATTATCAGAATACCATGATGGATAACCTCTATCACATTTTTTATTTTTTATTTTCAAAATTGACATTGACGAATGTATTTCAATAAATTAGATAAATGTCTTCTAACTACCGTTTTAATTCAAGTTCTTTGACATTGCGTATTATCTATTTGCTTCTAGCCATAGCGTAAATCTTATCAGTAATCTCTTCAGAAATTCGCAAGCCGTAATAGATTTTATTTATCCTTTGACTTTTCTATTAGACTAATAACTGAAACCGAAACATCCGTTAGATATGTACTTTCCTACAGAGAAATATTATAACAATCTATAAGAGAGGCACCGATTGTACTTAATTTACAATTTCAAAATGCCTAGAGGTTGTGTTGCAGTCGTACCTACTATAAGGGCGGAGGTAATCTAAAACGTATGATGGCACCGTTCGGGAACCACCACTGGATTTCCAAAATTCAAGAATTACTATGTAGGGATGAAAAAAATAGATTACTACCGTATTATATAAAAATATTATTTAAAACTTATTTATGTAATTTTTTATTAAAAGTTTGTCAAAGATTGCAGATACTATTATTATAAACGACTTGTTGATGGAACAAGAAGAAGTCCAACCTGATGTAAAGTGGTTACCATCACCCATAACAAAGCACTAAAGCACTGTCTCTATAGATTACGTTCGTTAAGAACGTGCCGTACGATGCACTATTATTCTACAGCCATGAATCTGAGGCATACAGGTTTTAAACCTTATGTGCCTGTAATTTAGCAAATGTCTATCAAATAGACCAGCTTGTTCCATCACCATGCTGTAAAAAATATTCCACACTGTAGCTGACCGTTTCGATAGTCTAATATCCGTAATAAAACTCGCACTTAACTCCCTCCTATCTCATATTATGTTTGTTTCTGTCCATCAAAAGGTTGCCTGGTAGAGATCGCTTTTAGCGATAAGGCCGCCCATTGTATTACTGCATTGTTTACTTTATATTCTTTATAAATGTGTGTACTTTACTTGTGGTAATCAATAAAGAGTTATCTATCTATCTATTTATCTAACCCTTATTTTCGTGTTTGCCTTTTTAATCGCAAAGCTGTAGATGTTTATTTAAATGTATTGTGAACAAAATCTTCCATAATCAAATTATTTTGTTAAAAAATTAAAGAAATAATATCACAACTTTAATCCCCAAGTAGATAATCGTTTCTGATATTTTAGTACCAAGTACCTATTCAAGATTCCTCGAGGATGCCTCCTAAAGGGAGTAGTCAGAGGTACGTCCAGATAGTACATTTGGTACATACCCACATTTTGCAGTAGTTATTATTTCTTACACTTAGATTGCAAACCTATCATCACTGCTAGAATACTACTGGCTTCCTCACGATGTTTTCCTTCACTGTTTGAGAGCACAGACATTGCGCAAATAAATTTTTCAAACTGAAAAATCCATTGAAGCACGACCGGATTTGAACCCACGACCTATGGATCAGAAGGCAGTACTACCACTGGACCACCGATACTCTCCTTTTGTAAAAAAAGAACACACGAAAAAACGGTAAAACCAAGCTATATATTTCTTGGCAGTTCTTCTAGGCTTACTCGCGAGGAACTGGCACTTAAATATACTTAGTTTTAACACTATTTTAAGTGTTCAATATTATTCCATAAAATAAATGCCTTTTGACTGTATAATATCAAATAATATTACTCTAGAATATTAGTCTAGAAGTTTCAAACAGTTTCTGGCTTCTATTGATTCATATGGATAAATTGGGTGTTTATTTTAGATATGAGCGAATGTTATGTATGACATCAGTACTGTATTTAATTCATGAAATCAAATTTTAATATTAAAAACACCTGTATTAAGCACACAATATCTTTTATTTAATGCTAAATTAGCTACCCGCCCGCGACTCCGTCCGCGTGGATGATCTATCCTACCAGGACACTTAAAGACTATATTATCCCAAAAGTTTATGCACGGTTCTTCCCTTGATATGGAGGTGCACTAGTTAACTGCGCCACAGGGAGCCTAATTCCATTCGGCAATTATTTTTATGCGGTATTTCAGCAACCGTAAGCTTCCAACCACAGTTGAATGAAAAAAGTTAAAAAAGAAAACAACTTTGTAACTTAGTAGTAGTAGAGCTCTTTGTGAAGGGCTCGTCCGGGTGCGTACTAGCACCATGCCTATTCCTGCCGCCAAGCAGCGCAGCGTGTTTCGGTTTGAAGGGTCTGGGTGCCGGTGTAATTACAGGCACATGAAGCTTAATATCTGTATAGCTCAAAGTACCAGTTTTCATAACGATATTTATACTATAATTAAATTCGATTTTCCATCTTTTCAATCTCCAAATGATTCTTCGAAACTGTCATTTTAGACAGGCACAATTTTGACGATCAAATTCTAAGTTTCAATTTCGTCTCAGCTCCAAAAACATAAATGAATTGAGCATCTGGTTGATAGACGCAGATCAGGGCATCGTAGGACACGTTCCTAGCTCGACCTCCGAAGCAATGCTGTGCTGGTGATGGTTACTACTTAACATCATGTGGGCCAGCCGCTTGCAACATCGAGGTCGTTTTAAAAAATATCAGAAAGAATCCAAATTAATTCTAAATATGCATTGTGTCAAAAGAACGTTATTACTTCTAAACGTTAGTAGAAACAGACAGACAGACGTATAAATTAAATATCGATTTTGATGTAAGTACGAAATGAATAATTTAAAATCCAGACTATTTATTCTCCATCGCTATATATGTATAAACAGTTTGAATACATATTTTTCTCTTTCAGTTTATTAATTAACATAACAATAAAATGTCGATAAAATTCTTCCCCCTCCTTTTTGGAAAAATGATATAAATACTGAGACAATTTAGAGCAAAACATAATTCCTTCAACTGCAGCTGACCGTTTCGATGGTTCATACCACTACTGCGTTACATAGCTGAATTTATAACTCCAGTTTGTCATCTCGAAGATATCGACTGTAAAAAATCAAGCTGTTAGACGCCAAAGGCAACGAACCTTCCAACTGGGACATGGCGCAAAAACTCAGAAATAACTAAAGTTATCAATTTAGATACGCCTTGTAATGATTGACATACATTACCTGATGTTACCGGCATAGTATAGGTACTTGATGTAACAAGGCCACTTCCGAATACTTCAGGATCGGTAACAAGGTGTTATAGAATACCACTTAGCTGACAGTGAAATAGATTTAGAGTACTAAGATTATTTTACTGAAATTCCTATTTATCTGCCGCCGCTCAGATGTTGACCACCGCGAGAGCAACGCACCGATCAGATGATGGTTTTATTGTACGCGTTTTTAAATAAAATATA
The DNA here is from genome assembly GCA_947095575.1 of Electrophaes corylata. NCBI lineage: Eukaryota > Metazoa > Arthropoda > Insecta > Lepidoptera > Geometridae > Electrophaes > Electrophaes corylata. Next base: position 9,536,522 of record OX352703.1, read on the forward strand.
ACTACTTCCTTTGTATACTTGTGTTTATTTTGCAATGTATTGTCGATATTGAAGCCGTAAAAACGGACAAAAAGTGTAATTTTACTTTTGGTTCTGCTGTGTAATTTCGGTTAAATTTTAACCAACATTACATGAAGTTTTAGCACAAAGTATGAGTCGTTGTAATTAAAGAGTTTACATCTGGTAGAACTTATTTTCATGCCAACGCAAATAGTTTCACGTACCTACCTATCTAACCGAAATCACAAGAGCTTTAACTAGTTCATATTCACTAGCTCATTTATTAATATATACATTTACCTAGGTAATAATAATAATAATGCTAGACAATCCACACGGCATCATCTAGCCTCAAGCTAAGCAGAGCTTGTGTTATGGGTACTAGATGACTGTTATACCTAATATAATACATTACATACATACATATTTTTTATTATGGAATACCTGGAATAAATATTTGCAGATCATACAAACATTTATCCCAAGGCGGGAATCGAACCCGCGGAAAGTACCTACCAATGGCTAGTTTTGCCTAAATAGTACTCCGGCGCCTCCACCGGTACAGTCGACCGGTACCTAACTCAATCATACACCCACTGCACCACACCTATCGTGATAGATCGAGCAAAAAGCGTTTCGCTTTGATAAACAACTTGGAAAAAACGTATTAGCCTGAATAGACGTTGAATTTCAATTAGATTACAGTAACGAACAGTACATTGCAAAATCAAGTCGACCACAATAAATGAACACCGAAAACAAAACTATTAGGCGATATATTTGCTATTTTGACTACAAAGCCCGCTTGCACAACGATCACTAAAAGTATTTAGCGAAACTTTAAATGCATTTAGGAAGTTACGCCTAGAATTACGTTTAAAATCTTGCACAATGAAAATTAAGTCGCTAGTACGTTTACGCCAAGCATGTTTATCTTGGTAAACGTGATTAGCTATACAAAATTAAATCAAATTGTTGTGCAAGCGGGCATAAATGTATTCAGAGAGCTCCTAAATGTATTTAGGAAGCTAATTACGTTTGACATCTTGTCGTTATTACGTTTAACTAGGTAGTAATCCGAAATTACACAAGAAATAGGGACACCCGAAAACAATTGAAAAAGCTTTGTTGTTTCCAATTATGAAAAAACTAATCTCAACAACCGTTATGTAGCTAGCTAGCCTATGTATTACCTACATAGAATATATATACATGTATTTATACATCCTTTTTGTACAGTTGTACAACCTAGAAAAGTTAACCAGATATAAGCCAATGAATGAAGCAGTAGATAACATAATTCCTACGCCGCGCCGCCATCGTACTTATCTATTTTGGACTGGTCTTTTTACATACGGCTTGGCCGAAAAGAACTGGGAACCTCAGAATGAACTGCTTACCTACCTAATTATTATTTTTTGCTTGTAAAACAGACGGGCTAGGTGATAGTAACATAACATCAGGGGTGATAGTAACATAACCTGTTACTATCACCTATAACTAGTGGTTCCTTGAGAACAGTAGGTAAATCTCGCGAACCCTCTAAAACCAACTGCTATAACTTCCCCACTAACACTTAAACGCATTTATTTTACTCATACTATTAATCCTTATCGAAATAAATTTTATCACTAAGTACAGTTCATGTAGATAATATTTGGTCTTTGAATGATCAAAATTGGACGTTTGGTTTTGAAGTTATGGCGAAATTAAAATATTACGATTTCTGCTGCACGACCCGTTGCGAAGTGAGCGTCACCAAGGTGAGCGTGCGGGAGAGGAGTTTAGAGATCTATGAGTAAGGTACCCGCGCGGCTCCGACGCGTAAAAAATAAAAAGGACATTAATTCATAATGTTATGACATTAATTCATAATATAGTTTTATGACAAAATCTATACAAATAAATAAAATTTAAGTGTCTGTTTGTAATATTAAAATAACCGCTTTTTACTACATGCACAGGAATGTATATACGATACATATACCAAAATAGCATTTTTTTTAATTTTTGTCTGTCTGTCTGTCTGTTTGTTCCGGGTAATCTCTGGAACGGCTGGACCGATTTCGACGGGACTTTCACTGGCAGATAGCTGATGTAACAAGGAGTAACTTAGGCTACTTTTTATCCCGAAAAAATAACGGGAACGGGAAAAAACTGCCACGTCGGCGAAACTGCGAACGGCCGCTATTTTATGCCGTATTAACGCCATCTGTTGGTGACATCGAGTACTACTTCAATTAAGATTTGTAAGTAAACATGTTTACCGCCCAACGAAGTGGGCACGAGTCAGCTAGTCTCATATAATTCAAGTGAAGTATTTGAAACTTATTTTTGTAATAAAACCTTCATACTAATAAAAACTATGGACTTTTATTAAAACAACCTAGGTACTTTTACTTCCTCGACTTTAGGAAATGACAAAGTAATACTTTAGCATGCAAAATGTCTTGATGACAGAGAGAAAAATCACCTGGATTTTTCTTCTTGTATAAAAATTATTGTAAACAAAGACGAATATTAATTTCAAACATAAGAATAGGCAGTAATCCTAAAAAATGGCAAGAGCGACGCGAATAGCATTGGACATGGCACTAGGTTTGTACAAAACTACTAAGTAAATAAAAATGAAACTGCGACAAAATAGACGCAGAAGATTTCTTCTTGCACAGCCGCCTCTGCGTTTCTTTAGTCTATGCCTCTCGAGCTAAATAGTACATAAATATTATGTACCTACCTAGGTACCCAACTGGTCAGTTTATTAGCAAGCGTGTGACAAGTTTAAATAAATCCGCATTTGTTTTGTTCGCAGTTTCATTGAACACAGTTAAACCAGCCATCTCTAAAACATGGAGTGCCGCCAAAAATATGGTCATAAGCACACCAGCTAAGTTACTTGTCATCAATCCAATAGTGTCTAAGGTTGAAACAACACTGGATAAATTAACAACTGTGCTGGTGTCAAAAATTACCTTACTAAGAGATAATCAGTTGCCAAGAGAACAAAAATATCTTGAAGCTGAACTAGAAAAAGTTAGGAAAAAGTTGGGGGGGTCCTAGCATGATGTAGCTGATAGAGTTACAAATAAGTTTCTCTAATAAAATAATAGTTACATAAAAACTTGCGTTACTTATTTCTTATTATACCATCGACCTAATTATTGATGAAATAAGAAGGTAAGAAGTGCCTACCCACTAGCAAATGACTTTTGGTTATAAGTTAGTACATTAGAGATAAAGTAAAATATAGGTATACCTACTCATTCAAGTTATTTTTGTAATAAAAAAAAAATCAGAAATATTTTCATTTCATTTTAGCGACGGGTAAGAGCCTGAAACCGGCATTTGGAACCATGTGGCAATACGCAAAAGTGGAATGTGTTCCTCCTATGACACAAAGCTTTTTTAATGGCCCTTCTGGAAAAAAACTGGAAGATAGCGTGTCAGCAGCAGCTACAAATTTCATTGCGGGAATAGAACAAAGAATAAAGGGTATGGACGCAGAAGAAGAGAGGGTGAGGAAAGAAAAAGAAGCAGAAATTAAGGCAGCACAAGAGAAAGTTGCAGCTGAAGCAGCAAGAAAAGTAAAGGAAGCCAAGGAGAAAGCTTTAGAAGCGCAAAAGTCTAAAGAAAAGGCAGCAGCAAAAAAAGCTGAATCTGCAAAGGCAGAGAAAAAACCAGAAACGGCGGAAAAGCCCAAGGAAAAGCCAAAGCCAAAGAAAAAAGCCCCACCGAAAAAGAAATAGAATGCGGACCACGACGATAATGCCGGTGTAAAAGACTACTCTCGATGGGTTCTTATCCACCGTCCACCTCCCTGAGACCACCTGGGTTTTTTTTCAATGGCTCACCTTTTTCACCAGGGTGATCCTTGAAAATATTTAGTTTCCACCGTCTACCTTGTTATCAAAACTCACACAAAATATAAACACAGGCAAGAATTATAAGTATATCTTGTCTGTGATATAGGTTAAGTTATGTTAGAACATAAAAATAGCGAGCGGAGCAAGCGTGCAGCGGCAGCAGCTGCCGAAGCGCCAGAAGAACTGTTCGTGACAACGTAGAAATTATAACGGCAAGTAGGTACCAAATCTCTGAGGTATACCATCACCCATATAAAGATAAGCGCGTTCAAGTTTGTCTTAGATGCGAGCCTTTGTAAAAAAACATTCAATGGATCATCCAGGTGGTCTCATGAGGTAGACAGTGGGTAAGAACCGCTCTCGACTACGTAAACGTACGCTTGACCACTTACGTACGTTACTTGTAGGTAGGTACACAGGACTCAACTAATCAGATTAGACTAGAAGTTACCAGCTAATATAACGAAAAAGTTAAAATTAAATGAAGATTTAAGTAATGTAAAAAATGTGTATCTTTCTCAGTTTTGTACGCTTAACTGACCTGACCTAAGAGGTCCCGAGCTGTAAGGCATCTCGACCTGTGTTCCGAGGTGCCTTAAGCGGAGTAAAAGGGGGCGTTGCAAAGACTCCCTTTAGAGAAGAGCCCAAACGGGCAACCGCTGTGGAAGCTGTGGAGGCGCAAAGCGATCCCATGGCTTCCTCGCTCTTGCGGAGTGGAGGAACACCCCAGGTTTTTAGTGGGTACACTGCCTTTGTCAAGGCGGGACTCCCACATAACCATCGGTCCCCCCGGGCTGTTGGTACCTATAAAAGGTTTCCCTGGGTGAACAAAAAAAAAAGGTATGATTACAAACTCCTTGCATGAAAACCATAATACCTTGGTACCTACCATAGAATAAGAAGACTAATAGAAGACATGATAAAATAGCAACCAATTACACAAAATTTGTACTGTTTTCACTTACGTAGTGAAATGGTACAAGAAAGAGAAGCATACAAACTTTTAAATCCGTCTTTTGAACAGATATCACTAACATTTACGAATATTACGTAGTATTCTGTGATGTTAGTGTTGTAACTATGTCGACTTCGATATCGATAAATAAAGTATGTCTGTAGGGCTAGCTACCAACTCTTAGAAACGATGAACGAAGTTTTGTATTATCGATTTCAGTTACACTGCAGCCAAATGCTTAGTTATTATTAATTAAAACAATAAAGAAAAAATAAACGAGCCATTCGATGTCGGTCAGTAACAAAAGCACTTCAGTGTGAGTCGGCCGCTCTCTGCAAACTTAACATATGTACCTACGTCGGCCATGGCTACTGTAAAACTATTTAGCGAATGAATCAAAAAGGTTGTAATAAGGATGTAATAATCGGGTAGAGGCGAGCTCGAAATGAACCTCGTTGCGATGAACTTTTCACAGCAAGCGTGAGCATAAAGCAGGTCATCTCCAGACTGCTCAAATTAAAACACTTAGAATTCTAGCAGTTATTTCAAAAAAACTAGCACAACAGTTTGGCTAGGCGAATGGTAAAAATCTTACAATGAAGATCGAGTATTTGATAGTGCAAACTTGCACCACCTGGTCCTACATCGTAATGTTTTTATTCGTGCGTTAAATATAATGTTGGTATTGCAGATGGCTTTAGCCGCCGATATTTTACTTGATCATTAGGTTGAAGTGAATATGTTGTGAAATGATTGGAACAGACGTGAATGACTTTATTCGGTGTCCAATTATCGCTTCTTTGTATGAGTTGTAACCATACATTTTTCATCTTTTCTTCTTTGGGAAATCTAAAACAATGATTATGGATGGTAAAATCATCGACATTTTTACTCATCGATACAATTTACTACATCACTATGATTAAATTATTTTGGTTGTAATTATCGTATGAAAACTTAATAAAACAGGTGGAAATGTATGTGAAAACTGGAGACAACATAATTTATAAAGATATTCTGAGCATTTGGTTCTATAAATAACACAAATTTTCCAGTAAAACTCACAAATGGAAAGATAGTGACACATCCTCATTTTCTCATCGTTTTCTACTTGAATCACAATCTTCAACTACACATGGCATTTTATACACACATTACGCTTCTTTTTTTTTAGTTATTACGTTGTTTTTGAGTGATCTAATGCATTATTTTCAAATATATTATAAAAAATACAACATATCGTCCGGGAACTTTCACAGAAATGTCAACGCGACATTATTATGATAGTTCTTACCTATCTGAAAGCAATAAGGTCGTTCATGAGTTTTTAATTTACAAGTATGATATTTTTCGAAAAGTGTAAAATGGCACTTCCGTCATTTCAAACGAAGGACAATGTACTGAATAACTCTAAAAACTTAATTAATGAATGTATATGCGCTATTTTCTTACATCTTGACGTTATCGTAAGCGAAAAGAGCATAAACTAGTGTATTGAGTTGCTATTATAGCTGCATTTCTACAGCTTTTAGTCCATATTCTTAGGTACCTACTTACTAGCTGTTGTCAAGCAAGACGTCACGGCACCCAATGATATTATAATCATTGACGGCACCACAAAGTACTTTTTATATACCCCAATTAAATTTCATCTGCGTGAATCGTTTTCAGCTTATAAAAAAGTTCTCTGTTACCGTGCCTGCCTGATAATTTAATATTAAAAGATGTCATCTGGCGCTAGTGCTGTTAGAAATTCAATAGGCAATTTACTTCGTGAGTAAATTAACATTGCCCATTTCAACATTTACTTTCATCTTCTTTCACACATCACACCCACCCTATCATTTTACATGGTCTAACCTAACTTACAGTAAAGTTATACCTAAGCATCTTCCTAGGTACCTACTTTACGAAAATAACGCCCGCACGTTTTGCAGGTCAGTATAAGAATAAACTAGTAGAGCTTATTCGATCGTATTTTTACAGGCAGCCGTTTGACCTTAGCGTATGAATTATCTGAATTGTACAAACCATCAATAAACAGGCACAAGGACAAACTGATTGAATTATTAAAAGGTGAGCAAATAACAATGAGAACAAACGTATTGAATTGTTTGGCATTGCGCAAACACCGATAAATAAACATCTTCTTGATGTGTACCTAAGCCAATGATTTCAGAAAAGGCCAAAGAAGCTTCGCAATCAAGCATTGCGCGAAAAATGCGCGTGGCCAAGGGTTTTTATCAGTTGGAGATGGCGCCTCCCGTAAATGAAATGCAAGTTAGTAAATTAAGTTTTCAGAGCCACTATCATGTAGGTAAGGGATTTAACCAGTGGTAGGTCTACTCTTGAAAACAATAAACAAAGTTTCGTATTGTCGTTTTCAGCTACACTACGGAGGTAGTCCGTTCCACAGGTCGCTTCCTGGCATGCCGCAGAGACGATAATACGAAAGTTTTCAAGAGTGGACGTCTAGGGATCCTTAAACGACCAAGCCAAGATCAGCCCCCTGTTTGCGTATCTTCTGTTGCTAAACTTCTTCTGTTGCAACGCTTACACAATTACCCCTCAGAACTAGCAACTGATCCTAATCATAGTCCTTATCGTAGTCGTTTTCATTTTCAGAAGCTTAATTCGGATCTGGGTTTAGTAAAAGATTTCATAAAAAGTGGCTGCTTCAAGCACCTTACCGTGAAGCAAGCCTGGCTGCTGTTCCTCGTCGGTACCGAGGTGGGCCTGTGGTTCTACCTAGGGGAGACTATCGGAAAAATGCATATTGTTGGCTACCAAGTTTAGTTTGAGTGAACTTTAAGTAGGTATCCATAATTACCTAGGTAGGTAGTTTGCCTACCATTTTTACCTACTGTTTCACAATAGGTACCTACTTTTACCCCCGAATACTCAAAAGCATCCCAGATAGCACATCTCAAGTAGGTAATGAATTTTTGACAGATTTTCATTGCAATGCGTTGAGTGTTCGGGGGTTACCTAATTACGCAAAATTATCTAAATACTTACTTACCTACTTCTGAAGTTTTATTTGAATCGTATACCTAATGGCAAATTATTTTTACCTAAGTGAGCCGAAACCGTAGGTATGTTTTCAAAAAAGTCATAATTTTTTTGAAATTATCAGGTAGTCCTACCTACAAACATACAAATCCAAAAGTACCTATAATGTCTTCTAATGATAAGTCGGTGAATTATACGCCGGCCGGTCTCTGCTCCGAGGGCTCCGTTGGCAGGTCGCTAAGAGTTGGCTGGCCCCCTATCTCACATCACATGCAGGTAGTGCAGGTAGTACCTACCTATTTGTCCTTCGAACGTTTTCATGCAGGGTGGTAGGTAAGGTTAGTTTCAGGTAAAACTTTTGGCTAGTTTTAGTTCGCAAAATTTACGATCACTCAAGAGAAGTTTGACAACTGACAGCTTCTTGACGTTTGAAACTTTTGACAACTTTAAGTTTTTACGTCATTGAATTTATTGAGTTGAGTTGAATCAAAAAATGGTGTTGAAGGTGCAATGCGGTGTTTCCGCGGAAACCCAAAGCAAAGAATCATGATTAGTCCGCAATCCGAGCATGTTTGAATTATGTTAGTTTTTGTGTATAAGTAGTGCTTGTGCTGTGTGAATTAACTCCGGCTTTATAGGTTCTTATTTTAGTTATACAGTCGTGTGTTGTCGTAATGCTGCGGCGAGTTAATTTTTATTCAATATGTATCGCATTCGGTCTCAGTGTTCTTCTTATTCTTGCTGGAAGTCGGTATACAGATAACGTAAATTATCGTCCGTCCACCGAAAACCGCAGAAATGCATGGACCTATTTAAAAAACGAGGATGCAGAAGACGGTCTGCTGCAGCCCCTTTCCACGGACCCATACGATGGCTCGCCAAATATCGACAAAATTTTAGACAAAACTCGCTCTAAAATTAAATCAGAATTGTGGAATTGCAACCTTACAAATTTTGGTGTTAATAAATTAGAAGATTTAACACTGGAGACTAATGGAAAGCCTGTGAGAAGTGTCATCATATCCACCTGGAGATCCGGTACAACATTTCTCGGTGAAGTCTTAAATGCTATGCCTGGTAACTTTTACCATTATGAACCCCTTTTAAAATATGACATTATTCAAATCAGAGGGGCTCCATATGCAGATGATGCTATAAGGACTATCAAGAAAATGCTCAAATGTGACTATAGTGGTATGGATGACTATTTTAACTATGGGAAAACGCATTTGTATCAGTTCAGCCATAACACAAGAATATGGGACCATTGTAAACATAAGAAGGAGCTGTGTTTTGATGCCAATTTCACAGCAAGATTTTGTAAGCTGTTCCCTTTCCAAAGTATGAAGGTTGTACGTGTGAGATTGAGTCTTATTGAAGAAGTTTTAGAAGACAAAGAGTAAGTAGACTGATAGAACTCTTTTTTAAGCATATAATTTTCTAACTTATTTCTCTCATCTCCAAAATATTGCATTATTCTAACCAAGGTTTAATTACCCTCAGGCTTAACACAAAAGTAGTATTGTTAATAAGAGATCCTCGGGGTGTGATGCAGTCTCGTCAGCATCGCGACTTCTGCCAGCCAGCTCCTGACTGCTGGAGGCCCGAGCTACTCTGTGCTGACATGATCAGTGATTATGTGGCAGCTGGTCGACTTATTCAAAAGTACCCAGACCGTCTTATGTAAGTTTTCTTTCAACTAATAACTGCTAAATATGGGCATGTGCCGAATGTATCAGCTATTAGGTAGTTCTAATAGTAACTTAAATATTAATAGCATAAAATAAGATATTGGTATTAAATTTAGTTTTAGTAGAGCTCTTAGTAAAGGGCTTGTCCGGGGAAGTACTACCACCATGCCTATTTCTGCCGACAAGCAGCTTGCTGTGCTCTGGTTTAAAGGGTGTGGGTGCCAGTGTAATTACAGGCACCCAAGTCGTAACACCTGTATTCCTCAGGTTCATGGACAATAGAGTAGTGCATCGTAGGGCATGTTCATAATGATCTGTGAGACAATGCTTCGGTTTGATGGTGGTAGTACTTTCCCATACGAGCCCTTCACAAAGAGCTCTATTACTACTAAATCACTAATATAGCCCTTCACTAATAACATCTTTTTTAAAAGAAATTGGATGTTTGTTTAGCAAAAAAATATGTAAAGATGGTTTCAACCAAAAAAGCTAAATATTAGTCTTATTAAGTACCTACTACTAAACTTGCTATAACATTTAAATAGTTGCACCATGTTTTGTCTGATCTTATTTGAAACTTCCTGTCAGTGCTAAAGTAGGTATCAAAATATTGCGTTTTGTTTTTTTTTTTCGCACATTTGGCCTGTAAAATTAGTGTTGAAGTTTTGTAAATGTAAACTGATGCGCGTGCGTCCTGAGCGCTAAAATGCCTGATGTTTTGTTTGATTACTTACTTCCTTTTAAACTAATGAAGCTACCTACTTATACTATATCCAATGCTAGGTACAGTCAGCTGCACTAGAATATATACAGTTCGGAACTTACAGAATGGTTTTATAGCATTACAATTAATATTTACAGGGCAAAAATTTAAAAAATAAGTGAACTTATCAGCTAATTTCACGATTTCTGAGTTTTTACTGTTCAAGAGTTTAATCTACTAGGTAGAGATCGCTTTTAGCTATAAGGCCGCCCATTGTATTACTGCATTGTTTACTTTATATTCTTTATAAAATGTGTATACTTTACTTGTGGTAATCAATAAGAAGTTATCTATCTATCTACTATAAGGTTTTAATACCGTTTTGAAAGTTATGAATTGCACACATTCTAGTGCAGCTGACTGTGCCTACTAAGCATTGACTTAGGGTTACGCTTACAGTTTTCTTGTATAATGCTCTATTTTCAAGTGAACTTTGTATAAAACCACAAAAGTTCTTAACAAGCCAAGAGCTCATAATACACAAAAAGCAGTATGCGCAACTAAGACGCAACGATCTAATGACAAAGTAAAACAACTTCTAAAAGGTTATTTTGAACTTACGTATGAAGTTATACAACCGTATATATTTTGTAGGGTCATCCGTTATGAAGAACTGGCCTTGACACCGAATGAGACAACACATCAATTACTCAAGTTTTTAAGGCTTGGTGCCATGAAGTCGGTGGATGAGTTCTTACACACGCACACTAATGTGGAAGTAGCTGGGGTCAGTTCCACGTTTAGGATATCCCGAGATGTGCCTTTCAGATGGAAGAATATACTTAAGTTCACTTATGTTGAGGAAATACAGGTAAATGCTCTAGTTTATAACAATAAAATACAAGAATGTATCACATAATCTATACCAATTATAAAAATCTTTGTCCTGACTGACTGACATATAGACAACGCACAGCCTAAACCACCTTGAAATTTTCATGGTTTTTTCATATTCGTGCCTAAGAAAGAAATTTCCGAAATTCAACCACGAAATAAATACAGCGGGGCTTGAAGTTTCTTTGAAAATAACGCGGCCGAAGTCGCGTGCGTTTCGCTTGTATTGCATACTTTTGATAAAAATAAAGAATTTGCCATTTTAAAAAGCTTACAATACCTACACCGCAATTTTAATGATTAAATAATTAACAATGAAAGAAATGACCTTCAATAACGATACCTATAAGTTTTGCTTTTATCAATTTATACAATACTAGCGCCCGCTCGCAGCTTTTTCTTTTTGGCAGTTTTTTCCCGTTCCCGTTTTTTTTTGGAATAAAAAGTAGCCTATATGTTAATCGAAGTTATAATCTATGTTTATTCCAAATTTCATCCAAATCGGTCTACTGGTTAGAGCGTGAAAGAGTAACAAACATCCATCCTTCCATCCATCCATACTTACAAACTTTCGCGTTTATAATATTAGTAGGATGGGATGTTTTTTATATTCAACAGTTTACTCTACTTTATTTATACCGGGTGTAATAAAACCAACTTTCGAATACTCCAGGAACGTGTAAAGTTACCTACAAGATCTTATGGAATACCACTTTCTGACAGTCAAATACATTTAGAGTAGGTAATACGAATAAATTCCTATATATCAACCAGTGATGTATTTTGTACAGTGGCCAACGACCGCGCGGTGTCGTGCATCCGCGAGGGCAATGCATCGGTCAGATGATTCGCGATTTCCTTTAGATTGCTGTTTTTGGTGATTTGTCGTTTTTACGTGTTTTTAAATAATATAATTAGATTCTTATTTTTATTTTATGATTTATTGTCGATATTGATGTTGAAAACACGGAAAAAACGAACAGAGTCGATTTTTTCGCGTTTTTTTTTGTAATTGTTGTCTGAATGCGTAGTTTCAGTTTTGGGGTGCACCTTTAAGGGTTGAATTTCAAGAATTCCTTTCTTAGTACACCCCTACACACCGAGACAAACATAGGCTGAAAACTTAAAGTCTCTATGTCTATCATCATTTTCCTGCCCTTATCCCACTTTACATGGAGTTGGCATAACAGGTTTTTTCCCTCCATTTGCCTCTATCATCCGTCATCTCTGTAGTCACTCCTTTTATGTCTTTATCAAATTTATAATTCAAGTCAATGTGGAGTAAGAAATTAATTGATTATATTTACTTTTTCAGGGAGTGTGCAATGAGGCAATGTCGTTGTGGGGATATAAATTGGCAAACAACGCAACGCACATGACAAGCAAGGAATACAACCCTCTGGAACCTTACACGATAACCCAGTGATTCTACGATCAGTCCACAGATTTTTTCCATACAATCGCACATATATTGTATTTATTACAAGTAAGTATAGCATAGAATGATTTTCAAACGATCTCTGAAACTACCAACCTAATAGTTAATTAAACTTAATTGAAAAAACAGGGAAAATAGGAAATTCTGTCGCATTCATATATGTTCCTTATTCTGATGAGAATATCAAAATTATGAAGACCTACTTCATCACTACCTGCTTGTTTCACCAGCAAGTCAAATAAAAAAAAAGATTGAGCTAGTTTCTAACAATTTTCAAAGTAATCCATGTTATTTGATTACATTACATCATCGGTTTTATTTAATTACGCACATGGGGAATGCATCATAGTCAACCGAAATACCACCGATTTCGGATAATAAATTACATACTATAGTGCCTACTAGATAATATGTAATTATAATCATCAGCCTGAAGATTGGACTTCCTCGGGCTGATGATGATAATGACATATCTAGTACTATTTTACTGTCAGCCCTATCGAGAAGCAGCGCGGAGTATGTGGCCTGCGGGCGCGTGTTTTAGATCTCATCGCGTCGTGCCAATATGAACGTTAGCTACATAGATTGTAAGCTCAAAATTGAATGGTGAACTAGAAAAACTTTCGTTCCTTCTTTCATCTGTGCTATAATTCTTAGCCTTCTCATTCTAGTATTCGACGTATATTCGTTTTAAGCTCATGTCTTTTGCAAGGTCTCATTAAACTGCCCCCTTTTGTATGCTAGGTAATAGGATGTCAAAGTTTCCTTGAATTATTGCTGGACTTAAACTGTTTATGCGTTCAATATTTATGAAGGTTCTTGTAAGTCATAACAATAAACTATGGGCATTAATAAAAACCAATCAGTTACATCCGTTGCTTTGAGGAGACGTTGATTAACCTGAGAGTATGCGTAAATATTTTAATTTGTGTTGGAGGCTAGTGAACTGACCGGCTGAGGCAACCTTTGTGGTTAACCACAAACACTAGCAGAGTCGCTACATAAGACCAGGTGATTTGATACTCGCCACGCGACAAATGTTTGCTAGTATTTATTAATATCTATAGCACTTTTAAGAATCTTTATTCTGACTGACTTTCATCGATTAACCCTTTAAGATAAAAGTAAGCGCAGTTTAATCCTACGAAGGAATTGAAAGGGAAATTCAATTACTTTGGACTGATCGGATATCGACATGCATTGGACAGCGTGTTTTGGCCGAAGGTGTCGTGTTCAGGAAGTTCATCGGAAGTCTGACACGGGACACCAGGCATACGTCACAGCAAGCGACGTCTTATATATTTATAGTTATGATGAGTTTTAGAGTTAGCAATAATTTTTTGCCTGAAATAAACAGTTGAAGCACATGGCCCACCTAATGTTAAGTGGTTACCATTACATATAACAAAACGTTGTCTCGGCATAATGTTAGTACTTCCCCGGCCAAGACCCTTAACTAAGAGCTAAAAGCTCTACTACTCTCAAATGTGACAGACTACAGTTAACAAACTCTTGAACGCTGTCAAGATTAGCTAAACACTGAAAATCTAATCTAAGTTCAACTTGATTTGTATTATTTGTGTGTCGCTGAAATGCGCCAAACAAACTGAGTGTATCAACCCTTAGTATGAATGTCTTGCTATTGTGTAGTTCTAACATTAGTTCCGCGGTGCCCGTTCGTTTTTAGTCACTGTCGTTTTTCCTTTTGTTTCAGATGCGGTAACATAAGGCTGCATCTCCATACATTATCTTTCAATATAAAGGTTTATAGATCTGAAAAGCTCATTACTCGAAACCATGAAGACTATGACAAAAGGCACCAATAATTTCTTCTTATTCTGCTATGAGGTAAAATCATCAAAAACTTGCATTTATTTTGAACTTCGTGGTCGTAAGCGCCACGATGAAGCTCGATTATGACTGGAATTTGAAATAGTATTAACATGTTAATCTGAAGTACTTTGTCGCTGATATAGAGGCTGCTATTGCAACTTTATACGTAATACTCTACAATTACAAGGTACTGTAATTTTATATAGGTAATCAATGTATCTTTATTGTTTCCATGACTAAGAATGCTCAGATATCGTCAACGTAGAGTCTCTTGATGTTGTGATGTCGAATGTTCTTACTCGGTGTGTAATAATTATTTTTTATTATTTAAGACTGAAAATCTTTCCTTTACTCCATGTACTTCCATGTAATAATAGTCTTAACTGCGCTTGAAACTTCGATCTTGCATAGTGTTGTGTTGAAATTGAGGTTGTGTGCTGCATAAAGCATGTGTCATTATATCAAATTGTAAAAGATGGACCATTTACTATAGCGATCAAAATTGCTTGAGTCTTTTCGACTTCAAAACAAATGTAAGACAACGATACTCAGCACACATTCAAGCAATTTTGGTCTCTAACTTAGCGCGTTATATTAAGCTTAGGCGGATATACTTAGCACTAAAGGAATTGACGGTATGTTGATGCTTCCATTATAGACACTCGAATAACATAGTTTAGAAGTGCATTATTTTTACATTATAATATTTTTAAGTCAATTGTGTACATAGAAACGAAGGTAATGGATAATGCTGTAACAAAAATGACAGTCCAGTCCCAACTTTTACAACGCACAAGTAGAAATGACCAAATTATCGTGTCGAAACTGAAAGAATGATTTATTTGAGTACGAAAACATAGTACACTTGTTACGTACTTAGAATTTAAAATCTCCATGGATTTTCTATTGGTATTGACTTATCCTGAACAAAGCAGACGAAAGCTGAAATGAGCAATTTAAGTAAATCGCGTTTATGAGGCTTTTAGGCATTAGCCTACTGTGATAATTAAATACAAATAACGATAGTAGATAGTGCATAAAACACGCACATTATTGACACATAAATTTTTATAATAGTAATATGTAATGCCATAACACTCGCGGTTCTTGGTAGCTTGGCTCCTTACAAAATAGTTTTACAATATACGTTCTCAGTGTTTGATTAAAAAAGTATAGTGCCGCAAATTCTGTTCAGTCGAGAGAGACGCTAACATCGACAATTGTTTAACAAAAGCTAAGAATATGCTAAAGTAACAAAAGATAGCAACTCACAGCAAAGCTAAATAAAGTTACGTGATTCTAATTCGTGAATTCTATTTTGTTGGGGAATAACATTTGTGTGATGAACATAGAGGTGCTAGATAATGTTGTTTAAAAGTATCCACATTTTTTTTTTCTCAAAAAGAAGGTTTATTACAATGTTGGTTAGTAGAACATCGTGAAACCTAATAAGGTTTGTGTGGATGTTAACACTGACTCGAGCTGTTACGCCATCTAAACATTATAATCAATAAATACTCTGATATAAACTGAAACATATAGTTGTTAAATTCAAAACATGCACAGCTACTTGGGTAGGTAAGAACTACTAAGAAGAAAAATTATAATCAATCAACTGAACAGATAAATTGGTGGCACTCAGTAGAAATAATCTCCGTCCATGAGATAATAGTACCCTTTAAACCCCCAAAATCAGAGTTCCTCGTGTTTTTATAAACTAAATGCTCTCTATCGTGGTGGCGCGACTTTACATCGCATATAATAAGCTGAAGCAATGTTATTCAAAATGGCGGTTTAGTTTAGAATATCTTAATACCTTATACCGGCAGTGTAAGGAACGTGTAAAGTTAAAGGTCTTATAGTAGAAAACCACTTAGCTGACAGTAAATACGATTATTTTGCTGAAGTTCCTATTTATCAACCAGCGATGTATTCCGTACAGTGGTCAACGACCGCGCGGTGTCGGTGACCGTGAGAGCAGCGCGCCGGTAGTAGTCTTATTACATCCGGTATACTAGATATTGTGAACAGGTTAGCAAAATCAACACTACAATTGTTTTCAAAGGTTAGATTGTTATGTGAGGTTTTATTTGAAAGTAGAAAATACACCCTAATTTTGAATAACAAAGTCTTAGGCTGCGACGTTTTCATGAACAAAAACGACACCGCTAGTCATTCGCTTTTAGACAAATTGGTAGATTCGAGTTTTTTATGCTTGGCATAATAAATAAGTCAACATTATGAAAATATCGTGCTCATATCGATTAAGCCTACGACCTACATGCGTATACGTGTTGTATTGTTTGGAAATATTTCATGTAGAGCATTCAAAATTAAACTAAATTTGTACTTGTAACCCGTCACTCAAGACTAGAGATGTTGTTGTAATGTTAGACGTCCCTCTGACTACTCCTCTTAAACTACCTGTAAACGGGAATAGCAAGACATTGATACACCTACTAGTGAGTGAGATTTGATACAAAAAAACTACCGTAATGGATTCGTCTGGGGAAGTACTACCACCATACCTATTTCTCCCGCCCAACGTGGTGTAATATTTCTGTTTGAAGGGCACATGAGGTTACAGATTGGTCAATTGTAGTGCACGTTCCTAAAACGGCTACAATGAGCAAGTCGTAAAAACAAAAGTTGTATGAGACATATTATGTAATTCGGCCCTGGTTCTCACAATTTATCTGTATACTCTACATGAAATATTCTACGTGTGGTAGATATAAGATGGTTTAATGAAAACTCCAACCAATGGAACGTAGTGAGATTCATTAAGTGCACTTGACTATAAGGTAGAAAACTTAGATTTAACATTTTACTACATTTTAATATAACGTAAATTTGAATGTATTTAGTTCTTGCGGGTTTTTCGAGTGTTATAAGTTATCATAGTATAAGGAGTCATTGATTTTCTTAGTTATTAGATAAATGGCAAAAAAAATGTATTCGACAATCTTTAGAACAAAAGTGCTGATGTAAGTAATACTCGCAAACGCGTTCGTTACTATTGATATTATTTGTAAAATACTCATAATTATTTGATTTATTTATTGTTAAATCGAATTCGCATACTAACTAAACTTATATTTGATTTTTAACATAGAATTAAGCAAAAAACCTACTCAAGTATTGTCAAGTCATAAGAGTATTGTAAAATGCATTTGGACCGCGAAGGACGACAAAAATTACAGTGTTGTTATTCTGTAACTAGACAATATAAACTGCTTCTGGTCTATAAAATACCAAGATATTTGGAAACAGAAAAAAACATTTAATTTATGTCGAAAAATAATGCGAATGTATGCTAATTTACACTTCATTTTAAGCTGCACTAAATCTTAGGATATAGAAACAAAATAAAATCAGGAACCAAGATAAATCTATTCCTAAACAAATAATAGCATTTATAGAGAAATATGCTCGAATTACTTATAATTTTGGTGTTACGTTTGTATCTTCCGCCAGCCTTTTAATACTGTAGCCTTGTACTAATCTTCGGCATAACTTTGAGATAGTTACATGATGTTTTGTCCTTTGTTCTCACAGTAAGATTCAAATTAGATCGAAAGAGACAAAACACGTAACAATTTCGAGGTTACGCCGAGTATTAAATGTACGGATATTATAAACCACGGATATTCCTTATTTCTTACTGTATTTTAGGCAGCTATGTTGCAACAGACAAGGCATAGATAAAACTATTATAATAAAATGTATTAATAGTTTTATTTAAATCTGTATTACATTGTAACTGAGCTGATGAGTACATAGCATGAACAAGATACTTAATGAAAAAGGTCACTTTAAATAGTACATAATATATTTTTTATTATAGTGTAATTAAGATTTTTGAAACTGCCGTCATACTACATAATACATTGACAAATGATGATTATTAATTTTTGTTAAGTAAGCCCAAATTGTGCTTAGAAATAAATAAATTCAAGTTTAGAAGAACAAGATGTGGTTACAACGATTGTATTAGTTAAAATATCTGTTTAGAACAGAACCAGGTGCTAGATGTAGTTGTATCTTTATTTATGAGTACAGATTGACAAGCTATAGCTGATTCCTCTGATTAGTATTTGGTTAGACATGACAAGAAAATTATTGGAATTTTATATTCCAAACTTACTTTGTGGTCATCAAAATAATAGATTTAATTTTTGGGTGAATCTTAAACTTAAGCTACAAATCTAAGCTACCATTTCTTTGTAATATCCTGATAAATTTGTAACTCACGATCCCCGTATGGTGAAGGTCGTGGGTTCAAATCTTACTCAGTACATAGGTACATAACTTTTGGGATGTTATAAAATCTTTGTAACCTGAAGTGTAATCACTATAAAACACTAATAAAATAGGGTATCAAAGTAAGGTTACATTACTTATCGATTTAACTGAATGTAATTTTAAATTATTGAGCTTCCTTTCATCTGCAGATGGCGCCACGGTCGCTCAAGTAGCCTAACATATCCCTAAAAGTTATTCGTCGAGTGGGGTTGAGCCTCGGGGTCTGCTTAAGGGATAATAACTTACCCATATGCCTAAGGCTTATAAGATGCTTAGAGTTTGCATCACTGTTTTTCGTTGGCAAGAATACTTTATGCAGTGTTTATCTTTCGACAGATTTGTATCAATAAGCCATTGAAAATAAATATGAATAACTTAGTGTAAGTTGATGAATCAAACAAAGCTGTTTGCTCTCAGCTTAGCTTGTCAATATGTACTAACATTGAGTCTTAATATTTTACAGATGGGTCCTTATTTACCAAAATCTGTGTACATGGATGTGTAAGCAATATTTATGTTAAGGTCAAACTGTGTATCGTCGCATGCTTCAGTAGGTACTGTGTGGCTGTCTCATACGAAAGGACTGTTTTATATGTGATGCGATCACCCGCAGTGCTGAAGCGTGCATTTATATGTTTGACTACGAAAAACAAGTCAATGAATACATCAATTATTAATTATAAGATAACATGCTTCCTGATAGATTTGACAATATAATAAAATATACTCAGCTATAAATGCCTTAAAAGAAATACTGGTAGTGATATACTTAGGTTAGGTTTATACTAAGGCCCGTATTCCGAAACGAATAATGAATATTTATTTCATGACAGTTCATGGCAGTGAAAAATCATTTAAAATCTCGTATCAGCCTAAATTTTATCTAATTTTTCGTTGTGTTATGTTTAATTATTATTACATTGTTAATATTGGTTGTTGTAATGACAGGACTTAAAAG
Organism: Electrophaes corylata; assembly: GCA_947095575.1. Lineage (NCBI taxonomy): Eukaryota > Metazoa > Arthropoda > Insecta > Lepidoptera > Geometridae > Electrophaes > Electrophaes corylata. The sequence continues at coordinate 9,556,174 of OX352703.1, forward strand.
GAGAAGTTTTGGAATACGAGCTTAAGGCTGGAGTTTATTAACACTTAAACTTGCTGTTCCACGACTGTGTAAAGGCAGCTTTTTTCATAAAATAGCTGACATCTTAAATGGTGACAGCTAGTTGATGTGTTAGTAAATTGTAGCCGTAGTGCTTTGTAGATTTAAGTATTGTTTATACGTTTGGACAGATGGCAGTACCAGTGTAGATTTTTTATCATATCATTAGCATATCATAAGGTTTGTACTTGTGTAAAATTATTCATGGTGTATTCGCTTAAAGTAGACAAAGTCAGTGGCAATTTGAAGATGCATCATTTATTCATTGATTCCTGCGTGCTTACTTTTAATCTGTGGTATCACGCCAGTTTTGTGCTTTTCTAATAAAAAGTTAGTAGTTTGCTGAGTGACAAATTTTGTGGTTTATGTATTGTGTTATGCGAGTGATAAGCGCCTTCTACCGTAAGACCACTCATGGACTTCATAGGAAATCACCCCCGCAAGGGGCTCGCATAACACAAAACAAAAAAGCTCTGTCTGCTCTGGTTTTTTTTTAATTGATTGACGCTTGATGGTGGTTGAATATCGGCGTTTTCGTAATGCTCGCCTACAAAAAGAACCCTCTTGATATAGTGTGTAGCATCCACTTAATAAAATTGGTGACTCAGCTTACTTGTGGCCTATGCGATGCAGCAGTAGACCATTTTGGCAAATGATGACGACTGCTATAAAATATTTTGATGACATGAAGTCTAATGTATCTTCAAATTACCGCCGACTGCATATAATATATTTTTATTAATTAAATATTATTAATTACCTATGTCTTCTGCAATTTTACTTATTATAGAACTGCGACTATAAGAGTGGTATTCAACACCAATACCATCTAGGGTGGTGTTTTCTTAGATATTTGACTAGTGAAGAAGTTTAATTCTGTTGAGTCAATCGCAAGTAGCAAATTCGTGTTGTCGTTTTGAGTTACATTGCTGGGCATGCCAGACGGCGACAACTTGAATGTAGAATAGGTTACCGAGGCCCCGCAGTGTATTTCAAAACGACAATATGAAACTTCGTTCTTCTTCAAGAGTAGACCTGTTGTTTATTTTTTCATTTGAACAATGCAGTCACTTTATAATTTCATTTACTGAAATCTGAAAACTCTGTGGTTGTTGATACATTTTATTTTAGTTTTGAATGTTGTTAACATTTACCTAGTTTAAAGAAAAGTATATTAGTGTCATATATTCGTTTAATACATTTAAGTTAATGCAATGTAATAGAAGTTCAATGGATTTCCCATAAATACTTCGGGGTTTTATTGTTTATTTATCGTATGATTTAAAGCATTATATTCTCACTTATAATATTTGGCATTAAGTAAAGTCAGAGTCAAATTAAAAAGACATTTATTCAATGAAATCTTAACGAACGCTTAGAAATTACTTAAACCTAGGTGAATCTAAGAGCCGGTTTCTCTTGACCAAGCCTAGAAGAACAGGCAAGAAACTTTGGTTTTTTTATGTGATCCTTTTTACAAAATAATATAACTTGACACTCAAGTGTGGAGACTATAGTGATGAACATATTATTTTATAGTAGGTACTTGTTAAAATTAGTTTTAAGTTTGGGAACACATGCGTCTAAAATACATTCTATTTAATTGCCGCAAACGTTCACAATCCATTGATAGCATTCCGATGGCGGGTTTACACTTATTACCGCAGTTTTTTTACATAAAATTAAGTATCTAGGTGTAATCCGTAAAAAAACTGAGTGATTTTGTGAAAGAGCAATTCACAAGCAATAATTAATGCATAATAATTATGGCCCAGACCGAAATTACGGTGTCTGTAGAATTCGAAAACTTAAAAGCGCAGTCCTCGTTTACTGGTACAAAGTAGGTACCTAGCACAGGTACTTCGTAACAAAACTGTTAAACTTTGCAAATATTTGTAACCAGAAAAAGGTGTAAGCGGAAAATAACAAGTCAAATTTAAATACAAAACCTACAAATATCTTACAAACACAGATAGTGAATACGTTCCAAAGTAGGTACGTTTTCTGCTGAAATTTACATCCGCAAAAATCATACATTTTTTATACTTAATGCGTCTTACTGCAAGCATCGCCTCTCGCCCCGGCTAGAATCTACCGATAACCTGAGTTCTGAGCCTCATGTCTGAGATTTGTAGGTGTCACGGTTCATGTGTACCTACCTAATATTGACAAGCAAAATCAATTCTCCTAACGCCAACCAGGGGTGTTTATCGTGTAGCCAATTCATACAAAAACTACAAACCCGTTCACGTACCGTACACGATACTAACCACTCATACACTTAAAGACTAGAGACTTTCATAAAAAAGTAGCGATGAAGTTTCATACACATTCTTTTTGAGCCCTTTTGAATCGTAGCTAATAAATACTGTGCTAGTTGTACCAGTAAACGCTAAAAATCTGCTTTATACTTGGATGAGGCCTACGAATGTATGTGAAGTGTAGAATTTAAGGGTAGCCTTATTAGAAATAAGAGTTACAGTTGAATGAATAAGAATGTTGAAGTTTTTTTAGGATATAGCACGGCCGAAGCATTTTTATTGCAAACATGTACCTATGTATTATATTATCTTTTATTTAAAATTAGTAAAGTTATAATAACGATTGACTTGTTTTTGTTCTAATCATTACCTTCCAGCCTAATTCAGAGATAAAGATGTTTTAAATTATATATTTTATGGAAAAAAATACAGCCGCCTTGATAACCTTGTTTTTGAAGACGTTTATAAACACTATATAGCCTTAAGTCTAAGTTTTAAGGTGTAAGTACACGTACAATTTTTATATGGATACTCGATAAGCGCCCCGGTCGGGTTAAATGGACTGATTTGGACAAATCAATTCAGTGTACACCAAGAAATCTCAGACTTGAGGCTCAGGCTACTGTAGATGATGTCATAGAGATGGCGCTACTGTAGGTACCTAATTAACAATCAAAAACTCAATAAATTTTTGTGAAAACCGCGAAAACAAATATGATAATCACGGATACAGCGATAGTAATTATTGACAAGTTAAAGACATTTCTCATGATGTTGGAATAGTCTGCAGCCGAGTTGCTTGGCGGTTCCAATGTCCAAAGATGGAAATGAAAATCTTCAAATCCTGCAAATACGATTCTTATCAGAGGCGAAACGTATGCTGGCGTCACTGGTTCTTTTCTGGTCGTCTTACGTTATTGAGTAATGAAGTGGTGCTATAGTAAAGAAGCTAAAATATAAAAATCATAAACTAAGAATAAGGAAGAAGAAATTAAACTTCTAACATTTACTAAGTAGGTTCTTAGGTCTTAGACAAGTGCATCCCATCCAACGGGATGGGATGACGCGGTACTTGGTCGACTACACCACGGCTAATTTTTATTTTATTCTTTCATTTAAAGCAATGGTGAAAAAGCAGTGTTTTTCTTACATTGTTTGAAAGAATCTTCGCGAAAAAATGAATTCTATTACGAATTATCCCTTACTACGGCTCAAGATCCTACTCGTGCTATAGTTTTTTCTCTACGCTCTAGATTATATATTTCACCCTCGAAAAAAAGGAAACTCTTACGTGTTTATTGCTTATTTATGAAATCTACTATTTATCGATCTAAAAAATTGTAAAGAACTCCTTGAAAAACATACCTTGAAAGGCAACCGATGATATTTTCAACATTGTAACTGGCATGGCGTTTGAATAGTCCTTATCCGGTTCGCTAAGCTCTACTGACAGTCGGAAAATAACTCTTTTATGTATTATTGATTTAGCTTATCAAGAGCAGATAAATAATTGAGTTCGGTTCTTCGGCACAAACACGGTACGTACAAATTACTGGGGTTATTCCATAGAGTCGGAGGCGGTAGAAATTTGGAATATGATCATGTAGATGGTGTACGTATAGGTATCTCATGGTAAGGAGGGTACGTTGGATAGCATAATTTATGTATGATCTCTTGTCCTATAGGTAGGTCTCACTAAAATATTGCAACAATATAAATAATATAATTACCGGTCAATAGATAAAAAGGGTAATGCCAAGTACCAAGATAACGAGACATACCTTCATAATTGGGTAGGTACATTTCACACCACCTGCTCTGCAACGTCTCATTATGTCATGCTAACATAACGGAAAGTACTAAAAGAAAGTAAACTTAGGTCAATAAGATAATACTGAATTTCTTAATTCACAAGGGTTTTAGGTAGGTAATTTGATTTCAATTTGGAACCTATAAATTCGTATGAAAACTTACCTAAACTTCTACCTAGTCTTATAGCTAAACAGCGATCTCTATCAGACAACCTTTGAATAGAATGGACTATACTTAGTCCTTTACACATAGGTATGTAATAAGTGGGTATGTAACTTTGTATACTTATATACAAAACAATATTTGTTTTTAGGTTTATATTTTACTGTATGTAAACCTACTTAAGTACCTACCTACCTACCTAGGTACAATAATACACCTACGTACCAAATATAAAATGTGTTAGGTACCTACTAAATAATACTTATACCTACAATACTTCAAAATATCAAGTGCAAGCTAGTTTTACCTAGACCTAAAGATTCTAGCCTCAACTCCCTTAGCTCGAGATTCAATACACCTTTGACTTATGACACTACTTTGTCCTTCTGGTTAATAATCTACGATTGTTCTAATCTGTGGTGCGATGAACTTCAGTCGACTGTCGTATCGATTAAACTGATTGTATCTATCGAATTTTTACTGCATCCGCAGAACTACCTAGCTTTGACATATTATATCGAGTGATTTCGATGGCAGCTTATCGATTCGATAACTTATAAAGCTTGTTACCTACATGGAACAAAAGGTTTTTTTGTTATGAAATTCGACTAATTCGGTGAATTTTTTTGTATTTATCGACCAATCATTTAACTTAGTTCCATGCCAACTAATCTCGACAAATTTAGGTAAAACCCCATTATATCGAGGATTTTTGTATCATCTATCGATTACGTCGATGCTTGGACCACTAAAATGTTCTTTGATAGATAACACGGTCAAAGTACTCTTCCTTACTACAAAGTAATCAACTCGTGGAGTAGTTACGTTAATTATTATTCAAGCAGCAGTATCAATGAAATAAAACGAGTACTGGTAATTGATAAGGTAGGTAAGTACTGATACAATATTGACCTAAGATTTGTCTTTACAAGTTAGTTCTAGCTCTGCGATGTTAGTGGAAAAAATATACTTAGCGTGAAACCGCATTTATCTGCTTACAGCCTGTGAGTAATCTTCACTCGTAATTATCAACTGAGTAGCGAAGTAGGTACAGTCGCCTGCGCTTATGTTTGAGAGGTGCTTGTTTTTGGAAGAAAATAGATTAGTTATTGGTAGACTAGCATGAAACAATTAAGTCATTAGGCCTATAATCTACACTATACTTTGACGACCGATGTGGCGCGGCGGGCGCGAATGTCCGCCTGCGACGCAAAAGGTTGCGGGTTCGATTCCCGCCTCGGGATAAATGTTTGTACGAACTGCAAATATTTATTCCGGGTGTTCTGGGTATTTTCTATGTAATAAAAAATATGTATGTATGTAATGTATTGTATTAAGTTCAGTCATCCAGAACCCATAACACAAGCTCTGCTTAGCTTGGGGCTAGATGATGCTGTGTGGATTGCCTAGCAATATTATATTATTGTTATTATTATTACTAAATTAATAATTATTTATCTATAAATCAGTAGTTAAAGTCGCCTTCTAGTTCTACGTTCCACGGGACGCCTTTCTCAATCACCTGCCACCAAGTAGACTTGTTGGAACTCTGGAACTGTTGAATGTGCCTCAATATAGGGATCGCGATGTCGGGTTCGGGAAATATAAGACCTGAAACAAACAAGAAAACTTGTCATAAACTTTTTTGTCTTTTCGTCAAGACAAAAAGCACCTAGTGGGTGCTAGTGGGACTACCCCGCCTTCTGATCCTAAGGTTGAGGGTTCGAATCCGGTCGTGTACCAATAGATTTTTCTATCAAAAAATGTACTTATGTGCGCAATGCCTGTGCTCTCAAACGGTGAAAGAAAACATTATAAGTTCTAAAAAACAGAATTAAAGAAATATTTAAGGGGGTTCTCATACAACAAACATGATTTTTTGCCGTTTTTATTATAGATAATGGTACGGAACCCTTCGTGCGCGAGTCTGACTCGCACTTGGCCGGTTTTTTTATTATTCTAGACATGGTCGCGTGTAGGTAAATAGTAGGCCGTGCGGCGCCAAGATTTTAAGATATAACTAAACTAAATGTTTTTGCATCAGGTTTGAGTTGGTTTTGTTGATCGAAGGTAGGAACTCTCCTTTTTAGCTCGATATCTTACCGATAGCCCATAGAGTGAGCATGATCATGATGCACATGCAGCCGGCTACACCCACTATATTCAGAGCCAGCAGCACGTATGTGCGCTTGTCATAATCTTCACTGAAACAAGCGTGTATAGGTTTTTACCCACCGTCCACCTCCCTGAGACCACCTGGGTGAACCAGTGAAAGATTTTTTTTAAATGGCTCACCTTTGTTCACCTGGGTGGTCCTTGGGAAATATTTAGTTTCCACCGTCCACCCTGTTATCAAAACTCACACATCGTTATAGGTTAGGTTATGATAGAGCTTAAAAAAAACGTGCGAGGCAAGACAGCAGCCGCCGAAGCGCCAGAAGAACTGTTTGTGACGACGTAGATATTATAACGGCCACTACCAAATCTCTGAGGTGTACTATCACCCGTATAAAGTTAGGCGCGTTCAAGTTTAATCTGTTGAGTTATTGTAAAAAAAACTATCAATAGTTTACCCAGGTGGTCTCATGAGGTGGACAGTGGGTAAGAACAAGCATGTAACCACCACGTACAGACTTTACATTTTCAGAGTATTTTCGTCTTGGTGCGTCAGAGGTGTACTAAAAAAGTAATTCAGAAATACAACCCCTAAACGGGTACAGCGGGAGTTGAAGTTTGTATAAAAAGTACTATAATACGCGGATGAAGTATGAAGTTGTGCGCGTGTCCCTAGTATTACATAGAAGCGTAAGGCTTCAAGGGACCAATTCGGTAAGCTTTTGTGGCGACTGCCTGTTCTTGTGTTGTGGGTCCCATGAAAACAGTCTAAAATTAAGCTTACCTTGTAGCTATACCTTGTTCCATATTGTGAAGGTTAAATCTATTTACTGAATTTTCGAGGAAATATTTAATTTTCGCTCTTCTCTAAGGCGGCGGCGCCTGCCCGTCTTTTGACAGACAATTTTGGCAATGACAAGTATTTTTAATAGTAGGTAGTATATAGTCAAGTCAGCCAAATCTCAAGTCGGGCTGTCATTGGTATTGTATAAAATGATGGCGTTTTATTCAAACCTGTTCAAAGTTAAACCCAAACACAGAGATGTTTCTTTATTCTGTTTATATTGGTGTATATTTCACGCAGCGGTATAATAAATCCCTAAATTAGACGAAATTTTCTATGGAAATGAGATGACCTCATTTCGATCACGAGATGGGTCATCTTGTGTCCATAGAAAATTGACATTTGTCATTTTCTCATCATTATTAGGTATACTTATCCTGATTCGTTTTCTGTCATCTTTGGAAGCAACATTGTATTTTCATTTTAATTGTTTTTCTAGTGTTATTTTAAGTTCTGATGGGTAATTTTGGTGGTATTTTAACCATCATTACTTGAGGTCTTAGCACAAGTGTGAACAATTGAAATGAAAGTGTGTTATGAGGCATCCTGATTTGAACGAAAATGTTTCCCTTTGGTTTTGAAGAAAAACGCCATCTTTTTCTTCAAAACCGACGACGGCTGACTTTACTTTTTTTACCGACTCGACTTGACTAAAAAGAATTTATTCAACCCACTTGACATTGGCAAAATTGTCCGCAAGACGGACAGATGCCACAAAAAAAAAAAAAAAAGTATACTTATTATTATGGTATCACATTTGAAAATAATAAAAGCCAATCAAACATAAAAAAGTATTCTTCTGTTTATTTTGTTTAGTAAAAATCGGTGATAAAGGAAATGCTGTGTAGGATGCCAATTCTAACGTAGGTGAAGAGTGCCGATGGATACATATTTGTTTTTATTTCTTGCATACCCAACTAGGTACTGATTTATCTAAGTGGTACCGAAGTACCTACCTACTACCTATAATTGTTATCCTTAAGTTTACAACATGCATTATATGAGTAGGTATAATGCATGTTGTAAACTTAAGGACCACATTTATTCGACGAACGGATAAAACACAAAAATAAGGTTCACTTATTTTTGTGTTTTATTCGTTTGTCGAATAAATGTGGTTTTGTTTATTTTCTTTTTTTCTTATCGAACACCCACAGGATTTCTATTCATCCTAGCCCACAGGGCTCATTTACATAGGGGTTGACATTGTATTTGTGTTGGTGGTACTCTCGTCTTTAATTAAGGTGACGCTTGTCGCCATTTTTGAGGGTTCCGTACTCAAAGGACCCTATAACCAAGACTCCGCTGTATCCAAGCTGTATCTCATGAACCGTTATAGTTAGAGAGTTGACATTTTCATAGATGATGTGTGTCTGTTGCCGCTATTACAACAAATACTAAAAAACAGAATAAAATAAATATGGGGCTATAATAAAACAAACGTGATTTTTTTGGCGGTTTCATTATAATACGGAACCCTTCGTGCGCGAATCCAACTCGCACTTGGTCGGTTTTATTTTATACACACGTTGCGAGGTGCTCAATTCCAGTATGTACTTTGATTATTCTGTTTTAAGTTCTTTGTTTCTGTTATAAGTGGGTTGTGAAAGCAGCTGTGCCCCAAATTTCAATAAGTACTGGAGATGTGATTTTACTAGTACGTTGTTATAACAGTGCGTGCTTTAAAAGGGACATAGTTCACAGCTTTACGGGAAGCCCCCATTAGTGACACTAAATTTACTCTGTAGGGGTTTAGGATATGGTTTCCAAGAGATTTACTCATCGATCCACAGTCCGAAGTTAAGCATGATATCAAATTAACTTGTCGTCATATATGTTTGTAAAGTACTAAGTATATTTATTTGTAAAATCAAAATAATTTGAGCCTCGAAAGTAAAATAATACCACAAGGCTTACGAATACAGTATGAAAAAAACTGTGTAGGTAGGTACAAGCATAGATTATTAATCAAAAATTTCAATAACATTATTCTGAGTTCATAAAATATTTAGTCGTTTTTTGTCTAGAACACTTCTCCTAAAAACTTATTTGTATATTTTTAGGGGGCTTACTCTGCGTGGGTGTTTATTGAGCCTTTCACTGTTAATTTCTTAAGTTAGTTAGTTTAAACTTTGCTCACATTGCATGAGTATTATCCTCGCCCATCGATGAGTTTGAGTCACTGACAGGTGTCATCTTAAGAATCGTTAATTTCAATTTACTTACATACTTTTAAAAATATAATAATTTTTCCTTTGAGAAAATTATATTAATATATTAAGGATACCTATAGAAGGTACAAGGTGCTTTAGTCCTAATTCTATGAGGATACCTTATCTCCGATCTTTCCACCCTGTCTATCATGCTTTGCCCACAACACTAGCGTTAACCCGTGTACTCTCAATCTTGTAACCCACGAGCAAATAAACTATTATTTTAATCTGTGACCCGGGTGATAAAGCTGTTTATCACTAGAGGAGAATCATGCATGTTTATTATTAGACCAGTTTCACTGAGGGAACGACAGTCGTACGGGCGTGGTTGTAAGGACCAGTCACCTGCAGTTTGTTACTTTGTGCTTGCGCGTGCGTCTGGCCTTCGTGCCCTGTGTTTACAAACAAAGCGATTATTGCGGTCTGAGGTAAGACTTTTAGACACTACTTTGTTTAATATGTTTAGATTGCAGTTCTATCCTAAAGATGGATTTAAATATAGTTGAGCTGTCTTTACAACAATCGCGGATGCTTAGGTACGCCGCCGTGTCGATTACCTGCTTACAAGGTAAGATATTGCGTGCTTGTTCGATAAAAAGGTGCATAATTTCTAAAGTAGTCACTTACTAGAAGCTAGCGGTATCAATCCTATGTAGAGTTTGATATGTAGAGACAGCAGAAATATTTTATTAAATAATAATAAAACAATAATAATTAAAAACTAAGTTTAAAAAAAATGAATCTGTCTATGCCGAAACGAAGTAAAACCTTTGGATAGAAACGGGATATTTACCATGATTTTTGAGTTTGATTGTTTAAAAAACCGTAATATTTGGTAAAAAACCGTAGCGTCTTAAAACTAAAAATAAAGAAATCTTAGTACAAAGTAGGCACTGAGTTCATGAGATACAGCCTGGTGACAGACGGGCAGACAAACAGCGGAGTCTTAGTAATAGGGTCCCGTTTTACCCTTTGGGCACGGAACCCTAAAAAGTACTCCCATACTTTTAAGGAAACTTGTTTTCCAGCACGGCGTCTTGTCTTGGGTAAGTAGATTCTTACCTACTAGGCTTGGGTAATCGAGTTTTTTTAACTTTTAATGCGTAGTTCTTGAACTAGATACCGTAAGCCTTGATCAATGAAGGAACACTACAAACAAAGATTGAATTCGACTAGGAAGTAATAGTACACTGCTTTATAATAATAGTTATCGTATTATTATTATAAAACCTTGAGTTTTTGCGGCTAATTTTAGTACGGTCTCTTGTTACCTACACTAACTAGGTGCCTGGGTTGTTATTTTAGTTATTATCCTAAGGTAAATAAATACCTACTTATTTGCTACCTGCATTTTGTTTTTTACCGACTTCCAAAAACCGGGAGACCAACTAATTCAGTGTCTTTTTTATTTATCTTTACCGATTTCAATTGAGTTTCCACTCATGTAAATAATAACAAGATGGTACCACAGATAAGATTTGTCAGTATTCTTTTTATTACTTTACTTACCTACGTCATGCATACACTTTTGCCATGTCTGTAAACCATGATTAGAAAAAAAATGGGTCTAGTAAACCTGAAGTTATATTTCTTCACTAGGCAGCACGTTGCTGTGTATTAGTTTGAAGGGTGTATTACTCGTAGTAGGTAAGTGCAATTACAAACACAAAAAAGGTGATTGAATGAAAGCAGTGCAATGCATTATAGGGCATATTCCTGATGTACGTGCTCTGTGCGTAAATGCTTTGCTATATGCCAGAAGCTTTCGATCTAATCGAAGATTTCAATGGTAACTTTGGCAATTTTGCAATGTATGTTTATATGTAGTTATGATTTTTATTCGAGCATAACTTTCGAATCGTTGAATTGATCTGCATGAAATGTATTATGTAGGTACTTCTTTTTAAATATTTGTGGACGTTTTTACACAAATTTGGTACTTAGATACTTTACTTAGGTAAGCATATTAGGAGTGTAGGTTGTTGTTGAGAAATTGTCTGGTATGTAGACAAATTAAATTGAACAAAGGATTGTAGAGTTTTTAAAAGGTTGTAGAAAAGAGTTCAAAATATATTTTTTTCACCACTATCTATATAAAAAGAGGTGTCAAAGAGTGTCTATACCTAATATTGTTATTCCAAACGAATGTTTATTTTGATACTTTCTGAGATAGGTACTATTAAAATAGTAAAATTTGGTAAACCTTTGTGAGAACGAGGTTAAAAAACGTGAGCTCCTATTTACTTTGATTATTGTAGGCTTCACAGCTCAGCTTTCCGCGCTGTAGGTTGTGGCTTCGATCCCCATCGAATATTATATGGAGGTGAATATGAAAATTTAATGAGCGTGAGGTACTTAATCTATATGTATACCACAGTTACTGTATATTAATTACCTACTATAATACCAGTAGTTCTGTGAATATAAACTCGCACCTTCCTTGATACTGTCAAAAGAGGAGGAGGTATAAAATTTTAATTATTTTTATGATTTCATTTCTATTAGTTTTTTAAACAACACCTACTTACATTTATATCATATTTGATGGTAATAAACCTGCCACTTAATTTACGTAATATTTATTTCTTATAAAGATGGCTTAATACATAAATGACGACCGATGCGGCGTGGCGGGCGAATGTCCGCCTGCGACGCAGAGGTTGCGGGTTCGATTCCCGCCTTGGGATAAATGTTTGTACGATCTGCAAATATTTATTCCGGGTGTTCTGGGTATTTTCTATGTATAATAAAAAATATCTATTTATGTAAAATAGTATTGTATTAAGTATATCAGTCATCTAGCACCCATAACACAAGCTCTGCTTAGCTTGGGGCTAGATGATGCTGTGTGGGTTGTCCAGCATTATTTATTTATTTATTTATGAATGATTACAATATCTATTAATTTTGACACAGGAATGTTTAGTGGATAGGTTAGGTATAGGTATGGTTTGTATAAGCTAAACAAGTTTGAAATAGGTAGCTAAACACGTTTGAAGTAGGTATCTAAACAACCTACCTGCTTAAAGATAAAATAAAAAACCAGAAGCTATCATTAATAAAAAAACGAAGATCTACACAAGCACAGAAACTTTATCCCGACTCACTGACTGACTAAGACCATACTAACCATACTGGATTGTAAAATTAAATATAGCACGGTTAGATTTAAGCAGAATACTTAACAACAATGTTCGAGATTTCTTTTCATATTTCCTCTACGCCTCATGACGAATATACTCTGAAAATCTCAAGTCTCTACGACCAGTTTAGGCTGTGCGTTGTCTAATCTCAGTAAGTAAGGATAAAGATTCTTAAAAATTGTATATGGTTTTCAGGATATATTCCTCTTGTTGCATGAAGGTGTATTAAAAAAGAAACTTTAGTTTATTTAAAAATTTTAATTGGTACCCTCAAGGAGGTTTAAAGTTTGTATGGAAATAAATTCACTCAGGCAAACTCGCGCACATTTCCACTAGTGTCACATAATGTCAGACGCTGTGGAATTTTTGTCAGCACAACACATAAAAACAACTTGTTTTATATATCTAATCACATTATGCAACAACATGCAATATTTAAGCAGCTGTGAGTGGTTAGATCACTTTGATTAAATCACCTTGTCTGAAAAAGTATTATGTAATAATAATAAACATGTGGGTTTAGAGCAGACATGCCTACAACTGATTAGAAACTAACGTAACGCGCGCGACTTCGCGTGAAGGTATTTTCATACAAACTTCAACCCCCGCTGTACACGTTTAGAGGTTGAATTTCGGGAATTCCTTTCTTAGTGCACCTCTACGCACCAAGACGAATATACTCTGAAAATTTCAAGTCTCTACGACTAGTGACCGTGGTTTAGGCTGTGCCTTGTCTATATCTCAGTCAGTCAGTCAGTCAGAACATAGGTTCTTATAATATGGTTTAGATTGATAGCTGGGTAACGTAGTAATCAATCAGCTATATTATACGTTTTTTGTGGTCACCGTTAGGATGGGTGACTAGTAGTGGCATTGACTTGAAATTTTGAGTGCTTCCGTGCTTCGGAGGTGGTTGGTCCTAGTTTTATGCCCAGTTCCAATACCCTATTAATGTCTATAAGTAGTGCTTTGTCATTTTATCTATCTATATCAATTATAAGAATATTTGTCCTGTCTGACTGACATATAGACAACGCACAACATAAACCACTGTTTGTAGAGACTTGAAATGTTCAGGGTATTGGTGCGTAGAGTGCGTATAGGTATACCTACAAAAAAAGGAATTCACCAAATTCAACCCCTAGACGGTTAGTTAGTTAAAGTTGGTTAGTTGTATCTACTTGATATCGATAAAATGCATGATTCACATATTCACGTAACAGATAAAATCTTATTTTAAATAGCGCGTTGAAGTCTTTTGTATGAAAGTATTTTGTCAAATCTCAGTGCAAACTCACGAATGCAATCATGGGGAATTTATTTCGTGTTTTATTAGTGGATGTCGTAGTCAGGGGCACGCCCAATTAATACAGCAGTGGTGTACAACTGATACCTCAACTATTAGCATCAAAGCTCAATTGATAGTCTCTATCTTCTACGCTGTAGGTGGGGCCTGCCTATCGACTATAAATGTAAACAGTTTTGTGACGAAATAGAGTTTTGTTCTCTGTCTGGGTGAAATATTGTATTCTATGTAATGGATTTTTTGATATATCTGGTCCCCATAGTACAAGTTTTGCTTAACTTGGAGCTAGATGTGTTGCGTGGCGTGTCAGCAGATATTGATTTAATTATTTGAATCTTAGACCTGCTGAAATATGGTGGAATTTCAAAAGATACCTACCATCCTGGTCTAATTACTACCAGTAAGGTGAACGGCCACCTACATATGTCTATTGTAATAGGATACATTACCACCTGACCGCGTTTGGGTATAGTGTCGCGTGTAGATCATATTTCTAGTGATTGCGTTGTAGGTACGAGTACCTTCCCTTTTATACTACTTACGATGACCCACCTGAAGTTAAGTGGTGACTATCACCCATCACAAAGCATTGCCTTATAGGTCACGCTCGTTAGGAAAGTGTCCTACGATGCACTGCCCAGCGTCCGTATACAAGTAACATGTGCCTTTGATTACACCGACATAATTCAAACCAAAACACAACAGTAATTATGTTGTGTTTCGTACCTACCTCTGACTACCCTACTTAGACATCCTCAAACACTCTCGAGTACCTACACGATAGTACTAAGAGATATTTCAATACGCTAGTGTTGGATGGTATACTGTAAAAACTGTTTTATAAAAGGTCTTATATTACTACGTCCTCTGTTACCTCTAAAATATATTTTCTTGATAACTGGTTTTATCGGTTGGTTATTCTAAGAAATAGTTTTAAATGGATCTTTAATTGGTGTATTGATTAGCGACAGCTAGGTCAGTTCGGATCCAAGATCATGCTTCACAGATCACGAACCTATACTTAAGTAAAGTAGTACCTACCTTACAAAAAGGTAAGTAACAATATCAGAGTTCCCTCAAGAGATTGTACGTAGAAAACAAACTATCGATTTTTAACCCCCACATTTTTATGAAGTCTGCTAAATATACGAGTATTTCAATATGTTTTTCTTCTTTTAGTTGTATACGAATATTGCTCTGGAATGGAAAAACTGCAAGCAATTTGTTATGGGCATAATTTAGGATCGAGAAGTCGATTGATAGAAAGGGCTCAGACTCGTTCTTCCTGGAAACATTGACACTTACAACATCTTACATTACAGGCACATGAGGCTTAACACCTGTATGCCTCAGGTTTATGGACGCTGAGCAGTGCATCGTAGGGCACGTACCTAACGAGCGTGACCTACGTGGCAATACTTTGTAATAGGCGATGGTAACCACTTAACATCAGGTGGGCCATCTGCTTGTTCCATCGGCAAGTTGTATAAAAAAAACGTATGGGGAGGCCTATGTCCAGCAGTGGACTTTTACAGGCTGATGATAACGATGATGATATCGGCACGTCAGAAACCATCATTGATCAAAAATGTTTTTATTCGTAGAAGGCTCGTTATATGGATAATCATTGAAGGGAGGTCATTGCTCTGCTTCGAGGTCAAAGTAAAAAATCATTAACTTATTTGAATTTTAGAGATCACCTAGAAACGTCACGACCAAGCCAAGAACTTACTTGATGGTTTCCACCATTTATTGTAAGGTCCTTTTTAACAAATATAAACCGTATCACAACGGAATAAATGTCATTGAGGCTGTTTAAACGGGACAATTCGGTATCGCAATAAGAAACGATGATACAAGAAACAATAAAGAACGCATTGGGACAAAATAGGCTAGACTAAAAAAATCTCATGTTATTTATTTAAAGTTTACTTCCTCATGGTAATTTATTATTCTAACCTCCAGTAACAAACAACTAATGATCGTAATAAAACCGTGACCATTTTTAAGCAACACTGTTTCGTTTCGTGCCGGGTAAGACGAACCGGTCTTTGGTCATGGTTTGAACTCACACTTCGGATCTACTACTATCGGAGCATAGCAACGTGCAGGCGGCAGAAATATGCATCGTAGTAGTATCTCCTCGGACGAGCCCTGAAGAGCTAAGGACTAGAACTCAGAAATCTACTGCTAAATTTCCATATCGTAGTCGTAATTTGAGAACCTTTATTCCCCACCAGGGTTCTGTGAACTTTAAGACCTGCCCCTTGCCACTTTAACTTGCTTATTTTGCAAGTTATGTCAATGACCTTGGTTCTTCGAAGGATTTCCTCATTTCTTATTTTACATAACACGTGGTGTGTCTCCCAGCTTAGCTTTCTACTAAGCCTCTCACATAAATAGCAGGCAAGACGTGTTTTATTTTATTTTTACGTGCACATAATAGTGTATATTTATGCTACTACACCGATATGTCTTATTTGTATTTGTGTTATATATTCTTTTCCCACTTTACGTGATTGCATATATGTAGAATACTTAAATAAATAAATGTAGGTGAACATTCTTTACACGATATCATCTAGCCCCAAACTAAGCATCAGCTTGTACTTTAGGAACCAGATGACTGATAGAATCCTTTTTTTGTTTTTTTATAAATACTTACCTAAAATATAATATAACACCCAGACAAAGAACAACAGCTATGTTCATTACACAAATCTTTGTTCTCGGTGGGGATCGAACCCACCACCTACAGCGCAGAAGGCAGGGCTAGTACGAACCGAGTTATGACGGCTGTCAAACTGTAAATACATATTATGAGTGTGTGTCTAAATAAATATAATCAAAAACAAAATTATACTAAATTTAAATCTGTCAAATTAATTTGTGTCAACCAGTGCTTGCCAAATTAATTTGTGTTTTCCTACTTCTTAGTAGAGCTGTCACTACTTATACTCTACTCGTAACTGACGTACTTGTAAATACAAAAGTAATAACAACATTTTATAATAATGAAGTGTAACTAATCTTAGTGTAGAGAACTGTACCAATATTCTTACCACCTGTACTATTACGCGAATCAACATTGCAAATTAATAAACAAGTACTTAATCAAATGCATAGAAAAACTGGATGTGGTTCTATGTACAACGTAGTTTACAACATTGAACAAACATGTGTTGATCACACAAAGGCAAAGCTGTGACGGCTGTCATACGTATGAATATCGTTTCACGTAAGCAATTATTCTGACTGACCTCCGGTTACCACTGCTCAGAGGGCATTTTCTCTAACTCTCATTCTGTGACAGGTGTTAGGTCTCATGTGCCTGTAATTACACCGGCCTCCAAACTGGAAACAAACCGGAAACTTCAAACAATGGTGCAAGCACTGCTTGGCACTAGAAATAGCTACAATGGCAGTACTTCTTCAAACTCTTGTCCTACTACTAAATTTGACGTAACCTCGAAGTATTTATAGCGCGTTTTGTCTCTTTCGGTCTTATTTAAAACTTCTTGTCAATGCAAAAGACAAAACACAATAACTATTTCTACTTTACGCATATTTTATTAGTACTAACTCACAAATAGAATATTTTAATAAGATAAGATTTGTAGTTCTTTGTTTATTTCAAACATCTGTGAAGCGATGACGCTTCTAATCTCCTTATCAGTATATCTTACGACAAATAATTAGATATAATACAGCCTGACTGTCTTTTTCTCTAGGCCATATTTTGATAAAATAGACTGCAATATCAGTGAAGTGATAACGAGTCTGATAGTGTGAAAATGTAAACCAATATTAGACCAGTGTTCAAGTAGAATCTCGGTATGTCGGTATTTTGTACAGAAGTCTTTGACTTCGATCAAATGTTTATCGAAGGTCTTTGATAGAAGAATATTATGGGTATTGCACACCGTACAATGATCCTATCATGGTTGGTGGTCTAGTGGGATTGCCTCACCTGATCTTAGTGACCTGATCTGAGTACCTAGTCAAAGTGACTGATTTTCTGTGCTTGGGGATTAAATTAGTCGTGGTATGAAAAGAAACAAAAAAAAAAACATACAGTTTTCTGGTATGAAATCGGAAAAATATACTAGCGGTGCGAAACTGCGGTGCGAAACAGGAATACCCCAATAAAATTCGTAAAGTGAAGTTGGATGGTGCGATATACGTAGTGTAGTTTATCAAAGATACATACTACACGACTGCTTGCAACATATTATAAACGTTTTGACAAGCGTCGAGAGATACCATTCCGAAAACCTCAGTCATTCTTTAATGACGTTTTTATTATTTTACTCGTTAGTATTTGTACATTATAAAGTGATTTACGCGCATAAGGTCCCACTCGGAAAACGTCCCTGCGTGTTTGTTCAGTGTACTGCATTCTAAGCTGTGTGTTCCATGTTCTTTTATTGGGTAGAAAATAATTTCAAATAAAAAATGATAAAACTAAAGTCTATAGTGAAGAAAATAATCAAGCGCAAAGTTACAAAGCATCAAAAAACAGAACAGGTAAATCACTCGTTTTAATTAAGACATACTAGGTAATAAGATATTGCAGTGTATTTTTTGCTCACAATACCTTTTCGAAAAGGTTGGATAAGATCGAACCGGTACGATAAGCAATGATTAAATTATAGTCTAGGTATGCACTTTAATACTTGTTCCAAACCTGAATAACGTGGTATGAAATACAGACCAATATTACAATATTTATCAGCCTAAATATCTTTATTTGAAACACGAACAGATGTACAGTCAGCTGCACTAAAATGTATACAATTTTTCACTTTTATAATGCTATCACAACATTACTATAAACTTTTAGACAGTAAAAACTTAAAAACCATGTAATCAGTTGATGAGTTCACTTATTTTTTGCATTTTTGGCTTGAAAATATTTACAGTTATGTTGTGACACTATTTTAAAAGTTACGATTTGTATATATTCTAGTGCAGCTGACTGTACTAAAACAAATATGAAAAACTATGATATCAGTTCGCTGTTGGACATATGGGGGAGACCTTATTTGAGGGCCAAGACTAAAGATAATAATTTTAAGTAGGGTATATAGATAAAGCAATAATCACACTGAAAACAGAAGTTATTTAGATTGTTGGATAAAAATATCATTCTGTCCAGCAGTAGACTTCTTCAAAACAAATCATTTCTTATTTGTGAATCCAGGTATAACAAATTTTTTAGATCTTGCTCCTTAGCATCATCATCATCATCAACGGCCTCTAAAAGTCCACTGTTGGACATAGGCCTCCCATACGTTTCCAGGAAGAATTATTCTGAGCCCTTTCCATCCATCGACTTTCCGCGGTCCTAACAATGTCGTAGCACACAAATATTAAAATCAATAAAAAATTAAGGTAATGACGATGATGTTATGCTACCTAAATCTATACCAATTATGAGAACCTTTTTCAACTTGTCTGACTAATATGTACGCACAGCTAATGATATTATAATACTATACATTATAATATAAAAGTGCACAGCCTAAACCACTGGTCGTAGAGACTTCTAATTTTCAGGGTAAGTTCATCTTGGTGCGTAGAGCTGTACTAACATAGGAATTTCTGAAATTCAACTCTTATATGGGTATAGCAGGGTTAAAGCTTGTATAAAAATAAATTCACGCGAGCGAAGTCGCACGCGTTTCGCTAGTAGATAGATAGGTAATAAAATGAATAAGAAATCAAAAAATTTAAATTTAATAAAAATAAACCACATTGAAACTGATTTTCTAGTCTAGGTAGTAAGTTCGAGGATAGAGCACATCATCATCAGCTTGTAGTAGTCTACTGCAGGACATAGAGCACATAAGTATTTGTAATGTTTTCATTCCCGACGCTAACAAAAACAATCGAGTGACTAAACTGTGCAGTGGTAGTTCCATCAACCATTAAATCAGAGAATTTTCTATTGCAGTTTGAACATTCCAACAAGCCAGTCATGTCGGTGATTACTGAAGAAATGGACCTGGAGCGACAGTACTCGCCCAGCATGTGGTCGGAACGGTTCTCCACACCGCAGGAAGTTCTGCATCATCACGTCCAGTTCGTTACTTCAGGTGAGCTTAGGCTGTATCTATCTAATCAGCCCACATTCACCCACTGCTGAGTATAGGCTTCCTCTTTAGCACGCCGCTCTTCCCGATTTTGCGCCAAACGAATCCATCAAGGTCCCACTGCCTTTACAATGTCATCTGACCATCTGGGTGGTGGTCTGCCTCGTGATCTTTGTCCCTCGCGTGGCCACCACTCGGTCACTGCTCTTGTCCATCTACCGTCTTTTCTATACCTAGGTACACTAAATTACCAAACAAATAATAATAATAATAATGCTGGACAATCCACCCAGCATCATCTAGCCCCAAGCTAAGCAGAGCTTGTGTTATGGGTACTAGATGACTGATATACTTAATACAATACCATATTACATACATAGATATTTTTTATTATACATACATAGAAAATACCCAGAACACCCGGAATAAATATTTGTAGATCGTACAAACATTTATCCCTAGGCGGGAATCGAACCCGCAACCTCCTGCGTCGCAGGCGGACAATCGCCCGCCGCGCCACATCGGTCGTCAAAGAAACACAAAAACTAAGAAGTGTAGGTTTCATTACGATAAAGCATTGTAGGAATGTTTTTATTTGAACATCACAAAATCTACCACTATCATTTTTATTATGCACCATCACGTAACATCAGGTGAGATTGCAAACTAACGTTTGCAAAGTAGGTATATCTATCCCGTACGCATTCCACGTATAGGACCTCTGTAATTCTATTTTTTATTCAACTTGCTGAAGGTGGGCACACCTGTTTTCTTCCGTCAAAAAGTCGTATAACAAAGCATTGTCTCGCAGGTCACGTATGCCCTACGATGTACTATTTGGCATACATTAACTTGAACCTGTATGTAACAGGTTATACCTACTAGGCTTGTAATTTCACCGGCACCCTTCAAACCGGACAACAAATACTAACTATGTACCTAATTACTAATTCTACAAACAATTTCATTGTTTATTACGGACAGTGTTTAAAATGCAGTCTACAACGATGAAAAACTAAATAAAATTTCAATAAAAAATTATACCGGTCTTTATCCAATGAAAAAGTTTACACAGATAATAATTACGATGTACTATTTGGCATGCATTCACTTGAGGCAGGCATACAGGTTATACTAGGCTTGTAATTTCACCGGCACCCTTTAAACCGGACAACAAAAACGAACTACCTAATTACTAATTCTACTTCATTATTTAATACGGACAGTGTTTAAAATGCAGAATTTCAATTTTAAAGTAGGTTCTATCCAAAACATAAGATCCGAGTCACATCACATCACTTGTTCAATACCACAAGGCAGCGTCTTAGGTTGTTTGTTATTTTTGATTTACATAAACGATTTGCCAAATCATTTAAAAATGTACAGTGTCCTCTTCGCAGACGATATATCACTGTTGCTACCTTGCTCCCGCACGGATAACATACACAATATAGCAAGTAACACTCTCACAGACGTAGCTAACTGGATGTCAGATCACTATTTAGAAATAAACTACACTAAAACAAAAGTCATGCAGTTTAGACCTTACCAAAAAAAAGCTTTAAATATCCAAGTAACTTTTAATGACACAATCTTAGAATGCGTAAACACTTTCTCGCTACTCGGAATAACAATTGATTCAAACCTAAACTTCAAACAACACATTCAAAAGGTTAAATCTAAAATGTCAAGTTTTACGTATGCACTGCGCGAGCTAATTAGGTCAACTGATCTGTCCACTGCCTTAGCCGCGTATTACGCATACATACAAACGCACCTGCAGCAAAGTGTGCTCCTATGGGGCAACAGCACTGATATACAAGATCTTTTCATCTTGCAAAAAAAATGCGTGCGTATCTTGGCCAACATTAAGGTACCGGATAGTTGCAGACCCTACTTCCAGAGCTTTCAAATACTTACGCTAACGTCAATATACATATTAGAAATTTGCAAATTTGTAAGAAAACATCCGGATCTATACACTAAACTAGGTGAGCTCCCCAGACGACATGCCCTGAGACCTGGAAGAGACAAAATAATAGCACCACCATCAAAACTTGCGATGCATAGTGCTGGTCCCTATAAAATATCTATAAAAATTTATAATAAGCTTCCTGAAGGTATTAAAGACTCGCAAACAGACTCGATATTTGTTAAAAAATTAAAGTTATTTCTAATTAAAAAATGCTATTATGCACTTGCAGACTTTTTCAATGAACAATAAATAATATAATAACAATAATAATAATAATAATATTTTGAGAAAAAAAGAAACCCATAATAATAATAATAATAGTAATAGTAATAATAATAATAATAATAATAAACGAACAAGATAATGTCGATAAAAAAACGAAAAACCTTGGTTTGCCAACCTCCTATTGTAGTGCCCTAATGGGGCTCACATGAGATTCTAGCACTATATATAAGTGAATTTTGTACACCCTAACCCACCATGTGATGACAATAAATGTATTGAGTATTGAGTATTGAGCAGAGTCTAACAACGATGAAAAACGAAATAAAATTTCAATAAAAAATTATACCGGTCTTTTTCCAATGAAAAAGCTTACACAGATAATAATTATGTACTTAGAAAAACATTTTATCTTTATTTTTTGAGCAGTATGTAGGTATTAATTAGCTGCCAGCTACTTCAAAAGGACGTTAAACTGTGTACCTACACTTGGAGAAGGTGCCTACTCTGAAAAATGTCGTTCTTTGAGTCAATACGGCCGTACCCTCGCTTTTGAGAGATGGTTTTTATTATAGGGGTAAAGAAATTCCACGCTCAGTGAGACTTTTTCCATTTCTATTTACATTTTTAATGAGTTTTGAAAATGTAAACTGTTATTTCTAAAACATTTTAACCTTGGATACATCCTTGAAAACATAAATTTTGCTGCGTAAAATTTTTGACAGCTTTCAAATTTAGAAAAGCTAATGTAAATAATAACTTTGGCCACAGATGTAAATTAAGTCTTACTTTGGCCTTATATTGCAGTGATAGTATTAAAATTAAAACAATACCATAATTTACGTGCTTAGCTAAGCTAGTTACTCAAATAAATATACTAGTTAGCTGAACGAAACCCATATCACGAAATCCTAGTGCTTGTTTTTTTATGGTTTGCTGATGAAACAAACAGATGGCTCACCTAATGTTAAGTGGCTACCATCACTTATAACAAAGCATTGCCCCACAGGTCACGTAGGTTAAGGACGTGCCCTACGATGCACTGCTCCGCGTCCATCAACCTGAGGCATACAGATGCTAAGCCTGATGTGGCACAAATTATACCCCACCCACACCTTTCAAACTGAAACACAACAAGCTGCTTGGCGGGAGAAATAGGCATGGTGTACTTCCTCGGACGTGCCCTTCACTAAGAGCTCTATTACTATAAGGCGATATGTAATACTATTTGGTAAAAAAAACAAAAATAAGGTCGGTTACGCGTTAAACCTTATTCGTAGATACCTTCTTGTTGATATTACCTACCTATATGTATGATAGGACGGTTTGGGAAAAAATATTTTTCCTCGCGCAGCACACATGCCTGTCTTTATAGACCTAAATGCCCAAATTCCCATATTCACACCCATGCCTTTCATTTCAGTCAGCGACACGGCGACGAATAACATTCCACACAAATTGGAGATAGAATATGGTGCCACACCCGGGCAGAAACTGGACATACTTGGGACAGACCTACCAGACGGTAAGAATTTAATAATAAGTACACAACTTTAGTTCTTTTAGATTTGTACCTATTATATAGACGATGAGCCCAACAATGTTTGTGTTAGGTGGGTATATACCTACCATAGTTAATAAGTTTTCTCATATAAGTGAATATTGTATTCTTTTGAGAAATAAATACTCTTAAACCTGACAACCATAACTAAAAAATAAAGGTGTTTGTCCGAAGTTGTATTAAAATACGGAGCGATCAGTTTTTTGTTCAAATTAATTTTAGAACCGGAGAGCAGTTGTGGTCTAGTGGGAATAACCCCGCTGTCTGATCATAAGGTCATGGATTCGAACTCGGTCGTGCACTAATGGATTTTTCTATCGAAAAGTGTATTGTGCGCAATGCTAGCGCTCTCAAACAGTGAAGAAAAACATCGTGAGGAAACCAGGTATTCTAGCAGCGGTGTTGGTTTAGCAACCTGTCCGTATGAAATACCAACTATTATATAATGTGGGTTTTTACCAAACATAATATTTAGATGTACCTCTGATTACCCTCTTAAGAAATCCTCAAAGAATCTCAAGTGGGTAAGAAATGTACGGGGATATCTACCGTGCCTGGGGATTAAAGTCATGAACCTATATTTTTTTTTATTTCTACTATTCGTATTTGTATTATTACATTAATCCGACAAAAATAATAGACATACATAAAAATCGTGTAGTCATGCATTACTTGCTACAGATTATCAACAAAATCGTGTATAGAATCGTGCAATCGTGGCTATTCAGTTAAAATTACCGTGTCAGGCTTAATTGAATTTTATTCAAATCTAGTTCTTACATGGTTTATATTACTAGTGTGACGCGCGCGACTTCACTAGCGTTAAGTTATTTTTACACAAACTTCAACCCCCGTTGTACCTACCCATTTCGAGGATCAGTTTCGAGAATACCTTTCTTAGTATACTTCTACGAACCAAGACGAATAAACCTTAAAAGTTTCAAGTGGTTTAGTCTTCACTCAGTTATTTTAGTCAGTTTTTATCATGTCAGTCACTCAGTCAGGACAAAGATTCTTATAATTGTTATAGATATAGATTACCTACTCAGATTACTGAACTATGCAAATCATGTGTAATATGATATGCATAGTAATGTAATAACATACATTATTCAATACAGCAAGCAAGACAAAAATAAAATTTTTATCATGTTTTTTTGTAAAAACATACATAGAATACAGAACTAACACCTATGTTCATCACACAAATATTTGTTCTCGGTGGGGACCCCACAGAAAGGAAAGCTACTACTAACTGAGCTGTGATGGCTGTCAAAAAATTAAATAAGTCACCAAACAAGTGAACTATGAATTTTATGGATTTTTATATTTTGCTGTGTTTTTGAGTTCGTCTTGTGTACAGTTTATTATAATGCTGTGATACTGGTTTGATGGTTATAAGAACTGTATACATTCTAGTGAAACTGACTGTACGGTCAGCGATATATAAAAATAATGAAATCATGTTTTGTGGTTTCTGGACGACCTATCAATACGTTGAATGTACGGTCTACGAGAAAAGTAGATGAATATTTCTAATTTGTAAAAATTAAAATATTTCTTAAATCAAATCACTTTATATCAAAGTTTTGAATTTAACTATTAGCGAGCCGAAGTTGCAATTTTTTTTCAAAATTCAACCACTAATTCAAGAAACCTAAGAGTCCCAGATTATTGAAAGAAAAATACATAAGTAGATACTTTTTGGCAAGAAACCTTTTTTCAAATCTGGTAAAAAACTTTCAATAACTCAGCAAATATATTTTGTAGCGCACGTCACTCATTCCATATTAAAAGATGTCGTAAAAATACACAATAAGAAAACACAACCACCCCGTATCGGAAGTTAATATAAGTAATTTCAGTGTCACTGAATTTCTCGACACCTATAAAAATGCTCCTTTCTGCTTTTACAACCATCCATGAGCAAAATACCGATTTTATTACAGTTACATGGTTACAGCGCACAAATACCCACCACGTCTTCTTTTTCTATTCTTCTTCTTTTCTTCATAATGGCATCTCTCCGTCATTCGACTGTCAATTTTGCCAATGTAAAGTGGATGAATAATTTTTTTTTTTTGTGGCATCTGTCCGTCTTGCGGACAATTTTGCCAATGTCTTCTAATGAATAAATTCTTTTTAGTCAAGTCGAGTCGGTAAAAAAAGTAAAGTAAGCCGTCATCGGTTTTGAAGAAAAAGATGGCGTTTTTCTTCAAAACCAAAGGAAAACATTTTCGTTCAAATCAGGATGCCTCATAACACACTTTCATTTCAATTGTTCACACTTGTGCAAAGACCTCAAGTAATGATGGTTAAAATACCACCAAAATTACCCATCAGAACTTAAAATAACACTAGAAAAACAATTAAAATGAAAATACAATGTTGCTTCCAGAGATGACAAAAAATGAATCCCCGGATGAATAAATCGGTGTTAGTCAAGTCGAGCGAATAAAAAAAAAGTAAATTAAACCGCTTTCTATAGAGACTTAAAACCACGGTAGCGATAGTACCGTATTAGAAACATTCCAAATCTTATTTTCGTCGAGGCATTTGAATCTTCGGTAGCGAAGTTGGTATCGCATCCCCGTATCAAGGGGAAGGTCGTGGGTTCAAATCCCACTCGAGGAAAATAATTTTTGGGATAATATAAAATCTTTGAGACTTAAAACTGTCAGGGTAATTCGTCTTGGTAGAGATGTACTAAGAAAGGAACTCTCGAAATTCAACCCCGAAACGAGTACCTATAGCAAGGTACAAAATAAAACCGCGCGCGTTTTAGGTGGTAGTTTACCATATCGTCTTTAACAAATTATATATTATTATATATTGTAATTATATATTATATATTGTCTTTAACAAATGTGTAGGTACGGCAATCTATGAAAAGGTAAGCTTGCTTTAGTTATTATTTTATGAGGTAACCAATAGGTAACCTACTTAAAAACTCATTTGTCTCAAGTATAGGCCCAACAGTGCCCTTGAAATTTACATTCTGTAATTTATTTAAACCCATCCGCGTCCATATCAGTCGCTGACTACTTTTACATTAATTAACGATTAATTTCAAGTATACACTTGATAACTCGCTTTGACGATATTGTAAAATGACTATGTAGATACCTATTCAAACTTGTTTATTGCGCTTTGCTTTTCCGGTTTGTGGTCACCACTCGAGAGCCTTAAATCCCCAGCGGTTATAAATATACGATAAGTATTTACTAATAAATGATAATCGTTACAGTATCCTCAGTTTAGGTTAAACAAGTCGGTACGTTGTGCATACAAATGCTGTACGCGTTTAATGTCTACTATTTATTAACGTGCGTCCGAAGTTAAGTTTGATACTGAATTATCTTGCCGTTATCTAGGCTCGTTGCCCTATATGCTACATTAAAATCAGATTACCTTGAAAAGAAAGCAAACTTAACTTCGGACGCACGTTAATAAATAGTAGACATTAAACGCTTACAGCGTTTTTATGGACAACGTACCGACCTGTTTAATTAAAGGCTAAATTGCGTGCATGCTTAAAGTACACTTAAAGTACACTTGTTCACGCTGTAATTTCCATGCACAAGCCTGAAGATTTCTGTTGTAATAACTTTTTTATACAACTTGCTGATTGAACAAGCAAATGGGGCCATCTGGATGTTAAGTGGTTACCATCGTCTATAAAAAAGTATTGCCTCGTAGGTCACGCTTGATCATCTTATACATAAATAATACCTATCATAAATATATTGAAAAATAATACTTAATTAAATGTTTTCACTCACCAAATCATCGCAGAATTTCGTTGCCGACGTGGCAAAGCTGTCCTCAAACGTATACGTCTATCATGTTCTAATTGGAGGCGATGATGCGAATTTTGAAGCAAATGTTAAGTAAAACAGTACCTACTCATCGGCTTATTTTTGGTAGGTAGGTATTTCTACTATAAATAATTATGTTATTTTAAAACCAGCAAAGTTCAACGTCTTTTCATTTCATTTATAATCCTTTGCGTGGGGAAAATACTGTAGCTCTGAGAAAATACTCTACTAGCGAAACGCGCGCTACTTCGTCTGAGTAAAGTTATTTTCATAGAAACCTTAACCCGGGCTGTAGGGGTTGAATTTCGGGAATTCCTTTTTTAGTACATATCACACCAAGACGAACTTATCCTAAAGTTTTTACGACCAGGCTGTGCGTTGTCATTCAGGACAAAGATTCTTGTAATTGATAAAGATTACCTAGTAAAAAATAATGGGCTTTTGCTCGTAGCAGCCACGAAGTAGGATCTCGGCAAATGATGTCATTAGGACTTATTCTGAAATTAATACTCTGTACGATTTAGAAATAAAGTCATTTTGTGACGATGTTGCTTCAAGCCCTTTTAGTTTTAAATGCACTCTCAGTTTTTAACAGTGGTTTTTACACCCTACAGTAAGTCGTATTTTAAGACACTCGGGTCGGTAAACGAGCTACATCTGAAAAAAATCCTGCCTCAGGCACTATAACGTTCCGAAAATGGGGACATGATTAAAAAAAATGTCACTGCTGACGCTGTATAAACCACTACAATAGACACCTGGTTACTTTTATAGTAGAAGTAAATAATGTGGTAATCATTTCCAGATGCACCTATCCTGGTTTACGTCCACGGCGGGTATTGGCAAGAGCTATCCCGTGAGTTCTCTCGGTACCCTGCCCAGCCGCTCCACCGGTCCAGAGTTAAGACGATAGTCATTGGGTACGATCTCTGTCCTGCCGCAACCCTGGCAGAGATCGTCAACCAAATCCAGAATGCGGCAAGATTCGTCTTTGAGTATGCTGACAAGATGTGCTCAAGGTGAGTTTTTATAAAGTTAAAAAAGGTATATAAAGCTCCACGGAATGGTCTTTGTAACATTTTAACACCTCGCATATACATTTTAACTAATACTCGAGTCCATATGCCACCCAGACACAGAACAAGCATCTTTGTTCACCACACAAGTGTCTGTTTTGGTAGGCATCGAACCCATAACCTACAGCGCAGAAGGCAGAGCTAGCTACTAGCTGTAAGGCAACTCTTTGTGAGTACCGCTTTATACGATTTCTTAAAACTGCAGCAGGATCTTAAATAATCTTGATACTTATATAAGAATAAAAACACTACTTTCATCCCAGGCACGGTAGATATCCACTCAGATGTAAGGCCTACCGAGAAGTTCCTACTCAAGATTCTTTGAGGATGTCTAATGGTCTCCCCGTTAGAGGTCAGAGGTCCAAATATTCCTTTTGGCACAACCCACATGCCGTAGTATTCCATACGTGACGGGTTGCAAGTCTATCGCCGCTGCTAGAACACTGACTGGTTTCCTGGCGAGTTTTCCTTTGCCGTTTGAGATCACTAGCGTAAAAATATATTATACCAAAATAGGCATAGGTCAAATCGGATCAAACATGTTATTGTAATAATGTTTACAGTATCCGAAATTGGCAAAGGTCATCGGTATCACATGCGGTCAGACCAACGCAATAGTTATTTTGTTCTCATTTCAATACATTTAACTGAGTTAAATATAATCACGAAACTATAATGAGGACAACCTAGACCAAAATAGATAACTGAATAAAACATTCGTATTCTTTTTTCCAGAGGGGTATACTTTGCTGGACACTCAGCAGGCGCCCACCTCGTCGCCAAAATGCTCTCAAGCGCTGACTTCTTAGACAGCTGTCCTGGCTCCGACCGCCTCCAAGGAGCATTCCTAGTCTCCGGAGTATACGACCTCCGTGAACTAGTTCACACCTCAATCAACCAAGCCGTCCAGCTGCCTGATGAGTGGGCCGTCCCTCTCTCACCCATGTTCGACTGCTTCACACACCTCCAGGCAAGAAGAGTGCGAGTATACATACTCGCAGGGCAATACGACAGTCCGACGTTCAAGAAGCAATCCAGAGAGTTCTACGAACTTCTTCACAACACATGTCTTATGCAAAACATGTATTTAGAAATTAAGGATAACATGGACCACTTTGATATTGTCGAATGCTTTGCGAATCAAGATAACTTTTTGAAGAACTTACTGGTTCACGATATTCGGAAGCATCTGTAATTTCATAATAATAAGTACTAGGTAGTACATAAGGAAGTTGTTAAAACTGAGTGACTGAAAGCTGTGTTCATTTTGTAGCTGTTGTATCTTGATCAGAATAAGCACATACTAAGTTAAATCATATATTTTCATATACCTAAGTATTTGAGGATGCTTTGATTACGTAAATAACGTAACTTTTATCACTTTATAGATAAGGTTTGTTTTATATAATGTTAAAAAAATAATAAAATATAACTAAATTCTTAAAATGTGTTTTCAATTATTTTTACTGGTCCTCTGCGACTGAGGTACAATATGTATTGGTCGAGTCGAGACCCCACGTTGGAGAAACTGAAAACCAGCCTAAGAAAGAAAGATCACCTAGTAAGTAAGACATACAAAGTAATTTTTGGAAGGTAATAGGTAAATTGGTACACGATTTGTAGTGGAAGTCCTACAGTTGAAATTATGATATTCAATACACACAGGTTAAAGAAATAGTCAAGCACTATGCCACCTTCCTCGCCTCGCTCGTGCCTCTCGACTCTTCAAGTAGATTTGCGTAATTAGGAAAACTATACAGACCAAGCTTTACCTTAGTCGGCCATAAAACGACGGTAGGTATAATTTAAAGTCCGTACCATGCCAACCTAGTTTTGGTGAGAATTCAGTTTAAATTGTTTCGGGTTAGTCTCATTCGTGATTTTGGTATTTTATAACCTACACAAACTTGCAAAATAAACGGAATATAATTTTCCTGTTATTTCTCTACCAAAGCTTTCATTACGACAATTTGTTATCTACAACACATTCCTTACATTTTAGTTAGAAGGACGCGCGAGTGTGGAATTTGGGCCAACATACCTACTGTTTTGTTGCACAAACAAAAGCTTAGAAATTTATCCCATGAAGGAAAATTTGCCGTAATTACGTAAATTTTAGGGATCATTATAAAAAATATGGCTAATCTGTGCGGAAGAATAGAATAAATGACACAAAAAGTTCAGGTCGGCTATTGTTTACTAATGAAGATTAATTTAGATTTAGCGTGAAAGGTTGATAGTTTAATGAGTTTTGGATTGAATAAAATATATTTTGCAGTCTTAAAATACGCGTACATTTAGCGTTGAGTCCCGGATAAAGCAACATGATCTCTAAAACAAAGCAAAGAGATTGCATTGTACACGGCTCAACTGTTAGATAAATCTGTTTTTCATGAATCGAAATCGATTTCAGCCAACAAAGGAGCACATCAACCGTGATTCACAGAATTTCACGAAGGGCCTACGTGTCAAAACAAATAAAACAATATATTTGGGTGACCTCTGTTCAACCCATGTTTGATTATTTTTGAAATATAAAAAAACTGACTGACACGGTGTTTTATCAACCGTGGTGTTGTTGGTATTTTTCAAGAAGCAAGCTGAAATAGGTACATAAAAAAAATACTTAATTTTTTTTAAGTAGGTATTTTTATTTACTGCATCCATCACTCAGAGATTTAAGTAGTAGGTATCTTGTAAAAGAGTTCGCCCGAGAAAGAAATAATAATAATAATAATGCTGGACAATTGTCCAGCATTATTATTATTATTATCCACACAGCATCATCTAGCCCCAAGCTAAGCAGAGCTTGTGTTATGGGTACTAGATGACTGATATACTTAATACAATATATTACATACATAGATATTTTTATTATACATATAATAAAAATAAAAAATACCCAGATCACCCGGAATAAATGTTTGCAGATCGTACAAATATTTATTCCAAGGCGGGAATCGAACCCGCAACCTCCTGCCGCAAATACCACTGCATTGTTCCTCATTTCTACCGCTAAGCACTGGCACATGCGTTATTGTGAAGGATTACGGGTGCCGGTGTAACTACAGGCACATGAGAGACCCATAATCCAACTTTAATGTACCTTAACATTTTAGAACTATGTGCACTGCCGCATAGGGCACGTGCTCAGTTGATGCGGTCTATGTCTGTTGAGATAAAGTAATTATTGTAAACAAAGGTCGATCAATATCATCATCTGTTTGTTCCATTACCTTCTGACCGGCACCTTTCAAATTGAAACACTACAACGCGAGTATCTTTACTGCTTGGCGGCTGATTGACGCACTCATTCATTGGCACACCATGTTTCGTCTCTTTCGATCTAAATCAAAATTTCCTTTCAAAGCAACAGACAAAACACTATTATATTAGCTATTTCAACATTACGCCGAGCAAGTTTTCTCACAAGTATTTCCACAAAGTGTTCTAGAAGCTGTTCGAAAAACAGAGGTTTTTCAATTAATGTCGGCGAAGTCAGAAGATGTTTGAAATAGGCTATTAGTCACCCGTAACGTCGATTCGAATTAAATTAGAATTCTTTTACTATGTGAGTAAGATAACTGATATAATACTAATACTAATTCGCTATCTCTCCCTATATTATCACCATCAGTTTATCGAAATCAACAACTAGCATATACCTCCCCATTCGTTTTCAGGATGAACTGTTTTATTTCCATTTTTTTATACTATTTACTGATGGAACAAGCAGATGGCCCATCATCATAAGTTAAGTTAAGTTATAACCCACCTGATGTTAAGTGGTAACCATCCACTGTAGTCTTAATAAAGCATTACTTCGCAGGTCTACGGTACACTGCCTTGCATCCATGAACCTGAGGCACCATCATCATCATTGTCATCATCAGCATGTAGAAGTCCACTGCTGGACATAGGCCTAACAGTTGTTCAAACACATGTGCCTTTAGTGTCACCCAACTGGTGGGAGTATAATATAATTCTTATTAATGCGAGCAAAGCCGTTGACTGATAGTAATAAACAATAATTTAATTCTCGCTAGACAACAGTAGGAATCAATTGAATCGAAATTAAGCCATCCGTTAATCAGCCAGGATTTAATTGAAAATGTAATCAAGTCTCAGTTACGTATTTTGGTAATTTCCGCTTCGTTGAGTGATGAATTTAATGATTAGTTATAAAGCACCGTTGGTATAGTGGGATTGCACCTTCTAAACCTTAAAAAAAAATCGAAGGATCGAAATCAGTCTAATTAGTCTTTGTGAAAGGGCTCGCCCGGGAAAGTACCTACTACCGTGAAATTACATGCACTTGAGGCATAACACCAGTGCGCCTCAGGTTGGTAGACTCAGGGGTTGCAAGGTTCATTAAATTACAGACAGCTATATCTTAAAAAAAAAACTTATCGTTTCTAATTACAGATTTAATCAGACTCACAAAACATTTCTAACGGTACAGGAGATCGATGTGGAAGATATTAATTAGTCTTAGAAATACAGAAGCCAGTGAAATAAATATTTGTCACAAGTCAAGTACTGTCAGTTTATTTGCGTCTACGGCCATACCATCGCATCTAATTGTAATTCCCAAACTGACATTTCCGTTTAGATAGATTCAATGGCACAATATGAATCGTATCCTGACGGAATCAATATCATCAAATCTGCCTAAACGGAAAGATTTAGAAGCTGGTCGAAGTTCGTTTGCTTCAAAGCGAGTTTTATTAATGCGCGTGACGTGTTGAATTTATCATCGTAGATAATAACTTACCTATATTAAAATAAAACTATAAATATATTAATATAAAACTTTAAATTCCCAGACACGCCCCCCCACCCCTCAGACCTTTTAGTACCAAGTAGTTCTAACTCAAGACTTTTTAAGGATGTCTAATGAGAATAGTCAAAGGTATGTACGTCGAAATACGATTTTGTCACATATACACGTTTTAAAATAGTTGATAGCCGGGTTACTTCCACTAGACCACCAGTGCTGTTACGAGTATATTATTCATAATTATTAGGAACATATTATTATTATGTATCACTTATATGTGTAGTAGGCCGCTCGAAGCTTCGCCCGCGTGGCAGTTTTTCCTCGTTCTCGTTATTTTTTCGGGATAAAAAGTAGTAGTAGATAAAAAGATATGTTAATCCAAGTTATAATCTATGTTTATGCCAAATTTCATCCAAATCGGTCTACTGGTTAGAGCGTGAAAGAGTAACAAACATCCATCCATCCATTCATACAAACTTTCGCGTTTATAATATTAGTAGGATTTAATACAATAACGAATGCAGTGATCGAATCGCTTCGAAACGAAAGACTATGGCTAGAAGCGCAGTTTGTCTCGAACTGAATCGCAATAAGATGTGATGGTATGGCCCCTGTTCAGCAATATTGCTTACCAGCTCGTAAATTAGTTTGAATACGTTTACATAAAGTATTACCCTCTAGTAAACCTAATTAGCTGTCTAAACCTATTTTCTGTATCTTATTTTTCATTTAAAATATAATTAGAAATATCTTTACAGTTACAATTTACGGTAGTTACTGTTTCAATAATACTTATTATAGTTGGAGAGTTTTGAAATATGAGATTAAAGGTGCGTTATTCTACAAATCAAGTGCCTACATACGGTGTAAGTTTGATGCCCATCAGAGGCCCAATTCTCTTTCTAAATATCGTCTAATTCTAGTTTCAATCGAGTCAACCTCTAAATGGTATTTTTTGAAATTGAAATTTCAGACCCAATTTTAACAATCAAATTCTAGTTACAATCTCGTCCCAACTCCAAAAAAAATACGAGGATTTAAAATAAAATACGCTTGACTTTAATCGCGAAGCTATTTTCATAAAAGTTCAACCCCTGCTGTGTCATTACACCCCTACGCATCAAGATAACTATAACCTAAAAATATATATGGCCTTACTCACAAAACACTGTCAAACGATAAACAATTAGCTTTTGATAAGAATCAAAAGTAATCACAAACAGTGAAAGTAGACATTTTAAGTAATATTTACATTTAAAAAAACATTTATAAGTATAAGTAGCTAGTCTATGAAGTAGGTTGCGCGCTGTCTATTATGTCAGTCAGTGGATAATGAACTCAATTTCAAATGTAAATGTTTACGTAACTGTGTCACAGCATTATATTAAATATTTACACGCTAAAAATAAGTCAACTATCTAATTTAATATCTTGATTGTAATATTTGATAACATTTTCAAAGTTGTTATATGTATACATATACAAATATATGGTATTTACATTTATGTAGGTATATGTACAAATCAAGTGCAAATAAACAGTGAAAGTTTAAAAAAAAAAGAATTATTATAAATGCAAAGCTTTGCATGTGAGTCTGTGTGTCGGTGTGTTTATTCACAATCATGTCCGTAAGAGCCTATTTAGACGACTATAATGCGACGCTATATGAAAAAAACTAACACAAAGTATCATCGTGAAAAACTATGGTTAGACTCACCAAACGTCTGAAAATTCTGGAAAAGTTATCAACTTCGAAAACAAAGCTCTTAATGAAAGGCTCGTCCGGGGAAGTACTACCACCATGCCTAGTTATACCGCAAAGCAGCTTGCTGTGTTCCAGTTTGAAGGTCGTGGGTGCTGGTGAAGTTATAGGCGCATGAGACTTAGCATCTACATGCCTCAGGTTGATGGACGAAGGACAGTGCATCTTAAATCGCGTTCTTATTGAATGATTATTATTGGTTAGGTGATAACTACCGCTTAACAATAGGTGCGCCATATACTTATCTTATCAGCAATTCGCATAAAAAATAAAAAAACTGTACGTGCTTACACTGGACACTGCTGCCACAACCAATAAATATGTACCGCGCCAAACAACATTCAAAAAATTTACTACCTTACTTACTTTGAGCTTATGGTTTTTCAAATATTACAAGTAGCCAAATGAAATTGTTTGCAAGAAATCGCTAAATTACTCATAATAATAATTATCTCTACGTCTACGAATTCCAATAGTGCTACGTGCTACGTAGAAAAAGTTAGCGAGCTACGTCGCTACGGCAGAACGCTACGCGACACCGCCCAGGGTCTACGCGTGGGCTCACCATGTAAGCCTCAAAATGACGATAAAATGAACTTTTGAAAATAATCCAACGCATCTAAATAAATTATCCAATTTAATAATTCGTGAGGCTGTACAGCAATATAGTAGTTCGCAAATAGTTTTAAAAAGTTCCAAAGTAGTTACTAGAAAGTTTAAAGTTGATAATAGATATTTTCGACGTGGTTTATAGAGTAGATGCTGTATTGTTCTTGTGCTATTGGCTGCTGTATTATTAAAGGTGAGTGTAAACTAATAATATTTAATCCTAAAACCATAAGTTATTTAAAATTTAAGAAACTTTATGTGACAATTGTTTTTCGTGACCAGGTTGGATTAAGCCGTTTTTAAATAAGCTGTAACGTCAACCCAGAATTAGAAATTTACTATTTTTAGTTAAAAAATCTTTGTACAAAATATTTATAGGAAATGTATCAATATAATATACCTATGTATAATCATTCATAGAAGGTAGTAGTACATCTGTTTTTTATTTTAAAGTAAATAACAAAAACGTGCTTAATCTCTAGAGACTTTTGATCTGTGTATAATAAAAGTAACAAATTAAAAATGTGTATAATGTCGCCCTAAAATTATCCTTAGTTTGGGGCAAAGGGTTATGTATGAAAATCAAATCTATATTAGTTTGTTTAAAGTGACTAAGGACACAAAGATGACTGTGGACTAGGAATAAATAAAGTATTTTTTCGTGCCCTACATAAAGTTGGTTAAGAGTAGGTAAACCTTAGTAGATTGATATAAGGTCTGTATTTCTGTGTTTGAATGGCCCCGTCCAAAATAAGACATAAAACATAAAATTATTAAAAATTGTTAAGTAATAGGTAATTCATGACTTTATTATGTTAAGTATACAAGAATACGGTACGAATTCGGTAAGGCATTTTTTAGCCTTCTTTTAAAAATGGCGTAGAAGTTGCGTCGCGGATAAAAACTTCAGATTTTAAGTATGGCGTTCCGAAATCCAAGTAAATTTAAGTTGTGAAAAAAGTGCGTAGCGTTTTTGATTGCTTATGCAACTACTTCTTGTCATAAATATAAAACTGCCCCCTTACCATCACGGCACCCACAAACCGGAACACAGTATGTTACTAAACATACATAACAAACTTGACTCGAAAATGTCAGGTACCTACTTTGCTCTTTAATACTTAGTCCTTTTTTAGGGTTCCAGAAAGGGTATAACGGGACCCTATTACTGCCACCCCGCTGTCTGTCTGTCCGTCTGTCACCACGCTGTAACTCATGAACCTTGATAGACAGTTGAAATTTTCACAGATTTGTTTTCACTATAGCAATAAATACTAAAAAACAGAATAATATAAATATGTATAGGGCCCTCATACAACAATCGTGGTTTTTTTTGCTGTTTCTATTATAGATCCTAGTACGGAAACCTTTGTGCGCGAGTCTAACTCGCACTTGCCCGTTTTTTAGTTTTTATGGTTATTTTAAGAACGCGCACTTAGCTCACGTATGTCCCATGTCAGTTTTCATTTTTCTAACTCCCAATTTCTGAATAAAAGTTATGATTTTTCAGTTCATTAATTATGACTTATTTTGAGATGGATACTCATGAACTTACGGTGCCTACGAGAATTCTAGAAAAGTATACCTGACCTAGAGCTCTGATGTATTCTGAAATTTTAGCAAGTATTTGGCTTATTCGTTCTAAAGTCAAATATTCAGTTAATTTCATTACAATTGAGTCCTGCTGGATGAGATATCGTATTTACAGGATTGGGAGTCCTGACATATAACATGGGAGCTTACACAGTGAGCACGCTATGCGTACTTGTTCCTGTAGTTTTCGAAAACTCCGAGCTATTGAGTGAGTTTTGCTCAGAGTTTCTTTAGAGGATATTGAATTCGAAACTAACTTATCACACACAGAACCACGTCGATGGTCGACATAGCTTATAGCACTATGGTAAGCTAAAATGACAGTATCTGGCCGTGTTATATGTTGGAACACAGAATACAAGAGTTTAGGACGGCCTCCGGCAACGAGGGCATTATCTGCCGCATGTAAACACTGCAAAAGAAGACCGGGCAGAATAATGCGTCTTGGAAGAGACCTACATCCAGCAGCGAAATAACACAGGTTTATAACGATGGTGAAAATTTACCGCATCTCTGCATAATACGGCAGCAACTAGAACCTTCTCTTCTTGATTTTTTGGCTTGAGTGGCCTGTTGTCAGTTCTAGGTCAGAACCTAAAAGCGTGTCAAGGCTCGCAGTAACAAACGACCCAAAACCAACGAACTCAAAGCCTTCATCTACCGTCCAAATGTTCCATTAATCTATGACTATCAAAGACCTTGATCGGTATACCTGCAGTTTTATAACAATACTTTTTGCTATAGAATAAAGGTGAGAGCTAAGACACGAGACCCTCACGTCTGGTGGACGCAGTGCAATGTTTTATGTAAGGCATTGTTGCGTAAGGAGCGTCCTCAGTCAATGTGCTCTATGAGATAGTACGATTGTTATAGGTAGGGGTTATAGGAATCACTCTACATCAGGTGGGTTATATGTTTGTTATATCTTCTTTCTCATTAAATAATTATATGCACATCCTCCTAATTTTGATAATTTTTATATAATGTAAAAATTTAATACCTAAGCAAAACTTATCGGTAATAATAAATCACGTATGACTTTTCCACGATTGCCATCTCGTATTATTAGGCTATGACACACAGTTAAACAACCTTATGACACAGCAGTATTTAAATTGAAATGACGTTTATAAGTATGGGGGCTAAAGTTATTTCTCTGGTTTTTATAAGAGTTGGTATGTCTAAGTACGTATTTACAAAAAAAACGTATAATAATATTTCATCAGGTATCTGGTTCTTAAAGTTCCTAAAAAACGCTGTTCTGTTAAAGC
Source organism: Electrophaes corylata (assembly GCA_947095575.1). Lineage (NCBI taxonomy): Eukaryota > Metazoa > Arthropoda > Insecta > Lepidoptera > Geometridae > Electrophaes > Electrophaes corylata. The sequence goes on from OX352703.1 coordinate 9,594,849, forward strand.
TGTCAACAAATCTTCATCTCACTAAGCAATTGTTTCAGCTGAAAAAATAAAATGTTCCCAAATCATTTGAGCACAAAAGTGTGTGGCTTCATAGGTCTATGGTGCGAACGTGCGAACAAAATTTCAAAGAGAATGTCTACGATATTGTCAAACCAAGCGCCTCTCAAAAATTCAGGATAAATAAATACCTCCCTAACTCCCTACCTACGCATTGAAAACACCCTGGGGAAATTTGACTCTATATTTGATATAAAAAATATGAAGTCAATCTGATACTGTTCATGTCTATGTACTTACGCAAGACAAGTCAACACTTTTGAAGGAAAAACCTCTTATTCTAGTTACTAAAATTGCCGCCATTGTAACGTACGTGCAGCAGAAAAAGGCACGGTAGGTACTTCCCTGGACGAGCCCTTCACCAACCTAATACTATGAATAGAGATGGTGGTAGTACTAAGTCAGAACATTTTCTTCAAAGTTCATTTGAAAATTAAGTTAATCTTTCATCACAGGTCTAAAGTGAGATGTGAAATGCCAAGGTTGCAGCGTCTTCGTGTGAATGAGATGCTCAGGAATTTTAAACCCCTGTTTTTCTCTAGAGTAAGTCGAGCGGAAGTAAGCATTTTATATTTTCTGTAAGCTTCTGCGCTCTCGTAGACCGTCGATTCAAATGTCAGAAGCTTAAATAAAGAGTTCATTTGATATCGGTTATTATGGCCCGCTTGCACAACAATCTGATTCTTAGCTAATCACGTTTACAAAGATAAACACGTTTAGCGTCAGCATGATAGTGACTTAATTTTACTTGTGTAAGACGTAATTAGCTTCTTAAATACATTTAGAGAGGCTTGCTAAATACATTTAGTGACAGTTGTGCAAGCTAACCTATATATCTGTCTGTATATATGTTATTGCTTGTCAGATAAACCGTCATCTCATTGGATAATGTTTCAGTGACAGTTTAACTGACAGGCAACTACCCGTAGTTCTACTAACGGACGCTCGTCGGATATGTGTACACTTACTTTAGTCGTTTTAAAATGGTGGCATTACAATGACACCATTTTATTATTGAACTGGGCAGAATTATTGAACTAATTAAACTGATCAATTGATAATTGAGTATTTACTGTATTAAAACTAATTATAATGTTGTAATACATCTCCATCCTTCCCAAGCTGTCTAGAAAGCATTTTCTTTTACCTAGAATAGAAAACTGTCAATTTTAAAACATGCATTAATTCGGTATGGTAATTTACAACGTTATTCAAAGGAACGTCTGCCGTTGAATAACATTGTAAATTATCATACTATAAGAATTTGTCAAGCATACATACCTATTCATTTTAATTTGACAGCATTTTCTATACATAGTATTATTATTATTATCATTAATGGAAAAACAATCACTACAGTTTTTTATTTATTTACATATAGTGAACAATTTAATAAATAACAATGCAAAATAAATGGCTATGCTTTGTTATAGGCTATGGTAGCCACTTAACATCAGGTAGGCCATATGCTTGTTCCATCAGCAAATTGTATAAAAAAAAAATTAACTGGAACATGTGAGTGACAGAGACAGTGACTGTCCAATAAGGAATGAGGTGATAATTTTGTTCCTTTTCCATCATATTTGGAAGCAACATAGCATTATCATTTAAATTGTTTTCTCGTGTTATTCATACTTCTTATGCGTAATTTCGGTGACATTTTAACCAACATTACTTTAGATCGTACGCCTCAGGTTGATGGACGAATGGCAGTAGGTACATCATAGGGTACGATTACATTAGATTTACATTAGATGGGCCATCTGTAATTTGTATTAAAAAAAAAGAATGCTCGTTAGGGTACGAACGAACTGGTGTATACGACGTAGGTACTCGTAAGTACCCGTTGAAATGTCAGCCTTGTAGTGCCTCGCAAATGAGTTCTCCTGGAGTCCCGAAATGCCAGGCCAAGCAATTAACGGAGACTAATGGCTGTCTTATATTGATCCCAGCTTTTCTCATTAACTTCCTTTTTCTACCCATTTTGAGCTTTTAAATGGTATTTTAATTTACTCCCTAAAAATTTTCGACATTAATTGAATTAAGTCGTTTTAAAGGTTGGCATTACTTTTCATCTTTTGCACGTTTTAGGAGAAAAAAATTAATAATTCGTACATTCCTACCTACTATATAAATATAAAAAAGAGTATCAAATAATTAAATAGCTTTACGAATTTAATTCGTAGACACGGTAGACATCCCTTCAGATCTCTACGTACCATGTATCCACTCGAGGCTCTTTAAGATGTCCAAGGAGACAGTCAGAGGTACGTTCAAATATAACATTTAACACATACCCACATTTGCCGTACCTACCTACTTAGTAGTTTTCCATATGTGACAGGTTACAAGACCATCGCTGCTGCTGGATACTAACTGGGGTTTCTCACGATGTATTCCTTCACTGTTTTACACTGACAGTGCACAATATTTTTTACGAATATGAAACTCCCCGCATTGTCTCTATAGCACGTTGGGCGACTTTAAGGCAATGTATGAGACTAATACTCTGCGACCACGTCTCAGTTCCACAAGTCACTGTAAATACAGATAAGCCCAAGCTTTCAGCGATAAGGCCGCCCATTGTACTTTGTAATCCTTGTCTGTTTTTAACAAATTTTCCTTGTGTACAATAAAGTGTTATCTATCTATCTATCTATCTACAGACTGATTATAGATTTTCGTCTTGAGGCTTTGTGGTATCTGTGTGTGTATCTATGGTAAGTTTTGTGAAGTTTAAATGTCAGTAAAGGGAGCCTACAAAAAGCACTTAAACGACACCAACTAATCTTGACAAAACGGTTTATTCGTTTTAAGTACCTACCACTTCCAAATCTTCTTTGGAAACTTGAAAGTTCGGTACTTACCTTAAGACGCCAGAAGTTTTGAAATCAATCACTTGATTTCACTCCGGTTCGCATGATTGTTTATTTAACTAGTAGTCACGCGCGAATTTGTTCGGGTATTTTTATACAAATTTTAAGCCCCGTTGTACATTAACACATAATTCTTCATCCTTTAGTTTAGGCTGAGTTTTAATTGTCAGTCAGCCAACATGAAAACTTTTATAGGTATCTATTTAGATAAGCATACAATTTATCGATATATATTAGAATTGATTTGAAATCGTATGTAAATTAACTTTGGTACGTGAATATTTTACAGATAAGTTTAAGTTTTGATTTAAAATATTATTTCTTAATCTTGAAATAATTGATGTTCTCACTATGTTAATTCAGTCCGATGATGGTGTTAACCTAATCATAACATTTTTGTAGTAAGTAGAGTTCTTAGTGAAGAGCTCGTCCAGCCTAGTACCACCACGACATATATTTCTACTGCTAAACAGCTTGCCGTCCTATATCCAGTCAATTCGTGCGGAGCAATGTCAATAATTGTCTTTCCTGTAGATAGGGCTAACTAAGCTATAAATAGCTTTGGTATAGCTTTTAGGCAGGCCTTCTCCATTTAAAATCCTGTCCCAGGTACGATAGTGTTTCGTAAAGCTGTGTAAATCTACAATAGTTGGGAAAATAGCTTTACTTTTTATATGTAGTGGACTATTTAGGCTAATGATGATGATACTACAGTAATTTACAAAGCCATATTTGAGCTTTGATATGTAGCTAAAAATAAATTGGCCTTATCTTAGCAAACATTTAAATCTGTGTACGAGTTAGCGACTCGAAAATTGCTTAAATCAAGGGTCTGAACGAGCTCCAACGGTCGTAGTCTACAAACAGTATGTGAGATAAGAACATAATCTCTCTAAATTACCTAAGGGCTCTTTTATGGCGCGTTATATATCGCGCGGTACGACACGCTGCGTTGTCAACTTATGCCTAAAGGCAGAATCACATTATACCCGCACTGCGTGTCGTGGCCTTACTGGTCCCACAAATTTTGTTTAAACGTGATTATTACACTAGAGCAGACGGTGCGAGTCTGCTCCCTCTGTCTCTGTCTCTCTTTGTCCAATTTAAAATTTCTGAGTATGAGAGCCTTCATGCAGAACTGTTTGACAGATAATTGTAGCATCGCTCGAGGAACTCCAAGAACGGAAAAAGCGTGACACACTATAAGACACGACACACGTTACACCGCGTCTCCAACCCACGTCAGCTAGCACATATGCCTTTTTTACTTACGATACACTATTGATGTCCATCAACCTAAGGCATACAATGACATGTGCCTGTACTTTCACTTTCACCGCACACGCAATGGCGATAGAAATAGGCATGTCGGTAGTACTTTCCGGGTGAGCTCCCGTAAGTACCTATATAACGACCTACTCACAGCTTATACATATTTTATATTCTAGTTACCTGACAGTTCCATTACGTACCTACTTCCACACCTGATATAAATATTAGATATATTTTTCTATAACTGTTGGCGGTAATAGCTAAAATAAATATTTGAGCGCTTATTTCCGTCGCCTCTAGCCAGTGTCATTCGATTTGAAGCAATTCGATTTCTACATTCGTTAGCGCTCCAAAGTTCTATACATACGGCAGCTGCAGAAAAAACTTTGCTCAATGGGGTGTAATTAACCCGGCCAGCGTAAGTACCATGCAGTTTCGGAGACCCCATATCTACTTTCACGTCCACAGTGCATGACCACACCAATATGTGACTCGAAAAGAAGAAGAAGATACATATACTGGTAATACACCACGTGACCTGGCGAATTCGCCAACAAATAAAAAATGGTATGTAGGTATAGGAATTAAATTAAACGAACTATAGCTAGTCCCTCTATGCTTTCGCCCAATTTTTCCAAGGCGGGAATCGAACTCGCAACCTTCTACGTCGCAGGCGGACATTCGCCCGCCGCGCCACATCGGTCGTCAAAATGCGTCAGTCATTCAGGACAAAGATTCTTATTATTAGTATAGATAGATTGGTTATCTGACGTCGCACGTTGTAACTAACGGCGTTGTGTAAAGTTTGTATCAATGAAATGGCCACCAGTGAAAAAACCTCATCAGAGAGAGCAAACAAGTCGTGTCATGGTAATTACAAAGTAGACATAATCGACCGGGCACCCTCTATTTGCACCGCGATCGCTATAGATTACAGGATAATGAATAATTGATTGTTAACCAACTTCAATAAATTACAATAGTCGTAACGACAAGGCTTTTATCCTATCCTACCTACTTTTCCTATAAATACCTCTAATTTAAATTATAGTATACCTCTAATTTATAAGATAAGTAGAGTTTTAGCAGTAGTTTAGCTCTTTGTGAAATGGCTCGTCCGGGGAAGTACCACCGTACGTATTTCTGCCGCCAAGCAATGATGCTCGCATTGTTGTTTTTTTTTATTTATCGACGTCTCGATACGTCACTAGGTGCGTTGCCCTCTGACAAGTCAGGGTCGGAGTCTTTCGTTCATCTTTTCTTTCATACAACCCTTTCTATTTAATCGCTATCCTTATTAGTACACAAAAGAATCTAGCTTTATTTTTAAGTATTTTTTCTTCCTTTCATCTACTCCATACATTTCCTATCTGTTTTGGGATATGGTAAGGGGGGTGACACGCTTTGTTGTGTTCCGGCTTGAAGGGTATGGGTGCCAATAAAATTACAGGCACATGAGTCATAATACGCCTCAAGTTATTGGACGTTCTTTATTATACATATAGGTGATGGTGAACGCTTAACATCAGGTGGGGCATATGCTTGTTCCACCAGCAGAACCATAAAAAATATCTTATAGTTTAAAAAAAAAACAATAAATACACACACAATGACACATTTTTTGTATATATTTTTATTTGCTTTTTCCTTCTACACATCTCGATCCCACATATTTTTCACAATATTTATACCTTGACCTTGCAACCTCTAACTAACATCCAGACCGTATCATTATCTACAGCCTTAAAAAAATATTCCATCAAAAAAATATAACAAGTAATTTCCAAAGAGATTTTAGGTCTTCATATTTTGAGTTTTGTTTTTGCAGAGTGGTTTTATTATCTGTAAAACGTTTACCGTGTCAACAAGAAAGATATCCAAGCAAGCCCTTTTTAAAAACATTTTAAGTTAATAAAATAGACAAATAAATATAAGTACACCACTGGGAGTAGCGGAATAGTACTTTATAGATATTTATTACTCTATTTTATATTTTCTTGGTTATAAAAAATCTATTAACTTGCTAACTACGACATTTATCCATAGCAACGAAATGCGAAAGTGTGACTGTTTGTTTCGTACGGTAAAGCCACTAAACTGATGAATATAAAATTAAAAAAAAAACATTTAAACAGTATTTAGTTCGTACAAAACTGTGGCAGATCCACTACTGTTAAGAAAAGGTATTTAAAATTTTGAAACAATCTGCTGTGAATAATGCGCATGTGCCTTGAAAACAACGCACATTTTGCTCATCAGAACTTTACTTTAGATGTTTTACAAAGCCCGGGCCTAATCCTCAGTTTCACCCGACATAATAATAGTGTCGATTCAAACATTTATCTCACCGTGTGTCGTGTAATTTTGTCTACAATCCACTCTGTTTGCTAACGGCGATTGATTGGAGTCGACTTTTATCTTTAAGACAAAACATTCTGCAACTACTACCGACAGAATAAATGGCAAGCTCTTGGACTCTAATAGACATAAATAACTACTGCATGAAAGTTACGTCGCATGAGCCTTAAATTCTCATTTTACTCGAAATAGTGTTGAAACAGTGCTGTGTCGCAGCAGCGTGGGCTTGCAACCTGTCATGTATGGAATGGATCCAGCAAAATGTAGAAAGTCTTTCTAACATTATTTATACGTCTGTAAATAATGTTAGAAAGTAATCACAGAGAAGTTCCACTCAAACATACATATATAAAACACACATGCACACACCCACCCTCTTATACTCATCCCCTATGTCCAACCCCCAAAAATTCACACCCTGTCACACAGACAGTTATATCGACTAAGCTAAACTTAGTTTTATAACTCTTTTATATAATTCTAATTGGATTTTGTTGTTGTTGTTGGAAGAAGGAACTGACTTCTGACATACAGGCTCTTCCTAGTTTGGTAGTCAGGGCGTACTCTACGAATAACTATAATATGTATCTTTTTTTGGAACTACTAATTCTAATTTAAAATTTGGGTATGTGTATGTAATATCGGACGCTCCTCTGACTACCCCCTCTAGGTTACCACAAAAAATCTCGAGTACTTAGTATTAAGAGATCTGACGGTAGATATTTTTTTTGTGTTCATTTGACAGTTTGTTTCACTGTCGAGTATTTGTATCTACGATAGTCATTTCAGTGGCGTTATTTCTTTGACGGCGATTAATTGTCGTCAACTTTTGTCTATCGAAACTAGGTGAGAACCGCAATTTTTGATCGACTCGACTTTGTCTAAAAGACAAATATTTTCTGCATGAGAATCGCCCCCAAGACATTCAGTATTTAAATGCACGTAATCTAGGACAGGGGGAGTCTTCACAAATTGCGGTAAAAGTAATTAAGTTGGCAGAATGTTTTCATTATGCGAGCTCGTCAAATAAAGACGAGGTCGCTAGCTGCTGTTCTTTAAGCTTTTTGTCTTTATGCAAATAAGATTTTATAATTTTGACGTATTTACAAATAAAGTGAGGGTCGCGCTCATACACATTACCTACATAAAAATAAATTGATATAATAAATATCAATAAGTACAGTCCACGCTAAGAAAAAATATTTTATGATCGACACAGAATAATAAAATGGTCGCGGCTGTAATCAAATCTAGGCAAGGTAGACATCCCTTTCAGTTCACTGCGCTTGACTAGTATCTAATCAAGATACCCCGTGGCTGAGACTACCCCCTTAAATATCTTCAAAGGATAGCTGTAACCTATGCCTTGGGTACTACTCTCTTAAGACCAGAAGAGCGCAAGATCAACTCACAACTCTTCTACGTGAGAGTAGACTCTCACGTCTCTCACAGCTCAGTAGGTACTTGACGACCGACGTGGCGCGGCGGGCGAATGTCCGCCTGCGACGAAGGAGGTTGCGTGTTCGATTCCCGCCTTGGGATAAATGTTTGTACGATCTGCAAATATTTATTCCGGGTGTTCTGGGTATTTACTATGTATGATAAAAAATATTTATGTATGTATTAATTATATCAGTCATCTAGTTCCCATCGATGCGCCTGATCTGCTCAATGGTTCACTTCTACTCTTTATTCCTGACAAGTATCTCCGAATCATATATGCACTGGTTTGTTTAGGATAGAGCTCTGCCTCACCAAGACGCCATGGCGACGTCGCCGGCTACGTGTCCAAGCAGTTAATATTGAAATGTATGGTACCTAACTCACTTGGCGACGGTTTGGCGACGTCGCCAAATTGGAAGCGTGGCTACGAGCTACAGTTCTCTACGTGGCTCCTGGATACTCTGGCGGCTTGGCGACGTTGCCACTATAATGTACACGGTAAACATTGCAAGCTCCATTCCGAACATTCCGAGGAGGTATGTGGCAAGTTTCCAACAACGCGACGGCCGACTCAGAATTCTGACTCAAATGGCGCTCATGCCGGTCATTTGTTTAGGTATTCCATACAAAACAACAACAAAGAAGCTTTCTTTATATGTGAAGAGTTTCTCAAACAGTTTGGAGTGAGAATATATTTTTTTATAAAATGTTTTTTTTTATAAAACTTGCTGATGGAACCAGCACATGGCCCACCTGATGTTGAGTGGTAGCCATCACCTATAACAAAGTATTGCCTCACAGGTCACGTTCGTTAAAAACTTGCCCTACTCTGCACTGCTCTGCACCCATCAACCTGAGGCATGCAGATGTTAAGCCTCACTAATCTGTCATTTCACCGGCACCCACACCCATCAAACCGGAATACAGCAAGGTTCCTGTTTGAAGGATGTGGGCTTGTCCTATCATCAAGTTGTATAAAAAAACACAGCAAGCTGAGCTACTTTTCCGGATGAGCCCTCTGCTACTACTAAAATATGCTACGATTATCGAATGCAGACCTCTGTTGCAGAAATGGTACAAAGGTGAATCTCGAATGTACATTATGCTAACGCAATGCAAGTTTTTTATATCTTTTATTGCATTATCAAAGAGAAAAACTCTCCTTACCTGAGAGGCGCTTAAGCGCCTTCCTTCCTTTAAACCTTCGTTTCAAAACTGCTGTAGACCGTCGGTTATAAGAATATAAGGGCAGCGTGCAGGTCTGAGTACCTACCATACCCTAAACCGATGAGCACAATGATGTTTATAATATCATTAGGATGAGCATGTATAAGGAATGTTATCAGAGTGAATGAAACAAAAGAAATTTGTCAAGACCGTAGCAAGTGCAAAGCCAGTTTTTTTACAAGATATCCCATAGTGTCAATGGCAAGTCTAGAACATTAAAAAATAACTAAGATGCAGTTATGGCAAAAAAAAACTATCTAAGCCCATTATAAAAAAAATTATCCTGACATATAGACAAAGCATAGTTAGACTACTGGTCGCATAGACTTGAAATTTTCAGGCCAGATTTGTCTTGGACAAAGATTGGATGTGCTAAGAAAGGAATTCCAAAAATTTCGCCACTAAGAAGATGCAGCGGTGGTTGATGTATAGTATATGAGAATTACTAGCAGCCGCTCGCAGCTTCGCCCGCGTGGCAGTTTTTTTCCCGTTCCTGTTATTTTTTCGGGATAAAAAGTAGCTTTTAAGTTAATCCAAGTTATAATTTATGTTTATTCCAAATTTTACCCAAATCGGTTTACTGGTTAGAGCGTGAAAGAGAAACAAACATCCATCCATCCATCCATCCATCAATCCATACGTATAAACTTTCGCGTTTATAATATTAGTAGGATTTCACTGGACGATGTCACGCGCGTTTTCCCCAGTAGAATAAATACATAGAAAACCTTGAGTAAATAGGCACAATTAATAGCCAATTCTTTCTCTTCATGGTCATGAATTTTAAATAAACCTTACAAAAGGTTTACTTCTAATACAAATTATAAGCTCGAATGACATTTAAGCAAACCGGATTATAAGGGTCTCGATCTAATTATAAGTCTTGAATTGTTCTTGACTCTCTTACTATGGTATGAAGCAAAGCAAATTCAATAAAAAGTTTTTTAAAGACGACTTTTGTACTTAGCTTATTAATTAGGGAACAGAATTAATTAGAGCTTCATAACTTAATTTTGCAACTTTTCTTTAAATATTGGAAATTTCTTGTAATTTCCGACATTTCTTCAGATCAATTGGTACTCAACAAAGTTTAATCCGTAGTGATTGGGTCACAGGGTCATAGCACACTTTACAACACATTTTTTTAATATAAATCATCTCATCGGGTTGTTGTGGCCCAAAAACTAACTCAAAGGGACACAACATTTTCTTAGAGATTTATCGATGTAAAATGCTTACTAGCACCACCATACGAGAAGATATTGTCAGTAGAAGAAACATCGTTTATCGTTTCTAAGAGTAAACCTGCAGTATAAAAAAATATTCAATTAATAAATTGTCAATTTCAGATAGCTAAAGAAAAACAAAAGATGGCTTTATAAAAACTGGTAAATGCAAAACAAAAGCCACCAGATTACTAAGTGAAGATATTGTTCTAAGCCACTGGAATCGCAGTTGCTAATAAGCTAGACTCCGCGATGAGATTTGCTAGAAACTCATTTAGACGAGATTGCACCTAACTGCATTTGTTGAGGAGATGCCGAGACGACGACCGAGTCCACTTTCATGGAATCTATTTGACTTCTGTATCTGTAGCTTCCACTTCTCTATACTTAGACGTTTAATAGATCTACCAACCTATGCGAAGTTCAGATATGCTAAATCAACCAATAGGATCTCGGCAATATGACGACTCTATCACAAGCGGTTCTATTGAGGGTTAAAAGAGCACTTGATGCTAATGCTCCTATGTTTGCTGCCTAATGTATATGTAAAATAAATACTTAGCAAGCAAAGGCCACCGAAAATAGATGTTTCTCGATGACCTTTGCACTCCAAGCTTTTAAACGCGACCCTTGCCTCGAATGTCGTCTTTGAACCAAAGTACCTGTTGTGCAAAGATTTCAGGTTTCATTTTGCCTCATGGAGTTTGCCTGAGGAGTAACCGTGAGCTTGACAGTTTGTTTGCCTTATTATCTGTACCGTGAGCTCATACCGCTCAGGCCCGAATAGACCCGATCAATAAAGACGAATTGGCGGCAGAAATAGGCATGGTGGTAACACTTCCCCGAACGAGCCCTTCACTAAGAGCTCTACTACTACTAAAACTCTGAATTCTAGAGCTCTGGAGTCTGTTTTAAACACAGGTACATCTACATATTCATAGCTCATTTTGAAGGTAAAAAATATTCCCATTCCAAAACTTTGGTATCTACAATATAAGTTAGTAAAAAGTTATGCTTGAGTCCGGAACGATTTATTTTTAGAAACGTTTTACCTTATGTACATAAAGATTTGAAAAAAGATATTTAATCGGTAATATCTAAATGTGCGTTATTTTATGTGAAACTTTAATTTTTTTGCGGTTTTACAACAATTGCTACAAAACCTGCATTGACAAACATGTACATATTATGAATTAAGAATAGGTATGATTATGATGATTAAGAACCATTGGTGAAATGACAGGCACATGAAGCTTCATCTGCATGACTCAGGTTGATGGATGCAACGCATAGCAGTACATCGTATGGCACGTTTCTAACGAGCGCGACCCGCCTTGTTATAGGTAATGGTAACCACTTAACATCAGGTAAACCCATTTGCTTGATAAATCAATAAGTCTAAGAAAAAAATAAAAATCTTATTTATAAAAGTTTGACACACAATTAATTAAACTGTGAGAACATTAGACCTGGCTTACCTATTAGTACACTTTGAGCAAAGAGGGGTAAAAGTTTTACCGATTTCCCGCGTTTCCTTGTTCCTAGAAAGTTGAATCTGGTGTAAAATTCTGTCAACTTGGGCTGTCATTGGTATTGAATAAAAAGATGGCGTTTTATTCTAATCCCAGAGAAAGATTTTAATTTAAATCGAGATTTCGTAATACAATTTCATACTAATTGTCACACATTGCGCTAAGACCATAAGTAATGTCTTAACTCACACGCTTTGAAAACGGCATTTGTTTGTAGAATAAATAAGTAGAAGAAAATAAAATATACAGAAAACGCATAAAACAATTGTTTCCATGGATTTATTCTTTTGAGGCTTTTAGTAATCCTCTAGAAATGGCTTCTTTAAATAGCTTTGTTTACTCGTATCTTTTATGGGCATTTAAATTTTGTTGACACCCTCTACTGCGATGGGCAACTGAATTACATTTTTATTCGCTCCGTTCTTCAATAAAATTTATCTGCAATGGTTTTAAAACAGATGCTGTGGATTCAACGAGCTCTTTTTACTTTATCATAAAATTTGGGGCAAAACATCCGCACCTACAATTTCACTAGGAACCAGGAACCAGTTATGGGGACGTACTACCACCATGCTTATTTCTGCCGCCAAGCAGTGATACTCGCATTGCTGTATTCCAGTTTGAAAGGTGTGGATGCCGGTGAAATTACAGGCACATGAAGCTTAACACCAGTATGCATCAGGTTGGTGGACGCAGGGCAGAGCATCATAGGCCACATACCTAACGTTCGTGGCCTACAAGAAAATGCTTTGTTATAGGTGATGGTTACTACTTAACTTTAGGTGGGCCATTTGCTTGCTCCTCCAGCAGTAGCATAAGAAAAAAACAAAAAAATGCTTCTATTTGATGGTACATTAATTAAAATTAGGGTACTTTCTAAAACTAATTTATTTTAATTCTAAGTATTTAATTTTTGAGATACAACATATTCATTCAAATGCGAGCTCTCATTTCTTGCAGTTTTGTTGTTCTATAGCTCAGTTTAGACAGATTGAATATTATCGATGCTAATTAAAGTGTTTCTTTGCTTTTATTTGATAACATTGTACATTGTCGTACCTATGTAAGAACATACGGCGAGGTTGCCATGATACCAGACCTGTTCTACGGAATTCTTAAAAAAAATAGACCATTTAACAGAGGAGTTCAAAAACTTGGCCCTGGTGCTGTTATAAATCATCTACAGTAAGACGTAACGGTCTATTTACTCAATTACTTGATATTTACGCCCACAATATGGGGTACGAAACACAAACAATAATTTATAGAGTATTGCCGTCTTTATAACATAATCAACTAAGACTCGGTAAGCTCACCGTCTCGAACTAAGACTATAGTAATGTTGAATCGAAATGTATTCTATTCCATTCTAATAGCATTCAGAATCGCTTTACGAGATCTAATTAAACAAAGTTCTAACGATGTAGGCAACTGAGACTAGATGCAGTGTGCGTAAATCCTCTTCGAACTACATCATTTCCGTGTGATAGTCCAGACTTGGTAGAGATTCCGATAAAGTGCAACCACAGAATAGCGATTAGTTTTTAATTGGACTTTGACATACGTTCTTCGATCAATTTGATGGAAGGATACGTTTCTCAAAGTGATACCCGGGCTCAAGAAAAAACGCACAAAAGCATATCGTATTACCTTATTTTTTTACCTGATGTGTGTCTGGATGTAAATTTAACTAAAAAGTGACACAAGTGACTAAAAAGTTATTGCGGATTGAAATGCGAAGCTCATGAGTATATAATATCACTCTATAGGCATCGTTTTTTAGCCAACTGTTATCTTTTCCCAAAGTCTTCATACTACCTACGTATTTCCAAAAGACATACTAACAATAACTCACCGGCCCCATTACGTCATAATTTTATTTAAAGTGGATGAACATAACTGTTTGGCTTTATTAAAATAAGAGCCGTGACTTCAAAGACCAGGTGCGGTTCGTTTCCTGCCCTCTAATTTTGCCCTTATTTTCCGTTTTTGTCATTGTATCTAACTCATACCGTATAATTTTATCAGTTTGTTTAAATATTTACTCGTACCTCATGAAATAATTCCAGGCCAATAATATGATTTAGTTACGTAGTTTAAAAAAATAAATAATCTAAATGACATATTAACATAATACTATATTGTATAATAATGGCCTAATTCCAGGTCGTTATTGAAACTGAAGTACCTTTATGATACTTTCAGATTATATAATGGTGCCCCTAGAGCCCCTAGATTTTATTAATTGAATATTTTAATATTATAAAGTGGACCCACATCAACGTGATAAATATATCTGTAATTCAGAATCACTGTCCTAAGATATTTCTATATTAAAGTATAATGGTTCAAAAAGCCCTTTATACAATTATAAAAGGGCGGGACTTGAAATAAAAAACTTTGTTACAATTAATTCTCAGTTTATTTCAGCTTAAGATACAAAATATTTATTATTATTGAGCTGCTAAATTGCAATCTGCAATTCAGTTTCGCTGTCGATCTAAAAAAGATGAGTCTGCGTTCATAAAAGCTATTTTAAGCTTGGAAGGCAAAAATTTTAAGCAAAAAAATTAAGTTAGCTCACTCTTACACTATACAGTATTTTTGCTTGCATAATTTTTTGCTTTACACAAAGATTATATACTTACTTGAAAAAATAAATGTACTTACCTAAGTTTTTTTTAACCTTAAATTAAAGTCATTGTAGTTTATTTATTTATTTTATAACGGAAGTAATTTAGTATATACAAATATTCTACATCTAATATTTAACCTATGTACCTTATATCTACATATTTTATAAACGTGTTAAAACGACTAGACACCAAAAACTGCAATCTAAAGGAATTCGCAATAAGCTGACCGGTCCGTTACCTTCGCAGTCGCCGCTTCGCCGCGCGCTCGTCGACCGCTGTACGGAATACATCGCTGGTTGATAGATAGGAATTTCAGAAAAATAACCGTATTACTAATGTATTTGCTGTCAGCCAAGTGGTATTCAATAAGACCTTGTTGTGGGTAACTTTACACGTTTCTGGAGTAATTGGATGTGGTCTTATTACACCCGGTATTAGTTGATCCACTATTATTATATAACTAATCATCGTGCAGCTAAATTTTTGGCAGATTTTTTATGCATTTTTTTTAACTTTACCTACTTGTGTCTGTTTATTGAAAATCTAGCCCAGGCGGCTGAGCGTGGAAAGAGTAATTCCAGTAGGCACTTACTTAAAAGTGTACCAGCTGTTTTAAAATGTATTGTGTTCGCAACCCCTATAAAAAGACCGAAACTGCAGTAAAACAAATTGAATTTGGCCGTAATCATTTTCAAGATAACTTCATTCGTGATGAAGATTTTTTACATGCCTTCTGGTGCTCTGAGATGATAAGTTATTAAAGTTTTAAGAAAATGAAATTTTAAGCCGCACGATGCTTGATTTTTTTAGTTCTGTTACCTTCTTCAGTATCGGTTAGCGAAACTACGGGTCCTCGTATCTACCATGTAAACTATCAGTCACATATACTTATAAAAAGGTTATCCGACGCCTCTAACAGATACTTATATAATAAAGGAACCGGGAATAAAACATTACGTTGGTAACTTTAGACCCTTTGTAGTGTTGCTCGCGACTAACAGGATCGAAGTGGTGCCAGTTCAATTTCCGTCGCGTAATTCAATTCTAGTCTGGGTAGTGTGATACGTACTGGTATATTTACTAGAACCCACACTTTTTCCCTAAAAGTCTAGGCTTAAGTATGTGTTTATAATGATTAGTAGTAGTAAATACCATACCTATTTCTGCCGCCAAGCAATGCCCGCATTGCTATTTTCTGCGGTTTGAAGGGTGAAATTACAGGCACATAGGCTTAACACCAATATACCTCAGGTAGATGCAGAGTAGTGCATCGTAGGGCACGTACCTAACGTGTGTGAACTGCAAGGTAATGCTTTATGCTTTGTTATCCTACTAATATCCTACCTAATATTATAAACACGAAAGTTTGTAAGAATGTATGTATGTTTGTTACTCTTTCACGCTCTAACCAGTGGACAGATTTGGATGAAATACGCTTGAGCTTTGTCTGTAAATCTTACTCTTGGCCCCAGTGAATTGAAGACTTGAAGACGATCTATGTGAGACAGTTGAACACCATGAATTTCTTACTGACTTTTTTGTTATGATAACAAGTGATATAAAATGTTGATATGACCTGATCGATTATATGTACCTGGGTCCCAATTTTCGTTTCGATCATCAAATTCAAGTTTCGATCGTGTTAAACTCCAAATGGCATTATTTGAAAAAGACATTTCAGACAGGCCCAATTTTGACAATAAAGTTCTAGTTTCAATCTCGTCTCAGCTCAAAAAAATTACGAGAATTGAGCCTCTGGACAAAAATTAATGCTCATATTTTGTGATTAATGGCAAAAGCTTATGATCAAAGACAGAATTAATTGATTTTTCAGCTCAAGTTTTCGCTTACCCAAGCATTTTGTAGGTTGGTACTTAGACAAATTGCATCGGCACCAGGTGTCCTCGCACTCAGTAGTAATCCCTTCTAATAACGGTTCAATTCAGTAACAAATGAGGGCTTAGGAGAGGTGCTACTTAGTGGCACACGCTAAGCTCTAGCACTTCTGTAATGCTCAAGTAGAAACAAAAAGAACAGAAGAGATAGAAAACGGTTTTTACCTACCTCTCAAACTGTAAAGAAAAATACCGTGAGGAAACACGTGGCTTAGTCAGCACCGCGTATTGGCCATGTCTTTCCTGTGAATTGTACCAACAAAGTTGTGAAGATAGTACAGGTGCTAGGAAAGATTACCTGATCTCAAACCCTGCCTCAGGCGCGATAGTCTCCCGTGTCTAAAAAGTTGCCCCGACACTGTATAAATCATCTACTATAGATACAATGGCTTTTTTACTTACATAGTCATGTAAATGCATGTAAATTAGTACTTAGTACCTACTTAGGACACAGAATAAGTAATTATTTTTGGCCCCAATTAGAGCCTCAAAACACTAGTAAAAAACGAACAGTACCTAGATTAGAGGATCGAGATTTTATAATGATTTTATAATACTTACTTGAGTCTGCTAAGCTCTACGTGATAAAGACGGGAAAATTCAACCCAAAGCTTCCGATTTAGGTAAGTAGTCTGTGTTATTTTTAGACGGTTCCAAAATATAACAGGAGGAAGAGGTCCCTTATGTACTTGACGAACCTTCAGTTTAGGTACGAAAATTTATGGTTGTCTACAGAGTAAAAGACAAGCTAATATTCTTGTAAAAATATGCCATGTTAATTCTGTAGGTGTGCAGGCGAGGAGCGGAGATATTCATGCGAGCGACTAATGCAAGGTTTTTTTTTTTGTGGCCTATGTCCGTCTTGCGGACAATTTTACCAATGTCAAGTGGGTTGATAAAATACTTTTTAGTCAAGTCGAGTCGGTAAAAAAGTAAAGTCAACTGTCATTGGTTTTGAAGAAAAAGATGGCGTTGTTCTTCAAAACCCAAAGAATATCAAAACCAAAGGGAAACATTTTCGTTCAAATCAGGATGCCACATAACACACTTTTATTTC
This sequence comes from Electrophaes corylata, assembly GCA_947095575.1. Classification (NCBI taxonomy): domain Eukaryota; kingdom Metazoa; phylum Arthropoda; class Insecta; order Lepidoptera; family Geometridae; genus Electrophaes; species Electrophaes corylata. The sequence goes on from OX352703.1 coordinate 9,612,428, forward strand.
AATTGTTCACACTTGTGCTAAGACCTCAAGTAATGATGGTAAAAATACCACCAAAATTACCCATCAGAACTTAAAATAACACTAGAAAAACAATTTAATGAAAATACAATGTTGCTTCCAAAGATGACAGAAAACTACCAATATCCTACAAGCATCTGTCAATGTCAAGTAGATTGTATATAAATAGTTTTTAGTCAAGTTGAGACGGTAAAAAAAGTAAAATCGGCTGTCGTCGGTTTTGAAGATGGCGTTTTTCTTCAATACCCAAGAAAAAACATTTTCGTCAAATCAGGATGCCACATACATAGAATTAGAACTAAAGTAGGTAAGTTAATAAAGACACTTGACACTGGCTAAATTGTCTGTCAAATGACGGACAGACGCTACAAAGAAGAGAAAAAGAAGAAGATATCTACTCTCATCGCATCTGAAGCCTTTTATTTTGAAAAGCAACTCTTTATAAGTATTGTGTGGTATTGTGTAAGCTGTTTGAGAAAGAGAAAAACGAATTCTTTCTCCATCGAACTCTCACCGTTCCTATTTCTGCCGTCATTTGTGATACTCAAATTTCGATGTTTCTATTCGTATGGGTGCCGGTTCAATTAGAGGCACATACAAATTAGCATCTTTGTCTCAGAAGTGATGGACATAGTACATTGCCACAAAGTGCAAGTCTCAGTGAACGTGCTTGGTACCGTAGGCAGAGGGAACCGCTCATCATCAGACCATAATCCTATTCAAACATTTTTTTTTATTTATTTATTTTAGGAAGACCAACAGCTTACTAAAGAATTATGCTAAGTAATCTAGTTAACTACTAGTAATCTAGTAATCTAGTTACTAAAGAATTATGCTAAGTAATCTAGTTAACAGAAAAGCCAATTAATTATCTCTTATAAAAAGTTGATCTTTCCAGATTCACAATATTTATGTAGCCTTATTCATAAACCTAGTAATAGATCCAGTTCCTATCGAAAGTAGTAAAATGAATATAAAAATATAAAGTAAAAATAACACGTCCTTTAGAAATGGTGCCTAAATAATATATCAGATGTACGAGTTGACTGCAGTGTGGGATCTAAACGCCACTGAGCAACGAGACCTATGAATATTTTACGAATTACTCTAATTTACTTATACCTTTATAGTTTTTAATAAAAAATTTGGGTCATTTTCACGTAAGTAAAAGTAAACGGGCCTTTGCATCTATTGTAAAAGATTTATAGTGTCAGGGGCAACTTTTTCACTCATACCCCTATTTACGGGGCGCTGTAGTGCCTGGGGTAGGGTTTTTAAATGGAAAAGGCTTGCCAGCACATACACCATTCTCATAGCTTAGTCAGCCTAATCCACCGGAAAGACATTGTCAATTTGTGCGGAATTGACTAAGCCACGGGTTTCTTCACGATGTTTTATTTCACCTTTTGAGATCACTGGCATTGCGCACATACATTTTTCAAACAGAAAAATCTATTGGTTCACGACCGGATACGAACCCACGACCTTAGGATCAGAAGGCGTGGCCACCACTAGACCCCCGGTGCTCATTTCACATAACACCATCTTAAATGTACCAAGTACGAACTCCAAAGGCAGAAGTAGATAAAAATAGAGAGAATCGCTCAATGGTCTCGATTGAATAACGTAAGCGTAAGTGGATTTTAAGCACTATTGAGTTAACCCTAAAAGGGATTGGGCCCTTATATTGGAAAAGATACGGTGAAATAAAATGACCGATTGAGTGCTTGTCAAGGATTAAGATAAGTAGGTACGTTTGAAGAGTTAAACGTGAGTTTACTTAAAACCAACAAAACGATGACTAATTTAAAATGCCTTCAAAAGCAATGCCATTGAGTTCAACCCCGACAAACTATCGAGTCATAATTTAGGTACGCAGTGCCAATGCTCTCAAACGGTGAAGGTTATCGTAAGGAACCAGTTAGTTCTAACAGCGGCAATGGACTTGCAACCTGTCACGTATGAAATACCAACTACGAAAAATGTGAACCACGTGACTACCAAATGTATTATCTGGACGTGCCTCTGACTATCTCTCTGTTCATCGTACAAATGATTTATCCTCGATCAAACCCACATCCTACAGTGCAGAAGGCACAACTACTACTGAGTTGTGAGGCCAGTATAATATTACATGACATAATTCAGTATTCAGTAAACTCCAAATAACTCTCACTCCTAACCACATACATGTCATACGTTGTGATAAATGTAATCTGAGAATCCTGATTTCCGGCCGACTTGCACGAGTAATACCAGTAATACTCTGTGTCGCGTGTTTTTTGACACCTCATCCATCTTGTAGGATAAAGACTGTTCATTTTATTCGTGGATTATCGTTGAAACAGTGGTAAAATGCAAATGAGATAGAAATATACCTACCACATGCTTGCTATCCAATTATACATAATAATAAATACTGGCACACATTCACACAACGCAAAGATACAACACAAGCAACATAAGAATACTTAAATACTTTTTTTTGTAAATACATACTAGATACCTACCTATCGTATTGGCCCTAGCAGGAAGTTGGAAGTATTCTGACACTCTAACCCACGGACGAAGTCGCGAGCGGGACAGCTAGTCTTATACTTTAGATTTAAAAATTATTAAAAAATAAGGTTATAAAAAATTAAACCAATCTCTATGGCCCTTCAAATTATGCTCATTTTCTGTGGTTGCATTCAATGCTGTACATTTTCCTGGCATGGTTTATGGTTTATTTATAATAAATAACGCATTAAATACTTACTTAAAGTGTCTGCCCTCTCCGAATTCCCTGTCGCTTTAAGCAAATGACATGATTCATGTTTTGTGCCTACATACCAACCAAGAACACACTATATTACAGAAAGCTTGCTTAGATAAGTGAGTTAACGCGCCGTTCGGTAAGGTTTAAGCAGTGGTTTAGGCACATAAGAGGGAGTTAAACTTTAGAGGGTCACTTAAATAAATAAGGGATTCGGACCAAAACCGCAATTCAATGTTTTGTTTGGCACCCACTGCTTTTGATGTAAGGAAACCTTTCTTAATATAATAAGCCTTATTTTCATTAGGTATTGGACTATAATGTTGAGCAAATTGTTACAACAAAGTTTCACATCCGCATGTAGAGAACCTACCTGTTTTTTTTAAGAATTATTGGAAAATTTCCCTTATTCAGGCAGAGCTATACAGCGGCATAGCTCTGCCTCTTTTAGAGGTAGTTTCCGCTACGCTGCATCGAAGTGCTGGAATAATATTCCACCACCGATACGGAACCTGCCAAATTTACACGGTTTCAGTACTAAACTAAAAAAACACCTGTTTGAAAATCAAAAGCAGCAAGAAGATCATAAACACGGGACAAGCATAATATGAGGATATAATGGTTGACTCTATATAAATTATAATGTACTAGCTCTATGAAAATGTAAACATCTTTTATTATTATTAGTTTTTTGCTTTTTTTATGTGGACTACTTTGGCATTTTGTATTTATCTTTTACTTTGTTTTATTTTTATTTTATTATTTGTATTAAATTTTACTGAGTATGTGAAGGTTGTCCGTGACATTACCTACAGGGCTCTAACGGAAGACCAGCGTTAGTTGACTGTAAGCGTTAACTAACTTCATGCTGAGTTAGGGACCGTTTTGCGACTCTTGCTTGGCCCCTTTTGTTGTTCTTTTATACATTGTTTTTTGTTGTGTCAGAGTCAGCAAATAAATATGTTTTCTTTCTTTTCTTTCTTTCTTTCTATTCTAAAATCAGCCTATAGTTATCCCTGTTAAAAATAAATAATAGTGTAGTGGCAAAAGCAATAGGAATCCCAGTCTGTCAGATAATTTTACAATCGTAGCTTAGTTGATTAGCTCTGCCTTCTGCACTGTAGGTTGTGGGTTCGATCTCCACCGAGAACAAACAATTATGAAACATTGATGAACACATTGAACACTGATCTTTGTTCTATTTCTAGGTTTTATATGGTATCCTATTTCTGTATTTACATATTCATTTAAATATTCTATCAGTTACCAGGTTACCATAAACCAAGCTTTACTTAGTTTGGGACTATCAGATGGTGGCAAATGTGTGTCACTACTGTAACAACAACAAATAATCTTTCATCACATTGGCTACCGTGAACTATGAAACCGATGAGATGAGATCTAGATGCTTTTAAATTTAAAATAAAGGTACCTGGCATTAGACGGTTGAAGTAAATTGGCCAGAGTTTATGTAAAATCTTCTGGTTTAAATGCAGTGTATATAAATAAATAAATTATAAATAAAATAAACTTTATTGAAGACAAAATTATTTACTAATACAAAAGAAAAGAAACTAAAATCATTGTCCTACAATGGGCGGTCTTATCGCTGGACGCGATATCTTCCAGACAACCGTAAAAACTATAACACAGTAGAAAAAAACTTAGTCTAAGTTTACATAGGTATAAGAATGTAGTACAACTAACAACAACAACTGACCACAACCACTGGCTGAAGCAGGTTGAGTATAGATTCCAGCCCCCGAACTATATACCATGCTATATACGTCGCATGTTCTTCGTATTAAGGTTTTCAATGCCAAGTATTCTATCATATCGCATTGAATACTCGTTTCTAATGAAATATAATGATGGATTAAGCTTAAAAAGCATTTTAGCTTCCGACGGTATAAAAAGAAATAATCCAATACTTAAGTTCTACAAAAGACTTACTTGATATTCATCTAGCAAGTAATCTGTCATCCTGGCACCAAGGATCAATCATGGTTTCCGATGCTTTTAATTTTACCGGAACTTAGGGAAAAAATTAATTCATGAACACGAAAACTTCAACCGGCCTACGCTTTTCAAACTGTGTATGTAGAAAGAATAGAATAGAATAATAATTTATGTGCAACACACAAAAAAAAAGTTTTCGTGTTGAAAAGTTGGTTTGTCTTTGCTCAAAGCAGTAGCTACTTCCGTCTACCGCTAAGTAAAACCAACAATAGTTTGTATTTATGTTGAGTGTGTGTTTAAGCTTGCACATTTTGCCAACCTTGGTTCTCAAGGTAGCAGTTGCCCGGTTATTCGCCATACATAAACCTAGTTAAGTTCGTATGAGCTAGCCTTGATTGAATTGAGTTCAGGGTATAACAAGTTAAGCTTAATAAAGACAGCTTACCACAGTTGGCACACACACTTATCTATGGCCACTTGTAAGTATTTGCCGCTATTTATGATGGACAAGTCTAAAAACTGGCATAACGTCTAAATATCACCACAGAAAATTCGCAAACAGGGACTCTGCACCAGAATATTGCTGAGTGGTAACCATTTTTGATAAAATTTTATTTTCTATCATGGTTAAACCATGGTAGGTACCTATACCTAAATAAAATAAATATATATTTCAGGACATTTTTTTCACACCATCTTTTAGCCTCTAAGCATAGCTTGAGTACAAGCTGCCATCTGCTACAGAATATGAGTGATACCTATATGAATATGACGATAAACGAATACAGAATATGACTAGTTTAAACTTTCAGCAGTAAAGGTAATGTTTTTGATCGCAACAATGCAGTAAGAGCAAGATATTATTTATATATATACCCAGCATCAACATGCCAACGGGCTTGATAAAAGAAAAAAGTTTAAAGATTTTAGCACCACGAAAACGGAACGACGAAAATTAAACCAAAATTCAAATTACTTAAATAAAAACTTTTTGATAAAAAGTATAGGTACGGACTTGATAAACACTGGAAATATTACCATAAAGTTATTTTCTTCAGTCTCAGAGCAATCTAACCGATTTTGGAGTCGGTCTTATCAACATCATTGGGGTGTATGTTTGGCGCCGAAAAAATCTACTTATTCTACATAGTTATTATATTATATTACTTATACATAGGTATATATTTGGAAAAAATGTTTTACTCCTCTTCATTCATTCTCTCGTCATTGTAGCGTACCAGGGCGAAATTAAAGTAGCATTTCTTCCTCTTGCAGAAAAAAGGAATTTATTTTTTTAATTTTCGTCTGTTATGATCGATCCTACAAAAACGCAAAAGTCTATAATCATAAGTAGAATAATTATAAACAAAGACTCGACTGTTGTTCCATAAAAAAAGAATAACATTTTATTTTTGAAAATGGAACTAATAGCGACGAATGCCGATCTCTTTAGTAGAATACGTACGTGCATTTGCGTTGCGGTTACAAAAAAAAATAAAAAAGCATTGGCGTGGCGCGAAATCTTTAGAATTTTTTTCTATTAACATGGTACTATATTTTTCTCTCAATCGTAGTGAAAAAATACATTGATGTATACATACACTCACAAATAAACGTAGTTAGTCGTTTGTAGAAGTCTTCCGCCAAGGATACATAAAGTCTAAAAGCAGCCGCGAAGTGAGAGCTACTTAGCTCTGGAATCGTAAAATCTGTTTTAAAACTAGTTAGGTACAGTTAAAAACCTGTCGTTTTCTTAAGTACCTACATTCAGCAGCGGAAGTTCATTAACAAAACATTCAAAATCTTGAGTAACTTTTATAAAAAGAATACACAAAACCAAGCCGTAAGTTTTTTGCCTATTCTTCATGCAAAAATTTTCTGCCTATACTTACTTATATATTTACATTACGGGAAGTAACAGTATTATTTATGGAGGTGCACAACTTAGGTACCCTACAGCAAATTACCGAAACCTACCAAGAAAAGGTATCCAATAGCCCTTAGTAGGTACAGTCAGCTGCACTAGAATGTATACAATTCGTAACTTACAGAATGGTTTTACATGTTACTATTAATATTTACAAGGCAAAAACTCAAAATGTTACCTTATCAGCTAATTTCACGATTTTTGAGTTTTTACTGTTTAAGAGTTTACTATAAGGTTTTGATACCGTTTTGAAAGTTACGAATCGTATACATTCTAGTGCAGCTGACTGTACCTACCCACAACGCAAGTAAATGTACTGAAAAGATCTAAGAAATGTCTACCGTACTTAGGTTTATTATTAATGTGAATAGGTATATCTATGTATACCTACATATGTATGTATGTATAGGTATGTGAGTATCTCTTTGATATTAGCCTCGTATCATTCGATTATTTCTAAATAGCTTCATGCATCAACTTGGTTGCAGGCCGTGCACAGGGTGACCAAGAGAAAATAAATGTTAGACGAACGTTCCATCTAAATATTGTTTAGAAAATTCATTGTTTACTCTACAAGATTTAATCTGATGGAAAATATTTTGTGGATGGATGAGTTTCAGCTTTAGTCTACAAGCGAGTGAATAACGCGATAATTCACATGTAAACACGATTCATAGTTCATTATCAATCTAAATAAGACGTACGTTAGATTATGGATTTTTTTGATACTTTCGTACGTTTCATCACAAAGTAACGTGTTAGTAACCACTCAAGACCTGACCTGAGTGGTCCATCTGCTTGTTCCATCACCAAGGACGCAAACGCAAGGACCCAAAAAATATAAAACTTATCTACCGTGGTTTATTTTCACTGTGTATACTTACGTACCCGATTCTATGTAGTTAGAAACTCAAACGTAATATCCGCTTTCGTACGCCTATCGTACTTTTATATCAAAATAAGCGTCATGTATATCTTAGCAGAGTGAACCAAATCTTTATTCAAACGAACCAGCCTTATCTCAAATAGAATTTGAAGATGTGAGCATCATGTAGAGTTGCCTAATATTAATATTATTTTGTAGTAAACGTTTGCCTCATCACAGCTGTTATCTACAGCCTTTGGACATTTCCTCAGATCTCTTGGTGCTCTAGATCTAAGAGGTAGCCACGACTAAATACATAATTTAGTCTTCTAATGAAATAAGTCAACCATAATATATAATCTTTGAGCCTCTAGTCACCCTCAATAAATTTTCAGTAGGTAGAACTAGGTAAAGAAGTCCTCTGTCGTAAATTTCGATCAATGATACCCCTAGATATAGGGTCGGCGCAAAAAACTTTAGAAGTGAGCTCTTATTTTGTATTTGTGACATGATTGTAATTAGGTTTAATTTAACGGCCAGTACTGACCTAATCGCTCCCGGAGCAGTTTTTTCTCTATCTTAAAATGCTATACCCTCGGTAAATAAAGGAAGTAGAAGAAAACTGAAAAGTCCGCATGCATCTTCAAAATGTCAACTTCAAAGTGCCCGTTTCAAATGTATGATTAACGTCGTATTTACTCAATCATAAATTCACGAAATAAATTAAAAACTTAGATATAAATCGTCATCTCCTTCTAAAGTTGGTGATATATTTTTTTTTGGTTTACACCAATGGTGAGATAATTAAGAAGTAGAATTAATGCCCGTTCAATATATAAAAAAAATAAAGACTTGAATTATTTATAAATTAAATTGTATAGAATCGCGCCGTTTATGCGAGCACAAGGATAAAATTTAGTCTGCCGCTGGCTTTCGTACGGGGAACCCGTGTCGCTCGTCGCCCTGCGGACTACAAGACTGCAAATATTGCATTTTTAATTCGTGTTTCGATACTATTTTGCAAAAAGATACTTAATCTGTTTGTAATAGAGTGACTTATTGCAATTTTGCAATAGTAGAGCGACAAGGTTCCAAGGCAAATACCGTGTACGTGTTGTACACGGCTGGATAGAGTTGATACTTTTTTGTACCGACATAAAAATAAGCACGTATCTACATACTCATCATCATTAGTCTAGAAAAGTCGATACTTTTTGTATCGAAATTTTAAGTAAGTACGTAGGTATCTACCTACTGATTTGGGGGTGCTGATTACGAATATCTGGTCAGATTTGAAATTCAAAATGGCGGATACAAATCATGATACAAAAAACTGACATGGGTGTCGTTTTCTACTAATTTGGGGGTGCTGATTACGAATATTTGGTCAAATTTGAAATTCAAAATGGCGGATACAAATCATGATACAAAAAACTGACATGGGTGTCGTTTTCCACTAATTTGGGGGTGCTGATTACGAATATCTGGTCAGATTTGAAATTCAAAATGGCGGATACAAATCATGATACAAAAAACTGACATGGGTGTCGTTTTCTACTAATTTGGGGGTGCTGATTACGAATATCTGGTCAAATTTGAAATTCAAAATGGCGGATACAAATCATGATACAAAAAACTGACATGGGTGTCGTTTTCCACTAATTTGGGGGTGCTGATTACGAATATCTGGTCAGATTTGAAATTCAAAATGGTGGATACAAATCATGATACAAAAAACTGACATGGGTGTCGTTTTCTACTAATTTGGGGGTGCTGATTACGAATATCTGGTCAAATTTGAAATTCAAAATGGCGGATACAAATCATGATACAAAAAACTGACATGGGTGTCGTTTTCTACTGATTTGGGGGTGCTGATTACGAATATCTGGTCAGATTTGAAATTCAAAATGGCGGATACAAATCATGATACAAAAAACTGACATGGGTGTCGTTTTCTACTAATTTGGGGGTGCTGATTACGAATATCTGGTCAAATTTGAAATTCAAAATGGCGGATACAAATGATGGTACAAAAAACTGACATGGGTGTCGTTTTCGACTAATTTGGGGGTGCTGATTACGAATATCTGGTCAAATTTGAAATTCAAAATGGCGGATACAAATCATGATACAAAAAACTGACATGGGTGTCGTTTTCTACTGATTTGAGGGTGCTGATTACGAATATCTGGTCAAATTTGAAATTCAAAATGGCGGATACAAATCATGATACAAAAAACTGACATGGATGTCGTTTTCCACTAATTTGGGGGTGCTGATTACGAATATCTGGTCAGATTTGAAATTCAAAATGGCGGATACAAATCATGATACAAAAAACTGACATGGGTGTCGTTTTCTACTGATTTGAGGGTGCTGATTACGAATATCTGGTCAAATTTGAAATTCAAAATGGCGGATACAAATCATGATACAAAAAACTGACATGGGTGTCGTTTTCCACTAATTTGGGGGTGCTGATTACGAATATCTGGTCAGATTTGAAATTCAAAATGGCGGATACAAATCATGATACAAAAAACTGACATGGGTGTCGTTTTCTACTAATTTGGGGGTGCTGATTACGAATATCTGGTCAAATTTGTAATTCAAAATGGCGGATACAAATGATGGTACAAAAAACTGACATGGGTGTCGTTTTCCACTAATTTGGGGGTGCTGATTACGAATATCTGGTCAGATTTGAAATTCAAAATGGCGGATACAAATCATGATACAAAAAACTGACATGGGTGTCGTTTTCTACTAATTTGGGGGTGCTGATTACGAATATCTGGTCAAATTTGAAATTCAAAATGGCGGATACAAATCATGATACAAAAAACTGACATGGGTGTCGTTTTCCACTAATTTGGGGGTGCTGACTACGAATATCTGGTCAGATTTGAAATTCAAAATGGCGGGTTTAAATCATGGTACAAAAAACTGACATGGGGGTCTAAGGTAGTAAGATTCTATTACATCTACGAAACCTGATGGTAGTAAGTTCTTCAGTTTTAGTAATAGACCTTCATGCCAAACTTTATCGAATGCCTGTGCCACATCCAGAAAGATAGTAGAGCAGACTTTTTTTTCCTCAAATGTTTTCTCAATAACATTTGTAATCCTGTGAACTTGGTCTATCGTTGAGTGCTGTTCTCGGAATCCAAATTGGTGCTCTGGTATAAGGTTTTTACTTTCAATAAGCGGCTTCAGTCTTTTTAGTAACAATTTTTCAAATAGCTTTGACATGATAGGGAGCAAAGAAATCGGTCTGTACGATGAGGTCTCTTGTGGCGGTTTTCCTGGCTTTGCTATCATGATAACTTCAGCAACTTTCCATAAATCTGGTACACACTTTAGTCTAAGTGCTGCGTTGATAAGGGTCGTTAGTTTGACTAATGCTTTTTTCGGAAGGTTATGTAGTACTTCTCCTGAAATAAGGTCGAATCCAGGAGATTTTCTAGGGTTTATGTGTTTTTTAATTTCACTCCAGACTTCTCTGGGTGATACCAGCTTTATGGCTTGTGTTTCACCATAAACTTCATTTATCATAGGTATGTAGTCGGTTTGATCTTCGTTAGGTTTGAATATTTCTTCTAGGTATTCTGCGAACGTTTTAGCTTTTTGCTCATTACTGACAGCCCATTTTCCAGATCCTATATTTTCGTATCTTCTGCATTTCCTTGGCTATCGTGCAGCCTCTGTAATTAGCTGGGTGTGCTTCTCCGCAATGCACACACTTTGGCTTCTCTTCTGCAGGTTTTTTGCAGTTCTTGGTGAGGTGTTTACCTGTGCATTTCACACACCTTGGCTCTTTGGAGCAGTACTTGTGTGTATGACCGTACACTTGACATCGCTTGCACTGAGGGACCAATTTGGTTGACCTAATGGTAAATATCTGGTCAGATTTGAAATTCAAAATAGCGGGTACAAATCATGGTACAAAAAACTGACATGGGTGTCGTTTTCGACTAATTTGAGGGTGCTGATTACGAATATCTGGTCAGATTTGAAATTCAAAATGGTGTAACTCAAAAAACGCAAAAAAGCGTAAGATACATCTTTAAAGAAAAGTTGCGAGACAGTGCCAAAACTACGCTATAATAGACCCCAGAACGAAAAAAGACAGCAAACGCCCACTATTTCTGTTAGTACGTTGCTTCCCTTGCAATAAAATTTGTTTTATGCCATTTACTCTTTAACTATAAGTGCTATCCTAAATAGCAATGGGATAAAATTTGCTTAGTTTTGATAACAGTATCGAACCGTAAAATAAAAACCGAGGTCATTTTGATTTTTTTTATTTTTTTATACAATGAAATCAGTTTTATGCCATTTACTCCTGAACTATAACCCTAGGCCTAAAATGCAATAGAACATTTATTGCTTAGATTAAAAAAACCTATCAAATGGCATATTCAAATTAATAAAATAACGACTATTAAAAATAAAAATTTTCAATTCCTATGTCCGGCCTGCTAAGGAGCAGGCGGCAGGCTCGCATAAACGCACAGTGGATCGAGTCTAAGGAGACTCGATCCACTGTGCGTTTATGCGAGCACAAGGATAAAATTCAGTCAAAAAGGAGGAAATTAGTTAGTATAATAACAGCGGCGATGGGATTACACCTTGTCACGTATGGAATAATAACTACTACAAAATGTGGGTATGTGCCAATTGTAGCTTTTGGACGTACCTGTGACTACCCCCTTAGACGTTCTCAAAGAAACTGGGGTTAGTACCAAGTATACTAAGAGATATGAGAGGATATCTACAGTGCCTGGGCATTAAAGTCGTGAGGTTAATTTAATTTAAGTTAATTAAGTTTCAGCTACATAATTACCGAGAAAAATATAATTCCCATTATTTGTCGTATTATGATAAATAGTTTCGAAGTTATGAGGGAACAGATGAACATTCATATATACTTACATAACGGTCAAAATTATAACCCTCTTTTTTACTTCACCGTAACCAGGTCAAAATAAATGGAAGATAAATATCTAAAGCACCACAAGCTATAGCAAAATTGGGACAGCAAATTTTTTTTTTTTTTTTTGGTGGCCTCTGTCCTTTTTTCGGACAATTTTGCCAATGTCAAGTGGGTTGTATGAAATACTTCTTAGTCAAGTCGAGTCGGTAAAAAAAGTTAAGTCGGCTGTCAAAAAGATGGCGTTTTTCTTCAAAACCAAAGGGAAACATTTTCGTTCAAATCAGGATGCCACATAACACACTTTCATTTCAATTGCTCACACTTGTGCTAAGACCTCAAGTAATGATGGTTAAAATACCACCAAAATTACACATCAGAACTTAAAATAACACTAGAAAAACAATTAAAATGAAAATACAATGTTGCGTCCAAAGATGACAGAGAACGAATCCCGACAACTAATTTAATTTATTAACTACCATCTATCCTTCAAGTACCAAGATTAGTTAATTTATGTATAGAGTCAACTTGTACAACGTATTTCATGAACTGCCAGCTAGATGGCGCTATTAGAACGGATCACCTATATGTATCTAACCGCGAAATATTGCAGAGGAGTGGTGGGGTAAAGAGGAACGAAACTCTCAAGGTCGTTAGATCGGTATCGGCCCTTAAAACGGTTTTTTTTCCTACTTTGTTTGCAAACAAATGTAGCTGTCTAAGTGTATATTCACGCGGACAACTTTTAGCTATGAATTTGTATGTGACTCGTCATCTAGGTATCATTGATCGAAGGCGTTTTTAGCCACTAGCTATACCAATTATAAGAATCTTCTTCATTTTTTACTGACTGACATATAGACAACACCCAACCTTTACCACTGGTCATAGAGACTTGAAATATTTAAAGTAAATTTGTCTTAATGCGTAGAGGTGTACTACGAAGGGAATTACCGAAATTCAACCCCTAAACGGGTTTAACAGGGTTAAAATTTGTACGAAAACAACTGCGTGTTTCGCGGGTTTGTTAGAAATCTAAAGATAATAGCCGAACGAATCCTGCACTAAGTTAAAAAAATGATATGAATATTTTTTATACTTCGCCATCGAACCCCAAACTACACAAAGCTTGTAACCTGATAATAAAATGAAACATTTTTTAAATACCAGGGCGAATAAATTCTTCTTACTGTCGTACAGTGTTCCAACTCTATTCTTAAATATCATTCTACCCTACATTTACGTTACGTTAAGGTGTAAGTAATCGTTTTATGGATGGCTGGATGGGCGCCTACTTTGTTGCATCGGAAGGGTGAGGACGTGTTCACATTCACAGAAGTTTTATAAAGAATAGGCCTTACTTATGAAACCTATTAGTAGGTACGCATCGTTTTTTTTCATTAGAGGACATCATCTGTAAATAATAAACTCTAATAGAATTACAATCTAGGCACAATATAGGATGAGTAATTATAAGGATAGAGGATAGATTATTATTTTAAGAATGTATGCGTTACTTTGTAAGCAATGTTTACAAAGTAACGCATTTAAGTGTGTGATGTGTAATTTGAATTATTTTGTAAAACTTAATAGTTTTTAGAACGCGCGAACTTAAAATTTTGAACAAATGTATTTTGAAATGAACTGAACTTTCAGTTTGAATTTTAATAAGTTGTTTGTCGTTTGATAGTATAAATAATAAATTCATAAGCAAACACGTGCCAGTCTCGGCAGAGGCGACCATGGGAGGTAATATAGGAGTCCTAATCTAAGCAGTATCATTTCCTGAGTACTAAACACCGGCATTCACCGGTCAAAAATCCACTTGCAAAACGTAATGCCTGTGCTTCCCCCCCCCCCCCCCCCCCAAATATAGGCCCAGGTCCAGCAGTATCCAGCGGTAAACTTATTTGGCCTGTTTTTAATATACTCCATGTGCTATGCCATAGAACTCGACCGTACACACCAAGATTCATGTAACGTCATGTTAGCTAGTTGCTACGCAACTAATCGACAAAACTGCCAAACTACTAGCACATTAATAATTATCTTCGAACAATGTATCTAAGTACATTATTTGAACCGTTTTGTATAAAAAGATATATTACCCATCAAGCTTTCCAGTGAGTCACCGGGGACTTTGCACTTGAGACGGTTTCTAAAGTCATCCAAATGGTGAAAACGAATGACAAAGCTCGTTTTTGTTACTTACCATTTCTAAGGAATTCTGACTTAGCGCGTATACAAACTGGTAACATGTGTTTCTATCGATAGCCGTTTTGCTATATTCAATGACTAGTCAGGTTTATTATTCTCCGTTTTAAGTCACTTGACTCACTGTCATTAGGTGGTTATTTATTAAAAGGTCTCCTAACACATCCACGCGATGTTTTCCTGTACCGTTTTAGAGCACTGGCATTGCAGATATAAACAGCTTAACATGTTCCCAGCATACCAATGAGACTACCCTAAGTTTTCCCAATAGGACCTACGGCGATGTACTCGTACGTAAGATGAAAGAAGATCTACTTGTCCCATTTATAGCAACGCTCTCATTTCAATGCTCAAATTTCACAAGCCTTGCGTAAGCCATTTATGAATGCCTACACATTTTCAAAAACATTTGATGGGCAAAGGGAGATTTTATGATAAATTAAGTAGTCAAAATAATCTTTTTGATATCAATGAATAAATGCCTATTGACTCTGATATGTTGAAATAAAACGTATGAATCGAAATACGGGCTCAAAATATAATAAATACTTAAAAACGAAAAACACAGATTGGGATACATCAGATTACAGAGCATACATTATCGTAAAAAAGTAATCAGTAGGTATTAAGCCATGGTTTCATGGTTGTCATTATAACCAACGATTAATACTCATACCACCCGTTTATATGCCGGCGGTGGCCTCAGTGGATAATCTAACAAAACATCAGCCACCCCAAAAGTGAAATCGAAAACGAATTTATTGAACACCTGACCCCTTGCCCTAGATACAAAATGTTCGGGATTAAATGTCAAGAAGTTTGTTTTCACACTCAACAATGTTGAGTGTGCAAGGTGAAGAATATGCAAAACAGGCACCTGATGGCGAATCCTTGCTATTCAAATAAATATTTGAATATTGAGCCAATCAACGTTAAATTAATCATAATTAGTTACAATGTTTGACACAAATTTCAAGTAATGATCGGTCCATAACAGGCATAACTATAATAAAATGCATGGAAAAAAAGTGCACTAAAATCTCAGTTACGGTAGAGACCCTTTTACCAAGTACCCGCTGAAAACTCATGGGGATAGTCAGAGTTTTAGAAATAAAAAATCCATGAGTCCATGTCTAAATTCAAATCCACGACCGATTAGAAGAGTTGCCCCCGGAGACCACCGGAGCTCTACAATAAAAATCATAAAAAATATGTATTTAACCTTTTTACTTACCTATTTTATACGCCAGACAGTAAGACAGATAAAGAAGTGTACTTACATGCTACTACTAGCATTAGAAGTATACTTAGTAGGTACTTATACGTAGATACGAAACTATCAAGAAGTTAACTTAGTTACAAATCAACTTCTCATAATACTCTCTTCGGAGTTCCGATATTTCCATGCCAGCAAAGATATTTATGCTGTTTCGGTGCGCCTTGCTTACTTAGACCGCGCTTACACTGTAACATAAAAACCTCAGACAGCACTGAAAATCATCACTGACCATATAAGAAATGATCATTATTATGTGGTTTGCTGAGGTGACTTTTTATTGACATGAAAATATCAGTGACTAAAAAGTGTCAGGAAATAGAAATAAGAGCTAATCTCTTACACCAATAGGTAATAATGACCTAGAATAGATTAACGTCTATTTTTCTCGTCGAATTTTGGACATAAATATCTGAGTTTTCAGAAAGATACCAACTTTTTGGTACCTTAATCAAATTCTTTATACTTATTTTTTTTTTTTCTTTTTACATAGAAGTACTTACAAAATCGTGATTTCAAAAGGCATGTAAAAAGGCGAGCATAAGCATTAAAAACAGTTTTTTTCCAAAAAAAAAAAACTCACAAAATATGCGTCCTTCGAAAGTACTCGGCTTTGGGCTTCGCTGAGTAATCTATAGTGCGACCTACTTGCAGTCTATGTACTTAATTTACATTCCTGTAATTGTTTCAGATGCGAAATACATTGGTTCCTGTGCTACTTCTCGCGACAGTGGCGTTGTCTTCGAGCAACATACTTCCAATCCTATCCATGCGAGAGAAACCTGACCTACAAAGCTATGGCCAATCAAATGACAATATATTTAGTAATAAACGCCAATCAAGCGAAGACATAGGCGATTTGTTCTTTAAAATCGATGCTAATGATCAAAGGCCATTGGATACGCATAAAGATGATTACATGGACAACGGTAATAACGCCGCTGAAGAATACAACTCTTATAAAGACGATATTTACGACGTAAAAGGATTCAGAAAAGAACAATGGCACAACTATCCACGACAACTTGATCGACTTAATAAGTATATATACGAACAATTCAATCCTGACAAACGGAGCCTTGAACCCGATGACCCTGGTGAGTACAGCGACATGGAAGAAAGTTTAGAAAAACCTAGTGATATATCCAACGAAATCCATTTTGATTCCAATAAACCAGAAGATGAGCCTGACAAGGCAGCCGCTATCATGAACCCCTTGATAGTTCTTAAAATACATTTAGCATGTCTCAACAAGGACTTAGATTTTAGTAGTATTTCTGATAGAATACCAGATTTGGAAGCTAGTGAACTGACACAGAATGATAATGAGGATTATAATCTTAACGAAGAGAACCCTAGCACGAATATAGTGAAAGCAAAACGCGAAGGGAAAGAAAGATTGGAAATTGCTGATTCAGCACGTGAGTAACCAACTTTATTCTTTTCGTATGCTTTTACGCTTACACAACTAGGGCAATTCATTTATTTTTTGCAAATAAAATCTTGGCTGATTACGCTTTTTGATTCAGTCTAAACATGCTCATACAAATATGCAACATAGATACGTAGATATAGGTATCGATTTGTGAGTGGGTGTGTGTGCCCTTTGGTTTGGCTTACCCACTAGTCTGTTAATCAATATTTACCTTACTGAAATTAGCGCATAATCATGCAAAGCTTGATGATAATTATTCAGTTTCATCGATTAGAATAATTGACATGAGTTCCGCCTTGGACATTTGACTGATGATGCCATTTGATTAATTACGTTACGTTGTCTACTTAGAGATGTCGTTTACTGCAGGGGTACTCTAAGAAACGATAAACGAAATTTCGTATTATCGTTTTGTAATACACTGCGGGGCAATTCGGTAGTCATTGCACAGTCAAGTTGACAGCCTGACATGTAGCGTATTGTAACTTAAAACGACAATACGAAACTTCGTTTATCGTTTCCAAGAGTAGACCTACTGGACTTCCCTTTTAGAGGTACACAGGAGATGCACTGCACATCTCTTGATGCGTTCCCTTAGTCTCTTAATATAACACCCGTGAGAGGTATGGCCGAGTAGGACCCGGTTCTAAGCCGAGATCACAAGATATCATCAGAAAGTTATTATTTCGAGGTAGAACCTCTCTGGATTGAACAGGTCAGCCGACTTCACCATATTCTACTGATACTGATTTAAAGCGAGCACCAGTGGCGTAGTAAGTGGGTTCGAATCCGCGCGGTTATGCACAATAACAGTACTCTCAATGAGTGAAGGAAAACATCGTGAAGAAACCAGTTAGTATTCTGCAAGTAATGTAATCTTAATGGTTGCAAGCTTATCGCCGTTGCTAGAATGTAATATTCGGACGTATTTCTACCCCCATTAGGCATCCTCAAATAATCTTGTGTCGGTATCTGTACTAAGTACTTGATATTATGAATCATGATGGCATTTTTTTTTATACAATTTGCTGATGGTACAAGCATATGGCCAACTTGATGTTAAGTTAAGCCTATAACAAAGCATTGCCTGTAGGTCACGTTAGTTAGAAACGTGCCCTACAATACACTGCTCTGCGTCCATCAACCTGAGGCATACAGGTATTAAGCCTCATGTGCCTGTAATTACACCGGCACCCACACCCTTCAAACCGGAACACAGCAAGCTGCTTGGCGGCAGAAATAGGCAGGAATAGGTAGTACTTCCCCGGACAAGCCCTTCACTAAGAGCTCTACTACTACTTGCATGGCATGTCTACCGTGCCTGGGGATTAAATGCGTAAAATTATAGATTTACTTACTGATTTAAAGATTTTTTTGTCAAATGGTTTATTTACTTTCAGAGCACGAGCCCAAAAACCGGATGGTGAACAAGAGGATATTCTCGTTGTGGAGCCGTCTGCAAAGTCTCAACCACAAAGGTCACGAGCTACACCACCGACGGCACCTCTATGCACTATACGGCCTTCCAGACTCAGAGGGGGGAGGCAGTGGGGGGGTACTCACCGCTGAGACCAGGGCTACGTTCATGCGACCACCCGGCTCCCCTCTTCGCTGGGGTTGAAATGAATATTAGAGAGCTTTACCTCATAATTTGCGGTGTTAGAGAGACGAGTCGTAGCTTCTGGATCGAAGCCAAGGGCGGTGGAAACCTTCGGCTGATTAAAATAGATATTTTCTCTACCTTGTCGCTGGGTACGGGTTTTTTCAACGGTTTTATACAGGCAGTATTATTTTTAATACATTTGAAATTAAGCGTGAGTTCAGGGCATAATATTCGTGACTACGCATTATTATTTAATTTAATTCATTTAATTCGAATTATTACTCAAATAATACTTTGATTCTTTAGAATATCTCTTAGCGACTAACATTGGCCAATCTCTACGGAAACAAGGATCTATTTCGAAATTCATATATGTAGTAAAAAAACTGAATTAGACATCATTATTATCGTCGATCTAACGATAAAGTACTTTTTTTTATATTTATGTACAATTTTTTTGTCTATCGTCAAGGTTTTTCATGAATCATTCAATGAGACAAATCTAATAAAATCTGAAATACTTGTAAACCAATAAGTATAAGTATAAGTAGGTACCAACCTTACCTAGCCTAGCCTGCTTCCAGTATCTTTCGAACGTCCGTTAGTAGTACTACGGGTCGTTACCTGTCAGATCAGTCACTGTAACATTAGCCAATGAGATGAAGGCTTATCCACAAGTAACTAATTACTAACTACATTAGTTACTAACGTTCTACTAGCGTTAGTAACCTCCGTTACTATTAGTATTACTAACGGATGCTTGTAAAGTATTGGACCGGGGATAAATGCTTTATTATTTGTTGAATGTAATCTGCTGAAGAGTACAATAAAATGACCAAAATCAAATAGGTACTTAGATTTTCTTGTAGTGAAATATTTATTGACAAGGAATTATATTGACTGTTTTAACTTAAGATCCGCCAGAAGTAGGTGATAGAATTAGTGTACTAATAGTAATGTACCTAGGTACTTTATAAAAGGCTTTTGATGTCAAAATAACTGGTTAGTTACTAAATTACAGGCACATGAGGCTTAACGCCAAGACGCTGGGCAGTGCATCGTATAGCACGTTCCTAGCGAGCGTGAACTATGAGGCAATTCTTTCTTATAGGTGATGGTAACCACTTAACATCAGGTGAGCCATCTACTTGTTCAACCATGCAGCAAGTCGAATAAAAAAAAACAAAATAACTTAGTATATTTTATTTATTTATTTTATTTTATAACTATATAACTATTTTATTATATAGTAACTACCTGTATACATAATAGGTAACATTAACTGCATCATCACTTAACATCAAGTGAGATTGCGGTCGAAAGATTTACCTATAAAATGCAAACAAAAAAACAAAAAAGGTTCGATAAATACAGTTGCCAACAAAAGTGTTTCACATCTCGAGTTATTAACATTTAATGCAGTTATTTTGACATAGCCAAGTAATTTTACTCAGCGCTTTCAAATATAAAACTAAGAAAAAACCACTTCCGTGTAATTGCAAGTACTATATGTAGAGTAAATATGAAAGTATATTCTACCATTATTTATGTAAATAAATGACATATATAATCAGCTGTCATGTTTATTTTTTAACTGTAATGTACAGGTAGTAGTGATATTTAAAATGATGGCAAAGTTTTTGTTTATTATTAAATATTTAAACCACAAAATCCTGTATCGTAAGTAATTATAAAACTCAATTTTATTATACGCAAAAATCAAACGCACATATTTCATTAATCTTATAAAAATGCCATCTGTGATATACTTATGGAACTAACTCAACATTTATCCTTATCTATTTAATGTGACATTTTCAAGTCAATGTCACAGACATGATAAGTTTATTTCACACGGGTACCACTAGATTATATGATAGCCTAGCATTATAAAATCAATCAGCATTTAAATATGCATCTTTATTAATAAATAAATACCGGCCTGTCCCGGCTTCGCCCGGATTTAAATATTTCAAAAATTAGTAGGAGTAGGATTGGGTTACATTATTGGAGTTTTAGAAAGAATCCCTAATTTTTTGAATATCAAATAGCCTATGTCACCCGGAGATAATGTAGCTTCCCAACCTACTCTAGGTCTTTAGATAAATAAAATAATAAATAAACAGCAATATCTTTAGATAGAGAATTTACGCAAATAACTGTTGGTAAATATTGTAGGTACCTTATCTACCATTTTTTGTTCGTTTTTGTTACGTGGTTCAAGTGGTCAAATCTATCTTTATTACTTTAGGTGCTATCATATAGGTACCTAGATCGTATTATAGCTTACGGACCTATTATATCGTTATATCTAATCTTACCCGGTTGGTTTTAAATGAAGAAAAAATATTTGCTAAAAATTTATCCTCGTATCGATTTTTTTTTTCCAGCGCTCCATCTCCATCCAGCGCTAGTAACGAAGTATTTAGTAACGTAAGTTAATACATTTATATGTATAGGTGTAGTATCTGAATCGCTATCTGAATAAGTCTTTATGACAAAAGCACTCTGTGGTATAGAACCGATTACATAGGTACCTACCTACTTATCAAGATTATTTCATTGGCGAGGCGAATGTGAAGTGTGAATCAAAACTGATGAACAACTAGTGGAATAAGTGTACCTACCTATTGCTGTCTAAATTTAATAAGAGTAACGTAAATTTAGTAACGCAAAAAATGTCTGTGAGTATATGTTTGAACTTATTGCCTAGGTATTTAGGTTCATACTTTCTAGTTTTATCGTCATTTTGTTCTAACAAGCTAAAAATATCTTACCTTAAATAGACCAATCAACATTATGACAAATGACCACAGGTTGACAATAAAGATAATGAAACCATCATCACAGTATGAGCTCGAAATAGACATAATTAAGTTAACTGGTTTGTTGACGAAAATAAAAATAGGTTTAACCTCAGAACAATAACAACATAAACAAAGAGGTTTATTTGACTAAACGATCATGTTAGATTTTTTGACTTCTTTTAATCTTTTTCCGAACTCTTTTCTTTTCTAAATCCAAATGTCTTAATCTTTGTTTTAGCTTACTGTGATTGCAACGTATGAAGGTGTCGACAGTTCACTGACCTCCAGCTATTAATAATAATAATAATAATCATAAGTGTTTTTTATTGACATAAAGTTTTACAAGATAAAGTTTTGAATCCAGAGGCTCCCAAACTAGTGTTCATTAGGAACATTTGTTTGTATGAAAAGCATCGATTCTTTTTTTTTAAACAAGGATAACCGCGCAATACTGTACGCCTTCTGGACATCTTCCTGCTCCTGGCGGGTTCGAGCAGCACTGCACATGAAGAATATAATCTTCGAAGAGCGGGCAGTGGATATCGTCAAAGATATGGACCAGCACACAGAGGAATATCGGGCCATCAACCCTTCGCAAAAGGTCCCTGCGTTAGTGATTGGTAAGTGAAATCTACTCCGAGTATCATGTGTCAGACACTTAGCGTTTCGTGAAGACGTTAATATAGATGTAGGTACTAGTAGTGGTGTAGGGTAGTAGAAGATGGAACTTTAAATCAACATAATATTTTATAGATCTAAGGTAACATTTTGGTAAGTAAACGAATATACAAGCTAAAAAATTATATTAGACTAACGAAACACGCGATGTTATTTCGTTATCGTTTAGAGGTTGAATCTTCCTGTTAGTAGGTACACTTACTACTTCTACGCACCACGATGAATATACCCTGAAAATTTCAAGTCTCCAGTCCAATCTAAATGACCAGTGATTTAGGTTGTACGCTATATGTATACACGCCATTCAATTAGTCAGGACAAAGATTCTGTTATTGGTATAGATTTTTCCAGAAAAACGTTCTATAGAACTGGGAATTTCATATATCTACATTGATTGCTTAGGCCAGATAACTTTTGTATGTCACCTCTTCCTTTTTGGGTGGTTGACAAAGTTTTTTACAAAGACAAACGATTGGATCCTATTTAAACCTTCGACCTTACAATGCCACTATTTATCATTTAGGTATATGATGAATGTCATTAAATATGTAGTACTTATATACTTTGTATTATTAGGTCGGCGACAAGGTTTCAAGGACGGTCAAACTCCTAGGTATATACTAATATACGTTACTTTTGTAGAAAGGGATGTTTATGAAGCTATGCAAACGCACGTGTTCCGGATCGTAGTCGCCATTCGAGAGCCTTTGCCACAACCACAACCCAATTGCCACTTCGCCTTGCTGATTCTAAGACCTCGTGACTTTGTCTTTTCTGCGGATTGCCTCATTTCAGATTCTATCTCGTGTAACTCCCAGCATAGCTCTCTCCATAGTCCGTTGTGTGACTTTGAACTTGTGTATGAGATCAATATAGTTAGCAACTACGTCTTTATTCTATAAGTTTTTACTGGCAACTCGCATTGTAAACTAATCTAGCTCTGACTTCTACGCTGTCGGCTGGGGGTTCGATCCCCATCGCGTCTAACATTTTGGCGTAATGAACATAGATGTTTGTTTTATGTCATATGGTATCTGGTGACGTAGGTTACTTTGTTACAAAGGTTTTTTTTATTATGATACACGATCTCTAGCACATTAGGCGTATTTTCTTACGTAATGTTTGTATTTTAAATATTGATTTTAATATTTTTTAAAGCAGTTTAGATATAACCGGACATCATGATCTAGAATTTTGCAAAAGGCATCTCCGCTTAACACCAAAATGTCAACACACATAAACTCAATTTTACCCTGAAGTCCCTAAGGAACGAAAATAATTTCTCAAGGGCGAAGGAAATAATAAGCCTTATGCAAGGAAATATATTCCGGGTCATGAATATGATTATCCATAAGAAGCTGAGGAACACATCTCTTCATGTAATTTATTAACCCAATTTTTAATATTGATATGCCTAGTCTGGCCCTCTTCCTTGAGCTCTTATACTCGTAGCAGGAATGCAAACTGTCAAAACGACGCCTAACTTGAGTGCGCTAGCTATGATTATTTTAGATTTTTTGTACCAGAAAACAATAATTTCGTAACACGAACTTTAGCAACGGCTTCCGGATTTGTACAAAGATGCCCTCGTATCCATTGTTCGGCATAAAATAAAATAAAATCCATGACATTTGGAAGCTTGCGGTACGGGCTGTTCGCTGTTAGTCGTGTATAAAGTTTTGGATTAAACGTTCTGGATGATTCGATTTTTCGTTCGATCATTAAAAAAATATTGTCAGTAAGGAGTTTAAATGAACTATGCTTGTTCCACCTGCAGCAGCATAAAAAAAATTAAAACGTGAAAGTTATTTATTATTTACCTATTTAAGCTGCCGATTGCAAGGCTCAGGAGAGGGTAGATATTCTCTTTAAGTAAAAGTAATCTGACTGTTATGTAGGAATTTTAGACTGGTAAGTCTTGTCGTTGTATCGTCCGAGCCTCCTATCGTGCATATTTAGCTCAATAATCGCTGATGTCATGACAGCCCATCAGAATTACAATACCCTCTCGACTAGCGAGCATCGAGTGCACTCTATCAGGCGTGTTAATAACCGAACCGTCACAGATTAGATTACTATTAGTATACCATTATTAATGACTGTGTATTCTGCGAGCAACAGAAGCGAACGCGGAGGTTGCAGATAATACGGCAATCATTTATTGCCACACTACACTCAAAAATAAAAATATGCAATCAAGAATTAGGTTAAAATAGATTAGTGATTCAACTAATTTAAATTAGTAAATCAACTAAAACAATAAAATAAAAATATACATACTTACTTATATAAATTAAAGAGAAACAACAAAAAAACATACAACGCCTAAATGGGTACAGCTGATGGGTAGGTTGTATAAAACCCCCCCTTTTCGACCCCCTATCCGAGGACAGCTCAGTGCTGTTATTCTGACACCTCTGATTCAGTCACTCAACCCTATGAAAGATTAATAAACAAACTTTACTGTTGAGGCACCAGAAACACAAACAAACACATGCGCTAAATCATACTGTCATTGAAGATACATTGAAATTGGACCGAGGTTTCGATAGCCGGCGTGACATCCTTTGATAGACACGATCGGACACAAGTATCTGTCAATATTTACAGCTATAATTGGATTAGTTCGAGTTTAGTTCAGCTGACGTTTTGAAACAAAGGTACTTTGGATTAAGTTTAAGTCAGCGTCTAGGCGATAGAAAATTGCTCAACGACTTAATCCACGGCACTGTAGATATCCCCTCAGATCTCTTAGTGCCAAGTATCTTCTTGAGACTCTTTGAGGATGTCCAATGGTAGTCAGAGGTATGTCCAAATATTACATTTGGTACATGCCCATTTTGCAGTAGTTAGTACCTATTCTATACGTGACTGGTTGCAAGCCAACCGTTGCAGCTAGAATACTAAACTGGTTTCCTCACGATGATGTTTTCCTTCACTGTTTAAGAGCACTGGCATTGCGCACATACATTTTTCGACAGAAAAATCCATTGGTGCACGACCGGATTCGAACCCACGATTTTAGGCGGGGTCACTCCCACTAGACAGTGCTAGTGCCAGTTTCTATAGAGAGATATGTCTACTTTAAATAAACATAAAAGAACACAATATCTTCAGCAAAGCACTGGAATGACAGACTGAAACATAAAAAGTGTTATTATCCCGTAAATCACTATGAGATGAATGTCCCTTAAAAAAAGTAAAAATGCATGTTAACTTATGTCAAAGTCAAAGTCAAAAAGCATTTATTCAGAAAAATCCGCAGGGATCATCTTGAAACGTATTAAATCTAGGTAGCGCCAGTTCCTCGCGACCAAGCCTAGAAACTTACGGCTTGGTTCCTACCGTTTTTTTTGTATGAACTGAAGCGATCTTTAACCGGCTTTTCTGTAGATCGATAAAAAACCTAATTCAGAACACATGAAACGAAAAAATCACCGGAATTAACAAAAAATCAATCGCGTAGTCCTCGCGTGATCACGTAAAAGGTCACTAAAGTTTAATTAGGTTTATTTAGGTGTCTGTTTATTACCCACAATATCCTACCTAAAAATATACTAATAATCACATATTAGAATTTTCTAACTGGGAATCGAACCAACTAAAAATTGAAAAAAATAGTAAAATGAGCTGGCTTAAGGTAGTTACCCTCCAGACTACTACTGCGTCACTGATTGCTTTCAGTTTGTACTCGTAGAAGAGTCTATTTGAAATCGGTTATAAAAAATATATAGGCACTTACAAGCTTTATACTCTAGTGTATTTCTAGGGGAAGTGGGATTTTTTGAATAAATTGAGAACCTATATAAGTCATCTTACCAAGTTTGTCTGTGTTACTGGTGCCGTCAGATTGTAGAAAGGCCTTTATGTAAAATCTGTCAAAAAAAATTAGGCACCCTATACCTACAGGCTTTGAATTCTAGTGAATTCCTAGAGGTACTGGGATTTTTCATACTTAATATTATAAAGAGGAAAACTTTGTTTGTTTGTATTGAATAGGCTCCGAAACTACTGGACCGATTTGAATAATTCTTTCACCGTTGGGAAGCTACACTATCCCCGGGTGACATAGATTATATTACATTTTCAAAAAAATTAGGGATCCTTACTAAAACCCGTGCGAAGCCGGGACGGACCGCTAGTTATGAATAA
The DNA here is from genome assembly GCA_947095575.1 of Electrophaes corylata. Lineage (NCBI taxonomy): Eukaryota > Metazoa > Arthropoda > Insecta > Lepidoptera > Geometridae > Electrophaes > Electrophaes corylata. Next base: position 9,639,056 of record OX352703.1, read on the forward strand.
AGTAAGCATCTTTAACTATCAGAAATACAGTATTCTAGAATAAATATACAAAAACCTACGGCCGCCGCTACGAAATCATAAAGGAAATACTTCCTTTTAATTTTCGTAGTGGCTACTATTTATTCTGTGGCGTAGCCTCAAAAGTTAGAACGTAGTCCGCTCATATTAAACTGCAGGTAGCTTAGTCAAACGAAAACATGCAGCTTGATTAAATTGCGTATCGTACGATATAATTAAAATAATGCTGGACAATCCAAACAGCATCATCTAGCCCCAAGCTAAGCAGAGCTTGTGTTATGGGTACTGGATGACTGATATACTTAATACAATACATTACATACATAGATATTTTTTATTATACGTGGAAAACACCCGGAATAAATATTTGTAGATCGTACAAACATTTATCCCGAGGCGGGAAACGAACCCACAACCTCCTGCGTCGCAGACGGATATTCGCCCGCCGCGCCACATCGGTCGTCTATTCTACTCTCTCTTTTTTTTCTGTTTTGACTTTAATCGGACCAATTCGACTGCGCAATGCGCAACGCAGTGCGCACGGTCTTTGTTCTTTTTTTAAACTTTTAACGTGCATTCAACCTTTAAAATTCCTTTCCCGCGTTTGTCAACTTTAGCTAGAAATCTCTCTGATGTCGATCGTTTGGGCTGAATTTGTTCAGAGTTCAGTTCAAAGTTCAGATGATTAAAATAAAAGCAGAATAACCATCGTTTGTTCTTGGTATAAATTTCATAGTTTGGTATACTTACTTTGGGTTTGCAATCGCCGTCTAGTTAATTTTATTGTATTAAGTATCAGTCATTTAGTACCCATAACACAAGCTCTGCTTAGCTTGGGGCTAGATGATAGTGTGTGGATTGTCCAGCAAGAAGATAGAGTAGATTCTGTATTGAACTTATTGTGATTGTTTTTCTACGTTTATTATAATTCTAAGTTGTAATAAAAAACGAGTACCTAGTTAGCATAAAGTGAAACTCATACGTAGGTACATTTTTAACTACTTACTAGCGATTTTGTTAGTAGAATGTAATTTTCCCTACTAGAGGCTGTAGGTGCCAAAAACGAAAGGTTATTCACCTAACAAGAGTTTAAACTCGCATTCTCTAAGAAACCTTAAATATGTTTAAAATAAAATGAAAGTTTGTTGATACAGCGTCAAGGAGCCATTAGGCTTTGCAAGTGCATTGCTCTGGTTGTATAGTTCCATAAATAAGCACACACAAATATTTGAGCTTGTCTTTGAAACACAAATCAGAATCGTGCGACTGGCATAAGAATAGGGAATTCAATTCAATCTCCAAATTAAAAGCTTTTGTCGTCTCAAAATTTATCCAGGCTAATGGAAAGATATTAAAACATTTCAGCCTCTTTTCAATGTAACATTGTGTTATGGCCACATAATTATTAAAAAGAACAGTGGGGTTTTTAAAAAGAGAACGCGAGGGTGTGAGGTAGGTGACGGGGAGGGGAGGTTTGTGTTGAATTTCAAATGTGTGACACAGATTGACAACTAGTAACGCTCTCTAAAAGGATTGAAATCGCTTAGCAAAAACTTTTGTTTAAGCAGGTAAAAATCATTTTTAATTTCTAAATCCCAGTGTAACCGCAAAGCAAAGAAATGCTCGATTACATATTGATATATATATTGTTGTCTCATGAATTGTTGCGGTCATGACAAGGATAACAAACTTCTTGATATTTTATTCACCAGTACCATTTTATGCCCATATATTAAGGGGTTGAACCCCTAAATATAGTATCTCGTAAATCTCTCTCATAAAATACTCAAGTGAGCTCTCAGTGAGTGACATTATAATTGATGGTGATAGTGACAATGAGTGAGATTGAACTTAAAACTTTTTGAATTGAAATTGATCTTTTTTTTCTCACTTCGTTAGTAGACAAATGTAGCTGTCTAATATTCACGCGGACAGCTTTTAGCTATGATTTTGTATGTGACCCGTCATCTAGGGGTATCATTGATAAAATTCGCTACCATAACCGAACACATGGAACCAAACACTAGACTGTTTTCGATATGCAATGGTAAAATATAACTATACCTAGTGTTATAATTTACAAAAATCAACTTACCGCGGTATATTCACCCTAATGTAGTTGTATTCTTTCGATGTATATATATTCTCTAGGTCGATAAATACGCGAAGTTTTACCGAATTCATCGACAAGCTGTCAACATAGAAATCACTTGATAAAATATGTCGAGGCTAGATCTGTGCTAGCGTGTGTAGATAAAATTCGATAGATAAAGTTAGTTTTCAATTCCCATGATCGCACCAGGGTTGTGTGTTATTTAGCTATGTTTAATAAACTTATATTCTATCTACCTACACATATCCTACTAATATTATAAACGCGAAAGTTTGTAAGTATGGATGGCTAGCTACTTTTTATCCCGAAAACATAACGGGAACGGGAAAAAACTGTCACGCGGGCGAAGCTGCGAGCGGCCGCTAGTATTTTATAAAACTTTAGATATCTGTTACAACTTCTTTATTTTATGGTACCTACGATTGGATCGGTCAATAACACTAAATAGATTCAAATTAATGTGTCGCCATCCAATGGAGACACAGAAAAAGTTAAATAGAATTGAGAACTATTTAGGTCATTGAATCCTGTAACGAGGTACAATGACTTTTATTAAAAACTCAGTGCTATTTATCTTTATCTTAAAATTTGACAACTTGTTTGTTGTATAATGCTCGGGTTTAAATATAAAGCAAAATTTTTATGTATAACTAGCGAAACGAGCGTGATTCGTTCGAATATACCTACCTTAAAAATTTTACATCTATACGACCAGTGTTATAGGCTGTGCGCTGTCTGTATGTCAGTCAGTCAATCAGTCGGTCAGGACAAAGATTCTTATAATTAGTTCCAGATTCTTATAGTAGATGCCCTGAATATAGACGTAAACAAAGCGTAGGACACCCTCTTAGGATCGCGGGAAGTCGATGGATAAAAAGGGCTCTGAACTGTTCTACTTGGAAAGGTAGGGAGGAGGCTTATGTCCAACAGTGGACTTCTACAGCTTGTTGATGATGATGATGAATATAGACATAGATATTTATTGATTTACTACATGAGCACACACAAACCAGCAGAAAACTACGACATCTAATAAGAAAGATACATAGACGAAAGATCGGTAACAAACAAAAAGTTTTAAAAGTAACAAGGTTCACACAAATGTTTGAGTTTGGATTGAACCCACAACCTACAGTGCAGAAGATAGAGTTACCCACGTTTAAAAAAACTATTATCTTTTATGAACTACTCGTACTGTACGAATTGTTGTACCTAGTCGATAAAATTTTCTTTGTTGTTTCATCGACCATAGAGGCCAGGTGTTTTCGAAACAGTGATCAAAGCTTTTGCAAAGATGTTTCCTTTGCTATGGAACCTTCATACATATTCTTAGTCCACTTGAGTTCGTTTTACTGCTAGCTTAATGCGATTTTACCGGTTATTTGCTAAGCCCTTCCACCCGAAGGCTTTCTGTAGTTCGCTTAATTTAGTTGTTAATCGAATACAAGACGAATAAAGTGAATCATTTCAGTGACTATTCGAATAACCGATCGCTTTCAAACGGATGAATGGATCTTTTGAATGTTTTAACCAAGAAGATCCAGAAACTTCAAAGGGAATAATTTAAATCTAAAGTCAAGCATAAAGCTCATTCTCATGGCTTCTCATTCTAACTTCTTGTCTATGTTATTAGTGAATAAGCGTAAGGGTGAAGCTTTTAGGGTTGAGTTTGAGAATATGCTGTAACAGCATTTTAAAAACTACGAATTGTATACATGCATGTGCGATTAAATGATAGCAATAGGCACCTTTATGCCTCAAGTTGATAGACGCAGGGAAGTGTAACGTATGGCACTTTCCTAACGTGCGTTACTAGGTGATGATTACCTCTTAACATCAGGTAATATTCTGCTTGTTTTGTTTCCTCAACAAGTAATATAAAAATATGTTAGTACTTACAGACGACTGTACCATGTGTAAATATATACCATTGTCTTTAGATTTGTCTAAAAACTGTACAAGAAATATGGTCTAAATAAAAAACCTAAACCTTAGATGGAGTGACGATAGTGGAGTCGATGGCCATCATCCAGTACCTCGAAGATACTAGACCGGAGCCATGTTTGATGCCGAAGTCTCCGCTTCTCCGAGCCCAGGTCAGAGAAATCTGTGAGGTGAGAGAACTTTTAAGACGAGTTTACTTTCTAATGGTGCTCTTCAAGCCCCAAAGCTGAAGGTCTAGCTAGAGCGAATACATTTCGTCACCTGTATGGCGAACTCACGAATCTACACTTTTCACGAAAATAACTTTTAAACGCCGAACAGCTGTAAATGCTTTTAAGAAAAGCTTAAAAAACATGCTTTCAATTAAATTAACAAAAAGATACAAAAGATCAAAATGCAAAAACATATTTTTTATTAAGTTTTTTTGCTCTTCTTTAAAATGTGTATTTTGCAGATTCGTGAATTCGCCATAAAGGTGACGATTTGTACCAACGATTTGTGACTAGACCAACCTCCGTGTTGACATTTGAATCACATTGCGCTGCAGAGTATGGCTTGGCTGCTGCACAGTGCATGATATCTGCACGATACGTTTACGCCACAAAAAGATACATGAAATTTGTTCGTCCTATAAAGTATTACGATGACTACGTAATTGACTTCTATTAGTCAATATACTCTTGGGTAATTTTATTGGTATAGAGTAAGGGCTCTAATCACCAGTTCCACGCGACCAAGCCTTAAAAATGTGGCATAAAACAGCTTGTTTTTTTTGTTAGGTATCCTACAAAATAACATAACATAATCGAAACCATTTCAAAATAGTGCGCTTATGCAAGAGAAAAATATGAAAAAGCAATCACGTTTATGCTTCATAAACTAATTATTAGTTCATATAACGTGTTTGACATGAAAGAAATGCTTAGAAATATTCACACTTTTGGTCTTACTTATAAAAATATGTCGAAAGATAAGCAGTGCTTAAACTATTGATATCTTATATCATGACAAACAGTGACAGGACTTATTTTAAGCAGAAAGAACATCATGACTTTCAGTCCAAAGCACGGTAGATATTACCTCAGATCTCTTAGTACCTTGGTACTCGAACCCACTATCCTAGGATCAGAAGGCCACTAGACCACCGGTGCTCTCAATTCCCTCCTCCTCGCGTCGTATACCTCATTACCGAGGGTCGTGATTCCCCCGATGTTGATGAATTATTTTTTTCACGATGGCCCGCCATCTGTGCCTATCCTTGGCATTGTGAAGCGCATCGTGTAGCTTGGTGTTCAGCGATGAGCGAATTTGCTCATTTGCGATTGAGCTCTCAATTAAATTAAATTTAAATAAGGCTTATAAGTATGAGGGTTTATTTCTAACGGTAATGTATTCACCTGTCTACGCCGTAGAGACTGTCTACGGCGTAGATGCCTACACTTAGATACTAAATATGTAAGCTAAATACAAACTGATCTACAATGACATGTTCACTAAGCTTTCTGATTATATGCCAAAAATTAATGAAATAAGAATGCGTAGTACTGCATCATTTTATACAAATTACGCTTAGAATTAGTGTGTGTTTGCTGAGTTTGTTAGGCTTACTTGCTTAGCTTTAAAGTTGTTCAAGCTATAAGTTTAATTAGTTGGTAGGGTGGTTGGTCAATTACGTAATTCACTGAATATTATACCTCAAGTTATACCTCAAGTGTCGAAACACCGCGAGTGTATTAATGCATTTAATTCTCAAGAATTGTTTTTTATTTAATTTTAGGTAAACGTTTGACTGCAATATGTAAATTAAATTTCTGTATTTGAGTGCAATGTAGATTTCTCACATCATTGTTACAAATATACACTGCACTCAAATACACCCAATGCATGAACTTAGTTAGCCCCAGTCACAAGAATTCAGTGGAACAATTCAGCTCGTTCTCAGAACTACTCTGAGCATGAAAGGTCAAGCACTTTTGTCTGTCATCACACTATTACGCCCACAACATGGTAAGGGGTAAAATGATTTTCTCAACATTGAAATACCTACTGATGCGTGTACATAAAAGTAAAGTTCAAGAGTCATCCTTAAAACCGATGAGTGAGAGCCAAAGAAGAATCTTCTTAATACATTCCAGAGTCCGTAACCGAAAGAACGAAACAGAAAACAAAAACAGCCTCACTACTTCGATCCCCAGGAACGCTGGATATCTCCTAGGACTGATCCTGGTCCTAGTATCCGGTAGATATCCAAGTTGTGCCAACTCAGAATTTTTTGAGGATGTTTTTAGGAAGTTAGTTCACTGTTTGAAAGTATTGTATTGCGCACTTAAACTTTTCACAGGTTTCGCGGTACAAGCAGACGCCCTAAGTGGTTACCATCCCCTATAAGAAGTAATTGCTTAGTAGGTCACGTTCGTTAGGAACGTGCCCTACGATGCACTGCTCTGTGTCCATCAACCTGAAGCATAGAGGTGTTTAGCCTCATGTGCCCTGTAATTTCACCGGCACCCACACCTTTCAAACTGGAACAAGCTGCTTGGCGGTAGAAATAGGTATGGTTTCCTTAAATAGAAATAAAACTATATCGTTTCCATTTCAGACAATAGTGTCAGGCATCCAGCCTTTACAAAACATTGGGTTGAAATCCCTATTGGAAACAGACGAGCAGTTCTTGAAATTTGTGAAACACTGGACAAAACTAGGACTGCAGTCTTTGGAAAGCTTCTTAGAGAAGTATGCTGGGAAGTACTGCGTTGGAGACGAGATTTCCATAGCCGACTTATGTCTTGTGCCTCAGATATACAATGCTGTTACAAGGTAATACTGCAAAACCTACTTATTCTAGATTACTTATTCTTTACTATATTTTTAAACCATCCGTTATAGTATGAGTAGCACAACGGATCGTAATCCGTCATCATCATCACCAGGATTAGAAAGTTAACCTTACGTCAGTTTTTAATAGCAATATTATTAATAATAATATTAATTACGACCTACAAGGCCGTGCTTATAGGTGATGGTTACCACTTAACATCAGGTGGGCGATATACTTTTCCCACCATCAGTAGCATAAAAAAAACAACAGCATAACCAAGCCATGATTTGCAAAACTTTACTTTTGCTTATGCAGAAATAGCATTTCATATATGTGAGTCACAAACCTTCAACATTGGGATTGCTAGTCATGGTTCAAAATTGAAAGCTTTTCTCTAAAGTAATAAGCTTTTGGTTATTGATGCCTACCACACAGGGATTTCTTATATGAATTCAGCACTGTATGTGAATGCCCGCTGTTTATTAAATTTTATCTAAAAATACTTCAGGTATGATACTCCTGGTCTGTTCAAGACGCAAGGAATAGAAGAAAAGCCCACGCAGACCTGGAGGTAATAATAGTTAAATAATAGAATATTCTAGAGTAGGTATTTGTTTCATGCAATCTCAATAAGTGCCTATTTAAATACTTGTAACAAACTAAAGCCTATCTGTAGACAACCTGCTAAAACTCTACCCGTAGAAATTGAATTTATTGAACATGAGATTAGATAAGCTAGACATAAAAAACTTTGTAGGCAAGGTTGTCTGAAATTTTAAATTTTTTGGGATATATTTCAGGCAAATGGTGGCTGAAAATTATCCAACCGTATCCAAAGTATACGACAACTTGCTGAAAGAAGAGATCTTCATACAAACCCATCCTAAAAATGTAAAAAGTAAAATCGATCAATAATTCTAGAATGGTAATGCAGTATTCAACCAAATCAGCCCAAGCTGACGCAGTATAATTTATGTGTAAACTTTAGTCATTTCATACAACTGTTATTGGAAATATCAACTAACGCTAATAAACTTTGGAGAAATTGATATTCACTTTACATTCGCCATAGGCAACTTTCAGAAACCTTATGCAGATTTAAAAATATCTTTGTTACCAAGTTTCATTGTATTAAGTGAATGCAATTTTGTACGAGAAACAGTAGGTAAAGTACTCAAGTAAACAGTAAGGTTAAACGCATTTTTATGCCAGTCAGGCACAACCTGCAGCCTTATTTTTATCACAATGCTTGATATTTGATTTTTTTTAAAGTTGTATGTTGTCCCTACTGTCTTAAACTTACTATGGGTTGCTTGCCAACTTTGTCCATGGTTTCATACTATCCCCAATGCTAAGAGTTAGGTTAGCAATAAAAAATAAATCAATTGCTATTACGATTCGTCATTACGGCCGTAATTAAGTAGGTACTGTAGGTCGCCTATACTGAAACACAAAGATGAAGGTAATTACAAGTTCATTCAAAAGACAAATCTATGGTTCCAGCAAGGGCAGGCCTACATTAGGCGCAGGCGAACCGCTTTTGAAAGTGACTGATTGAATCGAGAGCATTTCTATGGAGAGAGCAAGGTTAAGCATTACTCCCAAGTTTCTCAATTAACAAAACTTGTACTGCGTATACGCGGGGTTCGTATTGTCTTTATCCTATGACTTTTCAGTACTAATGCGTAAACTCCTCAGATATGAATATTTAATTTACTTGGCAAAGTTCAATTTAAATCGTATCAACAATATTTGAATAAGTTGCTCGGGATTTTCGGTAGCATTCATAATACCTACACAGTGATACTAATGTGTTATTAGTTAGTGAATGTGTAAATAATGTGTAATTACAGTGTTACTAATGTTATTTCAGAAAAGAAAAAAATACAGATCTCTTAGTACTAAGTAGTACCAACTCAAGATTATAATATAATACTTACAGTGCTACTAATTTCTTTTAGAAAAGAAAAAAATAACTTAGTACCAAATAATACCAACTCAAGATTCATTGGGAGATGCCTAATGGAGGTAAATCCAAATAATACGTTTGGTATCTACATTATCCACATTTTGCAGTTGTTAGTATTGCATAAGGTAAGTTGGTAAGGTTCCCGAATGGCAACCACGAACCGGAAGGCGAAGCGTAGGACGCCCTGCTACCCGATGGACTGACGACATTGTTAGACGACAACCGCGGGAAGTCGATGGATGGAAAAGGCTCAGAATCGTTCTTCTTGGAAACGTATGAAGGAGGCCGATGTCCAGCAGTGGCTACTACAGGCAGTACTACAGGCTGATGATAATGATGTTGATGGTATTGCATACCGGTCCAGGTTGCAAGCCCATTAGCGCCGCAGCTAGAATACACTAACTGGTTTCCTGGTAATGTTTTCCTTCGCGGTTTAGGAGCACTGAAATTGCACACATAACTTTTATCTCATAGAAAAATCCATTGGTGCATGACTGGATTCGAACCCACGACCTAAGGGTCAGAGAGCGGGGTCACTCCCTCTAGACCACTAGTGCTCTTTCAGATCTTGCTATATTAAAAAAAAGCCATTCTCGTTTAGTCACATAAAGCAAACTAGCTAAACGCGCGCGACTTCGCCCGCGTGAAGTTATTTTTAAAGAAACTTCAACTCCCGCTGTACCCGTTTAGGGATTGAATTTCGGGAATACCTTTCTTATACACCTCTACACACCAAGACGAATACAGCCTAATTGATTCATTCGCCTTTAGAAGTCCACTGCTGGACATACGCCTCACTCACTTTTTTTATCTCGTAGTGAAACTCCCATCACTCTCCATGGCATATCCGAGTTGGATTCGTTGGCTGACCTCTTTGCCGAAGTTGGACTTAGGTAGTTAGATCGTTTTACCCAAATAAATATAATGCCGAACAATCCGCCCGTCTACTTCAGTTTACTAAATCCATCCAGCCAGCAGAAAATTGTTTCAAAACTTTTACGTTATACTCGTCTAGTTTTCAGAATCTACACCACGATCTAAGTAAAAGTAACTAATCGTTCGGAACATCGTTTGTGCTAATACGGCGCCACTATGTAGGTTAAATACTACTGATGCAAACTGTGCATAATTGTGGACCTTATTGCATGGGCATAGAGTCGAGATGAAGCAGTCGTTATTTTTCATGTGGTAACCTATGAATAGGCAATACCACTGGAAAGAAATGCAAAAGCCTTCAATTATTACCGAGGCAAGGCGGTGTAAGAATTTCGTAGTTTGCCATATCTCTATGACATGATTTACGGACCAGTTAGCTACATAGTTGGTCTAACTAACTTACCTGTTTGGAGTGTATTAGGGACAAACTTTTATTAGTTAGTATTTTAATACAACAATTTTGAGAGAAGAATTTCGCGACTTTCTATTAGAGAATGCAGGTTAAGTGACGGAACAAGCAGATGGCCAGCTGCCAAACCTGGTGTTGAGCGGTAACCTTTAGCACGTCCGCCTAGGGCATCCCTTAAGGCAGAATCAAATGAGACATAACCCGCGTGGACTGACGTCGATTGTCTCCGACATTTTGTATTGGACAGACTGAGACAGAGGGAGCAGACCAGCACTACTACTACTACACACACACTACTACTACACACAGCTACTGCAGCACTACTGCAGCACTACTGCAGCTACCGGGATGGACTGATACGCTTCTGACTGATGGAAATGATACGCTTCTGAAGCGTCACGACACGCGGCTTGGGTAAAACGTTATTCTGCCTTAATGTGCTATTACACTGCACTGCGTCACTCTTAGGTTTAAAGGTATCCCATGTACCTATATTTGCACTGACTGGGATCCATACCCTTCAAATGATATAACAGTTATCACTGCTTCAAGGCAGTAAAAGGTTCAGTGATAGTACATGCCCGGACGAACTCTTTCACAAAGTGCCTAAACTATTGGTTTATCGCTAATGTGCAGCTGTGTGACCTAAATGTACGAAGTATGTTATTCAACGATTTATGACATAGCAAAGAATAGTTCCGTCTAGTTACAACTTCTTAGTAAAGCCACAGTTGCATGAACAGTACCTTTTGCCTACAACTGTTTGGTGAAGACAGTAGAAATACAGGTCAACTAGAAGTGAAACTCGGATTTATTCCATGTAATATAGGTATTTTTTAATGAAAGGAAAACTACTCTTGCCATTGTCACTTACATGTCAAACGAAACAGATTATAGCAGGTTTTCTGGCAATTTCAGCGCTGGTAAGTTACTCAAAAAGGAATTAATTGTATGGTAGGGTTATGGATCTTACCAAGAAAAAATCTATATGTTGTATTTAGCACGTGTAATACACTCAAGCACAACGTTCACGCACAGACACCAACTTCCAAAAAAAAATGTAGAAACAAAAAAATACTGTAATCTAAGCTTAAATTTACAAGGATAAAGGTTTTTAAGTATTCCATCAGTGGACCGATTTCCACTTGGGGCTAGCGTTGTGTGAGATGTCTGTCAAAATAGTTATTTTGTTAAGCATTTCTTAAAATGAACCCTAGCAATGTTCATATTTTGTCATTTTTTTATAAGTAAAACTTGTCTTTAGCCTGTTTTGTGACTTGTCAAGCGCGCGGTATTCGTGGCAATTTTCAATCCATTTACGCTTCTACTCATTGAATGCTTATCCTTACAAACTGACTACACTACACAACTAGTGGCAATAAGCAACTGGAATGCCCGCAACTTCGTTCGCGTGGTATATACAGATTGTAACATTTAGACCGGTCAGTATGGGAAAGTCTGAAACTATGTCATACGAATTCTTAGGAACGATGTCATTGATTTTAGTAAAAAGAAAAACTGCATTTCTTTTTCTTTTTTTTATGTTACTGCTGGACGCTGGTGGAACAAGCATATGGCCCACCTGATGTTAAGTGGTAATTATCACATATAACAAGCATTGCCTCGTAGGTCATACACGTACCTATCGTATCGTGTCGTATCTTACATCTACTTTGAGTTTAAACTGATGGACAGTCAGTCAGTCACATAAAGATTTCAAGTACATAGATATCATAGATAAGTATATAGAGAAGAAGATAGATAAATGAATAGGTAGCAATAGTTCATAAAGTATGGAATTAAATTATATCTGCCGATGTCCTTAATGATCTTTGCAGAACTGCTAATGGCCCTCGATAGGCTTAATTGTCTCTGGGTCATGGTAACTAAGTTAGAGAGGCATTATTTCTGTCTAGGTGAAAAGGAGTGATGAATTAATTTTTAAAGTACCTACATCTGTGTTTTTGAATTGCTTTTGAAATTGTTTACAAAATAACCGCCGCGACGACCGATGTGGCGCAGCGGGCGAATGTCCGCCTGCGACACCGTAGGTTGCGGGTTCGATTCCTGCCTTGGGATAAATATTCGTACGATCTGCATATATAGATTTTGGATGTTCTATGTGTTTTGTTTAGGTATAATAAAAAATATCTATGTATGTAATGTATTGTATAATGTATACCAGTCATCGAGTACCCATAACACAAAACGAAGTGAACAACTGACAGGCAGACTCTGCCAGATAAAATAACTTCAAAATCAAATTAGGTAGGTACCTATGCTATAATAACAATAACCAACGTACCTACAAGTTTAATCCATTGTTTTTGAGTATAAAATTCACGGTAAACTTTTTGGGATGTCTGTAAAATGGACTGCCTATTTTTATTTAGATATTCGAATATCAGCCTTCAACAAAGCAGGACACGGAAGCCACGGTAGTAAAGTCACGTAGGGCTTGGACTTTACTGCACAGAGAAAAGCTTAAAGCCGTAAGTATATTCCGCTACAGCGAACCGTAAGACCAATAAGAACGGAACATAAAACGTTCAGTTTAATATCTGAAAAGTCTGGAACGATTTAGCCCGCGTCCTCTTTATGAGGGACAGGCGGATTTGGCGGGATCAACTTCACATGCATGGATAAATGAAAGAAGGGATGTCTTTGCCTAGCAGTGGGATCCAGGAGGATCCATAAATCATCAAGGCCTTACAAAACTGGTCATGATATAGTTTTTTATTTACGACTTGTTGATGGAACAAGCAGATGGGACACCGTGTGTTAAGTGGTTACCATCATCTATAACAAAGTATTACCTCGCACGTTCGTTAGAAACATGCCCTACAATGCACTGTTCTGCGTCCACCAACCTGAGGCATATATGTGTTAAGACTCATGCGCCTATAATACCACCGGCACCTTCAAGGTGCAAGGTGAAAGCCGGCGAAAGTCGGAGCAGCAGAAATATGCATGGTGGTAATATTTCCCCGGACGAGCCCTACACTAAGAGCTTTACTACTACTAGTACTACTACGCCATTACAAAACTTGATTGTTTCCCATGGCTTCGGTGATATGTTTCAATAGACTCGGTAAGAGTATAAAAGAGTGTTATACGCAAACTCGTAACTCTCGGGGTGCTTATTGAAATGTAGTTCCCTGGACGTTACCCTGAATACGCCTCTGGATACGGCAACCGAGAAATCCATTACATCGAGCAGGAGTAAACGAGGCAGGTGGCGCCAACATTTTATAGCGAATACAATGTTTTTCATGACACAGAAAACGAGTAACAACAAAGCATAGCGGTATTTCTTCGGCCTGTTACACTATTTGTCCCTTCTCTGATTTTGTACACTAGCTTTTAAATTCCATACAAATGCTAGATCTATACAGACTAGTAATTTAAGGTAAACCACTATATAGCTAATGCTTAGTGCCACTACCTACAGCTAATGCTAACTGGTGACAAATTTTATGTTTTCTCTGTTTATCTTATCTCTACTAAAATTATGTAAACTTTTATTTGGTGCATTTAATATTATTTAAAAATATGGGTCAAAGTAATAGTAGAAAAAGACCTAAAATAATTGTATTTAAATACCTGCTTATAAAAATGCCTCTTTCGGTACGAATATTCTAATTTGAATACTACAAAATACATACCAAACAATTAAACGCATTGCTTGGCTACCGACCTCTGAAATCTTCATTGATCATCATTATTTTGACACCAATACAATATCAATGATGCGCTGTAATGTGTATGGGACGCGGCTTCATCAGGCAGTATCGTCCGTGCCTCCGTGGGTGCTAGGACATGACCTGCCGACCACCTCAGGCAGGCTAGGGGCCGCCCAGCGTCCCAGCGCATCGGGATGGACTCTCATACAACCACTTTTCAAACATATTTGCCGGCGAAATGGCTCCGCAATCGAAAGGACTCATTTTATTGTTTTTCATCATCGGGGTATACGCGGATGGTAAGTAAACATTTTGTTTGAAGAGGCGCATGTCTACGCATTATTATGTGAATTTGAATAGATATATTCTTGAGCTTGGAACCCAGATGAGATGGAGATTGACGAATAGTTATTCTAATGTGAAAATTTTAACACGGTACTGAGAAAGTCACGTAAGTGGATTTTCCAAGAATTAAAATGCGTGCTTGGCTAAATTTGTTATGAGTCAAACAAGAGACACGGTAACACAAAAACATTATGCTCATATACACAAACATGCTGATAAATTTTATATACCTCCTCATTTCCTATTTAGATGTATTAGAAATCTTCGACGTGCTCTCCGCGGTGCGATATGGCGAACTGCCTAATGGAGTATCCCGAACCCCAGGGCGTTGCCAATCACCCACAGTGCCCGAGGAGGAATACTTTGCTTATCGCTTCAACGAAAATGGCAGTCTACACCAGCTCTCTGCCGGGATGTTCTACAACACCTTTCCTGAAGACTTCTCTATTTTAACCGTTGTCAGGCTGGCAGGTTTGTTATAAAATCATAAAACGGAATCGTATAAGTATTTGAGTCAATCGAGAAAAAACGCGTAATATATGTATTTATATATTTATGAGTAAACAGTTTCAACCGGACAGAATAAATGCTTTGATCCTATTCTATGGTGAAAATAAAATAAATAAGTAACTGCTGAGCACGAATGAAATAACTATTAGTCTATTTTTTTTACAGTCACAGAAGAAGACCTCCAAAACCCTATATTCGTGCTATACTCTGACGCGGGGGACGAGCAGCTTCAACTTGTACTAGGCAAGATGGTAGAGTTGTACTACGAAGACTCCAGAGGTGACCCTCCGGACAACGAAATGCTCACCTTCCGTGCTGATATTGCTGATGGAAGGTACGTGCACTACATCTATACACAGTATACACAGTCTAGGTTCAACTAATAAATAACCTGTGTAATAGTTGCTAATACAATACTCCGTCTCCCCGAAATTCAAGCAAGGAAGCATTACACCAACGAAGTAATGTACTCGTACAACCAACCTTTGGTCAATGTATGAGCAAAGAGTTTTTATGTCACTATTGTTGAGATCAATAGCAAGCAAGAAATAATTCAGTTGTACCTAAATACCACTGTGGGTAATCTCTCGATATACGATCACACAGGAGATCATTTGAAAGGAGAAAATCTTATCAGTAATTTTACTGGTACTGTGCAATATTGAAAATAAACTCACAAAGACTAGGTATTTAGTAAGTAAGTGAAATATTTAGTTAGACTGATGGTATAGTAAAACATAAGGGGCTAAAATGACCCATTGTATACAAGGAAGTTTTACTACCGAGAGTAAAATAGAAACCGTGTTATAATGGGTTTTTAGCGGTGTGTGTTTTTTGTTCTATTGTTCAATTTGTAAATAGAAAATGTTCTAAAGCTTTCGCGCCAATGCCTTTTTTTATTTCTTTTGTAGCCGCAACATAATGCACGCATTCTACCAAAGAAATCGGCATTTGGCACTTTTAGTTCTATTTTCAAAATTAAAATGTTATTCTTTTTCATAAAACAGTAATAATTTAAGTCTTTATTTTTGAGAAATTTTGCGGAAGCTTATGAGAAACTCCGACGACAAAAGACTTCGATCGAGAGAAGTGATTTTTACGATTTTAATAATAAATACATTCCCTTCTGACTTTCGAAGTATAAAACAACATTATCTTCATTGCATTTATAATTTTGTATTACGTTTGTATAGGCAATCCTCCTCCGCCGGCCCCTTAAGTGAAACACATTCTTGCAGGATTTTAGCTAAAGTAAACTAAGAATATTGTAACTTAATAATACGTCAGAAGGTTTCAAAATCGGTCATCCTGGAAGAAGGATTTTGAAAACTTGAAAGTAGTGGTCTTTACAGGCTTTTGATGATAATGCTGATGATGATGATAATAATACGTCACGCATAAAGGACCTAGCAGCCTAGTTACGGAGACCAGTCCGCTCACCAAGTATCAAGAACTAAGAATATTGTAATTGTGATACAAAAAGTTATATTAAATAAATAATATTTAGAAAAGTATTTGTTACAGCGTCGATCTAGAATTTCAGTGCTAATTAATAGTAAGAAATTGTAACTCGTTAAAAATGTTAGCACTTTAGACAGCTTAATAATATGATCGGGCACGAACGATAAAGTTAGTTACAAAATTATAGCTTACAGTTTTAATTGGATGAAACAGAAACAGAGAAAGTTCGTTAGCTGCTAACTTTGTGTCGCGTCGAAAGAGAGTTCTTAGGCCTACACGGCTTAGCGACTAAAACACAACAAACATTAGTTTATAAGTTTTCGTAGTAGGTTCGAGACTGAAGTGTGTCAGGGAGTTTAATTATTAAGACAAATTACGTACGCAGTTACGCACTGCTGGATAAACATGTCATCTCTACATGATGGGCGTAAACTAGGTAGGTACGTAGGTATATGCCCAAAACTCTTACCTGAAAGTTGGAGGCCGGAGTTTTGATGAATGAGGTGTCAAAATCATGACACCAACTCGAAGCAGCTGAACAGTTTGGATTTACTTTTAGAGAGAGTTTAATTGAATACGGGTAGTGTTACGTCACTGTGCCTAGAAATGTTTAGAAGGTGAATCCATCCCATATAAACTTACGAACTGAAAATGTCCGAAATTAGTTAAACTATTCTAATGAAAGTTTAAGACATTAAACATAGAATAGAGTAAATCGTTCCGTAATTTTTCACACAGTTTTTTTCGGCCGTGGTGATCGCGATATTGAATAGGACCCATCACCTTCCATCGATGTCGTAAGAGACGGCCAAGAAAAAAGGCCACTGAAATTGGTAGTAGCGTGTCCTAAGTACTTCTGATACTACGGTCACTAACTCCAGGCGAATTGGTGACAGCGACTACGGCAAAGCCAATCCAGTCAGTTGACTTTTTTACACTAATAATTTACTGAAAGCCCTGCGATAAAAATCTCATCATTTTAAGAACTCTGAATGACAGACTCTATTCATTATAATATGCTGTGAAGAAACTGAAATTGTATTGTTCGAAGAAATATTTTTTTTATAGATGGCATCGACTGGCTCTAAGTATCAAGGGTGATTCTGCAACGTTGTTGGTTGACTGTGAAGTAAAAGAGACGCTGTTACTGAACCGAAAACCTGGCAGTACTTTTAACTTAGCCGGCGCTCTTGTAGTTGGCGCTCAGATAACACCAGACCAATACTACGATGTAAGTTCATAGTTATCTCTAATTTCTACTTCATCTCGGTACTAAAACATCGTGCTCTGCATTCATCCTTGGGGTCAGCAACAGTTTATAAATACCAATAATACAAAACGACAATGAATAACAGTTACTTTTAGTAAACCTCCTTGGACCAAATTCAAATAGTGCTAATTTGCATGGAGCCAACAGATCATTTAAATTGAGGGTAATTTGCAGGGCGACATCGAGTTGCTTCAATTCGCCAGCAAACCAGACGCCGCTTACGAAATGTGCTCAACTATTGCCCCCAATTGTGGTGGAATTGGAGACGCCCAATTCATTACAGACAACAAGTATGTCGCGGAAATAGAACCGATATACAGACCTGTTGAGAACTTGCCAGTTGATACAGGGTTTAATAATTACGCGACGGAACCAGAACCAATATATAGGGCGGTTGAGAATAACCCTTATGATACAGGGTCACAGCTTGAGGTTACTACATCGAACGCTTTCACGCTGGACAGCGATGGGATGAGACAGTATGGACATTCTGGCAGGAACAGGTCTCGAAACAGGTCGGAGTTTAGAGCAGCAGGAGGTAGAGACTTGGTAACTGAGAGGCCTAACTGGATCAGTGCCAACCAATATGCATTTTCCGGACCCAGTGATAATGGTAAGGTAGTAAACAGTATGGTATCCTACTTCTGTGGCAAATTTTTAGTCCTCCCCCCCATTATACCTACATGATAGACATCGTTGTTAGTGATGGTTGCATATTATATCACCTACTGGATTGTTTATTTTTAGTTGTAAATCTGTATAATTTATTGTTCTGTTTGTCGAGGTGATGAATAAAGAAATAGTTTATTGGCCCTACTTATAAAAATCAATCAAAATATAAACAATGATTTCCTTAGGTTTAAAATATTGCCATCTCTAGATATATAGGAGATATTTTAAGCAATAATTAAATTT
Organism: Electrophaes corylata; assembly: GCA_947095575.1. Classification (NCBI taxonomy): domain Eukaryota; kingdom Metazoa; phylum Arthropoda; class Insecta; order Lepidoptera; family Geometridae; genus Electrophaes; species Electrophaes corylata. The sequence goes on from OX352703.1 coordinate 9,657,447, forward strand.
AAATAATATGTATGAGCATGAGGGTTATAGATATGTTAATATACTACGAGTACTAGGCGGTTAGATACATACTTTTGGTGGTACATTTCTTGAAATATGGTAAGAATATGGAAATATGGTACTAAATAATATAGTTAGTAAGTATTTAATAAACCTAGGCTCGTTAGGTTTCAGTAAAATCAAAATGATTTCAGGACGCAAAATAAACTTCGTTTGTAATCTATCCGTCGCTAAAAAAGGGGCAATTTGAACAGTGCGAACTAGTGGACAATGGAAACCCAAGTGTGTACCTAATGCTCTAAATTCTTGTTGTTTTTCAGATGAGAACAGTATTTTTGGAAGGTTTACCGACGCCGATGAGTATATGCCGGTGACAAGCTCACCTGAAGAGACGATAGATACAGTTGAATTAACTACTCAGAGAGTAAGCCTATTAAAAAACTTGTTCTTTTACTACCACTTTGTTTGCGTTTAGACTCGTTTTATCTATATGAATTCCGAAACTATTTCTACCTACGTGTTTCATCAAACGAATGAAACAACCAGCTTTGTAACAACCCCGATTCACTTTCGCGTGATATGACAAAGCGATACGGTCATAATCACAGGCTATTTATGAAACAGGTCAACCTCATATTCCCCAGAGGTAAAATATAGACCAGAGGTAGTCTGGAGGACGTCCAAGTATGAACTATAAGAAACTATATAGGTGAGCAACGAACACCCATCAAATCGAAGCTTTCGTACAAACAGTACACATGAACCAAGTTAAACGTAGATCTACACTTGGTGGCACGCTATACAAAAGAATTATAGTAATAAATAAATAAATACTGACGTATAGTAGCTTGTACAATGGGAACCAGATGACTGATATAAAACTTATATACTTTTTTTAAATACATGCATAGAATACAATATAGCACCCAGATACAGAACACACACTTGTGTTCATCGCAGATATGTTTGTTCTCGGCGGCGATCGAACCCACAACCAACAGCGCAAAAAACAGAGCTAGGAGTACTACATAACCGTGCTCCGGGGAAGTAAAATTTAAACCTGGACGTTCCTACGTTACTATTTGAATTGAACTACAAGAGTTATTACTCGCAAAACCTGTTCCGTACTCGCAAAACCGTATCTGTTTAGCCTTGGAATTATATTTTCTCTCTAAGGACCTTTTGGTATCATTATAGCTGAGGCGAAGGGACGACGACGTACCGGAAGAGCCGACGCTCACCACCACCGAATCTGCCTACACACCTATGACTACAACGGAAGACACGGATTGGCTGACACATCCGCCGGATGAGGCCCAAGTAAGACCCCTCTTTAGATTATGTTAGCGGTGGCCGTTATGGAAAATATGATATGATCCGCTTTAGCTCTAGGTCGGCCGCCATCTTTTTAGTTTTATCGCATGTTCAGTCCAAATAAGACCACTGCTGAACATATGTCTCCCCAGTACATTTCCAAGAAGAACGATTTTGAGACATTCACCCACACCCACAAACTTCCCGCGATCTTTACAATATCGTCGGTCCATCCGACAGTGTGGGGGCATCCTACGCTTCCTCTTCCGCTTCGTGGATGGCCTTTAAAACCCAAAAGAGGAAGAGAAGAACTAATAATAGTAATAAGAAGAATTATAAAAAAAACAATCGAACCTAAATATGAACACTTCTTGAATAGTTTTCAAAAAAGTTCAATTTTTATATTCTATGCTTCAATTTAGATTAGAAAATAAACAGTTAAAATACTTTCCTGGGTTAACTGCTAACTACTTTCAACTCGCAAAGAACATCAATTCGGTTTGGAAATATGAATACTTCTAACTTTAACGTTTCTTTATATACAGGGAAATTCTTCTTACGGCTCATCTGAGACATACTACGACTACGGAAGCTCTGGCACGTATATGGGGCCGCGAGGGTACCCGGGTCCACCAGGCCCTCAAGGGCCAAGAGGACCTAAGGGAGAGCCGGGAAAAATAGGAGCGGAAGGTCAGCAAGGGTTCACAGGACCGCCCGGGCATGTGTTTGTAGTACCGGTAAGTATATTTTATGTGACTCCGCAAACTTCGTTCCGCGTTATTTTTATTATAATTCATTATTTAATTTACTTTTTATCCTATTTCGGACGAAGATAAATCCAAAAACACAAAAATCATAAAAATTGGTCCAACTTTACTTGAGTTATAAGTGGTGTAACTAACACGACTTTGTTTTGATTTTAACATTAATTGCAAAAGCAGTATTTTTTTTTAATATACTCGTACCCATTGAACTTCTCTTGTAGGTACGCAGGAGAATCCTTGAACTCAACCCTTGCGAACGTGCGAAAATATAATTATACTGAGTCAGAGAGCCGAATTTCTAATGATCGTCATAAAACCCATAATAACTGTTGATTATAACAATTATCTAAGGTGCATTTTATATCAAATCGTGAATAATTGCAGCTACACCAATCAGGAAACGATAAAGGACCAGATGCGCAATCAGAGGCTTTGCGGCAAATGCTGACACAACACATGGTATGCATGCCAAGCAATTATATTAGTATGAACGAAGATGTTCACTTTATTCTAGCTGTTCGCTAACCTCACTGACGACGCCAAGACCAATAACGGTGTAACGAAGTATAGATCATGCTCAAAGCTAAAATGCCACTCTTGCATTGTTATTCTACGATCTTTGGGAACTCAACAACCCTTTGAATCAATTATTTTTAAACCAAACAAACTCATCACAATAACTATTTATGTAAAGGCAGGAAATAAGTAACTTTGTTTTGAGGACTTCAGAGGGCCAATAAAAGAAATTCCCGAAAAAAAATTACCCCCAACGAGATTGCCTAATCTCTTAAATTATATTTTATATTTGATAAATTCAATACCTAATAAAGATTATTAGATTTTAGTAGAATCATAATTTCAGGCTGCGATGCGAGGAGCGGATGGACCAATGGGTTTGACTGGTCCATCTGGACCAGAAGGTGAAATAGGACCAGAAGGAGCAAAAGGAGAATTGGGAGAAATTGGTGAACCGGTGAGTGTCGAAAATAAGTGCTCTTGTGGGCTACAGTCATTATTTTTATTGGTATGGATTTACGACACAGATGTTTTTGATTAAAGCAAAGTTTGTTAATAATGCTGTTTGCCTCTTTTCTGTTTTAGGGACCACCTGGTCCAAGAGGAATGCAAGGTTCATCAGGCCGATTGGGGCGCCGAGGCCACGCTGGTAGAGATGGAGAAAGAGGCTCGCCTGGCGCAACTGGTGTAAAGGGAGAGCAAGGTTACCCAGGTTTACAAGGCATGCCTGGTGATAAGGGCGAGAGGGGGATGATAGGAATGCAAGGCGAATCAGGCTCTACAGGACCAGATGGACCACCGGGGGATGATGGACCGCCAGGGCCACCGGGTTTTCTGGGAGAAATAGTGAGTACTAATTAACTGCCAGCTGGTTATTCTACCGTAGCCTGAAGCATACGAGTAGATGGGTAGGGTCTTACATCACTATTATTTACAGGGGCCAAGAGGGTTCATGGGACCGAGAGGTTTTCCAGGGCTTATCGGATATCCAGGAATGCCCGGTGTGGAAGGACCACAAGGGTCGAAAGGTGCGCCTGGTCAACCTGGTCCACCTGGGCAGCAGGGGCAGCCTGGCACTATGGGGCCAATGGGATCTACCGGACCACAAGGACCAATTGGCGTACCAGGCATACAGGTATATATTAACACGCTTTTATTAGCTTCACCTGTATATATGTATGTATGTATGTATGTAACCGACCCCTTTGAGCTCGATTTTATCCTACTTTGAACGATCAGATTTAATTCAAACTTTGCACACCTGTCAAAAGTCGATGACAATGCAATAATCCGCTCAAAGCATCAGCTTAATTAGATTCGCCAGGATTAATTAATTTATTTCCGCATCCTTTGCATGCGAGTAAGAGAGATAGAGCTAGTGCGCGAACTACGCATGCGTGCAGTTCCACGCTTACTCTTTCGGGCACTCAGCTCAACACAGCTTCTTTACTGTTTAATTTTATGAAGTTCTCATAGATGGCAGTGTACGTTGATTCATCGATAAAATTCTTCAATATAGTTTGACATCTAGGTTGCAAATACACCCAATAGATGGCGCTGTGTTCTGTTTCTTCTCAGCACAACCTTTAATTTTTTAGTTAAAAAAATTAACTAAAAAATTAAAAATAAATAATAGTTTAAAAAAACTAAAAAAACACGCTTTCATAATAAATCCAACTAAAAATCAGAAAATAAAATTTAAGAAATTTGGATTACGAATAGTGTAAATAAGAAATGAATGTACATTATTGTAAAAAAGCGTGGGGTGTATTCAAAGCGCTTTTTAAGATATTATATTATTAAAGCGATGGTTCTTCTACTCATTATCTGTCAATAAAATGTTTATAATTATTGATACTATGCACCCCACGCTTTTTTACAATAATGTACATTCATTTCTAATTTACACTATTCGTAATCCAAATTTCTTAAATTTTATTTTCTGATTTTTAGTTGGATTTATTATGAAAGCGTGTTTTTTTAGTTTTTTTAAACTATTATTTATTTTTTGTTTTACCTCGTGAGCTATCTATTACTTGGTAACCTAGTGAAATATGTTCATTTTGGCCATTATTTAGAACACAACGTACCCCATTCGTTATCTGTATCTCAAAACTAGTCAATTATGAATCAATTGTTTCAGGGTCCACAAGGGAAACCAGGAATGTCCGGGCTTCCAGGACCCGAAGGTTCTCCTGGAACTCCTGGTAATCCAGGACAGCAAGGCTCGCCAGGGGATTCTGGACCTTCAGGACCTCAGGTAACGCATGGGAATATCATGAAGTTCCTACAATAGTAACTTGTTTATCACACACACTAAATTCAACGGTTTACTTTATAATGTTCAGTAACAAATTCAAGTTTATCAATCTTGGCATTTTCAGGGCATGTTAGGTTTTCCAGGAAGCCGTGGTACGAAGGGAGACGACGGGCCGCGAGGATTACCGGGAGATAAAGGCGACAAAGGAGTCAGAGGCATTGAAGGCGAAAAGGGAGAAATAGGGCAGAAAGGGGATCGAGGCTTATTGGGAGAACCTGGGTCGCCTGGCATTGAGGGACCAGAAGGGATAAAGGTAAATAGTACTTTAGGATAATGATGACACTGAGCATTGCTATTCATTTATCAAGTGGGTATCGTAAGTAAAACAAATAAACTGAACTATTTCAGGGAGCTGAAGGTCCCAGGGGAGAGACTGGACCTATCGGGCCTGGCGGTGAAAAAGGGGCAACTGGCCCTCAAGGACTGGCAGGTTACCCGGGAAGTCAAGGAGAGAAGGGCGACAAAGGTGGTTCAGGGCGCAGAGGGAGAAGAGGCAACAAGGGATCTATGGTATAGCCTTTGGAACTACGAATAAGACAAGAAGATGAGGTATTTAAGATTGTTTTTTTCTAAAACTGAGCATTTTTACACAGGGTTTAGTGGGCCCCTCTGGAGATCGCGGGGAAAGCGGCCTACGCGTAAGTATCTTGTGATTTGTTTATATATTTAACTACAACACCAGTTATATTAATTAAAGTTTCAAATTACAAAATCAAAGGACATATTTTTACTTCGCATGTTAATCAACCGTGGTTGGCATAGTATTAGTAAAGCACTCCTTTTTTTCTCTTTCTCCTTTCCTTGCATGTCTTATTTAATGTCTCTATCTGTCTATCTGAAGAACATAAGTTAAAAGTAGGAAAAAAATAATTACCTACAAATACTTTTTATCAAAAAAAAAACCTTACACAGGGTTATAGAGGGCCTCGTGGACGTCGTGGTTCAGATGGCGCTCCTGGTCCCAAAGGCGATACAGGTCAACCGGGATCACCAGGGTCTATGGGAGAACGAGGACCACAAGGACTTGAGGGCCCAAGAGGATTTCCTGGAGGGATAGGACCACCCGGGGCAGATGGGAAAACGGGCCTAACAGGCCCCGTTGGTGAACGAGGACCAACGGTATGAATTCTAATAATTGCACTTATGCACAGAACACTAGCGTATTTAACGGTGTATAATCTCATACCTTTAAACAGGGTGAACCGGGGACATCTGGACAAATAGGACCACCTGGACCAGTGGGACCTCAAGGACAACAGGGTGAACCGGGTCCTCAAGGTCCACCAGGGTCTTCAGGAATACCCGGTACGCCAGGAGACGTGGGTGCACCGGGTGAAGTTGGAAAGGAAGGCCCAGTGGGGCCACACGGACCTGAAGGAAAACCTGGGCCAGTTGGATCTCCAGGGCCACCGGGACTCACGGGAGAGCCAGGGTTGCAAGGTGCACCGGTAAGGATAGCTCAACTTATAAACTTGAGCCATGAAATGTGGAAAGTCAAGCTACAAACTTTAAAAAGGGTTATTATAACTCAGCATTATTATATAACAACAGGGTATCCCCGGCGGCAAAGGTGATATCGGCCCATTAGGACCAGCAGGTGTAAGAGGGGATAAAGGCGAACCCGGAGAAGCAGGTCATGAAGGGCCACAAGGGCCCCAGGGCCGTGAAGGACCTCGTGGCTCCCCTGGGCCAGGCGGACAAAAAGGCGAAATCGGAGAACCAGGACTTTTAGGTAAAAATATTCTAACAAAGCATATGAGCACTTCTAAGCGTAGACAGGTCTTTGTTGGGTGCTTTATTATTGGTTGTTACTATCATAATCATATATTTGAGTGCTAAAAACATTTAATTAAATGCTTAGGTCCTATTGGTCGTGATGGACTTCCCGGCCCAAGAGGACTGACTGGGTCACCTGGACCAGTAGGTTCGCCGGGCGAAGATGGCGATAAAGGTGAAGCTGGCCCGCCTGGCGAGAAAGGGTTCAAGGGAGCGGCCGGGGAACCGGTAAGTAAACTATTATCTATGAGACAACTGAATGCCATGCTACATAAATCTCCATTTTTATCTTCCATTCATCACTTCATTATAGCAAGGGCCGAGGCGACATCACTACCCTGTCTAATGTTAATGTGTATGATTATTTCATAAGGGACCGGTTGGCGCACCTGGCATCCAAGGTCTGCGCGGTGAATCAGGATCAGTTGGGTTACCAGGAGAGAAGGGTCCACAAGGTGACATCGGCCCAACAGGCCCGCCGGGTGCTGATGGAGTACGGGGTCCACTAGGACCCGCTGGTCCAATGGGATTGCAAGGGGAGAAGGGGCAACAAGGATTTAAAGGAGATACTGGAGATACTGGACCAATGGGTAAGCTGTTAGGGTAAAAATCTTGATACGATGTAAACCGTATGTTCAAAAGCTAATCGCATAACTAAAAGTTATTATGGGTACCTACGTTTTTCGTGTGTTATTTTTTTGGGAAAATTCTGTAGATGTTGATTCCACGTTTTTGCGTTAAAAAAGATGCATGTGAGCAATGTATAACAACACTAGCAGACCCGTGCCCACTTCGTTCGGCGGTAAACATTTTTACTTGTGATGGTTCGGGTTAATGTATAAGACCTATGACACTCACAAATAACGTGGCTTTCTATTGGTAAAAGATATTTTACCAAAAATTTCACCGCGCACCCAACCGTAGACAAGTTGCACTAAGCATGACACGTATTTAAAACTTCGTCTGACGATGTACTCTCCATATATGTTAAAAAGAATGGGGACAGTATGCAGCCATGCCTTACACCTTAACCGAAACTAAATGTTCCTCACTGGCTATTAAATTAATTTATATGTTGTAACTAGATAGAATTAAATTTTTTATCAAAAGTGTTTTTAACATTTAATTTTGTTATATGCCCGAACAGGGCAGTCTGTTTGTACTATACTAATTATTTAATTTATCTATTAAATTATTAAATTTATTAAATTTAATGTAACTAGTAACCCCAATATCCTTTAAAATGCAATGATAACTAAAAAAACATTGTTACTTACAGGTCAAACTGGGCCTCCTGGATTGACTGGAGTTCCGGGTCGCAGAGGATCGAAGGGTGTGCCCGGCGAAGTTGGGCCGCGAGGAGCAGAAGGTCAGCATGGAGAAGTGGGCAGTCCAGGGCTGCCAGGGCCAGTCGGCGCACAAGGACCTGAAGGCAAAATGGTTAGATTTTGTACTATAATCAGTTTCTCTCTACTTTTTTTTAACTAGTATGGGAGGCTGGGAAGCTTTTTTATGTACCAAACCATAGTGTTGCCTTTTCAGGGACCTCGTGGACCCGTCGGAATTAAAGGCGACGATGGTTTGCAAGGACCCCAAGGTGAAACCGGTTCCAGAGGACCTCCAGGACCCGAGGGACCCAAAGGAGACATAGGGCCCGCGGGCATTCCGGGAGAGCGGGGTGAAACAGGTCCTCAAGGTATCAAGGGTGAACCCGGCCCGGAAGGCCAAGAGGGTAGCACTGGTCCATCTGGCCCACCTGGGCCGATCGGACCACCAGGAAAACCAGGGGAGACTGGATTACCTGGTACTCCGGTAAGTAAGATTTGAATACATCTGATACACGGATAAAACGACAATATTTTGTAATGGCAGAGTTTTAATTTAGTAAGTGAAACAATAAGTCTGCAATCGGTTACATAACATGTACCTATTTTAGGGTTCCGAAGGCCCAGCTGGCATTCAAGGAAGCTCAGGTCAGCCGGGGGAGAAGGGTGACACGGGACCGAGGGGTGTGGCGGGAGAACCAGGTCCTGTAGGCCCTGTTGGACCAACGGGTCCGGAAGGTCAAAGGGGTGTAAGAGGAGCTCCGGGACCAAATGTAAGTTAAACATGTTTTAAAGGCTAGTTTTACATTAGTTTTCTAATACGCTTCGAATTTTTTTCACTTCATCATCAGATGATGTAGTCACTATACATCACACAACGATTTACAGCATGATAACTTTTCAGGGAGAAGTTGGCTCACCAGGCATAGTCGGGCCAGCGGGACCTCCTGGCAAAATTGGCCCATCCGGCGCTCAAGGGCTAAGAGGAGATAAAGGCAACAGGGGTCCCAAAGGTCACATTGGGGACACTGGGCCTATGGGAGTAAAAGGAGACCAAGGCGATATAGGAAAGCCGGGCCAATCTGGGCCTACAGGACCGGCCGGACCCAAAGGCGATATGGTGAGCATTATCTTATGCTAAGTATCAGTAGAGGTAAACTATGGCGACAGAAGGTGCCCAATTCTACCTTATAAATAACCGTGAAAGTGTGACTCAAACAAGCTGTACCGTCTAGAAAGATTCAGATGGTCTTAACTTACTGAATATGGTTAACTGGGTTAGCATATTTGCTACTTTTATCCAGGTAGCACGCGACGTCATTAAATTGTTTCATAATACAATGTATTTTGTAGCTACATACCTAAATACTGCAAATAATTGCATAAGTATTAGGTAATTAAAAATCGAATGGAAGACAAATTGATTACCTTTCTGCCCAGGGTCCCGTAGGTATACAAGGACTGAAAGGTGACAGTGGTCCCGCTGGTCTCACAGGACCAGAAGGTCCGTTGGGGCTCAAAGGAGAACCGGGTCCTGAGGGTAGGCCCGGACTCCCCGGTCCACCGGGATCACCCGGACCTCCAGGACCACCAGCCCCGCCACCGCAACTACCAGCGGAACTGTTCTCATCATATCGCCGCCGGCGGAGTGCTGACAATTCTGTTGAAACTGCAACTGAAGATAACTTTGAAGAAGGTAAATTACCTTTGTTAATACCTTTGTTAAATTACCTACCTTTAAGGTTGGCAGGTAGAAAATGCTCATAGCATTAAGCCCGCCTTTTGTACGCTTATTTATAATAATTGTGCAATAAAGTGTTAAATAAATAAATAAGGTGTGTTGAACCTGACGGTCTACGTCACATCAAAATAAACACAGTCAGTAGGCAAATTATAACCATGCAACCATATTTGGACATGGTAAAGCACCGTAAATAGTCTCACCTTGTTTTGTTCCTTTCGATCTAAATGTCAATGCAAAAGACAAAACACGATGTAACTATTTCAACTAAATCCAAGATGTGGTCAGTTTAAGTCATATGGTTTTGTCAGTAAAAAATTTACTCACAGTCCAAATCGTTTCAGATGAAGAGATCGAGTGGGTAAAAGAAATTATGACGGGGGTTATAGCAGCCCGCACTGCGCTTGAAACTGCTGTTCGTCCTCGCGGAACGAGAAGCAACCCTGCCTTGTCCTGCCGAGATCTAAGGACTTCGCATGTCAATGTAACAGATGGTAAGTAGAACTTTTTGCCCACAGACGTCTAGTAACGTCATCAGTCCTAAATAAGTCCTCTATGGGACATATACCTCCCCCAAATTTGCCAAATAGGGGGTTAACCATATTCATCACGATTGGCAGGCAGATTGGTGACAGTGGTGTCAGTGCTTAGTACACAGGAGATACTGCTTCATATCCCGTAGTGCATTAGTCGCCTCTTATGATATTATCCATGAAAGGTAACGGAGTGGGGTCCTATACAAAACCGCGACCATCACCCATTTCCACAGAATACATCATAATATCTTACCGCTGGTGAGTGTGGGGCTCGCATAGACAATGCCTTGGACTTAGTACTAAATAATCAAATGCACTCCACAAGCTGTAAAGAGGGTTCTGTACCTAAAGGTTGTTTGTTATTATTTGAAGGTTTCTACTGGATAGACGCCCGAGGCAGCATTAGTGGACGCCCAACAAAAGTCTACTGCAAAGGATCCAGTACCTGTATATACCCTGACGAGCGAGAAATTGAAGTTTTCAACACAGACGGAACTTCTCATAAGTTCTCACAGATGGACGATGGATACAGAGTAAGCATATTAACTTTCAAAACTAGGTTCGAAAAATCCAGACATTATACGTTTTTTTGATTGATTATACGTTTGCGGCCCAAGTAGGTAGTATAGTTTCAATTTTAATCTTTCAAAACTTATACTTGAGAAGGTTGATTCAATTCTTGGTATGTTATAGGTAACATACGATGGTGAAGGATTCGGTGCAATACAACTACGCTTTCTGAGGCTACTGTCGAGTGGAGCAAAACAGAATTTTACCTACAACTGCCTTAATACGAAGGCACCACAGAGGTAAGAAAACTTAAGAATAATGAAACGAAAATAAAGAGTAAAGTAAGGGGAACTGCCAACCCAGTATCATTCTTTAACCTGAATTATAAACAGCGAAAGAAATTCGAAGGGTTTTTCAGTGGAATAGATTGACTTTTTTGGTGATGGAAGAAGCATGTGGCCCACCTGATGTTAAGCTTTTACCATCACTAATAACAAAGCGTTGCCTCGCAAGTCACGTTAGGAATGTGTCCTACGATGCACTGCTCCGCGTTCATCAACCATAGGCATCCGAGTGCTAAGCCTCACATGCTTATAATTTACCGGCACTTCCTTCATCCCCGTACACAGAAATAGGCATGGTGGTAGTACTTCCCTAGATGAGCTCTACTTCAGGCTAGACAAAGCACGATTTACTTTGTTCCGTGATTTACGGAAAATCCCGTAAAATTACAGAATTTGTCAGTTGACCTGGCACAACTTGGAAATCTCCCCATTGTGTACCGAGGAAGCACGAATAAAGTTCACATTCGTAACGTTAACGTGTCGTACCGACATCTGAGTTACACTACGCGACAACTATACAACACATAAACACATACCTACATACGCACTTACCTAACGTGTGTGACCTGTGAGACCTGTGTTTTCATAGGTGATGGTTACCACTTAACACCAGGTGAGCCATATGCTTGTTCCACCAGCAGTAGAATAAAAAAAGTACAACACTCCGCAGTTGAGCTATCGATACCGCGCAATCGACACGCTTACGCACCACAAATGTCAAAAATATTCATACTAGCTCCCCAGTACCTTATGAGGTGGACAGTGGGTAAGAACCGCTTTTAAACTATCCATTAGGGAACTAACAGACAAACTGGCATTTCAGATCGGACATCCCCTCAGAGCCAACAAGGATTAGCAACGTGAAACTATTTGGAACGAACGCGGCTGAATTCAGGGAGCCACAACTAATACGAGACAATTGCAAGGTACGTTCTAATTATACACAATGCACAAACAAATACATTTCATTTCATTTCATTTATTTGCAAAAAAATATGGTACCTACAATGATGTCACAATAAACACACACAATGTATACAAGTATTTTAGTTCCACATATTTTTACCAACTAATGGTGTGCAAAAAATTCCGTTACTAAAAATATTAAAATTTTAGGTTTTTACATTAATATTAAATTACATATTTGAACTGCAAGCCAGCAGCTGCTGAGTTCAGTTTTGTGCAGTATATACACACAGCGCCGGAAACTGCACATTGATTGACTAACGCCTCTATACTGCAGCTCATTTTCTATATATTACGAAATTCCGTTATTCCGCCGGATTATTTCTACGGCTAATTATTATTTAAGAAACTGTCACTGTCAATACAGCAGTCGTAAAGAAAAGTTGCTTATTTAGTAAATATTACACGCAAAAAACATACAAGTAGGTATATCATGATCCGCTGGGACAATATTTAATTCAAAAAAGCAGTTGCAACGGATCAATAATCCCTTGTGAACTTGATGTGATCAGATGCAACCACAAACTGATCCTATGATCCGTTGGGAATACCCCAACTGACCTGTGACGGCTATCGAATCAAATGAAGATGTCAAAACTCACAATCTTTTTATTATTTCTTCCTTCATTCATCTCTCTCGTTCATAAGGTCTTATTTAATTACAGGAAGGGTCAGGCGAGATAGTGCTTGAGATAAAGACCTCGCGAACTGACCGTCTGCCCATCAGCGACTTCCAACCACTACTCTTCGCAGAAGCAAACCACCAGTTCACATTCACAGTGGGACCCGTTTGCTTCACATAGCTGTAAATAAGGATAATTTATTATGTACAAATATGCTGGGACTTTTGTAAATATGTAAATAAATTGTGACGACTGAAAGCTTACTTACTTACCCACCTCCCTCATTTAACTCTTATTTGTGGTAGCTTTTTTACAAACTTACTCTTACTGGCTGCTGCTGCACTCTCAACATTAGGTTTACCATACGTGGAGATATAGGGATATCTTTACGCATCCATCACATTTTCGTAGCAACAAATTAGGAGTAGAATTTTTAGTAGAAGAAGAGCTATTAGTGAACAAACAAACATTTGAATTGATCTCGAAAACGACACAGACTCGACCTAGCACGGCTGCTAAAGAACCTGACTACCTACATGTTTCTCGCTTTATAATATATTTTTTTTTAGTATTTTTTACCCTACTGAATTTTTGTAACTGTATTGTTTTAATAAATAAAAATTTGTTCTCGCCGAGGATCGAATCCACAACCAACAATGCAGACGGCTAGTAGTAGCCAACTGAACTGTGCTGGCTGCCATACATACATATTACAATAACACGTACCTACCCACTAAATTTGTTTCAATAATAGGATATATGTTTAAGTAGGTACTTGCTAACCAATTTTATGATTCTAGTTACTAGAAATAAAAATGATTTGTCAAACTATGCAAACTATAATCAAAACTTAATGTAGGTAGGTAAATATTAACAATTAATAAGTTTGCAATCATTTTACAGATGAATCAAACTTTGTAGCTGTCTTAAGTACTAAAAGCTTAACATTTCATTAAATATCTGTTGATTAAAATATCTAGTTACGTAGACAATTTTATTTATTTTAATAAAAGTTACAAAAAAAATATACATCTAATTTCCGGTTTACACTTCAATATTCACAGTAGAAAGTTAACTTACGAATAAACCACGCAGTGTATCCTGATGGCCTAGTACGCGCCTACATCCGAGTCACTGATACACTGCGCGGCAACCAGGTAACACTCCGCAATTGAGGTATCGATACCGCGCAATCTAATACTAATGTGTAATACCAACAGCCCAAATGTCAAATTTATTAATGCTACGCCCTCAGTTCTTGACTGTTATTACTGTAGTGTAAAACGGACTTATAGCACAGACACTACAAAATACTTTATTGTGATCATTATAATAAATATACATAAGACTTACGGGATAGTCGAGAATAAATTGTACCTACTTATTCCTATTCTGTGGTTATAGTCGAAAACGAAACTAAACGAACACGAAATTATCTCATCACAATCAAACTATCTGGAACACTTTAAAAGACTATCCTATGCATACCTCAGACAAGCTTAGTTCGCCCTAACAAAAACCTCGAAAAATTAAATTATGCTGAGTTGACATTATAGGAAGGTATACGACATAGAAAAGTAATACTTTTCAGCCAAAAATACTTCACATCAATATTATACAATCTAAGCTGAATTATGAAATCATTACAACTCTAACAAATAAGAGCTCACGTTACAGTAGTTTTTCAAATTAATCATAAAATTATATTATAATATACAATACCCCATATAAAGTGGGATAAGGGCAGGAAGATGATGATGATGATGATGGTGATGATACAATTCACAAATTAAGTATTTAAACAAAGTAAAATTGCCTAAGTTTCCACAGACATCTTCGATTACTAAGTAACAGATACATCGGTCTCTCAATAAATAAGTCTTCTTTAGGACGCATACAGGTTAATTTGCGTATTCCTCTGAAGTATTGGAAAACATTATGATGAAGCATTAGTCGAATCAGTTCAAGTAGTTTAAAAATTTAAATTAGTAGTCTTTCATAGGGGTTGTTTTAAACGTGAAACACGTTCATATATTCATAACTTTTAAATATCATATAGATAAGGTATATTCGTACCAGCGAGATCTTTCAATTATATTTGAGTAGGTATAGTGCTTGGGAAAAAATCATAATTTTTTTTGTGTAACTCTAACCTAGTAGTACAGCATCAGACAAAATGCAGTTACGCACTAGGCAGCCTGGTTGCAGCATTCAAATAATTGAACAGACAGTTTATGCACTCAAAGAAAAAAAAATTGAAAAAAAATGAAAAATATTCGGTCACAAGCTCCTAAAGATAAATAATTTTTTTTAGGAATAACACTTTGGAATATAGTACTAGAAGTTAAACCATTAATACATAATCATCTTAAAAAAACTTTCAAAGCAGTCATTTATATCTCTATACCATTCATAGACAAAGCACAGCCACTGGTCATAGAGACTTGAAATTTTCAGGGTATATTTGTTTTGGTGCGTAGAGGTGTACTAAGGAATATCTGAAATTCAAACCCTAAAAGGGTACGGCGGAGTTAAAGTTTGTATGAAAAATCTACATATACCTGACTGGTTAGGGATAGATAATGTATTTCAGACTAAGTTTATATACCTTTACTCATCCGATAGCCTAGATTTTATGGATTTTATGAAGCGTAATTATGATTACGAACTATATCATATAATTATGTTGGTAATTTATAAGTGTCAAAAATTCAGTTTCATAGAGATTAATAACTATCAAAACCAAATCAAATTTGGATGTTGATAAATGAAGTGGCATAGGACTGACTTATAAATAAGAAGTAACAACCGAAAAACAGTTTGGTATTTCGACATGACGAATTCCAACTCAACAGCTTCATATCCACCGAATTCCACATCAATTGCATAATGTTTCTAGTCTAGTATTATACGCATAAATGCCGATTATATTCGACTATCTACGGTCGAAACGCAGTACTCTCTATCTCTATAAGATCATAACAAATGGTCTGCAAATTGTACAGTACCATATTAATCAGCAATGTTTTCTGTATAATCTGACACTTGATTTATTACTGCAGATTTTGTGTTTACTTCACTGTTTACTTTAGAAGTATTCTCATCTGGTTTATTTGTTGTTACTTTATCTTTGACAGATACTGTGAGTTTTGTTGATACTTCTGAATTATTATTTTCTACTTCAGATACTACTCTGTCTTCTACTGAATTTATATTGTTTACTTCATCAGGTATTTCAGTATTTTCTGTAAAGCTTGTCATTGCTTCATCTTCATTACTTTTTGTTAACTTATCATCGACAGTTAATGCTGGTTTGTCACTTGCTAGAACATCGTTTTGAGCATTTTCTTCTGCATTCGTTGTCATCATGTCGTCCTCAACCATTTCTACTGAATTGATAGTAGTTACTTCAGCAGCATTCATAATATGATCATCGTCGACATCCTCTGTTGATGGGATACTAGCGTCTTCAGAACTTTCGTATTGTATCATACTTTTAGATGTCATTTCAACACTTTCCATTGAACTAGCATCAGTTGTATCAGCATTTGTACCTGAATTTGCTTGAGGTAGCTTCTTAGTGTTATCTTTTGATTGTTTTACATTTGTATCATCTATTGAAATAGGGTCTTCTCCGTCATTTTTATCATTATTTGCCTCGTCGTCCGACGATGCCAGCAAGATATCCTCAACAGACTCATTAAATTCTTCATTATTGCTCTTATTTATTTTCCTTTCAACGCCAGCGTTGGAACATTCAATTTCTGTTTGAATATTTACAGATTCTGTTACTACTTTTTTTTGTGAATAACCCATTATCTCATAGTGTTGTTCATTGTTCTCTGATTCTGAATAGCTAGAATTTTCAATGCTTATAACGTCACTTGCTTGCTTTCTATTATCACTACTTGACAGCGTATCAGAGATAGCTATAGGCGATTCTGAATCGGAAGATTCAAGAGTAGAAGAATCAAATGCATCAGAGTGTAGCTTTTGCAATAGATGTAATTCATCTATGTCTGAATCTATTTTATTGCTATCATCGCTGAGTGAATGTACTTTTTCGAAATCTGATTTATGTACTTTGTTAGTTGATAAAGGGTCTTCTTTGGTGTTACTTTGCTTGAATGACAAGGGGTCTGGTTCTTTGACGGTCAAAGTTGCTTTTTCTTTATTTTCATCGGTTTTATCACCCTTAGAACTACTTTCTTTATTATCAGTCTTTTCTGCTTCTTCAACTTGGGCCATAACATTTTCGGGTAATTTGGTATCAATTACCGATTGCTCTTTTTCTTTTGTACCTTTTTTGGACTTTTTCTTTAGTAACTTCTTAAGTCCCTCTTTTCTCTTCTTGGTTAGACATATACTTTCTTCTATTGGCTCCTCATCGTCGGTTTCCACGGGCGACTCTTCTGCCTCTTTGTCTCCTATTTCTACAGCTTCAAGTTTTAGCTGGTTCTGCCTGTCAGCGTATCTGAAAAATTAATAAAAGTAAAATAGTAAAATACATTTATCTATGTATATTTTATCCGTTTTATATTCTAGCAGTTATAGTTTAGCAAATCATTCTACTTCTACTAGTTTTTAATACATCATGTTTTATGCAATTATGTAATCTTCTGTATCGAGAGCAATAAGACTACTTCTGAAAACTTAAACTGCGCATTCTGACCATAACCCTGAGTACAAAAAAATTAAAGAATCGTGAGAAAAATCCGTGTTATCCGTGTTTTCCGTGTTTTCGGCATCAATATTGACAAAACATCATAAAATAAACATAAGAACCTAATTATTTTATTTAAAAACGACAAAACACCAAAAACAGCTATCTAACCGAAATCGTTATCATTTGACGCACCGGGCGTTGCCTTCGCGGAACCCCTGAGCGGGATACGCCGCTGGTTGATAAACAGTAATTTCAGCAAAATAATCGGATTACTCTAAATTGACTATCTTTGACTGTCAGCCAAATGGTATTCTATAAGACCTTGTCGAAGGTAACTTTACACGTTCCTGGAATACTCGCAAGTGGTCTTATTACACCCGGTATATTATATGTTCTTCTTTGATATAGAACTCCATCACAGGGTTTCCTCTAATAACTGATTTGCACTTACTTGTTAAACACTTCACTCTCCCTCTTAGATGCTACTCGTCTGTTATCCTCGAGTGCCTTTTTTAGATCCGCACTACCTTCCGCCGGGTCTAACTCCGACTGAATCCTAGAAGCAGCTAACCTCCATTCATTTTCCTGCCTCCGTCTTTGTAGTTTCTTACCGCATCTTGTAAATAAATCACGCGCTGCAAAATAAACGATAATAATTTTCAGTAACATAAAACCTGTTTTCTTATTGCAAACATTCGCAACATTTGCAGTGGTTCTATCAGAACCGAGGTTGGAAAATAGGTTTTAAATTTAATTAATTTTTAATAGAATCAGAAGTCGAGAGGGATGTGTCAGATAAGGGCAGGTTTAAAAAATAAAATAATACAAACATTACAACGCTATAGGTTGCGGGGATCGAAACCACAACCTACAGCGTTTAAGTTGATATGTTTGTTTTCAATATGGTAATAATTGTAATAATTTTGTAAAGTTAACATTTGTAAATAAGTATGTATTTACAAAAATTACCAGGAGACAACATTTTGTCACGTTGCATATCTTAGGCCTGTCCGTGGTAAGCGCGATCTACTAACTTTAACACCACTTGGTAACTGGAACCGAAACTCCGTAATATCCCTAATGTACACACCCCCCTAATGTCCCTGTGTCACATCTTGTGATTGTATTGAAATAAGCAGAACAAAATTTATTAAATACTTAGGCATCCTTGTCACCGAGAACATTAATTTTAAGGAACAAATCCGGATTCTTTCTGCAAGAACACGGAAAATCATAAATGTTATGAGACAACTCAGAAACTCAGCAGATTTCGAGACCCTGAGATCAACTTACATTGCTCTGTGCCAATCAATCCTGTTTTACTGCATTAACTGCTGGGGTGGCACGCACAAAACCACTATGATACAAGTTGAAAGAGCCCAAAGATCTGTTTTAAAGGCTATGCTTAAAAAACCGTACAGATATCCTACCACCAGTGTCTATAGCGAGAGCAGAGTCCTGAGTGTGCGACAGCTTTTCATTCTTAAAGTTTGTCTCGATGAGCATAGGAAAGTTATTTGTGATGTGAATTACGGGGAAATGCTAAGGCGTCGCGTTTTTAAAACACAAATTGTGCATGTTAATACATCGTTTGCGCAGCGTTTTAGTCCCTTTATTACTGCCTCAATCTACAATAAAGTTGTCAACCTAATATGCGAACTCAAGTATTGTCCAATATTTGAAGCCAAACAAAAAATTGAGAATTGGCTTAAATCATCTGATTACCACAGCACAGAAATCTTACTATCGACATTAAAGTAGCTGCATATCTGTTAGTAAAATTATATAAGATATATATTTTGTTTGTTTTTTTAATTACTTTGAATTTGCCTATTATATTTACATACCTATACTATATTTACACTTAAGTATTACGAACATCATTTATATATACATATATATATATATAAATTAATAAAATACTTAGCTTTTAAATTGGGAAATCAAAATGTTTTACTGAAACCGAGGCTCCAAACTAAATTTAAGTTAATCGTAAACAGGTACCCACGATACAGATTTTATCTAGTGTGGGTACCATTGGCAATCTACTGATGAAATTTTGTTTGTAAATAAACTTTCGTAAAACGACTATTGTACTTTAAAACGCTTTTGTTAAATAAATAAAATTTGTATTACAGTATTATTCATAAAAACTAAATTACCTTCTTCCATAACATCAGCTTCATTCCAACACAGATTGTCCTCTTTATTAGCATCTCTGACACAACGGAGTACATCATGAAAATCCGGGAAAGGCAATGGTGTACCTATCGGTACTTTCTTATTGATCCATTTTTCTAACCGCTTAGCAGGACCCTTGGGCTGACCGGGGCGGACGTCGATTTGCACTCGCGGCTCTGATGGCATCTTTGTGTTTGTCAATTGGCAGAATTTTGCATGTACCCGGATCATTCTCTCTTTGTATCTAAAATAAATAAAAGTAGCGTAAAAAACAAAGCTTCTCCACTGACCAAAATACTTTCTGATGCAAGGTTGTTTAGTTTGTATTGTAAGTCTAGAACAGCATAGAACAGGCAGTTTCAGCAAACCACAACTACAGGGTTACACTTTGTTTCACTTAGTTGTTGCATTCAGATGGATATAATACAAATAATAAGTATTTATTATTAAAAAAAACATGAATACTTAATATAACAAGCACTAGATAAATAAATAATGTAGACAAAATAAAACTTGTGTGTAATACAATGTATAACAATTCTAGGTTGGAAGATATTCAAACAGTATGGAAATAAAATCAAGTACAAACACAATTTTTAAAGCAAGCAGCTTCTATAGAAGTAATACTTGATCTACTCTGAAAAAATTGAGCCTAAACATTGACAGGCTAATTATCCTCCAAGGAGTTCAGTTGCCAAAGTTCTAGGTTCATTATCACATTAGAACGCTATCAATGAGCTGTAACAACCATCACAGTTCAGTTGGTAGTGGCTCTGCCTTCTGCACTGTGGGTTGTAGGTTTGATCCACCCCAAGAACAAACATGTGTTATGAACACAGATGTTTGTTGTATCTGGGTGTTATATTGTATTCTATGTATGTAAAAAATTAATTATCTGGTTCCAATATTACAGGCTTTGCTTAGCTTGGGGCTAGATGATATTGTGTTAAAGGATCGCAGTATTTTTATTTCGTATATTTGTATTTATCAACCTAATATTGTTCTGTCATAGAAACTGGACGAGTGTACCGAATTTTATCTTCATTAAAAACTTGAAAGTGGTTGTAAACTCAAAAAATAATTTAGAAATTTGCAAAAAAAAAGACAAATAGTTTATCTCTCCACACACCTTTTCAACAGTTCATTTTTCTCAAGGGGTTGATCAATTTCCTTAGAAGTGTCCTGTTCACTGTGTAAAGTAAAGTTTATTTAAAACCAGCATTCAATAGCATAATTTTAAAATAAAGAATTTTAAATAAAATAAAGAAAAATTCAAAAGAGAAAATATCTTTAGGCTAACTCAAAAAGGATTTATTTACAAATTAAATAATTTATACTTTGCCAGTAAATAGACATGCAAACTAATGTTGAACTTAAACAAAATTACCTAATGAATATATTTTATTGATCTAGTGCTTTTGAAGACGGTGATAATCTGGACAAGAAAAGAGATATCTTAAGATAAATGAAATGAAAAAAAAAGAGCAGATAAACATTATTTTCCGTAAACTTTGTAAACATAACACAAACCTTTCAGTCAGTAAATAGACGGAATCCTCCTCATCATCAAAATCAACTTCTTGCTCCTCAAGTTTTTGAATGGCTCTATGTAGTTTCTTCAGTGTCTTATCAAGCATACGAATTTGCCGTTGGCGTTTGGAGTCAAACTCGCTGTCCTCGCCATACAAGAATTTGTCTTGCTCTAAAAATATTGGAATGCCAATTATTAAAGACCACATTCTCGACAATCTGTCATGTCTACAAAATGCTCCTTTGCAATCTTCAGTTTTGACCAGATCAGATGATTCTAGATTAGTTCTTCAGCATTACCACAATCACTACTTTAATACTCAAGCATGGTAGATGTCCTAGGCATGGTCCGGGTAAGAATTAAAAACTCAAAATCAATTAAGGAATTGTCTAACGGGGTAGTCAGAAGTATACATATTACATTAAGCTCATACCCACATTTTGCAGTAGTTTGTATATGTGACAGGTTTCAAGCCCATCGCCACTGCTAGAATACTAACTAATTCTTTCACAATTTTTTTTATTCCTCTAACTTTTAATGACATCAACATCAGTCAAATACAACAGGAACTAATCTAGGATTACTCACTAAGGAATAAGTACTGCAGCAGGTAGGTTCACCTAGCTTTAATAAATTTCATAATGATTTTTGCAATTTGACTTATTTGATTCAGATTTAGATTTGATTTGACTTTGATTATTAATGTATTTACTAGAAAATTTTGTAGTTTTTATAAAAATTTTTTATTAAATATTTAATTTTTTTTAATGACCTACCTTCATTTACAGTAACAACCTTATGGGGTTGGGATTTAGCAATTTTCCTTTGCAAATTCAGTTCATCCACCACATCTTTTATGTACAAATACATCTTTTCTGGACCAGCCTTCATAGCACTAATTTTACTAGATACCATATCTATAAACATTTCAGACTCTGTATACTCTTTTGGAACCTCTCTGTAATAAGCTTTTATCTTCTTCTCCACTATTTTACTCATATCTTCGGAATTCTCCAATCTAAAGCAGAGATCAATAAAACTTTGATATGTGGGATGGAACTCTCCTGGTGTTGGTAGAACCGTTTTATATTTATTCAATTTCGACTTGGGTTGGGCAACATTTTCAGGTTTATCCTCAATTAGCTTAGACTTTGGCTTAGGATTAGGATTTTTATCAGTAAGTTCAATCATTTTCCTTTTGTGTGGTTGAGAAGTTTTTTTCTTCGGTGTACTTGTAAGGAAGGTTTCAGCAGATTTCAAAGGTGATTCCTCTATTTCAACAACTTCCATTTCTTCAACACCATCTTGCTTTTTGTCATCATTCTGAATGTGTTTATCCTCTAACGGAGTTAATTCAATCTCAATCTCTACAGTTTTACATTCTTCAGCTGCTTTTGGATATTCTAACTTCTTTTTACTCTGTTTCTCTTTAGCAGTAGTAATTTCTCCATCACTGCCACTTGAAGGGGCTGGTTTCTCAGATGCAGCCTTAACAGGGCTGTCATCAATAGTTATAGCCAGGTCAGCTACCTCACAAGTTCTTTTACTTTTAGGTTGTGGTTTGGCAGGGCTATCTTCGATAGTTATTTCAATGAACTTGGGATCGTCTGGTTCTCTATTATTTTGTTCTTCCAGATCAGTGGCTTCCTTGCTTTCTCCAGTGGTTTCCTTGCTTTCTCCAGTGGTTTCCATTTCATTTGTAATAATGTTTTCACTGGGCTTTACCAAATCTGTTGATTTGTTGGGTGATTCAGTCAACTTTACATCTTTATTCTCCTGTTCTTCAGGTCTTAAGTACCACTGAGGACCTGCAGACTTAGGTGCTACCTCATCATCATCAAGATCCACACACACCATCTCTCCAGAAGCTTTTTTACACACTGGACGGCTGGCTTTTCTCTTTTGTATACTCACAGGATTTGGTTTCATATTACGTTTAAGCATTGTCTGCAGTTGAGTTGTACGTTTAACTGTTATACCTGGAGGAAGAGAGCCTGGAATGAATCTGCCTGGAGAAAGAGAGCCTGGAATCAATCTGCCTGGAGCAAGAGAGCCAGGAATTAATCTACCTGGAGGTGGTGGTTGTATTGGATGTTGGTTTGTAGGGACTAATTTGACAATTTTAATAGGTGCGTTAGGTACTTTTCCAATAGGCATTGGCTGGATTTTCTGCATATTCTTCAAAGCAGGCAGTATTTTCATCGCAGGGTTGACCACAGACTGAGCTATTTGAGCAGTTTGTTTTCGCACAACTGAATTTCCATTTTGAACTATTTTTCTTGCAAATGGATTTGATAATTTACTACTACCACTAGGGACTTTAGTAACTGTTACTGCTTTCCCAATATTCCCTTTTGCGATCGATACTGGGTTAATTAGTTTATTTCTATGGTTAGTAGCTGGCTTTATGGTAAGGCCAGGTAACTTGCTTGGTATGTGTACCATAGCATTAGGCATTGACTTTTTCTGAAACAAAATAAGATAGTAATCAATCACATGAGTTTAAAATCGACAAATTTTACGTGATATCAAATACTTACTTTCTTAGGAGCCGGCTCAGTTTCATCGTCCGAAGACCCCAATTCGATCACATCCTCATCAAGATTTGCCATCTTGAATAAAAGCGGTCTGGCTGTTTACTTACAAAGCTACTTTATGCACATCTCTTCTAGCTTCCTAGACAACAATTGTTCGGTCTCCTATAGTACCTACGTTCATTAACTACCTCACAAATACAAAGGCTCGTGAATTAGAAGGAATTTTAATACGAAATACCATACCACCAAAGCCAGTTTAGCTACGATAGTACCTACCTACGAATAGTAGTACGATACGAACTAAAGCGAAAATGAAACATGACATTGACTGACATGCCATGACAAACGGTCTTCTTCTTCACTCATTCGTAGGTATTACAAGGTCCAGTTATTGTACGTCCCGTTAATATGCGCACCCGTTTAATTCGAATATAAAATTTAAAAAAGTGGATTTGTTTTATCAGGCGGTACGTTACCGAGGTTTGTTAAATGTATGGCATGTTAATTCGAAGCCACAGTCTGTACCATAGAATAAGTTTACTTTAGTCCATATTCCTAGGTCTGTACTGTCCAAAACGATGCCTCGTTTTCATGAGCGAGTGCCACTGCTGTCCATGAGCACGGGCTGTGTTGAGTTGCCTGATGCTTCGTTCGAAGCCTAAGCTTCGATTAGGTGCAAGTTAAAGTAACCTATTTTAGGTTTGAATTATTAGGTGTACATTACCAGCTCGCACAATAACTGGCCGTGTTTCATTGTCATACGTTGTTATTGTATTGTTACGGGCTGACAATGTATTGTACAACTAGCTGACCGGTGCCCACTTCGTTGGGCGGTAAACATGTTTACTTACAAATCTTAACTGAAGTAGTACTCGATGTCGCCAACAGATGGCGTTAATACGGCATAAAATAGCGGCCGTTCGCAGTTTCACCCGCGTGGCAGTTTTTATCCGTTCCCGTTATTTTTTCGGGATAAAAAGTAGCCTAAGCTACTCCTTGTTACATTAGCTATCTGCCAGTGAAAGTCCCGTCGAAATCGGTCCAGCCGTTCCAGAGATTACCCGGAACAAACAGACAGACAGACAAAAATTTTAAAAAATGCTATTTTGGTATATGTATCGTATATACATTCCTACGCATGTAGTAAAAAGCGTTATTTTAATATTACAAACAGACACTTCAATTTTATTTATTTGTATAGATTTTGTCATAAAACTATATTACATTATGAATTAATGTCCTTTTTATAAAACACCTGCGTAGGGAGCCGACCTCGCGGCTGAGCCGCGCGGGTACCTAACTCATAGATCTAAACTCCCGCACGTGCACCCCCACCTTGGTGACGCTCACTTCGCAACGGGCCGTGCAGCAGTAATCGTAATATTTTAATTTCGCCATAACTTCATAACCAAACGTCCAATTTTAATCATTCAAAGACCATATATTATATACATAGTAAAGTAAAGTAAAGTAAAGTAAAGTTTATTTAGGCTTAATAATAGAGTACAGAGGTAGATACATTCCAATTTTTTACATAGTATGTTCAGCACTTAGAAATAGCCTACCTAGATAAGTACTGTTCCCCGCACTAGGTCTCTGTCGAGCCTGTATAGCGGGATCACAGCTACTCGCCTCGATCTCTATCTACATGAACTGTACTTAGTGATAAAATAATTTATTTCGATGAGGATTAATAGTATGAGTAAAATAAATGCGTTTAAATGTAGTCCAAAAAAAATTCAAGATTTTTAAATAAAAAAATGGTTGTTGTGCCTCACTCGACATAGATAGGTATAGTGCGGCGCGGACTTTTTTGTAGATATTTATAAGATCTACAAATGTTTAGAACATTTTATGGTTCTATCTTTTATAGTTTAGGCAGCGTACGCAAAATAAGTAACTTTTCTGGTTGATTTTTTACACCTTGTGTCTGAAAAACCCAAATATTTTACGGAACGCTATTTTTTTCCAAAATAAAATATAACCTATGATACTCAGTGATGATGTAGCTTTCTAATGAAAAAAGAATTATTAAAATAGGTCCAGTACTTTTTGAGTTTATTCGTAACATACAAAAATACAAATCTTTCCTCTTTATAATATTATAATAATAATATAATATAATATTAGTGTAGATAACAAGTATAATATGAAAAATCTGGCCAAGTGCGAGTCGTTCTTGCGCAAGAAGGATTTCGTACCATTACCCGTTCCGTTTGCCAGGAAAACGCAGCCAAAATGTAAATAGATATATTTACAACTATGCAATGCACAGCCTGGGAATCGGTCGTTACTTTGATTGATCGAAAGAAAACCTATGCTTCGTTTAGATGCAACTACAATAAAATTGTACTATCCTATTTTGAAATTACTGTAGGAAGATCATGCAGTTTTTGTTTTTTAGTGGCATAACCTAATCTACCTACCTAATCTGGTTTTGCCACCAACTCACACTTGGTCGTGTTTTCCTAAGGTCTTATGCACATAATTTGGTTTTGTACACATGGAATTAGCTGCTAATATAATATGTACTTCAATTCCTGGCTGCGTTTTCCATGGCTTTGTAGTCATAATAACGCACATCTAGGTAATCTGCAGCAAGACATGTTCCTTTTTTTTATTGACGTTGACTGCCTGACATACGTAACGTTTGAATAATAAATAATTCTTCATACCGTTCGTTGTATTGTAATGGGATGTTATTGGTCGAACTTGTACTCATTATTATGCTGATTGGCTTTCCATATACCTGCAATGGTTATAGAAAAAGGGTGACCAATAGTATTATTTAAATCTGTTATCAACGATTTTGCACTTGACAAGGAGAACTATTCTGAATTGATTGAACTTGAAAAAGCTGTCAAACAAAATACTAACTTGGATCGTGGCTTTATTTCTATTTTCTATTTTACCGATTAGTTAGGACAATGATTAAACTTTTTTCGTTAAAACAACAAAAGAAAGATGAGGAAGGTTCAGCAAGAGCAGGGGGTTCACAGAAAAGAGCGTCAGCAGCGCAACTACGGATCACAAAAGGTATGGTACCTATTCAATGTGATGAAACTATTTTGGTTCAAATGTATTTTGGTTGAAATAATCCCGTTGTTTTGAGCCTAAATAATTTTAATTGTATCTAACTGAACTAGGTATGCTACCTATGTCTATGAAAACTAGTAACTATGTGAGATTGCCTCAGCTGTATGTTTTATATTGTGTATACTGTTATGAATTCTGCATGTACTCCAAAAAAGATTATTTTCAGATTTGAATGAACTAAATCTGCCTAAGACATGTAATACGGAGTTTCCAGACCCAGATGACCTACTTAATTTTAAATTAATTATATGTCCAGATGAAGGATTCTATAGAGGTGGAAGATTTGTGTTTAGTTTTAAAGTAAGTATTCCAGTATACACTCATAAAATCACTAAGTGTAAATGAAGCCTTTGATCTTAAACTATATTTACTAAGAGTTGAGTTTTGTTAATATAGTGCTATTATGGTTTATGTATAATACCTAAGCATATAAATCTATGGGTGTAGGTATGGATCTTTAGATGAATATTTAAGTTGGGTAATTAGTGTGTGATGAGTGAAGTCAGTTGGGGTGATTTTTTAATGACAACCATCCCACAGTCACATACTTACCACAAAGTGCAAGCTCCAGACTAGGTTTCCTGTGTTATGACTGACGAGTACTTACTATGTTATCACAATACCTAGGGGTAAAAGTATTTGCAGGTCATGCGAACATTTGCCACAGGAATTAACCTTCATCCCTAATCTCTGCTGATCAGATACCAGAAGTGTTTTATTATATTATCAGCATCTAGAACGCTTAATGCAGTGTAATGCTACATAAGGCACATCTGCAGTAATATTCATAGTTTGTTTTGAAAAAGCTGTGGATTTTGTTTCTCATTAAATAAATAAATAAATAAACAGCTTACCGCTAAACATCAGGTGGGCCATGTATTTATTCCATCAGATTCTTAACATTTAGCAGTCCCATTATTTTAGTTATAATGTTGTATACTTTATTGTAACAAATTTAGATATTTAAATAGCAAGTAACTGTCTGCAAAGAAAGTATCTCCAATCCTTTATTACAATCTTTCCAGGTAGGCCCAAATTATCCACATGAGCCGCCCAAAGTTAAATGTGAAACAGCTGTATACCACCCTAACATAGACCTCGAGGGCAATGTTTGTCTAAATATACTCCGGGAAGACTGGAAACCAGTACTCACAGTCAACTCTATAGTTTATGGTCTGCAATATTTGTTCTTGGTAAGTATCTTACAAGCTGTTATATACGCTGATTTATTTATTTTTAAATACATACTATGCATTTCATGCATGCATACATTCATACATACATGTATGTGAAACACCTTTGTTGTATGTAAAGCAGATCATCCAAATATTGAATGGTAGCGAATTACGGGATTCAAGACTGCCAATAAACTACCAGGAAAATTACACAGACTTTAAAATTAGATTGAATTGCAAAGTATAATAAATAAATACAATGTTCTGTTTTTATGATCAAACTTAGATGTAGATTCTATGATGTCATTTCATAATAAATTTATAAATGTTGATTGTAAGTACTTACCATTTTTTTATAAATACAAGTTATTGACAGAATAAACAGAGGCCCACCTTATGTTAAGTGGTAACCGTCACCTATAACAAACTATTGCATCGCAGGTCACTGCCAGGTCTCCATCAACCTGAGGCAGGTGATAGATAGGGCCGTTCCCCTACTAAAAGTGATGTATTTGGAAATCGTCTGAGCAATCATTAATTAGGAATTGCTTAATTATACTGCACGTAGTGCAAAGGCATGTACCTATGTATAAGTAGGTACCTAACCTACTACTATTTATTAGTAAGCAAAACAAAGTTAATGCTACAACGTCAAATCTTACTAATAATAAAAATGAGGAAGTTAAGATATTTATGGCTCAATAATGCTCATTACACAGTTACATTGGCCCAATTTGGATGAAACTAGTCATAAATAAATATTGGTAGTGCATAGTGTGCCCTTAATTTTACTATAGCAAAGCGTCTGAATATTGATATTAGCACAATGTAGGCAGTGGCTAGTAAAATATATAGTGGGGTTCCAACTTAGTTTTTCCCCCATTTACCATTTTTCTTATTAAACTTGTATTAAAATTTAATTACGATTTAACTGACAGACATATATAAGTCCTATTATTATAGCTCACGACTGAAAATAAATAGGTATATGACACTAAGATCACTAGCTACTAATCTAAAATCTTCAAAGATGTCTGTCCACACGACATCTACGTGAAAACGTACAAGCCCTCGCGAACTCGCGTTGAATTTCTCGTTTATATTAGGTACAGCAGCAGAAACCCTCCCTGCAATTGTATCCAGCCTAATAAATTAACGTATTAGTTATGTTGATAAAATATCTTCCAGGAACCAAATCCTGAAGACCCCCTCAACAAGGAGGCAGCGGACGAGCTGCAAAGCAACCGACGACTATTCGAGCAGCACGTGCAAAGAGCCATGCGCGGCGGTTACGTAGGCTCCTCATACTTCGAGAGGTGCCTCAAATGATAACCACACCACCAACCAACTATAAATAAAACAATCTCATATTCATTTCAAGCATTTGAATGTACCTACATGCAGCCCTGATGGGGACGAAGCCACAGTTGAAATGAAAAGCTAAATAAATTATTAATCAGCGAACATAGTTTTAATATAGTTAAGTGTAGATGGCGCTGTTTTTTTTCTAGATTCAATTCACGACAGATTCCACTAAAAAAGATACCTATGCTGTTATTTCATGGTATGAACTAGATTTATGAAAGCTTTATAAATTATGTTTTTTAAAGCTAGAGACAAATTGTTTTTGTATTTTATTAAAAGATAATTATGAATAAGATACAGAGGCCTCTCGTTGCTAACCACACGGATGTAAGCCTTGGTTGTAGACCACAGGAAAACGACCCGAATTATGTTGCATACATTAAAGATCGAGTGGCATGCGAGGTAACGTGGACGAGAGAGACAGCCAACGGCCAGCGGCGTCATGCAGAGGCAGCAGAGGGCAACGGCGTGGTCACAGAATAAAAGTAGTCTGTTTGTAAATGAGTGGTGTGAAGTGAGCTGCGAGTGGTATTTTACCAGCGCAGCGCAGCGTCGTTGGCGGTTGGTTGAGTCACGGAACCGCTGCTCTAGCGCCAGTCATTAGTCTCCTCGCGACCCTCGGCCCGACCGCGTCTCGCATCGCCTTCACACGCGCCCACCGTACCGCGTGCTAACAAGCACAACAGTTTCGACACGCCGCTCGGTTGCGAAAGTCTGCGCGATGATATACAAGTGAGAGCCGACCGACGCCAGGGTAACGCTCATCGCACACGGTGAGCCAATTCACACAAGAGACATTCGAAACTCGCACGCACGGAGGGCGTACGACGCCTGATTGTCGCACACGTCGAAGCAACACTTCCACTTCTGTCACGGAGACCCGAAAACCAATTTTTAATGTGTCAAGTGAGAATAGCTTATTGCTGCTACGTCAGATCGAGGAACGCCACGAGCAGAAACTACAAGGTTATGCAGATGAGTTCTGAACGCTTCTATACCAGGGGTAACCAAAAGACCATTCACAACTTTAATAAACTTTAACGTGTATCGCACGGTGTCCAGTGCTTATCAATCGTTTTCATTTAATAAGTTATCTTCGGGAATCGCGATCGCTAATTGCTAATTGCCGTGAGATTCAGTGATAAGGGTCGGAGTTGCGTGTGAGTCGGCAGAGCGAGCGGATACCTGCCCCCGCGATGGCGGCCAAGCAAGAGGAGACGCTGCTTTCTCGCTGCGAGATCCCAATCATCGATCTCGCTCATATCGGTAAGTGCCTACCTTGCAATACTCAGGTAGGTACCTATTTACCTACTGTAGAACCTCTAAACTTCTTTTGCGAATGAATAGGGACGAGCCTCGTTTCATAAACTTTACCGTCAAGGCCTAACTATCCCTGGGTGATATGGTTTCACCATACGACAGTTCAAACGCAGATAAAGCAGCCCTTCAATACACAACATGGATAAACCTCTGTCGTCTGTCTACCTGGCCCTTAATAATGCGGACCCTTGCATGTTTGAGTCGGGCGAGGCCGACAGCTGTGTAGTTTCATTTGTTGTCATCGTCTCGGTTGACAAGTTCAAAGACCTACACTCAAAGAAACACTAGTAAGGATAGGAGTAAGTTTCTTTTGTAGTAGAAGCATCGTCGTCCCAGCCGTGTTTTTCCCTTAGAGTTCCTCTAGTAATGCACTGCTTGATCAATTACCTACCCACTCCTACTCACCTACGAGTGACAACCTACAATGCTTGCATGTAAATAAACAAAGTAGGTAGGTACCTACCTACCTACAATTCTGTGAACCGATGAGTCATTCATATTATGTAGGTAGGTTCATTCATTTAGTAGGGCCATTCCAAATATTTTCCGTCCTGTTTAAAACTACAGCTAATTAGGTAAACGTACCTACCTAGTAACAGATATATATTATATACCTATAGCTGATTTATCAAGTACCTACATGCCTACCTATTTATTGTAGAAAGTAAGAAAAAGTTGAACATCGGCCAGTTTACTCTGATTGCTGCCTACACCCACCTAGGTACACGAATCTACTTGACCGACTATCCAAATCCTTGAATTCAAACACAGTCGGTTGGTGTCACTGCGTTGTTGTAGGTGGTAGGTACCTATCTACCTAGGTAGGTATATATTCTTCAAATTTCTAAGTCTGGTAGGTAAGGTAGCACCTACCTACCTACCCACCTTACATAAATCACTACTTAGGAATATAAATAAGTTGCTATGGTAGGTATACACATACCTACCTACATGCCTATGTTTTCTAAACTTAGTTTTAAAACGTAGGTAGGTAGGTATGTTTCGGCTTTCGTTGCTATCGTACCTACCTACCTAAAGATATATTTTGTTATCAATTAACTACCTACCTAGGTACTATGACGACTAAAACAACTAAAGATTAATTTTAAATACCTACCTACCTACCTAGGTACTAACTAAGGTAGGTAGCTAGGTACTTAATCAATCACCTGGGTTGATAGCTTAGACGAGTAAACCAGGTTGATAGTTATGACTATGATGACTGATAAAAATAGGTAGGTAGATAGGTAGGTAGGTGCTTACTCTGAAATCTTTATAATTGATTATGTTACTTAGGTAGGACCTACCTACCTAGTTAGTTATATTAGGTAGGTATAACTAGGTATATTAGCAGAAACACCGCCAGCTACCCTAGAAGTTGCAACATTTTTATCTCATGTTTGCTGCAATAAAAGAATAAGAAGTTTTTTAAATATTTTCTTGAAAAAAGAGACCGTTTAAGGATACAGGAATGTAATTATGGGTTTTATCTGTGCAGCAGATGCAGTCATCATAATAATGATAGTACCTATTATTACGTATCCATTAAGTACCTACCTATACATCACGCAGCCTTCTAGGTAGGTATGTAGGTAAGGTGGGTAATAAACGTACAAACACACAAACTCATCTACCCAAACATAAAAACTACTAAGAGCAAGAGCTTCCTTTGCAATGAGGCCAACGCCCTTCCCTGCTGTCAGATTTCTCCCTATATCGGCATCCGAGTAGATCATTATTATTTAATCTGTGCCAACGCATTTCCAGATTTGTACACGCTCCGCTAACTGTAGCGTCCAAAGTGCATCGGATTCCACTCATGTTTCAATGCTACAATGCCTAACATCCCTTCAATTTAGATCTTGGAAATAACTTGCAGCAACATCGAAAAACAATTGTTACGTAGGTACCACGATTAGTGGTCAAATAATCAACGTTTGATTCAGCCACAAACAAAACATTTTGCCTCGCGGTTGGAATGGGCAAATGTCCTCTTTAATTAATTAGCCCTTCACAAAGAGCCCTACTACTACTAAAAACTTAAATTTGAACACCCCTAATTAAATCAGGCAGAAAAACTGAAACACTACGTGCATATAGGTATAAACCTTGAACTTTGTGATGGGTAGGCACCTACCTACAGACAGGTCAATCAGGCTAGTTCAGGTAAAGCTTTAGATTTACCAAACCTCAAAAACTCAAAACACCAATACGGGTAATTTCAAATATTAAAGCGTGTTACGTCTTTATGCGCGTGTTGGAAACGACTAACGATAAACCTTGGCTAATAGGTAGGTAGGTAGCTAATAGGTAGGTAGGTACCTAATAGGCTAGGTAAGTCGGTACATAGAATCGGTTTGCCAACTTTAGATAAGTTTCGTAGAACTGTGAACAACGTTCTTTAGCGAATTATTCAATTCGTACACGCTATTATCGCCCATCCTACATTAAACACCTGTTTATCTTTTATGCAACTTACTCATAGAACAAGCAGATGGCCCATCCGTCACCTATATCAAAGCATTTAAGTACCTCGCGGATCACGTTCAGTAAGATACTAAGATACCTAACCTGCATAAGCTGAACTATATTTCTCCGTATTATAGGTATACCTATCTTAATATCAATCTCGAACTCGAAACTATAGCCGAATTCATGAATTCATTCGATTCCTCACCATCCGAACCTTTTAGTTTCGAAGTTCCCTTACTAAAACGTCCGTAGACCTGGAGTGACCCCAATGACACGATCACCACCACAAATGCGGTGGCGGTCGCCTCACCAGGTCTGGGCACAAAAAATACTGCACCATTACACCGACCCCGCCGATGGGGTCGAAGACATCTCCCCGTGAACGCTTCTTTAGGGCTAAGAACCTCCGTAGCTCCCTTTCTAACCGCCCATGTCGAGATTCGTCTGTACCTAAGGGGTGCCCTTATGCTCGTTGACCACAAACCCTTTTTTGTATTATAGCATAGCGCCTTCTGTGCTAGCTAGTAGTCTGTAATAACGCTGCTGTTGGAAATCGCGAGGCGATAATACCAGCATTTGATTCCTTTCGAAAAATAATGCATCATTATACAAAATTGTACCGTAGGTATGTATAACACTTACATATCTCGTTGAGGTTTCTTTATTGTATTGTATCTGACTGAAAACAAATTGTAGGTTTCTATCTTATTTGCTATTGCCATTCGTTAGATTATTTTCTATTTGTTCAGTCTCTCTATTTCTTACCCACTTTGTTTGCATATCCAATATCATATTTCAACTAGGTACGCAGTCCGTCCTTTCTTACTCATCCTAACTAATCCTAACTAATATTATAAATGCGAAAGTAACTCTGTCTGTCTGTCTCTCTGTCTGTCTGTCTGTCTGTCTGTCTGTCTGTCTGTTACGCTTTCCCGCTTAAACCTCTCAACCGATTTTGATGAAATTTGGCACAGACAATCTTTAGACCCTGAGAAAGAACATAGGCTACCTTTTATTGCGAAAAAAAGGGATGAAAAGGTTGAAATAGGGGTTGAAAGTTTGTTTCTTAATTTTAAAAGATAAAACCATGAAACTTTATATTTAAGCACTTGATATGAAATAATTAAACATTTGTTCTAGCGTTTTTGAAATTTCGACCTGCGAGGGGATGAAATAGGGGTTGAAAGTTTGTATGAAGTTCGTCATTTTTGAAGATAAAAACATTACATTTTGTATTTAGGCACTAAATAAGAAACAAAAAATCGTTTGTTCTAGCATTTTGAAATTTTTACCAGTGTGGGAGTGAAATAGGGGTTGAAAGTTTGTATGGGTGTTCGTCGGAACAGAACGAATTCGGAACGGGAACTACGAAGCCAAACTTTTTGTATACAAAATCTTAACCACTGAACCTAGGAACATGATATTTAGAAGTTTTGGGTGTATCAAGTTCAAAAAAATTTGGCTTTTGAAGTTAAAGTTCCTTTTAACGAATACTCTGCATCGCCGCCGCTGCCGTCGGTCGTCGGTCGTCGTCGCGCACATTCGCCGAAGTGTGGCGGCAGCGGCAGGCAACGGCGCTGTCGTGTGGTGGGGGAGCGCACGATTCTAACTATGCCTACCCGAACGGGCAGACACGTGAGGGTAGACGACGTTGTCGGACGCATGCGATTAGAGAAATTTGCGCTACAGAGAGTAAAATTATTTTATTGTTTCGTATAATTTTTTAAGTAAGTATTTTTTATTAGTTAAGTCCTGTAGAGTAATTTTGTACAAACTTAATATTTCGGGATCTTTTAGTTCATAGTTAATAGTAGGTAAGATAGTATCCGTTATTTAAAAAAAATCCGATTTGCTTTTATTTCCTTTTTTGAATTAATCTAATAGGTCGTAGTAGGTGTAAAACTAACCTAACCTACTTACCTTCTACACTTTTTATGCATTGGTTGTAAATAAGTATTGATAATTTAATTTCTTAGTTGAAGTTTTGATTCCGCGCATACCCATGATCCCTACAGGTTTACCTTTTCAGTTTAAAAGAATCCAGTTTCCTCTCAAACCAGCCTTCGCAATGGCCATTAACAAAGCGCAAGGGCAAACACTTAAAGTAGCAGGTGTCCATTTAGAGAAAAACTGTTTTTCGCATGGCCAACTGTACGTGGCCTGCTCGCGAGTGTCGAGTCCAAACAATCTCCACATTTAAACAAATAATAACAAAACAGCAAACGTTGTATACAAAAATGTTTTAAATTAGGTCATTTTAAAATATTTTTGTACACAACGTGACGCTGGCCCCTGTAAGTGTCTGTTGGACATAAGGGACCAATAAATTTTCCTAGGTACTTTCTGTCACTCAACACATACATACAATACATACAATACAACACACAACACATACAATACATACATACATGTTGGAATTCATAGGTACCTTATACCTACTGTAAACAGATACTTTTTTAATTTTTTTAAATATACCTTCTCTCTTTTAACCAAATGCTATACCCAAATCTATACCGTTCTTTTAATATAATCCATAATATTCAAATTAAAAGTACGCAGACGAAGTCGCGGGTATCAGCTAGTGATATAATATAAATAAATAAATAAACGTATAAATAAATATAACGCATAACGTGCTAACTATCTATCTACAATACATTTTAAATTTGCTTACTTATATTGTTTTAATAAGTAAACAAATCGTGCAAGTCCTATTTCAAAAATCTCACCTACCGAATGGTAATAAAATTTTAACAAAAAAAACAGACTTCAATTTCTCATGGATGCCATTATCAGAACTGGACCAATAGGACCACACGGGAAGCACAGCTTTCAAATAAGAAAAGAATCATCAAACTCGGTTTACCCAGTCAAAATTTCTGAGGTAACAAATATTTAAAAAAATACAGTCGATTCGAGTACCTGCTCCTGCTGTACCTTTTTTTGAAGTTGGTTAAAAATGACAGTTTCTAGTACTTAGGTAGTTCATAGAATTTTAGCTAGTCAACATTCTTTGAATCTACGTAGGTACTAAGTAGGTATCAGACACAATGCACCACAGAAAATAGCAGGGGGACATGTTAATTAGACCGTCACGGCGCATACTGTCATCATATCACACACAGCTGACTGACCCACTTTACTGGCCAGTTATTTATTTGCCATCGTGGTTGACAAATGAATGAAGCTAATTTCAATAGTTGATTGAGCCCAACCTAAGAACATGGACTTAACTTATTCTATTAGAAAAACTGCTTGTTAACAGTCATATTGGGTTTTTGACCTCCTCGGCCAATGCCTCCTGGTTAGCCAATGAGATTTCGCTTCGTAGCGATTCTATTTCTACTTTCACTAAAGCGATTGCGAAGAGCAAACGAATCGAAAAAACGCACTGAACCCTCAGGAATCTAAACTGTCAAAGCACTGTCAATATAATTAGTAAATAATATGAAAAATAATGAGTATTTGAGAATCTACATGCAAGTTATACAATTTAGTCATCATCCTAATTATAGGTACACGAATCCACTTAGGTACCTAAATTATGTATGTGTTTCTTATTACTCATGTTATACCTTACTAAGTAGTAGGTAGGTACATATACAGACCACTTTTTATACCTTTGGGTTTTCACAAAGTAAAAATGTGTTCTGTAAAACATTTCCTTCCTTTTATTTACATACTGCAGCGGCGCGGCTTGACCGTGGCTTGGCTGATTTCGAGGTTAAATCCTTATGTGGGAATGAGGATAGGTACGTGCATAATTATTAATAATGATTAACATAGAATATTATTGAGTACATTTGCTACGCCGAGTCTGCGTCCTATCAGTTATCGTCCTGACTTGTGCATGTCACGTCACTCGAAAACCGCTATTGTGCCGCTACTTCCCCGAATTTGAACTCGTTTCTTCTCTTTTTATCTTGTGTTGCACAAGTCAGCTTGGTTGCCTGGCCGTCGAGGTTGTTCACATCGTTTTCTCAAAGGGATATTGAGAATATAAGCCGTAAGCGTAATGCAGCGCAATGTAATGAGTCTGAACTGGCCTTACAATTCAGTCGGTAGTAGTTTTGCTTTCGTCGCTATACCTAGGTTGTGACTTCGATTCCCATCAAGGATAGACATTGTGTAATGAACATGTTAGTTCTGTCTTGAGTATATTACATTATAAGTGTGACATGAACGCAGCTGGAACAGCGAGAATAGAACCTGCCAGCCATCAGTCGCATCGCTACAAAGGTCGTTATTATACAAACAAGATTGTTAAATATGAGCTTAAAAGGTACAAATAAATTATGAGGTTCTTGAACCATTTCACCTTCAGAATGCGCTCGGCGGCGGTGTGAAGTGAATACAATTGTCGCATAAGATAGACAGATAGAAAACTCTTGTTTTGTACACCACAATGACATTCAACAAATACCACAAACAAGTTCGATGCTTAATAGATTAAGTACTTATTTATTACAAAATGCACGGCTTAGTCAGTTACGTGCGTATTGACAATGTCGTTGCTGTAGATTAGACCGACTAATCTTTCCAGCTTCAGCATAATACTTACACAATACCTCACAGTGAGGATGGTATAGGGGCTGGGTAAGCCTACATTATTTCAGTATTCAGTATGTTTATTGCCTTATTATGTAAGTAGGTTTAACATTGTCAGATCTTAGGACTATATACATCTTTTGGTGCCAATACACATAATATACCCAGTGGGTGTTGCAACAGAGTAGAGCGGACCGATATAGGTATAAAAAGAACATGCAAATTACACAGGTCATAAAAGAAAAAAATTATAGGTAGGTATTATTCATTCATTAAAACACTACAGCGTTCCGGAAACAAACGTGTTTGAGTAAAAAGATGCCCCTGACAGGCATTGTATAAATCGTCTACAATATGCATAGCTCGTGTATACCTACCTATTATGGAGGAAAAACGTAATTTGGCGTAGCATCGATAAAATAAACCCGGTATAACGAGTGAAGCTGTTGGAATTTCCCGTAATTGCCTTACTTTTAAGGTTTCTGTTCAATTCCAAATCAAGATTCGTGCTGTTTACCTAAATACATACTTAGCCATTCAATTTACCCACTACTCGTTTAATAACCTTGGTCCTTGAGCTAAAACGAATGAAACGTGTGCAAAAAAACTCATTTTGTAATTCAATGAGATAACTTTATACCTAAGTGTAATCAGTTATACCTGAAGTCCTAGACAATGTTCATTCGCTGCGCAACGATTCATTTTAGACATTTGTTTGCGTATTATTCTTTGATCACGTGACGTTGCAAAGCTAAAATCTGTCAATGCCATACATTTTGAACTTTTTTACTAGCGATTTCTTGACAACCTCTGACCGTTTTGGATAAAGCAAATGTCACAGTACAACTCAGTACAGCTTTGTATAGACATGTTAGATTTTACCAAAGAAGGAAATACATTAGAGCCTAGACGTACTTGGTCACGAAGATCTTTATTATAATAGGAAAACAGGATCTTGATAGACGTTAGAAACGGTCAAAGATGTTTTGCATAAGAAGCTGAGAAATCTACATCCTCATAGTGCTATTTATAAATCCATTTACTAATATTATTGGCAGATTATTTATGTAGACCACCGTTTATATGCTTTAAAGTTTTAATTGTGATTATTAGTTAGTTGAGTGTTAATACCATATTATTGTCTTATAGATAGACAACATCAGTATATATACAGTATGTAGTGTGTTTGTATAGATACGAGTACATTGCGAAAAAATCCTCTACCAGTTTTCTGAGTAGAAAGTTACCCGCCTACTTCACCACACCACCGATAAACCGGACTTTTAGTAATGCAATTCTTCTTTATATGACGCCTAGTAGGATGTTTATGACTATTCAGTGATTCTTAGAATTCTCAAACCTACTTCTTGATTATGACCATGCCGATGATAGCCAATTTTAAGTCAGGTTTGGAATATATGGGCAGCATCTCTTGCCAAGTATGGTAACTTGGCAAATCCCCCCAAAATGGGAGCTTATATGTATGTCCAGCAGATGACTCATTCAGACTCATAATGATGTAGATTTATGCGAGTAAAAAAACTGTTCAAATTGTATTGAAATTGAATTGAATCAAGAGGATTCAATATTAATTTGTCTCGGTAATAGTAAGTAGGTTAGGTATGCCATTGTTCGTCATGTCCGTCCACAGTGTCCGTCCGTAGAAGCTATCGTTACTCTGTGGTTTTACGTCCTATGACGTGGAGCCATTGTATAGATGTATCGCGTCAAAACCTCACCATTATGTGTAGGTACCTACATAACCAAATTTGTTTAATGATAAGTATTTACGTTTGTGTGCTAATCGTGAATTCGAGGCCGCCAATGAGCGTAATGAGTTCCTGTGTTTTTATTTCTCTATTTCCTAGACATCAGGTATTTTTAAGTCGCATAATTATATTAAATTGGCAACAGATTTACTGTCGATGGTAACTATACTGGATCGAAATACTAGAATGATCTTGGGTGTAAACTGCACACAGGCTAAATAGATATATAGAAGTGATTCTGTGAATGCGTCCGAGTAGACTGGATCAAGAACTGTAAAAGAGATGTAAATATATTGTATAATATAGACGGCCCATACCTAACAGGTATAGTTTGTGAGTGTGTTGATAAGTAAAATACCCTTGCCTCCGGTCTGGCTCAGCCGGTTAGTCACTGCACCACAAAATTCAGTTACAATGTCAGTGTCAGTTAGTAGCAGCTAGACGAAACTCGAGAACATCAAAACAGTGTATGAAGTTTTGTTCAAATATGCGGAAATTTGACGTAATATTCGATTATTTCTGATATAAAGTAATGATTCAGCATGGTCATTGGTCCCGCATCTTAACGTAGTGCTTCTATTGTCTTGGGTTGGCACTTGGCAGTTGCATAAGCGTTGCGGGATCGGCAACATAACTTGCACGGTCGAATGCAAAGTGAGTTTACATAAGCATTATGACAGACAGCGCGTTACGTACCGTTCTAGTCATTCCGCCTCAATCGAAAACCTCACCGAACTGAATATTATTGTAAATCTACATTACTTAGTTCTCATAGTAATACTACAGAATAAATAATAATGAAAGATTTTTTAAGTTCTTTCGTCTTTGTCGTAAACTCATCACTACGTCTTCGCTGTTGTCGTCGTGTCGTCGAGGCCCTACGCCTCAGCAGCTTAATAGGAAACAGGATTTTTTTGTTTCCTGTCGCGAATTAGGAATTCTTGTTTATATTCACCATTAGTCATAATATTTCTACAGAAACAGCGAAGATAAATTTGAAAATAACAAAATGTTTCTTAGCGGTTAAAATTGCCTGACCATACTACCCCTGTTTGAAACAATAATTGCAAGCAGCAAGTAGGCAATCAAAGTGCAAATCGGCAGTCGGAGCACCCATAGCCTTCCATTCAGAATATTGAGGTCACGCATCAATCACCCATATCATGCATCTCCAATGATTTGCGTATCGATGCATGTCAAGTGCAACAATCCCATAAGTCCAAGGAAATATGAGCCTATTCCCGTTGATTTGCGATTTAAAATGCATGCAGCTTACATTTCAGAAGTGTACCTTTTGGATAATGTAAAATGTATTGAGCCTACGGTCGATTCATTCTGATTTACGATCGATGCACGTGCAACTCGATCAGGCCCTCGTGAAACGTAACCACTTGAACGTCGCCGGATAATTACCAATAATGAACAGCGATCATTGGCATCACTGCGCACTTGAATTGCTGGGTTAGTTAGTACCTACTCAGTCTCATTGCAGCTGTAGTATGGCTAAATAGAATAACCCAGTAACACCTACAGAGAGCACGGGCAGCGGTTTAGTATCCCGACATCCTTACGCGCCTGCAAAGGCCGTGTTTTAAATTAAATCCGGTCGTGCGTGTACCTATGGATTTTTTTATTCGAAAACAATGATGAGGGGAAACATCGGAAAACTTGTTTAGTCAGCTTTGCATTTATTGACCATGTCTTGTGAATAAAGCCTACGGCCGACAATAGGCTGTGAGGATAATATATAGGTGCCAGGCAAGCTTGTACTCCACCTAAACATGTCCCAGGCACTACAGCGTCCCATAAGTAGGAGCATAAGTGAAAGTTGCCCCTGAGACGTCTACAATAGATGCTAAAGGCATGTTAACTTACAGTTATAACTGTAACGGTTATATCTTCCATTGCTACACATCGCAAATGATTTTTTTTTGCCCACGAAACATTTTATTAGGTATATCCTGTGTTCTTTAGACCTGCGTGATAAGTAGTTTTGTCGTGATAATTTTACAATTTTGCCGTATGTATATAGTACCGACGAAATACAAACTACACTGCGTGGCAGCCAGGCAACACGCTTCAGTTAAGTTATCGTTGCTGCGCATTGTAATTCAAATGGCAACACGATACACCTACGCAACAAATGACAAATTTTATTCGTGCTTGTGGGTCTACCACAATGCAATAACATAAGGCAATTTCCAAACACTTACACTTTTCCTACCCATTTTACATATTTCCGTGCCTACTAAGTAAAAAATGAAGGAGGCAATTGATGTAGTTTTTCTACACCTTGTAGGTGTAACAAAAGACTCAAAGCAAAAAGGTCTTGCCTATAAATAACGCTATAGGTGAACTGGCCGAA
Source organism: Electrophaes corylata (assembly GCA_947095575.1). Taxonomy (NCBI): domain Eukaryota; kingdom Metazoa; phylum Arthropoda; class Insecta; order Lepidoptera; family Geometridae; genus Electrophaes; species Electrophaes corylata. The sequence goes on from OX352703.1 coordinate 9,699,207, forward strand.
TGCAATCGGTGAACGGCACTTAAATAGATTTCACTTTCTATCCCGGTTTTGTTACCTTGGCGGCTTTTTTGTCAAATAAGTAAATATACCTACTAGAACTAAATTGCTTTGTGCGAAAGTTTTAAATATTTTTTTTAATAAAAATAATAATCACTTAGAATCGTCTTACAGCTAGGTAAATCTAGGCGCCAGTTCCTCACTACCTAGTCAAGAAGAACTGATAAAGAATTTGCGTCTTGGATTCTACTGTTTTTTTTTCTGTGATCCTTATTACAGAATAATAACATGACGTTTCAGTGTGGTGCCACTAGGTACTGAAATTTAAAGCCAGATCCAGTTATAAAGCTGTGTGAATAAACTACCATTGTTGAATTTATTCAACAATGGTAGTTTATCTTTAGATAAAATTGTATTGTTGTTGATCTACAAAAAAAGACGCAATTTTGTATAACGCTAAAAAACGTTTGCCCATTATTTGATGGGACAGTTGATTGACAATTTGTCACACGCATAGATTATTTTTGAACGCTGATAAGTAGTACATTTGCGATATGCTTTGTTTTATCGATTTCAAGCGTATAAACGAAACTTACAAGTTGGTATTTAGAGATAAATGTGACAAAGGTGTTCAGAATACCTATCTATGTGAATTCTTTTGCATGTAGATAGGTGGCTTAGTATAATCTATTCATAATAAAATTTAATATATTTTTGTTTTTACTATACTACAATGATCTTTATAATTTATGGTTGTAGGTAGTATTATCCTTTAGATCTGCTGGTAGACTTCTTTTGCTTGTTTTTGTTACAAATTCTTTTGTCTCAGAAGTGTAGACAAAATTGTTCTAAACTTATAGAATAATTACATCAACGTGTTGCATCGTTGTTTGAAGTTTAGGTTATTAGTTTATTCTTATTTCTACTCAACCTTTCTATGTGGAGTCTGACATTAATTTTGTTAAAGTTTTTAGATGAAATAGATTCTATAGATTTCTATGAGAACATTTTCTTAGGTCTACCCTATACGTTTCCATGAAGAACGATTTTGAACCCTTTCCATCCACCGACCTCCCGCGATCCTAGCAATGTCGTGACTAATGTCGTCAGTCCATAGGGTATCCTGCTCTGTTTTCCAGTTCATGCCTGCAATTCGAGAACCTTCAAACATCAGCAGTTGTCGGTTCTAAGAGTTCTATTTATTATTTTGTAGGGCTATATTATGCAGCTATAGTAGGGGCTTTAAGATCTATGTTCATGTTGAACAAATTAAAAAATAGAATGCGGTAGTCATTTACGTTCACTGTTTTAAAAATAGTTTCATAATGTTGCTGACATCATTGAATAATACGGAATCAGTTTTATTCATATATTTTTTTCCTTTAACTTCAGTTCATATAACAAAGGTTTCTGCATTTATTTTTTAATTCCTTTTGTTTTTTAAGTTCAAAATGTACATGCTTGCTAATTCTGAAATAAGTCATTTCGTGAAGAAGTCAAGGATTTGAAGAATCACTTCATCTGGATCAGTCACATCCGGCCAAATAATTATTATTCGCCATTTATTTTTTAATGTAAAAAACATGCTGGCTGATAAAAGTTGTACGAACTATACATACTCCATTTTTGTTTTTTTTGTATATTTTTTTAAATACTGTTTTTACAATACCACAGTACATACGCAGGTAGTTTTTTGGCTACGCTCGTACCTAATTGGTAATAAACTCATAACTTGTAGCAGAGAAAAAGTTTTACTGCAGTTTTATTTAGTGTAAGATTCAGATAGTGTGTTCTCAACTATGGTTTTCCGCAAGAAAACGCTAGGTAAGGATATAAACAAACTACTGTACGTAGTGTTCGTCACTTTTATACGAAACTATGGTGGAGGGTCGCGCATTTTTAAACTGATATATCTCTGCATCCTTATACCTCAACCTTCACAGCACATCACGATCCTATCCAAATGTGTTCGACGGCAGCGTTTTGATTTCTGTGATTCAGCCATCAGCCTTGAATATGCATAAATGTAGGCATAGGTACCTAGGTAAATTAAGTAAATAAAAGAATGAAACGGAGCATGTTACAAACGATACGGTAATCGCAAAATTTACAAATTCACTGAGAGTATACTATATCCTATAAACACATCGTAAAACAACGTGAAAATAGTATTTTCATTGTGGAATAACTCATTTTTATCACTAGCAAGCAGATGACTAATGAGTGGCGCGCGTAGGTAATAAATCTCTCTGTTAAACATAAACTTCACTATTGGATAAGTAATAGACATGCATAATCATCTCTGTTTGTTGATTGATTGTAAAGAAAAATAGACTTACGATTTTGCGCACCAGGCACGGTAGATATCTTCTTAGATCTCTGTACCAAGTACTCAAGATTCTTTGAAGATATCAGAAGCCCAATTCGCGTAACATCTCCAAACGGTCTTCTTCGAAACTGACATTTGAGACAGGCCCAATTTTAACGATCAATTTCTAACTTCCAATTCGTCTCAGGTCCAAAAAAATACGAGGATGGGGCCTCAGAGGTACGTCCAAAATATACCTCTAGGTATGCCCATATTTTGTACAAACCTGCCACTGTTTTTATGATGCGATAAGATGCAATATAAACAAATGAAATACTACAGTGATAGTACTAGTGAAGTGAAACCCATGTAGGTATCTACTACTAGAGCGTCATTTCAATTTTTGGGGCGAGAATATTTATCCGATAAATGTATACTTTTTTGTAAGTATATACATAATATACAGAATATATAGACAGATATATATAGACTTGGACATCCTCGAAGAGTCACGAGTAGGTACTTGGTACTAGCAGAGGGGATCGCTACTGAGCTTGGGGATTGAAGTCGTGATGCTATTTATTTTACGTACCTACTTAGAATGCAATAAAATATATTTTATTTATTTACAACAATAAGATGTTAATATTTTCACACAAATATTTAACATCTGATATTTAACCTACCTATTTCATCCACACATTATAAAATTACTCTGTTTTCTAACTGGCAATGTTACCTCTTTGGATAGTTATTAGGATTGAATACAGTGTAACAAGTTTTGGTGTTAAATGAGTTTCACTCACTGATACATAAACATAGGTACTAGGTAAGTGTAGTGTTTTATTCGTTTACCACAGCATTTGTGTTGATAAGAAAGCGGGTGATTAGTACGTAGCTAAGCCTACGTCACCGTCGTCCGCTTAAAGCACGTGCACATTTTGAAACAATGGGTTCTGTAAACAGTTGTTCGTTACACACGACACAACACAATGCGTCCCAAAGTCAGGTGATCAAAGAAAAACTTGATAACAAATGTGATCGCCATATTTAAAGTCGTCATCGTAAATTATAATATTCTACTGGGTGTATAAAGACCACTCCTGAAAACTGAAGGTACCCTTACATAGACCCAATATTGAGACAAAATGGATTTATTTCACCACCGTCACACGGACGGATGGAGACAGCCGTCACAGCTCAGTTCGTAGTAGTTCGCCTTCTGCGCTGTAGGTGGTGGGTTCGATTCCCACCGAGAACAAACATTTGTGTGATCAACATAGATGTTTGTTCTGTGTCTGGGTGTTATATTGTATTCTTAATTTGTATTTACAAAAAAAAAGTATATAAGTATTCTATCAGTCATCTGGTTCCCATAGTACAAGCTATGCTTAGTTTTGGGGCTAGATGATGTTGTGTAAAAATGTCCACAAATATTTATTTATCTATTTATTTATTTATTTCAAAAGACGTTCAGTTTGTGACATTTTAAAAATGGTTCCTGCCATCCTAAATATTGCCTACAGGGGAGCAGGAGTGCAGCATTATTATTATAAGTATTATAAGTTATCCAGGTACCTATTCATAATTTGTGCTGTCCTCAAATAAACACAATTTTATCTAAAAAAACTTTTTTAAACTAGTACCTTTATTAAAAAAATCATGGATAAATTATAAAAGTACCTAATTTTTAATTTTGTATTAGTTTCCGACATGGCTAGAATTCTGAAGGTGCTCTTTAATTTTTCAGAAGTATTTTTACACCCTGTCTGTATTATCACTTATCTTACCCAAGATCCGATAGGTACGGGAGGGATTTGCGTTTTAAAATCTGAGTTCTGTGATCTGGGATTATGGATTGACTTAAACGATCAATCATTTTGAACGATCTCAATTGAAGGTACTAGAAAGTTGTTTTGCGTAAACAATGTGATTTCGTGATAAGGAAATACTCATTTCCTGCTTACATCTCAAACCAAACTAATCTCTACATACTGTGTCGAGATTAGGTAGTCTCGACACAGTAGATAGATTAGGTTTCTTAGAATTCTAACATAAGTATTTACCTACTTATGTTATGTTAGAATTCTGAAAATTCTAAAACGTTTTGTAACTTTTTTTGGAGGTTTTTGTAATCAAACTGTATGAACCAAAAACAAACCTACCTACATTATTATAACATAATTCTGTTTCCTAACTGCAGGTCCGTATAGGTAGAAAAAAGAATTTAAATCACTGACCGCAGGAACTGTATGAAGTGTAAGTTTGTAGTCGTTTTACGTTATTCTATTACATAATGGTGTAGGTTTTTTCGTAAATAAACCAGGGCATAGATATTTTAGAGTTATTACGTGTAGCTAGCTACCCACACAACGAATACTCGTAGGTACCATAGAGGTTTATTCTGTGGTGCAATTCAATTAATGGAATCTTACATAATGTATTATTGTTTCCTGTTTCACATTGTTAGCTTGTTAAAGAATTAATTGGGCAATGTAGGAAGTCTTGACTAGTCTAGATTCTAGATACCTACATATATTTTGTGATACTTATCTCAATGTGTATTTAAACAGTCGCTTCAAGGAAAAATATCTCCTCATATACGAGGAAGAAACGTTGAATGTCATCAGAAAAAAATGCGGTAAACTTCATACGTAAACTCTTGCTGAGGGCCTAGCGTATTACATTGCGCGATATCAATAACTCATCTGCGAAATATTGCCTGGTTGCCGCGCAGTGTAAGTAAATAAGATCGGTACGATTACGCCACAATTTATTCGGACTAGTCTAGGTTCTTACCTACGCGGCATAGCAGCATAGCGCGTTGAAGTCTATTGTATGTAGAAGTACATCAATTTAAATAAAAAGGTACAAATTAGATCCGGATCAGAATCAATGTTTTAAACTTGTGATACAGAAAAACAGCGCAAAGACTGTATAAGCCACCAACCAGCGCGCACCTGTTGTAGACTTGAAAAGTGCATGGCATTCCGCAGCATCAATAACTCAGGGTCTTAATTTACACCATAAATGTCAAGTCATATACCAAAGTACCCCAACGTTTTGGTCTAATGCCAAGGGAAAACAATACTCTTACGCAAGCAAAGTTGCTAGCATCCGCTAGTACCTACTTATAATATAAAATAAACACTATAATGTACATAATAAAACTCATGTCTTCGCTAACTACGTCATAGGCAGGTCAGGTATCACTAAATAGGTACGTTTTTAGAGTTCCGTACCTACCCAGAGGGTACAACAGATCCCACTACTAAGACTCCGCTGTCTGTCTGTCCGTTTGTTACCAGGCCGTATCTCATAAGCCGTGATAGTTAGAGACTTGAATTTTTTACAGATTTGGCGCTATTACAATAAATATTCTCATGCAACAAACGTGATTTATTGCTGTTTTTATTATAGATAATGTTACGGAACCCTTCGTGGGCCAGTCCGACTCGCACTTGGCCTGTTTTTTACACTTATGGTAAAGGAAAACCGGTGTAGTATTTCTCGGAACTTGATATTCTTGAGAAGCCGTTCACGCGCAACCTGAAAAACTATGGGTGGTCTTTGAACTTGATGCTTGAATTCTTCGATCAATTTGATTGAAGCTTGAAATGTATATTTAAAAATAACTTATTTTTGCATTCCTCCATTCGCAATTTTTAATATCAAATCATTCATTCTTGATGGTAATTTTAGAAGGGTTCTTTGTGAAGGACTCACCCGGGAAAGTACTACAATCACGCCTACACGTATATCTGCCGCCAAGTAGTATTCCTGTTTCGGTTTGAAGGGTGTAATCACGGGCACGTTCAATCACGTCTCACTTAGATGGATGCAGTTCAATGCATCGTAGGACACGTGCGTGGCCTACGAGGCAACATAGATGATAGTTACCATACCACTAATGAAAAAAAATATAGATCTCTTACGGTCTATCAAGTAGCACCAACTCAAGGTTAATTGGGGATGTCTAAGGGGGGTAGTCAAGAGTACGTCCAAATATTACATTTGCCGCCTTTTGCAGTAGCAAGTATCCAATACGTAACAGTTTGCAAGCCAATCGCCGCTGCTAGAATAGTAATTGGTTTTCTCAAGATGTTTTCCTTCACCGTTTGAGAGCACTGACATGAAGAAAAATATAACCACACGCCTACATTCCTTATCTATCCTCCATAGGATTAAAACAAGGCCAGTGGATGTGTGTCATAAAACTGTAAATTTTGAACATGTGGCATTGTTTGTAGTTGCAAAAACATCTGTGTTAATAGACCATCTTATCGTTTAGACTGAGCTAACTCACGCACGTTGGGTACGTGCCCTACGATGCACTACCCTGCGTCCAGCAACCTGAGGCATACTGGTGGTTTCTGTAATTCAGATTTACAAAATCACGCTTATTTGCAGAGTTATTCAGATGAAACTCATGCAGATCTAGGAAAATAACAGGAAACTTTGTATATAGCACGAATTTAGTGATGGCATTATATGAATCATTATTTTCTTTGATCTATATGACTATGAAATCAAATATGTACTCAAGACTACCTAGGTGCTACCTAAGTCATATTTTGAAATATTATTTTATAGATGTAGTTTCCGGCTGTTTTGATGGCACATCTTGTTTGGGTCGTGGTGTAGTTTATTTGGCCATTCCTAACGGATAACTAAGCCAGGCAATGTTCTGGGTGATCTAAGTTTGGGGATTTTGGGTGACCGCTGGTGGTATTTTCATCCAGAGCGCTTTGCTTCGTCGGTACCGGCTGTTGTCAGTCGCTAGGAAAAGGCTTGAAATCTGGTAACTTTATTCTAACTACAATTTTACTCTACCTACAACAATTACAAAAATAAGTACACGCGTAGGTACTAACATAGAGATTCCATAATGTTAAAGAAATTAAATTTGTTACTACCACCGTGTTTACCTATACCGACGTTCGCTCCGTTCCACTTTATACCGACACCTACGTAATACTTACGTAGGTATCCATCTATCTATCTATTTAGCCCGTGTGCACCCACTGCTGGGTATTTGCCTCCTCTTTAAAACGCCCTTCTTTCCGGTCCTGTGCCAGTCTTCTCCATTGCTGGCCAACTACTGCAACGATATCATCCGACCATCTGGCGGGTGGTCTGCCTCGTGGTCTCTCTCTACTTAGGTATAGTGCATTATGAAAATCTTAAAATTACTACCTGCCATAAACTGTTAAATGTTTTTGGAAACACGTTACTTACACTGTAAATAACGTATATGTTCGTATGAATGGACGCGCACTGTAAAACCGTAAAACAGATTAACACATCAACTGCACCGTTTAGCCTGTAAAATACGATGATGAGCTTATATTTGTTTTACGGTAGGTATTAAAGGCTACACATATTCCTGAATAGTTTCTACAGCTCATTGTTTCGCTGTGTTGATAATTGATGAGTCATAGATAGCTCACTTGAATGCAAAAACTATATTCGTAGTAGAGTAGGTTATTAATCAGAAATCAGTCATACGGTTGATTTATTTGGCACTATTGCATTGATAAGTGCAGTTATAATAAAGCTACTTATTAATATTGGTGTATCGAATACGCGTAAAAATATTTTTTTTATGTGACTTGCTGATGGAACAAGCATAGCATGGCCCACATCTTTCCCAAAGCATTGCCTCGTCGCAGGTTACGTTTCTTACGGACGTGCCCTAAGATGCACTATCCTGCGTCCATCAACCTGAGGCATACAGGTGTTAAGCCGCATGTAATTTCATGTTCAATGTGCCCGTATTTTAGTGAAACTAGTACCTTCGTCAATGCAAAATATATCTGCAGAAGTATAGTATGTCCTAGTTTCCTCAATTCGAACATGAGCTACGTACACAGACTTCCTTATTAGCTTCTTTTGTTTTAGTTACCTACTTGCCTTTATCGCAAGTTCTAGTAGAGTACCTACCTACCTGTAATCATTCAAACCTGGTTATTTTTCTATTGTTTTACCGAAAAATGTCACATCTAGTACCTATAGAATAGATATAAATATGAGTTTATATTTATATACCAAAATAAAGATTAATCATCACAGGTGGCCCTAAAATATTTGATTATGATGTTAGAAACTGCTATTTGTTGCAACGCCATCCAGCCCCAAACTAAACAATTCTTTTTTTTTGTAAATTCTTATGTAGAAAAAAATATAACACCCCGACACCGAATACGCTGTGTTTATCACCCAAATGTTTGTTCTCAGTGGGGATCGAACCCGCAAAATATAGCACAGAAGGTAATGCTACTACCAAACCAACTGATATGTGACGTCTGTCAAAATAAAAGAACACATTTAAAAATGGTATCTAGGTGAGTATGTACATGTCAGTTCAAAGCGTGTCACGGCCAGGCCTTCAGCTAACTCCGAACAGTTACCCTACATTATTCACATTGCACAATCGAGGTCATCATCATCAGCCTGGACCAGAGGGGGTTTGTTATCTGTACCGTGAGTTCAATCCGAACAGGTCCGAACAGACCCGAACAATGGATACGAAGGTATCTTCGTACAAATCCAGAAAGAATGCACGATAGTAACGGCAATTTCGTCGTCGTTTTTGACAGTTTGCAACCGTGCTATACACAGGTTTCGCGGGCACCAGTCTCACACAAAACAGGTTTATCTACATTTTTACCACCAAAATATGTACCCATAAATAAGTTATATTATATTTTTAAAATTTAGCTCCGCTGATTGCCGAACCGTATTGCCGAAATTTACCTCGGCTTGGGCCGTTGTCAGGGTGCCAGTGGAAGTCAAGACCTAGCTTAGAACTAGAATAAGCAGGATGTATCTGTTTGAAGTATCTACTCTGTCCGAACATGATGTCCGCCCATGACGGCTATCATTGGGGACCCCGATGACACGAGTGACTAAAACGATGACGACGAGTGACGAAACTACTTTTATGATCCTTACGTCATTTATTTACACGCACAAAAATGCACGGCATGAAATGAACCGTTTCATTGGACTAGTCATTCTTCAGTTGTTAGGTTTCGTCGGCAGGAAAGTACCCAGAGCTTTACCTACTCCACAAAATTCATTGAGAGTGTAATAAACCAACAAGAGGTTTGAGTTATAACGGTAGTGGGGGTCTACAGTACGTCTCGTAATGTTCGGGACCTTCAAGACGAGGCAAGCGACTAGCCGATCGAGGTCATAGTTCGATTTCCATTTGGCAACACATTTGTGTTTTGCAAAAGAGGCAAATGCTTTTAGGTATTGCCATCACTTTTTGGTAAAACACCACCCACCTAGTATTATATACCTATACGAGTATTGTTAAAACTTTTAAGGTTACATAAGACTGCATTACTTGCAAAAATTAGCCAATTATTTTTTTAAATGATAAGATTTATTGCTATTCTTCGACATTAATTTAGATAGTGAATGTGATACATGACTATTTTTTATGTTGTAAAAATTTTACACCTAAGTTGAACTGCGGCCATGGGCTTGCAACGTGTCACGTATGGAATATCAGCTACTGAAAAATGTACCAAATGTAATATTTGGTCGTAAACCTCTGACTACACCCATTAGACCTCCTTAAAGAATCTCGAGTATGTCCTTTGATGTTATGATATTTTAAGGGATATTTACCGTATTTCTTTTTTTAAGTTTAACATTCTTCTGCTTGAAGAATCCACGTACTAAAGTATGACTTTCAATTGTTTTCAGGTACGGATGTATGCCCTATGAAATCAGTGGTGAGGCGGATCGGACAACAGCTGTTCACTGCACTCAGCGGCAAGGGCATCGCGGTGCTGGTCAACCACGGGATTGCTGATGAGAAAGTAAGACCTTTATATGAGACCTACACCATAAGTACTTACTTAAAAGACGATCGAGATAAAACTAAGATCTATTTTTTTTATTCTACTTGCTAATGGAACCTATATACCTGTTGTTATGTGGTTACTATCAGTACTTCCATGGACGGGCCCTTCTCTACGAGCTCTGCTACTACTGACTGACCGTAGAAGCCCGACCTAAATCAGTACCTTTCTAAGATAGAAATGCTATTTTCAGCTGAAGACAATTTACGGTGACCTCGACAACTTCTGCGCACTCCCCGAGGGTTGCCAAGCTCAGTATCTGCGCAACCCCGTCAGCAACCATGGCTACGTGAAACCTGGAATGGAACAGTTCGATACCACCAAAACGGTTTGTACGCTAAAAATAAAAATCTTTTTATCTAGAACACTCCAAACCATATCAATTATATCCAATCTATGCTGATCTACAAAGTCATTGAAACTCTAATAAATAGGAGCTCATGTCACAGTAGTTTACAGTACCTTTCCCGCGTTTGTTAGCTTTTGCTTATTACTTCCAATGGAAAAATCATTGTACTATTTAGAAAAATCTATGGTATTTTAACATAAGACTTGTAATTCCCGTACACAAAATCCTTAGACTTCATGGTATTCAAGATAAGAATAGTTACTTAGTTAAAGGCACGTTAAAATATTGCATACTCGTATAGGACGTGCCATGTTGTCCTCACATTTTATACATATAGTAACTTCGATCCCAAGATTATTCTCAACTAGATGTACCGTTTACAGGAGTTGCGTCACACATTCAACGTCACCACCCTGACGGCGGCTGCAATGCCGGCTCAGGAGGAGGTGCCGGAGTTCACGTCGCACTCCGTTCCTCTGGCCCAGGACCTCACGAACCTGTCGCGGGTGCTGCTGCAAGCTCTCGCTTATGCACTTGGTAAAATACAATTACCTATCTGATACTCTTGTGCTCTGATGGCCTGGCATGAATGTATTTGACATTTGTGGCATAAACGTCGGGCATAAATGCCAGAATCCGAGTTACACAGCAAAGTAACCAGGCCAACGATACTCAGTTAAGTTATCGATGCTGGTCAATATAATTCAAATGTCCACACGATACACTTTCGCCACAAATGTCATGCTAAGCCAGAAAAAGCTTTGTAAAATAATAAAACTCTGGACACTGTAAAGTAGTGTAAAAAAAAAGGAACACAGCAATGCTGCTTGGCGGGAGTAATAGGTTAAAATTTCAATTTCAATATTCATTTTTTTTTCACTTATAAAATAACATTACAGAACGAATTCCAAAGCGCTTGTTAAAATATATAGGGTAGTGAACTGGCAAACAGTAAGCCGCTCATTGTTCGTCTAATGAAGCTACAGTCTTATGCTCATAAGTTTTTAAACAAATCTCATCGTTATATTTAATATCCTTCCAGGAATCCCTCCAACAACTCTTCTTGCTTGTCACTCCGGTATGATGCAGAGCGACGGCCGCAACGCTTCCACCATGCGTCTCCTCTACTACCCTCCAGTACCGCCTGAGGATGAGGGGCCTTGCTGCCAGAGCGATGTTGTGCACTATACTAGGTGTGGCGCTCATGCGGACTATGGTACCTTCACACTGCTCACGCAGGACTCTGAAGGAGGCCTCGAGGTAATTGTAATTTTTTTGTGTGACTTGTTGATGTAACAAGCAGATGGCCACTGCACTGAAAATCATAATTTGCTTCGTGTTTTACTCTAGATAATTTATAAGACAAAGCAATTTTATTTGTATTTACTGGGGTGACATAATTAGATTAACCTCTATCCATCATTGTAGTACCTACGAACATTGGTACGTACATCTTCAGAATAATAATAGATTTTCCCATACAGTGAGATCACCAGAAATAATAACAATGGAATAACTTTACATTCTTAGTAAAAACACTAGACGGAAAAAGTGGTTGATGAAGTCATATACTCCTTTCTTAGTAAGATATACTAGGCAGGTAGGTACTTTTACGGTTAAGAGAACACTGCGTGGAGCGAAATCAAATTCCGTGAAGGACAAAATTGGAATTTTGAAATAATTTTTTAATTATTGCGAAACAAAAATTAAAAAAATAGTTTTGATACTTATAAAAATTTAGATTTCCATTTACCATAAAAAAAAATTCAAAACCCCTATTTTACATGATACATGTAGATAACCACCTGTCTGGACTATTGGGAGTGACCTCGCCTTCTGATTCTAAGATCGTCGGTTTAAAACAGGTCGTCCACCAATATATTTCTATAAGTATGGAGAATTTATATGCACAATGCCAGTGTTCTCAAACGATGAAGAAAAAAATCGTGAGAATTATTCTAACAGCCGCGATCGGCTTGCAATCTGTCACGTATGGCATACTCACTACTGGAAAATGTGATGTGCAAATGAAATATTCGGACGTAACTCTGACTACCCACATTAGACAACTAAGAACATTGAGTTGGTACCTACTACTTGGTATTAAGAGACCTGTGACGATTCACGACTCTATTTCTGTTGCTGCTATAACAAAAAATACTAAAAAACAGAATAGAATAAATATTTAAGGGGGCTCTCAACAACAAACGTGTTTTTTTGCCGTTTTTATTATAGAGTAGTACGGAACCCTTCGTGCGCGAGTCCGACTCGCACTTTGCCGGTTTTTTTCTAAATGTTTTAGAATACAGTCTTAGAACATTATATAACATTATATTATATAACCACCTATTTCCCTTAGAAAATATTACTTTTGTTTACCAGGTGAAATTGAATGGTGAAGACAAATGGCAGGCCGTCGGCCATCTTCCTGGCGCTATCCTGGTACAGACTGGCGAGTTACTTGCTGCCTGGACTGCTAATGTTCTTCCAGCACTTGTAAGTATATTATAATATAATAATAATACTGGACAATAACACACAGCATCATCTAGCCCCAAGCTAAGCAGAGCTTGTGTTATGGGTACTAGATGACTGATATACTTAATACAATACATTACACACATAGTTTTTATTATACATAGAAAATACCCAGAACACCCGGAATAAATATTTGCAGATCGTACAAATATTTATCCCAAAGCGGGAATTGAACCCGCAACCTCCTGCATCGCAGGCGGACATTCGCCCGCCGCGCCACATCGGTCGTCGAATATGATAGTACAAACACCTCAAGGTTGAGTTTTGGACAGAAAAAAGGCTAAGAATTAAATTGCCTGGATTGTCATTGTTTACTACCTAACATAAATGCCTATAAATATTTATGTTTTTATTTACAGATGCACCGGGTCGTGGTACCTACAGGCACATACGCCCGTGCTCGCGGTCGTCACTGTGTTGCCTTCTTCTGCCACCCAGACAACGACGCGATCCTCCCCCCGCTGCCCCTGCGTGTCGCCCCCACCCCTGCACCTATCCCTTTCGCACCTGTGCACATCACGCTGCACCACCGTCTGTTAAACGCTGCACACCATCTGCAGAAACGTTTTAAAGAGACGTACGCGTGATTAAGCACGACTATACGCAAAATGCACCGACTCAACTCTATTCTATAATTCAAAAAGTATCAGAAACTGAAATTTGTTTCTTCTAAAATATAATCAACGTTTGTTTTCTTTAAAAATGGATATTGTTATTACACTGGTATAAGCCTTTTCGTACAAGAAACCACAAGATGTGGCAAATTCATGCACAACAGTTATTAAAACAATCTGCGCGTAGTCAATTATAATTCTGACCTGCCATGCCGTTACAATACACGGTACTTAAGTAATGTTACGCATCAACGTTTGAAACAACCTTTAGAAATAACATATGCCGTGACGCACAGAATGTCAAAACTTTAAGAGGACATTTGTATCAAAACTGTTCCTTAAAAAATATTATGAAGAATCACTTCTACTTTTATGTAATTCCGTTTTCTAAAAAGTGTTGCATTTTTTTCAGCTCATGACGTGATCGGTAGATATTTCCTGAAATTAGTCATTGTAGAAATTGGTTGAGTCAGTTATAAACAGTTTATTTTAAGACAACAATTAAATGCCAAGAAGTTGTCATCATTTGCTTATAAATTACAGTACAAGTACCTGCATGATTCATAAACAACAAAGTGAGCATATAGTAACTGAACAACAATCTACACGTTAGGTACCTACACATTATTAATACTTGAAAACTCTTAATTCCTCGTATTTTGAGGCTGCAGTACTTAAAATGTAACTTTTGTATTTTAAATGGTCTATCTACTTAATTGTATTCTTGCCAAGATTATATTTGTTGAAATTGTGGAAGATTTTTCAGGTTACACTTAAAAAATTTTCAATTGTTTTTAAGCATATTGGATATAAGTTGAAAACATAGTTATGTATAGGTATATTTACTTTTCGTATCTTTGTCTTTCTTAAGTTACTTAGCAATTAGCGACGCGAATTATGAGCAAGATGCCAATAAATAGTATTTTCACTTTAATATCGTAGCTTTTTGGTAGATTTGAATTCTTGCTTTTGCATTTCATATTATTAGTCTAAATTACGATTGTACTTATTACATATTTTTATTTATAACTATCTTTTCCACGACTACTTAATGCATTTTATTAGGTAAATCGTGTTTTAACTTTGATAGCTCAATTGTATGTGTAATATTAAGTATACGACAATGTGTTCGAACATCGACTTAAGTTCGATCAAGTAGTTAAAATTTTTCATTATATTCGTTCGTCGTCCAAAAACATGGATAGGAAACTGGTGTCCAGAACCAAAAGATCAAGGCTTGACGAGTGTATGAGAGAAAGCATTTGACATTACATAAAACATACAAAACAACCAGCGTTGAGCCTTTCGTTTTGGAGATACGCTGTTATAAATAATAGAGAAATGGCCGGTTTTTATTTATATATGTTTTCTGTTCTGTTATTCATGCCATTACATAGGTCTATTTAGTGAATGTAATAAATTTATTTTATAGTACATTTGACGAAGTATTCTATTTAAAGTACTTACTAGTTCAACAAACGTTCTTATATTATGTAAATTTGTTAAGCATTTCAATATATAAGACATAATTAAGTTACAATGAAAAGCAACCTTAATAAATTAAGGTTAAGTTACATATGTCGTCAAAATTTAAACCGGGAATATTTAGCTTGTATTTTATTATACCCCAGGTCACTGACGTAAAGTGAAATGATCGCGAAAAAACCAGTGTAACGACGAACGACGTATTTAAAGCTGGCCTTTTATAGGTAATTTTAAGTCGTACATCAGTAACGATGTTTAGCAAAGTTAAAAATTAAAACTGTATTTTAGTACAACCTGTGCTTAGTTTTTTCAGCCTGAAGATGCTAGTAAAAGAGACAGAGTATATACCTATAGTATTCCGCCAAAAACAGCTGTCTCTTTTATTAGCGTGTGTGTTTATTGTTTTATATCCAATTTTAATTATGCAAGTGCAGTATTCATTTCCTATATTTTGGTGCAAGCTTGTCTACGACATGAAAGTAAACTATAGTTTGACGTATGTTTTGTTATGTATACCTAGACGCATTTAATTCCTACAATATTCTTTAAAACATGCCTTTATTTTATTTTGTCAATGGATCCGTTATTTTTCAGACAAAATTAGTTGTAAGCTACTTAAATAAACTTACTATTTTAACCAAATGTCACCTGTTTTTCTTTTGTTTATCTTCCTAAAAATATGAAACAAAAATGTCGGATTAACCACTAACGAATTGGCACTTGGTTAATTCGTCTAAGTGTAGCATCAATTTAGGAAAACATGCTCTTAGCCCGGATCTGCTAACAGACCTCACCCCTAAAAGAATTCCCCAGTGGTCCAGAATTCCGAGGGTTGACACTTTCACAAGTGGTGATCACAATAGGCTATATGGATTTTGTGTGATTATGGCCATAATCACACAAAAGCCGCAAATATATGATAAAATATAATAATAAAAGCCAGGAATCTGTAGTATTTTCAACGAATTAAAAGTTATTTTTCTTTTACTTTTTTTTATTTACTCACTGGGTAAAAGTGGAGCAAATAGACAGATTTTCCACCAATACCTACTAGGTACAAAATGTAAACTATTTATTACATTTAGAACAATTTGTGTTACGTTACCTACTGATCAACGCACAGTCTAAAAGGTAGAAAATTGTTGAAGTTTGTATGAAACTAGAATTCCACGCGCACTAGTTCAGTAGGTACCTAGTACCTACATCTTATCAGAATGGGCTAAGTCCAAAGGTAGGTAGGTACTCCAGTGGAGTGGTCTATTAAAGTCCAAGGTGGTACGTTACGGTAGGTATTGCTAACTATCCTACTAATATTATAATTTGATTTCCTTCCTACTACTTATATGTATATTATACTATATAGGTATGTAGTTAGTATAGATGTTTGTTATTCTTTCACGCAAAAACTACTGAGAATAACACATAGGCTATGATTTATAAACATAATGTGACGTGCTGATGGAACAAGTAGATAGCCCACCTGATTGAGTGGTTACTCTACTACTCTAATCTTTGATTCTACACGTACCTAAGTAGAATCGTATCTCCCGGAGTGCACCTATACCTAAATCGCACTTCGTTTCGACCCCATCACAACATTATTTCTTTTGTGGTCGACATGTCATGCATCAAATGCTTTCTAATATACCTATACCAAATATCAACATGTTTTTTTTTTCAAATGTAGGTACCTACATATCGTGTATCATAAAATATCATCATAACCCACAATATGTATTATTAGTATTAATTAGCAATTTTCCTTCGGAATTCGTTATAACTATTTTTCGTATGAAATTGAAAATAAACGAGTTTCTCAATAAACAGAAATTAACCCTTATCAAGAAGGCGGATGACGCGACGGATCGAATAGGTACCTACCACCTTAGATCATTTACTCTCCCTACCACGTAAAACCAAATTTAGGCTGCCAATTATACTGCCAAAAAAATTTCTACTTAATTTTTTTTCCGGCTCAAATCCTAATTCGACTGGGCTACATACCACAGCGACCGTGTTTAAATGCAAACGATTCTAAGTTAGAAGTTAATGAAAATGCCAAGAAGTTCTGTAGAAAGCATGACATAGAACATTATAGGGTCGTCGTATCGTATTCGGAGTAAAGAAAACTCTGTTGGGGGGAAAATGGGGATACATTCAGCCGACGACGCGACAACGCGTACGCAACTATTTTAATTTCACTGCGGATCGCGATCAATGGCTATTTTCGAGTTTTTATTTTGGCGTAGTTCGCGTGTGGTCCGAACAGCTTTATTTTGGCGGGAAAGTCACAGCAGTTGCTGATGGCCTCTCGGTGCAGGCACAGCTGAAGTTATCGGTAAAAAATGGAATATATTATGTGAAGATGATTCCGCTTTGAAATTTGTACTTGGATAATGGTAAGTTTTTTACTGTTTTTTTTATAATCGCTGTTATGTTAGCGTACCTACCTATGTAGGTACCTAGTTATAGAATGACCCATATAATTTTTCATTCAACTATCAGCAATAGACAATGATCATAGACATCGCAAAGTTGTACTTGTAAGCATGCAACTTTTTTATGGAACAAGCAGATGGCCAACCCAATTAATTTTTTATTCACGTGCACTAGTCGTGATTGCGGCATGATCATGACAAACATTCAGACGAAGGATTAGACGTTTCCTTATCATGTCGTTATCAGGCTATCGCCCGCCATCAGCACAGAGCATCGAGACTGGTGTCTGACTATCACCCTAATAGCAGGTAGGTACTCGCTAAATGTACTTAGGTACAGTCACCTGCACTGACATAAACCTGACACTTTATTTTTTTATACATCATATAACTTGCAAAACTATTATATTAATAAGTTTGTACTTATTTTCAAACAAACTTCAACCATCACTGGTGTCCATTTAGGGGTTTAAATTTGGGTATTCCTTTCTTAGTACACCTCCACGCACCAAGACGATATCCTGAAATTATCTCTACGACCAGTGGTTTAAGCTATGCGTTGTCTATTATACATTGATTTCTAGTGCCCACTTGTACCTGTGTCATAGATTCGAAATAGATAATTCGGGCCTATACAGTACTAGCTGACCGGTGCCCACTTCGTTGGGCGGTAAACATGTTTACTTACAAATCTTAACTGAAGTAGTACTCGATGTCGCCAACAGATGGCGTTAATACGGCATAAAATAGCGGCCAATCGCAGTTTCGCCCGCGTGGCAGTTTTTATCCGTTCCCGTTATTTTTTCGGGATAAAAAGTAGCCTAAGTTACTCCTTGTTACATTAGCTATCTGTAAGTTACTCCTTGTTACATTAGCTATCTGCCAGTGAAAGTCCCGTCGAAATCGGTCCAGCCGTTCCAGAGATTACCCGGAACAAATAGACAGACAGACAGACAGACATAAATTAAAAAAAATGCTATTTTGGAATATGTATCGTATATATATTCCTATGCATGTAGTAAAAAGCGTTATTTTAATATTACAAACAGACACTTCAATTTTATTTATTTGTATAGATTTTGTCATAAAACTATATTACATTATGAATTAATGTCCTTTTTATAAAACACCTGCGTAGGGAGCCGACCTCGCGGCTGAGCCGCGCGGGTACCTAACTCATAGATCTAAACTCCCGCACGTGCACCCCCACCTTGGTGACGCTCACTTCGCAACGGGCCGTGCAGCAGAAATCGTAATATTTTAATTTCGCCATAACTTCAAAACCAAACGTCCAATTTTAATCATTCAAAGACCAAATATTATCTACATGAACTGTACTTAGTGATAAAATAATTTATTTTGATAAGGATTAATAGTATGAGTAAAATAAATGCGTTTAAATGTAGTCCAAAAAAAATTCAAGATTTAAAAAAAAAAAATGGTTGTTGTGCCTCACTCGACATAGATAGGTATAGTGTGTCGCGGACTTTTTTGTAGATATTTATAAGACCTACAATTGTTTTGAACATTTTATGGTTCTATCTTTTATAGTTTAGGCAGCGTACGCAAAATAAGTAACTTTTCTGGTTGATTTTTTACACCTTGTGTCTGAAAAACCCAAATATTTTACGGAACGCTATTTTTTTCCAAAATAAAATTTAGCCTATGTTACTCAGTGATAATGTAGCTTTCTAATGAAAAAATAATTATTAAAATCGGTCCAGTACTTTTTGAGTTTATTCGTAACATACAAAAATACAATTCTTTCCTCTTTATAATATTAGTGTAGACAATAACTACATGACGGACAGAATGCCCTATTTTTTCACTTTCTGTAGGCTAGATAGGTACCAGGTTCCATGTATGTACTGTCTCACATCCTATCAATACCTAGGCCTATCAATACCTTATCAGCCTATCAATAGGTCTAATCCAAGGTGACAAGACATAGTTATTGGGATTTTCAGTTAGCGCGGATAGTGGGAAAATTCTGTGCTAGCATCCAACTAACCGTATGAGGAGGTAATGTCGTCGGTTTTATTGGTATCGAAACCTTACATGACTACGGATCGTACTAAGCATCCCAAAAAATACAAATTTTATTAGAAAAATAATATTCTTATTATTTCATTGCTCGTATTAATGTAGGTAACTAGTTATGGTAAACCATGGTACTCCGCAAGGGTAGGACTGCAACTATGTATGCTTCACCTAATTAAGCCTGCCTGATGTAACAACAATAACATTAATATAATTAAGAATCAAAACCAGTATGGTAACAACCAAATAACGACATATAAAGTTTTCTAGGTAAAAGTAGATTTTAAATTATATATTTTTTTTTAATTTTGAGAGGAATTATTCTATAACAACATGTGCTGAAATGTGCTATGGTAACAAACCTTGGGTGTATACCCATCGAATGTGCAATAGTATCCGCGTTTATTTATAACGTAGATAAGTACTAAATAACCACTCGGCAAATCTCACGAGTTCTACAGGTAGTAATATAAGGTACTTTTTCGAGTACACAAGATACCGTTATAATTGACATTATTTACATGCGATGATGAAAAAAGTGCTTTACGTATGCGATGCATTGATAAGAACAAACCGGTTCAAACCGAACGGTCTAACTGATCCAAGTGACCTGTGTCCATTTACTGATAGCAACGCGCCAATATAGACTATATGTTGTAAAAGCACTTGCTTATGTACTCTCTGACCTAATTACAAATTAAGACCTACCCCCGTACCACCAAGTCTTATTGCGATTCAGTTTAAGACCCAAACCTAAGAATATGGACTATAATCCAAACTGAATCGTTCCATTTGGACAGATTCGATGACATTTATTCCGTGGTGATATGCGTCATAATGTGTAATCGAATCTGTCAAAACGAACGATATAAGTTTCAAAACCAACGACAGTCGACTTTACTTTTTGTTACTGACTCGACTTGACTTTTGAAAAGCCATATAACAAAAGAAGAAGAAATGCTATTTTTTTTAAGTGAAAATTCTTTAGTCGCGTTAGGCACTTTTTGGGTGAACAAAAATCATGGAACTCGCGTCATCGTTACCGAACGATTTCCATGAGCTATAATTATGTATACGGTGTACTTTTTGGCCTGGTTTTCACTTCTATCGGCAGTCCCCAGCCTTTTTTTATTACTTTTAGCTTTACTTTTTTTATTTGCTTATAAAAAAAGCGTATTGGCCCCCTGATGTTACCATCGCTTATAACAAAGCATTGCCTTGTAGGTCACGTTCGTTAGGAACGTAAACTACAATAAACCTGAGTCCATTCCATCAACCTGAGGCAGCAACCTGGGAGTTAAGCCTTATGTACCTTGTACCTGTTATTTCACCGACGCGACGCGACGGCACCCACACCGTTCAACCCGGAACACAGCAAGCTGCTTGGCGGCAGAAATAAGCATGGTGGTAGTACTTCCCCAGACGAGCCCTTCACTAAGAGCTCTACTACTACCTACTTACAAATCCACTTGACATTGGCAAAATTGTCTGTCGAATGACGAACATGTGCCACAAGGAAAAGACACAAAAAAAACAGAAAAGACACGTACGGTCTTTTGCAGCAAAACCATCCAAAAGTCTATTACCATCTTTTTTGAATTCAAGAAACTAGAAAATACAGGCGATATCGATATTACTTACGCGCAATAAAATGGAAATAACTTTCATCCCCCGCAAAGACCGAAAGACTGTCCACAAATACCTAACACTGTGGGTGTGTTTTACTGAAATAGGTAGTTAACAGGAATTAAACTCATACAAATGATAAAGAATAAGGGTCATCATATTGACATAATGATGTCATAATATAATGTTATATGAATAAATGTAATTACAGGCACATGAGGCTTAACACCTGTATGCCTCAGGACATACAGATGACGATGATACTTCATACATACTCTGATGGACGCAGAGCAGTGTATTTTAGGTGACGTTCCTAACGAGCGTGACCTACGAGTCAATGCTTTGTTATAGGTAATGGTAACCACTTAACATCAGGTGGGCCATCTGCTTGTTCCATCAGCACGTTGTATAAATAATAATAATAATAATAATAATGATCATGTAGGACCCTGAGGGCTCTACCAGCATTAGAAGAGAAGTCTGTTGCGATCACTTTTTAACCGACTTCAAAAAAGGAGGAGGTTCTCAATTCGACTGTTTTTTTTATGTTTGTTACCTCAGAACTTTCGACTGGGTAAACCGATTTTGATGATTCTTTTTTATTTGAAAGCTGGTGCTTCCCGTGTGGTCCAGTTCAGACAATGGCATCCATAAGAATATTTGAATATTAGTGTTGGCTATGTAATTATTTTGAATACCTAATCAAAATTTTCATGTACTTTCGTAGCAGACTGTATAGTCAGCTCAAAAAGATAAGTGAATTCGTTCGATACAGGTACATGACTTTTATTTTTTTCTGTGTAAGAGTTTGTTGTAGGTAATTTTGTGATACCATTTTTTAGTTATGACTAGTATACATTCTAGTGCAGCTGACTGTACAAAGAACATGCGTACATCACGTAGAGTGCACGGTTCTTACACGATTAGGCTGTTAGCAACATTCACCCGATAGACAAAGAAGGGAGTCTGTCTACTCTGAAACACTATCACAAGTTTCGTACACTGCGTGGCATGCAAGACAGTGACAACTTGACTTGACATGATTAAGTAACACCGCAGTGAAACTCGGAATATAAATACGAAACATTTATAGTTTTTTCGGAGTAGACACCGTGATCAGTCGAATGTAGAAGTGAAGAATACTTGTAAGTGCATAGAACACCTATGCACTTACAAGTATGTATTTTTTTTGTAAACACTTACATAAGTACCTCGTAGAATAGAGATGATGACTATCCAGGTGTCTACTAGGAAAGGACAAAAACCTTCGAGGACTTAGAACTCATAACAACAAGACAACTTACATCATTTTTATAAATATTTATTGTCACAATACCTACCTACATTGAATCCTTCATTAAGTTAGCGCTATCGCGGGCGAGTAGACGACAAACAGCAAGTGATAAGCGAACCGGTAGAAAGCGGTATGCCAGCCGGCCGCAGGGGGCCGACGGCACACACGCACACATACACGTTCTTACACATTGATAACATAATCAGCCACTTCAGTCGGTTTAAAACCTAACAAAGTAGGGAATGACGTGGTAGGCATTTTGTTCACGAGTTTTGCCGTGTGCATAAAGGAAATATTTTGTACAGTTTTAGGGTTACGTACCCAAAGGGTACGGAACCCTATCACCAAGACTCCGCTGTCTGTCTGTCTGTCCGTCTGTCACCAGGCTGCATCTCATAAACCGTGATAGTTAGAGAGTTGAAATTTTCACAGATGATGTACTTCTGTTGCCGCTTTAATAACAAAAACTAAAAAAACATAATAAAATAAGTATTAAAGGGGGCTCTCATACAACAACAATAAAAACGGCTAACAAACGTGATTTGTTTGCCGTTTTTATTATATATAATGATACGGAACCCTTCGTGTGCGAGTCCGACACTTGGCCGGTTTTTCTTATATCACGCGCATGGCACATAGAAGTGCTTATAGGCAGTTTGTAGAGTCAATCATACAGCAGAATGATAGACAATAGACAGTACAAGATAAATCGTTTTATTGTTACTACGGTTACTAGATTAATACATTGATGCGTGCTATTTCAAATTGCATAATGTAATATCGTCAAAATATATTTTTAAACAACATTATGCGCTTTGCCTCCCGTCGTAGCGTTTACCTACGACCTGTATTTCTGTTTGCCTTGTTAGCATCACACTGGAGCACACTTAGGATCATACAAAAAACCGGCCAAGTGCGAGTCCGACCTGCGAGTTTCGTACCCATTATCAACGACAAAAAACGACACAAAAATCACTTTTGTTGCATGAGAGCCCCCTTAAAAATATATTTTATTCTGTTTTTAGTATTTGTTGTTATAGCGGTAACAGAAATACATCACCTGTGAAAATTTCAACTCTTTAACTATCACATTTTTAAGAAAATATTTTGCGAGAGATAAAAGGAATCTCTTTATTAGATTGCTATGACATAAAATAATCTATCACATCGATCGTAACTTATAAAAAAGGCCCCAAAATTAATCTTACTGCATAATACCTATAAGGTAAGTAGGTACTCTTCTTTTATCACGTCTAGACCAAAGAGATTGTAATAAAGTCTAGATATTGATGATATCTAAAGTGTTTCTAGATTTTATGAAGGTTAAATCCTTCGGATTTGTACGTCGTAGTAGGGATATAGATGTCTTATCTTCGGAATAATTTGAGCTGATTATCATTTATTTGACATTTCTGATCGTCTGGAAGTTCCTCTACATGATAAAATCAAATACGAGGAGATACGTATAAGAGAATCAAGGTCACCGACATAGCTCTCAAAATCAGCAAGTGGAAGCAATGAACTGGCCAGATAGCTCGGAGAACTAAGAACCGCTGGGGAATAAAGGTTCTCGAAGTGTAGCAACGAACCGGAAGAAAAAGCGTAGAACGACCCGCGGAGACATTTCAGGCTGATCATGATGAGGCCTAAAGTAAGCTAGGCTTTTGAAGAAGGGCTTTTAATCACACGTGCTATTAAAAACTCAATTACATAACATTTCCTCGTCAAATCTCGACCACAAGTTATCTAAGTACAAAGACACGTTCAAAACAAAACAACAAGTCTCTCGAAGGCTGAAGTAATGAGATCGTAAACAGAACCAGTAAGAGGTCGCTTCACACCGACACGATATCAGTCACCTATTGAACCGCGGTCTATCGCACCGGTAATAACTGGACAGCGGCCGAGCCAAGCGGCTTCTGATAACCAAACACGAGTCACACCAACCGATCAAATTTGCCTCTTAAACACATGAAAAACTGTAAAAGTACACTTATACGTTCACAAATCACTTTAAAACATCCAAAAGTATAACTTAGCATACAAATGTTGAAGTATTTTTGGCGTGAAACGGCGAAAATACACTTTGCGTGTTCGCAGGGGACGTGTCCTTATCAGTGCGTTGTCACACCGAGACGTATTATAAGTAGGCGAGCCGAGCTCGGCGTATCATTATCCGTCGCGACCGCACAGTGACCACAACTGAGTTATTTATTTTAAAAAGTATTCTCGTTTATCTATCTGAAATATGTTGGTGTTTCCGCATTGGAGACAGGAGTTTCCGAATGGGGGGTGTAGGGTGCAAAGGTGGATGCCGGCTGAGAGGTTCGCACCGTACTTGGCCAGGCCTGTGCCATTGCCGCCGCTACCACCACAGGTGTGAATTGTGATAACTTACATCTTTTCATTATAAGTAGGTCCCTGTCAAACGGAAATTCCCAAAAAAGTTGCGATAATATCCCGAATTTATCTTTTTACTTCATTTTATGTGATATTTTAAACAAACTTTTTACTTTATTAGATACCTCAAACACTTATAATTTCACCGTCGTCATTGTTACTATTTCGTTTACATAGTGCATTGATAAAAAATGACAAATAATGCTTGTTATCACATCATATTATATAGTCACATCATGCTGACGGTATCTTTCTTTGCAGTTGGAAGATGATGACTCTTCAGGAGGTTCATCCCCTGAGCGCACAGACGGGGATGTTGAGGGGGTGTGCGGGTGGAGAGGGTGCGGCGTGCAGTTCCAGAGCGTTGCACGCCTGTCCGCGCACGTGGCACGCACGCATGCGCACGCGCACTCAGATGGACTGTTCTATTGCGGTTGGAAAGGATGCGCTAGACCGCAACGGGGATTCAATGCAAGGTAATTTTTTTTTTAATCCCAATGTCCCTATGCGTTCCAAAGGATACTTAATTAAAGATGGTAATGTCGAAGATGTCAACAGAAAAGTAGTTCTGTCACCTTTATCCTTAAAATAACCGGCTCAAATTTTTACAAAACTCAATTTTTTTTTGTTTTGTTTTTTACAATTTATTTATTTTGTCTCCAGGTATAAAATGTTGGTACACGTGCGTACACACACAAACGAACGGCCGCACACATGCAACCAATGCCAAAAGAGTTTCTCCAGAGCCGAAAACTTGAAGATTCACCTGCGCTCACATTCTGGAGAGAAACCCTACGTTTGTCCTTATGAGGTAAATATTATCAAAACACTATGAAAATTGGGGAAATCTAGGATTTTTAGTTTGATTTGTATTTGAGGGTTTAGGGGAAAAAATAAGGTTTTGAATAATTGTGTATACACCAAGGTCACAAAACTTAATGTATTTTAGTGCAACCAAAATCGCTCTATCATTTCTTATCTAAATTACAATCACCACCACAAACATTAAGAGCTGTGTTTACAAACTAACGATATTTCTCTTTGTCAACGCAGGGTTGCAGCAAAGCCTACTCTAATTCAAGCGACCGTTTCAAACACACGCGTACCCACGCCGTCGAGAAACCATACTGCTGCAAAGTACCCGGATGCAACAAAAGATACACGGACCCCTCAAGCTTACGAAAACACGTGAAAACCTACAAGCATTTCACCACCGAACAGACCAGGAGAGAATCTTCAGATTCAGACACATTCTCCCCGAAGGAATGCGAGCGCACTTCACCAATCCACGCGAGAATCTACCCACCCAGCTTATCACCAACAATAGAAACCCCAGTATACGCTCCAATAGAACATGTCACTTACATCAAGCCGAAACCTATGTACCCTGTACGAGTACCGACAAACGAGATGTCTTACATAGAGTACAGTCAGATGTACGAACACGCATATAGGAGTTACTACTCAAACATTAGCTATCCAGTATTGAGGCCGACGATCAGTGATAAATCGTTTACACACGAGCAAAGAATCGAAGAAATTTCTTATATGGAACATCCGGAACGTCCTGATGAAGATATGCCCTTAAATTTATGCAATAAGAAAGCATGCAGACCAATTGAAGAACTAGTCAGATGCACAGATTTGCCTTTAGATTTAAGTATTAAAAGTTGATTAATTAAAATAATTTAAAATCTTTGACTTGGTTTTATTTCCAAATTTTTTTATGGAATATATGAAAATCGATACTTGTCGATACTTTTAGGATAATAATCAAGACATCGAAGATGCGTTAGCGGTATCGAGGTCAAATGGGCACCGAGGTGGGATGCTTGCCAATACTTCGTTTTGTTAAGTATGTGGGGTGTTTTTTTTTTAATACAACTTGCTGATGAAACAAGCAGATGCCCCACCTGATGATAAGTGGTTACCATCACCTATACCAAAGCATTACTTCGTAGGTAACGCTCGTTAGGAACGTCACCTACGATGCACTACTCAGCGTCCATCAACCTGTGTATACCTGTGTAGGTATACTTTTGTCAAGTATGTTGGGGTACACTTTTGAGCGTGGATCCGTAATTCATGTATTTGTAGACCGATGCTTAAATACCAAGTAAATATTGTTCTTTATCTCGAATAGAGTAAGTTTTATCTTATGATACCAAGCAAACCAAATCACCTATGTGGAGTCGAAGCTGTTGTTTTTTTTTGTGCTAAGCAAGCCTGTCACGTGTGATACTTGGTATGGAGTCACGTGTGACGCCTGGTATGGAGTCTCGACTGTTATCATCACGACCGATAAGTATAGGGGCCATATACATCTCCATACAAATATACACACGAAACAGGCTCAAACTACACAAAATACCATCGCTCCGAGTCTATAGTTAGGGTTTTTTTTAGATATAGTGTGACATTTGCAATCATCTTCGTAAAGACTGAACAGATTAGGACGAATTTTGAAATATACCGAGTTCGTATTGGCTACTGTTATTTTATTCGGGTAGATCGGTTAGGTAGTCTAGTTCTAAATGCTTCCATGTTATGTCTTGTTTTTTTGACAGTAAACTGTCAAATATCGCGTCGTCTAAAAGCAACTTTAGATAAACAAAGAAACTCAAATATTAGCATTGATGTGTACCATTCATCGCACTCAGCACATCTTTATCAATAAACCAACACTCGTGACAAGACCATTAACTTCCTATCTGACACCGCAATACTCATACAAAGCCGGTGTAATTAAGAGGATATTTGCACAAATTATTATAACTAAGTAGCGAGAAAAACTTCCTACCCCTTATCCGGCTTCATGAGGGTCGGTACATCTCTGTTCTCTTCCATTTCCTTCAGCCGTCATCTCTCACTTCTTTTTAGTGTTCCGTACCGAAAGGGTAAAACGGGACCCTGTTACTAAGACTCCGTTGTCTGTCTGTCCGTCTGTATCTCATGAACCGTAATAGTTAGAGTTGAAATGTTCACAGATGATGTATTTCTGTTGCCGCTATAGCAACAAATATAAAAAAAAACAGAATAAGATAATATTTAAAGGGGCCCTCATACAAGAAACGTGATTTTTTTGGCATTATTATTGCAGATAATTGTGCAGAACCCTTCGTGCGAGAGTCAATGTGCAACATGGAGGAAACATGCGCTACTTCGTTTGCGTGAAACTATTTTCATACAAACTTCATCCCACGCTTCACCCAGGGAAAAAAATCATGAATTCCTTTCTTAGTAAAAGCTTAGCAAGACAAATATAGCCTTAAAATATCAAGTCTTCATTAAAATTCTTTAAAATGTAAGGTTTAGGCTGTGTGTTGTCTATATCTCAGTCAGTCATGACAAAGATAATTATAATTTATATAGATTAATATTATTGGCCGTGATGGATCCGGCGTAGTATAGGCGCCTGCAACTCTTTTTTTTTTTACTTCATCGTTAGAGGCTACTAGATGATCCACACAAGGAGATGGAAACCATCTCTTGTACTTAAAACCACACTACGGATTACTAAAAAACCTAAACAGACCTTACTTCAAAATTGTACCAACATTATTAAAGAAGTTTGCAGGTTCAATACTCAAAGGGAAATGAACTCATCAACTGATTTTATTGTAATAATACAATTCTGAATGTTATGATATAAATAAAAATTGTGGGCATTTTTATATAACACAATCTAGCCCCAAACTAATGATATGGAGCTTGTACTATGGGAACCAGATGACTGATATACGTTTTTTTTGTAAATACATACATAGAATACAATATGAAATGTTTATATCGTAGTGCAAGAAACAGTACGTATGGTTGGTATTCAAGTATTTGCTTTACAGTTAGTAAAAATACTAAGATCAATTTACAAATATTTATATTCATCGTATAAAATAACGAGCCATACAAAAATACTTCACCCACGGTGTGAAAAGGATCGGAAATAAAGTTACGTACATAAGAGCGAGAGGTCTATGCTCTGACAAGCTTGGACATGCCTTCCGCAATGATGTTGAGAGCGGCGAGATCCTTCCGGGCCGTGTCCATTAGATGAGCCATTCCGCGTTGTTGGAGAGTCAGGAATTGCTTGACATCTTCTTGAGCACCTGGTATAGAAAATCGAAGAATTTTAAGGCCTGTCTTTATCAATAATTATAATATTAGTATAGATAATAATAATAATAATAATGCTGGACAATCCACACAGCATCATCTAGCTCTAAGCTAAGCAGAACTTGTGTTATGGGTACTAGATGAGTAATATACTTAATATAATACATTACATACATAGATATTTTTTATTTTATTTAATATTTTTATAGGTTCAGAAGGCGGAGTCACTTTCACTAGACCACCGGTGCTTTTATTATTTTATAGAATAACTATAAAAAGAAGGCAGAATAGGATCTCTCGATCACTTCCCGTGCATATTGTAAGAAGCTTTGTAAGGGCCAGCGCCCATTGGCGGCACGGCAGGGTATTTTTTAGACGATGAATAAAAATTTCCACCTGGATCCAAGTGGTATCGTTCTACGGAAGAGCCGGAACTCGCGCTGCGCTGGAGACGAACGGCACACAACAACTCGTTCAGACGACCCTGCGATATAAATACAACAAATAAACATAACGTTATAGATAAATACTCTCCCAACTTCGTTTTTTTTTGAACAACTTGTAGATAGAACAAGCAGATTGGCCCACCTGATGTTAAGTGTTAACCATCGCCTATAGCAAGGTATTGCTTTGTAGTTCACGCTCGTACTATTATTATTATTATTGCTTGTATTATTGAAAACAGATTACCTAAATATTTAGAATATGTACTTAATTTTATTGTGTAAATACCCAGGCACAGAACAAATATTTGTTATCGGTGGGGATCGAACCCACAACCCACAGTGCATACCAATTAAGCTATGACATCATGTGGTAGTTCTATTAACTTTAGGTATAAAATACAATATTTTTAAAATATCTGAATTATCAATTTTGTATCTAATCTTGTAATCTTGTAAAATGTTTGTATGCTGAAACAACAGGATATAGGTGTTTTATGCTGATCTCTAACTTTGTTTCTCTTCATCATTTTTCAGAAGTAGCATCGAGATTGTCCCTTCTACGCATAAATAGGAATCTAGACGCACCATTTGGGGAAAAAAAAGAATCAAAAGGAGCCACTTTTCCCAAAATGTACCCTTTTATGCGATGTTTAGAAATAATTCAAATACCTGAACATTTCAAGTCTCTACGACCAGCGCTTAGTCTTGGTGTCTATATAACTAAGTCAGTGCAAAGATCCTTATAATTGAAACCATAATAAATAAATGCATGGACAAATATATGAATAGATGCTTCTAACAAGACCATAAAACAAATAATCATAAATGCAATCAGAATATGATGCAATTTAGAAGCCCAAATGCACAATAAGGGTTTTTATTATGAGCGCATTTTCTTACCGGCGACTGTCCCAAGAAGCATGCAAAATAAAATTATCTTAGGGGACAAAATAACTTAGTGAAAAACTATAATAATAAAACTGTAGAGGTCAAAAAGTCCGTAAATTAAAGACATTTTTCTGAAATCTTGCTAATAGTACTTAAAAAACTTATATAAATATTTGTATGTTTGTACAATTGTTGTTGAATAAATAACGAAACAAATATTTAGAAATGGTATTTTTGTTTTCAAAAGTTTAATCATTTGGAATATAAAAATGGAAATTTAAAATAAAACTGGGAATAAAAATTGGGATGTTTAAAGGAATAGTAACAGACAGATAGCGTGCTGTATAATTACACTTAACACGCAAGTTTCACCAGCAAACCGGAAAAAAAACCTGACACGAACCTAACCCAAACCGGACCTACATCTAACCCAAACCTAACCAAATCGGACCCAAACTTGACCCTAATCCGACCTAAATATGACCTAAATATGACCCAAATCTGACCCAAACATGACCCGAAACTTACTCACAATCGCAGTTAATAACCGTTAAACATGTCATAACTAAAAATGTTTAGCTACCGCAGCACTCGCCGCCACTAAGATACCCAATGGTTTAAAACAAAACCACAGAGACTTTTTACCACTTTTTTTAGAGATTTGTGTCAAAGTTTAGAAGCACCGTTTAAATGTTTTGGCAACTGTAGCACCTGCCACCACATTTTTAAATAATCAATGGCTGTTAAAATAACTTTGTACAACAGATACTTATTACCATTAACCAAGGAAATATGTTTTTTCGCAATGACAGTGCTCTCAAACGATGAAGAAAAACATCGTGAGAAAACCCGTGGCGTAGTTAACTCGTAGTAATGTCAGAGTCAAAATCAATAAGTATTTATTCAGTAATATCCGCAGGGATCATCTTGAAACGTCTTAAATCTAGGTGAATCTAATGACTATTCCTTAATAATTTTTCCTGTGGAATAAGCGAACTAAGCTGTGATGGAATAGGTACTGGGCAATCCTGTACCAGGCTCTCTAGCTTCACATAAATAGAGGCACGATTTAAAAAAGTAGCCTCTAACTTATTTACAATAGATGCAAAGACCTGTTTACTTTTATTGTAAGGTCATTAGTTGTTACCCATGTGAAACCAGATTTCCGTATAACTATCAAAGTATGTGCGTTCATTAAATATTTGGGTATGTCTGGTGGATTAATTAAGAGCAGTAGAGTACAATGACTTCCTTAGTGATATCACAGAATACCAACAGAAGTAATTACTATCAAACGGTATTTTAGTAGTGTGTAGTTCCACTACAACCTGTGGCACACACACAATCCCACTCGAAGGACCAGCGACATTGCAATGATCGCGGGAAAGCGGCTTCTTAAAGTCTAAAAATCATCCTTTCCGAAAACGTATGGAACGCCAATGTCAGCCGATTCCGATATCCGGAAAACGAAAAAAAACTCAGAATCGGCCTACAGTCGGACCTCTCAGACTGATGATGATGACAATAATCTTAAGTACCAAGATCTGAGATGGTATCGACTGTGTATTGGATTACATGCATGACCTTTTCATAATATTCATTGACGACGATAAAAAAACACTTATCACACACCAATCTGGTTATAACCAACATTATAAAACCAACAATCTCATAAAACAATCATGCTTCGTTTAACTAAGCTGGTTTAAATAAATAAACGCAGATTCCAACTTAAACTGAATACAAGTCAGATAAGTTAATGTGTTACAAGTCCTAGTTTTGTGTTGCATGTTATCAAGACTACATTTGCGACCTAATTTACTTCAATCAAGGATTGAGTTGGAATCGCTTTTTGCGAGCGAACCCGTTTTTTTTGTCATTTTATTTAGTCAATATTAGCTACGTAATTTCTTGGTTTGGTTTAGTGATAGTCGATTCTATGTTACATGATACATTAGAAAAATGTAAATCCGTTATTGGCTATAGGGTATGTATGTATGAAACGTTCTGTAAATTCTATGAGCTGTGGATTTTGTTAAATAAATAAAATAAAAAAAAAATTAATTAAGTTTTTTCGTATCAAGCCTAATTTCCATCAAAGCAAACCGTGTTTTAAGCCCCATGTGCCTGTAATTGCACAGGTACCCGCACCCTTCAAACCGGAACACAGCTGCTCAGACGAGCCCTTCACTAAGAGCTTGATCTCTTTCTAGCCAGGGCGAGTCAGTTACTTAAAAACGTACGTACGTACGTTACGGTAACGCGAGTAATATAGCATCTTCGTCTTGGTCATAACACTCTTGACAGAGTGGTCGTGGTTCTCATGTCAGGACTGTGGCTCGCACTACAACCCTCCGCCATTCTTCTCGCACCGCTGCTCTTCTGGCACATTCGTTGAGAGGCACATCAATAGCTGCCTTACTTTGGTCCGTCCATCTCATAGGAGGTCTTCCACGTCCTCTTTTGCCATAAAACTTTCCCTGTACCACCAGGCGTCTCAATGGAGACATCTCCACGACGCGACACGTGCCCAAAGAAAGTGAGAATCCGTAATGTAGCAGACTATGAAGTAATATCACGTCATGCGGATCCAGACTAATTGCTCTTTTATCTGTATCAAGGTAGATAATCGACCTTGTCTGCCCAAAGCCACATAATCATCGGTTAGTATAGCGTAGTCGACCACAGCTAGATTAATAGTTAGTACACCCTCACTCGCCGTTCACGTGTTCGTGTATCTAATCGCCCTAATATCTACATTATCTCCAGACGGTACGTAGCCCGGCCAAAGTGTTATGGTGGTATGATAAGGCTGATTATGCACATGAAACATAGTTGCTACTTTTTAACGTATTAATACTAGAGGCATTGTATAGGCATAGTGGATATGTAAACTTATCTCTGAAAGATTGATATATCCCAAGAGATTTGCTCCGAGTTTTCCTTCGCCGTATTAAGAGAGCATTGCGTACAAAAACTTTTCGGACCGGATTCGAACCCACGACCTTAGGGTCAGAAGGCGGAGTCACGCCCACTAGACCACCGCACCGTTGCTCTAGACATAGGTAAGTAGGTGGTGATAAAGGGCGTATGTCCAGCAGTGGACTTCTACAGGCTGATGATGATGATTACGGGATTGTAACTCACGTTATACAGAGGCGGTGCTGATAATTGTGAAGCCAGCTCATGCATTCGAGACCTGGCGGCTTCCTCATCAGGAGAGAGCGCGGCGCCAACGCGACCCATCACTTCTTGTCGGGCCACCACCTGAAATAAACAGTATATTTACTTGCTTTTTTATGTACTTATTACAATACATACATAGAATACAATATAACACTCTGACAAAGAACAAACATCTATATCCACCACACAAATATTTATCGATTACCAACTGAGATGAAAGTAAATAAACAGCATCACGACTTTAATCCCCAAGCACGGTAGATATCCCTCCCATCTCTTAGTACCAAGTACCTACTCGAATTTATTCGAGGATATCTAAGGGGGGTAGTCAGAGGTACGTCCAGATATTACAATAATTGGTACGTACGCACATTTTTTTTTCCATCACCGTTTGAGCTTTGGCATCGCGCACGTAGATTTTTCAAACAGAAAAATCCATTGGAGCACGCCCGGATTTGAACTCACGACCTTAGGATCTGAAGGAGGGGTCACTCCCACTAGACCATCGGTGCTCTTTAATTTAAATAAACCGTTACTTTAATATTACTTAAAATGGGTCTTAAATGGTTACCTAAACCGTGCTTGAGGATTTAAGTCGTGATGCTATTTCTTTTTTTTTTTAATAACGTTGGCGAGATGGCTGTTTTCTGCAGACTGGTCCAATTTGGCTCAGGATCGAGACAAGTGGAAGGAAGAGGGAGAGGCCTTTGCCCAACAGTGGGACACAATGGGCTGATAAAAAAAATAATAACGTTTATAAGTATGAAGGTTAATGTGGAGGGAACCTGCAATAGTGTGTGTCGCAGTTGGTGAAGGCGCGCCGCCAACTGCGTGAGTCGCGCGGCGGAGGCAGCTCGTCGAGTACGCAGCTCACCTAACTCCTCCCCCGTGCGCTTCAGCCACTCTGACTGTAGCCGCGCTTGTTCCGCCTGGCATTTAGCGCGGAACCTTATCTGACGACATTAGGGTAACTATAATAATAATAATAGTTTATTCAGAACAAAACAAGATGAGCTAATTACAAACTAAAACGGTGAGACTGCAAAGTAAAAAACTGTAGCAGACTCAACGCCCGCCTCCTAAACCAATGAGTATCGGTTCTGCTATTAAGTAGCATGTAAACAAGGAATGTATAATAAACAAAAAATAAATGATAAAGTAACAGGTAATATGCAGGAATATAAATAAAAATCACTGTGAATGGTTGAGTTGAGTGAACTGAGACATGTGTATTGATATTAATAACTGATAGTTTTTTTATGCTACTGCTGGTGGAACAAGCATATGGGCCACCTGATGTTAAGTGGTAACCATCACATATAACAAAGCATTGCCTTGTAGGTTATGCACGTTAGGAACGTGCCCTACGATGCACTACCCAGCCGGTATACCGGTGTTAAGCCTCATGTGCCTGTAATATCACCGGCACCCACACACTTTAAACCGGAACACAGCAATGCGAGCAACACTGCTTGGAGGCAGAAATGGGTATAATGGTAGTACTTCCCATGAAGAGCTCTATTACTACTAATGTTGATTGATACCCCAATTATTTGATTGTACACACAGAATATCGTGCATGCATGCAGAATGCACGAAGTCGGCCAGAGTTCATAGAATGAAATCCCTTTATCCTCTTCCGTTGATGTCGTAAGAAGCAACAAAGGGAACGCACGAGCATTTCTTGAGTACTGTACACCAATACTGCGGTCACCAATCCCCTCGCCAAGCGTAGTGTAGTCAAAGTTAAAAAGCATTTATATTTTTTTCTAAAACGGTGGCAAGTCGTAAAACTGTGTGGTCACTGACCCCGTAATCTCAACCACTTATAAGAAACTTGTTCTGGCTGACTTAAACTGACTGGCTAACATATAGACAACGCACAGCCTAAGCCACTGGCCGTAGAGACTTGATTATTTCAGGATATATTAATTTTGATGAGTGCGGGGTGTACTAAGGAAGGAAAGTTTTTAAATTCAATCCCTAAAGGGGTGAACGGATGTTGAAGTTTGTATGAAAATTCCACTCCATATATCTCATTTATTCGTGAACGGATTTACATACGTAAGAATAATATTGTTTTAAACTCACCTCTGTAAATCCTATCATAGGCACGGGTATGTAGTTGTCGGGGTCGGGGTTGTCGGCTTGCGCTTGCTTCCACAACCTTACGTCCAGACCTGCAAGATGAGAGACGTATTTGTTTATTCCCTTTCCCTATATGTAAATAAATATGCATAGGCATTTCACAAGTTCTAGCCTCAGACTAAGCAAAGCTTGTACTATGGGAACCAGATAGCTACGATGCACTGCTTCGCATCCATAAACCTGAGACCTGCAAGTGATAATCCTCATGTGCCTGTAATTTACTGGAACCCACAATCGGCAAACAACCTTCAAACTGAAACATAGTTACTGCTTGGCGGTAGAAATAGGCATGGTGGTAGCACTTCCCCAGAAGAGCCCTCCAATAAGAGCTCTAGTACTACTATATCTTAGCTTAGTATAAAATGAAGGCGTATCCGTTGCCTGTTCGCTTAGATCTACTAAACTACTCAACGGATTTTAATGCAGTTTTCAGCAATAGATAGAGTGATTCCAGAGGAAGGTTTATATGTATAATACATACATATTATAGTACAGAAAACCGAAAAATTCAAAGATTTGTACCATCCAACGAAGTGGGCATGGGTCAGCTAGTTTATTTATATTTCTTTTATATATTTTAGGTAAAACTATTCATAAAGACGTGGCTATGACGTGTGCCTGGTATCTCGTGTCAGGCTTCCAATGAATCAATAGCTACCGGAACAAAGCAAGCAGATGATTACCATAAGTGTACTTAAGTAAGTTGGTAGGTTGTACTTGCCTGGTGGTGGAGTGTTCAGGTAATGTGTGAGGGCGTGTTGCGCAGGCGCACTGCAAGCTGTAACGGCGGTGCATCCTGCACCCGCGAGTGCATTCCGCGCGGCTCCGTTGTTCAAGAAGTTACTCAGCTCGGCGGACGCCACGTGGGAGTTACCTGCACTTTTGTCTACTACGTATATCACCACCTGAAACCGTTCAAGAAACATTAGAAACATCATAGGACGAGTAGACGCTCGGCTCAGTACCTCCCTTACTTGGTAAATATACCACTCAACCAAGTATTTCGGCTTTACATTAATTATGCGAATCGCTAAGGAGTGGAACTCATTACCAGTGTTTTTCCTGACTATTATAAACTGAACTTTAAGGCAAGAGTGAATAGGCGTCTTCTCGACCGTACTGCTTCATCATCACTACTACCAGGTGACATTGAAGCCAAAGGATAGTCTATCAACGATGAAAACTTGTACATCACTGTAATCTCCAAACACGTTATAGTAGTAGTAAACTCTTTGTGTAGCTCTCGTCCGAGGAAATCTCTTCATTATTATTCTGCCGCCAAATAGCATAACTGTTTCGGTCTGAAAGTTTGGGTGCCGTTTGTATACACAAAACCCCGGTAAATGACAGTATTCTTGGATTTCGAAACACCACACTGCACAAAGATTGCGCAGACTAACACTTGACGCTCTTACGTCAAAAATTTTGTCCTTGAGTGCAATGTGTTTAGAAAAAACTGAAAAGCTAGAGTGGGACTGGGCCGGTCACATGTGACCCATCTCTGCACGCAGTGACATTGTGGAGCCCTAAAACAGCGAAGCAGCGTAGCGGTAGAACACGCCGACAGTGGCAGGACGTGCTAGACGTCTTTGTAAACAGTAATGTACTAGTAGTAATACTCGTTTTTAGTAGTAGTAGAGCTCTTAGTGAAGGGTTCGTCCGGAAGTATTACCACCATGCCTACTTCTACCGCCAAGCAGTAACTATGTTTCAGTTTGAAGGGTGTTTTCCGGTGAAATTACAGGCACCTGATGTTAAGTACTATAACTAAACATTGCCTGCTGAGGCAGACATAAGAAGCCTCATGTGCCTGTATTGTCACCGGCACCAGTCTCTTGCAACGGGAACACAAGAAGACAACTTACTTGGCTTTTGGTATCAGCTATTGCTTTAACAGTATCTATAGTGACGGCTAAGTTTGGTTTGTTTCCAAGGAGACCCTGCAGTGATGTTATTAAAGTTTGTTGATTGTTCCTGGAATCAAATAAGTGGGTATGAGTGTTCAGCAAATATAATCTAACCCAATTATAAAAACCTTTGTTCTATCCGACTGACATATACAACGCACAGCCTAAACCACTGGTTGTAGTGTAGAGACTAGACATTTTCAGGCTTTTATCTAGGTGTGTGTGAACTTAAAAAGAAATTTCTGAAATTCAACCCCTAAATAGATGCAGGGGGAAAAAAATTGTATGAAAAAAGTTTCACTCGGGCGAAGATGTGCGTGTTCCACTAATCCATAATAATCATAAGAATCTTTGTCCCTTTCGATCTAATAGTAAACTTTTTGTCAAAACACAGTGAACACTGAGTTCAGTAGTAATACGGCAAAGGTCATTTTTACTGTAAAAATATCACTAAGGTTACTTTGTCGAGTGTGATTGAACTCTTGGTATTGCAGTTGGCTAGCGCATCCCCGTATTAAAAGGTTTGTGGGTCAAATCGCGCTGGGATATAACTTCGGGATACTATAAAATCTGTGTTTTCCTGTAGTTATGCACTACAAAACTAACATATATACTAAAATTCTAGACTGGTTGAATAAATAAGTACCAACTCACTTGATATCTTGTTCAGTCTTGTTAAATATCATAGTGACGTGCCCATCTTTCTCTTCCTTTCCGCCAAGTTTCGAGTATCCGACCGCTTTGAACCGGCAAAGAGGGTTCTGTTCGTTCAATTCCAGCGCAGGCGCATTGCGGTTGTAATATGCTTGACCTGTAGCATTTTAGCCGTCATAAAATGTGGAGAAAGACATTAGTTCAGTAGTCGTACCAGATCTTTGCAGTTCTGAAGGGTTTA
This sequence comes from Electrophaes corylata, assembly GCA_947095575.1. Classification (NCBI taxonomy): domain Eukaryota; kingdom Metazoa; phylum Arthropoda; class Insecta; order Lepidoptera; family Geometridae; genus Electrophaes; species Electrophaes corylata. The sequence goes on from OX352703.1 coordinate 9,737,756, forward strand.
TAGGCATTTTATACTGTTGTTAATTTGTTTCATAGATAAATAAATAATTATTTATTAAGGACAAGATGCCCAAGACGCACGTATTACACTACAAAGGGTCTAAGAACTTAACGTGTGGGTGGACATTTTAATTACTTTGTGTTGTATAGATAAATTAACAGTGGAGTACTGTTACTTACTGATGGAACAAGTAGATGGCCCACCTGATGTGGTTACCATTACCGTTACCCGTGGTTACCTTAAAATACTTATAGCAAAGTATTCCCTCGCAGGTCACATTCGTTTGGAACGTGCCCTACGATGTATTGTCATGCGTTTATTAGCCTGAGGCATACAGGTGTTATGCCTCATGTGCCTGTCAATTCATCGGTACCCACACCCTTGAAACCGGAACACAGCTGAAGCATAGAAGCTACTTAGCAACAGAAATAAAATGGTGATAGTACTTCCTTGGAAGAGCCGTTCACTAAGAGCTCTACTACTACTATATTTATTTATAAATTTAAGGTAAAACAATTGATAAAGACGTCGCTGTCACGTGACCTTGGAATCTCGTGTCGCTAAAAATTACCAGATTTGATGGGGTTTCTAACTGAATGGTAGAAACATGGCACCAAACTTGATTAGTTTATTATCATGTAGACCACTTTTTGTATTGAATAGATTTCATATTAAAATAAACTCGGCGTGTGGAAGGCAATGTGTAATATAGCATACCAGTGCCCCACTGGGCTTGTAGCAGGTTCCATTTGGCTAGGACTTGATCGCGTTCGTCGCCAAAAACGCAGCAATTGAAGACAGCTGCTACCAACGCTTCTGTCGCATTAGCTGGACCTTGGGCTTGCGGTTGCTGCTGTTGCTGTAATAGAAATGGTGGTATAGGATCGGTGGTCGAGTGGTAGTGATCCCCTCTTCTGATCCTAAGGTTGTAAGTTCGAACTGGTGCCTAGGTTCACCTAGCTGTAAGATTCTAAGTGATCTTTAACATTTCGATGAATGAATAGCACTTTGCCTTTGATAATAATAACAGAGAAAACCCAAAACTAGCTTATTCCTGTAATCAAACACATTCTCCATTGTTTCATACCTGCTGTGGTTGGCCAAACTGGGTTGTCTGACCAAGTCCAGCACCAAACCCGGCGAATCCAGTTGTAGCTGGTTTAGCCCCGAAACCACCAAGGGCACCCCCTGCAAAGCTTGGAGCGCCAAAGGAAGTACTCCCTCCCAGTGGGTTTGTACCAAATGCTGGCGCAGTGGTGCCAAAGGCTGGCGCAGTACTGCCAAAGGCTGGCGCAGTAGTACCAAATGCTGGCGCAGCAGTTCCAAAAGATGGGGCTGTTGTACCGAATCCCGATGTGTTCGCACCAAACCCGGTGCCAGCACCAAATGTATTAGTACCAAACCCAGCACCAAATCCTGAAAATAACGTTTTATGAAAAAATATAGAAGATGCACACAGTTATGTTTAAAAGGAGTGGGATAGTACTAGTATTTATTTATTTCTCAATTTAATATTTTATTATTGTTTGAGAGCCAAAATAGCAATTTACAGCCAACAGATATCACCCTAACCTTTTAAAATCCCAATGTAAAATCGTTTTCTAGATAATATGGTAAAAAAGGGCAATGTACCTGAGGCAGGTTTAGAAGCAGTGGTTCCAAAGCCCGTCCCACCAAATAGTGACGGTGCTGTTGTAGCCGGAGCGGCACCCAATGCCCCAAATGGAGCAGCTATAAATACAATTACATTGATATATTACCTCCCAGTACAAAGAGGAAATAGTCTCACACATACTTCTGGAGTGTGTACGTGCACACTATCTTGGAATACCGAGAACACCTAGGGAAGCCTGCACCGGGATAAGCGAGCTGCTAGCCTTCTTGGAGGATAATATAGGTGGTTCGACTAGCAACCACCACCCGTCATGCGAAAGAGGAAAATGGGGAGAAGTTTTCTATATTTTTTTTATTTTTTTCAATAAATATATACCCTACCTATATCAATCAGACTTTGCAGTCTTTTTTGCCTTCACAAGACGAAACCGCTAGTTTTATGTTTTTATGACATTATTATTAAAGAAAAATTAAATGTTTGTGGACATTTTTACACACCATCAACTTGCCCCAAGCTAAGCACAGCTTATACAATGGGAACCTGTGCATGACACAAATGTTTGTTTTCGGCAGGGATCAAACCCATAACCTACAGCATAGAAGGCAGGGCTACTACGAACTCAGCTGTGATGGTTGTCAAAACTACTAACTTACTACTATTCACAGACAGAGATCAATATAAAACTTTACTGTTTATAAATAACATTGTATGCATGGGTAATAGATGGATAAGATCTTATCGAAACATATAAGATTATGACCTGTCAGTACAACTTACCAAACTTCCAGAACATGCTTAGAAGAAAAGATGATCAAAGACCGTCACGTGGGCACCAGCTCAAAATAGCCCGTGACCCTACTACCATACTTGCTGCCTATCACTTTCTTAGCAATAGAGTGGTGCATAACTGGAATGCACTGTCAGATGAAGTTGTGACTGCAACGTCGGTCAATGCTTTTAAAAACAAACTCGATAACTGGATGCTAACCAATAAATCAGTGCTCAAAAAAATTAATCAAAAATCCAACACTGTGATATAGACACATCAGCCATAGCTGCTCGTCTATAAATAAATAAATAAATAAATAAATAATATAAAGTTACCTGCAGGTGCTGCACCAGCACCAAAACCACCAAAAGCTGTAGGGTTTGCAGCCCCAAAACCAGTAGGGTTTGCAGCCCCAAAACCAGCAGGGTTTGCGGTTCCAAACCCCGTAGATGTTGTGGGACCAAATCCAGTAGAGGTAGTTGTCCCAAATCCAAAACCAGCAGTGGATGTTGTAGATGTATTTGTACCACCAAATGAAAATGAGGCTGGAACATGATCATAGAAAGTCTTAGTAAATTGGAAAACAAACTGTACCTACCTAATCGTAGCATAGTTTCCCTCAATCTCTGAGCAGCTCATTCCAACACGGCCAGACTCCAGATTGTAAGTACCTAGTTACAATATTTTATTAAATTAGATAGCGGACAGGTCTAAAGCCTGTCGCCGCGTCGCCTTGCTGCCGGAATTTTAATAGATTTCCTCATAATGTTTTTCTTCAGCGCTTCAGTTGTTACTAACTATCTAGGTCTTTTATGTTCGAAGTGTTTTCCGTTCATCTATCTCTACTTACGTTTAGCAGCGGCAGCTCCGAAAGCTGATGTTTGTGGTGCAGTATTAGAACCAAATGTGAAAGACATTCTTACAACTCCAATCGTAAATTACTTTGCGAACAGAATAGAATCAACCAGTTTAGTAAATTTCATGCAATTCCACAAACTGAACAATTTAATTTAAAATAACATCAACACAATCGTTTAATCACAAAGTTCTCTGAGAAGAGAACACAAAGTACTTTTTATATACTGAAAGAAGAGAATCACATTTACATTCGTAAAATTTTAAATAAACACCAGTGTTGCCAGTACGTGATCCCCTAAAAGGCCAAAGCCCAATTATTTACGCGGCTAATTTCTGACAGCGAAGGCCGACATTTTAGAAAATGCCTTAAAAATGCCACAAATAGAAGTGTAGATGAACTAAGTCGTTTTCTTTTATTTTTAGAAGCAACATAGCTTTTTTATTATTTTATAGTGTTACTATATTCGCGGCCGCGCTCATGTCATGTTCTCACGCGCGTGGTAAGTCTATAGTATTAAGTAGGTACCTATATTCCTTTCACAAAGTACTTTTTATATTTTCCTTTGGTGGCGGCGGCGCAGCGCGGTGCGTGTAGAATGGATGACTGGAATAAGTTATCAAACCTTATGTTGAAAATTAGATTAAAAAAAAAGAAAAAAGTTTTGTTAGCATATTGGCTTCCCTAGTTAGCGGCACAGAGTACATACTTTTACATAAACTGGACAGCAGAAAAGCCAAAATAGGTACTGAGAAAGTACTGATATTATGAAATAAGCATGATCATAGTACTTCCACCAATGAGTCTTTCACTAAGAACTCTACAACTAGGAACTACTAATAACTACAGGGTAATGATGCATTAGCACTAACCAGAGTATTAGTACTGATTGTACTCCCCCCTAAAAACTAAATAAATTTTTGCAAACATTAATAAAATAATAATATATTACCTACTACTCAATACAAAACTCAATGGTACAAACATCATAATTTTGTTCAGTTAATCACACAATGTTTGCCCTAGGTGGGAGATGAACCCACAATCCACAGCATGGAATGCAAAGCCACTACTAACAGAGTTGTACGGCCAGGCCAAATAATATACCTACTTTACAATAAAACAACAAGTTTTCAATCAATACAATCTATTTTTATTGAAGTTCACTCTACCTCTCAGTTACTGATAAGATTCATAGGTTATTTTGTAAGTGGGTTTTAGACATTCCTATGTTTTTCACTGGTGGCACACTTCATAGATAAAGTTTACAATAACATGCCCAAAGAGAAATAAATGCTTACTTCCATACACAATGTTTTACATATTATATAAAATTTCTTTTAAAAAAATATTAACTGTTCCGCAGAATGAGATAAAACTGAATAAGCAATAAACAAAACTTGAGTTATCTTCGCCCCCTAGAGTATCTGTTATTTTTTAGCTCCAGGAGGCTGTAGTGGTAGGCCTCTCTCCTTGCCACGAAGTCGTATTCCAATTGCTCTCTCAATCTTTCCAAGAACAACATTGTTTGGAATACCACGACCAGCTTCATAGTCATTGACAATCTGTGGTTTTTCACATATTTTTGTGGCCAAATCTTTTTGGCTCATACCTTTAGCTTGCCTTCCTTGCATTATCAATTTCCCTAAATCATGAGGGACTTTATCATGTTTCAACTCTTCAGTCTCTCTATCTAGCTTTGCAGTATTTTTTGTAGTCACATGTTGTTTGTTGGTCCCTGCACCATATTTTTGCTGTGTATCTACTGGTACTCCTTGACGACGAGCTGCGTTTACTGCTTGTTCAGTTTTCAGTGCAGAAGCCTTTGGTGGCTTCTTACGAAGAATGGTGACTGTATCCCAATCAGACATATTTTTAATTGGATAATATCAGGAGATTCTCAAAATAACCACGAAATATTCTAGATAGTTTTACAGGCCGTAAACGTATCCAACCCAAATAAAAGTACAGAAATTTCGTCACTCGTGGCCACAGAATAATAATAATACGCTTTGCTTGAAAATCTTGAAATGCAAGTCTTGAGTTACTTCGAAACATTTGTCAATGTCATGTCAATGACAAATTGATAAATTATGTTTTATGTGTATATCTGTGGTGCCGTGATTACACGACCATGGAATACACAACCATTGAAAGCGCAGCCAGGAATTTGTGTACATTTTGGCATCCAATTTCATACAAAATTTTTTACATCCTTGGAAAACACGACCGTGGAATTGAATGCCAAAACTGAGGCCTCGTTTATATTCACTTTCTAAGGCGGATCCGACTCAGATAGGTTAGAACATAAATATAACACGCGAGGCGAGCGAGTGGAGCGAGCGTGCTGCGGTGGCTGCTGCTGAAGCGCCAGGAATAAAACTGCATGACCTCACCATACTAATCTCAAAATAGAATGATAAAACTTGACTCTTTAGTTGCGTCTAAACGTCTAAGCTTTCGTTCGACGAATCAGAGTAACGGTCGCTTCCAATTCCCAGATCGTGTATAACTATGGATTTCATGTACATTTTGGCTGCGTTTTCCTGGCTGTGGTTTCTCGGGCTAAGTAGTCCATTCATGGTTGTACATTAATCGAACTCATTTTGGGAACACGAGCAAAATAGTTAGCGGAATCAGACGTTCGCTTTTATTTTATTTCTTGAAAGATAAATAGTTTAATTATCTCCAGAAAACCAATCTCAGATCTATGCACCATTAGAGTACAAAACAGAGAACAGAAATTGTCCTCTATTTTTATCACTTGGTGGGCTTTTAGAATCGACACCACTACAATGAGCTTAGAAGAATCAGATTCTGAAGAAGAAATTTTATTATATGCTGAATTCGAAGATAATGTAAATATCAACAAATATAGAAGTGTTCATGTTCTTGGAGTGAACGACAAAACTCCTATTATTCAAATGGATGATACCTTTTTTATAGGTACGTAACTAAGTACCTACCTACCTGTAGATATTTAAACTTTTATTAAAATAATGATATGATAATATATAATACTATGATAAACCTATCCAGCCATAACGAATATAACTTTATCTACACTCAAACTATTTCAATTACAGTGTTAATTTGGTTCATCCAAATTCTGTCAGAGATGAGTGGGAACAAGCAAACACTCATAAACAATTTTTATAGTGTTCGGCCCGCTTGCACAACGAAAACTTGTTGTATTTAGCAAGCCTCTAAATATATTTAGGAAGCTTATTATGTTTAATATATTGCAAAGGGAAAATTAAGTCGATATTTTATTATCGCTGATATTATTTGACTTAATTAAATACCTTTACTTATTAACATTTTAAGGTAAACATGAAAGCTCTTTAGGAACTTACATGTTTTTTGAAGAGGATCCATCACCAGATTGTGAAGACCCTTTGTTTGATAAATTGCCTGAAAAAAATTTAAAGTTTGTTTGCAAGACGAGAAAACATTTGAATATGGAACATGCATATGTAACTCCAAAAGAGGGCAAAGGTATTGAAAAGTATAAAATGAATTATATATATTTATTTTTATTTGTCTTATTGATGGAAAAAGCAGATGGCCCACCTGGTGTTAAGTGGTTATCATCACCTTGCATCACAAGGCATTATCTCCTGGTAATGGTACCACATTCGCTAAGAAAATGCTCTACAATGCACTGCTCTATGTCCAGCAATCTGAGGCATATAGGTGTCAAGCTTTATGTGCCTGTTATTTCACTAGTGCCCACACTCTTTAAGGCGATGGTACTCACCAACGACCTTGAGGAGTCTGTCCATACTGAGTTGCACTGCCGCCCGTCGCCCGCACAGGGACCCGCGCGCATTCCATTTCATATCGCATTCAAGAAATAATTATTTGTAGCCTAATGAATTATTAGTTCGAACTGCCAATTGTTCACTTTGTGATAAATACTTTGACAAATATTTGTGTGAAAAAAAAATACTAAAAATCAATACCGTTTAGAAGAAATAACCAAATTTAAAATAAAAATTGCTTCACTTTGGATATTTTTTTCATATAGTAATAATATAGTTAGAATTATTTCAATTGTTCAAATTAAAATTTAGTCTTTAATAAGCAATATATATTTTTTTTGGACATTTATACTCACTCATCAAAGAGAAATAACACGGAGAAAACCTCTCGTTGGCGGATACCACCTCCTTAAACCAGAACACAACAAGCTGCTTCACAGCAGAAATAGGTATGGTGGTAGTACTTGCCAGGACCAGTCTAGTACTAGAATTTTATTACATTTAAATTATATTACAATAAAACGTATTTGAACTTTTTAAGATCATCCATGCTGATGCCTGCTAGCATACCTAGCATCCCCTTGATGATTGAATGATAATTTATAGACATATTACAGATCAAGTGCCAGACGGAATGAAGCCAAACAATGATGATGTTAAACCCATAAGTTTTATGTCACTCCAGCAAGCCATTGATGCACTTGGCATGTACTTTACTAAAGAATCTAAAGTAATTCCGAATCTGAAAGAGAAATAGTAAACAATAATGAGTTTTACTAATGGTAAGTGATTTCACTAGGTATTATGTTATGACTGAGCATTACGGAAGTCTATCGAAATGTTATTAATGCCTGCCAATAAATAAATTGGTTGTTTTGTGTTTGTTTGTTGTGTTAGATTTAACTGAATAATTCGGGAGGATTAGGGTTTACTTTTACAGCAATTTCTGTCCCCTAACCCTACCACAGGCCCTACTTGCTTTGCCTTGTTCGCATTACATCGTTATCGCATCATCTAGGTAGGTACCTAAGGTAGGTTTGTGGAATTAGTAATAGCCGATGGCGGGGTAGCGGCGTGGCGGTTTAGATTTATAGAAAAAAAGATATTAGGCGACAGAAGCTAAACAAAGCTTGTGTTATGGGTATTAGATGACTAATTAATGAATAATTGGATAACAATGATGAAAAAATTATGGATGGGTAATTCCCCAGATAGAGATTTCGAAGTAACAATCGGGGATTTCCCCGGTTATGTTTACAACTTCTTCAAGTTGAAACTGTCCAACATCCATTGATTCAGTGAAGCTCGGAACTTTGAAAAGACGAGCAAGAACGCACATCGTCCCATCATTGAATTTTCATTACGTTGTATAACTACTGATGATGGTGAAAGAAGCGGACAGTTTATCTACAGAGTTAGGTGAGTGGGTGTATCTGATGTTATCGGGAGGCATTTATATTCTACTCCGATTTTGTTTTACTTTAAACGAAGGTGTTTCTAACAGTCTTTGTAGGTCTTTTCTGCAATGTGTATGTAATTATAACTAAGCTAGTATTAGGTACTAAAAACCGTTGCTTGTCGGATTTGCTATCATCTCAATGCCCGTGCTCTCAAACCGTGAAGGAAAACATCATGAAGAAACCAGTTAGTATTCTAGTTGCGGCGATGGGCTTGCAACCTGTCACGTATGGAATACTAACTACTGCAAAATGTGGGGATGTAACAAATGTACTATCTGGACATACCTCTGACTACCCCCTTTTAGACATCCTCAAAGAATCTCGAGTAGGTATTTGGTACTAAGAGATCGGAGGGGATATCTACCGTGCTTGGAGATTAACCTTCCTTCCTTCGCAGGCGGACATTCGCCCGCCGCGCCACATCATCCAAAAAAAAAAGAAAATCATTCTTCCTGAAGATGTAGGTACGAGGGAGGCCTATGCCCATCCGTGGACTTCTTCAGGTTAATCATTAATGAGCAGGTAATACAGTTAAAATTTTAGTTTCAGATGTACCCAGTGGTGTTACAAGACGACGGTGCTCTAGGAAGAATAAAAACAAAAATATGGAAGATGTTCTTATGCAAGTTAATAAAAACCACGTAAAAATTCACAAAGAAGATAGAAAAAAAAATAACACCATACTGTTTTCCGTACTAAACAAGATCCTTAATTTAATGCGATCTTGTGACAAACTATTTAGTAGTATGAAACCAAAATTGGAATACTTGGGAAGCTATTTCGATGGTCTTCGTGTTGGACGACCAACAGAATATGATATCAATATTGTTCTTACTTTTTACGTAAACTATGATAAAATAACCCTGATTTCAAATAAGACAAAAGGAGCTTCTGCTAGTGTGATTATGCCATCAGAGTTCCGTAGGCTATCAAAGACACCAGCCACAGCGGCTAAGGGTTTTAAAGAGACTGAACTTTGGTGTGACGCATCGCACCGTTTGTCCATGCAAAGATTTAGATCGTGGATGCAAAAAGTTGTAGATAGTGCATTGAATACTCTTCCTGTAGAAAATGGCATGAAGCTTCTTACAGTAAACAATAAATCGTTTCGAATAGCTACAAAAACATCGGGTCCCGCTTTCACTTTGACTATTATTGAAAATAGCGATAACGTTATTGATATTGACCTCGTTCCAACATTAGCATTCTCTCTTCCGAAGGCTCCTGTTGACACAAAAATAGATTTTGGTAGGGTCCAAGTTACAAAAATAAAACAGTATTTCGCTGTCCCAAAACCTACCGATGATGACTTCTGTTGGAGATTAGCTTTCCCATATCAAGAAAAATACTACATTTATAATAAACAAAATATGAAGAGTGCTATTAAAATTTTAAAACTACTCAGAGATGTACAAGGATTTCATAAATTAGCAAGTTATTACATAAAGACAATATTTTTGTGGGAAGCTATTGAGAACACTGATAGTTTTTGGAAAACTAAATCTTTGTCTTATTTAGTCATTTATATGCTGAAAAAGTTAAAGACGTGCTTGTCGAAACGATTAATAAGAAATTTCTGGTGTCCAGATCACAACCTACTGGAAACAATTCAAGCGGAAACGTGCCAAAATTGGAGTAATAGGCTCTCCCATATAATTAATGATATTGAAAGCAATAAGAAGAATGATCCATGTGTAATACTTCAGTACTTAACGAATAAAGTATTTAATAAGTCGTAGGTGACTACAACAATTTGTTATAATCATAGAGTATTTATATTTTAGTATAAAATTTTAGACTATTTTTTCAGTTTAGTAGATACTGAACTGTAAACTTAACTTTTTTTAACAATGGACTGAGTATAGTACCTACCTGCCTACCTACATGGTCACATAATTATGAAATACACAGTCAGGGAGTGTAGAATAATATAATATAATCTATAATTTTGTATGCCCTTTCGTTTTTATTTTGTAGTACGTAGGTACTTCATTGTATTCTATATTATACTACTAAGCAGGTAGTCACAGTAGTCTAACCTATCTATACTAATATTGTAAAGAGGAAAGATTTGATTGTTTGTTTGCATTGAATAGGCTCCGAAACTACTAGATCGATTCGAAAAATTCTTTCGCCCTTGGGAAGCTACACTAACCCCGGGTGACGCTATATTTTCAAAAAAGTTGGAAAAAAAACTCGTGCTAAGCCGGAACGTGCCGCTAGATACTTATAATTTATGAGTTGAGTTGTTTATTCATAAATTATACCTGCCTATGTAGGTAGGTATATTATTTCATTTTAAATTGTTTGATATTTTCAATTTGCTATTGTTCAATGTTGACGTAGGTACTAGGTATTTATCGTTATAAATAGCATGCAGTTTGTCGATTCATGTTGCGAATGTTGTCATTAGACGTTTTTGCAATGGTCGATTTTAATGACCCATATTGATGGCGCTGGCTAATAAATAAATAAGAATAACACCTTATTGTTTGAAAGTCCAGTGTTATTTTTTTTACGAAAAAAAAGAAAAGAATTGCTGCACGACTCTAATCCCCAAGCACGGTAGATATCTCCTCCGATCTCATAGTACCTACCGAGTACCTACTCGAGATTTATTTTATTTATTTATTTAATTAATTAATTTATTTATTTAATTTGAACGGCTACAGCCAATTACACAAACTAATTTACATAGCTCATAGAATACATGCGCGAATATTCTATGAGCTATGTAAATTAGATTGTAGATTAGATGTAGATTAGATTCCTCGAGGAAGTCTATGGGGGTCATACATACCCACATTTTACAGGAGTTAGTATTCCATACGTGACAGGTTGCAAGCCTGAATAGCATAGAATACTTACTAGTTTCCTCACGATGTTTTCCTTCGCCGTTTGAGAGCACTGACATTGCGCACATAAATTTTTCGAACTGAAAAATTCATTGGTGTATGACCGGATTCGAACCCACGCTGCGTGCCCCCTACGGTGATTTTTTTACAAGTGCTTAGGTACTTATAGTAAGGCAGAAAATGTTTGAAGTATTGGTATGGTCGTTAGTAATCTTAATGCACAGTGAAAATATATACTTGATAATTGTTCGAAGTTATTATTCATGTGAGTCACGCACGCTGCACTTCTAGCTGCTACTAGTGACCTTGCATGTAAAAGTCGTAGGTAAACATAATTTTTTGTTACCAAAAATTCTACCAATTTAGCTAAATTTTCATAGCTGGCAATAGAATCTCAGAGTAACACACTAGAAAAAAAATGAAAAAGCTATACTGCTTCCAAAGATGATAGAAAAAAGGTTATGTCAGAACCATCTTCTTTCTTTTTCTTATAATTTGTTCATATGAGTCATCTACATTTCGACATTTTCGACCGCCGCCGGGGAGAGAGAAGGAAGTGCGGGTAAGAAACGAACGTGTTTTTATAAACCGGCTTCAACGTCGAGTTTTTTTTTTTTTTTTTTTTGTGGCATCTGTCCGTCTTGCAGACAATTTGGCCAATGTCAAGTGGGTGGGTTGAATTAATTATTTTTAGTCAAGTCGAGTCGGTAAAAAAAGTAAAGTCAGCCGTCATCGGTTTTGAAGAAAAAGATGGCGTTTTTCTTCAAAACCAAAGGGAAACATTTTCGTTCAAATCAGGATGCCTCATAGCACACTTTCATTTCAATTGTTCACACTATTATTTTGTAGTTGATCACTGGCGTGAAAGTGACATTGACAAAATAATTTGTCTTCTATATTTCGATCATCTTGGTATTGGGAAATACGGGTAAGAATCGAACATTAGTTTTTTACTGTTATTAGAACTTTTTTTAGCTGATAGAATAAAGAAGACAAACATTTGCTTGGACAGGTCCAATATTAAAAAAAAATCAACGCCATTTTGTTTTTGTATCGCCATTTCGTTTCTTTCCTGAGATGGAAAATTGGTGAAGAAGAAAGTGAGACAGAAATAAAATAGACTTGGAAATCTTTTGAAATAAACACTGCCCTGACGAAATCTAAAACAAGTAAGAGAAAATCTTTATCAGGGACGTCTGAATGCAGAACAACTATTAGTATCTTATCCCTGACACAAAAGTATAGCAATTCCTGCTGTTGGGGCTATTGAAAGAGTACAATGGCGTCCGACAAACTCCGACTGCCGCCGTAGCGCAGACAGTCCGTCATCCTTTTCTTGCACATATCGGCTCTTCAGGAGACACTGCTTACATCAACGAATGATCTTTTTCGAGTATGTACTGCCTGAATAGAGAAGACTGATTCCCTGTTACCTTCGCACGTTGTGTTGTGGTTGTAGACATTCCTTGCGTTTAGCCGCGCTTTTGAAATAATCGTAGAAATGTATGGGTTACTTGTAAATAATGATTATAATTTACTGTTATTATTGCAGATGTTTAGGTGATAGTGGAGGATAAAGTACACATAATGTTTACTACCAATACGGTACAGGCCGGCTCAGTGCCGACTCTTCAGTATCAGGAACATCCAACACAAAAATCCCAAGGGAAAAATATAGAAAATGTTCAGCAAAAGAATTCCCAACAATCACAGCAGCAACAACAGGTGGTGTATCATGAAGTTAAGATGAGAACCTAGTTTTAGAAAGACTTCCTAGTTTCAGAACTTGAGTGTAACCTTTTTTTACAGGAATTCCCTACATTCTGCTATACAACTAATGTGAACATGATTGGAAAGATTGGGAGTACTGCTACGAGTGGGACGGGTGGAGTGAATATAACTCAATTGACTACAAGTGATGATAAGACTTGTTATATAGCCCAGCCATTTTCTTACAACTATGCTCTGGTCAATCAAATGCAGATTGCACCAAATGGTCTACAAAATACAATATCCAATATAAGTTTCAAATGTGATGTGTGTGGCCTCATGTTCGGACACCTTACCCTTCTTAATGCTCATAAAAGGATACATGTCCAAGATACAGGTAGGTGCCTACTATCATTAAATGTTAAAAGAATACTAATAAGTGAAGTATATATCACTGGTATATTTTTTCTTTAATTTCAGATGGCAACATAACAGTGGTAGCGACAGGAGTAGGAGGTGGCAATGAAGTGGCCATGAATCCTCACATCCAAATCTTATCCACAGATCATGATCAACAACAGCATCATGTGCATGACAGTAAGTATAAGATAAAGAAGATACCTCTATACATTCATTCTTGGTCACTACCAAAAAAATTTAAATGTTGATCCCTATTAACATTTACACCACAAGTTACAGTGGTAAAGGCAAAAATTTTACCAAGTGAGCTGGTTGGTCAAACCAACTATGTACCTGCTGTCTGTTGCAACGTATGCGGCTTATAACTTATAAGGATCATCCAAAGGCAGCCTAAGACTTTGATACAATCAGTTTAAGCACAAAGTAGTGTAAAATGTGCACTAACACATATGTGTATATGCTGTCTCAGATATTAATGTGCTTACCCTCTTACACATCCTCAAGTGTAGTACTATAAGAGTAATGATACTAAAGCAATATTTTCAATGCCTGTTTCTGTTATCTTTCCCAATTAGAATACATACCTGCCACATAATTTTACACTAATTGCTGGGTACTAATTTGGTATTTATGAGTCTGATATTACTTACAACTTGTGACCATAGAATAAAACATTAGCATGAAAATAACAGCCAATGAATTTATTTCTTAATCGTGTAACTATTCACTAAGATAAACATACTCTGAAAATATCAAGTCTCTACCACCATGGCATGGCTGTAAGTGTGAGAGGCTGACATAGTTCGATTCCCGCCTTGGGATAAATGTTTGTACGATCTACAAATATTTATTTCAAGTGTTCTGGGTGTTTTCTTTGTATAATAAAAAAATATCTATGTACGTAATGTATTGTATTAAGTATATCAGTCATCTAGTACCCATAACACAAGCTCTGCTTAGATTGGGGCTAGATGATGCTGTGTGGATTGTCCAGCATTATTATTATATATTATTATTATAAATTTTAATTACATTATTTTCTTCTTTCAGCAAAACCTATCATAGACAAAGTTCAAAAGTGCATTACCTGTGGTAATCCAATATCCAGTAACCCAAAAAGAAAAGGTCCAAAACTAATACGCTGTGAGAACTGCATAGCACAAGATCAACCAGGTAGTCAAAGTGAGTACAAAGTTGTATAATTTGTTCAAAAGTGGTTACTTTTACTAAAGAACATCACAATAACCATAAAATATCCCAAAGTTATAAGCTGTTAGGTACTATAAAACAGTGAAGGAAAACATTGTAATGAAACCCATGGCTTAGTCAGCTCCGCTCTTATTGACCATGTTTTTCCTGTAGATTGGGTAGACTAAGCTGTGAGGATGGAATAGGTGCTTGGCAAGCCTACTCCATCTAAAATCCTGTCCCAGATAGACCCAGACACTACAGCTTCTGCGAATAGAGGCATAATTGAAAAAAGTTGCCTTTAACCCTGTGAAAGACATAAGGAATACCACTTATATGCTTTAGGTTGATGAATGCATGTCAGGCAATTCCTAACATGCAGTACATGCCTTGTTACTATAAGTATATTATATATACAGGCATTGTATTGTTATTATAGGTGATGGTTACCACTTAACTTCAGGTGAGCCGTCTTGTTTCATCGGCTTCAAGTCGTATTAAAAAAACTATATTTGACAACCTGGATGGATGATTGCTATACAGTATTTTCATCTATTACACTTGTGTGCTTCATAGGATACTGATGTTAGTTTTGTTATATTCCAAACAGTCTACCCAATAGCTTTGGACTAATAGTTCAAAAATGTTTTACAGCTTAATTTACGGTAAGCAATGTGATCTTCTCGCAAAATTCCATAAAAAATCTTAAAAATTAAATTATTATTATGCAAATATTTATTCCAGGTGTTCTAGGTATTTTCTATGTACATAATGTATTGTATTAAGTATATCAGTCATCTAGTACCCATAACAGAAGCTTTGCTTAGCTTGGGGCTGATGCTGTGTGGATTGTCCAGCATTATTATAATTTTTTTGGTGATTCGCAAAATGTCTTTCTATATAATTTTCACTATGTTAAATTTTATTAAAATGCTCGTAAATTTCAGTGAATAGCCAGATATTCGTGGCAGATGAAAACGTGAAGTTTGAAGTAGGTGCCGTAAATACAGTGCATAGTGTCCAGCCCACATCAGATCCTTTAGCTGTGCAGGTGCAAACGACGCAGCAGCAAACTCAGCATACTGTAAAGACATGTAAGAAAAACAATTTTTACCATCATAAAATCATCAGTAACTCACTAACAGCCTAAACCAGGGGGGCAAAATACAAAATAGCGTATATTCAGTAATATCCAAGGATCACTGGACGCGAAATAAATTCATTTGAACCTTTTAAATTGGTATTTATACGTCATCTCTCAATATAACAGTTGTAGTAGGGATTCTTTGTAAAGAGCCCGTCAAAGGCTGCCAAGGAGCTGGTTATTGTGTTTCGATTTGAAAGTGCGGTGCCGGTTAAATTACAGGCACATGAATCTTAACACTTGTATACCTCAGGTTGATGGACGCATGGCAGTGCATCGTAGGACACGCTCGTAACGTAACCTGCGAGGCAATACTTTGTATAGTAGACTATTACTATTTAACATCAGGTGGACCATCTGCTTGTTTCATCAACGAGTTGTGTGAAAAATTATACCAGCATCTCACTAAATAACGCACTGACTAACGCAGACGCGACAAGGAGCTTGTCAAGACCCTCACATACGGGTATATTTACTGCAACTTTCTGGGGTAGAGTAGGTTTGCACTAAGAAAGCAGTTCCCGAGATTCATCTTAAAAGTGCAGAAAAAAGTGATACAAACGAAGTCGCGGGCACTCATCTAATATTTAATTTAAGTATAGTTCCTTATTTAACTATACCTATACCCTTCAGAGCGTCTGTGTCGTGTCTTAAGCAGTAGGTACAAAATGTACGAATATAATAATAGAAGTACACTAAACGAAAATTCGTATGAAATGGCGGTCGCGCAGCTTTGTCTGGTTCTTCAGAGGACAGCTGTCGCCTTGATAAAAAAAAATAGCATATTTTAAACATAATATTATAAGATAAACCAAAAACTATAATAATTAGTTGTGTATCTGGTTCTTATAGTACTAAACTAGATGGCGCTGTGTAAAATATCCTCCAATATTTATTTATTTATTTCCCTACAGTACCAGGGGGTCACCATCCAGTAAAGAAAAGAAACCTAGCATCTGTAACAAAGTGTCAGAACTGTAATGGCTCTGGCATAATTTTCGTTGGTGGAATTAAAAATAAATTAAATCAGAATAATGCAGAGAAGCCGTTCCATTGCAACATCTGTGGAGGTTCCTTCTCAAGATACTCATCTCTATGGTCGCACAAAAAGTTGCATTCAGGCGAGAAAAACTTCAAATGCGGCATTTGTGGTATAGCGTTTGCGAAGGCTGTTTACTTGAAGAACCATTCGCGAATACACACAGGAGAAAAACCATACAGGTGAATATTGCATTTTAAATTCTACTCTGCTATAGTGTTTATAGTTATAGTGCAATAGTTATTTAACTCTTTGAGAAGGGCCCTTTTTTTTGCAGCAAGCAGTATAAAAAAATTACATTGAGTTGTTGGATTTTCACACTACAAATTTCTTAGTGTTAAAAAATCTGATTGATGGATTTTGTGGTATTAGAGGTCTTAGTGAAAGGATCGTCTAGGGAAGTACTACCATGCCTATTTCTGCTGCCAGGCTGAGTGGCTGTGTTCCGGTTTGAAGGGTGTAGGTAGCTGACTCAGAGCATGCAAAGTAGTGCATCATAGAGCATATTTCTAACGAACGTAACGTAACGAACGAGGCAATACTTTATTATAAGTGATGGTAACCACTTAGCATCGAGTAGGCCATATACTTGTTCTATCTGCAAGTCTTATAAGAAAAAGTTTTCTTTACACATTTTAATAATCCCCGCTTTTCGGGAGATCTAAAAGCTTTTGAAGATATAGTATAGATATAAGTATTCGAAAGATAAATAACAAATTACTGGTTTAGTACTGTACATGTACAGTAGTAATCGTTGAAAATTTAAATATAACCCAACCATCTCAGTGCAGGTGGCTGTAAAATACCATATTATTACATATGTATGTATACGTAATTTATAAGCATTCTATCAGTCATCTGGCTCCCATAGTACAAGCTATGCTTAGTTTGGCGCTAGATAATTTTGTGGAAAAATATTTATTTATTTTTAATATAACTATGTATTTTGCTTTTTTTTGTCAGATGTAACACATGCGGTATGCAATTCTCCCAGTCTCCTCATTTGAAAAACCATGAAAGAACTCATTCAGGAGAGAAACCTTATGTTTGTGAAGTAAGTTTATTATTCTACAAAGTAATCTGTACCAATTATAAGATAGATTACTCTTTATTGATTACCACAAGTAAAGTACGACCGATGTGGCGCGGCGGGCGAATGTCCGCCTGCGACGCAGAGATTGCGGGTTCGATTCCCGCCTTGGGATAAATGTTTGTACGATCTGCAAATATTTATTCCGGGTGTTCTGGGTATTTTCTATGTATAATAAAAAATATCTATGTATGTAATATTATAATATTGTATTAAGTATATGAGTCATCTAGTACCCATAACACAAGCTCTGCTTAGCTTGGGGCTAGATGATGCTGTGTGGATCGTCCGGCATTATTATTATTATTAAGTACACACATTTTATAAAGAATATTAAAGTAAACAATGCAGTAATACAATGGGAGGCCTTATCGCTAAAAGCGATCTCTACCCATTGTGATTCAAACACGTAATACAGCTGCCGGCAATCGCTGGTGTGCTAATTTTGGCTGTCACAAACTTTGTGGTATTCTTTATCTATGATTATTATCAAAACATGTAGTTTCTTATCACATTTATTTTGGTTTAGAACTATAACAATGTTTTGATGCTTGTATGTTTGATAGGTATGTGACAAAGGCTTCGCGAGACACGCAACGCTATGGAACCACCGGCGTATTCACACGGGAGAGAAACCCTACAAGTATGTATTCAATCCACAAATCAATTATGTAAAGGAGATAGATCGAGCATCATTGCATAGAAGTAGCATGTGGCCGTTCTTAAGACTTCATCCATTGCGACACATATTGGTCGTATTGTCAGCGCCATCTATTAAGCAAAGTTTAGTATGGGATCCACATAACTTTTGTTTTTTTTTTGTTAATTCTTATAATACTTTGTAAAATAATACACTAAGAGATACAACATCGCACGGCCGTTTGCTTCGATTTCGATGCCCACCTAAGAAATCGAACCCACAATCTTTAGGGTAGAAGGCTGAGCTGCCAACCAAATGAGCTGTAAGTCGTTTTGTATGACATCAACTAATCATCAATAGGAACAGCGCCGCGGCAGTGCCGTCAACTCTCGCTATCTCCTAATATTTATTTATCTATGATGCAATCTAACGCGATCAACTCTACCTTCCAATGTCGAAGGTTCAAGGGTATCTAAAACTATTATAAATACCAACAAAACGTGACTAGAAAGGGATCAAGATCGGTACAAACAACGGTCACGTTAACCGTGACCGTGTCGGTAAAGAGATAAGATATGAACAAATGCCAAGTTCTATGGCCGTTCCATCCTACTTCATTCTTACTACTACCGACCGATGGTACTTTGACGACCGATGTGGCGCGGCGGGCGATTGTCCGCCTGCGACGCAGAAGGTTGCGGGTTCGATTTCCGCCTTGGGATAAATATTTGTACGATCTGCAAATATTTATTCCGGGTGTTCTGGGTGTTTTCTATGTATAATAAAAAATATCTATATATGTAATTTATTGTATTAAGTATATCAGTCATCTAGTACCCATAACACACCCATACCCATAGCTTGGGGCTAGATGATGCTGTGTGGACTGTCCAGCATTATTTATTTATTTTATTTATTCATCCTACATCCATATTATAAATGCGAAAGTTTGTAAGTATCGATTTAAGGATGTTTGTTACTCTTTCACGCAAAAACTACTCAATAGATTTTAATGAAACTTTACAGTAAAGTAATAAACAAAACAAGCTTATACATCAAAATAACACATAGGCTATTATTTATAAAGGAATTGGCCAAAATATAACGATAAATGTTACGTCGGAAAAAGCGAACCACGCGGACGAAGTCGCAGGCAACAGCTAGTATCATATAAATAAATAATAAAAAACTTCTACGTTTAGACATAGAAAGTGTTGAGTCAAATACTCAACACTTTCTATGTCTAAACGTAGAAGCTTGTATTATGGGAACCACATAACTAATAGAATACTTTAAACTTTTTTGTAAATAAGAAATAATATAATACAATATAACATCCAGACACAGATCAATCATCTTTCATCACCTATCTCTAGATCATTTACAACATTGTACATACCTGTTGTGAATTGTATGTTTTGTAATGTTTTTTGTTAATAAATACAAAATTAACAAATTCTTGATTGATATAATTTTTTTATTATAGGGGACAAAAAATATTTTGTTGCATGCATTTTGACATTTTTCATCCGGGCCGTCAGAGGTCAGTGTCCCGATAGTTAATATTAATACAAACCGAAGAGATATGGGTACCTATGCATCGTGTTCTAATATACATTTTTCATACCAGATGTGATACATGCGGGTCAGCGTTCAGCCAAGCCGCGCATCTCAAGAATCATGCCAAAGTGCATTCTGGCGAGAAACCTTTCAAGTGCGACATTTGTACGGCCGCCTTTGCCGACCGATTTGCACTCAAGAGGCATCGGGGTATCCACGATAAGTATGGTAAGGAAGAATTGTTACAAAGTGAAACGTTCATACTTAGCCCATAACACGCAAATGTAATCTTATATAGGCATTTCCTTACTTACCAATGGGGACCCGTCACAGTTTTTTCTATGAATGCAGTTTTATAGGCCTTGAGAAACTAAAACATAAAATGCAAAATTTTTTTTTCTACGGCCAAAACTGACTAAGTTATGGACAAAATACCGAACGAGATTCACTGACCGCGCGAACGGAAGCGATGACGTCACAATGGCCCAGCGCTAGCCGCCAAACCACTGCGCGCCCCGCGTTTCTGTTCGCGATACTCGTCCGACACGGAGCGTAACGTCACCAAGTGATTTGATTAGGTTTTTATTAGAAGGTTGTTATTTTAATATAACAAATGAGTATTAGAAATAAGGTAGATATCGGTTTTGAGCAAGCGCAATCCGATAATCTACCTAAAGTTGATACCTTCATGGTATTTGATTATCTTAGTAATCATTTAAATTACACAAGCGCTGAAATTCATGGTTGGAAACTTCAGAGGTAAACAAATCTCATTATCAACCTAATCAGAATAACAGGATAATATGTAGGTAGGTACACATACTTGGACTAGCCTATAAAATACCTAAAAGTTTTAGGTTAGTCAGCCAGGGAAGTTGTGTTTGTTGTTGTATTGCTGTTATTTTCAACATTGGTATGTAGATAAGTATGTAGAAACTTAAAGGTTTAAAGAAAAATATTATGTAGGTATAAAATAAATAAAATTAGACTTAAATACTTAATTTGACAGGAATGTACCTACCTAAGTTCTTTGGACACGTAATTTAGAGCTATGAATAAACGAAAGCGTTAGGTATGTTAAGTTTAAAATAAGCCCTAAGAATTTAAATTATATTTTGTCGTAGGTTATACCCAGATTTATTTAAAAATTATACAATAAATAATCAAGGTCAGGAATACAATACAGGAATGCAATACTTCCTTCTTCAATCTAAGCATTCCTCCCACAAGCCTATACTTGACGTAGTTCTATATGACGACCGATGTGGCGCGGCTGGCGAATGTCCGCCTGCGACGCGGAGGTTGCGGGTTCGATTCCCGCCTTGGGATAAATGTTTGTACGATCTGCTAATATTTATTCCGGGTGTTCTGGGTGTTTTCTATGTATAATAAAAAATATGTATGCATGTAATGTATTGTATTAAGTATATCAGTCATCTAGTACCCATAACACAAGCTCTGCTTAGCTTGGGGCTAGATGATGCTGTGTGGATTGTTCAGCATTATTATTATTATTATCAGCTTCCACCTAAAAATATAATAAATTCAGGTATATATTTTTTCTTTTTTATTATATATCACTTTTGCTCGCAACTTCGTTCGCGCTTAGATTTACGTACTTCTTTTTCATTCACTTTGGCTACAGTTTTATTACATGTATAGATAGATATCCTCATCCTCGAGGGTACGACGCCAGAGGCATGGAGCAGGAGTGTGGTGGTACTGTTCTTTAAGAAAGGTGATAACACCCTTTTGAAGGAGAGTAGTTACTAATCGTCTCGCTCGTAGGCTAGACGACTTCCAGCCTCCCGAACAAGCCGGGTCCCGAAAAGGCTTCAGTACCATAGACCACATTCATACGCTCCGGCAGGTTATACAGAAGACCGAAGAGTATAACCAGCCACTTTGTTTAGCGTTTGTGGACTATGAAAAAGCCTTCGATTCAGTCGAAACCTGGGCAGTGTTACGGTCACTCCAGCGGTGTCAAATTGACTATCGGTACATCGAAGTGTTGAAAGGCCTATATAGTAATGCCACCATGACTATCCGACTCCAGGACCAGAGTACAAATCCTATCCAGTTGCAAAAAGGAGTGAGACAGGGAGATGTAATTTCTCCGAAACTGTTCACGTCTGCACTGGAGGATATTTTCAAGCTCGTGTCCTGGAATAGGTATGGCATCAATATCAATGGCGAACACTTAAGTCACCTTCGATTTGCCGACGATATAGTCATAATGGCGGAATCGCTGGAAGACCTAGAAACAAGGCTTAGAGACCTCAATATTGTCTCCCAACAGGTGGGTCTTAAAATGAACATGAGTAAGACGAAACTTATGTCAAATGCTCATGTCGCACCCGTACCGGTATATGTTGGAGGTCAGCCGACGAATCCAACTCGGATGGGCAGCGTTCGGGAAATTACGGCACATCTTCTCGTCACAGTTACCGCAAAGCCTCAAGATGAAAGTCTATAATCAGTGTGTGTTACCAGTGATGACTTATGGCACTGAGACGTGGTCGCTAACTATTGGTCTCATACACAAGCTTAAAGTCGCACAACGAGCTATGGAGAGAGCGATGCTGGGAGTTTCACTGCGAGGTAGAATCAGAAATGAGGAAATCCGTAGAAGAACCAAGGTCACCGACAGCTCTCAGAATCAGCAAGTTAAAGTGGCAGTGGGCAGGCCATAAAGCTCGTAGAACCGACAACCGTTGGGGAATAAAGGTTCTCGAATGGCGACCACGAACCGGAAGATGAAGCGTAGGACGTCCTCCTACCCGATGGACTGACGTCATTGTTAGAACCGCGGGAAGTCGATGGATGGAAAGGGCTCAGAATCGTTCTTCCTGGAAACGTGTGGGGGAGGCCTATGTCCAGCAGTGGACTTCTACAGGCTGATGATGATGATGATGAGATAGAATCTATAACTATAATCCCAAAATGATCCCCGATATCCCGGGAAACTTGTGGGATATTCCCGCATTGGGGAATATTACCGGGAACGGCACATTTTATTGTAGTTAGACCTGAGTACGACCCTGGTTTTAACCCGACTACCGAGGAAGGGTTATTAGAAACTTCACTACTTACATTTTTTATCATTTACTTACTCATTGAAATATACCTAGTAGGTACGACCCTGTATTTTTCTTTAACATTCGTAAACAAGCTTTACTAAGCTACCTACGCACCTGTTTACCACACGAGTAATGATTGAGGATCATTTTGATGTAAGTAGGTACCTACCTACTTACATCAAAATGATCCTCGCAACAAAATCTTGAAGTTTGGCACGAAAGCGGAATTTTGTCATCCCTCTTCATGATAGTGCACCATTTTTTGCGCACTTTCGGGACCTTTGGCACATTGAAAAATAGTTTTTTAGGTGTACTAACTGAAGTATTAGTACACTTCGGTACTATACAGTACTTATAGTTCGGCATATTCACGTAAAAACCACAACACGACCCGCGCAGATCGAGTGAACTCTAATAAATGAATTGCGGAGAGCGCGCCCGCGGGCGGAAAAGATTTCGTGACGTCACATGAGCTATTCGGCCGCCCCGCGGTTGACTGGTACAAAATGTGTAATATCTTCGCAACCAATGGAACGATTTCAATGATTTAAAAAGTATCGTACCTAAACGAGTAAAAGGAACACCATTACATAGATAATATATGCATTTTCCGACTTGGTACGGGAGCTCATTAAATTATAGTGTAGCTGGGTATATGTGTATCAGTAGTTGGCGCAGGAGTATATAATATTACTAGTAAACTCTGCGTCTCTAAAATGTCAGTCAGTCAGTAAGGGCTCTTATCTTATAATTGACATTGGTTAAGTAAACAGGTCGTTGCATCTATTGTAAATTATGTAAAAAGCAAAAGTATACAATTAGATTAAATATATATAGTACTATTTCGCCACTTCAACCCCTATAAATTTAAAGTTGTAAACATATGTAGGTATAACCCCTACAGCACCTGCAATAAAGTTAATAATATCATAATTAAAACTGCGAGCCTAATCACACAAAAGCACAATTATCTCTTTGTCTGGGAAAATCTCAGGAAGGGTTCAGTAGATAAACAGTTGACTTGAAGGTAAAGTATGTATTTAAAAGGCGAAAAATATGTGATTCTAATTAAAATCCTTTAAAATGTAATTTGTAGGTATTTATACAGACTCATGCGAGGAGCGGTTTTATAATGCCCTGTCGTAACGATTAAGTGGAGTTATCAAATCCCTGGACGAAAATAGTCAGGTCTGACACGGCGCGGACAGTATAAGCGCTGTTTCGCATGGCATCTTTATAACCAACGCTGTCGTTGAGCTTTTAACTAGCTTTTAGGACACCAATTTTTCCTCCACACTGTTCCAATGAATACAAAAAAAAATTTTCGCAATGAGACTGTCACTTGCTGAACGATAGTACTTTTAAATTTACACGTTTTCTTCATAGGTCAAACAGCCCCACTGCCAGCGAGGGTGCAAATGGATCAACAGGCGGCGCAACAAAGTGACGCGCAGCCAGCCGTTGAGGTCGAGGTCCATGGAGACCAAGGCCTTTGAGGAACGGCCCGTAACAAACCACTAAGGAACGTCGTATCCGGCTATCTGAGGTCAGGAAAGCCAATAAGGTGAACTCCAGAGTGAAGAACGCCACATAAAACACTCCCCAGATATCACCATTATTTAATTTATTCAAGTAGTGTTGTGCTGTGGTAGATGCCGGGAGGTCATGAAGAGATAGAATATGAAAATAGTTGAGAGACAATTAAGACTGGCTACATCAAGTGATAGAAAGTCGAAGCAACTCGACTTTCAGGGATCTGGTGTTTCTTTTGAAGTTCTAGTGGTTGTTTTTAGGAGTGGCTTATTTAATAGAAACAGACACAGTGAGAAAGAAAATAAAAGCACAGGAACTTTTTTGTAAATAGTAGTGTATTTGGACTTGCTAATTTCAAACCTTTATTCCTGCTAATGTTTAGCAGAATTAGCATAATTTTATATTGACTGGAACAAACTGCCCTTTCAATTAGCTGTATTCACTAGCAAATGTATTAAGAATTGTAATATTGAATGGATTTGTGATATTTAAGTGTTGTTTTTTTTTCTAACTAAAACAACAATGGCCCTGGTATTTAAAAGTCTAGTTTAGCATTGGCAATTATTTCGTTTCTACATTTTGTTAATCAAAATTAAAAAGAAAGCATTGAACTTGCATATACCAACACTAGACTGATTTTTGAATAACAGTTTTTTATTAGGTAAAGTATTTTTATTAAAATAATTATGTCACCTACCAATAAGTTGGAAAACTTACTGACAGAGGTAAGTGTTTAACAGTTTCCAGAATGCAGGATGTTGATATAGGTATCTGGTTTCAAATTTAAACAAAGACAATCCATTACAATTCATTCTCATTCATACAACTATACATTGTGTCTGTGTTGTGAATGTAGATTCACATAGCTAACAAGCTGTTTTGCCATTGCAAACTATGAGTTGGTTTTAAACACTGCAAGTGTAGGTAGATATTTAATACAGAAACTGGTCCTAAAAACTTCCAATGAAACTGGTACTAATATCAAAGCTCCCAATTGATACTCAAATTTATCAGACTTCTGGTATGCCAAAGTTGAAGCATACCTACAATGTATAATTCCAAGTGTGCAGAGTGTAATGAATCAGCTATCTACCACTGCCATTGGAAGTGGGAAACCGCTATGAGAATTTTTTATAGATTAAAAACTAGTTTATCAACAATTTTACTTATTTCTTAAATGAAAAAAGAAGTATTTTACATTTCTTGTAATTATTATTATTCCGAAACCATATGTATGTATGTATCAAGAGTTGTAAAAAAA
The DNA here is from genome assembly GCA_947095575.1 of Electrophaes corylata. Classification (NCBI taxonomy): domain Eukaryota; kingdom Metazoa; phylum Arthropoda; class Insecta; order Lepidoptera; family Geometridae; genus Electrophaes; species Electrophaes corylata. The sequence goes on from OX352703.1 coordinate 9,763,740, forward strand.
CTGATTTGGAAGAGGAAATCATTATCTACCTAATAGTTTATACATTTTAAAATACTGTAAATAAGTAAGTAGTATGTTACGTTTTTAGATTATGTCCATACCACCATTTTAGTCTCAATTTTGTAGGTAAGTAGGTACCTATCTACAGAAACCTACAAACTTTAGTTAAATTATGTATCTGTTTCAATACCCCACATTTATTTGAAATATTACTTAAGATGTACCTAATGTAAAAGTAAAATTTAGAATGAAACATATTAACATGGTTTATTATTTTCCTTGTACCTATAGTTATGGTGCATCAATCAAATAATTCTACATCTAAACCCTATACCTACAACCTACTATCAGAACCAGAGAACTAGTTTCTATTTAGGTTGCAGTGTCTCACTTATTTAACCTTGAGCTATGACACTGAATTATTTTATTGTCGAAATACTGCTCAATTGAAAAAACAAAATGGCAAATGAAACAAAAGACATCTGCAAACACATTTTATTGTTTTGGAGAAATAACTTAGCAGCAACTTAGACATGCGAAAATGTAAGGTTAGAAAACTATGGTACGCATAATTATAGCTTATCTTGTAACTTATTCATTGACTTCATAAATCCAGTTTTCGTTTGCTGGAGTCCAGCCGACGATTTCTTTGTCAGTGAACCACAAAGCAATCTCCTTGTTCGCGGATTCAACACTGTCGGAACCGTGAGTAATGTTGCGGCCAACTTGAATGCAGAGGTCACCTCGTATCGTACCAGGCGCAGAATCAGCAGGGTTGGTGGCACCAAGCATAACACGTCCAGTCTTTACGGCGTTGAGGCCTTCCCACACCATGGGGACAACGGGTCCGGAGCTCATGTACTTCACTAGACCAGGAAAGAAAGGCCTGGATGCCAGATCAGCATAATGCTGCTGTAGCAGTTGCTCAGATGCCCAGACTTGTTTCAGTGCCACGAGCTTGAATCCTTTCTTCTCAAACCGCTGGATAATTTCACCGACAAGCCCACGTTGGACACCGTCGGGCTTAATCATGATGAAAGTTCTTTCACGAGGTTCCGCCATTATAATTTGCAAAACGTGCTACCGACACGACTTCAGCAAGTAAGAAGAAAGAAATTTGTTCGAGCGGAGCGGAGCGGAGCGACTCGAGCGAGTTGAGTGAGTGGATTGGAATGAATGAATGACTGATGGTGGTTGGCTTGCTTGGTTAAGTTGGCTAGGTGGGTTGGCTTGGCTGGCTGCGGCAGTGGAGGCAGTGCTGCCAACTAAGGTCAGCAATAAACGCTAAAACACAAAAAAAAAAATTATATTTGTTTAGAAGGTATAGCCAAAGCCGTCGTTGAGCGTTAAACGAGTTCCATTTACGAAGTAAATCCTCCACACTGTTCTGATGAATACAAAACATAGTTTCGCGCAACTTTACTTTGTCACCTACAAAACAATAGGTACTTTAAAACTTTCATGTTTTTATAGGTTAAACAACCCCGGTGCAAAATAATGGATCAACCGGCAAATAGGCCTTTGAAGAACGGCCCATAACAAACAACTAAAGAACGTTGCGTTGCGTCGCGTCGCATCCGACTTTCTAATATCAGGAAAGCCAAAAAGGCGATCTCCAGTGTGAAGACCCCCACATAGCCATAAAACACTCCGTAGATTCAAGATATTATCATCATTTAATTTAGGTATTCAAGTAGGTAGTGGTGTGCTGTGGTAGGTCATAAATACATCGAAATGGACAGTAGTGATTATTAGGCTTTCTAATTTCGGACCTATATTCCTGCTAATGATAATCTACTTGGTAGGTACCTAAAACCTATGTTCCTTCATTCTTCATGACCTTCATGGTAGGTAGGTTCTTAAACATTTAATATGTGGTCGGTATGTACGAACGAACCAGACCTAACAATAACAAAAGAAAACAAAATCTTATCAAAGGAAATTTTATAGGCATTTGTTCATTGTAAAATACATAAACATTTATGAGATGCGGCCAAGTAGTAAAAGGTAGGTAGGTAAACTCATAATCTATTCGGTGGTAAATTGTAGGAGCCTGACTTGATTACTAATCATTCAACCGTGGGATTAAGCAATTCGATATCTTTAAATCAAAATGTTCTACTTACAATATTTCAAAATTGTCTTAGCATTATTCTGGGTATGGCGAATTACCACATCATAAGAATAAAGTCAACCCCTTTATTTTCATTACATTTTATTTCATTTGCAGATACAAAGGGCTAAATGCATGAATCTAGGATATTCGTTGGACAAAGATATAGCACATCTAATGACAAATAAGGGATATTTACCCAGTGACAATGATTTACCAGAACCGTTAATCGTAAAAGCAAGTGGTATGTAAACATGAACCCTCCTACTAATAAACTCGGCGTAGCTCCGAAACAGTTGCACCGTGTTTTGTCTCTTTCGATCTTATATAAAACTTCTTGTGATTATAAAAAACAAAACACGGTGTCTTTTAGTAATAGAAGAAAAGTATTACTCTGTCCTATCACTGACACGGTGAAATTTACCACGGTACCTACCAATAAGTAGGTACCTACCTATCTTAGTTCCTTCACAGTTAATTATTAAAACTAAAGGTACTACGAATAGCAACAAAAAACATGAATACAAGCACTTAGGTACCTCGGTACCTTTGATATTTATTTATTTTTATTTTATTTTGTTGTTTAAAAGTATCTTTTTAAGGGTAAGGTACCTAAAGCTAAGGTAGAGTACCTAGATATGTACCACCTACATGTTGTGTTATTTAGTGATGGCAAATAAATTATATTTCATGTTCGTGGTTTCTTCTATAAATGATAGTTTTTCTGTTCTAGAAAACGATGCAAACTACATACTTTCAAAATTATCAGATGAAAAACTACTGAAACTTTTAAATACATTTCCTAAAAGAATTGAATATGATATGGATGACATCATACAAGTTTCTGGGGACTTAAACAATAAGAAAAATGAACCAGAAAATGTTGAAAAAGGTACCTACATCATCGTTTTTATACACATAGGTAAGTAGATACATATTAACTGAAAACGTAAACATAAAATCAGTTTCAGGTCAAAATGAACCTCAGCGAGCCCTATTTAGACTTGAAAATAAGGAAGTAGATCCGTATACAGTCAACAAAGATGCAGATCTAAACTATAATGCTCTTCAAAAACTAAACAACATGCTATACAGTCGTCCACAAGAGGAAATTTCGACCGAAAATGATGATAAGAAAGAAATCCTGTTTAATATTCTGGTGGCACAGTTAAAAACACTTTGCTGTAAAGGAAAAAAACTGAAAAATCTAAAAAATTCAGCAATTACAAAAAAAACCAAACAAGTAAAAAGGCCTACTGAATACATATTCTTGATTGTAAATGACGAAATAAAAAATAACACCAGTGATGAACTCATACGCGTAGATCCTGACAGTTTATCCCAAAACAGTAGTGTTTTGTTGCTGGGACCTATAACGACGCCACTATCTGACGTTCAAACTAAGCTTGTAGTAAGTACCTACTTACACATTTACTTACTTATACTTATGCTAACCACTTTTAAGAATAAGAATAAGAATATTTTTATTGCATGACTGTGTAGTACATAAAGGTGTTAAATAACTAAAACTAGGACTAACAGTTTTAACTAACAGTTAAAACTTAAACTATAATGAACTAATAAGCCTAACTTTTACTGAGCACTCCTAAGTCGTAACGTAAGTAAGTACCTACCTACTCTCATGAGAGTTCTATTTATTTTTAACTTTGGTTTAGTTTAAAAATATTTTTTTTTTTCTTCAGATAAACCGCATATCTAACGAATTGTCGAAACCAGAATATTTGCCACTGTTGAATAAGATATCCGAAGGTAATCTTGGAGAGAAAAATTCTGAGTTATTGAAAAGTTTAATATCTGGCCCAGAAACTAGAAGATACATAAAACCACATAGATGTAACTACCAAGCAAAATTATCCAAAGTTTATGGTGGTCCTAAATGGATTATTTGTACTGGTTATCTTAACATCAATACACCCAGCTTATACGATTAAATCAAATACACCTAAGTACTTAATATTTTTGATATATCCACATCACACATTATGTTCTTAGCTTTATTGATTTATTGTTATTGTTGCTGTTACATTCTTTTGACAGTTAGCTAGTCTGCTTAATTTTGAAAAAATGCTGTTATCACTTACTTTCATAGGTATGATTTTGAAGTCACAAGCTATGAAAACTGGGTCAAAAAATAATTGGGACACCGAATTGAAAGATAAACTGTACGTAAAATTTCCGTAGGTAGGTAGTAAATACCTACATTTGGACTTAATTTCATAAATCATTTTGATCTTTTGTAGTTTCAATTATGTGATAGCAACTAGTAGTCGTAGTAGTAGCAAGTCTTAGAAAAGTAAGCACAAGTGTTAGGTGAGTGTTTTTTTTCAAAACTTCTCGACTTATATATAAGTCGAGAAGTTAGCCTATAGGCTTAGTTGCGGGATGTAGTAGATAAGTACCTAATTTCTACACGATGGAATGTTTCATTTGTGGTAATTTATCCTATAGATTATTACCTACAATATGGCCCGGCTGAGAATTTTACGTACGTAAGAATAGAGCAGTTCAGCATGGTCCTTTGGTAGAAGAAAATCCCACGTCTTCATTTTGTTGGCTTGCTACAGGGAACACTAAAAAAAATCATGCAACAACTGCTGTACAGTCGGCTGCACATATATTACTTACCTACATTTCCTAATTAAATAAAAGGTAGCACTACAATCAACTTTACCTACATAACATAAAATCGAAAATCATGAAGTTATGGATGAGTTCGCTTATATTTTTTGAATATTTAACTTATAAATGCTCATTGTAATGTGATGAATTGTGTACCTACATTCATTTTGGAAATTTAGGTAGGTAGGTAGATACATTAAAATTTAGAATACGTGAGTAGGTATCTAACTTATGATAAATTTAATAACGTTTACTTCTTTTGAAACCTCTCCATACGATTTGTATCGATTTGTATGTTTGTTTGTACGATTTGTGTGTGTCGTTTTGTATATAGTGATCTAAAAGAGAGTAAATCCAACTGTGTGTGGACTTTATTTTAAGGCTCCTACTTCTGAAATTTACCCATACATAACTTACTTTTATAATCTGTCGTTGTGTTGTGTTTAGAAGGGTTTGTAGCTTTAGAAGTAACAACTTTGCGTAAGCGAAAATCCAGTATAACGTATGGTAACATTGGCAACAGTCCTACCATTCACTCATTAATTATCTATTCTGAATTTCTGACTATACAAGTATACATACCATTGTCCCAGAAAGGTTCTTCTTGAAAGTGTAACAACAAAGCGTGAAAGTTACACTTACTAGCAAGCAGCGTTTATTTTATTTATGTACCTACAAGTACCTAGGTACCTACCCTGATCTGAACCTACTACTACGGTTTAAGATAAAAGGCAATGTCACAAAATATATTAAGGTGCCAGTGGGTAAGCAAAGATCCTCTGTATATTAAATATCATGACGAAGAGTGGGGAAAGCCGGAGTTCACAAATCACAAACTATTTGAAATGATATGTTTGGAAGGTCAACAAGCTGGTCTATCGTGGTTCACAGTCTTGAAGAAAAGAAACAACTACAGACAGTATTTCTTTAATTTTGATCCCTATAAAATTGCTGGCATGACAGAAAATGATATAAATAATATAGTGAACACACCTGGAATTATAAGACATAGAGGTAAAGTAGAATCAATTATAAACAATTCTAAATGTTACATTGAAATGGAGAAAAATGAAGAAGATTTTTCAAATTTTGTGTGGAGCTTTGTGAATAACAAGCCTATTAGGAATCAATGGAAAGATAATACCGAGATACCGACTCAAACTCCTAGTTCTATTGCCCTTTCTAAAGCCTTAAAAAAAAGGGGTTTCAAATTTGTAGGTGCTACTATTTGTTATGCATTTATGCAAGCTTGTGGACTAATTAATGATCACATATTAGGTTGTATTTGTTATAATAAATAAGTACCTACGAAAACAATTGTTTTTTCTGTATTTTCAACGTGATTACTAATCCTAATCTCGTTTACTGGCTGGTTTTCCATGGTTGTAAAATCACGGTACCCGCATGACAGTCAGATGTCTTTTGACGGTGACATCCCTTTGTATTGTTTACATCACAGAATACTTTGTTGCTTACATTTTGGGTCAACCGTTTTGCTGTGGTTTTGCTGATGTATTTTTAGTGCAAAAAACTAAACAATATCTCAAAATCTTGACTCAAAATGAATATTCCTTTCCCTGTTCTAACACCTCGACTAGTAGATTCTAAATGGTTTAACGCTGACAGCCCGTGCGATGAAGAAGCTGAAATAGCAGCACTTGAACATGCAAATCAACTTTGGGTAAGTTTGTTCTGTGCTTGAAGTGTATGTTTTAAAATAGTTAGACCATGTTTTGATAGGAAGTTCCAAAAAAGATTGAGAGAGGCCAAACATTACATCAAGTTTATTAATATGTACAAAATACATATGAAACAGTTGAGCTATAATTTTCTTTGTAAATAAATGTTTTATATAAAAAAAGTTTATTAATCACAGGGTTAGTTTTCTAAAAGCGATACGGCTCTTATTCCTTCTGCATTTTAGAAGGCTGATATGTGTTTTGCAGGCCAATGCTTTTTCACTCAGTATAAACAATAGCCTTATTATTCTTAATAATAAAGAAAATGTGGTCTCTTTTTCCGCAGTTGAACTCTATTGGCCAGCATTATATGAAAAGGGTACCGCTTGGCAAGACTGATCCAGAACCAATGGAAGAGGAAGCAGATACAGATGAAGAAGAAGGTAATTTAAATCTTCTGTCAGAAACTTATTTAAGCTGCTCTTGTGCCTTGCTTGTGTGATGAAAGGTTTCTCAGTTTTCAATCATCTTTGGTACCTACTGCGATTCACATACTAATAGTATTAGAAAAGTGTAGTTAACAACTACACTTTCAGGTCTTCAATGTATGGGGCAAATGAGTCTTTCATCTTGAGGTTGATTATATTATATTAAAAAAAAAACATTTCAGGGAATGATGAATCTGACGAATCTGAAGAGTCCCATGATGAAGATGAGGAAGAAGATGTGCCTACATCTTATTCCCCAACAAGAAACAATAATGAGTTAGAACCTGATGACTTAAACGAGGCTCCAGACCTCAATACCACTGACCAAAGCACTTTGTGGCCCATACAATAATCTTAATTTCTTCATGTTATATCTTATGAAAGTGGAATTATTAGATTTTTTTTTATGTGACTTGTTAATGGAACAAGCAGATGGCCCACCTGATGTTAAGTGGTTACCATTACCTATAACAGGGCATTGCCTCACAGGTCACACTCATTATAAACGTGCCCTTACGATGCACTACTCTGCGTCCATCAACCTGAGGGCACTTACTTGATTGATGATGAGGGACTAACTTACTTGATTGATGACTAGGTAATAAAACCACAAATCGAGATACAAAATAATTAACATTTTTATTACAAAACATTAGGTATTAACATAATACTTCAATTTGATGAAGAATAAATAACATAACTTACCTATTTTAAAACCTAACTGGTATTAAATAAACAGGTTTAGAATTTAAAACTTATATTTAGGCAATCCTGCAAAGCTAAAATCTGCAATGGGACAATATGATACCTACTTGCTATCTCTCACTCAAAGTAGACAATGTCTTATTCAAACATGACAGTGCCAAAAACCCAATTTCTGTCAAATGAAGACAAATCTATTGTCAGTTTTTGGGAGTACCCACCTCGTTCTGGCAAATGAAGAATATCAGTTAGCTTTTCTGTGGATCTCTCATATTTTACATGTACACGAAAAGACAAAATTTCTAGTGCTTAACAATTCAACATATCTCACATTGCACATCTTAGCACGACAGGTGTAGAAACAATAGACTATTTATTGTGACTGGAAGCTTAGAAGGCATGACAAAACATTAGTTTTATCATTGAATAGTTAGTAGCAAACGAGCGTCGCCACAGTCGCTAACCGTTCTAGTGGGGTGGGGTCGTAATTAATCAGTCTTAAGTATCTTGCAAAGGTTCGGTTGATTTCTCATCGTTTTAAGTTTTAATACATGGTTAGTATATTTTAATCCCCATATTTATAAACCTTTTTTAATTTAAATACTGCTTAAAATTTATCCTGTCACTGTTTGTCATCACCTGGTAGTAAGAGATTGCAATAGTTTTATCTTTTGTCATATTTTTATAAGTGAATATGTGACTACAAGCCGGTTAAGGACTGCAAACTGGTAAGGAAGTATGAAAATGAAATAAATAAATGAAATAATATGATCTCAACTTTTCTAACAAAGTTTCAAATAGTATGATAATTAGATTGACCATAAATAAAATTAGTAATAAAACATAATGGAATCATAATTATATAATTTCCCATTAAAGCTCAGTTCTTGGACTCAAACTCTACATTTCTGATAATCGTAAAATGGAATAGTCTTAGACTTGGGAAATCATAAAAACATTAATTAAATAGTCTACTTAGTAAGAAATAATAACAGTAGCAGAATGTACACAATTCGTAACTTTCTAAATAGCATCGTAGCATTACAATTCAATCTAAACAAAAGTCACAAATCACTAAATGAATTTGATAAGTTCACTTATTTTTTTGGTATTCGCTGTGTAAAAATGTAATGTAACGCTGTCACACAATTTGAAAGTTACGAATCGTATATATTGTAGTGCAACTGACTCCACCTACATAAATATATCAGCGCGAGAAGTAGGTACCTATATATTAAGAAACTTTAGTTTCTGTAATACTCTTAAACTTTAGTAAAATACAATTTACGTGCGCTTTGTCCAAGGCTTAGCCCTAGACAACGTCCATGCGTAAGTAAGCGTTGTGACGAACGCGAAATCTTTACCAAGTAACTTATCGCATGGTAAACTTGTCTTATGTTCGTAAATATATTTGAGCAATAAGGCACGTAAAAATAACACTAGCTGTTATCGGGTCTCTTAATAATGCTATGAGGTTCTCGCCGCAAGTTTTACCGTCTCTATTGGTTCGTCAGTCGAGGTAAGCCTTCCACCCAAGCGCAAGCAAGTCCTCTACAGAACAGTTCACCGTTCATTTTACGTGGCGCGAACTATAGCTTAGGTTAAATGCCTGATAGCTTAGTTCGAACGACCAACCTATGCCACAAGTCATTGCATCTTGAGGATTACAAATTTCTTAGACCATGCAGCTTCTCGCGAGTACTAAGCACCGATACTGCGGCCATCAATCCATCTGGTAGCGTGGTTACTATAACATCTCCCTCAAATAGGAGGTCCAATATTTTTTTTATTTAGACTGATGTCGTGATTGGAGCTTTTTAAACTGGCAACAAGTTGATCCCAGGGTAAACACGTGACTAGCCTATACACTCTCTCATAAACCTTATTAAGTGGTTTCTTAGTTTCCTGGTTTAAGTAGGTGATCCTTATTCAGAAAAGAAAAGTTTAAAATAATAATGGTTAAAATGCGCTAGTGACATCAATGACCACACTGACGACCCTGGTGAGCAAGGGCCCGATGCTGTCTGCTGGAACGCTGTTCCATTTCTTCATGAGACACTTCTCTATTACTGCGTGAGTGGGCTTTTTGCCTGAAACAGAATAAAGACGATCAGTAAATAGGTTGAAGTTTGTATGAAAATATCTTCAATCACACGAAATTGCGCATGTTTCACTAGTCCTATATATATTTAGATAAGATAAACCAATCTATACCAATTTATAAGAATCTTTGTCCTTACTGACTGACTGACATATAGACAACGCACAGCCTAAACCACTGGTTGTAGAAACTTGAAATTTCCGGGGTATATTCTTTTTGATACGTAGAGGTGTACTAAGAAAGGAATTCCCGAAATTCAACCCCTAAACGGGTACACAGGTGAAGTTTGTAAAAATAACTTCACGCGGACGAAGTCGCGCATTTTGCTAATGTGTAATAGAGTTCGCTTACCTGCCGCTTCTGAGCAGTTCGCCAAATTCAGAGTGAAAAATATTGCAGTTTTCTTGACAAGCGGATTGTACTCGTCGCAGTAAAAATGAAAGGCCATAGCCAGATCGGACGGAATCGCTTCCACGTGCTTCACCAGCATTACACCGGTTTTGTCCAGGTCCTCGCGAAATGTGCTGATCAGCTCACTGGGACCGTACATCTTGAGGGTGGAACCTTCCACCAGGGTGTAGTGGACCGGGGAGCTCTTGTTACCTAAATCAAATTTTAGAAATTTTAGTAGTAGTAGAGCTCTTTGTGAAAGGGCTCGTTTGGGGAAGTACTACCACCGTACCTATTTCTGCCGTCAAGCATGCTTGCATTGCTGTGTACCGGTTTGAAGGGTGAGAGCGCCGGTGAAATTACAGACACATGAGGCTTAACACCAGTATGCCTCAGGTTGATGGACGCTGAGCAGTGCATCGTAAGGCACGTTCCTAATGCGCGTGATATGATAGGCGAAGAAGAGGCGATACTTTGTTATAGGCGATGTTTCATTCGCATGTTGTACAAAAAATCGATAACTGATGCGAAAGAGTATTTAGAATAATTATAAGAAATAATATTATAAAATATATTAGTTTTAAGTAGGTATAGTTAGTTTAGACTTAGAAAATAAGAAAATTATTAGTACCTACTAAATATGTACTTTTGATCTCATTTTCTATAATTAGTACCTATGTAACATGTAGTAATAAGCCACCTAGCGATAGATTGTCGTGCCTTACCAGGCTCATGTTGAAGCTTTATTTATGCCCTAAGATCTTCTGTACACAACATGAACGCAATAAATATATTTGATTTTGATTTTTGATTTTAATATAAAATATCTAAATTTTCTTATTTGTGTAATGAACACACAGATATTTGTTGTCGTACATAAAAAAAAATATACGCGTCGACTTGAGAATCTCTTCAGTTTTTTCGTCGGTTAAAAAAAGGATGCATCTATTAGTTATCTCATACGGTAAAAAGAAAGTAGTTCCCGAAATTCAGTTTTCTAATCTATAGAAAACTGAATTTCGGGAACTACTTTCTTAGGAACTTTTCTTATATGTACCCTGAAAATTCAGTCTCTACCACCTGTGTTAGGCTGTACCTGGCTGTACGTTGTCTATATGTCAGTCAAGACAAAGACTCTTATATGTAAATTTGGTACAGATAACATACGAGCATAAAGAGTTCCGAAGGAATGTCTAGCTAGATAACACACTAGACCTGGATATTACAGTTTTGGTCGCGTGGAACTGGCGCTTAAGTTCCTACTTTATAAGACATCTCAAAGTTATCCTTATTATTTTATTGATAAATACAGTCTGAACTTAATTTTAAATACTTATCAATAGATCTCTGATAAACATAATAAAATAATTGCAGTATCTTATCTTAACACTACCTACCATATTTTAATTTGTAAACAGAAAAATATAGAAATAACTACGAGACCTAATATGTACTCAATACTCAGGCATGGTAGAATATCCCCTTTGCATAAAACCTACTAGGTATGATTTTTTGATGATGTACCCCCTTCAGATTAACGAAATACATTTGACACATACCCACATTTCGCAGTAGTTAGTATTCTACGTTACAGGCAAGCTCGTCGCCTTTGCTAGAATACTAACTGGTTTCCTTCATCCATTGGTTGACATGACCGGTTCGAACCCACAACTTAAGAATCTGAACTATCACTAAAACTTGCCTCAGGTTGTTAGACGCCGGGCAACGTATTGTAGCGTAGAATCTTAAGGAGGTGGTATCCGCCAACGAGAGGTTTTCTCCGTGTTATTTCTCTTTGATGAGTGAGTATAAAAATATATATATATTGCTTATTAAAGACAAAATTTTAATTTGAACAATTGAAATAATTCTAACAATATTATTACTATATGAAAAAAAAATCCAAAGTGAAGCAATTTTTATTATAAATTTAGTTATTTCTTCTAAACGGTATTGATTTTTAGAATTTTTTTTTCACACAAAAAAGTCAAAGTTTTTATCACAAAGTGAACAATTGGCAGTTCGAACTAATAATTAATTAGGCTACAAATAATTATTTCTAGAATGCGATATGAAATGGAATGCGCGGGTCCCTGTGCGGGCGACGGGCGGCAGTGCAACTCAGACTGGACAGACTCCTCAAGGTCGTTGGCGAGTACCACCGCCTTAACGTGTGTGAACTCCGAGATAGTGCTGTCATAGGTGATGGTTACCACTTAACATCAGGTGGAACATCTCTTTGTTCATCAGCAAGTTGTGTAAAATCTATGTCTATGTCTAGATACATATAATTATACTCACGTAAGTACTTAGATGCCGCGTTGGATACATCATTGACGAATGTATTGAATTCTTTTGGATTGAAATTTCTTTCGTTACTGTTGTACACAAACATAAACGATCCTGTGTCCTGCCTTTCAACGATTGCTGAAATACCTAAAACCAAAGAACCTAATTACATCTCAGGTATAGATGGAGGTACCTACATATCAAAAAAAATATCTGACCTACAGTCAGCATCAGTGGTGATGAAAATTAAGCAGCTAGTAAGTAATTTTGAAACTATGATGATCAAAAATCAGACCACAAATCAGAAGACAAAGCGTAGGTCGGTTTACTATCCGATGGACTGACATTGTTAGAATCGCGGTAAGTCGGTGGGAAAAGGTTCAAAATCGTTCTTTCTGGAAACGTGTGGGTGATATATATCCAGCAGTGGACTTCTAAAGGCCATTGATAATGATGATGAATGATTTTAAAAGATATAAAGAGGTGCGCATACACACTGCCAGTGGCACGTCAAAAATTTGTAAATACAGCCAACCTGTGCTCAGCCGTCCGTCTTCCACTACATAAGACTTTTATGTTCGCGTGCATCGTGATTTCTAGACAGCAATTGATATTCAGAGTAATTTACCTCATTTTACCTTCTAAAATCATTGACTTTACATTGTGTCAGGTTTTTTTTAATGAAATATTCATCCATTGATTATTTTTCGCAGTAAATATTTGTATCATTAAAAAAATAGAATAAAATCTCTTTGGTGTTCCTGCACTTCTTTTACTAACCACCTCTTGAGTTAAATCTAAGTGTGCCAAATATAAAGAAATATCTACAAGACTCATAGCTATCTAGAGACAGGCCTGGTGGAAGATTGACATGGGGCGACACCATAAGTCTTTCATTTTACTAAATTTGGTTCGGATAGGAGATAAAGTCCTTACCAGTTTGCACTTGTAATACAGCATTCTCATTAATTTGGTACTTATTTCCCAATAGATCAATATCATTGTAAAATCTTGATTGGTCATAGACTGCAGGCATTTTTGAGTTTGTAGTATTTACTATACTTGCTGCAGTTACTATGAACCCAAGTAGCAATAGTAGTGAAAACATCATTTTCGAGTTTCCTTCAGGTGGATTTGTTATAGTTTGTCCACTGTGGAGTGAAGTGGCAGGGTAAGGTGAAACTGAACTACCACGAGTGAAGTTTCTTTCATTGCAAACTTGTGTTCTTCTATTGATAACTATTGGGCTATTATTGGCTATTGGTGTGCCCTGATTAGTTGATTGGTAGAGGGCATCACTATATTCGTATTCATTATTTCTGGTGTTTATCTCATCTTCGCCGCCATCACGGGAATATAAATGTGGAGGGAATATTGCGGGTAAAGATTTGGATAAATTGCTGCAAAGGAAAAAAAACATTAACATCTCATTTTTAAACGACTGATGGTGAGTAATAAGACAGAATGATAGCTGATAGTGATAAGGCAGAATGACAGCTGATAGTGATAAGGCAGAATTACAGCTGATAGTGATAAGGCAGAATGACAGCTGATAGTGATAATGCAGTGAATTGTCTGCAAATCAGCAGAATTTGGATGACTATTAATACAAAGCAATAGTGTTGATTTTAATGCATTTTCCTAGAATATAACATAACGTACATTGAAAAGAAAGATGATTATTTGAGGGTGTCTAAGGGGGTAGTCAGAGGTACGTCCAAATATTAAACTTGGTATGTATGTACCCACATTTGCAGTAGTTGGTATTCCTTACGTGACAAGTAGCAAGACCATCACCGCTGCTAGAATACTATCTGGTTTCCTCACGCAAGTTATCTCTGACGACCGATGTGGCGCGGCGGGCGAATGTCCGCTTGCGACGCATGAGGTTGCGGGTTCGATTCCCGCCTTGGGATAAATATTTGTACGATCTGCAAATATTTATTCCGGGTGTTCTGGGTGTTTTCTATGTATAATAAAAAATATCTATATGTAATGTATTGTATTAAGTATATCAGTCATCTAGTACCCATAACACAAGCTCTGCTTAGCTTGGGGCTAGATGATGCTGTGTGGATTGTCCAGCATTATTATTATTGATAAAGACAGGCGTTAAAATTCTTCGATTTTCTATTATATATAATAATAATAATTATTATTATAATTAATTATTATTATAATAATTATTATTATTATTATTATATTATCTTTCACCATTTAAGAGCTTTGGGATTAGACACAGAAAAATCCATTGGTGCACGAACAGATTCGAACACACTACAATCAAAAGTCAGGGTTGCTTCTACTAGACTCCAACTGCTCATCTTACACTCATTTTGACAGCGCTAAAAATATAGCCATTCTTGTTGTTAGTTTTGGGCATGCATTTGAATGCTGTCAAATAAAGTTAGTATAAAATAATGTAACAACAGAATGATAAATAAATCAAAAAATATTTGTGGTTGCTTTTATTAAAATTAATACTATTGTATGTTATGTAATTAACATGGTACTGAGATGGCTATGTTTATTTAGCATTTGTTATAAAATATTAATAAAACCTGTGAAAGTTAACATTCAGGAAAGATAACTTATGTAAAAGCAAGTGAAAGTATGGTAGTATACCAATGACACAGGAAATCCTAGTGCAGGGTCAAAACTAATTTGGTGTCTGCTAGGCTGTCATAGAGACTGCTGCGGGACATACACCATCTCCATATTTGAGAGTAAATTAGTGACTGGAATATTGGTGTTAATTACTAAGGAGATACCCCTACCCTTGGTGCACTCTTAAAACATCCATGGGTGAGATATATAGATATAAATCATTATATTAGAGGGATTATAGATGGGTCTTATTCTAAGCCATACCTGCCCTCTTCTGCTTGTTTTGTCTGTTGTTCACCATGATCCAAGGATTTTCTTTGATTCTGATGACTTTGCGTTAAAGGTGAAGGGCTTATAGCGAAAGCAGGTTTGCTATAAGTAGTAAAATAAAAATCAATAATTATACCCAGTCTTTACAAGTACTTAATATTATATTACACACACACACAAAAAAAAACACAGACAAAGTTGCAGGCGCATAGCTAGTAATACAGCTAGTAATACAGCTAGTAATAACTAGCTGTGCGCCTGCAACTTTGTCTGTGTGGAATAGTGAATTTGGGCAGTGGGTATAATTTTTAGGCTAAGTATTTTGCAATTAAAATACATACCTATATACACCAAAATAAGCTACAAATGTTTGAAACATTCGCATAAATTCATACAAACAAATTACATCAATAATCATACAAACTTCATCCCCTATTATTATTTCAGTATTGAATTTTTAGAGATTATTTGTCTTGGTGCGTTGAGGTGTGTTAAGAGAGAGATTCCCGAAATTTAACCCTTAAACGGGTACCTACCTACAGCGAGGATTGAAGTTCGTATAAAAATAATTTCACGCGGACGAAGTCGCGAGCTTCTCATTTGTTTACTATAACCATTTATTGGTGTTACCTGAACACATTGTCCACTTGATCTGTCCCAAGATCATTGGATCGATTAGGCCTGTGTTTACTAGTTTGAGTCTTCTGTTCTCGTCTATTATTCTTCACAACTCCGTACCGACCCATAGCTTCTGAATAAGCAAATGGACAATCGCCGTGGTCGTGGATGCTTCGTCTAGCTGAAGGTATTATTGAAGCCCCCCCAGTCTGTGAATGGAGGGACAAAACATTAACAATGTATTTATGTGTGTATTTATGATATTGCATACTGCTTGGCTATCACTGAAGACCGACAGTTTTACTTACTTCCTGATAGCCAGTATTGCTCATCTATTTGTATGTTACACACTACGAATACGGAAGATGAAATAAATTATGTTTTAGTGGAAAAAGCAAAAAAGTAGACACACACAAATATAATAACTAAATATTCAATCAATTCAAACTCATTATTATGGTACTGTACTCTGTCCAGTGTTGCCCAAGGTATTCTTTGGTGTTGCCGCTGGCTATAGATGGGGATACCGTACACAAAGGGAAAAGTTACCGTATTTGGCAAAAAAAAACCGTATGAACTTTCAGCACATTCAAACATTCATTCGAAAATAAAAACTTTTTAGTCCTTCTTAACCCAATAAATCAACGACGTTTCTGTGGTATACAAACACTTTAGATGTGATCACTATGGTAACTTAATATTGTAATGTCACATAAGTCTAACTTATTCTGTATCGTTTATTTTGTTGAATAAAACCGTTATACTAAAGGTTTATCTTATTTAGATTATTCACATCTTCATTCGCTTCATCTGGCCCAAAAGGAGGCGGGCTTTTAATATTTTTGATCACATATGCCCCCCGTTTATGTAACTCTGTTAGCTTCAAAATCCAGTCGCATGTGTCAAATATGACAGATTTTCTATACATATATGTGAATCATCTACACTTCAACCGCCGAAGAGGGAGGGAAGTGCGGGTAAGAAACGAACGTTTGTTCTTTATTCTGGCTTCCACTTCGAGAGCTACTACTCCCGAGATTTTCTATAGCAAATATGTCATATTTGACACATGCGACTGGATTTTGATGCTAACAGAGTTACATGAACGGGGGGCTGGTGTCGGTTTAAAATTCGCGCAGCTACTATTCAAATTTTCTAAGAATAGGTACTTACTAACGTACCTTGTTTTGCCAATAGCGTCCCATTGATTGTCTCACTGGTTAAATTAAAAATAAGTTAGTATCTAGGTACGAAGTTATTCGTATTGTGCGAGGCAGAACTAAATAGCGCGAGATATTTCGTATGTGGTTTTGAAAAAACCCTGAACGCTAAAGAAACGTTTGATATGTTGAAATTACCGTATTTTAGCGTACGGTAGTTACCACAAGGCCGTATGCACAGTGTGCGATTAGAAGATCTAATTACCGTATGAAACGGCAATTACCGTACTTCTGGCAACCCTGATTCTATCTCCGCTGATGTCTCGCCACTCGCCAGTTCTAGTTTCAGTCTATAAAAAAGTACCTACTCTGTGCTAGTCGCTTTGGCGCGGGGACTTCCATTCTATTCTCTCCAGTCTATTGGGTTAGGTTAGATGGCTAACTTTTGTCTGATTCAGTACATAAGTATATCTACAATGGCACGACGAGAAATAAAATACCCTCGCGGACCTATGTACTGATAGGACAAAAAATTTAGTACCTACACGAGAAAACGCTCGAAGTTGTGACAAACCAAAAAAGTAGGACTACGAAATAACTGCGATTTCCATTCCAACCAACTAAACTGACTAACTGAATGAAATGGATCTTTCCTCTCAACAATTTTTCTTTCTTAACAAGCGTCGCCAAAGTGCGGGGGGCAGGAGCTGCCACGTAGTGATTAAAAAAATGTAGCCAACCAACTGCAAAGAAACCAAAGTCTTGGCCGGCCGTGCAATTGTCTTGCTTTGCCGATAAATCCCAAAATCTTTATATAATTATTCACGTGTTAATCAATATTGATTCATTTAATAAATAAGAAAGAACCCAGTATTGACAGTTACTGGCAATAACTGGTTCCACATTCCTCTATATTAAATCCTATAAAGAATAAACATTTTGGTGGTAGGTACTGAGTCATTTGGTTAGTCCGACTGGAACAAGTATACATAAAACAAAATATATGATCAACCAGTTAATTCGATTGGAACAAAACCCTTCATCGTGTTACGTTAGTAGTCGTTAGTAGTAGCTACCACCATGCCTATTTCTGCCGCCAAGCAGCTTACTATGTTCCGGTTTGAAGGGTGTGGTTGCCGGTGAAACAGGCGGATACTTACAGGGCCACCTGTAAAAAATAAGAAAATAAATGCCTCAGGTTGAAGGACGCAGAGCAGTGTATTGTAGCCTAGGTTACATTCCTAACGAATAATGCTTTGTTACAAGGTAGTGCTTTGTTAGAGGCGATGGTAACCACTTAACATCAGGAGGGCCATTTGTTCCATCAGCAAATTGTTTAAAAGAAAAAGGTTACATTCTGCATTTCTGTTGGTCGGTTTAGTTGGTCAGAGTGAAAGTCCTGGAAATAACTTGATTATCTGCCTGTTGCTGCAAGTACCTACCTAATGTACCTATGTAGGTATATGTGGTCCTGCGTTGTGCTGTGCTGTGCCAGCAATGTGTTCGCGGTTTGTTTTACTGAATTCTAAATACGAAGGTAACAGGAATTTATTGTTATAAATTAGTTTATCCAAGAAAAGTATAAATACAATAGAACGTCATTGAATCCAAACTTTGAAGCAAATTAAACCCATAACTTGATAAACTGAAACTACTAGTCCATTTCCAGATGCTGCAGCCGCGGCGCCGTCGTCAGCGCTTAAGCGAGTTCGTTTTATAGGGTATCTTGCGAGTAACACCTTTGCTTGTTCTTCATTCCTGTGGATTTTTTCATCCAACCAAGCTTTAAACGTGTAAGTTGGCAAAATTTCTGCGATCCTCTTGTTGATAGCATAGGCAGACGTCATCTCTTTGATACAATCATTTTGGCCTTTGAGAACTATTCCAACAAGTTCAGAATTGAAAATTGAAGGGCCACCAGTATCTTTGAAACATGTAAGAACCTTGGTATCGATACAATCAAAGTATCCTCGGATCAGGTCCCTTGAATCAACTAAAGGAATAGGATAGTCGCGTTTTTCCAATCCAATAAATTGCAGTTCTTTTGTCTGTCCCACCTCTGAGTTCAGACCAAACCCAATTACTTCGACATCTAGAACGTTTCGGGTGCTGGTGTAGTTACTCAGCTTTATCTTACTAGCAATCGAATCGTTATGTTTCTCTGTATAAATAAGTCCCACATCTTTATCCGTATCACTAGTTGTGAATGTAGGAAACTTCTCGGTCTTGATAATATGAAGAGCTACAGTAGTTTCATCTCGTTTGGCCTTAGTTGCATTTAGCAGCACATAGCTAATGGGCTGTTGAATACACTGGGCAGTGGTTAAAATTAATCCGTTGGAGACCACAGTACCTGCGCAGACATATTCATTGCGATCTGTCATCACAGCAACCATAAACGGGAACTGTTTGTGTTTGGCTGATCGTATTTCATGCATTTGGTTATTTTGTCTTCTGGTACACGTGACGTTACTGGGTTCCGTCTCAGCAGGAACTTCCATTGAGTCAATAATCGTCTCATTATTGCCTTCATCATTAGTTTCGCCATTTTCGTCTCTATTGTCATCAACACTCTTCTTTACATTATCACCTATACAATCAGTTATAAGAACGCAGAATAAAACACAGAAAAGAAAAACAAATTTGGACTTCATCTTTGTAAAAATAGTGAACTTTACTGTAGCTTTGAAAACAGATGTTTCAGAAGAATCTCGTTCTTTTTGACTTCTATTAGTTTCATATTTTGTTAGATCTCAGCTGCCAGTTTGTCGGAATGTAGCATGCAGGTAGGTATAATAGAATGGTAGGTAGATACCTAGGTACAGTGGGCAAAGAAAGTGGTGTAGACATCGTCCAGTCTTAAAGTGCACGCCCCACTATTTCAGTAATTCAAAGAGAATTGGTCTTTATTATTTATTGTACAAGAACTATTTTAAAGTTATTTGCTGGTCGTCAAAGTCAAAGAAATGCCGTGGAGGAGCGTGCTTTTTTAGACTGGTTTATCTCTACCAGTTTTGATTTAGTTTCTTAGTCATCGATAATTACAACAAGGTTTACCTACGTATGCTAAAAAAATATATCACCTGATAAACCGATATTTGCTCACGGCTTCTTGGGTTCAATGAGGTCTCATCTTTTAGAGGTCATAGAATTAAATTTTAAAGAATTAAGCTCATTAAATAAATAAAAGAAGCCAAGCAAAGGGTTACATCCGTTTCTAACTTTTAAATTTTTCCAACCTCTGCTAAATTTGACCATACACCTCTATCTATAATACTACTTACTACTATACCTACTGTGTATACTACTGTAGTTAGTATCGTTTCATGTGTTCCCTGCTGTTACTGTGTTCTTTGTTCTTTGGAAAAGAAAGAAAGAGACAAATAACATTACGACTTTAATCCCCAGGCATGATAAATATCCCTTAAGATCTCTTAGTACATAGTACCCGCTCGTGATTCTTCGAGGATATTTAAGGTGGTAGTCAGAGGTATACCCAGATATGACATTTAGTACAAGCCCACATTTAACAGTAGGTAGTTGGTATTCCATACGTGACAGATGCCAAGCCCATCGCCGCTTCTAGAATACTAACTAGACTCCTCATAATGTTTTCTTTCACCGTTTGAGAGCACTGGCTTTTTTTTTGACAATCCACACAGCATCTGCGGCGTCGTTGATGCTTGTGATCACAGACTACTACTTTCTTGTGATTGCGACATTTCGGTTTGCGAGCTCAAATTTTTTGTATGGAGATACAATAAGCGCCCCTAGCGGCCTATAGGGGTACTAGCGTATCACAAAAAGTTCGAGCTCGCAAACCGAAATCCGGGTATCCGGAAAAAGAAAAAAACTCAGAATCAGCCCACTGGACTAAACTAATTACTTACCATTACTTACAGCTTGAGCTTCTTATTTTTTTATTTCGCTTTTCTGTTGGCCTGAGGGTTTTGAACATCTATAAAAAAGTACTCTGTGGTTTTGAACACGCACACCTATTTGACGTTGACAGTTTCAACATCGTGTAATTAGCAGCTGTTTCGCTGTGCCTATTCTAGTCGTTTTCGTTCGTCTGTTTTTGCACACAGAATACTTGGTTTTCATTATCAAAGTATTCTTTGCCTCTTTGGTTTATATTTGCACTGCACTTTTTGCGGATGTAAGTTGGCTTGTCTTGTATATTTTGTGGGTGCTATAATAAAATTTTGCTACGACAGAATGTCCAAAAAAAGGGGCCATAAGAAGAACCACGATATGGATGATGACATGGAAGAGAAAAAGACTGTGGTTAATGAGAGTCATGAAATAACCTCAAAGAGTAAGGGAAAGGGGAAAAAGAAAGGCAAAGGACCTGCTGGAGACCGCAGTGATAGTGAAGATGAGATGCCAACCAAAGGTCACGCGTCCGACGAAGAAGATATCTCTAAGCCGGCCCCAAAGAAGTCTCAAAAGAAAGGTTTATTAATAAAATTATATTGTGTCCTTGTTTTTATTGTTGTACCTTATAAAATAAAAAACCGGCCAAGTGCGAGTCGGACTCGCGCACAAAGGGTTTCGTACCAACTTAAAACGGCAAGAAATCACGTTTGTTGTATGAGAGCCCCCTAAAATATTTATTTTATTCTGTTTTTTTAGTATTTGTTGTTATAGCGGCTACAGAAATACATCATCTGTGAAAATTTCAACTCTCTTAACTATCACAGTTCATGAGATACAGCCTGGTGACAGATGGACAGACAGGCAGGCAGACAGCAGAGTCTTAGTAATAGGGTCCCGTTTTACCCTTTGGGTATGGAACCCTAAAAACATATTTTTCTGAGTTTTGTTGACTCAAAATTTCTCAGTTTTCACAGTGAATCCCATATAATTCTAACTAACTGTAATTATAAAGTGGTTTAAAATGTAAATAGTTATGGGTATACTACAGTGTTTTGATGATTGTAGGTAAACAGCTGTTCATTGCTAAATATGAATATAAAAAAACATCTTACAAATCCACTTTATATTCACATAGAGTTCACCTATTAAGGTAAGATAATTTAAAATTGAAATTTTTTCAGCTAAGAACAAAAACCATAGTTTTGTATCTGATGATGAAAATGAAGACAATGAATCCACTACAGCTAGTACTACAAACAAAACAGCACCAAAATCTGCTAAGAAGAAGAAAGGTATGTCACCCAGCTTAACTACTTGACTCAAAATGTCTATATACCTAGATACAAACCTTGCCGTCTGTTCATTACAGGTAGCATAATTGTAGAATATTTTATGATTGTGCACTGCCATACAAATCAAAAGTTATTCAATTATGTAGAATTTGAAGCTATCACTATCAATATTTTTGTTAAATGGGTTTGATCATGATTAATAATCAGTTTCTAATAAAAGTACCATTCAAATTATGTTGTTTTCTCTATAGGTTTCAAAGTTGTTTCTTATAGCTAAATCAAAAATGAAACCTACTTCTGGATTTATAAATTCTTATTGCTAAGGCTAAGCTTTAGTAGCTAAAATTGCCGTTATGACTTTTAGCCAACAGAAAATTAAATGCTTGCAAATCCTATGAGCTATGTCGACCACCCTGGTTCTCTGTAGGATAACCTCATTTTGGATTCTATCCATCAAAGAAACTCCGAGCATAATTCTCTCCATAACTTGCTGAGCAACTTTCAATTTGTGGACCTACCCAACTGTTAGTGTCCACGTTTCGTCAGCATGGGTGATAATGGGTAGGACACACTACACTGGCTGAAGACCTTTATATAATAATAATAATGCTGGACAATCCACACAGCATCATCTAGCCCCAAGCTAAGCAGAGCTTGTGTTATGGGTGCTAGATGACTGATATACTTAATACAATACATTACATACATAGATATTTTTTATTATGCATAGAAAATACCCAGAACACCCGGAATAAATATTTGCAGATGGTGCAAACATTTATCCCAAGGCGGGAATCGAACCCGCAACCTCTTGCGCCACAGGCGGACATTCGCGCGCGATTATCTTTAAACATTGGGGGATAGGATTAGCAAGTGGAAAGGTCAGTGGGCTGGCATGTTTGCCGTAGAACCGACTAAAGACCGCGTCTAAGTAAGCGTAGTGTAGGACGCCCTCGAGCGAGGTGGTATGATAATCTGCGACATGTTGCTGGCAAATACTGACCTTTGTCCAGCAGTGGACTAATATAGGTTTATGATGATGATGATGACTATTATTAAAAGTATAAATATTACTTTGTACAACAGCTTTATAGCTGTTGTGCTATAAGAGAGTAATTGAACATTTTATGATTTTGTTTTTGAGATTGGTTTTTTAATTGTATTTCAGGAAAAGGCAAAAAAGGTGATGACTGGTCAGATGGCAGTGATGTTGAATTGAAGGAAGCATCAGAAGAAGAAATAGTTAAACCCGTTAGTAAAAAGAAAAGTGAGTATGAACAAATTGCCATTTCATATTTTAACATCTAATACAAGTATTTATAAAAAATAAAAACATGTACAAAAACAGTCCAGCTATCTGAATATGGTTGCTAGCAATCTAGAGCTCAACTGATCCACATCAGTATCAATTAGAAGGGTCCTCAAGTTACTGGCTGCATTGCCATGCTGTGCATGTGCAGCACATGTGCAATGCTGGTGGACTGAGCCAGATACTTTTCAGCTTTTGAATCACTCATCACTTTAGCTCTAACACTTAGGAAAACATAAAATAATGTTACTTAAATTTAAATATTGCTGTCAGTGTCTTGTCTATTGTCCATTTGAGTGTGGCCTGTGAGGTAATATATATAATAATAATAATAATAATAAAATTTTTTATTTCCGTATCCAAAGCTACATTATTATTATGTAGATGATGGTAAACGCTTAACATCAGGTGGCCCATCTGCCTGTTTCATCTGCAATCACATAAAAAAGCATTAAAAAATAAACAAGTTTTTGAATGTCTTTCTCCTTGATTGCCTTTACACCATGAAAAGTATAGATAATAGTACTGGACAATACACACAACATTATCTAGCCCCAAGTTAAGCAAAGCTTGTGTTATGGCTACTAGATGACTGATATACTTACTGGGTATTTTCTATGTATATTAAAAAATATCTATGTATGTAATATATTGTATTAAGTATATCAGTCATCTAGTAGCCATAACACACCTTGGGGCTAGATGATGCTTTGTGGAGTGTCCAGCATTATTATTATTATTATATTTTTTATTAGTGATAGAAAATACCCAGAACGCCTGGAATAAATATTTGCAGATCGTTCAAACATTTATCTCAAGGTGGGAATCAAACCCGCAGCCTTCTGCCACATCGATAGTAAAAGATGAAGTCTGATGCTTAACTATAATTTAATTGTTCACTCTTATTGTAAGTTAAATTCTGAAATCTCACATTTCTAGGAAGAACAGTTTAGCGGCCTTTTCCACTGACTTCACCCAATCTTCAGTGTTATTGATGTGGGTGGGTGCGGCATTCTACATTTTGCCTATAAGTTAGCGATAGCAGACCTAGGCAGCGATTTGCGATGCGACTGGAAGAGCGAAATGATTTTAAAGCCAAATATTTGGTGTACAGTGTACTCATATACGTGCACATTAATTCATTTGTTTTAATCGCTCATGTGTCGCAGGTCGCGGCCTAATGTAGCCTCAGCCTAAGATGTGTTGAAATGATGTCGCTAATCTATTGGTTTCAGCTAAAAATAAAAAGAAAAGTAAGGCAGAGTCATCAGACGAAGAAGACGACCAAGATGATGCCAAATCAGTAGTTAGCAATGTTTCAAGCAATGCAGCTAAGCCTGCTGTGAAGTCTAAAAGTAAAAAAGGTCTCTACCAACCACTGCAATATATATACCGCAATTATAAAAAAAATTATTCAGCTCGGCTAAGACGTGCCGGGACAACATTTTGTCTACTCGTTACCTCGTGCAAAATAGAGATATCTCTTTATATCTACTTGTGCTAACATGGCAGTGCCAAAAATCTGTCTTGTTCTCTCAAATAAAGACTTAATGCTAATGTTTAGCTTATCTATAGGTCTTTTATCTATAATTTCTAAAATGTCCATCAATAGAAAAATATCTCGTGTCAAGCGCGACATGTCTCGCGTTACACATCTTAGCCCGGCTGGCTGACTGATTGACTGACTGACATTTAGACAATGCACAGTCTAAACCACTGGTCGTAGTGACTTGAAATTTTCAGGATGTGTTCGTCTTTGTGCGTATAGGTTTACTAAGAAAGAAATTCCTGAAATTCGACTCCTAAACGGGTACAGTACGGGTTGAAGTTTGTATGAAAATCACTTTACGCATGCGAAATTCTGCTAGTTTAGAATAAAAATCCTTCATTACCTTTCATGGATGATTGGTACCAGGGGGTTGGAAGCAGCGTCTCGTGAGTGCTAAACGGGTGACTATGGCAACCTCCCCCAACTTGGAGGAGGCCTATATCCAGCAATGGGCTTAGGCAGAATCAAACTCCGTGCCGCGTGTCTCGACGCGTCAGAAGGCTTTCAGGCCTATACACCCGAGACCGACGAGATGTATCTGTCTCTGTCTGTCTCATACAAAATGTCTGAGACAGTCTATGTTTGTCCACGCGGGTCCTGTCTCATGTTTTCTGTCTTTATTTAGGCTAAAGACTTCAGCTAAACTGATTTCTCAAATATAATATTTGTATGTGCTTCTGATTACCCCTAGATATTTTTTTTTAGGTAAAGGTAAAAAAGAAGATTGGCCAGATGAAGATAGCGATAAAGAACTCAAAATGCCTTCGGAAGATGAAGACGACCTTATGATACCCATCGTTGCAAAAGGTACTTGTTTGTAGTGATTTTTAAAGTTGTGGGCAATACTTTGACTGGAGACGTACAGAATCGAAAGGGCTAGTAAAAATTAAAGCAGTAACTAAGTTCTAGTTGCTACGTAGGTCACGCACATTAGAAACGTGCCCTAGAATGCACTACGGTCCATTTGAGGCATACAGGTGCTATGCCTCATGACTTTAATATTATCGGAACCCTTCAAATCTAGACACACCAAAAACGTCCATAGTGGTAGTACTTGTACAGACCAGCCCTTCATGAAAAACCCTATCTTAAACAGGTTACAGAGCCAGTCAGATATTTCATGTTATTTTTCAGTGTCTTTTTATCGTAAGGTATAAAGGTGCCGTAGTTGTCCCAGCTTGTAATAAAAAACTCCAGTAGATATAAATAATGATAATAAATAAATAAATAATGCTGGACAATCCACACAGCATCATCTAGCCCCAAGCTAAACAGAGCTTGTGTTATGGGTACTTACTAGATGACTGATATACTTAATACAATACTATATTACATACATAGATATTTTTTATTATACATAAAAAATACCCAGAACACCCGGAATAAATATTTGCAGATCGTACAAACATTTATCCCAAGGCGGGAATCGAACCCGCAACTCCCGCGTCGCAGGCGGACATTCGCCTGCCGCGCCACATCGGTCGTCATATGGGTTTCTCCTGTGTATTAAACATCGACAATGCGATCACCAATCTGCCTTTCTAGCGTTGTGACTATGGCAAACCCTCCAAATTTGGGGGATGCCAATGTCCAGCATTAGACTTGATTTTAAGTTTAGACTAATATCGTGATGCAAGATCACAATTCTTGAAGTGATGCTGAATGAGTTTGTGATTATAAGTTAAATTCGATTTCAGGAAAAAATAAAAAGAAAAACAATATGGACGATATAGAAGCAGAGTTAGCTAAGTTTGAAATGAAGGATCCTGAACCCGTACCGGTAACGCAACCGTCAAAAGCATCCAAATCTAAGGTATTACTCGACTGCTGAAATTACAGGCACATGAGGTAGCACTTAACACATGTATGCATCAGGTTGATGAACGCAGAGCACAACATTGTACGGCACGTTCCTAACGAATGTAACTTGCGAGGCAATATTTCTAACTGTCTTCAAAAAAGGAGGAGGTTTTCAATTCGACTATTTTTTTTATGTTTGTTACCTCGGAACTTTCGACTGGGTGAATCGATTTGGATGGGTCTTTTTTTACGTGTGGTCCCATTACAATTTGGTCCATTTCTGACAATGGGGCATCCATGAGAAATTGAAGACGGTTTTTTTATAAACTGTTCAAGTTTTTGGTATAGGGGATTGTTATCACTTTACATCAGGTGGACCATCTACTTGTTACATCCCTTTGGGTACGTAACGCTAAAAAACTACCCCAGAAAGAGTAATATTTTTCGTTGGTCCACTTGATTATTATATTCGCTCTTTGGTCAACTACACTGAGGATATTGCGCGCGCCGTACTAAGCACTGCGAAAAAGTGGTCTCTGACCCATCTTACCTAGACGTCATTAATAAATAAATAAAAAAATAAATAAATAATGCTGGACAACTCGCACAGCATCATCTAGCCCCAAGCTAAGCAGAGCTTGTGTTATGGTTACTAGATGACTGATATACTTAATACAATACTATATTACATACATAGATATTTTTTATTCTACATATAAAATACCCAGAACACCCGGAATAAATATTTGCAGATCGTACAAACATTTATCCCAAGGCGGGAATCGAACCCGCAACCCCCTGCGTCGCAGGCGGACATTCGCCCGCTGCGCCACATCGGTCGTCATTGTTCGTGGTCGTGATCCGTAGTATGCACGAAGGCCGTACCCGACTTGTTGACACTAATTTATTGCAGCTCTACATGCATCTAATGTAGCGAAGGTATAAGACATTTCATTCAGTCAATTAACTAAATGAAACTGCTTTTGGCGGAGTTTTAGGTGGTCGCGGCCGAGTTGATGCCATGATTCCTTAGTGAAGCTGATCAAAGCGATTGCTATTAAAAAAAAATTATGATCAATAATCATAAAACAATCTCACTGCTATATAATTACAGGCATGGGTGCATGCCTGGATTCGAATCCACGATCTTAGGATTAGAAGTTTTTGCCTACCACTACACCACCAACAATATTTAACAATATTTCAACATTATTTCGTTATTTAATACCATATTGAATAGGAATAAAACACGTTGTTATTTTAGGATAAGAAAGAGTCTAAACCTGAAAAAGAACCAGTAACAGAAGAAGTAGCTGAAGAAGAAGACCAGGTAAGTGATAAATATATATGATATAAAGTTTTAGTAGTAGTATGGCTCTTTGTGAAGGGCTCATCCGGGGAAGTACTCCGACAGCGAGACAATCGACAAGCTATAATACTTTTTTTTTCTTTTAGATTTGTTGACACAGGACAAACATCTGTTCAATCTATTCATCACATAAATGTTTTTACTCACTGGCGAACCCACGCGTCCTCGTATTACGAATCTTGTGTCTACCCTGCCTCTTAGCAGTAAACTTCTTCAGGCTGATGACGATGATTATAACATTTCTAATCCAATAAATAAATATGTTGCATTTTGTCCAACATTTATTTAGATAGCTGAACTCCCCGAGACATCGTCGAAAGCTGCATCAGAAGAACCAGAAGAGAAGAAACTCAGTCACAAAGAGAAGAAGAAACTTAAAAAGCAGCAAGAGTACGAGAAGCAAATGGAGCTTATGACTAAGAAGGGTGGCCAAGGACACAGTGATCTTGATGCCAACTTTACCGTCAGTCAGGCGCAGAAAACTGCTGGTATGTATTGCTACCGATAAGGTTACCCATTGTATAGTCAGCTGCACTAGAATGTGTACAATTCGTAACTTACAGAATAGTTTTACAGCGTTACAATTAATATTTACAATGCAAAAACTCAAAAAATAAGTGAACTTATCAACAAATTTTGCGGTTTTTCAGTTTTTACTGTTTAAGAGTTTACTATAAGGTTTTGATACCGTTTTGAAAGTTACGAATTGTGTACATTGTAGTGCAGCTGACTTTACTCTTCTTATAAAAAAAGTATAAGCACAAGCATCTCCTGAGTAAGTACTGAACATGAATGCTGCGGCCAGCAATCCGACTGCCTCCGCCTTGGCGAGTATGGCATACCCTTCCAAATTTGAGGGAGGACTCATTCAGATTCGTGAAGACTGACGAATTAATTCAAGTTGTTTGAAAAATGATAGGTGACTCTATCATCGTGTATCACTTGTGAAAATCACATGCTATTTGCAATGTTTTTAAGATTAATATGAAATGATATTTTTAAAGATGCATTCTAGTGTGATAATAAGTTTTCGCGTTTTAGGTCAAATGGCAGCCCTAGAAAACGCAGTAGATATCAAAGTAGAAAACTTCTCAATCGCCGCTAAAGGAAAGGATTTGTTCCTGAACGCGAATCTACTTATCGCCAGCGGTCGACGTTACGGTCTCGTCGGTCCTAACGGGCACGGGAAGACTACGCTACTCAGGCATTTGGCCAGTCGTGCCTTCCCTCTCCCACCGCATATAGACATACTGGTGTGCGAGCAGGAGGTCACAGCTAGCGACCTTAGTGCTGTAGACACACTTCTTGAAGCAGATGTCAAGAGAACTGGTAAGATAATCTTCGTATCATCAGTTTTACACTACTTAGGCTTTTGGTCAATAGCGCCTTCCCTCTCCCACTGCATAGACATACTGGTGTGCGAGCAGGACACAACTAGCGACATTAATGCTGTAAACAGGTGCAGGTAGCTGATTCAAACAATCAAATATAATTAGTTCGCACATATTATCACAATTTTTATTAATTATCATTCATGCTTTGACGAAACGGTTTGGTTAGCGAAACGGCCGTGACTTTATCCGTGTGAAGTTATTTAGGGGTTGAATTTCAGGAACTCCTTTCTTAGTACACACCTGCGTCCCAAGACGAGCATACCCTAAAAATTTTAAGTCTCTTCGAGCAGTGGTTTAGGCTGTGCGCCGTCTATATGTCAGTCAGGGGACTACAGGGGAGAAAGGTTCTTATAATTGTTTGTATAATATTAAGAGTAATATTTTTTGTTTTAGAATTACTCAAAGAATGCAAGGAATTAGAAGCTGAAACTGAGAAAGGAAACATGAAAGTGCAAGACAGATTAAATGAGGTAAAATTTTGTGCAATATTTTATTTTGCAATTCTTTTATTTTCTGTTGGTTGGTGCGCGCTTTAAGGTGTAATTCGTGTACTACTCGTTTACCGTTCTGCAGGTGTCGTTAGGGTGTGTTTTGTGAACAAATGAACTAAAATGTATTTTACATTCCCGGTTCTAAATCGGGAGTTACTGGTGATTACAGTACCGGGATACCCCAGTTTCATACCATATTCTGCAAATAATTCACTTGAAAAAAAAAACCTTATTCATCGTCTTAGTGCTAATGTTAACATTTTAGATTACAAAATAAGTACATAAAGGTATCAGTTTAAAATATGCCTGAGTTTGGTCATCATGTTCATCTTTCATCATTTTCCTGCCCTTATCCCACTTTACGTGGGGTCGGCACAACAGGTTTTTTCCCTCCATTTGCCTCTATCATCCGTCACCTCTGTAGTCACTTCTTTCTTACCCATATCATCTCTCACACAATCTATCCATCTATCTATATGCTGGACTTTGGTAAACCTGTATTTTTCCTTTAGGTTTTATAATGCAAAAAACTGATGTAAGATATGATTACAGGTATACGCAGAATTAAAGGCAATAGGCGCTGACTCAGCCGAACCCCGAGCACGGCGGATATTGGCCGGTCTCGGCTTTAGCAAAGAGATGCAGAACAGACCCACCAAGAACTTCTCTGGTGGCTGGCGAATGAGAGTTTCCCTTGCAAGGTACGGAATATAATAAAAAAATAAAACGACCGATGTGGCGGCGGCGGGCGAATGTCCGCCTGCGACGCAGGAGGTTGCGGGTTCGATTCCCTCCTTGGGATAAATGTTTGTACGATCTGCAAATATTTATTCCGGGTGTTATGGGTATTTTCTATGTATAATAAAAAGTATGTATGTATGTAATGTATTATATTAAGTATATCAGTCATCTAGTACCCATAACACAAGCTCTGCTTAGCTTGCAGCTAGATGATGCTGTGTGAATTGTCCAGCATTATTATTGTTATTATATTATAATTAATTATTACTCATTGGCCTCACAGCTCAGTTGTTAGTAGCTATGCCTCCTGCGCTGTAGGTTGTGGCTTCGATTCACACGGAGGACAAACATTTGTGTGTGAAAATATTTGTTCGTACTTAACCTGTCATGTACCTATTGAATATTAACTACCTACTAGAAAATGTGGGTATGTGCCAAATATAATACTTGAACGTACCTCTGACTACACCCTGGGACATTCTTAAAGAATGTGAAGTTACTTGGTAGGCACTAAGAGATCGGAGAGGATATCTACCGTGCTTGTATTTTTTTTCTGAATAAAACTAACTTTCCTAACGTTTTCAGAGCCTTGTACATAGAACCAACGCTTTTGCTACTTGATGAACCTACAAACCATTTGGATCTGAACGCCGTCATCTGGTTAGACAAGTAAGTAGTTGAATACTTAATTCTGGAAGAAGCTTCTTCATTTCATCATCATCATCATCATCAGCCTGTAGAAGTTCACTGCTGGACATAGGCCTCCCCCAAACGTTTCCAGGAAGAACCATCAGGAGGTTTCTTCATTTACCGCCATCCAAAATAACAATATATCATTGCAATTTTTGCAAATTATTAATTTTGGTACATTTAACTTTTTAATTCATTATTACACTGGAAATGGCATGAGTATACTCGTGTTTATAATCCTATATTCACAAAGTCTTTGTAACACAAATAATATAAAATTGCAACTTTTCCCATTGATTAATTTTAGTGCTTTTACTTTTTGAAATGTTTTTTTTTAATAGAAGTGGATGAGTATGATTGTATTTATAACCTCTATCTTTAAAGTCATTGTAACACAAATAATGTGCCATTGCAACTTTTACAATTTATCAAACTTGCTGCTTTTACTCTTTGAAATGGTTTTTATAATAGAAGTAGCATAAGTAATCGTATTTATGTGTGATGTACTTTGTTCTAGTTACCTACAAGGATGGAAAAAGACACTTTTAGTAGTTTCTCACGACCAGTCGTTCTTGGACAACGTTTGTAATGAAATTATTCATCTAGACCAACAGAAGCTTTTCTACTACAAGGGCAATTACTCAATGTTCAAGAAAATGTTCGCACAAAAAAGGAAAGAGCAGATAAAGGAGTATGAGAAGCAAGAGAAGAGACTGAAAGATTTAAAGGCGCACGGACAGTCTAAGAAACAGGCCGTGAGTGACAATACTGTGTACTACATAATATTATGTGTTTCGTAATATAGCGGCTAGATTGTAAGAAACTAAGAATCAGCAATGCCTTGGAATAAATTTTTGTACGATCTGCAAATATTTATTCCGGGTGTTCTGGGTATTTTCTGTGTATAATAAAAATATCTATGCATGTAATGTATTGTATTAAGTATATCAGTCATCTAGTACCCATAACACAAGCTCTGCTTAGCTTAGGACTAGATGATGCTGTGTGGATTGTCCAGTATTATTACTATAAGTTTTTTTATTATGTCAAACAGGAAAAGAAACAGAAAGAAGCGCTAACAAGAAAGCAGGAGAAGAACAAGAGTAAATCACAGCAAGAAGATACAGAGGGCGCTGCACCGACCACGCTTCTGCAACGGCCCAAGGAGTACATCGTCAAATTCTCATTCCCTGATCCTCCGCCGCTTCAGCCACCAATCCTTGGACTACACAGTACGTAGAAAGATACCATAGGCTCACGTCGATATATTTATTTATTTATTTTTAAGCTGTTATTGTCCTACTGCAGGGCAAAGGCTTCCGCTCCCTTTTTCCACTCTTCGCGATTCAACGTTATTAAAGACCAAAATCTTAATCTCTTCCTGGGTATTCCACGTCAACCAGCTGCGTTGGGTGCTATCCATTCTGTGGGGATTTTTGCCCACAAGTAGCTTCACATGCGGCAGACGTGTCTAACCCAGTTCTACTTTAAATTGAACGACTTTTACGACCGACGACGGCTTTATGACCAACGTCTGCAATTAGTGTTTTGGATAGATAATTCTATATAAAACTAGCGGCTGCCCGCAGCTTCGCCCGCGTGGCAGTTTTTTCCCGTTCCCGTTATTTTTTCGGGATAAAAAGTATCCTATGTCCTTCTTCTGGCTCTAAACTACCTCCCTGCCAATTTTCAGCTAAATCAGTTCAGCCGTTCTTGAGTTATAAGTGAAGTAACTAACACGACTTTCTTTTATATATATAGATATTATAATTGAGGAGGGTCGGAACAAAAACCGATATACGACATGCTGTTTTTTTTTTTTTGTAAATTTGATTATTACTTCACAACCGAATCTGTTGATTTAGCCACCAAACAATGCTGCTAACGTTGATATATTAAGATATTCTACTCTCTTTTATCTAAAAAACCAAAGACAAAAACGTTTTTTCCGATTTGTCAAAAATCGTAGTAAGTGGATTTAGCAGTTTTTGTTCCGTAACTCAATTATAATATTCAATAATTTTGCGTGTGCTGTCTTTTGATACCGTGTGCTGTACTTTGAACCTCTGCTTACAGTGTGGCATAGTTTGCCATTGCATATTTCTATCTTGCATACATCTTACTAAGTTGGATAGGATTGGCACCATACTGAGCTTCATCGGTAGGAACCAAGCCATCAGTTTCTGGCCTTTTCTATTAGGCTTCGTCGCGTTGAACAGGCATCACGATTCACCTAGTCATAAGACTATTTTATCTTTAAGATATTGAACACTTATATTAAGTACACGTAAATGATTAAAACTTCTTAGCCACGGGTTTAGGCTGAGCATTGTAATGTTTTCCTAAAAACTACTAGCTTATGCTTATTCTATTGCAGATGTTGACTTCAACTTCGCCAACCAGAAGCCTCTGTTCAAGGGGGTAGATTTCGGCATAGACTTGAGCTCTCGAATCGCCATTGTCGGCCCCAACGGTGTCGGCAAGTCTACCTTCCTGAAGCTACTAGTTGGCGACCTCAGTCCTATTCGGGGAGAACTTATTAGAAATCACAGACTGGTTAGTATCATTTAACGGTTAATACAGAAAACGTAGACGAACATACCTCTTTATCGATTACTAGCAAAAAAGTTAAAATAAGTGTTTTTTGCACGACTTGCTGATGGAACAA
Organism: Electrophaes corylata; assembly: GCA_947095575.1. Classification (NCBI taxonomy): domain Eukaryota; kingdom Metazoa; phylum Arthropoda; class Insecta; order Lepidoptera; family Geometridae; genus Electrophaes; species Electrophaes corylata. The sequence goes on from OX352703.1 coordinate 9,797,979, forward strand.
GCAGATGATAACGCAGAACATGCCCTACGATGCACTGCTCTGCGTCCATTAATCTGAGGTATGCAGATGTTAAGCCTCGTGTGCATGTAACTTCAAGGCACGGCACCCTAACCCTTCAAACCGGAACACAGCAAGCTGCTTGGTGGTAGAAGTATCATAGTGGTAGTAAAGCTACGATTACAATTTTTGAATGAAATTGTAACTGTGGTAAAATTGTGGTATGATGTTTAAGTTGAACTTGTAAACTTGTGGTTAAAACCGCAATAAATTAGTACCATTAATACCGGGTAAAGTCTTCGAGGATGCTATGGTCGTGACGATTAATTTGGCTTGCAGTATTTATAAAATAGTTTAAGAGGTTTAAATTAGTTAACAATTTTCAGAGGATAGGCCGCTTCGATCAGCATTCCGGTGAACATTTGACGGCCGAAGAATCGCCCGCTGAGTACTTGCAACGCCTCTTTGGGTTGCAATACGAAAAGTCAAGGTATATCTTTATAAAATATTTTTTTCTTCAGCCATTTTGGTTAGGTTACCAATAACCTTCTTGATTCTTGTTGATTGTTTTTTTTTAACTGAAAATACGCACGTATTTAGAATATTTTGTAACATCCAGATCGAGAGCAATATTTGCAGTACAAGCAATAAAACTTTTGGATGGTCACTATTAGAAATTAAAGAAAGAAAATATGTTTATTTGTTCCCAAACTACACAAAGAGGTGTACTAAGAATGGAACCCCTAAAAAAAGTTAAAGCGGGGATTGAAGTTTGTATAAACCAACTTCACGCGGACGAAGTCGCTAACTAACAGTAAAGTTTGTGTGAGTGAATTAAATTTTAATTAGTAATATGTGTATTGGTGTTTAGGAAAGCACTAGGTACATTCGGTCTGGCGAGCCACGCGCATACCATCAAAATGAAGGATCTCAGCGGAGGGCAAAAGGCGAGGGTAGCTCTCGCTGAACTCACCCTTATGGCACCCGATGTTGTTATATTGGTAAGTTATTTATAAATGCAGCTATAGATATCTACTTATCTATACCAGTTATAAGTATCTTTGTCATGACTGACTGATTGACTGACATATAGACAACCCACAGCCTAAACCACTAGTCGTATAGACGGTCAAATCTTCATAGTATATTTGTCTTGGTGCGTAGAGGTATTGTAAAAAAGGAATTCCCGAAATTCAACCCCTAAATAGGTACAGCGTTACACAGCGTTAGTACAGGTTAAAAAACTTCACGCGGGCGAATTCGCGCGGGTTTCTCTAATATTTTATACGCCCTTTAAAAAGTGTTAAGCAATATAAATAAACAAAACTTAAGCTACCAAAGAAGAAAGATACACATTACTTATGCTCATACTCCTTAAGAACTTTTTTTACCATAAAACAATCAATAAATGATTATAATGTCTTCAGGACGAGCCTACAAACAACTTGGATATCGAGAGTATAGACGCGCTTGCTGAAGCCATTAACGCGTACAAAGGCGGCGTCATAATTGTCTCCCACGACGAACGACTCATCAGGGAGACGGAGTGTACACTCTACGTCATCGAGGATCAGACCATCAATGAGGTAAGGCTTTGTTTCTCCGAAGCTTAGTGCGCCATGCCAATGCTCTCAAATGATGAAGAAATACAGCGTGTGGGAATGAGTTCATCCGGAAAGTAAAGTAAAGTATATTTCATACAAGAAATAAATACTTTACTTTGGAAAAGTACTACAACCTATTTCTACTGCCAAGTGATGCTCGCTGTGTTCTGGTTTGAAGGGTGTGGGTGCCGGTGAAATGGTGGACGCAGGGTAGTGTATCGTAGGGCACGTGCGTGGCCTACAAAGCAATGCTTTGCTAGGTGATGGTTACCATTTAACATAGCAGTAGCATAAAAAAAGGATAAACTGTAAAGGTCTTATCTATAGATTTCATGTATTGTGTAAGAGATTACCTATATGCGGTATTCCCAAAAAAATTAGTACCAACCGATTTTTAATCGTTATCAGTACAATATTAACTATTCCTTTTTACAGGTGGACGGTGACTTCGACGATTACCGTAAGGAGCTTTTGGAGAGTCTCGGTGAAACCATCAACTCGCCTTCTATCATCGCTAACGCTGCCGTACTTCAATAAACTCAAATATCACTTCTATTCCCACGTAGTACGGTGTGATATCGCTTACCGAAACCTAAATTCGGGTATGTTCTCTTATTTTACTGCAGTATATTTCTTAAATACCTGCTATTAAAGTACCTCATGTAAATTTACCTACGTGGGTATGAGAAGTACTTAGGAAAAGTGTAATATCTTTTAACGTGATGATTTTTACTTTGTCCCTCTGCTTTGTTCAACATTGCTCCATTATAAGAGGATTTTTTCTTTATGGCTTCACTTGTGAGTTTAATATCCTTTGAATTAGTAAACTGATTCTAATAAATAAATAATAAAATAAATAAATAAATAATGCTAGACAATCCACACAGCATCATCTAGCCCCAAGCTAAGCAGAGCTTGTGTTATGGGTACTAGATGACTGATATACTTAATACAATACATTACATATATAGATATTTTTTATTATACACAGAAAACACCCAGAACACCCGGAATAAATATTTGCAGATCGTACAAACATTTATCCCAAGGCGGGAATCGAACCCCCAACCTTTTGCGTCGCAAGCGGACATTCGCCCGCCGCGCCACATCGGTTGTCAAACACTTCACATGAAAACATCTTTCACAGTTCACTGTAAAGAAATAGTGACATGTATTTTGTTTTATTAGAGCCAGTTTACTGATCTATCTAATAAATAAATAAATACTGACATACACACAACACAATTTGACACAGCGCCATCTAGCCTCAAATTAAGCAAAGCTTGTACTACGGGGCCAGATGACTTATATACTACTTTTGTTGTAAATAAATAGAATACAATATAACACCCAGACAACTAACATCGACGTTCATCGCACAAATGTTGTCTCTCAGTGGGGTCAAACCCACAATTTACAGCGTAGAAGGCAGCGCTACCAACTGAGTTGTGACGGCTGTCACTTTATATCTACCTATGTATAATCCATTTATTCTCATAATTTTTTTACCCTTCGTTCTTGTGTTGTTTAAATATAAATTATTGTTAAACAAAACAACGATATTGAATTTGTAAGTAGCGAGGAACAAACCCTGTTAAGACATTTGTTACTAGCATTCATTCAATTTCGACCATAAAAGTGCCTACTTTGATATATAAAACAGGCATTTTTCATCTATTTTATAATCAGTGGCAACTTTTCACTTGTACCCCTATTTACGGGACGGTGTTGTGCCTAAATCAATTTTCAGTAATGTATAATTATGTAGATATTATACCCCATGAGGCCCAGCGCAAATTGGCGCACGTCAGAGCAGAGTATTTTAAATCTATCAATATATTTTTTTATTTTATCTTATTAGGTTATTTTACAATGCATGGCATATTAAAGTGTTTGCGGAGAACTTCTATATCTACCAACCTAAATGTAATGTAAAAAGCACCGGTGGTCTAGTGGGAGTGACCCTGCCTTCTGATCCTAAGTTGGGTTCATATCCGTTCGTGCACCAATAGATTTTACTATTCGTTAAAATTATGTGCTCAATTCCAGTAGTGATCGTAAACGATGAAACAAAACTTTTTAAGGAAACCAAACTTTTGTCACCTACGGAATGCCAACTACTGCAGACCAATGTAATATCAGGATGTACCTCTGACTACCCCCCCTAGACATCCTCAAAAAATCTCGAGTAGGTACTTGGTACTAAGAGATCTGAGGGGATATCTACCGTACTTTGGGATGTGAGTAGTGATGCTATTACTTTTCTTTTTTTTCTATTAAGATAAGATATAAAAAGATAAAAAGTACTTTGCCGCGGTATGCTCCAGTGTGCGTTAGCGCCAACTCGATCTAACGGTGTAGTCTTTCAGTAGGACATCACTATTTTAGCATAAATCCTTAAACTGTATTATTCTAAACTATTTTAATAAATTCTCTCGATATTGTACTTACTTTATTTATTTGAATTATTAACTGCGTGTTACACGTAAGTAATTAATATAATAAAATATGTATTATGCGATATTGATTCTATGTACAGTCATATTGAATTATATTTATTATACACGAATAAATTTTGTTACAAAACTATTAATTTTTTTTATTGAAAATGTCAACGAAAATATAGAAAAAATTACGTTATACATGTGTTCCGACTTGAAGGGTGTGAGTACTGGTGAAATTTGAGTATTGACTATTGAGCATACAGGTCTCAAGCCTTGTCTCATGTGTAACCCTTCACTACGAGCTCCACAACTACTAAAAATAAAGTGTTTTGTGCAATAAGTAGGCTCTAGTGTGGTGCCAATTAACAGATGAATTGTACATTATATTTTATGTAAATTATTGGTTTGAAAAGAGTTTACGTTAAAAACTGCGGGCGAACGACAGTAAAAGTATTTTTTATAAGGTAGCGACCGCCAATCTACAAGTTTTTTCCTCAATTTGCGCGCAGCCTTTTGCCCCTCCATTTCAAACTTCTCAGCTTCATTAGAGGATTTAAAACGCAAATTTCCTTTTCGATTGTAACTTTTTTCCACTTCTTAAAAGAAAGCTTCTTTTAAAACTTGAAAGAAAATTAGTATCCTTCCTTTGAGGGGCGGAACGTGTTTTAAGAGTTTCATTTGGTCCTGCTGACTCAATCTTTTAGAATAATAATGTTTCCGCAGTTGACATTTCTTGGTTTAGTTGTGTACAAAATGGTATTTCCAAAAATATTATCTTACATAGGTAGAGAAGGTGAAAAAGGTTAACAGATTATCTACCCTCAAAAATTTTAAGCAATAGTCTACAATCTTACATATAATAATAATAATAATAATAATGCTGGACAATCCACACAGCATCATCTAGCCCTAAGCTAAGCAGAGCTTGTGTTATGGGTACTAGATGACTGATATACATAATACAATGCATTACATACATATTTTTTATTATACATTTATATGTATAATAAATGGTGTTCTGGGTATTTTATAATACCCAGAACACCTGGAATAAATGTTTGCATATCGTACAAACTTTTATCCCAAGGCGGGAATCGAACCCGCAACCTCCAGCGTCGCAGGCGGACATTCGCACACATCGGTCGTCTCACATCTAATGAGTTTCCTTAGTCGCATCTTACGACATCATGGTAAGTAATGGAGAGGTCCTATTCTAATTCGGAACCACTACAGCTATTTATTTATCATTAAAAAACTAAAGAGTGTTATAATATCTATACCAATTATAAGAGTCTTTGTCCTGACTGATTGACCGACTGATCGACTGACATACAGACAACGCACAGCAGCCACAGACACAGGTAGATATTTGAAAATATTATGTATTAGGTATATTCGTCTTGGTGCGTAGAGGTGTACTAAGAAAAGAATTTCCGAAATTTAAGCCCTAACCGGGTTGAAGTTTGTATAAAAATAACTTCACGCGGGCGAAGTCGCGCGCGTTTCGCTAGTGTTTATATATTAATAGAAGAGGTATTATGATATACTTTAGCGATACATGATGCATTGATTTTCACCACGAAAGCACTTTCATCTAAGACGACGTAGATACAAGAAGCTAATAGCAAACGTGCAAACCACAACCAGATTTCCTCTGTACGTTAAACGCATTACTTTGAATTATCCACTAACAAGCTAACAATGAGAGGCTTGCCGTCACCCCAAGAGCCTATTACTGTCTAGAGAGCATCTCCGCCCCTCCTTATGTTATTCCACTTCTGCAACCTTGTCACATTCTCTATCTCATAAATCGCTGAGAATTCCACACGAAGCTCGTTCTATTTTACTATGACAAAGTTCTAAAACTCGAAGTGGAATAATTCTATACTGCGTACACAATGGGAGCGATTATACTCTCCCCCGCGACATGATTTTATTTGTGCAGTTATTGCGTCGCCGAAGAGATATTTAAATTTCATTAGGTTTGTTTTACACTTAATTTGTGAGGGGAGTGTTGTATTGTATCGTTGGGGTGGAGCCCTATTATTGCTTGAGCTTTCCAACTTGTTTCAAATGCCCTCTGGATTTAACTATTTGAATTAAGTAGGTAGATACACGAATCAGATAAGTCACCCCATTATAGTTTTATCAGGCATTATCTCTAGCTACGATCGTTTTTAAAACGAAGATTAGGACGTATTAACAACTGCTGAGGTATCGGGTATCGGTAGATTTCATACTTACCTAAGCATTAGGTACATATTATGAGTTCTAATTTGATGGCAGTATCAGTGGTGAATAATTTATACAGATCTTTCTACAGCTACCTGATTCCTCATTTTTGGAGTTGATAGAAAGTGTAAAGGGTATGTAAGTAGTGATGTGTAATCCTAAGGTTCTGGAGATCACTTTGCCGGTCAGTGATTTATTGCTTGGAGTTAGACATCATCTAAAAAGCTCTCGCTACACATAATTTCCTGAAATGGTCTTAAAAACAAAAATGTATTAGAGCAACAAAACGCACTTTATCAGGTGGCAGTCGCTTTATTCCGCTAATGACCAACCCTCTGGGGTAATAAAAGTCGATATCAGCCTCCGGTCTGACCACTGCCGAAAACGTCTTGATACTTTACCGTTTTTAATAAAGCAAAAAAAATAATTGTCAATCGACTCGGGCAGAGAAAAAGCTCAAAAAAGAGCAGAGAAGAAGACAAAGACTGGCTTTTTCATTTTAAACACATCGCACAGTCTGTAAACCGATTATTGTAGAAATCGTGGAATAGGTCTGTCTGTAAATCTTTCCCCGGCTGTCGGTAGGTAGACATCACTATATGAAATTATAACAGGTAAATTTGAAGAAATTTGTGTTTGTTGTGAAACCACGACATTATGATCGGAAAGCGTGATTGTCACCACTTTACCACCAGTGGCACATGTTAATTGAATTACATTTTTGTAAAATTCACGTAGGTAATAATGACTCGAGTACCAAGGCATGTTTGTCAAGGTCTGCTCAGCGAAGCGCAACTGAGAATTAGCGGCGACGGGAAAGAAAAATGATTGTGACAGTCCGCCGAACGCCACTAATGGAGTCCACGTCTGCGAAATACACCACTTATAGAGCTTTATCGCGCACACTATTTATAAAGCACCTTTTCCTTTCTGCGTACTTTATCTTGTTAAAACATACGTTTTCTTATAACAAGCTCTTATAAATGCGGGCGAATTATTCGACGTAAACAATCTGATTGAGTGCTACGAACGCTACGAAGATTCTATCTTTCGTAGCTTCAGCGTAGCACTTATTTTTTAAGACGATAGACACCGTTCACTGATTCTTTCATTACTGGGAAATTAACTTGGTATATATAGGTATACTATTGACCGAGAAATGACTAGGGATATGAAAATGAACGCACCAATAACAAATCTGTTCTAAATCAGCTGTCTAGTAATGAAACCATGCAATGTGTTCTTCAGCAACAGTACTATTTCATTGCGAATAATTCATTTAGAAGCGTACAATGTGTCGGTGGAATTATTAGCACTTTGCGGCGCGGCATGATTGATGAGTCGCGATGAGTAATAGCAGCGAGTGATACCGTTGTCGCGACTAAACTAGTCTCGCAAATGAATAAGGAATGTAATTGAATTTATTTATTATCTTTCGATATTATTAAAGACCTATTCTTTAATCTAAGTATACCAATTATAAGAATCTTTGTCCTGACTGATTGACTGAGAGACTGACTGACATAATATGTCATTATAGACAACGCGCAGCCACTAGACAAATTTTCAGAGTATATTGGTCTTAGTGCGTGAAAGTGTTGTAGAAAGGAATTCTTGAAATTCAACTTCTAAACGGGTACAGTAGGGGTTGAAATTTGTAAGAAAATAACTTCACGCGGACGAATCGCGGTCGTTTTCGCTATAGTATCCAATATTAAGACAACTACCATCTTATTTTTGCTTCTTGTAGGTATGGCTGTCTAAAGGGTTTTTGTTTTATAAAATACATACCTAAAACGGGTTGACACAATACATTTAGAGGATTATAAACTCGTGTTCCCATAGTTATCAGGTACCACTTGTATTCAAAAGTAGGTATACCTACATCTAATGTTCATGAGGAAGGAATAACAAGGACTTCCCCTGGTTTTGGAAGGCGCCCCTGTGTGCTCTGAGGCAAAAAATCCCGGGTCGAGCCATAAACGCGATTAGACAAACATTTCCTGACGCGAGCCACTTTTTCCAAAACTTAGCGAATAAATCAGATCGGTGGTGCGTCGCAGTTTTCTCGTCGTCTTGCCAAATTTATGTACCGATCGGCCCTTTCGTATGGAGATGTGGTCCGCTATTTACATATAAATACCTCGATTATTTGAATTATTCAATCGAGAGGGGGCGGCATTGACAAATCACTTCCTCGAGAGATAGCACAAGTCGGTAGGCTAGAGATCAGTTTGACGTGTGCTGGATATATACCCGATCAACTAACTTTTTACGACCCTACTTAATATTCCGTCAATTTGTTCGTTTAATATTTGAATAATCAAAAAATGCTAACCTAGAACACGATTTATGTAAGTTCTACTTCTATAATAGATAATTTAATATTTTTAACAACGTAAGCTAAAAATATCCCAGTGAAATCTGTCAACTTTAAATAAATAAAAAAACCTAGTAGCAAATTTTAATTCAGTAAAAATATACTCATACCAACGTAGCTATGTAATGTATTGTATCAATGTTTTCTCTGCGCCTCGCCGATAAAGGGTAAAAAATAAAAGAGAATAGCTAACCAGTAGTGGGCTGTGTGTAGTTTTCCCGGTTTTATGTGCACTCACGTGCCATTTAGTCCGGGAAATAGAAGTTTTTGTATGGAAATCGGACGCATTAAGCTCCCGGGACTCGGCGGCGAGCTCTGCCTATTGTTGTTAGGTAACTCCCATAAAAGTTTATCATTCGAACATAAAGCTTTGGATGTTTTTGCTTCAGTTACATTACAGGATACAACTAGTTCTAAACCTAAAAAAGGAGGAAAATGGACTCTGTAAATAAATACTTCTACTAAAGTGATATACGAGCAACTTAGAAAACCGAGGAACTCTTATTTAACATCCTACTGATTATAGAAAATTGGGAAATTGAATTCTAAAAATAAATATTTACCTCCACTAAAGTTATCATCATCACCAACCTGAAGAAATTCTCTGCTGGCCATAGACCTCCATATACGTTTCCAGGAAAAGCGGGTATAGATCATTTTCCATTCACTGACAAATTTTAATGCTGGACAACCCATACGGCATCATCTAGCCCCAAACTAAGAACTTGTGTTATGAGTACTAGATGACTGATATACTTAATTATTAATAATACAATACATTGCATGCATATAAAAAAAATCTATGTATGTATGTATCTATGTATTATAAAATATCTATGTATGTAATATAATATTGTATTAAGTATATCAGTCATCTAGTACCCATAACACAAGCTCTGCTTAGCTTGGGGCTAGATGATGCTGTGTGGATCGTCCGGCATTATTTATTTATTTATTATTTATTTATATATTTTTTTTATACTTACATAGAAAATACTCAGAACACCTGAAATAATATTTGCAGATCATACAAACATTTGTCCCAAGGCAAGAATCGAACCCGCAACCTCCTGCGTCGCAGGCAGACATTCACCCGCCGCGCCACATCGGTCGTCCACACAGTTGTGTGACGTCACGACGTGTTGTTATGTTCCATACGTCACAGGTTGCAAGCCCTTCGCCACTGCTAGAATACTAACTGGTTATATACTATACGATGTTCTTTCACCGATGTTGGGAGCACTAGTATTGCGCCCACAATTATTTTAAATAGCAAATTCTATTGGTGCACGACAGGCAAAAATAAATATAGTCAGCAAATAAATAGACTTTGACTTCGATCCACTTTCGATCTAATTTGAAAGTTCCTGTCAATGCAAAACAAAACAAGATGTACCGAGTTTGCAAGTACAAGAGAAAAAGTTGAATTCCACAATCGAATGTTCCTTTAAAGTTAAACATACGCGCTACTTATCCAGAGTGTCGGATAAGGATCTCCTGGCAGTAATCCCGTGTTCCCTCGTTACAGTGGTGAGCGTGATCGTGTTATTGTCTCGTTGCAGCGCCCGTTACATCAGATAACGTATAAATACCATTTTGATGTGTTAATGCTGTAGCAAATGTTCGCGAATGTATGAATTAGCACCTCGACGCGAACGGGCGCTGTTTGATAAATAGATATATAGATTTTATACTTCATGTTGTTTGGTTACACTTTTTGCTTTGGTTTAGAGAGTCAAATCAGACAGAGATCAGATACAGAAGATCTTAGAACAATAAATTCAGGTAAGCTTCTATCACTAGATGGCTTATTATAACATGTTACATACTAATAATAAAAAATTCATTGAGATTAAGTATTTTAGTATCTATCTATTTATAGATAACCTAACTACACCTACCTACATATAACCAATATTATAATATACACATATTTATTAAAAAAAATAACTAAATAGAGCACCCAGAGTTGTACTTTGTGTTTTTCTCAAAATACTCTTGGAGTAGCAAAGTAGTAGGTTTATGTGACATTCAAAAACAGTCTGATAGTTGTTGTTGGTTGTACCATAGAATCAGAAGTCCATATTCTTAGGGTTGTACAGTAGGTGGAGTAACGAGACTTGATTAAAAACATTTTTGACATTGATTATAAATTTTTTCCAAAAGGAAAAAAGAAAAAGTTGGAAAAACGGTAGGGAGGCCTTTACTCTGCAGTGGGACAGTACAGGCTAAAAATAATAAATATTATATTTGTTTTTCCTTGCCAATGGTAGTTGATATTATCGGTGTTTTTGGAAGTGATTTGTACAAAGCGTTAAATAGCACTCTCCATTCGCACAAAGGTTGGGGTGCGAGTGTGTGGATTAAGATCTTATCGATGGTGTGCGGTTGCCCATACACACTACAGCTGTTAAGAGACAAGCTGGCTCACTTTTCAAAATTATCCATCTATCTATCGATACCAATAATTATAAAAATCTTGTTCCTATCTACTCACTGACAAGAGTCACAGCACATAGTAACTATACGCAGTCTAAACCGCTAGTCATAGAGTTTTCAGGGTATATTTTCTTAATGCGAGGAGGATACTAAGAATGGAATGTCTGATATTCAACCACCAAACGGGTTCCAGCGGGGATTACAGTTTGTATGAAAATTATTAAGTTGTGGAAACGATCCCCACCGAGAACAAACATGGATGTTTGTCTAAGTATGTGTATACAAAAAAGGTATTAAAGTATTATATTAGTTACTAGCGGCCGCCCGCAGCTTCGCCCGTGTGGCAGTTTTTTCCCGTTCCCGTTATTTTTTCGGGATAAAAAGTATCCTATGTCCTTCTCCTGGCTCTAAACTACCTCCCTGCCAATTTTCAGCTAAATCGGTTCAGCCGTTCTTGAGTTATAAGTGAAGTAACTAACACGACTTTCTTTTATATATATAGACTAGCGAAACGCGCACAGGTTCGCCCGCGTGAAGTTATTTTCATACAAACTTCAACTCGTTTAGAGGTTGAATTTCGGGAATTCCTTTCTTAGTAGATACACCTCTACGCACCAAGAGGAATAAATTCTAAAAAATTCAAGTCTCTACGACCAGGGGTTTAGGCTGTGCGTTGTCTATATCTCTCTTAAAGGTTCTTATAATTGGTATAGATCTGGCTATCAGCTATTTCATAGAAAAAGTTATGCTTAGTTTGGGACAAGAAGGCGTGTAAATCTGTTAATAATAACTATTTATTTAAGTAGTTGTATAATTCAACTGTCTCTGCTGTTCCAATTTATCCTGCGGTATGTACAACTGGCGTAACCGCCACCATCCGCCCGACCGACGATCATTTTGATCATCAGTTAACGCTAATGCTTTGTAATGCGACCATTGTTGCATACAAGATATTAAAAAAACTGCTCCTGTAAATATAAACCAGACCTTTAGTTTAGACCATGCTAGATAGATAGATTGTAATGCTTGGTGGATTATACAAATGCATCAAATTAAACCAGTGAGACTTGGTCGCTAACCATAAGTCTCATACACAAGCTCAAAGACGCACAACAGGCTATGGATAGACCTATGCTGAGAGTTTCACTGCGAGATAGAAATAGAAATTAGGAAATTCGTAAAAGAAGTAAGGTCACTGTCATAGCTCTCAGAATCAGCAAGTTAGAAGTGGCAAAAAAAAACGTAAAACGTAAGAAACGTAAGACGCCCTCTTATTCGATGGATTGACGATATTGTTAGGATCACAAAGTCTGGATGAAAGGGCTTAAAATGGTAAGGGAGGCCTGTAAATGTAAATGCCTTTAATGATAAAGATGTCCAGCAGTTAAATTCTACAGGCTGTTAATGATGATGATGATTGAATTAAATGGAAGAAAATGATTTAGTTTTAGAAAATGTATTTACCTGAGTTTCATAAATGTTTACAAAGGAAACGATATAATATACGTCAGTACTTACAACGAAAAGCAGTTCTAGTTCTGCTCTGTAAAACTTTAAGTGCCCATTTTAAAAGCACAAAAGTTCGTTTCCGATCGGATCGGATATTGATCGGTTCAAATCTCTCCGGCTACTTTTCCACCCTCTCTGTAGAGTAAATCGCATTTACAACGTTTCAACATCGCTAACATGTTAAAACAGAACTAATGGACATTCGCTCCAGTCTCAGGCCGCAAGAGACGAATAATACAAGTAAAATGGTCCCATCTCCACGCTTCATTAATTTTATTGCCCCAAAGCGCTCCTGGCTCAAGTCGAAAGGCCGCCGCGCCACTGCCGCTGGCGAAAACATACCATTATTATATGTTGCCAGCGTCTCAAATCAAATAAACACAAGCCATTATACGTGCGCGTATTTTGGAATGCACTCACTATTTCTTTTGTCTCTGTTACAACTGTCAACATTTTGGCGCGTAATCCTTTTCATGTGCGCACAACAATGAGTTTCAACACTAATGTAATGGAGATATTAGCACGAAAGCGTAGCGGAATAATTCAGATATGGTTTTTTGGCGGCGGCGCGCGATACAATGGGATTATTCTCCATTGATCATTGCTTATTATAAGTAGCCAAGGGTGCGCTACATGAAAACTAAATTTGGTTTATCGGCTATTATGGAAAGTAGGTGTTAATGTTGGAGTTGTGATTTATTACGTGTTCGTGACTTCTTCAGTTTCCTTAGGCTTTCATGGAAAACATTAGGTAGGTAAAAAAAAGTTCAGTAGGTATGTAGGTACTATAGTTTAGTTAAGTAGGTAATTATAATACGTAGGATACCTAATTACTTACAATGAATAATTTTACTTTATAAAGCTTAATATAAAGTTCCTATATACCTACTTACCTACTAGGTGATAAGAAAGGCCGTAGTAAAAGAGTGTTCAAAATAAATAAATGGGCGGTGAAAAAACGATTCAGCGGTGGTTACGCGCTGAAAGGCAGGGAGCTGAAGGCCAAGTGGCACAATGGCCAACTACTAATGTTTACTCAACTCGGAGCGCGACAAAGGGCCGGAACTATTGTTTGTTGGGAAAGCTTTATTTCGTACCCTCAGCCCGCGTCGTAGCGACAATAGGTTGCCCAACTTAAAAATATATTATCTTGCAGTCCGTTGGGAAAAGTGGACCTGCCTTCCTTTTAAAAATCTGTACCAATTATAAGAACCCGTGTCCTGACTGACTGACTGACATATAGACAACGCACAGTGTAAACCACTGGTCGTAGATTCTTTTTTTCAGGAAATTTTCAGGGTATATTTGTCTTGGTGCGTAGTGGTGTCTCCAATCGAAATCGAAATTAACCACCCCTAAACGAGTACAGCGTATTTTATAAATATTTTCCTAGGTGGTACTATTTCCTAAAATGTAACCCATAAAGAGGTGCAGCAGGAGGGACGAGTTGAAAATAGCTTCAAAAAAGTCGAAAAAAGTCGCACGCGATTACACTAACATTCCATATTGCATTTAATAGCAATCCAGGCCGAAATGCATTATTAAACTAGAATTATTATATTATTAGGTAGAAAGTAGTAAAGAACAAGTAACAAACACATTTTTTATACTGGATAATATGAACTTTATTAAATCAGTAAAGAATGGAAATATACCCAATCGTATCCACATAATCCAACAACCTCTCCGAGCAGGGGCGCTGGAGAGTTGAAAATTATCCTTTTCACGAACGACCTTAAGCATAATAGAGAAAGCACTTAAGCCATTTTCTCCGCCTTTGAGTGGCGTAAGCGCGGCCGTTTGCCGCGGCTACATCTCTCGAGCTAGAAAATCAGCCATTACACCCGAATATACCTAATCGAGCCATTCCATGTGGCTAGTTGTGTGAGCAAGCGACGCGGGCGAGGGGCGGACGGCGGTTGAGTGCGTAGCTTTTCAGGCTAATGTGCCCATTGGGCGGCGCTAACAGCAATTAGGCAACGAGCAAATGGCTAGTGCATTACCAACGACATAGATTGATTTATAGGCTAATCGAAGAACCTGATTCCGGTCATTCGTTACAAGTTGAAACAACAGCTGCTCGATACAGTCATTACCCCTCACTGCCCATCGTTGAACGGAGTTAAGTATTAAAAGTGATCGGTAGCGTGACCCGAGTCGATTGCCTTTCAGTAAGTAAGTCGGGACAGTGCAAAATTGATAACTTTTCGGAATTGTCTTGAATTGGTTTCACATTGAACAAAAATGACAATCCATATTCCACTGCTGATTTGTCACGCGATTCACTTGTGAACTATTTATACGAGTATGTCCATATATAAATTGATTTTATGCGATGTAGGTAGGTATCCTATAATAAATTCATGGCCCTTAGAATCGCTGTTCTTTACATTGACATCATGTTTTTTGATATTATTTCACGTAAAAGATCACATCTGTTAGTGGCCGGGCATCTACGTACCAATCTATGAATAATAAATGTATCGAGCCAGCCGATTGGGGAAATTGAATTTTATAGTTCGTAACACACAGAAGGACAGATGTCACAAAATGGCCCTTCGCCGGCGGCGGGTACAAGGCACTTAATCGAAATGTCAAATTGAAATCAAAATTAGGTCGATTGTAGTGTTAATAATTAAATAATGACGGGCTATGGCGGTGTGGTAGCATTTGTCTACATTAAGGGGCTCTACACACTCATAGTTTGTGTGATGTGAAGGGTAGGTGTTTCTTTGTGATTAACCGAGTTATTTCGGTTTCGTTGGACAAATTATCGGTCCATTACGTAGAGTACACAATGACCGGCTTTCCATTAAATTATATTGGAACTATTCAAATGTCACTTTGGTATGATACAGTAGGGGAGGCATTTCCCCCTTGTTTCAATAAATAAAAGGTGATTTATTTGTGTAGGTAGCTAGATTGTTTTTGTGTAGGATTCAATTAGTGGGTACCTAACTACGTCTCTATAACTCAAAGTACTGAATTGTCATACTTATAAAAACCATCAACCTTTTACCTGTAAAAAAAAACACTTCAAAGATACATAATCTAGTAACGTTTATATTAAACCAATAGCAATGAATGTTTAATTGAATTTAACAATAAATCAGATTTAGCAAGATATCTACAACAATATCGGATAGCACAGTAACAAATTCGATTACTCCACAACTGATATATTGTCGTTAATTGATTTCCCCTCAAGAGCTTTCGCCTCCCTACGAAGTGAGTTAGATAAATTCGCGCTATCCGTTTACATCATTAAATTTTATTAGTGGCAACACAATAGGGGCATCCGCGTCTATTGAGAGAGCGACTTTTCCGGCGGTGACGATACGATACAGGGCTGTGTGGCCAGAATAGTAGGTTGATTGAGGGGAATCCTATAATACTTATCTACAGAAAAAGTTTCCAAAAAACGTGTACAACTAATTTACACATTAGTAATGGACTACTAGACTAGACGTGCTGTATTGATATTGTTTTAGCACAATTGTTTTGACACCTTCGTTTTTTTTGACACAAAAACTTACAGTTGTCACTGGGAGTAATAGTAGGTATTTATAAAACGAGAAGAAGCAACAGTAGTCTTTGAGGGTTGATAGGCGTTCACAAAAAACAGTTTTTGAAAAGTTGCACCCCAAAGTTTTAAATGGGGTGTTCATAGTTGGTATCAAAAATAGCATGACGCGAACGAAGTCGCGCGTGTTCCACTAGTATCTGGTATGTATTTAGCTAGCTAGACGATAAATGTACCTATTTAGCTACATGATATCAATTGACCCTTAATATTAATTTTACCCATACTTAGCTGAGCCCCTGGCTACGCTCTTGCTACGACCCTGCTACGACCCGGCTACAGCCCTGCTACGGCGTCGCCCCCCCACCAATTTCTATTTCCTTTTGGCGCGAATTAAGCAGGCTATTAAGTCGACTTTGAGACGTATGACGAATCATAAAGCCGAACGGACAATGGCGGCGCTTTCACATGGATATAGCCGATTTGGAATAAAATAAAGTTTCTCTGTGAATAGAGGAATCGGAGGAAGTTTTTTACGGCTTAGCCGTTTTTGTCATGTTTATCTTCGGGAAACATAAAAGTCAACATCATTTACTTTTTTGTAAAGGGCAGTTTTCTTTTCAATTGTGTTTTCTGTAAATCCAAAAAATACGTTTTTGCGAGGTATACCTAAAATGGCAGACATCTTACAACCCATTTCCTTACCCACAGGACACTAACCTCTCTCTAACAACGATCTTACCAGTCTCTTGCTACTAAGTCGCAAGCTCAAGCTTGAACTTTCTTGGCGCTTAGCATTATTTGAGGGGCGTGCTAGGGTTTCGTGCTCCCGATAAGAGATAAGAGACCTCTTGTGATCATTTTCTTTGTGATCATTTTCTTTGTGATTCACATAATAGATAAATGGCGTGTCCTACAGTTATTAGAGACAGCAGTGTGTTATAACCTGTCATAATGTCAAGCGGTGAGTCGATACGATGAGGCTATTATTTCGAATTATCATTTCAATTCTATGCGATGTGTTATCCATTAATAAAAGTGACAGAGCCCTGACAACGAAGTTTTGTGTTGATTTGGTTACCTTGCTGAGGTATAGAGGCAAAGACTTTTATCCATTATAGCTACTATGGATAAAAGTCTTTTAAACGTGAGCAGTACATAAAAATACGAAACACAATACATAAGAATACGGAAAGATGAGAGTTCGGAAGGTAAATTAACATCTTTGGGTCATTTAGAGTAATAATCAAAATAAAAACTATTTTTGATAAAGTAGATTTTAAATAATTCAATGGATTAAGCAGTTATGTTTAGTATTAAGTAAGTATGTATGTAATTAAACTAAGCATAAAGTTTTCATTCGTCTCTGAGGATCGGGATCCCGTCTAGCTTGATCAGCTGCTGAACGCGATTGGCGACCTGCGTGCGCCACGTGTCCACGTCAGGCTGGTTCTCGCATATCGGGTTACCAATAAATACGAGGTCTCGTAGTGCTGGGCACTCCTGTAATCGAACTTAGTGTTATAGTATAAAGAAAAGACTATGCCGAGATTTCGTTTTAGAAACAGTGTGGTTGGTTGTCGGTCTCAGCTGTAAAGTAAGAGATACTTGGTTGGGGTGGGTTCTATTCTTGCGTGTATCCCTGAAAAACGATAGACGATGTCTTATACTGCCATTTTAAGTTACACTGTGGGGCAACTCGATAATCTGTTCCACAGTCAAGTTATCACTGCTTGTATGCCACGCAGTGTAACTCACAATATGAGGAACGGAAATAAACTCACAGATTTGTTCTTGTCGTTTTGTTGAAGATGTTCTTAACAATATAATATAACTTTGCATGACAAGTCTAATTGAAGCAAACACCGAACATCTATTCTGTTGACTTGCAAGCTTGCAGTGTCATGTAGAGCAATGCCTTGCACTCACGGTGAATTAATTGTTATGCTTATAATTTTATTAGATGATGAGTAGGTAATCGAATAAGAGAAAACTTATAAAAGAAGAAGATAAAAAACTCCTTAGGTACCAACTTGCAATCTATTAAACTCCACCCATTCTTTGACCACGTTATTGCACATGTAGAGCACGCGTAGATTTTTCATCGATCCGATACCTTTCAGCTTGTCTATGGGATTATAGCTGATCCATAACTCTTCAAGAGTGTCGGAGACAGTCTCCTGGAATTTCAGGAGTGGAAGTTAGGTGTAGGTACTTATCTACATTTTACTTCATTTGGTTGGACGGGTGTGGGTGCCGGAGAAATCTCAGGCACTCAGGACGCAGATCATCGTGCAGAAGTCGTGTTCATAACGAACGTGATTTGTGAGGTAATGTCTTGCTATAGGTGGTAAGGTAATGGTAACCACTTAACAACAGGTGGGTCGCTTGCCTAATCCATCAGCAAGTTTTATAAGAAAAAAGTATAGCTGACGGGCCTCATGTACCAAGTACAACACAGATTGGTGAGTATGTCTACCGAATTTGGGGATTGCCTTATTGGTTGCAAAGGTATTTAATTTGCTGTCTTACAAATCTCAAAAAGCTAACTTATATGTTACCTACATAATATCTTTATGGCTTTCTTATCTGTATAGACACGCCCAACTAGGTCGTCTAACCGTTTTACATATTAATAAACTCGGCGTAACCTCGAAATAATGACACCGTGTTTTGTCGGTTTTGATCTAAAAGTATAAAATAGACGATGCATATATTTATAGTATAGTATAGTATACTGCCACATAAATTCCTATAAGTTAAAAAAACTGTTAACGTATATGCGCAACTCCTACAGCACCTGCAATAACGTTAATATCTTATTACAGTATGCCTTATTGCTTTATTATGTAGGTAGGCTTAACATTGTCAGATCTTAGGACTAGATACAGGGCGTTTACAGGACTTTAGAATCGTCTATTTTATGCTTGTGTGAAGTCACGCCTGAATAAATAAACTATCAATTAGGTATCTATCCTATAATAAAATAAAATAAAATATCCTTTTCTCGCATGATGCGAGGTGAAACCGCATGCATATTAGCCTCGCCCGTTGTGGAGTTAGAGCCGGCAAAAAGTGCGCTCTTAAGATCTAATTTGAAACTGCCAGGAAAGTAACTGATATATTGTAAGTACTGGTAACTTACAATCCCAGCTAAAGACTTGATATTGTTTCTTCCGAGAGATAAGATCTTCAGGCTTCTCATGCCTGCAATGCCGGCGATTTTGTCAATCATGTTTGATGAAAGACTCAGTTTTCTATAATAAGGACCATCAAGTTAATGTTAACAGTCACAAGGTACTTATGTAATAAAAATAATAATGCTGGACAGTCCACACAGCATCATCTAGCCCTAAGCTAAGCAGAGCTTGTGTTATGGGTACAGAATGATGACTGATATAGGTACTTAATACAATACAATACATACATCGATATTTTTTATTATACATAGAAAATACCCAGAACACCCGGAATAAATATTTGCAGATGATCGTACAAACATTTATCACAAGGCGGGAATCGAAACCGCGACCTCCTGCGTCGCAGGCGGACATTCGCCCGCCGCGCCACATCGGTCGCCAAAATCTAAAACGTAAAAACACTTTCATAATATTATTACCATGATTAGTGCAACTACGCCGCATAGGGCCAGGGCTGTTTGTGGGTGGGTGATTATTTATTAGTAAGATGGTATCATGTGTGGAGGAACCATACCTGACGATTCCATTGATTCAAAATCACTTACTCGCAAGCAACTAATGTAGAAAGAGCTCCATCCATTTTCTCAATCGGAGGATACTGGAATTGCATTTCCACGACCAACGCATCAGCAGCACTTTCCCCTTTCTCCTTCTCCCACTTTGCTATAGCTTCTTTGCAAGTCGTTGGTTTCAGAGCCATGCCTGATTACTTGATATTAAACCAACGCGACGATCTTAGCAAGAAAAAAATGTTAGATTAAATAAAAATGTTAGAGCAAGAAAAAAATAAAAATCCAGTGGTTCGTAAGTAGGTATTGTTTACTTTTAACAGATAATGCATAATTTTTTCAAGTAGGCTATAGCCTTTTCAGTTCTTGGAAAGGTATTTCAAGGAGTTTATATATTTCACGATTAGTAGGTATTAATAAAGTAGGCTGGTTTTAATATCTGAGGATATGACGTAGTAAAAAAACATAAAAGCATGCCTTCTTAGGTACATCGACCTTGAAGGACCTGCTAAAGTGAGCTCTTGGTACTTAAGAGATCTAAGGATTAAAGTCGTGAAGCTATTTCTTTCATGAGCCAGTTTGACCAAAAATGCTCTGATAAAAATCAAGCGACCTGAAAGACTTGAAAATCAAACAAACATCCCTTACATTTGAGGAATTGTCACAAGGGTGGAGTCGGGGTTGCACAGTGACTGTGGTTTATTCTATGTCTGGGTCGTGCCGGTTGGCCGGCGTAATCACGTCGCGCCCTCACACCTCCTTACCCTCTTCGGCCTGTGCCCAGCGCTCGTCAGTGGAATAACAACGAGGATTGGCGATACGACAACGTGCGGGTTTTTAAATGAAGAGATTGTAGGTTATTTGCGAATAAAGTCTTCGTATCATACAAACAACTGCTATTCTAAGTCCCCTTTTGTGTATGACAAGCTCGGTTTCCGAGTGGATTTTGTATGAAGCCCGGATAGTTTTCGTTAGGGTCGCTTATCATAACTCCATACAAGTTCCACTCTCGAGTGGAACACAGAATTTTAGTACCACCTGTATGCTAGGTACCTAAGCAATGAATTTTTTGACTCCATCTCACACTCCATTATTATCTGGTATCTATCATAAAAATTCTTCCTGTACCAAGGTAGGTTTCCCTGATTAATGTAGTTTTCGTTTATGTATAGGTTTGTAGGTACCTAGGTGCTTACCTAATTACTTTTTTGAGAATATTTACGGCCGGAATATACTTATTCCGGCCGGATTATACGGATTTTCTTGGCAAGTTTCATTTGTAAATTGGTTTCGTGCATCAAACTTAATTTTTAAAATGAAAGGGTTATTTTTGGTGAAGCATATACCTACCTACTTCTTTTGAATAAACATCATGCCGACAGCCTCTGAGGGTACTTCGGTGACATCCGCAAAAACATTGAACTCACTTCACTCACTTCTCCCAGGGGCATTAATTTAAACTTTTTTTAGCCCTCGCCTACCTCACGTAAATTACCTATCAGTCTAGTGTAACGTTGTGTAGGTAGGTAGTGTAATTCTTATAAGTACAGGGTGTTTTTTTGAGAAGGGCGGTGATGGACAACTCCGAAGCCACGCAAATCAAAGAAAAGTCGTGAAAAGAGTCATGACTTCAATTTATAAGAAAACAATAACTAGTCTAGGGATTTAATCCTTGAAAAGTTGATAAATAAACCAGCTTAGGAGTTTAACAGGTAGCTACAGTACAGTCAGTATGTACTTAGGTATGTTTTAAAAGTTAGTTAAAAATATTGGAACTAGTTCGTGATCCTGAAAGAGTAGGTACCTACCCTACGTAAATTACTTCTGATGAAGATTGTACTTGCACCAGGTACTTAGAACTTACTACTACAACCTCATTAAATTGGTAAGGAGGTAGGTCTACCTCCAAAAAGTTCCTAGTCCAGATTAATTTAATCTACCACCCCAACCTAAACACAATTGTGTCCCTGTTTCAGAATCAATAGGCAGATTACAACTTCTAAACATTGCTTTTTAAAATAGCAAATATTTATTCCACCCCATAGATTAAACACAGCAATATTTTGTAGGCACGCTCCGCCACGCGATCTCTTCAAACTTTGCATCCGCGGCACGTGCTTTGTAAATGAATACAGAGTTCTTTAAGTTTTTTTTTAAATAACGTAGGCACATCATTTTAGTAGTACCTACCTACCTAGTAGAGCTCTCATTGAAGGGCTTACCCGAGGAAGTTTACCACCATACCTATTTCTGCCACCATGCGGCGTTCCAGTGTTTCGTTTGAAGGGTGTGGATACCGGGGAAATTGTGTCCGTCAGAACAGCAGGTACCTAGCTCCAATCGTGTTTTCGATATTGCAAGCATTTAGTCAATTTCTCGACAGTTCATATTTTCATAATATTAGAATTTGTCACCTCATATTTTGGGATATTTTCATATAAGTACATTACCTGCTGTCTTGACGCTTGCTCAGCAGGTAACTCTCTTAATCACAGCGATCACTGCACCTTTTGCACTGCTTTCTATGTCAGCATTTAGTCATGCATTTGTCAATCTCACATACCAAGTTTCATCAAATTTGGTTTAGTAGCAACGGAGATATTACGATGTGTTTATTTGAAAATTTAACGGACGCCATGTACCATTTTGAGGTTATTTTCAGCCAAAGTAATTTCACTTGAATCGAGTCACCTGCAGCTTATTTCCAAGAAATAGTTATACCGACGGATTCTTTACAATTTTATCTTTCAGATAGCAGTCCAACATCGTAGCTTTCTAGTGTTTTTATCCTAATAAAACAATATATACAGTTTACATGCCAATATGTCCAAAGTGCAGTGCAAAGTGATACTAGGATAGGGATACTAAACTTCATAGAAAAAATCATACGATAGAAATGTATAAGTCAGACACAGTATTTCCAGCTTTTAAAACAAGATTAAAGTATTCATCATCATCATCTTAGATAAGTTCACAGCTTATTACCATGATTAAGATATGCCGATGCATTCTGCAGTATTTTTCAGCTTTACTTCACAAGTTATCGAAGAGATATTATGTGGTAACACGGGTACGTGGCCAGTAGCACTGACCGACCATGCCAAGCTAGCGAGGGTTGCTCACAGTACGTAACATAGCTGCATGATGATTGTTTCTGCCTCTCCGATGTACTATGTGTGACTTACCGCCATGTCGATACCAACCTTATGACTCAAAATTCAAAATGGCGGAAACAAATGATGGTATAAAAAACAGACATGGGTGTCGTTTTCGACTGGTTTGGGGGTGCTGATTACGAACATCTGGTCAGATTTGAAATTCAAAATGGCGAGTGCAAATGATCGTACAAAAAACTGACATGGGTGTCGTTTTCGACTGATTTGGGGTTGCTGATTACGAATGTCTGGTCAGATTTGAAATTCAAAATAACGGGTGCAAGTGATGGTACAAAAAATTGACATGGGTATCTTTTTCGACTAATTTAGGGGTGCTGATTACGAATATCTGGTCAGATTTGAAATTCAAAATGGCGGGTGCAAATGATCGTACAAAAAACTGACATGGGTGTCGTTTTCGACTAATTTGGGGGTGCTGATTACGAATATCTGGTCAGATTTGAAATTCAAAATGGCGGGTGCAAATGATCGTACAAAAAACTGACATGGGTGTCGTTTTCGACTGATTTGGGGTTGCTGATTACGAATATCTGGTCAGATTTGAAATTTCAAAATGGCGGGTGCAAGTGATGGTACAAAAAATTGACATGGGTATCTTTTTCGACTAATTTAGGGGTGCTGATTACGAACATCTGGTCAGATTTGAAATTCAAAATGGCGAGTGCAAATGATCGTACAAAAAACTGACATGGGTGTCGTTTTCGACTGATTTGGGGTTGCTGATTACGAATATCTGGTCAGATTTGAAATTCAAAATGGCGGGTGCAAGTGATGGTACAAAAAATTGACATGGGTATCTTTTTCGACTAATTTAGGGGTGCTGATTACGAATATCTGGTCAGATTTGAAATTCAAAATGGCGGGTGCAAATGATGGTACAAAAAACTGACATGGGTGTCGTTTTCGACTGATTTGGGGGTGCTGATTACGAATATCTGGTCAGATTTGAAATTCAAAATGGCGGGTGCAAATGATGGTACAAAAAACTGACATGGGTATCTTTTTCGACTAATTTGGGGGTGCTGATTACGAATATCTGGTTAGATTTGAAATTCCAAATGGCGGGTACAAATCATGGTAAAAAAAAACTAACATGGGTGTCGTTTTCGACTGATTTGGGGGTGCTGATTACGAATATCTGGTCAGATTTGAAATTCAAAATGGCGGGTGCAAATGATGGTACAAAAAACTGACCTGGGTGTCGTTTTTGACTGATTTGGGGGTGCTGATTACAAATATCTGGTCAGATTTGAAATTAAAAATGACGGGTGCAAATGATAGTACATTAAACTGACATGGGTGTCGTTTTCGACTGGTTTGGGGGTGCTGATTACGAATATCTGGTCAGATTTGAAATTCAAAATGGCGGGTGCAAATGATCGTTCAAAAAACTGACATGGGTGTCGTTTTCGACTGGTTTGGGGGTGCTGATTACGAATATCTGGTCAGATTTGAAATTCAAAATGGCGGGTGCAAATGATGGTACAAAACACTGACATGGGTGTCGTTTTCGACTGATTTGGGGGTGCTGATTACGAATATCTGGTCAGATTTGACATTCAAAATGGCGGGTGCAAATGATGGTACAAAACACTGACATGGGTGTCGTTTTCGACTGATTTGGGGGTGCTGATTACAAATATCTGGTCAGATTTGAAATTCAAAATGGCGGGTGCAAATGATGGTACAAAAAACTGATATGGGTGTCGTTTTCGACTGATTGGGTGGTGCTGATTACGAAGATCTGGTCAGGTTTGAAATTCAAAATGGCGGGTGCAAATGATGGTACAAAACACTGACATGGGTGTCGTTTTCGACTGGTTTGGGGGTGCTGATTACGAATATCTGGTTTGATTTGAAATTCAAAATGGCGGGTGCAAATGATCGTTCAAAAAACTGACATGGGTGTCGTTTTCGACTGGTTTGGGGGTGCTGATTACGAACATCTGGTCAGATTTGAAATTCAAAATGGTGGGTGCAAATGATGGTACAAAAAACTGATATGGGTGTCGTTTTCGACTGATTGGGTGGTGCTGATTACGAACATCTGGTCAGATTTGAAATTCAAAATGGCGGGTGCAAATGATGGTACAAAACACTGATATGGGTGTCGTTTTCGACTGATTATATTCGTAATTAACACCCCCAAACCAGTCGAATACGACACCCATGCCAGTTTTTTGTACTATCATTTGCACCCGCCATTTTGAATTTTAAATCTGACCAGATATTCGTAATCGGCACCCCCAAATTAGTCAAAAAAGACTCCCATGTCAGTTTTTTGTACCATCATTTGCACCCGCCATTTTGAATTTCAAATCTGACCAGATATTCGTAATCAGCACCCCCAAATCAGTCGAAAACGACACCCATGTCAGTTTTTTTAACGATCATTTGCATCCGCCATTTTAAATTTCAAATCTGACCAGATATTCGTAATCAGCACCCCCAAACCAGTCGAAAACGACACCCATGTCAGTTTAATGTACTATCATTTGCACCTGCCATTTTTAATTTCAAATCTGACCAGATATTTGTAATCAGCACCCCCAAATCAGTCAAAAACGACACCCATGTCAGTTTTTTGTACCATCATTTGCACCCGCCATTTTGAATTTCAAATCTGACCAGATATTCGTAATCAGCACCCCCAAATTAGTCGAAAACGACACCCATGTCAGTTTTTTGTACCATCATTTGCACCCGCCATTTTGAATTTTAAATCTGACCAGATATTCGTAATCGGCACCCCCAAATTAGTCAAAAAAGACCCCCATGTCAGTTTTTTATTCCATCATTTGCACCCGCCATTTTGAATTTCAAATCTGACCAGATATTCCTAATCAGCACCCCCAAATCAGTCAAAAACGACACCCATGTCAGTTTTTTGAACGATCATTTGCACCCGCCATTTTGAATTTCAAATCTGACCAGATATTCGTAATCAGCACCCCCAAACCAGTTGAAAACGACACCCATGTCAGTTTAATGTACTACCATTTGCACCCGCCATTTTTAATTTCAAATCTGACCAGATATTCGTAATCGGCACCCCCAAATTAGTCAAAAAAGACCCCCATGTCAGTTTTTTGTACCATCATTTGTACCCGCCATTTTGAATTTCAAATCTGACCAGATATTCGTAATCGGCACCCCCAAATTAGTCAAAAAAGACCCCCATGTCAGTTTTTTGTACCATCATTTGCACCCGCCATTTTGAATTTCAAATCTGACCAGATATTCGTAATCAGCACCCCCAAATCAGTCGAAAACGACACCCATGTCAGTTTTTTGAACGATCATTTGCACCCGCCATTTTGAATTTCAAATCTGACCAGATATTCGTAATCAGCACCCCCAAACCAGTTGAAAACGACACCCATGTCAGTTTAATGTACTATCATTTGCACCCGCCATTTTTAATTTCAAATCTGACCAGATATTTGTAATCAGCACCCCCAAATCAGTCAAAAACGACACCCATGTCAGTTTTTTGTACCATCATTTGCACCCGCCATTTTGAATTTCAAATCTGACTAGATATTCGTAATCGGCTCCCCCAAATTAGTCAAAAAAGACCCCCATGTCAGTTTTTTATTCCATCATTTGCATCGCCATTTTGAATTTTAAATCTGACCACATATTCATAATTAGCACCCTCAAATCAGTCGAAAAAGACCCACACGTCAGTTTTTTATTCTATCATTTGCACCCGCCATTATGAATTTCAACTCTGACCAGATATTCATAATCAGCACCCTCAAATTAGCCCAAAAAGACCCCCAGGTCAGTTTTTTATTCCATAATTTGCACCCGCCATTTTGAATTTGAAATCTGACCACATATTCATAAGTAGCACCCCAAATCAATCGAAGGAAGACCCCCATGTCAGTTTTTATATAATCATTTGCTTCCGCCATTTTGAATTTTAAATCATAAGGTTGGTATCGACATGGTGGTAAGTCACACACAGCATATCGGAGAGGCAGAAACAATCGTCATGCAGCCATGTTACGTACTGTGAGCAACCCTCGCTAGCTTGGCATGGTCGGTCAAGTCAGTGCTACTGGCCACGTACCCGTGTATCAGAATCCATCGACATATCTTAATCATGGAAATAAGCTGTGAACTTATCTAAGATGATGATGATGAATACTTTAATCTTGTTTTAAAAGCTGGAAATACTGTGTCTGACTTATACATTTCTATCGTATGATTTTTTCTATGAAGTTTAGTATCCCTATCCTAGTATCACTTTGCACTGCACTTTGGACATATTGGCATGTAAACTGTATATATTGTTTTATTAGGATAAAAACACTAGAAAGCTACGATGTTGGACTGCTATCTGAAAGATAAAATTGTAAAGAATCCGTCGGTATAACTATTTCTTGGAAATAAGCTGCAGGTGACTCGATTCAAGTGAAATTACTTTGGCTGAAAATAACCTCAAAATGGTACATGGCGTCCGTTAAATTTTCAAATAAACACATCGTAATATCTCCGTTGCTACTAAACCAAATTTGATGAAACTTGGTATGTGAGATTGACAAATGCATGACTAAATGCTGACATAGAAAGCAGTGCAAAAGGTGCAGTGATCGCTGTGATTAAGAGAGTTACCTGCTGAGCAAGCGTCAAGACAGCAGGTAATGTATTTATATGAAAATATCCCAAAATATGAGGTGACAAATTCTAATATTATGAAAATATGAACTGTCGAGAAATTGACTAAATGCTTGCAATATCGAAAACACGATTGGAGCTAGGTACCTGCTGTTCTGACGGACACGGGAAATTTCAAGCACGTATACTGGTTGATGCATGAAGGCAGTAGGTACATCGTAGACACGTTCCTAATTCCCAATAAATGCGACCTGCGAGGCAGTGCTTTGTTAAAGGTGATTGTTACCACTTAACATATGTGCATGCCTCCAGCTTCCTCATATGGAAAATGCAGATTCTGAAAATGCCAATATTTAGTTAATATTTAGTACCATCATAGATTACAACCATAATTTAGGTGCCAAAAAAACAACGACGCTACAAGCCTTTGAAGGTGTGTTAGCTGAAGTAACATGCCACCAGCTTCCTCATTCAGTGTGGGCAAACGAGTGCTGATAGAGCTATAGAATAAACGCTAGCATTTAGTACCAGATTAGTGCACTAGGTAGCAAAATTTCCAAACCTGCAGCTAATAAACTCTCGGAGTTATAAGACTTCATCAACGTGTAAGCTGACGTACCGTTATTTCAGCACGCACATGCTGGTTCTCTGAAACGGCTGCAGCTATAGACACGGTTGATATCTCCAGATTCAGTGCACAATTGGTGCCAAAGGTACCAAATATTTGAGGCTTCTAGGTTCAAAACTCTTTGAACTACAGGCTTTTAGCAACGTGTAAGCTGGGGAAACGTTTCTCCAGCTGACACATGCTGGATCTCAGAAACGGTAAGAGATAGAGATTCGGTTGATATCTCCAGATGTCAATATGAATTAGTGCACTTGGCACCAAAATTTTGGAGTCTCTAGGACCAATAGTTACATCACAAGTAGCAAAAAACCATTTAACGGTCAACAAATTCAAACCAGTTTTCGCTTCTATAAAAGCGCGGCGTTGCCGCTCTGCACGCTACAATAGCGAGCGAACATTATGCTTGTTCTCTGTCTGTTTTTATATCTGTCTCTGGATACGTGTGTTGCCAGTTCAGTTTTAGTAGGTCGACAGTTTTATTCGAGTCTTGTCAGAACAGGTATTATAGGTAGGTACGAGGTACTACTAGATAGGTACTTTATTTTATCTAGTTTAAATTGGGTTTGTATGTACCTACTCAAATAGTTGATTTGACGACCGATGTGACGCGGCGGCCTGTGACGCAGAAGTTTACGGGTTCGATTCCCACCTTGGAATAAAATGTTTAAACGAACTGCACATATTTAATACGGGTGTTCTGGGTATTTTCTTTGTTTAGTAAAAAATATGTAGGTATGTACGTAACATCAGATTTGGAATTCAAAATGGCGGGTGCAAATGATGGTACAAAAAACTGACATGGGGGTCTTTTTTGACTAATTTGGGGGTGCTGATTACGAATATCTGGTCAGATTTGAAATTCAAAATGGCGGGTGCAAAAGATGGTACAAAAAACTGACATGGGTGTCTTTTTCGACTAATTTGGGGGTGCTGATAACGAATATCTGGTCAGATTTGGCATTCAAAATGGCGGATGCAAATGATGGTACAAAAAACTGATATGGGTGTCTTTTTCGACTAATTTGGGGGTGCTGATTACGAATATCTGGTCAGATTTGAAATTCAAAATGGCGGATGCAAAAAATGGTACTAAAAACTGACATGGGTGTCTTTTTCGACTAATTTGGGGGTGCTGATTACGAATATCTGGTCAAATTTGAAATTCAAAATGGCGGGTACAAAAATGGTACAAAAAACTGACATGGGTGTCTTTTTCCACTAATTTGGGGGTGCTGATTACGAATATCTGGTCAAATTTGAAATTCAAAATGGCGGGTACAAAAAATAATACAAAAAACTGACATGGGTGTCTTTTTCGACTAATTTGGGGGTGCTGATTACGAATATCTGGTCAAATTTGAAATTCAAAATGGCGGATTCAAAAGATGGTAAAAAAACTGACATGGGTGTCTTTTTCGACTAATTTGGGGGTGCTGATTACGAATATCTGGTCAAATTTGAAATTCAAAATGGCGGGTACAAAAAATGGTACAAAAAACTGACGGGTGTCTTTTTCGATTAATTTGGGGGTGGTGATTATGAATATCTGGTCAGATTTGGAATTCAAAATGGCGGATGCAAAAAATGGTACTAAAAACTGACATGGGTGTCTTTTTCGACTAATTTGGGGGTGCTGATTACGAATATCTGGTCAGATTTGAAATTCAAAATGGCGGATGCAAAAAATGGTACAAAAAACTAACATGGGTGTCTTTTTCTACTAATTTGGGGGTGCTGATTACGAATATCTGGTCAGATTTGAAATTCAAAATGGCGGGTGCAAAAGATGGTACAAAAAACTGACATGGGTGTCTTTTTCGACTAATTTGGTGGTGCTGATTAAGTAGTCATTATGAATTTCAAATTTGACCAGATATTCGTAATCAGCACCCCCAAATTAGTCGAAAAAGACACCCATGTCAGTTTTTAGTACCATTTTTTGCATCCGCCATTTTGAATTTCAAATCTGACCAGATATTCGTAATCAGCACCCCCAAATTAGTCGAAAAAGACCCCCATGTCAGTTTTTAGTACCATTTTTTGCATCCGCCATTTTGAGTTCCAAATCTGACCAGATATTCATAATCACCACCCCCAAATTAGTCGAAAAAGACACCCGTCAGTTTTTTGTACCATTTTTTGTACCCGCCATTTTGAATTTCAAATTTGACCAGATATTCGTAATCAGCACCCCCAAATTAGTCGAAAAAGACACCCATGTCAGTTTGTTGTGCTATCTTTTGCATCCGCCATTTTGAATTTCAAATTTGACCAGATATTCGTAATCAGCACCCCCAAATTAGTCGAAAAGGACACCCATGTCAGATTTTTGTACCATTTTTTGTACCCACGATTTTAAATTTCAAATTTGACCAGATATTCGTAATCAGCACCCCCAAATTAGTCGAAAAAGACACCCATGTCAGTTTTTTGTACCATTTTTTGTACCCGCCATTTTGAATTTCAAATTTGACCAAATATTCGTAATCAGCACCCCCAAATTAGTGGAAAAAGACACCCATGTCAGTTTTTTGTACCATTTTTGTACCCGCCATTTTGAATTTCAAATTTGACCAGATATTCGTAATCAGCACCCCCAAATTAGTCGAAAAAGACACCTATGTCAGTTTTTTGTATCATTTTTATACCCGCCATTTTGAATTTCAAATTTGACCAGATATTCGTAATCAGCACCCCCAAATTAGTCGAAAAAGACACCCATGTCAGTTTTTTGTATTATTTTTTGTACCCGCCATTTTGAATTTCAAATTTGACCAGATATTCGTAATCAGCACCCCCAAATTAGTGGAAAAAGACACCCATGTCAGTTTTTTGTACCATTTTTGTACCCGCCATTTTGAATTTCAAATTTGACCAGATATTCGTAATCAGCACCCCCAAATTAGTCGAAAAAGACACCCATGTCAGTTTTTAGTACCATTTTTTGCATCCGCCATTTTGAATTTCAAATCTGACCAGATATTCGTAATCAGCACCCCCAAATTAGTCGAAAAAGACACCCATATCAGTTTTTTGTACCATCATTTGCATCCGCCATTTTGAATGCCAAATCTGACCAGATATTCGTTATCAGCACCCCCAAATTAGTCGAAAAAGACACCCATGTCAGTTTTTTGTACCATCTTTTGCACCCGCCATTTTGAATTTCAAATCTGACCAGATATTCGTAATCAGCACCCCCAAATTAGTCAAAAAAGACCCCCATGTCAGTTTTTTGTACCATCATTTGCACCCGCCATTTTGAATTCCAAATCTGATGTTACGTACATACCTACATATTTTTTACTAAACAAAGAAAATACCCAGAACACCCGTATTAAATATGTGCAGTTCGTTTAAACATTTTATTCCAAGGTGGGAATCGAACCCGTAAACTTCTGCGTCACAGGCCGCCGCGTCACATCGGTCGTCAAATCAACTATTTGAGTAGGTACATACAAACCCAATTTAAACTAGATAAAATAAAGTACCTATCTAGTAGTACCTCGTACCTACCTATAATACCTGTTCTGACAAGACTCGAATAAAACTGTCGACCTACTAAAACTGAACTGGCAACACACGTTGTATCCAGAGACAGATATAAAAACAGACAGAGAACAAGCATAATGTTCGCTCGCTATTGTAGCGTGCAGAGCGGCAACGCCGCGCTTTTATAGAAGCGAAAACTGGTTTGAATTTGTTGACCGTTAAATGGTTTTTTGCTACTTGTGATGTAACTATTGGTCCTAGAGACTCCAAAATTTTGGTGCCAAGTGCACTAATTCATATTGACATCTGGAGATATCAACCGAATCTCTATCTCTTACCGTTTCTGAGATCCAGCATGTGTCAGCTGGAGAAACGTTTCCCCAGCTTACACGTTGCTAAAAGCCTGTAGTTCAAAGAGTTTTGAACCTAGAAGCCTCAAATATTTGGTACCTTTGGCACCAATTGTGCACTGAATCTGGAGATATCAACCGTGTCTATAGCTGCAGCCGTTTCAGAGAACCAGCATGTGCGTGCTGAAATAACGGTACGTCAGCTTACACGTTGATGAAGTCTTATAACTCCGAGAGTTTATTAGCTGCAGGTTTGGAAATTTTGCTACCTAGTGCACTAATCTGGTACTAAATGCTAGCGTTTATTCTATAGCTCTATCAGCACTCGTTTGCCCACACTGAATGAGGAAGCTGGTGGCATGTTACTTCAGCTAACACACCTTCAAAGGCTTGTAGCGTCGTTGTTTTTTTGGCACCTAAATTATGGTTGTAATCTATGATGGTACTAAATATTAACTAAATATTGGCATTTTCAGAATCTGCATTTTCCATATGAGGAAGCTGGAGGCATGCACATCTTAACATCGGGTGGGCCATCTGCCTGTTACTTCAGCAAGTTGTATAAAAACATAGTACTTAGCTCCCTAGCTCCTTCTTTGTAGGTAACAAAGAAGGAGCTAGGGAGCTCCTCATCTAAAAAAAATATGGTAGTAGATAACCAGAAGTTTTAGTAGCACGAACATTTGAATTACATGCGCTACTTCTTTAGGTAAAGTCTTCGATCAATGATACCCCTGAATGTACAAAACCATAGCTAAAAGCCTGTCCGCGTAAATACATACTTAGACAGCTACATTTGTATAAAACGAAGTGAGAAAAAAATGATAAACAATTTTAGGTTCAACCTAGGTAATTACAACCATGTCACTTATTAAATAATGTCACTAATTATCAAAATAACATATAAATACCAAAACGGATTTTTTGCGCTGACCCATCCAATGTGATCCTACTGTAACCAGCGTAAGCAAAAAGTGTCAAAGTAGTGTCGAACGTCATTAATGTGTCACTTATGTCAAAAGTCATAACAAACGCGTGTGGTGCGGCGAAACTAACCTCAATATCTTGTGTTGTTATTTGTAAATATTCACTTAAATGGATGATTTGCAATTGAATATAAGTGTTTCCAAGAAGGTAAATGTTTTTTGAAGCTTTATAGTCAGTAGTTTTAGCTCAAATTCATAGTGTTTTGTTGTTATTTTGTAGGGCAACAAAAAGCCTGCTAAACCCAACAGAAATGCTTCTGAATACAAGTTTGTGTCGAAATCTAAGTTTGAAGGTAAAACGATCGCGAGAAAAAGACCCCAAAATGATGATAAACGAAGCTCAACCTTTAAAACACCCATGGAAGGGCCCCAGGCCAAAGTATCTAAAGTGGCACCTGTACCAGAAAAAGCCCATGATGTAGCTTCAAGTTTACTTGATTTGAGTGAAAATAAAGGCAAATTTCATGGAAAAAACTATCAAGACCTCAGTGACGATATTACAATAAAGCAGAAGCCTAGAAGTGGTGGTTGGATATCATCTTTATTTAAAAATAATCCTAGTGTACCTCGTATTGGTCAGCGAGCTGTGAAGCCATTGGTTGAAAAAGTGTTTGCTGGGAAAGTGTTTGCAGATCTTGACATTCACCCTCATAGTGTAGCTAACCTGCAGCAAAATATGGGACTAAAAGAACTCATGACAGTTCAGCAAAATTCAATCCCTGTTATTTTACAAGGAAGAGATGTTCTTATAAGGTTTGTAGTATTATTGACTCTCATTTTATTTGCAATTTTCATATTATGTTGCCTTACTAACACAGTATGTGCACTGCACCTTTAGTAAAATTAGAGACAAATTAATTTAGTCAAAGTCTAAGGGCATTTATTGCATAAAATCAAAATGATCACTTAGCATAGTCATATAACTAGCTGAATCGTACCAGCTGCTTGTGACCGAGCCTAGAGAAACAGGCGAGAAACTAATGGCTTAGTCCTACCATTGTTATGTGTGAACCTTTTTACAAAATAATGTTATGATATAAAGCTCTAGTGTGCACTTTATGTTATTAGGGACTTACTGTTCATTAGTAATAATGTTTTTCCTAGATCTCAAACTGGATCAGGCAAGACTCTTGGATATGCCTTGCCAATCATTGAGGGCCTGCAAGCAATACGGCCTAAAATCAACAGACATGATGGTATCAGAGTGGTTGTTGTTGTGCCCACAAGAGAACTGGCTGTCCAAACATACGAGCTCTTTGTGAAACTGGTCAAGGTATGTTACTTGTAGACTTTTGCATTCTTATTTGTTTACTCATGGTAAAAAATTAAACCTCAACATCATCATCATCATTCAGAACCTCAGTTTATCGACTGCTAGGTATAGGCAGCATTGTGCCACCAAGCATGTTCTTTAAAATAGATATCGTTATGGCTATACTTATATTTATATAATATCTTGTTCTGGCATCGCAAAATGAAAACTCTAAGTAAAACTGAAAAAATACTTTGCATTTTGTCAAAACATAAATATACCAAAAGGCAGTCAAACATCAACTCACTGGTATATTTCTATATTTTATGAGTAATGTTTATCTTATTGTGTATATGATTTTATTGTTATGTTAGTATTTTTATTGGTTTATTAACACAATTGGTTTATATTATATATTTTAGCCATTTATGTGGCTTGTTCCTGGATTATTAAGTGGAGGTCAAAAGAGAAAATCAGAGAAAGCAATACTTAGAAAAGGACTGAACATACTGGTGGGAACACCGGGTCGTATAAATGACCACTTGAGGCATACACAATCTTTGAATTTTGCTAAGACTGGGTAAGTGAACCTCCTAGCATGTAAACTGTTTAATTGCTGTAATTAAATATTGGGCAGAGTAATAAAATAAATATGATAATCAAAAACTTAAAATCGACAGCCATCACAGCTCAGTCGGTAGTAGACATTAACTGTGTGATGTACACAGATGATTGTTCTATGTTCTGTGTCTTGTCTGAATATTGTATTTTATGTATATTTACAAAAAAATGTGTTTAAGTATTCCATCTGGTTGGTATCTGGTTTCCATAGTACCTACAAGCTTGCTTAGTTTGGGGCTAGATGGCTTGTGACAATGTATATTTAAATGTGTGTATATGAGTATTATGTATTAATGTGCTAGTAGAGCTCTTAACAAAAATACAAAAAATACTCTCTGTGATGTGAGAACATTTATTTCTAAATTTTGCTTTCTTTTTTACTGGAAGTCGCTGAATGAATAATTCTCAAAATCTGTACCTGGATCTGTTCTTTCCGGAACTAGCGAAACGCGCGCGACTTCATCCGCGGAAAGTTATTTTCATACAAAATTGAATCTCCGCTGTATCCGATTAGGGGTTAAATTTCGGGAATTTCTATATAATAGACCTTGAAAATTTCAAGCCTCTAGACCAGTGGTTTAGCCCGTGCGTTGTCTATATGTCAGTCAGTCAGGACAAAGATTCTTGTAATCGGTATAGATGTAGATATAAATACAATGATGACTTTTATACAAAAAAAATGGCTACCCATGAATGTAAAATGATA
The DNA here is from genome assembly GCA_947095575.1 of Electrophaes corylata. Lineage (NCBI taxonomy): Eukaryota > Metazoa > Arthropoda > Insecta > Lepidoptera > Geometridae > Electrophaes > Electrophaes corylata. Next base: position 9,833,653 of record OX352703.1, read on the forward strand.
ATATTCAATTCAAAATAACAATAAAATTTTTGTTTTCTGTTGAAAGTATAAAAATATCATATTTTAGCTGCCTAGTTTTGGATGAAGCAGATCGCTTGCTAGACATGGGATACGAAAAAGATGTAGCAGCTATCGTAAAAGCTATTGAAGATCATAAGAAAGCAGCCACCTATGATCCAATGGCTCTTATTAAACAGAATATTATAAAGAAAATAGATATTGAAGAAGAAAAACAGGAATCGGAACTCACAGAAACCCTTGCAGAAGAAGCAGTCAAACATCATCTGACTGAAGTATTTTTGTCTAAAGATAGGCAAACCATTTTACTGTCTGCTACATTGACTAAGGTAATCAACTTACTGGTACATATTTGATTACCCTCCCTGGGAGTTTAGAACAGATAAAACCTTTTTTTGATATTAATGACTATTTTCATATTGTTTAACTGAAACACAATTTTACCTTTACCTAGTGAGATTAGACTGTATAAGTATGCTCTTTTTGTCTTAAATTGTTATTATTTTCCTAGGCTGTAGAAAACCTAGCGGGAATCACAATGGTGGACCCTGTATTTGTAGATACATCAGAAGGTAAAGCTTTAGTAGCAGATTCATTGAAACCACCACCAAATCTTTCCAAAATTGATGAGGAAATTGAATCCAAACAAAAAGTTGAACCTAAGAAAGAAGAACTTACTAAAGAAGAACCTTTAATCAAAGAAGTAAGACCTGCAAAGGAAATCAAAGAAGCTAAAGTCGAAAACAAAAGAGGTAAGTTAGTTAAAGTTACATAATATTTAGGTTGCGACTGTTTTTTTTTGTTTTAAGTAATCGAAAGTATATTTCGTTCTAAAACCTATACTAATTTTAGGACTCAATGCCTTCAGCGGTTCAAATTATCTTGACCTATTCGATAAAGCTGACGTCACTAACTCTGCTACTCCATTAACCATATCCAATAATGCAGGAGACAGCGACAGTGATTCCGATTACGAATATTTCAAAGTGCAAAAAGAAATAGAAACTAAGAAGGAAACTGCTGAAGCAGCTAAAACTGACGCAGAAGAAGTAATACCATCAGTTGCAGGCAATATATTTGTCGAAGCTGTGAAATCAGCTATAGTAGAAGATGAACTAATTTTACCAGCAACTGTAGCCCAGACATTCCTAGTCATACCGATGAAGTTGAGACTTGTTACACTTTGCTCCCTCATTATTGAACACTGTGTGTTGAATAAGAAGGGCGGCAAAATGATAGTGTTCATGGCAACACTCGAAATGGTGGATTACCACTCAGAGTTAATAGAGACAGTGCTGACCAGGAAAGATGTGAAGGTGAAGAAAAAGAACGAAAAAAGTAAAAAATCAAAAGCAAAGAAGAGAAAAGTAGATGAGGTGAGATACTTTTCTGTTTATTAGTAAAAAGTATCACATAGTTAATCAAACGTGTAATCTCAAACATAAATCATCAGTCTTTCAGTCAGTTTGTGTCTTAGCTGAGAAAATTTTATACATTTACTGCTAGACTTTGAATGATTTATTTTTAGAAGGAGGCTTGAAAATAGTGTGCTTAGTTTCAACAACATCGTAGAGTTGTAAGTAAGTCCTCATCATCATCTTAGTCTGGAAGTAGATATTTCCCAAGACGCGCCACGTCTTCTTTCTTCCGCTATTCCTATCCAGTTGATGATTCTCGTCTCTCGTCCACCTTGCACAAGGGAATACACTACGCTTACCTTTACGCAGGCTCCACTCTTTAAACCTTATGTATTGCCCATAACGATAGAACTTCCAAAAACTAGCAGCATGTCTCTTTAGTACCTACCTATTTTCTGAAACGGCGAAGAGATTTTAGGCCAAACCACTTACCTGTTGGTTTTTAGGATGAAAAATCATCGGACTCCGATTCTGAGTTCGAGATAGACTACCAGGACCCGACGGAAGGCGGCTTAGTGCCTGTTGATTTGGAGATGTTCAGCCTTCACGGTTCCATGCCTCACGAGCAGAGGATAGAAGTCTTCAAGCAGTTCCGAGCGGCTAAGCATGGCGTTCTCATATGCACGGTGAGTACCTATCTTCATAGTACAAGTTTAGCTTAGTTTACGGTTAGACGGCGGTGTATATTTGTATGTGTGTTTGATTGCATGTATATTTGTCAGAGCATTTTGAAAACCAGTAAATAGAATACGATGTAAGCTTCTATTTGTGAGTGTCAAGAATTTCCTAATTCAAGTAAAATTAGGTACAACAAACATCGCGTACTTACATCGGGAAAGCTCGACTTAGGGCGAACCACTAGGTAGATTTAATTTAATGATTGCATGGTCTGTATCAGTTACTAGTTTTTCCATTATGTCATGAACAAAACGATACTACTTTTTGTGCAAGATCGACTTCAAAGGTTTCAATTACTAATTTGTTTCATTCGGTCACTTCTATTCACAGTAACAATGAGGACATCTAATAAAGCACTGGATATTTTTAATTAACGTCCAATATTAATCTAACAATGCCACCGGCGGGCTAATGATTGCGTTTTAACAGTGGCATACCTACCTACTATCTCTTATTCTGTGGTAGTGTACAGTCGACTGCAAAATTGATTCTCAAACTACCGACTCCAATTTAACAGATATGTTTCAATTTGAACTGACAGTAAAAAAAGGATTTGTTTTAAATTAAGTCTGTAAACTTGAATGATAATGTTGTACTCCGTTTACTCCTGAGTAGCTGATCCGATTTCTACAGTTTTTATTGATATTAAAAATATTTACATATTCACACAACGCCCTCTGGTCCCAAACTAACCAATGATTGTGGTGTGGGAACCAGATAGATAGCTGATTGAATACTTTAAGCGTTTTTTTTTGTAAATAAATACTGAAAGTACTTGTATAGACCAGACACAGGCAGAATTATCTCGAAAAAATCACATAGTCACACCTCCGTCACTTCTTAAAATCTTTTTTAAAAGATTTTTTAACAGAATATAATTATAGAGCAAGAAAAAATAATTGAGTTCAGGAAGGTACCTAACATTTAACTGGCAACACTGTCAGTAAGAATGTTAAAAAAGTGAAGTCATCATAATATGCAGAATATGCTACGTGTAGATAGAACTACCTATTCCCGAAATGTGCGGGGGTTTATAGTTCTTAAAAAAGTTTCTTCCTTGAAAAAAAGGAGAAGAAAGAAATAATATTTAAATAAATATTTTAGTTCACTTCTGTCACTTACTGTACCTAGTATCTTCGGCGGTCACCTTTGTATGTATTGTTACGCCTTCAGCTATTAGCGGGGCATTCATATCGGGCCGGCAGCTCTCGCTTCGATTAAATACCTATCATCTTGATTTTTATCTATTTTGTAACTCACATCTCACACAGTAGCTTAGTAGTTGAAACCACTTTTACTGCAAGCAAAGTAGTGTTACTATAGCAACGTTTTCCATTCCATCTACGTATTCGGGTGTCGCATCCATAAAATCGCATTTCTTTTTTTTTACTTAAGGGAAACGCGCGCGGCTTATTCCGCGTGAAGATATTTTCATACACACTTCAACCCCTGCTTGCATCCCTTTAGGGGAATTTTAGAATTTTCCCTCTTAGTGAAATAACAAGACGAATGAAAGTTTCAAGTCTCTACGACCAGTGTTTATGGTGTGGATTATGTATAAATGTCAGTCATTGAGTCCAGACAAAGACTTTTATATAAGAGGTAGTGGTATAGATTGAACTGAGCTGTAGCACGTTAAGCTACTTTCAGCTTGTGTATGAGGCTTATGTATGTTCCTGATAAAAAGTCCGAGAAAATACATAGACAAAGCAAGTTTACTGCATGGCAAAGCTCTCAGTTGTTTGAAAGTTGAAGTAGCAATGAGCTAGCATAGCAATAACTGCTAGGAAGTAAAGTTTTCAATGGCGATCACGAAACGGAAGCCGAAGCCCGGAACGGCGTCTCGTCCGATTTACCGACGATATTGTGAAGATAATCTCTCGGATTTCGTACTCATCTTCGTGCCCTCATCTCACGTTAAGCGGAACCGGCACTACATATTTTATTCTTCCATTCCCTTCTATCATGTGTCATCTCGGCCTCCTTTTCTTTCACTCACTCCTTTCATGCTCATGTCATCTTTTATACCGTCCATTAATCCTTTCCTACTATGGTTATGCTGATTTTTTGAACTAATAGTAGAGATGTATTACTAGGACGTGGCGGCCCGTGGTCTGGACTTGCCTCGTGTGGATCTTGTGCTACAGTACTGCGTGCCAGCATCAGCAACGGACTACGTACACAGGTGAGAACTGTAGGTAAAGTGTATGGTCGATCATGGAGGTGATTATGTAACTGTTGTTGCAATCGGAATCCAGTCAAATACGACAGATATGCCATCGTAAATGGAATAGAATAGAAAAATATTGATTTTGTTATAATGCGGCGACAAAAAGCATTTGCTACAAGAGCATATAGTAACTCTTGCAGCGCTGATTTTCAGTGGCGCGAGAATGCAATACAATACAAAGTACAATATTAAATGCAATGCACATTGTACTTACATAAAATATAAAACTACAAGTAAGTATGTACAAGAAAAACCTAATCGAATAATATAATTCTGAACAATTCAAATCTTGCAAATAAAATAAACTACTTAAAAGAAATACTGTAACAAAAACCTTAAATAACTACTTACAGCTATACCTTACTACTACTAACCAACGTTATTAAAATAATCAGCCCTGTACACAACATAAAATCTTAATCGCTTTTTTACGTACTTAGTTATTTTTATTATTTTTTTAATGTGTTATATCTGACACTTGTGAGAAGATGCTGATTGCAAAAAAAAATACGCAATCATGATTTTACATTTAGCACTGGACACAGTTCTGAAATAGTTTTGATAACAGGGTGGGTCGCACAGGGCGGGCGGCACACGTCGGCGCGGCTGTCATGTTCCTTCTACCAAGCGAGGCGCAGTATGTGAGGCATCTCGAACAGAAGAGGATTAGGTAAGTTTTCAGATAAACATTCGTAAATTTTCATAATTTTATTATTCCTTGAAAAAAGCCTTCATTATTCCTTAATTTTTAAAAACTTATAATAGGTTACCTAAAACTTAATTCTTACGAGCTAACTAAGGACCCCTCGGCGGGTATATGCCTCCAACAGTTTCCATTCCTTTCTTTCTTTTGCATTTTTTTCCATTCGATGCCTGCTACCTCCACTATATCATCCTGCCAATTTTATTTTTTACTGGTCTATTAATTCGTAAATTTTTGTGAACATTTCTACACATCATCATCTAGTCATAAACTAAGCATAGCTTATACTATGAAAATCAGACGACTGATAAATTACTTATATACGTTTTCTTTTGTAAATATATATGTTAGGTACATAGATTACAATATAACACTCTAGACAGAGAACAAACATGTATGTTCATCACACAAACGTTTGTCCTCAGTGGGGATCGAACCCACAATATACAGCACAGAAGGTAGAGCTACTGAGAACTCAGCTGTGTCTTTTTAAACATTTTTATTTTGATTCTTTGAATCAGTGGAGTATTTTGTTAAAACTGTTTTATTCTTTTCTGATCTACTTATTTATGCAACGTTCTGCGATGCAATCCAAATAAGACACTATTTGGATTCATGCTATTGGTATTACGTTTCCGTGCTCCAAACCTATATTAGTCCATGTATGATGTTAGAGCGTCCCTATAGTGATAGGCAATAGTTTGAGTGTTGAAAACATTTTCTATAGGCTTCGTCAATCGGACGAGTCGCAAGCTCTCGAGGCCTTGCGGACGATAGTACCAGCGGCTGCCACCGTTCAGCGGGCTGCCATCGCCGTGCAGGCCAAGCTCGAGCACACGGCGCAGACCTCCAAGGAATGGCTCGCCAGAGCTAGCAGAGGTGACCAACACTTATAAAAATATGACTTCTACATTTCTCACGTACATACTTCGGCCATTTTTTTATAAACCTCTAGTTTTCTCTGATTCTAGTTTTAGCTCTGAAGTTCGAGAGGTTCTCAGAATTACGTGCGTGAATATATCCACACTTTAGCATTATATACACACTGAAATTGCAAGGGGCATATATCATAGAGATCCCATCCAAAAACGGCCGAACTGTACAACTATAACCTTCTATCCTATTAAAATATGATTTTAAAATCTGTAAAGATATGAAATTTCTTACAGGTAAGTCTAATAATAAACAGTCTTTTAAAGTAGAGTAAATATGCAATCTAGGTACTTGTAATGATTTGAACTTTTTCCAACTCTTGTTGAGATTTTGTGGCACCTTTTTATTGAAAAGTTTTATGTCCAAGATACTGACCTCTATGCCTTCATCAGTAGAACAGTCATGTAAAACGCTTTTCCACATAGCATACACATCATGGGTGCGTTTCTACGCGGGATACCCGCGCGAAGTTCGCGAATGGCTTGACTCCCGTAACATCCACCTGGGACACGCAGCAAAAGCGTTCGCGCTACGGGACACCCCAGGGACCCTCGCGAGGCGGTCTAAATCAGATCCCAACATGAAGAAGGAACGACCGTTGAACAGACTGACGGTTCATGAGGAAGATGAGAAGAAACGACCTGGGTAAGAGATATTTTACTTCAGTGGTAGCAGCATCTCGTGAATCATCATCACCATTAGCTTGGTTTTTAGTAGTAGCAGAGCTCTAAGTGAAGGGCTCGTCCGGAGAAGTACTACCACCATACCTATTTTTGCCGCCAAGTAGCTTGCTGTGTTCCGATTTGAAGAGTGCATGTAGGTGCCGGTAAAATTACAGGCACATAAGGCTTAAAACTTGTATGCCTCAGGTTGATGAGCGCAGAGAAATGCACGATCCTGACGAATGTTACCTACGAAGCAATGCTTTAGTATAAATGATGTAACCACTTATGCTTATTCCATCTGCAAGTTTTATAAAAAAGTTTAAGGAGAAGCGACTTCCAGCAATTCTAACCATGTTATTGGTCCATCGGGCGGGTTACGCTTCGGGTTCTGTGGTCGCTATTTAGAAAACATTATATCTCAGCGATTGTCGGTTCTACAAACTATGATAACTTTGAGAGCTTCAATAGTGACAATTCTTGCATACGGATTTCTTAATTTACGAATACAGTCAAGAAATAATTTTGTTTGTTACAGATTCCCCAAGGTGAAAATAGGGTTCAACAGTCGCGTAGTGAACAAACAAAGCTCTATGCACACCGCCAGTGAATTTGACAGCGGCCTCCCCCCACTGGAACCCTATACCAAGAAAAAAAAGAAGCTTGCATGAGAAAAAATAATAATTTAGGTAACTGAGTACATTCTTATTTAATTTAGGTCTACACCATCAACATAAAAAAACTGGTACCTAGTGATTTTCTGCAGACTTTATTCTCAAGTTATGACTGTTTATTTGGATTTTTTGTATTAAACTCGCTTATGCACCAGATGGTGGAAGTCGATCTTAATCATTGCACAGCAAAACTGTAAATAAACTACGAATATAGTAATATAATTACGTAGTTTAATTAAAACCCCGTCGTAGTTGATCAGTTTTTGTCCACCCCGACAGACAAGTTTAAATGAAAGATGAAGTTCGTCCAAAATTCTAATCGCGCAGCGGCCAGAGCTAATGGAAGCGGGCGGCTACCGTTTTCATATTTCTGAGTCACGAGTGACTCGAATGAAAAATGATTTTAAACCATTACCGTGCCCGTCCGGCCTTTTGATATTTAAATTTTTTTCAAGCGGCCGTCATTATGGCGGGATGATTTGCGAATTTTGCCCTAACTCGCGGTTTTTATCAGACTGAATGAGTTTTTTGTGTACTCATTTACCGTGTTTTTATTGCTGCACTAGCTGACCCGTGCCCACTTCGTTGGGCGGTAAACATTTTTACTTACAAATCTTAACTGAAGTAGTACTCGATGTCGCCAACAGATGGCGTTATCATCATCTTCCTGCCCTTATCCCACTTTATGTGGGGTCGGCACAACATGTTCTTTTCTTCCACTCCCCTCTATCAGCCGTCATATCTGTACTCACTCCTTTCTTATCCATGTCATCTTTCACACAATTCATCCATCTTTTCTTTGGTCTACCTCTACCCACATATCCATCAACATTGATGTTCATCGCTCTCAAGGTTAAATGACTTTCATCCCTCCTCATGACATGCCCATACCACGCTACCCTATTGCTCCTCAATTTTGCCGTCACTGGCGCTACTTTCAAACTACCCCTGATATACTCATTTCGTATCTTGTCCATTCTAGTAACTCCACATATCCATCTCAACATTCGCATCTCTGCCGCAAGTACCCTTCTTTCATTAGTCCCTTTAGTTGTCCAACACTCAGATCCATACAATACGACAGGTCTAATGATCATTTTGTAAACTTTCCCCCTAAGTTTAAGGGGCATTTTCGGATCACACGTGGTTCCTGAGACCTGTCGCCATTTCATCCATCCCGCATTTATTCTATTCTTTACGTCTCGGCCAATATCGCCGTCGCTCTGTATCAATGAGCCGAGGTACCGAAATCGGAACAAACTGGTGTATCCCTAATACACCATCTAAGGCTATTGGGATAAAATTGGATGGACCACCGAAGTCACAAAACAGATGCTCTGTTTTGGTTCTACTGATCTTCAGTCCGACACTCTCCAATTTATCCCACCATTTTCCTAGTCTGCTCTGGACCTCAAGCGCATCTTCTCCAACCAGAACAATGTCATCGGCAAACAGCATGCACCAGGGTGCTTCTTCCTGTATGTCTGATGTCAGAGCATCCATCACCAGGAAAAACAAATAAGGGCTCAAAGCCGACCCCTGATGCAAGCCTACACCCACATTGAACTTGGCGGTAACTCCGGCCTCAGACCGGACGTGAGTACTCGCTCGATCGTACATAGCTCGAATGAGCTGTATGTACTTCTCAGGCACTCCCTTAACTTTCATACTCCACCACAGAACCTCTCGGGGTACTCTATCATACGCCTTCTCAAGATCTATAAACACCATATGCAAATTTTTGTGTACTCGTCTGTGTTTCTCACAAAGTTGACGAAGCGCAAAGATGGCATCCATAGTCCCGCGCCCAGGCATGAATCCAAACTGGTTCTGTGATACCTCACTTTCTTCTCTCATCCGTCGCGCTACAACCTTTTCCCAAATTTTCATACTGTGTGACATGAGCTTTATTCCTCTATAGTTGTTACAATCCTGTACATCACCCTTGTTTTTGAAGATGGGCACCAGCGAGCTGTGGCACCATTCGTTAAAGAATAAAGCTAGCCACTTCCATCCATCCGCCAACAGATGGCGTTAATACGGCATAAAACGGCCGTTCGCAGTTTCGCCCGCGTGTCAGTTTTTTCCCGTTCACGTTATTTTTTCGGGATAAAAAGTAGCCTAAGTTACTCCTTGTTACATCAGCTATCTGCCAGTGAAAGTCCCGTCGAAATCGGTCCAGCCGTTCCAGAGATTACCCGGAACAAACAGACAGACAGACAGACAAAAATTTAAAAAAAATGCTATTTTGGTATATGTATCGCATATACATTCATATTTTTATTTATTTTTATAGATTATTTTGTCACAATAAACACTGCACAAAATACTATATAAGTACGAATTTGTTTCGTGTATCAATTGACAAAAGCAAACTGCAAACATTAGAGTAGGTAACCGAAAATCCAAGAAAAAAAAAAACACTGACATTGACAGTTTGTTGTTGTTTCAACTTTTTTTAAATTTGATATGACTTGGAGTTAAATCCTTCAAGCCGTATTTAAAATAAGGATATGAAATAATAAAAACTTAAAATAATAAAACACTTTTGGTAACGCTGGTTTTGTTTGACTATTGTAATGACTTGAAAACTAATGCATTTTAAAGTAAAACAAATGAAATAATATCGCGAAGCCGACCAAATTGAACTATTCGATTTCGTTTTCTTTTTTTTGTTTATCTGTGCTCCAACGCACACTGTTTTGATAGATATGATTGAATTTGAACTTTGTGCAGAGGTAATAAAGTGCAAATTGACTCTTTGACGTTAGGAACATACCTACATTGTTTAAACAACAGTGGGTGCTTGTAATTCAATATGAACTTTATGTTATAGCAATAAAGCTCGTTTTAGTCAGAAAACGTTTGTATGGGAAAAAGAAAAGGGCTGTGGCTTTTTAGGGGTTTTCCGGCAATTATTCGAATTTTTCTCGCCGTAAAAACCATCTTTGAACTTCAACAAACATTTTAAAAAAAGAATTGGCCAAATTGGTTCAGGCGTTGTTGAGTTATGCGTTCACGAACATTTTGCGATTCATTTTTATATTATAGATAATGACAAATTAAAAGTGTATTGTGGGGCGCTTTCATGCCGCGTTCCCTTTCCTATTCAGCTCTAAGAGGCTTTCTGTAGCAAAGCTTTGAACGAATTAATCGTGTAGCTTCTTTGTCAGTTGACTATTTTTTGTCAAGTAACTTTTTCCCTGTGAATGGCTTCTTCAGTATCAGTGAGCGCGAAAAGAAAATTAAATGTTGGATATATTTTTGGCCAGTAGGTAGGTATTGTATGTAACTTCAGTATAAAACCTTTAGTATAAACCTTTTGTTCAATAGAAAAAGTTGTTTATAGATCTTGACTCCCCTAAGTTTTCGGTATAAAATGAAGCACCAATGTGGTGCCTCATTTAACTTACTAAGGTGTGAGGTTTCTCTTAATGTATCACTCATATTTACTTACGAGGCTATGATCTATCCACACCACACTGTCTGTATGACTCATATTATCTATTTGAAAAGTTGCGCCAGACCATTGCTTCCAACTTTTTCCAATAAACAGTAGGTAAACAAACATTGTAATGTTTGGGCACATTGTACGATATAGTTATGTGGTGCAGCTTCGCGCGTCATTACCCGCCACATTTACATGGCGGCCGGCGCCAATCCTCGTGAAAATGCCTTTTCATTAGCATCAGCTCTGCTGAAAAATCGTTCTGGCAACCATTCAGCCGCTTTGTGAATTTGTAATGAATTATCTGTATTCAGATGATGATAGGATATTGTTCAAACTCTGTAATACCTATAATGATTGTGAATATGGAAGACGGCGGAGAGTTTAAACTAAGAGGTGAGTAAATCCGGTCGTGCGCCAATGGATTTTTCTGTTCGAAAAATGTATGTGCGCAATGCCAGTGCTTTAAAACGGTGAAGTAAAACATCTTGAGGAAACCAGTTAGTTAGGAGAATCTTGAGTAGGTAGGTACTTGGTATTAAGAGGTCTGAAGGGATATCTTCTATGCTTGGGGATTTAAGTTGTTATGTTATTTAGTTATATTTATTTATTGTAATATGGATGACAGCTGTTCTTGGAAATATCGATTTTGCATTCGACTTCTATAGGTACCACTGACCTTCAACTACGAGTAATAATAATAATAATAATGCTGGACAATCCACACAGCATCATCTAGCCCCAAGCTAAGCAGTGCTTGTGTTTTGGGTACTAGATGACTGATATACTTAATACAATACATTACATACATACATATTTTTTATTATACATAGAAAATACCCAGAACACCAGCAATACATATTTGCAGATCGTACAAACATTTATCCCAAGGCAGGAATCGAACCCCTAACCTCATGCGTCGCAGGCTGACATTCGCCCGCCGCGCCACATCGGTCGTCACCGGTCATCGGTCGGTCAGTAGTAAGTACCTAATAGCGGTCAGTAACTACATATTGTTAAAAAACTTTTGCAAATCGAAAACTTGTTCCATACTCTATAATAGAGGTTTCTTCTAAACCATTCGGTGATAAAAACGGTATATTATTCAGCATTTTTTACTTTGAATAATTTTTGACTGATGGGGAATATCAGATTAAATAAACGGCTAGTAGCTACTTCCACGGCAGAGAGCGCTTCACAAAGAGGCGAGTGAATTCGGTAGTACAATGAGGCTATATCGGCCACCCGGATAACACTCAGATGAGCAAAGTAGACCAGATTACCTACGATCGAGAAGCTTCATTGAGGGAAAGCTTCATAAAGTGATAAAGGGTTGTATAAAGCTTAGAACATTTTACATTTTCTTTATACCTATAGTAAATATGCAACGGTAACGGACGCACGTTTGATTACTCCCCATAGACATCCTCGAATTATCTTAAGTGTACTTGGTTCGTACTAAGAGGGAAGTATCTGTGGGAAGGTCTACCGTGCCTAGAGCTTATAGTAATTTTTCGAAATATATTACGAAAATTACGAAATTACGAAGAAGGTTTTGTCTAAATTCAATTTACATACCTATCCTATGACATCCTTAAATAATCTTGAGTGGGTTGGATACTAAGAGATCTGAAGGGATATCTACCGTGACATGAATTAAAGTCGTGAAACTATGCATAAATGTAATCTGAATTTGTTTTAATTCATGTAAAAATAATGTTTGTAACGTCAATATGTGTTTGATTGCTCCCTCTCGAACAGTTGCTCTATGCGTTGGGCGGCGAATCAAACGCGCCTCGTCACGACCCACCGAATTATAAGCACAAAGCGCCGTTGATACCGAATATTCCATATAAATATTGAGCTAATCGCCCTTTCAATGAGCGGCCCGCTTTTTATTAATAATTGATCGAAGCTACGAGTCATGCGCTTATTGTAAGGAACATATTTTTTGCCGTTGAACAACTCATTAAAGGCTACGACGCGGCGGCGGCGGTTGCGGTGCCAGCGAGAGCGGAATCCTACAGTTCGGTACAGTTTCATGAACCCTCTGGATCTCGGAACTTCGATGCATTTAAAGGAGATAACACTACTATTGCAAAAGTTTTGTTGTGGGTAGTAGACTAGGCTTGATATTTTTTACTCTTTTGCAGATTATCGAAATTTTCAAGGTATAGGCTGTATAGTTTTTGCCGCCCTTGCCTCAACAATTGTCATATCATACATTATTTTTACAATGCAACAATTTCGTTGAAATTGCGCGTAAAATAATTTTAAATTAAAGTGCGAGGGGCATTTTCACTCATAAGAAGTGTAGGCAAAGGGCGCAGAGGCGAGAGGCCGATTACTGGTTGAGGGGCGGCGAACTAGCTGTTTTACTCTAGAATATAGAAGTTTGCTACTCTCGGAATGTGCAATGACAAGTGAGAGAGAAAAGTCATCGACAAAATTTGTTGCAGACTTCTATCTGTAAGACATCAGAAAACCGTCATAGAAAAATCTTTTTGATTTCTATGAGGTAAAAAAAAAAAATCTTTTCCCAAATTTGCCGCCCCCAAAATCTGCCGCCCTAGGCTCGAGCCTACTCAGCCTGCTGGTAAATCCGCCACTAACATTCCAAGAGCCTAACTTCATTCGGCTGAACTGTACATCAAAGTAATGCTGCAGACAAATAAATCTATATACTGGGTGTAATAAGACCACTTCCGAATACTCCAGTCCATGAAAAAAAAACTGAAATTGATGACTCACTAAAATTAAGTTAAGTATCACGAAAAAACTGCACTTTTGCTTTCTTATCTCAACTGCGCAGTCTGGATTGTGGATAAACAGATTCCGCTCCCGCTTCCGCTCTGCTTGCCACCGCAACCACAGCTCTAATCGAGGGCATATGACGTCGTGGAGGGCGTATGAAACTCGCACGAAACTAATTTCGATGAGCTCAGGATGCACATCGAATAATTCGGAACCAATTTTTGTTTGGCCATCGGATAGGATGGCTTTTTTCTACGAATAGGTGACTGGCCAGCTGCCAATTTAGCTACTTATACCTAGTGGCAGGTATGTGATGTACCTACGTAGTTACTTTATTTTATTTTTAATGAAAAAGATAACAAAAAATTAATAAATTTGTTATTTTTGTAATTGGCTGGACGGTTATCTCAATCTCACTCACCGGATGCTAAAGCCTTAAAGCTAAAAATTTTGTTTATCATTAGATAAAGGAAATTTTTATCATTATATAAAGGAAAGTTTTATTAGTAGGTAAGTAATATTTTTTGTTTAAATACGGGAATGCTATAGATCATTCTATATATTTTCCAAATTATTTTACCTACAAAACTGCTAGCCTATGGTTTTTTTGAGAAGTAGAGTTGATGTGTAAAGCGTAAGTCGTTCCTTTCCTGTATTCAACGAGCGTCCGTTAGGAGACCTACGGATCCATCCTCCGTTCGACGATAATATCTGTGTAATAAGTGCAACAGAAACAGCTTACATTAGCTAATGCGATGAGAGTTTATCCGACAGGCGAAGATCCGTAGCACTACCGTAGAAAGGTATTACATTAGTCAAGTTTCTATCGACAGAAGTTAGTGCTGGCGGTTAGGTAACGTTATTACCAACTTGAGTGCTTAGGTATAATCTGTAGACAAACAAATGACATAATCGGCTTGTGAACTCGTCAAAGAATTGAGTGTAATCCCATTATTTTTCTAAGGCCGCATTTACGTAGAAACTAGAAAGCAAAATACAATAGTTACCTACACAAAGCTTTGTAGCTCTGTTAGTCGTGAATTTACATTTCGATTGCGCAGTTGAGAAACTGTGACGGGAGGACGATGCCTCAGGCTACCCTCAGAGCCACAAAGATCCATTGCAAGCGCTATGGTTGGGTTTTCTAAGTGTAAGGCTTTGTGTTCAACGTGAACGCGCCTTGTCTATGTGTCGTCACTTTCGGAAGCGACTGTTCCGTTTATCCCACTTATTTATAAAAACATTCCCACACGTTTTAATAAAACAATATCTTTTAATTTTCAAGTTGTTATGAGCAACGCTTAGGTTAAGTTAACAGTTACCACGCGTGAGAACTCGGCTAAAAGTTTCTGTTGTCTGTCATTTTGACTGAATTATGGATATGTTTTTTACAAATATAATAATTAGGGTTACTAGCTTCCGCTGCTTCGTTCAAGTAAAAAATACAAATGATATAAACATCTTAACTAAAAAACTGAACTTGCTAAAATTTAATATTATATATAGGTACTCCTATCGTTTTTTTGTGATCGCAATAAACATGAGTCGTACTTGCTCCACGGCTGCTTAAGTGAATGTTTTTTTCGGCGAACCTTTAATAAATCGGAAATCTTTGAACAATGTAGGTACTAAAGGTTATTAGAACAACTTGAAGGGTACTGTACTATTTTTTATGTACCTATCGTAGTTTTTGTAACATTCCTTGTTTAAGATTGGTTTACCTACTCAATTTTTTGCAGTTTTTTTTCTGTATTTCTGTAACTTTACTACACTCTGAGAGTGGTAAATGGTGTTTTTTTGCGAGCATGTTAATTTGATATTGATGGGCACCGTAGCATAAACGCAGTGTCATTGCGCGAGATGCGGCTGCCTGATTATCGTTATTGTTCTAAAGCGGGAAACGACCAGCATTCATTCCATTTAATATAATTGAGCTGAGAAACGTTATCTCTTATTATAATTGTAACGCTTTACACCGATAGTAAGTCAAGTTTTTTGTGCGACCTTACGAGCAGTTTTATTCAAATAAATACAATAAATATTTGTAGATATTTTACACAACATCATCTAGCCCTAAACTAAGCATAGCTTGTGTAATATGGGAACTGGATGACTGATAGACTTAGAATAAAACATAACACCCAGACACAGAACACGCATTTATAGGTAAGCGTAACAACTTCTAAACGTCTAAGCGCGACTTTGTCCGCGTGAAGTTATTTTAACAAACTTCAACCCCTGCTGTTCCCTTTAGGGGTTGAACTTTGAGAATTTCTTACACCTCTACGAACGAATTGTCTATACCTATGTCAGTAAGTCAGGACGAAGATTCCTATAGTTGGTATGGATTATCTATCTGAGCGCAAAGTTGGCACGTTATTATCAAATATGATAGGTACCTATATGAAATCACCGTTGCAAATTTAGAATTAACAAATTTTTCAAATGTTTGATATAACCAAGCCGTAGTATCTAGCCTGTTTCATAAGTTTGGTCACTGGCATGGCGCCAGTTTTTTCCTCAGTACAGTTTCAAAATAATCTTCTGATTTTACTAAAATGAACCATTCGACTAGGATATGGAAACTAGAAATCACCGTACACTATAGTTAATTACAGATCATAAAAGTTACTATACTTATTGAAAACCAAGCAGGATATCCTCACGGTTTCTTAACGCATAAACTAATGGTGAGAATGATGTGTTCTATGTAGAATACCTAACTACAATCAGCACCTCTATAATATCTGTGACTTACAACATTTACCTATAAATCGACCATAAACGCATGCAAAAACACTCATTTAACGGATGAAACGCATCATAACCAACATAATATAGCACTAAACAATGAATAAATACTAGAAACAATGAATAATAAAATACATCGTAAGTCAATATGCGCTATCTAATGACGTGGAAACCCATTCCGCGACGCGAAAAACTAGATAATGTCGGAGCAGTCACTTTGTAAAACACTGAATAATGGCAAGAAATAACCGTTTTACTAGAAATAATCATAGTGTAGATGGCAAAAACAAGCTATTAATGGCTTGGAAGCGGGACCTAGATTGTTGCACACAGCTCGGAATATAAATTATGTTATACTCTGTAAGGTACATAGAGACGCCATTGCTATGCTACCGATAAGAAAACTGTTACTACCACAAAAAAAAAAAAACGTTTAGGTAATAATGTAATTCTGTCTTACTTCTTCACGTAAAACTTCAAAAATGCGGATTAGAAACGCGCAAAGTTGTCTAAACTAAAATAAAGAGATAAGATTTTTACTTGTTTATTTAAATCTTTCACACAGAACAATCTGTTGCTAGGACTTCATGCTAATAGCATTGTGTACCAGTCATACTGAACGTGCAAGAAGAAGTGTTACCGTTTGAGAGCACGGGTTTGCGCGTATACTTTTTTCGAATGGCAAAATCCATTGGCGCGCGTCCAGATTCGAACCCACAGCCTTAGGTTCAGAAGGTGGGGTCACACCCACTACACCACCAGTGCTCTATATGGTATGATACATATACGGTACGTATGTTTATTCCCACTTTTCTTGTAATGCGTTAATAATAACGAGAGTTCTTTTAGTTACGTATGTACCTCTATCATTGCACGCTATTATTTACGTGCATACTCTATGCTCGTTACGATTCATAAGTAAATGAACGGCTCTCACCGTCGAATGCTAAACACATTATGGCACCTATTGCTTATTCTACGGTTAAGGAGAAGCGAACGGATGAAAAACTCAGAACATTATGATTGCAGTTAGCAGACAAGTGGACTACTTTTGTTCTTTGTCGCTCACACTAATGACATTATAGGCCTTGAAGTTCACATCGTCAGACTCTTGGATGGAGGCTAATCTTTTTTCTTTCATTTGATTGGAATCATCAACAGCCTGTAGAAGTCCACTGCTCGGGATAGGCCTCCCCCATAAGTTTTCGAGAAGAACGATTTTGAGCCCTTTGATTCACCACGCTGAATAGGTGGATTGGTGAATAATATAGAATAATATAAAATGTATAATGGAACTTGGCTTCTACCAGGCCCATTCGCAGATGCTTAGTGGAATGAAACGAAGCTTGAATAAGTCGTATAATCTACTATTGGTAACGTAAGTCCGTATTATCCATACAGTGACCGCTGCTGACCAGCCCAGTTTAAGGCTTGTCCATGTGATATTGAAATGCATAGGTAGGTATGTATATACCAGTGTGCGTCGGTTGCGGTCGCCGCGGCTCGCTTGGTAAACGGACGTAATCTCGACTAAATACTGATCGACTGCTGCATGCATGTTGGTTAAAGTCTTCGGTGGTGTGTGGTTCGATTTACTATATGAAGGTTCATTTATACAGACTTCATATAGCGGACACCGTTTCTTGAATCTATATTTTAGGACCATCTACACAGCCTATGTTCCTATAGTGTATAACCAAGTCTTATCTCTATACCCTAGTCTGTATACTCCAGTTTCTAGAGTATAAATGCTGGATATCTAGTGTATAATATATATTAAATCCCATCTTTAAAACCCGGTTGATAACATAATTCTGGTCCAAGCCTTCCAGCTTCCCTTATTGATTGGGACGTAATTGCAGGTCTGAATAAATAATTCACACATATATAGTGTTGGGCTAGTTCCATACTTCTATCGGATTAATCTTATGCTTGATTTTGATACATCTTGTGGTGTTTGCTCGTCCAAATTTTATTTTTTGGAAAACAAATATCATTCCTATTGCATTGTCCTTTTATGCAACTTGTTTATGGCCCACCTGACGTTAAGTGGTTACCACAGCAAGCTGCGACAGAAATAGGTATGGCGACTGCACTTCCCCAGACGAGCACTTCGCTAAGAACTTAACTATTACTACTATAACAAGTAGAACGCGGTTGTTTATTTAATGTATTGTATTTAACGCAAGGAAATGAATAAACTATTTACTTAAACAGTGAAGCTACATCAAAGTGGTTAGTCGTAAGTCGATATGATCAAGTTAAACTATTGGTTAATGTATCGGTGACGCGTAAGACGAGACTTCGTGTGGCTACCAGCTCGCACACATCAATATCAATACTCAAGTGGACCTGAGGTATGTGATAGTGAACGAACACTGACAGATGTAATGCAAACAAACAGGTAAAACCGAGTGTATGAACACTGGACAGCTGCTGTAGAAAACAAAAACTATATACTATAACAAAAACTGTCGAAACGGTCGAAAAGTCTATACATTAAAGGTATTTTTCTGAAAATACTACTACTTACTCAGTACTTATACTTAAAAAAAAGACGAAAGTGACTTTATAAAAAAAACAGTTTGCATGTTTGTAGCCAGCTAGTAAGAAATAAGCACTTATTTCTAGCTTTTCGATAATCAAAGAAGAAAATAATCTGCCAATAAGTTATCAGAGCTGTCTTTGCAGAATAAACAAAATGGTTTATTATCTAAGCAGACCTTTGCAAGGATGTTTTGCCTTCACCTTATGCATATACATGAGGCACATTAAACTACCTATTAGTGATTGTTGTGCAAGCAGCAAGTACTTATGTAGGTGAGCAAGAATTTAGTTTAATCAAAAGGCTACAGGCAAAAACATGCAGTTTTCATAAAAGTTTGTAAGCAGTAGGTTCACAAAATAATATGCCTACGTCCTTTCGTGTAAGCGTGTGTGTGTCACGGGTTGTGCGTGCGCGCAATTTCGCAGTGTTTTGTATCGTCGTGTGACCACAAGCTTCGAGATACGCTGCTCAGGTTACAACTACAGTGAAATCGTTTCGCAAAATACCCTTTTGGCTTCTGCGTTCACACTTTAAAGGGTTCAGTAGATGCTGGTAGTACTGTTGTAACTTGCTTGAGTCTTAGAGGTCAATAATCAGGATCTGTAAACCAGAGAGAGCTTAGGTAGCTAGAAGCAGAATTCAATAGTGTACCTGCACTCATGTGTGCAGCCGTGTGCATCCTGGCTTTAGAATAGGACTAAAGCCCGGACCCACACGTACTCACACCATAAACAAGGGGCGACTAAGGAAACACACCTTTAGGTAGACAGCAGTATCTCAATCACCGCAGTCGCACCAATCCGCCAACGTGGTGACGATGGCAACCCCCCCCCCCATTTTGGGAGGCCTATGCCCAACCGGTCGCTAGGTATGCCATTAGGTCGACGAGGTGATGAAATGAAATCCCTTAAACCAGACTTGCTTTCCTAAGCTAAGTTTTGAGTAACGGTAACAAATTATCCTTTTGATGTGTCAGTAATAATCAGTATCTAACTATGAAACCACAAAAATTATTATTAAATGTATAAGAAATAAAAATACTATTGATATTAATCACTGTCGGCAATTGTGTTGGTGTATTAGCGCCCTAAACGAGGCCAATAAAGTTTCTAAGCGGGTCTACTTACTCACTGAACTATGAACACTGAGATGAACGTAGCTAGATGTGTAGGAATCACTTCTTGCGGTCAGTCAGTAGGTATGTACCTAGGTGCATACGTAAAAGTATCTATTAAGAAATATTATTTGAGATGGTAAGATGTTTGTGTTTCTTGAACATGATACGTATTAAGGAAGCCATGCTCAAACTTAATAACTTTAGGTCATTTAACTTAAAAACGGTAGGAACCAAGCCGTAAGCTTCTTGCCGGTTCCTCTAGGCTTGGTCGCAAGGAATTGTCGCTTAGATTCACCTAGCTCTAAGACGCTTCAAGACCCCTACTGAATATAATATGTTTTTAACTTTACTTGAAAAATGTTGTATGAATTAGGAAAGTATCTGGTTCCCATAGTACCAGCAGTCCCATAGCTTTGCTAAGTTTGGTCCTAGATGGTGTTATGTGAAATATTCATAAATCTTTTTTTTTGAACCAAACATCTCGTAAATACACCGAACTATCGTCTGGTAGGTACGTACTAAGTACTCTTACCAGACGTGACATAATAGGTACTAATGACAGTTCTACCACAAGTAAATACAAATATATAAGTGAATTGCAGGTGATTGCATCTACTTAGCACACAATTCTAGTAGGTACTTTTGAATACATCAATAATCACAGAGCGTATCGCGCGTTTCTCGCCCCACTGACCAATGACAAGTTTAAACGAACGAAAAATGTGACAATGTGTACCAACACCTTATAGGACATTTGATATCTCCGTTTTGGGCGAACGATTAGGGATTGGTCAGTTTCAATGTCACTTGACGGCTCAAATATTAATTTGATTGCAGAATAAACCGACAAAAATCAAGGTCGCTTAGCTTTTTCATTGTCCTAAGTTTCAAACTTATAGGAGAGGATGTTGATATTAATCGTATCTTTTTTTTAAAGTTTTACACAAATCGTTAAAATTAAAACGCACATACGCATGACATCGTTGATCCGGGAAACTTAAGAGTCAACTTGTCCTCAATCATTTGCACAGGATGAAATTTATGTTTTCCAGCCAAAGAGCCTTGGCGGTGAAAGGACTTTTATTCTAATTCATTTCAACCGGAGTCCTCCGCATTAGTAACTGGTTAAGAAATTAGTAAATTGGTTGAGATGGTTGGACCTACCTACAAATGAGATTGAGATTTGATTCCTCTACTACCACTACTATTACTCACTACTACTGTAGATACTAGTAGACAAAACAAGTAGTTCTATATCAAACCTCGCAATGTAACTGCGCAGGAGGATTGTCTTATATTTCTTATGAAATTTCCTTGTGTGTATTTCACGAGGTGCGAACTTGTTTATCACAACTACTTATGATCTGAAAAAATATCACAAGGCGTCTCATAAAATTGTTTTCTCACCAGCACCGTTTGAATGGATAGTTGGCACAACCCAGGCATTCGGTAATCCGAGCCGCTGAGAGCAACATCGCGTGCGCAGTGAATCGGAACATGCCTTCCTATTCCTACTTCTCTATTACACGCTAACGAGATTGACAGAACATAATCAGTGTTATTTAACACTTTATTGCGTAACAGTTTAGGCAAACAAATGGGTTTAAACAAACAAATATCAACATCGGATGCCCAACACGATATACATTTATGATATGTCCTGGTCTAACCTTCAACGCATCTCGTTTCCTATCAAGCTCATCACGACGCCCAGCAAGTCTACTCTTAGACACGATAAACGAAGTTTCGTATTAGCGTTTTGAGGTACACTACCAAGAATGTCAGGCATGACTTTGTACCTATGTTTTTTGTAAAACGACAGTACGAACCTTCGTTAATAGTTTTTAAGAGCAACCTGTAGATTCAAAAGCGTTTGTCTGTTGATGAATCAGTCGTCTTCATTCAGTGCGCTGTGCTACTTTTGTCTCATTGAGTCTCTATTTCTTCATGTCTTTTCATAATGTCCTTGTATATCAGGTATGTATACTTAGTATCTAAACTTGGCTGACTTTAACAGCTTACAGGGTATCTAAGCATAGATAAATTTCACTTAAATTACCTTAAAAATCATAGCTCAAGAGAAGGTAAACAGGCAAAAAAAAACAGTTTAGGTATCTAAACCAAGGGTATTATATGGTTGATATACCGGAATAGGCTCCGATTTTAACCAACGTAAAGTCAATAAAACGAATGCTTTCATTTACAAGATTTGTAAACATAAAAGGGTAAATTTACATTTTGATATTCGCAAGTGCTACTGGGAGTAAAGTGGCGTTCGCTCCCTAAAATTTTAAAACATCCATTTGCATATGCTTTGAGTACATAAACGACACTTCTGAAGCACTTTGGATGGGGGGAGGGGTGGAGCTTTTAGAAGAAGAAATGAGACGCTTAGCTGAGAAAGTAGGTGGGTCCTTGGGTCCTTCATTGTCTTATATTCCTTATGTATTTATACTTTGACAACGATATTAATGTAGGAACTACACTATTATATTCTTTAGCTATGTGTCTTAATCACATGATACTAACTTACTCCGCCATTTAGAGTTATAATCACATGGTACTAATAAAATATGCACATATCCTCAAAAATTCAACAGCGTTTTTAGAATTTTAGCAAAAACATTGGTGAATGTAGCCATTTTCTAAAAAAAAACAGTAGGTAAAAGATCAATTTGCATACGTTTAAGTCTGCAGAAGTACAAGTGAGGAATTAGGGGGATAGGGGAAAAGGGGAGAGGGTAATCAGCGTAATGCCAATCATGCAAATGCCGAGATCCGACTGAAAGCCACCGGCTTGTTTCAGGAGTTAAAATGGAGATCCACTTAGCGGGCCACGCAGCTCACATACGCAATTGATGTTGGAATCACAGAGTTGGTAGATACGCACTAACAGATAGGTCTACTTGAATGACCTCACAACTTTCTGCCTTCAGTGTTTTTGTGGGTTCTATCCCCACCCATCGGTGGGACAAACATTTGTGTGATGAACATAGATGTTTATTCTCTGTGTCTGGGTGCAAAATTGTGTTTTAAGTATGTGTTTACAAAAATAACCGTAGGTTTATAAGTATTCTACAGTCATCTGTTTCCCATAGTACAAGCTATGCTTAGATTGGGTAAGCCCACGAGTATTTATGTATTTATCTATAACTTTTTTCTTTGTTTTAAACAACCACGTGTAAAACCTTAATTTTTTATTACTTTATGTACTGAAAAAAATACAATTAGGAACTACCGCAGCACTCTCCACCACGCTCGAAGATACCTAATGGCTTACCTAAAACATACTGAGATACTTTTGATTGTAATTATTATTACAATAAAAAGTATCTCAGTATATTTTATTAGTATTGTGTCACGGTTAATAAATACAGGTAAAAGGTTTCGACTACAACAGTATCCGCCACCACATTAAAACATACCGAATGTTTTTTTAAGCCAAACTCATAATCACAGTCATTTATAACCGGTAAACAATCATAATTTAAAAAACAGTTAAAAATTTTCAGCTACCGCAGCACTCTCTGCCACATTCGAAGATGCCTAATAGCTTAAAAAACAAACTGAGAGATTTTATACTATAATTTGTGTCACGGTTAAATACTGGTAAATGGTTTCGACTACCCCAGTACCAGCCACCACATTCAAACGTACAAAATAGTTTTAGCTAAACTCATAATCACAGTTATCTAACTGCACTCGCCGTGATGTTCAGCCAGGCTGTTTTTTAACCAAACTCATATTCACAGTCATTTATTACTGTTATACATGTCATGTCTAAAAATATTCAGTAAAAAAACCAGATACCACAGCACTCTTCCCAACATTTCAAGATACGATAAGTAAGGGGAATGTGTTATGTGAATGTGTTTGTTATTCAATAGTTGACGACCGATGTGGCACGGTGGGCGAATATCCGCCTGCGACGCAGAAAGTTGCGGGTTCGATTCCCGCCTTGGGATAAATGTTTGTACGATCTGTAAATATTTACTCCGGGTGTTCTGGGTGTATATTCTATGTATAATAAAAATATCTATGTATGTAATGTATTGTATTAAGTATATCAGTCATAGACGACCGATGTGGCGCGGCGGGTGAATGTCCGCCTGCGACGCAGGAGGTTACGGGTTCGACTCCTGCCTTGGGATAAATGTTTGTACGATCTGCAAATATTTATTCCGGGTGTTCTGGGTATTTTATATGTATAATAAAAAATATCTATATATGTAATGTATCGTATTAAGTATATCTAGTACCCATAACACAAGCTCTGCTTAGCTTGGGGCTAGATGATGCTGTGTGGATTGTCCAGCATTATTTATTATTATTATTATTATTAGTTATAAGGGCTCGCGAGGTCTACTGTTCTCACAGAACCGCTAGTATTAAAATAACCGCTTTTTACTACATGCATAGGAATGTATATACGATACATATACCAGAATAGCATTTTTTTAAATTTTTATCTGTCTGTCGGTCTGTCTGTTTGTTCCGGGTAATCTCTGGAACGGCTGGACCGATTTCGACGGGACTTTCACTGGCAGACAGCTGATGTAACAAGGAGTAACTTAGGCTACTTTTTATCTCGAAAAAATAACGGGAACGGGAAAAACTGCCACGCGGGCGAAACTGCGTACGGCCGCTATTTTATGCCGTATTAACGCCATCTGTTGGCGACATCGAGTATTACTTCAGTTAAGATTTGTAAGTAAACATGTTTACCGCCCAACGAAGTGGGCACGGGTCAGCTAGTTAGACAATAAAATTTATTTTATTACTGATGGGTCTCATGACGTGCCCACTACGGTAACATATCCCCATAATTATTCCTCAATTTATACGTTCAAACTGAATGTAATTTAGGTACCAACTCATTCCTTATTTATTCATCCTCCACACATCCATTTTAATATATGCATTTCTGCTGCGTGCAATCTTTTCTTTCCCCAATTTACTTATTTTTGAAGTCCTTTATATAAGTTTACAGTCATGTTCGATGGTTGATAGATTGTTCATGTCCCATCTGTCCACTTATCTTAGTTCTCACGAACGAATACATCGCCCGCCTAACGAATTTAAACACCGGCCTAAACTGAGCTGTATACCTTTCTAATTGAGGATTTGTAACACGTTTGCTTTGCTTTGAAGAAAACCTACTTGCCAAGGAGCCTACTTAGTGAAAATTGTTTGTGTACTCGTAGGTACCTACTTAGGTGTATTTTCTTTAGCATTTTTTTTCTTATGTGAGGTACGTAAAAATGTAAGCAAATGTATCTTTGGAATACCTGTAAAAAAATATTGGAAAAGAATATAAAATATTGGATCTCTTATATTTAGCTTCTATTGTATTCATATATCAGTTTTGCTTTAGGTTTCCGACGCAACATAAATTATTTGTATTTTCTTTATTATATTTTGAAGAACCTGGGTATTTTGAAGTAGGTACCTAGGTATTATTGTTTTTTTACAAAACAATAGTTATTACTTTTGTATCATTTATAGATAGACTAGTACATTGAAACATCGAAGAAGAAGATACATTAATCAACAATTACAATAAATTAACAAGCAATTGGAAATCTTATTTTCACATAGGTAAAATGTAAGTGAGTGAGTAGCGTAGAGTACCTACTCATTACTTGTCTTGAAATGGGTGTTAAAGATTGTCTATTAAATATTTAAGCACTCTTCTCACTTAAAGCAACAGAAACACTTCCTAAAATATCAATTCACTTCATTTACACATTAATCAGGACGGTTCGTTTTATTCTCGAATATTTTCCATTAAAGGGTGCTAAAAGCAACATGGCCGCCTTTTCGCGCGCCAATTTCGTATTCAAAACGTGGAAACGACGAAGAGAGCGTGGGTTTAATATCGTCACTCTTAAATTATTAAAATTAGATTATTGTGTCGCGAGAGAAGTGTCGCAAATTGATTCTAACTAATTTATCATTAAACCTCTGGATGAGTTAGGATTTATACGCTTTAAAATCTTCATTACCTTAGAAAATAAGCTAAAAAGCAAACTAAAGTACCATTACATTCGGTACCCGACCAAGGACACGCGATAATAAAATTAAAGAAAAAAATATTGAATAGCAATAATATTGTAAATATTTTACTTCAGACACCCAAAAAAAACAGATACCTTAAATATAGCACATATAACATACTAACGAAGTTATTTTTCTACAAATTTCAACCCCCGCTGTACCGCTGGTTGAACTTGGGGAATTCCTTTCTAAGTACACTTCAACGCACTAAGCCAAATATACCCTAAAAATTTATCTACTTTAAGTCTCTACGACCCAGTGGTTTAGTAGGCTGTGCGTTGTCTATAATGTCAGTAAGATTAAAAAAACTAGAGGTGTGAAAGAGTTCGTCCAGGGAAGTTTATTACGAGTATCTGATTTAACGGGTATTGATGCCGGTTCAAATGCAGTGACTTGAGATTTAGCACCTTTACATCTCACAGTGATAAACGCATTGCAATGCCACACAGGGCACGTCTTTGGCGCATAAGCTCTTCGAGGAAATAAAATCGTCACGGCACAGAGATATAACAACTCAACATCAAGTTTCTTCATAAATATTTTGTTTAAAATTTTATATTTTACAATTTAAGTAATACTGAATTTTGATGCTAACCACATTCTGATCTTATTCTATTACGTATATAAGTACAGCACACTGCTACAACTTGTAAAAGCAGTGAAAAGGTAGGAATTATGGAAATTAACATATCAAACGAGACTTCGTTACTCGCTACACCACCCTACTGTAACGCGGTTGTGTGGTCTTGGTACTTTGCTCAGTTCTGTAGAGTTTTTACCATAGCATTTACCATATTATCTTTATTTTTTTCAGTCGGTAAATGAACTTTCTTTCTTCATATAATATACTACTTACTGCTAGGTATACTACGAGATATATACTTCTGCAGTTAGCATCGTTTCACGTGTTCCCTGTTACTGTGTTCTTTGTTCTTAGAAAAGAAAAAAATTAATAACCACAATGGATATGTGTGTTTTACAAAGGTTTTAAATTAGCAACCTATAAACTTATAAAGAACGAAGAAGAAGAAAGTTACGTAACATTATTTCCGTAATTGTGTCCATTTTTAAATTTGTATATATTTATAGAGATGTATGAGATACCCTTTTGAACCTACTTTTTGAATTTTTTACTTAGCATACGCTGCCGGTTTGACTATTACCTACTTATATTGTTATAGCAATCTAGTAAAGCAAAACTATCAAGACATTCAACGGCAATGGAACAGTAGGTACGAAGGTGGCGAACGAGGCTGCATTCGAACAAATAAATGACATTTTAAATTGGAATCAGTGCGAGTGTGATAGCCTTTTTCCCGTAATACGAAATGCGAATTCAAATATGTGGTGCAATAATTGGTTAATAATTGAGGAAACATTAAGGAATAAAATTCTTTGGATTTTAAACATAAATATATTAGAATTCAACCAGAATTCTGTCTTGCGCCAGTTCTTGCTACTTTCCGGCTTGAAGCTTGAGCAAGTCTGTCTTCCACATCTTTTCAGCGATCCCACGAGCTCCTCACGGGTATCCGCTAGTGAAGAATCTGAAGTACGCTTTCTGCACGTTGCGACTCTTTCCCAACCTTTCTAGATGTCTAAACATAATGAAATTGGTGGGTTTTCGTTTTGCCAATAATGTTGATGTCAATCTAGCAACTCTTCGATCTCAGATTTTTTGCGAACTCATAACGTAAACTAAAATATCCCAAACGATTAATAATTTCCGCGGATAATATCTTGATCTTGATATTTGGATTGTCAAGATCTATTTTATATTTTGCAAAATCAATGTGATTTATTATTCTCTTGCTTTTTAGGTATCGATTCAATCTCTTTTAGATGCAATCACCCTTGTGGGTGTGTCCTACCTCAGGCTTTACTTAAACGGTCGCTAAACGTTTGGGCGGCCCGCCCTACGTACTTCAACGTGAAATAGTCACCCTTAACCATTTGGTGGGGAAATGAACCTTACGCTTTCGAAAATAAGGCTAAGTAAAAGAATTCTCGAGGACATGGAACTTTGACGAAGTAAATCGAGGCTAATGTCTCTACGTATAGGTTAAACGACGTTTACCTATCACTTAGCGGGCGTGACTGCTTTCCCATTTTATAAATGCCTACTGAAGCTAGTTGGTTTGTTATACCAAACTACGAACTGCACTTGATGAAGTATTAGTAGTAAGTAGCACCGGTAAATGTTTGATTACGATTCCGAACGGACTCGTTTACAGATTGTCGGTATCTTGTCGGTGTCGACGTCGGAATACGACGGAGCTTATAATCGCTATGTAGAAAATTGTTTCGGATAATAATAATAGTAAATAAATTTTTGACTTCGTTTTTCTGCGTTTTAAAATCGAAACATCCAGCTTAGGTACTAAATTATATTTATTAAAAAAAAACAAAAAAGGAAATTCTCAATTGTATTTTTTTACATAACTTAAAAAGACTAGCAGAGACGGGATTAAAAGGCCAATTTATAGAAAACGATTCAATAGGCACCTAATACCTTCTTTTGTTCACAAGCAAGCACTATAGGCAAATAAATTCTTACTTTATTTTAGCAAAGTACCTAGTAGAATACTTTGTACTCATCAGAAGAGTCACTGACACGGAATAGCTATCGGAAACTACTGCACAAATAAAATATTGGATGAGAATATCGAAAGCGTATGTCAAAGTTTGGTAGTTTTAAAATAGCATTTTCGGAATTTTCGTTGGAAAAGTAAAGAGTAAAGAGGGACGTGAATACTGAGAGAATTTTTTGTGGATTCTATATTTTAACAGCTCTAGTCAAGTCTGGAGTAAATTTATCTTTTTTGATCGGTTGCAAAAACGATATCAATACAGGCAAAACAGGCTAAGTGTCCCCCTTCGCCCATAGGATGCGATTAACAGCCACTCGGGAAAGATATGAGAACAGGGATGGATTCGAAGGAAATGCGAAACCATTTATAACATGTCTGACATGTTCCCGTTTTATAAATTGATTTCTTTGCGAGGAAATAGTTTGGATTTAAGCTTGTATTAAAGCAAGTACTTGCGTATACGTTAAAAATCTAGTGACAGAGTTTGTAGACCTTCCTAAAACCTCTAGAGTAGAGACTCACGGCTTAACGTACCTATAATACATAGCACTTTGTTATACTAGCGGAACGAGCGCGACTTCGCCCGCGTACGTTTTTATTTTCATAACAACTTCAAACCCACTGTACCCGTTTAGGGCTTGAATTACGAGAATTCCTTTCTTAGTACACCTCTACATACCAAGACGAATATACCTTGAAAATGTCAAGTCTCTACGACCAGTGGTTTAGGTAGTACGTTGTCTATATGTCAGTCAGTCAGGACAAAGATTCTTATAATTGGTATACTTAGATAGATAAATGTGATAACTTTTGAATGAAACGTCTGCAAAATAGTGAATTTGTAATCAAAGTCTATAAAAGCATAAAGGAAACGAGTCGAATTACTACCAACAAAACTCAACACAATATGAGTTGCCATACGAATGGTACAACCCTGTATTTTTCCGCCCTACAATACTCTGGCCACTTTGACTAGATACGACTTTTTGCGTTAGGCAGACATGAAAAACATTTTTTCATATTTGTTCCTACAAAAAATTTAATCTGTTTGGACAAAATAAATCTTTTGTACAGTGTAATTGAGCCATGCTATCTAAATATATTATAACCTTCGAACTTATAATTTACTCAAAGGCGAAAGATGTCACACTGTGCAAATTTACACCATTAAAGTTTGGAAAAATCGTTCTGGTAAGGCCTGTCATCGAGGTTTAACATTTTTGTTAAATCATCCAGAGTTTTTCCGACTAGGTACTGACTCTATGTTTGCTCGCTGATAAGACTTTAGCTGAAATGTTTATCACCCCTGTAACGTCGATTTTTTGCCCGCCTTGTTAATAAGCGTCTACTGGCTCGTGAAATATTACAAATTGCGTCCCCCCTACCTCGTGGGGGATAACTCCCAGTTTTTACACAGGCTTTTTCACGCCAGCGTCAAGGGTGCTCGATCATCAAGTGTTAAACGGACATGTGACTGATCTGTTTAAGTATTTTGATGTCTACACGGTTATGTAATAACGAAATGTCTTGAGTGTTTAGATTTAAGACCTCCGTAGCTGCAATTGTTATGCTCACATCTGAAAATATATCTTCAATTATCTGTAGTAGTGATACTTTTTTCTCACTGTGGTGATCTTATAAATTGTAAAGTAATAAAGCACGCGATCATATTTAATATGACGTCAAACTTTTTTTATCGAAGTAAGTAGGATTGTAATGTACCGTTGCTAATATCGCTTTACTAGTTCTTATATTTTTGAAAGTATCTCTTGTGTTACGACGTATGTGTTAGATGTTTATATGTATATGTACGCCTTAACTACTGGACCAATTCGGATTAAAATATATGGACCGACACTGGACCGATTCGAAAGAACCAAAGTTAAAGTTAAAAAAAATAACCAGGACTAACATATAGACTACTTTTTATTCCGAAAAAATACAGACACCAAGTGAATATGATCGATAAGCCCTGAAGGAAACGTGCATAATAACAAAAAAAACTATATTTCAACAAATAATTGATTGCAAATACGTAGACTATCTGCCACGCAGACAAAGCGGCTGGCGGCTGCTAGTGAGTAATATATGAATAAAGTAGTTAGAATTTATTAGAGTGGTGGAATACGTAACAAAATGATTGATTCTATAAATAACAAAGCCCGTAATAAATTTAATATTACAAAATCCGTTACAGTAGAGCCAATCAATTTCCCAAGGATGTTACCGATGTAACTTTATAAATGGCGGAATTGGGAAAGTGAATTAAAGCGCCTCAAACTGGTTATATCAATCATAAACTTATTCGATTAATTACGTTTTGCGGAGTTAATAGCGACATCTAATATTGAGCGAAGGGATGTGACTCTTGCTAAGAAACTATCGATACGCCGAACTGTATGTAGACACTCTTTAGTTTGGAGCTAGATTTTTACAACTTAATCTAGCTCCAAACTAAGCTAAGGTTGTACATGGGAACCTGATAACTGATACAATGATTATGTACCTACGTTTTTATGTAAATCTTACAATACAATATTACACTTATGCGGAGAAAAAACATCTATGTTCACCACACAAATGTTTGCCCTCGGTGGGGATTGAACCCAGAACCTACGGCACAGAAGACGGTAACACTAGTCGACCTACGGTGATAGGACAAAATCAATTTATTCCAAAAAAATTTCACGCTGAAAAAAGGAGAAAGCAGTTAAAATCAAAATGTGACTTTTAAAGCTATATGTAGTAGGAAAATTCTAAACTATTGTAAGATTATCGACAAATCCCAACTCTAAGCGGCCTATTTCGGCGGTGTCATTAGGCAGGCTGTTAATGATTAATGCGGCGCCACCCCCTCCCCTTAACCCTCGCAAATAAAACTCACTCCGACACTTAATCGACTACCCCTTTTGATGGAGAGCTCTGTCCTTTAGGGCTCTTGTAAACGACTGCGGCATGCAGCCATTTTACATATCAAATATTCTAACAAGATTCAAATTCTGTTACATTTATCTAAACAGTGAGACATAACAGCCAACTGGAACTAAATTTTACTGCGTCCCCCATACTGGACTGGGTAGGACTAATATGCCCCAAATTATCTTTTTAGCTACATAAAATTTTCTAAGCAGAAGGAACCATGTTGAAAATCTTATAGTGTCATCCAGTTTCGTGCAAAATGATGCTGTCTTCTAACCTATGGCGCATCTACTGAATTATTCAACTTACACCAGAGCCAACCTCAAGACCGCTACAGGCGTTGCGTGAGGCGGTTGTAACTTTCTGGACAGGGCGTCATGTACATTACTGCCGGAACTATAGACACGCATAAAGGAAAAAGTATAGTAGGTAATTCTATTTCTATTTTGCATAGATATAGTGTACATCAGGCAGTCGATTATCTAATCTACCTGGATGTTATTGATCAGGTATTCTTTCAGATACCGGGTTTCCAAAATCTACAGAGCAGCGGCATGTCACATAGTTGGCTAGTGGTTTGTAAGTATTCTTATTTGCGAGCAGTTTCAGACTAGCCTGGCCTATGATCGAGTGGATTACTTGCGATTGCCGGCGCACGATTTTAGTTTCCATTAAGTGGTCATTATTTGTTGAATTATAGCTTTTTTTTGTAAGTTATTTTCGCAACTTGCTTTTGTACATGCAATCTTCTGTAATACAACTTTTGCTGTTTTTAATATTTATATTCGATATTTCGGGTAGCAGTAGTATTAAAACTGCATATTACTGCACAATAAGTGCTTATTGCTTTTTGAAAAAGCTGCATAATTAAGTAGATAGGTACCTACCTTTATGGACGTTCTTTAATAAATCGATGCGATAATTTCGAACAAAACATCCATCATGCACAAAATACATTAACATCCTCTTAACATCAACTAATGCGCTGACTTTTTGTTCTTGGTTTTAATTTTGCAATCGGAGCGCGTATCTCCCAGGCAATTATGTATGCCAAACTGACGTTTGTAGGCATCTATATGACGGCTATAGGTGTCCGTACGAGACGTCTATAGGCGTTCAGAGGACGAATTAAAAGGATAAGAGAGCCGAAGCGAGGTAGCTGGTAATTAGTCGTCCCAGATGATGGATGACGCCCTTCGCCGATACTGATGGCCACAAAACGAACAATCTAACCCGACGTATCTAAAGGCGAGACACAGTGAGCGAGACCTAAAGGATTATTCACACTTGTATTAGAAACAAGCAAAAACGCGTGTGACGCGACTTTTACGCGTGATGATATTTTCATACAAAGTTCAACCCCCGCTATACCCTTTTATGGCTTAAATTTCGGAAATAGTACACACACCAAGACAAATACCCTGGAACCATCAAGTCTCTACGACCAGCGGTTTAGACAGTGCCTTGTCCTTATGTCAGTAATGAGAAAGATTATCTTATAACTAACATTTTATATGATATTCTTGGTTGGTATAGATAGGTAGTGCTTAAAAATAGCCATTATATCATTTGACTATTCAAATGCATGCAACTGTACTACATTTACACCGTTTTATTTATTCATGTGCTTATTTATGAAGTTTTGTTTTATTTTTGATTTACAATGACTTTTATCAATATATCGAACTTCCCTTAGCCATCCTTATCGAACTTTGAGTTGGTTCCACTGGTGTTAAGATATTTCAGAGGATATCAACCGTAACCGGGATTATAGTCGTGAGGCTGTTTTCTAGTGGCACACAGTTTGGAATTTCCTACAAGCGATATTGTTATTAGAATGTTACTCTTTGTCTACAGCAAGTGGCCTTTATGCACAAGCCCTTAGAGTACCTTAGCTCATTATACGCCTCTGATAATACTATAAAGTTGTACTTAGATATGGAATATTCGATGATTGCACTGCGGTCGCGGCGAAGAGATTATTTTAAAGGAAGTTAGTGTATTATTTTATACGCCTCACCGTACATGGAAGCCGTATGTGTAATGGCCTTTTAATTCGATTTGAGTGGCCCTAGAAGTACTGCCATGTTTGAAAATTGGATATAAAATGGTGACAGGAAGTACCTACCTAGATGATGACCAAAGCGGTGTGACTAACTAAACCGTATTTGGCCATTAATTTGCTCGCTAATAGTTTCCTTCCGAAGCAGGATCAAAAATAAAAATAAAAACAGCGCTACTTGACATATTGATTTCATACATACATTATTATTATAATTGTTGTATTATTTAATTTAATCTATATATACTTTATGCTGTTTTTCTTATGTAATGATATAAGTTTATTTAGGATGATGAATTTATACATAATATACTAGCGAACTTTGACCTTGTCCACGTGAAGGTATTTTCATACAAACTTGGACACCCGCTGCACCCGTTTAGGGGTTGAATTTCAGGAATTATCATACATGTGTTAAACCTCGTGTGCCTGTAATTACACCGGCACCCACATCCTTCAAACCCGAACACAGCTAGCTGCTTGGCAGCAGAAATAGGTAGGTATGGTGGTAGTACTTCCCCGGACGAGCTCTTCACTAAGAGCTCTAAAGAAAAAAGAAAAAAAAGAGATAAAGAGTTTTCTGTCTATCTATCTACTACTACTGAAAAATTTGTATATTATAATTCCTTAGTAAAATTACAGTTAACATGAATAAAGGCTAGGAGTGGAACTTGATTGGCCACGGTATTCACGTAAGACAGAGAAGGCCATTAGAGGCCATCAGCGCAGGCGCAGGTGTCGCGTTAGGGACGCTACTGTGACAGTAGGCGGTCCAATCACCTACAGTGTTTTGGTAAACAACTTTACCATAGACTTCCAGATATAATAATTCAAGTCTAACAGTCTAATCTATCTATAGCAGTTATAACAATTTTCCTACTGTCGTGAAATATTACTCAACTCTCGCTCTATGCCTCAAAGGGTAGCTTGCAAGAAAAAATCTTAACTGGCTGATATAAAAGACAGTGCACAGCCTGAACCTGAAACTTGTTATTTTTAGGTAAGTATAGTCGTCTTGATGCGTTAATACAAGAAAGAAATTTCCAAAATTCAACCCTTAAATTGGTTCTGCGAGGGTAAACCGAAAAAATCTTGACTTTTTTTTTTTTGGGAGAAATGAATAAATATCCGTGGACATTTTCACATACTATCATCTAGCCCCAAAATAAGCACAGCTTGTACTATGGGAAAGACTTAAAGAATACTTATACGTTTGAACAAACATCTACACACAAATGTTTGTCCTCGGTGGGGATCGAACCCACAACCACAGAAGGGAGAGCTACTACTAACTGCGCTGTGAGTTTGTAAATAACATTAACTTACTGCCAATGGAACTTGAACACGTAAGTAAACTTTCAAAAGTAGATAGACACGTAATCTATTGTTATATTGAACGTGCTATTGTCACACACGATTCTCAGGCGTAATCAACTAGCTCCAATTATTATATCCCATTATGTTTACATATACAGCTTGCTTTTTTTTTGTTTTGCTAATGGAACAAGCAGATGGCCCATCTGATTTTACATGGATACCATTGATTCCAGTCTTAAATGGTTAACAAAGCATTGTTTCGTAGGTCACGCTCGTTAGAGACGTGTCCTACAATGCACTACTCTGCGTCCATCAACCTGAGGCATACAGGTGTTAAGGCTCATGTGCCTGTAATTACACTTTCAAATCGGAATTCACAGGAGGAATACATCCTCCCTAGATGAGCCCTTCACTAAGAACTTTACTGCTACTAGAACAAATAGTTTATTTATACATTACTTAAAACTAACATAGTTTGACAATGACACCAGTTGACCTTATAAAAATCTGTTAAAAGATAAACAATATCGAACAGCGACAGGAGTCATTTAAAGCAATATTTAAGGCGGTGGTACTCGCCAACGACCTTGAGGAGTCTGTCCATACTGAGTTGCACTGCCGCCCGTCGCCCGCACAGGGACCCGCGCGCATTCCATTTCATATCGCATTCAAGAAATAATTATTTGTAGCCTAATGAATTATTAGTTCGAACTGCCAATTGTTCACTTTGTGATAAATACTTTGACAAATATTTGTGTGAAAAAAAATTACTGAAAATCAATACCGTTTAGAAGAAATAACCAAATTTAAAATAAAAATTGCTTCACTTTGGATATTTTTTTCATATAGTAATAATATAGTTAGAATTATTTCAGTTGTTCAAATTAAAATTTAGTCTTTAATAAGCAATATATATATTTTTTGGACATTTATACTCACTCATCAAAGAGAAATAACACGGAGAAAACCTCTCGTTGGCGGATACCACCTCCTTAACTGTATATAACGTTTATAACGTATGGTAGTTTATTTAGAAATAAGTACCCTCGCATAGCTTAGGTCACCGCTTAGACACCTCACCAACCTGCGTAAAAAACATAATTTTATTGTAATAGGTACGCTATTTAGTATTTTGTTATGTTTAGCTACATTTAATGTCTTTGGACACGCACACGGGTGCGGTAATGACTTGCGACATACGAATTACTCGCGATTGTTCAACATTTGATTTGGGCTTTACCACGCCGTTACTGAGGCTCATCATAATAACGTAACGGACGCGGTACGGACTCGACACGGATGCATAGGCTTTTTAATCGAGACCGATAAGTATTGGTTGGATACTGAGATCGAAAGTGCTAAAGAGAATTCAAGTCCATTTTGCAGTCAGTAAAACGACACTTAGGTACTTTATATAAAAACTCAACCTAGCCGTTTTTCTGCCAAAATATAAATGCCAGTCGTTTTATTACAGTTATCGATGTTTTTTTACTACTTGCTGGTGGCTACACGCAGATAATCCACCTTATGTAACTAAATGGTAACCAAAACACTGCGTAGCCTGCCTGCCTCAGTCACGCTTATTAGGAACGTGCCCGAGGACTCTACCATGTGCCTGTAATTTACCGGGACTCGCACTCTACAAGATCGCTGCTTGGCGGCAGAAGTAAGCATTGTGGTACTACTTTTCTGGAGGAGCCCTTCACAAAGAGCCCTACTACATGTAAAGTAATTTCAAGTCTGGCATCAAAACCAGCTGCACAAGTAGTCCTACATTGTTCTATCTTAAGTTGTCATCGCTCTAATTTGATCTAGGTTCTTCCATTGAACACTCAAAATATCCTTACTCATTTATATTAAACGTATACTAAGATGTTTCTAGTGTTTTGATTCGTATTATGCTTCGAATGTCCCGCTGCCGTATAAATTGCTGTTATAGTCTTTATATTTTTGCCAAAAGATGACGGTAATTTGTCATTTGTACCTAAATTAACGTCACACTTTCTCCTTGCTTGTTGGTAATGCGACAGTTTGATTGACAAATTATTGTAATTCACTTGTAAAGGTATTTTGGTAATGACAGAAAATTGGCCGTTACAAATCCAAGAAAAGAGACCTTGCCTTCATCTGTGTTATTAGCATAGATTAATCTGACGGTTAGTTATACTTGTTCATAAAGAGTTGAACAAGGCTTATCTGAGGAGAAACTATGCTACAAAAGAAATAAAAGTACAAAGCCAATTTAATCGGTTAAGTTTAATCAGAATCAAACGTTGTACTTAGCGAAGCAGTAAATTGATAACAGGGAGAAAAACTGTTGGGATTTAACATAATTCACACGCGTTATCTCAACATGGGTTGAGTGCATAAGATGGTTCGCATCAGCCTGCGCCGATGCCTCTGTCACTTAAATTCGGCTTACAATGAAAAACCACTGTTATCGCATTTACTTTAGACTGAATATTACTCGACCACAAGACTACTTCTAGTATTTGTTTCTTACTTTTTTTATGGATATTTCCAAGTACCTATTATCTAGTCATTGCTGATACATTCTCAATACTAGAAACACTTAATTATTGTAGATTTATATCATGCTTGATCTATATGGTAAAAGCACCTTAGTATTTCATCTGTACCAATTCCATACGTTTTAAATAGGTAAATATCCGGTGAATCCCGTGATGGTACCGGCTTAGAATAGGATGGAGGGGCCATTACCTTCCATGGATGTTGTTGTTGGATGATGTTGCGTAAGGAACCAGCATCAGGAGACGGGCAGTAGCATCTCCTGTGTACTAATCACAAACACTTTGGTCACCAATCCGCCTACCAAGCTGACCCCAAATATTTGCCAAATAAAAAATAATTGTGGGATTCTATGCCCAGCAATGAACTTGTTCCGCAGGTCTACTCTGAAACGATAAACGAAGTTTAGCACTGTAGTTTTGTAATACACTTCGGGGCTACTCGGTAGTCGTTCATCAATTTGTCAATGCCTGACATGCCGCGTAATGTACCTCAAAACGCGGTTCTAAGAGTTAGATATGCTGGTTGATGACGTAATCTGATTAGGATGGTATTATATAGATAGGTATTGTGTCTGTAAATCTTATATTATAGTATAGATACACGTGTGTAGGCACAAACAGTGAGGGAGATTGTGTTCTGCGGTAAAGCGATAATTCAGCCCAATCTATGTCGTGAGCTCTCGCGCTTTGTTTTATCCGCTGGCTTCTGTGTGCCTTTATTCAGAAAATTGATGAGAAATGGTTTCCATTACGATCTACCGCCTCATAAAAGTTATTGCTACGGAATCCTTTAACGTTCAGGCTCGTAGCTAGGGCATGTAGTGGGGATGACCATTTATCTTACGCATTAGACATATCCTGTTTTTATAGCGCCGTCACTTAGACAGGGGCAAAGCTTAAAAAGTAACGTTTACGCACCTGTGAAGTTTGATTGTACATGTCCATTGCTGGACATAGACCTTTCCTATACGTATCCAGGATTTGCCGCGATCTTAAAAATATCCTCGGTTTAGGTATCGGGTGTAAGGGCGTCCTATGAGGCAGGCCTATGCTCACAGCAGTGGACTTCTATAGGTTACCGCCTAATGATGATGTAGGGCGTCCCATCCTTCTTCTTCCGGTTCAGTTCTACGAACTTTGCGCAACTTGCTGATTTTAAGCTTTTGCTTAACAAAATATCATTAGTGAGTTGAAATAACCAATAAGAGAAAATTTTACCATGATCACGGATCAAACGGTCGACGGGTCGACCCTATGATCATGGCACATGCACCTGTCCCGAAATATCGGGAAAGAATAAAACTCAAACACCATGGTAACTTTTAAACCCGTTTCTATCCAAAATACCGACGATAGTTTAAAAAATTATAACCTATGAGAGTTCTCAGTTGAAGAGAGTAATCAAATCATACAATTTTCAAATTAGATATGAGTCAAAAGTAAATAATGATCGGACACACTTTCCAGAGTCAAAAAAATATTAAGGCCATATCCAGATTTTTACTTATTATACTGGATTATACTTATATTCACAGGATAAACAAATTCGTAAATATAACCTAGGTTAATTTGTCCCCCCTGCTCCCATTCTCACTAGTAACAGGTCTGTGTTTGTTTTAAGGGAGAGGAAATGAACGCAAATTTGTTTTTGTGATTGCGAGCTTTGGAATATCGAATTGATATCGATATCATTTTCTTGCGCAATCGTATTTCTCATTAGATATTTATGGGAGACCCTGTGTGAGACCTGCGCCTTCACGACTTCCCCGATAGTCAAATATAATGCAAAACAGTATTGAAGCTGTAATAGAATGCAACTGTACTGTAAGTAGCATTCGCGTAGCTCATGATTGTTATGTAGTTCCTATAAGCAATCAATTTTACTTGAATATGTACTGTGTACCTACATTTTATTAAATTTCTAAACGCCAGTTTAAATAAAAAAACGCTGAATTGAGATAGTCCAGATTAAACAAACTCTGATACCTTTTTATATATTTTTACGACATTACAACCGCAAAATTGCGTGGACATTCCTAGCGAGGCAGTAGTATTTGTAACTATGGAGTGTCTCAAACACCTAATTAAAACATCACTGTGCACCATTTCAATTTTGGGAAAGGGGAAAGGGTCGGTTATTGCATGGTTATAAAGGCTTGCGAGGTCTACTGCTCTCACAGAACCACTAGTCTAGTATAACTTAGGATACCAAATACACTTTCATTTGAGACTCAAGTGCTTAGTATTCCGCTCAGAATTCTCGGTAGCCACTAACTGCATTACAAGCTCTAAACAGCTCCGTTTTGTACGTGCATAGGTCGGTCCAATTTGCGTCCTCGCATCTCACCACGGACAATCGCGCGCAAATTGCCCGCCTCTGATTGCCCACGGACGTTTATCAATATTGCAGCCACTATAACGTAGGTACAGTTACCAGCAGAAGCTTTACTCATTCAGCCTGTATTTTAGAATCAGAATCACATGACATTGACAATCTATTATATCAGTTTCAGAATATTTGTCCTGACTGACTGACTTATTTATTTATGGACAATGTATAGCCTAAACCACTGGCTGCAGAGACTTGAAATTTTCAGGGTAGTCGCACGCGTTTCACTAGTAATTAATATATTAAATAGTATAAAATTATTAAATAATATATAATTAAGTAAAATTTTACATGATATGACTGTACCTAGAGTACTTAATATTGCCTATTCTACTTATATTACATATACTACATGTATGTATAATACGTATATGTAATGTGAATGTTAGATTGAGTAGGTAATTGATACAGGAAGACGGCGACGGTGAAAAATTAGTCTCTGTAACCTTTCAGACGCTTTTGTTGTCCAAATTAAACTAATCACACCACGACAAAGAGACTATCATTAATTAGACTGCCTATTTTACCGATCACCGATAACCATGACCCGTTGTAATCAATAAATACAAAATATAGTATAGATGCGGAACTAATAGTTCGGTGGTGTGATGGCATGGCAGGGAGTCGATGATGCTCGGCGGGCAACAATGCAGGGGTCATCTCCACAATGCCGTCACGTTTACCGACGTGTCGAAAGTGAGCATTCAAAATCGACACCGAAAAAAATATCGATTTCCGTAAATAAGCGAGTGTGGTACATTTATAATAATGATGAATGGAAGCCATCGGTTGTTCGCGTCGATATTGCGTGGCTAATCGCGCAACCGCCGCGACGGCCGATGGTACTCCACTATGCTCTATGCTCATTGATTTCTAATTGAAATGGAATACTGTTTATTACAATCCTGTCATAAATTCTGTCTAAGTAGGGCGTTCTAGTAACTTTGTATGTTATAAATCATTGTTTTTTCGCAATAGCACTAAATCTTAAAGCTTTATAGAGTTTGAGATAGTGTGATTCGTTGATTTATCACGTGTTGAAATGTAATAATGGTATAAGTAAGAATGTAATTGGAATAGAAGTTATAAATGAACACATTTTTAACTTTTCAGTGGAACCTTCGCTATCAGAATTTTTAAATTTTGTAAGTTTACTGATTTATAAAAGCGTTAATCAGCAATCGACTATAAACTAAAAAGAAATGACTGTATTAGTTAATGAAATTATTTAGTTAGCTCTAAGTTGATATTCTATATTTATTATGTAAAAATGTAACTATTAAGTATATAGCGGTAATTTTTAAGAAAAAGAAAAGAGAAAAGAAAATGCAATCATTAAGAACGGACACTGAACAAAGGCGAGAAAGAATCTTTGACAGAAAAAAACTACGAAATACACATGAACAAGCAGAATACAAAAATTGAAACAAACGGTAAAAATAAAAATAAGAGTCGATAAGTCCCTCCCCCCCAACCCAGTCAAGTTCCTGAGTGTCCCACATATTTCAATGTGATGAAAGAATAAATTCGGTTCTCTAGTTATACCAGTTCAAAAAGTCATCCTGCTAGTATATACCTACAAGTGGGGTCTGCAAACAAGTACAAAAAGTTTACAAGTATAAAAACAGCAGTCAAACTAAATCGAAAGTTGCAATAGAACAGCTGTTGTACAAAGGTCGGTGGGTGCCGACCACAGACAAAAGGCACCACAATATAAACGCTCTACCAATTCATCGTCACTAATTACGTAATTATGGGGGAGAAAAAAAAACAGTCAAGAGCGAACACCACCCTCTTCTCTAACGGATCTGTAAAGTAACCTCCCGATCAGAATGATAACAAGCATTCCGTAAGTAGGTATATTTTTACATTGTTTTTACTTTATATTTTTTTTGTATTATTCAGTGATTAGGTACAGTTAGTGACGAACAACATATAGTCTTTATACTAAATACGTGAAGAAAGCTGTTTTCAATCATAAAGCATCTTCAACTACAAAACGATAATCGTGTTATTCAGTATAATAAGATTATCTAGTGTACAATAATGTAGTAATGTGTAGAATAATGGGCAGTATAATGAATGAAATTCATTTATTCCATTTTCAAAGTTGGCAGGTAGGAACCTACCTAAATGACGGGGTTTTTTACCGCGCTTATTCGCATAAAACCTCACCACGTTTTGCTTAAAATAATTGATGGATACGGAACCCTAAAAAAAAGCAGGCATTCCCGGCGCCGAGTCGACACATTAACTCACGGGCACGACATTTCTCGATTGCAACATTCGTAACGTTTTTTTCTGCAAATTGAAAGTCATGCATGAGGGATCAGTAGAGTATACCCATATAACTTGCATTTACATTAATTTAATACTTTAAAAGAATTGATGTTTACTAGCTGACTGATTGACTAACTGACTGACATAAAGCCAAATAAATTTGGAGTGTGTTCCTTGTAGGGCGTGGATGGACACTAAGAACAGAATGTTCGCATCCATTTTATTGGACTTGGACTATGGGAATCATAACTATACGTTAAAACATTATGTTTTGTATTTAATTTTAAAAACGTATAAAAACATGCTTCGAGTATAAAACCCAGACAGAAAAGAAACATCTCGTATAGATGTTCATCGTATAAATGTTTATTCTCGGTGAGGATCAAACCTACAACCTACAGTGCAGAAGGCAGAGCAACTACCAACTCAGTTGTGCGGCTTTCAGTATCAGTACCATGGGAACAAATATACCCCCAGGCATGGTATATTATGTCCTCTCAGATCTCTTAGTTAACCAGTAGTAACGATTCGTGGTTCTTCGAGGATGTCTAAGTGGGTAGTCAGAGGTACGTCCAAATATTAGATATATTTTGGCACTTACCCAAATTTTCCATTAGTTAGTATTCCTTATGTGACAGGTTGCAAGCTCATCAGCATTATGAAGTTTCTCAGTAATCACCATGCTGATGTAAGCTTATATTTGATACAAAATAAAATTTTTGTTATTACTTATGTACTTACTTACCATAGTGATTACGGTGTCAAGCAAATGATCACACTGCGAACTACAAGTAGTCCAAGTAACAAGCACAAGTAGTCGCGAATAACACAACATTATTATACAATACAACAATACACAACACAACACAACACGTTGTTATACAATATTATACAGTCTATCTCTGTCTGGGTATAATATTGTATTATAGGTATATATTTATAAAAAAAGTATATAAGTATTATATCAGTCAACTGGTTCCCATAGGATATATCCTTAGTTTGGGGCTAGGTGATTTTGTTTAGAAAATGCCCACAAATATTTATCTATGGGTATTGAATATACGAGTATTGTATTGAGCCGCGTTTTAGTTTATTGATATGTAGATAGCTATATTCTTAAGTTGTTTATTTGTTGAAAATAAAAAATAAACATTACCTAATGAATCTTCGAAAACAACTAATAAAATCACCTAGGATATTAAATTAAAAATCCTAAATTAAGTTATGTATATACTTCCGACCAAAACCATGTTTGCCTAATTAGTTTTTTGTTAGTTTACAATAGAAACGTTAATGATAATTGAATAAAACGTTAATTAGTTTGCCGACTGTGCACACACGCAAAGCGTCGTAAATATATCTATACACAGTGTTTCACACAAAAACGCTTGTTGTGTTACTCTGTACCTAAATTACGTAGGTACAGTGGTACGCAAAATTGATTTATTTTGTTTAGAAACTAGAGTAGGCGCTAGTTTGTTTATACATTTGCTACGAAGTATAATAGATTTTAATCGGAAAAGATGTTATTTTTCATATCATATTAAGATATCATAAGAATTTTTGTCCTGACTGACTGACATAGACAACATACAAATCAAATTCAAGTTTCAATTACGTCAATCTCAAAATGGTATGGCTTCAAAGCTGACATCACAAACGGACCTAATTTCGATAGTTATACTCTAGTTAAAATCTCGTCTCAACTCCAAAATTCATGAATTGGTCATACAGATTTAAAATTTTACCTTCATGCGGGCGA
This sequence comes from Electrophaes corylata, assembly GCA_947095575.1. Classification (NCBI taxonomy): domain Eukaryota; kingdom Metazoa; phylum Arthropoda; class Insecta; order Lepidoptera; family Geometridae; genus Electrophaes; species Electrophaes corylata. Next base: position 9,877,495 of record OX352703.1, read on the forward strand.
AGTAGAGTGCGTTCTGCTTGTACTCGTATAAAAACTTAGTCGCTAAATGAAAGTAGTATTACCAAGTACCTGCCAACATTTTAGCAAGGCATAAACAACTTTAGTTAATAAATAAACATAAGTAAAACAAAACAGATATTAACATTAATTCGAACCTACCTGAATACCTTTCTCATCGTCATTACACGAGGCGCACTAACACATACAAAACGGGTACCTGTGTGCGTTGGTCAAACGGCACACAGGTGGCCCTGTCACCTGACACCACACTCGGAACCGGCCACTTCCGCCGGACGCGGCAATTAGACACACAACGTCGGTAATACTTTGACCCTAGCAGGATTTAGAGAAACCCGGGTCAGCTGAGCTGAGGTTTCTGATTCCGTACTTCAGTTTCTTACAGGATACCAGTATCGAAACGGTTTGTCAATAATTGAAAACGTAGAAAAAAAAACTATGTTGGATTCTTGAAATCATGTTTTTGCATGGAGCTTTCGAAATCGTTTAACCATTTTTTTTACACAACTTGCTGATGCAACAAGCAGATGGCCTACCTGATGTTAAGTTGTTACCATCGCCTAATAGCTTGGCAATAAGCTATTAGGCGATGGTAACAACTAGTAAAGCCACAGCCTACTATAAAAACCGGCAATCCTAAAAGACAGCGCCCAGCGTAACGTAACGTAAAATTGGATTGTGTTTTTTTTCAGAACATTTTCCAGATTAACTCAGATTTGGTCGATACGAGCCTTTATTTAATAGTATCTTAAATGCCCTCAATAATCAGAGGAAACAATAACTTGTTTACGAGCTATTCTAATTAGGGTTATAATAACTCGCACTTAGCCAGCCGAGTGCAAGAAACCAACCAGTCGTAACGGAGGGACATCCTTATTCAGATCACGTGGTTATCACTGGAATTAACTTGTCATTTGCTAATACCTGCCTTAAATTAGTGTTGCCCACAAAAGGAACCAAGTAAAGGGGAAGGTTGCTGTCATGTCATATAAGGAGGTCAAAGAGGCCGCATTAGAAAAAGTAAAATGGAGAAAAATGCATCAAAACCCCGACAAGTGCCTGGTTGCATATCTTCTGTTGTTAACAAGCTCCTGTTGCAAGTGTCAAATATGACAGATATACTATAAAAAAACTGTCATATTTGGCACTTGTAAAAAGTTTGCTAGCAACAACACTTACACAATCACCCCTCTGAGCTCTTAAATTTAAGAAGAAGAAAGTGGAAAAAACTTTAATCTAGGTACGAAACCGTATTTTGACCACCAAGTTTTGACTAATATTCTGACACTATTTTTTACTACTCACTAGTGATAGATGGCAGTACTATAAGCATTGTTTTCATGTTGGCAGACTTTTATAAGCAAACCCATAAATCTTAATAAGTAAGTAATTTTATTCAACTAACTTAAGTATCTAACTTACTTAACTTACCTTACATACCTAACTTAAATAACTGCATTTTATAAGTTACCACTCCAAATATGAGCTTATCGTTACTTACTTTCGAACATACACGAAACCTAACGAAGCTTAAAATCCAACTCAATTAAGTATTCATATTTTTACTTTTTGATGCGTTAAAATGAACTTAAGAGTTAAACCAGTTTATATGGTAATTAGGCTTTTGTCGGAAAGTCATTGTTCTAATTTAAGTTATCAATGGTGTGCAGGCGCAGCTTTCTTATTATAATGTGTCTGCTGTGAGGTAAGATGTTGATCTACATAAAATAAAATGATATAACTAGGTACAGTCACCCGTATCAAGATGGTTATATATATACAGGGTATTATATTGTGATGGGTCAGTAAACGAAGTTTCTATGACCAGTGGTGCTATAATTATGTTCAGAGACAAATATGACTGGTATCTATGACAGCCGCATGTAGTATGCTCAGTTTGTAGTAGCCCTGTTTCCTGCGCTGTAGGTAGTGGGTTCGATCTCCATTGAGAACAAACATTTGTGTGATGAACGTATATGTTTATTCTGTGTCTGGGTGTTATATGTATTTACAAAAAAAAGTATATACGTATTCTATCAGCTGTTTGGTTTTCATAGTGCAAGCTTTGCTTAGTTTGGAGCTACAGAGCGCTGTGTGAATGTAGGTCAATATAATATTACTAGATAAAAACCTACAGGATCTACGAAACATGAAAACCAAAAGTAATGGCGTATTTTAATGCTTCATTTAGTGCAGTGTTTCAGCTATACCTATGTAAAAGGTTACTAAGTTCAAGTCATTTGTTAAAAAAGTTATTTTATAATGAGTATTTCATGTCGATACTGTCAGCAAATGTCCATTATGCGGCTAAGTTGCTAAGTTAATGAGCGCTGCGCGATATCGTCCGTTTTGTAGCGCGTAATCGCGATGTTATCTCCCCCCTTTCCCCCCACTTGCCGCTGCCCCTAGGCACCGGACCAGAACCCCCCAGGGACGCTCGCACCACTGCTCCACTGCACATACTGCACGCGCGCTCTTTTGACAATTGTTGAGTGAAGTGTAAATTGGTTTTATCTCATTAGTTTCATCACACCATGTGTAATGAGAATTGGTACCGTGGTTTATCTTTCTCTATACCTTTATCACAAACGTAAAAACTACTGTTTTTTACTATGCTACTCAGGTTGCGATGGCTGCGATGGGCTTGCAGCTTATCACGTATGGTAAATTCTGCAAAAATGTGGGTATAGTATTTGGACGTACCTCTGACTACTCTCCTTAGATATCCTCAAAAAATCTTGAGTTGATACTACTTAGTAGGTCCTATGAGATCTGAGGGGATTTCTGTTTTCTTCTCAAGAATACAACTTGGGTTGATTTCAAGCAAGTGTGCATAGGGCCTAACACGAATAAATTTGACATTTGTGGTGTATGAGTATCGTGCTGACATTTAAAATACATTTCGTAGCATCGATGTTTCAATTGCGGAGTGTTGCCTGGTTGCCACGCAGTGTAACACAAATGTCGGCACGATTGTTTTCCGAATTTGGTTGTAGTGGCTCAGTTATTTTTCTTAGACTACGAGTACATTACCTATTTTTGTAAACCAAACCTAATGCCTTAACGTTTAAAGATCTGAGAAATGTACCCTACATAAAATTACCTACATTAAAATGATCTATGTTACAATAAGTCTAATTTCTGTGTCATAGCAGTTAAATTACAAAATGACTACACATTACGTCTAGGCACGCGGAGGCAGCTAACCGCGAAACGTCCATTTCATTTCCATAATTTCACAAAATGGCAGATTAAAATCCGAAATCGCTGACAATCGTCTGACGCATGCTGGCAGAACAATGGTGAACAGAGCAATGCCATCGTATAAATAATACGAAGATTTCAGAACCATATACTTTCCTGTGTACTAAACAATTTGTCTGTCAAAATGTTGAGAGCACCTGAACGTGTGTCATGCATGCATTCAATAGGGCTGTCTCATGTTAGATAAAAGACGGATAAATTCCGGAGTTAGGTACTTAATAACCAAGGTCTCTCATCTAACTTTAGTACAAGATTTGCTTAGTTTGGGGCTAGATGGCAATCAAGCGTATGTCAGTATTATTGTTTATCTAATGATTAGAACTGTAATCATTGACCTAATCTATACCAATTATAAGAACCTTTGCGGACTGATTGACTGATTGGTATATAAACAACGCACAGCCTAAACCACTGATCGTAGAGGCTTAAAAATTTCAGTGTATATTTGTCTTGGTGCGTAGAGGTTCAACCCCTAAACGGGTAGGTATTGCGGGTGTTGAAGTTTGAATATAACTTCACGCGGACGAATTAGCGCGCGTTTCGCTAGTCTAATCATAAAAGATACCTTTTTTATACAAATTACTGATGGAACAACTAGATGGATGTTAAGTAATAACCGTCGCATATAATAAACTTACATATATCATCAACAGACAAATTGATGTATCCAACTGTTTATTTTCAGGGCAGTCTCTTATTGACCCTAGATAAAAATATTATAAAAGACAATCAATCTCTTACTAATGGGTAATACAAACAGTGACTGAGCTAACATGAAGAAGTGCCTAAATTAACGTAACGTTATAGTATGGAGGTATAATGTAGATATTTAATAGTTATTCAATATTGTAGCCGGAGTGGTTTTAGTCATTGCCGGGCAGCCACATTTACGCAATATCTAGGCAATCAAATAATAAAATGGCATAATGGCTGCTCATTGTACACAAATGTGACGCAAATAATTGCTTTTCCCATAGTGTGATTGAAAAGGTCACAATTTAAAATTAAGTACCTAAGATATTTACAGTTTTCATGAAGTAAACTCCTACACTGCATCATCAAATTATTTTTAGTTAGGCTAATAATGGACATGTAATCTGCCAAATCTATGTAATAAAACTTTAGTATCTACTACTACTTTAATGAATACAGCCTCTTAGATAAACATCTAAATAAAAGGAAAAATCATTTGATTTACAAACTATGGGACATGCAAACGAAGTACCTACTAATAAGTAAGCAGTCTTTCTTTGCATCTATTGTAGATAATTTATACAGCGTCAGGGGTAACTTTTTCACTTATACCCCTATTTAAGGGATGCAGTTGTGCCTGGAGCAGGGTTTTTAGATGGAGTAGTTTCGCCTAGCACCTATATAATCCTCACAGCTTATAGTTATCCTAATCCACAGGAAAGACATGGTCAATATGTGCGGAGCGGACTAAGCCACCTATTAGTAGTATAAAAATAAAGTAACTCCTATAAAATAAAAGAAAGATTACTTACAATAAATTTTTGAATATTTATAGGCATGTTATAATTCTATCTTTTATGAATATGTATAATTTAAATGATTAATAAATACATACATTAGGTAGCTAAATTTAGGAAATAATGTCGTAGATAAGAGAATAAAACAAACATGGACATAGTACAAAATGGATCAAGTCTCTAAGCAAATAAACCATTACATTTTCAAAGATGGAAACTAGCGATTGCTCATTCTAACTACCATTCCATTACAAACAGCCATTGTGCATTAAACAAACCACAATTACACTGAATCAATCGATATAAAGAAATTAATTACAAAAAAAGTGCATACAAAGCGTGCAGTGGGTTTATCGCGACAGAACGCGAGTCTAAAACGAAACGACTAATTACTGACCGGGCGAGCGATAGCATCGGACACACCGTACCCCGTGCGCCCTGTGTAATGCGTTAGGCTGTGCCTTTGGAGGATACAGTTAGAGGGTAGAGTTAGCGCAAACGTTGCACTTGTGTGGTGGTTGACTGATGGGAAATAATCATAATTATCAACCTGTCCACTGCCGACGTAGGTCACTCTTGATATAATAATATAAGATGCGCCACTGAGCCCACTTTTCTCTTCTTTGTTGGGAACGAATCACACAGTTCGTTCATTACTATAGTGCCTTCAGTGTAGGTATGTTCTTTCTTATCATCCAGATATTTGTCTTACTGTTGTTTGATGCTGAGATGATTGATGTTTATTTTTTCTTTTCCTACCGACTTAGAAGGTAAATACTGCTGGGTAGGTATACCCTACTTGCAGTAAACACAAAAGAAGGTACGCTGATTTTGAATCGCTTCGCTTATCGCTTCACCTGTGCCACAGTAAAGCCGCATAGCACCCGGTGGGTTTTAAAACAACACTTTGTTAATCATTTTGATTGAAATGAAAGGAAGCAGCTTGACAATTAAAATAATATTATATGTATGCAGTAATTAAACGGGATATGCGTAGATAAGCTTTAGAAATAGCTCGTTTATTTTATTTAGGTAAGCGTTGTAGGAAACTTAAAATTACGTGGGAACGTCTAAAATAAACCCTTAGGGACCGGTATTGGGTAACTGTAGCGAGTTGTAGATACTTAATCAAATTTAGTAGTGGTAGAGCTCTTAGTGAAGGGCTTGTCCGGGGACGTACTGCCATGCCTGTATCTGCCGCCAAGCAGTTTGCTGTGTTTCGGTTTGAAGGGCGCCGATGAAACTACAGGTACATAAGGTTTAACATTTGTATGCCTCAGGTTAATGGAAACGGAGCAGCAGTGCATCGTAGGGCACGTTTCAAATTAACGTGACCTGCGATGCTACGATTTGTTACAGGTGATGGTAGCGACATAACATCAGGTGGGCCATCTGCTTGTTATATCAGCAAGTCATATAACAAAATGTGTACCAGTAAAGAAAAATGGCGTGAGGGCTATAGTATACTTACAGTGGTAATGGGCCTGCAACCTGTCACGTGTGCAATACTAACTATAGCACAATGTGAGCATGTACCTCTGTTTGCTGCAGAGGCACGTTCATGTATTACCCAAGGGTATGTATTACTCTGATACACCTGTCATCCTTAAATATTAATGAAATTAAAAAAGTATTTATTACAGAAAAACAATAACCTTCATACTTACACGTCATTGATTCACACGATCGAGCCTTAAATTTGATGATATTTCGTTACGTGAATTGAACCTCGTTTTTTTTTAAAGATCCACATCTATCTGTACAATGCATAAAGATGATTACCTAGTCTAATTAAGTTAATTTACTTTATAACTTGCTAAATGGCTACGCCGTTACTTTATATTAGCCGACATTAAAAATTAAAATTAAGTACCTTACCTTAAAACGTTTCTCTAATTACGTTCTTACAAATGAAAATTTCTTTTTACATAACGTAGAGCAATAAAACTATGCAACACTCTAGAGAGTAATTAATAATGAATTAGTACAACAGTTATTCATACTCATAGCGCTCGATAATATTATTATTCATAGTGATTTTATTCGTGTTACGTAGATACCATCAAATGTTGCCAACTGTTGGTTTTTGTAGCAGGTAATGCTACTTAAAAGCTATGATGTTGGGCATTTACAAAAGCATCAATTACAAACACATACTTTTAAAAACCACGTGGTTTTGAATATATTATGAAAATAAATAAAGGCAAATCTCGCTTACAACATTTTAATTATGAATCATTGGTTTTAAAGGTTTAGAGTATAAAAGCAAAACTGCTACTAAGTCCTTACAAAATGCTACTAAGTCGGCCAGTATAAGCGTACTAGCTGGTCGAATCGTTTACGACGGCAAGGGGACTAAACGGTGAGGTTAATTACAAAGAGATATTATCAGTTGCCACGTTCGTGTTTTAAAAAAACTCCGGTTCGCTTTTCAAATTGCTGCCTGTTCTTTGCTGGTGTTTTCTATTACGTTTACAGTATGATAGAGTCTTTACTTTTTACATACCAAATGTAATCGTTTCAAAGAATCGATTTAGTAACGTTACTGATTGACTCGATGTTGTAATCAATTTCAAATAAGTTTGATTACATTAATAATACTAAAAAAACGTAACCATGTGAAAAACTCACAACTTATTTTATATGAAAAAGACTTTGAAAGCACACAATTGCTTTAGATAAATCCTTTAAAAAGCCATAATGCCATATATTTTCTGATTAAACTTTTTTAAAAATTGTCCCACCTCTAAAAATATTGCACATATAAATAAAATAATAATAATAAATAATAATAATGCTGGACACTCCACACAGCATCATCTAGCCCCAAGCTAAGCAGAGCTTGTGTTATGGGTATTAGATGACTGATATACTTAATACAATATATTACGTACATAGATATATTTTTTTATACATAGAAAATACCCAGAACACCCGGAATAAATATTTGCAGATCGTACAAACATTTATCCTAGGGCGGGAATCGAACCCGCAACATCTGCGTCGCAGGCGGACATTCTCCCGCCTCGCGAATTCGCGATTATTTTAATTATATAAATGTAGCGAATACAGGTATTCAAATAAGTTAGCATAGTTAGCTGCACTAGACTATACTTTTACAATGAGTAACTGCACTGCGCTATGCTGTTATTCATTTTTAAATATACGAATTGTATACCTAAATCCAAGCGCAGCTGATGTATAAAATATAATCACTGAGTCCTAGTTTTGAATTAGGCCGTGCACCAATGGATTTTTTTATGCGAAAAATGTATGTGCATAAACCCTACTATCAAACAGTGAAGGAAAACATTGACCATTTTCTTTGTGGAATAGACCACTAGCTATGAGGATGGAATAATTGCTGACTGCTGTGCAAGCCTACTCCATCTAAAATCCTGTCCCAAGCCCGTAGATAGAGGCACGATTGAAAATGTCGCCTATAATATAATGTATAAATCATCCACAATAGATGCAAATTAATTACAATAGTGCATCTAACTGTACAAAATACATATTTTAAATATTGTTATTTTGTTTTTACTTTTTGACTTTAAACCCTCTGGAGTTCGTAGCATTTAGCTTTGACTGTACCTACGTATAACATAGTGAGATTGTTGTTGAGACAAACTGTAATGCGTGATCAAAATGACTTCATTGTCAATTATATTGCCCGTTTATGTATGAGTTGTGAGGAACATGCATGTTGCAGATCGTTAGGTACAGAATGGCTATGGTTTTATGTTTTTGTGTTTTAAGCAGCTAGCAAAATAACTGTGTTGGATAACTTCTGGAATATCAACTCATTCAGGATATTTATGAATATCATAAATTAACCAGCAGAAGACCAGCGCTACTGTATGGTTACATGTGGTAGCATATGCTGAGCTGTTGGCCTTTTCACCACCACCTTAAAACGAGTTTATTTGTGATTTTTTGTGTTATTTTTATTTGATTTTCTGTTCTTTTTATATTTTATTTTAAGTTTTGTTATGTCGTGGCTGAATAAATGATTTTCTTTCTTTCTTCTTTCTTAAATTATTATTGACCGAGCGAGCGAAGCGTCTCAGTTTCCAGATTGGCCAAAGCTGCTCTTTTGTCCGCCTGTCTGTCTGTTCTCGCCTTCACATTTTGTGTTTTGAAACACTAGTAACGGTTATTGTCAAAACCAAATAGTAATAAGCGCCACTTCTAAATCTAGTAGGTACGTACTTAAGATCGTTTGCATAGGTGAAAATATATAAAGCGTTACTAAAGCGCGTTCTAATTGAGCATTAGCCATGTCATAACTAAATGCCCAGTCATTATTAGTGTTTCTTGGTGTTCACATCAAGAGGGGTTGTAAATATAATAACAATAATATTTACAACCCTTATTTTTGGCTTCATGACTTTTATCCCCAGGTACGGTAGATATCCCCTCTAGTACCAAGCGGTAAGATAGTGGTAAGATATCTAAGTACCAAGTACCCAACCTACTCGATTCTTTGAGGATGTCTATTGGAGGTACTCAGAGGTTCGTCCCAATATTATATTTTGGTACATACTCACATTTTGCTGTAGTTGGTATTTCATACGTGGCAGGTCGACACACAAAGAAGTAATTTACTCCATTTTTGCTTTGTACTTTGATATTTGAAGCATTACATGACATGAACTTGACACAGTTTTAATTTTTTTATACATCACGCTCATCTTCGATGTATACTGGGCCTAAACAGTAGGTACTCGTGTGCATCGGCTAGAAGCAATACATTAATTGCACACAATATGAACAGTTCAAGTATTTTAATTGCATCCATTAGGCGGGTTTACGCTACCGTCCTAATTAATATGCAAATGCACATTAATGGTTTAATATTCACCATCCGCCGACTAAATGTACTTTCATTTCACCTCTTTATTACTTCCAAATATTAATTTAGCACTTGAACATTGTAGTCGTGATTCTGTAACATAATGTTACGTATGTGTTTTTTGTACTTGTAGGTAAGTACTTAGTAATAAGTCTGTTTGGTACTTATTGTGATCGGTTCAAAGTAAAAATGGGTGTTCATATTCACTGAGCGCCGTTCCTTTGGGTAACATGGCCGGTAAATATGTTTTTTTTATGGACAAGCAAGTGACAATAATAATTTATTTAGTAAAATAAATTATATACAGCGTGAGACAATTTTAGGCAGTAAGTTTTAGTACAAAATATGTTAAAAAATATATTAGGTATCCATCGCAAAAGTGTATTTTACCGTTGCTAGACAAGTCCCACATTATTGACAAAATAAAACTGAATTGGATCGGAATCTTTCAATATTAATATGCGCAAGCGCTTACATTGAGAGCGCGTTGAAGTCTTCTCTAGCAGTCCTTTTTTTACAGTAGGTACAAATTTACAATTTTGTTTTTTTTTTGATTGGTTAAGAAAAAAAAAGGTAACCCACAACAAGGTATTTAACATTGCAGATAGTCACCAACTAAAAGTACCTCCCACGAGCACGTTTTCCGAATAGGTTTTGTATAGTCAAGGCAGTTCGCAACACTTTAGACGAAACTCATTCGTTTTCACAAGAAACAGTTAGCATCTTACTCACACTAATAAATAAATAAATCCCCTCGAATATACCCTGAAAATTTCAAGTTTCTACGACCAGTAGTTTAGACTGTGCGTTGTATAAACAAAAAAAAAACTGTTGCGTTGTTGTTATATGTCTATCAGGCAGTCGGTTAGGACAAAAATTCATTGGTATAGATATAGATTATGATCAATACTTATATTTTTTCAGAGTTCACATTTTCTGTTTATGATTGTACAGTCGTCTACTTAATAGTTGCATGTTTGCTTCGCCATAGTAAACAATAAGTTCAGAGTCATAGCTGTAATGAGCAATGAGTAATTATGGAGCGGCGACAAAGCAGGAAGCAGATACAATCTACACAGGGACTTGGCATGGCGACCACTGATTTGACGCACAAACGAACGCACTATTGTAATCATGTCGGCCGAGAAATGGTAACTTTATGTTATAGCAACCGGCAATTGAAAACTATGGCAATATCTATTTAATTAGTTTTACAGAGATCAACTTAATTTCCAACGGACACTAGCGACAAAATATTTCTAATATTTCATCTATCAGCTCCGTGTGAGATGTCCACTAATATTTATTTATACATTGGGAGTCAGTAACATTAAATCAATAAATAAATATTTGTGGACATTATCAAGTCCCAAACTAAGTACACTTACTGTGTACGATTCAAAGTAAAAATGAGTGTTCATATTCACTAAGCGCCGTTCCTTTGGGTAACATGGCCGGTAAATAAGTTTTTTTGTGGACAAGCAAGTGACAATAATAATTTATTTAGTAAAATAAATTATATACAGCGTGAGACAATATTAAAAGTCAGTTTTAGGCAGTAAGTTTTAGTACAAAATATGTTAAAAAATATATTAGGTATTCATCGCAAAAGTGTATTTTACCGTTGCTAGACAAGTCCCACATTATTGACAAAATAAAACTGAATTGGATCGGAATCTTTCAATATTAATATGCGCAAGCGCTTACATTGAGAGCGCGTTGAAGTCTTCTCTAGCAGTCCTTTTTTTACAGTAGGTACAAATTTACAATTTTGTTTTTTTTTGATTGGTTAAGAAAAAAAAAGTATACCTAAGGGAACTAGATGACTGGTAGAATACTTTTTTGTAAAAATAATTATATAAATTTTAAATTTAATGTTTTTTTATTGAATACATACTTAGAATACACCCAGACAGAGAAAAAATATTATCTAGCACGGCTGAAAAATAGAAAAATAAATAGGACTTCAGTAATAGCTCGTATGGCACTGGTTTTCAGTGGCACCACAAAATATGGTGCGACAGACGTTCCTATAAAAACTGAGTTCGGTTATGTCCGGAAGGTGTATTGTATGATAATAAAGATGATTCACTCACAAATGCCAAAAAAACTTTGTCCTGATAGAAACATAAAACTGTCAGGGCATATTTTTCTTGAATAGCAAGGTAAGAAGGAAATTCCTGAAATTCAACCCTTAGAAGGGTTCAACGGGGTTGTAAGTTTTTATAAAAATGGCTTTACGCGAGCTAAGTCACGCGTGATTCCATTTGTGTTACATTAAATGAACCACTTACCTAAAGCGAAGGAAACATTAGCGTAGAGCAATAAAACGTAAAATATGCGAATCGCGGAAATAACCAACAGTAATTCAATTCGATAGTCATGTTCTACTGGTATTTACATAAGAACAGGACGGACGCGCGATCCGTAGAGTTGGTATTACTATGGCCGGTAAAATATGGCCGGAATTCAACAAACGATGTTTTTTTTTCTCTTTTTACTTTCACTTGCTGATGGGACAAACACATAATCCACCTAATGTTAAGTGGTTATCATTATCACAAAGCATTACCTCGCAGCTCACGTTCGTTAGGAACGTTCCCTAAAAGGCTTCATTTGGCTGATTTTCACCGGCATCTACACTCTTCAAACGGGAACACAACAAGCTGCTTGACGGCAGAAATTAGCATAGTGGTACTACTTCCCTGGATGAGCACTAAGGGCTCTACTACTACTAAAGATAATATGGTAAAAAACTTTTATTTTCTTTATGGCCCGTATTTAAATTTTAACAGTCAACTCCGTCCTTAAATAGTAGGTAATTTTCAAATTATACAGTAGACTAGTCTCGCTGTAGCTAAGATAGAGAACTTTTGAATACCAAGTCAAAATAGGGGCTTGCAGATAGAAAACGGTAAATTCAGTTGTGATAAATCTGAGTTTTTCACAAGCTGAATATTAAACTCGATTTATATACCGACAGAACGCAAGTTAGATACATTTGCGGCAATGTGCCTAATCCAATAAAAACACTTTGAATCATCCCATAACTTATAATAAACTTGCATTCTGTTGGTGGTCTTTATCGGCATAAGAACTTACTTTTAATCGCTCGTTTCCTGTCATTTCGCTGAGGGAGTCACACACGACAACGTATATATTATCTTAGCGCATTTTGATCATACAATTAAATAGAATATCACATGTTAACATATAGCATAATATTGTATCATAAAGTACGGGGAGACTAGGAGTCTAGGAGACACCGGGTGGATAGTTAGGAGACATGAGCCACAGCGAAAATATCCTTAAAATTAGGTAGACTTGTGGCAAATCCAATTTTTAATGAAAAAAGGCAGAATTACTTTATTTGATCATTTAAGTATACCATATTAGGTATATTAGGTACTAGCTGACCCGTGCCCACTTCGTTGGGCGGTAAACATTTTTACTTACAAATCTTAACTGAAGTAGTACTCGATGTCGCCAACAGATGGCGTTATCATCATCTTCCTGCCCTTATCCCACTTTATGTGGGGTCGGCACAACATGTTCTTTTCTTCCACTCCCCTCTATCAGCCGTCATATCTGTACTCACTCCTTTCTTATCCATGTCATCTTTCACACAATTCATCCATCTTTTCTTTGGTCTACCTCTACCCACATATCCATCAACATTGATGTTCATCGCTCTCAAGGTTAAATGACTTTCATCCCTCCTCATGACATGCCCATACCACGCTACCCTATTGCTCCTCAATTTTTCCGTCACTGGCGCTACTTTCAAACTACCCCTGATATACTCATTTCGTATCTTGTCCATTCTAGTAACTCCACATATCCATCTCAACATTCGCATCTCTGCCGCAAGTACCCTTCTTTCATTAGTCCCTTTAGTTGTCCAACACTCAGATCCATACAATACGACAGGTCTAATGATCATTTTGTAAACTTTCGCCCTAAGTTCAAGGGGCATTTTCGGATCACACGTGGTTCCTGAGACCTGTCGCCATTTCATCCATCCCGCATTTATTCTATTCTTCACCTCTCGGCCAATATCGCCGTCGCTCTGTATCAATGAGCCGAGATACCGAAATCGGAACAAACTGGTGTATCCCTAATACACCATCTAAGGCTATTGGGATAAAATTGGATGGACCACCGAAGTCACAAAACAGATGCTCTGTTTTGGTTCTACTGATCTTCAGCCCGACACTCTCCAATTTATCCCACCATTTTCCTAGTCTGCTCTGGACCTCAAGCGCATCTTCTCCAACCAGAACAATGTCATCGGCAAACAGCATGCACCAGGATGCTTCTTCCTGTATGTCTGATGTCAGAGCATCCATCACCAGGAAAAACAAATAAGGGCTCAAAGCCGACCCCTGATGCAAGCCTACACCCACATTGAACTTGGCGGTAACTCCGGCCTCAGACCGGACGTGAGTACTCGCTCGATCGTACATAGCTCGAATGAGCTGTATGTACTTCTCAGGCACTCCCTTAACTTTCATACTCCACCACAGAACCTCTCGGGGTACTCTATCATACGCCTTCTCAAGATCTATGAACACCATATGCAAATTTTTGTGTACTCGTCTGTGTTTCTCACAAAGTTGACGAAGCGCAAAGATGGCATCCATAGTCCCGCGCCCAGGCATGAATCCAAACTGGTTCTGTGATACCTCACTTTCTTCTCTCATCCGTCGCGCTACAACCTTTTCCCAAATTTTCATACTGTGAGACATGAGCTTTATTCCTCTATAGTTGTTACAATCCTGTACATCACCCTTGTTTTTGAAGATGGGCACCAGCGAGCTGTGACACCATTCGTCCGGGATCGCCTCTTCTCGTAACAACTTGTTAAAGAATAAAGCTAGCCACTTCCATCCATCCGCCAACAGATGGCGTTAATACGGCATAAAATAGCGGCCGTTCGCAGTTTCGCCCGCGTGTCAGCTTTTTCCCGTTCACGTTATTTTTTCGGGATAAAAAGTAGCCTAAGTTACTCCTTGTTACATCAGCTACCCATTCCAGAGATTACCCGGAACAAACAGACAGACAGACAGACAAACATTTAAAAAATGCTATTTTGGTATATGTATCGCATATACATTCATATGCATGTAGTAAAAAGCGGTTATTTTAATATTACAAACAGACACTTCAATTTTATTTATTTGTATAGATTATTTTGTCACAATAAACACTGCACAAAATACTATATAGGTACGAATTTGTTTCGTGTATCAATTGACAAAAGCAAACTGCAAACATTAGAGTAGGTAACCGAAAATCCAAGAAAAAAAAAACACTGACATTGACAGTTTGTTGTTGTTTCAACTTTTTTTAAATTTGATATGACTTGGAGTTAAATCCTTCAAGCCGTATTTAAAATAAGGATATGAAATAATAAAAACTTAAAATAATAAAACACTTTTGGTAACGCTGGTTTTGTTTGACTATTGCTAATGCATTTTAAAGTAAAACAAATGAAATAATATCGCGAAGCCGACCAAATTGAACTATTCGATTTCGTTTTCTTTTTTTTTGTTTATCTGTGCTCCAACGCACACTGTTTTGATAGATATGATTGAATTTGAACTTTGTGCAGAGGTAATAAAGTGCAAATTGACTCTTTGACGTTAGGAACATACCTACATTGCTTAAACAACAGTGGGTGCTTGTAATTCAATATGAACTTTATGTTATAGCAATAAAGCTCGTTTTAGTTAGAAAACGTTTGTATGGGAAAAAGAAAAGGGCTGTTTTTAGGGGTTTTCCGGCAATTATTCGAATTTTTCTCGCCGTAAAAACCATCTTTGAACTTCAACAAACATTTTAAAAAAAGAATTGGCCAAATTGGTTCAGGCGTTGTTGAGTTATGCGTTCACGAACATTTTGCGATTCATTTTTATATTATAGATTATAATAGCTACATTTCTATACGCATTATCTTTAGGAGATTCATGTATCCTGAACATCCCTAAAAAAAAATTATAACATAGAAATATAGGTTCAGAAAAATGTACATATGTAACGTATGGTAACGTAACCTTTTTTTATGTCTTAAATAACACAACGCAAGGAAGTCATCTAGGCAAACTGACCGTGTCTATTCAGTTTTTACTCATAAACATTTGTTACTACAGTTATGGTGTAATTGCCTATTAATGTTACAGTATTTTTTTGTAATCTACAATTTTATTCATACGAGCATTCCTTTGTCTGTGCATCGCCTAATAGTCGCCTTAATTGGTTTGAGAGGTACAACGTTTAGATACCACTCATTCAACTTGCATTTCCTAGGGTCAATAACTTTCTTATAAGCCTTTATGCATAGAAGGCAATTGTGTTTACGCATGTGGCAACAAAGTGTTGCTAACAGACTATTAATTGCTTCTTCCAATTTTAGAATCAATTGCTCTTAAATCAAGCTAGTGTTTTATTCGCACAAGAACGCCATACAACGAAGTTTAAAATTATCTACTAGAAAATTACCGATTTGGTTCACTTTTCCAGTTTACAAGTCCAGTATTGATTTCATTTCAATACGGCCATTTCACCGTGGCAGAACAAAAAGCATTCGTGTTGCTTGTAATTAAACATCGTTTAAACAGCATAAATATTAATTCTGCACTCGTGGATACTTAGCGTGGTAACTGGATGTTTATTTTTTGCAGCGTTCCGTATATCGATAAGCAAGTAGACGTCTCTATGCAAAAAATACGACTCTCCCAACATTTCCAATGAGACTTGTCCGCAGCAAAGTGTAGATAAGAAACAGTTATTTATGGTCGCATAATAAGACCATCGTTGAGTAACGTAGGTATTTATTGAAACTTATAACAAGTAAATTCATCAAGTGGAGGTAATTTTTTGTTGTATGCTGTCTATTACTGATCGTTTAGCCACGATACAAATTTATAGCTAGGCTTGTAATGAGTATGGTTTGGTATCATGGAAACGTCAAATCAAATATCCATTGTGGGTTCATGTCCACGGCTTGACCGCTGGCCACGCAATAGTTTGTAGGCGATTCTAGAAAACGGTCGTTTTGCGATTAGATCAGAACAGGGAAGGAAGTGTGGGGTTCCAGTGGCCGGTGGGGTGGTGGTGTTGTTAATTGCTCCGTTTTGTGAACACGGCCGATGGCGTGCTCTGCGGGCAATCAGCGACCGCTGACTGATCGCTTTTTAAATAGGTTTTATGCCCACTAAAAATGTTTCGAAGGAAATCGGGAAGCCTTGCGTTTCATGAGCGCTGATTGCGTAAACGCGATCGGGATAAGTAGGTTTGTAAATCGCTCCCACCGTAACTGTTTTGTTCCGAGAGAATCCGTATCTGGACATAAGAAAAACATCAAATTCAATAAACTTACTAAACATTCAGATCGGACCAACGCCTCGAACAAACATACATAACTTCATACAAAGCAAAATGTCGTCACAGAGATTTTTAAATGCGATTTTATGAGTGTATCATTCGATGATCTATTATGTAAGTAAACTTATGGTTTGCTTCTATATAGATCATCTGAAGTTTTTAAATTTTTTTAGTCTTAAAACATACCTATAGGTCCAGTTTATATATCTAAACGATCGCGCTTACACGTCTGCACACAAGTGCACAATAGGGCTTAATTGCTTTCCCTTAAGTACATTGCACCAGTAAATACAAATGGAGATACCACAGACAATTTAGCACGGGGCTATTAACTGTGAGCCGACACTACGGCGATGGTCACTTTTACGCTGCACGATACGACGTTGTACCAACAACTGTGGTGGTCGTTACAACTCTATATTACGATAGATTCGCATCGATTTTTTAATCGATAGGATATCCTATTCCTATTCTAATATTATGGTAATATTACCATAATATTGAGTATATTATGTACGCAAATTTGACACAGGGAAATACAAAAAAAGTTCAAATTAACATAATTTTAAAATGAATAACCTTTTTAGCGGCAAAATATTACGACACTGTTCTATCATTGAACCGCGAAATGATAAAGCTTTAAAGAACTATGTACTATGAAATTATTATTTTTACGTACAACATGTGATTCGATTTCGTAATGTTTTGCAATAAGTGTATCAGTAGATTAGTTTGGCTACTAATCTATTGATACACTTATTGCAAAACAATAACGAATAGAAAATACCTACCAAAATTAAAACGTATCGTCAAATGTGAGAACGGCCGATTGCGTGACAAAGCGGAGTTAGAACCACTGCACCGCTGCCACCGAGGTGTTCGTTACAACTGTTCCATGCCTCCAAACGATTAAGTGCATTAGTAGATTCGTATTTCACAAGGCTTTTGGTGCGATTTGCAAGTGGTTAGGTACAACTTTATCTTGATAAGTCTTTTATGGCTTATCAACTCATATTAAAAGAATAAATGTGGAATATCTATTTTATGAATGGTTTTGGAATTGCTTTTGACGTAGTTTGCTTGGTCATTACTAACAACTAACATTAAGTTAAACAATGTTTTGCTACTGCAAATATTAGGTACTGAACTTAACTGGAATGAAAAGTTAATGTTCCAACAATTAAACAAGTGGTTTTTTTTTAACTTACGAACTCCGCTTTTCGAATTTCCATTTTTAAAATTTTGATTTATTTTTGAAAATGGAACTGACAGCTAATACGACATATGAGTATACGTGGGCTATGTATCAGTGCTCTTGTTAATAATACTATTTTAAATTAAGTTTTTTGGTGGACAAATCTCCCACTTACTTTATCAGTAAGAATGTTAGTTTGAATCTTGTCCATCCAACGACTTTTATTTTTATTCTACCACTTGAACCAACAAGCAGATGACTACTTTGATGGTGTTACGCCTCATTTGCCTCTAATTTCATCAGTACCGAAACACAACAGCACTACTAGGCGGCAGAAATAGGTGGTAGTACTTCTTTGGAAGGTCAGTAACCTTTAAATGTCATAAACTACGAATATCCGCAATCCTAAAAATGCCGTTGGTCAAAATGAAAAGTAGAGTGACAAATTTCAGGACTAAAAACCATTCATACTCGACCCTATAGCCTCATCACTATCGTTCGGAAGACATCTTGTGTGTAATGGTTAATTATAGTCCCTTGTTTCTACCTAAGTATGTGCATCACCATTAAGATCGTACTGCTGTTTCACATGATTTAGTGAAAATAGAGCTCTTAGCGACGGGCTCACCAGAGGAACTACTACCAAGTCTATTCCTGCCGCCAAGCAGCTTGTTGTGTTCCGGTTTGAAGGGTGTGAGTGTCACTGAAATTAGGTTGATAGGCGCAGAACAGTGTATTGTAGCGCACGTTCATATCAAACGTGACCTGAGACATAATACTTTGTTATACTATATATGATGGTAACCACTTAACATCAGGTGGGCCGTCTGCATGTTACATGTCGTATAAAAAAATGCCTACCTGGTTTTGAAAGGGTTAGTCACCAGGCTTTGCAGGCATAATGCACGCGTGTGCATATTTTAGCAACATTTTGTTTAATCTCTACAAATCGTCTGTCATTATGAAATACTTACATAAATAATCATGTATTTACCTACAATTGCCTAGGTCACATGCGGTTATGAATGCGAGTATAACCTATTATGAAAATGTGCTGTAATAAAGTAATTTACTCGATAACTTGATATCATTTGTAGCATATGGGAGACACTACTTACCTACTACTTCTACTATTAGTGCCTATTTTACAGGTATTTACTTACTGCTTTTTGAACTACTATGTATGTCCGCCGATAATATCAAAGTTCAACGATGATATAGATAAGAGTAATAACTAGGTTGAAATCAGTATCAAGGATGCAACGTAGATTTATCTTTTGTAAACTATTGTATGGTTCCCGCGGGACTAATGGTCTAAATGATTAAATCCTATGGTTTGAATTAAAATTAATAATTATTTAATATGCAATTAAACAAATAATACATGAAAAGGCTTTCTTTGCAGAATATAGTCAATGAAACCAATTAGTGTCAAGTGCATCTCCCTTTAATATGATCAGTAGGAATAATTTATTGCGTCCAAATAAAATTACGATAGTTTTCAGAAGAACATAAATAAGCACTGTGCCAAAACAGAGAAACACAATAGCTTTTAATTGACAACATTTTAATTTATAAAACACCAAAAATCTAAGATTGATTGCCATTTCTATATAGTAGCATGGTATAATAGTACATAATACTTTAAGTTAGGTACCTATCTATATTAACAATACATACATTTATATATTTATGCGTTGTTACATACTTATATAATACAGTTTTGCACAATATTGCATCTATTTACCACTGCTTCATTTGAAACTTCAGTGTCACACTTCACACCAAAAGTTGTGCATTTTAAAATGCTTTAAACGATATTGTATGAAATCCCAAAACGACGACAGATTGAATGAGGTGTAAAATGAAAACACTAAAGAGTGATAATGCTCATATCTTTAACATATCTTTATTGGTATATCACCAATCCTATATCACTAAACGGAACTTATAAAGCTTTCAGGAACCTATTACTATCATACTTTTACTCATACATTTACCACAACATCAATATTTTACAGAATCGGTAAATCAAATCTGGGTTTACAATAAGTATCACATTAGGACATTCACTATCCTAAATTTTATCGTGCAAATTGTACCGTGTCTTTTTCACTAGAGTATTCACATTGAGTAATAACAAAAATAAACTAGCACTGAAGCTGATACCGTTGATTTTAAAATCCACTATCAAGATATTGACCAATAGCGAAGTCGTTAATTTGTCCATCACTAAGTTCGCAGTTCAAATCACTATACAATACCTACATACACCGACCATACAACGGATATATAAATATTTTCTTCATGGTCGTTTTCTTGTAACACATTCTTTCACAGATTTGATTTTCATTTGTTTAAAACTTTAGACGTGTATGGTCTCGTCATCATCTTCATCGTCAGAGCGTCTTTCGACGGAGGGTTCTCGTGGGGAGCGGGGAGGGGGCGGACTGCCGGGGTCTACATCAGGCGATGGCGTACGACGCGCCTGCGTGTAGTACCCTAGGGCCCCAAGCGCTGGCGCTCCCAGAGAACCAAGGTGCGCTGAGGGACCAGCCAAGCCCAGTCCGAGTGGTGGTACACCGCCTAGGGGTGCGCCTGGGTATAACCTGATGAATAATAATATAATCAGGACATCTGTGTGATCGGATTTTTGCAGCTCAATTTTGGTAAGATGGAGCTACAAGACATAGATGGACGTCGGCTACGAGTACAAGACATATACCATAGCCGAAAGCTATGTTAATGTTTTTTTGGATGTAGAAAAACAAAAAGACCAGGAAATTGGAATGTAAGCTGATGGTGTCAAGATTAAACCGATATACGCTGAATTTTTTCTTTACAAGCTGTTCGAGGTTGAAAAAGAAAGCTTACCGGTAAGGCAAAGGTTTCTGTAGAGTGTTGGCGCTAGCTGAAGCAGCAGCCGCCGCGGTGGCCGCCGCTTGTCGGTAGTACAGATCGGCGGCCGCGGGTGCTGGCTGCGCGGGATACGCTGGCACTCCAGCCCAGTAGCCACCGTATAATCTCTGGAATGCGGCGTAGTTGCCCGCTTCTGCCAGCAGTTCCAGGCCTACTGCTGTCTGCCGCTTCCATTTTGTTCTGTGGACAAAAATGCATACTTATTAACTGAATAACGTACTCTATAATATTTGGGTATAAATAAGAGCTGTTACATTTTAGCCAAGTCGGTATTGAGTTTTGTATGAAACAGCAAATTTATTTTTGTGCTCAGTGTTGAGTTCATAGAAAAGGTGGTTTATATTGATTGATTCTTTTTAACCCCTTAAGTTTACGGGAGTGGTTTTATTAAATCCGGTAAAGGTAAGTTAATATCTACTCATTTAAGACATCCTCTGAGATAAATTAATTGAAACGTAAAAGATCTTATTTTTTTTTAAATCGAAAGGATTTTATTGGCAGCTCCCAAAAGGTAGTCAAACGATTGATAAGATGACAATGCGTTCACGGTCCATTAGCAACTCAAATAAATCGATACGGACCGCTGTGATCCCACAAGAAATTACACAAAAACGATTTATGGGACATTATTGACTCAAATCGACTCAAAAAAATTCTAAACTGTCGTTTACGGACCCCAAACGCATACATCACAACCCTACATGTGACCTTAATGCTCCAATAGTCATCAAATTTGTCACAGACCACTCCATTAACAATGAAGATACCGCAATGATAGTAATAAAAAATAAATAAATAAAATAATAAATTTTTGACAAAACGTCTTGGGCACTCCTGTGTTCGCCGGAGCGTGGTCTAGTACTTTAATTTGATTTATTTGATTCACTTGGAAAGGGTGAACTCGTATAAATTACTTTGTATTACTGCGGGAATCCTGGTTAGCTTCTGCTCTGCTTGTTTACTTATTCATTCGAGAGTGGCAATTTGCCACGGCCTTTGTAAAAACTTTATAAATTATAGCGTAAATGATTATTGCTCGATATAATACACAATTGTATAACGCTCGTTAAAAATTATTTCGCCAACTAATGAGCTGTATTTTTAGCTTCCAAAATCGATGTAGAATCTTATTCAGAAAGGTCTTACGGAAAAAGTCTTTCTTGAACCATGAACTAACTTGATTGGTGAAACCTAAACCTTGGATTTTCATCAGAACTAACTCATTACCAATCCCATACTTATGAACTACAAGCAGAATGCGTGCAATTTCGTCTGCGTGAAGCTACATTTTCAACCCCTTTAGGGGTTGCATTTCAGTAACTAATTGCTTAGTACTATGGATATTATTATTGTCTATATACCGAAAAATCTAAACCAAACTAAACATACTAAAAACATTATTAAAATACTCCTTAATTTTGGTACGACATGGAAGATACGCGGATCATAAATAAAACGACCAAACAATTCCATTTTTCGCTCCCCTACATTTTAAATTTAATTTCGAGTATTCGATTAGTTCCGAAGTGGCTCGTTATTGTCATTCAGTGAGGTTTTTATTAATTTGTGGGGAGTTGTTATTGCAAGCATTGTCATCGTTGTTATTACTACAGGCACAGTGACAAGAAAACAGTTAGCTATATCCACACAAAGTGAAAAACTATTATCTGAGTTCTGGACTATCGTAGCTAAGACAATTTCATTACAAATCGGTAATACAACAATGGACAACCAGATAAAATTTATTCACTCCTAATCAACTTGTAATGCATAACCATAGTATATCCAATTCTAGTTTTACTTTCATCAACATTCTACGCTATAAGCAATGATTAAAGAAGAAAGGAGAGGTAGGTAAAATATTTGCGCACGGTAAGTGGTAAGTACGTAGAAAGTTTGCTTATTTCAGCTGACCTGAGCTCAGTTGTTGCATATAATCCGTCGTTCTCCACTACATATACGTTTTATATAGTAGTAGTAGTGCGTTTTTTAAACATCAAATGTAATTTAGGTAACTCATTTACCTCTTTTTTTGTCTATTACATTTATTATTTTTATATATTAACTGGCAAATTTTTTGGCTGTGTATTTGTATGACTTGACATTAAGTTGAAACGTCTGTACTACTTAATATCCTTCTGTTCTTCTTGCTTGTTAATGTCCGTATTAGTAGATTCGCGGCATGAGTTAACCAGCTATCCTCTCTTGTCTAGGCATAGCGAAGCGCGCCATTGTCTGCAGCCTGCGGTTTAGCAGACGGTTCACTGGTTCCCTCGTTAATTAATATCTCCAAATGGATCATTTAATTTCATTAAATGCAAATGAGGGGGAGTTCACTAGCTGAGTTACTCATCTTGAAATTATTTATTATTCACTATTCAAAAAATCTACATTAAAAAAAATCTAGTGAATGTATTAATTATACATAACTAACCGAGTAGCCAGATACACGTTTAGACGCAACTTTATAAGCCGAATTAAGCCTGCCTCATTTGAATATCACTCTCTAATTATCGGTAGCTGACAATTGATCGATAGAAAGTGTCCGCGCTCCCATTTATCATATTATTGTGACGGGTTATTTTTATGATACGACGCTCAAGAGCACTTATTTAATTGTCAAATGCTGAATGAGGGGCAATCTGCTCAGTGACACTATTCGTTTTATTGCCGCCGCGGGCGACGGACAAAAGCTCTCAGCGCACTTAATTTCGGCCTGCCATCTCAAGTAAAGTCTTCCGACGGATGATATTTTTATCTCTGTCTTACTAAAGCATTCAAGCTCGAACGAGTTTCCTCCGTCTCGTTCTCCCGGCGGAGTCTGAGTACGCCCCGCCCAGTGGTTTAGTGATTTGATGCTGCGTGAACTGATTCAATTGTTGTTCGAGTAGACCCGTCCGAAAACGCGCCTTAGTATTTTACGTTAAAGACGAAAATGGTCCGCTAAAACGGTGCCGCTTACTGCTTCTCCAAAGGGGAGGTTATTTATCTCGGTTTGCGTTTTTCGGCGACGTGATGTGAATTTGGCTTGTATATCCGCTAAACAAAGAGCGCTTTCATCGATTGGAACAGTTGGTAAAGTTGGCGCTTGTGACGTTGTTCACCGCTCCTGTCGAGCCCAATTTGAGCTTTATCGAACGTTATTTATACGCTGCTTAGAAAGTTTGAGAAACATGTTTGCACGAGTGTGCTTATGGGAATTGTACGAGTTTGAGCGTTTTTATTATCGTTAACACCCTGTAGGCAGTGTTATGTACGGAGACATTTTATCTACAATCCCAGACAGAGTTAAATATTTTCAGTTCACATTAATTGCAAAGTCCATAGAGCTTACTATTGCTTAATTTATTTTATTTTATTGGACGTTGGATCTTGGTATGTTTGAGAGAGTACGATAAGACGGAGCTTAAGACAGAGAAAACAAAGGATTTGGAGGAGGCCTTTGCTTAGGAATGGGACAAAATAGGTTAGAGCAAAAAATATTTATATATATATATATTTTGATGGAAATACGCGCGACTTCGTCGTAATTTCGTACCCACTTCCATACCCGCTGTACACCTATAGGAGTTGAGGACCAAGATATATAAAGGTACCCTAAAAATTTTAAGTCTGTACGACCACTGGCTAAGACTGTCCTCTGTCTATATGTGAGTCAGTCAAAACATAGATTCTTTTGTGTTATTATAGATTTCATTTAATTAGAAATTAAATAATTACCAATAACACTGAATAAATCTGATTGGATTACAGTTTTATAATTGAATACATGAATGCAAATAATTAATAACAATTTAAATAAAAATACAATAGAAACGAAAGACTCACTTACATACACTATGTGTAATTATCATCATCATCAATAACCAGTAGAAGTCCACTGCTGGACATAGGCCTCCCCGTACAGACACACCCCTACACACATATACTCTGTGTGATACCTACACGATATTCTGTTGGGTTCTGTAAGTACCTACTAAATATCTTACAACCATATTTTTTAAATAATAAATTATATGTAACAACCTACTTAGTACATACAAGAGGTAATTAAGATGAAGTGCAGTGATGCTCTACCTATAGTGATAGGTAGAGCAATATTCATGAACATGGGCTTATACTAAAAATGTAGATAAAGTAATACTGATCTACATTTGACTCAACATCATCTTGCTCCAAGCTAAGCGAAGCTTGTACTATGGGAACCAAATAGCTGATGAAATACTTAAATACTTTTTTTTGTTGTAAATACATTATTAAAGATCTCATACTTTAGCCAGCATCATAAAGAACCTATTAAATGCTACTGCTTTCAATTAACCAAACCCAGTTTCGGTGGAACAATAGCTAAAAGTCATCAAATGTTTACTCATACAAAATTATGGCCCTATCGCAGCACGATCTCAAGTTAAAGCCAAATTACCGACCGACCGACCTTATAATCACAGAAGAAATAATATTAAAACGGAAAAGGTTCACTTCCACAACACTCAATACACTGTGCTATAATCTGTGGCTGTATAATTTTCCTGAAAGGTACTTCGCTTTGATTACCTTTCGATAATTATTTTGATGATCTAGGCTGCTGAGATGTTGTGCAGGTAGACTGGTCGCTTTAGAAATCTATGAGTAAAGCTTAGTTCTGAAATTGATCGCATATGACAATATCGAAAGCGAGAAAAAGGCAGGCCAAGAATAAGTCACATAAGTCACATAAGCAAGATAAAGGAGAAGATTGCTGTCATGTTGTATAAAGAGTTCAAGGAGGCCGCATTAGAAAAGCAAAATAGAGAACTGTCGAGAAGCAGACTTTAATTGTTCGTTTCGGGTTACTTGTCAAATACTGACACTTTTTTCCGCTTTTTTCCGCCTGTTTCGTGTAAAACCCCAACATGAGAAGAAGAACCAGAGAAGAGAAGAAAAAAGTAAAAATGGTTAGTTAAATGAAGAAATCAACAAAATCTTGCATAATTTGCATAATCTTGTGTAACTTGACATTATGTAATTGTCAGATCAATTTTTTTATTTCAGAATAATATTGATAGATTTCAGAATAGTCAATCAGTCATTCAAAAAGACCTGAGTAATCCACTGGACAAAATCATTTTTAATGAGAACTGATTGAACAAACATATGACCCACCTGAAGATGAATGACTACCTCTGCCTATAACATTTGCATTACCTCACAGAACACTTCCGCCACGCTTGCCCTATGTGGTCAATGTGGCATTACTTGTCTGTAATCTAACTTATATCAAAACTCAAAGCAATAGAGCTTATTTTAAATTGAAACCGTATTTGAAGTAACATCCTGGTATAATCCTATCCCCTTATTAAAATCCGAAACAGAAATGGCATTTGCCAGCATTATGATTAGTGGTTAAATGATAAGTCGAGCGACCCCAGCGTCCTTGGTTCGATTCCCGTGTCTCTGGAGGTGTAATTTTGCAGGGTTCTGCATAACCGATTAGCTGGTTCTCGGTAGCTACGAACCTCGCATTATGTCATTAGGATTGTGTGCTCACACGTACGCCGTTTCAATAAACTACGGATGCAAATCAGAATTAAAGTTCAAGAGAATACGTTCAGAAAGAAAAAAATTGCCTTTCATCATCAGTTTAAGCCCACTGCTCGATATTGGCCTTCTTAACATTTGGAAGGGCTTACCATAGTCACCACGATTGGCAGACGGAATGGTGACCGCAGAGTTTGGTACTCAGGAGATGCAGCTGCTCTTCTCAAGAGAAGCACCAAGGTGCATTCTTTTAGTCGACTTTTACGACACGCAAGGGGGGTAACGTGGGGTCACGTTGCTTATAATAATAAGCAATCAGATAGTGCTTATCAATAATAAACAGTGTCAGGGGCATTTGCTTATGCATTTTTTTAAGACAAACACAGTTTTTACTATTGCGATTTTCAGTGATCTTTCTTACTTCTTGCACTTATGCTAGGTACTACTAATAATTTAAGCGTAACCTGGAAATAATTATAACTTATAATAATTTTAACTTCCTGTCGATGCAAAAGACAAAACACGATGTAGCTAATTCCAGGTTACGCTTAAATTGTTAGTAGTAGAGTAAGTGCAAGAGTGCAAGAACTAGTCCAGCGTTACGCTGAGTTTATATCATCAGGGTTTGTCTATTTATAAACAGTAATAAATAAATAAAATTATAATCTTAGGCATTATATTTCAGGCAGTGTGGTGCGATCATTGTGAGTTTAGAGGTATTGGCAATGATACGCAAAATAAACGTTAGTCACTTCTGATGATTTGCATAAACACGTTGAAGCTTGCAATTAACGTTTTAGGAAGTATCTATGCATATTGTTTCGCTATCTATTTCAACTATCTAGCTACAACCAAAATCTAGAAATCATTATTCTTATAAAAAAAAAATATTTCTACATGCATTGTCGCTCTATGAAATAGTTTACTCATACTATACATATATTATATTATAATACACATAATTAGAGTCTTATGGTTTCTTTTTTTTTGTTAAAAATTGAAATTGAGTATGTTTGAATGTGCTGTTGTCGGGTGCTACAGTAGTTGAAATTTATTTTGAAAATAAAGGTAATTAGTTACCGTGGTTCGGAGTTTGTTTTAGAATCGTTGCGTATGTTCAAGTACGATGGTGGGTGATGCGTTACCCTTTTTTTAAACTATAGTCTAAATTAATTGATATTGATATACCATATCGAGAGAAACACCAACCAAAAGTAGTTCTAAAAATGTAGCTTGAGGGAATTGGATGGAGCTAATATCTAAATCGTTGTTAATAAAACTTTTTGCTGCTACAATACCTGCCATTACCTGCTTATTTTACTGGCAAAAAGTAGTCTAGTCTTTTAAACATGCGTAATTGTTGCTTATTACCAAACTAAGTATATCGGATCGCCAAGTTTTTTCTGTAGGACATAGTCTGAGTCATTTATAAAATCACTACCTTAAAAAAAGTGGCAGTAGCCAAGGAGGCTCATAAATTCAAAACCAACTCTACCTAAGGCGCAGTGTACTCTATGTTATGCAGTATGCCATTACAGAACGCGTCATTAGGTAATCGTGGGTGATTACACGTCGCTGACGACTAAATGCCGATAAACGACATATTGCAGGCACCACACCACCTATTATGACTTTACGATGGACAGACAGACAGGCAAAACGTATTCGAAACTTTACGATCGCTGAATCACACGTCGCGTCGTCAGTTGCGTTTTTAATTATATGCAGAGGAAATCGACGGGGAAAATTGTCGAAGGCTTTTGAGACAAAGGTGTGGATCGATCTTTGAGCAATAAGTAATTCGATGTAGGTTACTATTAGTTTTTGATTAAAAATTGCAAGTTTATGGGGTAAAATTGTAATATGACAGTCAACGCACAGCCTAAACCCCAGTTTAGGCTGTTTGTTTATTGTGTGTTTAAGAAATTACCTTTAGAATTTAATGCTTCTATGGCCTATTCTAGAAGCATTAACTTTTGAAGGTAATTTATTTTATTGCAAGGTAGCATTAAGAACATTTTATTCTGTAACGCAGTGTGAGGTTCATATAAATAAATAAATAAATAATCGTGCAAAACATTTCCGTAGCATATTTTTCTCACTGTATAAAGACATATTTAATAAGACGATAATCGCCTATTAGTAAAATTACATGGTGCTGAACTTAAATGACGTGTTCTTTCAGATATTTAGTTAGGCATTTTTATTTAAAGGTGAAGGTCGAAAGCGTGACATCACAAAAGGCTTCTGTAGATTCCTAATCCCTATGAGATGGCATATAATAAAACAATCGTCTAAAATTACAGTGTCAGCAACTGTATCAGCGGCAGTCGTAATGAGTAGCCGGCTCTGGCGCCGACTCGATGACTTGCGATCTGCACCGCCCCAACACCACTGCTGCCGCCGCCGCCGCCGCCGTCATCCGCCGCCGTTCACACGTTAGGGCAACCCATACATTTTTTATTAGACCGATCAAATATCCGAAATATATTTAAAATGTGGCTGACTGAGAATAAAAGCAAAATCTAACCATCTTGAGAACACAGGTGGCTTAGTGGGGTCGCCTTCTGATCGTAACGTCGTGGGTTCAAATACAGGCGACAAATGGATTTTTCTGTTCGAAAAAATTATATGTACAATGCCAGTGAGCTTAAGCGGTGAAGGAAAACATCGTGAGGAAACCAGTTAGTATTCTAGCAGCGGCGATGGGCTTGCAACCTGTCAGGTATGGAATACCAACTTCTCCAAAAAGTAGGTATGTACCAAATATAATATAATGTATTTGACTGCCTCGAAGAATTTTAAGTAAGTATTTAGTAATAAGAGCTCTTAGGGGATATCTACCGCACCTGAGGACTAAAGTCGTGATGTTTCTTATTTTTTCTTTCTTTTCCTAAACCTCATAGAAACATTAAATCAAACGACGTGTGTCAAAGGTCGAGAGCCTGTTCCATTTTAGTTTATTTTTACACTATTATAAGAATATCTTCAAGGTGCAGTACATCAATAGACCATCTTGCTTCATCAAGCCGACGGGCTTCATCGTCACTGGTGAAATTGCTTGAAATTTTTTTTTATGATCTAATAAAAAACATAATTTATAGCCATCTAGAATGTAAATATGGTAAGTATTTAAATTGTTTGGTAGTTTTTAATTGTTTATCTTTTATTCACTAATTAACAAGATAAGCTACAAAAAATATGGTTTGGTAGTTTTATTTTATTAAATTGTGTTCAAACAGCGTATCCTAGTCTACATTGATTAGCCATTTTGGGTTAAAAATGGCAAATTTCCTTATTTATTAAATATTATCCTATATATTTTATATTAATTGATTTCAATATGGACTTGGTACCTGGCCTCAGCACTATTATTTAAACACACAGTGGGTGGGTCCAAATTTAAGTCATTTAATGGTAGCATAAAAACAGAAGAAAGTAACCGCACAAAACCCATTACATCCTTCAATTAACTTCGATTTCACACCCTTTTATGAACCGACAAATCGAAGCCCAAACATTAGTTTAACCGAAATTATAGAAAATCAATAAAAAGTTCGGCAAAAAGCTTTTGAAGAAAGCAAGTGCCGCCACCACTGTCACGTCGGCGCCTGTATCGATGGACATCAGCTGACGTCACGCTACTATTTTAGATAAAAACAAATGAAAAGAAAATTTTTATGTAATCTCTAACCTAACAAAACTATTTCAAATAAGAAGAAAAATCTTATCACTAACACTATTTTCTGGTGCGATTTTCCTGTGAACAATATGGTCAGACAAGTCATGTGGTAATAAGAACAACTCTTCCACACCGAGTATCTTCTCCTGACGTAGTTTCTAGAAAAAAGTAGTCTTTAAGATCGCTTAAAATATCTTGGAATGATCCATAAGGCACTAACTATAGGCCGGATAACCGCAGTTTCGGTTTAGCACTCAGGAGATGCAGCTCCGTTCCTTGAGTCATCTCTTACCACATCCATAGGAGGTAATTAAGGGAATTTGTTCTAAGCCGGGACCACGACATGTATGCCAACTATATTACCATTACTAGCGGCCGCTCGCAGCTTCACCCGCGTGGCAGTTTTTTTCCCGTTCCCGTTATTTTTTCGGATTAAAAAGTAGCCTATATGTTAATCCAAGTTATAATCTATGTTTATTCTAAATTTCATCCAAATCGGTCTACTGGTTAGAGCGTGAAAGAGTAACAAACATCCATCTATCCATTCATCCATCCATACATCCATCCACTTTCGCGTTTATAATATTAGTAGGATATATATATTAGGATTAGGATATATATTTATTTTTGACGATCGTTGTCCGTTTTGTCTCAGTTTTATCAATTAGTAGTAGCGGTGATGGGCTTCCAATCGGTCACGTATGGAATACCGCAACTACAGCAAATGTGGGTATACACCTCGAATAATCGAATCCTGAAGAACCTACCATACTTCTTCCAAATTGATTCTGGTTCGGTTTGACCAAAAACTAAATTATAAACGGTAGCTATTTTTGTACTACATATAATTGTTATTCTTTAAGTACTTACTTGATTTTATAACGTCATTAAGCGTGTATATTCGTGGGTACCTTTAGGTATGTTTGCTGTTGTATAATGAAGTTAAGCATTTATTTCTAACATGAGCAATGTCAGTTCCATAATTGCGTACAGAAAAATACGTTTCATTTTTATAATTACACTATCAAAGATTACATAAATATTACATTTTTGAAAGTAATGGGTGCTGCTTCAATTACAGGCACATGAGACAGGTGAGATACTTTTACGTTTCCGAGTGATGGGAGAATTATCATTATCATAGGGCACGTTACGTTCTCAATAGACGTGTTTTGTGAAGCAATGTAATTATTATTGGCAGAGCTAACTGCTCAACATCAGGTAGCCTACCTGACAAAACACAAAAAAATATTATAAATTTATTTTGCTACTGTTTTTATTATCAAAGACCGGCCACATAAAACTAAAACGTATTCTATGGTAAAGACCCAGTGTAAATAATAGGTAGAGTCCTAATTATAAGCATTTGTTTTTGAAATAGCCGCCCGGCACAGTCACCGTCAAAAAACTCTAAGGAAAAAAGAACCTATCATAAAATTTGACGACCTCTGGCGAGGGGAACGAGCCGGTACAGAAACGAGCGCGAGATAGCTTATTCATAACATTTGTAAAATCTACGCAAATTCTCCAGATGGCTCTCGCAAACAATAATTCCGTGGGCTTAAATTGCTAACAAATACCAATATTTCAGTGAAGTTCAGCTCAAGGCACCTCCAAAAACAATAACATTATCACATTACGTATTTATTTTATTATCTTCAAAGCTACGATCTCATAAGTAGTATATACATCGATTTAAAAAAAGTCTTAAAGTTTTTTGCACATTTTTTCGGATTATAGATGTTCCCCACAACACATATTTGTTTTTTATTAGACAAAGAAAAAGTATAAAACCTATCTAGATGTTGCATCATTTTGGTTTCTAGTCTTCCACTTTATGAACTCGTAGGTACAGTCACTTGCATAAAGATGATGATAAGATTAATGTTTATCTAAATGTGCAGGTCTCACCTGAGCCTACGCATTTACTCCTATTGAGAACCTCAAGAACGTTAGGCTCTATAGGTCCGAAGGGTCCCGAGGCCCTTCAGTTTTATAAAATTCTATCTAGGTCTCTGGTCGTAGTGACGCGTGACTCAAGAGCTGGTGAGTATCTTGCCACTCAGCGTGGCAATGCAGTTAGCGTTACAATGGCAATATAGTTACAATGCTCAAAACAGCTAGCTTTTTATATTATTAAGATAGCCAAAATGTTTTTTGCGGATATGAATAAATACTTTTTGAGTTTGACTTTGAAAATAATAGATTTTCCGAAGAAATCACGATAGGTACAAAAAGTGCTTTACTGTCCTCCAGCCACCTCCAGCAGTCACCTTGCATAACCTCACGATATTACTTTTATATCAAGTCTGGTAGATAGCTAACCTACTAAACAGTTTTCGCAAAAATAAAACTAACCTCATATGTTCGCTTTATTCGGCAAATTGTGTGCGATGTATCACTCTGATTTGCACCCGATTTTTAAGCGTTTCTAGTCTTATTTTAGACTATATTTTAAAGACTCACCTTCTGTTCTGGTACCACGTTTTGACTTGCGTGTCTGTCAGGCCCAGTTTCGCTGCCAACTCCATTCTATCCTGCACACTAAGGTACTTCTGTCTCTCGAACGACTTCTCTAAGGTCTGCAGCTGGTGGTCTGTAAACGCTGTCCGTGCTTTTCTTTGTTTCTTCGAGAGTGCTGATTGGTCGCCGCAGCTTTTATTTGATACGTCATCTGAATCGTCTTTGACACCTGGAAAATATAGTATTATAAAACAGATGTTTTTGGTATAATTCTGTGGAAAATTTGTTCAACGGATAATTTGTAGAAACCAACGTCTTCATACAAAGTCTTATTGCTTTGTTCTTAACCTTTTTCTTGAAAATCTATTCAGTTAACGTACTTTTACTAGATAGACGATTGCTGAAAAATATTTCTGTTTACCCGCACCGAAATAGCATTATTATTTTTTATCCTCATGTAATAGTGACTATTTGTTTTTATGAAGCTAGAGTTGTTTATGCCGAAAACGTAGCATGGTACTATGTTTTATTTAATTGGTTTAAATTCTTGTTTACCGTATTTTGTCACTACCTTTCACTGCAGAGTGCGCTCGAGTAGGCTGGGCTGCACGGGTGGCAAACCACAACTACTCCTACAGTTGGCTGAGCTAATTCTTTACGCATTTTGAGTCGATTTTAATCTTATGGACGGATTTATTTTTTTATAATTATGCGTTTTTTTATAATTTTACTTATCTTGGTAGATACAATATTTACTCCAAAGTTTCGAGTTACACATTTAACATAATATTATAGATCAACTGTGCTTTTGAATGTAACCATTTTGTGTTTTGGTGTATGATAAAAAAAAGGTTTTTAAATTCGTGTAGGATAAAGGTATTTTAGTGTAAAAGTTTAAAATAAATACACAACGTCAAAGTCACGGGACTCAATAAAATATAACCAAACTAAGTTAAGTTGTTATCAAAACCCGATAACATGATCGGATTCGAAGGCGTCGCTATCGCCGCGATACATTTTATAACATTAACATTTTATCTAATGGACGCCAGATTAGTAAGGCATGAGTTAAACCGGAATACATTAAAACCGATGTCTTTTTCCATGTTCAGTCACTACGATAACATCTAAATAAATTGGGAGCTATAAATTTTGTGCAGTACCCACAAGTACCATGCAGGTAGAGTATTTTTGGTAAGGGACGGCATTTGTTTGTACTGCCGCAATATCCTACTTCGAACTAGGTATGAGTAAGCTTTTAAACTAGGTACATCATCATCATCAGCCTGTAGAAGTCCGCTGCTGGACATGGACCTCCCCTATACGTTTCCCTATACTTTTCTATCCCCCGATCTTAGCAACGCCGTCAGTCCATCGAGCGGAAGGCGCTTTATCTTCCGGTTCGTGGTCGTCATTTGATTTTCCAGCGGTTATTGGTTCTACGAACTATATGGCTTGCCTATTGACACTAAAAAATTGTTCATTGTAATGAAAAAAAGTTCCACGTAACCCGCAAACTAGGTACGAGTAATAATAAATACAAAAAAGGGTTTCACGTATGTTTTGGGGCGAAATTATGCTTACGATTATCGAATGAGAGATCTTTCAGCTAATGTGTAAATGTTTATATGAGGTAACTTAATTATCGTCTTCGAGAAGAGAAACTTTCTTCAATACACCGCGGCGTTGGCATGATCGATTTGGATAAAATCTTGAAAGATAGATAGAAAATACTTTACACACTACCTCCACCAAAACCAAATGATTAACGCACAACGCGTTGACCTAATGTCAGTTAGTCAGGACAAAGATTCTTATAATCTAGATCTATCTATATTGGTCGTAGACGTAAATAAGTCTCGACTTTATATTTAAAAGGTATATTTGTCTTGGTTGTTTGTTACTAATTCGTTACTCATTAGGCTCCAACCCGCGTTGGGTTGGAGCCTAATGAGTAACGAATTCCTGAAACTCAAAACCTCTAAAAGGGTGTAGTAGGGGTTAAAATTTGTATGAAAATAATTTTACGCGGGCGAAGTCATTCGCTTTTCCACTACTTTTCTATAAATGGTAATCAAATGATTACGAAGCGTCTTATAGAAAGCAAGCAACTTATAAGCAAGCTTTTTATTAGTTTTAAGCAAGAAACTTGAAACCGTATCGATTGCACAAAACAAATCCTGCGATATTGACCACATCGAGTCACGATGTCAAAGGAAATGTGAAGAGGCAGCGTGACCACAAGAAGCCTTACAGCGCGGCTTCACCTCAGACCCATGCCACAGAATAATGTTATAATAGCTTATGTATCTACTATCACAGTTTCCCTAATACCCCGGTCAAATTCAGCTACAGCAAACTATTTGTATTGTGTACCAACTGATTAGTTAACATTCAATATCGAAGGCGGCACTTGTCGCTGACTCATCGATGGAAGAAACTAACGAATGCTATCTCACCGTACATCGTGTGAAAAATAAAACAAACTAGGTGATAGACTAGGGGGTGAGCAGTAAAAAGCTATTACGCTTAGACATCATCATCATCTTCTTCCTTCCCCTACATATATCCTGTATACAACTTCAAAGTTGTTCAAATCTGATTAAAAAAATGTTTATTGAAATTTAAATCAATTACATATTATAACTAGTTGCGATATAGTGATTTCATACTCCTTGTGGTATTTTTTTACACCCAAAGCTGATTCTAAATTACTCTAAATTAAGGTTCATAGCTTTCAAGTAACGGGTTCGATTCAATATCATGCTTAGCTTAGAACAAACGTTGTTAAACAGTGGAGTAATAAATGTTTTTGTAAAGGAACAAATTATTTAATGACAGTCTGCTGTGCCTGACCCAAGAACTGGATATATACGCACTTAGAGACGCATGTTAGTGGTTAAAACATGAGCTCAGCCAAACTATATCACCTATTTAACTTGGAATAAGCTTTTGAAATTTAGAGGATACAGATATTTTATATTATCAAAAAAGATATGCCCCGTGTGAATTTGAACCGACTTCCTTGTATTCCTTCCTTGCATTCAGGCTAAATACACATAAAATAGTTAGATTATTAGCAGCTGACTTTTTGTGTAGGTGAAACCAAAGCGTTTCTAATCTTTATTGAATCTAAAAGCAGCGCGATAAAACCAATTTTACGCTGACAATAAATTTGAAGTGATGCAGACTACGGGTCTCCTCTGTTCCAAACAGGTTTGTAGAGACTTACAGAATCCTTAATAGTTGGCTCGGCCCAATCACACGTATGAGGTACCGTTTTGCGATTAGGCAGGACTTGCACCTAGAGAGATGAATCTCGACTACCGTTAGAATAAGTAGTTACTTTACATCTACCAACATTGCCCAACTCTGGCAAAAGCTTTCTATTTTTCCTAGCTTTTCTCGTCCATGCATTTCATGTATTATTTTTATCACAATAAAATTGTGATAGCGTGAATGTCTTGCACACATTCACGTTATAACATAGTGTTGTCTGGCCTCACAGCTCAGTTGGCCTTCTGTGCTGTAGTTTTGTGGGTTCAATCCCCGCCGAGGACAAACATTTGTGCGATGAACATAGATTTGTTCTCTGTCTGGATTTTATATTGTATTCTAAGCATGTATTAATAAAAAAAAAGAGTGTGTGAATATTTTATCGGTCATCTTTTTCTCATAGCTAAACTATGCTATGCTTAATTCGGTGCTAAATTATGTTGTGTAAAAATGTCCACAAATATTTATTTATTAAATAGAGTAAACAATATCTGCTGTAAGTTTGAATGTTTGAATCTGTCTAGGTTGTACAGCGTAACTTACCTCTAAGTTTTCACGTAGGCTTCTATTTAGTGCCTGGGTTGCAACAACCCTAATGCGATTATAGTTTATTTGTTTTTATAGTGCTTACCTGCACTTAAGGAAATCACAAAATGAATGAATGAAAATGAAACGAATGCAATTTCAGTTATCGAGCACGCTTTGATAGTATTAAGTCAAGCAAGTAGATGGAGCCACGGTAGCGATAGTACCGTATTAGAAACATTCCAAATCTTATTTTCGTCGAGGCATTTGAATCCTTGGTAGCGAAGTTGGTATCGCATCCCCGTATCAAGGGCAAGGTAGTGGGTTCAAATTCCACTCGAGGAAAATAATTTTTGGGATAATATAAAAATCTTTGTTTCCTAATGCGATTGTAATAAAATTACATAAAATAAAGATATCATAATTATTATGCATAAATAACCATACAATTAAACCATATTTTATGTATCAATAAATTTCAAATACATCAAAAACACACCTAATTATTTTTAATGTGCCGGACGTGGTTTTTACAGGCTTTATAAATGTTTCTTTAGTAAAACAACTTAAAACAACCTTGTACGTAAATTGCTTAGGTACCTACGGCTGCTGATTTTTTCAACGACCCTTTAATAAGTTATACAGTGCGCGCCAGTTGAGTATGCTGATTAAAAAACTGGTCTAGTTTGCAACACGATTGAATGGTAATTTAACTAAAGTAATTTTGTTTATGTGGCATGCTGAACAATAAAAAGTTATATATTATTATAATGTTACGCAAATAAATAAGTATAATTATACACTACAGTTATTTCAGACAATCACGTTTACAAATAGGGTATTAAGATAAATAAAAAAAAACAACCGATAGTTAAACTACTTCATTCACAGCACATAAGGATTTGCACATTAATAACAAAAAAATACTAGAAAATACTTTATCGTCAGTTTATTAGTGTTTCATGGGAAGTGACGGTAAAATAAGATGATACTTGTTGGTCTTTCTGTTTGTTGGCATTTCTTGCACTTCCAATCGCTAACTGAACATATAAGGTGCATCGATTTGGCGCGTACTGTAATATCGAGTGTAATTACGTAAGGGAAGCCCATTAGGGTACACTGCCGTTAGTTTTATTATAATAAGGTCCAACCGCCGACCGAGCTTACTCGACCATGAAAATTATTATCATTACCACAATTTAATAATGCACCAAAACTCACAGGTTCAACGAAATGCAAGCATACTTTGGTTTTCCGTCGACACAGAGCAATGTCTAAGTATTTTTTGACAAGTTAGGTCCTCAAATGTTTGGCATCAACCGTATTATGATGTTTTCAGAACTAATTGACAAAAAAAATGATGCATGTTTATTTAACATATAAAATTAATCCTAAAAAAAGCTGTTTCAGCCCCTCTGTTGTGAGCTTGTAGAGCATGATTGCAAACTGTCAAAAACAACGCCAAAATTATCGTTGCTATCGTGTTTGACAGCATTGTTGCCATTTTTTTGTACTTAGCTAAGAATATGGACTAGTTAGTAACGGATTCCGGACTTGTACGAAGATGTTCTCGTATCCATTATTCGGGTCTGTTCGGGCCTGTTCGGACTGAGCTCACGGTACAGTTAATTAGGCAAACAAACTATTGGGCTTACGGTTGCTCTTTGGTTAGTTAGAAATGCGCCTCAACTTCATGTTTGCGTTTTGACTTGCCTTTCCACCTTTATGTTGATACATATTATTATCTTTAAAATATGTGACACATTGTACCTACAGGGTCGAAAAATACCATCAATTGAAAAAAACAAAAAAAACCTCAATTTTTCAGCCTCCTTTCTTATAGAGGCAACGACTGACTGTACCTAAATTAAACGTTGTAGTTTTAAATCAGTGATGAAAATAAATGCATTGAGTCTAAACAACGTAAATATAAAAGTAATACAGACGTAATTTAAAAAATATGACGTATGTAGCCTAACTGTTAGATACAGTCGGTTACATGCGTCCCATTTTTTCTCTATCAATCTACCCAACAGCACAAAAGAAATAACAGGTAGCTTCGTAGGTAGGTACTAATAAGCCAAAGATACATGCGCAATTAATAATTTAGGAACCATTTCGCGCCGTTAAAACGTGCCCTAATTATGAACGCGACCAGGGTCACAGTAACACGTTTTATCCTCAGAAATGATTTTGCATCTAACCCGTATTTTTC
This sequence comes from Electrophaes corylata, assembly GCA_947095575.1. Classification (NCBI taxonomy): domain Eukaryota; kingdom Metazoa; phylum Arthropoda; class Insecta; order Lepidoptera; family Geometridae; genus Electrophaes; species Electrophaes corylata. Next base: position 9,916,300 of record OX352703.1, read on the forward strand.
ATTCTAATTATCTTCAATTTGTATCTTAAACATGCTAACTGCAAAATAAAACGAACTTAACCATTTAATAACATCGCAATTGTATTTTTTGTCGACAGAATAATAATGGTTGACCTCTGCTAAATGTGAATATGAAACAATAAGCGTAGGAGTCGCTAATGGGTTTATAATTCAAATACTTAAAGGTGTACTTTGACTAGGCGACTTACCTACCTATGCAGTAACAATTTCCAAATATATTTTTAAAAATAAATCCGCTGATAGTTTCGAAATGTACCAACCAATGTAATGTGTGTGTGTATTAACCACACTTGTGCATCGCCGTCCATTACTGTTATATTAAATGACTTTCCGTGCTAGGGTTGCCTGGAAGAAATCGCTTTCAGCGATAAGGCAGCACCCTTCAAACCGGAACACAACAAAGTGCTTGGTGGAAGAAATAGGCATGGTGGTAGTACTTCCCCGAGCCCGAGCCACGAGTGATTGTTGTGCTTTATTTATTATTCATTTTCCATACCTACTACTAATAAACGGCATTACCTCGAAATAGTTACATCGTGTTTTGTCTCTTTCGATCTAATTTGAAACTTCCTGTCAATGCAAAAGACAAAACTCTGTGTTCTAATTCAACATTACACCGAGTTTATTGCACCAGGGTCATCAGGAAGTCTGTAAGAATACTTGTCGTTTTTTTTGTAAAAACCTTAGAATACCTAAACTTATAGTAACCAAATATGAATGAACATAATATCACACAAATGTTTGTTCTTTTAGTAAGTCATAACGCTTAGTAAACCTGTAGAAACCTATTCAATACAGTAGGTTCCTATCTTTTACGATTTAAGTACGATTATGTATGCATGTCTGCACCTTAACATTACCTAGACTGCAAAATAACGGTAGGTTAGTTGCTTATTTATTCAGGTAATAATTAAATATTAAGTAACTTCCATTTGCAAGAATGATTTCAAAATAAATTGATTGCTTAAAGTACTTTGAGATATTTGTATAGATCAATGCTATAGTACAAAAGAGGTGTATTGAATATAAATTTACAAATTACTCAATAGTTCGTAAGCGGACGAAATTGGTCTTGTGTTTTCATCTGTAAAAAACGTAATTCAAAATGAAAATAATTTATTATTAGTTTGTTTTAAGAGATAAATATATGCAAGGCAGACACTTTACGCTTGGTGTGAATGTTTAAAATGTTATATATCAGTTATTAAGTATATGTAAAGCGGAATGAATGAATTGCACTATACATTAGTTAGTAGGAAAGTTAAAAGGAAACAGACACATCAATATCATTGTCCATCTCTTTTCTCATTCCTATTTTTTATTATTCTTGGATTTTTAGTTATTTCATAGATTTTGTGATTGTATTATTGTGACTAGGTATTATTTTCATTGAAAACAAAATGTATTTTTCAAAGGTTTTTGTATACTCACATAAAGCCTTACTCCAAAAGAACTATCTATTAATATGATGATTGTTCAATTAATAAGAACCATTGCTTATTCATTGCTTTAGTAATGGGAATTTTAATCAAACTTTATTACGGATACAGTTGTACAGGTCGGTTTTTTGTCATTATCCTACTTTTTATGTAACCTACCACAATAACTATTGTATAACATCAACCAGTAGAAATATGCGTGAATTTGTCCACGTGTTTTTTTCATACAAACTTCAACCCCCACTGCGCTTGTTTAGGGGTTGAACTTCAGGAATTTCTATCTTAATAATAATAATAATGCTGGACAATCCACACAGCATCATCTAGCCCCAAGCTAAGCAGAGCTTGTGTTATGGGTACTAGATGACTGATATACTTAATACAATATTACGTACATAAATATTTTTTATTATACATAGAAAATACAGAACACCCGGAATAAATATTTGCAGATCGTACAAACATTTATCCCGAGGCGGGAATCGAACCCGCAACCTCCTGCGTCGCAGGCAGACATTCGCCCGCCGCGCCACATCGGTCGTCAAATCTTAGTACACCCCTACGCACCAAGACAAATATACTCTAAACATGTCAAGTCTCCATGACTTGTTTTTAGGCTATACGTTGTCAATCAGTCAGTTAGGACAATGATTTTTATTGGATTCATTTTCTATCATCCTTAGAAGCAATAAAGCTTTTTAATTATTTTCCTAGTGTTGTTTAATTTTCTGTTATGTAATTTTGGTAGTATTTTAACCAACATTACTTGAGCAATTAGAATAAAAGCATAGTGTAGTGTGTGAAGTATACTATCATAGTTTGAACGAAAAACCCTTTAATTAAAAAAAACGTCACACTTTTCTTCAAAACAAATGATAGCCCGACAGGATTTGTCTAACTTGATAATATATTCAAATAATTAATTTGACTCTTACATAATTGTCTGTCGCACGGCGTGTAAGTATAATGTATGTTTGTTTAAGCATAACTTCAAGCTGTTCATTTGGTCTCCATGTGTTTGGTAGTTTTTTAGAGTATTGTCTAGAAATTCACAAGCATAGCAGCATATTATATTAATCATATAAAATTATTAAACATTGTAATTTGTTTGATTCTAAGTTATAGGTAAGTAAACCAGTGTATCGTGAGGTAGGTACTGTTTGCTTAGATTGGATATAATTGAAGCAATTTAAAGTATTTATTTATAAGAAGTTGTGCTTGTTATATCTGTGTTAGCTGAAAGAGACCGCAGTATTTTTAGTCTTTTCAAATTAAATCAGATTAGGAAAATAAACCCACAGATTTGAGATCCACGCTAAGCTTGTCAGATTTATTAGTAAGCTACAGATTTATGACGGTGAGTGTATGAACTATTTGATTGTATAACCCAAACATTAGTTGCAGTTTGTAATGTGGCTAATCTAAGTAAAGGTAATTAAAATCTAAACCGGTAGTGAGTGAAATAATGGTCTATATGCCGTTTATACAATTTGCCTAATTGCTGTAACGCTTGCTTTCCAGCGACGCAAGAGCGCTGTAAACAATTTAATAGATAAGCGGTTTTGAAACTGATGTTGATTTATGAAAATTACTAGGTACTAAAATTACACGCATTTTTGCAACTACGTAAATTTATGAAAATCAAAACTGAACTACTTTGCCCTCCAAATCTTTATGCTTTTTAATTTTGGTTTTCAAACGACTCACCGGCCGAGGCTGAAACTAGATTCTGTCAGGTCTCTTGAAATGTCAGTTTCGACGAATACCATTGACTTTGAAAATAAAAGAAGAAGAAGAAGAAGACTTCGAAGAATAGATTGACACGTTCGAAACTTGAACTTATGTTTTGTTTTATTAGTAAATATAGTAAACTGTATTCCCAGTTTTTTTTTAAATACTGATTTAGGTATTCAGCATCAAGTTGTTTACAGTAAACTTTGACAACTTGACACTATTACAATTATTGTACGATAAAGTAAATAATAATCAAAAAAATTGTTTACTTTGCACCAAAGTCAGCTAGTTTATATTTATCTTTACTCACTTCACTATAGATAAATACACGACTGATAATACTCTGTACTACTACTTATAAGAACCCTTGTCCTGACCGACATATATTTCTTGTTTATTATTTCGTTTTGTTGGTAAAGTAATTGTTTGAATTTACAAATTTACATAGGTTTCGGTTAGAATTTTATTTTAGGTAGGTACCTAGTTGAACTACTTAGCCAGGGCTAGGTATTTTTTTTTATTCTTTAAGTTAAGAGGGATGACTTGAGTAAGAGTAAGTGCCTTGCTCAGATGCATTAAGCGGCAGTCGTATGACAGCACAATGCATTAGCCTAGAGCTGTGCCTAGAGTTCGGTTATGTCACGACCGTGGCGTAACAGGCATAACGAGTGCCGCCTCTGCTCCGTTCTTATGAACTCCGCTTATGCGCCGGTAATGGTTGCAAATCATTTTGCAATTGTCGTTCGTGACGTGATTTCCTTGCTGTCAAACTTTTCAAAGAAACATTATGCAATAATTTGCTTCCAGCTAAGGTGAGCAAACCAGGTAAGTTTTCCTCTTTCCAGGTAAGTTTTCCTCGATTTAAATACAACTTAGGCATAGGTTAGTGCTTACTTACCTTGTAATTTGAGCTTATTTGTCGTAGTGGTCCCGGCCTAACAGGACCTCTCGATCACTTCTCGTGGATGTCGTGAGGAACGACTAAGGGAACACATCAGGAGATGAGCAGTAGCATTTTCTTTATTCCAAACCACCCTAAATGTAAGGGATGCCTATGTTCCGCAGTGGACTCCTTCAGGCCGGCACGACTCCTGGTTCGTGGCTACTCGGCTGTTGAACTGTTCATTTATACCTACTACTTATGTAATACTAGAGGCCACTCGCAGCTTCGCGTGGCAGTTTTTTCCCGTTCCCGTTATTTTTTTTGGATAAAAAGTAGCCTATTTCCTATTCCAGATTACAATCTATATTTATTCCAAATTTCATTCAAATCGGTCCACTGGTTAGAGCGTGAAAGAGGAACAAACATCCATCTGTCCATCCATCCAAACATTCGCATTTATTATATTAGTAGGATTCCAAAAACTGGGGGATGATCGCGTATAATGTTATTGCAATCAGAATACAGTTGCAAGTGCCAAATATGATAGATATGCTATAGAAAATCTGTCATTCTCATTGCACGATCTCATTTCATTATTGCGATCGACCTGCTGATATTAAAGGTAACGAGAATTTCTATGTTAATTAAATTAAACGTTTATATAGTTTAGCTTTAATATAATAAGCTGTAAATAATAATCTTGGACGTTGAATTACAACTGCGCATTAATTATTAGTTAAGTACCTACCTAAGTTTCTTGAGAATAGTTTAAAGTTAGTTAAGAACAAACTTAATTTATTAAATTTTAAGTAAAATACTTCTTACCTAGGTAAAAATTATAATTGAAATCTTAACAAGTTACGTACTACGAGTCGGTAATTGAAACCGAGATAGATATCATTTCATAAAAATACAAATCTAGATATAACAGTTGCTCTAATCCCCTAAACAAGTACGAGAATGCGCAATGACTTAATAACCCGTATTTTGAAGATCGTGGGTTCAACTCGATCATCAACTTATGGAATATTTAAGTATTTTAAAAGAGATGATTTAGTTATCGCAAAAAATCTAGTGATATTTTATAAAAAAAAAGATCTTGAAAGATATTTAGACCTGTCGATGTGAAATCGGATGAAAAATTATGCATTTTCCGATACTTTTGAACGTATCATTCGAGTGGACCGCGACTTCACGAGGCCATTACACGGTATATTCACACACATAACTTTTGTCTAGAGTTGTTAGATTTTCCCGTAAAAGACGGAAAATTTTGCAATTTGCAAAAAAAATGTAATATTCAATCAAAGCTTCTAATGAGTTTTAATAATAATAATGATTTTTTTTCGCTTTCTAGTGCGCCTAAGAACTTGCAATTATTCTATAGAGTTTCATAAGCGAAAAATATTTTCATGGCTTTTATATAATACATACATGTATTTGTATCTTCAAAACTAAGGAAACTAAGTAACTGTAATTCTTTATGAATCTACATGAAGATTACGAAAAAAAAATCAACCAAATAAAATTGAACATAACGTGAAAGAGTCAGTAAAAAATACGTTATAATTTAAGTAACATCCAAGTATAACGTGTTATTATAGTATTGTACAAAATCAATACCTACGCAAATTCTCTGTATCAAGCATCAATTAAGTTGTACCATAGCGCTGTGGTTTTTCAAACCACTATCTCAAAATACCTAACTAGCATCGCTGTTACTCATGTGATTGTTTCGTCGGTTATAGTTGTGATGAAAAAAGCCGGATAATAGTAATTCCGAACATAATGCGGAGCTTATAATGTCCGGAAGGACAAATATTTGCCTGCTCTAACCAGCCATCACGGTTATGTTCAGATATCCGGTGAGCCGGTATGTAATGCGATCAATAGCTCTATAAACCATCTATTTTGCTTTTTAATCTCTGCTCTCAATGCTCATCATATTTAAAACTAAGTTTGTACTTAGGTAGTTTTGTTTGTGGAAAGATTTACAATCCAAGTACCCAAAGTAACGTGACGTTAAAATTACATAAGTTAATTTTTATAAGATCCTACTCATAAAAAAATAAATGTCTATTTTGATTATGCTACCAAACTTGTTGTTGTACCTTCCCGTTCAACAAAACAAATTGAAAATAAATAATCCCTATTCAAAAAAGTATGGTTTAATCACAAAGTCTCAAGACCTTTATATTTTAAATCGGCCTCGATTTCACAGCTCGCATCGCCTGTCAAACTTGACACAAAGCCGCGAAACGCAGCCGTGTTAAGAGGACCCAAACTGCCCCTATTTATATCAATGGTAATCTATTTATTGTCACACTAAAAAGTTTTGATGTTATCAAGTCGATGAAAGAATCGTCACCTTCATACCTTTTATCGTGATGCTAAAAGTCACGGTGTTCACAGGCCGTGATTTTAATTTCAACTCTATCGCTTCTGAGACAAAGCTGTATTTTGCATAACAAGAATTTTTATTTTGGAAGGTATGCTAAGCAGCTTAGTGAAGAGATCGTGGTTTGACATCTGCAGTAACGAGACAGCCGATTACTATACCTATTGGGTAAGCTACATCACTAGAGGTACAGTCAAATAGAACATTATTTTAAAGTCCTATGATGAGTTCCATGATTTAAAAATTGTGCCAAATGGATTAAAATAATCTAACTCAACGTCCACCGTTAAAATCAGCAATTAAAAACTAGAAACTTTATCCAATTAGACGCTATTGAGCTAACATGATAACTGACAATAAATTAAGCCTAACGATCCACTAAACGCAACGCTTACTCTTGTGAAAAGCCAATAGCACTCAATTCAAGGCAATTGACAATGTTAATTTTTTTCTTATTATTCATTAATATAATGAGATATTCATGAATAAGAAAAAAACACGCTGCAAAAGTTATTTTCGTTTCGTGTTTTTTCATCAATATCTAACTTAACAAACAATAAATTCTTTATACTTATCCTATTATTTTTTCGTCTTAAAATAGCTTTTATCTAATCGAATGCTCCTTACAAAGTGATTAACTACACATTAATTAGGTACTTACTTATATTGTCTTGACTTGTATGGTCACTAATTGGTATAAACGTCGTATTTTTTCACATTCTCGGTAAATGGGTTTTTTAAATTACGTGGCAAGAGGTTTGTATTTACAGTTGCATGAAACGTTTAATTGCTGGCAGCGGATGTAAGTACAGTAATTGGAAGGTAAGCTCATGAGATAACGTACCTACAACCAACCACGGTATAAAGCAACAATTATAAGGCTTTCATTTTTGCCAATTCAGTTTTGTATTACTTTAGTTATTAAATTTACATGAACATTATGCTGTTTATATCTGTATCAGAGCAAAAAGTAAAAATACCTTTTTTTTCCAATGGCCAGTTTAGCTGTTGACTAACCCCCATACTTATACGTTACAAATATTTTATGGCTTAAATAAGCCCTGTATTTGTCTGTTCAGTCCGACTAATTTTTATAATTTTTGTAATTATTTTATAAATGTTTTTTGTTAGCCAGTATTGTCCCTCTGCAGGGCAAAGGCCTCCCCTACCTCCTTTCACTCTCTTTGCGATTTAACTATTATAGGCCAAGATCTTGGATGCGCATCAAGCTCATTGCGACATCTATTTATATTAATAAAATATTTGAAAACAGTATTGTTTATGACTGTACTCAACAACAAAGCTGTAGGAATTCGGAAAGCTATTTCATAAAATTTAAAAAAGGAACGTACCTTGACGCTTGATAAAAGCTGATTATGACGTCATCTTTTTTATTTTCCCCCGTGTAGTGTCAAGTCTTTTCAGCCAGGATTAATTTGGTCCGTTTCATAAGAGCTTACTTATCCCCACCTTATCCCGGTTATTCCGAACGGGTTATATCGCAGCCCATTATACTTTTTATTATTTAATTTATTTAACGCCTCGGGTTTATCGGCTTGTCTATTAAATCGTCGAAGGGATAATGCGATCCGAACTCAAACATTTATTTGGCTTTACGAACTTCAATTAATTGGTTTATGAGTATTTTATTGAATTTGAATGTTGAGTATTTGTTTTGAAAAGATTAAGTTTTAGAACATTCTTATTGATGAATTTAAAAGATTCAACACAAGACACTACACCATCTAGCCTCAAACTAAGTAAAGGTGACAAACTTACCTAATAATAATAACTGACCGACCTAATATAGACAACGCAAACTTCTTGTTGAAGAGACTTTAATTTTCAGAATATATTTGTCTTGGTACTTACAGGTTGTACTAAGAAAGGAATTTCCGAAAATCAACCCCGTAACGGACACAGTTAAGGTTGAATTTTGTATAAAAATAACTTAACGCGAGCGAAGTCACACGCGTTTCTCTAGTATAATATATTTTATTGCAACACAGAACCAGTATCACGTCTAATTAAATTAATAACACAAATATAAACAAGTAGGTGTATAAACTATGTAGAAAAAACCTAAGTAATAATTTTATTTAAATTATATGAAACCCAAATAGATGCTAATTGGTCTACCATCTAATTCATTTATTTAAAAGTGAACATTTAATTTTGACAGCTTTAATTAATACAGAACATGGTCAGATTATAAAATATTAAAAGTGAATTCACATGAGCTGTGTTGTGGCCAACTACGATCACAAACTTTGTTTTTTTATCACTCCGAGAGATCTGTAATATTTTAAGTTACATAAGGTAACTTTTCTGTATAATAATAATAATCAACACTAGAAAAACAATTAAAAGTAAAAAGCTTTGTTGCTTGCCAAGATGACAGAAAATGAATCTTACCATCGTTTTATACAACATCTGCTAAGCAATACGACATTCAACATCACCGTCCCACAATATTTGTGCCGGTTCGCCGATCCGACGGAATCAGAATGAGAAGTTGTGACAAAACCCATTCATATCGGATTGCAGCCTCCACCTGGGTTTGACCCTTACAAGGTCGACAAAACATCACCCAAAATAAAACTTTATCCCAAAGGTATACAACTCAAAATATAATTTATACTTCATCCGCGGCATCGTTACCTAACCTAATAAATTTATATTGATTAAGGTTAGTTTATTGACATAAACAAAATTGTTTTTTTGTCGTTTAAAATTATAGGTACATATTAGTGAGGTTTGACGATTTATTTCGATAAAATTAATTCTATAGCAATTTGTTTTATTAGATGGAACAATTTAGCATTTGGATACTTTGCATTCTAAATAAAATCGAATATTTAAGGCTACACACAACCAAATTTTTATTTACTTTTTAAGTGAATATTTTCAATGGTAAAAATGTTTTATTTTAACTAAACTTTACCGAAATACTACCGTATAAAATACTTTAAATCATCCATCGATATGATAAATTAATTATATCATAACGAATATTTTATTTAATAAGTTATGCGAACAATAGACCTAGAAAGGGACAAACTTCCACCGGTAGAAATCTTAAAATTAGCAATTTACTGCGCTTAAAACTATTCTGCTCATGACGCCAATGATCCTCATCAGATCTTTACCAAATTTTTATCGAACTACCTTGTAATTATTACCTTTTAAATAAAAAAACCATTGAAATTGGATCACATAAGACGGAGATAGAGGAAAGCAAATTTTACCAGACATGAAACAGAGCACTGCTCGTTTCGCTCACTCGGTCAATCAGTTAATAATATTACATCAAAGTACAAATGTACTATCTGAACTTACCTCTGACTGGGGTAGTCAGAGGTACGTCCTGAGGCCTTAGACATCCTCGAAAATCTCGAGTTGGTACTTGGTACTAAGAGATCGAAGGGAATACCTACCGTGCTTAAGGATTTAAGTCGTTATGCTATTTTTTCTTTTACATCAACGTTTTTAGCAAATAATGTTACACTTTCAGTAAAGAATAGAACAAACAGATCAATTATTACAATAAACTCACTACTAAACGAGTTCTCACATCCAGCTCGCGTGACTATTTACTATCTTTAATATCACAATTCCCAGCAATCAAAGTGGAGCAAATCATTTAATAGAAAACAATTGCTTTTTATAACAAGGTCTAGTACTTTAGAATTGAAGCGTAAGCAGATTTATTAAAATTTAAATGAATTAGTGCACAGTCTTGGGAAAGTTGTGGACGAGAAGCTCGTTGAAGTCTTTTCTACGAACCGTTAGCTCTACGGGCGTAGCCTGTGACGTAGCAGTCTCACGGTAACTCATTAATATTATAATTCTTATTTAAGTACAATGTGCATGACTAAAGACAGAAAACCGTTCGAATTCAAATATTTCTCTTATAGTTGTGTTTATGATACTATCATGTTACTTGTTTTAGTTTTATGTTCCTATGTCCTATCCCCAAATGCGTGCTACGAAAAACGTAGAAATTCTTTTGGTTGAAAAATTGGTTTTGCCAGTCGGGGAGATCATACTACCTATTACTGTGCATAGGATCTATTGGATCATTTATTTGTTCTATTGGTTGAGTTGACTATTGCTACTAGGTCTATTATAGGCTTAGCTAGCCCTAGTTACTGAATCTGATCCGAGCGTGGGCTTAGATAACTCCTAAAGCTAATTGATATGGTAGAATGTAATGAGGTATAGGTACCTGGGGAGTCGGTAGCTGATCTGTCGGAGTCCGAGTCGCGGTGTGCACTGAGGTCCCTCGGCGGCGCGTCCAGGATGTCCGTGATCATGAACCGCGTGCGTGGCGCGCGCGCCTCATCCCTCTGCACCGTCATCGCCACAGCGCCGGCGGGCCCCGCGCCCGAAGCTCCTACCGCATCCAGCCCGCAGGCCCCGCGCCACCGCCCCGCGCTCGCCACTGAGCCCCACCCCAGGGCGAAGCTTGCTATCGCAGCCAGCTCACCTGCACATCAGCGCAGGTCCCTGATCTCAGTCACTATGGGTCTTTCTTCACCCTGCGTGCTTTGATTTTGCAGCTTAATCACCTACACATTACACGCTAAAGCGGAGAGCACAAATTTTAAGTCACTTTAGGTCTTTCTCACTGGCTCTTGAACTGTCACCGTAGGTACATCACTCGCAGATACCCTTTTTACTATCTGTTCTAACAGCTTATGGAGTCAGCTGCACGTTCGGATGGCTGGGTCACCGTAGCCTCCACATGCCACGTAGACAGCAGATGACACTCAGCACTTCACTTGCTCGATGTTATTACACATCGCTCGCAGCCGTCGGCACAGGTCCCAGATTAAAATCACTGATTACCACTTTATTGGTTTTACCGAAAAAAATCAAAATAATAGTTTTTCACGGGATAGTTTAATTCAGTCTACCAGAATTCACAAAACGCACATGTGAATAACCGAAGTGGTGTCGCGAACAAAATGTTTCGTTGTTTATAAGTGTCGTGTGTTGTTCTCGTGGTGGAGAGAGGCAATGTGTGCGTGTGAGGCGCGCGGCTGGGTCTGGCAGACTGGGCTCGGGTGGCGAGGCGCCGGCGGCGGCGGGCTGGAGGCGGCGCCGGCCAATGGCGGGATGGGCCGCGTCGCCAGCCAACGGGGCCGCGCGCCTCGCGGGGCGTGCCTCGGCCATGTTGCCCGAAACCTGCACTAATGCTCTTTTTGCCGACTCGCCGCCGCGGGAGAAAGCTCCGCGCGGATTTAAGCTTTTATACGTGGATAAAACGCTTTTATAGGAAAATAAAGCGTTCCCGCAGCGGGATATCGCACTTTATGACGGCGTTTTACTGAAAGCTGGCGAAGCTATGCGCTGGTAATAGGTTCACGCGCGCCAAATTGAGGAGCATGTCGCGGCCACGCTGAGCTTTTGCTGAAAATTGAACGCAAAAGGTCATTTGCATAATTACCCACCAAAAACGTACGGAGAGCTTACTAAGAAGTTTTTAGGAAACGGCAACGAAATACTACGAAATAGAGATCATTGTCCATCGTAGCTCGTAAGTCAATACCAAGATGGAGCAAATGGTTTCACCTAGCTTTCATAACTGAGGGGTAACCGTGAGCTTGATAGTTTGTTTGCCTTATTATTTGTACCGTGAGCTCAGTTCAAATAGGCTCAAACAGACCCAAGCAACCTTTATTGCATTATCATCGACCACTGCCGTACAATAAATTCCCGGATTCCCGAAACTGGTAACTTTAGAATAAACCCCGGTAATTACGGTAGGAACTTTGGAAAAAAATAACACTGCAGTGTATGGTACATTATAAGTATCTAGGGTGTGAAAAATTTAGAACTGCGTTGATTCAAACGTAAGTACAAAAATTCCCATTTACTCTACGATCCTGGAGATACCTTTTTTACTTCATTCATTCACTCTTAATCTTTTCTACAAGTCTACAATCTGTTCTATTTTTTTTTTATATAATTTGCCTATGTAAAAAAGATGCTCCACCCTTATCTGGTTATTAAACTTTATATTATTATTATAGTATTAAACTTATAACAAAGCTTGCTTTGCAGGTCACATGCGTTGGGGTTGGGGCATACCTACCCTACGATACACTACTCTGCATCCATCAACCTGAGGCATGCAGGTGTTAAGCCTCATGCCTGTAATTTCATCGGCACCAACATCCTTCAAGTTAAAACAAAGCAAGCTGCGTGGCGGAAGAAACAGGCATGATGGTAGTACTTCCCCAGAAGCAGGCCTTCACTGAAAACTCTACGACTTCTAAAATTTTCAAATTCTCTCATAACTATGTTTATTTCATCACTCTATTTTTCGGTCTATGCAAACTCAGTCCACACATACTGCGAAACGCTCTTAAATGTAACTGCATCCATGATCCACTCTGACATTTTCTGTCCGAACTTTCAGTACCATATTATATTAGTGTCTGTACCAACACCCCGTGTGCAGTACAACTAGTTGTGCTTTTTTATAAGACACTTTCTGGCTCCACTAATAACGCAAGTATAACTTAGTTATAACATAAAAACCGACCAAGTGCGAGTGGGACTTGCGCACGAAGGGTTGCGTACCATTCGTGCCATCTATAATAAAAATGGCAAAAAAATTGCGTTTGCTGTATGAAAGCTCCTTAAATATTAATTTTATTCTGTTTTTTTAATATTTGCCGTTTTTTAGCGGCAACAGAAATACATCATTTGTGAAAATTTCAACTCTAACTATCACAGTTCATGAGATACAGCCTGGTGACAGACGAACAGACAAACAAACAGACAGACAGACAGCGGAGTCTTAGGCTTTGGGTAGTTTGTTCTTAATATCTTTCAAGTCTTATAAACAGCTATCCATGAATAGACGCTGCTTACAGCTGCTTACAGCTGCGATAAGCTGGATAAATTTGTTTATGCTATAAAACGTTTGCGAATTACAGTTTCAAGAGAAGCGGCTGTGACAGCATACCATGGATACGTCTCGTCTGTGCTCTCATATGGTCTGCTTTTATGGGGAATAGACGTGAATAAAGCTTTCCGGGTTCAGAAAAAGTGTGTAAGGGCTATCTTTGGTGTTTGGTCTATGGAAAGCTGTAAGCCGTTATTTAAACAACTTCATATATTACCGTTGACTTGCATGTACATTAGAGAATTATGTATTCTGGTGAAACAACACCCGGAGTATTTCAGGAAACAATCTGAAGTAATGGCTAGGAATGCTTCATCCAGAAATCCATTTAAGCTGTACCTACCTAATCTAAAGCTGGAAATCTATAGGAGAAATGCCTATGTGAATGCTATAAGGGTGTATAATAAACTACCAAACTCATTTAAAGACCTACCTTATAATATGTTCAAAAGTAAACTGACAAGATGGTTAGCAGATAGCTGTTTTTATGACATCAACGAATTTATGAATTATTCTAATAAATCTTAACTGACATTTTATTTAAATATTGTAATTGTCATTAATTTAATTAGCTAAATAGTTAGGTAGGCTCTTATATATTAATTAATCTGTGAGTAGGAAGCTAAGCTGATGTTTGGATTATGGTATTTAATAATTTCATGTACTATGTAAGTAGGTATTTAATAATTTCATATAATTTGACATAGTATAATTTGACATTGTTAGACTCAATAATAATTAATGATTGTTTGATATTTGCACACTATTTTATAGTAGGACATAATGGGATATCTAATTTAAACCCCAACACCAAGAATATTGTATATTTGTACCTGTGTTCAAGCAAATAAAATTCTGATTTCTGATTTCTGATTTCTGATTACCTCTGCCTCACACCCTTCCAATGCTAAACCCAAACTAACTCAGATATGTACCAAAAGTAATAAAATTCCCGGGAATTCCCAGTTCCTTCATCGGTCTTCACCTCTTTTCATCTTGTATTTCCTGATGACATAATCCCACTCACAAAATAGTCACGAACAAATTGTCAAAATTCCATAGCAACCTTGAACTTTTTCCTGTAGGTCTAAAAAACTATAGATAGGCGGGCTATTTGTAAAACGCGTAAACTGATATAAATAAGAATTGGAACTAAATAAGTACCTAATACTTGTATTACTATATTTTCCTTAACTGAATATTTTTACCAAATGAAATAAATTAAATTCAGTTTTATTTACCTTTTTTACTAAATATTTACCTTTCTCTACTGTATGTTCGTACGTACAACCATTTATCCCAAGGTGGGAATCGAACCAGCAACCTCCTGCGTTGCAGGCGGACATTTGCCCGCATCGGTCGTCAAATCGGTTTTGATATTTGTGGACTAAGCACAGCTTGTACCATGGGAACCAGATGACTGATAGAATACTTACATACATTTAATGCACACTTAGAATACAAATAACACCCAGACAGAGCATAAACATCTATGTTCATCACACAAATGTTTGTCTTAGGTGAGAATCAAACCCAAAATCTACTGCACAGAATGCAAAAAACACAGCATCGTCTAGCCTCAAGCTAAGCAGAGCTTGTGTTATGGGTACTAGATGACTGATATACTTAATACAATACATACATACATATTTTTTATTATACATAGAATATACCCAGAACACCCGGAATAAATATTTGCAGGTACAATCATTTATCCCAAGGCGGAAATCGAACCCGCAACTTCCTGCGTCGCAGGCGGACATTCGCCCGCCGCGCCACATGGGTCGTCAAATTGTATACATTTTAGTGCAGCTCTACTTAAACCCACCTAGTAGGCACAGTACAGTAACTCTATGCACTATTGACAGTATAATCTCACTGCTCTACAGTAGTTAATTGTTTTAGTACTAACGAAGAATCTGATAAGCGGAGATCCAACACGCGAACCCTCGCATGCACTATAAACAGAATAGTAGAGTTTTTATATCTATCTCACATTTGTTAGAAGGAGACTTGTGTTGTTTTAAGGATTTTTAAAGAAGTATAAGTTAAGGACGTAGGCATCAAATCCTATGGTTTTTAGGAACCTTTGCCGAAATGGGAATCACAGCTGTATATATAAACATGGTATAAAGTTATAAATAATATATCTGTCTCTACAGATAGTGCATAAAAACTGGTCGTTTCCATACAACATTTTCGCATAAATACGTTTTTACCTTCGCAAGAATCGATGAAAATGTCGAAAAATTGTGTCTGATTAGGTACATAAATAGCTAAATCCGCTGCATATTTTAATTTGAAAATTTTATGAACTTGTTGTAAATATAGTCTTTTAAACAGTCAGCATATTATTTTGTACCCAAATATATGACTTGTTCTTAAATGAGAAAGAATAGAGAGTATCAAATGCACTGTAAATTTTTCATACCTTTTTTACGGACACCTCTGCCTTTAAGCAGTTGCATTACCTAAGAAAAACCGTTCACCTAGAACGTGCCCTACATGGTAGGTACTGCATTGCATGCTTCACTCTTAAATTTACATGTAAAACTAGCGAAAAGCGCGCGACTTCGTCCCCGCAAAGTTATTTTCATGATGCATGCATGTCACTTCAACCCCCGCTGTACCCGTTTGGGGGTAAAATTTTGGGAATTCCTTTCTTAGTAAGTACATCACATTAGTATAATGACCCTGAAAATTTCAAGTCTCTTCGACCAGTGGTTTATAAAGTTAGATAGTATATAACTTAATATAGACTGACTGACTTATAAGTAAATCAGTCAGTCAGAACAAAGATTCTTATAATTGATATACCCTGTCTCGTGTATACTTGTATAGGTCCATTGGTCCTATATTGATGAAGCAATGGTATCTAGACTTATCTATTTCTGTTTAATCTGAGATCTATGTATGAGATGCTTGCACAACTATCAAATTGTTTGATGAATAGTGTTCCACGGTTGCGTCACGCTTATCTAGGTGGAACAAAGACGGGCAATTAAACTAGTATTTGTAAAGCTTCGGTGTAAAAACGCCGCTAAATTAATGCGTCACTCTTCCTATAATGACTCATTATTGCAATTACTAGTGTACGGTTAACTAGTCAAGTGATTCTATCTAATTTTTAAGGGTTCAAAGCCTCTTTTCAGAACCAATATAATTCAATTTGGTGCCATATGCTCTGCAAATTAATCTAAAAAGAATTAAGTTCGTACTCCTCGGATAGTTGCCAGTTGAAATGCTCGTGGTGTAAATTCTTAGGTAATTTCTTACCGATCAACCGCATTATCAATATTTCGATGCGTTGTATCTCACAATTTAGTGCTTTCCATAGCGCAACACATAGATGACGAGTGCAAGTCAGGTGTCTTCCATAATCGAAGACTTATCTTGCTTAGTGGTTTCATATGAGTAACTTTTAATATTGCATCACAGCATAACAATAACTTCTTAGCAGCTAAAAAATATTTATTTAATTTTTTTACTTTCAGTCATGAAAATATTCTGTATTAGTATTTAAATTGTTAATTTGTAGTAAACTACGACGTGATCGGAAGAATATTTATTTCCGAACTAACCTGAGGGTACACACAATGGTTGAATACCCATATTACAGAAAGGAGTTGGTGAGTTTTTTACAGTTTTCATTTTCTTACTTACAATATAATATGATGTATCACATGTTAGTTGCATGTACTGTTGTGACACCATTCAGAAATTTAGCAATTGTATGAATCTAATGTTTCAGTGACATAAATTGTGAGTTCAAACTAGTTTCTGTCAGAATCGGACGTATTTTGATATACACAATCATTTCCACTGAGTTTTGCCTCTGAATTAACCTTAGTACAGTTGACTGTACATGCTGTCGGTACATAAGTGCTGCGCCAGACTCTAGAGACACAATTATGTCACACAACATCGATTATGTGGGAATAATTGAGTTTTTCCTCACCGTCTGCATGTTTATTTAGATGAATCGAATTACGAGTCATAAATGTGGGAACTATTCTATAGTAGGAAGATAAGTTATGACTGGTGTACGATAGATCGATCAGTGTTGGCTTACATTGTGTTCGCCTTTCTGCACTTTACTGCATATGTTGGGCTATAAGCAATGAATACTTACTTACTCCGTTGTCTCAACGACCCAAAGTGAGTCTTGGCCTTCGATAGGAGAGCGCGCCATATTTTTCTGTCGTGCGTAAGTTCTTGTCAGCTTCCACCGTGAAGGTCACGCAAATCGGCCTCTACCAGATCCTTCCAGCGATACGGGCGTCCCACAGGACGTCGGCCAGTAGGAACTCAGAGGTACGCCATTTGTACGTTGCAACCCTCTTCCATCCTAGATGGCCAAGCCAGCGAACTCGGTAGGCTTTGGTTTCGCCAATGATGTTGGGTGCACCTATAGATAGATAGATGAATAAATAAAATAAATAGCATCACGACTTAATCCCAAGCACGGTAGATATCCCCTCAGATCTTTTAGTACCGAGTGAGAGAGATATTCTTGAGGTTGTACTGAATGATGACGTATCCAGACATGACATTCAGTACACATCGACATTTACAGCAATGAATACTTTCTAATAAATAAGTACACCGTTCGATTCTTGTAACGAGATATCATTAAATTCAAATTCCATTGTGTCAATCTCCAACTAATATTCTTCGACACTGACTTTTCAGATAGGCCCAATATTGACAAACAAATTCTAGTTTAAATCTAGTCTCAGCTCTAAAAAACACGAGGATTGGGCCTCAAGAGTATCGTCGTCTCGGAGCGAAAGGGTGTTGTACTAAAAAAAGAGCTTCTAAAATTCTACCCCTAAATGGGTGCAGCGGGGAAATGAGACAATATAGTATCCGCACTCGCACGGGCATAGGATTTTTCAATTTATCCAGTTATTAATTTGCACTAGATAGTTACCGACTTGTCTAGATATATACTGCATGATAGCAACAATCTCAAAACAAACTTCTGAACTGAAGTGTTTGTGATACAATAGGTTTTTTCGATTTTTCTGGTTATTAATTTGCATTAGGTAGTTACCGACTTATACGCATTACACAATAGCAACAATCCCAAAACAAACTCCTAATCATTACAAATACTTGGTACTTCGAACAATTAAAATACATAAAAGGTGGGCCGCCCGCACTAGTTACAAAAACAACAGTTTCGTAGAAATCGATAGCAAACTATGGAACGGAAACGTACGATAAACGTTTTTTGTATAGATACCGACACATCATTAATTTTGTATTATATTTAATTAAATAAAATAACTAATTGATCTTAGTTTTTGGTGCTAATTTGATAGATTATATCATCCAGCGGTACACGTTTTTGTCATAGAATATTTCTTACACATGTACATTTTATTTAAGAGCTCAGTTCTTGTTTTGATGCACTTGTTTCTACCGCCAAGCAGATGCTGATGCTCGCAATGCTGTGTTCCGTTTTGAAAAACGGCAAAAAAATCACGTTTGTTGTATGAGAGCCCCCTTAAATATTTATTTTATTCTGTGTTTTAATATTTGTTGTAACAGAAATACATCATCTGTGAAAATTTCAACTCTAATTATCACGGTTCATTACATACAGCCTGGTGACAGTCGGGCAAACAGACAGACAGACAGCGAAGTCTTAGTAATAGGGTCCTTTTACCCTTTGAGTACGGAACCCTAAAAACGAAGGCTAAACGTAACTAATCATGATAGAGCAACAGGTAGAAATAATGCAATTAAAAATCTACCTCCATCGGGCAGTTATGAAGTCACTTCCTTGCAAGATAAGATACACAATGTATCACAACTATAAACTTTACGTATACTCCGTCTAATGCAGTGGTTCTTAACCTTTGGTCCACTGACGAAGCCAACTAATATTACAACGAGTCGAGGATGAGTCGGTGGTAGCGAAGGTGTTAAGTCTCGTGTGTCTGTAATTTCAACGATACCCACACCCTTCAAGCCCGAACACAGCAACCTCATTGGTAGCAAAAATAGGCAGTACTTAGTGGTAGTACTTACCCGGACGAGCCCTTCGCTCTCAAGCTCTAATATAATTAAAATTGGCTTTTTTAGTAGATAATGATTTAATAACAGGCAATAGCTAGAAAAAAATATTTCTGCGTAGTGCTACTTGCATAATAGTCTCATGAAATGTTCGTCTATTTACTTATTTTAAGTTAATTTGTATACTATCTCGATAAACATTTTCAAATGTTAACCAATTTAACTTGCAAAGATTCACAATTTCACCTATCAATTTAGAGTTCAGACTTCGTTTAGATTTTTGGCCGCCTTCTAGTCATACTACTACTACTACTACACATTCTACATAATACTTGTACTATATATCTACTTGTTCCGTCAGTGAATAAAAAAATACCAAAAGGTGGCCTGGGGTTGGCCATAACTCTTTAGTTACATGGTCTCCAATCACAAAGGTTAGGAACCAGTGGTCTAATGTATACTATAGTACAGTAAGTTATTTGCAAATTGCTTACCTATAACAAAGCCGCGTCAAGGGAAAACCTCTACAATTACAAATAATAAACATTTCAATTAGCATTTATATTTTTTTATGAGTTTCTGATGGAAGAAGCAGGTGATCTACCATCTGCAGGTCATGTTAAGTGGTTACTATCACCTATAACCAACTCAAGATTATTTCAGGATATCTAAGAGGAACGTTCGAATATAAAATTTGCAGCAGTTAGTATTCCATATGTGACAGGTTTAAAAGTCCACCGCCGCGCCGCTGCTAAACAACTTACCTACTGGTTTCCTCCCGATGTTTTTCTTCACCGTTTGAGAACACTAACATTGCGCTCGTAACTTTTTCGAATCGAAAAATCCATTGCTGCACAGAATTTGAACCCAAGGCTTTAGAATCAAAAGGCGGGGTCTTTAATTACACCACAAATTACTAAAAAATCAAACTTGAAACTTAATCATCTTTGTACAAAGCATTCACATAGCTTTCACACACACACCCGTCCACACCCTCATCAATAAATAGTAAATATAAAAATATTTACCTATCACATTGCGAACGTTGTCTCTCTTCAATTCTGTCGTAACAAGAAATGGAACATAAAAGTTAAAAAAAACCTTTCACGTATTTTTCGAAAAGAAGTTACTCCATGCTACAATTAAATGGGCAGTTTATGAAATATTACACAGAAATGCCGTCCAAAAACAATAAAACCAGAACTTTTACAGCCTCTTAATACTATTATCAATGAAAAGACCACACACCACAATACTTTGCCTATGAAATTATATGCAATTAAACGAATTACACCGAAATACTCAGAAGTCTACTTTCCACAATTCTATCTCTGATCTAAAGGTAAGACCGTGTTTTATGACTGAAAATTAATTACCTGATATTAGGATTGGAGCAGTATGAAACCAAACAGTCACATTCATAAAATTGGAGTTTAAAAGACATAGTCTAAACTCTTAAACAGCTGCCACTCTGAATATACTCTCTACGACTTGCTAAGCGGGCAACGGCTTATTAAGGCTGTGCAGGCAGTCATTGAGTGAGGACTAAGATTCTTTTTAAATATAATTGTTATAAATGTGTCTTCTCGTGCATATAATACATAGTTTTAGACGATTAAGTTCTCTCTCCTGTAGAAACTGACAACCAATTTACCCAGTTAAAGTTTCTGACTTGTTCTTCTAGGTTTGGTCACGTGGAATTCGCGGCGTCTAGATTCACCTAGTTATAAGACGTACTTACAGATCTTTAGGATTCTACTTGTAGATGGAACAGGTAGATGGCCCAACTGATGTTAAGTGGTACCCATAAAAAAATTCTTGTTTCTTGTAAATTATAAACGTAATATGTACGTCCGTAATTGAAGCTGAATTTAAAATGACCTTGTAGGTACGTACTAGGATAACGATCCTTTTTTGGTAAAGTTTATTAGGTACTCATTTCAACTTTAGCCTTTTTTTAAGTTTGGAGAAGAAAGTGGTCCAGCTGTTTAATTTCATCAACTCTACCGGAAACGGCACACAGACATTGTAGAGCTGTGGAGTGCGCAACAAAATAATGAACAAAAGTAATTATAATCGAGATGGAACGATAACCCGCCGGTTAGAGTAAACGTGCTTTTTACGTTAATTAAACTTAGTTCTGTAAACGATGATGGTCTCATTAACTATTAGGTGTACGGTTAGTGCTTTTCACGGTCCGCTGGACTTCGAGTCACTGAGTTTAATGTGATGTTATTGTCCTCGGCGCCTCATAGACGGGACTATATTACGCAATTGAAACTAGCTCTGTTGAAAAATATGAACACTCCTAGAAAAATCAAAGGCTTGAAACGACTATAGCGCGCCGTTTTATCGAATCAAAAACCTCAAGCTTTGGTTGTGAGAATGACTGCTACTATCATAAGAAAGAACATTTAGCACGATCACTATTTGGATGGCATTTTCATCCTGTACTAGTAATGCATCAACATGATGTACCTATCAAAAAAAGTCAAATGTCATCGATTCCTTATAATAAAATATCTATTTTTCTTGTAAAGATTTCCTAGAATTTGTAACTGCCAGGGGCGGCGACGCGGCGTACGCGCAGGGTCACGCAGTCGTCTAATAACGGCTGACGAAAGGACATTATGACAAAAACGCCTCATTATCCGCTCTATGACAATTCCACTACATTTATAATGCTATTAATAAAATAATGGTCACTGAGAATAATAATACAAGATCGCGCAGTCTCGTAGAAGAGTAAATATTGAGAAAGTCAACGTCATACCTAAAGATTGTTATCACCCGCTGTTTACGCTGGTGTTTATGATTTTGAATACAACCGAGCGAACTGAGCTTCTCTGCTTTAAGTCTGGCATAATTTACTTTCTTCTGTTAGTTTTTTGGTAATCTTCTGCAGGTCATATTTTACAACCGATCTGAACCAACACAGGTATTGTGACGGAATTTTTTTATTAATATAAATTTTTTGAAGGGTATTTTTGATTGGAGTGTAGATTACTCCATAAAGGGCAAAAACGGAGCTACTAAATATCTCCGCCTTATGATTTAGGCATATTTGGTAATAATCATGGCCCACCCGGTCAAAATGATAAAAATTTTGCCACCGAGTGGTACTCTTAAATAACTCTTATCCAGTCCCAAGCAATACCGCGTCCCGTAAACGGTGCTTGAGAATTCATGACGCTGTTTTCATGATCTTCAAAAAATGCAAAGGTCTGTTTTTTTTTTTCAACGAATCGTTCATACTTTCATGGCGCGCTATATAGTTTATTGCTACTCTCAATAGCCCACGGAGGCATTTATGCAGCATCAAATGAAAACGTAATTTTATCGACAAAAAACCAACTAAAGTATAAATAACATTTTGTTATCCATGTAATGACAATATTATTTCTGCATTAGACAAACATTTACATCCGCATTGCATTTTATATGTTTGTTATACAATTGTTATGCAGTTTGATTGTAATAATTACCAAAACTATAAGTTTACCGTTGACGTTTGTATGAAAATGACTTCATACGGACGAAGACGCGCGCGTTTCGCTGGTAACATCATAATTTTACAAACAGAAATGAGACAATACAGTTCCATAATCCAATCTCACTGCAAAAAATCATTCCCTCCGGTTCAGTGAAGGCACGTACAAATTCCTGTTTGAATTGAGTCCGTCTGCATCCAAGGGTGGTTGCCATCTAGTTAGGTGTAAATCGGAGGTTATGTACAAAGTGGATTTAATACAAGCTCCGGCGTTCGATTCTTACCTTTCACGACGAACTGCGACATGTGACCCGCCCCCCTGCCGCAAGCTCTTATAGCTTCTTATAGCACGATTGCAAACTGTCAAAAACGACGCCAAAATTGCCGTTGTTATCGTGCTTGACACAATCGTACAAAAAAATGTAAAACAATACTAGATAGTATTGTTTTATATTTTTTTGTACTAAGTAATGGACTCCAGACTTGTACGAAGATGCCCTCGTATCCACTGTTTGGGTCTGCTCAGGCCTATTCGGACTGAGATAGATTCGGTACAGATAGTTAGGTATACAAACTATCCAAGCTCACGTTTACCCCTCAGTAGCTCGTCAAAGACCTACGTCCAACAGTGACTAATAAAGGTTGACGATGGTTATTTTACGATACGACGTTTAATTCTAGTGCTGTCAGTTTGCAACCTATTGACGTAAAAAAATATTAGCGAGTTATTTTGTCCTTAGGTATAGCGTAGATAAGTTCGTGGTAGGTAGTCTCTTGCGAGACATCATGCTATAGGTGATGGTTACCACTTATAGTAATCTGCTTTTGTTATCAATCTGCTTGTTATGTCAACAAGTTGTAAAAACCAATATTTAAAGTCTAAAAAGAACTTGCTCTACTGTGGGCGGTTAAAAATACCAAAGGCTCTGTCGGGGTTGAATTTAAATGTGGTTGGCTTATATTACATGATATAATAGCGAGGGCTTGCTGGGTGGAGGTCCCAGCCCATGCATACTAACGCGATCCATAATAAGTAGCCTGATTCCATGTTTACCCCTCAGCTCGGGGCCTTCCTTACATCGCTCCACGAGCTGGATTTCAAGCTATTTCTAAACCCACACACGATTGCAGTTTAGCTTGTTTTTAAAATTAGTAGGTAGATTAAGTTATGATAATTTGAAGCTGTAAAACCCCTTTGCAGATGTAAAACTTCAGTTGAGGTGATTATCTTCCCACTATAAACCTCAGGAAAAGCCCTTAGCTAGGAAGTAGTTTATGAGAAATAATGTAGCAGATAAGCAGAGTAGGTTAGAGCAGAGTAGGTTAGGTAGTACGTAAAGCTAGGCAGGCATTCGTATGAATACGTCATATAACCCAGTCTATCCATACTATTGTAGGTATACGTACACGTCCACAAACATTTAAAAAGTTTATTTGTATAGTTGCTTATAGTTTCCGCAGCTTCAGTTCCTGTACAGATTCCAAAAATTATATTAAAATTGTCATACACGCTAGTTGTAAGTAGTGAATCGCCGCAACTCGATGCTCCATTTACGGAACGCTTCTGGTACTAAAAAACACGGTGTAAAGTTGAATAGTGTTTTGTCTTTTGCATTGACAGGAACTTTCAAATTAGATCGAAAGAGACTAAACGGTATTCCATACGTGACAGGTTGCAAGCGCATCGCCGTAGTAGTTAAAAGCGGAAGTAAAACGGTAGAACTACATCTTTACATCTGCCTCGTTCTATTGTAAAGCCATTTACCTCCCTCAGAGAAACATTACTGAACTAAACAGATACATAAAGACGATAAAACCGTTCATAGTCCAATTTACGAGCAATCGAGCTGGTATTACTCCAAAATCGTGTCCGTAAATACTGTAATTCAAATTTAAAGTTTCGAAATAGACCATTTCATTTGTAAGAAAAAAAACCCAAAAAAGGTTGACAATCCCACATTTTCTCAGAGACATTTCTTCAAATTAGACTATTATTAGTTGCCGATCACGTCGTAGGATGCTTTTAATATTGAATTAGGGGAACCTGTGGTTATTTCGCCCTTAATCGCCTGCGTTCGTGTATTAACCTTATATCCTCGGCTTGTAATGGCGCAAGTAATAATAAAGCCCAAATGACACAAAATATTGTCAAATTATAGGCTCTGAAAGCATGAGTAACCACTTACAATGTCTGACTGTTGGCTGTTGATCCCTTCCTTTGTACCGTTTGCATACAAACTGCTGTATTTAATGTTTCGCCAGTATATATGATCCTAGGAGCACCGGTGGTCTAGTGGAAGTGACCCCGCTTTATAATCCTAAGGTAATGAGTTCGTATGGATTTTTGTTTTTTGTTTTGTTTTTTTACGATCTGCAAATACTTATTCCAAGTGTTCTAGGCGTTTTCTATGTATATAAATATTTATGTACGCAATGTATTGTAAGTACTGTCAAAAGATGAATGCTTAAACTATTGTCATCGCTTACCATTAGGTAATGACCATGGTAATGACAAACAATGACCTGTCACTGTTAAATGGATAAATTAGTATTTAATTTAGTAGTAGATAGTTTATTTTTAGTAGTAATAGTAGAGCTCTTAGAGAATGGTCGTCCGGGGAAGTACTACTGCCATACTTTATACTGCCGCCCAGCAGCTTGCTGTGTTTTGGTTTAAAGGGTAAAATTACTGGTACATGAGGCTTAACACCTGTATGCCTTATGTTGGTGAACGCAAAGCAGTACAATCGTATCATCACTCTTAACGAACGTTCGTTACAGACGATGGTAACCACTTAAAAAAACTATAGAGAATTTTGGTACTAATGCTGCTATCTGTACTTCCTACGTTTAATTAAGGCTATAGCAATAGTAGTACATATTATTCCTTTTTGGGTGCGCGAAGGAGATACAGAAATGGCTGTGTCATATTATTTTAGTGGATGACGCCGTTCTCCTAACAGCTGCTTCTGATTGCAGTGTTTATCCTTTATACGAATCGATTTCGTATCGATTTTGTATCGAATGATCCACTCGTAGGCTAATAGGAGCTATTTCGATATACTTTTCGGCTCTCTGACCGATCATTTAGATCGTACGTGACGTGCTTACGCAGATAATAAATCGTTTGAATCGAATAATGCCCATTCGTATTATTAAATGCTCGATTCTGTGAGAATTTTTGAATCGATGAACGTGATGGAATTTATTTGAAGCTTGGGTCTATACGTGAAACTGGGCTTCTAACTATCTTCAAAGAATTTGCTGCGGCTAAGTTTGGAGGTGTTTGTTTCGAATCACATAAAGTATCTCATTGAGTTTTAGATTTAGTTAAACGAATTCTTAAAATGTTTCAATATATTTTGTTTTGTTCCAACGGTTCAAGAGATTTAGAAAATTTGCAGCCGAAGCCTATTGTGGCAATGGTAGGTAACCGATTTCATCGCGGCTACCGTAAACTGGACCAAACTGAAACTAATTGAGCCAAAAAGTTGACAATTGCCCGTCTACGGAGTTAACATAATATGACCAAAGTTATGTAGTTTTTTTTTCTCTTACCTATTTCGTCCCTCTAGACAAAGGTCTCCCACAGATCCCTCGAATTCTCGGGGTCGGAAAAGACTCCAAGAAAGCGTTTGAGAGACGATTACGATGTCTTTGAGAGAGAATGGTGGCAAAGCTAAGGACAGAGAGAATTGTGTCGTTTAGATCCCCTAAAAAAATACTTCGTTTAATTATAACTGAATAATATTATAAGGTGGTTTCACACATAGGTAATAACAAATAATATAACTCGACGTAAAATATCTGCTATTTTGAGGAGAGGGCTGAATGTGGGGTAACTATACCCTTTTTGTGATATTATGAGACGGTATCCTTAAATACATTACATTTTATTTCTTCCCGTTATTAAAATACACCTGAACGTTACAGATCCGATTTGTTTACTCATTCGTGCTATCGTGCATTATACCGTCTCGTATGCTAATTGGTTAATTAGGGTCTTTATTGGGCTTAAAACAAATTAATCCGAGTCGATAATCGGCTTGGCGCCTCTCAGGGCATGTTCACACGCGGCCACTTGGGACAAGTTTCAAGAAACGTGATTTTGTATTAAAAAATCAGAAATGTATTGTATTAACTTATTTTGTATTAATAACAGAACTACTGATTTGGATCAGTTGAGCTATCTCTAGATCGTTTGCAACGGTCTGTCAACAGCTCGACTAATTAATATCCTCCTGAGACCCAGGGTGGCAAATTTGGTCAGATCAGCACAATTTTTGGTTTGGATACTTATATGAATGCATTGAAGTCAAAACTACCTGAAAAAAAAATCCCACCCCTCCCGGAAGCCTAAAATAGGGGGTATCGTAGGTGATACTTCGGGTCTTAATGAAACCAAATCTTGTAATATTTGACTTAACTTTTACTGTCATAAAAATCATAAAAACCATTTCGGTTCACATTCAAACACAAAAATATTTCACACTTGATGAATGTGAGTCCCTTGCATCCACTCAACCGGCATTTGGACCCATTCTTTTGGTTGATTTAACACAGATTGGCAAGTGTTGAGCTTCTTTTAGCAGTGTGAGAAATGGGGGCCACAAGCCTGTGCTTTCTAGTAGAGGATGTCGACGGCGGAACATCTCGTATTTCAGGTAGAGTAGGTCCTGGACTTTAGCGAGGGCTGTTACGCAAAAGAAGATCAATTCTAGGGCTAGGACATTGTAGAAAGATCCAGATTCCTCCCATGTAGGCGCTATACTTTTTTACAGCGGCAGGCTGCGGCACATCAAGATACCTTTGATCTTGTTTGGACCACCGGCGGCATGTTCCCAGAGGTTGAACAGTGTTCTCAGTTGATGTTTAGTAGATCGGCTTGGTGTCCAACCACTTGATGACTGCAAGTTTTTTGTCTTGCCATACTACACAATCGTAGCAATCTCGCCCACTTGTCTGCAACGATCTGTCACTTTTCAACAAGGTCTTTGGTCTTCTATTTTGTTGATTAGGTCGTCAGTATTCTGGTACACGGTTTTTCATCAGCGTGCCTGTTCCATGTAGAATGTTCCTTTCTGATAGCGTATCCAGCAACACAATGGAAGTGAAATATCTGTCAAAATAAATTGATGTTTTTGGGGCAATGTATCAGCCAGTTTTAATACAATGCGACCTCCCAAGTCAATTTTCTCAGGCGTCGGGTGCATGGCTGATTCAATCTAAGTACCTTTACCTTGGTAAAGGTATTAATCTAGAGGAAGAGGTTTGGATTAGCCACCAAAAAAAATTTGATACCCTCAGGGATACTGTAGGGAATCTCGAAGCTCGAAGTCACTTTCCAGTAAGGGATCTTCATCCATAACAGAATTATTAAAATCTTCAGAACAGTCCCATCACAGTGGGCGATTTGTAGACCTACGACTAGTAGAACGAGAAACGGTTGTAAGAAGCTCATCATCAGACGAATCCCAATCCACTTCATCCGCTTCACGAGGAACCAACTCCTCGACAAAACCTTCTGGCTCTAATTCTAAGTTTTCCACATCATCTTCACCTTCTTTTTCGTATTCAGACTCGTCAAAATTCAGTAATAACTCTTCAATTGCACGATTTGTCAATTCTGAAAATAACGCAAATTTCAAGTCATGAGTGCCAAATATCGTCTATGATATTCAAAAAAATCGCCGAAAATATCTAACAAATTCATTTAATTTTAATATTTTTTTTACTAAAAACCAAAGTTTACTTTGTATTCGAATCAAAACGATCAAAAAACTACCAAATAACACAAAATAAACAGTAATTACCTGAACGCGAAGTCGACATGACGAAGACTGCACAAAAACTTGATTAGAACTAGTTGTGAACTACCCAATTTTCGATTGTGCAGCAAACGGACGCTACAGAACGGTAGGCACACTCAACTAGCTAACTAGTAGTAAAAAAAGTGCTCCTGAAATAAGCTTGATGGCTCTAAAAAAATATTTTGTTGAAGTATCGTGGGCGATACCGGGGGTCTCAGGAGGATATGTATTTAGTACATGCCTTTTATAAATATTTGTATTACATAGTCGTCATGTAGATTGAGAATAAATTTGGAATTTATGGATTTCGGATTTAGAATAAAGTTGGAGTATGCATAGTCAAAGACCTGGAATAAAGGTTACGGATAAGTAGGTACTACGTAAGTGGAACCGCGGGCGAAAGCCAGAACCCAGTATAACTAAGCTAGATGGCAAGTCTCTTAGTGTGGAGACGACTCAAGATACTCCACTGCCCAGTCAAGGTGTCACAAGTCGGGATTCAGATAAGAATTACCAAGAGTCTCAAACGCAATTTTCAAGGTTTGTTATTAAAATATGATACTTAAAGCTATAGAGGTAAAGTGTAAGGACATATTTTCCGGTTCAGAATAACCCTTTGGGCGAGTTAAAGGCACTTAATGATACCTGCTCGAAGCAGGATGACATCACACACATTGTAAATGGAGAGATAAGAATAATTCAATAGGTATCGGAGATTTTTTGACGACACGACCTTCGAGATTGAAAAATAGTGTTGAAGACGAAACATGAATGGGATAAAACGTTTTTAAAAGGATGTAAAGGTTGTTTTAATCATAAAACAAAATATTTTCAGAATAATTACATTTTAATAAGAATCTCATTCAACTTGAATTTATCAGCTAGTAGTAAATACTTATTATTACCCACTTTGCAGTTTTATCATAAATAAATGCATTTACAATAATAATTACTCGTACATTTATACGCATTCCTTCACACATTTATAATTACATTCAGTATTTCTGAATTACTGGAGTATAATATGTTCATAATGATATCGAATGATTGCACTTACGTCCATTATAAATAATAGGAATGAAGTCAACACAAGTAAATTATTTTATAATACAACAAAGTTATTTTCCATATCTAAATCTGCGTATCGTGACCACGTATCGTATCATAATTGAAGGTTATATTGATTTAGGTCTGTATTTGTATGTCTAAATAAATGTTGTATTAGTTTTAGTGTTAGCTGACGATAAATCGGCAGGGTAAGGTTATTTGCACGGAGGCAGGCGCAGGCTGCGGTTCCCCATAACTTTGCCACTCGATCGCAGTATTTCGAGCCAAACTGTATATTTCGATAGATTTAATGGAACGGCAAACATCTCTGTGGCGATAAGAGAAGTTGCGGTTATATTTTCAACCTTATAGTATGTAGGTAACCAAAGACCTGTTCTCTCCACACTCTTATGGGTTAAATAAAAATGCAACCATTTAAATAATACCAAAAGTCATTTAAATTCAAAACTATGCCATACTTATACTGACAATATTAATCTGTCCACATATTTTATCTAATGCTAAATCTGGGAACCTAGTAAGGAGCCAAATTAGTATAATCGATCAAAGAGTGCATACAATGAAAACGTAATTTTGTAACTGAACTAGTTAGTTTTCATAGTTAAACTGATAAAAAACGAACCCCTAAAATCATGTCGGCAAAAATCAACCATTCCCTTTTAAACTGTCAATTAGTACCGGAAATGATCTTTGAGTAAAATAAATCAAAATTGCACTAGGTCCAGTCAACGCGGTTATTAAGCGTCGCTTCGCCGCCGCAGGTCGTAAAGAAGCCAGCGACGGCCGGCGGCCTGGCCTATTCATTTACTGGGGAATTAGTACAGGGGACTGACGAATTAGAGGCGGGTATAAACAAAACTAATTGTGCCTAATTTGCCACTCAGTCCTCAGGGTATTTGCCGTGCCTCAAGGCTGATCTATTCATAAAATCAAAAACATTTTAGCGATAATGTGGGATAACATGAATGAGGTTTATTTCGGAACAAGGCATTTCCGTCCAATACCCGCATTTTTTATTACGGTCACAGATTTGTTTTCTGCCTTTACGCGAGCGATGATGAAAACACAATCTTTATACGAAATAAGTATGCTCTTATTATAGGTAGGTATATTCTTGATATTACATACACAATAGTTGACCTTAACATTATTTTAGAACTTCCATTTATTGTTGGATCCATATTTGGATATGTATGGAGGGTATATCAAGCGGATTGGTGACCGTAGTCCTGGTGTTTACTACACAGGAGATGCCTCTGCTCATCTCCGGATGCGTTTCCTTAGTCACCTCTTATAACAACCATGTGAGGTAATAGAGAGGGTCCTATTCTAAGCCGCAGTTAT
Source organism: Electrophaes corylata (assembly GCA_947095575.1). Taxonomy (NCBI): domain Eukaryota; kingdom Metazoa; phylum Arthropoda; class Insecta; order Lepidoptera; family Geometridae; genus Electrophaes; species Electrophaes corylata. The sequence goes on from OX352703.1 coordinate 9,947,430, forward strand.
ACATAGTAAATACTTACGTAATAAATATTTATTTATTTATTAGTTAATTTAAATAGCATCACTTTAATTCCCAAGCACGGTAGATATTCTCTCAGATATCTTAGTAGAAGTATAAGGGAAGTAGTCAGAGGTACGTTCAAAAACTACATTTGGCTCATATTTTGCAGTAGTTGGTATTCCATTCGTGACAGGTCGCAAACCCATCACCCCTGCTAGAATACTAACTGGTTTCCTCACGATGTTTTCCTTCACCGTTAAAAAGCACTAGCATTGCGCACATAAATTTTTCGAACAGAAAAATCTGTCGGTTCAGGACCGGATTCGAACCTACGACCTTAGGATCAAAAGGCGGGGTCACACCCACTAGACCACTGGTGCTCTCAATACTTACGTAATGAGAGTAAAATCAATCTGTGTTTGTTTATTGGAAAATCAGTTGTCTAATACGGACTAAATCAGTCGACCATGCCGTATCATTCCGTTATTCCGCAACCATTTTGGACAGTGACATCACAACTTTCAAATGTCCATGTCATGCTTTTAACTCATTCATAAAATGCTAATGTGATTAGTTCCGCATTGTTTCTGCTAATTTTATGCTCGAAGCGACCTGTTAGACCTGTGTCATTAATTTTATAATTAACACTTGACAAAAAGGTCAATTTTTATACCAAGAGTATATTCAATATAATTAAGTTTTACAACAACGTTCAGAGGTGCTAATGGAGACGATAAAGCTCAATTCATATTACTTATCTTCAGTACTACGGCACATCAACATGTGAACCAAAAACGGATACTTAAGATTGGTACAATAAAACGCTTAGGCGCAATAGAATCGGGTCCACTTCCTATACAACCGCTCTAATAACCAAAACAAACAACCAGGACCAACACAAAGGGAGGCAAATAAGTCCAAAAAGTGCTAATATAAAAAAGTGTGCCCGTTTTTATAAGGCATCGAGTAAGTGTGAGGTCGAAGCGAGGAATGTTGGCGCCTGTCTGAGTACGTATACCTGTCCGTTTATCAATGGACCATACGGACAATAAGAAGAAAAAATAAATTGAGAGAGTATCAAAAAAGCGCTTCATCAAACCAATGGGCCTTACAAGGGTTGTCGCTTAGACTAGTTTTAGAGTGATGCACTATGAATTAATGACGAATCCAACAATGCGAGAATCAATGGGAAAGTTTACATATTTTGATATTAGGATGTTTAAATGTTTGGATATTTGTCACTCAATCATGTCGCAACGATGAAACAGATTTGGATGAAATTTATTTAAAAAAGTTCGTAATTTGGAATAACATAGTACTAAATAAAAACTAGTACCTACTAGCAATTAGACTACTAGAATATCAATTATAATAAAGTCAATTACCAAAAAACAAACATCATATATTTTAATATCATAGGTTGGTATCGTCATCACATATCCCTCGCATTGGCAGGCAGACTGGTGAGGATGTTAATGCCAAAATTCTGATCCCATTCCCTTAGTCGCATCTTAAGACATCCATGAAACTTGATGAAGTGGTCCTATGCCTAGGCCACGAAAGGTATTTAAATATTTCAACCAAATATTACAGCAAAAAAAAATTGCAACAACTAAATATTTCAATTATAAGAATAGTACTGAGTGACACCAGTCAACGCACAGCATAAAACGACTGGATTATTCGTGTTGGTGCATAGAGGTGTACCTACTACCTACTAAGAAAATAATTCCAGAAAATCAACTCATAAACGGGTTGAAATTTGTACAAAAATACCTTCACGCGTATGAAGTCGCGCGCGTTTAGCTAGTAACTAATATATAGTTCAAAATTTCTTAACATAAATTCAGGCAATATTTTCTACTAAAGCAAACATTTTCTAGACTCGAAGTCACGTCGACAATAATTTCGGGACGCCTCGCGCCACCCTGGGACGCCGTAAACATCCCAAGTAAAGCCTAACACAACTCAAGATGAACACGACAAAACTGATAAGAGCCGAGACATCCCAATTTAGTGCCGGCGAGCCGATAACGCTATTATACAGCTTTTAACTATACGGATACGCTAAATGTATTGAAATTGTCTTATTGTGGTGTTTATAAACGCTGCTTTTACATCGTATTAGCGGAGAAATATATTAAAAAAAAAAGTAATAATAATGCAGCTCAAAAAAAACCCGGCACGGTAGATATCCCTTCATAGTTACAGGTACAAGATTGTGTAATAGGGGTAATCAGAGGTACATCAAAATATTACATTTGCGACATATCCACATTTTGAAGTATTCGAGTTGGTATTCCAAGCGTGACAGGTTGCAAGCTCTTCGTCGCTACTAGAATACTAACTTGTTGCCTCACAATGTTTTTGTTTACTATTTGAGAGCACTGACATTGCGTATACAATTTTTAAAAACATTGATGCACGATCAGATTCGAACCCAGGATCTAGGAATCAGAAGTTGAGTTCACTCCCACTAGACCACCGGTGCTAAAAAATATGGTAAAACTTTATAATTAGGTAAGTAGATATAATACCTATATATTTTATTTTTTCCAAAAATTTACTTGCTGGCTATTCTCGACCTTATTTCTTTGGTGTCAAAGTCAAAAAGCATTTATTGAGTAATATCCAGCGATCATCTTGAAACTAGACACCAGACCAAGTTAACAAGAATTTTATACGGCTTGGTTCCTACCGTTTTTTGCGTTTTTTGCAAATTAATAACAATGTTAATGATGAAGTTCTAGTGTGGTGCCAATCTAGGATCTTCAAGCGGAGCGAGTGAACCCAACACGCACTTAAGTTTTCATAAAGACTTATTTAGCCTTTTTTGCCTAGTTATATTATTAAAAAGCTTAATAATATTTATATAGAGTAACACAAATGTTATTTACATATCGCCGATGACAAAAACCAAAACAAAAAAATATTAGCGAATGTAATGAAACATGGTCTCCAGCTCTTTGTGTAAATGCATTATATACTCTAATAGGTTGCAGCTTTAAAGTTCATATTTGCTCTACCTACTTACCGTATGACTTCTCAGTTTATTACGGTCCATTTACTGCATGTTTTACGCCTAGGTATAGTGCGCCGAAGCGTAATAAAAAGCTCTATCAAGATTATCCTCATTACCTACTTATGCTTTGGATTTGTAAGAAACGGAGACCGTCATGACGCCCACAGGAAGACGACGTTTTTGGCGCGACATTACCTGACATGAGATGGACAAATAAATAAATATTTGTGGACATTTTTATACAACATCATCTAGCACCAAACTAGCTGATAGAATACTTACCTACGTTTTTTAGTAAATATATACTTAGAATACTATTTAAGAAATAATAATATTTTCTGGATCATGTGAGCTATCTGCAGATCGTTTGCAACGCGATCTGTACGCTCAACTCCAGCATGTATGCATTATTTTCTATATTCCTTGGCAATTTCCGCGTATCACGTGGTCTATTGCCAACGAACATAAAATAGTATAGCTATTTAGAGTGAAAACGAATGTAGGAATTAATTCGCTTCGAAACGAATGACATTAGCTATAGAGACACTGGTTTAGGACTAAGAATGTCAAGATTTATCAGTTGACCCGTATATTACGTCCGTCATATTCAAATGTCCACCACTTCTTAGGAAATCAATAGGCTGTACCAACACAAAAATGTGATCAGCGTCTACAAAAAAAAGTTATTAGCTGTTGACAGCTTTGTCACTCAAACTCGCTACGGCATTAATTATCGTAAAAGTATAGAAGGTACCTACTTAGGTAAGTATTATTCATCATTTATCCGAACTACTTAATTGATAACTTGCTAGAAAGTAGGTTTACATAAGTAATGAAATTTGAGCTTATTTAGTCTCACATTAATCATGTTTTATCTATCTACATAATAAGTTAGATACGATGGTAGGCTTACGAGATTGGTTAGTAAATTTCATGGCAACTCAAAGAAATTTTGAAAATTAATAGGATAAAATACAAGTGGATAACACTACTATCAGGGTAATATAATGGACAAACCTAATCCAATAAAATTATTCTACGATTCATTTATCAACTTGGTTATAAAAACCATATTCTATAAAATTTAAAATTATCGAAATGCATCATTTGCATGGCATAGCACAAGACGAGACCGCCGAGTGCATCGAAGATCGAATTTCCGTTTATCTAATTGAGCGAAAACGACACCAGCAACACCATTCAGCGTCGAGCTAATGAATGGCCCTCGAAAAAGTCAATTTGTAGTTTTTTGAACGCTTCAATTTGTGCCGTGAACCCCTAAAAAAGGCTCGACCAAAACCACAATCGAATTAGTGTCCCTTGTTCCGGAGATTAGAGGACTGTCCACTCTTATCTCGGTCGTTCGTTATTTTATTGGCTTGTATAGAGCAAGTCGATAAACACGACGCATAATGGCCCATAATGAATCGTCCTCCAGCGGTTTGACTAATCATAAAGGTTTTATAGGTGTCGGCTCTGAGCTCTGAACCCCCGCTTTATGATGCACCGAGCAGTTCCAACAATATCGCATTTGTTGCATAAACAGATACTAAAACTGTCATCGAAACATAAATACGCTCTTCACTAATAAAATGATAATATTTAAAGTGCTTTTCTAATTTTATTGAATACCTATTTAAATATTCGTTTCATTTTATTGCATGAATATCGACATTTACAGATTGCTTTAATTAAAATTATTTTTTTTTTGTTCTTTTTCTTGTTAAGTTTAGACTTGATTGGGGTAAAATAAAGTTGGCATTTTCTAACTAAGCAGGTACCTATCTAATTTGATGAGTAAAGTCACGCTCTGAATACAGTTTATTGCTGTAAAGTACCTACCAGGTTTTTTAACAATCAACATAAAGGTTCAAAATGATCATATGGTGACGCGAATGGCAAGCGACTGCGTCCCACTCACCGCCCACGTGGAACAAGCCACGCTAATATTATATTAATAAACACAAAATGATGTACAAACCGCGTAAAAACCTATTCATAAAGCGTATTAAAAGTGAATTAAAATGTCTGAAATGTCCAATTGCTAGGGCTCATAGCTTATTAGTTGACGAATAATACGCCATGCCTGCTACAGTTACACCGATGCGTATCACCGCCGCCGCCGTGCGTACAAGTGGTCGTTACAACAAACTGACGACCAACGCCGTAACCGTAAACAATATAGATGCGGGCCTTCCATTCTACCAAATGATCACATGGGTATACCCATTATGTTTTAAAACATTTACAAAACACCACTTTCTATAAGAAATAATCCAATATTGCATCAAATTTCCGTACATTTGGACTATGTTTCGTACGTCGTTTTGATATTTTTGAATTTTGCTTAGCTGGAAGTAACTATTAATTTCAACAGGAATCAAGTAAAAAAGGTCAAGAAATCCCTGGAAGAAAAGTGCCTTAATTTTTACCATAGCAAAACGCCATAATATTGATGTTAGCAAAATTACCTCTACCACGCAGGTGAAGTCGGGGGCAGCTGCTAGTTAAATTATATACTTTATATAAAAGTGCACTAATAATAATAATGCTGGACAATCCACACAGCATCATCTAGCCCCAAGTTAAAGCAGAGTTTGTGTTATGGGTACTAAATGACTGATATACTTAATACAATACATTACATAGATAAGATATTTTTTATTATACATCCATATTTAGAGAGTATAGTTTGGTGTGACAGACAGCCCAAATGTTCCGCTGTTCGTGAAATAGACGCGCCGCTCACCACTAACGACTTCCTGTGTTTTTCATACGCCAATTATTTCCCATGGGTGAGCATAAGACAATCTTTTTTGGACGCTTTAGTCTCAAGTTGTTCTCATTATAAAATTAATCGTCGTCACTCTAACGTGTTAGTTCTATGAATAGGGTCTAACTAGGTTTTTTTTGAAAATTACAAAAATATTATAATATACCCAAAAATCATTGCCTGGGTCAGCCTTCAACCCATGACCTCGATACTTAACGTGCTTGCCGCTTATCCACGGGGTTTATTTCTAAGACATCGCAAACAAACTTACAAATTCAAACTTTAAAATAATTTCGAAAAAATGCTATATAGGTACGCAGTATGGTATCGTTATGTAGTGTTAGCAACGGAAATCTTGAAAGCTACGGTTACCATTCATTTAGGTATATAACGAGGAGAAAAAGGTTAAAAAAATCTGAAACAACATCATAATCGAGCTATATCGGTGTTATATTGCATTCTAAGTACAAAAAAAAACGCATTTAAGTATTATATCATGTGGTTCCCATAGTACAAGCTATGCTTACTTTGAAGCTGAATGATGTTGCGTGAAAATGTCCACAAATAAGTTTGTACTGGGAATTGGGAAGCCATAATGAAAAACTTCTTATGAAGAAAACATGCAAACAAAGTCGCGCGTATCCCCGTGGTATCATCTTCAGGATGGTTCCTACAAACAATAGGATCGTATCTAACAATTGAGGCCTTATCCGAGAACACAGTAAATGAATTATAATAAAATCGCGGCGGTCCCGGTACAAATGTGCTGTACGTGTAGACGCCTACGCGTGCGCCGGCGTCGCCACACCGCCACTCATTCTACACTTTATACTGACTAATTTTATTATTATTATATAAATAGAAATAAAATTTCATGATGTGTACATGTAAACTAGCATTTTGTGGACAAATAGCCTGTCTTATAAGATTGAAAAGGGGTATTTTTGTCGTTTAAATTGTATCTATAGCTTATTGCACACACGCAGGTTTTTCTCTGTCGAGAACAAGATATTCATTCTAATGGTCGTTAAAAATCGCCAAATCACAATAGATATTTGAGTGGTGTGAAAAAAACACTTCTTCAAAACACAAAAGTGAATACATAAAAAAAACCGCGTCTTGGTTTTGAGTCCTTAGTTTAAATGGATTAAGGCAACTTGGTACCAAGTACACACTAATACGGTGATGGTCCGAGCTTAGAATGGAGGGTCATATTCTAAGCTCTGACCACCACCGTTTTAGTCATGATCTTCTTAGATGCCGTAAGAGGCGACTAAGGAAACGTACCAAGAGATAGCATAGTAGCATCTTCTGAGAACTAAACACCGACACGCGCCATAAGAAAGTTACGAATTGAATACATTCTGATGCAGCTGACTGTACATACCAAAAAACCGGCCAATTGCGAATAGTACTCGCGCAAGGGTTTCGTACCATATAACAAAAACAGCAAAAAATCACGTTTGTTGTATGAGTTCTGTTTTTTTAGTATTTGTTGCTATAGCGGCGACAAAAATATATCATTTGTGAAACTTTTTATTCTAACTTTCACGGTTCACCTGATAGCCTGGTGACAGACGGACAGACAGACAGACAGCGGAGTCTAGTAATAGGCTCCCGTTTTATCCTCTGAGTACGGAACCCTAAAAATTACAGTGAATACTGTAAACCAGTTAATTTATAATTTGAATATACTTACTTAATGCAACAGTTACAAATGCAGCAGATTCTTAAAGAATAGGTAATTACTTATAAGTAGTACTAATATTTCTTCTGTGGCTACGGGCCTTCGGCTACGGAAGGTGACATTATTATTCAAAGCGATTGGTAAATGACAAATAATTACACAAATTATCTATATTATTATAACCATAATTACTGTCATGTTTCGAATTATTTGCGAGTGCATTTCGCTAAGTATTTAAGGGTGAGCGCGACCGCAGGCAATTACAACTTTGCCTTGTTATGTGGGGAGGCGGAAAATAAGGAACCGACCCATTGATGCCAGCACGTTATACGCACGCTGACTTAGCTTTGAAATAATATTTATATATTTGTGGGCATTTTTACACAACATCATCAAGCCCTAAACTATGCATAGCTTTTAGTATGTGAACCAGATGACTGATAGAATATTTACACGTTTTTTTTGTAAATACGTACCTAGAATACAATTACAATACCGGACAGAGAACAAAGACTATGTTCATCGTACAAATGTTTGTCTTCGGTGGGGATCAAACCCACAACCTATAGCGCAGAAGGCAGAGTTACTACTAACTGCTGTGAGACCAGTCAAGTCTTTGTATAATAACATCTACATTATGCCTTATTAAAACACGCGTGGTCTGCCTTTTTCATGGAAAATGCAAAACAATTGCATTACCTCACAGAGCACATCTATTTAATATATCACTGATATCAACGATAAGCACGCGGCATACGCAGGGGTATACTTGACCACATTGTTATCATATGACATTGTTAGGGTCGCGGGAAGTCGATGGAATGAGCTCAAAATCGTTCTTACTGAACGTATAGGGGAGGCTATGTCCAGCAGTGGACTTCTTCAGGCTGTTGGTAATGCCCTCGTATCCATTGTTCGAGCCTGTGCAAACTGAGCTCACGTTACAGATAATTAGACAAACAAACTATCACAGTTACCCGTCTGTGCTACAACCACACTGTGACAACTATAGGGCCCAATACATGCACAGAATATTGTGCTGCAGTAAAACATGGACCCCACAGCCCAGGAACAAACCCACTCGTATAATGTCGCGTGCCCGTACTCAGCAGGTGCAGTAATGGGAGCGCGCTTAAAACGACATGCTGATGACTCGAACTACTCCTGTCAAAACACAGTGACGCACATTGTTGCCAGTTAACTCAGGGGAAGTCAAACGAAAGTTGATTCCGAAATTATACCTATGCGTGCGATGGTAACCCACAGTGTTACCTACAGGGAAGCCTCGTAATATGTCAGTTTGTGTGCATTTCAGGATAAGGATGTAATGTAATGTCTAATGTATGTTAATAGAAAATTTCATGATTACTCTTACTTGGTACTTGGTGAGCGGGCTGGTTTCTGCAACTAGGCCGCTGGTGGGCCCTTTGCGTGACGTTGATTGGACCTCTCTTGTTTATCTTTTTTAATTAAACAGATCTATAAAATCACTGCATTGCACGATAGCAAGATCACTGCCTTGCACGCACTACGCAAATATAATATTACTAGCTGTACCGCTCGCGCAGGTATGCACCATGCATTATGATTTTTCCACACAAACTTTGAAACCCCATCGCAATCCTTATAAGGGTAGTTTAAAAAAATCAATAATGCATTTTAAAAACCTTGTCATAAGTAACATTTATCCAAAATTTAATTTCAATACGACCACTAAATAAGATTTTGCATACACACGTTTAAACCCCTTTTTAACCCCTTATATTAATTATATATTTGTGGGCATTTTTACACAACATCATCTAGCCCCAAACTAAGCATAAAGCTTGTACTATGGGTAAAAGACATAATTATATATTTTGAAAACAGAAGACACAGAACAAATAAAATAATTAATAAAATAATAATGCAATCCTTGTAAGATGTCATACCTAGGTATCGAAACTAGAACAACAAAGAACCAAAAAATACCTATACATTAAACAGCAAACAAATAAATCTATTATATAGCACATAATAACAGCTTGCACATGGCGCGTTTAATGCGCATGCAACCCTGGCCTGCGCCGGCGCACGTACCAGCGAATGAAAAGCCCAGCTGTGGGATACGTGACCGACGCGCCTGTAATCTAGAGGTAATGCTAGAAAACTTATGTGGACTGTCTGGGGAAATATTCATTATTTGTGTTGAACCAAACTTTTGTAAAGTTATTTTAGAAAGCCGCTTGCGGCTTCGTCCGCCTGGTGTGGTAATCATCTCATCAGATTTCGACTTAATTAGTTTTAGTGCTGCAGATTTCTAGGCCTTTGCTTCACATTTTTTAAACTTGAAATTCTTATGATTTTAAATGTGCTCAAATAAATGATAATAGTGGATGAAAAAGTACCACCTAAGTAGTAGGTTCGTACATTTCATACTAATATACTTCTAAATTTAGATGTTTGGATGCTGCTATGTTTTGAGGGTATTGATAAATAAAAGGAGGAGAATATATTTTTCCCCGATAGTACACCTTTATAAACATGGGAGACATTTATTTGAAATGCCGTCAAAAGCCGTTTTGCCAATGACAGAGTAGTAATTTTGCAGCAACTTTGTAGGATGAAATTCTAAAGAATTAATTCCAGAGCTTACGTTAATTTCGACGCGCGGCTGTTATTGCAAATTATGTAGTTATCTAAGTAAATGCATACACCAAATTTGTTTTTCCATCAGAACTAATTCTTTTATTGCACACAATTGAAACTGTTTTTTTTTTGTTGTGTATCTTGTTCCATTTTGTAGTTGCTTTGTACTTTACCTACCACTTATCCTAGTTTTAGGGATCCAAGAAAATGTATTCACAATTTTTTCCTATATTATGTTACTACTCGTAGCTGTTACCCGCGACTATTTCCGCGTGGTTCACTTACTTGACACTTATTATTATATTTTGGACAAATCACACAACATCTTTATAAATTATAGCCTACCTATGTGTTATTCTGATAAGCTAAAGATATAGATATTATTGTAAATTTTAAAACCCGTTCAGTCGTTTTTGCGTGAAACAGTAACAAACATACATACAAACTTTCGCGTTAAATTTAAGTCAAGATATTTATAAACTATTAGTTAGATACACTTTTAATTTAAAAATATAGTTAATGTTTAGTGTGTACCTAAGGTTTGGGGCTATTCCTCATTGTTAGGTGAGCCTGGGAAATTAAACGAAATAGCGTGTTATTTTGCTTCATTTCAATAAGAATCTAAAAAAATACAACTTCATAAACCCGGTTCTATTATAAAGATTACAGAGAGTATTGTCCATTATTCACGCTCCTTTCAACGACCCACAACACTACAATTAATTTGATATCTAAGTTCAATTTTAATTTCCATTATTGCTATCGTCGCTTCGGTGGTCCAAACAGCCAATCATTAGACGATTTGATCGATAATGACGTGTTTCGGTTTCAAATTGATGTTTTAATAACTTCCAATTTTATCTTGTTCACTGGCTTTCAAAAATATACACCGGTCTTTCCGAAGCTTTTTTCGGTCTAAAACTAACCGTAAATCCAAACATATAGAAGCACATTTTCTATTCATGATATCTTCTGGTAGATACGCTGGTTGTGGTTTTTTAGTAAGCACAGCTCAAAAGCTTAGCATTCGAGATATATGAAAGAGACTAACTAATAACTAACGTCCGCTGAAGTCGTATAATTTGCTTATCTTCAGTAGATCGAATATGAAGCGGTCGTGCGCACGCGCATTGGACAGCTCTGCGCCAATCGCTGGTCACCGATTCTCGATGGTTAGACGATCGATTCTTTTCGATTATTACAATAATTTCAACACGATTGCTAGCTAATTGCGCTCGTTTCCGACGATCGTGGACTGAACACGAAGAATTACCGATAAATTTATCCAGATGGAAGTTGGAAGATACAAAGGCCCTATAAAATTACCAGAGACGTTGATGATAGGTCATAGAGGTACAACGTAATAGAGCGCAGTCTATGAACTGCAATTTTTATATGTGCATCAGTAAATCACGTATGTTAAGACCCCGAGTCTTAGAAATGTTTTTCTTCGCTTTCCGTGAGGAAACCCGAAGCTTAGTCAGTTCTGCGTGCTTGACCATGTCTTTCATGTGGATTAGACCGACAAAAATGTGAGAATGGTATAGGCACAGAGCAAGCCTGCTCTATCTAACATCATGTCACTTTATAAATCATCTACAATAGATGCAAAGGCCTGTTTACTTTACACGTGTTCTCTTGTTTACTACTCTACGAACTAAGGGATGATTTGTAATCAAAAACCTTGTGAGATCAAGATCATTATTGCCTGTTGCCTATTGTTTGTACGATTGTGACACAACGAAAGTTTTAAAAAAATTGTGCTCTATGTGGTATTTTTCCTCTAAGCATAGGACCTAGTTAAGGACTCGTCGTGTGGATAATTTTATCTAATGTTACATTGTTATGTTATTTTACTGGACGTGATTTCTATATCTCAATTTGCTAATAACAGTTCTAATGGAAACCTAGACCTTGGTTATTCCTACTTAAATGCATTGTTATTTATACCGATATAAATCTTGAATTTGATTACATTCTTATACAAGATTTTTTTATGTAAGCTTGTTAGGTAGAGCTTTGAAAAAATACCTACCTATCCTAGATCATGTTAACAAACAGACAAGGTAGCCTAAAAATAACAGGTCAAGAGCGAATAGGTAGGACATTTTGCTACCTAACAAGCAAATAAGTTTGCTTTTGCTAAGACCTTTTTTTTTCATTTATGTTAAAAAAGCTTCTAGCCTTCCTTTCAAAGTAGGTTACTGGAAGTACCCTCAAGGCTTTTCATTTTTTATAAATTTCAAATTGATATCTGATGCCGTAATGTCTAAATTTTCCAGAGACATAAGATATTGACAGACGGACAGAAAGATAGATAGACAGAATTTCAGACAGACATACAGACGGACGGATAACGAAGTGGTCTTGGGTTCTGTATTTTCTTATTGTGGTACAGATCGCTAAAAACCAAACACTTTCGCATATCATACTGGATTTTTAAGTAACTCAGTAGAAAATATATTTATTATATTTAGTTCGTGTTTTCGTCGCTAAAGCCTCGGCATTACCCGACGTCAAAGGAACCTTACTGCAAATTAGTTACTCTACAAACTTCGGCCGAGGCGACAGACTAACTTCCTACCACTTAGATTACTTATACAACCACACCTACGTATAGTATATTATCTACCTATGTATTAGTCGAATCAAGTTTCATAAAGCCACGTAGTAGTACATACAAGTGATACATCATTTTGATTACCTACCTACCTATCTCCTTTGAATGATGTAAAAAGTAAAAGAATTTACGAAAGTAAAAGAAATATTACAATAGCATGACAGGCAGAGTGCCTGCAATTTAGCAACGGAAGCTCAAAAACTTAAATCGTCAAAGGTTTTAGTTTAAAGTTTTTACCGACATTTTATAGCCGCATCGCTAGATGGAATGAATCCGTCGTACATAATCAAACCACATGCAGGGCAGTAATTGCCTCTATATTCAAAGCCCCGCTCACATCACGCCGTATAATGACAAAAATAGTCCAAAAAACACCGCAGCATATGAGATATTTTTTCCAATGTTCGCGCGCTCGCACGCAGCTAAATTACGAAATAAAAGATTAAGTTAAAAGATCAATAAACTTAATAAATGATCTCAGTAATTGTTGTATTACGGACACAATGGAGCGGCGTCGTGGAACGTCATTAAGGCGCGAACATCATTAATTTTATTCGCGGCTTTTTGACGTAAAGGCAATGGCGTCTGTCAGATTTGAAAAGGCGCGCTAGTGCCACCTGTTGGTAGCTTGGTGAATTAGACATTAAACCCCGCGGCGCGCTTTCTACTTGATACTGCCACCGGAATGAGTTAGCGAAATAGTAAAGGACCATTCAATTTATTGAAAAAGCGTGTGTAACATACCCATAAAACACCCTCCATATCTAATCTTTACTCACCATGACTTTATCATATTCAGCTATTCGTATTATAAGATGTAATACAATACAACTACTCCAAAATGTCGTTGACATGTTATTCTGGACTTTAAATTAAGAAAGTTTTATTGAAATTTGGAATAAGTACAAAATATGTGACTACAGTACTTCCTAAGTACAATTATGCACGTAATTAAGTCTAGAATTCTAGACTTTCACTGTTACATCTTGTTTCACAAAATAGAACTTTATACCAAGCTACTAATTCAGTATATATAGGTTAAAATAATTGTAGCGCTTTTAATACCTACCTACTGGTAGTCATGCTTTAGCTCAAAGATGAACACCGAAAATATATGGTCCCAAAAAAATTAAGCCGCCTCAACAGATTAGATTTCTTTATGGTAGCTAATTGCGTTTTATCAAATTAAATCCGTGCTGCCCGCGGCGAGCGCCAAAATGATTGATATTGTTTGAGAAGGTTTCATTCCCACTAGTTTTGTAGAGTAAACTGTTTTGATTCGAATTGAAATTTTGCCATTTGTCATTGGTTGTTTTTAAGCATTTTTAGTTATCCTTTGTTCGTGGTCAGATTCAGGACTGATAACATTAACATTTGTTCCAACTTGTCCATTTTCATACCAACTTACGTTTGGGTTAGTAATAAAACCAATGGTAAAGAATAATAAAGTCAAAAATGACAATATTACCTAATTTATTTTTAATTTAATTATTTAATTTCTTATATTGTATTCTCAGTATTTTTTATTACTAAAAATGTTTTCCACATTACATCTAGCATGCAAATTTAAAAACAAAATAGGAAAAAAAAAAATTGTTGGACACCGTACCAAATTAAAAATTACAAAATAAGTATCGGTTTATCCCATTGTTTTACTTAATCAAATATCAAACAATAATGCTAGTGATGTGATAGACGGATGATTACATACATGAATATACAACCAAGCAAACACACCCGGTATGGCCTCAAGCTTTTTGCTATTGAGTAGCGTTTGCTACTGGTTTAGAAATTATAGCTGCTACGGTTTTCGACTGCCACTATCATGTCAGAGCCATTGTCAGTGCAAAACCTAAACCGATTAAATACTACTATAGGAATATAAAATTAGTTACTATTGTAATTAAGGTGACATAAAAAGATTTGGTACTTCCTATTCTTTAATTAAATTACGGTATTTCTATTGGTCAACCGATAGATCGAAGACATTGTAAAGATCGCAGGAAGTCGATGAATAAAAAGGGCTCAAAATCGTTCTTCCTTGAAATAATATAGGGGAGGTCTATTTCCAGCTGTGGACTTCTCCAGGCTGATAATGATGATTCTTGGTGCTTAGTTTACCGGTATATAAATTATTATTTTTTACAATCCACCTGACCAACCTATAATATTCGATTCACAGGCATGTCGCAGCGAAGTGGGTAGCAACCGTATCCCTAACATCCCAGAAGGGGTATTTGATTCCCGGTCAAAGTGCACCGGGCGTTCAGACGAGCCGTCATTTCAATCATTAGGCAATCCGGCGGTGGGCACAAAGCAATGATTGATGCGCGCGTTTACCGGCCTGTGCCTCAGTGGCACCCACTACTAAAAAACGAATGCTTAATTAACTCGTTTGGCACCGCCGCTCATTATAAAGCACGGTAAGAATTTAAAGACGCGACTTTTTGCCTCGGGTCGCCGGTCGCAACACTGATTTTAACCTCTAATTAAAATCATAATTTGCAATGTTTTAATCATACAGCTGTAATCTGGCAAAGAAACTGCTGATTTATGAGGATTGCTTTCGTCATTTTAACTCGCCATCTTTTCGCAACCGTTAGATGGTCTATGGTGGTATGTTTTTACATAAATTGGTTAACAATGTTACTGACGTTACATACGTTTTTTCTCAGATTCAAATAAGTATTCCAAGGTTCATGCTAAGATTTAAAAAATACACCCCATTTGTCGAAAAACCGACTCATTTCAACCTAGGTTACTTTGCTCCATTGAAATAATTATGAAATAAATAAAATTCAACTAAATTATAATAATATTTACAACAATAATAGCGTTGCCACAGTCGATCACATTTTAATCGCAATAGATATTTTCTCAGATTTCATTCATATTTCAGAGATTTTCACATTTAAGCAAGAATGTTTACTCGTCTGAGGCAAAAATGTATGATTGTTTTTAACTAACATTCTGTAACTAATTAATGAATTTATCTTAAATTATTTTTATAACTAGTTGTTGCAATATTTTAAATGATTTTTTACTAATTAATTTATTTAGTTATGTATTTAATTTTTTTAATGGTTTGGATTTTATATCGGCGCGCCATGTTATCGTAGAGGGCATCTACGGGGCGCTACGAAGGGCTACGCCGTAGTACTAGTTTTATATGTAAGTTTAAGTAAAGTCGCACTAGAAAGTCGTGTCAAATACTTTATTCCTGAACATTAAACGTCAAACTCCGGCTTAATTATTAATCAAACCGAGGCGGGCGATAGACGATGATGCATCGAGCTTTGATTACATTAACGCGTTCAAACCCTCAGTAATTAATACCTCGCCGTAATATTCAAAGAACAATAGATTCAAGCTTCTATTCTAAATGGAAAACGGTTTGCCAATTTTATTTGGAACACAGAGCAGGTGAGAAATCACCTGCGCCTATGATATTCTAATCAAAGAAAAAAAAACATTTTCATTAAAACCGTTTAATGTAATACAAAACACCGAATTTAATACATTTTATTACAAATATGGGATGTAAGAACAAGCGCCTAGCGCCTTCTAAACCAATTTTTAAGATTTGAATGAATAAATGCTTTTTTGACTTTGACTTTATATTATGTCAGAGCAGTCACAAAGCTTTCATAACTGCTAATAGTATCGTAGGTGTGTTTAGACTTGTGGTCACTTTGCGATGAGCTTTTAGGCAGCTGAATGACTTACGACGCTACTAAACGAATATATAGTTTTGAATGACGAGTTACATTTTGTTTTGTTCCAAGCGATTCCACAATCATCAGAGCATTCAAACATATAAACATTGGCATTTATAATATTAGTAGAATATTTTGTTCATCTTTGTGTGCTACTAACAAATACGATTTAATATAATCTGAAATAAGTAAACTAATTATTTATTATTGCATTATGAAGTATATGTTACCGTTGAACCACCACGTCCTGTGCGGTTAAAACAAAACCAGCCCATCCTTTGTTCATGACTCTTGTAGTGTGCAAATTGTTTTTCCTTTTGGTTTTAGGTTTAAACTGTACAAAAGTGTTCAAAGGCGAATTTCGTTTAAAATAAATACAGGAGGTATTATTGAGGCGCAGGCACAGGCTTGCGGTTAGTACGCACGCTCGACTTATTGATGGTCCTTTGTTATGGGATCGTGTTGATCGAAGCTGTGGGTGACACCTGTCGTTTATTGCGAAACTACAGAGGGCCGTAGAGAACACTGGTGGTCTAGTGGAAGTGACCCTGCCTTCAGATTCTAAGGACGTGGGTTAGAATTTGATCAAGTATACATGGATTTTTCTATATAAAAATTGTGTGTGCGCAATTCTAGTGCTTTCAAGGCGAAGGAAAACGTCGAGGAAACCAGATAATATTCTAGTAGCGGCGATGGGGTGCAACCTAATAATGTGAAAAGTGCATAATGATACTACTGCATTACCAAACGTAATATATAACGTAAAAAAATTACCTACTATGTTATTTTATTTTATATTTAACTACCTACTCACCTCTTTTTTTAACCTCCTTGCTACGGTCTTATTCGCAATGACTAAGAAGTAGATCACTAACCAAGGTCACCGACATAGCTCTCAGAATCAGCAAGTTCAAGTGGCAATGGGCAGGCCATATAGCTCGTAGAACCGATAACTGCAAGGGAATAAAGGTTCGCGACGAACCGGAAGACGAAGTGTATGATGTCCTCTCACCCGTTGGGCCAACGACGTTGCTAAATCGGTGGATGGAAAGGGGCTCAAAATTGTTCTTCTTGGGAACGTATAGGGGAGGCCTATGTCCAGAGGACTTGTACAGGCTGATGATAATGATTATGAACGAGTAGGTGCTAATTCATACTTCCCAGTTTACTTGTACAGGATACAAGTCTCCAGGTTAGGAAGGAGCCACATTTCCAGAATTGTCAGCTCCCACGTGCTAGGTTCTTTTATAGTTTATTCGTAAGTACTATCTTCAGATTAGATAGGTATATCTCGACGCCCACCAGCCCACCTCAGCTTGCGGATTTTTGCTACGTACACTTAACAGCAAGATTAGATGGTATTTAACCAAAAATGGTACTTAGATATTGTGATAAATTCAAATATATTTTTATTTTATTTTATTATTGAATAACTAACGTTTAACTGCCATCACACCTAGTGGGTAGTAAAGATATAGTCTAAGGTGGAGCACGTTTAACTATAACCCACTTATTCACTCTTGTTTTAAAAATTCCCAGTTGTAACGTTCTTGAAATACAGACGACGATAAAGAATTCCACTTCTTGGCAGTTTGCAGTGAAAGTGGAAATGTCGCATAAGGTTAGTACTAATATCCATTACCTACGTATCTACCTACTGCAAATTTACGATGAGGTACTTTTAAGATGTCTATAAGCTATGATAATTTCCAAATAAATAACAAAATTGTAATGCAGACTGTATCTACATGCCAACTATCACTTCTTCTGGGCTTGCCAGCTGATAGTACAGACGGGAACATGATCAGGCGAGATCCAATAGTTATGGAGTGAAAATGTTGTAGTTATTGTACTGTCGATAACAGTCGTATTGGACCTGTGCGGTATATTTACAACTAAGGCGCTCATTGACTACATGACGTGAAAAAGTACGTCCGAACATGGAGGTAAGTATCTGATTTTAACACGCAACTACAATAGAGATCATCATCAGCAACAGCCTGTAGAAGTCCACTGCTGGACATAGGCCTCCCCCATACGCCCTTTCCATTCAGCGACTTCTCGCGATGTTAATAATGTCGTCAGTCCATCGGGTAGGAGGGCGAACAAAAGAGATACAATACACAATACAAAACCGAGCGTGAGTTGCCGGGCTATGTTGATATAATTGCGACTTTCATAAGGTATTTTTTTTTATTGTCGTACAAAATTATTTATGGACAAAACACCCACAGATAAGCTATACTTTAGCGATAAGTCTTTATTTGACAGAACGAGATGGATTGTTTGGGCTATTGTTCACAAGATTTTGTCGCGTTGTACATCATAACCCTGCTGATGAGCTTTTATACGGCTTCCATCTTTTAGAAGTCAACGATATTTTTCAAGTCTGGATCTTTGATTGTTTAGAAAGGTGTCTTACATGTACCTACAGCCAGCCATCGTCAATTTCAACTCTTCCCACACAGCCGAAATAGCTCAGTTGGGAGAGCGTTAGACTGAAGATCTAAAGGTCCCTGCTTCGATCCCGGGTTTCGGCAATTATTTTGCAAGAAAATATTTTTTTTAATTTCTTACAGTCAGCAAAATAATATTATAAATATTTTATGTCAGCGCAAGTATTTTATATTAGACGGTTATCTAAGTCTAACACATAATGACCACTCAATATATGTGTTTTATACGACACACTGATTAAGTAAGTAGATGGCCCACCTGATGTTAAGTGGCAACCATTACAACCATTACCTGTAAACAAATTAAAGCGTAATGTTTTTTTATTAATGACTCGCAGTTCACACACATGCTACGTGCTCTACAATGCACTGCCCTACTGCATGATGTCAAATACATGCATCTGCTTGTTCCGTTCCTGACAAAAACATTGGTTTATCATTACATCTATCGATATCTAACTTATATATATTGTAAGTAATATCAGTATATATTCACATATAAAAACATAAAAATAAGTATAATTTAGCGTATAGCAAATTCAACCCTACCTACTAAAGTTCAACCACACTACTTCCGGTACCAACAAAATTAGAACAAATATCGAAATAATCACAAAGGCAACTGAGCCATTAGTTATACTTTCCACCCTACAAGCTACCCTAAACATTAAGCACCACTCAAATTAAGTGTGGCTCGATCAACAGTCATTTTCGGTTACAATTAACCACACATTTGAGTGAAAAGTCAACCACCCACTCCAATTGATTTATTGTGTACTTGTAGTTCCGCCATTTTGTGTCGAGAATGTAATGTGTGGAATTAGAGTGTTGTGTAGAGAGACTGGATATGGCCTTGCCTTGGGCACTCATCTCCGGTCTACTACACGTTTCATAACTTAACCACTTACCGTAGCATACGGTCATCATATTAATCACCTTTTTTTTATACGACTTGATGGTGGAACAAGCAGACGGCCCACCTGATGTTAAATTGTTACCATACCTATAATAAACCATTGCCTTGTAGGTCACGCTTATTGGGAACGTGCCCTACGATGAAACATAACAATCACACATACCTCAATTCTTATTTGATATGCCCATTATTGAGAAATATTTTCAATATTGAGAATTTTTTTATCTTTTGATAGTGTTTTTATTTATTTGTGTAGTTAGGTTATTCAAAGACGAACTAAGCTTCAATCAATATTCGCTTGCGTTTGTCAAATAAAGAGGCATTTTGAAAGACGAGAGTTTGCGCTGAGTTTCGTCTTTGAGTCTTAGCTTTAGATCGCATTGACAGTTGCTACATAACATAGAACAGTAAATAAGAGGGAAAACCAGGGAAAACACTTTAGTCCTGTATGAGGAAAACTATGGAATAAGGACTAAAGTGGGACACCATGTGATTCTTCTTCAATGAAATATGAAAAAGAACTATAAAAATAAATGCAAAAAATTTAAACGATTTTTAGACTACAGGAATAGGACTTACATAATCAGTACGTTCATTGATCACAATTAGCGTTTCCAGTAGCTTGTAAGTCCGTGATGGCGTGTGCCAGGGGTGCAGTTCATTTGTCTAAACGCAGTACTTTGAAGGGCACTCGACAAGGGCTGGGAAAGTGTTGCACTTTACAAAAAGTTAAAATGCTCGTTGAGTATTCAAGAACCCCCAGTTTTCATTCAATCGCTCTTTTTGTTTGAGTACTTGATTGCACTATTAAGGATCAATTATTAGTAGTTAGGACTACCTTTTTATATCCTTTCCTAGTCACAAATGGTACTACCGTTATTCATAAAGAAGGCTTCAACTTTTACATCTTACAAACTAAGTAAAAAGATAAATATATTATTCTAAGCTTTATTGAGTAAGATTTTTAAAATCAGAAGGATCTGACCTAAATCAAAAGTTACCTATGTCCCACCACCATAAAACTTTGTAATATTTTTACTAGTTTCAGCAACTTTCTAATCTAACGCTGAACGTAAAACCTTCACCAGAGGACTCATAAAAGTTCAAATAAGAAATCACAGAGTAATACGCAGTTAAAGCCAGAGCCAATAGACGAAAGATAAAAAGTATGCATGCCTACGTTATCTCGCTAGAATATAGACTAGAGGGCTGGCTGCACGTCTTTCGACCTTCACAGATGCAGAGTTTTGGCCAAGACACTGCGATAGGTACAGCGAGTCACGCCGCAGTCAATTCATGATAGTTAAATAGTTTCCTCGTTATAAAATATGATATACCGAGTGTAATAAGACTACTTATGAAAACTAAAACTACGCATACAGACCATGATTCTGATTACAAAAAATTAATTTAAAAACGCGAAAAAAAACGCTCTTCATTTTTTTTGTGTTTTCAGCATCAATATCGACAGTAGGTACATTATAAAATTAAAATAAATACCTGATTAAGTGGTCTCTAAAGTATTTATTAATATGGACCTAGAAAGTTGTTTTCTTTAGCTGTCTGAAATAAAAGTAATATTATTACTGTACCATAATAGATTTTATATCACCACAAAAATTATTTCCTCGATGATTTTTTTGGGATGATATAAAATCTTTGTGATTTCCTTAAGTGCAGGTAAGCACTATAAAAATTAACAAACTATACCATAGTAGTTCTCAATATTTAAGGCTAGCCAGTACGCCTATCCTACATAAAGTTACATGAGAAGAAGATACTCAAAGTCAGACGTTCGTAACCTACGTATGCGTGCAATATACGAGTACGTGTTCTAGTTTTAATACTACTCTGTAAAATAATAACTTAGGAAACTGATAAAATCTAGTGGACATTATGAAGGAAAGTAATTTTCGACTATTTCTTTACTTCTAAGCCCCGTATCGGCGCCAAAGTTTTTCAATTACAAGACCAAACGATGTGCCTAATTACCGTAGCAGGAAATATAATTGAGATTACGGGTTTACGGTTTACATTCGAATTTACTTAGTTTTGTGGAATTTGTGTTTCTTGTTGGCTGTACAATAACCGACTATAGGTAGTATTTTTTTTTATCTTATTCGGAAAACAGTGTTATAATCAATATATAAAAACAACTACGCGCAAGTACCTTCATATACCTAGAATACAACAAATTTTAGTTAAAACGATTAATATTACGGAGTATCCTATAACTGCGAACTAGAGTCTATAATATCATAGTTTCTGTCAATTCATTTATTTTATACCTGAGATGACAGGTGCCTTATGTGCGTCTCGGCAAGTGCAATTGCTAGTGAAAACCACTTCGACACATAAGACACAACCGAAAAATATTAATAAGTACCTATCTACTCATTTTCATTTTGATCTTGGTGATAGGTAAGGTACAGTCGATTACTGTATCCGAATTAGTAAATAATTAACAAAGTCCTTTATAATTAAATCACCTGAATCTAATAGTACTTATCAACTTTAGGTATTGCTCAATCATTGTTTGATAAAAAAATTAAAAGACCTCGTCTTAGACAAATCCTTTTGGAACTTTATCCGATAATCCTTTTAATCTAGACTGTAAGTTAGTTGCTTGGTACATCTACGTATCTATTAGGTAATCCCAATTAACTGTTATACCTACAGAACGTACGCAATCAAGCCTGGCATTCTACTATTAGCTAATCTAGTAG
Source organism: Electrophaes corylata (assembly GCA_947095575.1). Classification (NCBI taxonomy): domain Eukaryota; kingdom Metazoa; phylum Arthropoda; class Insecta; order Lepidoptera; family Geometridae; genus Electrophaes; species Electrophaes corylata. Next base: position 9,969,972 of record OX352703.1, read on the forward strand.
ATATGCTATAAAACAGTAATTGGCTCCCCGAGAACAATAACCAAGGAAACAAACTGCAAAAACGTTTATTGGCTTACCCATTTTACATTAATTTCACTATCAGTTTTCACAATAAATCAACTATGCCTCAGAGGTTTAGCCGCTAGAGGCGGTTATAGATGCCGATTCAAATAAAATATGAGATAACACTTTGTATTCACTTTTCCATCCTGTAGATAGAGTAGGGAGTAGACTATGTTACTCGCTGTACTCATGTAGTTTGTTGATAGGAGAAGGAATTTTTAAAATTTAAAAGTATTTTTGAGTCTATCCATTACAAAAAAAAACTATAATGTTCAAAATGGAAAACAGTAGTTTGGTGAGTTTTCTAAATAAACCGTATTATAAAAGCGCGGTAAAAATAACCCGTTACATATTTTTAAGATAATACTTTTCTACATCTTGGTAAAAAAAAACAAAGCGCAAATGTCGGAATGAAGTGGTGGCATTTTGAGTTAACAAATAAAATCGTATATTTTTATACGTAGAGTTTGGAGCCTAGAAATAAACCCTACCATTTGACATTACCTCCGGCCAAATGTCCACTACCATATAAACCAAAAAGGACACTGCTTAATTGCTTTCAAACGATAATAATGTTTAAACTGATTTTACCGTGTGTCTCGTCGTTGCTTCGGTGCTAGCTAGACTAGGGTAGGGGGGCTACGCAACAGCAGCTGATCTATTCTATAGAGGCATGCGTGATTGTAAACCTGCCGTTTACCATATCACGCCACACCTGCAATTATTACGTATGAACCATAGAATAGATTAGTGTTTGCATGTTAATTGTTGGGAAAATTCGGAGCATAACGAGGGTAACTTTCTGACTGGTGGGAACCCACCTATTGCCAATTAAATTAGACAACTGTTTAATTACGTCAAGCTACCGATTTGTGTTGCTGTTAAGTTGAAATTTTACAGATTATCGGAGGACAGCTGATTCTATGTTATATTTTTTGAATACGACTTACTGATGAAACAAACCGATGGCCCACCTGATGTTATACTTCACGTGCCTGTAATTTCATCGGCACCCATACCCTTCAGACCGTAACACAGCAAGCTCCTTGGCGATAGAAATAGGTATGATGGTAGCACTTCCCCAGCGAGCCCTTCAGTAAGAGTTCTATTATTACAAAAAAACTACTACTACTTATAAGGTTTATAAGATTAAATCGCACCTCTAGATTTCTACCGAAGACTCAACTAGTTCCTAAAACGCCTTTATCGCAGTACTTATGTAACCATTTTAGGTAAGGTAATTATCTTTATATGGTAGTAAGTAGGTAATCATTGAGATTCTCTGTCTCAAAGATTTGGTTAATATCTTAGGCAGAATAAACCTCGAAAAACTGACTATTCGACATCTTGAGATCTGCCGCGCCTTGGAATTATACTCGTGAAGCTATATCATTTTTTTATTTTTTATTTTTATGAAGACATATTTTTCTACTTAGAAATAAAAAAACAATCATACAGCAACATTGCATTTCCAAAGCGAACCAGCTGTTCTCCCTTGCACCGCGCTCTAGTTTCTAATAAGGGATATTATAGGTTACGTGCGACTTATTATGAACGACACTTTTCTGTAGGGGACTGATTTAAAAAGTCAAATTATTAGTTGGAATGAGATCATTTTCTGTAATTAGGGGAGGAACCTGTAAAGCAGATAGGACTCATTGTTAAAAATACCTAGTTATGTAAAGGTAGGTTTAATATTATGTATCACAAAATTGCTCTCACCGATATAGCAAGTTGAAGTGGCAATGGGCAGATTGCCACTTCAATTTGCTGATTTTGAGAGCTATATCGGTGACCTTGATTCTTCTACGGATTTCCTTATTTCTGATTCTATCTCGCAGTGAAACTCCCAGCATCGCTCTCTCCATAGCCCGTTGTGCAAATAATAATATAGCCCCTTGGACCTATAGCATCGTTGAATACCAATGTTATAATGTTTAACAAAAACTACAGTACTTAAACAGTGACAGGAGACATTTATATATTTGAATATAGGTGTACATATAACGTAGGTAGGTACATTATTTTATACAAATATTTAATATCTAGTATTTAACCTACTTACTTACGCATTATAAAATAACTCTGTTTTCCAATTGCTGGTCCTTACTATAGGTAGAAAACAGAATTTAATTAGAGGTACCTACCTACTAATTCAGTTCAGTTAAAGTTCGTGTAAACTCTACCTCAATTGAAACTCCTGTGATCAAATTAATCCAGGCTTGAATTTATTGATAGCCATAACAACGGTGTCGGCCGTTTAGTGTTCCGTACGTAATTCGTCTGATTTGCATACCTAATCGACTGACTGCCATGGGAGGCTACACGCACCCCGTATGTGGTATGATTTACCTACCGTGTAACGCTATTCTGTGACTTGTGAACCATTTATCAGGTAACAATGAATAGAGATGGGAAACTTGTCCCAAGGAGAATATTACTCCGCTAGAAATGTAAATAAATCTGAATTTCAAGTGTTATAATCTAGGCTCTCTTACTAGTTCTTCTACTTCAGTTATTGTGATATATACATAAAGTAAATTAACACCCAGTATTACAATAAAAACAAAATAATCATAATATCAGTAGAGATGAGTTTACTTATTTGTCGAGAATAACGCCGACAACATTTCGAAAGTTACGAATTGTATATATTCTAGTGCAGCTGACTGTACCTAGTAGGTACAGTCAGCTGCACTAGAATATAGTACCTACCTACCTTTAATAAATCGTTTTTAGAGGTAGGTACTACCTACCTTTAAAAACGATTTATTTTTGACATGTGTACCTACATACACCTATTCCAAATAACTTTCTACGATGGTGCCCGGAGAAGAGAGACTTCTTAAATGGTGAAATAAAAAGGATGGTCGTTAAGAGGTATCAGACTTTCGGTACCTAGGTCTAAAAGTTAAGTAGGCTCATAACATGTTTGATTAAGAAGATAGAAGATGTTTGAACCGGAAAGGTTTATCTGGCAGGAAGATTTCATCGGAAAAGAGAAAGTCCACAGGAAGAAAGACACTTGAACTACCAGGCAAGGAGGTAAGTAAGATGGAAAAAATGAACTAGAGAACGTAAACTTTTGGAAAAGGCCGCCGAGTTTTCATTGTGACATTATGACTCATATTTTGATAGGTAGGTAGGTATTACCGCAATAAGGTTTACAAAATCTTGATATGGTTTATTCAAATCTCGATTAACTAATTCGTTGTGATTTAAGTAGGTTTATTTTTTATCACTAACCACCCTGCGTCAGTTAATTGTCGAATCGCATGACTCCCAACGCGTTTAACTACGTGAAAACGTTTCCGAAAACAAGCTGGTTTTCTTTATAAATTAGGCAATTCTAAAGACTAGCTTCGATCAAAATTATGATTTACGTGCTAATGCGATTCTGATAAGCATCGGCATTCTTGCGGACATCGGTTTACCTTGGATTCTTAATATAAAGGATTTGACTGTCTGATAACCAGGCCATTAGGAAAATTAGGCTGAAACCACACCTTTACGCGTTAGAGGACAAAAACTATGTCCATTATTACAATTTAATGAAGAGAGAGATCCATTAGGGAAAGTTGATTAAATTGTCGAGATTGTCGGATGCGGCGCCCTCAGTAGTGGCCACAGCCACGGGGGCTTAATCGCACTGACACGATTCTGATTATGTGTGATTGTTGTATCAATCATTTCCCCTATCAAATTATTCAGTGGCCGGTAATTCTATCGGTGTTGTGTTTGAGACGCACACCTAGCGGATCTAATCTAGCGAAATGCACGCACGGACGGAGGCCAATTCTCATGCAGTAGATATTGATATCTTATGCACACAGGGTCAAGCAAACCACCACTTTGTCTCTCAAATCAGATAAACTGTATTCTTGTGATGTCACAGACAGGCGAAAGTCGACTGCATATCCAATGAATGGACGTATCACAGAAATATCGTGATTTATTTAATTTGTTATTATTATGTTATTGTTATTGCAAATTGTTATGAAGGTTAGATACAAAAGCTCGCTTAGGTAAGAAATCAAGATAATAATAATAATAATAATGCTGGACAATCCACACAGCATCATCTAGCCCCAAGCTAAGCAGAGCTTGTGTAAGAGAGATAAGGATGTCAAGTGAAAATGAGAAAACCTCCATGACCGCTCCTTTAAACTAAGAATGTAGAGTCACAAAGCGGATGCCGCTCTAACCGTCCGCTTTATATACCCAGATCTAATGACACACACGGAACGGAAACATTCGGCCGCACTTAGCTTCGGTTTGTTACTGTGTAATTCATATGATATTACACACTAACGAATATTACAGAGAAAATTGTCTTCGTAAGTCTTTTATGGAGTATAACTGTGTCTTAAGTAGTTACCGTCAGTGATTTTCGGTATTTTGGGTACTCGTTTGGTGGATCTTATTTATGGTTTAAAAATGGTAGATTTTCATCATCATCAGCCTAAATAAGCCCACTGCTGGACATAGAACTCCCCTTTAGCCCGACTTTCCCCTTTAGATACGATCCGAAAACACACGCCGTTTTCGCCACATACATTTTGTACTAGACCTCGCAGACAGTAAGATAAAGTCAGGACAAAGATTCTTATAATTGGTATAGAGATCATCAAATTCCTAAAAAAATTGGGCGTGGTGTTTCAAAAATAAACAATAATTATTTTATATACACATTTTATTGCATACAACAGTACACAAAGTATGAACAAGTCAATAATATTATTTTATACATTTATATACATTTAAACAGATATAACGACCCTGACACGCGATCAATAGAGGCAGAGGGAATGTATAAGAATAAATTGTCTGTAGGTATAAGTATTTTATCGTGAAGACTAAATAAGCCCGAGAAAATTTTCACAATTTTGACTAGTCACAGTACCTAAACTCATAATAATAATAATAATAATAATAATGCTGGACAGTCCACACAGCATCATCTAGCCCCAAGCTAAGCAGAGCTTGTGTTATGGGTACTAGATGACTGATATACTTAATACAATATATTACGTACATAGATATTTTTTATTATGCATAGAAAATACCCAGAACACCCGAAATAAATATTTGCAGATCGTACAAACATTTATCCCGAGGCGGGAATCGAACCCGCAACCTCCTGCGTCGCAGGCGGACATTCGCCCGCCGCGCCACATCGGTCGTCAAACAAAGCATAGAAAAGAGAGATCAAAGTGCAATAAGGCATAGTTAAATATTTTAGCAATAGCTGCCAAGATCAAATAAATACATATTTATTTGTTGATTTTTTCGCTTTGACCTTACATTTTAAAAACTCACAAAGATATGAAAAATATAATACGGGATAATAATTAGGTACAAACATTAATTATTGTCTTTTTGCTCATGTGTAAGTTTAGGCATTGCCATGGTAAAACGCATGGCAATAAGTTTTAAACAATAAAATATTATACGATTTCAGATTTTACGTAAGCAAAATATTATATTACGCCACCTAGCGGTTTATAACCGTACCAGGCATACATAAGGTTAATTAATCTTTTTATAGATATTTTGTCAGATAAAAATCTACATAACTTGGGCGCAATAAATTTATTTAATTTTTCCAAGGCGATACAAAAATGCTCTCGTTCTCGTGTCAGGGTTAATACTAAATGCGAATAAACGATTATCTATAGAACAGCAACTGTTACAGAAACGTCTGTACAAGTAGCCCCATAACAAACTCTCTAATATCTATAGGCGAATATCATGAAACTTTATAATACAAACATTTTATAGAACAGGGCGAGTGCATTCCTAAAGTACAACTTTTACATACTTTATTCTCCACGAATTCAGGTTTTTCGAATATTTTCAAATAAATTATCGATTAAAATTACATCGTGATCAATAACATCAAATTCCACTACTAACTAAATGTGATTTTAATTGTATAAATATTGTCATAACGTGACTTGGTGTCATAATACTGCCGTATATCGTTGATTGCGAAATGGCAGCTGAAGCTGTTATCAAATAAAGCAGAATAAAACAAAGTTTTATAAAATTAACTCAGAGATGGCGATATTTAAACAATCAGTGGCAACGCTCAAATTTTAAGACCAAAGTACCTTTATTAGTCCATATTAACGTTGTTTTTCTTATGTCTACTTTCGTAAATACCGAACTTATAGATCAGATTTCAAATAAATAGGTGTTAAATAAAATGAAGGCAATCTCAAAACTATGACCTACACGATGATCTTACAAAACTATTTATACAAAATAATACAAAATACACATTTATACACATTTTTAACTAAAAATATACCCTTCGCGCATAATTGCTTAAAAGCGTCGAGTTATCAGACGCTTATCGCGTACTTTTAGAAAAAGAGGAGTCGCTTAAACGTCTGATAAATCATGCAATTATGCACAAGGCAGATTAACTTTTGCTAAATATTATTAAAACATACGATTTACTAAAGCACAAGAGCACTATTTAATAAACCTACCGTATGTCAACACTAAAGAAGCTAGCCGCATTAGTTGAAACTTCCCATTTTATAAAGCATTTAAGAATTTTACCATAACAATCAAATGTCAAATGTCATCCAGATGTCAAATACCAGTGCCTCTTACAAATGTCATCTGTTTCGATGCAATTCGATTCCTACAAATTGTTATCGCTCTAAATTACCTACTAACATACTATTCCATATTCGTTGGCAGGATAGCATGTGTAGTCATTTAGGTGATAGTGAAGTTCACTTCGAACTTTGACTAGCCCTTCGCAGCACCTGAGACTATAATTATTATTTATTGTAGTACCTATTGCGTTTCTTTGCATTCACAAAAGTATTTAGTTAGGTACTTATAATGCATAATATGAGAGACCAAGCAATCAAATACAGGCAAATTTTCACACTCCAAAGATAGGTACAAATACATGAACACGAATACTTTACCTACAAGCTGCCGAAAACCTTTACTTACTTTCGTTCGTTTTATCTGGAATTCTCTGGCATTTTACGTGATAATGCACACAAAACTGGCACTACAAAAATCTACTATACCTACTGCCTGTTTATGCATATTCTGCAGTTTATGGAGTATTTCTACAACTTATCAGTTTTGTCAAAAATATGGCGAAGAACTGGGCGTTTAGTATGGGCGTCCATTCTGCGGTCGGTCCGGCAGTTTTGGCGGCATATTCGGCTGCGGTCGGCTAAACACAAATAAAAACATTATAGAGCAATCTGTACAGTAAGTTCTCGTTTTAAACAAACTCCAGAATCACTGTCACTGGTGCAAAAACAAAAACAAAAGCGTAAATATTGGTTGGTACTGTACACTACACAGAACCATAGCAGACCGAAGAGTCTAGCATGAACAATTACGCCATTCACTTCACGACAATTCGACTGTGGGGTGCTGCCTTATTGCTGCGCATTGTAACCACAGATTATATATTTTTATATACTACTAGCAAAACGCGCGCAACTTCGCCCTCGTGAAGTTATTTATATTCAAACTTTAATGTTTTAAAAAGGCTCAGTCAGGCGCCACTGCGCTGAATTTGGTAGGTTACTATTTGGTAAACGTCGATGGTCAATGTAACAAAGTATTCTGTGGATGGTTACTTACGCAAATTCGCAAAATGTTGATCAGTGATTCTGGTCTTGGTATATCTACATCGTGCGTTACGAAACAGTAGCTTTTCACAAAGCTATATTTCTAAGGCTGCATTTTGTTTGCGATAAGTAAAAGCTTCAAGCAGAAAGAGATAAGCTTTCATCATTATTATAAGTCAGTGATGTGTGCATTCTGATAAAAAAATATTGCATTTTACTATGATTGTGCGCTTATTATGCTTACATGCTCACTAATATAAAATTAAAGCTATAGTGAAACGACCTACTGAGATTTTTTATTTATCTATGGTTTAATACATGCGTCAATACTAAAGGTAAAACAGATCATATATATCCTATAACTTCTTACTATACAGGTATATGTAATGGAATGTCATACGCGATTGAAAAAGCTACTCGAGTACAGGACAAGTTAAACGCCGAACAATGTTACTAATAATGAATACTGCAATAATATTATGTAATTGCACCTCATATTTATAAAAATAAATCGAAATAGCTTACCTATTTATTATCCAGTATGTCATAATATATCCAAATACTGTTATAAGAGAAGCTTATAATATTCGCTAAGCAAACTACTGAAATAAATTAAACGTTTTTTAGTACACATATAGCATTTAATTACTATTTATACAGCATAAGATTAACAATATTCATAAACTATATCAAATCCAACAATCACTGTCTATACCTTTTTCGATGGTACTAACGCTAGTATAACAAGAGAGCAAAACGGTTAGATGAATGATTCGTTTTATCAGCTAATATCGAGAGTAAGACTGACGAAGCTCGCGCCATGAGCAAACCAAAACTGACAATCTAAAAAAAACGAGTGTGCTTTAGACCACACGACTGAAGTAAAACTAAACGAAACTGGCTATGAGAGAAAGAGAGAAAAAACAGTGCTTTCATACCCCCTCAATGGTAGTGTTAAACGTTTAACGCAACCTTGTTGGAAGTCGCATTAGAAGTATTACTTCAAAAATTTATGTTGTCATCAACTAGCATTTTCCAATTTTTTGTCTCAATCATCTCCATCCTAAGGTTGCCTGGCAGAGATCGTTACTAAGCGATAAAGCCGCCCATCGCATTTTATAACTGTTATTTTTATTTTGTTTTCGTATGTGTCTGGTGTATGTACAATGTATTTTTCATTCGTCCATTTATTTAATAAGTTCAGTAATTCTCAAACGAATGTTGGTTACATAGACGCACTAAGGTCATCTAACCTACAGCATCAGTCATCACACAGTACTTCAATTGAGCAGTTTATACTTTGGGTAATAACCGTAAATAGTTTTTTTTTAAATGCTAGACACCTAGACATAGAACAAACATCTATATTATTCACACAAATGTTAGTTCTGGGTGGGAATTGAACACACAACCTACAACGGAGAAGGCCTAATACCAACTAAACTGGGAGGTCAGTGAAATTGATTCATAAAACTGGTTCACCGCTGTATTAATTCTTATTTTTCATTTTCTTATTTTTTAACTGACGAGATTTATGTCCGATTTCAGTTTTACTCTTGGCGTGAGCTATATGTTTAACGTAGGAACTCTGTTCTGAGATGTCCCGCCGTTATGACACTATCTGTTCTATTCCTAACTGGGGACGTCATCATGGCTCTGGTTCTTCGAACGGTCTCAGATTTTCAAAACTATGTTTAATGATCATTTACTACCTAATTCGATGAATGAAATCCTTTCAAAGGTTGACACATTATGATTCTCAATCTGAACTAATGTAAGATGACGTTAATTTGAAATATTAAAATACAAATGATCTTTAAATGTAATATTTAATAACGAATTCATATTGTATCACCATTAATAAAACATTCTAATAATTGACCAAAGGTATTGCTAACAGCAACAATATAAGAGACAACTGCTTTGGTCTTAGCCTTTATAAGTACATTTAATTTTACACATATTATATATCTTCGAGTATATCGTGATTATTTCATAAAATTTTCTTTGCGTCAGTGCTCTACGAATATCGATACAACTGTAAATATACAATAACAAATAAGCTGAAGTATAGTTTGAGTAAATGCATTTATAACATGTTTAGAAATACGTTTTGCAGCTACTTACATAAGACGGAAGAAACATTAGAGACGAGCGTGGAAAGTCCTAAGCTACTGAAACACCTATACACTGACGCGGACACGTTATGTGTTACCTACGTAGTTATATACTTCAACTATGGTGTTACTACGCAGCTATATCTACGCGACAGAGTGTCGAGTGCGGTAACATCAACGAATAATCTCCTCTCGAGTACACAATCTAGCCACACTTTATACAAAACAATATGATATGCTCTCCCGGGCTGAACACCGCCCTACGAATCAACTTAGCTACATAATCCAATATACACCTATATTAAGCCATTGAATGTAACATACATATATTACAATTAACCACGGAAAGTAAATGTTATTGCATATAACCATTAAATATGATAAATATGCCACTGGGTATAAATAATCATATAAAACGTATTGCACTTTCCTGCTAACCGTGAAGCACGCAATGTATTTTAGTAATTTCCATCGCATATAATACTGAACATATTATTATTTATTGTTTTGAACACATACATGTAAGTACATATTCTATTATTAGTATTTTAGTTGTGATATCCTTAGTTTATACTAAAAGTAATAGGGAATTCATGTCTTTGAATCAGTGGAATGTAAACTTGTGTGTGATCTTCGATATCATTGTTTGAGCAAACAACGCAGTTCAAATATAAGTAATTCTAAGTAAATCGAGATTTTTGAATTACACAAGATGAAAACTATCAGAAGCAATTAAGTTACAATTAACAAATATGATGTGTAAAGCAACAACAATAAATATTAGAGAATATCAAAACTTACAAGGTCTGGGTAAAGAAGATAATATTGTATTATTTTGAAATATGTTAAAAATATCTTAGTACAAATAGGAGTTTTAATAGAATTATTTACGTTTGAAATTTTTCATCCCCACAAAATATTATCAATGAAGGAACATTTAGGCGTCCGCCACACTCATTTCTGTATCATTTCGAATAAAGTTGTTAAAGTATTTCAAAAATATGAAACAGACAAAGGATATTTTTTGTCATATTGTTTAAAGAAATATACAAAACCGTTTAATTATACAAATAACCTTGTCTTTGAGTATAACAATGAGTGTAACAAACGCTTTACAATACACAAACAGAATCTTACAATTAGACAAAACAAAAAGCATACAAAAGTAGTATAATTTTACAAAACGCAGTCAGTGACACACGTAGGCAATATTATTTCTTCAGCGGTTAGGTATTCTGTTTCCCAGAAGTATTGTAAAACATTAACGCAATTTGTATACAGTTCTATCACTATTTATCATAAGATTTAATACGCGTTTTAGAAACAGAATCCCCTGCATTCCTCGACTTAAAAAGTCCTCGAAGTTTTCAGTTTAGAATATTTTACTGAGACGAGCAACTGTAAAATTTTCATAATAGCAATGAAAAGGATTGTGTTGTTCTACTCTAATCCATACAAGGACTTCATAAGTAAAGATATTGTGCGTTGCATACGAACGATTATGTTTTTGGAAGGCGCGAATCAACGTATTACGGAAAAATTCCCAATAGAACAAGAATTTAAGTACTAAAGAGATTAGACCTTAAATTCAAAAGCTGTTTGAGAACTCCATCCGAACTCGTCTTAGTTACGGCAAACTGAGAACAGCGACCACCTAAAACCAACTTTAGAACGACAGTAGTAAAGTTTGAATTAGAACAGCCATCACAGCTCCATCATTTGAGAACAAATATAGCGCACATTTCCAGAACAGATATTACTTCTAAAGACATAACGTTTGAAATAGAAAAATCACTGCAACCATGATTGAGAACAGAAGTCTCATGCTTGGACATAACTCACTAGGCGAAATGACGTAACCTGACCAAGGTTTGCATGTTGTCGCCCTCAGCATTTCTAAAACCAACTTTATGTCCAAAGACGCAATAAAGAAAAGCCGTTAGTCGCCACAAACACAGTGGTCGTTTACTTGAATCTGGCGAAGGCTGAGCTGAGCTCGTTGATAGCTGCGTTGGTGACTGCCTGGCCGACAGCCTGGTTAATCTGGTTCCTCATGTGTGGTGGCATCTGGTTCATGGCTCCCGCGGCGACGCTGCCTCCTCCGGGCCTCCTATCAATATCCCATCAAGTAGTTTGTTCATATAACATGCAAAACTGTGCAATAACGACTGACTTTATCTACTGTAAAACAGGGGACTGTTTCATCCTACAAGCAAGGTATAAGTATATTTCATTATGCTTATAAATTAAAATGTGGTGCTTAGTTACATACAATTGCAGCTAGTGTTTGAGAAAGAGTCCCCTGCACTGGTTCATAATACACGCATTGTGGGACAAAATGTAATTGACTTAAGCCGAATATAATAGATGTTAATAACATGAGAATTGACCCACTTGTTTCAACCAAAGCGTAGACTAAAAAAAGTAAATCACCAGTGTCATTGGTAACCAAAGATTTGACATAGACCACATCAAACTTCAGAGCCCCAAATCGGATGTTTGAATTTTTTGTTTTGTATTACGAAAGCCCATTTCGAAAATGATTTTGTATAGAGTTACGACTGTTCTCAACACCTCAGGTCGGGCTTAACTTGTCTCTATACGCAAATCACTAGCAACTAGCACTAGCAATCAAAGAACTAGTTTTTCTGTTTTGTATTAAAACAGAAAAACTAGTGCCCGAGTTGGGGCATTGCGCATTGGCCGATACAGTCAGTTACATAATAATAAAAACACATAGAAAAAAAATTCAGCTTCAGTTTCGTATGTAAGATGACGCTACTGAAGCGTGAATGAGGATTAACCCCCATTTATTGCTCACAGCTTCTCTGTAAGACATTTTGTGGTAATGTAACCGCCATAATTATAGGTAAGACTTTGCAAAGTACGATCTGTATATATTCTTACAGGGCAACTGTGAAACAGTGTCAGTAATGAGTAAAGCGGTGTTATTCAAAAAAGTGAGAAACGTTACCCGAATAACAAGTTCAGTTCGTTCAGAGATAGAAATATCGAAGACCACACACACAACTCGCACATCAACATGCAGTGCTGCTAACGCTATTTAGTTTTTTTTTAATCCCCATAAAGTGCTTGAACGATTATACTTCCTACCAAAAAACTAACGTATACAAAGACTTCTAATAAAAACTTGTAATAATTAGTATAGTTTAATTAACAAATATAAATCGATTTTATGTAATCATCTAACTCTCTGTGGGCAGCCGCGTATTTGATAGTTTGACGATCCCACAACACCATTACATCGAATAGTTTACAGCAAGTTTTATTTGATAAAAAAATATAATATAAATAAGAAAATATATATTCACCAAAAATAATTTAATAAACAAGCTGCCCGCAAGAGATACCAAGCCGAATATAATTAATCATTATTCTACGTTATAATTTCACTATAACTTTAATAAATTTCATGGAAGCAACATTATTTCAGACATATCATAAGTATTGATTTTATATAACTAATAATATTGTATATAACATTATGTATAATTTATTAATAACGTTTTGTGTCAGTTTGTTAACTTACTACAATTTTGAACGTTAGCTAGTTAGTTATGCCTGAGTGTTAGGCGTTTTAGTAAGTGCTAGAGCTGTCAACTGCAATAAGTTAACAAGCTCTCGGAGGTTAGTACCTTTGTTCGTAATTATATTAGTAAGAGGGCACGGTCCGCTCGCCTTAGCGTCGCCTGCGAAAACAAGCACACGCTCAATCTATGCCTACTAATTAGTCACACATACTAAAAAGCCAATATACCATACCCTTCCAAACATTGAAACAAATACTGATAGTACATAAGTACATAAATATATAGGTATCTAAAGCGTATGTTGCAAATTATGGCTGTTACATCACCCACACAAATGCCTCAAAGAATTCTGTGAAAGCAAAGCTATTTTTTTTATATAACTTGCTGATGGAACAAGCTGATGGCCCACCTGATGTTAAATGGTTACCATCGCCTATAACAAAGTATTGCGTGGTTGGTTATATCCATCAGTATCTACTCTGTTTAATGTATATTATAAGTCGTGGTAGAAATTTTGTTGTTAATAATCTAAATTGCTGTATTTAGCTTGAAACATTTAGCGCAATATATGAATTTCTCAATGCAGACTTACAAGAATCGATTTTAATATTCGTCGTTTGATATTATAATATATTTGTCAAAATACTTTATAGACGAGATAAATTAGAAATAACAGTTTGACAAATCCCCGAAATCACTTTCCGGTTGGTGCGTAAAACTATAGAACAATTAATAAATTGACACAGGCATACGTCATCGCAGATAGTCATTTATATTTGTCGATCTTTATAATCGTGGTATTTGTTATTCAAAGATCAGTTACAATTCAGTTCCAGTGCCTTAGTAATTCATTCAAAAGAATCATACGAAAACAGGGCAGGAACCAAGTTGCAAGTTTATTGCTTATTCTTCTAGGCTTGATGGTAGACGTTCCAAAGCTATCCTTGTGATTTTATTAGGTAAATGAAAATTTTACTTTGATTCACTGATTCTGCATCATCTATAGATTTGTTCGATGACGTTGCCTTGTGTCAGAAGTTTAAACAAAAACCATGGCCAAGTTGTTTAAAGAACAAGCTAATAGAATTCGTATCTGTACAGAACTACTAATATTATCAACGCAGAAATCAAATGTCTCTAAAATCACATACGAGAACACTAAAACTATTATCTTGTACTTTATCAACTGGTTTCAGAGAGCCAAGCACGGACAAATTTGACATTCGTAACGCTAACGTATTGTCATTCCAACATAATTAAAAGCGATAAAAGAAGTTCATACCACTTGCTGATAGAACTTAAAATCAAGTGGGCTACCTGATGTTAAGTGGTTACCATCACCTATAGCAAAGCCTAGTTTTGTAGGTCACGCCCGTTAGAAACGTGCCCTACGATGCATTAATTAGTTCGTAATAACGTTTTAGTTAGAACTTCAATTACGAAACGACAAACTTATTTGTGGAAGCCTCCCAGTAAGAGTTCTTTTGAATAGTATGGAACAGTACTCACGTGGGTATCAGCGGTGCGGGCAGGCCGGTGCCGGGCGCGGGTCGTCCGGCGGGCGGAGGGGGTGCAGCGCCCCCCGGGCGGGAGGGCAGAGGGGGCGCCGGTCGGCCCGTCGCCGGCGGGGGGGGCGCTCCCCGCTGACCCATTGAACCTGCGTCATACGCTACGTGTAGACAACGAAACGATACCATCAGACGAACATCAACACATTTAAAGAGGCACACAAGTAATCTAGAGCTATCGGCTGAGAGAAAGAAAAATCTTGGTTGATTCCTACGGCATTCATAACACATGTTCTGATCAGAAGTTACGAGTGTAAGGCATGTAACAAATAATTGCAGATCATGCAAACATTTTACAATAGTTTTATAACAATGTACAAAATCAAAACTCAAATACGTTTACCACGATATCAACGCGATTTATGAGTTTAAGGTTGTGGGTTCAATTCGGTATCGCAATAATAAATATTTTCATTCAATAAAACTAAGTGCGGCAAACTAGTTATCTCAAACTGTGAAATACAGTATCTTGAAACCAGTTAGTATTTAAGCAGAAGCGAAGGGCGTGCAACGTTACGTAAGGAATTACTAACTACCTAATAAGCCTGAATGAGTCAATTGCTGGACATAAACCTCTCCTAATTATATAGTAGGATTTTGCCAAAGTCACCGCTTGGAATACTAGCTAATGCAAAATGTGGGTATGTGCCAAATGTACTATTTGGACGTAAAAATCTCGACGAGGTACTTGGTACAGGAGATTGGAGGGGATATCTCGTGCTTCGGGATTAAAGTCGTTACGCTATTTCTGTTTTATTTTCTTTTCACCAGGCTTGGCACCCAGCATATACCACCCAGTCACAGAACAAACATCTATGTTCATCACACAAATGTTTGTTATTGGTGGGGATCGAACCCACCACCTCCAGCGCAGAAGGCAGAACTATTACCGACTGAGCTGAGACGGCTGTCGCTTTTTTTTTCATTGATAGACTGTCCTTTGGCTTCAATCTCACCTGGTGGTAAGTGACGATGAAGCCGACGATTATTCACTCTTGCTGGTAATGAATTTCACTCCTTAGCGATTCGCATGACGCTTGGTACGAATGGGAAGTATGTTTACAAAGTAAGGGTGGTACTGACCCGTATTATATCATAGCATTATATTAATTTAGCATAGAATATAAGGGAACAGTTCATCTGTTGATGGATATGATTTAGAATGTTACCTTGTTGCGCAGGTGTCGCCCGACGCGGTCCGCCAGGTGAAGGCGGCGACAGACGCGGGTTGGAGTCGAGTCGGCTCTCCAGCCAGTCGTTCTTCACGGGCGGCGGCACGGGCGTGCTGACCGTTGCCATGGAAACGTCTCCAATGATGTGCAGAGCCTCCTTGCACGCGTGGTACATACGAAGCATTTCCTCGCGCTTGAGCGCTTCTTCGGGGGATTCCTCCATCATTTGCGACTGGAAGTTATTCGAGTAACGTCATTTTTTTATGGATCTGTTCAAGGTTTGCAGATCTTTTAGATAAATGGATACTTTAATAAAAAAATATTCTTCTGCCTTGCTAGAGGCAAAGACTGTCGAAATGTTCCACACCCTTAGCTTCTAATCTACCATGACGGATATTCGAATTCATTTAGTATGCCTTGACTAACAAACGCGCTTCTGACTTCTAAGAATAGAAAGCGCCGTTGAAATGGAGGTCGCAATCAACGAAAACTTGTCTAGTGAAATACTAGTCCGCACCAAAGGTAAGTCGCTAGCCTGACGCATCAAAGTATCTTATAATATTCATCAAAAAGGATTATCACACTGTGTAATTGAACCATAAACACTTTAGACATTATAACAATAAAATAAATATAATTATTAATGGACATTTTCATAGTTTTATCTAGCTTCGAACTAAGCAGTTTTTATAATGGGAATCAGACAACTGAAATGCTTTTTATAAATAGAATTAAGCTTACCTGATCACCAGAAGCATACAAATGCGCTAACAGCTCCCCATTGATGAAATCTTTGGCGTTGTTGATAATCATCATCATGATGGTCTTAGGCACGAGATCACGTGTCGTCTTAGTCACAATACGCATGTACGAGTCGACGAGGTTACGAATGGTCTCCACTTGCCGTTCCAGTTGAGGGTCCATACTGCTAGAACCAGACGTGTCTGAACTCTGGAAGGAAATAGTTTTGTGTTCAGATGTATAACTCGCGCTACGTAAAAAGAACGCTAAAACCTGCGCAGTAGGTGATACGGGTGACGAAGATGTAACGTCGAAAGTTACCCATACGCAGACAAATCCCTTCCAGTGCCGTTCAACGTTCATTTTACGTAGCGCGAACTATAATCTACTTTGAATTGTGTTTTGTCTATCAAGTGGTCGGTCACGGAATTTCCCTTCATCAAATGTTCGGATTACTTAGAATGCGTTTTGTAAATCAAATGGAAATTCGTCGTATCATCAACTAACATTTGTTTCTGAATGTTTAGTGAAAACACAAACTAATTTCAATCCCACTGGTCGCACAATAGTTTGTTGATCGGTTTATGTTTAATATTAACGGAAGGTGCGAGCAATGGTATTGAATGCGAAGTCTGAGTTTTCGTATTAACTGTTGTTTGTTATGCAAGCTCGTTTTTTTAATGATTTTGTATGAGGTCACACACGACTCTCCACACCATACAAAATTATTAACGGAACGAGCTTGCATAACACAAAGCAGAAGATACAAAACTCATAACTCTGTCAGCCTAGTACGAGTATATTTGACATCTGTGTGGAAATCGCATCGTATTATATTTGAATTACACTGCGCCACAACCAGGCATTACTCTGCAGTCAAGTTATCGATGCCGCGCAATGTAATTAAATTGATGTCAAAACGACAAGCTTACGCCACAAATATCAAATTTATTAGTGCCAGGCCCTTGGTAAAACGTATGTTTGATCGGAAAGAAAGTCTTGTACGAAACTCGTGTGTTTCACTTTAAACAATTGTGCAACGAGAGTGCAATGAGTAATTCTAGTCTTATTCAAACGATCTGAAGGTATTGTGTGAAGTCCGGAATATAGGTACAGATGATATAACTTAGCTATTTTCAGTGCCTTTTGGCAGTCTTAGGTTTCGTTTTCACTGACGCGGAGCGGGGTGATGTAGATTCGAGACGAAGACCAATAAGATTAATAAATATACACAGTTCGTGGCAATTAAAGTAATGTGATTGATCATCTGGACTAAACATCGCCGCCCCACTCCGCGTCTGTTTTCTAAAACTATATTCAAGTAAAAATCGAGACTAAAGCATTGATTTTGTGGAATGATGAACCTAACAAAAAATTATACTGAGTTTCGATTGTTGCTTGAGCTTTGTTTTGGAATACGAGCCTTAATCTACTATCAATGGTTTTATGTAGGACGGGATAACAAAGCTTTTAAAATCATGCTTACCGTTTATTTTTTAATTTGCTGAGCATTTTGAAGCATTTGAATAATTAGCCTAAAGTACATTAGTTACTTCAAAAGCATTTTTAAGATTAAATGAATCTTAGTAATACAAAGAAATATATGTAGCTTCACTGATAAGCTTTTTTATGAGGTTAGAGTCTAACCGTTAGTATTAGGAAAGCTTTAGAAGATACTTTTCTCAAAAATAGCAGAACTTGATTTGTATTTAAAACATTAACATACATAAATATACACATTCATTATAAAAAATATTGTAATTCTACTGTATATAAAAACATGTGTTAAAAACGAACCCAGTAGACAAAACAATTTGGGGAAAAGGACTCACCAAACATCCAGTCACATTTTAGTATATTGATCAAAAATATTAACAAAAACGAAATATCGTGCCGTAAATGAATCAACGAGGGACCCAAAACCAAAACCAACAAAATGGTAAATACAATGCACATTCCTTCTCTTTCGATGACACCTAATCTACCGCAGCAGTTTGTTTACTTGCGCATGCTTCAAAAATAGAATCTGACTCTAAAATTCCAAACCATCCCGACATAAATTCAAAAGTTCGGCAAACCAAGCTTTGAAATGCGTTTGGACTTACTTTCTTATTTCCACCCAACCCCGGCAGAAATAACTAAAAATAAAAAACAAATAAAACATAAACATGCTACGAAGTTCAATTCGAAAACACAGAAAAGTCATAGTTTTATACTAAAACATCCTTCGAAACACACTGAAATCTTTTTCTAATAGATTTAGCAACAGTTCAAAGTTCAAACGTGTGTTAGTTCATCGTGTACTGGAATGAACGCGTGACTGTGAAAACTAGCGACGCAACTCTAAATGACGCATGCTTTATGCATTTCAAGAAACAAAAATAGGAAGCTCTTGTATTATTTTACAGAAATATGTTCTACAAAAATATACTCAAACAAAATGGCTTTGGAAAACAGAATAGATAGGTTTTTTAACAAGAACACTAAAAACTCTGTACTTCACTTCGAAACAACACGATGTGTCTACGTGTTTGAATTCGTGTATGTGTACTGTTTGATAAGCCTGCAGAACAAACCTCTGTTCCTTCACTCTGTATAGCATGGCAAAACAACATTATCGTATAATAAATTGACATATACACCTGGTATATGTGGATTATTGGTTATGAAGCAATATATTAAATACAGAAGCTCACGTCATTCGGGTAGATTTAAAGTAAGGAAGATATAAGGGAAGTAATAGATCAGAATAACAGGCAGTCCCATACAAGTATGGCAGTTTAAATACCTCGTCTCCGTTGGCGGCTTCCGAGGTCTTCTCGGGGTAGACACCAGCACGAAGAAATGATGCCTTCCACGAGTCGACATCGTCTTGTGTCTCGCACGATAACTCTAACTGCTTGTAATCCTATAAACAAAACATACATTAACATTAATAATAAATCTATTATTTTTTTTTGTCACAGTATAAGACAAGTACTTATAGCGTCATCTTTTTATAAGCTAAGTATAATAAAAACAGCCTAGGCAACTAGTGTAGCTGCACCAATCGGAACGGTTAACAGTAAACTGGCGCAAACCTGATGGATCCCTAAACTTTTATACATTGATTTTTTATTTATTTTATTTACAAAATTTTAGAGAAACTTACAGCTAGGTACACAAAAATTTAGATAAGAATGTAGAACATGTATGGATGGACCAGAACATGCTTGCTGAAGGCTAATTATAGGCTTTATATTATTTTCTTATTTTTTCGTTTAATATAGAAAGTACCTTGTAAACATTCCTGCCTTCAGGGTTGAAGAGTGCAAACATGTGCCGGCGAGACATAAAACCTTGTTCCAAGTCTCGTAGTTTAAGACCGTCAAGAGGCAGCATGTATTTCTTCTCCCGTTCCTCCTCATCCTTGAACCACGAGATACTTTCGGAGGTGAGGACAAACCAGTAGTCTCGGGATCCACCTGGAAACAAGTACATTAAATAGTAGTAAAGTTTTTAGTATGACTAAAAATACGGAACGAATAAATGCCATTTTGTCATGATTATTATAGTTTAAACTCGAACAATATGGACGACCGAGGCAAACAAACTATCAATCAAAACGTGAAGTAACAATTATTTGAAGAATATGCAACTGTGGTCATACTTCAAATATTGTGTTCTAAATAGAGAGAAAGAAAACTTACCTTTCATGATGCCCAAGTTGTGAATGCACATGTATCCTTTCCTGATAACCTGGTTGCCGAGCGCTGAACGACCGCCCGACTTCGTCGCATTCTCAGATTGATTCTGAGCGCTGAAATAAATATACAAAATATTTATAATAATCAAAATATGTTTGGGAAATAATAAGACTCATTGGTGTCATTGCAACTCACGGAAACGCCTCCTTGTGCACTGTACGCACACTGCTGCAATGTGTATAAATATTATGTAAAAGTCCTTTATTAAAGTCATAGTAAAGAATGAGACTAGCTAAAGGGGTGTCTAAGCAGGATTTACCCGACAGCGCGGATGTCTTATAAGAATACGTATATGTTACCTATATCATTCAATGAAGGCCGATTTGATATTTGAATGGATGATTCAGAAGTTTCATTATAATAACAGTCCATTAGAGATCAGAGATCAATGAGTCATACTAAATGTTTTCAAGTGTCATTAACCCCACGTCCACCAAACTAAATGTCGAATGAATCAAAAGTATCATTTCATTTCATTTCATTTCATTTCATTTCATTTCTAGTATGGGGTCAGATAGAAATATGCTACTAATAGGCGGATTATATTTTTTTTATAGAATGGAAAACAGCACATACGTTTATAAATGATAGGCTACAGTGCTAATTAAAAGACAAATTTCCCGGGACACGTGTCATTGAATATGTCGGGCGATTTCGCCCGATTTTGCACGACAAGTTCGGCGACACTTACCGTTAGTTCAAAAATTGACGCATGGTAAGTCTAGTGACAGATCCCGGGATATTAATCCCCATTTGTTTGTTAGTGACCGGTTCCAATATCCTACAAACGTCCGTAAGTAGTAACACATGTCGTTATCTCTCAGATAAAATCTCAGCTGATAAACCAGTGTAAACTGTCACAGTAATAGTAACTAATGAGATGAAGGCTTATCTGACAGGTAATTCTTATTAATACTTACAGACGCTTGTACGGCATTGGAACCGGACATAACTACCATCGCCGTCGGGTGTCTATGCGGGGAACTAGCATACATTGTCCAGGCGTACTTACTTGGCGAATCCGATGAAGTCCTCGTGGTTGGTATTCATATAAGCCAATTCGCAGTCAACGAGAAGCACGAGTTGATCCTTGCATTGCTGCTCGCGCGACC
Source organism: Electrophaes corylata (assembly GCA_947095575.1). Taxonomy (NCBI): domain Eukaryota; kingdom Metazoa; phylum Arthropoda; class Insecta; order Lepidoptera; family Geometridae; genus Electrophaes; species Electrophaes corylata. The sequence goes on from OX352703.1 coordinate 9,991,658, forward strand.
GTACGTGCGACATTATAATGCGCTCCGTCTCTTCGCGAAGGCGAGGGTATCGCGACATCTAAAACGTTTATATAATAAATACATTTTAGTAACCCGCTAAGTAATTTGTCGGATATAATAAAAATAAACACAGCAAGTACTCAAAAATATGTGAGCTAATCAACTGATTTCAAAATATTTTGCATTTCCTGTGTAAAAAAAAATTGTAATGCTTTGATAAAATTTTGAAAGTTATGAAGTATTACATCTTAGTGGAGGTGACTATATCTGTATCTTTTTTAGCCGACTGTACTATAAACGAGAGTCAAATAGCTGATAGAGTACTTATGTACTGCTATTGTGTGTTATTCTAACCAATATTCAAAAAACTATGTGTGAAATCCACTAGTATGGGTTGTATTTTAACGGAATCCTAGTGCGCCCTTGGAAGGGTAGACAAGAATTGCAATTGTGCTGTCGCAGTAGGTTATAAATAGAAAATCAATATTTTTCTCTAGAGAAAAATTATTCGTTGAGATAAATTACCTCTTGTTTATCTTTCACTTCAGTTACGCAATGGTGGCTTCAGATGGCATAGCCCAAATACATTACGTAAGCTAAGCGTATCGTGTAGATATCTGATACGCAAGATTACATTGCGCGGTATCGAAAATTCTACTACGGAGTGTTGGCTAGTTGCCCCGCAGTGTAAATCGGATATCGGTATGATACTTTTACGCCCATGTTAAATGTATTAGTACTAGTTCATCTGTGCTAGAAATAACAACCCGAGGTTATGAAGTCAGCTGATGGGTAGTCAATGACCTGTCTTCAATTATAGAAAAATGCCGTTTCTATTGAAATGTCATTCACTTACTAGCGTAACTGATAAAGAGAGGTCAATGCCCAGCAGAGCGTGAATAAATTCTAGTGAGACGAAATTATAGAAACTAAAAACTAGAAACGCTTCAACAGCTCATTGAATCTTCAGTATACTGGATATTTTACCATTGTTACACATCGACATCACCACAGCTTAAGGTGGCACAAGTCGTAGATTCAAACTCGTTGATGAGCGATAATATGTATTCTATCTAATCTTACATCTTGTGAGGAAGGGTTAGACTTATGATGAGTAGTAAAAAGTTATTGCACGCTGTACCCGTTATGGGATTCGGGAATTCCTTTCTTAGTTTCTCTACGTACCAAGACGAATATACTCTGAAAATTTCAAGTCTCTACGACCCGTGGTTTAGGTTGTGATTTGTTTATATTATGTCAGTCAGTCAGTTAGTCAGGACAAAGATTTTTATAATTGGTATAGATATAGATGAGCTTACCCTTTCAGTGCAAATGCGGACGACATTCGACAGTTCTGACACGACCAGGTCGACGCACTTGAGGCAAGGCTCCTTTAGACGGCCAATTTGCTTCTTGACGATAGCTTCGAACGCCATGTCGGGCGTGAACAAACCCACCTGGAAACGAAATCATGATCATACTGCATTTCCTCCATAAGCTTTATACACAATCGTAGGCAGATTTTTGATACGCATACAAAATATGATTACCAAATATTTCGCAAGTAAATTGTTGGCCAGTAAGTTATTTTATCGGTCATTAGTGTCAGAAAACGAACAATTTAAAATGTCATCAATCAAAACGGAACGGCCCCTCACCATCACGTCTTATTACGATTTAATTCAAGAACTAAACTGGATCATTCCGTTTGGACAGCTTTTATGACATTTATTCCGTCGTGATACGGTTCATATTGGTCATCGAACCTGTTAAAACAGATCGATTCAGTTTAGGAATCTTAACAATTGGTAGGGGCCCTGAACTCCAAATACAAGCGTCCAGTTTCTCACGCCAAAAATTTCCACAAAGCAATAAGATCCAACGATATTTTTTTACAAGTTAATCAGACGTTTAACAACTAACTTCACAGATTTAATTTTAAATAACATTTGAATGTTAAAATATCCGTAATCTCCAGGCATATTAGACATCCCCTAGCATGTCTTGGTACTTACCTATTGATGTTTCTGAGTGCCGCTGAATTAAGTTAAACTAAATGGTTATATTATAACGTAGATGGTATTATTCTTCACACTTTCTATCTTTCTTAAATACCTAGTAATAATAATAAATAAATATTGATATACATTCACACAACACTCTCTACTCTAGCCCTAAACGAAGCAAGGCTTCTACTATGGTAGCCAGACTTATTTTGTACAGACTTATACTTTTTTTGTAAATACTATGTAGTAATAATAACACCCAGGTACAGAATAAACATATATGTTCATCACAAGAACGTTTATTCTCCGTGGGGATCGAACCCATCATCTACAGCGCAGAAAGCAGGGCTACTACAAACTGAGCTGTGACAGCTGTTAAAATAATGTAATTCATAGAACTTTTTTAGTGGTCTACTCACCCGGATACCGTGGATATTTCGGATGGCAAAGGCGATTTCTCGTCGTAATTCCTTTTCATCGAACTCCATCTTGACGATTTCGAAGGGAAACCGCTCGTGGAACAAACGGTTAATCTTAGCGCCCCCGGAAAGCTCGTTTGTGTTTATCTGCGCTGAGCCGGAACCTTCAATAGTGCGCTCGAAATCGGTTTGTAGCTGTTGAATCATCCTAAAAAAAGATAAATAAGATGGTATAAATAAAATAAAAACTTCAAGGTAATGCAACAACTTTTCACTTGGCGCAGCCGATAGGACGGTTAGAATTATTATTCTATTCATATGTATACATCAGCATTTCTCGGGTAGCAGATTCACTCAATAAAAATATAGTTATGTTTAGTGTCCTTTTCATAATGTAACTTTTGCCGGCGAATAAATAAATCAAAAATACTCACTGCAACATAGCCTTGGTTTTGATAGACGGGTCATCAGGCCGGAAATGCTTATACTGGTCGACATCCTTCTCCAACGTGAGTAGTTGTTTCTGCAGCTTATCCCTCAAGCCGGGCAGCGTATCTCGGATATGATTGGTCAGTTGCTGATTCAGCACTCGCTGCAAGTAGGGCGTTCCTAGCCGATCGGCCAGGTGCCGGTACGATGGATGACTGAAAGTAAAACATTGTGTAAGAACTTTGTTTCACCTTTTATTATGCGGACAGCCAAAAGGTGGACCAGGGTCTGCCTTTGAACACTTATTTATTTATTTTATTTGGAAAATGATGACATTAACAGCTCTCATAAGTTCGTACGAGGTAGTGCAACGTCAAAAACAATAATTCAGTAATATCCGCAGGGATCAAATTGAAACTTTCTAAAGCTAGATAAATTTAAGCGCCAAGATGCCAACTCTACGGAGTTTTTAGGCCAGGTTTTTCTACCGCTAGATTTGGGCTTAACGTACCCTCTAAAGTGCGGAACGACAGATATAAATGCCATTAACGGTTACCCATCCAATACGAACCGCGCAAAACGTTGTTATCTTCCGAATCCATAGTAATTTAAGGAAAAGAGCACTTATTGATATACATATTGATAGTGATATTTGTATAGGTAGTCACAATATGACAAACTCAATTTAGTTACATTTGTCATGATTTTACAGTTTGTATAATTTAATAATAATAATAATTTGGATGAATAGTATGTGATAAACATTGAAACCGCGATAAATGATGAATAATGATCCCAAAACGGGAAAATCAGTTTAAAATTCTCGATCAGACATCGGGTTTGTCGAAGCTTTTATTGAAGTAGGACCCTCACAACGAAGCATAGGCCACCCAAAGACCAACACACGTAGAAAGTACGTTTTTCTGGAAATGTTTGGTTGTCTTCTTTAAGCTGATTATTATGTTACCTGAGAAAGAACTTCCTTTCAGCAGCCATGGCAGCACCGATGTCTTTACGGCCATCGATGTCTTTCTGCGAGCGGTTGACGACGCCGATGTAACCGCGTCGCAATGGCAGCAGTTTATTCTCGAGCACATCACGCGCGTCTGTACCCTCGTCCATCAGATCAAGTTTTGTGATTACACCAATTGTTCGGAGACCTGATAGTACAAAGAGTATTTTACAATTTATAACTTAGCTGCCATCTAACTTTATTATTCAATAAATATTAGTGTCTTATACCAACAAAAATATTATAATAGGTAGGTATCTAAATACGGCTATTTTTCTATAAAAGAATAAAAAAAAGTACATATACTTATAGACATCTAATAATTAAAAAGTAAGCAGGTCTTTGTTTCTACTGTAGATAGTTCAGACAGTTTCCGGGACAACTTTTTTAACTCAATTCTATTTTGAGACCTTTGCCCAGTAATGGGACACAAAGGGTAAAAAAATGACTATTTAATCGACCTACTCTACAGGCAAGACGTACGTATTGACCATGGTCAATACGTGCGGTGAAGTGCTATAAGGGTATCTCATACCTTGTCGTTACGAAAAGAATTGTTAGATTTTTTTTATGTTTACCTTGAGGGTCAACCTCCTTGGCGAGTTTAAGCGCATCGCTGTTGGCCAAGTCCGTGTTAGCGGGTGTGACAGCGAGGATGAGACATGACTCGCGCCGGATGAACTGGAATATCATCGCTTTGATCTGCTGCTCGATGTCGATCGGCTGGTCGCCGATAGGCACCTTGGTGAGACCCGGCAGATCAATGAGAGTCAGGTTGAGTACTGCGAAAGTGAAACGAGTGTTTATTCTTGCAAGGAACATGACGCGGATTCTGGAGTAGATAAGGCTTAAATTAGAAAAGAAAAATGAAGAAATGAAGGCCGTGTTTTCGAGTCATGAATTCATCCAATATTCCGAGACTACTAATTATCCTAGTCAAATTATAATATACTAGCAACCGCCCGCAGCTTTACTTGCGTGATCGGGGTTATTTCGCTTACTAACATTTTCGGGATAAAAGTAACCTGTATGTTAATCCAGGTTACAAACTATAATCAGAGATTCATCCAAATTGGTCTAGCAGTTATAGCATGATTGAACCACAAATATTCAAACATCCAAACATTCGCATTTATAATTATTTATTTATTTTAATCACTAATAAGTAAGTCAAGTGAACAGGCCTTTGCATCTACTGTAGATGATTTATACAGCGTCAGGGGTAACTTTTTCACTCATAACCCTATTTACGGGACGCAGTAACAAACAGTGTTGCTATTTATGTAAAACCAACTTAAAAACCTAGACACCAATTAGATGTTTTCGCAAATAAAAATATCAAGGAAACTAGTTTGACAAAGAAAGAATACGAGAACAAAGATAAGAATAACCCACCAAGGTTCAAATAAACGTATAAAATAAACATGATTTTATTTACACTAAATTATGAAAAAAAATTGTATAGGATAGTCAATAAGAGTACCTACAAATAACTAAGTACCTTTTTCGCTATTTCGATCATAACAGTCGGAGAGTAAATCCTCTATTTCCACTCTAAGGATCGATAAATAGAGGCATAACAGGAAAAACATGATGTTATAAGATTTCTAGCGTATAATTACTCTACCCAAACATGTTAAATACTTGACCACAAATATAATTTAATTCGTGTGTAATTCAGGGTACAGAGAAAACCGGAAATTATTAATTTAAGTGACTTTGTCCAAACCATTGCAAGTCCGAACTACGTGATGCTATACAGTTTTGGTAAATGTTTCCAAATTAATAACAACGTACAATGCCAAAGAAGGTATAACAGCAGTAGCAGAAATAATAACAAGATAATTGTTATTCAAATGACACATCGAGTGTGCATTAATCGAGGTTCAACAATTTCAATTAATGTCGTTCTTATGAATAATGAGTGTTTTTTTCTGATTATAAATTTATCTCGGGAGTCGCCTGACGTACCTCCACACTATGTGTACAGTGTGAATCAGTTAGCGGTAAGTGCCGGTATTACCTACGCGATAAGGGAAGACACTTAAGCCTGATTTATTCCATCACTCAATGTTTTTTGAATACGAAGCGATACTTCTACCTTACTTTTACAAATACTCAACCATATTTTTATTTTACACTAGCTACCACGCAACTCCTTCATTATGATACCCAGATAAAGGTTGTGATCAGGAACTATTTCAAGTTCCTCAGAAATCGGTCATCGGGCCGCAACAACACATCCAAACAAACAAATATCAAAACATTTACCGTAGTACCTTCAATCAATGAGAGGTATCATTGATCATCATGAAGTCTGGTACCAATAAACGCGGCGCAGCATTGATATAGTTACACCTTATTTTGTCTCTTTCGATCTAATTTGACACCACCTCTTCACGGCTCGATAATAGTAGCTCTGATTTGTGTGTTGAAGGTTGTGGGTTCGATCCCCACCGATGACGAACATTAGTGCACGCCAATGGGCGCCGGGCCTATAAGTGTCCACAAATATTTATTTAATTTTAAACTTCCGCGTCTGTCTATGCAAAAGGAAAAACAAGGTACAACTCTATTTCAACGTTACGCCGAGTTTGTTATTACGAGGGATAAACTTTTGTAGGAACCGTTGGAAGTTGGTATTTTATACTCTTATATTATCCTTCGACGATTATCTCACCGGATGGTGCGACTGACGATGAAGCCGAAAAGAGTAGATGGATGAAGATGCAAAAAAAATAAACAAAGTGAGAAAAACTAGTGGGTTACGATAAAAACACATGCTTACAATCTGTCTGGTAACCTTGCTACTTTTACTCTTATACCCATGTTAAAGTAACAACCTTCAGTCATTGAATGAATAAGAAAAACACAATACAAAACATAAGTACATGGGCGTTATCACTGAAACTTCCCGAAGTGTAGCGTAGGCGTAGGTAAGATCGATACAAAGTGATTATTTTTATCCAACCAGGAAAAGTTGACTACGAGTTTATACAATAAATAAATTAAAAAGAAATGTACTGCGCGTTTATTTATACCTAGCACTTAGCATAGTAACCTTGTAAAGACGCATCGGATAAGCATTGATTGAGCATGTAGGTCAATATTAGACGGCCCGTATGTATGTACCGAATAGCAAGCATGGAGTAGACTATAGTAATCTTTCATAACAATATTAATAGTGCAGCCACGTCTTTAAGACCAAATAGATGTATCAAAACAGAAGTAACTGATAGATTAGACAAACGTATTATATGACAAGAGATAACACAATAATGAGTGGGTATTCAATGTTTATGATACCAAAGCCTGCATACAAATGATAGAAAGGTTTGAATTTTTGTTTTTGAACTCCCTCTATCGAGTAATCAGCTGTTACATGTAAAAGTACAACACTTACTTCGCTAAACTATGTAAAACAGCTGTTTTTTGACCCGCTCTCAGTATTATTCATTTATTTAAAAAAATATAAGAAGTTATTTATTATTGATGGGTACCTCAATATCCGATGTTCTCGGTATTAGTCTTATTATTATTACACCCTATTTTAATTGTTATGTTTTTAAAACATAGCCCTCGGTAAACGATTAAAACCAGATAATTGATAGAATAGAAAACCTAGCAACAAATCATCTATTTCCGCATCCCAAGCACCTGGATTACTCTGACTCATTTGCTAAGTAAGATACGAGGTTTATAATGACGTATTATATCAACATTATAGTGTGAATATAGTGTACATTAGCTTTAATATGGCTTTATAAAGGCTTATTTTGGGATAAGGCACCTAGGTAATAACTGGAAGGTTGCTAACAGTTCATACAAAGACAATATGTGACCTCAATTCAAATACACTGCGACAACAAAATCCCACAAAACTAAGAACGTAATAAGAAGAGCAGTTTCGTGAAAAGACACTGTGATTGAACTATGAACTTTAAATGCAGGACGCCTTGCCCCAGAACTCTCTGCGGGGCCGATCGATGAGTTCAGACTTGCGCGTAACAGCTGTTGCCATGTGGCTTTTCAATTTTCTTTCAGAACCGTTTGTTTACCACTACTTCCAGATATCGTTGGGTATGACGTGAAAATATAGTTTACATAAATGTGGTATGCGCGTAGGTAAATCTTTTAACACACGGCAAAAATGTGTTAAATTCTAACCCGCTTGCACTCTTAAAATTTCTTGTTCAGCGTTTAATACACGCAGTATTTAGGTACTGCTGTTAGAAACTGCGCAGAAAATGGTAATTGTAACAAAACGTTTTAAATTTAAAATAAGCGCATGTCTTAAATTGTGAGCCTGTTAATAAAAAACATTTGTGAGTCAAAAAGCATGTTACTTAAAGCATGAACAATATACTTCTATTTTATCAACTTTATTGCACAGCGGAAGATCAAAATGTGTCATTTCAGTATTGTTATTAAAAAAGATAAGATTGCAGCGTTTTGGCGACCAAGGGGCCGTTGACATACATTCCATATAGATTATTATTGATTTATGAAATACGTATCCTTACAAATCGATAAGCAAGGAAACTCAAGAGCTAATCAGACGTCGCAACTTATCTAAAAGTTTTCTACATATTCGTATGACCAAAAAATTAATAAAATACTTATGTCGATTTGTTTGGGCTAAATAGCACAAAAAGTTGCGTAAATATAATTATGAACACATTTTGTAGGTACTGAAATTCAAGACTAAAGAACATTCCCACGTATTTATTCATTCGGAATCAGACAGACGCGACGCTATCTGATTTATATCTGAGCGCACTCATAAGAAAACACCCTGAGTATCTGAATCAATAAACAGTGTGTTATTTCACAAATCAACAGAAAACAATTAGAGGGGCTTAGGTCGAGGTTTACACGTAGCATTATGATTAAGTTTTATGTATACTTGTTTATCCTTAAGTTGTGGTGCAATAAAGTATTTTCTATCTTCTATCTATCTACATTCAACAAGTTTGTAATATGAGAGACGATTCAAAGTTACTATTTTATGTATTAAAGGTGTTAAATTGGTTATGGGTTTGGCTGTGGATCGGTCAGAGAGAACCAACATTTATTCCAAAACAGCTAAAAGGGAGTATTCTTACCATTAGGAGAATAAACTCGCAGATTGATGGGCACTGGAGAGATGCCCTTGTTGGAGCCAGTCATACGCTCCGTCTCCGCCTCGATCTCGAGACGGACCTCGTTGAAGTCCACAAACTTCTTGCCTTTGCAGTGGAGGAACTCTGCGTATTCTATGGGATAAACAAAATTATTTTTAATTCACCAATGGGGACCCGTAACAGTTTTATCTGTGAATGCACTTTTATAGGCCTTGAGAAATTAAAACATAAAGTGCAAAAAAAATTTTCTACGGCCAAAACTGACTAGGTTATGGGCAAAATACCGAACGAGGCTCACTGACCGCGCGAACAGCCTAGCGTTGAGATATTGTGACGTCACGTCACAATGACCCAGCGCTAGCCGCCGAACCCGCGCGGTTTTATTAAAAAAAAATTAATTTAAACCAGAACACGACCCGCGCAGATCGAGTGAACTTTAATAAATGAATGGTGGAGAGCGCGAGCGCGGGCGAAAGAGAATCGAGACGTCACGATTCCCTGACATGAGCTATCCGGCCGCCCCGCGGTCGGCTGGTACAAAATGTGTAATATCTTCGCAACCAATGGAACGATTTCAATAATTTAAAAACTATCGTACCTAAACGAGTAAAAGGAACACCATTACATAGATAATATATGCATTTTCCGACTTGGTACGGGAGCTCATTCTACAAAATCTCATCTGAACATTAGTTGTGCTGCAGCCACCATCAAGGTTTTATGTGCGCTTCAAACTACACTATATTTCACAAACACAAAACTGCAAGAGTGTATTTTGTAGGTAGGTTGCTGCGTTACCACAAGGCGATCGCATCCGATGTTCATTTGTTAAAATCCCAGTGTCTAAACACAAAGTTTTGATTGACTGATACAATGCACAGCTTTTTTTGTGCGAAAAGTGATGGAACAAACCCATGGCTCACCTTCACGTTGAGCGAATACCTTTGAGTTCTAAATTCAAATCGCATTACCTCATAGCGTAAGTCCACCGAGAACGCATTCTATGGAGTACTGCACTACGTGAGATGTACTGCACTATGTAGTACTTTGAGATGTAAATGTGCGAACTGCACCGGCACCCATACCTTTTACCCGTACTACCAATACCGTCTTTACCATAAGGGCACACGGGGCCCGTGCCCAGGGCCCCCATTCTCAGGGGGCCCCGTAGGACCGACAATTACTCTCACACTTATTCTCAAAACATTTTTAGCGGGCACGCTACACTTTTTTCATAAATCAGTAATCTTATTACAAGGCATATACTATATTTGTAATGAATTTATTAATTTAATGGGACAAAGTCAAAGTCAAAAATCATTTATTCAGTAATATCCGCAGAAACGTCTTAAATCTAGGTGAATCTAAGCGCCAGTTCCTCGCGACCAAGCCTAGAAGAACAGCAAGTTTAGAAAACCATTGTCAAAGAACTTAAATCAGCAAAGTACTACTCTATCAGCGTAGATTATACGCCAGATCTGTCCCACGTTGACACTTTTTTTTTCATACTGTATTTGATAACCTACAATAAATGGCCATGCTTAGTAAATAAATGTTATTATAACTAGCTTTTTTTACTTTCCAAAAGGGCCCCAAATTCATGTGTGCCCAAGGGCCCCAGCCTAGTTTAAGACGGCTCTGCGTACTACCCGAACACAACAACACAAGCATCACTGCTTGGCAGCAGAATTAGGTAGCTCAACAAACCTAAAATGCGCATTTGGTACTAAGAGATCTGAGGGGATATCCAAGCCTGGATCGATTTTTAATATTTTAGGAGTTTCAAATACCAGTTTAGGTCATGATCAGTAGCGCATCCGGGGTTGGGCAGTAGGGACTTGAGCTTTTAGTTATTTCATACATTTACGTATTTACTCTATTCATTCAAAAAAAGATGAGTTCTTTCACTCAGGACAAACCCCCAAATCGAAATACTGGATCCGCCACTGTTTACGGTCAAGTGGACTAAAAGTACGCGGTCATGGTCACGTGACTAAAAAGCCCGTCGTCATCTATGGATGGGTAAAACTATTCCTCAATTTGTCTGAGTCAGAGAATAGTGACGGCACGCTTACTTTGTGAACAAGTGTCAAAGACACGCCGCGCTACACTACTCTAGTTCGCTTTGAACTGAGTTTTCACGATATCTTTGCGCTGTTATATCTAAGCTAAGCTACGAAACTGTGATTTACCAAATTTTACTATTTTACCGTATCTCAGAAACTATACAACTAAGAATTAAAAATATATATTTACAAGTAAATTTTTCAAAAACAACCTTACCAAATTTCATGCAGATCGGATCAATGGCTTAAACAAATATAATAACTACCTACTAGCTGACCCGTGCCCACTTCGGTTTTAGCTTAACTCATATTGGTTTTAATGATAATAAGTGATCCTTATGTTTAAACAATTCTTCATACCGCTTTTGGCCAAGATAATTCAACAATTACAGGCACAAGGCCTAACACCTATATGCCTCAGGTTGATGGATGCTGAGCAGTGCATCGTAAAGCATGTTCCTAACGAGTGTGGCCTGCGAGGCAATGCTTTATTATAACAAAGTATTGCCTTGCAGTCCATACTTTTAAATGGATACGCAGTTAAGGCTGGTAACCATTTAACATTAGGTGAGCCATCTGTTTATTCCATCCCCAATCACATAAAAAAACGGAAATTCATTTGCTTTCTGATATTTACCTCCATTTCCTTGTATAAGTTGCAGAATCAATGGTCGTCGTGTGACTATGCCTGAACCTCGTGGTAAGAAGTCCCTGTAAAAAAAAAATTGTGTTACCACACTTATTTAACTGTTTTAGAGCATGTTTTCTGTGCAGGGTTATGTTCATGAAAATCCATCATACTAATAATAATGTAATAAATATATTACTAAGAATATCTCAAACCCTTCGATTCAGGCTTAATCAAAGTAGTAGTTTTAGTAGTAGTCAAGCTCTTAGTAATGTCCTTGTCCAGTGATAGTAAAAAAACTTATTCCTGTGTCCCCAGACAGTGTTGCTGTGTTTCAGTTTAAAGGGTGTAGATGCCAATGAAGTTAAGTATGCTTAGCGAAAGTAGGTCTCAGGTTGAATATTGGCTTTGTTATAGCGGATGGTTAACACTTATTATCAGTGCCTTATGGTTGACACGACCAAAAGACAGGCTAAGAAAATTCATAAGCTTTTTGAAACACTACGGGTTTTTAAACCAACACCAGAATGGAAAATCAGATAGAAAACTGATAGACTTTTTTCCATCAGTCAACAGTATAAAAATAGCCTTTGATAATTGAGTTTACTATAGTGTATGTTTAGTACCCTCGTCCTATTCACTCTGGATTTGTTAATCAAAGATATTGTAAATAAAATAGTATAACACAATAATGTAATAAAACAAGCACTAATAAAGGTTATGGTTTTTTTATAGGTAACTTGAAGATTGGATACATTTCTTGTTTGTTAATCTTTTGTTTATTGTGATAAGCTAGAAGAAACTATGAGTCATACACCATTTGGTTTGAATGTAGTAGTTGCAATAATATGAAAACAGAGATACAATCTCAATACAAATGTTGTTATTTGTTGGGATGGAATTCAAAAATTAAAATGGAATAGACACTGCAGAATGGTACTAGGGTTCACCCACCACATAGTAAACAAAAACCTTTTATTTAAAATCAAATCAAAATCAAATACAGGGGCATTTCGGATACTAGTATACAATTAGGACCATCTAAACATAGTATTGGCATTTGTAATAGCACGCAACCTTACCTGCCGACAAAATTTTCTAAGACCGAACTTTTCCCTGCTGATTGACCACCCACAACTGCAATCTGAGGAAGATCTAAGGACATGTGCACTCCCATATGCACGAAAGCATCTTGTAGTTTGTTTACAATTGGGATCAAATGTTGCATTCCCGAGTTCCCAGCCATTTTTAAAACGACACATTAAAGTTTTATCACTAAAAACACTAATTACACTCGCTCCTCCTTCCCCAAATTCATCATCATCAAACTGACTGACTGATTTATTTTTCAATATGGAGGGAGGGGTGTATTCTGAACTACCTACTGTTGTAGTTTGTTTAGATAAAAATGTCTTGTCTTCCGCATGTTCAAAATATTTAATCGATTACGAAGTACAAAAATTATCGAACAACGTACATTTTAAAATAAATATGAGATATGTTGGATTGTTGGATCTACAAATAAAATTCAACTGGTTCAAAATATTGAGAAATCATCTTGCTATGATCTTTTTCTTTCATTTAATATAATTCTTACTTCGTTTTAACCCTTTCGTTTGGTTTAATTTATTTAAATTTTTTGGGCGATCTTCGCAGTCTACTTTTAAATATTAGTGCGATGTTAAGCCTAAGTTACTCCATGTTACATCAGCTATCTGCCAGTGAAAGTCCCGTCGAAATCGGTCTAGCTGTTCCAGAGATTACCCGGAACAAACAGACAGACAGACAGACAAAAATTTAAAAAAATGCTATTTCGGTATATGTATCGCATATACATTCATAAAATATGCATGTAGTAAAGAGCGGTTATTTTAATATTACAAACAGACACTTCAATTTTATTTATTTGTATAGATTAGGTGCAAAAGACGTGAGACTTGGTATTTAACAGTCGCACAACAGCTATGGAAAGGGTAATTATACTGAATGTCGAAAAACTGACATGGGGAATAAAGATCTTTATTGGCAACCACGAACTGACATAAAAAGTGTAGGACGCCCCTTACCCCATAAGTCGACTACATTTTTATGATTAACTACCCATAGAAAGTCAGACTTATTGACGGTGTTGATAGTGAAGGAAGAGATAAACTTCGGCCAGAGTTGTCTTACCTCCTTTAAAGTTCATTGTCATAAGTTTTAAAGGTGATTGCATAAATCTATCTGCATACCTACTTATCATGCATAAACTAGGTACCTACGTAAGTATGTAGATGTTTAATACCTAACTCCAAACCTTAGTTTAAAAAGCAGTACGAAGGTACCTATTATAAGTAGCAGAAACACATTGAGAATCTGTGTGACGACCACACAACCAATAGCATAGTGCTATTTCAAATCAATAAATCTTGACATGCGCACTAAATTTAGGCCACCGGATGTAGAACTCAAATTTAATATAGGTACTCGCAGAGATATAAGTAGGTAGGGGTATAGATATAAACTATGTGAACAAACACATCAAAATCACGATAATGGAAAGAAAATATCATATACTGATAAACAAGCCAAGACCTGCCTGTCGGTAGTTAATTTACTTTACGTAATATTTCATAGGGCGTAGGTATTGAGTATCTAGGCATAAAAACATCACAAAAAATTATGGAAATATGGTCATCTTAAAACGCGAGTAGATCTACTAAACTGTATGGGCACTCCCTAGTAAAGTTTCTTTCAATTAATACAATTTCCTGCCTTCTCAAATATTTGACAACAAGATACTGTATCGAGAACTGAAAAAATGCATAGCAAGCAAGTGTTTAGAATTCTTAAATATTCTATGAGCAGTAAATGAAGAACAAAAGTACCTACTATAATATTATATTACTCACTTTCCAACGAAATTCTCCAACACTGAGCTTTTTCCCGCAGATTGACCTCCAACCACAGCAATTTGCGGTAAATCCAACTGCATATGCACACCCAGCTGTGTGAATGCATCTTGTAATTTGTTAACAATTGGGATCAATTGTTCCATCCCAATATTCCCCGACATGGCTGCCGGTTTTTCCAAGCGCTCCACGTCCTATGAACTTCTCCGCAGATCTCAACCTACTGATTTTTCTTACGTCAATAAGGTTTGAGTAACCCTTTACGCATGCGTATATGAAAAGGACAGCAGTAGGTATTTTCTGTGCCCCTGCAAAGAATCGTTAAATTTTCGAACAGTATGAATGTATTCTTCGCTAGGTACCTACTAGATTCTAGATGCAGATACTTTCTTTGTATGTGTTATGTATGCTTACAAGTCAAGTAGGTAGGTAAATATAAAAGTAACTAAATAATCAATATAATCATCATCAACAGTATAAGTAGTCTTTTAATTTAGTCTTTAAAATAACGACGGCAGTAGCATCATTTATCTCATCTGGAATAACTCTTATCACATACCTAGATACCTAAGCATATTTTTTTTGCTTGGTGAGCCTGTAAGTACGGTACTGTTGCTTATTTCGGTGCCTGTCTGGCAGGCAGGTAATGCACGTTAGGAACGTGCCCTGCGTTCGTCAACCTGAAGCATACGATATTAAGCCTCATATACCTACAGTCGTTTATCAATAAATCTGTGACTGCGTTGATAAACGGCTAACTAATAATTTGAATAATATATATAATAATATACCTACCTTGACAGCAGGCGTCTAGGCTTGGGCCCCATTCACCAATACCAGTTGCATAACACCATCAATTGATGTATTACTAGCCTTGCCCTGCCTATGAAATAGTATAAATTACGATTGTACGTAGTGACGTACTATCATACGTACGATATTGTTAGATTACCAAAACATCGTAACTGCTGGTTTGTTTAAGCAAGTCTCGACTTTTTCAACAGTAAAAATTTAAAGAACCCCCACTTGACGAATTAATAAAAATTATCAAAGTTATACTTAAACAGGTACTAGGTAACTAGGTATTTAGTTAAGTGGCTTCGTCAACTCCGTATTTCCCATATTTTTCCTTTAAGTCCTTGATATTAATTAGGCTGACTAAGCTGGTGGTGGTGGTATAGGTGCTGGGCAAGCCTACTTTAGCTAAAAACTTTGCCCTAGGCACTACAGCGTCCTTTTAATAGGGTAAAAAGTGAAAAAGTTGCCCGGACGATGTATAAGTCATCTAAAGAGATGCAAAGGTTTTTTTTACTTAGGTACTAATTTATAGTTCTTATCGAATCAACATCGATTCTGAATATTTGTCAATCAAAAGAATGACAGACAGCTTTGAGAATTGGACCTTCGTGTCATATGTACTCATCAGACAATTCAGCCAATCAGGATTTAACCACAGATAGCAATTCTTTTTAAAATTTTATTAGTGTTCCAGCTGTTCAGTCATTCAGTCTGTTTAGTCTTTTAGCCCAATAATTTTGTTGAGTAGTACAAAAGAAATTGCCAAATTTAATACAACTACAGGTTTTCTTGTAAATTAAAAAAACGATGTTATGTTTGGTTTCTATACACTGAGCCATGACGTTTCATCCTAATAGGATTTGTATCGTTCAAATAAGTTAGCGTCAGTTCAAGCTGCCGCCATCAGTTTATTTCGTATGCTAGTTTTGCAGATCTTTATTTACGAGTTTTTCCGCTAGAGTGCGCTTTAGCATCGCGTCTTTGTGTCGCTTTGTGACGTCACTAATAAAGGAGATCGTCTTTTTGAGACGGACGGATGGACGCCATCTTAAAATAAAGTGATATAAGTTTTGGTAGCGTAGAATAAAGTTTAATCGAAAATAATCTCTATTTAGGACTTAGCAATTGTGTTTGTGTATTTTTTATTCTGTGATTCCAAGTGTAACGGCTCAAGGTATACATTTATTTCGGTTATATTGTATACTACTATGATCTAGATTAGTTTATTTACGGTTCTTCCACTTCTTTAATGTTAGTACCGTTAAAAGTATCTGGATCGTAAAGTCTTGTAAATAGTTAACGGGATATATGTGTAGTAACAAAAGGGAGTGAAATCTAGGAGTCATCGATCCAACCCTAGTGTTCTTCGACGGATGTAACACGTCAATAAAAGTTCTGAGGGCAGGGCACAGAATATTGTTGTGGGAAAGTGTTTTTGATCTACAGAAGTGAATTCATACGTTCAACGTCAGTACACTAGTTATACCAAATTCAATGTTCATAGAAGTGGAACAAATCGAGTGGTGAAGGACGGCTGGCCACTGTTGTGAAGCGAAAACGGAGCGTTGTTTCTGAAGTGCCTTGCCCTGGTTGCAGTTGGTGGTCAGTGAGAGGGTAACCTCCTGATGGTGTGTACGTCGCAGCATGTCTGCACTCTCGACGCCGGGCGGCGGAGGCACTACGGCGCAGAGCAAGCCGACGTCCGGCAAACAAAAATATCAGAAATTGGACATCAATAGCCTGTATTGCGCCAACAAGGTGAGTAGCCTCCTAGCATTGATTTGCTTTTGTCTGGTATTGATTATGTGTAGACAGAACGTAGGTATAAACACGCCCACTATCTACATACATTATTTTTACCCCTGAATGATATTGGGGTAGAGTTCAATGCACCCTAAATGGCTTTCACATTCTACAACATATTGCCTAAAAGAGTAATGGTAGTTTCATTCACATTTTACACAGTGATGCTGGCTAATGGATCAAGTTCCATACAAAGCTAAATCATGCTGTTAATTTATGTGGTTATCCAAATATCATTGTGAGTTTATGTTGTCTTATGTTTCTGGGTCATTCACCTAACATGCCTACTATAATAATAATTCATTCATAGAGGACCCCCTATTATAAGGAACCTGTAAATTTTGACCAAAACTGGTTCAATGGACAGTTGATATTTTGTAAACATGAAATTGACATCAATCAGCTGTTTCTGAGATTGATGTAGATTAATGCTTGCTAAATGCAAGTTTCTATTTAGCCTAAGATTATTATGTTTTCTTATCTACCTAATAACAGAGTAGGTACGGTGAGTCATAATGTTTTAAAAAATGCTTTGTAAGATAAAATATTGAGAGTTAACCAAATTAGCATTTTTGTTTTGTTATAATTTATGTCAACTTATACATTGGGGTCACAACCTTGACCAAGATTGTGCATTCAGTTTAATACTTACATAAATATTTGCTGTTTTCTCAAAGCATGCAAAAAATAACAGTAGGTAGGTACCTGCATTATGACATATTTAAATACTAATGTAAAATAAAAAATGTAAAAGATTGTATTTAATAAAATTGTGAGGAAGCCAATAATTTGATACCTAACCAATAGCTTAATATGCAGTCACTATGGAGATTGTAGTAGATATTGCCTTAGTTTTTCTCTTATGAATGTTGAGAGGTTATACTTGGTTGGCTATTTAGTTATTGCATTAAGTTACTTTGAAGTAAAGGCCCTTTTAAACATGCATCAGCAATTGTACAGTATCCTTTTTACAAGCAACAAACCTATTAACCCTTTATGCCATAAAGCATTAATTGAAGTTATTATTAACTAGCTATTATTGCCTGCGACTTCGTCAGCATGCTTTGTTTTTTCCGACTTACTTAACACTTATCATTATTTTTTGATCAATTTACACAATATCGTTATAAATAATAGCCTGTGTTATTCTGATGTATAAGCTCTTACCTATATTGTAAAGTTTTATTAAAATCCATTAAGTAGTTTTGGTGTAACAATCATCCACACTTACAAACTTTTGCATTTAAAGTATTAGTAGGATTTACTTAAATTGAATATTTTCTTGTGTATAGATAGATAGATTATAACTTTATTGTACACCATGAAAACATAAGAGTAAAACAATTAGATTACAACTAAAAACTAAGGGTACAATGGGGGGTCTTATCGCTAAAAGTGATCTCTTCCAGACAACCTTTCGATGGACAGAAATGTATTGCATAGGCAAATTTGGGGCATACCTGCATAATAACAATACATATAATTAATAAACACCCAAATAAAAATGCAGTAGGCTACTAAATACTACATAATATAAATATAACAGAAATAAAAAAGCAATTGTGATTATGATGATATAAAAGAAAGGGAGGAATGGTAATATTCGAGAACCATGCTTTTAAAAATAGGGCGAGATTTAGATTGACGGATAGGTAGTGGGCTTCAGAGCTTAATAGCCTGTAGCGTAAAAGACCGACTAAGTACCATACCATGTAGTTTATGTTTTTATTTGGTAGGTTTTATGTCAGTTTCTCCTGGGTTAATAAAATATGTTCATTCATATTAATGTGTAATTAAACAGGCATTCAGACAAAAAAAAAGGTAATCATACAGGCTAGAAAAAAGTAAGTAAATTATATATTTCTCACAATGTATATGCTATGCTTATCTAGGAGTAAATTGTAAACTATATGGCAGCATTGTGAGAGGTTTTCTTATTTGGTTGCACTGTTTCTGTAGGATTTCTGTAGTGTAACATTTTTACAAGTGCATTTTTATAAGTGCACACAGTTTATGTTGCTGTGTCCTTTTGCTACTTTGTAGTCAGTTTATTTTGATTTCAATGTATACGATTTTTCTAATGTCTGTTACCATATTTCTATTGTATGTTTTGTTCAATTTTAGAACGAGAATTTGGAACCATCCTCTGTAAAGTCTCAACTAAGCCGGAAACATGGAATGCAAAGTCTTGGAAAAGTTCCTTCTACTAGGCGTCCACCAGCCAATTTACCTTCTTTGAAAACTGAAACTGGTCAGGACCCTAACACTAAGTAAGTACACATAAATTGACTCATCCACTACCAATTTACATCAGGAAGTAGCTAACTAGCTTGTTCTGTGACCTTGTTACCTGATTGATGTGCCTACAAATGGTCAGATACCTATATAATGAAGGTTGCTCTGTCCTGTGTCCATAATGCAGGGTGCTTCAAAATCTATCAAGTTATAATAAATTATTTTCTAAGTCAGAACACCCATTTCACCTTTGGGGCTTAGAAAGTATATTATAATACCTACAATGTGAATGATATAGTATTCTGAAGTAGGTTTTCACAAAGAAACATTAAACCCAAAAAAATTTGCCCTTAAAAACACATTTTTGCTAAGTTTTTTTTACACAACATTAACTAGTCCCAAACTAAGCATAGCTTGTACTATGGGAACCAGATGACTGATAGGATACTTAAATATGTTTTTTTTGTAAATACATACAAAGAATACAATATAACACCCAGACACAGAACAAACATCTATGTTAATCACACAAATGTTTGTTCTTGGTAGGAATCAAACCCACCACCTACAGCACAGAAGGTCAAAAGTATGTAGTTGTTTAAATAGCCTAAATAAACCATAATCCTCTTCAATAATTATATAAAAACTGTTTTGCCATGGTATAGCAGTGTTGGTGATAAGTAACCCAGAAGAGGCTACTGCCCATCTTCTGATGCTTAGTTTGTCGTATTTTGTTATTTAGTTTACATTTACCGGAGGGGTTGGTTCTATTCTATGCCTTCCGAGACTTTCAAAGCCAACTATTTTTATAAACTTTCAGTTCAAATAAAAATAAAATTATAACTATTTGTGGTTTCAGCCCTATAGCTGCCGTAGCTCCATCTGTATCTTCTCCACCAACATGTATCAATCCTCCAACTCAAGTAAGTGTTAGCTGAAAGTTAAATAAACCAATAATTGCCTCTTGGAATATTTCATTCATCAAGATTCATGATATGTGTTAGTAAAAAGCCCAATGACGAAAAAAAGCGCTGGAGGGAAGGCGCGGTCGCTCGCGACGATCTCTATCGTCGCTCTGCGTTCATTGTGTGCGTAGCGTGATCGACCAAGCAGTTGCCCTATGATACCATGATTATGAGATCTGAGGGCTATTCTTATATACTATCTGGGTCATACCAACAAGAACTAATATGAAAAATACTTTCTACTGTATTTGAATGCCTTTCAGGCTGCACCTCTAGCGCCGAGCATCAATGCTGCTGCGGCCGCTGGGCCCGGCGGCTGGGTGTCACTGCCACCGCCCTCTTCCCCGCACTTCCGTACAGAATTCCCGTCGCTGGAGTCAGCTGCGCAACCCGCGCACCGCACAGACACTGCGCAGCCGCAGACACAATTGAGACCACAGAGTAAGCGATATCAATATTATAACAAAAACATTAATGATACTTTTGGAGGTGCCTTCATCATCATCATCAGCAGGAACCATCTTGGACAGGCTAAGGGCTCTTAATTATATACTAATACATTTAATGTCGGTCTGCTGCGGCGCATGTGACGTACCACGCAATTGGAATCAACAATTAATTAATCCGTGGTTGTTTATTCCATGTAGTTCGTTCACGTATCATAAGCACATTGCGAAGCCGATACAACATACGGACGACGCCAAAGCGGCAACGTAAATGCCATGTTTTTATTAGTGCTGAGAATTGTCGTATTTTATAGCTCTCACTATAAATCACTAAAAGTAATTTTTCTTTGGCTGAATTCATACCTCAACCATAAAATACGATCGTCGTAATACGTTTTGTTATTAGGCACTACAACGGTGACGGCAGCAGTCCGCTACCAAACGCGTAAATTGAAAGAACACTAATACATACTCAAAGATCTTAGAGTACAACTGGATTACAGCCATGTTTTTTTTGTTTGTTTAATTTTGACTGCACATAATTGTGGAACTTTTCTCTTGATTCATACTTTCTTAAATCAATTTTACTAAAAAAGGAAAACAGCTAAATAAAAAACCGGCTTGCTATAAAGCCAAGGCAAGACAGACAAGTCTGCTGACAAGACAATGGGGACCCGTCACAGTTCTATCTGTGAATGCAGTTTTATAGGCCTTGAGAAACTAAAACATAAAGTGCAAAAATTTTTTTTCTACGGCCAAAACTGACTAGGTTATGGGCAAAATACCGAACGAGGCTCACTGACCGCGCCTAGCGAAGAGATATTGTGACGTCATGTCACAATGACCCAGCGCTAGACGCCGAACCCGCGCGGTTTTATTAAAAAAAATTTAATTTAAACCAGAACACGACCCGCGCAGATCAAGTGAACTTTAATAAATGAATGGTGGAGAGCGCGAGCGCGGGCGAAAGAGAATCGAGACGTCACGATTCCCTGACATGAGCTATCCGGCCGCCCCGCGGTTGGCTGGTACAAAATGTGTAATATCTTCGCAACCAATGGAACGATTTCAATGATTTAAAAACTATTGTACCTAAACAAGTAAAAGGAACACCATTACATAGATAATATATGCATTTTCCGACTTGGTACGGGAGCTCATTACGAAAGTTGAATGTATAAGACACAAGTTCGTTATCGTCCAGCAATGGACTTATTCAGTCTACTGATGATAAACACTGTCGAATGTAGTAAGTATTTAGCCAATGACTCGAAAGAAGAAGAAGAAGTAAGTATTATGTTCTATTACAGCCGAAGGCAGCTGGACGTCCGGTGGCGCTACCGTCGGCGTCCGTCAAGAATCAAATGCATCACCCGCCGCTGTGCCCGCCCCCGCGGCGGCATCACAGCAGACACCCGCCTATCGTGCCATTCTACCTTCATTTGTATGTGACCCTTTAATACTTCAGACTTCTTAGTGTATACAAATAAAGCTATGATTTTATAGAAGGCAGTAAAAAACGTATATAGGATATTTAATTACTTTAGTGATTTAGGTTTTGAAGTGATTATGATCTCATTTGTTTTACCGGGTGTAATAAGACTATTTCCGAAAACTGCAACTAAGCGCATTTAGACTATGATTCCGATTACAAAAAATAATTTAAAAAACACGAAGAAAATCAACACTTTTTGCCCGTTTTTTCCGTGTTATCAGCATCAATATCGACAATACATCGTAAAGTAAATATAATTACCTTAATTATCTTATTTACAAACGCGTAAAAACGATAAAACAGAAATCTAAAGTAAATCGCGATCATCTGGTCAGTGCATTTCCCTCGCGGTCGTTGAACTTTACACGTTCCTGGAGTATTCGGAAGTCTTCTTAGGGGAAGGCTTGAAGGGGTCTATACTGGTATACCGCGTGTCGATACATGGTATTATTATAAATCACACATAATAGTAAACTCTGGTTTGCGTCCAATAGCTAGTATATGCATCTATAATGGGTCTCCGTAACAATGCGTAATAATAGGTATTCGTTGTAACTTGTAGCTGGTGAAAGGTAGCACTGGCGGCGGGCTCGGTCTGGGCGGGCTGGGCTCACTGCGCGACACGCGGAGCTCCCCCGCGCCGCCCCCTTCCGGCCCGCGCCCTCCGCCGCGCGCCGCACCCACGCCGCGTGCCGTCGAGGTACTCACCGCAAGGCCCATCCTGCGCGACGACCAGATCTCCTCGCTGGACGACATCTCGAGGGACGCCGGTTGGGCGCAGCACGATGATATTGATTACGAGTGAGTATCACAAACACTCGAAACCAAAAAGCTATAAACAACCAAATACAGCGCGCCTGGACTTCTAGTTTTTGTTGGCGGCATTGACAGTTTTTAACAAGACAATACACCTATGCTCGAATAAGTCAGTTCTTGGCAGTGAAACAATATAATTAGCGTACTATATGCTCTTTTCTCGCTCTATAGTTTTGCCAAACGCTCTATAGTTTTTTTGTTAGATTATTCTCTCATCCATTACAGGCCAACAAACTCTCAATAAATTTTTGTTTTAACTTTTTGGTCTAATTTTATGTTTCAGCCAAAAACTAGACTTCTCAGATGGAGAGACATCAACTAGAAAGAATAATAACCGCGGCAGTATTGAAAAGGAGCGCTCAGAACCGAAAGCAGGGCATGCGGCTGAGCCGGGTGACGAGGAGCAACTGTGGGCGGAGCGCCGTCAGAAGCAGAGTAACGAGGTCGCACAAGCTGTCGCACGCGCACGCCAGAGGAAGGAAGAGGAACAGCGCCGCCGTGAGAACAGGGATCCACCGTCGCAACCGCCCAAAGACTTTCGCGACCGAGATCGCAACGACAACAGAGAACGTGAACCTGAACCCAGAGAAAGAGACCGCCTAGAGTCCAGAGATTCGCGAGACAGAGACAGAACAGATAGAGATAAAGAACGCAGCGAGGGACGCGATAGAGACGTGCGTGAAAAGGACCGCGCAGATAACAGAGATCGCGATCGCAACGACAGAGAACGCTTCGATAATAGAGACCGCGACAACAGGGACAATAGAGACCGTGAACGTGACCGAGACCGCGACAAGGATCCTCGAGATAGAGGCCGCAACGACAATAGAGACCGAGCGGACTCTGATAAGGAATCGCGACAGGATATACGCGACAGAGACCGAGGTGACAACAGAGACCGTGGAGATCGGGAGCGGTTCGACAGAGAACGAGACCGTGGCGACAGAGAGCGCGACCGCTCGGAACGAGATCGGGACCGCACTGACAGAGACAGGAGCGAACGCGATCGCGACTTCCGAGACAGAGGACCAGATAGGGACCGCGAACGAGACCACGCTCGTGACCGCGACCAAAACAACCCTGCCTTTTCCAAGACCTTCCAAGCGAATATACCTCCTCGGTTTTTAAAACAGCAACAAAATAGACAACAAGATGAACAACATAACAAAGGTTGGGCGTTCTCGGGTAAACCGGCACCTCGTCGTCAAGAGCCGCAGCCCCCTCAAACTTATAATAATGCGCCGCGGCACGCGCCTCATAATAATGGTCGGCGATCTTATTCTAGGTAAGTACTGTACAAACGGTTAAACTACGTTACGTTATTAATCTGAGTAGATTAGTTTATATATAATACAAAATGTACAATTAACAGACAAGAAACCTTTTTTTTTATGTGATCCTTTAAAATTACGCATGAAGTGTGATGCAATCCAACATATGCCTTAAAATAATATCGTCAGTGGAAAGGAAAAAATGCTAAAGCGCCAAAATGCTACTTGTGGGAAATCAACTTTAAAGTTAATTAACTAGACGATATAAGGCGATATAAACTTATTTATTATGTTTCTTTACAGAGACTTCTCAGATCGCGAGGACGAGTTTAGGCGAGATAAAGATGGACCTGGGCCTCAATGGCGTTCTGAAATGCAAGACTATGAAAAGTCTGGTAGAGAGTTGGATAGGTCAAACTCAAAAGAATCGTATAAAGATTTTAATGAGTACAAAGGAAAAAATGAGCCAGACAGGAAGTCTTCTTTAGAACATGCTATTGAACAGAGCAACCGATCTGCGGCTGACAAACTGAGCGAAGTTTTTGAAAGAAAAAGCATAGGAGTTGCGGAGCCATTTGTTGCTACTGAATCTGCGCTGAATCAAGCGTCAGAAAAAAAATCTTCTTCCCCTGATAATGTTTCACAGCGAGAATCATCAGAGAAAGAAATTGGCAAAGTATCCTGGGCAGAAGTTGCTCAGGAAGAAACTAACATTGTGAAACCATCAGAAAAAGTCTCGCCTCCTAGAGAAATTGAAGTTAAAAAAGATCTTATTTTACCCAACTTTGATTCCAAACGAAACTCTCAGCACCCTATTGCTTCAACCTCTCCTCCTCAAAACATACCATCAAACAATACTACTTATGCCAATGCTTTTCAAAATAAACTCAATAATACTCCAAATATTCAAGCATTAGGAGGTAACAATCAACAGTTAACTCAAACTACCTGTTTACCCATTACCCAACAGCAAGTTAGCCAACCTCTAATACAGGCTTCTAGTCTTGAGCGGCAAACTATCCCTAAACCTATTGTCCAACCTCCATCAAATATAGCTGATTCGTTTGCAGCCTCTCAAATGCAAAAACAACAGCAACAGTTGTCAGAACAACTTGCTAAATTAAAATACTCGCAACAGTCTGAGAAAGACGCATCTGAATCTGGGTTAACCTCTAAACTAAGCATAGAGTCTCAAGTTATTGCAGCAAAAACTGTAGAAATCGCTGTGGAAACAGTAAAAAATACTCCAGATATGACAAAGCGTCTCGTTGATGATAAGAAACCAGAATTACAGGGTATTCATGAGCCAAGTAGTAATAAAATTATACTCAAAGAACCCATTGAAAGAAAATCTAGTGGGTCTGGGTCTGAAAAGAAGGGCAGAGGTTTTGGAGGTGGCGGAACCGGCTTCGCTGTTTACAATAATAGAGGTTGGGGATCGAGAGAATCTCGTGGGCGACGATCTCATCGAAACTCACGCTCCAATAATAGAGCTAGTGAATCTGATGGCTCCACTGACGGGGCACCAAACGCAGAACGTAAAGATCGAAGAAGAGCACCGCGCAGTCCTCGTGGACCCAAGAAACAAGAGCGACATGACGGTGTCAACCGTACCGCACCGACAGAACAGGGAATGCTTACTACAGACGGATTGGAGAATAGAGAACCGTTTGCACCCCGCGGACAGCCATCTAGGCGTGGCCGAGGTGGGTTCCAGGGCACTGCACGTCCTCCCGCGCCAGCAAAGAGAGTTACAAGCTATGGGCCTCCCAATACTAAAAGTCCCTTTAATCAAACCAATAGGGCCGCAAAAGAAAACGAAGAGGGCAAAGATAATATGCCAATGGAAGAAAAGAGCAAAGGCAGACCCCGCCTTGGTTCACAGGCTACGGGTAGAGGTCGCGATAGAAGACCTAAAGGACCTGTAAGTGGTGAAGATGACAATTGGGAAACTACGTCTGAACATTCCGAAGGTGGCGGGGGACGTCGCCGATCCGTTCCAGGAAGACCTTCTCAAAAGGGCCAAGGAGGTCGTAATCAAAATAGTAGAAATAACCCCCGTAACAATAACCAGGGAGTCAAAAAAGATAATATAGGCGATAACAAGACTGCTGATTTACAAGAGGCTATGATTGATCTCAAGATATCCACTGCCAAGAAAGATGAAGATGTTGCCGATGATGGTTTCCAAGAAGTACGAAATAAAAAAAATTCTAAGGATGCACGTGGGCCACCTGCAAAGGAAGAAAATCAACAAGCTGCAAAACAACAACCCAGGTCTCATTCTAACCAAGGTAATGGGCGGAACGGATCGTCTAGCAGGAACTCCAGTGACAAGTCCAACCCACGAGGAGCGGTACCAGTATCTAACAAAAATGGACAATATGACCCGCGTCCTCGGCAAGCCAACTTAGCGCCTCGCTTTGTGAAGCAGAGGCAAAAGCAACAGCTGGGGATGGTGAGCGGGTACGGGCCCGATACCGGTGCGGCACCTCCTCCTCCGGCAGTTAACGCTTGGGACAAACCTATTGCGCAAACCCTCCGCGGTAATATCGAAGAACCTATAGAGGTCACTGTCAACAAATCTGCTCAGTCGAGTCAGCGTAGCACGCCACTTGAAGCTCCTATCGAAATTAAGCCGCTTGCAGCAGCAGCTTGTGCTGTTCCTACTGATAAATCTGAAGTCTTAGATGGAACTACACCACCAGTAGAGACTATTATATTCGAGAACACTAATTACAAGTCTGCTCCTTCCGAAGAAGCATTACAACAGAAGTATCAAATCAGTTCTAACATAGGCAAATCTCTGCAGCCTGAAGAAATGTCACCTGAAATGGAAGCGCATCCGTTGGCGTTTAACGGCGCCGATGTGAGGCGTCCTAGGTCCATTCAGGAGCTTATCGGGGACAACGGTAGGCCGGTGAGCGATGGTGAATCGTCTCTTGGACTTCAGATGTCCTTCGATACGACACAGAAAGCTGAAGACTCGTCTGATATGAAACTCGATTTCGCTTTCGACTCTGACCTTGGTCAACTCACGGAAGATAAATCAGCGAAGTCTCTCGGTATGCCGCGGGGCGTGCACATGAGTACTTCCAACACTATTTCCCCACTGGCGGCAGATCTCAATTTAAAAATCGCCAGCGTGAAGAAAGTGTGGGAAATGCCTGCCGTGGCTGAGGGCACAGAGGACTTGCAATTTGCTGGGTTCGAAGAGCAAAGTACGGAAACTGGAGCGCCCCCTAACGTGTGCAAAGTTAAGCCGACGCAGCAGCTGCAATCACCGCCACCCCAGCATTACAACCACGTGGGGTATCAAGGAGGATACGGAGGTCTGTCCGTTCCCTCGCCACCCGCTATGCTGTTTAATTCGACACAACAACTTTTAGGTTCTTCTCAGCAGTTGCCGCAACAAGGTGGCTTATATGGAGCTTTTCTTGACCAGAGCCGTGGGCAATTCGGAGGATTCCCTGGAGCACCGTACGGTGCTGGGTCTGGGGCACCTTACAACTATCAACCACCTCCTGACATGTTTCAGAGCCTTCCAAACCAATACCGGATGGTGCGTAAATTTAATTTCTGCTTCATCACATTCATCATCAGGTTGAAGAAGTGTACTGCAGGCCATGGCCGCCCTCATAAATTTTTAGGAAGAACGGTTTTAAGTTTAAGGCGAAGAGTAAACGTCCTACATCTCGGAACGTTTCTTCTACGAGCTATTGCTCATCGCCACTTGACCTTGCTATTCTGAGAGTCTTCCTTTGGGTCTTCTGGTTGGATTCCTCATTCTTTAATCTATCACGCAGTGAAAATCCGACCTTAGCTCTCTTCATAGCCTTTTGGGCTACTTTCAGCTTGTGTATAATACCAACATTTACTAACCACGTCTCAGTTGAGAGAAAAGGTTTCATTTATCCCATTAAATATTTTCGACACTACATATTTATGCGACCAAGTAATTAATTTATTTCCAAATACACAGGCGGCGACGGCCGGTGGTGGCGGCTTCGGCCAATCCGGTCAACTCGGCAATAACCCAAGCACAGTGCTTATATCAAGCACATCTAACTCGCTCATGTCTGCCACGGTCAAACCCTCCTCGCAGCAGATTGGTGCCATTGGTGAGTAGTTGTCGATTTATATTTATAAAGCTATTTTCATAAAAACTACAATCCCCGGTGCACCTTCTAAGAAGCTGAATTTCTGGTATTCCTTAATACACAATTACACCCTGAAAATCCAGTGGATTTAGTTTAGCTTTAGTTTCATATAATAACATTGAATCTAAGCTGAATTATAAAACTACAAAAATCTAAGCTCAACTTTAAATGGTTGTTTAAATTTAACTGTTATTTTGTATCTCAAAAATTATCCTTGAATGTAAATAAAAATAGTTTTGGAACATACAAACAAAGCCCTTTCACCTCACCACACTTAGTATATTTGCACAACTGTATTTTTTGGATATCATCTAGTTTTAGACAAAAGTATTGCTGACAAAGTTATTCCTGTTAAAAAATACTTTTCTTTTGCTTCGCTCAGTTGATCAAATAGGTAATATAAATCCTTCTAGTACTTATCCGTCATTTTTACTGACTTGCAGAAGGTGTGAAAAGTAGAGTATTCCCCTTAGAGATAAACCCGTCTTGGCCTCAGTTAAACTTAACTGAGGCCAAGACAGCTCAGATGAATTCATCAGCTCCCAAGTTTCACTCGGGTGTGAATATCTAGAATATCGAGTTAACGAATAAATCGGGATTCAAAACTGCATCCTTAGCCTAAAACACAACTTTATGCTCTGGGTAATAATCTAGTATTATTTCTTGGAAAACTAACAGTAAAGTAATGTATGTAGGCAGTAAAGGCGGCGGCGTCGGAGGTGTCGGCGGCGTCAGCGCTTACCAGCAGCAGTACCTCGGGTACTCGGCACCAGTAGGCGAGGCGCCCTACTCGCTGCCCGGCCTGCTGCCGCGACCCGCGCCCCCGCAGAGCTCCTACTACTCGCCGTACCAGCCGGCCAGCGCACCTGCGCCTACCTACCCGCTGCAGTTCACGCAGCAGCCGCAGTCGGGCGCTTTCGGCTCTCAGTTTCTCTCCTCGCAGTTGCAGGTGGCGGCTGCCGTTCAGCAGATGCAGGTACCTACATCTATGTTCTCCTTCAACTGTGATACGTCTACCATATTTTATACCCTCATTTGAGTGCAATATGATCAGGCAACCTGTGATCATATGAGTAACAGCAGCTTTATTACAGCAGCAGCAGCAGTATCGCGGTCCTATGCAGCAGCAGTACGCACCGGCACCGCCGCGGCAGGTACCGCAGCAGCAGCTGAAGAGTCCGCTGCACGAGCACGCTAACGGGTTCGCGCCTCTATGCGACTCGGTTTCACCCACGCCCAAGCAACAGCAGCAGAACAAGCAGCAAAAGCCGCCGCACTCGCCACCTCAGCACAAGTACCACGCGCCGCCGCCACATCCGCCGCCCGCGCTCACTCCTCACCAGCACCACCAGCAGCAGCAGCAACAGCAGGTACGCGTGCCTCCTCGCTACTAGCTGACCCGCTATCTTCAATACGGACGGAGACCTGATGCTGACTGTTGATTCGCAGATGGTGAGCGGAGGATCGAACGGTCGGTGCGGCGGCGGCGGTGGTGGCGGCGGCGTTGCGCGAGGCGGCATGTCGGTCCCACCCCGCTACCCTGCGCCCATCCAGCGACCGCACGCCCCCGCCATGCCGCTCTACCGGCATGCACAGCCGCCGCCGCCGCGCGCTCATCTCGCGCCGCCGCATCCGCGCCACGCCCTCTACTACCAGCACCACCAGCGCAGTTAGTACTAGCCTCCATACGAACGTGCCGCACGAGCCTCGAGCATGTCGTACGACATCCGGCCGTCAAATGATGTATTATTGTACACAGACGGTGGCGGCGGTGGCGGTGAGCGCGCGGCGGAGGTCTGCTCGCCGGCTACGGCGACCGGAGACGAGAGCGTCGTCGAGCCGGCGGCGGCGGCGGTGGCGGTGGTGGCGGCGGCGGCTGCGTCCGCGTCCGCCTGCGCACAGGACGCGCCGCCCGCTGCGACCCCCGACCTGAAGGTGGAGTGATGCCTGCGCAGGCACGCGCGTCGCGTGCAGGCTCCGCCCGAACCGCGCCCGGACGGTACCCTCGTACCCCCGTCGTTGGCGCCGTCTATTAGGTTTTCGGTATTTAATTAAGACGTAAATTATGAAAGTGATTTAAGCTACTTAGATCGGGGCGCCGCCATTCGGCGCGCTCCGACGCAGGCCGGCAGCTGCCCTCTCGGCCCGGTCCGACGCCGCCGACCGCGGGAGGCTTCCGTTTGTATGTAAATAGATCGCTCGGACTCACGACGTCCGGCTCCCTTGACTGTTATGTTTAAGTATATTATGCGAACGGTCGTCGTCGGCCTCGCAGCAACCGCCCGCGAGTCGCGAGGCGCGCGTCCGTGACCGATGCTGCCTCGAAAACTCTCATTAGTGAATATAATATAATGTAGCGACGGTTGTGCAGAACGATGTCGATGCAATATTATTAAAATAATAAAATGTAATTTGAAGTTGAATCTGGCGAGTGGCGGTCGACGCGTTCGCGCATCTACAGCCACCCGCAAGAACGCTTCATGTATCATAATCAATTACTATATGCGAATAAATTAAATAATGACCACACAGTTGTTTTTCTTCTCTATTGGTTGATGGGAAACACCACGCATAATGAAAACGAGGAAACAAACTTCGTAGATAACTGTGAATTACGCGTAAGTTACTATGCATTACTGAAGTGATCTCGAAAAGTAACTACTGATAATATAGTGGCACTATATGTATTATCAGTACTAGGTTCATCATCATCATTAGAAATCCAGTGCTATACATAGGCGTTAGTAGTGCCACAATTATCAACATTATTAGCCTGAATGAGTCTGCTGTTGGACATAGGCTTTATGCCTTCCAATACTTTAGGGTTCCGTACCTGAAGGGTAAAACTGGACCCTATTACTAAGACTCCGCTGTCTGTCTGTCATTAACCGTGCTAGAGAATTGAAATTTTCACAGATGATGTAATTCTGTTGCCACTATAACAACAAATGCTGAAAAACAATAAAATAAATATTTAAAAGGCCCCCTTTCCTTCTTCCTACAACAAACGTGATTTTTTTGCCGTTTTTATTATAGACTAGCGGTCCATCCCGGCTTCGCACGGGTTTTAGTAAGGATCCCTAATTTTTTTGAAAATGTAATATAGCCTATGTCACCCGGGGATAGTGTAGCTTCCCAACGGTGAAAGAATTATTCAAATCGGTCCAGTAGTTTCGGAGCCTATTCAATACAAACAAACAAACAAATCTTTCCTCTTTATAATATTAATATATAATATATTAGTATAGATAATGGTACGGAACCCTTCGTGCGCAAGTCTGACTCGCACTTGGCCGTACTAAACAGTACCAGTGCATACCTACCAGGCCATTTTTTGACATATTTGTAAAAACCACTTACCTACCGCTATATTATCAACGTGACCAAAACTGCCGCTGGGATGGCAGTTGGTTGTTTGCTGGATATCCTAAACGGTGAGGCGTAGTTATGTTTTTTTTCACGTACCTATTGAAACATACAAGTCGCGGGCGGGACAGCTAGAAGGTATGGCATATATTTACGTCCGTTCCACCTAGTTACATTGTAGTTACATTTGTGGCAATAAGAAACAATTTCGAAATTCTGACAGTCTCAACTTCCGATACTGACTGTATTTATATGAGATCTCGGAATTATGCAGAGTAGAGGTTTTTGTTTGAAATTCATTTTTACAAAGAAAATGTAGGTATTTGCCTGGATACATTTATGCGATTAGAGGCGCCTCCGGGGCGAGCGGGACCCCCCCATTGCTTGTCGTCCCTCCATTTTATACGAAATGTTTGGTAGAGAGGACAAAATTACTAATAATATTGGCGTGTAGCCAAAAGGATAAAGATTGCCTCAGATTGCTTACGACGCAACGTTTCAGCTAGGTAGGTACTTTCTGTTTCCTTTTTGGTATGTAATAGTACAGTCAGCTGCACTAGAATGTATACAATTTGTAACTTTCAGAACGGTATTACAACAAAACAATGAACTATTACACCTCAAAAACTAAAAAGTAATGAAATTAGTTTATGAACACACTTAGTTTTTGAATAATTGTTGTGTAAATATTTTTAGCACCGCTGTGAAACCATTTTGAAAGTTAAGAATTGTATATATTCTAGTGCAGCTGACTGTACCTATAGTATACATACCTACCTACTATGGATGATACGTCTTTGATTGATACCTAGCTAAACCATTCTATTCATACAAACAGCATCCGGAGGTTGATGATTTTGTTAGTAGGTTCTATGACAATGGGTAGGTACTTATCGCAGGAGCCAAATACCCACCTAGCTTGTTAATTTATATTTACGCGCCACATCGACGAGCGATGTGGCGCGGCGGGCGAGTGTCCGCCTGCGACGCTAGAGGTTGCGGGCTCGATTCCCGTCTTGAGATGAATGATTGTACGATCTGCAAATATTTTTTCTGGTTATTTTCTATGCATACCCATCCATAGATTTATACATTTTCTATGTAGGTATACATCTAGTACCTATAACACAAACTCTGCTTAGCTTGGGGCTAAATAATGTTGTGTGGATTGTCCATCATTACCGACTTCTATAGACCACTGATAAGGGTTAATTTGTTTATTGTTTCCAGTTTCCACGCAAATTAGAGAAAAGTACTCCTAGGCCCGCTTGCACAACATCGGATTTTATTTTATTTAGCTAATCCTAAAGGTAGTAGCGACGAGCAACGTAATTTTGCTTTTAATAGGCCCCCCCGTGCATTTAGGAGCTCGCTAAATACATTTAGTGATCGTTGTGCAAGCGAGCCTAGTAGACAAGTCACGGCCGAAATGAGATGACTCGACTCGTCAAAGGACGACGAGGCGAAAACGAGTCCTTTTAGCGACAAGACAACAACACAACATACATATAACCCCGACAAGAGTCGAGTTCTTAGATTTAAGAAGAATAACTTACCATATACCTGTTGGGATTACAACAAAATACAATTTTTATGATTTAAAGTTTATTACTTCGATGCACACAGTACATGAGTTGTAGAGAGAGAGGGGGGAAGGGAACGAACGACCGAATCACTTGAAAGATTCGCTACAGCTTATAAATATCTCTTGTATTTCATATACAAAATCCCCGCACATTTAGTGTAGATACTTAGGTACTACAATAAAACTAATAGTAGTAACCCCTTTGACATCTCTGCTAGTGTTTAACCACAACACCAAATGTCAAAAAAGTTAAATTTTTAATCATAAATGGGTAACACAGCAACCCTATTTATCGCTCTTGAGTGTACCGAGCCAGTTTTTGTTTTAACTTCTACTGATCTGACACAACCATCGGACCCTTTAAAAACCTTAGTAACTCTGGCCACGGGCCACTGCAAGGGCGGTACATTTAAACCTATCAACAAAACGAGAACACCTTCTCTTATATTAGGAGAGGCCTTTAGCCACTTAGGGCGGCTTAACAACTGGGACAAGTAGCTCTTATGCCACACACCCCAAAAGTGTTGTTGAATTTTGTTACATCTTTTCCAAAAACTTAAACAACCTATATTACTTGTACTTATCTCAGGCTCAGGGACAGCTGATAATGACTGATTTATCAAAAAATGACCTGGAGTTAGGTAAGTAAAGTCGGAAGAATCCCCATTGATTGGTGTAAGAGGCCGCGAGTTTAGCACTCCCTCAACCTGAATGATTATAGTGTTAAATTGTTCGTAGGTGAACAGCAAATCCCCAATAATTCTTTTGAAATGGTATTTGGCTGATTTAACCGCGGCTTCCCACAAACCACCCCAGGTTGGTGAGTAACTAGGAATGAATTTAAAATCAACCCCTTTTAAATTACAAAAATCTGTCACGGCGTTCTCATGAGCTTGAGACTTACATAAAGTATACAATTCACTTAATTGCCTATTTGCACCCTTAAATGTGCTTGCATTGTCGCAGTAAATGGTATGAGGTAAGCCTCTTCTTGAACAAAATCTTTTTAAAGCTGCCACAAAACACTCGGTGGTCAAATCAGACACCAGCTCCAAATGAACACACTTGGTTACAAAACATACGAATATGCATACATATCCTTTGGAAACTACAGAACGTCTTAAGCTACTCTGTTTAATGTTAAATGGCCCACAGTAGTCTATACCTACTTTGTTAAACACCCTATCTTGTACAACCCTATCCTGAGGCAATGATGCCATCAGCTGTTGTGAATTTTGAGCCCTAAACCTAAAACAAGTTACACACTTATTGATGATGCTTTTGACAAGAGTCGTCGCGCTTATAATGTAATATTTTAAGCTAAGATTGGACAATGTCAACTTTAACCCTCCATGCATCAGCGCACAGTGTTCATGGAGAACCACTAATCTTGTAAAATGGCAGTTCTTTGGCAATATAATGGGATGTTTTTGACTGAAGGGTATATTGGCATTCTCCAACCTTCCGCTGGCACGTAGAATTCGGTCGCTATCTAAGAAAGGACATAATTTTCTCAAATTAGATTTTACGTTTACATTTTTTTTAATTAATGCAATATCATCTGCAAAACTAATTGATTGCACACTTCTGATAACTACTTGCGTTGCCCGTCTATACTCGCTTACGTTAAGCGTTTTTGTGAGCAAACGTTTATCCCTTGTGACTCTGCAGTTAGTTATAAAGCGTAACACATAGCATACAACTCGTTGAAGCTTCAACAGTGATGAAAACCTAGATAAGGGCAATATCTCCTCAGTATTAGTTACAGTAAAACTTATTGATTCCTCATTTTTACATTCAATTATGTGACTTATGTCTTTACTGCTAAACATTTTTGCTGTGAAGTTAACCTCTTGAAGCTCAGGGGGTCCATGCCACCACAATACATTAGAACTAAGTTCTGAGGGCATCACACCTCTTGACAAGCAATCTGCTGGATTGCAAGCTCCACTCACATGACTCCAGATGCAATCTTTGGTAATCTCATTGACTGCTACGACTCGATTTTTCACGTAGCTATTTTTGGTGGGTGGATTTTGCAGCCAACATAATGCAACTTGAGAATCACTATACAATACAGTGCTCCTAAACGAATGCTTTTTTAATATACTACTTATTCTAACATACAATTTTGCCAGTAGGACACAAGCATTGAGCTCTAGTCTAGGTATTGTTTGCTTAACCTTTAACGGCGCAATCCTTGATTTGCTACAAAGTAAAGTTACAGTTACATTGTTTTTATGAACTGCTCTTACATATATACAGGCCCCAAAAGCAATACTGGAGGCGTCACAATAACCCACCAGATCTAGGCAATCGGCGCCATCTATATCTAAGTTACGTTTAATACATATAGGTTCCATACACATTAAATTATGAAAAAAGGCATTCCAGGGCAACAATATGTCATTAGGTATTACAGTGTCCCAATCACGGCTCTGCAGCCACACCTTTTGCATAAATTCTTTGGCGCGTGTGACTATAGGACCAGCCAATCCCAAAGGGTCAAAGAAAGTACCTATAAAACTCAAAACCGTACGTTTAGTCCACGATCTAGCGAGCTGTCCACAGGGTCGTGAGATAACAAATTCGTCAGAGTCAATACTTAGCGAAAGACCTAAAGCCTTGATGGTCAAACCTGCATTGTTCAGCTCGACATCCTGAAAGTGACGCCTTTCTTTGGGGACCTCTGCCAGAATATCTGGATGGCTAGCACACCATTTATGAAGTTGGAAGCTTCCCAAGTCTGTCAGTTTAATCAGTTCGCGGCAGACTCGCCTTGCTTCTTCTATTGTGGATGCCCCGAATAAGCAGTCATCAATGTAGCTATTATTGAGCAACACCGATGCAGCCAGGGGATATTGGTCGCCATGTCGTAGAGCTAACTCCACAAGACAGCGAGTGGCCAAGAAGCTGGAACTGGTGACTCCATAGGTGACTGTCTGCAGCTGAAAACATGACAAAGAATCATTCAGATTTTCTTTCCACAAGATACATTGTAAATGAGTATGGCGAGGGTTAAGGACCACCTGTTCATACATGCGCTTTATATCTGTCAATATGACATACTTAAATGTGCGAAAGGAGATCAAAATTTCAAAAAGCTCCTTCTGAACAACTGGACCCGCATACAATACATCATTCAAACTTTTGTTCAAATTGGTTCTAGCGCTGGCATCAAACACTACTCTTAATTTTGTCGTTGCACTTTGTTCTTTCACCACTGCGTGGTGTGGCAAGAAGTAACAGGAGTCTAAGGGTCTCTGAAGCTGAGACAGCTCAACCTTCTTTGCATGGCCCGCAGCTACATACTCATTAATGAAACACGTGTATCTTTGTTTTAATTCCGTATTCTTTGAGAACTTCTTACACAAAACATTTAACCTTTGCAGTGCTATATTGAAGGAATTACCTAGCTTGACTTCCTCAAGTGGAATCTTTAGGGGCAAATCCACCTGAAACCTCCTATCATTTAATTGGACAGTCTTGCAAAAATTTGATTCACAAAGGTCTTGACTGTCATGACCACCTTTGATTTCAGTAGTATGTTGCTCTTCCCAAAACTTCTGCATAATGGAGTCAATTTTATCCACACCCACTGTGGTATGAAGTGTCACCCCTTGTTTTGAAATGTTTTGCGATGCAAGACAAACATTGTCCGCATCTAAATTTCCTGATACTATGTACCCAAACTCAGTCGCTAACAAATACATGTCCTTGGCCAAATTGATTTTGTCTGGTAAAATACTTTTAAAAAATATGTCCGCAGAGATCAAAAATGATATTTCCCCAGGCACATTAAATTCGTTGTCAGCTAATAAGACTGTATTGGGAATGTTGATGTTATTGACATCCAATCTTGTCTGTGGTAAAAAGTGGGTTATGTTGTCCACCACAGAAAACAATGTATTGCAGCTATAATTATTGTGCCGAGAATACATAGATAAATTGACAGCCTTGGCTACAGATTTCTGCCTTTGACCAAGAGCTGTGACATTCACATTATAGTTGAATGTTGGAACGTTTAATTGGTTCACTAAATTATGTGTTACAAATGACAGCTGGCTACCACTATCCACTATGCCCCTTGCAGTAACATAAGACCCATTTGTTGCCCTAAAATAAACCTTTATAGTAGGTAGCAGGACTGAGCGTTTGGATGTATTATCGTAACCTAATTGAGCTGTGTTGCAAACACCTTCCTCAAAATGGAGTATTGAGTTATGCTCTTTACTTTTGCAAACAGAACATTTAAAATGAAAGTGGCATTTTTTAGGATGTGCATTTAGACAAATTCGGCACAACTGTTCTTTTTTAACAAAGCTTGTTCTATCTTGAGCACTAAGTGCTAAGAATTCTTTACAATTATAAATTCTATGGCCCGTCTCTTTACAGTATTTACATGAAGTAATTGCCTTTGTACCACTTTCACTATTGACCAAATTGACAGCAGACTTGTTCATATTGTGTACTTTAGTAAGATGTGACTTACCTGTAGATACTTGAGATTCCTCGAAGCTTGTTGCCCTCCTCTCCATAAAATCCAAAAATTCTTCTAGTTTTGGTAGTTCTGAGGAACCACGGTCAGAGTGATATTCCCTGCAAGTAAGAACATCTAGTTTCCTTAGTATAATGGGAATGACAACTCTGTCCCAATGCTGGGTTTGCTCACCAAGGCTCTTTAACGCACCCAAATGTTGCCTAGTAAGTGAAACTAAAAGCCTTAATTCCGTTGAAGAACCCTTTGATATTGGCTGGCAGTCTAGCAGAGCATTGACGTGGTGGGTTATTAACAAACACTTATTATTATACCTCTTATCTAACAGCTGTAACGCTTGGGGATACGATTCATTCACTAAGGGGAGACTGTCTATGAGGGAGAGGGGATCACCTTTGAGATACTTTCGCAGGTAGCACAGTTTCTGAAGCGGTGTCAATGCCTCTTCGCGGTCAACTACCGCCCGGAACACGTTGATGAACGGCGTGTAACACGTGATGTCCTTGCCGTCGAATGATGCGATGTCTAACTGTGGAAGCTTGCTGCGTTGTTGATGGTGACAATCGACTGCCTTTGTCTGTTTCGTTTCACTGCTCGCTGCGGAACCTCGGGCCGTTATTGCCAAGTTGCGAAGTCTCGCCATCACCGCGTAATAACGCTCTTCCACCTCGCCGTCATCATACTGCTCGTCGCCGGTTAGCAGCATTATCTCGCAGATCCAGTCGCGATAGCTTTCAATGCCTTTTTGAAGCTCTTGCATGCGAATATTTATGCCTTCCAAGTCTATGATGACCTGCCCCTCCTGTTCCGCGGCAAATTTCGATGTGCGGGAGAGTCTCCCTTTAAATTGTCCCATAGACATTCGGAGTTTCTTCACCGCCGCTGCTTCGCTATCGCCTTTTTCGCTCGTCATTTTATTTGGTGACTAATTTGTCGGCGTTCTCCACAACAAAAAGGAATCGCGAACACTCCGACTTTGTGTAAACAATCTCGGTGAGCGAGTGAGTGAAATGCACAAAACTCCGTTCAATGCGCTCACTCGCGGATGCAAATAGCACTGCACCCTTGCTAGGTTCCTTGTTCGTGCAACCAAGACAAAATGGCGCACTGAGAACACGATGCCGGCAAATTTTCCAACAATGATTTTGGAACAAATAAGTGTTTCCGCTCGCCAAAAACACTTGTGCAGTCGCCCCGGTCCTTCTTCTATATGTTTCGGCACCAATTTTGTTGGGATTACAACAAAATACAATTTTTATGATTTAAAGTTTATTACTTCGATGCACACAGTACATGAGTTGTAGAGAGAGAGGGGGGAAGGGAACGAACGACCGAATCACTTGAAAGATTCGCTACAGCTTATAAATATCTCTTGTATTTCATATACAATACCTACATAACCGTGTGATAACGAGAAGAAAGTGTTTTAAATAACTCAATTATGCCTGTACCTATCTCGAAAGCTTATTATGTAATAATAATTAAATAATACTAATACCTACCCACACAATCGAAATTAAATAATATCTAGCCTCAGTAGGCTATATTATCTACACCTTATAGGTACCTTTTGGCGCTGGATATACCTACCACCTAAATTTGATAGAATATTCGTTTTGAGGAGAACGAAATGAAATTACAGATACAAACTCTGAGAAACAAAACAGAAGTGCGTGCGAATGCTGGAATCCATAACAAATACCTACCTACCAACCACCTTGGAAAGAAACATCCACCCATTGTTTTACAAATAATATGATTTACATTTTGAAATCAAATACAAATTCCCATTAATATTTATGTGCAAGAAACGAAAATTTCCTTGTTTATTATAACTGGTGCCTAATATCCTATAACTTGCTCTTGCTTGTGGTCAAGTTGGAAGCTACACCATGGAATTTGAAATAAAGAAAGAAAGAACGACACAGGGACTTCTAACCTAACTAACTACTAGGTAGGCATGGCCTGCTAGGTACTATGCACAGAGTACTTAGACGTACTATGTAATGTGAAGATTTGGTGATTTAGAATGTTAAAAAACCGGTCAGGTAAAGAAATCTTTCAGATGAAGGGATACGGGGATGAGGAACGCGGAAAGTTGAGCCCGTCTCTATCATTGGTTGCGTTTGAAAGAAATTTTTATCTTAGGCGCCTAAATCTCTATGTCTTTGAGACATCGAGAGATTTTTATTTTCTAGATCGAGCTGTTTGTTTTCCAAGTAAAATAAAAATTATCTTCCTTAGTTTCTGACGTTTCTGAGACTCAGTAAGGTATGTAGTACCTAGGTAAAGTATTTATAGAAAACTACAAGAATGAAGCCTAGGCACTGCATTCGTTCAACGAAGTGGCAGGAAAACGTTACCTACAGACTTTGAAAGGTCAACAACCAGACAGGGGTGCAATATCAACTCGTTGTTTTGTTCAGTGCCTGAGTTGACTGGTCATTTACCTCGAACCTAGGTAGGTTGGTACTACCTACTAATAATAATGTTGCAGAGTAAACATTAGGCATTAGGATTAGGATGATAAATGATGCTGATGTAACATGCCCATGGCTCACCTGATGTTAAGTCGTTACCGCCTATGACACCATTGCCTCGTAAGTCACGTTAGGAACGTGCCCTCCGATGCACCTACTGTCTCGCGCCCATCGAACTCATGCAAGTAGGTAGGTATTAGCGTTAGCCTCACATGCTTGTAATTTTAACGGCACCCTATCACCTCACAACCGGAACACAGTAGCTGATTGACGGCAGAAATAGAAATGGTGGTAGTACTTCCACGGACGAGCTGCTCAGAACTTTTCCGCTATTATTTTAAATTTCACCTGCTCCCTACGTTCTGGCTGCTGGCGAAGAAGCAAGACGTACTATGGAAGGTAAGTCAGTACTTCACACCGGGAGTGTATCAAGGTCGGCGTGTATGGAGTTCTAATCTTTGGGATGGGCTCTGTCAAGTACCAGCTTGAGCCCTTTGAAACCATTGGTCGACGATTAGGCTCCTATGTCCCTATCTAACTATGCATTGGTACGAGGTTAATCTTCTTACCCTGGTAGGTAAAAAACTCGACGTAATGTTGAAATAGTTACATCGTGTTTTGTAACAGATTAGTTAACGATCGATGTGGCCGGCGGGCAAATATCTGCCTGCGACGCAGGAGGTTGCGGGTTCGATTCCCGCCTTGGTTATAAATGTTTGTACTTATAAACTTAAATTGTGGAGTAGGGACCTAAGTACACTTGTAAATAACTATAAAAGTGGTAGAGTGGTAGAGGTACTAGGTACTAGGTGGTAGGTACTAGTAAGTTAGGTATGAACTTATATGAACGCCCTAATGAGGGGTGGCACCTTAACAATGTGGCGATCACAATGTAGGCCATATGGCCGCAGTGATACCAAAGCTGCAAAAATATAATACTTAATAAAAAAAAAAGTGAGGCACCTATGTTCTATGTAATGGTCCTCAGTGGGAATAAAAAATTGAGACGATTTAGGTATGTTTTAAGATTAAAACTGGATTAACCCTAAATATGCGAGCAAACAAAGAGCACATTTCTTGTTTTGAAGTAGTGAATCACAGTAGGTACCAATTCATTCATAGTAAGGAGGTAGGTATTTAGTACTCAACTCCTACAGTCACCGACCGAGACGACGCGCGCCGCGCCATCCTCCCCCAACCAAAGCCAGCCAGTTCACTCACTTCACTCCGCGCCGCAGCAGCGCGGCTAGCGAACGTGGTGCACGCAAACAAACACATAAAACAATCCTTTACTTTCGTTGTTTACAAATAAATAAATAACCACTTAGGACAGAATAGCTTTTACGCAAAGTATTTTTGTACCTAGGCAAGCTCACCATCAGTGCAATAAAGTTTTGTTCTGTGGTCGTGTTGAAATTCTTAGTGACCTGCAAGGGATCAATTTGATGAGCCCTATTGCATTGTGCAAGCAGTGAGAGCCGTAGTCATCGCCGCCGTCAGTGCAGTGCAATATGGGGAAAGATTTCGGTGAGTACCTATCTACCTACCTATTTTGCCATTCATCTACCTACCTAGCATTGCGTAAATTGCCTTGCATTGCATTGTGGGTAGGTACCTACCTACCTAATAATAAACTCGGCGTCACGTTGAAATAGTTACCTACACCGTGTTTTTTTTAATTGAGAGAAAGTTTTAAATAAGATCGAAACAGACAAACCACGGTGTAACTAGGTAGGTACCTATTTCAAAATTATGCCCTAGTTTTTTTAATCTTTTAAGAATGTTTTATTAAGGACTTCATTAAAACATTCTTAAATTTGCTAATAATTTGCTACTTAATACTAAATAATTTCTACTACTTTAATTTGCTAATAGATGTCAAATGCACGTCGCTTGGGAGTCGCTTTTGTTATAGGTACTTAGAAGCGTATAGGTAGGTACATTTGCCCTACAAAGGATTTGCTTAGTTTAGTGAGCTTAATAGTGAAATCGTGAGCTTAAATGTTTCTAGTGTTAAAATTATGGTTATTGCTATTGGTAAAAAATATATGTTTCTGCGAACAAACCTAACTAGGTAGGTACCTATCTACAGCTAATTTTGATATTATATACCTACTGACAGGGCTTGGGTATTTCTTTAAACTTATTTCATAATGATACTCTGGAGATTACTCTGGGACTCTACATATAATGTTTCATTTCGTTTAGCGAAAAGTTGTTTCCATTAGACCAGTTTACAACTTGCGTGAAAAGAGATTCCGTTGTTTACATTTACAAAATGAGTTTGTCATCGTATTAATTTATCGTTATAAAAGCAGTGTCATGTAAATTAAAAAACAAGAATGGCCCTAGTATCGAACCTTGTGGTACACCCGTTTTTATCACTGAGCCCGGAGAACGCTTTCGCAAACTCTGTATTCGGCGACTGTAGGAAATTAGAAGGTCTAGACTAGAGCAACACGTACCCTTACCTAACATAACACCCACATAAGTGGTTAGGTTTCCTGACTGTGAAACGTTGCTCAAAATTTATCTATCTCCCTGTAACTATCTTATAATTATAAATTACTTTTACATTATAACACGGATATAAAACAAATAATATGTGTGATTTACGCAAAACTTTATCCTCCTGGACCTGGTGGGGATTGAATTGAACCCACAATTTACAGCGCAGAAGGCAAAACTACCAATTTTCTATTTCTACCTACGATGCCTCACTGGAAATTCCTGACAAAAATCCAGACGTCCATAAAAAAAGTCCTGATATTCATGCTGCGAGCGCGCGAAATTTAAATGTAATAACCAGATTATATGTAGTTACTTTTGTGTGCTGGGCATCCCCGCAACTCATTGCATTGCATTGTGTCTTAGGGACATTAAAGGAGGACAGAATTCGTGTTTTGACAACAAATATGCAGATTAGATAACTCACGAAAAACAGTCCAACTTAAATTGATGGCGAAAATAACAATAGCTATGCATAGATTGAATGTAAGTACCTAAAAGTAAACGGAATTAAAGGTATGCACACAGTCGCACAATACAATACGTAGGTATCACAGGCT
This sequence comes from Electrophaes corylata, assembly GCA_947095575.1. NCBI lineage: Eukaryota > Metazoa > Arthropoda > Insecta > Lepidoptera > Geometridae > Electrophaes > Electrophaes corylata. Next base: position 10,035,218 of record OX352703.1, read on the forward strand.
ATTTTATATATCGTACACAATAAAGGTAGATTTCGCAAAAAAAGTTATTCTCTTGTAGTCACTGGACTGCATATCCTGATCACTGACTCAGGAGTAGGTATGTATGAAATAATTACGAAATGTTTCATTTATCTTGTGTGTCTTGGGTAATTGTTTGTATTCTGGCTGAACAAGGACTGCATCATGTCATCTTGTGGCTTCAAAAACCTTCTTAGCCTTAGCTTCACAAAAATTCTTGCGTTTTACATTTCGAATTCATGCTCACACCTGCAAAGCCTCGAAAGTAGATAGATAGAAAACACTATTGCACACTACATATTATGAATTTTTTTACATATAACACACGAAAAAATGTAATGAGCGACTGCGTTTTTATCGAAAGAGTGGAAACAGTAATGTATGTAGGAGCACAAATAGTTAATCAACTAGATACCACAAATCGTTACTTACAAGTAGATTCTCGGCTACGAAAACTTTGGATTTGGATTTTCTTCGTCAAGGTACCACAAAATTTCTAAGTAGGTACTTAAGTACTAAAAACGGTGTAGGTAGGTACCTACCTAAATATGTATATGTCAATCCATCCTTGTTATTTTTACGACTAAGTAGGTAAGTACTTATGTAGGTAGTTATTTTTTCCACAAAAAAACTATTTTCTTGATATTTTTTGATGATATACATATTACTCTAGTAATATCGCGCGAAAGCCTACAGAATCAGCATTGTTAAAAAAAATACTTTCACCCGAGCTGTAAAGTCTACTGCTTGACTAGCATAGCAAGCAACGTTTTGTTAGTAGGTAAACATTCCAATTTGGCTATAGAGTATAGACTAAATCGATAAAATCAGAACACATTTTTAATATTCACCCAATAGGTAAATAATAAATGCCTGCAAAAATATTTTAAAAACTTTATTTACTTACCTACTTTTTTGTAGGTACTTCAGCAAAACTATATTGAGAATAAAATTTATCAACTATTTAACATGAGTATAACCTCTAATACACACATTATCCTCCTCAAACAATAAACACCATATTAATTATATTTTTATTTCCTTTTTATAAGCTTCAGTTTTCAGGCTCCAGTATTTATCCTTAAATTCAGTTTTAAAATTCCCGTACCTATACCTGCGAATAAAGAATTTTTATCCTTATTCGAGCTAAACCACAACAATGATAAGCCACAGTCCACTTAAATTGTACAAACGAGTTGAGTCATAGCTGTCCTTTGTCATGTCGCTTGTTAGAGGAATGAGGACAGAAATCATCCGTAAAGTTTATCAGAGATGGATGGATTTAACATTTTGAATTTTTACCATGCAGTCCGCGTGCCAAGAATAAGGTGACAAGGAGACGCTCTACAAAAGAAATGCTGGTGATTGTCTAACGATCCCTAGGTACAGTGTTACCGAACATACCATACTACCGCTATGGTACGACCTCGGCTTGGGCTATTGCCAGGGGGGTAGAATGCATCTAGATTAGGCCCTAAGTGGCTGGAAGCTAAGGAACATCTTCGATGAATCTGTAGTGTTTGCTCTATTCGAACTAGGATCACCAAGATACGCCTCGGTCTACGGAAAGATAGAAGGCAATGTGGGTAATAGGCTTGGCCTGAATGACCCTGAATCACGGGAACCATTCAATGAAGATGACGACCAATGCACAAAAATCCAGGATGTTTTTTTTTAGGCATAATCTTATTTTTATCCTGTTTTTAGTTTAGGTATACCAAGGTAAAACTCGATTCCACTCGGTTGTGTGATTCCACGCACGGAACTGCATATAAATAAGTTTGTATCTACGCTTAGTTTTGTTGTTCCTCGCCACAGTGGTGCAATAAGACCTTGCTCGCTTTACAACATTCCGAGCCAACTTAGTACTTATTTCTCACTCACTCGACATATTTGTAGAAACGCTTTATGGATGGGCGCTTAGACGAATAAACCTGGATTATGGCTTGCAACCCTGTTACATAAAGAATACCAAATCCTGAATAAGTTGGCTTTGTGCCAAATATGACATACCTCTGTCTACCCTCTCAACATCCTCGATTAATCTAGGGTACTTAGGTACGTAGGTACTCCTTGGTATGGTAGGTAGGTACTAGTGATGTAACGAATGCTGGATTTTTCACATTCGCGAATGCAAATATTTATCGTCAACATACGCGAACGCGAATGCGAATATTTTAAAATTTCAAAAAAAGCGCGCGTAAAATGTTTGACAGGTTTGACGTTTCGTGTCGACCATGTTTAAATTGAACATAGCCGAGCCGATATTGGTTAATTTGTGATTTTGTGAGAAGTTATACGGCAAGGTAAAAAATAAAATTCTGGAATTAATCAAATCATTTGAAAAATTAGCATTAACAACTGATACCATCTGGTCTGACTCTTGCTCCGGAGTGTCGCTGATAAGTTTCACTTGTCACGGAATTACCAATAATTTTGAACGAAAAATGATTGTATTGTAAGCAGAAGTATTCAATGATGGGCGACATACAGGAGAAAATATAGCGGCAAATTTAGAAACTATGTTGTCATCATGGGGAATTCCCAAAGAAAACGTATTATAATAATAATAATAATGCTGCACAATCCACACAGCATCATCTAGCCCCAAGCTAAGCAGAGCTTGTGTTATGGGTACTAGATGACTGATATACTTTATACAATACATTACATACATAGATATTTTTTATTATACATAGAAAACACCCAGAACACCCATGACAGAACCACCTAGAACAGATTATGTATTGTTAGAGATGGTGGCACTAACATGAAAAAAGGTATTTCTTTATTAAGTATTAAAAACATTGATTGTTTATCGCACCAAATCCAACTTGTTGTTAAAGAAGGGTTAAAGTCACAAGAGTCTATCATTGCAGCCATTAACAAATGTAAAAAGATAACAACCCATTTTCACCACTCTAATGTAGCTCAAGATGAACTTGTTAAAAACATTCGCTAAATATTCGCATAATTTTTGCGAATGCGAATGCGAATATTGAAAAATACGCGGATAATCGCGAATGCGAATGCGAATATCCGTTACATCACTAAGTAGGTACTAAGGGATCTTCGTGAGACTATTACTATTTTCTGCTGAAAAATAACCGTAACCTTTTTGCTCATAAGCTAATTTTACCGTGTAACCGTCAAGTAAGTATTTATTCAAAATGTCAAAATTTCTAATTTCGCAGTTCAGCCAAAGAAAAGCTTCAAATAAGATTTATCCGTTTTTGTGGCTGACTGTTCATGCCTAGCTTACCTTATATTTTTTTCTAAACTTCATACGCACCTATTTTCCGAGGACCTAAGACCGTCTTAGTTGAATCTAGGCACCAGTCCTTCGTAAGCAAGCTTAAAATAACGAGTAAGCAACTTACGGCTTGGTTCCTACTGTTTTTTTGTGTGATCCTTTTTATAAAATAATAACTTGAAGCTCCAGTTTGGTAGTGCTAATCCAACTATAGATGTATAGTGATATGTATGCAGTATAGATTCCTAGAAATATTAGCAATAACTTATTGCTTACTTATTGCCAATAAGTAACTATAATTAGTTATTGGAAGGCAAGGCAGTACAGCACCCGGCGATAAATTTTGCACATCGACCTTTGGAACAATCGGCTAATTTCGGCTTCGTAGAGCGTTATCTCTGTCGCACGAAATACTAACAGTCCGATATCTATTAGGAGCTGTCAAAAAAAATTTATATTTTCTTCTTTTGATAATTCTTTTTTTTCTTTTTTTTTAGTTAAAAGTATTTATTTACAAAAAAAAATACGGTTAATACAGGTATTTATAATTGGTATGTACAAAATACATATGAAACAGTTGAGCTATCTACAGACCGTTGCAAACGATCTAAAGGTAGCTCAACTGATCTTTGTATTCTTTGAATAAAATATTTTTCTTTACAAAGGTCGATGTGCAATATTTATAGGTACTATAATTACCAGTAGCTCCTAATACGTACCGAACTCAGACCACGCGTCACAACGCAGCCGGGTTTTCCTCGAACAACAACACAGCGGTACCTAGTGTTTAGATTCTAAATTGGATTAAACTGCGTATTATAGATTTTTCCAAATTTTTCGGCATTGGCATACTGCATAATTTATCAGTTCATACAGTGCTTACCTGTAGTTCAAATCTCACTGCAGAGAATAATTTTTGGAATAATATAAAATCTTTACTGACATAGGTACTTGTTTTTCAGACATGTACCTACTACTATTTTGCTTAGGTACAAACTGCTGGATTATATGATAGGCTAGTAAGTGCTTCAACAATAATGAAATGAGTCACACAGAACACTGTAGGTATCTTTGGCAATAGGTTACAAGGTCATTTTCATTTACTAATACATCTTACCCACTCTTGCCAGTTACATGAAAAGTTAAACATTGCCTGTACTGCGATATTTTATGCTTGCTTGTATTTCTGAGGGTTTTTGTATGGAGAAACCTTTTAATTTTATATTTGCCTCCATTTTCTTTTTATTATTGCTTCATGCACAACATATACCTACTTACTAAATAAAAATAGGTGGCATTATTTTACATGCTCAGTCAAACTTGCCCAAGACAATCATCATGCGGGCTACTACCAAGGTATATAGGCCTATCGATTCTGTCTCATACTTCAGGCACCTTCTAGGTATACATACACATAACTCTTACTAAGAACGTTGTACAGTTGTAAACGTAACGTTGTAATGTTGTAAATTCTAAGCACTAAAACAATATTATATAGGTAACTACCACGAAACGGATGACTCTTTGTTTCGTGTATAAATAAAATAACTAGTGTAATTCTGCGTGTATTTGTGGCGCGAGCGCAGACTATCTACCACGACAATACTTACTATGCTGTACCATCCGAGACGTAAATAAAGCTACCGTCACCGAGCGACGGCGGTTTTTCATTGCTGACATAAAGCGCCGGTCATGTGTAAATATGCCCTCGATTTATATTACCACACTATTTATACTAAAATCAGTAAAATTGGGGCAATCAGCGCCAACTTATTTATACATATTTTGAGTCCAGGTGATTACTTTTGGGACACTAGGAAGTTTTTGTCAAATATCTTTTGTTTGATTTTATAGATAAGGACTTTATACTAAACATGGACAAACAACATAGTTCACGACACTCAGTTTTCCATACAAAAGACATCAACGCGTTCGCTATGAAGACTACTGCAATTGAATTTTATGCAACAGTATGTTTATGTAATCTAGACGTATTCAGAATCCGAAAAATAGTAGAATCTTAGTATTTGAAAAAACAGATAAAGCAAACGTAGACGACATTGCAAAAGGTAACCAACAAACCACCTGCATGCGTTATTAGAAATTAAATAATATTAGATTGAAGCGATAAAATTGCAGCGCGTTTATCGCCTACGCGTTTATCGTCTTTACCTACGTAAGTAATTATATAATATTCTCATATGTCACTGTGAAATACACCTTATCCAATGAGCGCTGGCGATTTGCTCACAAGCAAGGTGAAGATAGTATGTGATGTGACGCTATGGTGTTAACAGGATTTCGAAACGCGCTGTTGACCACTAAATGAATTTAACAAGTTTATTCTCCTTATCAGTTGTTAGGCTATGTGTGTGTTGTGTTTGGTTCTTAAGTAGTGATTATGTGTAGATTTATACTATGATGTAGTGATGTATGTATGCATATCTATAAACCCATCTATCTATCATCTCCAAATATTAATGAAATCGATCGAGGTATATCCATTCGACCACTTGATCCATTCAGTAAATGCTACCGTGATGATGTTTCTATAAACATTTTTCATCATCGTCATCATTATTAACCTGAAGAAGTCATCTACTGAACATAAACCTCCCCTATACGTTTCCAGAATGATTTTGAGCATTTTCCATCCTATTATCTGGTCACACCTAATAAAATGCTAGTAAATAGTTTGCTTTGTCAGAACTGTTTATGATATCAAGCGTAGATTTCATTAAAAACTTCGCATGATAACCGGTAGTTAGGTTGAAGGATAAAACATGAAAAACACGCACAGTGAAGTACACAAATCATCTATGATAACAGTAATAATTATATATGTTAGGTAAGTACCTGAGAACATGTGTTTTGTTGTAGTGTAGGTAACAACAACAAGTTGTAGTATAACATATAAAAATATACATAAAATCACGCTTGTCTACCATAAGGGTACGAGACCACGGATTTCTACTTGCGTAGCAAGGTCCTGACATAATACCTACCTACTCTTTTGCTTTATTCACTCTCGTAACATTCTTCATACCTACATGCTCGTTGGTCTAGCTAGGGTACTGTAGGGTAACAATAAAAAACAGATGCAGATTTAAAAATAATTATAGGTTGGTTTATAATCAATATTAGGTCAAATTTGGACAAGATTAAGTACCTAGGTACCGGTAGGTAGTTAGTTGTTTTTACAAAAAGTTGATTTAGTGCAGAAAATACTTTTACCAATATGACTTATCTAGTAAGTCTGAATCGAATGCCTAGTCCAAACAACCAAACTACGCTACGCAAGCCTTTCCGTGAGTACTATGTACATACCTAATTATATGTTCCTACGTGTAGGTACTTAGTTACTTTAATCTCTAACTTTTGCATCGTAAAGGGCAATGTTTACTAACTTTAGTCGATTTAGAAAAAAGGAGGTGGTTCTCGATTCGGTGTATTTTGTATGATTAATTTAAATTTGCGTGAGTCACATCTGCACTTGACCGCATTTCATAGCTAATACATGTTGTAGAGTTCCTAACCCACAGTACCCACATAATGTGCTTGTTTTGTTTTCAAGTACACTATGTAGTATAATAAGAAGGTACTAACAATAATAAGATAGGTACCTACAATATCTAATAAGCTTTATATTTCCGAGTTATAGCAGTGTCATCTGTCAAAAATAATAAAAGTATCTGACGTACTGTAGAGTGTTACTTTAGCTTTTTTTTTATAACGTATTTTCTCAAATCCAGCAGGCTGTTTTTTGTTTATTGTTTCTAGGTAGGTATTACACCTTTATAATTTTATAACTTTGGGGATCATTTAATACAGGGTTGTATAAAAACTTAGACTAATACACCAGGGTAAAAAAACGGAACTTTAAATATACTAGAGAAAATAGGCGCCTATTTCAGAAAACGGCACCTAAAGTTGTTGGTCTAGGGATAACCTTGAAACGGTGTTATCAAACGCGATAAGAACCAAACGCCAAACTCTTGTTCGATCATACAATGCTTCGGATGTTCCCAGTCATCCGACAGTGATTCTTGTATCCTAACATCATAGCCTAACAACGAAATAAAATTAAAATAGAGGTGAATAGTGTAAAAATAATGCGAAGATGGGTTGTTGTGGAGACGACTGCTGCGTTCCTCCTAAAGAATCTAGTAAGTTTAAAAGACAACGCTTGTGGCTGTGCTGGAACCTGCTCAATGTGTGTAGAGTACCTAACACTACACAGATTGAGTAGGTTCCTAAGTATCTTCCATTATCTTAGAACCTATCTGAAATAGTATTTTGTTTTATCAGTAGTTTCTCAGTTTATTGCATCAACACGATAAATTAACAGGCCTCATAGCTCAGTAGGTACCCTAGCTCTGCCTTCTGCGCTGGCGACTGTGGGTTCGATCCCCACCTAGATTCACCTAAGTTTTAAGACTAGAGTAGTGTGCGATCACTTTAAGTAAATGGGTCAAACCGCAAAAATTGTACATCGGTTTAATTTCACTTGTCCAAGTTTTATTTTTATTATAATATAAAAAAAAAATGTTGATGATATTATCATCAACATTTTTTTTTTAATTATTAGATTAGTTATACAACTAATCTACATACATTATACTAAATGCTATGCTGTTTGTGCTCGTTTAAGTAATTCCACAAAATTGAAGCAATGACCTAGAGTTTTCTTTTTTTCATTCCATCTACTTTCACTCCCTTACAAAAAAAATTGTCCATCTACCATCCTCAAACCCAAAACTGCCATCATTTACAGGGACTGACTATTCCGTATTTTTAAGTTTAGGCAACGTTCTTTGATGCTTTTCGTGTTTATAGAATGTATACACTAATAGAAGCATATTGCTGCTACTTTCATTGCGAGGTAAGTACTTTCACTAAGTCTCACTGTTATACCTACGTGCTTATGGAGGTATCCTATCACATAAAGGAATAAGACTACTTCGCAGTCCATAGCTATTCTAATTAATGTAGATTTTAGATAGATCGTGATATTGTACCTGACATTTGTATTGTAAAAAAAATTAATTAGAGTTTGATTCAAAAGCGTATATCATGAAAGATGATGATTGTAGGTATAGTTTATTTTTAATAAAAAAAACATTTTGATTGAAACTTTTTGTTTTAATATTATTGAAACATCTATTACTTACTGTTATAAACCAAGCTTTATAATGATCATTTACGTTACATTCAGTTATGAACGTAACGTGTGTTATGATGGTATGAATGTTATTGTACAATTCTCTTTTATGTATTTTCCAAGTGATTCGATCCACTTACAGTTTTTATAATTGCTAATGCAGGGACCTATACAAAGAAAATGAGTAATGATTATCTGTAGATAAGGCAGTCAAGTACGTAATGTAATAACTAGCTACTTCAATGCCTAACCCTCTCTAGGACGCATTTAGCGATGAATCATAATTGTCACAAAGTAAAAGTTGACGATGAGGCTCCCGGAGTGCAGACGCCCTGACATTTTCATAAACGTTAATCCGATAGCCAGCGGGGTGTCTGACTGACACTTGGGTTTCCGGTATACTAGAATAACATTATAGACACGTGCAAAAACAAGTTTCACGTGTTACTTTTGTTTGGTTTCAGGAGAGCCCATTCGGTATGATCCAACATTCAACGGGCCCATTCACAATCGGTCCTGTACAGATATACTATGGCTGATTCTGTTTATACTGTTCCTTGGTGTATGGGTATTCGTGGGAATGTATGGTAGGAATATGCCCAGTATAAGTCTTCATAATTTGATGAATTAAAGATCATACCTAAACTAATAATTAAACATTTCTATAGGCATGAAACACGGAAATATTGAAAAATTGCTAGCGCCGATGGACTCGAACGGCAGACGATGTGGCTTGGACTCCGAACTGGAGAATAAAAAGTATTTGGTCTTCTTTGATATTTCCAAGTGCCTATCACCAGGCGCGCCCCTCACCGGATGTCCTACATCGCAGGTACTTTTTTTTTTATTTGTCTTGCTGATGAAACCAGAAGATGGCCCACCTGATCGTAAATGGTTACCATCACCTATAACAAAGCATTGTCTCGTAGGTCACGTTCGTAAGATACGTGCCCTACAATGTACTACTGTGCGTCCACCAACCTGAGGCCCCCACACCCTTCGAACCGAATCACAGCAAGCTGCTTGGCGGCAGAAATTGGCATGGTGGTAGTACTTCCCCGGACGAGTCCTTCACTAAGAGCTGTACTACTACTAAATTTGTTATTTTCGTGTTTGCTCTACCTTTATCATTACAAAGTAAGAAGCGATAAAAAAAACTTTGTTTTATATGTGTATATAAAACGATGAATGTTCAACTGTAAATCCAGCAAGACCTGCAAGACATCTAGGGAAGCTTAATACCTATAAGCAACAGACACAGACACTAAACTTATGATTGTTTTACAGGTGTGCGTCAATAAATGTCCGGACACAACAATAGTATTCAAGTCCCCTAAAGTGGACGAATCATCGTTTCCTAATGTGAGATCAAAAATGGTGTGCAAAAACAACATCACCGTTGAGAACTTGACGTACTGGAAAGCTCTAGAGCATATAGATAATAAGGATTGTGCGAGCTATGTTATAAAAAGTCAGCCAGGTAAGGTCATCACTCTAATAAGTTAGTGTTCAATTTGAAACATATACTAAAATTCAAAATAGTAACTAATTGTGATGCGTTGTCTAGTGGCATGTTTGTGTATCCATCTCAACCATATCTAGTAGGTACCACCTACAAGGTTTGATGTGAAAGTACAATAGATAAAACTACCGCAGTGTTATTCCGGTGTATTGGCGATCTATCCACAATCCAATGCAAGGGGGATCCGTCGAAAGCGGAGTCTCAATGGACGCAGACCAACAATGTCGGCACCTGCGTGAGGAATCCGAAAGAGGCCCAGAAGTCTCTATTGGACAGCGCCACAGCCCTCGACTCGTACTTGGGCTGGATCGCTGCTAGCTGGGTCACTTATTTCACAAACAACGAGCGGGAAACCCATATTGTATGTACCGGAGCGGATCGACCCAGTAGATGCTTCAATAATAGCATGCCCACTTACTAACGACTAATGCCAGACATTCCTTCAGCACTTCCACTTCTTTGTACTGTTCCTGTGCACGTTTTAACTCCAATTAAAAATACCACGATATCTACTAACTTGGTCATGTCGGTGCGAGCAGTGTTCGGGCGGTGCTTCATGAACGTGACAGAGGCGTTCAGGGAAATTCAAGAAATCTCGTCGTCGGGTCTAAACAAGTCTCAGATCCTCGAAAAAATTACAGAGTTGGTGCAGTTTCAGCAGGTAGATAGCATGCACTTATTATATGATAGCATGTATTTTCTTTAGCAGGTATTTAAATAACTGGATGGCATAAACAGTGCTTAAATAAAACGTGTGTTTATAGATAAAGCAATCTTAACAAATAAAGACCGATAAAGATACGGTAGGAGAAATAGGTCAGCAATCAGACTGGATTAATCCACAGCTGGACAAAGCAGGGGAGATGGTAGCAGCCAATCTTCTGCGTTCCCTTAGTTGCCTCAACATCCATGGGAAGTGAGGTGATGGTCCTTTTCTGTGCCGCCCCGACCACCACAGGCAATAATAGTACCTACTTTACTATAGAGAACACCGGTTGGTCTAATTGGAGTGACCACACCTTCTGATTCTAAGGTCGTGGGTTTGAATCCAGTCGTGCACCAATGGATTTTTCTATCGAAAAATTTATTTAGGTGAAAAAACCAGTTAGTATTCTAGCACCGGTGATGGGCTCGCAATCTGTCACGTATGGAATACCAATACTGAAAATGTGTACCAAATGTTATATTTTGACGTAAGTACCTCTACATTAGACATTCTTGAAGAATCTCGAACAGGTACTTGGAGTTCAGAGAGGATATCAACCGCGCCTGAGGATGATATATCTTTCCTTCTTTTTTTTTACTATACGAAGTATGAACTGTAAAACTTAAAACCATGCTAAGTCTCAAATTTAATCACTGGTGATGCCTCATATTTTAGTAATGCACATGCACCGTTTTTTAAGTAATTCAATTAATACTCTTACTACTTATATACTTTAATTAAATTGGTTATATGGTACATAAATGTAAGTAGCTGATTAGAATTGTGATGTAAATAAATTGTAAAGTAACACTGGAGGAAGGCACTAGGAGGTAGACTTCTTGTTGAATGGCTCACAGAAATCTAGGGTAATTTAGTATCGTTGATGCAGTCATCTGTTGGATAGAGGACTTTATCTAGATCTATCTTTATGATCGAATCCGGACACAATTTCAAAGTTTGATTATTTAAAGGTTAAAATGTGTGTTCAAACTATTGATAAAAACATGAATTTGTAGGTACCTAACAATATCATAGTAAAAATCAAGTAAGTAGTTGCAGTAAGAGTTAATAAATTTTCAAGGTTGAGTTTTTTGTTACGAAAATACCTAATCAGTTTGTATTTTTAATGATAACTATTTTAAAATCATCTAATTTTAATGCTGACAGTACCTAGGTAGATTGATGTACGCATATGCATTATTCTCAAAACACTTGGTTCATATCGAGTTGCCCGAACAGTACCTACCAACCTACCTACAATACAATACATAAAGCTAAATTCACACGAAGAAAGAAGGTTACATTGCGTAAGTACCACACAAACTTAACAATCGTAGGTAATAAACCTATGTGCAAAGGGAAAAACAAATGAACTCAACAAGAATAACCACAAAATAATAATATTATTTTATGGTTTATATTTATTTATATTCTATTTACGCGTTTGTTTTGTTTCCTTTAAAATTAATATATTCTATATTTTTTTACTCCTATTTATTTATGTGCTTATCAGTAAACTTATCAACAACATCATTCTCATTGACGACCGATGTGGCGCGGCGGGCGAATGTCCGCCTGCGACGCAGGAGGTTGCGGGTTCGATTCCCGCCTCGGGATAAATGTTTGTACGATCTGCAAATATTTATTTCGGGTGTTCTGGGTATTTTCTATGTATAATAAAAAATATCTATGTACGTAATATATTGTATTAAGTATATCAGTCATCTAGTACCCATAACACAAGCTCTGCTTAGCTTGGGGCTAGATGATGCTGTGTGGACTGTCCAGCATTATTATTATTATTATTATTATTCTCGTTTTACACAACACAAATAGACCTACCAAATTTCATGCAAATCGATAGTTTTGCACGAAGTGTTTGTTCGAGCATAATTATAATCATAATACACAACATAACACATAACCATAAATTAAATAATGTGACAAATAACTTTTTTCTGCATGAACTTTCTTTGCCTGCAACAAATGTTAGATGATGTTGGACGACCGATGTGGCGCGGCGGGCAAATGTCCGCCTGCGACGCAGGAGGTTGCGGGCTCGATTCCCGCCTTAGGATAAATGATTAGACGAGTTAACCACTCAGTTAACAGTTTTACTAAGGATAAATGTTTGTACGATCTGCAAATATTTATTCCGGGATTCTGGGTGTTTTCTATGTATAATAAGAAAATACCTATGTATGTAATGTATTGTATTAAGATATCAGTCATCTAGTACCCATAACACAAGCTCTGCTTAGTTTGGGGCTAGATGATGCTGTGTGGGTTGTCCAGCATTATTTAAAATGGTACCAATTTTTTTTCTGCTGTGAACGAATTAAGGCAAGAAGAGGCCGAAGCCGACATGAGATGTTGTGTTATCTGGCTGTGGCCATCATGAGGACGTTTACTTTGATTCTTTGATTTGGCTCGTCCGAGGAAGTACTACCACCATGCCTATTTTTGACGCCAAGCCGCTTGCTGCATTCCGGTTTGAACAGTGTGGGTGCTGGTGTCATTACAGGCACACGAGGCTTAACACCTGTATGCCTCAAGTTGAACAACGCAGTACATCGTAAGGGCACGTTTATTACGAGCGTGACCTGCGAGGCAATGCTTTGTACCTAATGGTAACCACTTAACATCAGGTGGGCCATCTGTTTGTTCCATCAACAAGTTCTCATAAAAAAAAATGGCCGCAGATTAACATATTTTTTCTAAGTAGATATCTGCGCAAATAGTGCAAGACCTGGTGAAGTCACGCTGGTATCTACTGGGTGCATTGCTGGCGGTGGTGGTCGTCTGCTTTATCTACATCGTGCTGCTACGATGGGTGGTGGCGCCCGTGGTCTGGGTTTCCATCGCCGGCCTTCTTGCTATACTCAGCTTCGGTACGTATACAAACGTTTTACATCATCATATAGAAACAGACCTGGGTTTTGGTTACTTTGCTAGCCGCGATTTATCGTATTTACTGCTCTTTTTGTTTTGTTATGTCCTTTTTTTTCTCGGACCTCTGCTATCTCTGCGTTAAATTAAAGTCGAATCATTTGTTTTGAACTCAATACTACCTACCACACTTGAGTTATTGATTCTGAGGCCGGTAACTCCCAGCAACGGATTACGCTTATTGGATTTCTAAATCAAACACATGTAAATCCTCACTTCCTTTATTAAATAAACTAACTTTATTGACCGAGCGAGCGAAGCGTCTCAGTTTCGAAATAGGCCAAAATGATTTTGTCCGGCTGTCTGTCTCTCGCCTGCAGGTCGATTTTTCCACCGATTTTGACGAAAATTACACATAAGTTCTTTGATTTATTATTATTTTTTGTCTATCGCCAGTTTTGATTGGAGGGAAAATAGGGGAAAGAAGGGAAGTTTGCTGTACTAGCGTTATTTATCGACGGATTTTAAAGAAATTTAAGAGTTTAAATATAGACATTTAAATAAAGTAATATTACTATATATATATATATATAATATAATATTACTATACATATATATATATATAATATAATATTACTATATATAGATAATAGTAATACTATTTCTTACGCTGTGCTTGCACCATTCTATATTGGATAAATATGTGGATGATACAAAACAGCGCATGTTGCACTATTTTTTTGTTGCCCGAATGAATTGAACCAACGCACTGACCGACACATTTCTAAAAACATCTTCATTCACACCATCATATCAATAATTAGACCCAAAACGAAAACCAAATCTGAATCGTGATTGTTATTATAGCAAGAATAGCTTAGTTAGACGAATAAGCGAGAAAATAGGCCCCTAATAATAAAATTATTTTTTATTCCTTCTAATAGCAGTTGATTGAAACTTTCTTTTCAGCGTTGTACTTATGCTACAAAAACTACATATACTACAGGGATAATCCCGTTCAGATGATACAGACAACGAACCTGCAGGGGTACTTGCGATGGTTATCCAGCAAGCATCAGACATGGCTTGCGATAGTTATTACTGTGGCCATTATCCTGTTGATCCTGCTCATTATCGTAATATTCCTGAGGTCACGGATCACACTGGCTATAGCGCTGATAAAAGAGGGCAGCAAGTGAGTACCATGAGTGACTATAGTTGTGCGTACTTTCTCCCTCACAAAAGCTCTAATACTAAGTATATTATAAATGCTGATGACTATGGTGTTAATTATTTTTAGAGCGGTCTATGCTGTCAAATCTACAGTATTCTTCCCGATATTCCCGTGGATTCTGCAGTGCGGTGTAATCGCATTCGGTGTGGTGGTGTTCATGCTTCTCGTATCCATCGGAGAACCCGCCTTCCGTGTCGTCGATTTGAAGGGTGATACAGACTGTGTTTGCAGCCATTATTCGGAGGTAAAGCTACGTGATAGTTTTATTAAGGCCGAAGACAGCACGATACACGTTTAAAACGCAATAGGCAAAAAAAATACGCAATATAGGTGGCCTATGGCTTAGCTCAGCGCAATATAGAAAGTACCTATTTGTAAAAGAATGAAGAAAAGAGATTCAAATTGCGGCGATTTACTGAGGTTTCGTAGATCTCAGCATCTATCAGGCTTGCCACTGATCCGAATTTGAAAAGGGCGTTCCTTTTTGAGAATTTCAGACGTACAATTAGAAACCAACTTTTACTTAGTTTTGGCTCTTTATATTTATTGAGCCTTACGATGCCTTTGAGTTACGATGTCCCGTCTTCACATCTATTTTTTGCCTTTTCCAGGACTATGTTCCGTGTGATCCGTTATTGTTTACAACTACATGTCACAGTGCGAATGGCACTTGCAGTAAAGCCTCATGTCACTTTACGGGTCTCGACAGTCCAACCAGTGTGGTATGGCTGCACCGTAAGTTTATTACCAATTATTGAGCAGCTTTAAACTCACTGTAAGAACTGGGTACATGATATGTCTTATCTATACATAACTAGGAATTGTTCCACTCTGCCCCACCAAGGCGCCCCACTAGTGGGGCAGAGTCCACAGCCTTAAAATTTGTAGTGGAATCTGCCCCACTAAGTTAGTTTAGTGGGGCAGATTCCTACTACTTTAAAGTTTGGTGTATTCTGCCCCACTAGGGCTGACACTTGAGTTTGTGTAGGTGGGTTTACTCATATTGTACTATCTGTCTATTCAAGTTAAATATAACTTTGGTGTTATTATTAAGTAGATTACGTTAGTAGTAGGTACCTACCTAATTAGTAATAGATGTGGTACATAGGTAGTGTACAAAATGAAACTAAAAATATGACGACCGATGTGGCGCGGCGGGCGAATGTCCGCCTGCGACGCAGGAGGTTGCGGGTTCGATTCCCGCCTCGGGATAGATATTTGTACGATCTGCAAATATTTATTCCGGGTGTTCTGGGTATTTTCTATGTATAATAAAAAAATATCTATGAAAGTACGTAATATATTGTATTAAGTATATCAGTCATCTAGTACCTATAACACAAGCTCTGCTTAGCTTGGGGCTAGATGATGCTGTGTGGATTTTCCAGCATTATTTATTTATTTATTTATTTATGTGGCACCAACAAAGTATACACCCTAACGGAAAACTTGCTACATGCTTATAGGAAAATATCTAAGTGCTACTGGTATTTAAAGGTGACAGACTACATGCAATACAAATACAAACGAGCGAGTAAAATGAGTACAAATTCTAGCCTAAATAATAACTATTACAATTGACATAAACACTATAAAACAATCAATTCAAAATTAGATTAAAAAATATTTACAGATTGAATTATTTACAGATACTTTTAAACAATAAATTAATAAATTGAATATAAAATCATTACAGACATAGTTATATACAGATAATTTAAAACCATATTTATAAAACAAATTTAAAAACCTTAGTAAAAAATATAAGAATGTTTTGAATTATATCTTCTTAAAATTAGAAATATATAAAATACAATTGTTTATTTAAAATTTAGGTACGAGGCATTTTTTAAACATACGCACGGATCCAGAGAACAAGTCCACTCCTTTGCTCTTAGCCGTACTGTTGTAATGGCGAACTAGCCTGTTCAGTGGCGCATTAAGGCCAAGATTTGTTTTAGACGAATTACTCTGGAAAACGTTGAAACTCGAGGCTCTAGGCAACCTCGATGGTGCAGAGAACTTAAGAGAAGCTAGTAACTCCGGAGTGTCTAGGATGCCGTTCGCAAGCTTATACAAAAATACATTATCAAGCAAGTGTCTTCGATCAGGAACGGATTTAAAAGTCCGTTTTACTACAAGAAGTAAAACCACACATCAATTTTCACCTGATATAGCAAAATACAGTCTTACTTACTACTACGTAGTCTTGCTTACTTTATGGATAGTAAACATCAAAAAGATACAAACAGCTACTAAAATACTATACTAAACACTTGAAATATGACTAGGTAATTGAACTTGATTAAGTACATGAGTATCTCTTGGAGTAATAATAGAGTTATTGCTCCATCTATTGCATTTTTTCTAAGAAATGCCCAACGGATATACTGCCGTTTATAAGCTCCGTTTGGGCATCTTCTATATTTTAATCGTTTTGTATGTATTCATTAAGGCGTGGTTTTAAAGGTTGGTTCTGGATAGATTTAACTATGGAAAGCGTACTGTCTTCATATAATATATTAATAAACAAGTCACGGTAAAGTGGGACATTTTTGATTAATCTTTTTATTCAACTTATTATGCCAACCTTCGAGAGCATTTATTATTGATCTGTGATTCAAGAAACAAATAATGAATTTCCTAAGAATATTTTTAGTTTCGTTTAGTAAACTACCTATGTACCAAATCTATTACTTATTACTTACTACTAACGTAATCTACTTATTAATAACACCTAAGTTACATTTAACTTGAATAGACAGATAGTACAATATGAGTAAACCCACCTACACAAACTCAAGTGCCAGCCCTAGTGGGGCAGAATACACCAAACTTTAAAGTAGTAGGAATCTGCCCCACTAAACTGACTTAGTGGGGCAGATTCTACTACAAATTTTAAGGCTGTGGACTCTGCCCCACTAGTGGGGCGCCTTGGTGGGGCAGAATGGAACAATTCATAACTAGTTGACCCGGCAAACTTCGTACCGCCATATTTTTTTCCATATTTTAAAATTTTTCTTTTATATATACTTATCTATGTTTTTATTATGTACACACCTTGTCCTGACAATAGCAAACACAAAAAAAAAGAATTATCCAATTTGGTGCAGTGGTACGGAAGTTATACCTACATATATTTCGCCGATTCATTTTTATTTATACATATAGAAGATTAATTCTATAGGTTATTATCACAGGCTAACTCATTTAGTTTGTTACGTGTGAGTGTGATACAATTTTCTTGGTATCTCCTCAGCTTAGCAGATATTTTGGAAAACTGTGAACGATTTTCACTTTTGAAATTATTTGTATGAAATTAAGATCCTATTCCCAGCGTTATAGAATAGAATAGAAAATGATTTACTTATCTTTCTAGTTGTAAACCTACTGGGATTCTTTTGGATGATGTTCTTTATCAGCGGAGTGGCGGATATGATGCTGGCCAGCACATTCTCCACGTGGTACTGGACGTTCAAAAAGAAGAATCTGCCCTTCTTCACACTCACTTCCGGCATCTTTAGAACGTTTAGGTATGTGTACAAATTATGAAGTAAGTCTTGTAAATGTATGCTTCGATTTCTATTTTTTTATACTTTCGTGTTTTCGGTAAAATAATTAGTAAAAAACGTCTCATTTTTAAATTTTTTTTACCGTGAAATCGTTATCAATGCTGCTGGTAATCAGTGGATGGGACTACCAAGGGACCGGAATGAGTAGCGTAAAGAGGCCTACTGTATACTCGCAATATCAAATGAGCTGAAATGATAATAATTAATTTTAAAAATATGAAATATATTTAGCTAGTTTCTTCTTTGTTTCAAGGTACCACCTGGGTACGGTCGCATTAGGAGCTCTGATCATTGCAATAGTGCGAGTCATCCGCGTTATCCTCGAGTACATCGACCAGAAAATAAAGAAGTTCGACAACCCATTTACGCGATGCATCATGTGCTTCTGCAAATGCTTCTGTTGGTGCTTGGAAAATTTCCTCAAGTTTATCAATAAGAATGCGTACATTATGTGCGCGGTGCACGGAAAAAACTTCTGTGCGAGCGCCAGGGATGCTTTCTCTCTGCTCATGAGGAATATTGTGAGAGTCGTCATTTTGGACAAGGTATGATTACTTTATGACAAACAGCGGTCACTAATTAGTTTCGCTTGGGGTCCGTTTTAAGAAATAAAATGACCATCGCGGTCCGCACATTTTCAAAACAAAACAAATGTAATTATGGAAATAACAAAGGTATTTTTACATATCAATGAGAAAAATGTAATTTTTTGTTGCTTATTATCTGTCTTAAGTTTGGAGTAAAATTGGTACACGCTATTGACATTAAATCTGGGTAATGCGGGGTATACATTTTTATTAAATTACGTACTCTGTAGTCCGCGCGGTCCGTACAAAATAATTCGGCGGTCCGGATGCGGACCGCGGTCCGCCATTAAGGCGGTGGTACTCGCCAACGACCTTGAGGAGTCTGTCCATACTGAGTTGCACTGCCGCCCGTCGCCCGCACAGGGACCCGCGCGCATTCCATTTCATATCGCATTCAAGAAATAATTATTTGTAGCCTAATGAATTATTAGTTCGAACTGCCAATTGTTCACTTTGTGATAAATACTTTGACAAATATTTGTGTGAAAAAAAAATGCTAAAAATCAATACCGTTTAGAAGAAATAACCAAATTTAATATAAAAATTGCTTCACTTTGGATATTTTTTTCATATAGTAATAATATAGTTAGAATTATTTCAATTGTTCAAATTAAAATTTAGTCTTTAATTAGCAATATATATTTTTTTTGGACATTTATACTCACTCATCAAAGAAAAATAACACGGAGAAAACCTCTCGTTGGCGGATACCACCTCCTTAAGCGATTTTATGTGCTTTATGTGTTATGTGATTTTTATTTCTTTGGCAGTTCTTTATTTAAAACTACACCTGGGTACTAGGCACAGCTAAACCGCGAACGTCGGTTTCAGAGTAGTAAATACAGTGAATTTGAAATATTTTTTGGGGAAGATTCTAAAGGTCAAAGGTAAAATGGTCTCCGAACAATCTTTACCTAAAACAGCCGATAAGTCTGTTGCCATCTCTTATTGTTAGCATGAAAGTGACAGTGATAAGGTATCGTTATAGTGTCACGGATTATGATTTCTATGAATTGCGAATTACATAGAAATCAGCAGTTTTATTGTGGTTGCGGTATGTCGCCGAACAAAACATACGTCACCAATTGCCAATTATTACCAATTAAGTCTTACTGTAGGTACTTCTACAGTTGTACTAATAAGTTGATTATCCCCACACTAATAAGCCTAGTGCCATAATGATTACATTTCTTTTTGTGTAATGTAATGAGAGCTCGATTTCTGGGAGTTTTTAACATCGTTTAACACATACAAAACTAGCTCGCTATTGCGATTCTGATTCTTTTACTCACTAGGTATCTTCTGTGTATTGTGAGCTTTCATTTTTAGGGTACCTACTTAATGGGTAAAACGGGACCCTATTACTAAGACTCCTCCCTTATTTTATGGTATCTCATGAACCGTAATAGTTAAAACCGTTTAATAATGTAGTTCTGTTCCCGCTATAACAAATACTAAAAAACAGAATACTTGTAACTGCATACAAATCCATGAGAAAACCGAGCTTGCATTAAACAAAAGACAGTGACTGAAACTCAGAATGGAAAAAGATAAGTGCAACACCTATATACTCTCGCGTGTCCCGGTCGGGCCAGTTATAACGTCATACGGGAGCAGCGATGAGCTTGCAACCTGTCACGTACGGAATACCAACTACTGCAAAATGTTGGTATGTGCCAAATGTAATATTTGGATGTACCTCTGACTAGCCCCCTTAGATATCCTTGAAGAATCTCGAGTTGGTTCTTGGTACTTAAGCAATTTAAACGGTTAAAACTTGTGCCTCTGGTTGACGGATCCAGCCGGTGGTGGCAAATTGGCATTATAAATTAATTAATTAAATTCAAAAGGCATAACCTTATTATCGCTATCGTATGTGATAACGATAACAGGCCATGCCTAAGCCTTAAAGTGCGAGAGCACAGTAAAAACAAACCACGCAAATAAAGAAGCCAGATAACATTGTTATGTTTTCACGTTTAGAATACAGTCAACGCCAGAATATAAGTTTTCAGAATAGATATTTTTTTATAACCCAAGCTAACCATAGCTTGTACTATAGGAACCAGATGACCAAAAGAACACTTTTTTTGAATACATATAATCTACCTAGCTGTTTTCGGCTACAGTGACTTGACTTTTGGAGTAGGTATTAAGAAAGGCTCAGGTGTTTAGCTTTAAAATGGCTTACGTATCGCTTAATTACAGGCACACGAAGCTTAACACCTGTATGCCTCAGGTTGATGGACGAGTCAGAGTAGTGCATCGTAGGGCACATTAACGAGCGTGACCTGCAAGGCAACGCTTTGTTATAGATAATGGTAACCACTTAACATCAGGTGGGCCATCAATTTGTTCCATCAGGAAATCACATAAAAAAACGACTATAAATTGTTTAGGGGGAACTTTTCCCCAAAAAAAGGGCTACTGAATATCTCGTTACTGAAATCCGATTTCGATGCTCTTTTTTTATTTGAATATTCGTAACTTTAGGTTGGTTTCATGAGAGTTTTATGAAGATCATGAGTATATTCGGCGTGATGAGCAGAATGGCTTCTTAAAATATAGTAAATTGCTCACTTTCATATTTCTACCAATGGAAGTTCATGCTCGCGATGCTTACTGTTCGCAGAACTAGCGATATTGTTTTGACAACGAAAACAAAAGATAATTAAATTCGAATGGCAAACTGTTTGACCTTACTAAGAGATAAAAGAGGATGTTTTAATTAGAAGTTTCCGACCATTTGTTTATCATAACTTTGGGTACCTATATTATTATTTGGATGAGACAATGCCAAATGAAAACGCTAAATGGTTTTATGAACAATAATACAGAACAAGTAGGTACAATAAAAACCTTGTGCATTCTGGTACTACCATTTACATACAGGTACACATGTGCTTGTAGCACATACCTAACCTGATTTTGAAACCCCCTGAGTTCTAAACACCCAACACTGCGATCACTAATCTGCCTGCCAAGCGTTGTGACCAGGGATGTTACGGAGCTCCGACTCCGATTCCGATATGTCAGAACTTCCGATTGATACTTCACCTCCGGTTTCGACTCCGGTTCCGAAACTTTCAATCGGAGGTTTTAATCGGAGGTCGAAGCGAATAGCGCGCGGCGCAACGCGGTGGCCGCGGTCAGAGGGTACAAACAGGTTTATGCATGTCGCGTGGAGAACCCCCTCTCCACTACACGTTACTTTCCGACGTCCATTACCTACTCACTTCAGAGTTGTTTGGATGTTTGGTTTTGCGCGGCGTTTTAATTAAATTTATAGTAGGTTATGTAAATTTATGGTAGATTCGGTTTGAACAATGAAGCCGGAAACAAGTGTGATTTGTAACTACTTTATTAAAGTTTGTACAGATACAGCAAAGTGTAAAGTTCGTGAAACTTAAGGTGAAGGTACGACTACTTCGTTAAAAATACTATCTACCACCACCATCGACTCCGCCTCTGGTTCCGATTCCGATTCCGACAAACCAAATTTTAAAACTCCGACTCCGGCTTCGGTTCCGTTAAACCACCTCTGTAACATCCCTGGTTGTGACTACGGCAATCCCCCCATGTATTATATTCAAAGTTCAAACATAGGCAAGTACGTAGGTCTAAAAAAAAAACTAACATAGCATGAACCAACCTTAACCCCAATAAACGGTAACGGTCGGAATTCGTCAAAATGTAGCACACGTTTTTATATAATATTGAATTACCTATAAACTACTATTATAAGGAGTAAATTTTGTTTGTTTGTGATGGATAAACTTAAAAAATACCTTTCTTATAGTAAGCTCATCAGCTAGGTACTCTAACTAACCGTGCGAAGCCGGGGCGGATTGCTAGTATTCAGTAAAATAGTTGCATATACTTATATATTTTAATTTTCAGGTAACCGACTTCATATTCTTCTTATCGAAGATGCTTATATCAATCGCCGTTGGTTTCGGAGTGTACTATCTTCTACAATGGAACTTCGTGTACGAAGTGACGCAAGGAGAGAAGCTACACTACAACTACGTTCCAGCCATCATTCTCAGTGTTGCCACGTATCTCATATGTACTATATTCTTCAACGTGTACGCTATGGCTGTTGACACGTTATTCCTTTGCTTCTGTAAGTACTTCATGCAGTTTTGCCGATTTTTATAAGCCTTTTTTGATACCATTTGAATTTCCGTACGCAGTAGGAGTGGGTTAGGAGAACCATCGTCGAGGCAGACCTTCCAGAGATAATATTAAAAAGTTTACAGTACGTTTTTTAGATTCGCTCAACTGACTTTTTTTAGTAGAGTAGGTAGAGCTCTTTGTGAAGGGCTCGTCCGGGGAAGTACTACCAACATGCCTACGTTTGCCGCCAAGCAGCTTGCTGTATTACGGTTTAAAGGGTGTGGGTGCCGGTGAAATTACAGCCACATGCAGCTTAACACATGTTTACCACAGGTTGATGGACGCGGACAGTGCATCGTAGAGCACGTTCCTAACGAGCGCGACCCACGAGTCAATACTTTGTTATACGGCGGCGGCGGTGGTAACAACTAAACATCCGGTGGACTATCTGCTTGTTCCATCGACAAATTGTATAAAACAAAACTGATGAGATGATAAATTACAATGTTTTATTCTCTTTTTTCAGTGGAAGACTGCGAGAGGAACGACGGGTCTCCAGAAAAGCCTTACTTCATGTCAAAGAGTCTCATGAAAGTTCTAGGAAAGAAAAACAAGACAGAGTAATTGTGCCAATAATTGTTGTATGTTATAAGTTTTCTAAGAGTTGTGAAATGAATTCCTATAATAATCTTAGGGTACTATTTTTGGAAAAGCGGAACACTTATGGACACACTCCAGTGCATGACTGTTGTCTGTTACCACCCTTTAGTTTTACTTTGTAAAGAGCTTTAATTATGCCCACACACTGGTTCTTTCACTCGGAATCGGAACATTACCTGCGTAAGTTATACTTGTGCTTTATTTTGTATCGACTGTCACAATCTACATTCTAATCAACACAGTTATGAGCATTTGTATTTACTTTACACTTTTTGTAGGTTTGTTTTACTTTCTCTTTGGAAACAGTATATTAGGATAGTTTTTAATAAACATAATAACTAATAATTATCATGCCAAATGAATGTAAAAGTATGAGACTTGTTATCTATAAAATAATCTAAGAATGTCTTTTTGTATGAAACCTTAAAGAATACAAACCAATGGTGTTCCTTTGCATTGGTAATCTGGTTACCAGAGATATACATACACTTTTGTTATTTTTTTCTACTTGAATAAACGTGATGAAAAAGAAAATTATTAAATAATATCTTTTAAGAATGATTGTTTTATTGAAAATCGTGTAGACAGTAGGTAGGTACCTACATTGCCCAGTGAACACTTTGAAACTTTGAACTAAGTACATCATAATAGAAATGAAAATTACTCTAGGATTTATTTCACCTGTAGGTAGCAAGTATGTGGCAATGTGATCATGTGACTACAGCTTGCAGGTAGGTAGGATTTAAAAATAACATACCGTTCTTCACACTTCTAAAACATCATTTATTCTGTGCTGTGTAAGGAATGCTACATCAAACATTGCTTCGGGATCCAGCAATTCCTTCACTTTTTCGTATTTTAAGCTTTCTTCGTAAGCAAACATTATGCTAGTGTCATCAAGCATAACCTTTGAAGAGACAAGTGCGGTGATGCAGTTTTTAAGCCGCGCCATTGTTTCTCTGTCTGAACTACTAACTTGCTGTAATGAAAGAAAGGACAATGTATTTTAATTTTGTATCTTATTGATTCGAAATTGTGTCGAAACGATTAAAAAGGAGCCATATGCTGAACAACCTGATACAGTAAGGGGAAAGACTGCTGAGTCTGGACCCAAATGCCACATATCAACCAACTCATCCACTTATAGCTCAATTGTGAATAGAAATATCTGCTTTCATAGTACAAGCTTAACTTATTTTACTTTACTATAAGGCATTGCATGAAAACAAACTGCCAGTATATTTACATAGCTTATAGAACTGAATACAACTGACTGGATTGACCACATTGCTAGGATCGTGGGAAAACAATGGATGGAAGGACTCAAAATCGTTCTGCCTGGAAACATGTGGAGGCCTATGTCCAGCAGTGGACTTCTGTGGGCAATTGATGATGATGAGAACTGAATAACGCTAGACAATAAAATGGCAAACACTAATTTTAGCCAGATCACTCTTCATGCATAATGGACAACCTTAGAGTCTAACTGTGGATACAGGACCTCAATACAAAATGGAGACCACCAAAAATCATTGGACAAAATAAAAGGTTATGGGTAAATCATAAACTCACTTGGGCGTCATAGTTTTGTATTTCATCTTTGTCAATAGAAGCAGCCAATTCTTGTGGTAGAGGACAAATCCATATGAAACCATTATTACCGATAATGACCGTTACTCCACAGAGCAGGTTGTGAAAGTGGTTCTTTCTTCGGTTTATCAAGGAAGGGAATACTTTGATTAAAATTCCTTGTGCAAGCTGAAAAATAGATTTTATGCATTAAGTATTAAAATCCTAGGCTCTTGACAACAGACTGATCTAGCATTCTATTTAAGAGAGCTAATATGTTTATGATCATTACATTTTCTAAAAAAACTTTTGGTTTGTTTTTTTAACTAATAGCTGACTCATGCCCAGTTTGCTGGGCAGTAAACATTTTTACTTCTCATTTTCCCGGTTAATATATAGCCTATGACACTCACAAATAATGTGGCTTTCTATTGGTAAAAGAATTTTCAAAATTGGTTCAGTAAATCCAGAGATTACCCCCTACAACCTCACAAACTTTACCTCTTTATAGTATTAGTAAGTGTAGATAATTAAACACGCAAATTCATTATATATGTGTTTTAAATATGTTCAGTATAGTTGCTTACTTTGCCATATTTCATACTTCTGGTGTGCAACGAGAGTGTCCCATCTGAATTAATATTTTGGACTTCTGCACTAATCAGATCTCCTTCTTGCAAGTGTTTCCTCATAGTCTGCTCATCTTCTGCTGAACGTCTTCTCTGCAAGTTGATAACATTTTGTCTGAGTGGAAAATTTAATCATTACAAAGTTTTTACAGAAGGAATCCTCACCAATTCACCTCCAGGTAGGTTGACAGAAGATAATGGAAGAAAAGAATCTAGCTTTGAGTTAGTTTCAACTTTCCATCTTCTTTGCTGCACTTCTAATATTCTGCCAACAACAACATCCCCTATTTCTCCCACGTAGCGACTCTTCAATGGCTTTACACATATCAACTTGTTCACTTTCTGCATAACACCGGCCACAGATGATTTGATGTATTCATCTTCTATGTATGTACCATGCCCACTGCAGAGAAACAGGATAATATAGAAATTATTGTTTTTTTAAATTTAATTTAATCTTTTAACTACATTGGTAACTGAAGCACCTAGGTATGTGTGTTGATAACAGAATTAGAAAGAATACAAGGAACAATGAATGAAATATTCTATTGAGCCCTAGTAAATACCTACCTCGTATGAAACTTTATAATCTAAGTGGAAATGCTATTTTAATTTGGACGAAAGCTCTTACCGCATAAAATCCTGGACACCAGTTATAACCTCACCAGGCGTGTAAAACCGAGGCAACTCATTGAGAGAGGCAACGCAATGATTAACTCTTTCAGATGCTAGTC
The DNA here is from genome assembly GCA_947095575.1 of Electrophaes corylata. Taxonomy (NCBI): domain Eukaryota; kingdom Metazoa; phylum Arthropoda; class Insecta; order Lepidoptera; family Geometridae; genus Electrophaes; species Electrophaes corylata. The sequence continues at coordinate 10,061,871 of OX352703.1, forward strand.
TGATAGAGACATGACCAGTCATTTTGTAACAAACTGTAAAACAAATTTAAGAAATAAAATGCTCTAGGAAATAGGAATGAACCACAACAACGCTATTTTATTTTTATTGCTAACAAAAATGGCAAACGAACAAAACAATAGAGAGGTTGCCGTGATTACACAACCATGGAATACACAACCATGGAAAACACAGCCAGGATCCTACCATCCAATTGGCATCCAATTCCAGGGAAGTGTATTCCATGGTTGTGCTTTCCAGGTCATACTAAATTTTGTATGTCCTTGGAAAACACGACCATGGAATTGGATGACAATAGGACTTACAACACGACTTTTTAGTTGCGTCTAAACGAGGCTTAAGCTTTCGTTCAACCAATCAGAGCAATGGTTGCCAATTACCAGGTCGTATATTTCGTGTATAGTTTGACTGCCTGCGCATTCCTAGCTGTGATTTCCCGGGCTGTGTATTCCATGGTTGTACATTAAACGAACTTGAAGTTTTGCTTGAGCCGGCTAGTGTTGCCAGCACGTAATCCCAAAAAAGGCCAAAGCCACAGAATAGGTACCTACAAAACTAGGAATACGATAGGTGTCACTTAGTGCCATCCACAGACTACTAGGATGTGGTGCCATCCTTACTCTAAGTACGGTCCGGTCGGAAGGAACAATTTACAGTTTTTAGCTTTCTCTTATTTTTACGAGTTTTACTTGGATTCACACCTACCGGTCATCCTTCTCCGTGGTAACGTCCCAACAAACGTAACTCCTCGCTTACATAATTTCCCGACTATGGAAAACGCAGCCATGAATTTGTGTACCTATATTTTGGTCGCAACTTTCAGGCCGTGTTGTTATTCATGGTTATGATTTCTATTACCTATTTTTATAAAGACCAATAGGATTGTGACTTGGGTATTCTCACTATTATAACAGAGTTATTCCTGTGATCGTCCCATAGCTAAAGGTTTTGGCCTTTTTGGGAACACGCGCTGGCAGCACTTTTTATGTTTGGTTTGAAAATGAAATCTCGTTGTCGAGAAAAATTTTAGGTTTTTCGTGAATTATTTGGTGGGTTGTGGGTCGGTCGGAGTTAAAACCAGTTTTTTAAATCTACCAAATAAAATGTCTGCTGCAAATACAGCGCCTATTACGGCCACCGACAGCCTAACACAAGCATTGAAAGCGAACATTATTCCGAACCAAGAGTATTTACTTCAGGTAAATTTATATTTCTATAGTATAAAGCTCTTTATTAACCCATGAATCAAAGTTGTTTAATTTTTACTTCCAATCATCAAACTGAAGTTCCTAGTTTTGCCCAAATTGTAGGGTTCCGTGCTAGACTCTGCTGTAGAAGTGCTATTACACCGGCTCCGAGGGCTTTGCGACAATGTAGATGCTGGTCCAGAAACATTTGACGACCAAGAAGTATGCTTCAGCTTACGGGATCCGAATCAACAGGTAAGAGAGTATGCAGTTTTGATAACAAAGTGCATTAAAATTGATCAATCCAAGTTTATTTAGTTTGCGCCAGTGGATCAAATTTATTTATAACAATTTAACTTTTGAATTTCAGGCTGCACCATTGATGCTGAGAGTGAGAAAAGCTTTAGATGCTCGTGACATGCCCTTTCAACTCCGTTACATTGGGCAGCCAGACCTTGGAGACAAAAGTCGGCCAACAGTTGTACGATCTAGCCTTGACATTGCTTGCAGTGGGATGCTCATTGAGTTCCTCACAGAGCTTGGGTGTAGAATTGAGTTTGAATACAGTGTTAAAGGTACTTATTTATTTATTTAGCCAGTTACACTGGGTGAGATTAATCATTATGCTGTATGGTTCGTTTGGTTATAAGATGTCTCTCAACTCAGTGTGCCGTTTGGCAAAGGCCTCCTCCAGTAGTTTCCATTGCCTCCTATCTTGAGCAACTCTTCTCCATTTTGGTCCCGCAGTAAATTTTAGCTCATCTTCCCAGCACATTTGTTGTTAAATGTGGTAAAGGTAATCTATACCAATTAATAATAATAATAATGCTGGACATATTGCTCCACACAACATCATCTAGCCCCAAGCTAAGCAGAGCTTGTGTTATGGGTAACTACTAGACGAATTATAAGAATGTTTGTCCTGACTGACATTTAGACAATGCACAGCCTAAACCACTTGGTTGTAGAGTTGAAATTTTTTGTATATCATCTTTGTGCACAAAACTCTTAATTAATGACGATTCCTGTTGAGTGGTAAAAAGTAACTTCTATGGGTTCCAGGTAAATGTTGGCTGATGCTGTGTCAAGTGTGGAATGTGGACAAGTATTTTTTAAGGAACTTTGCGTCTTCTAAAGGCAATGTCAGTTCCATCATACCTTTGTGTTTTCTTAATGCTCACTCACCAACTCATAAATGAACCGGTAGAGTATGACGTCAGATGTTGGTGCGGTTAACACACCCTGAAACAAGCCCATATCAAGACGGCTACATTTCTAAACTAAAATTTATAATATACTAATACAGTTTTAATACTCATTCTTATTACTTGCATTTGCAGGTTACATGTTCAGAAAAGGCCGAATGAAAATAACTGTTGCCAAAGTATTCAAGATATCGCAGAGCTCCATGCCTCCAGAGCCCATATCTCAAAGCTACCTTGTAGAACTATCGGTAAGTTTCAATTATAACATATTGCTATTTTAGTGTTGGATTGGCATGACGTAAAAACAACATTAACCATACTACTACAAATAAATTCGGCCTAATCTCGTGTCTCTTTTGATCCAATTGGAAACTTCCTGACAATGCAAGAGATAAATCACGGTGTAACTATTTCAACGTTACGCTGAGTTTATTAGTTAGAGTAAGGGTGAACCTGCATACTAACAAATGCTTTCTTTCAATGTTTCTCAAAATGTGTAAATGTGTTTGACATATGTAAACCAAGACATGCTGTATATTCATTTAATATCATACTAGCGGCCCATTCCGGCTTCGCTCGATTTTAAGAGAGGATCCCTAATTTTTCTGAAACTATAATATAGCCAATGTCACCTGGAGATATTATAGCTTCCCAACGGTGAAAGAATTTTTCAAATCGGTCCAGTAGTTTCGATATTCAATCCAAACAAACAATCAAATCTTTTCTCTTTATAATATTAGTATAGATAAATTGCACTTGCATATAATATGGATGCACTTTAAAGATAATATTAGAATTTCCTCAAAATGTTGCTGATTGCGAGTGATCTAAGAATTACAGGTAAGTAATATTTTTCGAGTAAGACAATATTGATTTTTGTTTTGCGATAGAATTAAGTTCTCGCTTGTTTGACCTTCGCTTAAAAGCACGAATTTGCATGATTATTATAATTTTAATTATTTATTTTTATGCTTCTAAAACGTGTTTGCTCGTCATGTGGAACATAGAAACCTGGTAGGTCTATTTTTTATTTTTTTATATGACTTGCTGATGGAACAAACAGATGGCTCACCTGATTAAGTAGTTACCATCACCTTTAACAATGCTTTGCCTTGCAGGTCACGTTCGTTAGGAACGTGCCCTTCGATGCATGGTTCTGCGTCTATCAACCGGAGCACACCGGTTAAACCCGTGTCTGTAATTTCATTGGCACCCAAACCCTTTAAACCGGAACATAGTTGACGCTTTAATTGACGGTAGAAATAGGCATTGAAAAATTCCCTCGTAATAACAGTAACAATAAACTATACATACTTATATCAAAAGTTTCCAGTTCAGATCTTCATCTTGTATCGATATCAATTATTATGTCACTAATGGTATTCTTTACGGCTAGTATGATAAGATTAAAATAGACATGATACAATTCAGTCTCAAATCAATTAACTTCTAATATGTGAGATCTTCAGAATTAATGCCGAGTGGCATTCAGTCTTTTGTTCTTATGCATGCCTTTTATGTAATTTGTCAAAAGTTTTTAAAAATCTACTGATAACCTCTTTGCTCCAGGTTCTAGCCCCTCAAGGCCAAGACGCTATTGCTGAGGATATGCGAGCCTTCGCCGACCAATTGCGGCCTCTAGTCCAACTCGACAAGATCGACTATAAGCGGTTGGGGCACCTGACAGGCACATAACAAATGTGCCCGGCCTCAAACTGTCTTTATTCTGGTGATCCTGAAGAATGAAGACAGTTTTAGGCTTACTGTCCAAGGGTCGCTTAGCTATAATCTAACAACCTCTAGACAGATGACAGTCAAAGAGAAGCCCAAACGATATCACGTCTCGTTCAAATTCACTTTACACACTCGCATTTAAACTCACTCACCTGAAATAATAAAAGATCTGTCAGTCTCGATTCCTAGTGTTTCCCTTTCAACAACGATCGTTATCTGGTCATACATATCATGCATGTGTTTTGTGGTAACAAAGCCACAGCTGTAATATATTGTGCTATAGCACTATAAACCAGAAACAGCCTTCCTGACAAAGTTATAATTCTGATCTCTTAAAACATTCGCGATCGTGACGCATATTGAACATGTTTATTGTTGTCTACCCGCGACCATGACTTTTGCAACATAAGTAGATAAAACATCGGGAACATAAATAAAAAAGTAATACACGGTAATAATAATGTAAGTGTTCACTATCTGTCAAATTAGTTTCTGGTCGAGTTTGATTGCGAGATACGAGAGATCTTAAAAATGAATTTGATGATACAATCTCACTGCGATTCTCTTCGAATGCCACTTGTCTAGTACAACTTCTAAGTTAAAGAAATCAATTATTTATGGAAGCTAAATATAGCCTGTGTATGTACAGTCAGCTGCACTAGAATGTATACAATTTGTAACTTTCACAACGGTATTACAGTAAAATAATGAACTCTTACACCTCCAAAACTAAAAAGTCATGAAGTTAGTTGATGACCTCACATGTTTTTTAAATATTTCTCGTGTAAATATTTTCAGGACCGCTGTGAAACGATTTTGAAAGTTACAAATTGTATATATTATAGTGCAGCTGACTGTCCTACCTACTAGAATGATAAGTGCGTGCATAGTACCGTTGGCATAAGTACATAAAAAATCTACTGTTAGCATTATATGGCTAGTAGGAATAGTATATACCTATGTATATTCATAGCCTACCTACCATTGTAATGTAACCGACGTCGGATTTTTTAATAAATACTTCTATTTCTATACATCTACAGAAGGATAATCCAGAAATAACCGCAGTTCATCTCATTTGGGACTCTAAAGTAGTTTTACTACCATATTTTATGTATTCGATTTGATGTAATAGTAAAGTATAGTGAAATATTAAGCTCACTTAATAAATATTTATCTCAATTTTAATATGACTATTTATTTATCGTAATATTACAATAGCCAGGAAAATTGGAAGTATAGAAAATACTACTTACCTGAACAATAAGTTTGAAATCATTATACTTAAAAACAATTACCTAATACTCATTAATAGAATTTTATTTTCTTCTAACAAAATCGGGATTCTGTTTCGAGTTTTTTACTATGATATGGTCTTCCCCGTAGTCCAGGTCTTCGAATTTGAAGCCGTGAACGTAAGCAAAGTTCCCGAAGAAAATGCAATTCTCGTACTTGAGAGGAGCAAATTCTGCAAAAAAATAATATTTACCTACTTTTTAAACGCAAAAACAAACTGCATCCACTTATCTATTGTGTAAAGTCATTAGTCCGAATACTAATGAGAAAGATAACTGGATCAAGACCACCGCGTTGGTTACAAAACATGTCGCTAAAATACCTGCGGCGTAATAAGAGAAATGTTCATTTTTGGATGTTTTTCACGCCTATCAAACAGACTCGGACTGCGCCTACTTTGTACGTGTACATTTTGTCGCGTGTTTCTAAAATATTTAAACATATTTACGTTTATACATACCTGTTCCTTCAATGCAATTGTAAAGATCCATAACGCAATGATTGTCGAATATAAAGGTGTCATTAGTGCCGAAATCAAAAGCACAAATCTTTTGAAAGTATGTTGGGCAGACGCCGCATCTAAAACAAAATTTGTTTAATTGGAAGGTGGAAGATGTTTTCAAATATTGTATTCATGAATAGAGCCTTGCAAAAACAGCTTAGGAAAAGTTCTACGTGAAAAATCTTTTCGTTAGATGGCGCTGCATGTCCCAAGAATAGAAGATTGTATCATAAGCAGGGAGGGAAATAATATTCCTTCGCCCACTATGAGAAAATAAAAGGCGCCTTATATAAAACATAGAGTAATAACTAAATTTAGGAAAGTCTCTACATTTTGTGACTGAGACTACTTCGAATTTTTTAGGTTTAAATCCATCAGACATCCTCTTCAGATACGCTATTAATTTTAGTTTTGGCTAAGTACTGGAAGTAGGCCAAAAACACACAGATTCTGACAAAATCTTGGCGCCTCTTGCATTTCTTCATTCAATAAAATTACTATAGGCTTCTATATATTTCTCCCGGAATTTTACAGGTAATAGATTATCCATCACATTTCTTACGTCAGTTTTAATACTTTCAGGAGTTAATTCTATACTTTCACTGTCACTTGAAGAACTCATTTTTCAAAACAACCATTTATTTCTAACAATCCGTGAAAATTGACGAAAACGCGGACTGTAGTTCGTGCGTTTTTAATTTGTTTTCTTTTATTTTATCCAGTTTGCGGTGCGACTATGGGCCGTCGTACCTTTATTCAAACCTGCCTGTCTTTATTCAAACAATATTTGGGTTCGATTTCTTTGGTGCTGAACACTAAGATGTTCCAAATTCAAAAAGTGCGCGGCAAAGATAATTGCGGGGTGCACTTAAAGGCGAACCAAGTCGTTCTTTTCGAATAGATGGGATGAAAAATCATTTACCTGGTAATTCACATCACGACATAACTTTGTAATGTTTAAGCAATGCTTATTTGGTTGATAAATTTATCAAAAAGTTAAATAATAATCTCAACTAAATTGTAAGGCATTTCTTCTAACCTGTGTCCATCTGGGGCTGGGTTTCTTTTGTATGACAATTTTGACATCTCACCATAGTCTATTGCACTACTAACACCTGGAAAACAACAGAATTCATATAATCAATAGAGACCATTTATAAAAAACTAAACTGTGTCTGTTTGTCTGTCTGTTACGCTTTCAAGATTAAACCGCCGAACCAATATCGATGAAATTTGGTGGCGATAGCTTACACTCCGAAGACGGTAACTTTATTTTTTAAACAAATTTGTTGTATTTCTATAAATAAAAACGAAACCCTATTAAAATATAAAAATAATATCACCATTAGAAGTCCCATCGGGTCGCTTATTTTATAACTTACAGAAATGCCTAAAAATAAAAATCCAGAAGACCAATGTGCACATAGTCATGATTTTACTAAATTTTTAGGATTTTGATTGAATTTCTTATCAAATAATAGAATGGCTTAATGGCGGATGACGATTCATGATGATTTCGGATAACCAATACACAAAATTAGTTTTATGCGTAAGGAAGTGTTTGTAAACAGTACAGTACCTACTAGTATCTGAAAATAATTACATTCAGACCAGCCTCCTTACCATTATTTCATCATAGTGCGATTGAATCGTTTGTTTTTAACAGATTTGATGACATAAGTACCTAGGCACGGACATAAGGACTAAAGTAAGCAGAAGATGTCGACTTCATTTTCTATCATCTTCAGAATAAACATGACTTTTTCATTTTAATTGTTTTCCAAGTGATATTTTAAGTTCTGGTGTGTAATTTCGGTGGTATTTTAACCAACATTTCTTGAGGTCTTAGCACAAGTGAAATCAATTGAAATGAAAATGTTATAAGTGACATCCTGATTTGTCGAATGTTTTCCTTGGGTTTTCAAGAAAAACGACATTTTTTTTTTCTTCAAAATCAACGACAGCTGACTTTACTTTTTTTACTAACTCGACTTGACTGAAAACTATTTATCTATTCCCCTTGATGATGATCCGAATGATGGAAACATAATATAAAAAATAAAGGATCCTCGAATTTGTCCAAACGGAGCGATTTAGTTTAGGTCTTATACTAAACCGCAATAAGACTAGTACCTACCTATGGCAGCAGAACAAGTAAGTTTTATTTTGTATATGTAGGTAAGGTCCTTATTTCAAGCAAAGTCATTGAGCTTTGTGTGTGGAATAAAATAAGGTCAGCTCAGGAATCCTGCCATGGATTACAGGATAACAAATATTTGATTCTGACTCAGGATAAATACCTAGTGATACTTATTTGTAAATTACAGCAAACTTACACACTTACTCTACTTAGGTATGAAGCAGGCTATGTGTTGTGATCGCGGTTCGAACGTGCTTTGTATCACGACAACAACGGTGACTCATAAACCTATGTACGTACTAGTAGGTAGGTAGTCGCTGCGCGTGGATCCGCTATCAAACCGATAATAATAAAGTACTATTTATTATAATGAGTTTCACACTACCCCTTTGACCTCAGGTGCCGATAACGCGCTACTGCGCAAAGTCTTTCGCTCTTTTCAATGCTGACAAAATGTTTTGAATGGTCTCGTCTCGCCCTGATATGACGTCATTTCTACATCCAAAAATAAATATGAATAGACGGCAAGAGAAATTTTAGTCTAGAAGAATACGAGTAATAAGGTACTATCTCGTTATGTAAATGACAAGCGTTGAGCTGTTGTGCAGGTGAGCGTAAAGTGTGACCTATTATTATGATCTTCACTAAAATATTGAGTTGGTATCCAAATTTAAATGAAAATAAAATAAATAAGTACCTAATACTTTACAGATAACACAATACATAGGTAGGTTAGATATACAGTTATATTTCCCACAATTATGATTCGATTCCCGCCTTGTTTGTACGATCTGCAAATATTTATTCCGGGTGTTCTGGGTATTTTCTATGTATAATAAAAAATATCTATGCATGAAATGTGTCTAGTTTTCATAACACAAGCTCTGCTTAGCTTTGGGCTAGATGATGATGTGTGTGTGGATTGTCCAGCATTATTATTATTATTATAACTAGCTGACCCGTGCCCACTTCGTTGGGCGGTAAACATTTTTACTTACAAATCTTAACTGAAGTAGTACTCGATGTCGCCAACAGATGGCGTTATCATCATCTTCCTGCCCTTATCCCACTTTATGTGGGGTCGGCACAACATGTTCTTTTCTTCCACTCCCCTCTATCAGCCGTCATATCTGTACTCACTCCTTTCTTATCCATGTCATCTTTCACACAATTCATCCATCTTTTCTTTGGTCTACCTCTACCCACATATCCATCAACATTGATGTTCATCGCTCTCAAGGTTAAATGACTTTCATCCCTCCTCATGACATGCCCATACCACGCTACCCTATTGCTCCTCAATTTTTCCGTCACTGGCGCTACTTTCAAACTACCCCTGATATACTCATTTCGTATCTTGTCCATTCTAGTAACTCCACATATCCATCTCAACATTCGCATCTCTGCCGCAAGTACCCTTCTTTCATTAGTCCCTTTAGTTGTCCAACACTCAGATCCATACAATACGACAGGTCTAATGATCATTTTGTAAACTTTCCCCCTAAGTTTAAGGGGCATTTTCGGGTCACACGTGGTTCCTGAGACCTGTCGCCATTTCATCCATCCCGCATTTATTCTATTCTTCACGTCTCGGCCAATATCGCCGTCGCTCTGTATCAATGAGCCGAGGTACCGAAATCGGAACAAACTGGTGTATCCCTAATACACCATCTAAGGCTATTGGGATAAAATTGGATGGACCACCGAAGTCACAAAACAGATGCTCTGTTTTGGTTCTACTGATCTTCAGTCCGACACTCTCCAATTTATCCCACCATTTTCCTAGTCTGCTCTGGACCTCAAGCGCATCTTCTCCAACCAGAACAATGTCATCGGCAAACAGCATGCACCAGGGTGCTTCTTCCTGTATGTTTGATGTCAGAGCATCCATCACCAGGAAAAACAAATAAGGGCTCAAAGCCGACCCAAACTCATTGAACTTGGCGGTAACTCCGGCCTCAGACCGGACGTGAGTACTCGCTCGATCGTACATAGCTCGAATAAGCTGTATGTACTTCTCAGGCACTCCCTTAACTTTCATACTCCACCACAGAACCTCTCGGGGTACTCTATCATACGCCTTCTCAAGATCTATGAACACCATATGCAAATTTTTGTGTACTCGTCTGTGTTTCTCACAAAGTTGACGAAGCGCAAAGATGGCATCCATAGTCCCGCGCCCAGGTATGAATCCAAACTGGTTCTGTGATACCTCACTTTCTTCTCTCATCCGTCGCGCTACAACCTTTTCCCAAATTTTCATACTGTGTGACATGAGCTTTATTCCTCTATAGTTGTTACAATCCTGTACATCACCCTTGTTTTTGAAGATGGGCACCAGCGAGCTGTTGCACCATTCGTCTGGGATCGCCTCTTCTCGTAACAACTTGTTAAAGAATAAAGCTAGCCACTTCCATCCATCCGCCAACAGATGGCGTTAATACGGCATAGAATAGCGGCCGTTCGCAGTTTCGCCCGCGTGTCAGTTTTTTCCCGTTCACGTTATTTTTTCGGGATAAAAAGTAGCCTAAGTTACTCCTTGTTACATCAGCTATCTGCCAGTGAAAGTCCCGTCGAAATCGGTCCAGCCGTTCCAGAGATTACCCGGAACAAACAGACAGACAGACAGACAAACATTTAAAAAAATGCTATTTTGGTATATGTATCGCATATACCTTCATATGCATGTAGTAAAAAGCGGTTATTTTAATATTACAAACAGACACTTCAATTTTATTTATTTGTATAGATTATTTTGTCACAATAAACACTGCACAAAATACTATATAGGTACGAATTTGTTTCGTGTATCAATTGACAAAAGCAAACTGCAAACATTAGAGTAGGTAACCGAAAATCCAAGAAAAAAAAAACACTGACATTGACAGTTTGTTGTTGTTTCAACTTTTTTTAAATTTGATATGACTTGGAGTTAAATCCTTCAAGCCGTATTTAAAATAAGGATATGAAATAATAAAAACTTAAAATAATAAAACACTTTTGGTGACGCTGGTTTTGTTTGACTATTGTAATGACTTGAAAACTAATGCATTTTAAAGTAAAACAAATGAAATAATATCGCGAAGCCGACCAAATTGAACTATTCGATTTCGTTTTCTTTTTTTTTGTTTATCTGTGCTCCAACGCACACTGTTTTGATAGATATGATTGAATTTGAACTTTGTGCAGAGGTAATAAAGTGCAAATTGACTCTTTGACGTTAGGAACATACCTACATTGTTTAAACAACAGTGGGTGCTTGTAATTCAATATGAACTTTATGTTATAGCAATAAAGCTCGTTTTAGTTAGAAAACGTTTGTATGGGAAAAAGAAAAGGGCTGTTTTTAGGGGTTTTCCGGCAATTATTCGAATTTTTCTCGCCGTAAAAACCATCTTTGAACTTCAACAAACATTTTAAAAAAAGAATTGGCCAAATTGGTTCAGGCGTTGTTGAGTTATGCGCTCACGAACATTTTGCGATTCATTTTTATATTATAGATTAGGGACAGGGCTTCACCTAAGCTTAGATCATTTACTCTCTAGATACTGCTTCAAACGCACCAACGCATCGAAAAAAATGTCAGAGTACTGTACTCCGACAAGTCGCTCCCCGCCCATCAGTGTCAATTGAATTTTCATGGCGGACGGTCACATCTCTGTGTAACATTTTGTGTCTGCAATGGCGAGTTGTACAATAAAAGTGTGCAGAAACTACAGAGGACGATTAAAAATGACAAGTGAAGTGTCCTTCCATCAGTAAGTATCTAAATTTTAAGTTTAATTCCAAGTAATTTGATAAATATAATTCAAAAATTAGCGCGTATTATTTCAACTCGCACTTGACATGTTTGTTAGTGTTGCAAGGTTTTGTATACACAATTCCCCATGTGAGTGCGCGATTGTCGTTTACTTATGTTAGTAACAGACTATGAAAAAGAATATACATAAATCATCATCATCATCCTCATTAGGTACTCAATAAAGTTTACTGCAGGATACACTCGTAGGTCTCGTGTGCACTCTACTTATATAATTATGGAAAAAGCGCACGGCGCTGGTGAGTTTTATTTCAGACTCAGAAATCGGTCAAGTGCGAGTAGCCCTGAATATTGTTTGAAGGTTTTACTTCTGCATTTTACTGTTCATCCGATTAGGCAGTTAGTACAAAATTTTTGTTATGTGGTTGTGTATGTACCCAAGAGGATTTTGACAAAAATGGTCAAGTGCGAGTAGGGCTTGAATATTTATCGTTGATTTTCTTATTTTTAGACATTTTTTAAGCTTTTTTAATATGGGTATCGTTTTCGACCAATTTCAAAGATGACATTAATTTTGTAATTCAAGGTGGTGAAAACTTTTTTGTTTTTTTTTTTACCAATACCAATTTTTTCCACTAAGTATCGTTTTCGACTAATAAAGGGCCTAAGTATATATATTAGCACTGACCTTGACCATAATTATAGTAACTATGTTACATTTTTTTTTCAGAATTCCAAGTGATCCTATCCAAAAAAGTAAATGGGTGAAAATTATACAGAAAAGCCGCATTTTAAATTTTTTTTAAAACCAGGTGAGATGAATGCAAAGCGTTTTGTCGTACAATAAAAAAATACTTATATATTTTTGCTTTTTATTTGCTTTACATTTTATTTTACAAACAGTCATAAGATTGTTAGTAACAAAAACAGACCTAAGAAAATCAAATTCATAACCCGACTTCCCCTTGACCATTTTTTGGCAAAATAATTTCCGGGCACACATTTAATAATTCACAAAGCGTAGTTGAAAGAACCATATTTGCATTTTATAAATGAAAAAAATAGTCAATTATTCATGCCCGACTCGCACTTGACCAATTTTATATGTCCGAAACTGTCTCGTGCTAAAAAACGCAGTCACATCTTACTTAAAAACCGGAACCTAAATTTGATCTGTTTACCCCATAAACTGGGAAACACATTGTCAGCTGGTAATGTTACGCACGCACACAGTGACAAATATAATGACGTGCCATGAGTGTAAGACAATGTGAGCGCGTGTTGATGTATGGGTGACACGCAAACAAGTTTGCCTAACTTGGCCTATTTTTTAGGTACGCGTTGCAGGAGTAGAGTCTATCTAGAGGTAAATGATCTAAGCACCTAAGTTAGTTCGATCTATATATGGCTGTAAATTCATCGTTTCTTACCTAGGTAACTACCTAAAACTTTATCTTTGGAGTAAGTATTCTTTCGTTAGATGCAATGTTAATCAGTTAAGAATTTTAGGTAAGTATTTTAAATTACGCATGAACATGAGAATAGCCAGGTGCCAGAGCTAATAGATTATAACGTGATTTCACGCATCTAGGTGCGTTGATCCGGTAACGATCTCGCACAGCTAGAACTCACGACGTTCACGAATTCATTACTATGCGTCGAGTGTAGCGTATCTTGTGAACGTTGGAGACGCGTAGGCTCACGTAAGCTCTTGCGTGGGCGCTTGATAGGTTGCCTTGCTTGAGGGGGCAGAGGTACCGTACCCAGTGCTGCCAGCTCTAACTTACGACGCCAAAAGACTCGCTTCAAACTGCCAACTCATTCCACTTGTGGTGTTCAAGAAATTAAAATAGTAGGTTCCCTTGCACTTGGTATTAAATATGTAGGTACATACAACCATCATCTATGAATTCTTCGCAGTTTTTATAATACGTTAGGGTTAGGTTGCCTATCTACGTTTTCCCGTATTTCCCGTAACGTATTAGAAAAGTTTCCCGTAACGTTTCTGATATCGATGACTCAGGGGAATCCAATTCTAGGACCAGAACAATATGTGACTATTCAAATTCAAAGTTTGTTTATAATTCTGTCCTCTTGCTAGTTTTTTAAGAGTAAGTTCTTATCAATTTCACCCAAACCCGGATCTGTCGATGCAATTCAGTCCTTTTATCAGTAAGTACTTATGTTACTTATCAACACTTCATTGATTTGAGGCGGCATGCGGCAACACTGACGTAGCAGACTCGTTGGCGCTGTTAGCCGGTTCACCTTGACGTTCTCTACTTTAAGGGAATCGTACCTATTGTTGGCTTTATCGACGTATATTATATATGATACACGACCACTTATCTATATCGATAAGGGCATTGCATTACTATGATAACATCACACTGGAATTTTCTCTTCGTAAAGTAACCACCTTAGTACCTAAGTATAGGCTATGAATAAATGATAATAGGTATTTACTTGACACATACTATAGGTAGGTACCTATTTATATTTCCATATAATGTAACTTAAAACAAAAATAGGCATACCTAATATGTTTTATACATACATACTGTTTCTGCCGTCAAGCAACAATGGTGCTGAAATTACATGCTCAGCCTATACTACCTCAGGGAATGCATGAAATCGACTGTAGTTATAAATACTCTAGCATTCACTTTATAATTTAGTAGGTAAGTAATTTTGTGTATGGACTCTAGTGCTTATATGACGTTATTTTTTAAGAAGTACCAATGTTTATTAAAAAAAATTCTCAGTAGAAAATACTTTCGAAGTTACCACTAAAGTTTACGTAAGCACGCGCGTTTAGATAAAACTTACCGGGACCCTACGAAATTTTTGTCAGTTATAACATGTTTAACAGAGGGATCATATTCTAAACAATTTTAGGTGCGTTTTGCTATTTTATAAAAGCTCATAACCGAACCTTAATTCAGATAAGGGATGATAAAAGAATTCATTGCAAGCCATCGTTTAGTACCTACCAAAAGGACAACAGGTCACACGCCGCATTAGACTGACAACAGAGTTAGGTGTTGAATTATTTAGATACTAGCCTACATTCCTTGCACCGGCGGCGATCCTGGTGATTTGAAATGTTAACTGGGGAGAGTAGAATTCTGCTTACTGCTCTTTACCCATAGGTCCATTTGCTTTCTCTTCATTATGATCTTCTAAAGAAGCGGTAAAATCGCTTTATACTATACTTTCCTACCTCGATAAAATCAGATGACGTGCACACAGCCGCACCCAAAAATCAATCGTGCAAAAACGTTCCTCATGTACTCTAGAATCATCTTTTAAAATAATAAAAACCTTCTAAGCGCGAGGCGGACTCGCCCACGAAGGGTTCCGTACCATTATAAAAATGGCAAAAAAATCATTGATAGTATATATAGTATACATAGTGATTTTTTTGCCATTTCTAGTCTAGTTCTGGTCTAGTTTCTAGTTCTAGTGCCAAGTGCGAGTCTGACTCGCACTTGGCCGATTTTTTTATTACTTTTCAATTATGAGTTGTATGAAGACTGAACATTTACACTATCTGACACTACCATCTTCTTTTTCGGTTCGTAAGAGTTTCGGTTCTACCTACATTATGCGAACCGCTAAGGAGTGGAACACATTACCTGCGTCTGTTTTCTCTGACCACTATAATCTGAATGTATTTAAGGTAAGACTGAATAGGTGTCTTCTAGACCGTCTTGCTTCATCATCACTTACCACCAATTGAAGCCGAAGCAATAAAAAAACATTTATCTGTTATTATTTGGCGGCATGACTAACTTCGTTCGCTAAACCAATCAAAGCGAGTTTGCGTCAACGAGCTTAGGGAACACTTGGAATGGCTACTTACTGGCCAAGAGACACAACAAGTGGTTAGAATTCAGGGTGTGCACAGCACACCTAATAATTAATAAGTGTAAAGGCAGTGCGGTGGGTGCGAAATGAAACTGTTTGATACCGTCACTGCCGCTTCACCGCTTGAACGCTTTGGTAGCTTTTAAGTGTATAACTTGAGAATTTAACCTTCAAACGGTTCGCTGCGTCTCTGAACTTTAGGCCCCCAAGAATGCCCATAATAATCGCTTGAATAATTATATAGACAACAGAAAAAAAACAAGCCTAGCCCTATAAACGCTTTATTTCCTAACGCACGTATGCGTATGGCTCTTTTTATTGATATGATATTATATGGTATATATTAACCTATGGTTGCTATATTTGTTGTTGTATATTTAAAGTACACTGTAAATCATCAGCGACATCAGAGCAAATAAGCCCACTGCTGGATATTTACAGCATGTCCAGCATTTGCTCTTATGTCGCTGACCGCCCCAATATGGAGGAGGCCTATGGGTCTCCCCCATATTTGGGCGGGTTTGCTGTAGTCTCCATACTAGGCAGGCGGATTGGTGATCGCAGTCTCGGTGTTATGTATTTATCCAGGATATGCTACTGCGACGCTACTGCCCATTCCCTGGTGCGTTTTCTTAGTCACCTTTTGCGTTATCCATGGGAGCTGACCACCTCAGCTAGGTACTATAAATAAAAGCAGGCAAAATTTATGTTGGATCCGTTATTTGATTCTTCGACCCGCATAAGGAAAAACCCACAATTTAGGTTTTTCCTAACATGAGTTACTTTTTCTGTTTCCAATTATCTCTAGAAAATATTAAAAAATGTGAATTTATGCAGAAGATTTTGAAAACATAATATCAAGGACAATATGTTCAATATCATTAATATTAATAGCTACCGGTTTTATTCAACCCAACCCATATCGTTTTTTTCTTATTTCATCTATCCATTGACTTTATCTTTTATATTTCGCCCATTAGCTACGAAATACATAATAATATCTCTACTCTTCTGATGTCATGGCTAATTTAGTATTTTCGGTCGTTCGTTCGTTTCACGCTCTCATTTTACCATGACAATGAATCTATTTAGAACATAATTATTTTTGTGCTGACTGAAAGGTTGAACGGCGGCCATGAACCTAGAAAACTTTAAAATGTTATTAGGTTTCAAAATAATATAATAATAATAAAAATAATTGTGTGAAATCGGTCCTTATATCGAATTTTACTAATTGGTAGGTTTGTAAACTCTGAAAGAGAGTATGTGTGTGGACGTACAATACAGACTACGCCTTGCCACTTTGGGTCGAAAGTTGGCGCTTTTGGGTTAAAGCCCGTAGGTAGTTTACGTATGATCAGACATAATGAATATTCCTGAAGTAACAGTAGTATAATGCGGCTCACACCAGCCGGCCTAAGACGTGCACGTGAGATATTATGTCGCGCTTGACACGAGATATCTATAGTATCTATTGCTGCGCATGTCAGATTTCTGAGATTTCTGACAAAACACCCAAAATAAGGTACACATTAGGTATCGGTAAGTATTTGTTCTACAACAACTCGCAACTGGCAAGTGCCAATTCTAGGCGCGCTTGCTGGTCGGCGCTGGGCAATGCTGCAGATGCCAATGACAACATCACCAACCGAACCTGCGAGATATTTAAGGATTTGCATAAAAGAGAACAGTCTAAACATTCACATACGTTAGTTTTGATGCTTTGGAAATGGATTTAGTCCAATTATAAAAATACAAAACGGTATGAGATGTGCAGATTATTCTTATTTACTTACGCAATAATAGAATCATAAATATAGTAAAGCCACAGGTAGGTAAAGCCTTGTTTATTATTATAAACAAGGCTAATAAGCCTAATAAGGTAATTCAGATATTTATTTTTTTTAGAATACAGGCGCGCGCCACTGCCTAGCCGCGCTGTCGCCACTGCCACATTCTTTGTGCAATCTCTACACATCAAATGCACCATCTCCTAAAAAACACCTATCCAAATCGTTTAAATTAAAATTGCATGCATGAAAACGGATCACATTTTAGGATTTGATTATTTATAATGCATTTTGTTACCTACAGGCAACAAATTCGGAATTCTGAAAAAGTAATCAACTTCGCATCAGCGTAATTGTAGTTCAATACTGACCTCGTTTTAAATCCGCCTAACAAACGAGGCCCGAGTTAATTTGCAAAGACCTATTAAAATTCTTCCCAAGTTATAAACCTAACTTAATGACCATGTAATTCCGCTTTTAGATGGCTTACGTTACTCTACCTAACGTTCCAGTTAAGTTTGTTTTCTCGAATTTGGACTTATTACAGCTTGCTGCGTAGCGCACAATAGCGCACCTTAGGTTTATCCCACGGATCTAGATAAAACAATTCTTAAAAAAAAAATACCTACAATAGAGAATCGCATAGTAAATTAATGGTTGACCATTACTAATAGTAAACCCAGAAAAATAAAGTCATACAGGCCAAAGAATGGTGGTTCACTGTGTCCTATATTAGTAAGTGAGTAGGTACATATCTTAGACGTTGGTCAACTCGTCTATATGCATTGTGTAAGAATTGCATAGAGATTGGAAAGTGCACAGCATACGCGTTGAGCTAATTCTTTAAATGCCCATTAGTCATTCAGGAGAAACCTAGGCCCGTTGGTAATTTATTCAGTGGATTAGACAACTCTCCATATTAAGTGAGACCTACCTAACGCTGGCCAAGACTATACGTTATCTGTGGCTGTGGCTTTGGCGGGCGAGAAGCAGTGGGGTAACCGGCCATGTTGCCACTTGACAAGAGTGAAATATTATTCACGCATACAAATACAAACCACTGTCCTGTCGCATACCTAAACCATATTAATTTGACTCGAGCAAGTATGGCTGTAAGTAATTAATTCACACAACTGAATAGTTATGACATGACAATCAACACAATAACAAAGCTGCTTAGAGCTACCTACCTATCAAGACCAAGACCAAGGGAACTAAAGCTACCTTAACTATACATATATAGGTATAGTATAGCCATGCATCTATAGGTCATGTATTGTTTGTTATGCTATGCGTGTCATTTTACATTTTTTTCTAGGAAATTGCGATGCATATTAGTTCATTATAATAAAGTACATAAGTACTTAACACAATGCTGTTTTAGTTGTACTTACAAAACAAAATCTAGATTCTAGAAGACTAAGAAACTACTTGCTCGCTTTATCAATACTATGAGTGGGCTGGTAATTTACATAGCGACGCATAGTGATAAATCACGAAACAAACTGGGCTTTTCGAACATTTCCGTGAATAGTGATACGTCAGTTATAATTGTTATAAATCAGATTATTGTTTTAGTTGACTGAGAGAGCGAAGCGTCTCAGTTTCGAGATAGGTCATAAATGCTTTTGTTCGGCTGTCTGTTATCGCCTGCAGGTCGCATTTCCAACTGATGCTCACTAAAATTGGCACATAAGTTCCTTGAAATATTAGTCTATTATAAACTTATTGTCGATCGCGATTTTTAATAACGCTACATTTTACATAGAATAAAGAGACGAATCTCTTTATCTCTAACTGGCTCAAGAAGATGTAGGTCTATTATACCTACCAACCTATGTATTAGGTTGTAAGTAAGTTAGTACAAAGCTCTTAAGTTCACCATCAGGTAGGTACTCATAATTTTTAATAAATTTAGTTTTCCATGTTCACTATCACATGACATGTCATTTTAAATTTTCCTTGTGGAGGCGGACTGTGACTGTAACCGGCAAATGTGAATGTGTGCGTCAATATCGTTGGCACTTAATACCTACTTGTGTTGGCGGTAGGTATCGGTTTCTGAGAAACGATGGCGCGAGCGCAGCGGGGCGAGGCGGGACGCGGACGGTGGCTTTAACAGTGTTGCCCTGACTTATTTAAAGTAGGTGCTAGTTTCATCTGTTTTCCTATTGTAAGTAGTGATATTGTGTACTTCTAAAAATAATAAACTCAACAAAAGATACTTACTCGATTCATGCTTTGTTAAAATCATGGTGGCTTAGACAATATTAATTCGCTTCGAAGCGATTTATAAAAAATATTGGCTTTTGCTGGCAGACTTACTGACATATAAGCAACGCACAGTCTAAGCGGCTGGTAGTAGAAACTTGAAATTTTCAGGGTAGATTTGTCTTGGTGCGTAACGTAGCGGTGCCAGCTGCCAGCAGTGGTATTCTTATTATCATCCAGAAATAGTCCACTGTTGAACATAGGCCTCCTCCATCTTTGGAAGGAGTTGCCGTATGCATAATTGGCAGGCGTAACCGCAATTGGAGTAACCGTAGTTTAAGTACTAAAGTAGGTACTTAGGAGATGCTACTTTCCATGTCCTGGTGCGTTCCGTTAGACACTTCGTACGACATCCACCGTACATCCTAATTTATGCCAACCACCATGGCCAACTTTAGAATTTGCTAAATGTAGCTTAAAAATAGAGATGTTGGCAGCACTGACTGAGCCAGGCAGGCCGACTCGACTCGAGCCCATAATAATCTAGCGGGGAGCGAGGGGGTGGGCTCGGCCCGGGCGCCGCCACCGGCCCTGCCAGACAACTTGTCGCTGTGCCCCTGAGCCGCTTTCCCCGCCCTGCCCCTCGGCAAATTACTTGGCGCACCCAACTTAACTAACCAGTTTAATTTTGTATGTGGACGTGTTGTATAGCTAACGATATCAACGTTTTGTCCATGGATGGATGTTCTTGTCATTTCCATTTTAGCTAGTTTGAGCTTAAAGTAATGTATAGATAGGTACACTGACCGTAAGTAGGTCTACCTCTGTCTACCTCTAGCTTCGTAACTAGTCTGCTAGGATTTTTAGGAAATGAAACCGTAATTATACTTACAGTATACTTAGTCTTACTTACTAAGTTTTAAGTTGGACGAAGATAAATCCAAAAACACAAAAATCATAAAAATTGGTCCAGCCTTTCTTGAGTACTAAGTGGTGTAACTAACACGACTTACTTTTATATACATATACCTATGTATACATAGATGTATAGATACAGATGATAATGTAAGGATATTTTTTTTAGTAAATTTTGGTGAAAATCTGGGCAGCCACCTGCACATCCATGATCTTCTCATATCTTATTATTCCATTTCCATGGTCTTATGCTCAGCATCTCTTCTGAACCCCAGCTTCATAATCGCGCGCATCAAAAATCAATGGGTTGCTGAAATTATTAGACCTTGTCTTTCTTAAAGTTTATGCTGGCCTACTAATGAAATGAAAACGGCGAATCGCATGCAATTAGTCTTATATCGGAGGCAGTTATATGAAGTTTTTACTATAAAATATCGTTAATTAGGTAGATACCAATGTAAATAGATCGTAGGTGTACATTGCAATAGCACCAATAGGTGGTCAGCTATGCAATGTAGAAAACGCTCTCACTACAATACTTCCTTCACCTTCTGTCACCCTCAAGCAAAAGCTAAACAGTCATGCATATTTCCGCAGTGACACGTAGCTAGCTTGACTCATTCTTTGTTTCAAAAACTGGGTCATCTACTCCATATGGATTTGCCACGATTTGCAAGAATTTCGATAACAACTTAGTGATTTCGTAATAGCTATTCACTTTATCGGGAAGTGCTTAATTTTGCGGCTCTACATTCCTATGCACTTATCAGAATATCGGGCAAATACTTCATGATAAGTGTTTTCTATTTTGAATGTTGTGTACCTGAATTGTATGATGCAAGACAAGATCTTGGTCCATTAATCGGCCTTGTTGGCATGATAAAATTCCTGACAAAATGGATTAATATTTCAGACAGATTTATCGGTGAACCTAGTAAGCCTTAAATAGGTAGCTTATCATAGCTTAATATGGTACATAAAGATGATCCATCTTGCGCCACGAATATTTATGACATCGATTAAAAGGCATCACACTCGGGTGGTCTGAGCCTGAGCAAGGTAGGTACCTACATGCTCTCGGGTGGCGGAGAGGCGCTATCACAAAAGTTTATCAGAGACCAGCCGTTAAAAACTCATGGAAACTGATATGCACGTTTCAACTTGAAAACCAAGCAAACTTAAAATATGTATATTATTAGATATTGTCGCATGTTTCTTTCCTATATTTCTGTCTTGGCATTCGTTACGTAGGTAACTAATACACAGCACAAAGAAATGTATTCACATTTTTGCACTTTTTTTGGCACCGTCTGCTTTTACGTCATGGCCGGTCGTCGTTCCTGAAAATGTGTAGGTAAGTCCACCCTGTCACATCATTGACCCTTGACTATGAAGGTTAAGTCAAGTAAATTTACAATATACCTAGATTGCAGACGTGGTAACGATTATGGGATTACCACCACAATTCATAATGGTTCCAAACCGTTAGTATTAAGTTTAGGTAAATTGATGGGTAAGATGGCGGCACATAAACTAAACTTATGGAAACTACTAGAAATACAAATACTTACCTACAATGTTGTAGACTGCGGTCTGCGATATCAGATACTTGGGTTGTGTGCCAAATGCTATTAGGGCCGTACTTGTCATTATCAGAGGCACCGAAGCTGGTGTCAAGGGGCGCGTTGATTGCGCCCGGGTCGCTGCGACTACTCGGCTCGGCCGTGTTTACCGAGAAATGCTGTTTCAACGTGCCGACACCTCTGATCTCACCGCTACATAATATACCGCGTCCTATGCTAGAAATAATAAATTAACAGGAACAGTAATCCAATTGCGAGAATTTAGTTAGGTACTTAAATGCAGTCTCTTCCTTGTTGCTCAAACGGCCCTATTTATCAAACAAGCTGTAAACCTAGATGATATTTGAGTGCGATGCGCCTACCAGCGCAGCGTAGAGGACATGAGCGGATGGCCGATTTGAGCGATGCTAGCTCTCAGAATATTATAATTAGTCTAAGCCCGTGTGAGTAATGGCGTCGGAAATAACATGCGAGCAGCGTTGGCGCCAAGCGGAGCGGCCGCGGGCATCGCATCGCATCACACATCACACCACACAATCACTGCCCCCGGAGCCGCACCGCCGCCGCCGACGCCGCTCGCCGAGCGCCGACCGGTCTGTCTTGTGACTTGACTTGAGCTATTTATGTTTGGTATGACGTGACTGCGACCAACTAAAGATTACCTGACTGACGAACTTTTATTCAAAATTTAGAGTCGAGATTAGTTCGCAATCTTTAACTCTTAAAGGGGTTGCAAAAGCAGAAACACACGTTTTGTTATGTATCAATGTTATAACGCAACAAGGATCAAAGGTGAAGTCCTCTTATGTCTGGTTAAGAAAATCATAAAAGACACTTGTTTTATGACTAAGCCTGTGCATTGTTTATTGATGTCGATGTTGACAAAGGGATCTGTAATAATAGAGCAGTTATTTATCAATGTTCAGATAGGATCATAGAAAATAAAGGTAGCGGGGCCACATTCCTTTGCGCTGAGTTATCCAAGATCCCTATAAGTTAAACTGAGATGCGTGATAAAGAGTGGCTAAACTGGACATTGATATGAAAGCGAGTTAGAAGTAGTAAGTTGCACCATGGGCCTGTGGTAGGCGGCGAGGTAACTTGTTTCATTCCTGGCGGCTCCGGCTACAGACATCTCACATTAAGGCAATTTCTGGAAGTGGCAAACAAATGCACCGCGGTTAATTAGTTTCTGTTTGCACCGGGGAAACAAACTCATTCAACGGGCACAAACCCTTTTCCTTAGCTCCATCAGGTAAACAATATTGAGTGACAAGTTTGTAGGACGGCGTCTTTGTACCTACCTACCAAAAGGTTACTGTTATTGTTATGCGCAGTGATTTTCATGATTTTTATTGCATCATAATAACTTGAGTTGGTTTTACTTTGGTTATGTTATTAAATGGATGTTTTTCTTTCAGTTATTGCTACGTAAAGGCGAGCCTACCTGTACTCCCTCAGGTAGGCAAGCACAGGCAGATGATAACACATTATTACACCGTGTCTTACAAATCTTGTTTGTTAGAACCGTTGGAGTAGCGAGTAACACCCATAGACGTATTGATAATGATTAGGTACAAAATAAATAGTAATTATGCGTTTCTGCAAATTGTCAGTGAACCTCTGATGAAGTATCGAAACTGTAACCTGAAAACCGACATCGACATCTAAAGTCAGTACATGATTATTTTTAGTAGCATTTCCGTCTAGTTATTTAACAGAACAGCCCCTAAATCACACCACCCAAGCATAGGTCCTCGTTTCAAGTGGCCTGCCGCAAACAGAAGTACAGTATGCAGTGCCAATGCTGGGCAAATTATCCGTGAACCATAACAGTGAGAGTGCTCGCTCGAAGCTGTGCCAAAAATATCCTTGACATCACCCAGACCTGTGTTACAATAATGAGGTTACATTTAAAGTGAACACTATCACTCTAAGTTAAGATTGATTATAGCTTGGATGAACACAATCCTTCAAGCTAAAAAACAGGGCGTCTGCCGGCGTGCTGAGTCTCTAGTCGTTTCTCTGGCTACTCTCGATAAACGAATTTATATAATACGTTACATACTTATAGCTTTTCTTGTTTCCGTGGGAGATTTTAGCGAAGTTAGCGAGCGAATCTCGTAAAAACTCGTACAACTATTTAAGTAACTTTCAAGTTCAATGCTCCAATCTACTCGCGTCCACGGCTATTTTGAATAACGTAGGTGTCAAGCAGAAACGGATACTTACCTAATATGAAAAATAATATTCTGATTGCGACTACCGTGAGGATAAACCTTCTTCGATGAAGACAAGCAACAAACTACTACAAAATCTCAAAGAGCCCATGCAATGCAAGGCATTGCACTAAACCCTTCAGTAGCAAGCTGGCAAGTTCACAAGTGGCACACTGTGGTCATAGATGATATTAAAGTTAGTATTGTAGAGCTTCCAACTGACGCTTTATGATCCTCGTCCGGCAGGGCATCGTAAATATTCTATGTAGAAGGCATCTGGTAGCGTTACGCTGGCTGCAACGCAGCGCTGGCTGCCAACAACATTATGCTAAAATAAAACAAGTGTAAGTACCTATATTTCCTTCCCTCCGATGACTCCCACTCATTATCCCTTTACTGTTGGGTATAGACCCGACACCCTAGACATGGCGTTGCTTAAGAATGTAACTCTCCGGTTGCACTCTATAGAAACGCTACATGAGTTGACGTCAGACCATCGACCTGTCCTCATGCGTCTAGGCTCCCCTCCCGACTCGACCCCTCCTACCAAGACTGTGATGCAATGGCATAAACTCGAGAAAGCTCTTGGGTCTATACATTCACCCAGCTTGGATAGGATCCCTGACGATATTTTATCCCCCGATGACATTACCGTTGCCGTCGACTCCCTGACCAACCATGTCACTACCGCTGTTAGCGGATTGTCGAAACAGGTACCGGCAGCGGGTGACCACCGCTGGGCCCTGCCAGACGATGTGAGACGGTTGATCACGGAGAAGAATGCCGCGATCCGTCGGTATAGCCGTTGGCCTTCCGACCTTAACCGGCATAGGCATCGTGTAGTGGAACGCAATCTAAAGAATCGAATCCGCGACTTTAGGGACGAACGGTGGGACGCAAAGCTCTCCGGGATCGAGCCAAGCCATCTGGCTTACTGGACGCTTGCTCGATCCATGAAAGCCGACAACGTCTCCGTTATGCCCCCTCTTTCCCGACCCAATCAGACCCCCGCATTCGAAGACGATGAAAAGGCTAACTGCCTAGCAGAAAGCCTCGAATCGCAATGCTCCCCTAGTCTCGCTCCCGTTGACCCTGAACACCTCGCTACGGTGGACAGTGAAGTCGAACGGTTAGTCTCCCAGCCCCCTAGCGCTCCTCCTCTTCCCCTGATTAAAGCCTCTGAGGTACAGACGATTATCAAGGGTCTCCATCCGAGAAAAGCCCCTGGTGCTGACGGCATCAGCAACAGGGTGCTTAAGAATTTCCCCACCGTCCTTATTTACCTCCTAGTCAGCATCTTCAATGCGGCTATGGCAACTTGCACTTTCCCCGACTCTTGGAAGGAAGCCACCGTTATTGGCATCCCCAAACCAGGCAAAAAGGCTACAGAGCCTTCTAGCTACCGCCCCATCAGTCTCCTCAGTTCCCTGGGAAAAATCTACGAGCGACTCCTTCTGAATCGTCTCTGGTCCCACGTTACCGAGCTCAAAATCCTACCCGATGAGCAGTTTGGCTTCAGAGCTAAACACTCTTGTCCCCAGCAAGTGCTTCGCATCACGGAGCACGTGCTCTCTCGATTTCACCATACCTGGCCGGCAGATACTGGTGCAATCTTTCTCGATGTGGCGAAAGCTTTCGACAAGGTCTGGCACAATGGCTTGATTTACAAGCTATCCAAACTCGGAGTGCCAGACAGGCTCGTGCTAATCTTACGAGACTTTTTACTCAATCGAAGCTTTCGCTATCGCGTAGAGGGTACCCTTTCGGACCCTAGACCTATCAGAGCTGGTGTCCCTCAAGGATCCATTCTCTCTCCCCTCCTATTTACGCTGTACACCAGCGACGTCCCTCGCACCCATCAGGTGGAAATAGCCCTATTCGCCGATGACACAGCCCTGTACACATCCGATCGGAACGCCGATCGGGTGTGTATAAGGCTGCAGAAGGCTCTCGATGCACTAGGTGCATGGTTCCGTAAATGGCGGATAGAGGTTAACCCGACGAAAAGTGCCGCCGTGTACTTTTCAAAGGGTAACCGTAATCCTTCCAGATCCGTCACTCTCTTTGACGAACCCATTCCCTGGGTGAAGTCAGCTAAATACTTAGGCGTAACCCTTGATTGTCGTCTATCCTTTGTCAAACACGTACGCACTGTACGTAACCGCGCCAAATTTATTCTTTCGCGCCTTCAGCCACTCGTATGCAAGAAGAGTAAAATGTCTCTTAGAAATAAGTTGACGCTTTACAAAACTTGCATACGACCTATCATGACTTACGCCTCCGTAGCGTTCGCTCATTCGATCAATTTAAAACCCCTCCAAGTAGTTCAAAATCGATTTTTGCGCACTATCACGGGTGCCCCGTGGTACATGCGTAATATCGATCTTCATCGAGATCTCGAACTCGAATCTATAGCCGAATTCATGAAACGCGCCTCCAGGCGGTTTTATGATTCGGCTCCCCACCATCCGAATCCCTTAATTAACTCGCTACCCGATTATCCAGTAGATCCGCCCGTTAAACGTACCCTCCGTAGACCTAGACACGTTTTAGGTGACCCAGATGACACGATCACCGCCGCGAATGCGGCGGAGGTCGCTTCATCGAGTCCGGACACAGGAAACACTCCACAATCACACCGACCCCGGCGGCGGGGTCGAAGACGTCTCCCCGTTAACGCCCCTTCAGGGCGAAGAGTCTCTCCGTAGCTCCCTTCTCCGGCAACAGCCCAAGCCGAGGTCCGTACCTAAGTGGTGCCCTTGTGCTCGTTGCCAACAAAACCAATTTTGTAATGGCGTAGCGCCTTCTGCGCTCGCCAGTAGCCCGGTAACGCTGTCGGAAATCGCTAGGCGATTATACCAGCATTTTAGTCCGTTCGAAAAAAAAAAAAAAAAAAAAACCTATATTTCCTACTTTGAATCGCGGAATAGGTACGTAAAGTAGACCTATACATAGAATTAAGCACCCTTTAAGTATTTATAAACTATAAATAGACATAGACATTTAGACATAGACATAGACATTTGTTTATTTACTACCAGACACACACAAACCAACAAAAACACTAAGACATCAAAGATGAAAGATACATAAAAGAAAGATCGTTGCTTGAGCACTGTGTCGTGTTTCTGTGTGCCACAGCAGTACAAGGGCTACGACTCAGCATGATGCCTAGCTACTGTGAGGAAGCTAGGCGCTGGTATTCTGTCGAGACCTTCGATCGATACACCTTGTGAGATTTTTATGTAGTGTTGTATCAGAAAAATAAAAAAAGAATAAATGATGAATAGTTAAATTGGAAATATAATAAACAATATTTTGAAATAAATAAAAATAGGGTAAAGGATATATTTATCAGCGAAAGCTTGTTTTTCAGGATAAGGTGTGTGTGTTACCGAGAGCAAGTCTCTTAAGAGCCAGGGTTTCACAGGAGAACTCTCATGTGTGTAGAATGTGTTTGTGTGCGTTCTTAGGAAAATATACATTATACATACATATACATATTTATATATGGATATAAATATGTATATGTATAAGTGTATTTATGGAAATATAAATAAACGTAGGTAGAATAAACCATACTTAACAACAGTCTAGCAAGTAAACGGTGCACTATAGCTATTCGCACCAGACAACCCAGTGCGTTGTTTTTAAAAGTGAACTTTGATAAAATAAAATGAAATAACTAACTTCAAAAACTTTTGAAACAGACTTCAAAAAGGGTGGTTTGTATTTTGGGTGGTTTTTTTCCAATTGCTTTGCTTTAAAAACCAAAGTACTGAATTGATTATGATGAAATTTCTATGAAACTAATCACGGTTCTGAAGTATAAACATAATATTTTTTGTGTTGTTGCTTAGAACTCCGTCATTTATCAACAGATTTGTAAATTATTTTTGTTTTAGTTCTCTAAAATAAAAAATATTTTACAGATCTGTTAGTTATATAAGTACATTCAGATTGATCTCCTGGTATTATAAAAAGCATATTTTTATTTATTTTATAAAAAATAATAGTAGTAAATAAAAATTAAGATAACACACATTTAACTAAGAATGCCAGTACGAAAGCAAAGCTTGAAACTTGCAGAAAAATTGTTTATAGTAAGTAGTTGTAAAAATTTTAATATCTGAAAGGTTTTACTCAAGTCAGACTGCCTGCAAAAGAATTCATGTTGTTACTACAACTACTAACAAATATAAACTTACTAAAACAAGCATGACTAGCAATTTGATTTGACATGTAATAAATTGTAATAAACTCGTTGTTGTAAATTAAAAACGTAACACAAATTAAAAATAAAAATCTTAAAGTAATGTCATCCATGTGAAAGTTGAAGTCGGGTTCATAGGTTTCTTAAATTTAATTATTGAAGTTAGGTATTTACCTATTACGTGCTATTACTTACTGAGTTGACTGATAGCATAGCATACCTACTGGTATTCCTACGTTGTTTGCAAAATGACCGCAATATGTCTATTGAACTATATTACAATAGGTTAGGCACAGTATAGCATGTATTTAAGCAGGTAGGTATAAATACTTACACACAATGCGTTTGTAAATCTGCCATATTGCATTTTGGCTTATTATCCGCCTATACCGTGGTTATTATGGTTTCTTACGTTACGTACGAAATCTCCCAAAACGTATAAAGCCGTTATCCCGTGAGCTGAACCAGCCCAGACAAAGTGTCTCCCTGCACGACTTGCCAGACAGTTAGACGCCTTTGTGGAGAAACACATTTATGACGTCTGGTTCATTCAATTCGTACACAGACATGTATGTTGGATGTAACCATCACCTCGACAATCTGGCAATGCTCTACCTACTTACTATCAACGCTTTATTTCAATGTGCACGCTTCGACTCACGAGCTGTCTCCATTACAATATGTTCTACGCAAATTGACACTTAAACAACTTGAAGATTTTTATTCTATCCAAATGCAATACATACATCAATCATAAATCTTTTTCCATAGGTGTGGGTAGAGACCACGGGTTTCCACTTGTTACGATCCTGACATACTTTTTTTGTTTCATTCACTCTCATAACAGTCATAACATTCGTCATACATGCTCGTCAGTTTAGGGAACCTAATCTTGACCTTTCTCTAAAACGTCTTGAATCTGATTGAGATACGTTACGCCGAGGTCTTCCACTTCCATTAGTCCCATTCACACTCGCTTGATGTATATGTATCGTCAATCTTCTTTCAACCATCCTCTACATGCCCAAACCATCGAAGCATCCCTTTTTCTAGTCGCATTACTATGTCTGTTCCTCACTCAATCATTTAAATTCTTTTCAAATCAGTTTTTAAATCAAAATAAGTGAACAATTAGTTGGATCGTCTGACCCTTGAATTATTATGGCTTGTTGGGCGTTATGTGTAAGTGTACATTTATATATACATGCCAGGATAGGTCAAAAAAATAGGAATTCATAACTAAATTGTTTCTTAGAGTGTTTTAGATAAGTGTTGACATATCTAAATATATATAACTCAAAGGTGACTGACTGACTGACTGATATAGTCATCTATCAACGCACAGCCCAAAGCACTGGACGGATCGGGCAGAAATTTGGCATGGAGGTAGATGTTATGACGTAGGCATCCGCTAAGAAAGGATTTTGATTAATTCTACCCCCAAGGGTTAAAATAGGGGATGAAAGTTTAACGGGAACGGGAAAAAACTGCCACGCAGGCGAAAGTTGCGAGTTGCTGCTAGTAAACAATAAAAACATGTTTTTCTACTTTTAAACCATTCTGACATGTTCTGCGGGCACTAGCGTCGAGTTCTACGAGAAATGAGAAAAATCGAGCAAAGTCGATAGATGGAAATCCCCACCCTATTCTGTGGGGAGTCCTATCATGCAGGACAAAGATGATAAATTACAATTTTCTTTAGCTCAACAGTAATATATTTTAGAATTCAAATATTATTATTATAAAATCGTTCAATGAAATTACTGTTAGCCATATATTATCGCTTTACTATATCCTCATGATGCGAACTGTGCTTTGATTAAAGAGGCTCTAAGATTAGCCACTCTTTGCTACGTGACATAATGAAGCTCTATCGGGAGACTCGACGTTATAGTGCGCTGGTGAGAATTTTAACAACCATAAAAATATACGGTGCCAAAATGATGCGAATGAAAATGAAAGAAGGTAGGTACTGCGTTAAAAGATTCTGCCTTTAAGTGACTGAATGTCTGGTGAGGCTGGGGACCATTCGATTCAAATTAATATCAAATTTTGATAGAGTACAACCGGTTGACCTACCCATGCAGTTCACGTTACCGGTTCGACAGTTATGATCGGACAATCATACACACAAACATGCAACACCAAATCGTTTTAAATTTTCATCCTAGCTACGTAAATAGGTAGAAACTAGTAGCGCTACGAACTGATAACTCGAGATATTTTTTTATGTTGTGTTACCCTCTTGTTGTACATTGTTAGAAACAGGTACAAGGACAGTATAGATAGATCAAAAGTCAAAGTCAAAAAACATTTATTCAGTAATATCCGCAGGGATCATCTTGAAACGTCTTAAATCTAGGTGAATCTAAGCGCCAGTTCCTCGCGACCAAGCCTAGAAGAGCCTAGATAATGTAGGTAGGTACTTATACGAAAAGTAATCTAACCTGAACCACAGGTGAAACGGCTAAACTACAAAGTCAATAGAACTCAAACAAATAGGAGGATTTAAATCTCAGAAATTATCAAACTTAAAATTGCTTTGGAAACCAAAAACAAAGCCAAAGCGTCAAGTTAGAAGCCTCGGATTAGAATCGTGTTTTGGAGCACGTTATAAAACTGTGCCCTATTAGGGCACAGGAATTACCAGTACCCAAAGCACAGAATTTGTGCCCTTATAATTTCGGAGATATTTAGGTCGTTATATTCTGTGCTTTGGGCAATGGTACTCCCAAATAGAGCACAGTTTTATAACGTGCTCCAAAACACAAGATTCCAACGTGAGGTTTCTAACTTGACGCTCACACAAAGCCCTTGCATTTGAAACCACATTTTATACATTTGTAAAAAAAAGTAGTTTGTTTACAAACTACGGAGCAAAATCGCTCAGAGGTCTTCGATTATAAACATAATCATAGTCAATTCGGTTGCTTACGTATTTTTTTTTTAATTTTAACTTTTTTATCCTAGCAAACAAAACAGAGACGTACTAAAGATTAGCAAACAAGGGGGGCGGCGGCCTCTGTCGAAAGCGCTTTCCGGGAAGGTGTTTATCGTTAGCTTTTGTTTATTTATTAACCAACCAGCTCATTTTGGTGCCTGAGATACTCGTAACCAAACAGTTTAATAGGTATATATACAATTACATGTACTTATTTATATGTATAAGTAGGTACAACAATATTGGTTAAATTTTATAAAACACAGCGAACCGACCAAAGTAATATTGTGGCAGTGCTCATATTATCATTTCAAAATCTTTTTATATAGGTAAGTAGTTACTTACATAAAACAACACAGGTTGGTTATTATGTCAGGTAGGAAAGGGAGGGGCCTACCCTAGTCCTATACCTACATCTTATTATAAAAGTCTAGTGTAGTGAGTACGGTAAAGCGCAATAAGCTAGAGATTCATTGTTTTCATCATTAATCAGCGGTGGCCTGCCTGTTGAATATTATGTCATTATAACAATTGAAGTTTACTTTGAATAGTATATGATAGAAGTACCTAGGTAGGTACCTTACTCCATAAATAAATGAACAAGAATGAAAATGACTTCAGGTAAAAATAGGTAGGTGAAGGTTTGGGTTGGGTAGGCGCCGGCGCTAGGTAGGTACCTGCCGGACAAAAGAACTGAACAACTGCCACGAATTAAAATACATTTTAGTAAACAACATGCTTTATTTATAAAGAGATAATACCTAGTTATAATATATTTAATCTTCATAAGTAAATGTAGGTACTACATTCCATAAATCCCACATATAAAAATACATTATATTTTATTATAATTTATACACAAAATAACCTATCATCTCAAAATGACGGTATAATGCACTATGGCGGTGTGTACGTTAAGGCACAGTGATGGAGGGCTACGCCCTGGGCGGCGCCGGACGGGCGTCGGCGACTAGATCACAGGAGGTACGGGGTAGAACCCCAAAGGCATATTTTCATCTGAGCGGGGCCGAAAATGAGGGCACCGGTGCACACCAGTGTGGTGCGGAATATGCGGTCAACGCGCAGCCTGCCGCGCTCTGCACTGGCACAAACGCTGACACGTGCACACCGATAGAAACTGGCAGCGACGCAATCGCGGGTCGTTTTTCTTGATCATCTTCCAGGAGGTATGGTCGGAAAAGTTTAAAAGGTTTGCGTGGTTCAGGTGCTGCGAGAGGTGCAGTTGTTGGCAGTGAAACTGGCGGTGGTGACGGCCGACGCACAGAAAGGTCAATTGGCTCAGTAGCTGGAATTGGCACTGGTATCTGCACGGATAACTGAGTCACCTGCGGCGGAGAGGTCATTGATGCAGGTGGTGGTGTAGGTAGCCGTGCACTCTCCGGTGAGCCTGCTGCGTAAGGTGGAGGTGAAGGAGCTGGTTGTGGAGCTCGCCTTAAAAGTGCAGCTCGCAGAGCGGGTTCTGCTTGTAGCCACTTTTGGATTTGGCGGCGATGTATGCCAAACTTCCTGGCTGTAGCACGTTGATTGCCTCGACATTGAGCGTCTCTTCGGTAAGCTTCAAGAACTTGAAGTTTGAATTGTGGTGGAAAAATACGTCTAGAACCAGCACGGCCCTCTGAGCGGCGGTCTGAGGGTGCGGGGGCTGTGAGCGTGTGGGCAGCAGCCATTTCTGAATGTAAACGTGTGCGCGTGGCGGAGAACGGCGCCGAACTGACTGCTCGACGCTCTTTCGTTCGACACGGGGCGCGGATGTTGGTGGCGCGCCGCTGCCGCCGCCTGTCCGACGTGCGTGAGTGTGCGACACGAGCTTCATGTACATAAAACAATGTCTACACTGGTGAAGAAACCATTTTTAAAGTTAATTTTACTATTTTTGGGCTTTTTAATAAACTGCTAGAAATTAAAAAACATTACTTTAACTATTGAGTAAGTACCAACCTACTTACTTAATTGATAGTTGTTCACAATCTTACTAGGTAGATACTAGATACCTACCTAGGTAAGTATATTGATTAAAATACTTACTTTTTACTTACTTAAGTACCTACCTACCTACTATGTTGTGCATATCATACCTACTACGCATAAGACTGAATACGTTTTTATACTTACGAAATAAACTTGATATCAATTTGCGTAGATAATTCTACTTCCTCCCTACTAACTAATATTATCCTATTCTATTTATAGGTAATATTTTTATACAAGTAGGTAAGTAATATTAGTAGGTACTTCAGTAAGTACTTATTCCACTTCGTCACAACTATGGTGATCAATCATGGCGCGTTTATAGTCACGTGATTTATTTTTAAATTTTATCAATTTTTAATTGTTTATTATTAATTGAGAACATATTTTTGTAAAGTTTTTTGCATTAAATATCAATATTATTAATAATAATGTTTTAAAATACCTACATAAAAAAAAACAATAATATTTTTTTTTTCAAAACCCCAATTACACATTATATACCTAAGTAGTTTATACTTAAATATATTGTGTAAATTCAAAATATAACGATAAGTGGTTAAGTTATAACTCGGTGCACGAAGTCGCGGGCAAAAGCTAGTAAGTAAATAATAAAATCGAATCGAATTACGATATCTTCAGTGGTTTTTTGGCCTCTGCGAAGATTAGTGCGTATAGATATTTAAATTAAATGCTCTCTTACTTGTATTTTTTAGTTTTTAGTTCAATTTTTCTTGTTTTAACACCTTTTCTTTTTTCTTTCGTCCTATTTTACTGATGTGTTTATACTGAATATTTATTTTTGCTACGCATGTTGTGTTCACTGTGTTTTAGAAACTGCGCCGTGTTGTTTTTTTATATATATGTTATGAAACTGTAATCTTTAGCGTAAGTTTCAAGTTGTGAACCATATAATAAAAAAAAAAAATACAGCTTCAGTGTGAATATTTCCTAAGTCAGTAATCTCGCCTCATTCTCGGCGGCGTGAAAAAATGCCGCAAGTGGGAGCCGATAGCACGTAGCGCCACCATTGCTATCTCTTTCTAGTATTTACTGACGCCTATGAAAGAAAAAGATAGAAATTATTACCCTGCCCCGGTCCCTGCCACATCCGTTTACGAAACAAGTTTGCATGCGACGTTGTCACTCTGTGCGCGCGGGCGGCTCATGAGCTCTGTGAGGTGCGGGCGGATAGGAATGCGCACAAAGCGGCAACAACGCTGACCGTGGCAGACAGGGTGTCGCCGACTTGCCGGCGTAGACAGGCCGTCGCTCGACGGCCGACGGCGGCGCTTGCCCCCTCTTCCACCCGCTCACACCCGCAACGAACATCAACAAGTTATTTCGGCCAGGCTTAACCGTAGTTAAAAGATCTCATGTCGTATGCTGTAAGCGGTCTCTTACAACTTTATAGGTTTGAGTCATAGTCTTAGCGCCATAGCCGTTTTGAGGAAAGTTGTTTTTTTCTGAGCGGACGGCCCGGCCGCCTGCCGAGCTTGCCGTTGCTACCTCGATCGCATGCAACGGAGACCATGAAAATAATAGTTTGATTTTGAAGTAGGTACTTATAAGAAACACCCTTAGATTCTCGAGCTTAACGATTTCATTATACTTACCTACTTACTAATAATAAACGACGTAGCAGGTAGGTCATGTAAGTAGTAGTAGTAAGTAGGTACTTACATAAGTACTTTATACTTATTGATAACTATTGCATTGCGACGTTTAAAATAACTTTGGCTACCAATTTACAACCCCAAATTTTCCTTGACGTACTTACCTGGGTAAGTAAGCCACATAAATTACAATATTTTTTATGGTTGTCTGTAGTTATCATTAATAGCTAGCTGGGTACAGTAGCAGTAGTACTATTTATTTATTTGTTGCATAAAACTGGATTAAGAATAAATATAAAATATATGTACTTGATGTTGCCCCTTTTGAAATCCTGCCTGAGTACGCCCATGCTGCATTTAATTGCAAACTATTTTAAACATACTTAGGTACTTAAAAAAACGAGGTGAGTACTTAGGTACCTAAGTATATTATTATCTCTGATCAGTGAACGCACATCAATAATAGGTAAGTACTAATATGATTGTGTTGAATAAAAATTAAAGAGCCATCTATTCCTAAACCTCATACGTAAGTACTTCTTAAATATTATGTTTTGATAAACTTTAAAAACTAAACATTTCGTTTAGGAACCCTCTTGGGTATAGGCCTCCTTCAGTTCCTTCCATCTGTCTGCCGCAAGCTCCACCCACTTTGACGTTTTTGCGCCTTTTTTTTATGTCATCTGCCCATCTAGCATTTGGTCTGCCTACTCTTCTTGTTCCTGTGGGACCTTTCCATGTTGTTACCAAATTTGTCCATCTATCGTTTGGCATCCTTGCTACATGGCCTGCCCATTGCCACTTCATTTTTAGTAAATGTTATAAAGCATAAATAATATTTGTTTTGTCTCTTATTTTTGCATGTTTTACTGTATCTTTCAGTCTTATTTTCATTACTCCTTTCCAACGCTTTTTGACACGTAGCAATTTTATTTCTAGCAGCTTTAGTGTAGGTCTGTAGGTCTAAGTTTGGCTGCCATAGGCAAGCATGGGTCGGAGACAGCAGTCTAACTTTCTTTTTTAGTTTTAGAGGAAAGATCCTTATAAGTAGGATCTCGTATTATGTGTTAACTATGCTCTAATTCACTATAAGTAAGTACGTAAAAGTTAATCATCATCTAAAAAAAGAAACTTCATATTACTTATAGTACCTACTTATCTGTGTTTGGAGAGTTTCATTTACATTTTCATCTACATCTTCGACCACTGGAGTAGAGTAGAGTACCTCCCTACCTACTTTTACTTCTTCTGTGTCTAGACATCACCACATTCCACTTCAGAATCCATTAAAACATGTTCATTCCATGATGAACGTTCTCCACTATCCGATGTGGCGCGGCGGGCGAATGTCCGCTTGCGACCTTAGACGAGTAAACCAGGGGACACGATACGCTCGAAAATCTAATGAAATCACGATCAACCAATATTTGCGGAGCACGGGAGGGAGGGTCTATTTCTGCTTTACTTCCACAGATAGCGCTGTCACTTTCTAAAAGTTCCTGCTGATTTAGACTACTTGCATTTCGTCATTTTTCTCGCCTTGTGTTGTCTTCAGGAACCGTGGTTACACTGACTGGGTAAGTTCGTTTACCATGGTTTATAAGCACCATACGTGGCAAGAGGGGTAAAGGCAAGAACGGCTTAGTAACGTGTCCCGTGGTTTACTCGTCTAAGCTTGCGACGCAAGAGGTTGCGGATTCGATTCCCGCCTTGGGATAAATGTTTGTGCGATCTGCAAATATTTATTCCGGGTGTTCTGGGTGTTTTCTATGTATAATAAAAAATATCTATTATTAGGTAAGTATATCAGTCATCTAGTACCCATAACACAAGCTCTGCTTAGCTTGGGGCTCGATGATGCTGTGTGGACTGTCCAGCATTATTATTACTATTATTATTATTTATTACTATCATGAGGTGTGTATGAGTAGTAGGTTATATATTTTCTAGCTAAAAATTTCAAAGCATTTCTTGCATTCAGACTCACAGCTTTCATCCTCCCCCACTCCATGGGAAAGAAATATATTTTTTGTTTTTATGCTTCGATCAGTAAATATTAAAAAATAATTTACAATTATTAAAAACAATTAATTATGGATAGGTATAGGAATATATGTTATCAGAATAATCTGACATATTTGACAATTGCACCAGGAGCTTGTTAGCAATAGAAGATACGCAATCAGGGGGCTGATTCACAATTTTATACTGATCTGAGAGCGGTCAACTTAGTTGACGACGAATGGACAAGAATATTCCGTTTTTCTAAAACCGGAACACTACAGAACGCACCAAAGTGAAAACCTAAATTTTTGAAGTCTTGATAAAAGTTTGTCGTTTATTTGGTCCGGTTCAGACTTAGGTCCGGTATCAAATCAACATCAAACGAACCTATAAAACCGGTGTTGGCTGCGTGCGACTGTGTGGGTGAGTGCTGGCTGGACCAATAGACCAGCTTTAGAATAAAATTAAATAATAGTTACAATAGTATAGCTGCCGACATTGTTTAATGCTATGAAACCAGCCACACTGTGATGTGTGCGGCAAATGTGTGTTCTAATTTGGGAACAAAGTACAAATTTAACCATAGTAAACGTTGCAACGTTGCGCAGATCAAAGGTAATCCTATACCGGTTAGTAACTGTACCTACCTACCTGGCGTATTCTCGAAAGCCATGTGCTTATTTTATACCTAGGTGCTAGATGCATGAATACTATCGAAGTCAACTATACTATCAGATGATACAGTCGAAGATAATTCTCATTCATTCAATAATGCGACACGGCTGCGCCTCTGCCGCCGCACCCTAGCTAGAACCAAGCGGTGTCAGACTGGAAAGCCTTTCGAAGCACACAATAAGTACATGGAGTTTCAAAAATTAACCCCACTTTAAATTATACCTGCAACCAGGTTACAGTTTCAAGATTTCATTTTGCACCCTTTGTTATCCTACTAATATTATAAACGCGAAAGTTTGTAAGTATGGATGGATGGATGGATGGATGTATGTTTGTTACTTTTTCACAGTCTAACCAGTGAACCGATTTGGATGAAATTTGGAATAAATATAGATTGTAACCTGGATTAACATATAGGCTACTTTTTATCCCGAAAAAATAACGGGAACAGGAAAAAACTGCCACGCGGGCGAAGCTGCGAGCGGCCGCTAGTATTTTTATAAGTATACCCGATATATACTGTAGCAGCAAGCATCGTGTTGTTCAACCAAATAGATACATACCTACCAACGCTGATGGAATTAATCCGTTCTAATAATGAGGCCCCTCCAGGCAAATCAGATGTTGGCAAAACAAGTTTTAAACGACTTGCGTGTGATACGACGTACTATCTCTATCTATAGTATCGTCTATGGCCTTACGTGGTGCCTACAAAAGTTCACCAACAGTGAAAACCAATGTTTTAATTTAATACCTACCTAACGTTTAAAAACAAGGTAGATTCAGCTCCCATTACAAAAAAATTACCTCCATTGTATTACGCCATGAGATAGTAAACTTGGATATACCATAATTATTATCCTTAGTAGGCTCCTAGGTAAGTACTAATAAGGTAAGTATCTACCTCGAGATTGAGTCACAAAATTATTTAAGGGATACAAATTAATTTAAGTAAGTAGTTACGTACAAAAAAAACAACCAAGAGCGAGTCGGACTCGCGCACTACGAGTTCCGTACCATTATCTATACAAGTAAATAAAATTGAAGTGTCTGTTTGTAATAATAAAATAACCGCTTTTTACTACATGCATAGGAATGTATATACGATACATATACCAAAATAGCATTCAGTTAAGATTTGCAAGTAAACATGTTTACCGCCCAACGAAGTGGGCACGGGTCAGCTAGTCTGTACTTAATAAAAACGGCAAAAAATCACGTTTGTTATATGATAGCCCCCTTAAATATAAATTTAATTCTGTTTTTTAGTATTTATTGTAATTTAATAAAAATACATTATCTGTGAACATAATTACCAACTCTCTAACTATCACGGTTCATGAGTTACAGCCTGGTGATAGACGGACAGACAGACAGCGGAGTCTTAGTAATAGGGTCCCGTTTCACCCTTTGGGTACGGAACCCTAAAAACAAAGAACTTATTTCAACTACTTTACCTATAAGTACCTACGTGAACAGCATCATGTAGGAGGATGAAGGAACTCAGAAAGTGGTAGATAGGTAGCTTGTGAAAAAAATCTTCATTTATTCATGTTGGCTAAATACTGACAAGCAAGGTCAGAGTACTCAGTAATTTAATCCACCATGACATCATGGCTATCACAAAATATTCCATGAAATGGTTTTTGCGTGGTTTTCGTCTCTGTGCTGCTGTGCCAAACGAGTTTGTTATGCATATAAAACTAGATTTACGTTTGATACCAATCCAACCGATACATTTTCATTTAAAATAATAAAATAAGTAAGTAAGTATTATAAGTATAACAACAAAATAGTAACATAAAAATATCCTATAAGTACTTAACAATGTAGTAGGCTGCAATTTTTTTTATCATACGGGATTATCAGAAATTCTGAAAGACACAAATCAACATGTACCTAATAAAGTTGATAGCCCATCTGCAGTTAACCTCTGACACATAAATGAGAATATGTGCCTATAGCAATCGCACTTTACTTATTTTGTTACATTAACGAGAGGCCCATGAAACACCCAGAATTAATAAAAAAAATGGTAAGTGCGAGTCGGACTCGCGCACGAAGGGTTCCGTACCATTATCTATATAAAAACGGTAAAAAAAACACGTTTGTTGTATGAGACCCCCCTTAAATATTTATTATATTCTGTTTTTTAGTATTTGTTGTTATAGCGACAACAGAAATACATCGTCTGTGAAAATTTCAATTCTCTACCATCACGGTTAATGAGATATAGCCTGGTGACAGACGGACAGACAGACAGATATCTCGGGTCCCGTTTTACCCATTGGGTACGGAACCCTAAAAAGAACTACATACTAGGTACATACTGAAATTAGTTTATTGTTTCTCCTAGTATTCTGCGTTAGTTAATACACCAACATTTACCTATGCTACTCTTTCGTTGTGACCTCGGAAACATGTTTTTGATACTCTTAGACAGCCTCTTCTTGTGATATTAAAAGACCCAAACGGTCGATTGCTGGTTGTTTTGGGGCTATAAAATCAAGTTCGTCACCTATTATTGTATTACGTTATGCGTTATTGTAACGAATAGGCATGAAATTTGGTGCGGGACATATTAATCCTCAAGGTCCTACACAAACTTTAATCAAAAGTTATTTGTTGAATCTGGTAAGCAAGATATTGCACCAAGTGACGCGTACCGTGGACGGGCGACCATCACGAAATTCGTCACTGAGATAGTCACGACCGCGCGTGAATTCTGCAAACGTTTTGCATTGTGCTCTTATTGTGCTTCATCACCTCAAATTACACTTAAAATCGTGGTAAGTCACGCAACGAAAAATTTCAGGATTTAAATCCATGGTGATGTATTTTTCGTCATCAAGATTCCAGATTTAGTGACTATTCCAGTATATTTTTATAACTACTCTACATCCGTTAGTAGTGTGTATAATGTAGAGCGTTTTGTTATAAGAATAAACCCCCACACAGCGTGGACAGTTAGGAGTTTCTATTGTTCATAAAATTGCTGTTTAGGCAAATCTGAACTTAATTGATTTTTGGAATATTTTATAAGGAACGTACCTATTTATCTTTCTATGAACGTGTCTCCACGGCACTTTTACAGTGCTTGATTTATGGTTATTTTCCATTTCCTGCATTAGCTATAGAATCTAAAACAAAGTGGCTATCCATGTGAGTGTGAGATACAGCGATCCTCATAAACTCAGCTAATCAAGAATCAAGTCCACAGACACATCGTCGCCGCCGCGGCCTGTCCGCCATACCATACCAGCAGCATACAACCCAGGAAACCACATGACAGCTCTTAACTTAGCACCATAATATATGTCTATAAGATCCTTTATCCGATGCGACTTAAAGCTATAAAATATTTCAGTAGTTATCGCTACTTCATATCAATAATGGCATAACAGTCTTCTTCGTCAAAGTAATTCCGTTTTTAATTCTTTCGGGCACGGTTGGTTTTCAAATGCAGTAAATACACTTCAAGCAAAGTGTCGGGCACACGTGTGTTTTAAACCGTCACCTAAATAGGGACCAGTTGGGGCTCTAATATATCTTTCGAGATCGTAGAATCGATAACTGTATCAATATGGCCCTCAGTCGGTCGGTTTAATGGGTCATTTTACCACCATAAAGTTATTCTAAAGAACTTCTCAATAATCATGCAACATATTAAATAACAATCAACATTTTCTTGTATATAAGTCAATAGACGCTTAGCTAGCACTAAGCTAGGCTTAAGCTGAAAACCAGCGTTGGATAGGTGGAAACCTACCTATTAAGCATTTTGTGCTGAGCTGGCACCAAGTTAACGAAACATTATGCCTTTTGTTCGATGGACGGCTCAACGCACAGCCTTAGAGGTCTGAAACTTGGAGGGTGTGTTCTTTTTATGACGTAGGCTTTTAGTAGGATTTTCCGAAATTCTATCCCTAAGGGGGGTGAAAAACGGGGGTAAAGTTTGTATGGGACAACTTGTTTCATTGGTCCAAATGGTTTTGTTCGGTTTGTTCTTTTTTTTTATTTCCGTGTATTCCCTGTATCCTTTATTTTGTAACCTTTGTGTGTTTTGTCAATAAACTTTTTTTTTTTTCATTTCATTAACTCAATTTTTGAGTGCTTCCCCGTTCAACCCACAATTTTTCTACCCAGTATTATTTTTCCCCGTTCAACCCAAAACATATGCTCCGTTCTACCCAGCCCAAAAATCTAAGTCACAGTGTATTCTAAACACTACAGACGCCGTGATATATATGAAAAATCGAACTTAATGAAATTATTACTTACAGTAACTTCAAATGTTGTACCAACAAAAATAATATTTTAGGCTACTGTTTATGCTCTCTTCAAATGAATGCACGTGCAAGTCTATTAAGTACTACCTAGATTACTTATAAATGTAACTTTATATTTAACTACCTGAATCTGAACATTGATGTGCTATTTTTCATAATATGTTTATCTATGTTTGTTTCTTTAAAGGTTAATTCGTGTTTTTGTTAGACTAGTAGACAATTATTTGACTGACTATTATCTCAAAAATACTGATTTTATAAAAAAAATTATATTTAAAAGTATTTACATTTTTTTGTCTGCTGACCCTTCTACTTTAGTGTTTCACTGTGTCATTTATTTGAATTTAAACAAAAGAAATTAGGAATAAGTAGGTGTGGGTAGAACGGGGAACTTGAATCAAATCGTTTTGGGTCGAACGGAGCAAAATACCTATTGGGTAGAAAAATTGTGGGTTGAACGGGGAAGCACTCAAATTTTTGACACCATGTCATTGTTGTCAAAGAAGCTTGAAACACTGACCGGCCTTTGCTAGGTTAGGATTCAGTTAGAACGTACCTAACGTAAGAAAAATTATAAAGCAACAAGCGGAAATAGGCGCGACTCCATCTGCGTGAAACAATTTTCATACAAAATCCTGACCCTTCTACTTTAGTGTTTCACTGTGTCATTTATTTGAATTTAAACAAAAGAAATTAGGAATAAGTAGGTGTGGGTAGAACGGGGAACTTGAATCAAATCGTTTTGGGTCGAACGGAGCAAAATACCTATTGGGTAGAAAAATTGTGGGTTGAACGGGGAAGCACTCAAATTTTTGACACCATGTCATTGTTGTCAAAGAAGCTTGAAACACTGACCGGCCTTTGTTAGGTTAGGATTC
Organism: Electrophaes corylata; assembly: GCA_947095575.1. Lineage (NCBI taxonomy): Eukaryota > Metazoa > Arthropoda > Insecta > Lepidoptera > Geometridae > Electrophaes > Electrophaes corylata. Next base: position 10,104,907 of record OX352703.1, read on the forward strand.
AGTTAGAACGTACCTAACGTAAGAAAAATTATAAAGCAACAAGCGGAAATAGGCGCGACTCCATCTGCGTGAAACAATTTTCATACAAAATCCTGCTGCATCCTTTTAGGACTGAATTTCAGAAATTCCTTCAGAAACTGAGGACAAAATTAGAATTATGAAATTAGGATTTTAAGCTTTAACGACCAGTTGTTTATTTGTCAGTCAGTTAGGAACAAGATTCTTATACCTAATTAATATACTTAATGCAATATGTATTATAAATTATATGATGGCATTGGTACATAGACAATATTAGTAAGTACATACTTTTTTTTATGTAAGTACTAGGTAGGTACTTAATGTAGATTTGAAATAACCGTCCCCATAAAAGCGTCTCCAGCCTGACCGACAAATCTTTTTTAATCACTTGTGTATATTTTTTTATTTTTATTTATTTGTAAATACTGAGATCTCGCTAGCTGAACGCATACTACGAACTAGGTATTTGCTCTTTGTATTTAAAGTCAATAATCACCGCTCGTGCGCGCGTACGCCTTATTAGCTGAGCGCTAATAACATCTGATTACCATATAGATACGAATACTGGCATTACATCCAACTGCACAAGTTCAATACCTACTTGGAACAGGTGTTTTTTTTTCTTACAGCAGCTCACAGTGCTGATTCCATACATTTGTGTATATTGATGGGTAAAATACTTTAACCCCTGAAGTTTTCGGGAGGGGTACACCCTTTAAAGATAGAATACCTAAATATACACTGTCCATCCTAAGGTTGTGTGAAAAAAATCCGCTATGTGATAAGACCGCCCATTGTACTTTACTAAGTTTTTGAACTTGTATATATGTTATTTTTTGTACGTTGTGGTGTACAATAAAGAGTTTTCTATCTATATTTTATGGTATGAAACATTTTGTATGGTTTATGAGCTGTAGATTTTGTTAAATAAATAAAATAAAAATAAAGTAAGTATGTATGACAACAAAACACATTTTTTTTATACACAGATAGGCATAGAATAAAACTATCAGCTTTATTGGTTGGAGTTGAATAAAGATGAATGTATAAACAGTTCACGTTCAAAAAAATTCTAAGACAACTTGGAGCCCAGATTCACGAGACGATGGGATGGACACCCAACCGGTTTTGTGGTCATCTCACCTGCGCCATCGTTTCTCGGCTTTCGATCGCAGGTACTATAATATATACTACCCACTCTACCGACCAACGACGTAGCTTTCTACGCATAGAACGCATCTTGCTAAAATTTCAAGGTTCATGTTGAGGAAAAACAGACTCAAGTGGCGTGGAAAACTTGCGGTCGATATCATCTTATCATCTCCTAAAAAAAGCTCATTAATGTATACTAGGAAAACAAATTACAATTACAAGTGGTTATAAAGTCGAGTATGAGTGGGTTTTAGTCTCTTTTTTTCGTTTCATAAGTAATGGTTACCTCTTAACGTCGTGGTGTTTTCTAACGTCACTCGACTGTTCTTACTTAGTTTCTAGTTAGTAGAGTAATAAGTAATCGTATTAGGTATACGGTTGAATCAAGGTTGACTATGGTGCTGGACTCAAGACCATAAAAACGGATTTTCCTTATACCGGGAGTAATAAAACTACTTCCGAAAACTGAAACTGCGCGTTTAGACAATGATTCAAACTACAAAAAAAAAACTCGAAAAAAATCATTACTTTTGTCCGTTTTTTTCAGTTTTTTCGGCATCAATATCTACGATGCATCGTGAAATAAATATAAGCACGTTACTATCTTATTAATAAACTCGTAAAAACGACAAAACACCAAAAACAGCAATATAAAGATAATCGCGATCATCTGACCGGTGCGATGCATTCGCAGCCACCGCCCCCGCGCGGTCGTTGACCGCTGTACGGAATACATCGCTGGTTGTTAAATAGGAATTTCTATTTGACTGTCAGCCAAGTGGTATTTTATAAGACCTTGTAGGAAACTTTCCTGCGGAGTATTCGGAAGTGGTCTTATTACACCCGGTATATTATTGTTTTACGGAACATTCGTGATACGACCTACCTTCACTTAATCTGCGTTGAGTGTATTTTCCCGGAAAACACAATTGACGGCATACAAAAAGTTAATATTATAAGGATAGAATGTTATTTTTTATCATACAACTTTACTACTTGTCTGGCTCAAAATCGCAACATAATGATAAAAACCCCAAACTTATAACAATCTGATTAAAGATAAACAATGCTTAAACTATTGCCATCTCTTATCGATGGGTAATGACAAACAGTGACAGGAGATATCTTAAGCAATATTTATAGTTAAATTTCGTTTAAAAGTATTAATAATAATTTCTAGGTGCGAGTCACTTTACTCATAATGCTATCATAGTAAAGTGGCTCGGTTAGTCAGCTAACCGGCACCTAAACATCCGAAAATGTTGACAAGTGTAGGTACCTATTATTAGTGTTTTAAATTCATTTTACAAATAAGGTTTATCTATTGGTACATCAAAAAACCCACACTATTGATTCCCGTTATAAAATTAGCAACGGTTTTGTTGGAAACATACAGGTTTGATGGATCTCCGAGGCGTGCTTATGCATGCATTTTATTCCCTGAGGCATGAATAAATACTGCATCTTTGAATGCAGTGTTTATTTTTTATAACTGGTGATGCGAATCTTTCGGCATTTTTCGGTATCTCTTACCAACAGATAGATCGACTGACCTCACAGCTCAGTTAGTAACAGCATGTAACAGGTAATAAATAGGTCTGCCTTCTGTGCTGTAGGTTGTGGGTTCGTTCTCCACCGAGAACAACCATTTGTGTGGTGAACATAGATGCTTGTTCTCTGTGTGTTAGTTATATTGTATTCTAAGTATTTATTAACAAATAAATATTTTCTATCATACATCTAGTTCCCATAGTAGGTACAAGCTATACCTACTTAGATTGGGGCTAGATGTTGTTGTGTAAAAATGTTCACAATTTTTTGTATTATATTGAATATGTTATACTTACACTCCTCGGGAATCAAATCTGTACTTTTTATTGAGATCCATGAAATGATCTGGTATAATATTTAGGTAATAGGTATGTCTTAGTAGATAGTACACAAACTCTACGCTTGGTTACATTGCATTACATTATGCTTAAGTTACTATGTTACATATACTATTTTTCATCTGTGGTTACGTTAACTGTTTACAGTTAGGGAATATTTAATGTAGATGATATTATAAAAAAAATACAAAGCCCGTGTCGAACACAATATGAACAATTCTTGAATCCCGAACGTATTGGACGATTGAACGTTACTAAAAGAAATCTGGAGTATTTTCGTTTTCACCATATCTATAAAAAAAATTACATGATAATAATAATAATGCTTGACAATCCACACAGCATCATCTAGCCCCAAGCTAAGCAGAGCTTGTGTTATGGGTACTAGATGACTGCTCAAAAACCAATGTTATTCTATTTTTTTATTTCTTATTTATTTTATTGGCTAATCTACTTCGGACTCCGAACTTTTTGGTTTTTGCCGTAGGATAATATTCGTCTCACAGCCGTAATTTTACTAAAACATTTTTACATGATATTCTAGTCTTTGATATTACCGCTATCCCTGTGAACCAGGAAAAAATTACCCTTTTAATAATATCGTAAAATATTTCCCTACTCTACAATCTAAATGCTCTGTAACTCTGCAGTCATTCACCGCACTGTCGCGCACTCCACTTAGGATTGCATCATACCCAAATATAGCTACGCTACTGCCTGTAAACTGTCGATGGCAATGACTACGCTAGCAGCTCATGTAAATATAATTATATGAGAATTTAGCAAAAGTTCTCTCAGTCCTGAAGATCTACTCTTGAAAACGATACACGAAGTTTCGTATTTGTTTTGAGTTACACTGCCTGGCATGCAGGCAACAACAACTTCACCGAGGAATGGATTACCAAGGCCCCGCAGTGTAACTCAAAACGACAATACAAAACGAAACGAAAATAGTAGTAGTAGAGCTTTGTGAAAGAACTCGTCCGGAGAAGTACTACCTACTACCATACATATTTTACTAGTTATGCTCGCATTGCTGTTTCGATTTGAATGGTGCCGGTGAAATTACAGGCACATGCGGCTTGACACCTATGTGCCTCAGGTTGATGGACGTAGAGCAGGGTATCGTAGGGCACGTTGTTAATAAATATGACCTACGATGCGATGCTTTGTTGTGGGTGATGCTTACCACATCAAATCAGGTAGGTCATATTCATAATTATCTAAAATGCATTCCTCATCTAAAATAGGGTCAAACAAAGAAAATAGCGCCTCGAGATTGCGTCCGTTATTATTTGCACAACACAAAAGCAGACTATACACACATACACATTAGATGGATTTTTTTGTGATTTGTCTTGACTTTAACATGATGAAACATTTCCAAAAATTACCTTATCTTCGAAGATTACAAAGTGTAAAACCGGAAAAAAAGTTACGTAATAGACTTATAGGAATACCAGCGAAACGCGTGCGATATCGACCTGAAAATTCCAAATTTATGCATCAAAGATTCTTAGAATTGGTAATGGTAGGTATAATGTACATTACATATTACAGAAAATAATACTAAAGTTTACTGACACAATTTTATAAAGTTATTATGTCGTCAAGTACTTAAGGCATCATTCGAAATTGCTTGATTGGCTTATTCAATTCTTTTCTCAAGGTTTTTCTTTTTAACTTTCAGCACGGAACCCTCAGTGAGCGAGTCGACTCGCACTTGACCGGTATTGTTACAAGCACCTACCTCGTTTAGTTCGACCATCAACTTATGAATGCTCTTCAATTACATTGCGGTATTGTGGTTAGCGACATGGCCATTGGTCAGGCTCTGGTGCCCGCCCGGAGAATAACAGTGTGCCTGCATTAATTGTGCGTCGTACGTACTTAGCGAGATTATGTTATTGAGCCGTAAGCTAGTTTGTAGGCTTACCTACTTTTCTCACTATGATGTTTACTACAGTAGTAGTAGAGCTCTTAGTGAAGGGCTCGTCTAGGGAAGTAACACTACCATGCCTATTTCTGCCGCCAAGCAACTTGCGTGTTCCGGGTGTGGGTGCCAGTGACATTAGGTACAGGTACATGAGGAGTAACACCAGAAGGTCTCAGGTTTATGAGTGCAGCATAGGTCAATTGTTTGCTATGCATGTTAAAGTCGAATAAAAAAAATACTAGAGCTACTTTAATCATTGTATTAGTACTTGTTCCCTATCCCTTGTTCTGCCTATATGAAGAGTTTAGTTTGCCGATGAAGGTAGGTACTACTACTACTAATACCATAATATTATATTCCTGCCACCAAGCCAAGCCAATGGACGTGATCTGTGAGGTATCTAATGCAATCTTGATAAGTAGAGGTCAACATCACCTAGGCCATCCATTTGGCACAATAGGTTTTCCTTTCCGCTCTCTTCAAAAACAATTTTCCACAGAGAACGTCGATTGCAACTGAGATAAACGGGACATACTGTAAGAGGAAAGAAAAAATTGAGCAAATCGTTAGTGGATTGGTTTCCGAAAAACAACAAACAAAACGACGAGCTAAAGGATATGGAAGATAAACCACCAGTGGTCAGGCAGGATAGTAGGTAATGAACTCTCCTACAGATAATCGATAAGTAACAGATAAAATAGTGTTTACTTATCGATATCAGCAGAGTAGCTAGGTGGTAGGTAAGTACGTACCTAGAGGAGGCGCCTACGTGCGCAAATACGCGTTTCCAATCGAGTTCTATGTAACGTACTAAGTATAATAATGTACTGTTCATAACTGACGAAATAGTAGCAGTATGCATCGGCAAAAGTAAGCAATTTTTTTAAGTTCAATTATAATGTTTTTTAATAATAAATTATTCGTTTATTGACATATAAACATCCTAAGAACTCTCACTCCTAAGCTAGACAGGTACAAGCCCTGCCACGCGACCTGTGGGTTACAGAAGTCAGTCTCTCTTCCCATTTTTTGTCACATAAGTTATGTAAAATAAACGTAAGTAAATATAATTATGTAGGTAGGTTGCATTATTATGTAGCACTCTAGAGTTCAGTATTGTCATCGCGAGAGATATCATCGGCCGAGAGGTTCCTTTAGGTCCAATTTGGGTAGGCAGGTAGGTAACGTAGGTATAGGTAAGTACGTAACATACCTACTACTTAGTTGGTAACAATTTTCTACTACTTATTTACCTACTGACTACTGCGTGCACTAGCACCTTGAGTACACGCAGTATGTACTTAGTCAGTAACGGGCAGTTACCTTTTGATACCATCCTTAGTACATCCTAAAAATTCCCATTAGTGCTTTTGATAGTGAAGTAATTCGGAATGAAAAAGTACAAACTTGGGTTTTTTACATTTTAGCGCTCCATTAGCGTCTTCTTCACTATGACACCCTACCTCACATAGCCCGTCCACTCAGAACATTTAATAACTGTGATTTTAAGAAAAAAAATTGTAATAAGTTCTTTATTTCTCACTCAAAGGCAGTCATACTAACTATGATCAGTTTAGGAAAACGAATGGGAAATTAATTATGTAGGTAGGTACTTACATAACGCAACGCGTGGAAAATTAATACGTACGTAGAGTTATCTTATCGCCTTTAGAATTAATTGTTTATTGCTTCACTAAAGTCGATAGGTCACTGATAGTGTTGAGTAGATAGTTAAGTACATTATGATATTAGTTTTACGCATCGAAACGTATCCAAACCAGACTATCTGCCGCGATTATTGTGAGTATAATCAAGCTAATACTTCACCCGAACTGAGATCTCACTATTTCTGCAATCAGCAAGTTTTGCAAGCATGACGCCTAGTCGAATATAGACCGACGACGACATTGCAAAGACGGCGGGAAACATAAGGAGGCTTTGATTTGTGCGAATCAACGAACGGTAAGGTATTGAAGTTTAATTCAATTGACACTAGCTAGCACACAGTGTGAGCACTTGTGTGTTCTCGGTGGGAATCAAACTCACGACCTGCAATGCAGCTGAAAAACTAATATTTTTTTCTTCAAAACCAATGACAGCTCGACTGAGTGACTTGAATATCATAAACTTGTAAGTATCTTTTGCAGATACAGAGTTAATTTAAAGTAATATCTCATGCACCAACTTCACCCTCATCATCACTCGGCTCACCATGAGGGTTGTGCAGTTCACATTGTATCATTATGTGAGCTTCAAGGGTGCTATAGCACCCAGCACCCTTGAGCAGTTATAACTGCTCGTCTTTCGACCTTCATGGAAGCACGACCGAACAGCGTCGTCTAGGTACTGGTGCTTCCGCGGCTGCCTATACGACACCTCGACACCGTAAATGGCGCAGCCAAAGTAGTTTTAATTTCTAACTACTATCATCATGTTACTTCATCTAGTGTTGTAAATAAAAACGTTTTAGTTTTATTATTATTATTATTAATTAAGTAAACGAGAAGGAGGAGACTCTAAAGGGTTTAGTTGCAAAGTACTACTACGTACTACAGGCACACCTGTTTAGTACAATAATTTTGTATAGGTACCATTTATTGTAAAATTTACTTTTTTACATATTTTTCAGTAGCATTTTTAACTGATGAAAATGTTAACTTAATTACCATTTGACAAAATGTTATTATGTTTCAAAAACTTTGCTGAACGAAATATAGCAAACAATAATTGGCACCATGTTGCGCAATAGTTATGCACGTGGCGCTAAGCCAGCCGGTTACCAGACCATGGTCATCTAATGCAACATGTTATTTGTGACATTATGCTAATGCAAGGATTTACTGTAACTCATAAATTCATTACATAAGAAATCCTACTCTAATATATTTAAAAGATTATAGTTCAAGTAAGCGATATATAGATTAGGTCGTTTGGTATTATAATATTATAGCATGCACCTCTTTGACTTAGGTACACACGTATCGCAACTTTGCTTGCTGCCAACTTACCTATTCTACCAACGATCCGTGGCAGAATTGATTCCTTGTTCGTCTTGTACTTCTAGAACGTTTACGATAAAGTGTCATCAATTCAGAAGTAGGACCACCCACGGATGCATATAACATTTCGCTTCGTTGACATCATTCGATCAGCCATTGCAACTGACGACCGGTCAAAAATAACACATAGCTAGCTATCGTGAGAAACGCGAGTTAACACGCAGATCTGATGGTACTAAAGCGTATAAAAATTCCATTCATAGATAGCCTTTGCGCGGAACTTTTCCACTTTGAACATTTCATTAGAAGAAGAATTCATTGTTACATTCTATATTATCTCTAGGAGTAAAGTAGAGGATCAATTGAGTAATGCGAATTCAGGGTTTAAATTAGATTAATTTGCTGAGAAACCGTGTTTTTAATAAATTACTTACTAGATTTTTGATCTGTAACCTACGCATTTTCGGTAGCAGCATGAGGCGGCGAACACGGTATGGCGAGTTATGGCCGTTGTGCAGTAAGAGGAAACCAGTTTGGGTTTGGACGTTGTCGAATCGTAGGCGTCTGCCGCATTTTAACCGCACCTTATGTTGGTCTAAATTGTTTGGCAGGCAAGTAAGTACCTATTACCTCTAGTGGTTTCGTAGATAAGTACCTACTATACTAGTAGGTAGGTAGATAGGTTCCTTCTTACTACTGCCGAATACAGGCTTGTGCAACGAACAGGGTTAATTATAGGGTATTGAGATGGTACCGTCTACTTATTACCTACTTTTAAATTATTTTTGTTAAGTAGGTAAGTAAGTAATTGAGTTCCAATTTTTAGTTCGTTACTCTAGGGAAATAATTAGGTCGCCCCAAGTAGCGGCAAAATATCCCACTATAAGCGATGGCATTACAATACAACAGGTTGAAATTTTATTCAGAGTTTGGGTAAGTCCATTTGAAGTCTCACAAAAAATAAGGTGCCAATAAAGGGACGGAAACCCATTGTTTGAGTGTCATTCTGTATCAGGAATTTTACAAAAAAATGCCGTAAAAGGTAAGGGTCCCTTGTATAGGGTCGGCCGGGGAATATAATGGATCCTTTGTAAGCGCAGGCGCCGAACGGTCTGGCGGCGACGACCAGAGCACGGTGCCGCGCGCCTGCTCGTCTGGGCGCGATGACTTGACAAGGCGCTTGGCGGCAGCGGTGGGGCGGTGGCGGTGCTCGCTCCGACTCACTCGAGTCACATCATGTGTTGCTGAGTGTGCATATATCTACCTACTTGTACTTATTTGATGATAGCAAATACAGCAAAGCAGGCGACTGTTCTTTGTCACGCACGTTTGACCTGATAAGTACTTAGGTACCTACCTTACCTACTCTAATCTAGGTAGGTACTTACGTAGGTACTTACGTAGGTACTTACGTAGGTACTTACGTAGGTACTTACGTAGGTAAGTACCTACTTAGATAATGTGCTTACAATAATGACACAACACATCACGCCATCGTGCTGCAGAATGCCTGACTCAACGAAGGACTACATTTGTGACGCAAACACAACATTCCTTCACCTCTCAGTTCCTGTTAGCAAGTTCCAAGGATTGATAACATTCTTTCTGATTGTCTTTCTCATAGCTCTGGAATGTAGGCAGATAGATGGTACTACCTACCTAACTAACCTAACTTCCTAGGTGCTACAAGACTGTGTGTCAAAGTGATCTAAGTTTGCTTTACGTCCTTCTTTCTAGGGTTTATTTCCGCTGGCGCCAACTTTTTTTTCTTTTTTTTATCATTTTTACCTATCTTACTATTGAGTCCAATGTCCTATTTCTGAAAAAGTATTGATGAAACACCAGAAAAAATCTCCTTCATGCATGGTGAAATCAGATGTATAGAGTAGATTGTAGGTATATCTGCTGCTGTATTCTGTTGCTAACAAACTCCTGTTGCATGTGTCAAATACGACAGATTTTCCATAGAATAAGTCCATATTCTTAGAGATTTTCTCTAGGACTAAAGTAAATTTTCTATTTGCTATAGAAAATTTGATTTATTTGACATAGGTAATTGGCACTAACGACAAGATTTTGTTATGCCGACGCCAGACATGTTCAAAGAAGTGTTCAAATATGTGATCAAATAAGTGTTCACATGTGTGGCACGGGCGTTTTGATACTATTGTCATGCCGCTGCCACATGGCACCAGGCATGTTCAAAGAACACTTCTTTGAACATTTCTGGCGCCGGCATTACACAATCACCTTATTAGTAGTTCCCATAGTACCTACAAGCCGTCATATATCCGTTATGTAGGATATAATTAGTAGGTGTTCTGTGCTACACAAGCTTTGCTTAGTTTGTGGCTAGATGATGTTGTGTAAAAGAGTCCACAAATATTTATTATTATTATCAAAAATTAATACCTATTGAAAATTAATCATATAATCTGCCCCTACTCTCTCTAGGCATGTAAGATTTAATGAAAGCGGGTCTGGAGGGGCAGGCGGCCTAGCTAGATTCTCGCAACTTGCCATCGAACACGCAACTCCATTTACAGCAACTTGCCATAAATGGGTATGGTCCGACTCAGTGTGCCAATTAACTTCACAATCATTCGTACTAGCTAGCTACCTACCTTAGTACTAAAGAACCTAGGTAGGCAAGCAGGTACGTACTTGAATGTACCGCTGCGCACTGCGCTCAGCCTTCTCCAATCCACCCCGTAACTTCATTGGAGCATTTTGTTGTGGGTGCCGTGCTTTACTTTCTTACAGTGAATCCATAAAATGCTAAAATATATTTACCTACCATAATTAGCGCTCGTGGTGTGGCTCGTTGGTAATTCTTGTCCAAACCGGGTACAGGTACAGTCAGCTGCACTAGAATGTAAGTACCTATACAATTCGTAACTTACAAAACGGTATCAAAACCTAAACAGTAATAACTCAAAAATTGTGAAATTAGCTCATGAGTTCACTTATTTTTTGAGTTTTTGCCCTGTAAATATCAATTGCAATGCTGTAAAGCCATTCTGTAAGTTACTAATTGTATACATTCTAGTGCAGCTGATTGTACCTACAGTCCGTTGGTACATTCTGCGCGGAAACCATTTGGAAGGGTGAACGCTAGTAGCTCGTTTACGTTTACGTGCTGCGGAATGTTAGTTATGCTGTCGATCAAAATTTTGTTGTTGTCGATCTGCCATGTCAGAAGACCTTACGATGGAATAAAAACTCTGGCTATTCTTTACTGGTAGGACATTAGGCACTTATGTGGGTGCATTGTGGGTATATTGTGATTGGTAGAAAAATAATGTATTGCCAATTGACATTATGATACACAGTAACAGATACAGACATTCTCAGAGCTGTACGTCGAGTTAAAATCACTGCATAGGGGTTAAAAATTTTACATAATTTATTAGGTCTCTATAATTATGATTATAGTACTTAGTACCTACTAGTAGGAACCTACATACGTAGGTACTTAGTATCTACTTACCTGCGCTTGGTTTACGTTACGGTTTTTATTAGATATCGTCTTTAACCAATATATTACTCTTTCCGCAATTTCATCTACATGAAGAACATCAAACTTTTTGATTTAAACAAAAAATCTTACATGGTCGCATTCCTGGTTCCGCGCCGCCGTCCCTACATTCCATCAAGATAGGCGAGCCGCGTCTTTAAGAGGACCTCAAAGATCAAAAAATAACTAGTGATTCACCCGCCGCACCGCCACCCGCCCGATCAAAGTTTGGTTCGACTTCGGTTCGGTTTCAAACGGTCGATGATATTATGCTGACTGGTTGTACAACATTGGGCATCTTTAGCAATTAGAACATTGGAGTTACCCACCCGCTCATCTCGTAGGTACCTACATAGGTACATAAACCTAATACCAGTGTCCATATGAATAGACCGTATGGGAATGATCCCAACTAATCAGCAGTGTTAGGAAAGGACACGGTTAGACACATGTGAACACTTATTTGATCACATATTTGAACACTTCTTTGAACATTTCTGGCGCCGGCATTACACAATCACCTTATTAGTAGTTCCCATAGTACCTACAAGCCGTCATATATCCGTTATGTAGGATATAATTAGTAGGTGTTCTGTGCTACACAAGCTTTGCTTAGTTTGTGGCTAGATGATGTTGTGTAAAAGAGTCCACAAATATTTATTATTATTATCAAAAATTAATACCTATTGAAAATTAATCATATAATCTGCCCCTACTCTCTCTAGGCATGTAAGATTTAATGAAAGCGGGTCTGGAGGGGCAGGCGGCCTAGCTAGATTCTCGCAACTTGCCATCGAACACGCAACTCCATTTACAGCAACTTGCCATAAATGGGTATGGTCCGACTCAGTGTGCCAATTAACTTCACAATCATTCGTACTAGCTAGCTACCTACCTTAGTACTAAAGAACCTAGGTAGGCAAGCAGGTACGTACTTGAATGTACCGCTGCGCACTGCGCTCAGCCTTCTCCAATCCACCCCGTAACTTCATTGGAGCATTTTGTTGTGGGTGCCGTGCTTTACTTTCTTACAGTGAATCCATAAAATGCTAAAATATATTTACCTACCATAATTAGCGCTCGTGGTGTGGCTCGTTGGTAATTCTTGTCCAAACCGGGTACAGGTACAGTCAGCTGCACTAGAATGTAAGTACCTATACAATTCGTAACTTACAAAACGGTATCAAAACCTAAACAGTAATAACTCAAAAATTGTGAAATTAGCTCATGAGTTCACTTATTTTTTGAGTTTTTGCCCTGTAAATATCAATTGCAATGCTGTAAAGCCATTCTGTAAGTTACTAATTGTATACATTCTAGTGCAGCTGATTGTACCTACAGTCCGTTGGTACATTCTGCGCGGAAACCATTTGGAAGGGTGAACGCTAGTAGCTCGTTTACGTTTACGTGCTGCGGAATGTTAGTTATGCTGTCGATCAAAATTTTGTTGTTGTCGATCTGCCATGTCAGAAGACCTTACGATGGAATAAAAACTCTGGCTATTCTTTACTGGTAGGACATTAGGCACTTATGTGGGTGCATTGTGGGTATATTGTGATTGGTAGAAAAATAATGTATTGCCAATTGACATTATGATACACAGTAACAGATACAGACATTCTCAGAGCTGTACGTCGAGTTAAAATCACTGCATAGGGGTTAAAAATTTTACATAATTTATTAGGTCTCTATAATTATGATTATAGTACTTAGTACCTACTAGTAGGAACCTACATACGTAGGTACTTAGTATCTACTTACCTGCGCTTGGTTTACGTTACGGTTTTTATTAGATATCGTCTTTAACCAATATATTACTCTTTCCGCAATTTCATCTACATGAAGAACATCAAACTTTTTGATTTAAACAAAAAATCTTACATGGTCGCATTCCTGGTTCCGCGCCGCCGTCCCTACATTCCATCAAGATAGGCGAGCCGCGTCTTTAAGAGGACCTCAAAGATCAAAAAATAACTAGTGATTCACCCGCCGCACCGCCACCCGCCCGATCAAAGTTTGGTTCGACTTCGGTTCGGTTTCAAACGGTCGATGATATTATGCTGACTGGTTGTACAACATTGGGCATCTTTAGCAATTAGAACATTGGAGTTACCCACCCGCTCATCTCGTAGGTACCTACATAGGTACATAAACCTAATACCAGTGTCCATATGAATAGACCGTATGGGAATGATCCCAACTAATCAGCAGTGTTAGGAAAGGACACGGTTAGACAAAAATCATACCTAGCAGCCAACGTCATCATTATCATTCCGCTGGGTTAAATCTGCCTCCATTTGTCATGACATGTATCTCTCTAGATTTAACCAATCAGGTCACACACAAGTCGTAGGTACCTACCTACCTGGCTCATCGTCTGGATATTGTCAGGCGTTCTCCTCAAACATACAGTCTACATTTCTCTCAAAACGACAATATGCAGAGCATAATAAAGTATTTCACATGAGGTAGTAGTTATTGCAAAAACTCTCAGCTGTTGTTTTTATTGAAATGTTTAAACATGTTACTGCGACCAGCGCCATCTGTTTCGTTTCAGATAAACTAGATTCAATTCACTGGTAAGGTACCTACCTACAAAGTGCGTACAAATAAAGATCGTTTCAAAAAAAGGCAATACCGGTGAAATCTAAGTTTTTTAATTAACCTGGTAATGCTGCTTCTATCTTGCTAGGATTGCGCGCACTTGTCTACACTATACCTAGGTATACATTATTATATAAATAAATTATAAGAATATATTGACACATAATTCTTTGTATTATAATCCTATGAGGACACAGAAATTGTGCAATAATCTAATTTCCTGTTGAGTTTCTCTTCCTACTAGTAACAATGTTCAATAAATTTAAAAACTAGATTTTGAACTTATTTAATTTGAGTACTTATCTATAAAAATTAAATTACATATTGGTAAGCCTTCATGCACTGGTAACCAGTTATCAATGAACCTTATTATAAATACCACGTCAATAGAATTTATAATATTTTTATTCAACATTCCAAACTTCTTCAAATGCAGTACATAGTTTTGCGCAAGTCAAGGCTGCTGACAGTGGATAGTTACTGATAGAAATGACATCTTCTGAATAATCTACCTCCACTTTTCCATGTGCCATTGCACCTATAATCATTACTACAGGCTCATCTTTAGGCACCAATTCTCTGGTGTTTGTCACCACTTTTGAGCTAAAGGACATAGTGATTTTCTTTACTCCAACGGGCAAGTGTCCAGTAACTGGGTTTTTGATAACTTTCAATAATTTCATTGGTCCATCTGAAGCCCTGATGGCAAATTTGTGAAGAAGCTGTACTGAAATATGAAAAAATACTTGAAATTAAAATCAAATTAAAAAGTATAGAGTGGATGCGGTGGTTCCGTTTCAGAAGCCGTGATGATACCATCTTAGGAACACACCAAGGAAGGAGGAACACACCAGTTCATGGGTAGTAGCAGCATTAAAACAACACTACAGTCACACTAGTGGCAAACCCACCCTAGGTTTGCCACTAGTGTGACAAACCCACCTGGGTTAGATCTCATCCAATGGGAAATAGATCTCATCTAATATGGATTATTTAGACTGGACTTAATTTTAGCTATTGATGTTTCATGCAGTTTTTTGGAAATAGCTTTATACAATAGGTAGGCTCATTAGTTTTCAAAGCATGGTTTAGTTAACTCTGCACATCAATATGTCTTTCCTGTCAAATAGGCTGACTAAGCTGTATGGAATAGGTGATGGGCAAGTCTACTCCATCTAAAATAGAGGTACAATTAAAAAGTTTCCTATATAAATTATCTACAGTGGATGCAAAGGAGATGCAAGTATTATAAGTACTCGCACAACATTTAGTCGGTCATTAGCTTTTTATCATTTTATATATAACCTACTGAATACTCATACCTACATGCTGTTTTGTTTAGAATTAAAAAACATAATATTCCACACATACCCATTAGTCCTGCAAATCTCTTAAAAGTCCGAGGTATTCTAGTTTGAGGGTTTATTTCAATAAGAACATTTTTTTCTGTGTGGATATACACTTGCAACAGGCCTGCTCTGTTCAGAGGCGAGTCCATAAGCATCAACAACGACTGGTGAGTAATATCTGGCCGGCAGGAACCAGGATCTCGATCATTCTTCCTTAGAATATTAGCATGATCATCACAATTCAGTAGTTCAAAACTATTGCCTGTCTGTAAAGAAAAAACAATATACTTACAATAAAATTGTTAGTGGCAGAAGAATTCTTTACTTCTACTGAAGCTTTTTGCGCTTACTTTAACTGTTTCCAGTTGTGCATTTTCCAATATAACTATAAGACGCTTCTCCTGTTTTTTTATATGAGAAGTAACAAGATGTTGCGGTATGGGATCGAATTCAAATTCGTCATCTTTTGCTTGCAGTTTTCTCTTTTTACCCATTTTGCAAGCTAACCGTCGAGACTGTTTTCCTTCTCTAAGTTTAGGTAATCCTATGTGAAATGAGTTAAAGCTAACAAAGACATAATTAATTACACACTCAAGATTATATGATTATAATAATAAAATTACATTTGTGAAAAAGAAAGTAAGTTCAAGCCCACGTGTTTTTGACAATGACAATTAGTGTTTGGATTCAGGTAATGTGATTACACAACCATGGAAAACGCAATTTGTTTACATAATGGCATCCAATTCCATGGTCGTGTATAACATGGTTGTGTTTGAGTAAGTAAATGGATTCAACTTGATCATCGTACCAATCAGTAAAAAAGTATTCTGTGGTACCAATTTAATTTAATAATTACGTGCAACACTGCAAGTGCCATTCTACAAAAATCGAAGATTCTTACATTTAATTTCAGATTTTAATGATTACTGCTAAAGTATAAGCCATACAATGGCTAATGATAGAGAAGTGTTACGTGAAATATGGGACGGCAAACTTCCGATATGTTTTCAACTAGCACAAGAAGAAATCATGGAAATACAGCAGCCAGATCCATTCTATGTTATGGTCCCTAGGTTGAGTTATTTTCCTCTTGTAACTGATAAAGTAAGAAACAGTTCTGTGCTTAGTATACACTAGAAATGTAAGTAAAGAATAGTATATTGCTACAATGTTTCCTTCCAGATGAAGAGACATTTTCTCCGCTACATATCTCAAGAGAATTCAGATAGCGAAATGTGGCTAGATTTTAATGGACAACCCTTGAAATGGCACTATCCTATAGGTTTTCTCTACGATTTGTTTTGTGGCAATGAACCTCAGCTACCTTGGATATTAACAGTGCACTTTACAAAGTTTCCTGAAGATTTACTACTGCATTGTTCTAATAAGTAAGAAACAGTCTTTATTATCATGAGTGATGACTTTTGCAAATAAATTTACGAGTGTTCTGGGTGTTTTCTATGTATAATAAAAAATACCTATATATGTAATGTATTATATTAAGTATATCAGTCATCTAGTACCCATAACACAAGCTCTGCTTAGCTTGGGACTAGATGATGCTGTGTGGACTGTCCAGCATTATTATTATTAATTCCTCTTACAATAGCTTGTTCTTTCAGGGATGTTGTAGAAGCACATTTCATCTCCACAGTAAAAGAAGCAGATGTCCTCAAGCATAGAGGCCAGGTGATGTCCACAATGCAAAAAAAAGATCATAATCAGTTGTGGTTAGGCTTACAAAATGGTAAAGGGACTTTGTAAATCTTTGTTTCTTCCTTTTAAAATTAGCTCCTTTCAATTTTAAAATATTGTTTTCAGATAAGTTTGACCAATTCTGGGCCATAAATAGGAGGCTAATGGAATCACATGGAGAGAATGAGGGATTTAAACACATTCCTATTAGAATATACTCAGATGATGGAACTTGCCTTCAAAGCCTAGTCACTCCTAAAAGTTGTACTGACGGTAGCCGGAAGACTATCCAACAGATGATTACTGAATTATACCCAGACAAGACTACTGGTAAATTTTAGTCAAACCAATTACCTAATTAGGTTTAGTTATCATATTTCAATATGACTTTTTAACTGAATGGTTTTTTGTTACAGTAAAATTGAGGACACATGGTATAACAATTCCATCAGATACACCATTACAGTGGCTTTCTGAACATTTGAGTTACCCTGACAACTTCCTACATTTATGTCTATGCTGAAAGTAGTGTGAGCTAAGTGATAAAAGTTTAATTTTAAATCATGGTTTGTTTCATTAATTAATTTTACAAGGAAACGCTAGCAGACTAGAATTATCAATGCAATTTTTTCTGTAACCTAATAGAATGCATAGTCTTGTTTTTGCTACCTACTGATTAAAACCGAAAATAAAATATGGAAATGAAATTATCAATCTTATTTTTTTTTTCTTAAGAATGTTTACCATGTCATGGTTAAACATGTAAGGTTATATTTATTTTTGTAGGTTTAATTAGCTTTTGCTTGAAAGTACATAATTCAAAACTCAAGAACATATTAAATAACAGCATTTTTTACTTTCTTTAAAAAAAAACTATATTTATTATGGCAGTATAAATATGTATATTAAAAAAAGCATCATTTTGTATTTTCTGGTAAGTTTTTATAATTCTAAGAATATATACAGTGTCATGGACAATCATGATTAACAGAATGGAAATAAATAAGTAAAATAAAATACTTTTCAGGTTTTAAACTGGCCGCCTGTAAAAGTTGTGCTTCAAGCTATTTTTAACATTTACAAAAATATCACAACATTGTTAACACCTAATTTAATCTACAGTTCTTTCTTTTTTTTATGCTTTTCAATAATATAAGGAACATGTTTTGTGAATCGCTTGCATCCATTGTTTGAGAATATGGGTTGTGCCTCTGTTGGTCCATAAGTTATTACAGACATTGCATCCCTGGAACATAAAGAAAATCCTTTGCACTGCCTACACTGTTGACTAACACAGTTATTTATCTATGATGATAACATTTTTATCTTCCAAATTTCAATTTGTAGTGGCATTCTAAAAAATTTAGTTTATTGATTTATTATTAGACCCAGATTTAGATCCCCATTGAGAACAAATATTTGTGGGATGAACTTAGATGTTTGTTATGTGTCTGAATATTATAATAATATGTATTCTTAGTATGTATTTTCAAAAAAAGAACAGGTATATAAGTATTCTATCAACTATCTGGTTCCCATAGTACAAGCTTTGCTCAGATAACATAGATATTTTGCTTTGGTTAGAGGGTGTTGTGTGAATGTTTGTCAATATTTATTGATATACGAGCATTTTAAGCGAGTGAAATGAATGGTTCTATTTACTTAATTGAGTGAACAGGTGTTTGGGCAAGGGTAAGGCTATTTATCATATTTTTTATTACTTACGCCATCATCGGTTTAGAAGGATGGTAAATACCATGAGCTCGGAACTCTGCCAGGGCACACATTTCCACATGATTCTGCTCAAGTGGCAAAAATGGGATGTAGTAATCAATCAGATGGTGTGCAATTACTGATGCTTTTTCAAATCCACCTATAAAATTAATTATATTTTAAGAAAACAGCAAAGTTGTTGTTGTTCTTGTGTACATACTGGTTGCTTTACAGTACATACCAAAGCAATCCTTGTGGTATTGTAATAAAGACTTGTATTGTAATAAAAGCTTGACTGAGCAAGTTTTAAAATGAATCAACTATGCTTCAAGAAATCATAAAACGAAGTTTTCCCCATTAATGTCTTCCAACTTTTTGCAAAATATGGAAACAAAATCTTACCTTGAAAATATGCTGTTCTTCTGATAATGGATTCAAAGTTATGGAACTCAACATCATTTCTTTTAACACCCTGCTCATACAAATCAAGCAATGTAGTTGCAATATCTTGTCCACCAATATTAGAAATGAACACAAAGATGGCATTCCTTAAAAAAAAATTGAACCTAGTTAATTGGATTTTGGCCAGTGATCAATTTTGAGTGTTGAGTTTGGTGTTGCTCAACAAGCTATGGAGAGAGTAATGTTAGGAGTTTCACTGCGAGAATCAGAAATTTGGAAATCCATAGAAGAGCCAAGGTCACCAACATAGCTCTCAGATCTTCAAGTTCAGCAAGTTAAAGTGGCAATGGGCAGGGACCATATAGCTCTTATATCTGGCGCTTAGATTCACCTAGATTTAAGACGTTTCAAGATGATCCCTGCGGATATAAATGATTTTTGACTTTGACTATAACTGACAACCACTGGAGCATAAAGGTTCTTAAATGGCAACCAGAAACCGGAAGATGAAGCATAGGACATCCTCCTACCTAACGGGCTGAGGACATTATTAAGATTGTAGGAAATCGAAGGATAGAAAGGGCTCAAAATAATTCTTTCTGGTAACATGGAGGTGGCCTGTGTCCAGCCGTGGACTTCTACAGGCTGATGATGATAATATCCAGTGATTGAAATTGCTATTTTATTATAAACATCACATCAATATCTTTTAACTCCCAGACAAGAACTACTATTATAATCTATACTAATTATCTATATGTATAACTTATATCAATCAGATATGTGTATAATGCCAGTTGAGGTATTAAAGAAAACAATAAAATAAAGTACTAGCTAGGTAGGTTACCTGTAATCAACTCCATCTACAGCATGGTAATGGTCAAGCATAGGTTTTATAGCATCCAGAACAGACGGGCACATTTCATGGATCTCATCAAATATAATAAGTGATGTTGGGCAATTTTTCACAATCTGATTGATGCTATTGACTAATTCTTGCTGAAAAAAGGAAAAACACTTTCAACTTTCAACACTTACTCCCAAATACTCAACGCAACTTATATGTAATCATGTCTCATGTCTTATTCTCATGTTTTCATTAACTGCAGTAAATGTGGGCCAAGCACACCTTTTACCTTATACTAGGGGTCAAGCCAAACTACTTATACTCTGTTCACCTGGGTAAGTAAAGTGATGGTAAATTTAATTTTAATGGGTTCCAAGTCTGAGAACAAACTTAACATTTGTAAGATTGTTTGTTTTGTCAAGATGCTGTATTGTAGATATGTATTGTTTATATTTTATGTATATATATTATTATTATTTATTAATACTTATATACAAAAAAATAAGTATCTTATTATCCTTTCAAATAAGTGGGTCCCTTAGCTTTGCTTAGTTTGGGGCTAGATGGTGCTGTTTGAAATGTCTGCCACTAAGTATATGTACACTTGTAGTTAATCTGTGGGATAGGGAAGATTTTAAATCTCAGTTACCTTTTTTCTTGCCAAATCTGTGCAGCCAAAGTCTTTCTTTCCCATATACATTTTTACATAGTTACTGTTCATGCCTTTCAAGTACAAGGCCTCGGCTATCATAGAAGTTGCATAATTTTTACCAACTCCTGACCATCCATGGAGACTGATGACTAAAGCTTTTTTATTGCTCTTATTCTCATTTATAATAGCTTCTTTGTGTGCCGTTAGAATATTGACTAGTTCATTGACTAGGGGCTGCCCAAATATTTTATGAGAAAGTGATAGCTGCAACTCTGAAAATGTGTGTGAATACTAAACTATTATGTACCTACACGATTGAATGCAGGCAAATATTGTCAAACTAAATAAACGGTATTTATTTTACTCACTATTTATATCGTAAGGCACGTGCATATCATTACAACACTCCATGTAACGACAAACAGTGTTATCTTTTAGAGTA
This sequence comes from Electrophaes corylata, assembly GCA_947095575.1. Taxonomy (NCBI): domain Eukaryota; kingdom Metazoa; phylum Arthropoda; class Insecta; order Lepidoptera; family Geometridae; genus Electrophaes; species Electrophaes corylata. The sequence goes on from OX352703.1 coordinate 10,126,128, forward strand.
TCCCATTTGTACCATCCTCCCGCTATGAAAGCTGAGCCTAAAAGTGAAGCTGTAATAAATTCAGCAACCGCACAATGAAAGAAAATAGCTGCTAGGGCTATAAAACAATGATAACTTCGCATTGTTTCAAGTAAACTATAAAACACCTAAAACCAATAACTAGCAACTTTGTGAGTATAATATCAAAGACTTGCACTTTGTTCTATTGAGAGACTCAGTTTCCACCGTATTACGCGCGTCTCTTTATTGAATAATTATATACAATACGTAAAAGCGCCAATACATGTTGGCCCAACGTTGCCGAGCGAAGGCCAATACCAACGTGTAGACGGCATGTTTGCCTTGCCTTGCCATCGCTCGGCGTCGCTCGCCTAGTTGGCCGAGTGAATACAAGCGCCAACGTGTATAGAGGTCATTTGCAATGACTTGTCACCACTCGCGGTCGCTCGCGGTCGCTTGCGGCCACTCGCCTCACTTCGGAGCCGTGTCGGTTTTTTTGCACAAATCAAAGGCGCTTGTCTACACTCGGCCAATCGTGTCCACATGTTTGTCAGCCCGCCATTACGCGTTTGGTGTCGGTCATCGTCGCACGTGTATAATGAAATAATATCGACCGATGTGACGTAGCGGGCGAATGTCCGCCTGCGACGCACGAGGTTGCGGGTTCGATTCCCGCCTTGGGATAAATGTTTGTATGATCTACAAATATTTATTCCGGGTGTTCTGGGTATTTTCTATGTATAATAAAAAATATCTATGCATGTAATGTATTGTATTAAGTATATCAGTCATCTAGTACCCATAACACAAGCTCTGCTTAGTTTGGGGCTAGATGATGCTGTGTGTATTGTCCAGCATTATTATTATTATTATTATCGTTCGAAACCAACGATGATGTGTTCAAGTTTGTTCTATTTCTATGAATTCACCACCATCTTTTTTGTCTTTTCTTTTTTTATAACTTTCTTCCGGTATACAAAGACGTAATTAATAAACGTGCTCATCAAATAAATAGCAGCAGCTGCAACAAATTCTACGTCCATATTGTTCGAACCAAATAAATACCGGATAACCATGTAGCTAGTTTGAATGCACAACGCGAACTGACAGCACCCAACGTGTGGGCAGCTTCACTCGTCCAACTCATTCATTGGCCGCTTGCAATAGTTTGCGTAGACTTGCCGAACGTCTGGACGGTAGCACTTGCCTTGCATCGATTTGCCTACGCTCGCGTTGGCGTTAGCTCGGCAAACATGTATTGCAGGCTTTAAAATGTAGATAAATCGCGATAACATTATAAATGCTACCTATCTTTTTTCTTTGAAGAGTTAACTTGGGTTACGTGATTTCACAACCATGAAAAACTTAGCTGCGTTTTTCATGGTTGTGAAATCACAGGAATGCAAAAATGTCTCAAGTAATCTAGTATCTTACAATAGTGTGAGAGTTTCTAGGTTATGCCGAGTTTATTATTATAATAGGGTAAGGATTTTCCCAATGCCTATATTTTAGCCTATTTGAGAAAATATATACCTAGTCAATGCGTGATATTTACTACTCACCACGTTTTAACATTATAGTTGCTTATAGTTTCGGAAAAAAGTGGCTGTGACATACGGACGGACAGACAGACAGACATGACGAATCCATAAGGGTTTCGTTTTTTGCCATTTGGCTACGGAACCCTAAAAATCGCGACTTGAGACGTGACTAAGTATAGTCTATCTATATTTTTGGCTATTGATTGGTTACTGGATTCTATTTCAGCCTTTGCACTTGTTGGTTTTTGACGTTAGTAGAATATTTGAAATTTTTTGTAGCCTTTTGGTTGCAAATGTCATACATCGTTTTAATACTCTCGAGCTACGTATAGCTGGTCATTCAATTTCGTTCATCCTTTCATTCTGTATAAAAAATCTGATTCCTTTCTTTTTTCCGGGTGGTGTTCTTTCGTGGGTGCCCGGTTGTAATTTGTCAAATTTTAATAGAAAATGGTGAGCATTTAGTCGTTAAATAACGTTGCCTAGATAATTATATCTATGTGGCGTATCGTATCTAATAGATGTTCTTCTGAATTGGTTGGTGATTGTGTAAATAAAACTCGATTTAAATGCGGTGCTAAACGTTAAGTTTTTACACATTACACAGTACTTGGAATTTAGTGAATAATCATTTCACGAATTGGCGTAGAAAAGCTACAAGCCCTCATAGCTTTATAGTGATAGTGATGCCTCATAGCATATGATAGTGGTTTCACCAGATCTTAGTAAGGTTTGGTCTTTGGCAACCAATAACCTCCAAAATGATGATAAACCGACACATGCGCGTCATCTGATGCTGTGAAAGAAACAATGTTGATGTGTAGTGCCATGTTTTATGTGTACTGCATTATTGCTTTGTTTTCTAAAACAGCATACCTGATTATAAAGTGTCTCTGATTATTTTTGTACGTATTTTGAGAACTTCTCATCAAAATATAGTTTTTACATATTTTCTCTCATTACAGGGTTTTGTGAAAGTAGTGAAGTGTAAGCAGTACTTTAAGAGGTACCAAGTTAAGTTCAAGAGGCGTCGTGAGGGTAAAACTGACTACTATGCCCGTAAACGCCTTGTTATTCAGGTAATAATTGTACTGGATTGAATCATGAAGATCATAGTCTTTTCCTAGCATGGATGTACATTCAATAAAAACTAGGACTCTCGTTTCAGGACAAGAACAAGTACAACACACCCAAGTATCGTCTGATTGTTCGTTTGTCTAACAAGAATGTGACATGCCAAGTAGCATATTCCCGTATTGAAGGAGACCACATTGTGTGTGCGGCTTACTCCAGTGAACTTCCCCGCTATGGCATCAAGGTATGTTACTTTTGTAAGACATTTATTTATAATGATAGAAGTTCAATTAATTTCTTAAAGATGCAACATTTCTTTTAATGCTTTGTAGTAATACATATTTTCTATGATGATTTGAACGGGCGGTCTGAAGCCACTGTACAAAGGCACAAAACCATGTTGTTATATGTTCACCTCTGATTGTATTAAAATTCATAAGAATTTGTTACAATAAAGTTCAAATCAGACTAAATATTTAGATGGTTGTTGCAGGTTGGTCTGACTAACTATGCTGCAGCTTACTGCACTGGACTCCTCCTGGCTAGAAGACTGCTCCAGAGATTAGGACTAGACACCTTGTACACTGGGCTTGAAGAAGTCACTGGGGATGAATACAATGTGGAACCTGTCGACAATGGACCTGGAGCTTTCAGGTCAGTTTCAGGTAGTTTTCAACTAGGTGTCTTGATTATTCTCTATGATGAATGGTTTACGGGCGGACTGAAAGTATGTACAATGCTATCAACAATGTTTATTCGTAATTTTCTGACTACATTCATCATGATCCAATATTTATCACACTTGCAAACTTTTACATGCATAAATCTTTTTATAGATGCTACCTTGATGTGGGTCTGGCACGCACCACTACTGGCGCCCGTGTATTTGGGGCCATGAAAGGCGCCGTTGATGGAGGCCTAAACGTACCACACTCAGTCAAGCGATTCCCCGGATTTGATGCTGAATCTAAAAAGTTCAATGCTGAGGTTCACAGGTAACTGCATAACCATGCATATTTTATTGCTCCTTTCATCCTCCAAATAATAGCTTGGTCTATTGATTGGACAGCCAAAATTGGAGCTATAGCATTATTGATTACTTTTGGTTGTTGCAAAAGAGTTGATTACCAATTTTTTTGAAACCGGTCATCAAGATAATATTTTTTTATGCAACTTGCTAATGAAATAAGCAGATGGCCCACCTGGTGTATGGTGGTGTTACCATAACATTTGTTAGTAATGTCTCGTAGGTCACCACACTCCTTAGGAACGTGCCTTACGATGCATTGCTCAGGGTCCATCAACCTGAGGTGTACAGGTATTAAAACTCATGTGCCTGTATTAATTTATAATGTTCTTTCAATTCAGTTTATTTTTTCAATACCTACAAATATTTTGTTGTTTCATAAAGCTACAGCAGCCAGATGAAAATTAAGATAAATCAATGTAGTATTATTAAAAAAGTTAAGTTAAAGTAAATAAATAAATAAAAATTAATTATGAATATATGTATGATTTTTTTTCTGTATAGATCCCATATATTTGGAAAGCATGTAGCAGATTATATGAAGAGTCTTCAAGAAGATGATGATGAATCCTTCAAAAGGCAATTCAGCAAATACATCAAATTGGGTGTTGATGCTAATGAGGTAACTTTTTACGTAGATTTTGTGTAAATTTTGCTACATGGCCAGGGTTGGCTGTAGACATCTGGGACTTGATTTTGACTAAGATTGAGTGTCAAATTAAACGTCATATTATTGGGTTCAATCTCTGGCTCTCCTTGCCACCCACACCATTCACTCAAGAGAGATTCAATCATCATCAATCATGGATAAAGTCTGAAAAAAAGAGAGTTATTTTACAAAGAAATATATTAGTTATAAAATCTATACATCTGCACAAAAGGAGGAATTCCCATAAAACCTCGTACTGTTCCCCAACTTAGGTCCCAGATATCAATAGTTTATCCTTGCTAAGTAATTACGTCCAACCAAATTACTGCTCAACTTGTTACTGGTTAGCAGTGTCGAAGTTGGACTACATCATCTGGAATGCACTTTCAAATAAACATATCCCATGGTTTATTAATTCAATGTGTCCATTGCAACAACTTTTGCTAGTACTTTTAGTAGGAAAGTAAAGAATAAAATACTTTTTTAGAAGAGATTTTTAGCACTCAACTCTCACTTTTGGTTCTTACAAAATTTTAAATTTTCGACAGGTTGAAAATCTATACCAGAAAGCCCATACGGCGATCCGGGCCGACCCAGCTTCCAAGAAGAAGGACAACAAGAAAGACCCTGCCAAGCAAAAGCGCTGGAATAAGCGCAAGCTCACCCTGGCCGAAAGGAAGAACAGGATTAAGCAGAAAAAGGCTTCCTTTATCAAAAGGGTGACAGCTCAGGCCGAAGCGTAAAGCTTTTGGTATCAATAAAATCCTGATAAAATTTCTTTCTTTTATTGATTAGAGATCTCTGTGGCGACTTGGGCGATTTTGCTTTGTGTTGAAATTTAGTAGGTAAGTAGTTCAATAAGTTGTTGCTGAGAAATATAAACTGGTAAGCATATCAATCAAATCGATAAAGAGGTTGTTGTGAAAAAGGTTTTGCATGTTAGGTAGGTAGGTACTATTAGCATCCGAGTTACTTCGTACCCACAGAGTATTACGAAGCTAAGTACCGTAAAACGGGGTCAATGGGGACAAAACTGAACTTCAATAACAATTTCTCCGTTTTTTTTCATAAAACTTGTGTACCTAGTTTATGATGTAAAAACTTGAGTTAAAACAAGTACTTTAAGATAACATACAGAAGGAACCTAAAATATCAATAAGCTCCTCATTTGCTTAAAATGTAGGGCTATCCCTATTCAGACGGTTTTAGGGGTGACTAGGGACCACATACTAAGCATTAGGGAAAAAGTGTCAGGGTTGTCACTCACCCAATCAGATAGGTACCAAGGTAAGTTAGGTAGGTAGATAAACAAGTAAAAATCAAAGAATAATAGGTTTTATTAAAATAAACTTGGTACCTATGTCTTTATTATTTTATATTATACTTATATACCTATTTATACAAATATCTTTATTTATTTATTTTATTTATTTATTCTATCTTTATCTTTTTCATCACAAAAGTGTTATGACGATGGAGGACAGATTTCGAAATATCATATTTGCGTGAAATTTGCATAAATGATTGGTTGGTACTATTGTACTCTTTCAGTGCATTTTCAAAGACTGAAATATTATACACTTTGTAGTTTTTTTTGCGGCTTGGCTTATAAACTCGCGGCATCGCGGCGGTTCAAAGTAGAAAATATCTGAAAAAAAATATTTATTTAAAACTAGCAATTTCTTGCGACTACGTCCATACGTGTCTGACTTATATGTGAATGTTCAGATCCCTAACTTGAGGAATTATGGCCCATACAAACTTTCTACCCCTATTTCACCCCCTTCAAGATAATGTTATGAAAGAAATGATAGTCTAAGTCCTTCCCCACAATAATCTGTCAAAATTGTGTAAATTTCATTACAATCCGTTCAGCCGTTTAGTAGTTTTAAGATAACAAACAAATAATCAAATCAGACTTACTTTCTAATTTATGATAGGTATGGATAATTGGGGTTTGAAAAAAAATGATTGTTTTTAATGTATTTTAAAACATGATTATTAAATTAATAATAAACAATTAAAAATTTATAAAATTTAGAATAAAATCACGTGACGCTGTCGGCGTGTTTTCGGTACTGGATTAAAAAATTAAATTTTATTTATTCGAAATAACTTTTGAATTATTACGAAAAAAAAAAAAAAAATAGTTTTGTTATAAAACTTATATAATCTTTCTATTTACCGCAAAAAAAATAATATTCAAAACCCCAATTATGATAAAGACCATAATTATTGACGACGACCGATGTGGCGCAGCGGGCGAATGTCCGCCTCGCGGTTTCACCCGCAAATATGAACAAATTAAACTTTTTATGGTTGTGACAACCCTGTCCCTATTGACCCTTTACTGTCTAGAACCACTCAATGCTCGTCACTAGTAACCAATGATGGCGTCTCTATTGATCCCGCGACCATAGGCACCTCAGCAGCCATCCCTAGTCACCCCTTTTTTTTATAAAACTAGGCAATTATTTATTTCCGTATATTGTAAAAACTAGCACTTAAATTGTACTTACACTTTGCAGTATGCTCTCCAAAAACACTAATTTACTCGATTTCAACTTCCGACGATCGAAAAAGTCTGTATAAACTTAGTTAGGACCAAAGTTTTGAAGCACTAAAAAACACCGGTATCAGAGCAGCAACTTCAATGGTATTTTTTTCAATTTTTGGCTATCTAAATGTCAAACTAATGTTACCAGCTCACCAATCCAACATTCTACTACAACTTTCTACCAAAAATTAAGAATTCTCTGTGGTTAGGTACCATAATTTTTAATGAGTATTTCAGTTCCGGTTTTGACCCGATTCACCCCGTGATCAAAAAAAAAGTACTCTGTGACCAGTAAACCAGTGACCATACCGTATCTGCGTACGATAATCAGACTACTAGGATGCTAACGACGATAATTAAACTTGTTTAAATTATTATCTTATCGTACTAAATATTACTCAAAAATGAATAGTGAATTAATTTATAATAACATAACGCAAGCCGTAGACGTCTTGCGTTTTTGCCGAATTTGTCTTTTAGAAGTCAGTGATTCTGCATCTGCAGATTTGTCTTCGTCGGAGCCATTTGAGTGTAAAGAAATTTTGAAAAAGATTTCTTTGTGTTTTCAAATTAATCTGAATTCAGAGGAATATTTGCCTTGCGCTTTTTGTAAGCAATGTGTAAAAGATTTAAATTCTGCATACAGCTTTAGAACAAAATGTGTTACTATTCATGAACGGTTCAAAGATTATTGTGCGAACTTATACGAAAAACAAATCAACACCGTTATTAATGAACCTAATGAACTAGACGGTGGTACAATATTTGACGACTATTGCTCAGAAACCCAGATTAGATTAAATAAAGAAACTGAAATTTTAGAAACAGAAGTTGAAGTTAATTTTATATGCGATTTATGTCATAAAATATTAAAAACAAAAGAATCACTTAAAAAACACATAGTTCGCATGCATAAAAAACGGCGCCATGTAGGAAATGTTTCGGGGTTTGGTTCTGCTCGCCAGTACCATTGCACCACTTGCGCTTACTCCACTCCTCACAGCCAGACCTTGGTCAACCACATGAGAACACATAATGGAGAGAGACCATTTAACTGTGATTGTGGGAAGAGCTTTACTCAAGCATCAAGTCTGGCAGCACATCGCAAGATCCACAGTACCACCACATACTTTACCTGCACAAAATGTGGTAGACAATTCAAACATGCATTCTCATTGAAGACTCATATGCAAGTTCATAATAGTGGCAGCTATGCATGCCACATGTGCAACAAGATGCTCAAATCTAAACGGAGTTTGGCTAGTCATTTGGATAGACATCAAAATATTTGTAATTACAAATGTGAGGAATGTTGGGCTGCTTTTGTAACATCAGCAGAGTTACACAATCATAAAATGAGACACATTGCTATAAAAAATAAGAAATGCCATATTTGCAATTATGCAACATATTATAAGAAGAGTTTATCTGATCATCTTAAAAGGTATTATATTATACTCTATTTTTTTTTGTAAATACATACTTAGAATACATATAACACCAGACATAGAATAAACATCTATGTTCATCTCACAAATGTTTGTTCACAGTGGGGATCGAACTCACCACCTACAGCTCAGAAGGCAGGGCTACTACGAACACAGCTGTGATAGCTGTCTAAATGATCCTGATTAATTCTTATTTTCTTAATTATCATAGTACAGACATTAAGCATTGAATAAATTAAAAATACTATGTCATTAGTGTGTGGTAATAGAATCTGTGTATCTGTCATTTTCAATTACAACACCACATCTGAGTTAGACCGGTACCTTAGAATTACTTTCTTAGCTATAACTTTTGTGATTTTTTTTTACAGCCATGGAGGTATAAAGGCTTTCAAGTGCAGTTTATGTGAAAAGGCATTTGTCACTGAAGGCAACTTAAAGCGACATATGCGTGTACATACACGCGAGAAGCCATTCCCCTGCCAGGCATGTACCCAGAGATTTGCGCACAGCTCTAGCCTAAACAATCACATGCTCACCTTCCATGGTGTTAAATTTAAATGGGGAGATGATAAGCTTAAAAAATCAACAAGTAAACTTATGAAATCAGAGAACATTACCTCTTGATGATTCTTGAAAGTGGTTTTTAAATAAAACAGAATTGTTTACATAGAAAGTTTTATTTAATGCTAGAAACACATAAAATGCTAATCTAATTAATACATGTCAATTATTTTATAGCAGCAGGGTCTATTGATATACTTTCAATTAATAAAATGTTACTGATGCATCTATACTTATACGAAATAGTATAATGTAGATATTGACCACATATATTGATTATTTCATCCCAATAAATTAATAGTATTTTGAATGTACGAAATGGTGATTCAATTGTTTTAAACCATATTAATCAACACACATACTTCTCAACAAATAAAATATTGTTTTTATTATAAAAAATGTCAGGGGGTTAGTAAGAAGCACTAACAGAATATTCATGAAAAAATAATGATTTTTGTGAAAATTATGTATATAACTCATTCTATAATAACTAACTTAACAATGCTAGGTACTGCACTACATTCTTAGCATCAATATGAGAAAAAATTGCCTCCTAGCCAAGTCCTATCAATGTAAAATGAAAAATAACATTAATATTCTACTAACTTTGACGGTTCATACTTTTACAAACCAATAACCAATTTAAAATGGACACAAGAGATGAACAAATCAAAGCCATTATATTTTACTTCATTTAGTAGTGCGTGTTTGTAAAACTGTAATATGATTCTTTAGCTCTCTCTTACCGCGGCAACAGGGACGCGACGCGTTATACAAAATAAACTTCGCACATCACCGTGATCCCGTATACAGTGTATATATACAGTGGAGTTTGTTTCAATAGATTGCCGCCTCAGTTGCATTCAGGGGCAGCCTCTAACCGCGATAATCCTATAGTGTACAAAGTAGAAATAACTACTCGAAGTACATGAAAACTGTCTTTTTCTTTTTTAGTAATAAAAATCACCTTGTTTGCTGCCTCACAAAATAATTATAACTCAGAAATCAAGGTAAGGTGAATTTAAAAGACAAAGTTCATTTGCCTACTTCTATCCTGAATTTATTTGTCATAACTGTTGGTAAAGAAACTCCCCCATTCTCTTTATGGTCAGTCTTGTCCATTCAAAGCTTGCCTGGTAGAGTTCTATTCGCGATATGACCATTGTATTACTGTGGTTTAACGTTTAGGTGTAAAAGTGTGCATCCTACTTTATTTCTCGTGGTAATCAATAGTGTTATTTATCTGGATAAAACTACTCTCCTATTCTATCTGATTGTATAAAATAATCTATAAGATCAATTAATTTAATCTTCTTCATAATCTTCGTCGTCAGAGATGTACTTGCGCTGCTTCCGTTTTCTAGTTGGAGTGCTCTTGCTTTTACCCTTTAGTTTGATCTTCATCTTTACTGACCTGTTCGACTCTCCGTCTGAATCTTCTTCTTCTGCAAATATGTAAATTTTTTTGCGGTTTCTGATGGAACAAGCATGGACCTCCTGATGTTAAGCGGTTACCATCACCTATAACAAAGCATTGCCTTGCAGGTCACGTTCGTTTGGAACGTGCCTCACAATGCATTGCTCTGCGTCCATCAACCTGATGCATACAGGTGTTAAGTCTCATGTGCCTGTAATTTCAGCGACACCCTTCAAACTAGAACACATCACGCTTCTTGGCGGCAGAATAGGCATGTTGGTAGTACTTCCCTAGATGAGCCCTTCACTTAGAGATCTATCACTACTCTAAATTACAAAAATGCGAGACTCAAAATAATGTTTCTGTAGTCGGGCGGATGTTCATGACATGAGGTTTGGAGAGTGCCCAAATTTCATGAGCAGAGTTGATGCCTAGCTAATTACTCAGTACTAAGTTACCTTTTTCCTTCTCGTCTTCAGATTCGTCCGAATTCTGACCATTCTCGTATTTGCGCCGCAGCTCGATAAACACGTTGCGAAGACGCACCGAGTCCTCATATATGAGGGATGCTTCTTCGTTGTACGTCTGGGCATTAGCGCAGAGCGTGAAGAAATCGCGCTCCAAGTCCGTTATGTCAGTGTACTGTCGAGTATAAACTTATTGAGAAACACATAGAATGCACTACGATTGCAGTTCATTTTGCTGATTCTTTAGAATATACGAGCTCTAATATCGCATTACATCAACGCTGGAGTTCTGTTAATATTTTATTTAATAAAAAAATTGTCGTTCGCGATTTTTGATTGGAGGTGGAAAGGGAGAAAGTTTGCTGTAGCGTTACATATTTATCAACTCTACTCAAACTACTACTACTACTGTTACAAAAACTCTACTCAAGTGAGCGTAATATATGGACGGATTTCAATTTTGGAAAAGGGGAAATTGTTTGTTATAAGAGCTCACAGAACCACTAGTATAAATAAAAGTAGGTTTCTTACTTAATGTATAACGGTATAACCGATTACCGTTATACATTGGTTTAAGCCCTTAGTCACAAGTGAGCTACTATTATAAATAAATAATACTGGACAATCCACACAGCATCATCTAGCCCCAAGCTAAGCAGAGCTTGTGTTATGGGTACTAGATGACTGATATACTTAATACAATACTATATTACATACAAATACATATTATATATTTTTTTTTATTATACATAGAAATCCCCAGAACACCCGGAATAAATATTTGCAGATCGTACAAACATTTATCCCAAGGCGGGAATCGAACCCGCAACCTCCTGCGTCGCAGACGGTCAACCGCCCACCGCGCCACATCGGCCGTCAAACCTTATTATTACTTATTTACCTTTCACTCAGTGTGCGGTAGTGTTTGCGGCGCCATTTTAGATTTCATTTTTTATTTAACAGGTTATAACGCATTATTTACCCTATAGCGCAGCAAGCGTAGCATACCTTTCCATCTTCAATCCTGTTCATGATTTTCTTGATGTCCAGCGGTTTTTTGATGACGTCATAGTAGTCAGGTAGTTCGCGCCGCGAAGGCAGCTTCATGAATGGCTCCGAGAGAACCCGTCCACCCCTACACCAATAATATTACATATTATTAAAGACTTTTCAACCATATCTTTGACACACAGCTTTGCTTACGTTTACAGTCAGCATTAAAAAGGTTTTGCCCAGTATATTTTTTATTGATTCTGTTGTTTTATTTCCTAACTTAATTTCACAGCACTGAAATTACAGCCGACCTTGTTTGTTCTGTATTTGTTGATAGAGACGGCATCATTTTTGGTGTTGTCAGATCAGGTTAGTATCAAACAACAGAATTGACACGAAGTTGTTAGTTATAAAAGAACACCGGTGGTCTAGTGCTCACGGTGGTGGACGTACCTCTGACTACCCCCCTTAGGCTCCACGAAGAAACTTGAGCAGGTATTTGTTACTAAGAGATCGGAAGGGATATCTACCGTGCTTGAAGATTATGGTCGTGATGCTAGTTTATCAAAATAGAGTATACATTTCAATGTTCATGCTCTTGACGAATGTTTACGCCTCGCTTCATATGCCATTTTATGCATATTTTAATTCAATTATTCGTCAAGTTTATACGTGTAGCATTATGTAAATATTTGAAGCTGCCTACATTAAATGAATCTAATCTAACCGCAAGATACATTAGGGGTACAACACAACAATACTTACTCATCAGAATGTTCAATGACTTTTTTCATGATGCTTTTCAAACGCTTTTTCAAAAGATTGAGTTCAGTTTTGCTCTTCTTTTTGGACGAAGTGGGCGTTTCTTCTTCGTCGGAATCTTCTTGGCGGCTTTAACAAAACAGTAACGTAAGTAAAAACTTAATATCAATCAGTGCAAGTCTAGATAGATAGAAAACTCTTTATTTGTACACCACAAGGGCATAAAAAGCTACAATAATTTAAAGTAGCTACATCGAACAAACAAACTGAACAAACTGAAAGTCGCTCAGCGAGCTATGGAGAGAGCTATGCTCGGAGTTTCTCTGAAGGATAAAATCAGGAACGAGGTTATCCGGCAGAGAACCAAGATGGTCGACATAGTTCATAGGGTTAGTAAGCTGAAGTGGCAGTGGGCCGCCCATGTTTGCCGTAGAACCGACAATCGTTGGAGCAAACGAATTCTTATATGGAGACCACGTTTAGGTAAGCGTAATGTAGGACGCCCTCCGGCAAGATGGAGCGACGATCTGCGAAATATAGCGGGCAAACAATTGATGAGAAGAGCCGAAAACCGGGCTCAGTGGCACGTCTTGGGAGAGGCCTACGTCCAGCAGTGGACTGATATAGGCTGATGATGATGATGATGATGACATCAAACAATGGGCGGTCATATCGCAGCACTGTGAGCGTTCTCTTCCAGACAACCTTAGGAGGGACTGGATTTAAAAAAAAAACATGTTTTTAAGGATAAATTGCTATTTTTATGGGTAGAATAAGGGACCTCTGAGATCTAGGCTTGGTCGCGAGGAATTAACTCTGGTGTATACGCCAGGCGTATCTATATATCTCCTTGCTTTAAGACGTTTCAAGGTGATCCATCCAAAAAGTGATTTAGGTGACAGCTAAATAAATGCTTATTTGACTTTTATTTTTGTTAATTTATAATTGACTTGCTGATGGCACAAGAATTTCTCATCTGATGTTGAGTGGTCACGATCGATAAAAATTAATATAAGCCATTGACACGAAGAATTAACGAATGCCTCAGGTTGATGGGTGCAGAGCAGTTCATCGTAGGACGTTCCTTAAGAAAGTGACGTGCAAGACAATGCTTTAATATAGGTGATGGTAACCATTTAACATCGGGTAGGCCATCCGCTTGTTCCATCAGCAATGACATAAAACAAAACTAACTTCTTTAAGCTGATAGTAACGATAACGCGAAAGCTTCAATGTTTTGATGTTTATATAACATCGCAAGGACTAGACTGAATTGATTAGAATACAAACTGATCAAAAATAACTTGAGGGAACTTTTAATCCGGGTACAATGCGAGCGAAGTTACGAAACTACATATAATGTAGGCCTCATTGAACATACCGTCGTTTCTTTCCCTTCTTCCTCTTCTTATCGAGTACTTCATCATCATCGTCCTCTTCTTCTTCTTCACCTTCGTCGAACTCGTCGTCGATAGCCTTCAGCCATTCCTTCTCGGTAAGCGAGTCGGTGTAGTCGACTTCCTTGCGCTGTCGCGACCCGCGGCCTAGAGTTTCATCTTCGTCGAGGTAGTTCCAACCTTGACCCTGTAATGTAGAAGATTGAATTTATACTGTTCAGAACATTTGACGAGTCTAGCGTTTAAAATCTTGCCAAATAAAGTACATATTCTGTTCTATAATATCCGGAAAGAGACATTTGATTCGGTTGGAGCACTAGCATAAACGTTTAGTTTTTTATTTGACTTCCTGATGGAACAAGCAGATGACCCACCTGATTTTAAGTGGTTACCATCACCTATAACAAAGTATTGTCTCGTGGGTCACGACCGTAAGAGGCGTGTCCTACAATGTGCATCAAGGGGACGTTTATAATGAGCGTTATAAGTCAAATCTCTGTTATAGGTAATGGTTACCACTTAACATCAGGTGGGCCATCTGCTTGTTCCAGCAACAAGGCACATAAAAAAAACCTTACCTTGTTGCAAACCACTTCATCTTCATGCTTAACCAGCCAATCCGGTAGTTCTGATTCCTCGATGAGGCGCGATTGCGTTTCGTTCTTCTTGCGCTCGATGTCAATCTGCTTGAATAGCTCCATCTCTTCCTCCGAGCGAGCTATCATCTCGTTGATGAGATCGTCTTCGGGTAACTCATTCTCTTCCTGTTGGTTAGGATTAAAATAAATACTCTTTCCTTGTAGCTTAAACTTATATTGGCCTTCAAAAAGTTAAAAGTTTATTGAAATATAATTTTTTTTTACTTATTATTTTTCTCTTTTTAACAGAAACACATCATCTGTGAAAATTTCAACTCTCTAACTATCACGGTTCATGAGATATAGACTGGTAATAGACGGACAGACAGACAGCGGAGTCTTAGTAATAGGGTCCCATTTTACCCTTTGGGTACGGAACCCTAAAAACTTGTGAATTCAGTCGTAGTTAATATAAGCATACCTCTTCATCGTCTCCGTCTTGATGCAAGATCGTTTGAAGGAACTGTTGTCGTTCGGAGCCGGTGGACTTCTGATCGAACATACCAGCTTGGATGACTTTCTCGTCCATGTTTAATTTGTACCTGTTGTATGAATCAACATTTACAAACAAAATCTTAAATACAAGTGAAATGCATGCGACTTCGCTCTCGTGAAGTTATTTTCAAACAAGCTTAAAACCCCGCACCTATTTAGATTTAGCTTTAATTATTTATTTTATCAAAAGTTTTTTTATTTATTTGATTTGTCAATCAGGACAAAGATTATTCTACTTTGTATGGATAGATAGATTTACTTTTTGAAAGGCTAACACTATCACGGTTAGTTGTGAAAGAAGAGGTAAAACTCTTCTGCCACAACCAGTTACAGGTAAAGAATGATATTTCCACTATCGCAACTGGTTACGAAAATTAGTTGCGAAAACGGCCGGAATGGTCATCATATCATCAACCTGACATGACTGGGCGGGTCATGTCAGTCGAATGCATCCCGAGAAATGGGCACAAACTTGGTGACTCCGTAGCAACTAGACAGAAAATGAGTCAGCCAAGTAGTGTGGTGACTTTGAGTGGTGGGACAAAGCAAAGGACAGAGATCTTTACCCGGCAGTGGGACGAAATAGGTTAAAGAAAAAATTCCCATCAACTGCTGGCCTACTATTAGGTTTGTGGCCAGATGGCGCTGTGTCAAAAGTATGTCGTTATCAGTATAGTACCTACAAGCTTTGCTTAGTTTGTGGGTAGATGGTTTGTGTTGTAGAGTAACACTAAGCAACTTTACCTGGCTGCAGCAAGGATCCTCTCTTCAACAGAGTTCACAGTCATAAGTCGCAGAACCCGTACTTCGTTACGTTGTCCGATACGATGCGCGCGGTCTTGAGCTTGCAGATCCTGACAAATAATATCCACATTAATAAAATAGCATAAACGTAAAGGTAAATGTTTCTGAACATGGCTAAACCTTACTTCACGGCTCTTCGTAGTAGTAGAGCTCTTGGTGAAGTGTTCGTCCTACTATGCTTATATCTACTGCCAAGCAGCGTGCTGTGTTTCGGTTTGAAGGGTGTGGGCGCCGGTAAAATTACAGGCACATGAGGCTTTATACGTTATATAGATAGAGCAACGTATTATAGGGCATGTTCCGAACGTGACCTGCAAGGCAATGCCTTGTTACCACTTAACATCAGGTGGGCCATCTGCTTGCTCTATTAGTAAGTTATATAAAAAATGCACTGAAATCATCACGAGAGCACAGCTACTTTTTGTATACGATTTGTTGGATGAATCGAGCAAAGATAAAAAATTTAGCCTAAAAACGCTAACTGTAGTATGATTTCCTACTGAACTTATCAAACGCTTATATAGATTCTACAACATAATTATGATAGTTATGTATACAAACCGAAATCTATGTAAATCAAATAGTAATTACTTATAAGGATTCTTATAAGTATAGTATAGTTTATTATTGGTCGTGTATCTTTTCTAGTTGTGTAAATTTTGGTGGAAAAATAAAACTTTTTATTATTATTAAACCTGATGCGGATTCCAGTCAGAATCAAATATGATGACAGTGTCTGCGCTCTGTAAGTTGAGGCCGAGTCCGCCGGCGCGCGTCGACAGTAAGAATATAAAGTACTCAGAGTTGGGGTCGTTGAACTTCTTGAGCAGCTCGCCACGGTCTTCGGCCTTCGTCATACCGTCCAATCTGCGAAAGCATTCAAATTAGCAATATTCTAAAAATATTTTTTTTTTGTATATTTGTATATGCGTATACAAGCATGTCTATATACATGGAGCTCTTAGTGAACTCGTCCGGGGAATATAACCCACACAGGGCTGTTTGTGTTACGTTTTTGAACGTAGCACGTACCTACGCGCTACGTACATACCTACTATAAGTTGGTCTACCTACTCTCATGAGCTGTTCTTTATTGTGTTTGTTTTCGAACAAACCTAGATAGCAATCGCGGCGCCCAAACACGACGGCGTGCCTAATATAAATATAGCTTTTATCCTCCCCTTGTAAAAGGAAAATTGTGTATGGAGTACAGACAAATGCGTTTCTTTCCCACAAAAATCCCAACAGGCCCGAACAATTTTGTAGTTTCAGTAAGCTAATGCTAATTTCAGTAAGTAACAGGTAATGCATAAGCTGCCCACAGGGCAATGAAAGTGAACTCACCTCAAGTAACTAAAAGCCCGGAAGGAGAGGAAGTCTTCAATAATAGTCATGCATTGCGTCATCTGACAGAACATTAGCACTCTATGGTTGCTGCGCTTCAGTTTGGGCAGTATACGGTCCAATAGCTCGAATTTACCCGATGCTCGGTATAGATCAGACCTGGAGATAAAGATGTTAGATTAGTTAGTTCAGTACAGTCAGTATCAAAGTCAAGTTAAGTTGTTTTTTTCATCTTCTACATCAAACTTTGACAGACAAGTAAAAATTCTAATCTAAAAGTTGTTTAATGATGAAAAACGTGTGTGCAGTGATAAAAAATATTGAAATACCGAAAAAGGTAACAACTTCTTATGCTGACTGTGTCACAAGACTATTTGTTCACGCCACGTCATAAGCCTAAGTAAGTCGTAGGCCTCCCCATATTTGTGTTTGTGTGAGGGATTATATGTCAGACGCTGCTGACATTTCTTATCAGTTTCGTCGTTGACACTTCTACGCGATTTTAGTAGAATTCTGCGATAGCGATCTTTCTACAAAATATCACTGATAGGGCTGTCATTGTCTCTTACTAATTTATGAACTATCATGGGTACCTGGCGGACCTGTTATTATAAATCTATACCAACTCTAGGAGTCTTCCTGACTGACTGACATATAGACAACGCACAGCCTAAACCATTGGTCGCAGAGACTTGAGATTTTCAGGGTATATTCATCTTTGTGCGTTGAGGTGTACTAAGAATGGAATCTAAATATTCAACCTCTAAACCGGTACAGTGGGGGTTGATGCGTGTATGAAAATAACTTCACAAAGGCGAAGTCGATTTCGCTAGTGTTTATTCACAGTACATAGAGCTTACCCCGAGACAACGCCGCCTCTGGAGCCGATGTGGTCGCAAAACTTCTCTTCAATGTGCTGGAACATGAAGGGATGGTTGCACAGCTTGCGAAGCTGCACGATAGTGTTCATGAGCGCCTTCGCGCCGCCCTTGCCTTTGTTACCCTTCTCGGAGCCGTCGGTCAGTAGTACGCCTTTAGACTGCATGTGTCTAGGAAATAATAGAATAATTAAACCTTAATAACCGGCCAAGTGCGAGTCGGACTCGCGCACATTGAGTTAGTAGTTTATGTTAGGTATATTCACAAATATACCCACATAACTAACAGAATACCATACATACTATTTTGTTAGTTATCTGGTGCCCTTAGTAAAAGCTTTGCTTGAAAGTCACAACTACGCCACAGAAGTCTTCAACTTTCGTTGTTTTATTTCGTCAGTTTATGTCATCTTCTTGAAGTTATATACTCACTTGTACAAGACCCGCTGTAGACCCGACATGTCACATTTGAGGATGTATTCCACCTTATCCGGCAGTTGGCTTTCCACCTCCTTCTTGAGACGACGCAGTAAGAACGGACGCAGTACTTTATGCAGACGTCGGATGATAAGAATCGTTTCTTCCTCGTTCAACTCCACCTGGAAGAATCAACAATGACGAGCTGGCAACGTCACGTCGTGTAAACTCTTACGTCATCTTGGTTTCAATTGGTGCTTGAACATTACTGTTTTGAATTTTGATGCTCAAAAAGTTAAATTGAAAATTGTCACTCAAAAAATTGATGTTAGGTCATGAACTGATGACGAAAATTAGTGAAACGCGTGAAAATAAGTTTTCCTCTAAATATAGAGGAGTTTTGGCACAGTCACCCCGATTGGCTTGGATTGGTGAGTAGTAGTAAAGCTCTTAGTTAAGGGCTCTATTATGCCTATTTCTGCCACCAAGAAGCTTGCTGTGTTCCGGTTTGAAAGGTGTGGGTGCTGGCGAACTATATTTATTGCATAAAATGTGGCGTTTGTTGGATCAACGTGCTATATGGCATACCCATTCAACTTGATATTTAGTGCCCATGTTAAGTGGTTTACCATCATCTATAAAGAAGATTCTTATGCTATGAGTACCTTTTCTCCAGTAGTAGCGAACGGGGCGTTGAACCATTGCTCGAAGGTCGAACAACTCTTGAAGATGGACGGCAGTAGGAAATTCAACAGCGCCCACAACTCAGGTAGCTTATTCTGAAGTGGTGTTCCGGTCAGCAGTAGACGGTGCGGGGCGATGTAGTGAGTGTTCAGCACTTGAGTCAGTTTGCAATGATGGTTCTTCATTCGGTGACCCTCGTCGATTATCATGTACTTCCAATGGACCTGAAGGAAAAATACTTTATTGTACACACACCAGACACTAGTAATATAAAAAAAAATAAAAGAACAACTTCGTAGAGAAGCGAAAGACGTGTCGGTATTTTACTTTATTTAAATTTTGTAGATTATAATAGCGCTTTTAAGTAATTACGTAGGTTTTAATTAAGATATTAACTTTATTGCAGGTGCTGTAGGAGTTGCACATATACATTAACAACTTTTTGAACTATAGAGATTGAAGTGGCGGAATAGTACTATTATACTAGTGTACATATATATATATATATAATCGTAGATTTAAATACCCCGTAATTTATGCGAGGAAATAAATGGTATTTTTATTTAGATTTTTGGGCTTTGTCTGATTGTTTATCTTTTATCGTTTCTATTATTTTTGTTGCTCTTATTTTTTTGTTTTTATATACACGTAAGACTTACCTTAGCAAGTACGCCTTTGTCTTTGATGACGTATTCGTAAGTAGTTAGCAGCACGTTGAATTTGGTGGACCGCAACTGCGTTTGTACGAGACGTCGCGCTTGAGGCGATCCCTTGTATGAGACCACGTTTACTGTTGGTGCCCATTTCTCGAACTCAAGCACCCAGTTGGATAGTGTACTGAAAATTATTTAAATGTGGCATTTTAAATGAATATCGTGTGTGACACGATATTTATGTAAAATGCCTCAGTGGAAACCAAAATCATAATAAAATCATTACGGTTTACCAGATTTTTTTTCACACAAGATTTAATTTACAATAGACTAACTCTGATAACCTAAAAACAGGACCAGTCTAAACCTAGCTACTTTATTTTTTTTTAATTGTTTTTTGAACTTATTGAATAACAATTACATGAGACTCCAGTTTTAAATTGTCAAGTTGTTAATAATTACCTGAGAGGCACAATGATAAGGAAAGGGCCGTTGACTTTCTTTTTCTCCATGAGATATGTGACCAGTGCAATCGTTTGGATGGTCTTGCCGAGACCCATCTCGTCTGCCAGGATTCCGTTCAAGTTATTGTTGAAAAGGGACACCAGCCATTCTAGACCCTGAAATAAAAAAGCGGAATAGAAAAATACAATTTACTAAAATCTACATAACCAAATAAATTCGATTACTGTAGCGATACATTTTGTTAGTGTTGTTTGGTAACGACTGATTAAACAGGTAAATCAGATGAAACATTTGCAAATACTTTTTTGTATCACATGCCGGTTGGATTAGTAGATGGCCTACCTGATGTTAAATGGTAACCATGATCGCAGGCCATGCACGTTAGGAACGTGCCCTACGATGCACTATATACCCTACGTACATCAACCTAAGCATACAGTTGTTCAACCTCATGTGCCTGTAATTCACCTCACATCCCTTCAAACCGGAACACGCTGCTTGTCGGTAAACAAACGTGGTAAGTACTACCCTGGACGAGCCCTTTACAAACAGCTCTACTTTTTTTTGTTGTTATTAGATTACTATGAATACTACTACTATACTACTACTACTATTACTGTTTTTTCTTTACATTCCTCTATCAGCCGTCATTAATTAAGAACAATCTAATAATAATATGTTTATACGTCATATTTACCTTAATTTGATACTCTTTGAGATTTCCGTTAACGAGGATGCTGGATTGCTCTGTGACCGATTCGTGGACCGTGTGCGCAATACTGAAAACATACATTGGTGACTTAACCGTTACAAAATGCAAAACCCCGTTAGATAGTGGCACTTGAATAAATTAAGAATGCTTTCCGTTCCCCCTTACCAAATGTCCTTTAACGAGGACAGTGATACGTGAGCAAAATATTCAGTCAGTATTTTATTGAGTTGTAAGTGAAATAGAATGTTGGAAAGAGAAAACAAGAGAATTACATCAGTATACCGACAAAACTAAGCTCATAAGAGAATAAGAGATAAATACCTGTAGTACGTCTGTTCTTCGGTCTTGTACTCGTCATCTTCAACCTTGGCTTTCTTGATTGCGTCACGCTCCTTCTCTTCCTCTGTCTTTTCTCTCTCAGGCTTCTTTCTGCTTTCTAGTATACAAATATGACTTAAATGAGAATTAAATTCTACAGACACAGTCAAAGACGTCAGCGGTAATCCGGGGGCTGGTGAGTATTTGGCTCAGCGCCACGCTATCATTGTAAAATACAAAACACGGAGTAACTATTTCAACGCTACACCGATTTTATAAGTCTGGTACTAGCGTAACATACGTCTTCGATCAATGATACCGGGGGTACCGGGGAATGATATAGGGTCGGCGCAATAAATCCGATTCGGTAAATAAAAGCTCACTTGAGAAGTGAGCTCTTATTTTGTTTTGACAATTAGTGACATGGTTGTAATTGGGTTGAACTTAAAACTGTTTAGTTTTTTTTCTACATTTACATTTGTACACTAACATTTGTTTACTAACGAAGTGTCGTTAGTAAACAAATGTAGCTGTCTAAGTATATATTCACGTGGACAGCTTTTAGCTATGATTTTGTATGTAACTCGTTATATAAAGGTATCATTGATCGAAGATGTTAAATTAATCTTTAATTACAATTATAATTAATCTAAGGCGGCCATTTTGAATTGAAGCCACGCCCACCGTAGCTTTGATTTTGCCTTTTCCTTTCTTGCTGTTAAAAGTAATTCTACTCACCATCATCATCCTGGCTGTCGTCTCCAGAATCCTCGGAGTCCGAGAGGACTTCCCACCCGGGATGGGTTTCCATCCAATCTTTGAGCTGAGACAGTAATGGAGCCTCTTCTCCCTTTAGCGTCTAAATTGGACAAACGTGAACAATTAACTCTTTTTCTATTACCAAATATTTGTAATATATTAGGCAATATAGTATTGTAACATGTTTTTCATACCTCGCCTGACTTTGGATCCATAACGCTAACGCGCTGGTCAGAAGTTTGCGAGCTGTCATCCATAGCATCGATATCTCCGCCTTCCAGAAGCTTCTTCTTCCTTGATTTCTGCAATACATTTTGTAGCATCAGAAATATTTATTTATTTATTTATTACAGTAACGATAGTAAGCTAACAGTAAAAACCAAAATGCTTACTATCTTAATTTAAAACTTAAAAATACAGTTAATATGTAAGCAAATAAACTGATCTTATTAAATACAGTGTTGTAAATGTCCTGACGTGTTAGATGCAGTGCACTGCAAGTTGCATAAGGTCGATGTCGCTCTGAAATGAGTAAAACACGCTGCGGCCACACTACCGGGAAATGCCATTAATTCCGGTGATGATGGACTTTAAGCGGTGGTGTTAACGTCCATCATCGCCGGAATTAATGGCATTTCCCGGTAGTGTGGCCGCAACATAAGAGCAATGTTCGGCCTACAGCTGAAATGCGTAAATGCAGTAACATTCGCCAGCTGTTACCTCTCGATTTTCCCTTCACTTGTTTGAGAGCAGTAGCATAACAGTGAACATGTGAAATAATACTAACTGCAAAAAGTATATGACTGTGCAGCCAGTAACATCAGCAATCACCTACAATATATATAGATAGATAGATACAAATGCCTGTTAACTTTATGCCAACTGTGATGTGATGTGATGTGATGTAGATAGAATATACTGTAAGTGTAGTAAAGCAAAGGGCTCGTCTGGGTAAGTTTTACCACCATGCCTATTTCTGTTCCGGTTTGAAGGGTGTGGATGCCGGTGAAATTGCAGGCACATGATGCTTAACACCTGTATTTGGGCACGTGGGAACTGTGACCCGCGAGACAATCTTCTTTCTTTCACTTAATATCAGGTGCGCCATCTGCTTGTTCCATCAGCAAGTAGTATAAAAAATAGTATTTTATTTAGAAACAAAATTATTTTTACCCTCTTTCGTCTTTCCTCTTCGACTTGCTTCTTCCTCTGTTCCTGCTTGTGCGTTTTCACCATATCAGTGAGGCTGGCTATGTATTCATCTGTCTGAGCCAGGAGGAAGGCCAACCGCTTGTCTTTCTTTTGATCAATCAGCTTTCTGTAGCCCTCTTCGTCTTCCGCCATCAAACTAAGGGAGCGAAACATAAATAAATTAAACAAAACTTTGAATTAAAGGACATTTCTACCGATTTGGGAGAAACTGATTAGATCGAGACTGGGAAAGACATAGTCATCAAATAAAAACTATTTGTGGCCATTTCACACAGCACCATCTAACCCCAAACTAAACAAAGCTTATACTATAGAAATCAGATTACTGATAGAAAACTTATACACTTTTTTTGTTAATACATACATAGAATACAATTTAGCACCCAAATGGAGAATAAACATCTATGTTCATCACACAAATGTTTATCCCTGGGTGGGGATTGAACCCACAACCTACAGCGCAGAAGGCCGAGCTACTATAAACTGCAAAGCCAGTCATACATCTAAGTACAAAGGAAGCGAAGCCGCAAACGGCAACAAGTAATCTTTTTTAACATACCGTCGCATGCGCTCTTTTTCGATGCGTTCTTGTTCCTTCTTCTGCTCCCTTTCAGCGTTCGCGTGGTAGTTCATAATAGCTTTGTTCATACGAGACAGTTTAGCTACGTTATTGCGATGGTACTCCTTGAAGTCCTTGGCTAAAGAAAATAACATAATATCTTTACTGTACACCATTTTCGGCACCACTGAAAACCAGCGCCATATGAGCCATTGCGCTTCTTGGCATATGCTGAGTGGATGCCTTTTATCGCCCCTTTCCTTTTATTTTTATATCTACTTTGTGTTCTTTGTATTGTTTTGTGTGGTGTGAATAAATATTTTCTATTTCTATTTTCTATTTCAAAAAAGACTATAAAAATGCAATTTTTTTCAATTTCCATGAGTGTTGGGCCGTGGTGGTCCAGGCTGAGAATTGGATAACTCTGTTACTTTCTTTTGTTGTAAGTCGAAAGAGGTCACTAAGAAAATGCATCAGGTGATGGGCAGCGGCATTTTCTGCCTACTAAGCACTGCGGTGAAAAATCCGCCTGCCAAAGTGCCAAGCATGGTGACTATGGTAGCACCCTAAGTATTCTATCCAGCAGCCTAATCAAGCAGATATGTTTGTAATTTTTTTCAATGAAGTACTCAGTTGATATACGCAGCTAACGGCATACAAATTTAATTCATAAAATACTTTCTCAAATAAGTCCTATAACCATGTTATTTTTGATGTTGACCGCACCAAGATCGAAGCTGCTAGCGGAAGCTAGTGGTTAGTAAGTAAGACAACTTACCATGCTGCAATACAGTCTGTAAGAACTCCTGGTGTTTCTGTCTACGCTTCCTCTCTGCCTCGAGTTTCTGTTGTTTCTCGAGTTTTTCAGTAGCGCGCGCCTCTCGTAATCCTTGCCGCTTCGTGCGTTTGTACGCTTTGATGTTCACAGCTGTTTCTAGAGTTGTATCGCGACGGACTTGGCCTAGGATCTAAGAAACAACATTGCGGTCATTGTTATTATGAAGCAAAAAGTCCCGCCCCCTTCCCTACAATTTTTGCCCCATAATAACAAAAATTATATATAATAGTTAGGTATGAATTTTA
Organism: Electrophaes corylata; assembly: GCA_947095575.1. NCBI lineage: Eukaryota > Metazoa > Arthropoda > Insecta > Lepidoptera > Geometridae > Electrophaes > Electrophaes corylata. The sequence continues at coordinate 10,151,045 of OX352703.1, forward strand.
GGAGTTTTTTATTTCACGGCTAACTTTTTACATAGATATAAGATAAAATTTAGGTACCAATTTGCATTTGAGCATGCATTAGTTTTGAGAATGAACTTTACATAAGGTATTTAAGTTGTTACAGTCAGTGTAGAAATTGCAAAGTATTCGAAAAGTTAGAATAGAATAGAATTTATTTTTATAGAATACATTTTATTTCACTTACACCACACAGAGACGAGACTACACAGTGAGAACATAACATCTAACTAAAGTAACTTAGGGTGAGTTACTTTAGTTATTTAAAATGTATGCACAATACAGTACTATTATTATAATAGGTTGTAGGCATTGAAACGGTAGTGAAAGCTGTTACCACACCGTGCCAACAGGGGTTTTGAAAAAAATTTAGTACTAAATCTAAAAACGCTTGTAACTTTCAAGGTAATCTGATTTTACTGTAGCATATAGGGTAACGAGCCTAGATAACGGCAAGATAATTCAGTATCAAACTTAACTTCGGACGCACGTTAATAAATATGTAGTAGACATTAAACGCTTACAGCGTTTGTATGGACAACGTACCGACTTGTTTAACCTTAATACCTTAAAATAGCCTTAAAATCTTGCCAGTTCATAAAACAAGTAAAATTACCTCGGCTCGCAGTTGTTTCTGGAAGTTGAGGACGCGAAGTCCCCTCAGCTCTAACTGCGCCTGTAAACGCAGATCTTCCGGAATGTTTGCCGGTAAATTTGATAACACCTCCATCCGTAAAGCGATTCGGGCGGCAATCCTAAAGAAATACAATAATAGTTTATTTATTTACATAACTTGATATAAGTGGTTACTATTTCCTATAACAAAGCATTGCCTTGCAGGTCACGCTCCGCGTCCATCAGCCTGAAGCATACAGGTGTTAAGCCTCGTGTGCATGTAATTACGCGGGCATCTACACCCTTCAAACCAGAACACCAGCAAGCTGCTTGGCGGCAGAAATTGGCATGGTGGTAGTACTTCCCCGGACGAGCCCTTCACTAAGAGCTCTACTACTACAAAAACCACTATTATTATATTTTTTTTTTAATTTGAATTTTTTACTATTACTAATTGAAAATTTTTATAGTTAACTTTTAGTTAATGTTTTTAGGGTTCCGTACCCAAAGGGTAAAACGGGACCCTATTACTAAGACTCCGCTGTCTGTCTGTCTGTTCGTAAATGTGACATCGCATGGTTTTCCCTATGCCCTTCAAATTGAATCATACGAAAATGTCATACCTATTTTCCCTCTCAGTTAGTATTTGTATTGGATCAATGCCCACTGGCTTCGGTATGCTGGTAATCCGATTCTGTTTCGCGCCCGGAACTGGAACACCGGGCTGTAAAATAGAATAAAAAATTACAACGTCATGCAAACTGTAGCTAAATTGTAATTATTACGTGTAAAATGTAAAAATCGTGTACCTGATTTGGATTCGGTTGGGGTCCGGGAGCGCCGCCAGGCCCGGGTGGTCGAAGTGGTGCCGGCCCGCGCATTGGAGCGCCACCCATCGGCTGAAAAATTAATTATTAGCAAAAACGATTTTAGTTCTTTTCAGCATAATAATAAAAAGATCTAGTAACTCACTGGATTAACGAGAGGCGGAGTCAATTGCGTTGGAGGAGCCATCTGCCCCGTCATCGGCAGCGGAGTGGGCGGCGCCCCTCCCCCGCCCCGCGCCGGGTCACCCTGACCCGCGCCCCCCACCTTACCACCCGCCAGACCCTGCCCTGGCATCGGCAGCTGGCCTTGCCCTTCATACGGCGGCTGAGCCGGCGGCGTCGGAGAGTCCGACGGACCGTCGCGCTTGCCCGCCGCTATCAACGCGATCTGCTGTGTCAGCGGCTGGTTCCGCGCGAGACTTCTGTACGCGGTGATCTGAGCCTTCAACTGACACAGCTGGTTGTTCGAGAACAAGCCCTTGGAAGGATCTTGGGGGTTGGAACGAGCCCGGAGAGCGAGCAGTTGCGAATACCTCGGGTCTTCTTGCAAGCCCTTCTCTTCCATGCAGTCGATGGCACGTTGCAATGCGATCAGATTATCGGGGCCGGGCGCAGGGATCGAACCTTGCATCGGTGACGATGAGGGTGGGGCTCCGTTCGCGGAGGATGTCGGCGGAGGAGGTGCTTGGCCGTGAGGGGGTGTTTGGGCTGACGGGGGGTGTTGGGCTGAAGTGGGTTGCGGGGAAGGCGCTGGTTGTGCGGAAGGGGGGGCAGGGGCGCCTCCAGGTGGCGCATGTCCGTATTGAGGCGAGCCGTGCGGTCCGCCTGGTATCATGCCGTGGTGAGGGGGCATGTGTCCATGCGGGGGCCCACCCGGTGGACCCTGCGGTCCATTTCCAGGCGGTGGACCTCCACCCATTTGCATTGGACCCTGGAACAAAATAATAAAATTGTATTTATCAAGGACTAAAATAATGAAAAACAGATGACAATAATAATTATATTACTTTATCAAGCTTAATCTTATGGGCAAACTAAGTCCGACTCGGACAAGTCTTAACGTCGACGGGCAAAACGGCCATACTACGTCCACATAGACTTCTTAGATCAAAAGCAATCTATTAGTAGTCAGTTCGTAGGTTAAATCAAACATTGACAATCGTCGTCAACATCAAAGCCCATACCTACATAAATAGGTAACATTTATGAAACAAATGAAACATGCACATACCTTCTGTTATGTTACTCATAGCCATACTGATATGATGTCAAATTTATTGCGATAATAATGTTACTATTTTTTTGTATATTAATAATAAAAAACGTTGGTGCTGAGGAGTTTCAAAATGGTCATTACACTTTATACAGGGTAACAGCTTTTAATGATCATGAAAGGAAATTTTTGTATGATATGTATATAAAAATGGATAATATCATCTTTATGAATGGAATTACCAATGATGCCGGCTTGACTATGGATATTGTAGTCCATTCATGCTGTACGGAAGAATTTGAGATGAATCTCCAAGATAAATACATTGAATACATTAGCGTCGAGAATGAACAGATGTAAGCAATAAGGCTTTAACCAGACTGCAGACTTTTTAAAAAAGGAGGTGATACAATTTTTTTCTAAGCAATTAATAATGAGAAACTAGAAATCTTTGCTGATTTTCAGAAGTGATGAGTTGAATAGTATGGCTCGTAATCACGAAAATGAAACATCTGAGTTTGAGCCAGATATAACCAATAGCTTTCTGGACTGGTACAATCTAGTAAAATGGGTTAATAGCAGATGTAAAAAGTATACATCACTACAGAAAATTCCTATGGAAAGTACATATGAGAAACGTGATATGTTGCTATTGAAGCTGTCGTCTGGAGAAAAGAAACCAGCAGTGTTTATAATGGGTGGGGAGCAAGGTAGAGATTGGATGTCTACAGCTATTGTTTTAAATTTTCTTGACACTCTGCTGGAAAATCCTCAGGAAATTTTATTACGAGCATTTGATTTCTACATTGTGCCCATCTTTAATCCTGATGGTTATGAATATAGTATTAAACATGTGAGTATTTCAATCATCGGTAAATCTCAATGAGATTAACACAAGATTCAAACAGGTTAAACCTTTCAGGATAGATTTTGGAATAAAAACAGAAAATCATTTTTTCCGCTGAAGGAATGTCCTTCAGAAAAAATTGCAGTTGGAGTCAACATTGATCGAAATTGGTTTTTGGCAAAATCAACATTCGGTAAGTGCTGTATAACAATCATTGCTTTAAGTACTTCAGTAATTTTAAGAATACTCTGATTGAATACCCTTTCTGATTATTATTATTATTATTATAGTATATTAAGATTTTTTTATTTTTTTTTCTTTTTTTTAAGGAACTTTGCGTCTTCTAAAGACGATGTCAGTTCCATCATACATTCGTGTTTTCTTAATCACTCACCAACTCGTAAATGAACCTGTAGAGTATGTTAGCCAAGTCAGATGTTGGTGTGGCTAACACACCCTGAAACAAGCCCATATCAAGACGGCTACCTTTTAACTTTCTAAACAAGTTCTCTCTCATAGCTTCTGTCCGGACACACTCCACCAAAAGATGGTAAACATCCTCCCTCACTCCACAAGCTTCACAATTAGGATCATCTCTTAGATTTAGTAAAAATTTAAAGCTATTCAATGGCATGTGTCCGGTACGAAGTCTATGTAGTTTTTAGTATATTAAGATGAAAAGATAAATTTTCAAAAGATCAATTTACATAATATAAAAACTACCAATTTTTGGTGGTAATTCCAAAATGGTATTTTCCAGATTATGAATGAGAAGTAAAACATTAAAACTAGTTTCAATACGAAAAACATAGATAAAATAAACAAGATCATCTTATCTTTGTTTGTATGCCAACCTATCTACCTCTTTTAGATGTAATTTTCCTTATGTGTGTGTGTCAAATAAACGTTTATTCTATTCTATTCTATCATAAACCAGAAAATATTATCAAATTCTGATGCTGACTGCACATGATATAAAATTTTATAGAATATGATTAAATATCTAGATCCATACGAAGAATGCTTATCAGTATATTTGGGAAACAAATGCCTAACAGAAGAAGAGACATATGCTCTTTCGAATTTTTTAAACAGTATTGCTACCAACCTAATGGCTTTTATAAATTTGAGGGGCTTTGGAAATCTTATAACTGTTCCTTATGCTGAAGCTGATAAATATGCCGATAACCAAGCTGTATTGGTAAGTAATTTATAGCAAATATAAGACTATTCGTCCTGACTGACTGACATAAGACAATGCACAGCAGAAATCGCTGCACTGGTCAGAGAGAGACAAGAATTTTTTATTAATTACATTATATGTATATGTTTTTGCCATATTCATCTGCACTCAGTTCTCCAAACTATGAGCAGGTGTGTTGCGGATGGTAAGGTTTGCAGTATGAGCGATCTCCTCTTTCTCCTTCTTATAAGCCTCATGTTAGTTATAAATTAAACCAAAGGTAACACACTATATGTCTTTGTAGGTATGCACTTGGTTCATAAGTCAAGCTATGCACCTGTGCAATATTTGCTTCAGGGTTCATTTTACAAGGCAGAAACTATAATCAACAAGTTGAACACTCATTGATCAATAATCTACTGTAGGTGGTGGGTTCAATTCCTACAGAGAACAAACAATTTGTCTGATGTTTGTTCTCTGTCTGGGTACCTATATGTATTCACAGTATGTATTTATAAATAAAAAGTATATAAGCTTTTAATCAGCTCCCTGGTTCCCAAAGTACAGGCTCTGTTTAGTTTTGGGCTAGAAGGCTTTGTGTAAGTGTGTGTCAACATATTTATATATATAATATATGTATATTTTTGACACCTTGTAATTTTGAATGTTACAGATGGAAATGTTACTCTTTGCAACTACAAGAGTCAAACGAGTTTTTAATGTTACCTATAGATTTAGTAATACTGCAAGCTGTTTCTGTAAGTAATAGTCATTTTTTAACTTTTAAAGAATTAAACTTTAAAATGAAGCATACAAATGTCTAAACTATTATTTATTTTCAGTCAACTTTTCTGGAAATTGTGCAGATTGGGTAAAAACAAGATTAAATGTGCCTTTAGTATACACAATGTACATGAAACAAGAACCCTTTATTCTTCCTCACCCTGAACACATAACTTCTTTGAGTAAACAATTCACCCTCATGGCACGAGAAATGTTAGTGCTTGGAAGCAATATTTATGGACCTCTGTTTAGCAAACAAACTTGTATAGGTAATAATGTGCCTGTCATATTGTTTTGTCTATTTTTATCAATCTTGCATGCATTAATGCCTTAATAATTAATAATATGATTTAATAATTGCTTATTACAACATACAATATGATGTTTCATTCCATTGGTCTAATCAAAACTAGGATAGAACCATAAACTGTACATACATAACATACCTACTAAGGATTTATTGGTGCCTATTTACATAAAAAGTATATTGTGAGTATATAAATTTATATGTTTGTGCACACACACTCACTTACTTTCAAATTAATTAATGTATCATAATAAGATTTTATCTACTACATAGTTTACCTGTCCAGGAGGCATGTGTCCAATTTGATGCTGCATGTAGCCATGAGGAGGTCCTTGACCTGGTACATTAGGATGCTGTGGTCCTCCAGGCATAGATGGATGGCCATTAGGACCAGGTGGATGAGAACCAGGCCCAATCGGATGTCCCGGTGGTCCCGACATATGTGGCCCTACCATGTGAGGAGGCATTGGATGTCCCCCCTGTGGATGCTGTTGTGGCGGCATTGGAGGCCCGTTGTTGTTCGGCTGAATAGAATGCGACGGTCCCGAAGGTGACATATGATTAGGAATTGGGGGCTGTGTTCCACCAGAAGGATGCGAAGGCGGTGGGCCGTTTACGTGTTGTTGGTTGTACGGACTATGCGGCGATTGGGGCGGCGCTGCCGGATTTTGTGTTGGCGGCCCCATAGGACTGGGAGCCTGAGGCGGCGGCATAGGACTGCTTTGAGGCGAAGGGCTAGCCATGTTTACGATAAAAACACCAACATTTCACAGTTCGTAAACACTGAAAGACGATGCTATTCTTTACCACAATAGCTTTGCTGGATATCACTAAAGCTTAGGCATTTTAATCAGTCCTCTTTATGAATCAGAATAAAACTGCCAACTAATCGAAATAGAATGTACTTTTTGAACCTCTTTCTGGGAATTTAAGAGTTTTTGGTCAAAAATTCACCCGTGCTAGGATAACTCTTTCACTTTGCACTTCACCACAGAATGTTATGTTAGCCTATTATGCGGACGGAGCACTTCAATCTCATAATAAGAGTAGGTACCTACTCTGTGACACACTCCAACAAACTCCTTTCAGTCTATAAAAAAGTACTCTGTGCAAACTCCCCAACTCTTAATTCCACGCTTCACGCAAAGAGTCCGGTTGATGTACAACCATGGAATACACAACCCAGGAAATCACAGCCAGGAATTCGCAGGCAGGAATACGCAGCCAGGAAAACGCAGCTAAAATGAATGGTCTTAGTGGCCGAGCGAGCAAAGCGTTTCAGTTTTGACATTGGCCAAAAATTTGGGGGGGTGAGGGAGAGAAGTTTACTGTAGTGTTATATAAAGACAGACAGTGATAGTGTTATATAAATTTCGGGCAAGGGGAGATTTCATTGGTTACTGCATGATTAAAATGGCTTGCGAGGTCTACTGTTCGCACTTAACCATTAACCTTGCAGCAAACATCCGTCTGTTCTGCATTTCAACCTTGGTATTTTGGTATTGGGAATGCAGGTAAGAATCGAACATTCTTCTCTTCTTCTTCTTTTATTATATGGCTTTTCAGCGGCTGAGGGTTGCCACATATATAGCTAAACGGGACGTCTGTCATGTCCACTTAAAACATATGTCATGTTGTCAACTTTGGCATACAATGTACAGTGCTGCCAACTAAATATTTAACGCTAATTTTAGTGTTATTTCGAATAACTTAGCTTATTAATATTATTTTTATAAATGTAGTCAGACTCTAATTTAACAATGGTGTGTGTGACGCAACTTGATCTACCATCTTGCGATAAGTATTGCACTTATAAACCGAAACATCAACTTACCCCCTTATAATATATTATGGTTTCGTAACATGTTTTTACGTTATTATATTGTACTAGTTGACCCGTGCCCACTTCGTTGGGCGGTAAACATTTTTACTTACAAATCTTAACTGAAGTAGTACTCGATGTCGCCAACAGATGGCGTTAATACGGCATAAAATAGCGGCCGTTCGCAGTTTCACCCGCGTGTCAGTTTTTTCCCGTTCCCGTTATTTTTTCGGGATAAAAAGTAGCCTAAGTTACTCCTTGTTACATCAGCTACCTGCCAGTGAAAGTCCCGTCGAAATCGGTCCAGCCGTTCCAGAGATTTCTGGAACAAACAGACAGACAGACAAAAATTAAAAAAAAAATGCTATTTTGATATATGTATCGCATATACATTCATATGCATGTAGTAAATAGCGGTTATTTTAATATTACAAACAGACACTTCAATTTTATTTATTTGTATAGATATAGATGTTTAGATGATTTTTTTTGTGCCATTGTAATAAAAATTATTTGAGGCATTGATGTGAATGAATGTACGGGAGTAAATAAAACAGCGTTGGCATCATCATCATCAACAGCCTGTAAAAGTCCACTGCTGGAAATAGACCTTCCCGATATGTTTCCAAGAAGAACGGTTTTAAGCTTTTTCCAAACACTGACTTCCCGCGATCTTTACAATGTCATCGGTCCATCGGGTGGAAGGGCGTCCTACGCTTTATCCTCCGGTTCGTGCTTTCGAGAACTTTACTTCCTAGCGGTCATCTGTTTACATAAATTTGGCGTATAATATTTTTTGGAGTTGGCAGCACGGCAATGCAGCATGCGCAAGTCTCGATTTATTTATTATCATCGCGCATTGCGGCATTTCTTTCCGGTGACTTGATTTTCGTTCGGTAGCCTCGGTAGGATCCCTTTTTCGGCTTATTCAGTGATTTTAGCATTACGATGTTACATGCAATGAGTTCGGTCGCGGCACGTGAGTAATAATATTCTGTGGTCGCGGCGCAGGCAGTTTATTTGCTGCACTTAACTCCATGATGAAGTGATGTCCAGTAAATAACTACTATCTTCATGTCCACACTTTGAAGAAAATTAGCTTACCCTACGGTAGTTGGTAAATATGGACGAAGAAGATGAATATGTCGACTCATCATGGGCATACTTGACACAATGTGCCGAACCAACTTTATATGAAGGCCTTAAATTCGCTAGAGATTTGATTATTGCCAATGTATTGTTACGTGCCATAATACAATTTGTGCCTCTACCCCACAATGTGCGACACAGCCTAAGTCTAGTCATTGGAAGCTTTTTGCTGTACTACAACATTGGGCCACCTTTTTTATGGACAGTAGGTCTCAGTACTGCTGCATACATGCTCATTATACTATTATCTTTTGGAACTAAGAGATGGAGAGGATTGTTGGTATCAATTTCTGTAATAGCTTTTCTATTGCTAAGTGAAGTGTATGTTATAAATCCTAAAATGTGGCAACGTATAAGAGGAGTTCAAATGGTAGCAGCCATGAAAATAATATCTGTAGCAATTGAACTGGACCGGAATTTGTTCAAGAAAATGCTGAATCCTGTTGAGTTTGGGGGCTACATACTGTGTCCTGCTAACTGTATTCTAGGACCATGGATATCATTTCATTCATATAACCAATATCTTGAAGTAAAGTTTTTATCAAGGAGATGGCTCAAAATAGTACTTTTAAATCTAATAACATCTATATTATACTTAGAGTTATCAAACTGTGTTGTTCCATGGTACATAGATGATGATATGACTAAGTGGTTATTAGCATACCGAGATGCTCAGTCATTCAGAATGTCTCACTATTTTGTATCAAGCATGTCTGTAGTTTCTATGGTATCTGCTGGGTTCGGGTTAACAAATGACTGCCACTGTGAACTTTACATAACAAAACCATATTATATTGAAATGCCAAGGTCTTTAGTTCAAGTTGTTATCTACTGGAACATGCCTATGCATCAATGGTTGAAAAATTATGTTTTCAAAGCCTGTCAACCCTACGGTCAATTCACTGCTATTTTTATAACTTATGTTATCTCTTCATTACTGCATGGTTTCAATTTTCAGTTCTCAGCTGTGCTTATCAGTATAGGCACATTTTCTTATGTGGAATATAATCTGCGTTACAAAGTAGCATCTGCTTTAGAAGTGTGCTGTTTAGCTAACCCCTGTCTTAAGCAGTGTGAACACAAGTTTAAGAAGAACAGCTTTTTAGCTGTCTTTGTTAATACAATATTTTCTGTGATAACAATTACACATCTTGCATATTTAGGAGTTATGTTTGAAGCCTCATTTGCCATTCAAGAATCTGGGTACTCATATTTTCATACTATAAGTAAATGGGAGAATCTTAGTTATTTTAGTCATTGCTTTGCAGCATTTATGTATGTGATTTATTTAATGATGTAATAAGCTTAGCCATTCCTAGTTTAATGAATCTCTTAATACTTATGATCTCTTGAAGTATTGTTTATTTGAATATGTTTTTACTAATCAAATGTTATTCTTAAGGACTTCATTAATACAATAAAGCACAAAATTAAAACTTTATCTTAAATGTAATTTAGACTTAAATAGATTGTAGACTATGAAGAACCACATTTATAAAAAGAAACAAATCTCAAATGATGTCACTAAATCATTACCTCTCACTCATACATATATATTCATACACATAGAGGAAGGAGAGGTAATTCTTAGCAGTAACATTTTAGATTTTTTTACTAAATCAGGTTTTAAGGCACTTTAGGCATTGCATATTTTTCATTATCTACTACACGCAGCATACAGCATATGCAGCTACATTTTGGTACTCATTTCAGACATGGAATAGAACATTCTTGTGTTGCGTAGTGTAAGATGACTGCATGTAGTGTAAGTTAGTTACAACCACTTAATATTTCCATTATCAATCTTGAAGAACTCAGTAGATTTAGAACTTGTACCTTTTACAATTAATTTATAATTAACTTTACAATTACTATCTAGTACTATTTGGATCTGGTAGTTTATTTCTACAGGAATATTAATAGTGTCTTTGTTTGTACAAAAATATTCAGGTCTTGTATACAAACATATTGTTTTGTACTCTTTCGTGACTTTTTGAATTAGGTTTATTAAATTTTTTATATACAAATCCATTCTTGTTATTTTATGTCCCTGCTCAGACCAATAAAATGCAGTTAGTGTGTTGAAAACAACCAGTGATATGTTTGAATATTCAATTAATATGCTTTCTAAGTTGTGTATTGTAGTATAGAATTGAGTAGCATCATAGATGTCGACAATATACAAGTTGGTAACAGTTTCCCTCAGCGCTGTGTCTAATGCAGCATTGTCTGCAATATTTTGCATGTTAAACAGAAGTTTCTGCTTTGTGACTGAAAATAAGTCATCGTAATTAATTCCATTTGTATTAAAAATGAGCACGCCTGCGGGTACATCATTGTATCTGGTCTTGATAAGTGCTTCTGATATAATGTCGATGATTAAATGCGATGCACAACAGTTGTCACTGATAACTTCGATTACTTCACCAGACTTAGGTCCGCTTCGAAACAATTTAGGATAAAAGTTATCTAAATTCGGTTTTTTTGTTAACCTTGTAAGGAGTTGTACTCCTGATTCTATTTTAAATTTCGCGGCAGACATTCTATTGTATATTACGTAGGTAGGTACTACAAAACGATACTATTTTCGGTCTAAAAGCACTGTGGTTTGTATTGGACTTGCTTGCTTTCGCGGTATGCTTCACAGAGTAGGTACTTTTTTATTGTAGTTTGTTGTGTCTAATTCTCTTTGGTAGATGCAATCCCACTCAAGAAAGAAAAGTGGTGTTTACATGTTTACATTCACCAACCAATTTTTACGATACAAATAAATACACGTTTAGAAATTGAAACTCCTTGATTAAATTTAGTTTTTATTACTTTTGTTGGGGTCATATGAATACACAACCATGAAACGCGGCCAGGAATATGTATACTCATTGGTCGCAAATTCCTGGCACTTTCCATTATTACTACTTTATTTATATTTTCTATTCGTATCGTATCGTACATAGCTCTCGTTAGAGAGTACCTACTATATTCTTTGGTACCATTTGGTACGTAGTCTGTGGAACGTGGTACGTGTTGTGTGTGTTGTAAATAAATAAAAATTGGGTTTGAAATAAATCCATAGCGCCACGGCATGATAAAAAAATGTAAAAGCAAAGATTTCTCATGATGGGAAACGAAAATTCGCAACTAAGTGGTCTGGAGATCGAGGAAAAGGCTGTTGAGATAACAGATTTTTGGTGCCAATATCAGGCTAAAATTAATGATAGTTGCAGGTATTTCAGCCTAAAGAGCGATGGATCAGTATCTGTTTTCAAGGGTGAAGCTGCAATAGGCCCGCTTTGGTCAGTTTCTACTCCACTGGAGAAGTTTTCCAATGTAAGCTAACGTGTCAAGTTTTTAATGCTTCACCAATAGTAGCACTTTCGTAGTAGCCTTCTGCGCTGTAGGTTGTCGGTTCGATCCCCTCCGGCGATATAAAGGAGGACTTTTGTCTTGAGGCTTTGCAGTATCTGTATCTGTAACAATGTTTTATTAATATCTATATTCTTTCCAGAACTTACTGAAATACCGCCACCCCTGTATTGTCCGATACATATCAGCGTGGCAACAAAGATCCACTTTGCATTTAGTCACTGAATATGTCCAGCCACTTTCACATCTACTACAGTCACTTACACCGCTTCAAATATGTATCGGACTCAATAATATTCTAAGATCTTTGGTATTTTTACATGAACAAGTAAGTATTTCACTGTATCAGGTGCTCTCTCATTTATTCTTGCATTCATGTTCATATACCCCTGCACTTGTATAAAATGCTGGCTTTGTTTGATTGTTTTTCTTTTTTTTGTTTTTACTCTTTTATTTATGCATCTAGTTTAATCTGGTTAATATTGTCAAAAATACTTTCACTGCCCAGGGGGAAGGTGTTAGTGTTAGAATCTGCAACTCAGTTTATTACTTCTTTCGATATAATGGTTCCCCACTTTTAGTATATGTGTATTTTTTTTGCTTCCTTTATAAATATATTTGATTTCACTTAATTTTACAAGTCAATTGTTTTAAACCACAAATAAACACAAAAGCCTGAGTTAAGTTATGAAAATTTTATTTATTATATTTTCAGGCCTACATGTCACACAACAATGTAAGCATATCGGCAATTTATGTAACTGGAGATGGACAGTGGAAACTTGGTGGAATGCAGTACTTATGTGCATTTAAAGAGCTATCTCCAGCATATTTAAAACATTCCAGAATACATAGGTAAAATTACATTAACCTACCTCACTCACTTTTTACAATTTACCTACTTATGCTTTTACTTACTTATAATTTATTATGACCTCTTAGGATTTTTTAAAGACCAATTTTTTTTAAAGGTACGATAAAGCTATTGATCCAAATGAAGATACCTACGAAGTAACAACAAAGGTGGATCAGTACAGTTTTGCCGTATTAGTTGATGATGTCTTTAGAGGGCGGAATGATGGTAAAATAACTATTTACAAAATTAAGAAACAAAAAAGTCTGTAATATGCCGCGTAAATTGAATTTAGTTTTATTGATTTTAGTAATTATTTCTATGGATAATAAACCAGTTTTTTACTTTATGGTTTTTTTTTCAGAGGATGTTCCACATTTGAGAGAATTTAAAAAATACTGCAGAGACCACCTCCAAAATCACGATCCTGTAAAGCGACCTAAATTGACAGAAATTCTAATGCATAATTTTTTTAACCATGAATTTATTACCATTTATAAGTTTTTAAACTTTCTTCCACTTAAAGCTGAAAATGAGAAATGTCAGTTTTTTTCAAATATTTTGGAAAGTCTAAAGTGTTTTGATGAAGAGACTGTCGCCAAACAACTGAGTGGGCTTTTATTGTCCAGACTTACCATGTTGGATCATACTGCACGAAAAGATGTCATACCTTACATTCTTAAACCTAAAAACGGTATATTGGCTAAAACTTTACTTACTGAAAATTAATGATGTAGACTCCACTTAATTTTATGAATTTTTATTTAATATTTTCAGAGAGGTTACAAAATGGAGAGAATATTGGATTTTTCAGTTTATCAGTCTTTAAAGAGCATGTGAAACCTAGGTTGTTGCAGCTGTTTGGAGTGAGGGACAGCCAGATCAGAATGTTGCTCTTGAACCACTTCTCAAAGTTTGTCCATGTATTTTCGCATGATGAGCTTTCTCAGCACATTTTACCTGAAGTAAGGTGTTTTCAAAAATAATGTGTTATCAGTGCGATTTTATATAAGTTTCTATTTTAACAAGCTTCTATTTTACAGCTACTTCTGGGGATTAAGGATACTGATGATATTCTCGTAGCATCAACATTGATATGTTTAAGTGAACTAGTTCCCATACTAGGAGCAGATACAGTGATAGGGGGAAACAGATCAAAATATTTCACAGACGGGAGACCTAACTCAAAAAACAATATGTTACCAATACAAACTTCTACCAGACCTCTAGAAACAGAAAAGTATTTGCCAGAAAAATCTTTACATGAATTGTCATGCTCTGAAGATATTTATTTAAGAGGCAATCATGACCTCGAAACATTTGAAAACACACTCAGTTTGAATGAAAGACCATCCCCAGTTGGTGGTGAATCTGTAGAGGATGTAAATAACATTGCAGTAGAGTTGAATAAGATTACAAATAATATTGACAGTGAAGAGGACTGGAGTGACTGGGAAAACACAAATCGCCAGCTAACATTTGAACCTTCTCCGAGTGATAATGATATCACAGAAAAACCTTCGAATGAAGAAATAAATAAAAACACAAATTTAATACCATCCATTTCTGATAAAAAAGATAATCATGTGTCAAGAACAATATTATTGCAAAAAGCAGCCATACAAGCAAAGAAGAATATAGTAGACATATCTGAATTAGATATAAAAAATCAAAAGGTTGATAACACAAAAAAAGAGTCAGATGAATTTGATTTCTTTGCAGACATGACTCCTGTTATAGAAAAGCCTAGTATTGCTGAAGTTAACACAGTGGGTGAAAAGCAAGATGTCAGTAGTAAATTAAATTTCATACCTGATGAAGGTGCTGATGAGAGCGAAGGTTGGGGTGAAAATTGGAATGAATAAGTTATTGAAGACAGTTATATTTTACACACCTTGGTATGTATCTTACCTATCTAACATAATAATCTAGTAGGTAGGTACTTACCTGATATTTGTTAAGATGGTTTATGTTCAGTGATGTTATGCTATTAGATAAATGTTAGTTTGTGTGAAGATTTTTTTTTCTGAATTTAAATAATCAACAATTGTTTGTACCTAACTAATAATCAGCTTTTATGTTTACAAAACAAGCCTTTAAAGAGTTACCACAGCCAAAATGTAGAGCTCCATGTTAAATTTACCTACTCTACGTAACTACCTAGTATGTACTCTAATATTTCGCTTAAGTAAAAAAGGTACCAACTCTAGATTTTACCTAGTGTATCAATTTAACTTGTTATTTTTCATGAAGTAAGTAATTATATTTCGTTAAATTATAATAAATGTCTAGGTACTCTGTCAAAATATAAAAGTTATAAAGAATTTCTAATAATATTTCTCTATTAATATTTCTAATTTTCTATAATTTATAACCTACATTATTATAAATTACGACCAAGATTGTTTAAAAAGAAGTACATAAGTACCTAGCGTTCAACACTTCTAAAATAAAAAAAAGTGTATATAATAAATGGTGGTATCTTTATTTTACCTAACAATAATTATATGTTACCAACAAATTATAAAAAAAATCGTAAAACTAATATAACAACATTCTGTTTTTATTTAAAGGACATAAATAATTTAATAATAATAATACCTACCTGCTTTAAAATGGAAGCTTCATGAAATTAATACCACATTTGAGGTATCAGTTGAGTACCAAGAGATCTAAGAGGTTGCCTACCGCGTACCTGAAGATCACAGTCGTAAGCATTTTTTTAAAATCCATAGTGGAAGTGCAACTTTACAATGCACATTTTACAGGTACTGAAAGAAGGTTACATAAAAACTGACTAGATTATAAATGATAATTAACGAAAAAAATAGCTAGTGCTAAATAAATATGTTAAAGCACAGATCACATAATTACTTACATAATTTACCTATTTAACTTACTTTTATCTAAAATCTTTGCTGCAAGCTTTATTATTTTATGACTAGGTACCTAGTTCTATTGTAACGTAGCGTTTTATTTTAAAAGACACAAATTGAGATTCTAGGCTTATCGCAGTACCTAATTGAAATGTTTTAATTTTCTGAGACCTTCCTATCATGAAAGTGGGAAGGTACTAAATTGCAATTTTCTTCTGCATTACCAAATCTTTCGAGCTCTCGTTAAATACCTCAATCATTTGTTGGCGGGCCAATTCAGATAATGTTTCCAAATTATCGCGGGTCATTCCTTTGGTTGGGATTGGAGGCAATGTAGTAATCACAACTTTACCTGAAATAACAAGAGTTTTTTTGAACACGAATTAAAGTGTGGTTTTTTATCAAATTTTATCAGCGATTATCAAAACCTATCGATCAATACTAAACTAATAAAGATATTTTTCTAAAATCTTGCAAATTGTACCTACTTAAACAATGCAAAAAACGAAACAGACGTAAAAAAATTTGTACGATTGTTTGTACACGCATCGCGCAAAAACTACTGAATGAATATTGATGCGATCCGCAGCATTAGTTAGCTTATAGTCCAACTTAAAACTCAGCAATGTAATGTTCTAAGAACAAAGTGTTTTATTATCGATATAGTTTTTGTAGAGCGCTGGCTTTAAAGTGACTAAAAAATGACTCGGTCTAAATAATAAAATGGTATTTAGCCAAAGTTACAGTACCGTTTTTTAAAAATGTGTACTTAATGTAAATATGTTTTTTAATAATATAAAAATTAATGTTATTTTATTATAAATAAATAAATAATGCTGGACAATCCACACAGCATCATCTAGCCCCAAGCTAAGCTTGTGTTATTGGTAGTTGGTACTAGATGACTGAAATACTTAATACAATACTATATTACATACATAGATATTTTTTATTATACATAGTAAATACCCAGAACACCCGGAATAAATATTTGCAGATCGTACAAACATTTATCCCAAGGCGGGAATCGAACCCGTAACCTCCTGCGTCGCAGGCGGACATTCGCCCGCCGCGCCACATTGGTCGTCATTATCAAATTATGCGATACAAATACGATTAGTACCTACTTACCTGGTTCAAATGTCTTAGTTTCACTGTCAAGGAAATAGTACTGACTGAATACAACTGGCATAATTGGGATCTGGGCATCAATAGCAGAGTAAAATGCCCCTTTTTTAAATTCTTGTATGCTACCTTTGTTAAATCTGGCTCCTTCTGGAAACACCCATAGTTTGGTCTAGAAAACAAAATTTATGTTGTAAGAACTCTTGTTAAACTTGTAATAAAATTTTTCAATAGGTACAGTCAACTGCACTAGAATGTATACAACTCGTAACATTCAAAACGGTACCAAAACTTTATAGTAATCACTTTAAATAGTAAAAACTCAAAAATCGTGAATTTCGCTGATAAGTTCACTTATGAGTGAGTTTTTGCCCCGTAAATACTAGTTGTAAAGCTGTAAAACTATTCTGTAAGTTACGAATTGTATACATTCTAGTGCAGCTGACTGTACCTACAACAAATCTATATCAAATACCTTATTCTGTATGACTCTATCAGTTGCTTCTCTCATGAGTCTGCGGGCTTTATCAGTTTTTAACCTATCAATAAATACGAGTCCTGAAAGCCATGCTCCAAAACCAAATGCTCCAGTAAACATCAGAGGCCTCTTGGCGACTACTGTACACCGTTTCATACGAGGCCACATTTCGAACATACCTAAAAGAAAATATTTTAAAGGGGGAGTTAATTTCAAGGTTGAAATAGGTACCTACATACCTAGGTACTCGTTTAAAGATGATGTGGGGGGTGGGTATCAAATAGATACCCACCCAAATAGGTACCTACCTACCGGACCGACATCACACACATTAGGTACCCATCCACATTATATCCATTCGGTACCTACACTTTAAGTGAAATGGAATTTTAATAGAATTAGGACTAGTTTAAAAATAATGGCTTACCTAATATATCTAAAGAGCTCTGATGGTTAGATATCACAATGTAGCACTGCTCATCATCCCAATTTTCGAGCCCACGCAATTCCCATTCGATTCCTACTATATGAGAAGCGTATCTACAAAATCTGGAAGCCACTCTGTAACAGTTAAATAAAATAAAATAGCACTCCTAAAAAATATTACCTTATCCATATAAATAAATATTTTATTAATAACTTACATTAAATTTGTTACATCGCGGGGATAAATTAGAACTACAGGTAATAATATGGTACATGTTATCAAAACATATGCATAGTAAAGAAAAAACTTAAAATAATATCTGAAAACATTGCTCTTTTCGTAAAGAAAAGGCAAGGTAAATATAAAACCCGCCAAAAAGAATTCAGGATATGAATAGGAGGAAGCCATAACTAACTAGGTACCTACTCGACTAGAGGAAAGGAACGATCGATACGAACTTCCTGTACATGCGCAAATAAAAGCGATTGAACGAATGAACAAAACCAGTAGTAGACATAATTCGGACCAAACCCTACTACTACATCTACTTACACATAGGTACCTAGTAGAGTAGTACATAATATTTCGACGACTACTTTACTTAGTCTACATGCCACATAAACTAGGTTAATATTATGTAGTCTCCTATTTTGTGTATCTATGCGATCCTGGTGACGGAAAACATCACACAATGACTATGTACCTATGTTACTTCCTGTGGTTATACATACCCAACTAGGCTAGAGGATGGTAGGTATAGATAGTTACCTTAATAGTGTATAATTACATTATTCAGGTTTTGTACCTAAAGAGTGTTTCTTTAGGTACAAAACCTTAATAATGTAATTATACACTATTAAGGTACTAACTATCTCTGAGTGATGTTTTATTCTGATTCATTTTATTTAAGTATGTGCTAATAGTGGGTTAATACCTACTAGTACGCTAAGGTACCTAAATATTAGGTACAACATTACTCAGGTAAGCTCGTTTAACCGTATGTTTTGAACTGACGACAAAGATTCGAAGGTGGGGATATAAAAAACAAAGTTCAACATTATTATTATTATTATCACCATCAGGAGCATAGACGAACATAGGCCAATAATTTCCAAGACACGATTGTAAGCTATCTCTATTCACCGATTTAACACGATCTATATTGTCTTCGAATCATCGATTGAGGAAAATTGTGAAAAAATAGTATGGTACAATAAATGGTTTTAGTTTAGCCGATAAAAAGTTTTTTAATCACCCCTCAGAGGGTCTGAGATCTGTTTAGTTGAAACTTCATTAGAGTTGTTAGTTATTGAGCATCCTTGCACTTTGTCGATCCACGTTTTTATTAAGTGAAAAAAGTTCGTATTTTAGAAAATATTTCGGTTTTGACGTTGACATATATCACAACGTACATCGTACGTACATTGTATTTTTGGACAAAACTTCATACATCGTTTTGATGTTCTCAAGTTTCGTCCGCTTTTCTCTGCTCACTATTACCACAGAGTACTGTTTTATAGACTGAAAACGCACGAAAGTAAGTTAGAAGTAAATAGTACTTATTCTGTGGTATCACTTATTCGGAAATTATGGCATCGGCTCTATTGAAAAAGGCAATATTTTCGAATCCGCAGTCGGTAAGAAAGACTGCTGGGATATTTTGTAATGCAGCAAGAAACCGTAAGACCTTGGCTAGCTTCATTTTCATATCTAAGACCTTGTTCAGGCGTCTAAAATGATCATACCAATGTTTTGACTGTTACGTCACTGTATTTCAGATTGGAATTATCAATATAAACCGGGTCCTTACCCAAAAACCGCTGCGGAGCATGCTGCGGCAGCCAAAAAATATGGGTTGACTCCTGAGGAATACCATCCATACCCTGAAGATATGGGGTTTGGTGACTATCCAAAACTACCAGACATTGGCGAAGATTCGAGGGATCCACACTATCCATGGGATTTCCCAGAGCTGAAGAGGAACTTTGGAGAACCGGTAAGATACAAATTAGAAAAGAATAACACTGTTTCAATTATCCTAACCTTTTGCTTGTTTCTATTCTATGAAATTTTTTATGTACCTATTGGATCCTTTATAAACCCACCAAACATATTTTTAATTTCAGCTTCATGCCCGTGCTGAGATATTTGGTGGAGACCGTTATGATCCTAACATGAGACCAAGATTCTCACTTCTCCACCAGTGGACATTTTTACTAGGAGTACTGGGAGGTGCAACTGCTCTTTATTTATATTTGGAAAATTACAAAGTTGGAAGGCCGGTGACAACCAAGCAATATCCTGGTCAAGGCACCCACTACTATTTCTGCCCTAATTAAACTTTACAATAATTATGTAGATGTTTGTGATTCTGTTTAGTTAATCAAATAAATGTTTGAGTTTAAATGTACATTCATTTTCTTACCAGTTTAAAATGAATGCAATCTCTGATTACATAGCAAACACTTAGAATAGGACTTCCATAGCTAATAATAATACATTCTCATAAATTGACTCTTTAAACTAGATGAATGATGAACATAATGTAGTCATCACTCTACTTTCATGAAGTTAAATAAAAAAATAAGACAATATTTTTGAACTCTTAGTTTACTCTTATTCAACAATACACAATACACCCAATAAATAATGCTGATGTATTAACAATAATTCATTTGTATATGCTTGTAAAGTATTCATCTTCTAAGTCGTATAGATCAGCTGCAATGTCGTCTCGAAGAGACATAAGTTTTTGGTCACACTCTTGTTGTTTTGTACGAAACAACTTTGAGTTTTGTGCTATTGCCTCATTTACAGATGGAAAATCATTAAGAATGAGGTATTGTTTGATGTCTGATACCAACTTCATTAGGGATTCTCCTGCTCTCACTAAAATAATAAACAGAAGGATAAAAATAAGTAATGCTAATAGTAAATTTAAGAGCAACTATTGGTGCAGGCAAATTCTAGTAAATTACCAATGTTGGCTGCTCTGACTTGCATCTCAAATGTGTCTTGTTCTATTTGTGTCATTCTGTTTAGCTGAGACTCATTTTCTAGTTTAGCAAGTTTTATGATTTCTGAAAAAGATAGCATTAAGGTTGTAAAGTTGATACTCTTCTCTTCTTTCGTGTCAATGGTACACCTATATATTGTCCGAGTAGAATTTAGCCACCTCTATAGCGTTGTGTGTGGCGTTGTTAAGCTCGTCCCTTGTGCAGGTGTTACTAAATACAGAATACAGGGACACTGAACACTTGATACACACACAACACAGTACAGTTGTACAGTTGATACTGAATACAGGGAGTACATATTGAGTCAGGGTTTTTAGAGTTGCCTGCAACAATTTTTTTTGCTCATCATCATTAACAGCTTCTTGAAGTCCACGTTACAGATCAGTCGTAGCAACCATACCTTCTGCTCTGTAGGTGGTGGGTTTGATCCTCACCAAAAACAAACATTTGTGTGATGAACACAGATGTTTGTTCTGTGTCTGGGTGTTATTGTATTCTATGTATTTACAAAATAAGTATTCTATCAGTCATCTGGTTCCCATAGCTGATTTAGCTGATTGCCAATTTAGTTATAACTTGACATAAATTAAGCAAATATAGGTTTGTATCTATAGTTTTACTTGTAAAAGGTAAAAGTACGTAACTGATATAAAATGAAATGAAAGTCATGAAACCTACCTTCGAAATTTTCGAGCATACTTTTCACATCTTCTTTTAGACGTGTAGTGTATGATTTAAGCAAGGCTTCTTTATTTTGAGGAAGATTTCTCTGCATTTTGAGAAGTGGCACTCAAGCCTAGCTACGCGTGTGAGAGTTAAGACTTATGCAGCAAAAAGTTGATTTTACGCACAGCTAGAAAGACACAAAACAAAGATTTTAAAGTGATCCAATATCATAATAATATTACTCCTAGCGTACATCTATGTCTTCTAATTTTATGATTCGACAGTACAGGACAACACGGCAAAGAAGTTTTTATTTATATTTTCTCTTTAATGCAACGTAACTATCCTTCCTTCCGATATCTACTTTACTTTAGTCCATATTCTTAGATCTATCCATTATTTTATTATTATTAGTATTAATTAGGCGTCTAGATAAACAGAAAAAGAAAAGTATGGTTTGGTTATGGTTATTTCCAAAGAAAGCACAGCCCGTGAAATCACAGCCATGGAAAACACAGCGTAGTACACCATACCAAATAAAAAAAAAACAGTGCGCGGGGCAGGCAGATAGTAATAAAACTTTGGTAGGGTATTCTGAACACGCACGTGAGGGTTCCTGATCGAAAAAACTTTCCTCATCTTCTGTTAATTTATCAATGTTTGTCCTCTAGGCGAGTTGAAGGCGAAATGCCAAAGGTAAAATATAGTAGGGTAAAATGGCTTGTATGACACTACTATGGTTAATCTGGAGAACCCACACTAAGTCAAATTGGAAAGCATATCCACTGCTGTGTGCTAAAAAAATAAATATAGACTTTTATTTGAGGTCTTTATTTGGGTTTAGATATATTATGTACATACTCAGTTATGATAAGTTCTTTTGGAATTTAGATTAACAGGGAGTATTTTTATGCTCGAGGTAGATGGTATTCATCTGTGACTTTTCTTCTGTCCTACAAATCACCGCCAAAAAGCTAGTTAAAAAGAAAACTATAACTAATTATTCTGATCAGTAAATCTCGAGTATTCCTTTAGACGAAGTGCATTAATGTTGATGAATCCAGTACTATCTTCAGGAGAGAAACCCCCAGCTATGTCCATCGATACCAAATCCTTATTGTATAGGGAGGTTTTACATTTTCTTGCCAACACGGTGACTGTAATTAAAAAAAAAATTTTGACCATGCTTTGCTACTCACCAATAGATGGCGCTATGTACTCAAAACTGTATGATGTTCCAAAGCAAAGCCCAAACTCACTATTTCCTTTGTAAACTTGGACGGTCACGGAGCCAGTGATAGTTTCTTGAGAGTGCTCAATGCATTTTCTCGTGAAGTTTGCTTCAGGGGAGAACCAGAAACCATTGTACACGAAGTCAGCCATTTTGTCCTGAAGGTATTTTTTTACCCTAAAACCAACCAGCCATGTTAAAAAAACGTACCTACAAATTCTATAAATATGTAGGAAGATAGGTAAATACATTTCCTACACAAATATTAAGTTTTATGATGACTTAATGGAATTCGAGGACACGGGTGGGTCAACTTTTTTTTTCCGCTTAATTTACCTATGGTCTTGGCAAGTTGAAGTGGTTAGAGTCTAACCACTCCATCTAAAGGCACATTTGATAAAGGTAGTTTATATTGTAGAGGTATATCTACAAACCTCAATACTTCTCTATCAAGAGCAAATGCTTCTAAATCAACGTGAGCTTGATGCAGTATAGTCCCGGCAGGTGTTTCATAGAGACCTCGAGACTGAAAATTAAATAATTCTGATTTAACAATACAGTAAGGTATCTACAACTCTAACCATTGGCCTTAAGTATGAGTTTTTACTAAAAACTCATACTAGTAAGGTTGCCTGGAAGAAATCGCTTTCAACGATAAGGCCGCCCATTGTACTTTGTAAACCTTGTCTGTTTTTAACAAATTTTCTTTGTGTACAATAAAGTGTTATCTATCTATCTAGCTACACTATAGCGTCACTACCGTGGACACCTAAAAACTGAGGTGTCCACGGTAGTGACGTTAGTGTACCTAGCTTATGTGTAATTTTGTATGGATATACGGTAAGCGTAGAGGTCCGACAGAGGTCGAGCGTTAGGAAAACAGATTTTGGTAATCAAAATGTAAGCTGTGTACGTACACGACATTATCTAATGTCTAACCCAAATATCTGAGTCTTGAGGCACTGGCACACCGTGTTTCATCTTTTGTATTGACAGGAAGTTTCAAACTACTTAGATGCAAAGAGACAAAACACGGTGTAACTATTTCGCGGTTACGCCGAGTTTATTAGTAATAGGGTAAGTGTTATTCATGTACTGGGTCAGCCAGTAGTGCTTGTCAAGGTTTTGAAAAATAATTTAGAAAAAGCTACAGACCTTTAAGCCCAAGAAGCGGTTCTCCACAATATCGATGCGCCCTACACCATGCTGCCCTCCCAGTTTGTTGAGCGTCTCCACCAGAGCTAGTGGGTTCTGGACCAGTAACGACTTTTCGTGTCCACTAGGGATTTGCACGGAGACTGGCAGACCTAATAAAAAATGGTGATAATTTGCAAGTGATATAACATTTAAAAATATATAAACAATAACACAATGACTTTAATTATTTGAATGTATTAGACCTTATTCCTTATAATATAAAGGAATAGGGTCTAAGTAATTCTAAGGTTTAGAATAATGACTGTTTAAAAGCGAACCTTAGATTCACCTAGCTGATGTTTCAAGATGATCCCTGCAGATATTTTTAAGGATATTACTGAATAAATGCTTTTTGATTTTACGACCAGCTAGAGTGAAAGCGAGAACGCAGGAGCGTCTTTCTTTTCAGACACAACACAAAGCTTATTCAGGATATCAGTCATATATACTAAATACTAGCGTATTCTTTCCGAACGCTTCACACCAATCACCACAGTTTGACAAAACACGAAAACTTTTTTTTTTAATACTGGACAATTCACACAGCATCATCTAGCCCCAAGCTAAGCAGAGCTTGTGTTATGGGTACCAGATGACTGATATACTTAATACATACATAGATATTTTTTATTAATATACATAGAAAATACCCAGAACACCCGGAATAAATATTTGCAGAGCGTTACATTTATCCTAAGGCGGGAATCGAACCCGCAACCTCCTGCGTCGTCAAGCAACTTACTGTGGGTATCGTAAGGTACGTTCATAACAACCGTGACCTGGTAATGGTGATCACTGAACATCAGGTGGGCATCTTGTTGCATCAGTAGATAAGTCACATAAAAGAAAATGCAACATCACTTCTCCGCTCCAGCTCATAACCGTGGACTCTTTTACAAACCTTTTTCAAAGAAAATATCGATGGTGCTAGGATAATCCTCTGTCTGTTGTAGATCGCGCGTCATTTTATAGATTCCACTTGGAGGTATCGCGGCTGGGTCTTCCAAGACACCTGACTCGTAACTAAGGGAAATATTTTTAAATGAAGCTGGTTGTAAACAGATTAAAAGTTTGAAAAAGTCTTGGAACGTATTATGCCAGTAGAAAGGTTAAGGTAACTGGACTGAATGACGATATTTATCAGTTTACATTTTGAATGAGAATTTTAATCTATTACGTGACGCGAGTGCGTTCGGAATGAGGCCTTACGACAAGACATAACATACATTTTTGTATTGTTCTACACTATTATTATATCATCATATTATTATTAGCTTGTTTGCAATCAGAGAAAGCTAATATGATGACAAAACTTTATTTTTACGTGCAAAGTAAACCAATATGGCATACTTCCACACCATCAGCTCACGTCATTCTACAGAAGAGCTATGACGTCATGTCAGTTGGGAAAGTAGCGTGTCAATCATTCGGTACCTACCTGATGTGCATAATATTTTCGTCAGTGGACCACGGTTCCTTAGGAGTAGCTGAAACTGGGATATTCTCCTTCTTTGCGTATTCTATTAGGTCGCTGCGTCCCTGAAACCTTTCAAAGAACTCTGGCAAACGCCATGGTGCTATAATCTGTAAAAATAAATAGCTTGTTTTAATTTCGTTCGACTGACGATATTGTGAAGATCGCGGGAAGTCTATGGGTGGAGAGGGCTTTAATAATTCTTCGTTGAAAATATAAAGGAGAGGTCCTAGACCTCATCATAAAAACTTCATAGATCATCATGATGATTATGAAGTTCGCTTAATGAAAACTGTAACTCTACTACCTTAAAGTTGTTAATTAAAGTTTTTACCTTTCCAGTCGGCCACAGGGAATAGACGCTAAGCTCAAATCTGACTTGGTCGTTTCCTTTGCCAGTTGCACCGTGTGAGATATACCTGAAAGGTGTTTTTACGTAGGTAATTACAGCCGAGTAGGTGATGCAGTTTGCTAGTGGCCAACTCCTTGGACGAAGTTTTGATCTGTTTTTTTTTATATTTTGGTTTAGATACCTAACCTAACCTTCGTAATTAAAACAACGCTATAGCCAGAAGACTGCAGTGATCCAAATCACAATGAAATCATCTTGGTGTGTAGATTAGATACTTTCTGATACTTTCAAAAGGAATTCCTAACATTCAACCCCTAAACGGATCCGGCGGGCTTGAAGTTTGTATGAAAATAACTTCAAGCGAACGAGTCACGCGTGCTTTCACGTGTATAACATATTTCCCAGATCCAAAGTAATTCCTGAAGGATAGTACATATATTATATTGATACATACTTAGCTCCTAATTTCTTAGCAGCATTAACAAGGGCAACGGAGATGCAGGGTCGAGCGAGCGATGTGCCGAGGTAGTAGCGCCCTTCGTACACTAAGCCCATCTGTATGGCTGGTAGCATGTAATTGCATACAAAATCCTTTCGCAAGTCTTCTACAATGACCTGTGAATTTTTGTGTAATACAGTGTAACTATATAGTAGCACAGATTAGATAGTAGTAAGTATAGCTCTATAGTGAAGGGCTCGTCCGGGGAAGTACTACCACATGCCTATTTCTGCCGCCAAGCAGCTTGTTGTGTTCCTACTTTGAGTACCAACACTACCTATGAACTATATAATACCTGTCATCACGCCCGGCAACTAGATGGTGGTTACTAGGTACCGGTTGGCGTCGGCGTACAAGTAGTAAAATATAAATGAAAGTGAACTGATGTACAGCCAAAAAAAGTCACCAGAAAACAGTAAACTTACATCCTTAGCCCCAATAGCCTTTGCCTTCTGCTTGGCTTTTGTAAAGTCTTCGTTCTGACCAACATCGGCCATAAAGCACACGACATCGTAGTTTTTCTGGATCAACCTGTATGTTTTATTTTCGGATTATACCATCTCAAAACTACCAAATAGTTTGCATTTTGAAGTGAAAGCGTCAGATAAATTACCATTTCAATATGCAGCTAGTATCCAAACCACCAGAGTAAGCGAGGATCACTAGGTCCTTGGCCATTATTTATTCTTAAAAAATGTTTATTTCCAAGATGCCCTCCCGAGCTGTACCTACAATGGAACTGATAGCCGGCTTCAGACTCTGATGACAAATTGCTGCTTTTAATTGCACGTGAATGATAACACGGAGGTCAACAAAATAGAGATTGCGTATTTTACCTACTTGTTTCTATTTGCTCACGTTACATACGCAAAGAATAATTATTTAAACACCAAAATATAATACAAAAAGAGATGCATCGACCGGGAATCGAACCCGGGCCGCCCGCGTGGCAGGCGAGCATTCTACCACTGAACCATCGATGCTTGTGATGTTTAAGTTTAATTTAACAAATTGTTAGTTCTGTTGATAAAGTGATGACGAAAAGGTTTTGTTGGATCTACTTCATCATCATTTACGTAGATATCTATAGTTTCAACTAAGTTCATAATCCTCAAGAAAATTTATTTTGGTTTATTTGGACACATCTTTTTCAATATCGTTAACCACGTGATATATATATACCTGTATAGTATAGTAAGCCTTCTGTGTACCAAAGTAGGTATTGTCATAATATTATCTGAATTTGCCTACATATTTAAGTTTCTATGTAAACATTGAACGATGGTAGGTAGGTACTTACCTACCTATTGTTTTAAATAAACAATCTCTAATTATGTTGTCATTCTGCAAACCTTGGTATATTACATCAGAAAAGATAAGTTTGTCGTAAATATCGTGATAGGTTTTATATATAAAACTATTAGGTAGGTACTTAAAATAGTTAGTAACAGTCGGCTACACGTAGATATTTACAATTCGTGACATTCAAAATCATAAACTTAATATTAGAAACTAATTGAGGCGCGTACACAAACACACCCCCCCACACTCACACAATACACTTCTAAAATTCCGTTTTTTATTTTTGTTATTACTTTTATTTTTTATTTTAAGTTTTCAAGTTTTTTTGTTGTGAACGGCTGTCTCTTCTTTGCTGAAGGTTGGGTACTGGAAGCTGCGACACAGTGTTAACTTTATGTAGTTTCCAGTGTTCACTTTTTGTTATCACTCATATGTACTATGTTCACTATATATAAATAAATAAATAATAAAATAATAAATAATGTCAGTATTACAATAAACATTTACAAAACAAATACTTTTTACCACCCATGAGTTTTGTGAGAGCGAACGCAGGAGATGGGCAGCAGCGTCTCCTGTGTACCTAATACTAAGTGGTGACTATGGTACCTACACCCCCCTAATTTGGAGGAGGCCTATATCCTATATCCGGCATATCCGGCAATGGACTTATTTAGGCAGATGAGCTACAACTGATTTCTTTATATGTTGTTTATGAGTTGATTGCCATATTTGATGTGGTACCATTTAAAAATTATGATATGTACACTTATACCGGGTGTACCTAATAAGACTTCTTCCAAAAACTGAAACTGCGCATTCAGACCATGATTCTGATTACAAAGAAAATGAGGAAATGTGAAAAAAAGACGTTTTTTTTGTCTATTTTTCAGCATCAATATTGACATAATAAAATAAAGATATTTACTTACCTAATTATCTTATTTTAAAACGCGTAAAAACGACAAAACACCAAAAACAAAAAAATCATACCTACTAATAACCGGTTGATAAATAGGAATTTCAGCAAAATAATCGTATTACTCTAAATGTATTTGACTGTCAGCCAAGTGGTAAAACTTTATTGTAGGTAACTTTACACGTTCGGAAATGGCCTTATTACAACCGGTATATGATAGTGCAACCGAGTACATTTAAAAAATGAATTCATTTTAGTAAGGACTATAAGCTATTTAAAAAAAAGTCATGTTATTGATGATTAAATAATTTAATGAAAATCTCAACATTCAAATACTGATAAACATAATTATTTTCACTACAATATTCGTTACAATAATTGCACATTTGTACCTATTACACACACAAGATTATCTGAGACCTACTTTAAAGGAGTCTGTACCTATTGCTTTTCGGTTTGTATCACATGTTGGTGTATAATACACACTGTATTATGTACTCAGTTATACTAACGTGTATACATTACATAACTTTCATAATTATACCACGACATTATAATCTCTCACACAAGAGAAACTCCAAAAATCATGAAATTAGCTGGTAAGTTCATCTATTTTTAGAGTATTTTGCCCTCCAAACGTTTTTTTGTAATGCTATAACACCATTTAAAAGTTATAAAATGTATACATCTTAATACAACCGCCTTCACACAGAGCTCCTTAATCTTATAGTATGAGTTATAATGCTATAGGACTTATATTATCTAGAAGAAATTATGTCTAGTTGTATAAATACATAGGACATTACAATTAATGTAATACAATGTCAAAGTTATATCAAGTTAGATAAAAGCAAGTAGTTAATGGTTGGCACACTCCGTTGTGACAGACCAAGGTATCTTTTTTAGCAACGACTCTCTTTATTATGTCTAAAGAGGATAGTCAGAGGCACGTCCAAACTCTACATGATATTTCATTCAGATTCAGATATTTCATTTGAGTCTGAGTAAACCCACTCGCGACAAAACAATATTAACATGTAAGTATATAATGCATAATAGGTGATAATAGCAGACTAATATCATAAAATATTTACTCGCGACAAAACAATATTAACATGTAAGTATATAATGCATAATAGGTGATAATAGCAGACTAATATCATAAAATATTTATTAAAGTTTAGATGTACGGCTAGACGAAGTGTACATCTTTAAGTCCCTGACTGTACAACGAAATATGGAAAATGGCACATACCCGGTCTGAGCACAAGAAAGTGTGCTCGTTCATAGTTCAAACCACACATGATTTACAAACTATACGCACATAGACTAACAAGACTGGAATGTAAACATAGCTGTTAATAACATTCAGACTTATTTAAATAGCTAAGTCTATAAAAGGGCCTTGATTATTAAATCAAGCAGCGCTGCGCAAACGTAGACACTTTCTACCTTGATGCGGTAAATTGAAATACAGCCATAGATATATAAGTTTAAGTTTTTATATTTTCTTTACACTGACGTGCCAATTCAATTTGACCAAGTTTGTTGAAGTTCTAAGCCACATTTCACTATAATATCCATTTGTTACAAGGACGCTATCGCAGAAAAGAGTGATATCAGTAGTAACTTCTAGAATACATTGTTGACACAATAGAGCTTCTACTGTTTACGACTTAATGATGACTTTTAAGTAAGTTGGCATCTAGAGGTTAATGGCTACAATGCCTGTAGCAAAAAGTATCTAAATTTGCACAGAGCTAAACCAATTTTGATAGATAAAAGTTTCAAGCGAACATCTACATTAGACCTATGTATATTTTCAGAAATACAGCAAATAGCTTAACTGTAAATAGATAAAATCCTGAAGGATAAATATACTACTTTCCTAATAGTGATAGGGCACATCATGCGATATGCACTTTGACTAATATCGGGTTATTTAATACTAGCGGCCTGTCCCAGCTTCGCACGGGTTTTAGTAAGGATCCCAATTTTTTTTTGAAATATAATATAGCCTATGTCCCTCGGGGATAGTGTAACTTCCCAACGGTGAAAGAATTTTACAAATCGGTCCAGTAGTTTCGGAGCCTATTCAATGCAAACAAACTAACAAACAATCAAATCTTTCCTTTATAATATTAGTATAGATAGAAGTGTCTGTTAGTACCGTCGTCGGTACTAACGATAGTAGTAGTATTCGATAACCTCGGTACTTATTTTTTATTTATTTCATTTTACAATGTAATAATGCATTTCTTTGTACGGTGAAGATCAATACAGAACAGTCTCCTACCATCACGCTGTTAAATACACTTTAAAAGATCTAACATTTGGCATTAAAAAGATGAAAAATAACGTTGTTTTTGAAGCTCAGACATAACGAAAGCCATTTTTATAACACTGGGGGGTTACCCTTTATAATCTTTTAAAATTCATCGGCTTTATCGTAGGAGCTAGCTTTATGTTTTTGGCATGTCACAGGAAATTTTGATTTATTGTAAAATTACTGTTGTTTTCTAGCACTTATTATTGTGATCACTCAGTCAAAATTAAACAATATTAATAATAGATTAATATTAAATCTCACTTAAAAAATTAATTAAACAAATAATACGTTTAAAACTCTTAGCAACTAAACAAGTTAGGCAAATACAGACTAAGAAATAAACAGTAACAATAATTAATTATAAACATCTTTATAAAAACACAATTTAAATTCGAAATAGGCTTTTCGAATAGATTTTTTGATATTGAAAGAAAAAAAAACAAGAAAAAGAAATAGCATCACCACTTTATTCCCTAAGCACGGTAGATATCCTCTACGATCTCTTAGTACCAAGTACCTACTCGAGATTCTTAGAGGATGTCTAAGGGGGGGTAGTCAGAGGTATGTGCAGATAGTACATTTGGTATTTGGCCACATTTAGCAGTAGTTCGTATTCAATACGTGACAGGTTCCAAGCCCATCGCCGCTGCTAGAATACTAACTGGTTTCCTTACAATGTTTTCCTTCACCGTTGCACTGGCATTGCGCATATAATTTTGTCGAACGGAAAAATACATTGGTGTACGACCGGATTTGAACCCACGATCATAGAAGGCGGGATCACGCCCACTTCGGTGCTCTCCAAAATAAAATACTTGAAGAAATGTAATCTTCACATTTAAACTGTCGCATTGATAAATTAATTTAACTTTAAACTAACAATACTGGCATTAGTTAGATTTGTTCAAACAATGAAAGACAATCTAAAATTTTAAGTAGTAACAGCCACAACCTGTATAGTGCCACCAACTTTTCTATTCAGCGAGGGGCAATCCCATCGAAAATTGTGAAACAAAAGATAGCAACGACACTGTAAAGCGAATTGAAACAGCGATATTATTTCCTCTTTGATTGAACAGATTAAGCGGTGATACTATAAATTAGGTTAGCCAGTAGACAGACAAGCAAACGTAGATTGTGAACGCTTTTAGTGTCCATTCAGACACGTTAAACAATTATTTCGCCACAAAATAGTGGACGCACGATTTTGTTAACGCTTGGCAATTACTCAATTCTAACCAATTGCCATTGTGTGAAAAAAATACAAGAATCTAGATTGCATCTATCGTAGGATTAAAGAACAATTAATTTATTAAGTACTGGCTTATATAGTACCAATAATAAAATTGCCTTAATAACTCTTCGACATGTTTTCAGTCATGGCAACAACGGCAATAGATTAGCAACCACGCATTCCACTATTTTGAGTCTTCGAAAGGATCTTAGGCGGTGAGAGAGCTAAGGTCCGAAAGGAAGTTATCCGGTGTCGTAATGTGAGAGGAGCCGATTATCACTTCCCAGTTCTTGACGGCCGCTGTTACCTCGTAAGCGCAGCGGATCTCCGAGAAACAAAGACCTGGAACAACATAGTTATTGTATGGAGCATGAATCCTACTACGGTACGGTACTAATAAAATCGGTGTATCGTTGAAGTTAATACTACAAATAACACGCAGACATAGAACAAACATCTATGTTCATCACAAGAATGTTTGTCCTTAGTGGGGATCAAACCCACAGCTTACAGCACAAAAGGCAGAGCTATTGCTAACTGAGTTGGGAGGCCAGTCGGTGAGGTAAATATGAAAGTGGGTTTGTGTTCAATAAAGTATGCAACTCACCTCCAACAACGAAGACAATCAAACGTGGTACATTCTTGATGGTCTGC
This sequence comes from Electrophaes corylata, assembly GCA_947095575.1. Lineage (NCBI taxonomy): Eukaryota > Metazoa > Arthropoda > Insecta > Lepidoptera > Geometridae > Electrophaes > Electrophaes corylata. Next base: position 10,183,805 of record OX352703.1, read on the forward strand.
TGAGCTTTGTCCTTATGCCAATGCCCGTAACGCACGCTGCAAACATAATTTGAACCATTAGCTATTTGCAATAAAGTTTATTTTGCTTCACTCATAGAAAAAGAAGTGGAAAAGAAAATTCTATCTATACACTAATTAGTTTCCACTACTAAGAAAGAGTACTTACTTAGATTTACTTTCATCGTTGAGGAAAGGAAAGGGAAGAAAAAGTTTTGTTCAAGTCAGTTTGAAAGCCTACACAAAAATTTTCAGGTATTTCAGCGCTGCGTTTTTAGTACTGTTGCGGTAGCGAAATCGCTTCTTCCTGGGAGATCATTGTTTCAATATAAGTGTTTCAGAATTATGTATTATAAAAAAGACTGCTGATCATTTCTTGAATGTCAATCTACTAACTTAGATAGTTATGAATGGCTGGATACTTATACATCATTCTGTAGTAAACGCAGACCTTTTGTATGTATTATAGATGATTTGTACACTCATATTTTTAGAGTATATTTGGCGTAGGCACTAAAAAAGGATGAATGGAAAGGGCTCAGAATCGTTATTCCTGGAACTTTGGCTGATGATGATGATGATGACTAAGAAAAGAATACCCGAAATTAATGATCCCAAAGAGAAGTTTGTATTAAAATCACGTGCGTTCTTTTAGTAATAACATAATTTTAAAACACCGTGTAATATAATATATCTGTCTACTGCAAACGAGAAGATTGCGCTTCCGCCAGTAACACAAAACGCAGTGTATGATAATATTTAGTATTACCTGGTAGGAGCTTGGTATCCAGAGGTCTGCGCGCGTCCCGCCAAGAATGGGAAGTGACGTTGGTCGAGTTTGTCTTCGATGGCATCTTCCATCAAGTCCTGTGAAGACACAAAACTTTATTCATCATCATCTTCCTGAGCACTAGTGGTATAGTGGGAGCGACCTTGCTGTATGATCCTAAGGCTATGGGTTCGAGACCGGTCGTGCACCAACACAGAGATCATTAATGATCAAAGAAAATCTGTTGTGCCGACCTCCCTTAGCGAGGGGCGAGGGCAGGAAGGTAGAAACGGAAACTGCCTCACAACTTTATTCCCCAAGTACGGTTGATATCCCCTCAGATTTCTTATCTAATACTTACTCAAGATTTTTTGAGGATATCTAATGGGGGTGTAGTCAGAGGTACGTCTAGATATTAAATTTGGTATTGGAATACGTGTGGATACGTGACAGGTTTCAAGCCCATCGCCACTGAATTATTGATATAAAAGCATATTGAATAATCCTTCAATAAGCGATAACGACTTGCGGATGGAACAAACAGATTACCCATTTGATGTTAAGTAGTTACCTACCATCACCTATAACAAAGCATTGCCCTTCGACAGTGCACTGATTTGTGTTGATTAACCTGAGTTTGTTAAATACTGGTGTCTGGGTTAACACCAGTATGCCTCGGGCTAATGAGGGTTCATGGTGAGGGTTCATGTGCTTGTAACTTTACAAACATTCACATCCTTAAACCGGAAAACAGTAAGCTACTTGGCGGCAGTAATGAATCTGAGAAATTCGTGATATGCTATTGAGAATGAGACTTATACAGTAGGCATTTTGTTTACCTTGATAATGGGCGTCCAGCGCGACATTTGGTAAGTTTGCTCAGTGATTCTTTCCTTTCTCGGCACTTGGTAAACCTTCTTCCTGTTTCCCTGTAAAAAATAAATTAATACTGTTCATATCAAACATGAATACTAGGAAATGTCGTGAAAACATCAAAGTTTAAAGACTGGTATACTAATAAAATATTCATTGGCAATTTTTTAACTGCAGCTAAGATGCGCGTCTTGAGATAATATTGCGCTTGACAAGAGATATTTTGTCTATTGGTGCACATTTAGTTTGTTGACAAAAAAGAGAAAAGCTAAACATTAACGATAATAATAGTCTTCATTTGACGGAACGAGATGACTTTTTGTTAGCACAGCCTACTACCGTGAGCTCTTATAGCACGATCGCAAACTGTAAAAAACGACGCCATAGTTGCTGTTGATAACGTGCTTGACAGACTTTCGATTTTTTTGTACTAGAATACAATAATTTCGTAACATTAACTTTCAGTAACGGATTCCAGATATGTACAAAGACGCTCTCGTATCCATTGTTCGGATCTGTTTCGGCTTGTTCGGAGTTATTTGGTAGCTCACGATAAGGACCACTGTCCTTATCGTGAGCTACCAAATAGCTCCTAATAGACAAACTATCGAGAACAATTACCCCTATAAAAAGATTTAAACTTGCTTACATCAATGCAGACATTGAGCCCAAGGTTGGACAAGTTGAGTAGGGTCTGCTTATCGGAAGGCTCGAGCTGGGCATGTGTGACGAGCTTGTTAAGATTCTCCTCGGATATGCCGTTCTTAGACATGATGTACAGAGCGATAATACGCATCTTGTTGAAGTTTACCACATTCTGAAATAGATACCAACTAGTTTACAAGTCTGGAAAAATTAGGCATACAAATATAACTAATATAAGAGCGAAAAATGTGCTGGTTACATGTAATTGTAAGTTATTGAGAGGTATGGTGTAACAAGCCTAACATGATGGAACAAAATTGTAAAAATCAAGGGAAATTGGTGGTAGGAGAGGGCTAACTCGCGAGTATTGCGGCATTATTTCTCTGACAACTATGTATATACACTAACTCTTTGTATTTCCATGAGCAAAGAGTTACCTACTGACTGAGGGAAACACTTTTGACAGGGGCTTATGCGAAGATTTTAATCTTAATCTTGTTTTAATGACGAAATATACAAAAAGAGCTTAATGTTTCTTAGCAGAGTAAGAGTTAAGATAATATATTTTTTTGTCGATTAAATATATTTAAGCCAAAATAAGCTAGTCTGTTTACAAGCGCCGTAAGTACGATTATAAGTATAATACGTCTATGTTACCTGGTCAAGAAGCACTGGCACGATGCTTCTCATGTGATCCTTTATCTTCTCACCTTCAGCATCAGTTCCCATGGCAAGGTCCTGAATAAAAAGAAAACGAAGGTTAGAGTGAAATAGTTAATTAAGGCTATAAACGCATTGAATGTAACTGGCGAAGGCGGTAGGATTATAGACCTCTTTATTGTTCATCACACAGAAACAGAACAAGACATATACACAATTAAGCAAAACAATAGGCGGTCTTATCGCTGAAAGCGATCTCTTCCAGACAATCGTACCAGGCAGGCGTATTTATATTATTATCCGAATTATGTTGCATTTGATTAATATGTGCCTTGAGTCGTCATAATACATATGAGGGAAATATCAACCATGCCTAGGGATTAAAGTCCTGAGCCTATTTATTTTTTATACCTGTTCAACTTTGCAAAGTTTGTCAACGTATCCTTGATACGCCTTCATGCAATCTTCGGCGAGGCGCAGGTGAGTCGCGTACTTAGATAACTCCTTCTGATATTGGGGCATTTTCTTGATCATTTGCGAGAGATCACGCATAGATTGCTTGTCACCTAGAAATTGACAACAAAATGATTGATGAAAAATAAACGAAATTATTAATTTTAGATTTAGCATTTGAAAGTTTTTTATACTCAGAAATGATTCAGAAGGCTGCGGTAGATTTTATTTACTCTTATTACGTCTCGTATTTAGTAAAAAAAAAGGTGGAAAGACATATTTGTAAATTATTGAAGCAGCAATCTTCAGGTATAATATCTTTAGTAGTTGATTGATCAAGGTTCACTTAAATTTTCATCAAAAAAGATATTAGTAATGCTGTATATAGACAGCTGCCGTGCTCGCCAAACAGCATTGCTGTGTTTTGGTTAAAATGCTGTGGGTGCAGGTGAAATTACAGACACATTAGGCTTAATAATTATATACAGCAGTTTGCTAGACTAGCTCTACAATGGTAGTACATCGTAAAGCACGTTTCTAAAGTGATTGACCTGGGAGGTAATTTATTTCTTATAGATGATGTTTACCACTCAACACTAGGCCCTCTGCTTGGTCCATCAACAAATTGTGTAAAAATGATAATAATAAAGATATTGACACCGTACCTCCACCCATACGTTTGGAGTCAGTAAACTTCTTCAAGTTCTTGGTAACGGATTGAGACACGACAGCGATGTGCTGATGACGTAGATCCACCCACAGTTCGTCGTTTTCATCTAAGAGCACTTCTTTCAGCTGCTGCCCTTGCCCACCTTCGTACCTAAATACAATTTTAAAAATAACTTTCGTTGCTGAAGAAATAAAAACATTATTTACAAAAACTATTAATCTGAGAGTTGGATTAAATCACAGTGTTAGCGAGAAACGCTAACAGCATGTTTATAGGAAAAAAATCCAACTATATTGAATATAACTGGCGCAGTCGGTGGGATTAGCCAAACTTGTATGAATAAATAAAAGTCTATGCACACTTGCACACGTCCAACAAATCAATCATGAATATAAAAATACATACTTGTAGACGTCATTTTCGATAGGCAGCAGATCGTAAGCCATAGCTTGAAGCGTTAACTCGTGGAGCATCGGCGACACACAGTCGAATCCACGGTCAATCACCAGAAGTTGTGAACGAGCTTTTTCCGGGCCTTCTCCCATCGTAGGTTCATCAGCCTGGGATAAATATGGTTGATTAGAATCCGTAACGACGTAGTCATTTTTATTTGTAGAAGCCAGTGATACACGTATATTTATTACCTTGTAGGCATCAAGCTTCTGTTGGATCAGCTGAGCTAACTCGACATTGCGTTCCCAGTCACTGTAAAAAGTTAAATAAATTATATTATACTTATGGCTTCCTATACATTTCTGGACGACCCGTTATGAAACTTCTCCAACCTTCGTCGCCGCGACCTGCACAAGGCTTTAGTCTATCGCGTGGTCATCCTTTTCAGTCTGAAGAAATCCACTATCAGACAAAGGCATCCCCTATATATTTCCAGGAAAAACGACATTGACCCCTGTCCATAAATCAATTTCCCGCGTTTAATATTCGTTTAAAAGTTTGTAAATATGACTATAATACCTGCGATATCGCACAGAAGGGTACTCTCCGAGGGTGGCGCAGAGAGTTGCGATCTGCTCAGCAATACGCTCCATGTTCGCGTTTCGGGTCTGAGCAAGCGCAGGGTTGTACATACACTGGAATGTCTCAGGAGAGTCGAGGGAAAACACCTGGTTTACAAAAATATGTCTTCAAATATCTATGATATTTAATTCCTAGTCCTTACCTCAGAGATTCAATTTGTTTGCCAGCCTCTGTTACTACTAAATGCACGAACCATCAATTGATGAAATCATCAAATCAAATTCTCATCAAACCTACCTAGAAAGTTCGTACCCAAATAAGTAATTAATTGCTAAAACTAACTAACAATAAACTGGTTTAAATGACTTGGGTTTTTAGGGTTTATTAAATAAGTAAAAATAACTTTCATTGCTTTTTTACTAAAACTATTTACCTGGCTCTCGTATGGCAGGAAAGCAATATTAATTTCCTTCAATGTTTTAATTTTCCTTGCGGCTGAAGACTTGCAGATCTCATTGAAAAGTTCCTCAGGGCATACTAACCCATGGCAGCGTGTAATGACACATTTCACTTATTACAAACGAATTGTGTAAAAAATACTAAACAACTAAACATTAAAAAAAATTAAGTATTTCTTGTTTGAGGAAAAAGCTACCGTTTAAACTATTGAGATTCAAGAAAAAACCGGCGCATAGATCAGAAAATGGCGTGTTTGGGTATGATCGTACTTTGAATTTTGACTACAATATTATTCTGACTTGTTTCAGTTATTTATATGTATTCTAAGGATGTGTATTTACAAAAAAAAGTATACATATAAGTATTCTATTACCTATCTGGTTCCCATAGTACAAGCTTTGCTTAGTTTGGGGCTAGAAGGCGTTGTGCGTAGACATACCTTTTGCAAACTACTCAATACACAATATTTGCATTTTACGATTAGCATAACAGCCGCCAATTTCAAATCTTTCTACACCGTTTTTATTGGAAAAGTAATAAATTGTAACAAACCTGCTGTTCGTATGGAATGAAAGCAATGTTGATTTCCTTTAATGTTTTGATGTATTTAATGATACCACTACGCGACAACTCATCAAACAGATCATCGGGACAGGCTGTAAAACAAAATAAAAAGATATGCAACTAAAAAGTTAAAGCAACATGGGTAGGAAGCAACTACAAACAATTCTATGGGTCAAAGGGTAAAATAATATCTAAATAAACATACAAGCTGTGTTTTTAACGGGTTTGTGACTAACTAAAATATAATTGTAGAGTTCTACACGGTAAGAAGTCTTATTTAAAACCATCTAAATCTTTTTAACTTTCACTTATTATGACAGTAACAGTGACACTTTCGGTAGTATCTCCAGTTAGAATCTGTAGTCTGACTACAATTTCTTATCCGACACTCCCGAAAGCTTTCAGCCTAGTGTGTGACAAACTTCGATGAATCGTCAGGTGTTGTCACAGGCCGCTGTTGACTAAGCAAGCACCTGTACCTATGTATACTAATGCACCTATGTATATATATATCAATGGATCTATGTACCCATTACATTGGGTGTTACTATAACTATTGTGTAAAGGGTATACTTATAAACACATGGATAACAGCTAGCTTGGAAAAGAGAGGACACTTATAAAACCTGCGCGGGCCTTTCCTGGGTTATCGAGTAGCTAAACTGCCAACTTGCCCCGGAAGAAAAAGACCTACTTGCTTTTGCGAAACTCTGTTCGCCTACTGTTTCCATCATCTTCCTGTTCTTATCCTACTTTATGTAGGGTTGGCACAACATTGTGCTTTTCTTCCATTAGTATTTAGGGTGGCTAGAATGGCAACCTCCACCCAGAAAAAAAGACCTACTCGAAAAAATCTGACTGCTTACAATGATGTATCAACCATCATCTTCACCAGTAGCTCTTTAATAAATATGTATTCTATTCTCTCATCCCATGTATGGCTATAGTTCTTAGAATCTGATGTTCCGTGTAGCAATATTACAATGCTCATTCCCCATATCCACTAGAGTTCACCCATAGAGTTGGCCACAAGGTCAAACTAACTTAGCAAGAAATAGATACAATATTTAACATACCTTCTGTGAAGAACACATGGGCAGCCTTGTACATGATGCGGTTACCAACAGAGAAGTCATTGATGAGAGCGTGGACGGACTTCTCGCATGGAGTGATGAGGTAGATGCCGTCCATTGTGCAGAGAGGTTCTCTCTTTTTGTGGATGTCTTCCACCACTGTTTGAGAACAAATACTTGTAATCTTTTATGTTAGTTAGTCAGTAGATTTAAGATTGTTGAAGAACTTTAATCTACTGACTAACTTAACTAAACCCAACTAACTAACTAAAATGAATTTAAATCATGGCATGTAAAGAAGCCGACGTCTGTGATCCTACCAGCCCTAAAAAACAGTAATGGCTGCTCGCTACACTCAACAAGTAGATCCATCAGAAGTCTTTAGTCATAGACAACTAAAACATAGACATCTTCTTTGATTAGTTTGAGTTGATATGCCAACACTTAATATAAAAGTAGAAAGTAAGATTCCACTCACACGTGATACCCTCGGCAGAGATGTTGTGCATCTTGCAACACGCCGATACCATCCGCATGGACAGCTGGTCCACAATGAGAATGCGCCATTCTATGCGCTGGGACTCCTTGCCTTTGGGACCGCGGTAGCGGATCACCTCATTCATAATCTCTGAAAATAAATATTCATAAATAAATTCCACTCACAGATATAGCTTCACAACTTTAATATCACGGAACGGTAGATATCCTCTCAGATCTCTTAGTACCAAGTACCTAAGAGATTCTTTGAGGATGTCTAAGGAGGGTAGTTAGAGGTACAGTCAGCTGCACTAGAATGTATACAATTTGTAACTTACAGAATGGTTTTATAGCATTACAATTAATATTTACAGGGTAAAAACTTAAAAAATAAGTAAACTTATCAGCTAATTTCACAAGTTTTGAGTTTTTACTGTTTAAGAGTTTACTATAAGGTTTTGATACCGTTTTGAAAGTTACGAATTGTATACATTCTAGTGCAGCTGACTGTACATCCAAATATTACATTTGGTAAAAACCTACATTTTGCAGGAGTTAGGTATTTCATACGATTTACAGGTTGCAAGCTCATCGCTGCTGCTAGAATAATTATTAACTGGTTCCTTGTGATGTTTTCCTTCACCGCTTGAAAGCACTGGCAATGTGCACATACAATTTTCGATAGGAAAATTAGGAAATGGTGCCAGACCGACGAACACACGAAATTAGGATCACTTCCACTAAACCACCAGTGCTTTGTTGCCATCACTTACAAACAACAATTATTAGCTAAGTCACAGTATATTTGTCAGCTAAATGAACCTAGAAGGCATTAATTCCAGAAAATATTAAAATCAAACCATAAGACTGCTGCCCGTTTTTCTAGGCTTGGTCATGAGAAACTGGCGCCTAGATTCATCTAGTTACACAACTACTTTAAGTCATCTTTAAGATTTCAAGAAATAAATGCCTTTTAGACTTTTGATATCCATTAGTCTGTGTTTCAGACCTGTATGCTATATGCCTTATATTGATATAAAGTCTCACTGACTGTACCTGCTTACCTCAGGTTTAGGTGACCTTTTTGCCCCAAACTAAGCAAAGCTATAGGAACCAGATAGCTGATAAAATACTTATATGCTTCTTTTTTTATAAATACATACCACACCCAGACACAGAACAAACATCTATGTTCATCACACAAAATGTTTGTTGTCGGTGGGGATCAAACCCACCACCAACAGAGCTGTGATGGCTATCGTTTTTTTTAGAAGTTGGTGGATGGAGTATCCTAAAACTTTCAATAGGCCTCTTTTACATGTTCATTAATATACCTAGAGTATACCTACTATGAGAATTGTATTCTAGTAGACTAGTAGTAAGTCTGGTTCCATAGCACAAACTTTGCTTAGATGATTTTTATTGGGAACAACAAATGGTTAATGCATAGGTAATTGTTTTACTTATGTAATAGCACAAGTATTTGTGTTGTGTGGAATATCCATAAACATTTATTAAATCTACTTTGTCTAAACAGACTTTGTGAACCTTGCAATAAGCAATAAATTTATTTTTTAAGGTTTGAGTATTATTTTTTTGGCCAACCTAATAAATAAAAAAGGGTTAAAATTAGATCCTATAATTTTCCTGTAACTTAGAATGTACCTACCTAGTCTATGCAATTCTTGCCTTGCAGTTGGTTAAAAATTCCCTAATGGTGGCATTTAATGCTTTTAGTTTATAGGTGTGTGTCATGTTCACCATCATGCACAAAAATTGGTAGAACCAGTAAATATTCACAAATCTTTGCTTATATGTGATTATATAGCACACAAACACACAAGTTACAGTAAAGAGCACACGGGAGACCGTATGACGTAGGTTACGCCCCCACCCACCCTCCATCCTCTATGACCTAAGAAAATCAATAAAGTGCTATTGTAGTTATTCTCTGATGCCCAACGTAATACACAATTTTAACAAAAAACTGTAACTTATGTGCAATAAAAGTGAGAGCACTGAGTCGATAATGCGCAGATAAAATAACAGAATTGAGACTACGAAAGTTCATTGGTTGACTTTCTACCTCGTTTAAAGCCTCAGAACTGTGATATAAGCTTTAAGTCAAAATATAGTTTATAATCGCACTATTATCATTAGACAACCTGAATAAAATAAATACGAAAACATTAGTCATCGCTGAAAGATATTTTTTTAGACTTGTTAAAACTGTTTTAGAGCGCTAAGTATGTGAATGTTTTTGCATCAAACGATGAGGGATTTATATTAGTATTTGATTTCCGTTACTATATGTAAATAAAGTACTTATAACATGAGAAAATGCATTTTTTACTTACTTTGTCCGACAAGTGCCTTGAGAGCCATCTTGGATCACTCACAAACTGAAACTGACTGACGTAAATGTAATGTGACAGCAGCGAACTGTCAATTCAATCAAATGTCACAAAATATTCTACCATGCATGTTACCTCTGTGCGCTGTGGTATGGTGCGCCCGTTACGTGTGCAGAAAGCAGAAAAGAAAACACTATTTTATAAAACCTCAACCAACCCGTGGGAACGTGGGAATAAGTATTAGCTAAAAGGACCTAAATCAAAGCTAAATAGTTGTATTTTCACTTGCAAATATATTTTAATGCTCACGCATCCCTCATCACTCTGGGTCTTCGGCATTCGGCAAAAAAAATCGATATTGTAGAAAGAGATGCAACATAGTGTTCTCTCGTTTTGCCTTGCCACAGAAAATGGAAAAGAGCGACTGCAGCGCGGATAGAAAAGCCAACCAAACCAACTAACTAACTAAACTACAGTCAGTCAGTCTGGTTATTTGCTTGTGCCCGGTGAGCCCCGGTGGAGGTGTGCAAATATTCAGTTGTGGAGAAAAATCACGTGCGTGTACATTAGTGATTCCTATATTAAATGACTTACATACATTATTAATTTGGATTGTCAACAATTAGAAGTAAGTGAAATACTTATTGTTTTTTATAATAGATACAGTAATTATTATTTGTACATTTTTATTTACCTACTTATTTGTTTGATTTCGTTTAGGTATGATACTAGTTTTTGGGTAGGTACAGTCAGCGGCAATAAAATGTACACAAAGGTTTTAGCATTTTGGTATCTAGGTAGGTACAATAAATAGGTAACAAAGCAAATAGTAGTAACAAGTAAACTCATCACCTTTATGAGTTTTTGCTATGTTCTTGAGTTTATTGTAGTGTTATGATTTCATGTTGAAAGTTATGAGATGTTGGGACTTTTCTACCTAGGTACATCTTAGTGCAGCCGCATGTTTGTATCTGTATTTACCTACTTAGGTAGGCAGGTAGGTTAGTAAGTAGGTTCATAATTGATTAGGCACACACTCCTCTTTGTTTACAACTTATTATTTTTGGTGAATCCACAGTTTTGGTTATTTAGTTATATTTGTGAAGATAATAACAGGTAGGTAGGTATATTTATCTTTCTACCTACCTACCTGCTTTATGAGCAAATTGTGCTAGCTGTGTTTGCATTAAAATTGAGACAGGTAGTTTTTCTCACTGCATCGGTTCGATGCTATTTTCATTTCAGTGAATAACGTAGTTGTTTTTTATCTGCAGTTGGTGAAAGTGAGCTGCGACGATTGAGAAGCCTAGCTGGCTCAGCTGGGAACCTATCTGATCATTCAGTGAAACAAATCAATAGTGAAATGTTTATAGTTTTCAACTGGCCGTGAAACTTAAGGTGTTTGTTTGGTGCTTTAGTGCATTTTTGTGCAAAATGAGGACCGATGATTTACTGGTCATCTTGTACCCGTGCCGTGCAGAAGGATGGCTTGATAGATGTGGTAAGTTAGACACTATATTATTATATTTTAATCTTAAGGGCAGTTAGATGATAGTAAGTAGGTAGGTAGGTACCTACCTACCTACTTCTGATTAGAACTTACCAATACAATTTTTTGTAAGGAATATGTAGGTAGCTACCTACTTATCTATTTACCTATAGCTAGGTAGGTATCTACATCATTGTAATTAGTTATTTTACCCAGAGAGCAGTTATGTGTTTACGTGTAAGACACATACCTACCTACCTACTAGGTAGGTAGATAGATAGATACTTGCATGCAAAGAGCTAGTTATTTTTAACGTTAGGTCCATGCATTACATGATTGGCGAGTTATTTGGGGCGCTTTACGTAAACGCTCAATCAATGACATGAGGTCGTATTCTTCATTAGGTAGGTACCTAATTAAGCAAGAGGTCCTCAGGCGTCCTAAAGGGTCCACTAAGGTTAGCTGGTAAAGCTTCTTGAGTATTATTATATTTATATTACTGAGGTAATTATTATCCACCTGCAATATCTGGCCGTAATGTTTCCGACATAAAATGGATAGAGGTGTCGTCTCCATCACAAAGAAGTGACACCAAAAGGAACGCACCAGAAGAAGATGAACGCCTACTTACGTAGGTAGGTACCTACCTACCTACACCAGCTGGGTTGACCAATCTGCCTGCCAAACGTGGTAGGTACCTACCTAACTACGGTAAACCTCCTCAAATATTTTTTCCTGAACACTAATAGAGTGAATAGGTGTCTTCTAGACCGTTCTGCTTTATCGTCGGCTTCATCGTTTACCACCAGGTGAGATTGAAGCCAAAGGACAGTTTATTAATGATAAAAAAAGAACGGTGTAGGTATCCAGCAGTGGCATTATTTAGACTGATGACGACTGATGACTGTGACGAGTAAACCACTCGTCTAAGCATACCACGCACGTATCAAGTAGGTAGGTAGGTACCTACCTACCTAAGCAGGTAAAATTATCTTCAACTGACGCCAGTTTTAATAGTCCAGTCCTCCAGTCAGCAGTTCTTGGTTAGCTACCTACTCTGAACTTATAAGCATGAAAAACCGGGATTTGTTAGGTTGGTACCTAACTGGATTAGGATACGTCATACCTAGTACCTACCTACCTAAATTGCGGGTTGATAATAGGAATAGATTTATTAACAATATACCTACATAATATTATGCAGGTATTCTTTGTGAAATATTTTTGTTACAATAAATTACTGTATTAGGTAAGTACCTAGTCATCTATCAAGGATTTATAGTAGACACAGAGCTGTCATAAAGTGTTTCATATCCAACACTGTGAAACGAATAAAATTAATGTTATTTGAATAAATTAATCAGTGGCTAGAGTAATTAATACAATAGCGGACCTTATCGTCTAGAGAGTAGCAGGTCATTCGCGCATGCCCTACTTGTAGTGAAAACTTTATGCTGGTGCTGTGGTTTTCTAGCGAGTTTCGGTCCATTAGCTGGGACTAATCGACTGCTTTCTATTCTCAATCAAGGGACTGGTTAACGTTGCGACAAAATATATAGTAAGTAGGTACATCTACAACGTTTTTTTATACAAAGCAAATGACAGCGAACACTTATAAGTATTAACAAAATACACACGAGTCAAAGTCAATAAGCATTTTTGCAACTTACACATGGATTATTTAGAAAGGTTTAGAAAGGAAAGGTAAATCTAGGAATTAGTTAGTTCATTATGGTGGCAGACCAACAGACAAGAAACTGTTGACCTTCAACTGATCCAAACCAATACCAATCAGAAGTGTCCGTAACACACTGGCTTTATTGCTGCTTTGATTGACAATGCTATGACCTGATAGTCACCAGCTTCCTGACTAAATTTTGACGACGTAATACCTGATTAAATTTAATTTAAAACGAATAAAAAATAGTTTTATAGGTTTGTAAGATTGATACGGACAAAAAGGAAGGAAGCAAAGTGAACATAGAACCGATTATGGTAGCTAAACGTGACAAAAAAAGCTCCGTTATTTCCATATAGTCACTTTATTGTCCTGTCCTCGGTGGATGGAAATGACACGTGCCGCGCCTGCAAATGACATTTGGTAGAAAGTAAACTCTCGCATTACCTTACTTTTCTTCCATCTATGCCCAATATGGCGATGTCACCAACATCCGGCGCTAATTGTTTAATTTGCCTTTTCAAAATAATATGTTTTTCATCTCTCGAAAACTTTAATATTACAAAACATAAAAGACGAAAAACGGTCACCTCTCAGTTAAAAACCAGCGGCTTAGCCCCTATTGCGCTGTTTTTCAGCGAATTAAATAAAAAAGTTGTTAGGGTTCTTTAAAAGTGTAAATAGATTTAGAGTTTCTGATAGATGGAGGTAAGTTGCTCCAGCATTTCGCAACGTGAAGACATATTTATTCAGTAGACTATGGCAATAAATAGGGAGAGATTATGTCGCGGGATGAGAAACCAAAATCATACACACGCATTTTCAATTATATTCTACCTACAATTAAGAAATAACTTCACGAAGTCTCAAAAGTACAGTTTTTATTGCAATAAAAATTAATTGCTCACTGACACTCACCGTCGAGCAATCTCAACAAGCGAATCGCTAACGGTCATCAGAAAATTCATTTCCACTTAAATGGGTCTGCCTACTCTGTCTAACTGGGGTGGGTGCGTTGCAACAATTTAATGAAGGCTTTCTATTGGGGTCTTTTTGGACATGCGAATACGTCATGAGGTGATTATGCCCCCAGGGCGCCGATTGAAGGGGACACTTTACCTATAAATCAGGCTAACTGTTCTTATAAGTCATCGCATTCGGTTTTCGACAGGCACATAATAGTTTTTCTGCTGAGCAGTTGCAGGCAAATCAAATTCACAAAGATTTATTAAGTTATCGATTTGCTGGAAATGTGTAGCCAGGCTATTTAATTAATGCAAAAACAGGTTGGTTAGACTAAAAATGTTCACTCAACCGGACATAGAATTCTATACGAGCAAGTTAAATTGTTCATCTGTGTACACACCCAGGTATTGCATCATAGGCAGTATTGCGCAAACCGACAATTCCTGGTAAATAGAAGTCAAACTGTGTAAACACCTACTAGATACTAAAATACACCTTTCTAATACCTCATCAAAATTCGATATGAGTCCAAAGCCTTCCTTTGGTATGGGTTACTAGCTAAGCTGAATAAAATTGAACGGTGTTGTAGCTGATAGATAATAAAATATCTTAGCACTTGTAGGCACCTAGTTACTAATGTGAAAATAAAAATAGGGCGTGGGTTGATGTGTACATACGTTACGTACTCCAGGTCTAAAGAATCGCAAGCTATTTTATTAGTTGCGAAAATTGCACAGTTAATCTGGAAAACTGCCAATTCTGCCGATCGCAATAGAAAAATGTACCTAGGTCGGCACTATTGAATTGCTCATTGTTTTGAGTGATGACGTGCTAACGAACCGGTTAATATTGAAATTTATCATTCAATTAGAGGAATAGAGAGGTCAGGGAAGCATTCCTCCCACGACCGCCTACTTATCAGCAAAACTGGACCGGGGTCACTGCCGCCGCCAAAACTAATGGGCTTTATGACACGTTACCCATTGGCTGATGATGGAATCGAATGAAGAAAAGCCGTGGTATATTGTAAGAAGACAAATATTAACAGTTTGTTCAACAGTTTACAGTTTCATTAATTTTGGATACAATCTTGTTGTGTGTTTTGTGAGCATGTGACAATTGATACGAAGGACCTATAATAACATCTAACACAGATAAATATTACAGTCACGGTTGGTTTCTTACTTCTGATGAGAAATAACTCCCAACTTAACATATTGTGCAATTATTTGTTATCTGTACCCAGCACACTCACACTATCTACCTACTTGAATTGTTGTCTTGACTTGCCCCGTGTTATGAGATTGGAGTCAAACTAGTTTTTTTTTACTTTCACTCAATCATACACGTTGGTAATTTAATTTATCCGATAAAAAAATGTTTTATCATCAGTTTTCTTATTTTTTATTGGGACGTCGTCGTTTCATAATAAAATAAGTGATTGGTTCAATATTTTCAGTCAGTGCTTAAAGCTCATGGTTTTATCTAACATTAGACAGACAACCTCAAGTCCCTTAGTACCCACTCAAGATCCTTCGAGGATGTGTAAAGGGAAAGTTAGAAGCGCGTCAAAATTCAATCTTATTGCTGTGGTTGTTGAGAAAAACTTTGTACACACCTATGTATTATTATAATTTATAATTAATATGTTACAATACACTAGCAATATAAACCTTTTGGAATATAAACACCACATACAATACATTTACCAATATTGTTTGAATAACTAATTGGACGAATGAAATGCTTGCTATAGCAATCTAGTCAATAGAACACCTTTGACATGAGAAAATGTCAAGGGTGCTGTTTCTTAAAAAACCATAATCAATATTACCATAACTTGTTTCCCTGCCTAATTTCGTTTAGATATAGAAAAAAATAACGAAATGTCAAGTAAACATTCAGCAACAGTCTTACACCTTTAGCTCTGATTTTGAGCTCGAAACAGGCTTTCTGGTATCACACAATATACAACACAATTTATGGAAATTTGCGCCGGTTTAATATGATTAAAATGAGATTGGCTAAGTGATAATGAAGTGGATATAATTATGTGCATTATATACGATACGATGTGTAGGTGTCTAATAAGGCACCTCTAAATGATACAGCCAACCTTTCCATTTCTTGTTCACACTTGCAGATTAAAGTAAACAGACTGAGAGAATTAAAGAAGTTGGTAGTTTAAAAATACAGTACCATCTAATCTATGTGTAGGTATTGGAATATTCTATCTGTCGGTGCGGTCGAGCGCAACCATTGTGGCTGTTAGATCGGTCATCTCCAGTTACTATGAGAACATATTTTATGAAAATAATACCACATCTCTAGATGTATTTTACAAACTATAGCTTTTTACTATAAGTATATTAATAAATACAACATCATCTAGCTCCATACTAATGGGATTAATGTTCCTACAATAAAACAAAAAATACTTCCAGAGGAAAAGCTAGATTATTATT
Source organism: Electrophaes corylata (assembly GCA_947095575.1). NCBI lineage: Eukaryota > Metazoa > Arthropoda > Insecta > Lepidoptera > Geometridae > Electrophaes > Electrophaes corylata. The sequence continues at coordinate 10,200,372 of OX352703.1, forward strand.
ATCTATGTAGTTTATAAGTACTACATGCAATAGGGACCGCTGCACCATTTAAATAGTATTTCATAAAAATATACATAATAAGGCTGACTGTAGCACTTTAAACGCACGCAATATAATAACTCCCCACAGAAACTCACAAAGGCAACGACTTCTTATCAGCAATTATTATGTCGTGATTGTGGGGGCATTAATTCTTGTAAAAACCTATCAGTGAAAACATGCGTCGAGCCTTTGTAAAGAGCACCCTATACAACAGACACACAACAGAGGGTCGCGTATGAGTCAATAAAATTCGCGAGAAGAAGAGGCGTTGCCATGGTGACGCGAGAGGTGGCATGGCGGGCTGCCCTGTGCTTCAGCGTGCTTACTGGGTATGTGCATAATTGCATCGCTGGGATCGATTGGTGAGGGTGGGAAGCTTCGCCTGATCTCCACCGTTCAGACGAATGTAATAACTTTTGTATGGAGTGTTAAATGCGTCGCGCAGTTAAATATCCAGCAAACTTTAATTAAGTGCCAACACAGGCACAACATTTTCCTAGCAACTTCCTTCTTTGCCTTATACGATTAAACAAAAACAAATAAATAACAAACTTGTTTATTTATTTCAGTCAGCGTCAAAGTAGATGAACCCTTCTAGTAGTTAAATTTCTTCCAGAGCAAGTCATGCTACGCGTGGCTATTAGCCAACAGAAAGTACCTGTAATTTGTTTTCAAAACCCAGAGAAAAGAACATTCAATCTCAAATTCCCAACTATTATTTCCCAAATATTTCACTAAGGTCGAGGCATAATAATAAAATGACTTACTTTATTGTCACCTCTCTGTTGCGACGCTTAGTTTTTGTCCGTACTCTGTGGTTCAGAGTGACGAGGGTGGACGAGAGATCTGTCTGTGAGGGAGGTCTGGAATTATGCAATGCAAGGGATGAAGGGGGTTAGAGACGGAGAGGGTGACACGACGCAATACTTTGATCATCAAGTTTTATGTAAAGTATGTAGGTATGTAAGTAGGTAGCCTATACGTACCTATACGTAGGTAGGTACTATAGTCGTTGTAGTAGGTAAACTAAAGGCCGTACCTAGGTAGGTAGTACCTAGTAGGTACCTATACGATTTTAGTGTATTCCAGAAATACTTTAGTATTTGAAGTTTGCCTAATTACTACGTAGGTACCTACCGTGGTCCGTGGTACTAGGAAGGTAGGTACCTAGGTACCTACCTAACCTAACCATCTCAATGTAAATAACAATTAGTTAAATACGGAAAATAGGAACACTAGCAAGTGACAAGTAGACCTTGGCATAGTTATTGAATGCTCAACGCCGACTGGTTTGTCAATAAAGCTGCGTCAGCAACGCCCGTTATGGAGTGAGGCATTATTATCGGCAACGTCAATCGGCCTTCAACTATGATCCATGTCATCATAAATAATACCTAGCATTTGGTCCCGAATTGAGCTCTCGAGATGTTTCTTATGTTGTATTGGCCTTTTGATAGTTACGGTCGGTGGTAGGAAAATAGAAACAGCCTAAAGACTTTAATTCCCAGGCACAGTAGACATCCCCCTCAGATCTCTTAGGCCTATCAAGTTGTACCAGCTCAAAAACATTTAAGCCAGAAACACTACAAATACGCATAGATATAATCGTTATAATTCCAGAAACTATAGCAAAACGTAGAATCAATATAAAAATGATTTTAGAATGTAGGTATAGTATAAACTTGAGTCCTTTCATTGGCATCCTACTACCTATATTATGTATAATGTATGTACTTAATACAATACAATACATTACATTACATAGATAATTTTTATTATCAAAGCAAATACCTACCCAGTACACCCGGAATAAATATTTGCAGATCGTACAAACATTTATCCCAAGGCGGAAATCGAACCCGCAACCTCCTGCCAGATCGGTCGTCCTACTACTAATATAGCTACTTATACGTATTTCTCTGTTAGCCACATTACTTGAGGAACTTTGCGGCTAAGCTAACAGAACACCATAGGTGTTAAACCTTCATTCTATTAGGAGGGCGAGTCGAAGATAGACACAGATTGTGTCGCCATCGCGTTTGCAGAGTCCACAGTGGGAAATGACTTACTACGGCTTCCCCTATTGGTTTGTGGTTTACCCGAATGCCTTGCGATTGCCAATCAATACCATAATCCGTGAACGGAAGATAAGTTGGCACTACTGCACTAGGCCGGTACAGATATATACTATGCTAGGTTGTTGGTTACATAGCTGAAGATATACGGTGTAGGTACCAGTTTCATATCGCAGTTTCGCATTTGAATATACCATAGACTACAACTATACAACCCACACTTGGGGTCTATCATGGCAATTTTTATATAATGAAATAGTTAATCATTTTTTTTCTTCTTTCTTCTTATTCTTTCTTTCTTCTTTATATATTTATTGCAAATTTCATCCAAATCGGTCCACTGGTTAGAGCGTGAAAGAGGAACAAACATCCAATCCATCCATCCATCCATCCATCCATCCAAACATTCGCATTTATAATATTAGTAGGATTTACATACTCAAGCTTTTTTCTCTGACTGTGCTTTTGCCTAGACGAGTAAACCAGCTATGTGTCCATCGGGGCATGTAACACAATTATCATCCGGCTGGCCACCCCAATAACCACGTCTCTGGAGGGTACAATACCTTACTTAGCCCAGCCAGACTTCTGTACCTTGCTTTCTATGTCTATTTTATATAAACATAGCTGCCGCTCGCAGCTTCACCCGCGTGGCAGTTTTTTTATTAGTAGGATTTAATTAAATCGAGAAATTGCGGCATATCTTCCCGTCACATAGCGTAGCATAGCCTAGCGTACATAGCGTAGCCTCAAGGCTAAAGAATAAAACCAGTGGGTGTTGACCAGTGATCCAGGATGACTTGTGGAACTGAGTCGTGGCCGTTAACTATTGGCTACATACACAAGCTCAAACTTGCACAACAGGCTATGGGACAAAGCTTTTCTGGGAGTTTAATTACGTGATAGAATCAGTAATGAGGAAATTTGTAGAAGAACCCAGATTACTGACATAGCTTTCAGAATCAGCAAGCTGAAGTATAAATGGCTGACCGACGCGACGGGATTGCTAGGATGATGGAAGGTGGTAGATAGACATGGCTCAAACTCGTTTTTCCTGGAAACGTATAAGGAAGACCTCCAGCAATGGACTTTTTCAAGCTGATGATAGGTTAATTTAGGATAAAGCAAGTTGGACTTTGTTATTTTCGAAAAAAAAAATAAGGAAACATTCAGATGACCTACCTGATGTTGAGCGGTACTCTCATAGAGCACCAATGAGCATAAAATATGAAACTAAAAAAAGTAAGGTTAAAACCCAAAACAACTACATTTTACAGGTATTTAATTATTAAAAAACCTTTTATATTTTTTATAAACTTTATTGTCATCGTAAAAAATGCATGATTCAACAGGTAATGCAATATTTTGTATGATGTCATTTTGAATCATACGAGTACCTTCCTCTAGGTAGGTACTTACTTAAACCGGCATAGTTTGCACACATCAAGCAAAAATAAGTCACGTTTCGTCTGATGTAAAGAGTTGAGAGTTGTAAAAACTACATAATTTTTAAAAAAATATTGGACTGGCGGATTTACTTTTAAAATACTTTATTGCATTTACTTAAAATTATGTCAGTGGGTTCCTCTTGGGGTTATTCTCCCCAGTAAAGTTTTTTTACTTTCTAACTACGAATAGGTAAAGTACGAAGTAAAGTAAAAGTTGGTTAAATACGCATTGTGCTACCTTCTCAGCTCGTGCCTCGTACGAACTTACGGACGGATCAACAAAGTATACATTTTCTAATTTGCAGCTGTCAAGGCATAAATGCGAATGCCGAAAGTCTCGCGGGGTCAACGAAGGCTGTTTCTCACCAATCTGAATGGAGGCACCGTTTTGTATTCAAAACAGTTTGTTGCGTGACGGCCACAAAGGATGCAGACGATATTTAGACCGTTATTTTATTATTGAACAACAGTTTGGATTCAAATACTTATGCCTAATTTTTACACTCGTTTCTTTTGTTGGAGATGCAAGCATTGGAAATTATACAAAATAGGGATTAATAAGAAATGTGATGTAAAATTTTAATATTTGAGAACATTTTTACACAACATCATCTAGCCCCAAACTAAGCATAGCTTGTGAGTTGAGTACTATGGAAACCAGGTGACTAAAAGAATACTTTTATGTTTTTTTTTATATTAATACTTAGAATAGAATATAACACCCTGATACAGATTAAACATATCTATAGATATTTATTGATGCATGACCATAGGTTCATCACACAAATGTTTGTTCTCGATGAGGGTCGAACCCACCATCTACAGAAAGCATTACGAACTGAGCTGTGACGGCTGTCAACGAAAGTGTAGATATAAAAACTATTTAATTTTTGGTCATTTAATATTTTTTTTGTAGTAGGTAGGTTAGGTACTAGTAAAAACCTATGTAAAAAATTGACTAACTAGCCAAGGAGGTACTAAGTGTCGGATTACGCATAGTGAATGTAGACATTTTGCGTTCTCCAAACTACCTACTTTTCCGCTATCAAATGTGGTTTTGTGACGATCGTAAACTATTTTATACGACTCCGTGTTTACCGATTTAGTTGTAGATATGGTTTGTAATTTATTTGTACTTACCAAAAAAATATTTTCAGCTTCGAAATTAATAATATTGATCATAAATGCTTCTTGTTATTATAATATAGCCTGACGATCTTAATTCCCAGGCACGGTAGATAAAAAAAAGGCTGTAGCACCCTGTACAGTTTTAACAAGAATTACCGGTAAAACTATGAAAAATATGGTACATAACCTAGAACCAAATCCCTTGGTTAGCAGGAAAGGAATATGTTTCTCACGAAATATTTTTTGATAATTTGCTGATCAAACAATTAAATGACCCACATGAGGTTAAGTGGTTACCAACACCTATAAAAAACCATTGACTATCAGTCATGATTGTTAGTACCGTGCCCTACGATGAAACCTGAGTCATACAAGGTACATACTTTATGTCTATCCTATTTTTAAGAGTCTTTGCCCTGCTTTACTGATAGGCAACGTACAGCCTAAACACACCACTGGCACACAACCACTTTGTCGTAGAATCTTGAAATTTTCAGGGTATATTCGGCTTGGTGCGTAGTGGTGTACTAAGAAAGTAATTCCCGTAACTCAACCCCAACAGTTCAACGGGTTGAAAGCGGGTCATAAAATAACTACACGCGATCGAAGTCACGCGCATTTCGCTAGTCTGGTATATTCTAGCTAGTACTGTAAATTGTTCTGTCTAAAAAGTATATGTTAATGTTTGTCATGACGCTTACGCTTAGACGAGTAAACCAGTGGTTTACTCGTCTAAGCGCTTACGGTATCGCTGACTAATAGTAGGCAAGTCTCACCGGATGGGTGAGGACTATGAGGCCAGAGGAAGGACGTGTTACCATACTGACCATACCCAGAATGCAATTGCCGCAGATAAAACACTAGATACTATAGTGTTCTGTTTATTTAATGACTAGCTGACCGGTGCCCACTTCGTTGGGCGGTAAACATGTTTACTTACAAATCTTAACTGAAGTAGTACTCGATGTCACCAACAGATGGCGTTAATACGGCATAAAATAGCGGCCGTTCGCAGTTTCGCCAGCGTGGCAGTTTATATCAGTTCCCGTTATTTTTTCGGGATAAAAAGTAGCCTAAGTTACTCCTTGTTACATTAGCTATCTGCCAGTGAAAGTCCCGTCGAAATCGGTCCAGCCGTTCCAGAGATTACACGGAACAAACAGACAGACAGACAAAAATTTAAAAAAATGCTATTTTGGTATATGTATCGTATATACATTCCTATGCATGTAGTAAAAAGCGTTATTTTAATATTACAAACAGACACTTCAATTTTATTTATTTGTATAGATTTTGTCATAAAACTATATTACATTATGAAATTAATGTCCTTTTTATAAAACACCTGCGTAGGGAGCCGACCTCGCGTCGGAGCCGCGCGGGTACCTCCTAACTCATAGATCTAAACTACTCCCCTGCACGCGCACTCCCAACTTGGTGACGCTCACTTCGCAACGAATTAAAATATTACGATTATCGTAGTATTTTAATTTCGCCATAACTTCAAAACCAAACGTCCAATTATAATCATTTAAAGACCAAATATTATCTACATGAACTGTACTTAGTGATAAAATAATTTATTTCGATAAGGATTAATAGTATGAGTAAAATAAATGCGTTTAAATGTAGTCCAAAAAAAATTGAAGATTTTTAAATAAAAAAATGGTTGTTGTGCCTCACTCGACATAGATAGGTATAGTGTGCCGCTGACTTTTTTGTAGATATTTATAAGATCTACAATTATTTAGAACATTTTATGGTTCTATCTTTTATAGTTTAGGCAGCGTACGCAAAATAAGTAACTTTTCTGGTTGATTTTTTACACCTTGTGTCAGAAAAACCCAAATATTTTACGGAACGCTATTTTTTTCCAAAATAAAATATAGCCTATGTTACTCAATGATAATGTAGCTTTCTAATGAAAAAAGAATTATTAAAATCGGTCCAGTACTTTTTGAGTTTATTCATAACATACAAAAATACAAAAATACAAAAATACAAAAATACAAAAATACAAAAATACAAAGCTTTCCTCTTTATAATATTAGTGTAGATGGCCTTACCTTGGTCTTAGTCCTTCAATAGATTAATTTATGGCCATATAAAAATCTTCTATGTTCTTTACTTCCTAATGGCATCTGTCCATCATTCGACAGACAATTTCGCCAATGTCTAAAAACGAAACTACTAAACTACGTTGCTTTCAAAAATGACAGAATACGATTCCTCTGTCAAAAGATAAACAAGAACTACCTATGATTTAAGAGGCGGCTTAAATTATTCTCATCTTTTATCAATGGATAATGCATGGGTAATGGATGAGAGACAGTGACAGGAGAAATTTTAAGCAATATTTAACATGTCTAAGTATGGAAGTTAGTTACATCAGCAAGCTAGACAAAAAGGTTACAGAATAAAAGGCATGACCGCATGAGTCAATATGTAACTGTTTGATTAGAAGTTTACGTCAACTGTACTAAATATAATAATCAAGTAACGTGCTTAATTGACTATTGTGAGCAGTCTTAAAAATAATCAAAATAAAACTGGCCAAGTGCGAGTCGGACTCGCGCACGAAGAGTTCCGTACCATTATCTATAATAAAAAAATCACGGTTGTTGCATGTTATTTATTATATTAATTTTTTATTAATTATTTATAATAAAAAAATCACGTTTGTTGTATGTTGTTTATTATGTTAATTTTTTATTAAATATTTATCTTATTCTGTTTTTTAGTAAGTATTTGTTGCTATAGCGGCAACAGAAATAGGTACGTCATCTGTGAAAATTTCAACTCTAACTATCACGGTTCTACTAAGACTCCACTGTCTGTCTGTGCATCTGTCTGTCTGTCTATCACCAGGTCCCGTCTTACCCCTTGGGTACGGAACCCTAAAAATTAAAAAATGTTTCTGTATTAATATAAATGGTATCTAGCCTATTCAGATTGTGATGTTGGATGAATATGCATAGAATGACTACATTATTAACTGGCCTCACAGCTCAGAGGCACAATTCTAAAAATACGAGAATTGGGTACTCAGTTTTACCTTCTGCTTTTGCACTGTAGGTTTTGGGTTCGATCCCCACCGAGAACAAACATTTGTATGTTGAACACAGATGTTTGTTCCCTGCTGCATGGGTTGTACTAGAATAGAATATACTTTTATTTAGGATAGGCAAATACACACGCCCGACATGATAACAGAAAAAAAATGTGTCCCATCGGCTCATGCCAATTGTATTCTATAAAATAAATATTCTACAATTAATAAAAGCGTATATAAATGTATTCTGGTTGTCAGCTTTGCATAGCTTTGTTTGTAAAAATATTCACAAATATTTATTTATTTACATTAAAAACAAAATAGTGATCTCATCGTAACGGTCCGCCGTTTTGCCTTGGTTTAAATTAAAACAAGCACCTGCAGACTCTTAAACACCTCACGATTTTGGGGTCTGTATTTTAAACATGGGTTGACTGCGTGACTAAAGTCATAACATTGGCCTTGCCTTGCTCAGCAGGTCATAAGGATTGAAAATGTTGGTTGGTAAAACCTTGGTAGGTTAAGTTTGGTACCAAAAATGTAATCATACCGTACCTTACCACAGATTAGATAATGTTAGGTATGCCTTTCCATCTTCTCTGCAAGTTAGGTTAGGGTTTTCTTTACGTAGTAGTTGTTAGTAGGAAGTAGTTTGGCTACGAGCTACGCTAGAATCAAAAGCATTTATTCAGTAATATCTGCAGGTCCTTCGCGACCAAGCCTGAAAGAACAGGCAACATACTTACGGCTTGGTTTCTACCATTTTATTGTACGGTCCTTTTACAAATTAATAATAATGTAAATAATGAAGCTCCAGTGTCGTGCCAATCTAACTTAATAATGTGAAGGCAGTGGCAAACCATTTGCCAGTCAGTTCATTCGTGCAGGTGACGAGTGGTTTGATGGCATGGCACTGAACATACAAAACCCGGAAGTCGTTTAGAAGTTGAGACGCATTTGAGGTTAAAAACAGTTTTTTTTTGCATAATAATATGCTCAACATACAACATTAATAATATTTTTTGTCACAAAATGTTGCTGTAATATATTATGACAGTACCTATTTATTTCAAAATGGCTTCTGACCTTACTAAATATGGTTACAATTCATAACATATTTTTTTATCTATACTACTATACTAATATTATAAAGAGGAAAGATTTGAATGCTTGTTTGTTTGCATTGAGTAGGCTCCGAAACTACTGGACCGATTTAAAAAAATTATTTCATCGTTGGGAAGCTACACTATGCCCGGGTGACATAGGCTAGGTATCTACACTAATATTATAAATAGGAAAGATTTGTATTTTTGTATTTTTGTATGTTATGAATAAACTCAAAAAGTATTGGACCGATTTTAATAATTCTTTTTTCGTTAGAAAGCTACATTATCACTGAGTAACATAGGCTATATTTTATTTTGGAAAAAAATAACGTTCCGTAAAATATTTGGGTTTTTCAGACACAAGGTGTAAAAAATCAACCAGAAAAGTTACTTATTTTGCGTACGCTGCCTAAACTATAAAAGATAGAACCATAAAATGTTCTAAATAATTTTTGATCTTATAAATATCTACAAAAAAGTCCGCGACACACTATACCTATCTATGTCGAGTGAGGCACAACAACCATTTTTTTATTTAAAAATCTTCAATTTTTTTTGGACTACATTTAAACGCATTTATTTTACTCATACTATTAATCCTTATCAAAATAAACTATTTTATCACTAAGTACAGTTCATGTAGATAATATATGGTCTTTAAATGATTAGAATTGGACGTTTGGTTTTGAAGTTATGGCGAAATTAAAATATCACCAAGTTGGGAGTGCGCGTGCAGGGGAGTAGTTTAGATCTATGAGTAAGGTGCGGCTCCGACGCGAGGTCGGCTCCCTACGCAGGTGTTTTATAAAAAGGACATTAATTCATAATGTAATATAGTTTTATGACAAAATCTATACAAATAAATAAAATTGAAGTGCCTGTTTGTAATATTAAAATAACGCTTTTTACTACATGCATAAGAATGTATATACGATACATATACCAAAATAGCATTTTTTTAAATTTTTGTCTGTCTGTCTGTCTGTTTGTTCCGTGTAATCTCTGGAACGGCTGGACCGATTTCGACGGGACTTTCACTGGCAGATAGCTAATGTAACAAGGAGTAACTTAGGCTACTTTTTATCCCGAAAAAATAACAGGAACTGATAAAAACTGCCACGCTGGCGAAACTGCGAACGGCCGCTATTTTATGCCGTATTAACGCCATCTGTTGGTGACATCGAGTACTACTTCAGTTAAGATTTGTAAGTAAACATGTTTACCGCCCAACGAAGTGGGCACCGGTCAGCTAGTATTATATATTTCAAAAGAATATTGGATCCTTACTCAAACCCGTGCAAAGCCGCTAGATTTTTATAATTAACTAGCAAGCTGTATGAAAATACCTGGTCGTGAAACTATTTTCATACCAACTTTAACCCCCGCTGTACCAGTTTAGGGTAGACCACACCATGACGATTATACCCTGAAAATTTCAAGTCTACGACCAGTGGTTTAGGCTATGCGTTTCTCGTTAAAAAGCCCAAAATATTAGTTTTACCTCCTAAAATGTGTCACACACACGTTGTAAGTTACTTAGGTACTACCTACCTCTACCTACCGGCAATAAAAAGCTGTTGGAAGATGATCATTGAGATTCACTGTGCGTAGGGATTGTGGTTGTATGCTCGCAGTTCGTGTGTGCTACATAGTTCAGTCAGTGAGTCAATGGCACAGAAATCTTGTGGTCATTATACTATCAACCTTAGGTAGATAAAAAAGTAAACAGGTCTTTGGATATATTGTAGACGATTTATACTGCGTCAGGGGCAATTTTTCCCTTATACTTACCCCTATTTACGGGACAGGAAGGCTTGAGACGGAGTAGGCTTGCCCAACACCTATACTTCCTCGCAACTTAGTCGGCCTAATCCACAGGAAAGACATGGTAAATTTGAGCGGAGCTGACTAAACACTGGGTTTCCTCACGGTGCTTTTTTTCACCGTTCGAATAGAATCCAGAGATACACGCCCGGATTCGAACCCACGACCTTAGGGTCGGAAGACGTGGTTGCTACTACTAGACCACCAGTGCTCTCTTAGGTAAGTAGGTACCTACATTACTTAGATACTGTCAAATAAACCCGGTATAATATTTAGGAACCTTAAGCAATATGTACCTACTTAGATTGTAAGAATTTGTGTAGGTCGAAATATAAATTAAATAACCTACTCCATTTTACATAAGATAGGTAGGTAAGTGCGTTTTAGTTTTGTAGTTCAACAAAGCCCAGAAGGCGTAACCTACTTTTCCATAACTTTCATTATTTTATTACATACAGTATGTATAAGCATGTTTAGAGAATTAGTTAGGTTCCTAACTATTATAGGTAATACCTACTATAAGTTCATTTATAAGCATAGAAGGTAGGTACTTACTTATTTTCTCAGGGTTTTGTACCTATGTGGTCTAACTAAATGTAATAGAGGTAGGTAGGTACCTATGGAATATCATAGGTGCTAAATTCCAGTTACAAAATCAACGCTTATTTGTTTTCAGTAGGTAAAACATTTTTTATACTTTTCTTACTACTTAATCGTTAATCTTTGATTATTAACCTAATAATCAAAGTCGTTAATTTAGTAAGGGAACTACCTAATAAGGGAAAGTTGCATAAATTAGGCACTGTGGTGAGAAGATTTTTCTCATTAGGTACATAGGTACCTACCTACCTACCTAAAACACGCTGGCGATAAACGTTGCAACTCTACCACAATGTTAGGGAGAATAATTTTTACCATGTGCTGCCATCTACTGTTCGACCAAATAACTGTAGCTGCTATAAGTTTATTGCATTTTTACTAGATGGCGCTGATGCTTTATAGTTCGACTACTTGTCACTAGATGTCGCAGTTACAGTGTTAAGTATTTAATCGTGTAGAGTTTTGTTTGCTGCTGCTGTTGTTAGTAGTAAGTACTCGTAGATAGTAAATCTATGCTAATATTATAAAGAGGAAAGATTTGATTATTTGTTTGTTTACATTGAATAGGCTCCGAAACTACTAGACCGATTTGAAAAATTCTTTCACGCTTTATTGATTACTACTAGAATGATTTTATTTTATTTCGAAGGAATCGATGTGTCAAGGAATGTAGAGTTAAATTATTCTGAAACAAAACAATACTTAATTTAAATTTAGTTTGTGCAGTTTTTAACGCCAAACCTCGTAACTGGAAAGGCCTTAGGATTCACTAGCCTAATTCAAAACCCATGGAATGTTTACCACATGTTCCGCAATGACTAAACCAACAAAAACTCACACACATCATCTCGCAAATAGTGGGGTCAACGACATCAGAATTTGATTTACGAAGTAGAGTCACAGATATAACAGCAATTACTACGTAGTGTTGAAAACGTGGGTGTCATTGTGTAGTTAATTGCGATGAAGAATTACAGCTCTTAATTTTGCCTTTGCAAAACAATCACGCTTAGCATAAAAACCTCCTACGCTAGGCGGTACTACTTTTATGTGTTTCCTCATGTTTTCCATACTAGATATTCGTTTAAGTACTAAAGTACTTACTAAAAAAAAAAGATTTTTGAAAAAAAAAACATTCATTGAATGCAACAAACATACGCTAGAATTTTAAATAAGAACAATTAGAATGGTATTTTTATGTGCTGTGCTGTGTGCTTGTGCTACAGTAGGCATGTACTAACCTACTAAAAATAATGAACTCAGCATTTTACATTTAAAAAAAAGTTAAGAAAAAAGTTGATGTCCCACCTAATGTTGAGCGGTAACCTCTGTCTGTAAAAAATGCATTGCGTTACAAAGTAGATAAGCACACACATATCATAAAATAAAGCATTAAGATTTATTTATAACACTTTCGTTCGTATTTATAACGCTCTAAGTAATCTATCAGTCATCTGGTTCAAGTTATTCTTATTTTTGAGTTTTATGATGTCGTATCAAATGTCTACAAAGTATTTATTTAATATTCACTCTGTACATAATATTATAGCACATAGCAATAGCCTACCGTGTTAGTACATTATATATATCACATTATGTATAACAACCAGATATAGAACAAACATTTATGGTTACACAAATATTTCGTGAGGATTTAACCCACACCCTACAGCTAGAAGGTAGAGCTCTTACCAACTGAGTTGTAAAGCCGGCCAGATACTGTAGTGTTTCCATAATATCAAAATATTTACTCATGCGATCTCAATTTCATCGTGTCCATGGTCGAGAGTAAGAAGAGCTCCCAACTATTGTTTACTAACCTTCCAGCGGCTTTACTTCCCGTGAGAAAGTAATATTTTTGAATCTTCAATAACGGAATGTTGTATTTAGTGTTTGCTTCTTTTACAATATCACTGGAGTGGAAAGAGATAGGGCATACCAGGGTTCGTGATAACTTCCACTTTCTCTTTTTAATCGATAATGCGCTGATGTTGATTGTCTTCGGGGTCTTGCAGAACGTTACAAGCCGAGTTTTCATGATGGAAGGATGATTTTCTATTATAAAGTGAGGAACGGGATCGAGGTGGTAGAATCGTCAAGAAGCTTTTTCCTACCCCTAGGTTTAGGTAGGGAAAAAAGGATGTTAGGTAGGAGAGGGTAGACGAATAGAATACATTAATATGACATAAATTCAAATTCAAAATTCTTTATTGTTAATATTTATGGAAAATACATGTGGGATTTTAAATCATAATAAAAAAAAACGGCAGAATACTAAAACGCAACTTAAATTTAATCACGTCTCAAGTAACGAATTTTTGACAGACTTTCATTGCAAACTGTCAAAAAATCGCGACTTGAGTATTTGGCCGTAACTGTCGAGCACAAAAGTTAGGTTTCGTTTTGACAGTTTGCAGTCGTGCTAGAGATTGCGGATAACGAACAAGAAATAATAAACCCATATAGTGGTCATTCATAGTAAAAAGATGAACATTCATAGTAAGAAGTTGAAAAAGTTAAAAAGTCCACTGCTGAACATAGGCACTTCCAGGAAGTACGATTTAGGGCTCTCCATTCTCCGACTTTCCACAATCTTGTAAAAGCTGTCGGTCCATCGGGTGTTGGGGTCCTACGCTCCGACTTCTTTTCTTTGTCTGCTTAAATAATAAACACGCTTAAGCTATATTTGAACTTCCAGTTTACGTAGTCGGAGACAGGACCGTAATAAAATGTCAGTAATCATTAAGGGTTTTAAACGTCCTACTCCAGACCTTTGACTTTTCAATTAAGTTCAATTAAGCAAGCCCACAATATCCTTGTGTGAGCGAACAGCAACAATGACAGTATTCAGTTTCAAAATGCATTATTTACACGATATTATTTTTAGCTTAGTCGATGCTGTTGTTAGTCGAATGGCTGGTATAGAGTGCAGGTACCTATATCAGAACTGAACCGGTCTTTATTGAGGGCTGAAGATAAGGTACCTATTATAATAGCGTTTACGCGCGAACTAGCTGTTTTATCGCACTGTCGCTGGCTATTTGACTTTGATTACTGCAAAGTTTTATTACGTCTTGCATAGAGATGTCGTTATTACAGTACACATAGACAACTTAGCGTTTACTCTGTGACAATTCAGGAGCAACCCTCATCATTGTTAGTCACAATGAAACCCCCTCGTTTATAGAACAAGTAATGCATCGAGCCCCGTATTAATAGTCAAAAAGCTTTGTGCGTCTAGGAGTGTAAACTGGTTTCAAAAAGTGACGACAGATTTGATTGGATGATTTGAATTCAGATACGTTTGTAATGAATATGAAGCGGGATTTGTGATATCGTGGTGACTGAGTTGCTAACGGGACGGCAAGCGACCAGCTGCGAGGATCGGCTGGAGGTCGTGGTTTAGTGGATAGTTAGTACCAGTCGTGGTACAAGGGAGCGTGTACGCGCAACTGCAAGCTTCAGTCTGACGCAGCGCGATCAGCCACGCGCACACTGAGCGCGCGCGACACGAAACGAATTCGAATTTTAAATCGAATCATTCGAATGAAACGGTCAATTTATTTACCGATAGTGACTGATATCGTGAAGTGAAATATAACCAAGTTCTTTAGTGACTGGGATATTGCAGGATCGGAGTGCAAAAAAGTGTTCTGTAATATTTGTTTTGTTTATGTTTACTTCGGTCGGTGTCCGATGTTCGATTTTATGATGACAAGTGCTTATCGATTTTACTGAAAGTTTGATTGAGAATGTGTGTTATGGCCAAAATTACTCACGGAATATTTACTACGATGAAATACTGAACCACAAACTAGTAAAGTTTCATGGGCTGGTTTCAAACTATCAGCAAACTTTTATTGTCGTTCACTGTTATTTTTATTAGTTGACAAAAGTTGTCTATGACACGCCCTAGTTTTGTAAAGTTTATAACTCTAAAGTTCTACGGAGAATCGGTAAAAACTAAATAAACTGTTATGCTTGTAAAGTAAAGACTAGGTTAGGGTTAGGGATGATTTCGCCATTACCAATGAAAATAAATATCAATAATAAAAATAATTTGGGAGAGTAGAAGACAATGTCGGCTCAACTTAACATTTCTAAGCATTTTTCTTTACAGATTTTTACAATGTTTTAGAATAGTCATAATTCTCGTAAACGCTTAAACTATTGCTATCCAATGGGTAAAAGATATAATAATAATAATTATATGCTGGACAATCCACACAGTTTCATCTAGCCCCAAGCTAAGCAGAGCTTGTGTTATGGATACTCATCATCATTGGCCTTCACATCTATTCCAGATGATTTAGGTGGCGTCAGTTAGGTCACAGAGCACCTTGAAGGCACTGAACATTTTTGCTCATGGCTAAAAAGACCTATACGGGAGTGGCAGCCACGACCACAATTTCGACAAACAAAGGACCCTGGGGATGTTGCTGGGTTTTCGGCACGTTGGTGACGCTTAGCTCTTTTCTGCGCTAGATGGTCAAGCCAGGTGCTATCATGAGCGGTAACACCGGCAGCTACGGTTTTTCTCCAAGCGTCACGATTTTCAGCCTCACTCTCCCAATTGGAATGATCAATTTTAAAAGTTTTCATGTCACGCTTTAGGCTATCCTTAAAACGCAACATCGGCCGACCGACAGGTCTTTTGGCGTCGGCTATCTACACTAATATTATAAAGAGGAAAGATTTGTATTTTTGTATTTTTGTATTTTTGTATTTTTGTATTTTTGTATGTATGTAATAAACTCAAAAAGTACTGGACCGATTTTAATAATTCTTTTTTCATTAGAAAGCTACATTATCACTGAGTAACATAGGCTATATTTTATTTTGGAAAAAAATAGCGTTCCGTAAAATATTTGGGTTTTTCAGGCACAAGGTGTAAAAAATCAACCAGAAAAGTTACTTATTTTGCGTACGCTGCCTAAACTATAAAAGATAGAACCATAAAATGTTCTACATAATTGTAGATCTTATAAATATCTACAAAAAAGTCAGCGGCACACTATACCTATCTATGTCGAGTGAGGCACAACAACCATTTTTTTATTTAAAAATCTTTAATTTTTTTTGGACTACATTTAAACGCATTTATTTTACTCATACTATTAATCCTTATCGAAATAAATTATTTTATCACTAAGTACAGTTCATGTAGATAATATTTGGTCTTTGAATGATTAGAATTGGACGTTTGGTTTTGAAGTTATGGCGAAATTAAAATATTACGATTTCTGCTGCACGGCCCGTTGCGAAGTGAGCGTCACCAAGTTGGGAGTGCGCGTGCAGGGGAGTAGTTTAGATCTATGAGTAAGGTACCCGCGCGGCTCCGACGCGAGGTCGGCTCCCTACGCAGGTGTTTTATAAAAAGGACATTAATTCATAATGTAATATAGTTTTATGACAAAATCTATACAAATAAATAAAATTGAAGTGTCTGTTTGTAAAATTAAAATAACGCTTTTTACTACATGCATAGGAATGTATATACGATACTTACATATACCAAAATAGCATTTTTTTTAATTTTTATCTGTCTGTCTGTCTGTTTGTTCCGTGTAATCTCTGGAACGGCTGGACCGATTTCGACGGGACTTTCACTGGCAGATAGCTAATGTAACAAGGAGTAACTTAGGCTACTTTTTATCCCGAAACAATAACGGGAACTGATAAAAACTGCCACGCTGGCGAATCTGCGAACGGCCGCTATTTTATGCCGTATTAACGCCATCTGTTGGTGACATCGAGTACTACTTCAGTTAAGATTTGTAAGAAAACATGTTTACCGCCCAACGAAGTGGGCACCGGTCAGCTAGTTTCTGATAAAAGGATTTGTCTTGGTAGACGAGTAAAATCCATGCGCTGGACATGCCCCAGCCAACGCAAGCGTCTTTGCTTAAGCATGGCCATGACGCTTGGTAATTTTGCCATTTCTAACACGTTCTCGTTTGTAATTTTGTCTTGCCATGATATGCCCAATATCCTACGAAGACAGCGCATGTGGAAGCTATTGATTCTCCGTTCTTGTTTGGCATACGATGTCCAGGTCTCGGTTCCGTACAAGAGTATGCTCAATATGCACGTTTGGTAGACCAATATCTTGGTTCGATTGGACAGGTGTTTGTTGTCCCATACTCTTGTACTTAGCTTTCCAAACATCGTAGAGGCCTTGCCAATACGGGTACAAATCTCTCCATCAATCGAGAGATTACTCGACACCGATGAACCAAGATAACAAAAGCTATCCACAACTTATATGGATACTAGATGACTGATATACTTAATACAATACATTACTTACATAGATATTTTTATTATACATAGAAAATACCCAGAACACCCGGAATAAATATTTGCAGATCATACAAACATTTATCCCAAAGCGGGAATCGAACCCGCAACCTCCTGCGTCGCAGGCGGACCTTCGCCCGCCGCGCAACATCGGTCGTAAGATATATAACAATAGTTTGTAAAATGTAAAAAAAAACAAAAAGTTAAAATAAAAATAAATAACCATGATAAGTTGAATGTAAAAAAGACCGATGTCTTAGAAATACTAGTGTATGTAAGATACCATGCAAGTGTTGGCATAAGTGCGTTGCTATTAAGGCTTAACCACCACAGGGAACAGCCGATAATATAACGTCATAAAATATCGATCATCGTTGCTAGGAGTCGTCGGTTACCAACAATAAACCTGGTTTATAATCCTCAATAACCACCACTAGTTGTTCATAAAAAACATGCAATAACTTACTGTACCAAAACCTGGAATCGCGCATCGTTTTATAATCATCTACCGGGAGAAATATTCTTCTGGACTTTTAAAACAGATCATAGAATAGAACTAGAAATCTTTATCCTGATTGACTGACATATACAACGCACAGCCTAAACCACTGGTCCTAGAGTCCTAGAAACTTAAAATTATCAGGGTGAATTGGTTGGCGCATAAAGGTGTTCTGCATAAAGGTGTTGGAAAGCAATTATATATTTTTCATTATAATTTAATATAATGAAAAGATATAAAATCCCTAGAAGGGTGCAGTAGGGGTTGAAGTTTGTATGAAAGCTGCACGCGGATGAAGTCGCGAGCGGTTCCACTAGTAGAATATAGATATTTATTTGGTACAAACAAAAAAAGAAAGACAACAAAAATATATCACTGGTAAAAAGATAGGTAGTAACTCTGCTTTCTGCGCTGTAAGTAATGGGTTCGTTCTCCACTGAAAACATTCATTTCAAACATCTATGTTAGTTCCAAGAACACAAGTTTTGCAAATCAAGGAATCCATATTTTTACGACCATGTACATTGCATTAAAATTTAAATTGTTTTTTCGATCTATATTCGTTTTTGTACACTATTTGTCAACTTTATCAAATAAACTTTTATTAATTTTGTTTATTCTTTAAGACGACAATGCATTGATGACTACACTAGCTTGGGCATGGGTGTTTTGCACCTGTTGTCTGATGTACAACGTGTTAGCAATCTTCAATTTCTAATGCTGTTAGGTAAAGCGATGGCCTCGACCGGGTCTCTCGGGAGCTTTCCGTGGCATCACGTATTGGGGACAACTTTCGCGACATCGATAATATTGCGTCTCATATGCCAATGCATATATGCATGAAACCTACTTGCATATTCATGACTTTAATTTTTAATTTTCGTGAATGCAATATGTCAATATAAAATAAAAAAGTCCACTTCTTCACTCTTCGTTAAATCAGTCAAGGTTAAATAACTATTTTGCAATTTAATTAAGCTTATCTATAGTAATAAAAATTCTTGATTCTCATTGCTGACATTATAGATCTCTCAGTTTAAAGGCCAACGCACAGTGACGCCAACCCTCTGAGAATGAGTTTCGCGTAATTTATGCTTTGAAATTATACTTTTATAGAATTGTTATACATCATGTAATAATATTTCGATACAATAATATGAAATATACATTGATAAATTTTAAGTGCTCTGCCGTGGTTCAATTATACTGTACTAGTGGAAACGCATGCGACTTTACCCGCGTGAAGTTTTTTTCATACAAACTTGTAACCCTGTTGAATAAAATTTCGACAATTCCTTTCTTAGTAGGTACCCTTTTATGCACTAAGACAATAAAAGGTTCAGTTTCTACAGCCAGTAGATTAGGCTATGCGTCGTCTATATGTCAGAATTGATATATATTTATTTTATATGCGATAAGGACTAAAGTTCGTGCGTGACCAAAATACTAACTTTGCAACAAATGTTTCTTGTAGTTAAATGATAAGTTGCAAAGGTGAGGCAAACCACGTAACTAATCGCGAATAAAAACAATGATTAATTGGGTAGCGGAAATCTGTAACCTATTTTCCCATTATTATCTTGTTCTACCAGTAAAAGTGGTGTTCCTATACTCTTAGCACCTATTATGCTCTTGGTAAAACACTTACATAATACCATGTTATTGATATTTTTTCTTGCCTACTCATAAGATTACAACGCATCCCTCTGGTGCTAGCGGTCTACAAAACTCACATTTCCGATTTAGTTTGTAGCAAAACCCTTTTCTCTATTACCCGTTCTAAAACTTATTCGTTAGTATCTTTTTCTGTCCAACTTGTCCTCTCCATCCAAAAATCAAATTACCTTAGTACTATTTTTGACTGACTTAAGGACAACGTAAAAAAGTCCAAACCACTGGTCGTAGAGAGGTATTATAAGGTATTAGCGAAAGGATTTGAGGGGATATCTACCGCTACATATGTGCTATTTCTTTTCATTTATGGTCTATCATTAAAGAAAAAGTAATCTGCTTTTTTTGGTAATTACATAATGTGGAATAATTTCCACTCACCTAGTTAAAAAAGTAGATGCCTCATATCTCACTGTACCTATTGTACCAAATTTAACGATTACTACATAGTGTGCTTCAGTCGAATAGTCTTCGATCAACGAATAGTGTATTCTTTGCTATCTACAGTCGAAATGATCCCATGCGTTAAGTTTTCTTTCATCTAGATCTTTTCGGTCGGAGCCTTTACTAAGTTTATGTATGAAGCCCAAATAGCCACCCTTTAAATCACGGGGTAAGCCAAGTGTGTAGAGGTTCTGTTATTTATTAGCATATCTGTAATACATCTATTCACAACACGAGGAGTTTTACGTATGAATCTAAGTGTATAAAGGGTAAAGGTAGACCTTAAATTGGTGGATAGACTTATAAATAAGCTAGTGGAAACGCGCGCTACTTTGTTTGCGAGCAGCAATTTTTATACAAACTTCGACTTCGGCTGTATCTCTATAGGGGTTGATATCGGATATTCTTTTTTAGAGATGAGGGTGTGAAAAGGTACCTACGTCCTTACGCACCAAGACAAACCTACCTTGAAATGTCAAGACTACGATCAGATTTAGGCTATACGTTATTTATATATCAGTTAGTCAGTCAGGAAAAAAAACCTTATATGTTTATTTATATAACTCTTCTTCTTAATATAGATTAAAATTAGGTTGAAAAAAAATAACTGAACAAAAACTTTTCTAGCTTGTTGGGTTTCGGTAAAGTTTGAGGAACGATTTGAACTCTTTTTAGGGTTAAGCTCGCCTCTGATTCTAAAAGTCATTTTCTGTGTACAATGAATAATAAAGAATTCCGTACCATAAATGAGTGAATAGTAAGTAATTTTCGTGCAATGACCGCCGTGAGCCGGTGTTTTTGTCGCCAACGCACTCGTGAATACCTCAGAAAAATTGAAGCACGCGCCTGCGCGTTTTTTGATTGTTCGTATCCAGTTTCCTTGTTATTATTTTGAATAGTATTTTTTTTGCGGTTTATAAAATACTTGACTTATTGTTATTACTACATGTGATCTACTATTATTATAAATGATATCGGCTTTTGTTTTTATATTTTTTTTTCTTCTTGAACTTGATTAGGTTGAAGTTGAGTTCAAATATGTATGTATTTGATATAGCTTTGGACGGGTACTGACAGAGACAAAGTGCCCTTTTCTGAAAAAGTTAGAAAGCTAACAAGAGTCTCTCGTAATGCGAGAGCTTTCGAGTCAAAAGGCTGAAAATATATTCTGTATAAAAAAAGTTTCTACTCGTGCAGCACTAAAGTCACGAAGCATCTTCTGTTATTATCAAGCCGCTATAACAATTTGAAGTAGGTACATACCTACTTTCTCATAATGTAATTGCATTCCATAGCACGACTAACTGCCATTGACCTTTCATTCAAGCTTTTAGAAGATTAATAGTGATAACATTCTTTGTGGAAAGGTTGTATGCAAGACTGGCTTCGTAGTACACCGCATATTATGTGAGGTATTGAATACGTTGGTGTAAAAAAATGAGCAAAATGATACGTTGGTGACGATATATCGTAAATTGGGCCAAGACCTCTTAGAAACTAGACTCTATCCACAAACAACAAATTCCGGTCTAGTACTGTTATAGACTTGTAATATAACGCGGTCTAATTTCCACTCAAAATTTTACGTTTGTGACGTAATACCATCAATTGGCTCAAGACCTCTTAGTACCTAGACTCAATCCACAAACGACAATTCACGTTCTATATCTAGCACTATTCTAGACTTGTAATGATAAATCGGTCTAAATTTGATCCAGAAACCAAGCAAAAACCAACTACAGACCTAAGGGCGGGTTTATACGGCGCGAAAGCTTTCGCGCGGCGGCCGCGCGGCGGCCGCGCGGCCGCCGCGCGGTTCAAAGATATTTACCGAAAATCGTCTCTATGTTCTAAATAATAACGTTCAAATTCCTACGGCGCGAAAGCTTTCGCGCGGCGGCCGCGCGGCGGCCGCGCGGCCGCCGCGCGGTTGAGAGATCTATACCGAATATCGTCTCTATGTTCTAAACAATAACGTTCAAATTCCTGTCAAGCAGCCAACCGCGTGGTCACTACGCGGTTGACACAAGTAAAATGAAGACATTTTAACCCCTTTTTTCAAGTTAGGGGTCCACGGGGTCCAATTTTGAAAATAATAAAAATGATCTTAGTTTGACTATAAAATTCTCGGAACATGATTTTAACCATAACTTGAGTATCCCCTACACTCTTTGCTAGGGATCAACTTGAACTTTAGTATGCAGTGTTTGAATCGTTTTCAATGAATTACGATCAAGTTAAAATAAATATAATGGATTAAATTGTAATAGAATACTGCAAAATGTGGATATGTACCAAATGTACTATCTGGACATATACTTCTGACTACCCTTTTAGACTTCCTCGAAGAATCTTGAGTAGGTACTTGGTACTAAGAGATTGGAGGGGATATCTACCGTGCTTGGGGAATAAAGTCATAAAACTATTTCTTTCTTAAATATAAAAAGAAAGGCTCAACTTTACAGCATAAGAAGGTAGACTATGACCTGATCATTGAGTTGCAACTAAGATGCAAGAGGATTACTGTGGAAGGCTATGTACAAAATAACGATCTCTATAGGGATTCGGGACATTAACATAGAGAGTTTGTCCATGATGCCACTAAACAATATACGGAATCTTCATCACCATAATGATGTCGAGGCTAATCAACTCTTTGATAATCAAGTTCTTACTAGAAGATAACTGACAAAAAACTTTAATGTTAAAAAGTACAATTAATAACAAACTATCGCAACGTAGGACAAAAAAAATATTTTTTTTTAACCTTGGGGTCCCTGGGACCAACAAATTATTAAAGGTTAAGTAAGTCAAAATCATCAAAATGATGCTGTCAGTGAATGATACTGTGGGTAATATTAAATAAGATCATATCTGCTTTTTTCAAACTTTATAGAACCCAACATCATCATCATCACCACTGCTGATCTGGCCCACGTAGGTCTCTACTATTACGCTTTCAGGAAGAACTAATTTAACTTTTGCGCCAACTTCCCGCAACCCCAATGTCGTTGGCCCACTGGATTTTGTGCATTATCTTTCAGTTCATGGTCGCCATTTGAGAATCATTTATTGCTCTGTGGTTCTACGAGATAAATACCCATTGCTACTTTAACTTGCTGATTCTGAAAGCTATGTTGGTGATTTGGTTCTTCTACGGATTTCATAATTCTTGATTCCATCGCGTAGGAAAATTTACATATATTATCATAACATAACTTTCTTTTCTAAGTGAGTGATATTTCAATAGTTCACATTTTATGGAGCTGAGCTTCTATTATAAGAGAGATAAATCAAATTATCCACGGTTTTCAGGTTGAGTGTATCTCAATCACAATACTGCCTGTGGTTTGGTAACCTATAGTGTGAAATGCTTGACAAAAGGGAGAAATATTCAGCCAAGCTATTCTTTCAAATCATATTATATTTATAAAATATTTTAAACCTCAAAAACTGAGATTCATTTGCAAAAGAAGAAATAAAGTGGTGATCAGCTGTTTAATATATTTTGAAGCTCAAAAAACTGAGATTGACTTACAAAAGAAGATATAAAGTGGTGATCAGCTGTTGTTACGCCATTCGAGCTAATTTAAGTACGTTCGATTTTAGGTCCTTATTTTTATGTTAGCTAAGTAAAAAATCTGCGAGGTTGACGACAAGAAACCATACATTAGTAAGCTCGCCAATGGTATTTTCAGAGTGGTTGTATGAGTGTGGCTCCCCTCTATCAGCCGTAAGAGGCAGAAATAAGACAGCACAAAAAATATCAAAAATGCAGTTTGGGTTGAAATACTAGAAAAAGAATTCAACACGGATCTAGTCCACAGACGGCAGCTTTATCAACGGTATATGTGGATAATCTTTACCAAATATAAGAATTTTTGTCCTGACCTAATAGACAACGCACAGCCTAAACCGTAATGTAAACTGGTCGTAGAAACTTAACATTTTCAGGGTATATTTGTCTTGGTTCATAGAGGGGTATCAAAGGCAAGGCCCTTACACTCAAACCGTATAATTAAAACATAAAATAAATCATTAAATAAAATAAAAATAAAATTTCAGTGCCGGATATTTAAACCATCAACCTGGATGTTATTCTGCATTAAAATCTCGCATAAAAAAAATGTATTACGATCTTTTTTGAAATCACCCATGAAATCATTGTTCATTTGTTCGGGTAAAATTTTTCTATGCTTGCGGCCACCGTGATTTCAACTCAATTTACTAGACGAAAACGTTGAAATTCCCTGATACCGAGCCAACCGCGCGGCGGCCGCGCGGCGGCCGCGCGGCCGCCGCGCGGTTGAGAACATCAATATCGAATACCGTCTTTATATTCTAGAAAGCAACGTTCAAATTCCTGTTAACCGCGTTTGCGTGTGCGTTTGTGTGTGTCAAATTCCGTCCTTAGAAAATCGTAATCTTTGCCTGGTCCAGTCCATATTAAATCAATATTACTATTGCATACATACTTGTAGTAGGTATGTATTTATCAGTAGATGTAAAGTTGTATTGCTCGCTGTGACCCACATACGTTCGTTTTAACGTTCGCGTCGCATATGGCTGTCTGTTAAACATGTTTGCTTATAACGGATTATAAGAATAACCCGAATCAAAAGATGTCTATTAATTTGACAGTAGGTACACAGAAATTCATTCGATGGAGCTAATAAAGCTAAAAGCTCACTTACAAATAGTTACGTCCACAAGCAAGCTAATGTTTATTTTTAGATCAGCTAAATTAATACGGCGGCCATAACACCAAGCACTAATAAAGCGTTCTTTATATAGATAGACGCGGACACTGACCGTGGTTAAATGAAAATAATTCTCCTCTAATAGAATGAAGTAACATAATGATTGCATTGCACGATTGAACGAAAGTCATGAGTATTTCCCTAGTGACAGTGAAGTGATGGTCTGCGATGCCGGACTGGCGGTACAACGTGCTGTCCACGAGCGAGGCGTACATCAACACCGACGGAGTTGCACTGGACCCGCTCGCTGCCAGCTACCCTCGCAGAGCCGACCGAACCCGGCCCCAGCACACATGCCCCTACACGACAATCTTCCTCGGAGCTCGCTCACACCATTCCCCATTTAGACAAACACCGCAACAGAGTGACTCGGTAGACCCATACGCAGATGTCTACTCTGTCGACCGCTCGTCCAATCTCACTGACACCTCCAGTTTCGCTCACTACGAAGACTGCCGTCCACAACTCGACGACGATGATATACCTAAGATTACAGACATTGAAGAAGCACTAGACTCAACTCTAGTACAAAAAGTGCCATATAACACGCCGAGCGTATTCTTTATATCCACAAAACCAGAAACACCGCAAAAAGATGCACTTCAAGGGAACAATGCATTCCTTGTCGAGGGATCAGATTCTGATGCGCTTTCGTCTTGCACATGCGATAGTTTTGAGCGGTGCGAGTTCGACTGTAGAGATTTTGAACCGTTCTCGGATACTTGTTGCTGCGACCCGCTCAGCGATGGCGTCTGCAGTCGGAGCCCTAAGAATGTGGAATCACCGGAAAACTTTTGTGACCGAGTTGTAGAGGATGATTGTGTGTCGGCACGCAGTGATATGGACGGCCTGGATCTGACGCTGTTCGAGCCTGCTCAAGCTAACGAGTATGGGCTTGAAGTGGATTCGAATAATACCGCGTCTGTATCGTCCAGTCTGTGTGGAATACTCCACGCATTACCGGAAAACAGTACCAGTAAGTCATGTTTAATTTGTACATAGGCGAGTTTTATGGAACAATTTTTCGATAAGCTCTATTACAACGATTAGGAGCATTGCTCCGCGGTGTGGCTTGCTTCAATTGGACTCGTATCGGATACGAGCAACGGTCGCGGGAAATTACTATCGCATCAATCACACATCATTGTCATACCAGCTGTAACACCACAGTCAGTTATGAGGAAGGCGACTGTAATAGAGTAGTTACAGGATAATACGACGCTACAGACGATGCCCTTGCTCCGTATGAGTAGTTTTTCTAGTAAATTACGATGTTCCTTTTGTAATGATAGCGCTCAAGCCAAATTCCCATTGTAAATATTTCAACGCGCTTGTTTGTTGTTTGTTCATATCAAGCTATAAGCTGTAAATCTTTTGAGTAGGTACTGTTAGGGTAACTAATATGTTTTGTAATGGGACTGCCTGCGGCTGCAGTTCATATAAGGTTATTCAGAACTGCTATATAAGTCATCATAAAATATTGAACTAAGCAATAAAGAATAATCGTCATTTTCCAAATAGGAAACTATCTTGAACATGGTTGACCTGATGTTTGCATTTTCGAGTAGCCACAGCCAGCCACCTACAAAGTGCATACCGTTACCAGCAAGTTTCTAATTACCGGACGGCGGAGATAGAGGGCGATTGTTGGCTCATGCAAATCGAGATAAGATATATGTATACAGATAATGATGGATATAGCCATACTCCGTGAAGTAGGCTAGTATTAGTTACTAATCGGGAAGAAAGATCGATCTTTTGGACGCCAGTGATCTGATAATTAAGCATTGGCTAGCAGGATACCTTCTTAGTATTGAGTTTTGTAGAAAAGATTTAGACAACATTTAGCCCACCTTGGAGATCTTAATACAATCACATTTATTCACAACTGTTGTAATTATTTGAAAAGTTTGTTTTTGATCATCATTTACATAGATGACTCATAACGATCCAATACTACCATTCTAACCTGTGTGTTTTTTTCATTTCTGAACCAGTTTCTGATTAAATAAGTAGATGACCCATCTGACATTTAATGGTAACCATAGTTGTCTTGTAAGTCATGCACGTTAGGAACGTACCTTACGATGCATTACCCTGCTTCCATTATCATTTCATTGGTACCCATCAAGCCGAAACACAGCAACGCTGTGCGGTGTTAAAAATAGGCATGGTGGTAGTACTTCCACAGATGAGCCCATCACTATAAGATGTCTACTACTAAAGACGAACGTTACAAAAATAAAAAAAGGGTATGAAGTAATCTGTGGTTATGCGTGTAATTGTATGTTATCACGACCCATCTAATTATTTTCGTGTGAACTTAGGTTGTCCTGCTCGGATGCCGGTCTTTATAAAAACGGCTACGATATTAAAACTACGTGAATGTCTTTTTAATTACATTCCAGAGGTAGAAATGTGATTTACCTAATTCGAGATCACGATGTTTTCGGTTTGTTTCTTTTTGTACATTAGTAACGTATTCTTTTTACAGTAATCAAGCCTACTGCTTGTAAGACATTTAATTTATTGTTTTAATGAAACGGAAAAATTGTGTTTTTTTAATGCTTAGCTGGTGCTGATGAAACAAGCAGATGGCCCACCTGATGTTAAGTTGTTACCATCACCTATAACAAAGCTTTGCTTTGGAGTCCACGTTAGTTTGGAACGTCCACGATGCTACGATACTCTATCAACCTGAGAGATATACAGGTGTTAAACCTCATATGCCTGTAACTTCACCAGCAAACCGGACCACAGCAAGCTGCTTGGCGGCAGAAATAGGCATGTGTGGTATTATTTATCAAAAAACCAAACCAGTCCATTGTCATCCATATTTTTAGAGTAATAACAGGTTATGGACAGGTTTCAAGGTTGTAAGTTGTAACATTATCTTGTTTGCAATCAGGTAGATTGTTATGAATGTGAAATGTTCTTTTCGTGACAGGCGGCGGACGTTACCACACACCCTGGACCATAGGTTAAATAATAGTTCACTAAACGTACGTCTATCTCATACAACTTTACCGTAATTGTGGCACTTTAATGTACTGTGATGTGTGTGTACTGTGACGAAGATGCGCCCAGCACCTATACCATCTTTACAGCTTATTTCAAGGGAAGGAAATGGTCAACACGCGCGAAGCTAATTAGCCACGGGTTTCCTCACGATGTTTTCCTAAACCGGGCACTGACATTGCGTGAATAATTTTTTCGAATAAAAAAATCCGGAGACCGGATTTGATTTCAAGCAATAGGTTTCTGAATTTTGCAGTGGGTTAGCTATTTTCGAGTTTATTTGATGCTGCTGAAAACAAACATTCCCTTACAATGCCACATAAAAACGTTCGAATAAGATTGTTATGTTTAAAGTTACAATGCATTGTGTGAAAATACAAGAAGGTTGGTCGTTGCGTTGTGGTGGGAGGCTCGAACTTTTGAACGAAAAGATTATTTATTAACACGTAAAACTGGTATGCCAGTTTTTTTAGAACTTGTCGAATCGTACTTTTAATATCTAAAAGGTTTTATAAAAGTAAAGTAAGATTTGATCCATCATTAATTGCAGATTGTAATTACAGGCACACGATGCATACCTGTATGCCTCAGGTTGATGGACGCAGAGTAATGCATCGTAGGGCACGTTAATTTGCGTGACCTGCAAGATAATGCTTTGATATAGACATTATGATCCAGAAGATTTATGAACGAATTAAAATTTGACTAAGAACTAATTAATAATGTATAATTATGCCCGTTATTGCCTATCGACCTAAGATGGTATTTAAATCATCTTCATATAGACAGGCCCTAGGTACTAGGCCTAAAGTAAGTAAGTAAGAAAGTAAGAACTAAATATGTACTGGCAGACGAAACACAGAACGCCTCCCACGCAATGAACCGACGACGTTGTAAATATAGATAGCGGGATATCGGTGAATGGGTACTTTTAAAATCGTTCTTATGCATGAGGCCTAAACCTTGCAAGAGACTTAGTCAGGCTGATGATAATAATGACTCAAAGTGGTATTATAGCGAACAGCTATAAGGTAAGACCCACTAACTAATGAATAAAAAAAGTAAAACCTAAGTCAGCATCAAATGACCTTTGATGCTGATTGTACTTAGGTTTTTCGTTTATGTTTGTACAGTGACTGGCTTATAGCTTCATATCTAAGTTATCCGCAAATTTGATGACATGCGCAAAGTCTGGTCTAAAATTTTATTTTCTACTGCGACACCTATAACAGTAGTTTCTCAGAATTCAACTCGAAACATACCTAGGTTTCAAATAACAAACATTTAAACATACTCATCAACTTTGCATATTTATCAAACTAGGGAATAGATTTATATGAATGTATAGGTAAGATCTAGGTTTAATAGATCTATATCTGTCGCGTATGAAATACTAACTACTGCGAAGTGTGGGTAATAGACGTGAATTTGGACATCTCTGACTACCCCTCAAATGATCTCGACTGAGTGTAAAAGATCTAACGGGGTAAAAATCGTGTCTGGGGATTAAAGCTCTAAAGCTATCCCTTTTCTTATACAGAAAACAAATAAATTCCCTTTATGAAGACTATGAAGCGTTTCGGTCATTCACCTTCCACGATGTCATCAAAATCTATCAATCGGTGTTTTTTGTGAGCTCATTAAACTCTTGAAATAGCGATGTCACACGTCTGCTCTTTCGTATCGCTTTATCGTTTTGTAGAGCTATCGTTAATACTTCACTTCCTGCGATTCATCAAGCGCAATCGGTAACCCTATGTTCTACGAGATTTACTATGCGATAAAAGCTTTGGTTGAGATGCTATACAAACAGTCGCGCTATTCCGCGTTGCCGCAGCTGCGTTAGAATGAAGTCAAATGGTCATAAATAATCAAATCATCATCAAATGGTCGTTAAGTATATTGGTTCTTATGTATCTCTTGTTTACATAAAAGTGACAGTGACTGGCATATTTTGTACAACCCTCAAATCTGGCAGCGAATATGAATAAGAGACGAAGATTTAAATCGGAGATATAATATAGTGAGAAAGAGAGTTCCAAAAATATGTTAAAAAATTACCCGAGTATACCCTGAAAATTTCAAGTTCCTGCGGGCTGTGCGTTGTCTATATATCAGTCAGTCAATTAGTCAGGGCAAAGATTCTTACAATTGGTATAGAGATAGATTGGTATAGATTGTGGTCAATTTTTTGATGTTATACAGTGAGTTAAAAAGGGAACGTTCTGTAATTCTTACCAGACTTTTTCTATATCGTGTGTATCTATTTGTGTTGTATCATTATGTATGTTAGTGTATGAGGTATCTGTTTATATGGGCTGATGGCATATTAATAGTATATTTTGTCATAAGTTACTTAAAATACAGAAATATTATTATTGTAGTGTAGTGTAGGAAATGCAGGATTAAATTCTAAAATTACAAAATTTTAAAAATTAAGACTACATAAAGGTTAAAGGGGTGTTGTATCCACTGTAAAGTTTCAAAACGTTTAAAGTACGTAGCCATAAATTATAGAATCGCGTTGCGTCTCTCACACATAGGACACGGTAAAAGAAGACTTGATCGGTAAGAATGTTGCCACTCCTGTCTTACTTGTTCAATCAGCATTGATTCCAAATACTTGTACTGGTATTCCAACTTTTTATGCTATTTACTTAATGCTGATTCATGAATAAAGAGGTCAAAGAGAAAGACTTAGTTGAATGTTTCCAAACTGGTGTTTAACAAGTTGTATTATTAGTAAGACTCTTTGTGAAATACTCATCTGGGGAAGTTCTACCACCATGTCTATTTCGATGTTGTCGAGCACCGTTGCAGTGCTCCGGTTTAAAGGACACGCACTTAGGAAAGTGCCCCACGATACCGTGTCCATCAACCTCAGGCATATACCTTGAAGCTTAACACGATAGACCTATTTAGTATGTATTTAAAATTATAGGTACATGAGGCTTAACACTAGTATGCTTCAAGTTGGTGGACGCAGGGTAGTGCATCGTAGGGCACGTACCTAATGTACGTAACCTATAATGCAAAGTTTTGTTATAGGTGATGGTTACCACTTTACATCAGGTGGGCCAAAGTCTTGTTCAACTAGCTAGTATATATGTATTATGTAAAAAATTGACAAAATGTGACTATTTTTTTCGCGTATTTTAATATTTTTTCTAATCATAATCATAGCCTGAATGCGCAAGTTTCAGTTTTCAGAAGTGTATGTAGTCTTATTACACCCAGTATATAGGTGTAAGGCTTCATGTGCCTGTAATTTCACCGGTACCCTCACGTTCAAATATGGTATACAAGCCTTTTGAGAGAACTTGAAGCTCGTAACGCCAATTTTTGACGCTTGTACTATAAAATTTTCCACTGCAATTTCGTGTTAGAGAAACTAATTTTTTATTCCACGTACTCGCGTTGTGCCACAGCAAAGGTCGTCGTAACACGTCTCGATGAAAATAAATATTTTGAATTAATTAAAAAGATTGGGTCTTCGTTTTAGTTGCGAGAACGAAATCTTACCAAATATGTAAATAATAAAATAAATAACCATGTTCCGATCATTAGTTTTAAATTAAAATGTCAAGGACATGCTTGGTCCAAATTTATTTTAGATTTTACTTTTATGTTGAAATTAACGTAAAATCTTAAAACATTTAGGTATATGTGCCCTCTTGCTATTGACTCTATTGGCTGATAATGATGATATTGTGTTCCCTGCTAAAAAGTTGTCTTATTTAAATTTGTCAAAAATAATTTATGTAATGGAATCTTAAAGATTACTTAGTATCGTCGAATTGAAGAACAGCCAAGAAACTTGCCGCTTCTCACCGTACCGTTTTTTCGGGTGATCTTATTTCCCAAATAATATAGATAGACATAACAGATCAACCATAAAGATAATATGATACTAGGCTTGGCACCGGTTTTGTACTTATCCTAATGGATTAGTACAAAACCGATGGTAGAAAATTGGTATTGAGTTCAATTGATGATACTTGATGATTGATTGATACTTGAAAAATTGTGATAAAAGATAAACGTTTAGCGAAGTGAAATGAAATCGCATCATCGGTTCCTCGTAGGTAAGTGGCATTGTAGTTCACTCGATGGTACAAAAATTATGTCATAGATCTTGTGGTTTGAATGTGTAACTCATTTCGGGAATAGGTCGGTTGGTTATTCAACTTTTAGTTTGAGACACATTCGCGGCGGTTCCGCTTACTGTAACACCATTAATCACTATGAGGCAATCTCTGTCTTGTCCGTGAGGATTGGGAATACTGGTGCTACGGGGAAGTGCGCAGCGTGTCTTGCTTCACGGTCTTGTCTAAAGCAGAGCTCGGTCATTGACTTCTAATAGCTTTGGATCGATATAGATTACAATTCATAAGAATCAGACCTTAGACTGATCGCTACGAGTGTTTAGGTGCTACGACAGTTCAAAATCTTTAATTCATACATTCTTCGTCATCAGCCTAAAGTTAATTGCTGGACATAGTCCTTTCCATATTAAGGGGGATTCGATATAGTCACCTGGCTTGGCAGGTAGGTTGGTGAACGCAGTCAGAGGCCCTACCATGAATAAATTTAATATTTGTGGCGTAAGTATATCGTGTTGACATTTGAACTAGATTGCGCGGTATCGATAACGCCAGGTTGCCGTGCATTATAACTCGGATACGATCACACACACATTCGTAATGTAGACACATTACGAATGTCTTAACCCTTATTTCACCTTGAATTGAGTTCAAAGCTCAGATAAACAATGATTCGTGGATTTATAGATCTATGCTTTTTACCTTCGATGATGCCATTTGTTTGGTGACGTCTTTTTGTGCCGAACAATATAACGGTGGTATAACACAGCAATATACCGCGTAATCGAAGTCGCGTATATTATTGTATACAACTTGTTTTTAGGACAAGCAGGCGGTTCACCTGATGAAAGCACTTCTCCGGTCACGCGCGTAAAGAACGTGCCATACAATGCACAGCCTATCAACCGAGCCTATCAGACACTCCAAACAAAAATTACTCCACTCAGTTAATAAAAATTGGCATCTGAGCAATCTTACCAAACCAGCCCAGTGTGTTTTATTATGTCGCAAAAATCTATTTTATATGTTTTCTATTATATTCCAGTCGGATTATAATTTTTCTGTGTTATGGTTTCTAACCCTGATTTACTTAGCAGTATATGGTGGCAGTGTTCTAAGTGTGTGTTCAGGATTAGTATTGACTTATTGAGTGAAGTGATTCCGCTCTGCAAGTTTACAAGTTGTACTTGTTTGATACAGTTCATGAATGGTAGTATTGTTTGAAGTGAGTTGCGGTGACTCAGTCGGTTCAGGCGTGTCACCTACATTGCAGTTCGATTCGATGCCGGCTGTTCAAGGTGAAGCCTTATTTGTATGAGATTATATCGGTGTGTCAACTTGCTCACTGATAAGAATGAAGTCTTGTAGGAACACATTTGATAACTGTTATATTTTATAGGGTTTGATTTGAATTGTGGTTGAACACCGATTTAAAAGCCGTATATATGCAAAAATTGACCTTCAATTCTTGCATCATCGTCACATTGGAATAAGCTATTTTGCTTTGAAAGATCTTGAAGATTGCTTTGAAGTTACGTCCAATCCGGTATGTGGCAACGCGACAAAATGTTGTCTACTCGTTATCTTGTGCAAAATAGAGATGTCTCTTATATCTTCCTGCGCTAACATGACAGTGCCAAAAATCTGTCTCGTTCTGTCAAATGAAGACTTAATGCTAATGTTTAGCTTATCTGTGGGTCTTTTATCTATAATTTCTAAAATATCCATCAATAGAAAAAGTACCTATCTCGTGTCAAGTGCGACATATCTCACGTTGCACATCTTAGCCCGGCTGGATATAGTACGACTAGTCCTAAAAACCTAACCTAATCATGTTCCTGTAAATGGAAGATATTTATTTCTATTACCGCTTTTAGTTTCTCTATAGGTAAACTAATACCGATGTAATTTATAGATTATGAATTATACTATTACCTATTGATGTTTTAATGAGTTTGAAATCTAGTTTTAACATAATAACATTGCTAATGGACATTTTGCGTAAATTAACATTATTGTTTGTTGAATAACTGTCTCTTTTTGGACTAGTGAATTAATAGCCGTGAGAATGAGAACATGGTGAGGAATTTACAGTATTTACTAGATACTATAAACAGCGTATTTCACTATACTGTCTTACCTTTGCTCTATTAAAGTTAGATTGGCATGACACTGGATCTGTGCCCACTTCGTTAGACGGTACAAATATTAGAATTTTTCGGTTTTTTTGTTCTATAATATGTATGTATTATACATATAAACCTTCCTCTTGAATCACTCTATCTATTGCTGAAAGCCACATCAAAATCCGTTAAGTAGTTTAAAAGATCTAAGCGAACAGACAGCGGAAGCGACTTAAATTTATACTAGGTAGGTATATGAAGATAAAGATATTGATTTGTGAAATGACCATGTAAAAAATGTAAAAAAAACGGTAGGAACCAAACCGTAAGTTGACTGTCTGTTCTGTTATGAGGAATTGGGGCCGCAAGTTAAAAAAAAACCCAGGATATTACTAAACATGTTTTTTGACTTTGACTAATTCATACGTACTAATTACTCTGTATGATGATTAGGACGATAAATAAGTAATAAATATTTGTAGACATTTTTACACCACATCGTCTAGCCCCAAACTAGGTTGGATGCAACATTACTGTTTGTGTACATAATTTATGGGAAATAAATCATTATTATGAAACTTTGTATGCAACATTACCATCGATATAACGATTTAAACTCTACCTATGTATAATGCGGGTGATTTAGAGGTTTGATGGCATTTATCTGGAATGTTGAAAATTCCCTCAGAAACTGGAAAAGCAGTAATTTTCTTGACAGATCCTCAGTCTCGAATATGTTGCGTGAGTCTGTAAAAAAATTATAAAGACTGATAAATTCACTTAGTTTCGCTATAGCTATATTTATGTTCGTCATAAATGTCAACTCATTTACATATACTATTTTATCCTTCTTTTCTTATTAGGTACAAATTCTGCAATTCGCGTTTTAGCAAAAAATTGTAAAAACGAATTGTGTTTTAATCTACATTTTAATAAAAAATGGTGTATTCAAATTGAAAACCTTTACAAATAACCGTTTCAAATTGGTCCACCATTACAAGCGAAGTGTGTAGTAAACGCTTTGCCTCGCTGTAAATCAATTCAGGAAGCGAATGCTAGCTCATTCTACGGGCCTTCGTATTACCCCGTATAAATAGTACAGTCACTACCAGAAAATTTTAAAATACCTAGTTTTAAAACTAGCTATTATTGTAGTTAATATTACGGCATTACCTGTATGCCTCAGGTTGATAGATGTAAAACAGTGCGTCGTATGGCACGTTCCTAAAAATGATCTGCGAGGTAATGCTTATAGGTGATAGTAACCAGTTAACATACGGTGGGCCATTATGCTTGTTTCATCAGCAAGTCGCACAAATAAAGCAATTTTTATGTATGTGATGGTGTCAGGCTACTCAATGTGCTGCGCTAGGTGTGCTTATATTTTTTGTTTATTGTCATTAATTAAACTATTTAAATGCGAAATTAGTAAATAAGTACTACTAAAATTGATTTCCCGTTTTTGGATGTAAGTACCCGTGACTAGCACCTTCGTACATACTCAGGGATCCTGAGAAAGTAATTAAATCGGAATGTTTATAGCATGCATCGTGTTATGGTTGCAATTTACAATCATTAATTCATTTTATTTACGAATAGGTTAGCACTAGAAAAATCATCTTGCCTGAATCGATGCTACCATTTGTTGGTTCTACAACTTGTGAATGTAAGTGTACCAATTGGTGGTGACTGTATCGGAATAGTTCTAAATGTCACTGGATTGTTGGCAGCTGGCTTACTGGTAATACAGCACAGGCTGCGTATGGCACGCGCCTTCGCCGCACCTGTACCACGGTGCTATTGTACCATAATTATGACTATTCGCTGGTGGGGCTAGTTTGACTGGTCTTTGGTCATCGACATCATGGAACGAATGCTCGAAAAATAGTTTAGATTTTTCAACGTTTTTATTTAATTTGACTATACTTTTGAATATTTTATTTTATAAATATTCGACGACCGATGTGGCGCGGCGGGCGAATGTCCGCCTGCGACGCCGAGGTTGCGGGTTCGATTCCTGCCCTGGGATAAATGTTTGTACGATCTGCAAATATTTATTCCGGGTGTTCTGGGTATTTTCTATGTATAATAAAAAATATCTATGTACGTTATATATTGTATTAAGTATATCAGTCATCTAGTACCCATAACACAAGCTCTGCTTAGCTTGGGGCTAGATGATGCTGTGTGGAGTGTCCAGCATTATTATTATTAAATAAATAGCTTCACGATTTTAATCCACAGGCACGATTATTATATCCCCTCAGATCTCTAAGTATCGAGGAAGTTTAAGGGGGGTCGTCATGTAGTTTGAATATTAACTTATTTTTTCTCTATATCTATACGAATTATAAGTATTTTTATGCTAGTTCTAAATATAAATCTTATTATTTTAACTGACTCACAGATATATAGACAACGCACAGCCTAAACCACTGATCTTAGATACTTTAAATTTTTAGGTAATATTTTCTTGGTGCGTAGGGTGTGCTAAAAAAGGAATTCCTGACAGTCAACCCCTAAAGGGGTGCAGCGGAGGTTAATGTTTGTGTTAAAATAGTTTCACGCGGATGAAGTTGTGCGTGTTTCCACCAGTACCTACATAAATGAGTTTGATATTATTTTTAGAAGTTTCAATACCTAATTATGATCATAACCTTTTATAAAATACTTCTAGATAGCCAATGTGGCGTGGCGGGCGAATGTCCGCTTGCGACGCAGGAGGTTGCGGGTTCGATTCCCACCTTGGGATAAATGTTTTTACGATCTACAAATATTTATTCCGGGTGTTCTGGGTATTTTCTATGTACTTATAATAAATAGAATCTATATATGTAATGTATTATATTACCCATAACACAAGCTCTGCTTAGTTGGGGCTAGATGATGCTGTGTGGATTGTCTAGCATTATTATTATAATTATAAGGATACTTTTGAGACTTGCAGTCCTTTACCTACTTCTAAAAAATGAGTTGGAAAGAGGTGGAGTTGGTATTCAATTAAATTTGATCCAGCCAAGCAGGTTAATACTATTATTGTACAAAACAATATAGTATTTTTATTAGGAAATAATATAAAATATAATGGTTTTTTAAAGTGAATAACGTGGTACATTAGGGGACGAAACGGTCGTTTAGGTAATGGATTCTTAAAGGATTGGCGTATTCGAACTCACTCATGCAAAACAATCTTGACTCAACATCTGCCACCCTTTCAATAACATACCGAATTCGAGCAATAAATGAATGGTAGAGTTTCGTGAGACTTGACACGGCACGGCTCACAAAATAAGTCATACGTACACAGTGTAAAAAATCTTCTTCCAAATATAGGGTTCTATAGGGTTTCTATCTGCGCTTTTAGCCAGTGTCATTTATTTCAACGCGATTGGCTAGATGCTTAGATGGGTATGGACGCTCGTATTCATTCGTAATTTTATAAAATTTAAGCTTCGATTGTCTCAATCTCTAAATGGTATTCTCCGAAACTAACATTTCAGGCAGCCTCAATTTTGACGATGAAATTCTTGTTTCAGTCTCATCTCAGCTCAAAAAAATTACGAGAATTGGGCCTCAGCTTAAATGAGTTAACTGCACAGGTGGTCCAACTGATGTTATGTGGTTACCATCACCTATAACAAAGCATTGACTCGCAGGTCATGATGGTTAGGAATACAGCAACACAGCACGCCCTCCAAACCGGAACACAGCAACGCTGCTTGGAGGCAGAAAAGGGCATGTTATCCTTGTACACCCTTGTAATACGGCTTGACTTAATTCTTGCTAAGCGCGTAGTTCGCGTGTTCATCACGCTTCGTTCTCTATTCTATGGCATTATGAGTTGCATTCATACGTTAATTTGTTTTTTTTTGTACTTGACTTATTCTCACTGTTTGGTTGGAAGAGGGTTTAGCTAAAGTTAGTTTTAAGATAAATTATTAACATTTACATTATTATTAAATATTTTTATTTAGCAAATGCAATTTATGGTACAATGGTAGGTAGAGTTCATAACATAGTTATTCATAATACATTAACCTGAATGGGCTCTGTTCTGTAAGTTATCTACTAAACTTTACTTTTCTACATTATAAAACAATCTAAGTATAAACTTTGTACTTACATCATCATCATCATCAGAAGAGCCAGTCCCTAGCCCCCGGTTGTTACGCTATTCATGGTATAGGTTTCATTTAGGCCATCTGACATTACACTGCATTTATGACAAAATATAGGATGATCATCAATTTAATGTATTGATACTGGTGTCAATTCCTGCTTCATACTAAACAAAGAGCAGTGCTTTGTTATGGTAATGGTGATCACTTAACATCAGGTGGGCCATCTGCTTGTTCCATTAGCAAGTGTCATAAATAAATGTAATTGGAAAGGAACATAGAAGGAGATGAAGGTTATATTAGTAAGTTATCGGTGAAACAGTAATACTGCTTACAGATTACTGCACCGACAAGTCAAGGAGCGACGGTGTACGCATTTCCGGTGATAGTAAGCTCATCAATATAGAGAAAGCCGCATCTACTCCATACCGTCATCTCACTATCTCTGTAAGGCGAATGCCAAACTAATGCGCTGCCGTTTAGACAAGGTGGCTCGAAGAGATAACCGTGAGGAATAATGGCATGACAAACTATCGAGTTCGTCATGCCATTATACGTACCGTGAACCACTAAATAGCTCAGTTCGAACAGGTCCCGAACAGACCCGAACAGACCTGAACAATGGCTACGAGGGCTATCTGGCTATGTTCGTACAAATTCGGAATCCATTGCAAAAAATCAAAAACAAAAAATCAAAAACAATGAGCAGAAAAATCAAAAATAGCAACGGTAATTTCGGCGTCGTTCTTGACAGTTTGCAATGGTGCTATAAAAGCTCATGGTAGGGGTTATTATTCTAAGGCGTGTGTATTTCCGTTGATAGTCATCTCATCAGAGAAAGGCTTATTTATATCATATCATCATCTTCAGTATCTCAATAAAAGACAGAGTATGTTCTTCTGCACCACCATTTAATAGTTGCATAACACGCAACGGAAGAACTAAGGTTTTTGCATACATTTTACAGGAAGCAATTACTTAGTTGGAAATGTAACATAAAATGAGAACGTCATCTTAAATAATGTTTGTATCAGGATTTAGTTCTTATTTACAACATTTTTTATTTGTAATTTTATTTTTTAAATCAATGTTCATGGTTTTTGCTAAGCGTTAACTACTAATTAAAATAGTTTCGGATTTTTGAAAATCCAAACATCTACGTCGTAATTTGTAAGGTTGTGTAGAATGTGGAATTATTATGGAATGACTTATAGACTATTCAGCTTATAAAGGTGGCAATGATGGGCTCAAAAAACAGGTTTCAACTACATAGCTCCCAAAAAATATATTTTTGTTAAATTAAACATATTTTCTTTCATAACTTTGCTGGAAGCCGGGATTGAGAGAAACAACTAAGTATGTGAGAAAAACAAAATTTTCGGTGGTAATTGTCCGAGAAATACAGTCAGATGGTTTCATTAAATTTAAACATTTTCGCGTGGATTAGATATCTAAAGGGTTCAGGTCGTAAGGTTTTCACTGTTTCCACAATTACGCGTTATACAACTGCGGCTTTGTTACATCAGCCGTGACAGTAGGAAACCCATTATCTTGTACAATGCTGTATTGTTACAGTTTCAGTGTAATTGTGTTTAAACATTGTCACCAACTGATATTCACCTGCACCTTGAAATTAGCATTGCCAAGGTATAAAATAAACCACAATTTATACCGGACATGTTCATATAACAGCACTTGCTTTGCCGCAATTCGTTGCAGCTAGTTGAGTACTTACCTATCGAAGCTGTTTTGAACTTGCCGAGCTGTTTGGTGCAAATGCCCTCAGTAAATCTGCCATGCCGACCCTGTAAATATTTGTGAGATAAACAGAAGAAAGTCAGCACTGAGTACCTGTACGTATTAGCTAGCTTATAACGCGTTGGTGTACTTTTTTCTGTATTTCCTTTGGGTACTTTTGTATCCGGTCCCTTAACTGGCTGATATCCTGTTAAATAGCAGTTTGCTATTCTAATTGATCGCTGGAATGGTACCGCAACTTCCCGAGATATTTACAGTTTGATTTTATATTTCCTATACGTATAAAAAAAAGTGCGGGGTAAAGGCCCGCTTGTAGTATTTTTAACCTAGGTGCAGGGCTCTTGGTTGAAGGAAAAAATATAGAACTCACTGTCTAAAAATACTATTTATTGCAAACTAAGGTGGTAACGTCCTTACATTAGATAGCTTGCCGGAAAAGTTAAATCTTAGTAAATACCGTTTTTAGCGTTCCGTATCCAAAGAGTAAAACAGGACCCTATCGGCTGTCTGTCTGTCTTTCCGTTTGTCACCAGGCTGTATCTCATAAACCGTGATAGTTAGAAAGTTGACATTTTCACAGATGATGTATTTCTATAACAGAATAAAATAAATATTTAACTCTCATACAACAAACGTAACTTTTTGCCGTTTTTATTATAGGTAATTGTACGGAATCATTCGTGCGCGAGTCCGATTCGCACTTGGCTGGTTTTTTCTTAACCACCTTTAATCCATCTGATTCAACTTAGAATTGTAAGTTATTTTCAGCACAAAAGCAATAATTTACTTCTATAAATAAGCCACAGCATTGTCAATGAGAAGTGGTGTCGAGTAATTTGTGTCAGTTGACAAATTGTGCCGCTTTCTCCTCGTTGCCAGAGGGCTTGGCTTACGGGATGTCGCCTACTCATAGTTGCTGCATTGATCTCGCACTGTCAATTATGCCTACACATAATAGCTCCATTTTATAATAAAACTTACTTGTGATAAAATCAATATCATTATTGATAGTGTATAGTTAAGTTAAGTGTAAATCATCAGGGAACGCAGAGATCTTTTTGGCGTTGTACGGGTAAGCCGGCAGAGTCAGCGGTTGCCTGCTTTATACAGTTACTATGGTTGTTTAAGCTTCAAAGAATGTCTCTCAGTTCTAACTGATTTGTATTCAAGGCACGAGTTACCTGTCGCCGTTCAGGACGCACCCGTGTCTTTACCGTCGAAGAGAGTTCATCTGCATGCATTACGTCAAAATTAAGGCAGAATCTCATTAGACACGACCAGCATGGACCTGCGTCGGCTCACTCAGTCGTTATTAAGGGACATACAGAGATCCGTGCCTACAGCTCTAGTGTAATCTTTTCTATACAAAATGTACGGGACTGATAGACTTCTGACGCGTCACGACACGCGGGGCGGATATAAAGTAATTCTGTCTTTATCATTCAAACCGCCTCCACCGAACATATAACAAGATCGCCACCTACGCAGCAATCATGACAAGCTTATTGTCCTGAACTTGTGCATGATACTTACAATAGAGAGATGCACGTAATTGAAAAATGTTTCTTTGAGCACAAAGACCTCAAGAATGTTGTTATGAAGAGTTAAACTGAACTGAGTAGTGAGTGAGTGGGCTAGCGCGACGTTTACTATGACAGGGAATTGCGTAGAATAATGATTCCCACGATCATCGTTGACTAAGACTTACGATATTCATTTCATATGACATATAAATGCTAATGGTCTTATTCATATTGCTCACTGAGGGTCGATAAGTTTGTTACAATCTTTTTTTAGTGACATAAAAGTGACAGTGACAGGAATATTTTTATACAGTCCCTATAAAACGTTGTGGAATATGAATAAAACACTTACTAAAACGAAGATAAGGTGATTGCTGAACCTTTCAATCCTAACTCTAGGACCTGGAAATAGTACCAGCATGTAAAATACATCTCATAAAAAAAGTGGTACTTTTAAATAATATGTTTTGATTAGTTACTAAAACCTAAAGATAGACTAAAAAAACGACATTCTATAGGTAGTTAAAAAAATAAACAAAAATTTCTAAAATGTTTTTGTTAATCGATGCCCAAATGAAAAATCAGGGGTAACTGGTTTTTTTTAAAAATAAGTGTGGTAACTAATGGCTAAACTATTATATAGATGCGTGTATATCAGGTACAACGCGAGTAGGGCGACGCCCTCAAAGCCGGTCAGGTGACCTTTAGGTTTACGCGGACTAGAGAACTTACAGATACTCAGTAAAAACAACTTACATAATAATAACTAGACATTATAGTGGATTACACGTAAGTTGAGGCCATAAATGCGCATGATAAAAACGCTAATCATACCTGCCGTCAGGCTTCGCGTTGCAACTGTGCTTGAAAAGTTGAAGTTCAAAGCATATAACACCAATAAACATGTCAATTAGGTTTGACATTTTGAATTGGGGACAGAGTTTATGAAACGAAATGAATCATTAGCGAAATACTGAATATCGACTTACCAACACAATTAATAACTTGATTGTTGTTTATCAAATATCAAGTGGAATAGTAGATAGATAGATAGATAGATAACACTTTATTGTACACAAGGATACATTATACATCTAGGCGTAAACAAATAAAGTACAATTGGCGGCCTTATCGCTGAAAGCGATTTCTTCCAGGCAACCTTAGCACGGAAAGTAATTAAATACAATAGTAATGGACGGCGGTGCACAAGTGTGGTAAATAGAAATGCTTACATAAAAACTGCTAAATAAAGATAATCTAACAATAATAATCCTAAATAATAACTAAACTAAAAGAAAATCCTAATACTTATATAAAATTGAATATACTACTACATAACCATATATAAAAACACAATGCTTTAAAGTAGTACATGGTCACAAAATTGTAGGAGAAATAAATAAGTAATAGTAATGTAAACTTGCACCTTAAATGCTACAAAAGTCAAGTCAGATAAACTACAATAGTGTTTTTACAGTAGGTTTTTTTGCTTTTATAAATTTTTATTTTGCATGAACCTTGAACCGGCACCATATTCTAGTTTCATGTTATATCATATCGTAAAATATAGGATCACATTAAAAACGGTAGAAACTAAGCTAAAGCTTTATGGCCTGTTTTTCTAGGCGTCTCGAAGAACCGGCGGCGGCGCCTAAATGACGCGTCTAAGTGGTCTTTACGATTTCAATCAATAAATACCTACCTATATTTTGCAGTAGTTAGTAATCCAAAAAATAGTGAGTACGAGGACAAGCGTATTATTCTATACAACAAGGTACACTTTCTAGAAGTAACCTTGTTAATAAAATAAAAACCCCTTCGTTTCACATAGTACATAAAATATTTTTTACTTTGCAATTAGTGGTTGTCTCGAAACAATTGTTATCAACTGGTTCAAGGGCAGCAAGTTCGTACAATTGTAATAAAATCTGCTCGTTAACTGGTCTACGGTTGAAAGCTCAATGAGAAGCGAAGTCAATCCGACAATTGCAGAGATTGCATCTGTTGGTTTTTATAAGTATTTAATGTACAAATGTTTTAGATAAGTATTCCCTCGTCACCCACGGCTCTTGACTACACGATTGTGAAATGCAGATACTTAAGTAAATTGGTGCTATCTGAACAGTCCTTCATAGGTTTAGTCGTGTGCTAAGATTTGCAATTTTGTTCATACTTTAAAAAGGCTTACTCGGGTGTCACGAACCATACAAAACGTGTCTGTAATCCTGGTATTATGATAAAATTAATGTGACTACTAGTAAAAAACGGACTACAATCCCCGCTGTGCCTGTTTAGGGGTTGAATTTCAGAAATGCCTCTCTCAGCACCTCAACGCACTAAGACGAAAATACCCTGAAAATTAAGTCTCTACCTTCAGTGATTTAGGCTGTGCGTTGTTTGTATGTCAGTCAGGGCAAAGATTCTTATAAAAATATAAAAAACGTTTTTTTCAAGATGAGGCGTAGCTACATCATCTAGCTAAAGCAACCTTTTATGTGTATTATCTATCTAGCCTAGCATCTTCATAGCAGGAAGCGGCAAGTATACCTTTGTACAATTAATAAATAAACAGAGTTCAAGTTTTGTTTGCATTCTGCGCTTGTATATTTCAAATGCATTGTTGTGGTTGTATAACGTGGTGTTTCGTACTCTTTGCTTGTGTGCTACTTGGTTGTAGTTGTAGATGTGGCGCCTAAGGCCTCCCACGCGCTGTCTCTGCTGAAGCTATTTCTAAACCTTATAAAAGTGTCGGTTTATTTAAATAATGCTCGGATTTCACGATGATTTTAGACTGCAAGATTTGTAGACAAAACAGGTCTTATTAGACATGGAATGCATGATAGAAGGTACCAATACTTTATTTTCTTTAAGTATACTATATAGCATGGAATGATGTTATTTGAACACAATAAATATTCATCTTTTATGATGACTAATAAATATCAAACAAACTTGACACAAAACGGTACAGTGAACAACGCAAGTTTGTAAATTGATAGTCATAAACAAACCCTTTAATTGTTTTAATGACCATGTTGTTCAATATTACCAAAGTTGACAAAATGAGCTGGCAATCCTTTGGTCATCGACTTAGCGGTTGTTGAATATAGTCAACGTGTATTTCTTGTTCTTTTGACATCACCAACTGTACTCACCGGTTTGCCACATTAAAGAATTACTCCTTGCGCGTTAACAAGATGCCACTATGGCATTAAGCACCCTGAATGCAAAGAGGCAAAATATATGCAGTCTGACGCCATACTTATGCTATGTCAAGCGTAAGTCATTTCATGCGATATTTTCACCAGACATTCATGAAATATATTTTCCTAAACTAACTTAGTCTGACAGCTTTAA
Organism: Electrophaes corylata; assembly: GCA_947095575.1. NCBI lineage: Eukaryota > Metazoa > Arthropoda > Insecta > Lepidoptera > Geometridae > Electrophaes > Electrophaes corylata. Next base: position 10,245,321 of record OX352703.1, read on the forward strand.
AATTATAGCTTTCCCTGTTGTCTCTGTTTTTGAATGAGACGGTTACATTTTTAGTGTTGTAAATTTTTTTGTGTTTTGGGAACGCTTCCGATTGGTACTGATCTGGATCAGTTGAGCTACCTTTAGATCGTTTGCAACGGTCTGTAGATAGCTCAACTGTTTCATATGTATTTTGTACATACCAATTATAAATACCTGTATTAGCTGTAATTTTCTTTGTAAATAAATGAGTATGTTAAATTATGTTAAGTTAGCTTAGGAAAAATATACAACAGAATCGACTCTATTATCTTATTACGAGTAAGTAAGATTTGTCGAAGATTTCCCAGTAGCCGTCATAAAGTTCCAGGGTAGTCGAGGACTTTAATGAGGACTTCCTTACCGATGTTCGTATGCAATTTTGCTTACAGTTCGTACCGGAGGTGCTATTAAGTATTTTACCTTGCTGATTATTTCCTATCTAAATATCATCTAAGATCTTTATCAGCGCAACTTTATCTCCTGAAGTGCTGGTTTAAAAAGTTGAAGTAGCAGGTTTTAATTTGTTCTAGATTTACATTTTTAAAACATTAAAACCATACTTAGTGAGAAAATTCTCTGAAACAGAAATTATAGTAGCTAAATTTTTTACACGTTTTTTTACATAAATATAGTGCATGGGCAAAAATGGGTGCGAACCATGTATTTCACACCATAAAAATAATACCCACATTAGATTCATCTCTTGTGTGGCATTTCTCCATAAATAAAAGGTACACGTTTCTATTTTTGGATTTGTAATCAGTTCTACGTGTTTTTCGTATTTTAGCCCGGAGCCATATTCATAGTGCAAGAGCGTGCGTGACCAACTCTCAGATAGTGGGTTCGATAGCCGCGGGCGAGACTAGGCGCACGAGCTCGATTTTAGGATTAAGTTTATTTACCACTGAACTGAAAAGCCTACGTTTAAAGTCTATCCCTGGTACTGATAAAGCTTAGCTTTGATAGTTTTTTTTTGCATTTACAGGAAGTTTCAAAAGAGATCGAAAGAGATAGAACACGGTGTTACTAAACTATTTCGAAGCTACGCCGCCTTTATTAGTTGTAGGGTATTTCAGGCTGTTTCAGTGGTTTCAATCTTAGTATTAAGTAAGCTCTAGAAGCTAAAAAAGTAATGCGTATAACTGATAAAAGAAGCCGAAGAACCCTCCTAATGCTACGTGATAACCATCAATTTTATCAAAGATTGCCTCGCAGGTCTTTAGGCGTCACATACACTACCCTGCGTCCATCAATTTGAGGCATCAACATGTTAAAACTCATGTACCTGTAATTTCATCGGTGTATTTAGCATAAAATTAACTGGCCAGATAACACACAGGTCATTCCACTTTTAATTGTGTATGTTTTATGAAGAAGTTTAACTTTTATTTTTCTATCTATATCTACATATACTAAGTATTAGAATCTTTGTTGTGACTGACTGAAATAACTTTACGAGGGCGAAGTCACGCGCGTTTCCTTAGTTCTTAAGTAATTGTTCCCGTATACTTTGATAACATGTCCAGACAACGATTTTAAAAAACGATTGCTTGAACCTATTGTATTAAAAAAAAAGCATATAAGTATTGTATCAGTTATCTGGTTCCCATAGTACAAGCTATCCTTAGGTTAGGGTTAGATGCGTTGTGCGAATTTGTGTCAATATTTATTTATTTATTTATTCTGCTCTTAATTCTCGTATTAACGGGACGACCTACTTTATCGGACGTTTTACGTTTTATTTGAATAGGTATTTGCTAACGTCATGTCATTTAATATTCAACGAGTTATTTATCAGAAGATGGATCTGGTTGTAACTCTCATTCTCACAAGTCTTCATGAATCCAGGGCAATTGTTGCGTGTTATAGATGATTTGCGCGCGCGTACGCACGTAATGTCAGTCACAGATCATAATCTAAATTATGTAATGCCATCAGTATTAACCCTCGACTTAAAACTGTTGTTCTTGCTGTTTTTTTTATTTCGTTCATTTATTTCCTGACTGGCTCTCAGCTCAGTTCGTATAATTTTGGTAGATCTGCATTTTGCGCTATAAGTTTCATTTCTATAAGTTTTCTATGAGTTATTTGGGTTTTATAGAACAAGCTTTGCTTAGTTGGAGGCTAGATGGTGTTGTGTAGAGAAATATTATGATCGTATACGACAAACGCACTATTTCAATCATAAAGAGTAAAATAGGTGCGTTATAGGTAGGTAAAAAATTAATGGCATAATTATAAATCAGTCAATAAACCAACTATGTATTCCATTAATAAAAAATATATTACGGTTGATTATTAAATGAATAGAACTAGATATTTAAAAAAAACTGTGGATTTTGTGTAACTTACGTGTAAACTACTTAGTCGATTGTAAAAATATTATCATAATAAGTTTTACATTGAAAGTAAAACTCATCTCGCAGCATTATTGTGTAACCGCGCTGCGTGCGATGATAAATGGTGAAATTAGCACTAATTAATACGAACAATGCTGGCTGCAGATGCATTTCAAACAACTTTCCTGTGAACAGTTCAGCTGCTAGTTTAAAACAGAATGTTAAAACAAACAAGGAGTGGACAACCTCTCAACTTTGTCATCATTATCAGTCTGAACAAGGCTTGCTAGTCATAGGTTACTCCTATATTTGGGGAGTTTGCGGTCAGTTAGTTAGACATCACGCTTGACAGGCGGATTGGTACTCATTTACATTTACAGCATTATATAGGTGCTGCCTAACATTTGGTACGTTTCCTTAGACGTCTCCTCTTAGTTTTTAGGGTTCCATACCCAAAGGGTAAAACGGGACCCTATTACTAAGACTGACTTGTCTGTCTGTCTGTCCGTGTGTCACATGGCTGTATATCATGAACCGTGATAGTTAGAGAGTTTAAATTTTTACAGATTATGTATTTCTGTTGCCGCTATAACAACAAATACCTAAAAATAGAATAAAATAAATATTTAAGGGGATTCTCGTACAACAAACGTGATTTTTTTGTCGTTTTTATTATAGTTAGATAATGGTACGGAACTCTTCGTGCGTGAGTCCGACCCGCACTTGACCGGTTTTTTCTTTATTAGATTCAAATAGAAAAAAAACGTCGTTATCACTTTAAATATCGCGTAATATAAATGAAAGAACTGGCACCCCAATTTTAAAAATCTTTGTCTCGATTAACTGACTGACATATTATTATGCACAACGCACAACCTTAAACCACTGGTCGTAGAGCCTTGAAATTTTAAGAGTATATTTGTCTTGGTGTGTTGAGGTTTACCAAGAAAGGAATTCTCTAATTTCTTTATTTTTATCTCAAAGTAAAAACTTTAACGATGTGAGAAAATGCTAACAATCCTTTATCTTGATAAAAAACTCAGTGAAGTGGTATATAGCATTAACAAATTGTAACTCATACGATGGTCTTCGCTGTAAAAAGTTTCCTAGCAAAAAGGACTAGGTAAGTGGGTGTAGATAAATGTAATTCCTATGTAATGAAATATCACCTTCTCAATGGAGCCTGCCTCGAGCATTTGTTGCCGCAATCTACAGGAGATTATCACGGAGATACTCTGCGATGTGGGTGGCATTGCAATTTTATTGAGGGTTTCTTAGGTTCTACGCTCACGATGCGGAGTACTTTACTTTGTTGAAAACTTATGCTTCAGTAGGGCTCTTAGTGAAAGGCTCGTCCGGAGACTTCCACGGACGTACTTACTCCCATGGCCATTTTTGCCGCCAAGCAGGTTCCCGGAACCGGAACACAGCGTTTCGGTTTGAAGAGTATGGGTACTGGTAAAATTACAGGGCATGAGGCTTAACACCTGTATGCCTCAGGTTGACAAACGTGGAGCAATGCATCGTAGGGCCAAGTTCTTAACAAACGCCTCCTGCGAGGCAATCTTTGTTATATGTAATGGTTATCACTTAACATAAGGTAAGCCGTCTGCCTGCTTGTTCTATCAAATCGTGTTAAAAAAAAAACCAATAAAAAAAATTAAATTAATTTTAAAGGACCGCGCGGCATTCGCGCGTTAGGTCTTTCCCATCGTCTAAACATGCTTTAAAACTTTAACTATCATAAATCAACACTCACTAATTATTGTTTTCAATAATACATTAACCGACCAATAAGCAAGTTTATGTACTTGTACCAAAAGGTGTCCGTAATTTTTAGGGTTCCGTACCCAAGGGGTAAAACGGGACCCCATTACTAAGTCTCCGCTGTCTGTCTGTTTGTCTGTCTGTCCGTCCGTCCGTCTGCCACCAGGCTGTATCTCATGAACCGTAATAGTTAGAGAGTTAAAATTTTCACAGATGATGTATTTCTTTAGCCGCTATAACAACAAATACCTACTAAAAAACATAATAAAATAAATATTTAAGGGGGCTTTCATACAGAATACGTGATTTTTTTACGTTTTTATCATAGAGTAGCGGTCCGTCCAGGCTTCGCAAAATATAACCTGTCTCCCGGGGGTAGTGTAGCTTCCCAACGGTGAAAGAATTTTTCAAATTGGTCGAGTAGTTTAGGAGCCTATTCAATGCAAACTAACAATCAAATCTTTCCTCTTTATAATAATAAAGCTGTATAGTATTATAATAATATTAGTATAGTATAGATAATACGGAATCCTTCGTGGGCGAGTCCGACTCGCACTTGGCCGGTTTTTTTGTAAATAAGTAAGTACATAGTTGTTAAATTGACTCGGCAACTAATATCCGGTCACGATTTGTACCGACAAATGTTACACAGTAGATATAAAGCTAATAACTTGTAAGTACAGTAAGGTACTTACTGTACTAATAATAAAGTGTATCTATCGGCCTATACAGTTATGTCGTTGGAAATATTTGCATCTTTTGTTCGTAAACCGAACAATGCATAAAATTGCCAACTGCTATTAAACTTGGGGATAGATCACCTCTTAAATAGGTCTAATTTTTTTTTTAGGTGTTGTAATATTATGAGGTTTTAACACAAGGTATGTCTTTAATGTCTTGAATGCAGCCAGCGATTGAATTTGAAACTAAAGGCAGTGCCCGACTGGGGCGACGACAATTTTGTCAAATTCAACGCCTCTAAAACGCAAGCCTGTCTCTTCTCAGCAAAGATAAGCCAGTTTCTCCAAATCCTTGTTTTTCGAGATGTACCTCTACCTATACAAGATCACCTTGAACTTCTTGGGGCCTACTTGGTTACCCCTGCTCTCAATTTTGGCTTAGAGCTCAGAGCTTTTAGGCTTATAGATAAGCAACACATGGCAACAATTCGTTTAGTAATAAATTAGGAACTACTCTTTAAAACCATGATTAATTAATAAGCCCGTTGTCGTTGTGATACCAAACCTATTGCTTAAAACAAACGTAGACACAGTCAGTTTTCCCAGTAAGCGGCTAGATCCAGCCAAAAAGAGGCCAGTGGGAAGCAACACGACACTCACTGATGGAATTTAGCGCATGTGTGCTAGACAAGGCATCTCTGAGAACAGGGGTATGGTAGAGAGACATAACTTTAACACCTAGCACTACAACATATGACATGTTGTATGTTCAGCTAAGATTTGTATGTTCACACAAATCTATACCAATTATAAGAATTCATACATTTCGTATACAATTGTTCGTGCCATACATTTTGTATAGAAATAATTACAAGCTGGCGGCATTGGTCATTTATTTTTTTGAATACGAGGGTCCATGCTCGTGTTTAATGTGATTATGCGGGAAGTCGATGGATGGAAAGGGCTCAGAACCGTTCTTCCTGAAAACGTATGGGGGAGGTTTATGTCCAGCAGTGGACTTATACAGGCTGATGATGATGATGATGCTTTAAAACTCTACTCAGAGCTGATAAATACGCAAAATGGCAGTCAAAGATGTATATCATACTGTACATATTCAAAAATCCTATAAATATATAGTTTTCTTTTTGCACTTTGTGCATTAAAATCAGTAGCGTTATTCTCATAACATTGAGTGAGAACATAGCTATTCTTGCTGTCTTAAAATATGACACGCATTCAGTCTATGAGTCACTGTATAATAGATTAAACGGAACGCAAGCACTGTCGTTGTCGCAGGTTCGAGCTTTATTAGCTGAATAAGTGCTTCAATTAAAGCTAAACCATTATTTAGCTTTAGGTACGTACTTACTTATTTTTTAATAAATAAATAACGGCTAACGGTTAAGCCGCAAAAGTGGTTAGACGTGCATTTGACTACATCCTCAAGGCAAACATAAGTATCAATCGGTTAAAGGGGAGGATTTACCTCACTTTTTTTTCTATATTCTATACTAGAAACTACGATTAGTATTACATTGCGCGGCATGCCAGTCAACAACAACTTGACTCTCGAAGCTACCCCGCAGTATAAGGGCCGGTGCACATCATCGGCGGCGCGGCATGGCAAGGTGTTTTTTGGACGACGAAAAGAAATATAACCTAATGATATGAAAATAAAGTTGAAGGCTGCCGACACGGCATGCCTAAGCATACCGCGGTATTTCTATTATACCTACGACCGTTTCCATTGAAACTTTACCATCAATATTTTAGGTGATATTTTTATTCGTCTCTTAAAAAAAATACCATGCCGTGCTGCCAATGTGCGCTGGACCTTAGTCAAAACGATAATATGAAACTTCGTTTATCGTTTTCAAGAGTAGACCTGTTGATCTAACGTTAGACTCAACGAAGGCTAGCAAGTTTTTGCGATTGCAAAAACTAGCGACAGGTGGATGTTGTATCTAAATTATTAATTACATAACTGCTAATGGAGGAACAGGCTTATTAATTACGACTGTATTCCTCCTACGTGCTTCTTTTATAAGTTGGTAAATTATCTAAGCATTTTTTTGAGTTGAGGCGAGATTCGATCTAGAATTTGAAGAATTTGGAGATTGACACGATCGAAAATTTAATACGATGATATTTTAGTTACGAGATTTGGTTCTCAGGGTCATCAGAAATGCATTAATTATTATAATTACGAAATACATAATCTGTGAAAATTTCAACTCTCTTACTATCACGTTTCATGAGATACAGCCTGGTGACAAACAGACAGACAGCGGAGTCTTAGTAATAAGGTCCGTTTTACCCTTTGGGTACGGAACCCTAACAGCCAAGTCAGTAGCTGATAAGTGTTTTGTTATTTTTCAAAGATAATTTTAACGAAATATTGTTTAAATGTTCCGTCTATCCATCCATACATACCATTTATAAACGAGAAAGTGTGGATGTCTGGCTGTTACGCGTTTACGGCTATGAAATTCGGTACGGTGCCGGTGATAGCTTGCACTTCAAAGACTGTAAAAAGATATTTTTTTACGAACTCAAGGTTTAAAAAAACCATATTTCACTTGACACCTTTTTTAGATAGATTCGTTCTAAGATCACACCACCACACGATTCGCTTAGGATTTGTTTTGAGCAGACGCTATCGCGGGTAACAAGTAGTATCGTTTAAATCGTAACTGTGCTTTGTCACTCAACATTGATTTACTTTTCTTGTCATGTCTTACATCTACTATTTATTCTGTGGTCACCTGGAGCCCTGCCAGATCCTGTTCTCTAAGTAATGGCCACATCCTCCGTTTTATCGACTTTCACGTTTCTTCCTTCCAGTTTATTTTGCATAATGTTGTTTATTTATGAGAGGACTTAGATGGAAGATTATTCTTATGATGTAAAAGAATAGGTGGGTCCTAACCCTCATATACTGTGACGATTTGTGTGGAAGAGATATAGCGAACTGATTTAAGAACTTTAGTGAGAAAGGTAAGTTCTGAATTATGCTTATACCAACTAAAAGTGGTTTAAAATTTTTTTTGTTAACAAAGGTTTCCCTCTAAAATTTTCCACTCGTCCCGGTCTTTGGCGGTATCCCACCAATCCTTTCCGTGAATATCGAGATGTGACGATCTCGATCGGCCAACGTCTTCTCGGCCGGCCTGATCATCGTCTTCCATCCTCAGGCGCCCAAAAAGTGTCAATTTTTTAATAAATATTCAAATGATATGTCATGTTATGTTGTAAGCTCTAAAGGCCTAGTCTGCGGCCTCTAACGCTGTTCGATGAGTCGGTTACATTAACGTGATACACGCGAGTAATGTGACAAAAAAACGGTCTGGGCACTTTGGATGTTTTTCAATATGACATGTGTATTTTTACATTTTCATAACTAGCTCCGCAACTGCGGTAGGTGTAGCCGTCTTTTGTTTTCATATGTACCTAGCACAGTTTGTAAACAAAGGGCTTGCAAGTATTTCACACAGCACTAACAAAATATTTACTTACATAAAGAAAGTTCTCGGTGTGAGCACCTACTTATTTGTAAATTTACAATGTGTGTAAGTACTTTTGCGTCTTCGTATTACGATGCTTAGATGGTTGTGAGTGGATTTATTAGATTGTAAATTAAAAAAATATGAAAGAAAATGAGTTACACAACTCAATGTCAATTAACATGACCACATAAAATAAAGTACCTTTCACTTAATTTGAAGTTTCGCGATGAGAGAAAATATTACCTCACTCACGTGTACTTGACTCGTTACATTGCGTACTCATATTTATTTTTATGTAATGTAGGGTTTTGTATTATTTCTATTACCATATTAACGATCGAGCTTTACTTCTTTGGTTGTAATATACACTTTGATGAGTAAAGAAAGTTATTATGACTAGGTTTAACGTTTTATTGCGGAATTGTACAAACGACTTACGTTTTTGTAATTGATAAAAATCATAAGATCATTGTCGGATATTATTTATTTTGTTTGTAGGGGAAACACGAGCGATTTCGTTCGCGTAAAGCTACTTTATACAAACTTCAACCCCCGCTGTAATCGTCTAGCAGTTGAATTTCGGAAATTCTTTACTTCGTATACCTACTTTTAGGCACCACGACAAAGGCTTAGCCTGTGCATTGTTTTTTTGTCAGTCTGTCAGTCAGGACAAAGATTCCAAGTGTTATAGATTATAGATATTATTATTTTTCCTTTATAGATACATTTAATTGATATCTGTGTAATGGGTAATATTGTTACTTGCCTACAATAACTGAATATAATATTCAAAAAGACCCTGCGATACGAGGTATAAAAAATGTAACCAAGTGCGAGTCGTACTCGCGCACGAAGGGTTCCGTATCATCCGTAGGGTATCTATGTTTTACCCTTTGGGTACGAAACCCTAAAAATGCTCACTAAGATAACAGGTTAATCAATTTCCAAATCACAACACATGTTTCATTTTCCACAGATGTGGCAACGAGTGCGGTTGGTGGTGCAGCCACTGGCGTCCCGCTTTCCTGGGAACCATTCTACTGCGTGTTACAACAGGACCGACGGATCCTCACTGCGTACACTAGCGAAGAACTTGCTGTGAGTATCTACAGTATACCTCTCACTTTCTAGGGCGAAAACGTCACAGAGGACATCTGTTTTTCCGGTCACGAATAATTTGGATGTTTTCAAGAGTAAATAGGTATCTTCTAGGTAAGCGCACCGTCGACCGCATCATCATTTAACATCAGGTGAGATTGCGGTCAAACGTTTACCTATAAACTGTAAAAAAAAGGTGACATAAACGTACCAGACATACAGTTATAGGAGTACACCTCATCCAAGGGGCCTTTGCAGCGTAAGCGTATCGTGTTGACATTTGAATTGCATTACGTGGCATCGATGTTTCAACTGCGGAGTGTTGCCTGGTTGCCGCTCAGTGTAACTCGGATGTCGGTATGTTTGTGATTATAGATATTTATTTCTCAAACAACAAATTTCACTTACAGAGAATACCATAGTTTTCGTTACTTAATTTAGCCCTCAAGTCCTTCTATGTATATGCACGTTGTGCATGTGTTGAAATGTAATGGAGAGTAAAGGACATGCGTACGTAATGTACGTCGTCCTTGTTCCTGTCCAGTCGCATGTCAACTCTTCTAGACGCATACAAATGTACGAACGAATATCGTATTAGGGTTCCGTCTATGAGTAACTCTGATAACGCCTACCCGTACATCGTACTCGTACCCTAGATAAAAAAACTACTTGTTATGTTAAATGAAACCTTATCTCAATCTGATTATCGTACGGGAGATCGTATTTGGCAGGAAAAGTTTATATTTATTAGACATACTCACAGTAGATGATAATCTTAAAAGTATTTTCGCAATCGGAGACGTAATTGGAGGCACATTTTTAACGGTACACATCTTTCAAATGGCATCCGACTGTTATGTCTGAGAACCGGGAAATCTCAGCAGGCTCTTATATTGCTGGAGAAAAAGTAATGGTCTTCCGACGCGCAACGAATAACCAACTTACTTTAATAGGATTAAAAAAGTTATGACTTCAAGCTCAAAATGTAAGACGGAAAACAAATTGGTTATGGTTTACGCTTCCGCATATTTGTATGGTGTTTGTAGATTGAAATCTCATTTGTTACGGAAAGAGCCTTTTTCAATTAATTCATTATATCACGTCAGTTGATCTGGTATAACAAATAAAGCTATCTTTCTCACTACTACCTACTCACTAAATTAAACAAATCATTTAAGGCTCATTGTGTATGCTTCTATAAGAAAGCGACGTACGAATTCAAAAATGTACAAAAAACTAAAACTTCCTAGAATGATGTATATGACAACTAGCTTCAAAAGCTAAAACGAACCTGCGATTAGATTCATCTAGTAAAACTACTATTCTACTAAATAAAGACCGTTTTGATTTGATTCGACTACTACTGGATTTAGTGCAAGAAATACCGCAAATACTCGTAGTTACTAGCAGGTCTTTGTAGCGTGGGTAAATTAACTTATTAGTACTTTGAAAACGTGTCGTATTCAATCAATCAGCACGAAATTACAAATAAACCTATTTCAATACTAATTAACGAATGCTCGTTTCCCAATCAGAATTCAACCAGAATGCTATTGAATTTACACTTTCTTATAGGTATGCACATTTCAATTTGGTACTTGGCGTGTTTTTGTAGAACATGTAGTTTAATCGGTCAACTCGGGTCAGTAGATAATAATGCCTTCATAAAGGTTTTTTTGCCGTGTAACCGAACGGTTGAAACCGGATGTAGTTACTAAATTAGATTTCAATAGAGCGTGACTTTTTTGTCGCACTATGTTGATTTGTTGCTGCTGTAGGCATTCAAACTAACTTGTAGTTAGATGTACATATATAGCAATAACATAATAATATTTTAATATTTGCCTCAGCTTAGGAGCATTGTGTTAAAGAAAAAAGAAAGAAATATGTTTCTTTGACGCACATACATACGGACATGATAAAAGGCAACAGTAACGTACTAGATAAAAGATAAATACAATTATACTAAAAGAAAAGAAGGTTATGAAGAGTAAGTAAATTGGTGTAGAAAGGTGTAGGCGTTTGTAAAGCGAAAAACAGCGCTAAGGCGCTTAGGCTATTAGCGCCTTAGCGAAAAGCTACCAACCGTCTATGGATGAGCTACTGTATCCTACTGTACTATGTACTGGTGATTGTATCCTACTGTATCTAAAAGCAATGGATGGCTAGATTACAAATGTTTAAAACCTATACCTATAGAATAAAATGTTGATAACTTACACTGGCAAAAAACAAGCTGCAAGACAAATATAGGACGGCCCCGATTGACTAGCATTGTTGTCAAGTCAATGAAGAGAGAGAGAACTCAAAATCATTCTTCCTGAAATTTATAGAGGTGGTATATTTTATTATAGCTTCAGCAGCGGATTTCTTCAAACTCTCATTATCAACTCTCGTTTACGTGATTTAACGATTCCTGTGAACTTCAGGTTTGGTCAGCTCTTTCTGAATCGTCACAAAACTACTGGTATACAACTGGTATGGTCTACTCTATTCGCTCGAATAATCTAAACTCGTGAATATGACCAATTTCTATTGAAAAATCTGCTGATCCATACAAAAGTTCAATGCTTACTTAGCTAACATGTATGAGCAGTGCAGTGCATGTGAAGCGATCACAGCTCCACAGTAAAAACTATTCAGGCTGATGGGTACTTTTACCCTTGGAAGTTTATTGCACCTGGTATAACCATAGTTCATCATTATATCAATTTAGACAAATTTCTCAATATTGCCAGTCATTGCTCTATTTGTTTCATTCAATGTTATTTACTAAAACTTTCACGATGATTTTTTTGGTGTGTCTAAATTTTTAGAGCCGTTATTTTACAAATTGGAGAACCTACCTTGATTCGTTTGTTCCGCTTTCCTAAACATGTTTCGACGGTTTGTAAACACTTATTTTTTACTAGTTTTTTTTATACTTTAGGCCTTTTATGTTAATGAATATTTTTTTAGAATGTTTGGAATGTTCTTGACTTATAATTTACTGGTTTCCTCATGATGTTTTCCTTCACCGTTTGAGAACACTGGAATATGACTCAGCATTTTGAAATAAGGGCACCGTTACAAACCAGTCAGTCAATAACATAAAGTGTGCGAGTTTGCAGCCAAAGTTGACAGATCTCTTCAGTTGAATGCGCGATGACAATGCGCATTTTCAATGCACAACTTTACCATAAAGTAAAATGAATGGAAGAAAATGCTAATTAGCATTAAGTTCGCCTATGTACTTCTTTTTCTTAAAACCATTTTCTAATCTAATCTTATATGGTCAGAGCCTCTATACCTAAGCTACTTAATATTAGGTACCTATAAATACCTTTTAATTAGTGTAGTTATTTTCACGCTGTACCCGTTTTCTTAGTACCTACATTTCTACGCACTAGGACGAATATACCCTGAAAATTTCAAGTCTCTAGAACCAGTAGTTTAAGCTGTGCGTTGTCTATATGTCAGTCAATCAGTCAGGACAGAGATTCTTAGAACTGGTATAGATATAGATATTAAACTCTTCCTTTACTGACTGACTGACAATTAGCGCAGGCATAAACCAGAAGTTACACTTTCCTGCTGTAGAGATGAAGTGCACTAAGAAAAGAAACCCTGAAGCCTGAAACTCAACCCCTATAGGAGAACTACGAAGGTTAAAGTTTGTATGAAAAAGTTTAACGCGAACGAAGTCGCGCGGGATACCACTAGTATCGGTAAAATGTATGAGGCTTATGTTTGTTTCATTAGTTATTGTATCGGGAACACTCTGGAAGGAATTCATTTGGATTGCGCGTGCGCTTCATACGACAAATGTGGCGCGTAGGCGCATGTTCCGACTCTCCGCATAAATCAAAATTAAGTATTCCACACACTCGGGGTTTTTAAACTTGCTGTCTGAAGATTGGAATGAGAATGATAGCCATTTTGTTTTTTCATTGTACCTATCAAGTTTAAGTTCATAATAAGAAATAAAATAAATAAATTCCATTCCAGGCCATCTTGCCTTAAATTAAGCATAGCTTGTACCACAAATCTTGTACAATGGTACAAGCTTGTACTTATACATGTACCTGACAGAATACCTGAATCCTTTTTTGGTACATATATAGAAATCAGGCAAAAATAAGAATTGGCATAATATCATTTCAAAAAACGCTTTGTATCATTACTGCGGTCTTGCATTTTTATTACTCTATACCTTCATAACTATACTACTACAGATATATACAGTTATAGCAACAGTAAGATTTATTTATTTTTGAAATAACTCTTCAAACACTTATTACAAAGTGATATTTTTTCTTAGAAATAAATATATCTATACCATTTACAAGATTTTTATCCTGGCTGTCTGTCTGATTGACTGATATATAGACAGCGCACAGTCACTAAGCTGGTTGTAGGGACTTGACATTTTCAGGCTATGCTTGTCTTGGTGTGTAGCGGTGTACACTGAATAAATAATTGTCCGAAATGCAGGGGGCCTTCATAATAAAGAGGGCAGCGGGCTCTGAAGTTTTTATTTTATAATAACACAACATCATCTATCCCCAAACACAGCATAGCTTGTACTACTCCTATGGGAATCAAATCACTGATATTTATTTTGCATGAAAAAAGTTACATGCAGTCGAAGCCGCGCGCGTTACAACTAGTATAATATAAATTGAGAAATGACATGGCAAAATTGTGATTATTTTTATAGATAATCATTTTATCTGGTATGGTTTTTATGGTCTTATTTTATCGTTATAGTGATTTTATGGGACAAAAATCTATTACCTCAGGTATAACACCTAATAATGATTGTAAAACGTGCTTTTAAGTGATCGTTAAATTCCTTAGTACATCTAGTTGTAATTGAAAGTACCAAGGGTAGTTGTTAGTTCAATTTGTTCGTTATAGACCATTTGTGTTGGTTATATTTTTATTAGGCTTTAAAGTTTATTTTATTTCCATGTTTTTCAAATGATAAAACACTTATTACGTTATTAAATGTTATAATTGCCGCATTCTTGCAAAACTTATAGCTTCAAAATCGTTTTTGAACAGTATAAGCATTACTATCACGGTTCATGAGATACCGCCTGGTAACAGACGGACAGACAGACAGCGGAGTCTTATAGGGACCTGTTTTACCCTTTGGATACGGAACCCTAAAAACATGCACAGATTCCTCAAAATTGGTCTTGTCACTGTTTGTCGTTACTCGTTGGTAAGAGATGCCAAATATTTTGACACCATTCATTTTAACAATTTTTTTGTGGTACAACCAACGGTAAGAAAAACTTTCATTAGTTATTTCCTCCAAGTGGCATACATAGGTACCTTCCTCAGTTATTATCTCAGTTAGAGACGAGGACGGGATGTCTTTAAACAATGAGAGCGGATATATGGAGCGAGCTCCTTCCACTTCTCATGAAGATGAATGACTTTGTCTGTAATGAAACCCTTTCTTTTGACGTACTCACGTCTTTGGTAAGATGAGTAGGTATGGAAGATTTTTTTTTTCCTAGATACTCCTAAAACTTCTACTACTACAAAATGTGGGTATGTACCAAATGTACTATCTGGACGTACTCCTGTCTACCTCTTTTTGACATCCTTGAGTAATCTCGAGTAGTTACTTGGTGTTAAGAGATCGGAGAAGATATCTACCGTGCTTTGGGGAATAAAGTCGTTTTTTGTTTGAAAACATCGTTCACTCAGAATGTTAGAATGTATTACTTATAAATGAACATTAACCATTTTTTTAGATCAACCCAAATCAATATTTAATAGTTAACTATCTGTGCCCGCGACTTCGTTCAAAATGAGAACAGAAAAACAGTAGTTACATAGGTACACTGAATCAAACATAATGTAATAAAATATAAAAAAATTACCTGCATAGACAAATGTACCTATTTAAGGCCAGTTATGTACTCAGTGTGTGCCTATATATTTAGTTATGTACTTGGTAATCTGTGCATAAGATATATTTAGTTTAGCTTTGGACATTTATGAGTCTACATCTTGAAACATAATGAACTAAACATTGTAGTTTCTTAGAAAGGTCTGGATTCAGAGGAAGGAACTCATTTATTCTCATTATGCTCATTTATACCAAGTTTTTTAGGTTTTTGACTTATCACATTAGGTACACTGTAGTGATTATTTTATGATGTAAGTTATTTAAGACATACCAATTATAAATATTTGTATTAGCTATAATTTTCTTTGATGTAAGTTATATATAATTATGCATATGTTTATATGCAAAACTTACTAAGCTTACCTTTTTATTATGTATTTATTTATATGATATATTTTTTTCTTTTTACACGCTGCCAGTCCTTCCCTGGGTTCTATGTGGAGAGTAAGGTAAGATACGTTTGTTTGTAATGTGTTTTCTGTTTTGTTTGTTGTTTTGCTGCTGTCTTTTACACTAACTATCAGTCATCTCCAAATGGTTAGTTTAAATTACTTCATCTAAAGTTAATTTTATGTCTCAATTCATTATCTCAATTAGTTGTTTAATATTTACACTTATAAAACTAAATTATTATGTAAATTATGTTCATTATATTTTATCTGAATGTTTTTCACCATCATTATCATAAGTATGTAGTTATAATGTTTTTATAGATTGGCTTGAGTGTGACACAAACCTTTTTAGTAATGATTGTATTAAGACAGAATGCTTACATTATCAATTAAAATACTTTGACACATTTATACTTTGACTGGCCTCTTAGCTCAGTTAGTAGTAGCTCTGCCTTCTGTGCTGTAGGCCGTGGGTTCGATCGCCGTCCGTCGCCACCGAGAACCAACATTCGTGTGATGAACATAGATGTTTGTTCACTATCTAGGTGTTATATTGTATTTTAAGTATGTATTTACAAATAATATATATATATATATGTATTCTCTCAGTCATCTGGTTCACATAGTACAAGCTATGCTTAGTTTGGGGTTAGATGATGCTGTGTGGCAACAAATATTTTTTTATTTATTTCATGGCTCCTTTTCCTCAGATAAGTAGTGTGATGTTAAATACCCAAGCAAGTTTCCTTGAGAAAAACAATTACATTTTCTTTGAAGCCATATTTACGAGTGCAAGTTGGCGAGTGTTCCTTTGTCCCGATTCTCGGAATACTTTGGTTGGTGTAAATGGCGCATGGTGATGTCACGGCCATCTGCGTTGGACCATGGCGCGTTTATCCAAAACATTTATTATAACAATGAATGTACACTACAACGCTTCGAGCGCGTTGACGAACGGTTCACATGGGGTAACTAAAATTTGTAATGAAAACCATATGAAAAAGTTATTAAATTAAGTTAAACACACCTAATATTTTATTTTTTTACATTTATTTCTGTTCACCGCTACTTTGTGTTAATGAAAAGGAGGAAACTTTGCCGTTTTACGTATTTTATATGTTTTTATTTTTACTGAATTATTGTTGCTTGTTTCCCAAACAAAAAAGAATTTTTAAAGAAATTATGTAACTTTACATATAAGACATTGTATACTGGGCATAAGTTTTGATCATCGTAAGATATTCGCAGCTCTTCTGATTTTACATTTGGTGACCGACGTGATCAATAGAGATTTTGTTTGTTGGACATAGAAGTTACAAAGAGAACCCAAATAATACGAAACCTCTACATTGCAAGATCACACCGGGGTCACCAAAAGTGAGACAAACTGGGAATTGAAGAGTAAAATTAAAGGTTTGTGTATGTCCGTTTGTTCCAACTGCTCACAGAATATTACATGTGCAGAATGTGTGTTCGCCTTTATGACTCCGACAGTAGGAATCACCAACACATGCATCTGTTTCAAAGCAAGATGCCTAACACCTACATGTGCATTAAATATTTTGATTACGTATTGCTTGTATCCAAAAATGGAGAAGCTTCATCATAACGCTGTTGGCTGTGGTTTGGAACATAACATTCCTCATAATTTGTATTCAAAAAATGTACCAAAATTCTTTAAATTCTGCTTGAATACTCACGCGAGTAGAACCAGTTTGGTATTTTTTTAAACTTTACGAAAATACGAGGCTATGAGCGCATAATTTTCGTGAATTGGTAACATTATTTTTTTAAGAGCTTTAGAGTAGGCCATGAGATTATCACTATCAAATTGAATGGTACTTGAATGGTATGAAATTGAATAGCCTACTTACAATCGCGTAATTGTTCCACCTGTTCTGTATGACCTCACTCAAAGATACGATCTCCGAAAAAAGGTGCAATCAGATTTAAAACCAACTGCTTATTCGAAGCATTTGGTACATATTTTAAAGTAGGCAGGAAATAATATGATATTAAATACATTGATTTCTAGAGTTGCGACTTTGAGACCAACATTTACTTTACTTTTAATTTAGATGGTCATGTCCTTCCAGTTTTATTATTTCTTCTGTGACACAGTCGTGTCTCTTAAATATTGTGAAAGAGCCGCTCTTATTTAAGTGGTACCCTCAGCACTCAGACATCTTGAGCTATTTATGTGTTCGGACTGAGAGCAAAAGCTATTGAAGCTTTAAGCAATAATGCAACTAAAATAGTGTTCGTAATTACGCAAAAGTAAGTCTCGAGCAAGAAGTTTGCAATCTTTGAGGCGCCGACATGCAACAGCCAGTATAAATCAATTTAAAAAAAATAAACAAAGTTCTAAATTTAAATTTTGAATTTTTGCTCCATTTTCTAACCCTAGTGACATCGGCACTCTGTTTAAACAAATAATACAAAAGTAAGAAAAAAAAATACTGAAATCAAATAATACCAATCTATTTTATATTTAATTTGTAAGTAAACTTTTTATCCAGTAAATGCGGCTTCACTGTGTGAAAATACGAGCTGGAGGTTAACAAGACATTTATGAAAAGGATTTACTCACCCCGCCATGCGCCATGCCAACATGATAATAATAATATAACTAGGCAAATTTTTGCAAAGGGCGGTAGCGTGTGATTTGTCACGTCGTCGTGTCTATTGCACATTCACCAAAATAGCTTTAATAAGTTCTAAAAACTAGAAATAAACTTCCGAACGTTACCAAGCAGGTAAATATTTATTATCTCCATAGAGATAATCGGGGAAATATATCAGTACACCGGAGATGTACCTACATTGTCACGTCCTCTCTACGTGAGCGCACTCGGGAAGAGGCCTGTGGGTGTAGCTACTTGCATCCTTGCATCACAACTAGCTAGTAGGATGTACAGAGAGATAGGCGTCTACCATGAAACATACCCTTTTAGAATTTTACAGAACAACGGAACAAAAAAGCGCTTGGATTGGGTTCAACCACGTTAAATCTCTCTCTCTCTTTCTCTCTGGGAAACACCATGGTGTTTCCTAAACTTTGACAATATTTTCAAGTTTGGGCAGTATTATGGAGAAACAATCAAATTCACAGATCATGTAATGGTTAAAAATAGTTGTAGCCATAATTTACATAGGCATTTATTCTTTATTTATTTTGTGCAATAAAGTATATTCCATGTAACAAAAGTTGAAAGAGTAGATAAGCGTAGTTGAGTGAACCAATGCGTAGGTACTTAAAACACCTTAAACCATAAAATCTTTGCTTATACCGACGATAATGATCGTCGGTACAAGATTGATGTGCTTTAGGCATTAAAATGATTACGTAAGCATTCTCGGTTTAGATTTTATTACTTTTTTATGCTACTTCTGGTGGAACAAGCATATGGCCCACCTGATGTTAAGTGGTAACCATCACCTATAACACAAATTGCCTTGTAGGTCACGCGCGTTTGGTACGTGCCCTACGAAGCACTATCCTGCGTCCACCAACCTGAGATAATTCAATTCATAATTCCCCAGACGAGCCCTTTCGCAAAGGGCTTTACTACTTTTTTCATTCAAACTGTCTTAATCTATAACGTGAACGATGTATGCAAACAAATCTATTATTTTCAGTGTCCAAGACGCGTCTCTTCATGAATATGCAGTAGGTAGGTTAGGTACCGCTTTCTTAAAGTTTTGTTTTGTAAAAGTTTTGGTATCCACAAATCGAACTAAATTAAAAGGAAGGCCGGAAAGCCTATGGTAGCCGATTTCTGTAAGCTGATTATAATAATATAATAATAATGCTGGACAACCCACACAGCATCATCTAGCCCCAAGCTAAGCAGAGCTTGTGTTATGGGTACTAGAAGATGACTGATATTACATGCATAGATATTTTTTATTATACATAGAAAATACCCAGAACACCCGGAATAAATATTTGCAGACGTACAAACATTTATCCCAAGGCGGGAATCGAACCCGCAACCTACTGCGTCGCAGGCGGAAATTCGCCCGCCGCGCCACATCGGTCGTCAATGAAAGTAAACATGCCTTTGCATCTACTGTGATGATTTATACAGCGTCTGAAGCGATATTTTCAAAAGTTCCTCTATACGGGATTCTGTAGTTCCTGGGACGGGATTTTAGATAGAGTATTGCCCAACACCTGTTCCATCCTCACAGCTTAGTCTATTCCACAGGTTTGACATGGTAAATACGTGCGGAGGTTAAATGAATTCACATACATTCACACAACGCCTTCTAGCCCCAAACACTATGTGAACCTGATAGCTGATAGAATAATTACTTTTTTGTTGCAAATACATGCTTAGAATACATGTCACATGATATACAAGATACATTCAACATTGTCAATACCTCATTGTCTCTTGAAAGTTCAAGTAAGCTTCGAATATTAGCAGCAGTAAATACACACACAGTTCATTTTGTCTGCAGGTGCCTTAAACTAAACCACAGATGAAACACAGGTACTAAGCTGCACACATTTTATGTAAATTATATAGTTACATGCTGTTTTTTGTATAAAAATGATAATGTCATCGTTAGTTCCGCTTTCTCCTCAAACTATTGGTTGTTATTAAACTCCAGAGAAATAATTACAACCAATTATTTGAATAGGTAGGTTTTACCTAACTTCTCTTGGAGATCTCAATAAGACGAAAAGGCCTAACCTAGAGAAGGCTCAGAATCGTTCTTCCTGAAAATCATGTCATGATGATGGTAACTTCAAGAGACTTGTTATTAATATTTCTGAAAAGAAGTTGGTAGTATGGGAATTACAGGCGTACCTAAGCCAATAAAAAATATTTTTTAATGCTATTTTAATAAAGGTTGTTGGTGAAAGGAAAGGGCTAAAGCCTTCAGCCTTGACCAAGCTGATTGAACCAATATTTCTGTATTTATGTACAAATAAACACTACTTTAGTTACTTAACGAAGTAACATGTTATTAATCTGTGGAATATTGTAAATATCAATACAGTACTGGAACTGTATCATTAGTGTTGATATTTACGTCAGCAGTAAGAAAATTACTGTCAGTGGTACATATTGCAAAACGATTAAAAAAGAAAACACTACTAGGAAGGTACACGATTTCTGCAATCAGTTTTATTAATTGTTGAGATAAGAGAAACAAGCGTTCTCAGTTCCTAGTAGTTTTGGAACATTCATGATGAGTAATTCGGACTTCTTTTTGTCATGTTTATAAAAATAAATATATTTAAAAAAAGTATTTGATAACATTCATAAAGTCGTCGTCCAGCGGTTTGTTCAATCTCTTTTTCATTATCTTACTACTAATTTATAATCTGTGCCCTTAGTCTGAACTGTCAAGTAACTAGGTATAAAAAAATAGGTTAGCTTTATTACTACCTACCTACAGTACCTACCAATAAGTTTCAACCGTGTTAGAGATCGTGATTCTATAAACTGAATGAAGCAACACTGGTTTGCTAATAGCTGTCTATACTAAACTACTTTTTTATATTTACTGCATTATCTCATGACTGAACTACTGTTTATTCTGTGTGTAGGTGTATCAAAGGGCGGCCTCTGAGTGGCGTTTCTAATTTCATGCTTTCTCTGACCTATTTTTAGGTATCCATTACTTACAAGGTGTAGAACCCACTCTCTTCATGTCATGTCAGTGACAAGATATTGGGCACAACAAAAAAATGCTGCGTAAATTTTTAAACCTTCTAATATATATATATATATATATATATATATATATATTCTGTGATTATATCGATTAGAATACTAAACTAGAGAATCTTTTTTTTTTATACAACTTGTTGATGGAACAAGCAGATGGTCCACCTTATGTTAAGTGGTTACCATCACCTATAACAAAGCATTGCCTCGTAGGTCACGCTCGTTAGGAGCGTCACCGACGATGCACTACTCAGCGTCCATCAACCTGAGGCATACAGGTGTTAAGCCTCATGTGCCTGTAATTACACCGGCACCCTTAAATGAATATGGATAGGGATCTAGGTCTGTACAACATAGACTTGGGCACCAATGAAAAGGTAAAATGCATCGTGTGTCCCAAAACGTATTTTTTTTCTCCTGTGACGAAATCCGTCTAGACTGTGATCGCTTTATTAAGATAACAAGGAAGCTCCGTGTAATTAGGCCATGTTCGTTTAGCTTCTGATGTACGAGCTGATTGGCTTGCATACTGTATATACACATTAAATAAACGAATGCACGCTTTGAACTTTATTTTTCATTCGACATTAATTTACAAATGTTTAACTACGGAGATGTAAAGGGAATTATGAAATCTTGTATAGAAAATTTAAATAAGAAGGCAAAGCAACATGTAGTTGGATTTAAAAAAAGTTTTTATGTAGTTTAGTATTAAACGTTCGAAATACAAGTTATATAAAAACCGTACATGCGTTCG
Source organism: Electrophaes corylata (assembly GCA_947095575.1). NCBI lineage: Eukaryota > Metazoa > Arthropoda > Insecta > Lepidoptera > Geometridae > Electrophaes > Electrophaes corylata. The sequence continues at coordinate 10,267,479 of OX352703.1, forward strand.
TAGTCGATTACAGATTTGGTAGTTTAAAAAATTGGATATTTTATCACGTTGTAATTTAGTTAAAAATCCTAGGTAAATCATGCATTCACCCAACATAAGCCTGTACTGTAAGCTATGTGGAATTGCAGTGAACGGCATTCAAACTCATGGGTACACAATCTAATTCCACCTTCTAAAATCTAGGATGCTCTCTGCTATGCCTCTTTATTTTCAAGTCATCTAAAAATTAAGCCATAAGTTATTTAGATTTTTCGAATTATTCGAAAAAAAAATGTTTTTAATAAATCAATAATAAAGTGCTTGTATTGGAAGGTTCCGAAAAGTTCCCAAGTGGGGCAATAAGACATTTTCATGCAATAAAAAAAATGACGGCATTCTAACGTTACAAACAGGTTGACACACTTTTGCATTTTCTATACTTACTATGTAAAGGATATGGATATATCATATACCTACCTTATATAGTATATATAAAGTATTTCCAAAGGCATCTGGATGTCAGGCCTGAACAACCCTAGAGCCTAACAAATGTATTATTTAAAGAATTGATTATGTTATGTTTACCTTTATTGGCTGATTTTCTAAAACTGTGACCTTGTGTCTGAATTTATACAATATATCTATATGAATTCAATTTAAGTTTTACATATTCTCAGATAAATACACCAGAAAGTACACATAAACGAATATGAATAGTGTGGATTTAGAGAGGCACAAGGACGTCCAGCTCAGTATTGGTATCAAGTGACAGTACCTGTTCCGTCACGCTCTGCTGTTTCCACCGTTCAAATAAATCGGTACAGACACTAGGAAAAGTTGTAATGATCAATAGAATTCCCTCAATATCAATAATTGATTTCCTATAAAATAGACGTGCACTCCTCTTTTAACGTTATTCTATGACTAATATAAAAAACATATTCTGCCAAAGGAAATTATTGCTCTTTTACTGATTAAGTAAAGACAAACATCAACAGGGCTATGTTTAAGTATTATTTACGCAAGGGAGTATATCTATAAAATATCAGGTTTACGTGTTCAAAAATACCTATTCTTAGACATTTAAGCTAGCGCCTAAGCTATAAACCTTTTGGAAATAAAAAAAAATATTATTGAATATTCTTTTATTACATATTTTACAGACAGGTACCGATACAAAATTTTAATCGGTCAAATTCGCGTCATGGAAGTTCTGTGAAGAGCTTTTTTGATTCCGTAATAGTACCAATTTATTAATGCAAGAGTGTGGGGGTTCACAAGTCTTAAATATTTTGGATTTCACATGTATCAAATACTCGGCAACTCTGTTTCACTGAGTTTATTATGAGTCAATACCCTTTTAGGCAGCAATGGCTGTCAAAAGATCCGGCAAAAATCCGTCAAAAGATGAACAATGTTTAAACTATTTCTTATCATGGGTAATAGGAAAATGTGACAAGAGAATAATTTATAAACGCTACTTTAAGCAATATTTAAATGTAAATAACGTTTATAAGTTTATAAGTATGCAGGTATGTTGTTAGCACACAAAAACTAGCATAGCAAATAAATTTTATTGATACACTTTTCTCGTCGACTACGAAATCATTTACCAAGTACCTGTAGATACTTTAAGCTAGATATGTTTATATATCTCGAGCCTGAGAAGTCACATACTTGGGATGCCTTCGATACTATTAAGTAATAACATGCGGGTTGCGTTGGTAATTGTGTAGCCCAGCAACTGGTAGGTACTAACTTTACCACATCTTTAATTTAAAAAAATTGGTAACTGTTACTGATTTAATAAAATGCTCAAAAGGTTACTAAGGTTTTTGATAATAAGGCCAGCTTGCACAACGATCACTAAATGTGTTTAGCAAGCCCCTAAATGCATTTAGGAAGCTAATTAAGTTTAACATTTTGCACAAGGAAAACTTTGACGGTAAACATGTTTATCTTGGTAAACGTGATTAGCTAAATAAAATTAAGTAAATCAGTTTTTTTTCGGAATATTTATAGCTACCTATAGGTACCAATCAGACAATATCTTAGCCTTCATGAGACGAACCCGTAGACACCAGATTCGACTTTCTAGGACTAAGGAAACGCGACAAATCGCTAACACTTGTACCCCTACTTTGCTCAAAAGTCTACATAGGTAAGCGAGGTCTACTGTTCTCACAACTCACTAGTCTTAGTAAATTCTCCTTCTTTACTACTATTCATTCTATACCTACATGTATGTTTATGACATACGGAACCGAAACGTAACTCATGATAAGACGGGTCCATAAGTTAAAGGTTGCTCAGCGAGCTATGGAGTGGGCTATGCTCGGAATCTCATAGAGACAAGATCTGAAACGAGGTCATTCAACAGAGTACCAAAGTTGTCGACATATCCCAAAGTACTAGCAAGCTGAAGTGGCAGTGAGCCGGACATGTCTACCGAAGAACCGACAACCGTTGAAATAAACGAATTCTGGAGTGGAGACCATCGCTTGGACAAAATACTGTAGGACGCCCTCAGTCTAAATGAAGCGACGATATAAGGGGAGAGTCCTATGTTCAGCAGTGGACTGTGATATGTTGATGATGATGATGATAATGAGTATGTAACTATTAAATTTACCAATTTTATTAAACTACTGTTGTGGATAGTATGTTTCATCTATACAAAAAACATCTTACAGCGCGTTTACCTTTTACCTTAGGGTGAAAATACAAGTAGCGTTTCTGGTGCGTATTTTGCGAACGCACATTAGGCTTCATACAAAAATGCAGTATTCTGTTAGTCTGTTTTCGATCTTACGCTCTTTCTTGAGTAACTAAATCATCTCTAGCTCCTGGTCTATGATAAATAACTTAATGACCTATGTTATGGTAATACCGCTTTATAAGGCTTGTAACCTTAAGATTATAAAGCGCTTACACGAAACCGGGTAATGTAAAAGTTTAAACAAGAACACTCATCTCTTGATCCCTACTAAGTTTAATCTGAGATTCAACTTAGTAGGAACTGAGATTTATTTATTATTTATTGTGAACGTGAGTGGATTGTGAATGAAGTATTGGTTGGCAATCCTATACTAATATTGTACATGATATTGTTTAAATGTGTGGATGTTTGGACTGATTCGGAAGAAAATTGAAATTAATTTTGTTTTGTAGCTACCTTTTAAAAAATGCATAGGTATTATCATTATGTATTAAAAATAGAACTATTACTATTACTAAAAAATTGTGGTAAAAAAAGATTTACTAAGTAGGTACTGCAACAGTACTACTAAGTTACTACTAAGTTCGTGACGTGGATTAACATGGCTTTTATCGCAAAAAAAATCAGAAACCGAGAAAAAAACCCGGAGGAAAAGAAAAAGAAATCTTCATAGAATAAGTATTTCTCAAATGCAAAAATAAGCACAGTCATGTTAGCAAAAAAACGTCTCGTCGTTAGTCTCTTCCTTCTTGCCTATTGATAACTTTATTTCTTATTAAATGGTGACAAATGAGAAAAAAAAGCACTACAGACTAAATAGTCTTTGAGCAATATTGTTCTCGGCCTAGAATAGGCCCCTCCATTACTTCCCGTAGAAGTAAGAAACTGTCGCCTAGATTCACTGACCAAAATATTCCAAGATAAATAACTTAAGTGCTCACGTTTTATTGTCCCCATAGATCACGACTTGTAAACATTTAGCTGAACATTCACAAGTACAGAGAATTGAATGTTGAAAGGTAGGTTACCTATTCGTTTATGTCTGTGGTCGTAAGTTAATGTTCCCACGAAAACCAGCATATCGACTAACGTGTAATTTTTTGTATTAGCATAGGCACAAATTGAAGAGTAGGTATCTACAGTATCAGTTTCAATTTGGATATTATAGTCATTAAAAAGATTGATGGTCGTCGGTATATGTACCGCGATTCGGCCGTTGAATTTGTGAGAATAATATGGTTGAGATTCGGTTTAGACTCCAGATGTGGCTGTATCTATGCTGGTAAACTGATATTGCTTAATGTGTCTTACTCCTAACTCTACATAGATTTCATATACTTACCTAAAATTATACATTACTGCTTATCAAAACTAATTAAACAGAGATTAGGCTTAGGAATGTTAAAGAAACTAAAATGAACTGTGTATGTAAAACCTACCGCGGTAAAATAGTCCTGTGCATATTTGGTGGTAGGTATCTAGTTTGTGAAGAACGAAAGTTATTTACAAACTTAAATAATTTGAGCAGTAACCAAAAAACCTATGATTGTGTAATGTGTCTGTGATGATGTATGAAATAATACCGGCAAGTCAAACTATTTTGTTTTTGTCTTCATCAAACTGTGTATAGGTACTTGAGTTTTTCATAGAGATTACAGTATGGGTACAGATTAAAGAAGTAATTCTTAAAAAGGAGTGCCAATGCCCAAGTGATGCCTCTGGTGTTTCAGACGTCCTTAGGCTACGGTTACTGCTTTCCATTAGGTGAACCGTACGCTTATATACTAACTTAGAAGTAACAAAAAAGTGCCTAAAACATTTTTACTTATTCGTAAAATTTACTCTTTCCAGGGTACAAACAATAACGGAGAGTACACAACACGAAGCTTGCCCCGAGTGAGGTTAGATAGTGGGACGCAAGTCAACAGCGCTGGTGTTAGACTTCGCTGTTGGGCCGCACCTCCATCTATAACCGAAGAGGACATCGAAGAAGAGATTGAAGAAGATGCCGTTTCTCTTCGCGCCGTACCTGCTCAAGGTAAGCATAAATCGTTACTATTACTGGACTATTTCATTCATTACATTGGGTAAATTCAAAACTGTGTTACCTGTTCGTATTTTAAGTATTCGTATAGCGCCATCTCTCGTTGAGTAGCGTAAAAAAGTTGAGACTGCCATCTATTGGTGAGTAGATATGAAAGCAATATCTAGTGAGAGGGTAACGGTGATCTAATATAGTTTTAGTTTGTTAGATGCTCGGAAGATGGCGGTGCCGGTATAATTGTAAAGAATTTGGCGATCTAATTAATTAGACCACAAAATGAATCTTCTGTTAAAATAATATATAATTATGAAGCTAAGTTACGAAAAGCTCTTCGTAACCTTACTATTTAATTGTAATGTTCTAGATTTATTGTTTTGACATACATTTCACCTACTTATCACCTTCGGGATACTTGATCTGTAGGGAGCTACCTACCATGGAAAAGTAATTGATGATAGAACGATTTTTGTTATTTTTTTGCAATTTACAGTGACCGTTTTTTTAGGCTTATTATTAAAAACCATCAGAAGTAAAAACTAACTTACAAATTCAGAAATTTTGTAAAAGGCGTCAGGCTAAGGACTCACGAAGCGGTTTTCACCCGTGCCCGCCGCGGTGGCGGAATGGAGTTTTATTTTCAAAACTCACGAGACCGGAGTTTTGTGCGGTTACGCAGCCGTCGCGGTTGCGATTATCGCTCGCAAACTTGGCGGTTGATAATCGCAAGACGGGCGGTTAAACGATCTGTCCACGCGCGGTCGTCCGCCAACCGACCGCAGAACGCGCGGGGGCAACCCGCCGCGGCTGCGGGACCGCGACCCGCGCCCGCCGGTACAAGATGACCGCCGGTGCAGCGGGACCCGCAAACAATCGCACACGCCGCGGGTGTAAATCGCGTCGTGAAATGTGCTTTAATTTTTTACATAAATATCTGTATTCTACAAAGGCTGCGGGCCCGCAACCGCGGCGGGCACGGGTGAAAACCGCTTCGTGAGTCCTTAGCCTCAATCTCTTGATTCTACATGACAGCTGCACATTCATCTTCTTTATTTGAAAAAAGATGTTCCCTTCAGTAGTTTATGTACTTACTTAAATATTTCTTCAACCACGACATTTGTACACCCATCGGGACAGCGACAAGACAGGGAACACTCGAAGCGTGACGCCCGCGCACCCATCCGACTCGAATCGATTACCCTCGTGTTTCACGCCCCTTCTGAGCCCTTGCTACTCTTTTCACGGGTTTTTTAAATTGGTAGCGATGGCATTTTTCAAATTGCTTTTTGGTCCAGTAATTAATCACAATCCAGGGAATTAGGTACTCGTAGCTACTGCTCGTTTTCTCAAACCAACTTGTATAATAAAATCACTAAAATCATTGCAAAACGCATATAATAAAATGAAATGATGCGCAGGTCTGCATCTATGTGTTGTTTATAGCAGGTTGTGTAGAGCCTTGATATATCAAAAAATTTTATTTTTTGAAATTCTATAGAATAGGATCCCTCTATCACTTCCCGTAGGTGTCGTAAGAGGCGAATAAGGGGCACCAGGAAATGGGCAATATGATATCCCGGGTACTTTACCAATACAGCGCAGCAATCAATCCTGCCAAGCGTGGTGGCTAACCTACTCGCATATGGGGAAACTATTGTTCAGCAGTGGGCTCATTTAGACCGATAACGATATGGATGATGATGATAAATCATTCGGATCCATTTTTTTTAAAGTTTATTTACTCTCACAAAGATTTTAAATTTATGTTCGCATGCGGAGGTAAGTAACATTAATTGTAGACCTGTTTTGTGAGGCTCCTATATGATAGACTGGTGTCTGAACTGAAGATTCTTGAAGATATCTGAAAAAGTGTCCAGTAAAACATAGTCTCAATATTACCAACATTTTACACATGCCCACGGTTTGCAGTATTTTGTAACAAACATAACAGTAGCAAACTCATCCGCTTGGGCGTCTAAACAAATGGAATAGTCACACAGCGTTCAAGTGTTGCAAACGAAGACTCATAGTATCAATCTGCGCTCTACCCGCATAGTTAGATAAGCCCGCACTCTCAGATATATAGGACAGTTATCACTCTATTGAAATTGAAAACAATTCGCGCCTAGCAAGAATATAGGGCTAATAGAATAAAACATCTGCAAGCTGAAAAGGTAAGACTCGGCTTCCATACCTTCTAGCATTCCGAATACCATACCTACCTTATATATACAAATGCTTATTTTCAAAAAATATTGTTTACAGAGATAAAAGTCAACTCTATCTCGTATTTTAGCTTATAAGAAAACTGTGAACTATAGACAGTAGGTACAATCTCCTAATTTTGGTACACAACCTAATAGTTAAAAACCACGATAAAATAAACAATCTAAAAAACCTTAGGCACCTATAAACATAATAACATTGTACTGGAAATTATTTTTCTGTGGCCTGGTAAAAAGTACAACGCATATTTTTCGCAGACTACATTTCCCCTGTAGCCTCTTTCTTGTCGACGACAAACTTACAAGTTTCCTTTTACGGCTTCAAAATACCTGTACGCTTACTTTTGTATACTTTTTTTTGGCAATACCGATACTGAGTCTTGGAAAATTAAATGAGCCTGAAGCAATAATTCAGTTGCTGTTGCTTAACTTTCCTGTATTGATTTAGTATTGCATGGAAAATTACCCTACGATGTATGTCTATCAATCTTAGGTATACATGCGTTAAGCCTTATGTGCCTATAATTTTACTGGGGAACGCACCGTGGCTGGGGTCGTGGAAATACTTGTTTACTCTTCCGGTTTCATCTTGATGCGAAGTAAACTAAGGGCTATGAATAACCATTTACCATCGATCAGCTATACCAATTAAAACATCATTAGATTACCTCTTAGATATACGTATACCTTTCACGCGCATTTTAAAATGACTCAATTTGACCAACAGTGAGTGTCTCTTCAGCTGGCTGGCAATCGAGCTAAAATGGGCACAATTAGGCCCCAGGGAGGTTTTAATTGACATCTCTCAACCGTTCCCGACGGTGGCAATGCCCGGCAACATCGCACCCGTGAATCTTGTTTAAACTTTCGTGTGATAAAATGGTAATGTGAACTCAGTGATACTTACATTTCTTTTATACATCTTGCTGAACAAGCAAATAGCTTACTTGATGTTAAATGGTATTATCACCTATAACAAAGCATTGCCTCGTAGGTCATGTTTGTTAAAAACGTGCACTACGATCCACTGCCATGCCTCCATCAAATCAATGTAAGGCACAGTTGTTAAGCCTTATGTTTTCTGAAATTGCCTATTGATTTCTTGCTACTTTAAAGCAATCAAGTTAATTTATAAATCAAAATTTACGTTTTAGCAGCGCTGATTAAAACGTGCTGAGCCTATAGAAAATAAACTTACCTCACTTTTAACTTTCGTTTTATTTTTTGCAAATAAATATTTGACTACGCTAAAAAACTTTACGAAGATTCCGCGGGTGATTTCCCGCGCTGGTTACCGCTGTTTTCATAAAGTCTGGACTGAACATATGAAACCAGCACAAGAATGAGCGTTTAGCTCTGTTACTCAAAATCTGACGAAAGAGTAACACGTAAAAATAACATTTCGGTTCAGTCTTTTAGCTTCAAAGCAACACGAGAGTCGATTGACGCTTCAAAAATAGCGGACGTAGTCAACGAAAACGAACTTCTAATTTAGTACAAAGTTTTAGTTTATTTTTTCAAGACAAGTTTCGTAATAATCCTACGGTTCAGTGCGACAGATATTATGACGGGATCGTTTACAAAGTGTAAAAATAAATATGTTCTAACAATTCATCTTTTGTTGTAAAATTGCCTGTTCCAATTCCATTTGTTTCCTGTTATGGTTTGTTATATTATTTATTAAAACCTGTCTATAGAGTATGTTCGCTATAATATTATGTTTATCCTGGGTGAACAAGCATAATTTTGGACATATTTGTAAATATTGTCAGCCCAATTCTATTTAATAATCTTTAATTTAATAATAATGTAATATAATAATAATAATAATGCTGGACAGTCCACACAGCATCATCTAGCCCCAAGCTAAGCAGAGCTTGTATTATGGGCACTAGATGACTGATATACTTAATACAATACATTACATATATAGATATTTTTTATTATACATAGAAAACACCCAGAACACCCGGAATAAATATTTGCAGATCGTACAAACATTTATCCCAAGGCGGGAATCGAACCCGCAACCTCTTGCGTCGCAAGCGGACATTCGCCTGCCGCGCCACATCGGTCGTTTAATCTCTAGTAGGCTGCTTGGAAGGAATTCCACTGTCAGTCCATAACAAGCTTTTGTTATGCAAGCAAGTCCTGATGCTACTATGTACTTATGGTATATACCACACGTTCATTTCTTGACATAATGTAATACAATTTATAAAATCCTTATAGCTGTATACAAAAATGCTATAAACATACAATTTTTTTTTTTTTTTTTTTTTTTTTTTTTCGAACGGACTAAAATGCTGGTATAATCGCCTAGCGATTTCCGACAGCGTTACCGGGCTACTGGCGAGCGCAGAAGGCGCTACGCCATTACAAAATTGGTTTTGTTGGCAACAAGCACAAGGGCACCACTTAGGTACGGACCTCGGCTTGGGCTGTTGCCGGAGAAGGGAGCTACGGAGAGACTCTTCGCCCTGAAGGGGCGTTAACGGGGAGACGTCTTCGACCCCGCCGCCGGGGTCGGTGTGATTGTGGAGTGTTTCCTGTGTCCGGACTCGATGAAGCGACCTCCGCCGCATTCGCGGCGGTGATCGTGTCATCTGGGTCACCTAAAACGTGTCTAGGTCTACGGAGGGTACGTTTAACGGGCGGATCTACTGGATAATCGGGTAGCGAGTTAATTAAGGGATTCGGATGGTGGGGAGCCGAATCATAAAACCGCCTGGAGGCGCGTTTCATGAATTCGGCTATAGATTCGAGTTCGAGATCTCGATGAAGATCGATATTACGCATGTACCACGGGGCACCCGTGATAGTGCGCAAAAATCGATTTTGAACTACTTGGAGGGGTTTTAAATTGATCGAATGAGCGAACGCTACGGAGGCGTAAGTCATGATAGGTCGTATGCAAGTTTTGTAAAGCGTCAACTTATTTCTAAGAGACATTTTACTCTTCTTGCATACGAGTGGCTGAAGGCGCGAAAGAATAAATTTGGCGCGGTTACGTACAGTGCGTACGTGTTTGACAAAGGATAGACGACAATCAAGGGTTACGCCTAAGTATTTAGCTGACTTCACCCAGGGAATGGGTTCGTCAAAGAGAGTGACGGATCTGGAAGGATTACGGTTACCCTTTGAAAAGTACACGGCGGCACTTTTCGTCGGGTTAACCTCTATCCGCCATTTACGGAACCATGCACCTAGTGCATCGAGAGCCTTCTGCAGCCTTATACACACCCGATCGGCGTTCCGATCGGATGTGTACAGGGCTGTGTCATCGGCGAATAGGGCTATTTCCACCTGATGGGTGCGAGGGACGTCGCTGGTGTACAGCGTATATAGGAGGGGAGAGAGAATGGATCCTTGAGGGACACCAGCTCTGATAGGTCTAGGGTCCGAAAGGGTACCCTCTACGCGATAGCGAAAGCTTCGATTGAGTAAAAAGTCTCGTAAGATTAGCACGAGCCTGTCTGGCACTCCGAGTTTGGATAGCTTGTAAATCAAGCCATTGTGCCAGACCTTGTCGAAAGCTTTCGCCACATCGAGAAAGATTGCACCAGTATCTGCCGGCCAGGTATGGTGAAATCGAGAGAGCACGTGCTCCGTGATGCGGAGCACTTGCTGGGGACAAGAGTGTCTAGCTCTGAAGCCAAACTGCTCATCGGGTAGGATTTTGAGCTCGGTAACGTGGGACCAGAGACGATTCAGAAGGAGTCGCTCGTAGATTTTCCCCAGGGAACTGAGGAGACTGATGGGGCGGTAGCTAGAAGGCTCTGTAGCCTTTTTACCTGGTTTGGGGATGCCAATAACGGTGGCTTCCTTCCAAGAGTCGGGGAAAGTGCAAGTTGCCATAGCCGCATTGAAGATGCTGACTAGGAGGTAAATAAGGACGGTGGGGAAATTCTTAAGCACCCTGTTGCTGATGCCGTCAGCACCAGGGGCTTTCCTCGGATGGAGACCCTTGATAATCGTCTGTACCTCAGAGGCTTTAATCAGGGGAAGAGGAGGAGCGCTAGGGGGCTGAGAGACTAACCGTTCGACTTCACTGTCCACCGTAGCGAGGTGTTCAGGGTCAACGGGAGCGAGACTAGGGGAGCATTGCGATTCGAGGCTTTCTGCTAGGCAGTTGGCCTTTTCATCGTCTTCGAATGCGGGGGTCTGATTGGGTCGGGAAAGAGGGGGCATAACGGAGACGTTGTCGGCTTTCATGGATCGAGCAAGCGTCCAGTAAGCCAGATGGCTTGGCTCGATCCCGGAGAGCTTTGCGTCCCACCGTTCGTCCCTAAAGTCGCGGATTCGATTCTTAAGATTGCGTTCCACTACACGATGCCTATGCCGGTTAAGGTCGGAAGGCCAACGGCTATACCGACGGATCGCGGCATTCTTCTCCGTGATCAACCGTCTCACATCGTCTGGCAGGGCCCAGCGGTGGTCACCCGCCGCCGGTACCTGTTTCGACAATCCGCTAACAGCGGTGGTGACATGGTTGGTCAGGGAGTCGACGGCAACGGTAATGTCATCGGGGGATAAAATATCGTCAGGGATCCTATCCAAGCTGGGTGAATGTATAGACCCAAGAGCTTTCTCGAGTTTATGCCATTGCATCACAGTCTTGGTAGGAGGGGTCGAGACGGGAGGGGAGCCTAGACGCATGAGGACAGGTCGATGGTCTGACGTCAGCTCATGTAGCGTTTCTATAGAATGCAACCGAAGAGTTATATTCTTAAGCAACGCCATGTCTAGGGTGTCGGGTCTATACCCAATAGCAGTGGGATAATGAGTGGGAGTCATCGGAGGGATGACATCGAAGTTAAGGGCATCGGCTGCGCTCTCAAGACGCCTGCCGTTCGGGGTAGTGACGTGGCAATTCCACATGATATTTTTACTGTTGAAGTCTCCAGCCAGAATGACGGAGCTTCCCAGACTAAAGAGTGAATTTAAATCGCTTTCGAGCATGGTCTTAGATGGGGGAAGATAGCAAGAGGCTATGATGATCGATGGATGACCGGTCATCGCTAGCCTGCAGACAGAGGCTTCTAAATTGGACAGGGGAGGGGTGTCTAATGGGATGCAATGCAGAGACCTTTTGAAATAGATCAGGGTGCCGCCTAATCTTTGGCCTATTCTGTCATTGCGGATGGATTGGTAGTTAGCCATTCGGGGGATTTTAATAGAGGGCTTTAGGAATGTTTCCTGTATTAACATGATATCGACTTGATGACGGGTCAAAAAGTCGTGAACTAAGTCGCGTTGATTTTTTAAGCCGGCAGCGTTGAAAAACGCTACGGTGACGGAATGGGGTTTTAGTCTCTCCTTTTGTACTAACATATTGGTTTTTTATTTTGTACGCGGGAGGGGGAACGGAGGGACCTAAGAAGTTGGTCATTTAGAGCAATATAATTTGCGATTTGAATCGGATCTCGCATATTTTGCAGATTTCTTGTGAAATCATTGACTTGATCGGAGTAGTGGCCTTCTCCGTATCCGAAACCGGGTGGGTAGCTCGACCAGGAGGGTCGGAGGGCTACAGGCGGGGAGCCGTACGCAGGCATGAACGGCTGCTGGGGTCGGAGGAGGGGAACTGCCTGACGGGCAAAGTTGGAGGTAGGGAGGGGACGGTTCCACGCGTTGTGGGACGGAACTGGCGCGGGTACTACAGTCACCTTAGGGGTTGACTTAGAGTACTGCGGGGTTTTGGGAGGCACAACGCGCTCGGGCGTCCTCTGTGCCACCTTTTTGTTTACCCTAGGGGCCATGGGGCAGCCGCGATAGTTCGCGGTATGTCCCACAGCCTGGCAGAGCACACAACTAGGTGGCTCAGGTTCGTCACGAGAGCGGGTGCAGTCAGCGGTGCCGTGGTCACCCAGGCACTTGACGCAGCGCGGTCGGGAAAAACAGTTACGCGCAGAGTGGCCATAAAGTTGGCATCTGTGGCATTGGGATGGGGTGCCGTTACGGTGGGGAGTCTCCACCGACAATCCTGAGAGGCCATTGACGGCCTTCAGGTTGAAGATGGCCTTTCCCTCTCTAGTAAGGTCAAGTACGACTAGAACCAGATCAAAGGTCTTCTTTGATCTGGCGCCGTACATGCGATGGACTTCCCTGACGGGGAAGCCCTGCAGGAGGAGGTCAGCCTTTATCACCTCAGTGGAGTGCTCCGCAGGGAGGCCGCGGATGACGACACGCAGAAGGCGTTCGTCTTCGAGCGCATAGGTGTGGAAACCTATGCGTTCGTTACGGAGGACAGAGGTGAGGCTGCGGTGAGCCGCTGCTGAGGGCAGCTGAATTAAAAACATACAATACGTCGTCGTGATTCATAACATACTCGGAGAAACAATTTTGAATAGAGCGTGTGAATGAGCGTGAACATGTGTATGAACATTCCTAACACTTAGGTATCGCTAGAGCGATAGGAATCAGACAATATGTAGTAAATGAAAAAAAAAACCATAATATATAAAAATGTGTTTATTACTCTCGTTTCATACTACAGCTGAAAATATAAACATCACTAACTAAATGGCTTATTTATATAAAACCTTATTTTATTTAGCTGCATAATTGATGTGGCACGTTTCGAAAGGTCCTGTTTACGATCTATTACAGCTTCGGGTATTCTACGCCTATAACACGACGAAAAGGCGACGGCGATTTACTGCCATCATTGGTCTATCAAAAGAAATAAAGAGATGAAAACGCAATTAAATTTTATAATACGGCCGCTGCCTACAAGACAATAATGATTAGTGCCTGTCAATGCATCATCTATTTATAGTATGAACAAATGATAGTGTTCTGCCTGCCTGGTCATGCATATTCATCTATAGAATGAATAAATGGTTTATTAGTCAGTGTTTTATCCCTCTATTCTCAATTGCTCATATCACTTCATAGGAAGCCAAAGCGGTCGCCAGCTCGTCGCCACACTGCTGGCACACGCCCTGAATATTAAGAGTATATTCGTAACTAGTGCATTACCCGTGGCTTCGTATGTGCGTTGTGTTCATACAAACTTAAATTCCCGCTGCTTTCCTTTGTGGTTGAATTTTCTTTCGGTGCACGTCTAGACTATAAAAGGACGCCTTATGATCCTCACTTCTAGAAGTTTTGGTTTAGGCTTCGCGTTGATTGTCGGTCAGTCAGACACGCAATTTTGTTTTATATTTAGTAGATAATTATTATACTTTTTATTATCATATGAAACGACTTACTTCCGTTGCCAAATGGGTTTACCGTAGCCAAATCAAAAGTCTGCACAAATGAGGAAATTCCCGGATCAAAGTACTCATTTATGAAGAATTTATCATGTTATAATAAACAGGAAAATTATTCCCTATAATATATTAATATTAATTAAACAAACATAAACAAAGTTAATATTATTGTCCTCCCTAACTGCAGTTGTAGGTTGGGAGGTCGATCTCCACCAAGAACAAACATTTGCGTGATGAACATAGATGTACTACTAGAAATTTACGCGTTATATTGTAAATATGTATTTATAAAATGTATTCTATCAGTTATTTAGTAATAACTACTAATTTACTAAAACTTTTTTATTACTAATTTATTATTCACTCACAAAAAGCTAAAAATTTGCTTGTGGCTAAATGGCAATGTCTAAAATATCTGCCAATATAAAATACACACGTCAAAGTCAAATGGTTTTTATCTCTTTATTCAATAAACTAACGGAACGCGCGCGACTTCGTCTGCGTGAAGTAATTCTTATACACACTTCCACCCTCGTTGTATACGTTTGGGGGTTGAATTTAGGGGATTCCTTTCTTAGTACAACCTTTACCTACCAAAACGAATATACCCTAAAAATTTGCAACCAGAGGATTAGGCTATGCGTTGTCTATATGTTAGTCAGTTAGCCAGACATTCAATTCAGGCAGGACAATAATTAAACTTACCTTATTCTACATTTTTTATTCCGTGGAAATGATTGTTTGTCAAATAGGTATATAAAAACCTAATGATTCAATACAAGACAATATTATTAAAACGAGAAAAAAAACATCTTCGTTTTGTTGTCGATAAAGTTAATCGATAAAATGCATTGTGAGAGATACGTGACCGCTCCTTAAAAGGCGAGCTCTCGATCAAACGGCCCAGACGAATGCTATTGAACTCTTAGAAAGCATTGAATCGTCACATCCTTACACATTTTGCTGGCTGGATTCTTAATCTTCCACGTGGCTTTATTTGGCACCCTCTTTATAAAGGGCTTTAGCTGTAACATAAAGAAAATGTTACAAATTACATTTTAAGCCTCTACGAATCAATTAAACGGGATTTGCCTTTGTAATGCAGAGTCAAATAGTAGAATTCCTTACCGGTATTTGTTTTTCCGAATACTAGCAACTTGGCCGTGTTCAAGAGAACATTGGTAACTATTTTCTAGGTGAGCGTGATACACCGGTGTCGTCTACATCATCACATCATCATTTTATAGTGAGATAGCAGTTAAACGTTTGTATATAAATTAAAAATACAAATAGATAAAAAACAGCCCGGAACTGACATTAATAAAATTGGAAAGGTCAACTTAAAAGGAGATGTTGTTCTTCATTAGCTCTATACGGTAGGTTAGGGAGTCTGACTAACATCTACCGTATTATTGGGTGAGCCAACCAGTGCTCTTTTCTGTGGGTATCTTTTAATGTGTATATCATAAACTCTTTGTAAAAGTGCTCATTCGGGGAAGTACTACTAACGTACCTATTTCTGCCGTTAAGCAGTGATGCTTGCATTGCTGTGTTCCGGTTTGAAGTTACTGTAGCCAGAGTAGAGTTAGTCAATGTTCGTTCGCTTCGAAGTGAACTTTGTAATCGTGACTGAGTGACTATACATACTATTCTATATTCGTTGCCAAATTCGACGCGTCGCGTGGTATAATATTGCCAGCGAATATAAAATAGTATGTATGGTCATTTAGAGCGATATCGAATGGGTGAATTTTTTTAGAATAGAAAAGTAAAGTAACCTTTTATTGGGCTTAAACAAAAAGATGGCGTTTTTCTCTTTTATTCATTTAATTTCACTTGTACTAAGACCTCAAGTTATGTTGGATAAAATGTCACCGAAATTACACACCAGAACTTATTATTATTATTTTTTTTTTTATTAATGATAACTAAGCGTTTGGCTGCCATCACACCTGATGGAAAGTGAAGATGCAGCCTAAGGTGGAGCACGCTTAGCCATAATCCACTTGTTCACTCTTGATTTAAAAATTCCGACGTTGTAGTGATCCGGAAACACTGACGATGGTAGGGAATTCCATACCTTGTTGTTGTTTTTTCGAAGATAACAGAAAATGAAGTCTGGAAGAAATCTTCTTCTTTCTTCTCTATAATTCGGCAGACTAATTTTGTCAATGTCCAGTGCATTTGTGAATACTTTTCTTTTTAGTCAAGTCGTCGTAACGAGGACGCTGATAAAATTACATTTATCATTCCACCTAAAATAAGTTTCTTTTCTATTTCATTTAAATGTTCCAGCCACCACACAAAATTTGCATTATCTACTTGCGTATATGGTACGTCAGACCGCCAATCGTTAATCTATTGCAACTGAGGCTTCTGAAGTGATTCATAACAAAATATCAGATTCGTCGCTGATGCATTTCCACTGTTCGCTGATAGATCTGTCGCGGTAGTGAACATATGTACGGTATGCAACTATTGTCTCTCCGTGATGTGTTAATAAGTAGGGTTGACACGCAATGAAAATAGTACTTAGTAGTTTATTTCTTACATGTTTGATCTGCTTGAGTAAAATCCTGAATGAAAGAAATAGTGATTGTGATATCTAGGTGCAATAAACATAAGACCTCTTGGCAATACTTTCGTGTTAGATAATTTCGTGCTTTTAAAAAAGAAATAGATATGGTCTAAGTAGTCCACAGATATTTAAAGATGTATATAAAAGTGGTATGATGTATTAATATTGTTTTATTTATTATGTATTAATATTATTGAGCCCTTTGCCCAGCAGTGGATAAAAATGGGCTAGAAAATAAAACATTTCCTGCTAGACTGAGTACTGTGCTATGTTTACCTAAATTGTGAATAAATAAATATTTTTACTTTTACTGCAACTGCATGTTTAGATTTTATTAAACGTATTCTGTTATTATAAAAATTAAAAATGGCGTACTGTGTGTAAAAAACCATAAAAACAATTAATAAATGAATATCGAATACCAGGTAATATAGGGAAATTAAAAATTTGGCGTGTTCTAACTAATCCATACCAAGTATAACACTTTAATTAATGTGCAAAACTATTATTGGTACTGTTTTCTTCGAAAAATCATGTACATAATAATGAACGCAATTATTTTCAACAAGCGGAAAATTACATATAGTGTGACGCCCCTACTTTTCACTGACTCAATGACAGTAGTAACGACGACGCCGCCGCGCCGCCATGCCCGGCGTCGAGTCGAGTCAGTGTGTTGTGACGTTTCCGACTCGCCGCACTTGGCGACGATTGGTTTTTCCATTTTCAAATTCTGAAAATCAAACGCGATTTCTTTTTAATTTACGCACACGTGGCTTTTGTGAGAAAGTTTGTGTTGTGTGTTTCTTGACCGGATAAAAAGTTTTGTGTCACGATCAGCTGTTGTCAACAAAGTGTAAGGTTTCTGTAGAGTACATCAATATTGTATCAATGAGTGTGTATTATCGTAGCCACTGATAAATGACCGGGTGCAATGCAATGTTTGTTACGCAAACTTATTTAATTACCAATATCATCAGTGACTATTACATGTTGTTCAATTATCAGCATTCCTCGTATTTGTACCTACCTACATCTAAATTAAACGCAGGATCACTAGTTTGTTTATTTACTTAATTACTTAGGACCATTTTCGTAGATTGTTAAAAAAATATAAGATAATATAGTATACTATAAAACAGTAATAAAAAATAAAAAAGTACTTAGTATTTATATATTAATTTTTAGTAAGTATTCCATATTTCAATATTGTTGTCTTACATAAAACATAGAGTTTCCTATACAAGCATAAAAAATTCAATCGATCTCTGTAAAATTACTTTTCTTACTCTTCGATGAATCATATCTACAAAACACTACCTTATTGTAAACACTAGAATTTTCCTTGAAGTAGTATTTCAGATTTATCAGGTTATTATTGTTGAATTATTTTAAACACAGTAATTATTAAACACAACTCTAAAAATAAGGAATACAGAGTAATGTATGTTAATAACCATGACTGCGTCCTAGAGCGTGGCTATTTACGAAGTCTTTATTACCCTACCAACTTACCTTCGTAGTTGGTAGAAAACAAACGAAAAATAGCACTCAAAAAGGAACAATCCATCTTCAGTTTCCGTCTTAAACATATGGCGCGTAGGAGTCTGTCAGACTTCAAGTTCACATCGGTATGATATTAATAGCATTACGTACAACATTAATATTCATCCTGACTCAAACCGCAGGGACATAAACCTAACCTATGCCTATTATGAACATTATAAGTCATATAGTGAGGTTTCTGTAGTGTCACTGCTCATCCGTTTTAATGAACAGTGACACTACAGAAGCCGCCTTGATTGCTGTCATTAGCAGAGTAATAAGATTGGACATTTAGATCACGTGTAGATTAGTATGAATGTTTCTCATAGTTCTGAGTTGTTTTTCTCATGGATAAACATATGCTCTAAGTCACTTCAAAGGGACTACAATATTGCTCATATATCTTATGTGTTATAAATTATTTTCTTGTTTATAAAGGACAAAGGATAGGTGAAATGATTTCGGTTCCTGGTTTGTGACTCACAAAATCATAGTAAATATTCCGTTTTTAGTGTAAATAACTTTTAGAACCGACAATCGCTGGGGAATATAGGTTCGCGAATGTCGACTATGAACTGGAAGATGAAGCGTAGAATGCTCCCACATCCTCCATCCATCCAGGCCTACGACATTGTTAGGATCGCGGGAGGTCGGGTGATGGAGAATGCTTAATCTTTCTGGTAACGTATGCAGATGTCTAGCAGTAACATTATTTAGGATGATGATGTATTTTCCGTTACGTCACAAAATCATGGTAAATATAGTTTTAGTGATAATAATAACCGGAACTTCAGAAAATAATAATTAGAAAAGAATAATAATCAGCATGGCGCAGTTAGTATATACTTATGAAGTCTTAAACAAAGCTCATTAAATAAATAAAGCTCTTTGTGAAATTCGACTTTTTCGGCAACTTATTGTGCAGTATCATCCTAAGATCTTCTAAACCATTGTTTCTTTAAATAATGGAAAGTTTAATACCGTGGTATTATACTTTTGCTTATAAACAATAGCTTTTAAATTATAATTTTCAACCAAATCATTCAGATTTTTATAATGAGTTTACACAACAATGAAAGTTTAATGGCTACGCTAATCGAATGCGTTCTGATCAATTGACCATCGAGCTGTTTGTGGCATTCGCGGTATTTCTGCAATGTTACAACATAATTATCGGTATCGCTTCATGTAACTCTGGAAGTACTACGAGCACGAGAACTAAAACCATGGTTGGTCAACCCTTAACTATTTTTTATGCGTAACTAGAGAAAGGTCTCTTGTAAGTGTGAACTACTAATTACTGCTTCGCAATAGAATTTTCGTGGTCGCGACAGGCGTTTCCGTGCAATGCAACTCGCAGCTGCTGTAAAACCGGCCTATAAAAATGTGAATTTTAGGAATCTATATTACAAAATTACCCTTATACCACAGTCTAACTGTACGTCTATGGGCTAGCAACCCGTCACTTATGAAATACCAAATACTGTAAAATGTGCGTATGTACCAAATTTAATATTTGGACGTAATTCTGACTATCCTCTCAGACATTCATTTCGGGTATTCTACCGTGTGTGTGGAATAAAGTCGTAAGGCTATTTCATTTTCTTTCAGTTTGAAATTAAATGATGAGACCCTAATTTGGATTAGTTGTCAGCCAAAATGATTATTATTTTAGACAAATTAATTTAAGATTTATAGGCAAGGAGATCTTTGATTTGATTGTCAATTGAGTTTCAAAATACGAGTATAATGTAGCTGTCCTTGTAACAAACGCAATTTACGCCATATGCGTGTAAAATAAGCTCACGCTTTTTACCCTCATCCCCCGTCACCCTACTCACCCCATCTCATCCATTTGAATAATTCGCAATCATGCATTGCTCAAACTTGTTAATCACATTTCTATCTGGCATATTCTATCAGGCTTTGCCTATTTACATGTCAAAGATATTGAAACGATAATATATGTATGTACCATATTTATTTAATTTAACAATGTCCAAGCAATGAGTATTTATCATAGTTATGTTCAAAATACGTATGAAACAGTTGAGTCATCAACAGACCGTTGCAAACGATCTAGAGATAACTTAAATGATCCAAGTCAGTGCCAATTGGAAGCGCCCCAATAATAGTTAGCATAATAAGTTGTTTATAATGTATTATGTTTCTTGCATACAGCTCACTCACTAACTTCATGTATTATTATTTTAAAAAGAATCATACAGAATAATCGCCGTTTTAGTATTATTTAACTTAAGCTTTTCGATACGCACTCTTCACTAACCAATTTGAATATACCTACATTTGCATTGAAATTTTATTATTTCATCGAATAAATGCCTTTTTGACTTTGATTTCACTTTACCGAGGCTCTGAAATCTTTTGCTGATTCATTTTGGCCCACGACATTGATTGCAATCTAGTGGTGGTATCAAAGACAACCATTTCGGAATTTCCTTAGGAAAAAAACTAACATTCATACATTTTTGACAGTAGGTAGTTGCCTTGAATTTAAATTGATATAAATGCTGATGAAAATTAACGATAAATAAGAGAATGATAAGGAATGTATGAGTAACATTGGTTGTAGATATACATCAAATTTAAATGAAGTTAAAAGTTTATCAAATAGTAAAATTACAAGTTCCATAGAGAGTTCTACACGAGCAATCCTAAAATAAAGAAATAACTTCACGACTTAATAAACTTAATCCCTAGATACGGTAGATATTATCTCAGACCTCTTAGTACCAAGTAGTAACAACTTAATTTTCATTGAGGATGAGAAATGGGAGTAGTCAGAGGTGCGTCCTAAAAGAACTGGCAATAAACTAACGCCTTGGTTAGTCTTTGTGTCTTGTGTATGATCCTTCTAACAAAATATCTTGTGGTACTATAATGCGTTCTACTAAAACATATTTAACTAACTTCCGCCTGCAGCTTCGCTCATAATTTGCTTAAAAATTAAAGATATATACTATGTAGTCTAAAGTATCATCCAAAATGGTTCAGTGTGACGACGCGATTAAGACCCAAATGTAACTCTGAGTTCTTGCATTTAGCAATGAAACCGCAACCAAAAACCGTTTCTCAATCAAAATTTTCGACCTGCGGTTTGGATCGCGGGACAAACTCTAGTCAGTCAGAAATTCAGAGAGCTTGAGACGCAATTGGGCCCTCTAATCGAGGCTATGCGTAAATGAAACCGTACACCAAAGTACCGTAAAATACGGTAACGTAATGTTCCACCGGTCTTCTGATCTATCTTTCGTGTAATCATTGATCAGAAAACACCAAGCTAGTGAAGTGCCCATGATTTCTTTTGTGTGTATTAGGTATTACTTTTTAGTGTTTGTGTTCAATTCACAAATGTTTTTTTTCCTTCAAAACTCATACTTCTACAACCCATGGCATAATTGTTGCGTAATCAGCCAGATACGCCGTAGTTTTTATGCTCGTATTAAAAAGAACATAATATGTGCTGTTCTTAATTAATCACTTCCTAGTGACGTAATATTTTGATTCGTATCGAACCCATATCGGTTTCTAAAGAAATCATCTAAAGAAATGTCGTCACGCAACTTGGAAAACTCATGTTATACAAGAACTTCAACTACCATCTGTTACTGTGGCACACTTCAATTTTTCTTTTGTAACTTTCAAACCGAAAATCTGACCTACGTACACTAACTAGACTAAAGGTACCGGGACTCACGCGTTGCCGACTGATAAAGAAATTTTTTACGTCATTACTGATGGAACAAGCAGATGGCCCACCTGATGTTAAATGGTTACCATCACCTATAACAAAGCATTGCCTCGCAGGTCACGATCGATACAATTGTGTCTTACAATGCACTGCTCTGTGTCCAACCTGAGGCATGCAGGTGTTAAACCTCATGTGCCTGTAACTTCACCGGCACCCACAACCTCCAAACCGGAACTGCTTGGCGGCAGAAATAGGCATGCTGGTAGTACTTCCCTAGACCAGCCCTTCACTAAGAGTTCTACTACTACTGATATTAATTATTTAGTTTCATTCGCACTAACTGTCAACCTTATACAGTCTGAGAAAAAAATTTAGGTCTGAACAAACCTGATATTTTGTTCTACTTTCCGACAATCTATTTATAACATTATAAGAATCTTTATAACTAGCTGAGTGACATACAGACAACACACAGCCACTGGTTGAAGAGACTTTAAATTTTCAAGGTACTTATATAATGTCTTAATAAGTAAGGGTGTAAGGAATAGGAATCCTTGAAATCCAAAAGAGGGGTTTGAAGTTTGGCGACACTATAGGACAGCTCTAAACGATTCAATGATCCCTGGATATTACTGAATAAATGCTTTTTGATTTGGACTTTGAAAATAAATTAACGCAGACGAAGTCACGCACGTTTCCGCTAGTCATTTATAGTTGCTATGTTACAAATGATTGGTCTCCAAGCATGGGTTCCGTCAGCCATTCTGCTTAATAAGTCTTTTCCGTAGTTTCACAAAATTAGCCATTTACTTTACCTACTTTTGCACCGACTACTTAGTAATAACGATGTCTCGATTCATCGTAATAAAAAGAATGAATGGCGACAGAATATTACCATATTAAGGAGTTTTCTTCAAATAAATCATTCAAAGCTGATATACTTAGTTCAGGAAGTAATTAACGCGCTTTCGCTGCTCTAAAACTAATTACCTCCTTTAAAATTTCGTCACAGTTTAAAGTCGGTTTTATCAGATACTTGTTAGATACTAAATATTCAAAATTATCACTTTCAATTCAACTAGTTTTTGAGAAGTTTCAAAACTGTGTCACATACATCAACGCCCTCCTCCGGAAGACATTCCATTAACATTTTATATTTTACAATATATGTAATGTATAATATTGAACCTAGGTATCTATAAGATTGAACATATTTTTTTTCGTTCATATCAGAGTTCAAATGTTATCTCAAATGTGATCTTGATAAACAAATCGAGAAAAATTGTTAAATTTTATTTTAGCAATAAAGTCATTGATGGCATAAACCTTTATCTATTAAACTACGAAAATGGAGATAAAAGGTTTAGTATCCTTTTTCATGCTGTAAATTTTAAATTTTATTGTTTTATTATTAGTAACTATCTCATCCTAATTGATTCCAGCTACGGCGACTGTGTAATGAATAGGTATTTTAACTCAAAAAAATTGTGTGAGAGCTTCAATATTCTGCCCTCTAAGAATTTTTATGCTAACGAACTTTTTTTTATATGCTGTTGCTTCTGCTTGTGGAATAAGCTATGGACCACCTAATGATGGGTGTTAACCATCACCTATGAAAAACACTGTCTTGTAAGTCACGCACGTTAGTTACGTGCCCTACGATGCACCACCCGAACCTGAGGTTAAGCCTCATGTGCCTGTAATTTCACCGGCACCCACACCCTCACATTTTACTACTGTTGCATAATGGTTTGTTTGTGCACTAATCAGAATAAAAACAGTTTTTAATACGTGAGAATAAGTTTCTATTGCTTCTGGTATCATCACCATTACCGCATCACTACTGCCAATTACCTCGGTTGACTAGTTACTCTTTCGATTTATAACAAGTTCTTTGACTAATCAAACATGTTTAATTATGTCGCATTACGTAAAACTGTCTCCTTTCTAATAACGTTCACATAATCGACATAACTTTGTAGCACTAGTAAAGCGCCTGCGACTGTGTCTGGATTTATTTTTCTCACAAACTTTTGTCCCCTATCCTGGTAGAGGATTAATTCACCCCTTAGGCGGGGCATTAAAGGGTCTATACTATTTCGCCATTAGGGTTGGTTGCAAAATATAAAACTGTTTTTGATTCTTGATTTATAATTGAGTAGAGAGTATAACAATACGACTACTTAGTAATTAAAATATGTTTTTTTCTCATATGAATGGAGTAGCCAAAAAGTGCGCGACTTCACCCGTGAAATCAATTCTACATATTTATTCTCTAAACTTAGAGGAGTTTTACGACCAGCGCAGCGGCGTAGGCTGGGCGTTATATATAAATCAGTCAGTCAGGATAAAGATGTTTATACTTGGTATATAGATTATTATACTTTTTATAGCTTGTATAAAAATGTTTTGTGTAAAAATGTCCACAAATCTTGGTTATTATATATT
This sequence comes from Electrophaes corylata, assembly GCA_947095575.1. NCBI lineage: Eukaryota > Metazoa > Arthropoda > Insecta > Lepidoptera > Geometridae > Electrophaes > Electrophaes corylata. Next base: position 10,291,946 of record OX352703.1, read on the forward strand.
TTGATATGAATTTATGTCGTTATAAAGTTATGGTATATAACACCGCCAAGTCAGAGAAAGTCGTGAACGAAGGTACTATTTAAATGAACTGCGATATTATGTAAACGAAATAAGTTTCCATTTCATTTCATAAATATATGCAGGTATAAGAAAATATCATTCAAATAAAACAGAAAGTTAAGTAACTTAAGAGTAGTAAGGAATAACGGGCGTTTACACTAACCCATTTTTATGACTGCATTGCACATATTGCAAACATATCACTATTTGTTCAAACTTGTGTCCTTTTATATTTATCTTGCGCCTTCCTGTGATACATATAGGTCTTGTAGGTATAATTGATGTATTGATGTCACTGAAAAATTAACTATATTACTTCCCTGTTGAGTTCAGAACCTAACGTAAAAAACAAAAAATTTAACTATCAATATAAATATGAAAGCACACGAGTGTAATGAAGCTAAATCATAATACGATATTAATAGCAATAAAATAATAATCGTATATTTATAGTTTTTGTACAACTAAAAGATACTGTAGTTTGCACACGAAGTAAAGTGAGCTGAAATTACATATTGGTTCATACCCAATGTTCCCTGAATTTTATCTCCGCTAACGGAGACAGCGGGAAGTATCAAAAAAACAATCCGACTTAGTGAAGTGGAATATAGAAATATATGTAAACCTATGATACATTCGTTTAACTTACAGCACGCTGACTGCGATTATTTTCAATTATAGCTGATGCAAGCTGCAAGCTGCAGATCAGACTATAAATCCTCCATTAAGATGTCTGGAGATAACTCTCGCTTCGCGCTAAACAATACAATCAATTAAACAGTCTGCTAGGGTGCCTGATGCCATTATTAATGGATCCACATGATCACAGAATAGATAGCAAATAGCGGCGGTAGCGACACTAGGAAACAACTACGAAAAGCTTAAATTGAGGTCCGCTGTGATCGCTGATGTTAAGTGGTAACCGTCACCTATAAAAATAAATAAATAAATAATGCCGGACAATCCACACAGCATCATCTAGCCCCAAGCTAAGCAGAGCTTGTGTTATGGGTACTAGATGACTGATATACTTAATACAATATTATATTACATGCATAGATATTTTTTATTATACATAGAAAATACCCAGAACACCCGGAATAAATATTTGCAGGTCGTACAAACATTTATCCCGAGGCGGGAATCGAACCCTCAACCTCTGCGTCGCAGGCGGACCTTCGCCCGCCGCGCCACATCGGTCGTCATAACCTATAACAAACCATTGCCTTGTATGTCACACACTTTAGGTACGTGCTCTACGATGCACTACCCTACGTCATTTAACCTGAGGCATACTGGTGCTAAGCCTTATGTGCCTGTAATTTCAGGCCTTTATCAACATTTTGATGGATCAAGCATATGGCTCTCCTGGCGTTAGGTGTATTTATAACAAAGCATTGCCTTGCAAGTGACACTAGTCCGAGTGTCACGCATGAGGAAAGTGCCCTACTATGCACTTCTATGCGTCCATAACTTGCTCATATATAACTGTCAGCTGTTTTAAACTTTGAAAAAAACTGTGTGATCAAAAGACAGGTGGTAATTGCTTCTGATTACACTTGAGTCGTTTGTTTACAACTTGCTGAGCTGATAAACAATGCAGATAGCATGATCCATCTGATGTTATGTGGTAACGATGACCTATGAAAATCACCTCGCAGGTCACGCACGTTAGAAACGTGCCCTACAGTTACACTGCCCTGCGTCCAGCAACATAAGGCGCTTAAGGTTTAAAAAAAAAAGGTTTTTTCATCGAACTTCGATGGTCACTGACGAAAATGATGAACTAAAATAAATATAACATACTAAAAATTTGATAAAACTAATGATATTTCGCGTTTCTTTTAAAAACTTTAGTGTATCTTGAAATAGTGACTCATGAGAATTTTAGGCAAAAGCATCAGTACTGGAATTGATAAAACTTGATTTAAACTGTGCCTAACCCTTCCCAGCAACCCCTGTAATGGATTAGACATTACCCCTGAGGGGTGACCTAGGCCCCTAACAAAGTCGATTGCTGTGCATAGATGCGTGCAGAGCCCATTTAAGTGCAATGAATTTGCTCAGATAAGAGCCTTTTACTTTTGTAGACTGCTCGACTGTTATTGCGCCAAGGAAAGTTTGCGAAAGTAACTTTTCTTGGCGACAACACAATTTTCTTTGTTCAATGTTGTAAGGCTGTCTAGTTCAGAGCATTCTTTAGTCAAGATGCAAGTAGTTACATTGATTAATCCTTCTATTCTTCACGTTTAACAAAGGACCAGTACCAACGAACGACAGCGCAGGCCGAACCACAGATTTGGTTTGCTGTCGCACCATATTCGGGCGCGTGGCGAACAGTACCCCGGACATTAATATTACTTGTACGGCAGGTTCGATGGCTCATACACCGAACATGATGCGTACCGCACCAAATATCTGGCTGGATGAAGCGAAGTACCGTTTAATGTAAAATGTACGTTATAACTTGGGCATCCTAAGAGCGTGTTTAGACGACGCGAAAAATATCGCGCGGTTTTTAAAATCGATACCAAGTGTCCACCAAGTATCGTCTCTTTATTCTAGATACCTAACAACGTTCAAATTCAAATTAGCCGCGCGGTTGGCCGCATGACAGAAATTTGAATGCTGTCAACTAGAATATAGAGACGTTACTCGGTATTGATTTTCTCAACCGGTTGAGAAAATCACGAATTCTATCGCGTCGTATACAGTTAAGCCCTAACCTAAGGCCAAAAGTTAAAATCGTAATTCTTTCGCGCCGTATACACAGTAAGGCCCTAACCTAAGGCCAAAAGTTAAAATCACATAGTTTTTTTAGTAGTAGAGCTTAAGTGTTCGTACGGTCGTACGGAGAACTAGTGGTGCTAGTACCAACACTAATTTCTGCCGCCAAGCAGCATTCCTGTTTCACACTACATCATGCCATCATGCGGTGGTTTAATGCCGAACCGTCTGATTGTCTGTTACTGCTAGTACATTAGGCGTTCTTCGATACTACATAAAGTTTACTTGAGTACTTGAGTTGAGTAAAGTACTTCTTGTACCCAACAGAACTCTGTAGCATACAGTTGTTCAATGAGTCATAAGTATTTTACCATTGACCGCACATAAGTATAGACACGTGTTTTGCAAACTGATCCTCGTGTTACCATACCACGTCAAACGGATAACTAAGTTTTAGTATCCTTTGTAGGTCAATGTAGCTTCAAATACAAAGTTCCCAAGCGACGTGTACAGCAAACTCAAAAATATTATAAACGAAAATTGTCTTTATCTATCTATATCCATACTTGATCTACATATATCGATACCAGGCTTTACCAATTGTAAAAACTGTGCACGACAACGTAGTTCTTAAGTTTAGTGATAAGTTGTACATTATATCCTAGTAGCCCTAAGCAATGTAACATGTGAAAAGGTCAGGTAGGCGAGCGCAAAATAAATGTTATTTTTTAAGGTGTTTAAATCAGATATACCATAGGCAGGTAGAACCCTACACTAAAGAACAAAGAGCTAGGCCTAGTCAGGAATTTGCATACCAGGCCTAGCTAGGTAGTTAGAGAAAGTTAGGGATCTACCGAAGAACGAAAATAGAGTTAAGTATGCCCAGGGACTTGTCAGAGTTAGACCTGACTAGCCTCAGAACGAGTAGGCTACGTACCTATTCAGAGTCGAGTAGGTACGTAGAAGAGTTAGGTCTAGCTTCTGTAGTATAGACAAGTTTCTGGGCCAACGTAGTTAGCATTTACATGTAGCTTAGGTACACTGCACGCACATAAGTCTATAAAACATTGTAGGTACCTAAGCATAAGAATCATGGTATTAAATAAAGAGACGCGCTTCCGTCAATGTGCGGGCGGCAAGGGAGGACGACGACTTGTATAAATAATAGGCTAAAATCGCCGAACAACCAGTGCTCCACTACCCGTCGTCACAACAACACCTACCTGCGCCCCGAGACAAGTCGTCGTCGTCCCTTCGCCCGGCCTACCTGACCTCGGCCGTTACCCGTTACCCGGCGTTTTATTACTCCACATCTGCAGACCATCCGCAGCCCAACTTTAAAATATACAGTCCACTGAAATCACCACGAACATTGGTCCTTCGCAAGCCGGATCACTGAAGCAGCCAAAATCAAAATGCCGGTTACACGGAGTATGCAGGGTCGAGAAGAGGTGCAGGCATCCGCTAGCACGACGGAGGAAAATACCACGGAGACCACCACAAGCCAAGCTACCGCTGAAGAGGTTGTGCGGGCCGGGCACAGGCCCTCGCAACCGCGGTCCAGGAGGTCTGGAACCTCGGGAAAGAAGAGCCGCTTGTGGGCAGCACGTGAACAACTAGCGACGGTACGCGCAGCGCAGGCAGACGCGCTTGCGGCGGCCGCGAAAGCTGCTACGGAACTCGCTGAGATTGCTCTCGAGCGAGTGCTAGCAGAGGAGCACTCAAGCGACGAAGAGGACAGAGAGCAGTCTGAGCTGGCATCCGTCCGCATCTCTACGTGGCTGCAGCAGCGGCCAGAGAAGGAGCCGCCGCTAACCGCTGGCAACAAGGGGATCCTAGGAGAGGCGCCTCCTGTCAAGGAGGACCAAGGAGTGCGGGAGAACCGGGTTACGGATCAACCCGGTCGGGCGACCGATCCGCCCACCGTGCAGAGGTCCGTTATCGGCTTGGAGGAGCTGACGGCGGCGCTATCGCAGATCGCGACGAGGAGGGATCCGCCGAGGTACCTACAAGAACTTCCCGTCTACAATGGGCAGGTGAGTAGGTGGTTAGCGTACAAAGCAGCATATAGAGATAGCGAGGCAGCGTTTTCCGCATCCGAAAACGTTGCACGAATGCGTAAGAGCCTTAAAGGCGCTGCGCACGAAGCGGTCAGCAGCCTTTTGGTAGGCCAACCCGACCCGGGAGCTGTGATGGAGGCTCTTGAGAGGCGGTTCGGGCGGCCCGAGGCCCTGGTGCTGGCTGAGATGGAGAAACTGCGTCACCTGCCCAAGGTAAGCGACGGCGCCAGGGAAGTATGCGTCTTCGCGGGGCAAGTGGCCAACGCAGTAGCCACGGTGAAAGCTCTGGGGCGTGAGGCGTACCTACATAGCCCCGAGATGGTGAGGAGCGTCTTAGATAAGCTGACGCCCATACTCCGAAACAAGTGGTATGACTACGTAGCTATCAAGGACGACACCCCGGAGCTCCAGAAGATCTCTGCATTCCTGAACTTGGAAGCGGACAAGTGCGGAGCGTACGCGCTTCCTGAAGTGACCTCTGAGGACACAGCCGGAGGTCAGAAAACCAAGAAAAAGGTGGAACGCTCGTATGCTGCCGTCCAGTCGTCCGATGAGGAATGTCCCGAATGTAACCAGGTACATAAACTCATAAATTGTCCGAACTTTATCTGCGCAGATGTGAGCGCCAAGTGGGATATGGCGAGGAAGCACCGCATCTGCTTTCTGTGCCTGAAGGAGAGACACCGCCGCCACAAATGCAAGGCAAAGGCTTGCAAATGCGGCAGGAGTCACAACGCCGTGCTGCACGAGACCCAGCCGGCGGAACCCACGAAGCCCCACAAGGAAATAGCGGCGTGCAGCACTGCGCCAGGAGAGCTTCAAAGCCGCGGCAGACAGCGACGCGCGTACCTAAAGGTCATACCAATAGAACTGGTAAGTCTGAACGCCAAGATCAGTACGTACGCGCTCCTAGACGACGGCAGTACGTGTACATTTATAGAGGAGTCCATCGCTGAGCTGTTGGGTGTCGACGGGCCGACAAAGACGCTGTGGATAAAGGACGCTAATGGTGGTGAGGCCGAGCATAAAAACAGTAAGATGGTCAGTGTTAGAATACGCGGCAGGAACGAGAGGCGCGAGCATGTGTTGCGCGAGGCGCAGACAGTCAAGCGATTGAATTTTGTTACGCAGACCATCGAGCCCGCAGACATAAAAGACTGCCACCACCTTAGGTCGATCAAGGAGGACCTAGTCTACGAAAACGCGTGCCCTAAAGTCATCATCGGGCAAAATAACTGGGACCTCATCGTGTCGAACGAGGTGAGACAAGGACGGGACGATCAACCCGTCGCCTCGCTCACACGTTTAGGATGGGTGCTTCACGGCTGTCGGTACTCCGATGCGGCGTCCGACGACGACGGAGATTTCTGCGGGTACATATCGACAGTAGCGCAACGAGCAGAGGATTTTGAAGAAAAAATGAAAAACTTCTTCAGATTAGAGTCGCTGGGAATTCAGGAAAAGAAACCGGTAAGTGATCCCGAACAAAGGGCCGTGCGCCTCCTAGAGGAAAAGAGCCGACGGTTGCCTGACGGACGATTCGAGACCGGACTTCTATGGCGAGACGACACAGTGACTCTGCGCAACAACTATGACTGCGCGTTAAAAAGGTTGTTGAACTTAGAACGTAAACTCGACAAAGATACCGGACTGAAGGCTAAGTACAGCGAGCGTGTCAACAATCTTCTTGTGTCTGGATACGCAGAGCGCGCAGAATCACCGCCCACCGAAGGAAAGACTTGGTATCTGCCGCACTTCGCCGTAGTGAACCCCGCCAAGCCGAAGATAAGGATGGTTCACGACGCGGCAGCGAAGTCGGCTGGCAAGTGCCTGAACGACATGCTGCTCACTGGACCAGATTTGCTGCAGTCACTGCCGGGAGTGATCATGCGGTTCCGGCAGTATGCATATGCGGTTTCAGCGGACATAAAGGAAATGTTTATGCAGGTACGAATCCTACCCCAAGACAGGGACGCACTTCGGTTCCTGTGGCGTGGTGACCGAAGAGGAAACGGAGCTCCCGAGGAGTACAGGATGACATCTGTTATCTTTGGAGCGTCGTCGTCACCATGCACGGCCCTGTTTATCAAGAACCGAAACGCGCAGGACTTCGCCGCTGACTACCCCGACGCGGCATCGGCAATCGAGCGAAACCATTACATGGATGACTACTTGACTAGCTTTCCATCCATAGAGAAAGCTGAGCGAGTAAACAGAGAAGTGGACTACGTACACCGGCAGGCGTGCTTCGAGCTGCGAGGGTGGGCCTCGAATGACAAGCGGACAATCAGCGCGCTCACGGCTCACTCCGGAGACTCTACGGTCTCCATCGGCGGGAGCGACATAGAGAAGGCGCTCGGACTGCTGTGGAACGTCACCGAAGATCACATCGGGTTCAAGGTGAACCCAGCCAGGAGCCCAGCGGCTCTCATCAGCGGCAGCAGGCCACCCACGAAGCGAGAGGCGCTGAGCGTGATCATGTCGCTCTTCGACCCCCTAGGCCTCATAGCACCGGTCACTACGCCAGCGAAGCGACTGATGCAGGATACGTGGCGTCACGGGATCGGCTGGGACGATCAGCTGCCTGAAGAACTAACGGTAAGATGGCAGAGCTGGTATTCCACCTTGAGGAACCTCACTGAGCTGCGAATACCGAGGTGCTATGACTACGAACCCGCAGCAACGAGACAGGTACACACCTTTGTGGACGCCAGCGAGGAAGCCTACGCCGCCGCCGTGTACTGGCGGATGACACGCGCCGACGGCAGCGTGCACACAGCACTCGCCGCCGCCAAGAGCAGAGTCACACCCCTGAAGCCAATATCGATCCCGAGGCTCGAACTGCAAGCTGCACTCTTAGGAACGCGCCTAGCCGAGACGGTCGTACAAGAACACGACTTCGAGGTAACGAAAAAGGTCTATTGGAGCGACTCCCGTACTGCCCTAGCGTGGATCAGGGCAGAACCGCGCGCCTTTAAGACGTTCGTGGCACATAGACTGGCCGAAATAGAAGAGACTACAAAGAAATCTGAATGGCGGTGGGTACCGACTAAGGAAAACGTAGCAGATGACGCCACACGAGCTACGCCGGAAGACTTTAACACGCAGCATAGATGGTTCGTGGGACCGGACTTCTTACGTCGAGACGAGGCGACGTGGCCTACGGAAGCGCCGACTTCCGCTGTGGTCACCGGCGAGGAAAGATGCCTAACGACCATAGCGGTAAAGGTCAGTGAACTAAAAGGTCACATGCCAGATCTTGAAAGGTTTTCGAAGTGGACACGCCTCATACGAGTAACTGCTCGCGTACTACAATTTATCGCGTTATGCCGCAGGAAAAAGACGGAAACAGTAGCCGCACTGCGAAAACGCACGCTGAAGAATAAACAAAACGACGTCGATTGGAGAGGGACGCGCGGCAACACAAAGCCACGTCAAGTCCGCAACAAATCAACACCGGAGCAGAAAGTGAAGATCATCGGTCTCGAAGCCCACTTCCTCATCCGGGCTGAGCAGCTGTGGGTGCTGACCAGCCAGAGGGAGAGCTTCGGGGAAGACATAGACAGAGTGAAGCAGCACAAGGCGCCATCGAGCGCAGGCCGACTCGCCGCGCTGAGCGTCGCCATAGGGACGGACGGCACGCTACGACTGCGCGGTCGCATCGGTCGGGCGCCGGGACTCACCGAGGAGACCGCTAGCCCCGCTATACTCGACGGCAAGCATCGGTACACGAAGCTGTACATCCAACATGTCCATGAGAATCTTCACCACGGCGGCGTGGAGGCTGTCGTGAACGAGCTGCGGCAGCGGACGTGGATTGTCAGGATCCGGCCAGCAGTAAAGGACGCCCTGAAAAGCTGCCTTTACTGTCGACTCAAGAAGGCGAAACCGGGCCAGCCGGCCACCGGGGACTTACCGGAGGCACGCCTGGCACACCACATGAGAGCATTCACGTACACCGGGCTTGACTACTTCGGACCGCTACAAGTGACGGTGGGGAGGCGCCACGAAAAAAGGTATGTCGCACTCTTTACCTGTATGACCACCAGAGCGGTGCATCTAGAAGTCGTGGGGTCCCTCAGCGCCGACTCCGCTATCTGCGCGCTACGCCGGTTTATCGCACGGCGCGGCTGCCCGAAGGAAGTGATGAGTGACAACGCGACGTGCTTCAAGGCCGCCGATCGAGAGCTACGAGCGGCCTTACTGGAAGCCGTCGAAGAGGAGGTGAACAGCCGCTACATCAAGTGGCGATACATCCCACCAGCAGCGCCGTTCATGGGTGGCGCTTGGGAGCGCTTAGTGCGCTCTGTCAAGGAAGCGCTCACAACGACGCTTCAGGAGAAGAGCCCGAAAGAAGAAACCTTGGCCACCTTACTGGCCGAGGTTGAAGCCACGGTCAACTCACGGCCGCTCACTCACGTGGCCGTGACCCCAGACGACCCAGAGGCCCTGACACCCAACCACCTGCTGTTGGGGCCTAACAGCCACGTCCCAGCCCCGGGAGAGTTCAACGAGAAGGACGACCATGCGCGACAACACTGGCGGCGCGCACAACGACTGGCTGACGAGTTCTGGCGCCGGTGGCTGCGCGAGTACCTACCCGCACTGCAGCACCGGCGGGAGCCCCACACCAGCGGCGACCCACCAAAGGTCGGCGACCTTGTCATCATATGCGACGAAAACCTACCCCGCAACACATGGCCGAGAGGACGAGTCACGGCGCTGTACCCAGGACGAGACGGCGAGATCCGAGTGGTGGACGTCATCACCAGCGCCGGTCACATCCTACGGCGTCCGACGAAGAAGATTGTCGTGCTACCGATTCATCGCGAGACAGCGACGGCGGGAGAATGTGCACGACAACGTAGTTCTTAAGTTTAGTGATAAGTTGTACATTATATCCTAGTAGCCCTAAGCAATGTAACATGTGAAAAGGTCAGGTAGGCGAGCGCAAAATAAATGTTATTTTTTAAGGTGTTTAAATCAGATATACCATAGGCAGGTAGAACCCTACACTAAAGAACAAAGAGCTAGGCCTAGTCAGGAATTTGCATACCAGGCCTAGCTAGGTAGTTAGAGAAAGTTAGGGATCTACCGAAGAACGAAAATAGAGTTAAGTATGCCCAGGGACTTGTCAGAGTTAGACCTGACTAGCCTCAGAACGAGTAGGCTACGTACCTATTCAGAGTCGAGTAGGTACGTAGAAGAGTTAGGTCTAGCTTCTGTAGTATAGACAAGTTTCTGGGCCAACGTAGTTAGCATTTACATGTAGCTTAGGTACACTGCACGCACATAAGTCTATAAAACATTGTAGGTACCTAAGCATAAGAATCATGGTATTAAATAAAGAGACGCGCTTCCGTCAATGTGCGGGCGGCAAGGGAGGACGACGACTTGTATAAATAATAGGCTAAAATCGCCGAACAACCAGTGCTCCACTACCCGTCGTCACAACAACACCTACCTGCGCCCCGAGACAAGTCGTCGTCGTCCCTTCGCCCGGCCTACCTGACCTCGGCCGTTACCCGTTACCCGGCGTTTTATTACTCCACATCTGCAGACCATCCGCAGCCCAACTTTAAAATATACAGTCCACTGAAATCACCACGAACAAAAACCTTTGCCCTAACTGACTGACTGATAAATAAATAGCGTACAGCCTATGCAGCGGAGGTCGCTTCATCAGGTCCAGACACAGGAAACACTCCAAAATCACACCGACCCCGGCGGCGGGGTCGAAGACGTCTCCCCGGTAACGCCCCTTCAGGGCGAAGAGTCTCTACGTAGCTCCTTTCCGTGGCAACAGCCCAAGCCGAGATCCAAACCTAATTGGTGCCCTTGTGCTCGTTGCCAACAAAACCATTTTTTGTAATGGCGTAGCGCCTTCTGCGTAGTAGCCCGGTAACGCTGTCGGAAATCGCCAGGCGTTTATACCAGCATCATAGTCAATTCGAAAAAAAAAAACCGCTGCCGCGCTGGTGGTAAAGACTTGAAACTTTCAGGGTATATTCTTGGTGCGTAGAGGTGTACTAGGAAAAGAATTCCCGTAACTCGACCCCTAATTGGGTACAGAAGGCGTTGAAGTTTGTATGAAAATAACCTCACGCGGATTGAGTCGCGCGCGTTTCACTTATGTGAATAGTACTGAAATAAAATTAAAAAATAACCATTTCGCCTATAGTTACATATACAAGTACATACAAACAATTTGGGTACAAATTATTTGAATAATTCAAGAGCACCTTCAAGAAGTTGAAATGATTTAATAATATTGCTTCTTTGTTGGGTGTGGCTACTTAAAAAATGACGTAATAATTTTTAATCTTTGCCCGCCGCGACGTATGTATATTTAAAACTGTGTGTATAACTACAATAGTAACTTTGTTTTAACACCGAAATATATTTTATAATATGAATAATATTATAAAATATATTTTGGTGTTAAAAAAAGTTACTGCCACACTTAAATACTTTAGTAGTAGAGCTCTTTGTGAAGGGCTTGTCCGGAGAGGTACTACCACTATGCCTATTTCTGCCGCCAAGCAGCTTGCTGTGTTCCGGTTTTAAGGGTGTGGGTGTCGGTGTAATTACAGGCACACGAGACATAACACCCGTAGCCTCAGGTTGATTGACGCAGAGAGTGAATCGTAAGGTACGATGCTCTGTTATAGGAAATGGTAACCACTTAACATCAAGTGGGCCATCTGCTTGTTCTTTCAAGTCACATAAAAAAAAACTTAAATTCAAACATTGCTTCAAAATTTACCGTCACTATTTGTCATTATTAGTCTAAGGTGGTAATATTGACAGTGTCAAACGTTTCTCTATTGGTAATTATAATTTGTAAGAAACTTGTACAGCTTGTCTCAGAGTGATAGACACAGTATAATGCACATAGAGCACGTCCTCAGACGTGCCTTATCTGTTACAGGTAACCACTCAACCTCAGGTATAAGCTTGTTCCATAACTTTCTCCTAAAAACATAATCCAAGCAGGCCTTGACATACAAGGGGTAGTTGATACTCTATGTAACTTGTAATAAGATTAATTCAATCACTTAGAAGTCTTATAAAATAGGTGACGAGTAGTGACGACACAACCAGGTCAATGCTAGTCATTGTCAGTCATTGCCAGTGGTCTATATAACTTGCACGTACCAGAAAGTAGAGCGTTGATTTCGTCACTTTCTGTATAGATTCCCGATAAGCGCAACTTCATACAACACTAACTTGAAAACTGAGCATTACACAAAAACCGTGAGTTTTCTGAGGCCCAATTTCCGTAACGAAGTTTCATCAATTTCAAATTTCGATCGTGTCAATATCAGAATGGTATTCTTTTTTTTTATTTTTTTGTGGCATCTGTCCGTCTTGCGGACAATTTTGCCAATGTCAAGTGGGTTGAATAAATTATTTTCAGTCAAGTCGAGTCGGTAAAAAAAGTAAAGTCAGCCGTTATCAGTTTTGAAGAAAAAGATGGCGTTTTTCTTCAAAACCAAAGAGAAACATTTTCGTTCAAATCAGGATGCCTCATAACACACTTTCATTTCAATTGTTCACACTTGTGCTAAGACCTCAAGTAATTATGGTTAAAATACCACCAAAATTACCCATCAGAACTTAAAATAACACTAGAAAAACAATTAAAATGAAAATACAATGTTGCTTCCAAAGATGACAGAAAACAAATGAATGGTATTTTTTAAAAACTGATATTTCAGACACGCCTAATATTGACAATCAAAAGTTTATCATGTTTTCAAGAGTAGAACTGTAGCTTATTTCTACAGTGTTCCGTTGTTTTGTATAGTTTAAATTATTAACAGCGATGAGTAACCAAACATAAACTAGTTTTCATTTTAACTACGTAATGCACACATCCTGTCGCTGTGTTTGTATATTGAATGAATCTATGGGTGAAATTACGCAAAAAACAGGTTTCTTAATATCACCGGCGAGTTGAAATAACGTTTGCAACAGGTAACAGAACGTACGTTTATTTCAAAATGTAAAACAAATTAAAAAAACGCTTCATAAGAGTTATTACATTAGAATAAGATATTTTGACTACCACCTATTGTGAATGAATGTGAATCAATGTTTGTGAATCAACAAATTAATATTGACTAACAATCATCTAATTCTCTATATATAAATAATACATAAGAAAAAACACAAATAGAGAAAGAACCTGTACAAAGGCGAGCTTAACCCTAAAAGAGTTTTCATACCTCTGTCGATGGGCAGAGTGACCGGAACATGGCCTAGTAGTATACTATGCTTTTTTTTGTAGGTTTTGAATTTCTGAATAGGAAGCTTATTGGTATTTTCTGAAAGTTTTTATAAAAGCGTACAGTGTTTCCCATAAATTACCAATAGGTTGACCAAGTACAGTACGTGTGGTACTCATTGTACCGGTAGTACCTACCTAACACAACCTTTTTCTTGTGTGAACGTGTCTATGCGCTGTTCAGCAAACTCTCTGTACAGTCTGTTTTATGGGGTGGCTATTGTAAACAGAAATCTGGCGTTTTGCCACCTGACGGCGATCGAATGACTAACGCAAGGTTAATGGGGAGGACGTAATTTCGATTGATGACGATCATCAGGCAGGAAACGTACGAACATACGATAACTTAAACCTAGTAGGTACAATGGTGCGAGGAATAGCCGTACTAACATGAATTCAAGCATACCATAACATAGAAGTAGTAGAGAGTTCTTTGTGCAAAGGCTCATCCGGGGAAGTACTATACAAGCAGTGATGCTCGAATTGCTGTGTTCCGGTTTGAATAGTGTGGGTGCTGGTGAAATTACTGGCACATGAGGCTTAACACCAGTAAGCCTCAAATTGGTGCACACCGGGTAGTGCATCATAGAGCATGTACCTAACATGCGTGACTTACAAGGTAAAGCTTTGTTTTAGGTGATGATTACCACTTAACATCAGGAGGGCCTAATTGCTTGTTCCACGAGCAGTAGCAAAAAAATATATCGGCAACTAAAAAATTAACTCTATAAATGTTAAAGCCGGCAAATCCACGCGACTAAGCCAAAAAGAACAAACAAATACAAACGGCTTGGTTTTTACTATTCGTTTGTAGTTTCCCTTGTTGTAGTTTTCCTTACAAATATGATCTCCAAGTATTGAGCCATTTGCGAACTATCTTAGCGAGTTTCGCAGAACATATGTCTATAGTGTTAGTATTATCATTTAAGATGGTATGGTCAGTATAATGTAGATAATTAGCCAACAGATTGGCGGTAACCTAGTAATAAACACAACTTAGCTCGAGAAATATACCCACGTGTACTATACTCATAATCACCTACTCTACATACAGTTTACACTGGCCAAGGTGGTAATGTTTAGTTTACTTATCCGTTTGTAGACCACACATACAATGTGTGTGGTACTCTACAGAGTATCTTTTTAAGTCTATTCTGTGCATAAATGTGTGTTTAGCTTATAATATGTGTAGACTTTTCTACGCACATTATAACACTACATCTTTTGTCCTTTGATGCAGATTGTAAGGTGGGTTGCAACCTGCCGAATTATTTATGTGTGTGACTAATAAATACCTGCTAACCTGTTGAGGGGCATTTTAGAGAAATGGCAACCTTAAATACCTACCCAAGTTTACAGTTACTTAGCTAAAAAGAAAGTTGTACAAAAATATACAATATAATTGTAATTTGAAATTGATTGTAATTTGAAATTGATGTAACTTAAAGGTACCTCAACCTTACAAAACTTGTATTGACTTGTGTTGGGATGACGTTCATTACAATATACTTTGCGAAGTACTGCGTGGGCAGGATGGGTCCCGCCTCCGCTGGTGCTGATGAGTAACAGCATATTCTATAATTAACGTCAATATATTGTTTATGCGCTCAGTTTATCGCGCGTTTAATATAATAATGACGTGATGTGGGTCAACTATAAATGATGTCCAACGCTAATGTTAGTATTTTGGCTAAATAATAACATTTAAGTTGGTGATATTTTAGGAAATAAAATAACCTTCAGACATATTTGACGTCCTTTAAGTTCCAAGAGATATCCCCTGGAATTTTAGAAAATAAATGGCTTTAGTAGTTTGGACAAATTTATGAGTAAGTATTTAAAAATGTAAACATGTTCTGCATGAGGTTTGTAAGTCCTGTCCCACACATCGAAGCAAGGGTGTGTTTTCTACAGAGTTAAAATCTTTATCTTTCACTATACTTAATTATTTAAACAAGTAGCTGCTCATTTGCTAATGGCATTGTATATTAAAACAACAAGGACCTACCAATTCCTACAAATGATGCAATGGTTCGATTTTCAGGCAGACTGATCGGTAAAGAAAATCATACGTATGTCAATGTCAGAGACTACAACTAAAAAAGTAGCATACCGTTGAATCATAAGTATTTCTTCAGCCATTGTATGCAAACGGTCAAGAGCGACCGTTTATTTTGGCTAGAACAATGGAGAATTATGATAAATAGCAGTAGCTGGTTATGGTATTACCACAGGTAACTGTAGAGTTTGTTGCTGTTCCTCTGCGGCTGGTCAAGTGAGAATCATCAGTGAAACCTCATATTGTCTACGATTGTAAGATCAATAAATAAACAACAATAAAACCAATATCCTCGATCTTGCGATCATAATTTCTTTCAACAATAATAATATATCGATTTATACATTTTATGTCCATTAATGTTAGTAAACTTACAAACTAACTTATTAGCTATGTCGGTATTAGACTAATGACAGAATTTATGAAAGAACATAAGAACAAATGCATAAAAAAATAATCAATAACCTTCATTCGAATCCCGTTTTTAAGTTAGGAAAAAATATTTTAATTAGGAATGACGGAAGACAGAAAACAGCTGCCGAATGGTGGGCGAGAGACGCTCAGCGACCACGAGGCAAACCAACCGCCTGATGGTCGCATGATATTGTCGCAGTAGTTGGCCAGCAATACAAAATACTAGCACAGGACCACCGGAGAGAAAGACATTTTAAAGAGAATGCGTATTCCAAGCAGTTGCACACAGGCTGAATAGATAGGTAGGATTTTTTTTTCATCATACTTGACATCAATTTTATGATTTACTTACGACCTTGATGATTTAAATTTAAAACTGTTTGAATGGTTTGTTCTGGAACAGTTCTCAAACCATTTTTCTGTTAAATGGAGACAACCACGATCTCATATTCAAGTAATATTACTTACATTGAGAATTCGTATTTCTGACCTTCAATATATAAGCTTGTTAATAAATAATTCATATTAGCTTATTTCTTGAAGGTCAGAATAAATAGATAACCAACATTTTTTTACACCACTGGACTGGAAATATATTAATTATCATTTTCAACAGCCTGTAGAAGTCCACTACTGGGCATAGGCCTTCTCCATACTTTTCCAGGCAGAACGGTTTTGATCACTTTCTATCCACCGGCTTCCCCCGAGACAGCAAATCCGCCACTGGGCTTCCCCCAATCCTAACAATACCTAACGTCTGGGTAGAAGCGCGTCTTTTCATCTTCCAGTTCGTGGTCGCCATTCGAGTACCTTTTTTCCCATGGTTGTCGGTTCTACGAGCTATATGGCCTGCCCATTGCAACTTCAACTTCCTCATGTTTCATCTTTACTATAGACAATATAGCTTTGGGGCTATGAAGAAGGTCAGCTTTTATGTTTTCGATGATTTTATCAATGTGGGACTCTTTTATATACTCGTAACCTTTGAATATATTTTAGACTGACTATCAAGGCTGTCAAGTTATGATAACTCTTATAATCTGTAGTTCTCTTCTCATTATTGTTTTATCCCAAACAATCTTGCAGTACCACCATTGAGAGCGTGGTTTCAAAAATGTCATTGTTTGATTAATCTTACATATTAATTATGCTCGAACGTTAATTCTCAGGCAGAGGTTATGTGACTTTTACTTGAGTACAGACACATATTCAAACTGACATTATAAGGCTCAGTAGTCCGATGATCTGTATTGATCAGCATCATCGGACTACTGATACTAGGCGTTATTTTCATCGTGATCTAATCTCATGTATAGATTAGTTTTTGTCATCTTTGAAATCAACATAGATTTTTCGTTTTTTTTATTGTTGGATACCGAAGCGTTTGATTTTTTTCTAGTGCCAATTCAAATTCTGTTGCGTAATTTTGGTGGCAATTACTTAAGGCCTTAGATAGACTAAGGACCAGGAATTAATTGTCCACCTGTAAACTCACGAAAAACTTTGACCATGGGGGTCAAATTGCGTATTTGTTGTTGCAATCAGAATTTTGTTGCAAGTATCAAATATGTCTGATATTCTATGGTAAATCTGTCAGATATTCCTCCTGATTGTAACAACAGATACGTGATCACCCACCCGCTGCAACATTCCGGTTCTGTCATCAGTTAAGCTAGCTGTCATCGAAACGTGACAAGTAAAGTACAGGGCGAATTGCAAGTCGATCTGAAAAATTTCGATAACGTTTTAACTTGGATTTCATAAGTTTTAATTCCTTCGCAACTATTCGATTAGACGTAGTCTTTGAAAAGAAAAGTTATACGGGAATTCGCGCAGCTTGACCTGGATTTTACTAATTGTGAAAACAAAATTTTGTTGGGTTATACAAACATTTTAAAACCACCGCGTTGTTTTATATAAATAACAAACCGAGGTTCACTGGCAGTTAACGCACGACAATCAAAACCGTAGATTCATATAAATGTAAAATGTTGGGGCGCCTTCTAAAGCTAGTCAAAACCTTTACATATAAATGTATATCATAAAAGGCAGGAACAATGTTAGGAATTCAACTTTTATTTTTTTATTTTGTATCTGTTGCTGTTGGAATAGGACCTTTTCAGAACAGGACTTTTTGAGAAATGAGAATTTTTTGCGCAAGGGATGGTTTGCAAAGAAGACGTTTTGCGAGTGGGACCTTATGCGCCTAAACCATCTGATGTTATTTGG
This sequence comes from Electrophaes corylata, assembly GCA_947095575.1. Classification (NCBI taxonomy): domain Eukaryota; kingdom Metazoa; phylum Arthropoda; class Insecta; order Lepidoptera; family Geometridae; genus Electrophaes; species Electrophaes corylata. The sequence continues at coordinate 10,309,785 of OX352703.1, forward strand.
CTACCATCAAAAACAAAAAACAAAAAAAAAACCATTGCCTCATAAGTAAAGTTCGTTAGAAACGTGCTCTACCATTCACTGCTCCGCGTCCATCAACCTAAGGCATCCAGTTGTTAAACCTCAAGTGCCTGTCAATTCACCGGTACTTACACCCTTCAAACCGGAACACAGCGAGCTGCTTGGCGGCAGAAATAGGCATGGCGGTAGTGCTTCTACGAGCCCTTCAATAAGAGCTCACTTCTATTAAAAAGACCACCTGTAACTTTGGTGATGTATGTAGTGTTATAAATAAATGTCAGGAACGGTTATACGTTCTCATTTCATTATTTTGATTCCTTCCTCATATGGATAGGTCGTTATTAAAACTTACCATATTTGGACAGTTGGTCAAGCAAATATTGTCTGAAGATTTTATACTATCCTAAAAAATATTCCCTCGAGTGCGATTTGAACCCACAACCCCTTGATACGGGGATGCCCTAACCGACTGCGCTATCGAGAGTTCAAACGACTCGAAGAAATAAACCTTGGGATGTTCCAAGAGTGGATGTTCAAGTGGAAGTAAGCACTATAAAAACTAAAAAAAAAAATAGTATTGCCCAATTATTTAACTGGGTTGTTTGTATTCGTTTGTTCTTTATTTAGGGCAGATATTTTATAAAATACCACCTCTAGAGCTACTAGACTGCAATCAGACGTGCAAAAAAACCTAGTTCAAGTCATAACTTCATGTTCATACAAGAATGACTTGTAAACTGTCAATGTCCAGTTTACAAGTCATTCATGGAGTAGGTTAGGTAGGTAGATATTTACAATTGAAAGTAATAGTGGTGAGGGCAGCGGCCCCTATTCATTGAGAATCGTTAAAGCTTATTGCATTTCGCTCTCGGATTTATTCGCCAATTTGTCGACATCACGCAACAGAAACCTTATATTTATTTACAATCTCAATCTACTTTCTAGTCACTAGTGTGTATCAAAAGATAGATTATCTACAAGTGAAATACTGTACTATTGGAGTGTGGTGTTTATAAGTGAAATAAAGTAACAACTATAATGAGTCTCCAGAGAGAAAAAAGACCAAAGTTCAAGATGTGGAAGTCACTGATGCACAGGAAGCGAAAATATAGCGAGCAGATACCATGTGATCACGAGAGTTACGCCGCCCTAGCGGCCATGCAAGGAGGTAGTGCGGCGACACTACCGCCATCTCTTGACGCTTTACGAGCATGTAAGTACTATCGCTACTCACCAGTAGATGGCGTTTGCCTACCTTAAGTCATAAAGCAAAAATGAAAGTGTATTTATTATAGTGTGTGTATTTAGGTACACCATGCACATCAAATTTGTAAAATTTAAAAAGTCAAATGTAGAATGTCAGTTAAATAAAGTCATGGTAAATCTACACGGATTGAGTAATATTTGAGTTAATTGACAGTAGTCATCTGTCATGAATTGATCTATAGTGTAGTAACATTTATCAACCAAAATACTTAATTCTCAGCTTCCCCTGAAACAACAAAGTTCGTATACATTTTAAATTCTTTTCGTTGAGTTGGATTCAGCAATACCGACTACATACTTGCGCTTAATTATACATTTTACCGACCGTGTAATTGTATACCATTTTTTATATCATGTGCCAAGTTGTCTGTCACCAATTGCAAGAAGTTATGATTCAGACTATTGTGTTTGCTGAGCTGACCGCTTCAAACGCAACCGCTTCCTAAGTAAGGTCAATCTTTGTTACGTTTCTGGCGAATCCTTCTAATGATGTCATCGGGAGACTAGTAAGGAAACAAAAGGTTCTCGTACAATGAACTGCTTGAACTGATGGTGGGGTGACAGACTGTATTATTTTGTCATTTCAGTCTTTCTAAGAATTGTCATAAACTTTCTTGACGTGGTGAGTATCGTCATCGTCACCGTCATTGTTTAGAACACGGTTTACGAGTAATGTCTTTACCTACCTATTTGTTATACCTATGTGTGCCCAATCAAAATGTAGTAAACCTAATTTATACGTTTCCTGATCGTGTTTCCAACAATATTTCAAGAGAACGATATTTTTAGCTATTCTAAAGATAGGGGAAGTGTTCCTATGATACAGATTACCTTACCTGCTATAGTTTGGTCTGACGGACGCTAATGAAAAAACATATTAAGTTTAGTTTTATCTTAATTTATAATCTTAATGTAGATAGTAAAATCTACACAATTTTTACAAAAAATACGCTCAAGCAGTGCTTTAACATTATTTGGTACATTCCTACTTTTTATAACATAAAATACTAAGGCTAGAAATACAATAAGTGCTAAAGAAACTACCTTGTAAATGAATAGACACTTGCAATGTAGACAATATGACTCCCACGACATGGTTTCCACGACTTACGTAAACCCACTAATTACTGCATTTTCACATTACAATGATATTTCTTCATTGTTATTATGAGTGTAATTTTCATAATACAAGGATAATAAAAAATTTGGCAATTTATCATGTAACAACTGAAAAGGCTGTTGCCACTTTTTCTCACATAAGTCATAATTATTATTTTTCGACTGACGTAAAAATACGTTTTCATATCTACATAAATATGTGTTGATTACACACATTTTCATCTAGCTTAGCAAAGCTTGTAATGTTGGAACTAGATAACTGATAGAATAATTACGTACGTTTTTTTTGTAAATTAAATAGGTACTTTAAATAGGACAATATAACAGCCAGACAAAGAACCAAACCTTACTTCATAGTATCATTTCTATAGTAAGCGTTTCCTCAGTCAAATATATACGTTCATCTTACAAATATTTGTAGTCAGTGAGCAGAGCTACTACAAACTGAGTTGTGAGATAAAAATATCATATCATACATATACAATTTATCGCATATCTTCTCGTATAAAATCTAAAAAAAATTCTAATAACTTTGATCGTAAAGAAATCTGTCTGTAACATAAACCTGCCATACAATTCGTACACCACTTCAAGAAACAATAAACACCTCTATCCAGCAACCACAGGTCACATTTATTTATTTTCACACATGTGGAACAACGCATGCGAGGCATAAGTACGTACTGACCCAGTTATGAGGCTTAGGGTTTCTTTATACTTAAAGGGACTGGGTACGACTCGGGAGCTCGGTTTAAATAGCAAAGGCATACAAACCATGTAACTGAGAACGCCCATTTCAGCGATATACAAATACAAAGGTTTATTTTTCCAGAAATATATTAAAATATTGTCTCCTGTTTTAGAAAAATAAAAATAAAGAAATAGCATCACGACTTTAATCAACAGGCACGGTAGATATCCCTTCAGATATCTTAGTACAAAGTACCCACTTGTGATTCTTCGAGGACATCTCAGAGGTATGTCCAGATATTGCATTTGGTACAAACTTACATTTTGCAGTAGGTGGTATTTCGAACAGAAAATATCCATTGGTGCTCGACCGAATCCAAACCCACGACCTTAGGATCTGAAGGCGGAGTCACATCCACTAGACCACCGGTGTTCCTGTTTTAGTTTATAAGAAAAGTGTGTTACATTTTAGTTCTAACTGCTAACTGATCCGTTAGCTGAACTGACAGATTTGATGACATTTATTCAGTCGTGATACGGTTCTTATTGTTCCATCAAATCTGTCCAAACGGAAAGATTCAGTTTAGGAATCGTAATAATTTGTGATTGATCTCCATAAATCTACTGAGGTTGGTTCCAAAATGTAATCATGGTAGGTTTCAGTCCGTAGTCGTTACGTTGGATAACAAAAGACTTTTGCTGGCTCCTTCGGGAATGCTAACATTACGTTCCGTGCATTACCACGGTGGAAATTATACGTACCTGCGTTGTAGAATGTCACTTTGTGAGTTTTGGCTGGTCATTAGACTGAAACTGGAGCACAGAGAATATGTTATTACAGGGGCCTAAACTGATACTCATTTAAGATATATGAGATACTCATCTGGTACAATTGCTTGAACTAAAATGGTTTCACTTTATGATTTTCAAAACTATTCATGAGGTGAAATTACAGACACACGAGGCTTAACACCTGTGGTCTCAGGTTGATGGACGCGGAGCAGCGCATCGAAGGGCACGTTCGTAACGAACGTGGTCTGCAGAACAATGCTTTGTTATAGGTGATATTAAATGGTTATTTAACACCAGGTAGACCATTTGATAACACACTAAACAAAAATTGTATATAAGTATTCCTTCAGTTACCTGGTTCCTATAGTATTCTTTTATCTGTGCCATAGTACAAGCTTTGCTTAGTTTTCGAAAAACTTGCAATATTGCTAGATTTTATAGTGCTTACCTGCACTTAAGGAAATCCCAAACCACTTACAATATTATTATGCTTTATTACCCAACTTGCTTTTTCCGTGACTTTCTTTAAAGAACTCGTTTTACCGTGTTACCAAGATTACGTCCGTCTCCACATTGCGTGCTAACTCTGGGCCTATATTCATCAGATTTCATCTAAATCAGTCCACCAGGTCACGTGAAACCTAAAAACAGATAGCCGCATATTCGCATTTATAATATTAGTATGAATTGCCTGAGTCTTTGATCTCTGAAAAGGAATTCTCTGGAAACCACAGACCATATCTCGTTCCGGACGGGTGCCGTCGCTTTGCTTTTTTGTATAGTGCCAAATTAAAACTTCCGCTGAGAACTGTGACATTGCTAATGGGTCTTCAGAGGTCAGGGAATTCGATTTTACGGCACTTATGGAGTTATTCATGTTCTTTTGTTCATTGCAAAGTCATATTTTTATAGAAATCACCTTATAAAAAAGCTGTTGTGTCCTCTTTGAGTGAATAAACAAATAAATAGCCAAATAAACGTATATTCTATTCTGTAACAATAGTACACCGTAGATATCTAAGGTCCACGCACCCACTCGAGATTCCTCGAGAATGTCTAATGGAAGTAGTCAGAGGTACGTCCAATGTATGTTTGGCACATACTCACATTTTGCAGTTGCTAATTGATAATGGTATTGTTTTGAAATCAAAACCATTTTTTGATCAAGACAGACATGGTTCAATGTGGTGCAAGAACTGTTTTAAGCAAAATCATTACCATTAAAGCTCTTCCAGACACCATATCTTAATATCTGGTTTCTTTGCCCATATACACTAAGCTACCCTGAAACGACCACATATGGAGGTGGAAGTGAGATCTGCTGGAAAAAAAAACCAGTCGTTCTCTGAAGGCCGTCATTACAAAATTCTAAAGTTTTTCAAGAGAACGCTTCGTAGAAATTCTCGCTTCGTTGAGGTGAAAATGTCGATGCCCCAGATCAAATAGTTGAGATAAATTGTAATTGCTTAGTGTGCTACAATGTTTATTTGCTGCAATGCGTGCTTCGCCTATGTCAGCTTTCATACTTTTATAAGTCTTCGAAGAGGCTCGAAAAAGTTCATATGTGGAAATACAATTTCTGTCATCGAGCTCATAACGCGTTCTGGATTGAAGGATTTGTCGGCCTCCCTTATTACAAAACGTGGTCAGATAGCAAAAGGTTTGTTACTGGGTTCTACCATCCCATTGGTTAAACCCGGTATCAAACTTAATACCATCTTTTTATTTTAAATTCTTCATTTTAAATAGTTTTTAAAGACACCAAAAATATTTAGTACGGCGTTATTCATTTAGTTACTATAACCATAGGCTAAAAATCGTCAGGAAACCAGCCAGTATTCTTACAGCGGCGAAGAACTTTCAACCTGCCACAGTGTCACGTATGGAATACAAAATACTGCAAAATGTTGGTATCTTGCAACTGTAATCTTTAGATTTGACTGGTTAGAAAGATAATGCTAGTTACGCCTTCATATTCTATTAGTTCCATAATCGACCTCCACTGCCCAAAACGGAGTCAGAGTGTGGGTTCAATGCCGATTACCGGCCGTAATTATATACATGTTCATTGTGATAGAAACAATGATTCAGCTGTACGTTAACAAGTGAGTCATCTTACTCTGACTGATTCGTGTTCTTGCGATAATAAGTTCGAAAAGAGAAACGTAGCGTGAATATACTGAAGTCTATATCAATTATAAGAATCTTTGTCCTGACTGACTGACAATTTATAGACAACGCAGAGCCTAAACTGCTGGTCGTTAAAAAACTTAAAATCTTGGTGCGTAAAGGTGTACAAAGAAAGGAATACCGGGAATTCAACCCCTAAACGTGTTCAGCCAGGGTTGAGGTTTGTATGAAAATAACTCCACGCGATCAAAGTAGCGCGCGTTTTCCTCGTTTATCATACTAGTAGGATCTTATGAAGTGCACTGAATATTTTGATAGACCTTATGTACCTTTTAAGGTCATCAACCCAGTGCCAAGAAGTGTGACTAAGAAAAAACGTCAAATGAACGCGGGAACGTTCACTATCATTACAACTTTACTGTACTTTTATCTTAATGTAATCTTGTAATTGTTTTGTTACAGGTAAGTTCATTACTATTACTTAGTACCTAGCTGTAATGTGAAGGAGATTATGGTAAGTGTAATAAAAAGGAAAAGTTAAAATACGTTTTACGCTCTCTGCGTACTTTATCTTTATCTTCATGAGCTTATATGGGCTGATGCTCACGATGTAAGTGCGCAGATATTAGGTAATGATCAACAAGACTCCGGTGTCTTGAGTTGCATTCACTGTTTTTTTGTGTGTTGTGCTATAACAAAGCAATGCTACGCAGGTCACGTGCCCTAGTATACTCTGCATCTATCAACCTGAGGCATACTGGTGTTAAGCCGCATATATTTCACCGGCACCCACAACTTTCAAATCAAAACACAGCAATGCTTGTCAGAAATAGGCATGGTGGTAGTACTTCCCCGGACGAGCCCTTCGCTAAAAGCTCTACTACTACAAGTTACTACTGAGTTACATTTGCAAGGTAATTTATAGCATTCAGGTTATTATATCGCGGTTCTTTGTCTGGTACCGGATGTTGCATTAACTGACTTGAAACGAGTGCATCTAAGCATCCGCTTGCCCGATCCGGAGCCAAGCCGGTCCAGTTTGTTTATGGAGCTATTTTGGTGCGCCTGGACTACTGTGAATGGACTGAGCTGTTGTAGTTTTTGTGAGACGCCACGCTATATCGTTCAGCCAGCGTTTGCGGTGGCGTGCGTGCTGATCAGGAGCCGTATAATTAGAGAGGATATCTAATGCTCCTTGGCGGCTTCGAATGGAACTTTTTTCTTTAGAAATAGATCACGGCTAGTTTACGGATATAGAATTTTACGGATATAGAAATTATTTAGGCGATAGCGAATGTAGAACTCGAATTGCTTTGAAATGAAGCTAGAGGTGGTTCATGTCATCACCTACAAACAGCTGTCCGTCACAGGCACGTCATTGCGGACGTGTATTGAACGCGTAGGTTTAAGTCTTCACAAAAATCACACAAATATTTCATCTACCGATGTCCGATGTGGCGCGGCGGGCGAATGTCCGCCTGCGACGCAGAGGTTGCGGGTTCGATTCCCGCCTTGGGATAAATGTTTGTACGATCTGCAAATATTTATTCCGGGTGTTCTGGGTATTTTCTATGTATAATAAAAAATATCTATATATGTAATGTATTGTATTAAGTATATCAGTCATCTAGTACCCATAACACAAGCTCTGCTTAGCTTGGGGCTAGATGATGCTGTGTGGATCGTCCGGCATTATTTATTTATTTATTTATTTATTTATTTATTTATCTATCTGAATCTGAATGAATCTGACAATAATGTTAAAACAATTCAAGGCATATCCCAGATCCCAATCAGCATGGAATACATCGCTTTGCAGATCTGTTGGTAGGTACTTTACTTAGTAGCAATCTATACTTACTAATATTATAAAGAGGTAAAGTTTGTGAGATTATGAATTAGTGAGGTTGTAGGGGGTAATCTCTGGATCTACTGAACCAATTTTGAAAATTCTTTTACCAATAGAAAGCCAAATTATTTATGAGTCAATTTTAAAAATTATGTATTTGTCCATCGTTCATTTTCTGAACAAGCTTAATTGAGGCGACTGTACCTACTTCTAAGAAATCTGTCTTGCATCCGTAACTGACTACTGATTTGCATCATTGACAGTCTATTAATTGAATCAGTATTATTAGATTTGCAGTCATGTTTTGTATTGATCTCTTACGTGTTATGATTATGTCATGAACACGATCGCCTCAGAGCTTCTACTCGGAAAGGCTACATGGGATAAATAAATAAATGTTAATGTACATTTGTACGCAACGTCATTTAGTCCCAAACTAAGCATAGTTTTTTATATCTTGCTGATGGAACAAGCAGATGACGCTTGATGTTAAGTGGTAACCATCGCCTATAACAGAGTACTACCTCATAAGTCATGCACTGCTCAGCGACCATCAACCTGAGGCATACAGGTGTTAAGCTTCATGTGCCTGTAATTATACCGGCACCCACTCCCTTCAAACCGGAACACACACATAGGCAATGTGGTAGTACTTCTCCGGACGAACCCTTCACTAAGAACTCTGCTACTACTAAAAACAATGAGACCCAGATGACTGATGTAATACTTATATACGTTTTTTTGTAAATATTGAAATAAAAACTAATATAATAATGAATTGTGTTGCAAGTTTTAAGCAGTATTTAAACGTAAGTAACGTTTATAAGGGTGTATGTATTTAAGGGTGAGTTGTTCGCACCTTTATTAAAATTTGTCAGCGCAGGTAAAGCCACAAGCTTATGCTATCTATAAAACACCAGTTAAGGCGATTCGGCCTCATTTTAAAAGTTCCGTGCCAAAATTATTAGTCCCGCATTTAACAGCAATGCAGATGTGCCTTCTACGCATACAAATGAAGCAAAGTGACCAGTCCGCAACTGCAAAGCGTTTTAAACTTTTATACAAATTCCTTATTTTTATTCCATACTAGCGAAACACGTTTAGCGTTTAGGATAGATTGTGTGAGAGATGATATGGGTAAGAAAGGAGTGACTACAGAGATGACGGATGATAGAGACAAATGGAGGGAAAAAACCCGTTGTGTCGACCTCACGTAAAGTGGGATAGGGGCAGGAAAATTATGATGACTAGCGAAACGCGACTTCATCCGCGAAAAGTTATTTTCATACAAATTTCAAAATTTATTTTCATAAGAATACAAACGAACTGGCCCTGGAGAGGAAATATCTTAACATTGATCTAAAAAATTACTAACACCACAGAAGCAAAGCTGTGGGCGGCAGAAAAAATCTACAGAGAAAATGGTCTAACCAAAACCATCTTGACCTGTATCTGATCTAATTTTGTCAACAATGTGCGGTAACGTCGGCAACCGAGAGCAGATTATATCAAACTTGGACTCGTAATCTTGCCATGTAGCTTATATGACATAACTTATCTTATCTTCAGCACGTCTACGCACATTTATAGGAAAACGTTACCTTTTTCTAGATATTGTGAGTCATTGTGCTTTGTGCCTAACCCTGCCTCTTATCTATATTTCTATCTTTACCAATTATTAAGAATCTTTGTCCTGACTGACTGACTGATATATAGACAACACACAGCCTAAACCACTGGTCGTAGAGACTTGAAATTTTCACGGCATATTTATCGTAGTGCATAAACTTCTCGAAATTCAACCACCAAACATGTACACGGGGGTTGAAGTTTGTATGACAATAACTTCACGCGGAAGAAATCGTGTTTCGTTATTTTTCAATATAAGAGGCAGGCTTAGGTTACCATAACTCTTTACAACATTTACTTTTGTGCTGTTCCAAAAACGGATCCATCTAGCCTTTTCCCGTCTTAAATGTTCAAAAAAAAACGTTACATTTACTAATTTCTTCCGGTGTTGATACTATAAATCTTACAGTTATAAACAGAAACCGTTTCGGAATACTATTTCAATCGGAAATCTCTGTGAAAGAGTTATAATCGGTGTGAAATTATAACGTAACGTTTCAAAATGGGTTACTTTTCGTGATACGCTATCTTTAAATTGCCCAATGGTTGTTATTGCATACGTAGGTTATTGCTACTGTTGAAATATATTATAACTGACACACTGCTCTATCTATTCCCTATCGGAGTATGTAAACGAGACGAAAAAGAAAAATGTTGTCAAATTATCGCCAGTACGCGCGTGTCCTCGTTTCGACTATCAGTGAATACGTCGCGTTTCGTTCAAATTCAAACTGGAATTTACGATAAGCTTGCAGAGTAAAATGAGCTTTAGTAATCTAACTCAAAGCTCAAAATGAATAGACGGCAAGTGACTCAATTTTCAGAAAATTCGTGAAATATTTGCAAATGCGCTTTCATCCCACATGATCATACAAAGTACCGCTCTTAGCGTTACTACCAGGTTTTAACTTGTTACCAGATATGACCTACAATTTTGTGCAGGCTACATTCGTTTGCAGTAGCTACATTCGTTTTATCTATTCTACGATATATTTTACAACAGTGCCACGTGGGGACTGTAATGTTGATGATAAACGCACGATAGTAAGACCATTGACACCGCGGCATTGCGCGATACCAATTTTCGCTGTACAAGTCTATTTTTTTTTATCGACAGGCCTCACAGCTCATTTAGTAGTAGCTTTGCCTTCTGTGCTGTAGGTTGCGGCTTCAATCCCCATCGAGGACAAACATTTGTCGATGAACATAGATGTTTGTTCTCTCTCTGGGTGTTGTATTGTATTCTAAGTATGTATTTACAAAATAAAACGTTTATAAGTATTCTATCTGTTTCCCATTGTACAAGCAATGCTTAGTTTGGGGCTAGATGGTGCTATGTAAAAATGTCCACAAATATTTATTTATTTATTGCCTTATTCCCGACATTCACCTTTTAGTATTCCGTGTCTTTGGTCACTTACCAGCTTTAATCCATAATCAATATTTTTATTTATTATATAAAGATAGGGGAACGCATACCGATGCTCGGTACTGACACACCCCAAAACTAGTTAATTTAAGTGAAAACAATATTTTCTACCATTCTGCCATACACCTACTTATTACAGTAGGCAAGTACAAAATGAATATGAAACCTAGTATAAAAAATCTCTATTTGAAATACGGTACGAGTAAGTACAGTATTACTGTGATATTATTACATATTTGTGTCAGTAAGGTCTCTGTGCAACGCTGGTGGAAGCGATAAACAAGACTCTATGCGATATGATAGCGGTTATCGCGTTGTAAGTTTTTTGGTCCCAGCTAGGCTCTACGGTCTAGTGAACAGGGCTGTCCAACAGAAAACAAAATTTAGTCATGCAATCGACCAGTTCTTTTTTTTTTACCTTTTTGTACTTAATTTCTCTAAAAACTTCCATAGTAACATAATTGGTCTAGAAGTGGCGCGGTGGTGGCGATGCAACCTCTTACGCTACTGCAAAATGTCGGTAGGTATCAAGTGTTATATTTGGACGTACTCCTGACTAACCCGTAAGGCATCCTCAAAGAATCTCGAGTATTCGTACTAAGAAATCTAAGAGGGTATTTACCATGCGTAGCTTAAATCATATTTCGTTTTTTATAATTATACCTCCAGTAACCATTAAATATCTTCTCGATTTTATCATAGAAGGATAAACACATTCTTTTTCATAATTTCATGTCCTTTATCCATCTTATGAAATTCTGATTTAAATAAACAAACCTCAAAACAGTACCACATGACTTTGCCCGGTATGGTAGACATTCTCACAGGTCTACCTACCTACTCAAGAGTCTTTGATGATGTCTAAGAGGGTCTCAAAAACTACATTTGGCACATACCCATATTTAACAGTAGTTAGTATTCTATACGTGACAGAGTGCAAGCCCATTGTTGCTAAAAAAATCTAAAATACTACTTTCTTCTAGACGTTTTCCTTCACCAAAACAAACCTTGTTAATTTAATTATAAATTTCCACGGTTAGTATACGAGCTTCTGTAGTTTAATATAAACATAATTAAAATTCCTTGTACCCTTTTTACCAGCTTGCAGCCCTAATACGTTGGTATAGGGTGCTCACGGGCGGCGTAGCATGTCGCTGAGCCTCCGAGCTGTACGCGTTGGTAAACAGAAACAAAACAGTCAGTTGGAGACACGCGCGCGAACCGCTTGTCCAAGCGATGTTTAAAAAAAAGTGGTTTTAAAAAGTATTTACTCCAGTGCAATACAATAGGCAGGAACTGCGGTCTGCTCGCACTGAACATCATTGTGCTCTCAGTGATAGTTATTTGTGAAGTGAAGAAAGTGTGTATGTGACCAAGCTAGTGATCTCACGTAAATACCTAAGCTTTTTAACCTGAATATATATTTTTAACGACTTAACCTAAGGTCCAATCCTCGTATTTTTTTGAGCTGAAACTAGAATTTTTCTGTCAAAATTGGGCCTGAAATGTCAGTTTCAAAGAATACAATTTTTGGGCCTCAGCACAGAAAATGAAAAATCTCTACGGCCGGTTAAGTCGTGCATTGGTAACTCAGATATGACGAAAACCGCCGGCTATGTTAGTCTGTCTATGAGTGAGGGTAAAGATTAAAAACGTAAAATGCTTTTTATTTAAAAGAAAAAGTAACAAGACATAACCAAGGGGCCATTTTAGTCAAAGAAGTAGTAATACTTTTAAGCTGTCCAAAAGTTACGAAAGTTCACGCGCCTTATGTAAGCTTACGAACTTTCGAAAGCTGAAGTACAACTTTTCTGCGAAGAAATCATCTTAAATCTCAATCCTTTGATAAACTAGTTTTCGTCAGTGGCTTCACTTGTATAGTTTTGAATCCTTACCAATTTAAGTTTAGTTTTTTTTAAAGTTAAGACTTTGTGTATTAAAACATTGAAACCGTCTTATAAACTAAAGTTCGCAGACTAGGAGGATAAATATTTACTGAAGTTTCAAAGGGCAGTATTCTTATTAATCAATTATTCAATGTATGCATGTGAATTATAATAAACTCCTGTGTCCGTGTCACACATCGGTGGTTCGCAGTAGAAGAAAGGCTAAATATAACCCACACTCCCTTTACCACCACACTTGGAACACTTGCTTACAAGTTGGACAAGAAAATTAGAAACATGTTTACTGACTTTCTTCGCTAAGTGGCTATTTCTGGTTGAAAGTTTTGGCTTAGAAAACTAGTATTTGTTTGACCTTCCTACGTTTTACTTGAACTTTAATTTATTTTTAACGATTCTGTGACCTTTTTAAGCGCAACTGCGTGAGTGTATGTTTTTAAATAAATGTCTCACTTGACTAGATTATTAGTAATTTGCATAATTTTAAGGTATTTGATCACATGTTTTTTATATTTATCGTGTAGTTGAATTATAGTTCAAGTATATGGCGCACCTGATGTTAAATGGTTGCGAGCATCATTCCTTGTTAGCAGAAACAGGTACGGCGGCAGATAGTATGGTAATATTTTCCCGGGCGACCTCTTTCGCAGAAACTACTACTACATACCGTGACATTTCTTGTAACACGATAATATGTTAAATCTTCAAAATACCTTGAAATTCTCTAAAGATTGAACACCGTGACTGAGAGCTTGAGAGGCCAAAGCTTCGCGGTCGGCTTCTCCGATAAACAGACGTTTAGTTACACACGAACGAATCCATTCAATACTCTAACAATAGTTTCGTGGTTTCTGCAATAACAGCTCAAAAGCATAATCTTTTGATATACTTCCGGCGATATTGCGTGACCACGATGCAAATACAGTTACGAACTAGCAATATCGAATTCCGATTAAAAATGTTATGGAAGCATCTGCCGAACCGGGTGCACAGAAGAAAAAATAGTACTACGCTCTTTTTACCGTCACTAAAAACCGGTACTATAACAATATGGGACACAAACACAAGCTATATTGAATCTTAACATCAACGAGAGATGGCTCTATTCTTATATAAAAATAATCGATCAACGCGTACATGCGTGCGAAATTTTCAAAATTATTCTTTTAAGAAACCGTCCCGTAATTTAATCTATTGACAGATGTATAAGGCTCATTTTACATTGCAAGGTGCATAAAAGTGACACGCGACTGGCAAGTTAGAAATCAGGGCTGCAGATGTCGAATCTCGGCCACAACATCTTGCAAGCCGGGCCCGCATGCTACATCTACCTGCTTCCCTTATTGTTCATATCCCCGCCAAGCCTCTTTTGAGAACAATATGGACCTGCTTACCCTGTTTTGTTTGGAATACTTAACAATAACTCTCATTGTTTCAAGTACACTTTCAAAGCTGCACTTGACTCCAGGAATTTTGAATCATTCATAACCACAACATGATTTTATAATCTAAGCACTATGTTAGTGGGAGAAATCTGATTTATTTGTTATGTCTGTCAGACTATTTTTAGCAGAGTGACAGACAGGACATATATTTATTTACGTCGACGACACACCATAGGGTAATGGAAGAAACAATTATTTATTTGCACGATTTGCATAGCAAGATTTTGTAAAAACCATTGTGGATATGCATTCCTTACTTACTACAATAAAAGAAGACGAACTTTCATTGATAACGGAAACCGAATAAATTTGACATTTGTGGCATAAGCGTATCGTGTTGACATTTAAATTACATTGCGCGCTATTCATAACTCAACTGCGAAGTGTTGACTGATGGCCCCGCAGTGATACTCAGATGTCGGTGCGACAAGTTTACGCCACAAATGTCAAACTTTTGTAATATTGGTATACACCACTATTTGTAGTCATCGGTAAACATCAGCAATTCCTGACCAGGCAAGGTATTATAAAATAGATCGTTGATGTAAATACGGAAGAAAGCTGGTCTTAGAGTACTACCCTGTGGTACACCGATTTGTTATAAAGATAATGTAAAAAAAAAACGATGATAATGATAATGTTTGTCAATATTAATTTATTTATAATGGTGACGTACGATACATAAGATCACTCTGTACATTGACTTACCTAATAAAGCAGCTACCTATGCAATTACTTGCAAATCAAAACGTTATGTTGTCATGCGGTCACTGACGATCGGAAAACGGTGCAGGAATAATAAACAAAGTGCAGGTAAAACAGCTTCATAATAGATATGCTTTGTCAATCCAACCACGTCGTCCCTGTTTAATGTGGAATGCGAAAAGAATTTGATACTGCTTTTAGTTGTGGAATTTTTATTGTTGCTATTGAACAAGATTGTTATATTCTCTACTATTTTTTCCATTAGATTTATATTTACAAAGAAAGTTACGACTAATACAAATATTTATAATAGGTATGTACAAAATACATATGTAACAGTTGAGCTATCTGTGGACCGATGCGAACGATCTAGTGATAGCTCAACTGAACCAAATCTGATCCAAGCGCAGACGCTCGCTATTGTTATATTCAATAAGTGTTTTTAATACAACAAAGTTATTTGCGACCGCAGGCTAGTTTTTATACAATGAGATGGCAGAAACTTCTATATAAGAATAATTTTTAAAGTATATCTCTTAAATTGATTTTGCTTAGATTGGAAACTTACAAAAAGTATGCATACAGTATAAACCAATCAACGTGCGAGGTCTAAGTAGGAACAAAAGCCTTTAGGGGTATTATACATCATTTTATTTTTATCATTGCGTCAGTTACTATTACTATGGATCGTTGCTTGATCCTATTGGCTTCATAGCGTAAACCAATAGGATCAATAGAACCTCACCTCATTGGCACCGGCCAATTGAAAGACAGTTGCGGTGATATTAGCAGTCAGACAATGATCCGTATTACTACCAACAGACGCTCGTACTATAGTGAAATCGGGTAGTAGCGGGCTATGATTACCACAAATATCATGCATTTAAAATACAGGCTTGAGACAAATTAATAAGGTGCAGTAAATTTAACGAAAAACAGGCTTCTTGCACCTCTGCAAATGTTTGTTTATAAAACGGAAGATGAAAGATGTCGTAAAGTTAAATATTCCATGCTCTAACATAATAATGACGTGTTTAGAGAGTGTTTTAAACGGGCTCGTTCGTAGAATGTCAACACATAAATAGTGGAGACGGCAGCGACGGCGGTGAGTCCCATGTTCAAACTCAGAGACGCCATTCAAATTGAACAGTTCATTAAACATAAAAAAAAATTAACACCCCGATAGAAAACATCATCTATGTTCATCACACAAAGTTTGTTCTCAGTGGGGATAGAATTACAGCGCAGGCAGGCGTATACTTCCAACCGAATTGTGAGACCAGTCCAAACATTCAACTATATTAACCTCAAAACTTACGTCACTTAAAATTAAACTTTAATAATAATAATGCCCTGTCACTGTTTATTCCTACCAGTTGGTAAGAGATGGCAATATTTACGTGTTGCTTATCTTTTGTAAGATTTTTATAAGGCTCTAGGCAGTTTGGAACTCTTGAGTGCGGCCGCCATTCACAGGGCTGACAGATAAGTGTAGTTATCACCACAGTCTAATTCCCGATAACGTGCCGTGTGAACACGTCGCGGGATAATCCGGGATTTTCGGGAGCATTCCTCATAAATATAACTAAACTCGGGATTGAACTAAAAGCTTTATCGAGGCCGACTGAGCTTTTACGGCAACATTTATTTCAAGTGCTTCACACACTTCAATATATTTTTCTATCCCTTTATGTATTTGAGACATTTTTTTGACCCTACTTGATGTTACTGATGACTGAAGTTATGGCGTTATCTAAACCGAATAAAAAGAACTAAAAGGCCCTGGAGTAAAGCGTCTAAATATGCTAGCAAAATTTCCACCATGTAAGCAAAGCTGCGGGCGGCTACTATACATAATACTGTATACATTATTCACTCCATATCTTTTAAAATAGTTATAATTCACATTTAGTTGAATCTTTCATCAGATTCGTACCTTTACTGATTTATCTATTCAACGTGAATTCAACGTAATTTAAAAAAGTATGAAATGTTTATATCTTAGTTCAACTTTACCGAAAGATTAACATGCTGATATTTTGCAGGTTTATAAGGTCAGATAAAAAAGTATATTAAATGTTAACGTAAAAAAACGCACTGAAGTGTGATAGCCGAGACAGGCTAATCAGGGCCAACGAGGGCGTGCTCACTCATTACAAATGACCTCCCACCAACAAAGATTATGTCAGGCATAAAATTATTGACCTATCTATCCTTTCAGTAACATTGGACTTGAGAATTATATTTATTCTAGTTATTTTTTCAATATTTTATTTATCGTCAAGCACCGAGAAAAGAGCAGCGGTGGCCTAGTGGGAATGACGTCTAACTAGACGTGCACGAATAGATTTTTCTATCAAAAATTTTATATGCGTAATGCAAGTTCTCTGAAACAGTGAAATAAAACATCGTGAGTAAACCAGTTAGTTTTCTAGCAGTATTCTAGCAGCGGTGATGGGCTTGCAACCTCTTACGTTTGGAAAAGCTATATATGGTTATATACCAAATGTGTTATTTGGACTTTACTTCTGACTACCCCCCTTAGACATCTTTAGTAGGTACTTGGTATTACGAGATTTGAGGAAATATCTACCGTGCATGAAGGTATTTCTTTTTTCCAAATTAGAATTTTTTTATTGAATAAAAAAAATATAGGTTTAGGAAGTCGTTCAAACGCCTGTTCATGGAAGTTAAGAAACATACCTCAAAAAACTGCTACAATAGTTTTTAACATAACTATTCAAGTAGATCTACTCTACCAAGGTTAAGGTCGCTTTGTTGACGCAAAAGCCTTAGTTACTTTGATTTCACGGTAAGTAATAGGGTAAAAGTATTCCAGTAGCGTGCAAAGAATGAATAAAAGCGTATCTTACTAACATAAGTGGCACCTATAGAAACACTTTGATTTAAGCTTTCTTAACTTTTTTCCATGATGTGAAAATGGTTTTTCAACCATTTTGAAACTTATATTATATTATATATTAAACTTGCACATGAATGAATATCATAACTTATATGGAATGATCTAGCTAATAACTCAACTACTAATAAATAATAACTTTTAAATTATCGTCAAACAAGTGACAACAGTAAACACATAACAAAACTATAGTATGTTCTGTTTTTATTCTTATTATTGTTATACCACGTACTATAGTTCTAATAATAAAATTCTACCCATGCCCTGCAACCTGCATTTGGTAGGTACCTACTTTAGGTGACAATTTTCGCGGAGCCCTGCCAACACCTAAATGGTCAGTTGACAGCGACGAGCGTTCATTACCCCGGCTTCCGGCTCTGCAATGGCAGCCGGATATTACGCCAGTGGTTCAGCTATTTTATTATGTAGATGTTCGATAAAAAAACATGATTTTATTAGACGCAATCATAAGACTGTGCGTAAATTATAATGAAAGCAGTGAACGGATAAAGACTATCAGTAAACCAACGATGAAATGGCAATATTAGTCGTCTCGCTTCGTGCAGGATAATGTAGGTTTTTTTTTCATCGACCTAAAGTTAATTATCTTGTCCATCATAATGCAAAAAAAAGCTTCTCTCTCTGGTCAAGGATTGAATAAATAAATAAATACTGACATACATTTAAGACGCTATATATCCCTAAACTAAGCAAAGCTTGTGCTATTGGAACCAGATAACTGATAGAATACAAAAATACTCATTTTATAAATATTACACCCAGACATTAAACAAACATTCATCTCACAAAATTAAATGATTGTATCGGTGGGGATCGATCCCGCAACTTAGAGCGCTCAAAAGACAAAGCAACTTCCAACAGTACTGTAAGGAACTTGTATTTCTGAGAGTATCTATTTATTTCTTTCGACAGCTATGGACGTCTGTAAGTCCATTTTCTAAAAGAAGATTGTGTAAAACTAGAACAAGCAGAAAGTCGTGGTCGTGCAATGACTTACCCTAATTTCCTTTAATCGTTTTGTGATAGACCGATAGTCACGATCTAGATATTTTATAGAACAATCCTTTGGTTCTCACAGTTGATCAATATAGTACATAGTTGATTTATATAATACAATTACACAAAATATTGTCATAACCACAACACATTGCTATTTATTTGCTATTGTATGCCGATGACACAAAAATATTTATGAAAATAAGTAATCTTACTGACTGCATAAATCTTCAGGCGGATCTTGATAGGCTAAGTAACTATTATACTGAAAACCGAGTTGGTATAAATCTAAGTAAATGTTCATTTGTTTCTTTTACACGAAAAATACGCCCAACTCTGTACAATTATCTTATTAATGGTACTAAAATAAGTAAATTAAACTCCGTCAAGGATCTAGGTGTAGTGGTCGACTCTAAGCTCACTTTTTCAGAACATTTAGAGGCAATAGTCTGCAAAGCCTACAAGAGTTTGGGTTTTATACTGCGGGTCAGCCGTCCATTTTCTGATGTAAATTGCCTAAAGATTTTGTACTATGCATACGTGAGAAGCGTTCTGGAATATTGCAGTTCGATTTGGAACCCTCAATATATAACCTACATCCAGAGCCTGGAGTCCATACAGAGCAAGTTCATCAAACATCTGAATTATCGATGCTTTTGTGATTTTGATGATTATCAAGAAGCGTGCATTTACCATCATCTCACAACTCTTGAACGCCGCAGAACTCTAGCTGACATGTCTTTTCTGCATGGAATTTGTAATAATTATATTGACTGCCCGCAGCTCTCAATGAAAATGTTGCGCTTTTGTGTTCCGGCCACTCGAACCAGACACACTAATTTGTTTGCCGTTATGCATACACGCACTAACTATGCCCAAAACTCACTTGTCTCTCGGTTACACAGAAGTTACAACAAACAGTTCAGACAAGCGGATATTTTCCATAATGGCAAACAGTCCTTTAAAAAAGAGATTTTAGGTATACTTGCAGAAAGTGCTCTTTGAGAGCAAACTATTATTTAATTGAACTAGACATATAATATATTAACATTATATATCATATTATGTATCATTATATATATAGTATATATCATTATATATATAGTATATGTCATTATATATATAGTATATATGTATTAAAAAATTTGTATATTTTTATAAGTTTATTTATTTATGTATTTTTTCTTGTTCATTTATTTGTTTATTTATTTATTTATTCTCTCTCACACACATAAGTACACAGACACATGCAACACATTCACATTCAGTTTAATAATATTAGCTACGTAATTTCTTGGTTTGGTTTAGTGATAGTCGATTCTATGTTACATGATACATTAGAAAAATGTAAATCCGTTATTGGCTATAGGGTATGTATGTATGAAACTTTCTGTAATTTCTAAGAGCTGTGGATTTTGTTAAATAAATAAAATAAAAAATAAAATTGCTACAATAATGTAATACTAGCGAAGCGGGCGCGACTTCGTCCGCGTAAGCTATTTTCATACAAACTTCAACCCCCACTGTACCCGTTTAGGGGTTGAATTTCGAGAATTCCTTTCTTAGTACACCTCTACGCACTAAGATTTCGCACTCAATTTTCAGGGTACATTTGTACCCTGAAAATTTCAAATCTCTACGCCAGTGGTTTAGGCTGTGCGTTGTCTATAACCCAATCAGTCAGTCAAGATAAAGATTCTTATAATTGGTATAGATATAGATTGATCGAGAGAGCGAAGCGATGAAAATCTCTTTAGCAACTTGGGCGATACTTCGCATGTATGTAGTTATGTATATTTGTTCGAGCATAACTTTCTAACTGTTGGACAGCGTGAAATTTAGTAGGTCTATTGGTTGTTATTGGGAAATTTACCCGTATGCATATAAATCAAATCGGACAACGGGTTGTTAAGATATGGGGGGCCAAAAATCCGTTTTAAAATACAACATAACATATTGATAACGTTGAGTAGGTGTTCAGTCCCTGATGTTTGGTCTAAAGTTACAGTCATAATACTAAAATAAGTTTATGACGGCTTGCATTGATTTTCGATTCAGTCAAATACAAATACATCAACTGTAGACTTTATGAATCTGCAGCTTTCTCCAAAAAACAAAATGTCTGATTCAGGTTATTTAACTCCCATTGTCCGCACCGTATTGATCTCTATCTGGTAAATTTATATCATCATAGCTTACTGTTGCTGGATTTCGTGACCATACGTTTTCTCAGATTAATATCTTGCCGTATAAATCGAGTACAGTATATAGAAAATATTATAAAAACATGAGTTTTGCTGAAACCTTACTATGTTTGTTTTTTTATCTTGTTGATGGAGCAAGCAGATAGCCCACCTGATGTTAAGTGGTCACTATCGCCTATAAAAAGCAGCGCCTTGTAGCTCACGATTGTGGAAACGTGTAACGGATTCTGGATTTGTACGGAAGCTCACGGTACATATAATTAGGCAAACAAACTATCGAGCTCACGGTTACTAATCAGGTATGGAAATCTAGCCACTTAAAAAAAGAGAAACTGTCATGTTTGAATTGAAAACAGTGGAAAATAGCACTGCGTTTTTTAAGTTCAATGATGCAAATCATTTCGTTTGTAGTGAAGTGCTATTTTGCATGGAGTCAACACTGCTCAAAATAGCACTATAGTTCTACTTTTATTTTGTGGCTAAAATAGTACTATACTATAGCTGGGCTAGAAGGAACGGTTGACATTTGATGTTTGTATCAATTGTCAACGCTAGTGTCAGTTTCGACATTGGTCAAAAGTGCTTTCGTCCGTATGTCTGTTTTCGCCAACATGTATTTTTCAACTGATTTTGACGAAGTTCGCACATACGTTCCATGTTTAACCTATTTAGATTTACAAATTTATCAATCGCGATTTTTGATTAGGCGAAAAATAGGGGGGACAAGGGAGAAATTTGCTAGAGTTTAATCATAGACAATATTACTATTTTTGTAAGGCAATTTCATCATCTGTTTACTTTCATGCTAGATCTAAACCATAGGTTTGTTGGCTAGAATTGCATAATTTCGATGAAGTGATCACAATAAATAATGTTACGGTGATTGTCTATTCTTTGAATCGTAAATTTTGGCTGTAAACTCCAACTTTAGTAATGTTTTACGATGTTGAACAGCTACAATAACAATTCAGTCTTTTGTCGACATCTTTCACTTTTCTGTTGCGTATATTTGTTTTTTAAAATATTTAACTAAGTTTTGGTAACGATTGGAGAAAAACTGTTCAAAGCGTAGTGTTCCTAGTAACGTAAATTCTGCAAGTATGTCAACATGATAATAATAATAATAATGCTGGACAATCCAGCATCATCTAGCCCCAAGCTAAGCAGAGCTTGTGTTATGGTACTAGATAACTGATATACTTACTACAATACATTACATACATCGATATTTTTTGTTATGCATATAAAATACCCAAAACACCCGGGATTAATAATTATAAATCGTACAAACATTTATCCCAAGGCGGAAATCGAACCCGCAACCTCCTGTGTTGCAAGCGGACATTCGCCCGCCGCGCCACATCGGTCGTCAGATCACTATTATGATTGGTTCCAATATCCTACTAGCATCCATTATTAGTAGTAGTAACTAGTCGTTGCTTGTCAGACAAACTCTCACCTGATAGGCAAGTGTCAATCCAATGAGATGAAGGCCTCAGTAATACCAACGGATGCTTGTAAGATATTGGAACCAGGCGTTAGTAGTTGTTTGAAGAACCTACCGAGCCTAGACAGATCCTAAAAATACCTTTCTATTTTTTCCTGCTTTCTATCAGTTTTGTTCGAGTTTTATTTAGTGCTTCTATTTTATTTTATAAATCTAACTATCCTACTAATATTATAAACGCGAAAGTTTGAAAGTATGGATGGATGGATGGATGTATGTTCGTTACTCTTTCACGCTCTAACCAGTAGAACGATTTGGATGAAATTTGGAAAAAATATAGATTATAACTTGGAATTGAATTGAAATATAAATACGGGTACGGGAAAAAACTGCCACGCGGGGGAAGCTGCGAGCGGCCGCTAGTTTTGATATATATGTATTTTCATACTGCATTGCAGTCATTGCACCGTAGAGTTCATTGTGTCAAAAAATGTAGTCGTTTATTCACATCGACGGGTTTACGTGGGCTGATTTCCGGAGCTTTGGCGATTTGGGCAATTTTGGCGCCGCTCCAAACAGTTTATAACTGCGACTGTTTACAATAATCTACCATGCAGCTGGACAGTAAAAACTAGATGAATTCTCCTTTGTCTATGATAAAAACAAGAATATTAAGATACGGGTCAACTATGAATACCAAATAGATCAAACAGTCAGTGTGGCAGTTAATAAGAATACTGTTCTTTAACCGTTTTCATAAAACGTTACTAAATCAAAATTGTTTGAAAATAAGTCTGTCACTGTTTATCATTACTCATTGGTAAGAGATGGCATTCTGACAGATCTGCCTCTTACCGTGAGCTCTTATAGCACAGTTGCGATCTGCCAAAACTGACATCAAAATTGCCGGTACTGTCGTGCTTGACAGATAGCATTGTTTTCCATTTTTTTTGTACCAAGTAACGGATTACGGATTTGTATGAAGATGCCCTTGTATCCATTGTTCGGGTCTGTTTGGACTATGCTCACGATCCAGATAATTAGACAAACAAACATTCGAGCTCACGGCTACCACTCTGTACAAGGCTAATAATATTGGTTTCTTACCATGGACGACAAAATGTAAGAACGCAACGTATAGGGCAAATTTAACATAACTCAATATAATTATTATCAAGACCAACAATAGAAATTCGAAATAACATTGAAAACCTAGATACAATATTTTACAAAATGTTTGTGCTTTGCATAGCTTTTATCTCTTACCGGATAGGAAACGTTTAGGTACAATCGCATAAAAATGTGGCTTGACACTTGACTAGGCCAATCATCGCTGTCAGTTATGACTTTTATGATAGTGACAATTGACTTATCCTGAGGAAAGGGAGGCTAACATAGTAGGATATTCGTTTTCTGTCATCTTTGGAAGCAACATTGTATTTTAATTTTAATTGTTTTTCTAGTGATATTTTAAGTTCTGATGGGTAATTTTGGTGGTATTTTAACCATCATTACTTGAGGTCTTAGCACAAGTGTGAACAATTGAAATGAAAGTGTGTTATGAGGCATCCTGATTTGAACGAAAATGTTTCCCTTCGGTTTTGAAGAAAAACGCCATCTTTTTCTTCAAAACCGATGACGGCTGACTTTACTTTTTTTACCGACTCGACTTGACTAAAAAGAATTTATTCAACCCACTTGACATTGGCAAAATTGTCCGCAAGACGGACAGATGCCACAAAAAAAAAAACATAGTAGTATATTATGAGCTGTGAATTAACACACGACGCTTCACGAGTACAGCT
The DNA here is from genome assembly GCA_947095575.1 of Electrophaes corylata. NCBI lineage: Eukaryota > Metazoa > Arthropoda > Insecta > Lepidoptera > Geometridae > Electrophaes > Electrophaes corylata. Next base: position 10,334,154 of record OX352703.1, read on the forward strand.
TTTCTAAAACCCGCCATTTTACCACATTTTATGAATTACTGATACAACAGCTTAGTGTGTAGTTATTACTTTATCTCAAATATATATGATAACCAAAAAGATAAAAAATACTATGCTTATTCGGAGATTTATGGCAAGTTCTAGTCTAGTAGGTGTAAGTCGTTTCACCGAAAGGGAAACCACTGACACATTAGTTCTATACATAGAGAAAGCAAATGTCAATGACATGCCAATTTTCTGCGAAAGAAAACAACATCTATTGAAATTCATAATATAAAGTAAAATTAAAGTTATGCACAAAAACCTACATGACGGCTGACAGAGGAATGGATAAAAATAACAGATTGTACCGACCCCACATAAAATGAGATAAGGCCGGAAGATGATGACGATGATGACAAACACCTACAAAGTTATATTAAACACTTGTAATCGCTCACCATATTATGAGCAAAAACACCAACTCAGATCGCGCACACTCATAAACACGCCCTGTTTCTTCCTTTGCCTCTATTGTATGATCTCACAATTTTATTCCTAGTATCTATTTTGCACTGCAGTGAGTAAACTTAGAGGATAGAGAAACGGTACTGCTTTGTTTGTGTCAGTACTGCGTGCCTAATCTCCTCTACTAAGGCGGCACAGTACCTTGCTAATACTCTTTACTACCGTCTTCAGATTACCCTACATAGAGCGGTGATATAAACCTACATTTCTATTCGTTATCGCCTTTTGATTCACAGCACGAATACTATCATAATTATTATAATATTATTACTGGTGTGCTGAGTTTTATTTATTTGTTAGCACGACGCACGACGACAGAAAAATACGTTTGTTGTTGTTTTTTTGCTGAAAAGAAAGAAAATAGCTTCACGACTTTAATACCCAAGCATGGTAGATACCACCTCAGATCTCGTAGTATCAAGTATTTACTCCAGATGGTTTGAGCAAGTCTAAGGTTTGTCCAAATATTACATTTGGTACATACCTACATTTTGTAGTAGTTGCTATTCTATACGTGACAGTTTGCTAGCCCATCGCCGCTGCTAGAATACCAACTGCTTTAGACACGACGTTTTGCTTTACCTTTTTGCTGACAGGCTAATTTTTACCATATGATATAAATAAGACATGTCTTCTCTTTGCTGATTTGGCCGTTTACAAAGTTCGTAGCAGTACATAATCATTTTAATAGAATATAAAAGTGATATTCTGTGAACGGTGCGACCACTTACGCTGTCTCTATAATAACTGTCATGAGATAACTTAGAGCTTAGAGAAACTGCTTGTAAATACTTGAAAATAATTAAATTCTACTAAAACACTTCCGTAAAATCCTATACTACAAGTATGTTGTGAAAAGCATATCAAAAGCAAGCAATCTTAATCATCCTTGTAGGCTTTCTTCTAGCTTGGTATCGTAGAACTGGCTCACCTTTATTTAAGCATAACCTGTACGGCTATTCTTATTTAGTCATTAAATTCAATTTGACTTTGATTCAGCCTGAGTACAAATAATTTAAATTTGTGCTTATTTTTTGCGACTGTGCAAGTTTTGTTCCGACTCTTCACTTCTAATTTAGATAGTACCTTAGTGTGCGTCGTAGTTCTAATATTGCAGATTCATTCAAAGTACAAATCAGTTTCACTTGCACCTGTTTAAGTGGTTATACATGCAGTTATTCGCCACATTTCCACGGCCCGTGGTCGGGTAGCACGCACAATGCTCGCATTCTATTAGCACACTTCTCTCCATCGAAAGTTCGTTACTTATTCCACTTTTTGCGCTTTCCTACTGAGGCTCAATAGCCACTGAAGCGCCTCCTTACAGCAGTAAAAAACCATGTAAAGCACAAACCATGTAACTTGGGTCGTATGAAAAATACTTGTAAGGGGGAGTTTTGAGAAGGGACGTTTTCAATGATCTTGCTGTATGTACAAGGGATCTATAGGTACGGTCCTTTTACGTTGAATCGGTTTAGTTGGTGGACGCCTTTATTACATCGGTTTGATCCACTGTTCTAATATATGTACTTGGTTTTGTAATTGATGCGGTGTCATGAGCAACGTAATGATGCCTGAAATTATGTTTTTCGGCGTTTACTTGGTATATAGGCAATCAATCAATCAGTATTACATCCATCATAGATAAATAGATAAAGGAAGATAACAGACCACACGAAAGATTGTCGCATGTGTCATGATGCCCCATGCCATTGAAATTGTTACTTTTATACTAAAATATTTAAAAACAGACCTCCAGACGGCGCAAGCAGGAGAACTAGCGAAACCGGCCACATACGGTTTCTATATGTATCTCCATTACTTCAATCATCCGTATAGTATCAATAACCAACTGATGGCTGTATAGATACATTTACCTTTTAAAATAAGTTTCGATGCACCAGAAGCGATGCTGTAGTTTATGTTTTGCCTTTTTTATTATATTCACTACAATTTTTTGAATCCTTAGTCAAGTCTGGCTATATATTATAGTGTTTAGTTCAAAATTTCCGATGTTTGTATGTAGGAACAATATGTAAATTTTGGTTCTTTGCTCCTTAAAATATTAATATAAATGAACAAATTCTATTGTTCGATGGATACAGTAAGTATTACAGCACAGTGACATCACTAGCGCATCGTTATTTATAATCATTAGCATAATATTTTTACTGTAGGACTCTGTCATTGAATATAGAAGGGCTCCTAGGTTGCGCAAGAGTTGCCGGCGTGCCAAGTTCAGACGCCTACAACGACGCCGCCGACTCCTACGCAGTGTTAATAAGTTGCTCTGTATCTGTTTACAGCGATTACTAGAATTTTGTCAATCCTTATGATTTTCTACGACGATAGCACCAACACTGTTTCATTTTTGTACCCTTTTCACATATAATTTTTGAAGTTATGTGTGAAAACTATTTCTTTAAGCAACTGTCGATGTATTAATCTATACTAATAGAATTTTCTGTTTCCCAGAATCTCTATATATCTATCAAAGTATGAAACTTTGTATCGTGGTTCCGCTGGTGGTTGCCTTCATTCGTTTTGCTTATAGTGGGGCAGTTTCTCATTGAGCAAAACGAGATATTGCATGTCCATGAAATAGAACACACCATACAGTACACGTAAGCGTTACAAACTTACTCTCAAGGTCAGCATCTTGATATACCGCTTTACAATTCTTAACATTCTTTGGCGCCATTTATATGTATATGAAAACGGGTTAGTATTCTTTTGAACTTTGTATTTTATTTCGAAACTAGTTGAGGCTGTATCAGGTTAAATGTCAATAATACAGGCTATAAAAACATCTGCTACAGTTTCTGGGTCAATATTTGCTTGAATTCCGATCCTAGATGCCTTACCTTGTTAGCAAACAGTTGTTCATTCTCGTGTTTATTACACCTATTCATTACATAAATTCAAACACCTTTGGGTATCAGAATACTAAAATGTTTGAATTTGGTATCGGTAACTCGTTTTAATAAAATTTCACTTTCTTTTGGTAGGAAATTAACATCCTGTTCGTTGAAACTGTTGGTAAATATGTGAAACTGATGGATGATAATAACCTGGGTATTCATTTACTGTATGGCTATTGTTTTTACGATTATTTAATTTGGTTTATCTATTTCACCTTCGATAAGACTTTGTTTGGTTTCTTAAGCTACATGTCCCTATCTTTTTTATAACTAGTATAAAACTTTATGATAGCATTCAGTAGCTTTTTTAATAAGCAATCGACATTCCTGCAGGTCTCTGTCCGTCTCGCCTAGCGGACTTCAAATAATTGTACAAGTGTATCCATCTAAGAAAAGTTCGTTGCCTTTAAACTACCTACCCACCTTTAAAATGAGTAAAAGTAATCTATAATTTAACAGGTTTTCATGCATTTGTAACGCCTTCCTCTAATGTTTCGACTGCTTTCACTTTCATTGTGATTAAGTTATTCTGGCTTTAAGATTATGGTTAATGTAGTTCTGAGTTGTTTATATATATATAAATGTTAGGTTCCTTATGAGTTTATTTTTATTACATTATTACGTATGGTTTATAATTTTTATCTATTGATTGTATAAATAACTTAACAGCATAAATCGCTAACTAACTATACAACATTTCTATTGTGCTCGTTTATTGGTTAACAAATAGATACATTGCAATTATTTTCGTAATTACAAAGTTTTTTCTAGAACGTTATTGCACTTTAATGAATCGTTATCTTTTTCCTCGTGATCATGGTTGTTTCCTCTTTTTACTTGATTGCGTACTGAAGTGTGAACAAACGCCGGTACATAACGCCATGATGATTATTAGAGCACGATCGAATTTTCAAACTGTGAATAGTAAATAAACGATCCGCCGTCGCCATGCGGCATGGAGGGCGCAGGCGCGTACGCCGCATATCTCGTGCGGTGCGCGGCACTCAGTGTGTTGGTATCTCTGAATGGAGACAGTCACGCGATTTCCCGTCTTTACCACTCGTGTTAAACTACAAAACCGAGACACATCCGTGTAAGGAAACATGGGTTTTGTTACGAATTCGGTAAAGCAGTTCTTATGTTGTGTGTGTGGCGTTAAGCTCTGTTTAGCCATGTTGTGACGTATTCCAGTTTATTTTGGTGTTGTTCTATTTTGGTGTTAGTGATTCTCAGTGTGAATAAACAGCACCTCGATTTATGCTCTAACTTCAAGAATATAATGCTCAGTGAGACATGTTATTGCGGTTTGTAGCAGGTTTACAACCAAATTAGTTGCATTTAAGAAAGTATTGATAGAACTATTAAAAAAAGGTTCATCCACATCATCAAAAGATATCCACGAGTTGACGTTTTTAATTACAAGCGAGTTAACCTTCTTCGCGTCTACGTGCCATTTCGATAATACCAACTTGGAATGCATACAACTCTATAGACTTGGTTTTTCTGGGGAAGAACTGTGTTTGAAATTTATCATGCAGCAATTTTAATTGGTCTTGAACGGAACTATCAAACACACGTAAAGCAACGTAGTATATCTTGTACCTACACAATAACAAAAAGTTCTACTCCATAATGCTCTTTTCTCACGCCATCAGCTCAGAAAAAGTATTCATTCTTATTACTTACAGTCAACAGTATCTACAGACTCACAATGGCTTTATTGAAGCCCACAACACATAATGAGTGAGATTAATAACTCAGTTCACGAGTTCAGACCCACTTGTCCCAATGGCCGTATCCGTCGTAAATGGCTCGCTTCCTCCGTCTTTGAGTCTTGCTATTACAAGCATGATTTATACCTGTCGACGTCATTAGTTTACATGTCAGCGACTGTCACTGGCGGTTATTTGCTCTGGCAACCCTGTTTTGATTTTCCATTCTATGCTTCAGAAACAAAGTTCAATACCTACACGGCCTTGTTGTTTTTTTTATGTTTATACGTTGTTTTGATATCTGTCTACCAACGCTCATAGAAATTCTTGCACAATAGAGTCAATTCACGATGAACGATTCACGATTATACCCAATCAAATTCGACGTTTTTTTTCGCAGTTCCTGCTGCTAAAAGAATAAGAGAACTTTTTTTGAAGCCCCGTAGGCAGAGTTTAAACAGTGGCAGCCAGTTTTCCATTTTAATGTGCCTCTTATTTTCGTTCACACATTGTGCGCTCTAAGATAAACCACATGTAGCGTTTTCACGTGCTATAAATTATGTCGTACCATTATGGTACACCCGTTGTCGTTACGTCCCGTTCTCCTTGACCGAATCGGACCACTTGTATTTGCTCATTGTCTAGTGGGTTCTCATTCTATTCTTAGCTCCAATGAATAACCGTCCGGTAGGATGAAAACGAACGTGTCAATGATGATCATTGCCGCATAATCAGACTATTGTTTAGTCTGTGATATCGTAATCAAGATTTGACGACAAGGTCGTGGTTGAGATAAAGTATAATAATTCAACATGTTTTATTTGTGGTTTTAAACATTATTCATTTGTTTGGCCTTAGCGTGTTTTGTAGATGGTTAAGGTGCCATGCAAACACGCGGGCCTGTGGTCTGCTTGGCCTTCCTTATATCTTGAGAAAATATCGGTCTCGTGCCGGAAAACGTTGGCCAATCGCCAACGCCAGTCCTCGCACGTTTCCATTACCGTAGTACTGAGTACAGCTGCGCTGATCACCCTTTGTGAACTATGTACATTACGTTAAAAATGAAATGGAACTGTAGGAAGTCGTTACACCGAAAGTATGGGTTTCTTCTCTTCCTTTCCCGGTTTCAATCGCTACCGATAACAGTTGATTTGTGATTCGTCATAACTCCTATTGTTGATATTTGTTGAACGGAAACACAAAAGTTATTAAATCAGTCCGTTCCGGGTGGCCTGGCGCCTTGCGACGACCTTCAGAACAATGGCCCTCAGAGGTTGATAATGGTTCTTACTCCGTACGGCCAGAGGTAAATTCCTCGAAACTGGCCACGTGTTTCGGTTTATCAGTGATTTTCCTATCGACTACAGGATGTTATGGTTATTGGAGGTGGCAACATACGCCCACTCAGCTAACTGAGTTCCTTCTACAAAAAGCAATTAACGTCTTTTCTTTGAAGAAACAACCGACAGACCCATAAGAGATACCATATCACCATCTTGTAATGACAAAAAACTGTGATGAACGTTGTGAAGAGTATCTAACTATTATACCTGTTTATCACCAGCCTAAGAAGCCCACTGCTGGACTTAATCCGCTTCATTATATTTCCAGAACAATTGTCAACACGTTTCGTGTCTACATCATACAATCTCATAGCAGACAATGACATGAAGTTACTTTGCTCTAGTTATTTAATGTACAACGATTGCCTTCAATAGAATGTAAAAGAGATTTTAATTCCGCCCATATCTTTGATATTCAAAACGTTTACCTAGTCAGATTGTTATAGATAGGCTCTCATTACCTGATTCCGCAATTCTCCTCACAAGTCAGTTCACGTTAAGCTAGCTCCCACAAACTTTCCAATGAAACAATAGGTCGTTGAAGATTTCACTCTTTTTGTCACCACCTCAGTGTGATTTGATGCTAATTAAATTCAAATGTTCGGCAAGCAGCTTCTTCCTTGATCCATGTATCATTAATTGTTGCGTAAGATCTCCCACACTGTCATTTTACAATGCATTCACCCTGTTATTGTTTTTTTTTTCGCCTTTCGCATCCGGATTTTATGAGTTTCACGTAATTTTGTGTTTGATGTTTTTAGGTTTGTTTCTTTATTTGATAAGATAGAACGAGATCGTTGCATTACTTTTCCTTTCTTCCAACGATCGCGTATTTACTAATTCCTTGAATCTTCGGTTGTCGAAGGTAGGTAAATCGTCCGTAACCAATTGGAATTGGGTAATAATTGCTAGATTGTTGATTAACTAAGCGTTTGTTGCACGGTTTAATTTTATTGTGAGATTTGTTTTGGCTCGCGGTCAGGGTCTTTTACCAGAAAACTGTTAATCATCATCGTCAACCTACGACGTAGCATAGGACGCAGTCGTGGTGTAAAAAGGTTTACTAAAGCTAGGTGCCCGTAAAAATGGTACATGACTCAGCTCAGTTTGTAGTAGCCCTGCCTTCTGTGCTGTAGGTAGTGGGTTTGATCCCCACCGAGCACAAAAATTTGTGTGATGAATGTTTGTTCTGTGCCTGTTATATAGTATTCTAAGTATGTATTTACAAAAAAAAGTATGCAGTAAGTATTCTATCAGCCATCTGGTTCCATAATACAAGTTATGCTTAGTTTTGGTCTAGATGATGTGGTGTAAAAATGACCAGAAATATTTATTTATTTATTATTATTATATCCCTTTAGGCATGGCAGATATCCCCATATATCTCTTGATGTATACCGACTTAAGGTCCTTTGAAAATGTTTACGGTGAAGTAGGTATGTTTGACTTCTTGGCTAGATGCCTCATAACCAACCATGAATAATAAGAAAAAGTTATTATTATCATCAGCCTGAAGAAGTCTACAACTGGACTTATGCGTTCCTTATATAGCATTTAGCTTCAGAAATCCAGATTTTGATCAGGCTTCTTCCCGCTTGACAATATTGGTTTATAAAGTCGGCCGTGAAACTATTTAAACATCTGATTTCATCAAACACTTCTTATCTAGGCAAGAAGTGTTACGACTCATAAGTCGCAAACACACGTGAATAGGTCCAACGTGTCTTTCTTTGTTCGTCTGCCATTCATTAGCTGAATGTGGCTGGTAGGCCCCATTCTCTCTGAGGTCGTTGACCTGGCAATTGTCATGTTTCCCTGTTCATGTAACATGTTTTACGGGTTGTGTTACTTTTTGGTACAGCACAATGGCATGCTGCGGCTGTCTTAAAATGAAGAGAGACGAATGCTTATTGAAAAGACCAAAGGAACACTCGCACAAGGCTTTCTATCCACAAACTAAACGAAGCTTGTACTATGGGAAGCTAGGAAGCTGGGAATCTGGGAAGCTGATAGATTACTTATAAGCTTTTTTGTAAGTTCTTACACAAATGTTTGTTAGCGGTGGGGACCGAACGAACCCACAATATACAGCAGATTTTTCGAAACATGTAAAACTGAGGCAGTACGTAGTTATTTATGGTTCTTACACTGGAATAGGATTCAACCTCTGTGATATTTCAAATTAATAATCTATTCATAGATTAATCCAAACTATTAATCTATGTAGATTAATATTTTGGATAGAAACGGGATATTTACTATGATTTTTAAATTTGATTGTTTCCCGATATTTTGGCACAGTTGCAGGCGCCATGATTACGGGTCGAGCTACCATCGGTAGTCGGTTCAATCAAACTCAAAAACCATGGTAAATATCCCGTTTCTATCCAAAATATTGATCGAAACTATGATCATTTCAAAAGTTATGAATAGATTGACCACGTAAGCACTATATAAAAATCAATTTACTGTAAAATTATCTAACAACTTGGCAAGCGCATAACCAATCATTTTGTCAGGCTTGTGGCTCAAGTTTCAGCAAGTTATGGTGTTCTACCGATCTGGAATTGCTTTTACTGTTACCCGATTCGTTTTTCAAGTTCACTTTTTGGTTTAAATTTAATTTAAGAAAAGATAAAACTTTATGCATAACATAAAAAACCAAGTCAAGTCGTACTCGAGCACGAAGGGTTCCGTACCATTATTTATAAATTTCAACTCTTTAACTATCACGGTTCATGAGATAAAGCGTGGTGACAGACGGACAGACAAACAGATAGACAGCGGAATCTTAGTAATAGAGTCCCGTTTCACCTTTTGGGTACGGAACCCTAAAACAATCTACATAAACGTATTAAAAACTTATTAATTTTAACATTAATCTCTACAGCGATCTCTACATACAAAAATGTGATATACATTTATAAAAAAATGGTTTATTGTACTTTAAACAGACTGTAAACATCTCATGTCAAAATAACTAGAAATAATTAAGATTAAACTGTAATTAACATCAATTAAAATTATATTGAATGGTTGTACATTTACCAGACGCGTAGCTCTGGAAAATGAAACAATTATATAAAACGGTTTTTACAGTTATTTATGAAAATAATGTGTTGATTATACAGCAGTTATGGTTTAGGTATGATTGTCTAAAAGTCGGAACGTAAATGAATTTGTAAAACCAGATGTTACCGATGTAAACATTACAATAATTGCGTAGACTTGTTTACATAACAACTGTAAACGATGCTCGTGGCTTATTTCCGCTGTAAATCTTTTGACTAATAATGAAGAGCTATTTAAAGATTACAGTTTTGAACAAAGGAAAGATCAGTCTTTCATTATACGGTTTAAAATGTTTGTGGTTGAGTTTCAGAAATTTCTTAGTAGACCTCTACGCTCCAAGTAAAATATACTTTAGTTTCAAGTCTCTATACGACGAGAACTTGTCTTGTGCAATTCTGCATCGATAGTCGATAGATATTAATAATAATATTAATAATGCTGGACAATCCACAAACATCATCTAGCCCCAAGCTAAGCAGAGCTTGTGTTATGACTGATATACTTAATAGAATACATTACATACATACAGTTTTTTTATTATACATAGAAAATACCCAGAACACCCGGAATAAATATTTGCAGATCATAGAAACATTTACCCCAAGGTGGGAATCGAAGATATAAAACTAGTGATAATAAATGTTCCACGTAAAAAACTAATAATAATTTTGAGCGGTTGGTATATGAACGAATAAAATATCACGTGAGGTGATAAGCTGTTTATTTACATGTAGATCACTAGTTCATAAATATCATTGATTACAGTGTCCTCTACGATAACGATAAACGAATGTGAAACAAAATGCAGTGATATCTTGAAAGGTGTGTCGAGCGAGTGAGTAAACCTCCAGGAATAACAACGACATTCAATTATATAGTGACGTCACTAATCAAAAAAGTGCACGAAGATTCGTTGACAGTGGTGACTCAGTATTCGTGTTGTGAATAAGTTGAAGCAATTTAAAGTGAAATAAGTTTAATACATCGTAATAAAGTTTGATATTGCGTGTTGTTGGGACATGAATGAGGATGAGTACAGAGCGACGCCTGTCTCGGAGCTTCCACTCCTGTTTAAAGGGTTCATCGACGGAGGAGGCCGCAGACGATGAAGACTCTTGTTACCATTCACTCAGCGGCAGACACTCATTGAGCAGACAGCCGCAGGTGTACATCGAGGATTTGTCCAGCATATCGTTGGCCGATTTCGAAACAACACAGGATGAAACAAACGGTTCGTATACTCTTTTAATTCGAATTTAATGCGTCCGTAAAGATTGTCTACCTTATTTTCGTAGTATAGTGTTATCCCGTCAGGTTAATCTAGCCTTATCTTCAAGGTATTTACGCAATAGTTTCTATGATATATTTAATTGGGAGTCGTTTTCTAATTGTCTTTAAACGTTAACAAAGTCATAAACAGTCCCAATGCAGTATATCAACGCACGCACGCCCACATGATCGTATATCTCATTGATTTCAGTTTCATTACCGTTATTCCAACCTGCATAAATGTCAAATATGCTAATATATCAGGAATAATTTACTGTAGAAGACGCATCACTCTGTGCGAGGGTTGGAGCATAGAGTACTTACTGTACAGAGCAAAAACTTCATATTTTACAATACATTTTCTACAGCTATAAAGCTAGCAAGAGATCTTGTGACAATAGCCACACAGTAAGCAAAAAAGAAGTGAAGTGATGCAGATCTTACTATATTTCTCATCAATACTATAATAAAACCGTAGAGCTCGAAAAGTCTGTATATTCAAGATATTTGATTTTGACTTTAGGCATAAATGACTAGTCAAACTATTGAACAAAATTAAAAAATTTACATGTTTTCCTTAAATAATTGCCCTGATTGATAAACATATAAAATGTATTTTCGGTTTTGACATTGAATACTGACTAAAAATATTATTAATTTTCCGTAAACAAGCTGCTCTATGACGGGAGCAATCGTAATTGAATCGGATTGATAAATTATTAATTTGTTGCTTCTGTGCGTCATGATAACATTAACGAGCAGACGTTCAGACAAACATACATGCGCATAAACTGTAATAAAATTAATCAGCAATGAACTAATTGAACCTCCTGTCACAGCCACTTTGTTTCCGTCAACAATTTCTTATTCAAGTTCTTGTGTGCATTGATATTGAACGTGGAATGGTTTTGTGATCACAACCTAGACATTATTTTTTTACATAACTCTTTAGATTGCAACATTGGTTGCTATCGAGTTAGGTTATTTTAAACTATAGTGAAGGAACTTGTTTTTTATTTCAAGCAGGGATGCTCGAATTGCTGTATTCCGATTTGTAGGCCTGTAAAATTACAGGCACATGCTTGATACTAGTATACCTCAGGTTGGTGGACGCAGGGTAGTGCATAGTAGGGCACGTACCTTACATGCGTGACCCACAAGGCAATGCTCTGTTATAGGTGATGGTTACCACTTAACATCAGGTATGCCATATGCTTGTTCCTCCAGCAGTAGCATAAAAAGAAACTGGATTATACTACCATTCTGCTTACACAAAAGGCTTATAGTTTCAAAGAGAAACCTATATACCTGCAGCAAAAATTGCCTCAAAACTGCCCGTCAGTGCTTTTGGAAGTCTGGCCATAATGAAAGTACGATTTCGCTTTGCTCACGACCATGTTAAGTGTGTGTGCAGTGTATGTAGGCGATGAGGAAGGTATTAGGGACACATATTGCGTACATTAGACATCGTTGGCGCCTAACTGTAGACGACCGCGGACCGTTGCCGCCTACCTGTGTTACGTTATGAGATTATAGGATGCCTTTCAATCATTACGGAATGTTTTCTTGGTCTTCAAGATAATTACCAGTGGTGTTGTAACATTTTTGAATTGATTCTACTTTGCTAAGTGCGAGGCAATGTAACATTTTATTTTAAGAAAACTTACAGTTAGAAAAAATTATAAATTTAAAACACAGAATGAATGAAAGCCGGTTACAAGGTTCCACTGATAGCTGAATTAAAAACCATGCAAAACGGTGTAAGTACCATACCAATAATAAACATAAGTATTATTTGTAATTTTCGTTGTAAATAAATGAATACTCTGTTTCTACATGAAGTTGAATTTATCAGGCTTATATTTATAAAAATAAATCAAATCAAATCATTTTATTTTGAGAATCCAGGTATTACAGATATTAGATGGTAGGTAAGTATAAAGGTTCATATTTTGCCTGATGTAAACTAATAATAAACAATATAATTATGTTGGAAAGTCCAGAATACAAATGTTATTGGTAATCCAGACATGTTTGTTATTTTCCCGTTAAAAATTTGCATTAATTTTGATCCATAGGCTTATCCTAATTTCAAGAATAATTATTTAAATTATGCTTAAAATGATAGATAGTCCAACTGTATGAGAAGATATCTACCGTACCTGGGGGGATTAAGTCATGAAGCAGTTCCTTTTTTTCTTTTCTTATCGAAAAGGGAACAGGAACAGGGTATAATGAAGATATACGAGCCTAAGAAAGAGACCACATTTAATACCTATAGATGTTAATAACTACCACCACAACGTAAGCGAAGCAAGTACCTAGTGATTGGTTAAAAGAGTGGAGAAATATAAAGATTCAAAATAAATCCAGGTATTTCCTTACGCATTACATACATCCACACTCACAGCTTAGTCGGTTAATTCACGGAAAAGACATAGTCAATACAGCGGAGCTAACTAAGCCGCGGTTTTCCTCCCAATGTTTTCCTACACCGTTTGAGAACCCTAGCATTACGCATATACATTTTTCGAACAGAAAACGCGTACATACGGTGCACGACTGGATTCGAAATCACGACCTTAAGATTGATAGGCGGAGTAGTTACCAAGCTGTGAGGATGGTAGGTGTTCCATGTTGGTATTCAATACGTGACAGGTTGCAAGCCCATCGATGCTGCTAGAATACTAACTGTTTTCCTCGCAGAGTTTTTCTTACCGTTTGAGAACACTGGCATAGCGCACATATTTTTTTCGAGAATTAAATCCATTGGTGCACGACTGGATTTGAACCCACGACCTTCATATCAGAAGGTGAGGTCACTCCCACTAGACCACTGGTCGTAGGCGATAAAATACGAATATGATCTTGGCATTGATTTTTTTTCTATTCGCATATGCCTGCTAATAAACCACGAGTGAGTCATAGGATGTTAAGTATTACATATTCTTCCTCGCTACTTTTTATACATCGCGTAGGTATTTTCGTCACGTAAAAAACTGTCATATTATTTAAGCTCCGAATTCCAAGTTCAAAGTTTTCAATTTTAATAGTAGTGGAGCTCTTAGTGAAGGGCTCGTCCGAGGAATTACACGCCGATTTCTGCCGCTAAGCAGCTTGCTGTGTTCCGGTTTGAAGGGTGTGGGTGTTAGTGAAATTCAGGCACATGAGGCTTCACACCTGTATGTCTCTCGACGCAGAGCAGTGCATCACAGGGCACCTTTCTAAGCGTAGCGTGATGGTAACCACTTAAATGTTCCATCAATAAGTTCTAAAAATATATTTGTAACGCTTTTCTGAAAGTTAGGAAGTTAAGAATTATAAAACAGTCAGATTGTTTTGTGTTTAAGACATTAAAAACAGAGTATGTATATACAATCAGCTGTACTAATACATACTGTATAACTCTTACAAAAAAACAGATTTGGGTATGACTGTACAGGTTTTTCATGTTAACAAGTTTTTATCTTGTTTTCATAAGTTAATATATTGGTATCTCGTTTGAAGTCAACCATTTGACGCACCTGTAACGCGAGTGCGCCCGCGCACATCCGCTTCCTGTATTCTCGGCTCTGTTACACCCTTTACACGTTCTTGTGTTCCTGTCTCTCTTACTCCGCTTCCCGGGTTTCAGTATTACTATCTCGGTCGCACTCTTTCTAGGTACTGTTTCCGGTAGTTTTGTACTGTTATTGTTATGTTTATGCTGATGAAAGGTCTAAAAGTAATTTGTTAAACGGTTCGTTGAATACGGGCGGGCATTAGTGGCTATTCATTAGGCAAATCAAAGCTTTATTTTTCGAAATTATTTACTTATGATTCTAAAAACATGCCTTTGACTACCCTGCTCAGGCAAAGGATTTTTATTATGATCAAGAGATCTGAGAGAATGTCAACCGTACCTAGAGATTCAATTATGAGCCTATTTAACTTTAAATGTCATCTATAATTAACTGAGTTTTAGATAGATAGATAGATCAGGATATAGCAAGATCTATATCTCTACCCACCTATCTACCTAATCCAGTTAGTATTCTAGAATGGCGAATGGCGATGGGCTCGCCACCTGTCACGTATGGAATAACAACTACAGTATAATGTGGGTATGTACCAAATGCTAGGTATATTTGGACGTACCTACCTCTGTCTAATAGACGACCCCATGTCTAATGGGGGTCGTCGAAGAATTTCTAGTAGGTACTTGGTACTGAGAGATCTGAGGCGATATGTCCTGTGCCTGGGAACTAAAGACGTGAAGCTATTACTATTATTACTTAGGTAGGTGGTTTATCTTTGTGTAGTAAAGTTTAAACGATAGCAGATAATTTCCATAGGATATAAAAGTTGATCTTTTTACAAATAGCCGGTTCTAAAAAAGAATAATTGGTTTTTTAAAACAAAGATAAAATATATTGCAGTAAATGATCGAGCAGTTCATGGTAAGTATTTATAAAAGTACTCATACGTCCGGCCTCATCGTTATTGTCAATCCAGTACTCGTCAGTGAAGCCCAGCTGGTTTTTACATCACTCTGAACGGAAGCCTACCTGTATGACAACTTACCACGTGACTCGTGACACACTGCCTCATAGGAAAGCTGGCACACTCTACATTAACGACAATTAGACTACTTGACTGATCTCACAACTCACAACTAAAAAACAGAAAACAAACAGTGTAATGAATAATAGATGTTTGTTCTAGGTCAGGTTATTATATTGTATTTTAAGTTTGTATCCACTCTGGTAAGGTTAAACATATTTTGGCACTAGGAAGGTGTTCCCTGGAGAGTAGACAGGTTGAACTTACAAACTAGCTCTTTCTGCAGGGCGATCCCTAATCCATAAAGAATTATTTGTTTGTTCTTGAAAATACTTTAAGATTTCCTAAAATAATAATAATAATAATAGTAAATAATAAAAACACTGTACTACTTATAATAATGGTTGGTAGCTTGGAATTTTTTTATGAATATTGGCGACATAATAAACATGAAAAAATCTGTGCTATTTACAAACCCTCAAAATATCACAGAGCAATGAATATGAAAAAATAATAGTTAATAATAGTTAGGTATTTGAAGTTGCTTTTTGTTAGTAATTAAAACATTATTTACTTTAGCAATTTATTAAATTATTCCCTATTTTTAATTTCGTTTTCGAGGACTGAACCAGCTTTCCACAGGCTATGCACGGTCTTCTTTTGTTAGTAATAACTTAACTATTAATATTCTGTGGTAAATACCTCAATGAAATCAGTAGGCAGGAAGTGTACACGTGCTAATTATTACTCTCAACACACGGACATGCATCACTAAGCAAGTTTACTCTCTCACTACTTTTTTCGGCATTCCTCATCTTATTATCGTGTGTGTCACGTAATTTTTGCTTGTGGGTTTCTTTCTTGTGCGTTTAGTGATTAGTGATGTATGTACTAAGTTACCTAAGATATTTATAACATAAAATTATAATATTAGGTATTTTTATCTATAATTGAGGTACATTTATTATATAGCATCGGTATATACTTGCGGATATCTCACCCAATTACATTTAGCCTCAAACTATACTTTGGTACAAGATTATAGAATACTAACTTTCTTGTATGCCATATTTGTAGAGCATATCTACTTACAAAATACATTAAACACCCAAACACAGAAGAAATACATTATTTCTATCACACATGTTTCATGTTTGCCCCACTATCTATTATATTTTTATAGAAACTTGAGCTTAAAAAGTCTCTTGTTTTTTTTCCAAATTACCTATTGTTACCTAATGTTATTTCTTCCATTATAATGTTATGTTATGTATTTCTTTTTATGCGTCTTATTAACGGGTCAAACTATACCCATGGAATAACGGATAGAAAAGTCTGAGTTATCGAAATGTTACTACTATTTGGAAGATAATGCCAATTATAATTATAGTTTCGTTCATGTAGGTAAGTACGATCTATGAGATCGTTCTCGTGAGGTCATCAAATTCCGCAATTAACACGCTAGCTCTGTTGGCGCCTTGATTACCATTATTTACTGTTTAACGCTTTATTCAGCAGCCTGAAATGAAATTAAATGAAAATATTTATTGAGTAAGCTTAAGTTCTAGTTCACTTGATACTGCATAAATTTCAGTTTAATAAGTAGTAGGTAGGTAAGTCTTCTCAAGAGTGTACATAAAATACTAAAAATAAAATTAAAGGATAACAAAATTAAAGGTATTTTGTATGGTTTGGTAGGTAATGTTCGTAATAGTAAAAAGTGTTTTACAGTTAAATAGTTTCACACAGGAAATAACTACCTGTTTGTGTTTAGATTACCTGCAATTTGCATGTTACTGATAAGACATACACGAACCACACGCTGTGCTGAAAAGTGGAATATAATTATTTCATGGAATAGAGCTTCAGTGGCCTAGTGGTAGTAACCAATGGGTTTTACGATAGCGGCGAAATTTGGGTACGTACCAAATGTACTATCTGGACGTACCTGTGACTACCCCTCTTAGACTTCCTCGAAGAATCTCGAGTAGTTACTTGGTACTACGAAATTGAAGCGGATATCTACCGTGGTTGGGGATGAAAGTCTTGATGCTATTTATTTATTATTATTATTATTATTTATAGTGCCTGTGTTATTAAACTCTTATTTTACTAACTAAAAATATTTTCTTTGTTTCAGGTAAGTTTTTTGTTGTACACCAAGAGCAAAGTTTAGTTAAGAGCCATCTATGCAATCAGGTCGTAAGTTGAAGTTTCTGCTACTCGCCGCTAGATGGCAGGTAAAGAACATTAAGCTTCATGCTGAGTGAACTTTATGTTGTTAGTGGTTGGTGAGTGCAACTAGATTATTTTATTCCAAACCTAATGATCCTATCTTGTCAACTTTGAGATCGACAATAGCATAGATTAATTACCTCTAGTGTACTAATTACCTCGTATATTAAAAAAAATGAGCTTTTCGGCATACTTAAATAAAAGTTAGGTTCTTTTGTATTCTAGAGGCAGACACAAATAAAAAAAATGTTTTGTTAATCATATGTTATTCATTAATATTAAAATACCGTAAAAACGTACCCTACTACATACTAATAAACTAGGTGTAACCTCGAAATAGTTACACCGTTACTATCTTATTTGAAACTTCCTGTAATGCAAAAGACAAAATATAGTGTAACTATTTCAACGTTACGCCGAGTTTATACCAGGGTTAGAAATCAACCGACTGTAGGTACATTTTTTCGACCGTGCAATAACCGCTCATTCTCGCTCTACATTCGACATTTGATACTCATTATTTACAAACGAATGAAGAATTTACAATATGAAGTCCTTACCTTGAAGTGAACAATACCACACAGAACCAGTTTAGTGGGTCCATGACCGCGGCGATCGACTCTCGCATAACGCCGGCCGAGCCTTCGGAGTTGCTTGATTTATTCATGTAAGAAGTACTTAGCTGTACTATAGCTATAGGGTCGGATTATGACCGACTTTTTTGAGATATATTTTAAATATTAGTCGTATACCGTTCAGAGACATCATGCATTTCCGTGCCAATTGAAAATGGTTCAACCCAAAAACTGGCAAACGGGTTAAAGCTCGTTCCCACATTTTGTTCCTAGAAGCGTTCGTCGCCATTTTTTATTCCCGTTCGTCCTGGATGGGGACCAGCAAGAATAAAAGATGTGGACAAACGACTACAGTTTAAATAATGGTTTATATAATCTAAGCTGACCAATAATAAAAAAAGATAGAGACAATCAATTAAAATTGATAATTACTAATTTCAATCTCGCTCGAAGGGTTCCGTACATCTATAGCAAAAACGGCAAATCACGATTTATTTCAAACTGATTTTTAGTATTCGTTGCTATAACGGAAACAGAAATACATAATCTGTGAAATTTTCAACTCTCTTACTTTTACGGTTCATGAGATACAGCCTGGTGACAGAGGGACAGACAAACAGACAGCGGAGTCTTAGTAATTAGGGTCCCGTTTTATCCTTTGGTAACGGAACCCTAAAAAAAGCTTCTACCATTTTATCTTTACTGAGTATAATCAAATACACCACAAAAACCCATTATATTACCTAGCATTTCTTGTATGATGTGGGAAATGATGAAATTCCGACTATTCAAAATGTATGCAACCCTCAACTCTATCGATGCTATAGATTGAACAAAAGTTATTTATCTGCCTGTGTGAAGCAAAAACTGGATAAAGAGGAAGTAGGCCTCCCAGCCTTTCTAGACCTCTGTGTTCTTTGATATAACTCTGAAAAAAGGTTTATTCTGGTTGAACAATTACTGGTCATTCATCGTGTCGTTTAAATTTAAAACTTGTCCGGTTATTTGGTAAGTAATAATTATTATAAGTACGTTAAAGTTATGAGTTTTTTATTATTTATAATAATAAATCTATTTACATAATACGTATAATACACGTTTGAATCTATTGGGACCTTTAATTATAATTATTAATTTATTTAGATAATTAGAACGGCTAGAGAGCCAATTACACTAATTTCTTATGCACTATGTGAAATTAAAATTTATAAAAAAATAAACTTTAAACAATAATCCCACTAAGTGTGGGATAATGACAGGAAGATGATGATGATGATATATATTTTCTTATTTATCATATAAAAAGTTGAGTAGTAGTTTCGTAGTTTTATAACAATTAAATATTGTATACTGTTTAAGCGCGTTGAAGTCTTTTATGTGGTAAAAATCTTAGACAATTTTAAAAACTTATAAAGTTATGAAATGTATAATAAATAAATATTTGTGGACATTTTTATGCAACATCATTTAACCCCAAACTAAGCATAGCTTATACGATGGGAACCAGATGACTAATAGTATATGTACCTATATACTTTTTTTTAAATACCTATAATTGAACTGTTATGTAAATATTTGAATTTACTAGTGATAAGTGATTATAATTAAATAATATAGGGTAAGATAAGACACAAAAGAATACCTTTTTTTAATATACAACTTGCTGATGGAACAAGCAGATGGCCCACCTGATGTTAAGTAGTTACCATCGCCTATATTTAAGTACCTATTGTCTCGTAAGTCACGCTTATTAGGAACGTGCCCTACAATACAATGCACTGCTCAGCGTCCATCAACCTGAAGCGTACAGGTGTCAATCCTCATGTGCCTGTAATGAGGCACCCACACTCCTCAAATCGGAACACAGCAAGCTGGTTGGCGGCAGAAATTGGTGCAATGGTAGTACTTCCCCGGACGAGCCCTTCACTAAGAGCTCTACTACTACTAAAAATAAATACCTCGGTAAGGTCCACGCTGTACTTGTATAGGTCACGTGACATCACGATATTAATTTATTACAATCAGTTCAACCTTCCGCCGGTCACGTTTCTAAACTACTTTTACTCTAAGTAGAATATATGTACCGTTTAACTGATTGCATGTCTTTATTGGGACAGAACAAATTAGGGTTAAGGGATTTGTAGGGTAAGCCAGTTATACTTACATATTTAATTTTGTTTGGAAATTACATTTTTATTTGTGATAAATTGCTGTTTTAGGTTGGATTAACCATAAATCCTCATAAAAAAAATTATATAATAAATAATATTAACGTCTACTGTGCCTAATCGCAAGTCTATTTCTTTTTAATTGCATTATTAACTGGCAGCAGCTCAATTGATGTGGGTTCGATCCCCACCGATGACAATCATTTGTGTGCACTATTCATGTGCAGTTGTTCGTTCTCTGTCTGGGTGTAATATTGTATTTAAAGTATTTACAAAAAAAACTTATCAGTATTATGTCATCTGTCTGGTTCCCAAAGTACAAGCTTTGCTTAGTTTGGGGCTAAATTATGTTGTGTAAAAACTACCACAAATATTTATTATTATTATTTTATTCTAATTATTTTGGGAGTTTGTGCATAACTTTACGTACTAATAAACACGAGAAAGCTATTTCCAACTCAAAAATATGTAAACATTAAAATGAATGAATCTGAAATTATGTATCCACTGAATACTGGAATATTAAACCAACAAAGTGAATTTCAATTCAGAAGAGGAAAGAGGAGAGCTGGCATAATTGAGTTTAATACAGTACTTAGTAGGTGGTATCGTAGACGAAGATAACCGAAGCATGGCGGAGATGCCCGAAGGTTTCCAATATGGCGGCGCACGCTCGGCTTGTCAACAAAGTTGAGTTTTAAGTCTGGCACGGTCGCGTTGCCGGTCGCGCGCTTTTACGTCTCCAAAGTTGCGCTCGCTTTTGCGAATTTTTAAGTGCTTTTTGTGTGTGAAAAAATTGTTTTGTGAAAGGAACAAGCTTTGGAATTGGAGGGTGTTGGTTTGAGTGTGGTGAAAAGTGTTTTGGTTACATTTTAGAAGTTTATGGTTTGTACGAATTATTGGAATGTTGGAGTGTTATTGCTGCATTTAATGTGTTTTTACTTGATAGTTATTTTATGACGTATATGTACGTTATTTTAGATGAAAAGGACCTAAAACAAATATACATTATCGATAGCAAACACAGTTAAACAAATAAAACGGAAATGGAACATTAAATATTATGTCTCACAGATAAGCCCTAATTAACTAATGCCTAACTATTGACTTTACAATATCTTAGCTTAACGATTTTTCTAGGAGTTTTGTCAGTTATTAATTTTTTTTTTCTATTCTATATATATGTATTCTATAATTTTATACTTCGATTTATTGGGGGTATCTTTTATTTTTCATAGAAAATATTACGTTATAAAAAAAAAATACGTAAGTACTTTAAACTAACACGAATCTCCATACTAGAATCACTGACGTATTGAAGAAAATATCTATTAGTTTTATGATTGTTCCATTAGTAAAATATTCCTGGTTCTATGGAAACTTTCTCCCAAACACAAGTGGTTACACACCGATCCTATTCGTAGGTTTCAACTCATTTGCATACTTGCAGGTCCACCTCCCCTTGTCAAGGACTTTGCCACTAGGCTTTGTAACTTTGAGGGACTAGACTACACACTGTATTTTTATTCCACCAAACTGTCAGTTGTCAGTTATTCAAACTGCCTTATTCTACAATAAGTACCTACGATGACTGACTGGACATATTTGACTGACTTGATTGTATAGATTTATAATCACTCGATACTGGCAAAATTCTTCGTCGAAACATGACTCCCATTTATTGTAACAAATCACCAAAGACGATGATAAGGATTAACATCATCACCATCATTCGAATCGGGTCAGATTCACGTTTGACCCTTTATTGTTAGTCTTCTAACTACTTCTAGCACTGCACAGCCGCCTTACCTATTAAACTTTCTTTAAAACGAAAATTGGTTTCTGTTCCTTCTGTAAAATTTTGAGCATTATATGCTGATATGTCTTTATTGTATACGACATTTCTTGTTAATGTTCCCCTCTAAGTATCCAATAACGAAACAAACAGTGTGTCGGTCGTTTGACTTAAATTTTAGGGCGCAGACATATTTATTCCGGTCGAAATACTCGCACGTGCTTGCATAAAAACTGACCCTTGTTTTGTGCACTGTCGTGGAAACACAATGCCCTATATTTCTTAAAACGACCACTGGGATAAAACAAAACTTAGGAACTAATAGCCGCAACCTGGCTGCAGTACCTACTGCAATCTGATTCATCAATGTATTGAAGTTGATTTTTCATTTAAAAAGTAGCCTATAATGTTATTACAGTTCTAGGTCTATATTTCAAGCAGCTTCAACGCGTAAAAGAATATACCTAAACACCGTTTATAAAATGAATAACAGGCTAATCGATATTATATTACCAATTGCAAAACCAACCATCAACAGCCACAGGTCTCTGTACAAACAAATCGTGTGTTTTTATTTCAAAATTTTGGTAGGTACATAAAGTTTGGTACATTAACTGAGGGAGAATGTGAGGTTTACAGTTGTTTGTTATTACTTTTGAGCGGTACTTAATATGCATACGTTTTACAACGAAATTACTACTTTACTTTCTTGGAGTAGTAATTTTCACAAGCCACGGTAGCGGTAACTTTCTTTGGTGCTTTCTACAATATTCACGAATACGAATTAATACAAAATTGCTTTTTACTATTTTTCTAAAATAGGTAATAGAGGAAGCAATTCGGCAAAAGCTTTTAATCCGTCACGTCACGAGTCTTAATAAGGCTACCGCTGGAGATAGGCCTCCCTCAATTTCGGGAGGAAAAAGGGGGGGGGGGCACCATAGGTACCATGCTTGGCAGACAGATTGGTGACCGCGTTGTCGGTGCTTAGTACTCAGGAGATGCTGCTACCCATCTTCGGAGTGATCCCTTATAGTTGCCTCTTACGACATCCATAGGAAGTAATGAAAAGATGATATTCTACCACAATGGCTATTTACTGCGGGAACTATTGACAAAGATACCTATCAATCTTTAGGCTATCACTCAAGTTTACAACAATTGCTCGAACCACAAATTTTCTCTTCTTACAATATACATTTACTTAAGTAGGTACCCATACCCACGAACTTCACACAGTTCAATGTATAATTAGACTTAGCCATTTTTGTACTAACGAACCAAATTACTGATACAATAACGTCTTATCACGTCTCACTAAAATGTTTGTTCACCGTACGAATGTGTGTACGGTAGAGCTACCTAGGTATAGGCCATGTACTATCAAATAAGCTGTGACACCAGTCTAATGTTAGTCAATCATTTAGTAAATTATGTAAACAAGACCCCAAATAGCGGAAACATTCATTTCTTACATCTCACGATAGCCCAATAAATAAATGAAGCGTGCTAGCTAAGCGTCGCGACGTTGCGTCGTCGCCCAACATGAACAACAAACAAGCTTTTACTGAGACTTTAGTTTTTACTAAAACGAATCGCTCTTTGCGTAGTAAACGTCATTCATAAGCAATCTAGACAGCCACGTTGTGGTGACTCGCTGTGCGGCTTTCCTAAGTGGTCGTTTAGCCATATCGGAGGTGTTAGAGCGACTCAGAAGTTCCGTCACCAAAGTTGGCGACTAGCTCATACGAAAATTTGTTTGACCAAGTTTTATTAAGTATTCTCACTAAAACCAAAAATCATCTTGCGTTTCTCTAATGCACATTTCCTAAAAATAAAAAATTTGTTGCCCAAATGACCTCAAATTTAACAGGGTATTGTTTTGATTTTGCGTATAATATTTTTGGAAAAGGTTTTTTAAAATGATGTAAATGTGCCTTGGAGTAAACGTATATCCTATGACACACACTATTGTTTCAAAGTAACGTTTATTTAAACATTGGTCGAAGATTAAAATATACTAGAAATGATACAGGAACTTAGTGTTTACGTCCAACAGTCGGAATGCCTCTCAAATTCCTGTGTTTCTGTGTAAGGTATAGCAGGAATGTGTGGGTGCTTCACGGCAACCCCTGGGAGGCATTGCATGTTTGAACAGCTATTAGGACGAAACATGTTACGAAATGTGACACTTCAAATCTATTTGGGTCGGATACAGAAAGTGATACTGTTTTAGAAGCAAATATGAAAAATATGATAATAATTTTGGCTTCATAAAATCTTCACGCAAAAAATATTTATTTCGGTCATAAAAGAAATAGCGTTTAAATAATTAAAATAATAGCTGTTTGTGAATTTTAATAACCGTTTTTTGAAAACATTTAAGGAATATTGCAAAAGATGGCCTTTTCCATAAACACCATATCTACCTTTACAGTCCATCCAAGGTTTTCATTTGCATTCCATTTGCAATATATTTATAGAGTGTAAATCCTTTCTACATAAGGAGCTGAGCATAAATTCAGCAGACACTTTATAAATCCGCATTGCGAGTACGGGCTAGTAGTCTTTGGACGTTAATCTTCTTAAAGTTCGAGATCCACTAAGGCTTTGCAGACGAAACAGTTTATTTGAGCTTTAGATTATTTCGCTGACTTAGTATACGGAGAGAAACTGCTAGAAAAGTTATCAGCCGACGCTTGCGGTAAGCTCAGCGAGTAGGTATTCAGATTTCATTGCATTATATGAATGAATGGATCTCACTATAAAAACAAATGTAGGATGTAATGCTACTAAAAAACGTGTAGGTGTATGTAATGTAATCCTGTTTACCTATGCACCCACGTTAGACTTTCTAAACTAAATGCACGGTGCGTCGGCAAACTGTTCTTTAAAAAAAAATAATGCGTTCATGTGAGTCACAAGTCCCTGGGTCTGGGTCACATTCCTTGGTTGCCGCTGCGAGCGCCAAACCGGCTATACTTACTCTTGTTCGTCTTATTTTACTCTCTGGCCCTTTCAGATTATGCAATATTCGAAGACCTTATGTAACGTGATCTGACTTATTAAAACGATTTGAATTTATAAAGTTTGAACGTCTCAAAGTTTGTGCCGTTTTGTTTCGTGCCAGTGCGTGGTTCGTTTGTTCCCGCTTGGAAGGTTTTTTTCCGCCATCTGTCGGCTAGCAGGTGTCGTTTTACATACTAAGCAGGTGATTTGAATTCGTTCTTCTCACTTTCAAAGTACTGCGGAGTATTTTACTGTAAAACCTTAGATGGTTCTTTGGTAGGTAATGTCTGCCCGTTTCCGTTCCCATCGAGAGCAGTTTATTGAAATGTATTTATTTTATTATGTTGTGAGTGAATTGTGTTTCAATACTTTCTACTTGTCGCATAGGTACCAAAATGTTGTGAGTTGAATAATATAAAAATGTGACCGATAAAAATGTAAACAACGTGTAAATGCTTCTCATAAACTTAGGTATAAACTTTTTTATAAGTATATTAGTAATACCTTTTACTCCGTCGTTTCA
This sequence comes from Electrophaes corylata, assembly GCA_947095575.1. NCBI lineage: Eukaryota > Metazoa > Arthropoda > Insecta > Lepidoptera > Geometridae > Electrophaes > Electrophaes corylata. The sequence goes on from OX352703.1 coordinate 10,359,825, forward strand.
ACTCTTGAGTCAAATCTGTAATCTTCAAGTTCAATTTGGTGAACACCTGCCATCGTAAAGCAGTTTTCAATTTGCCGTCCAAACCTTTCCTTTGCAATATGTTTCCGGCCGAAGGCAGGTGCTTCCATACAAAGATCAGTTCCACTTGATCACACCAAACCTTATCACAAGGACATAAAGGTTGAATCTGAATGGAAAGTTTTGTGTTTTTGAGTCCATGACTACTGGCCAATGCGATGGCAATGACACAACATTTGACAGGAAATCGGGTTATCTCAATGACAGAATTGCCGTACATCCTCTCGATGTTTACAAATTTAATAAAATTTAATACTTACATATTTATTACTTAGTCGTTCAAGTCAGAGCTATTTCGCTGCCGCATTGCTATATATATATTGATGTAACAATTATAAGCATCTTTGTCTTGTCTGACTGACATAGACGCAACGCATAGCCTAAACCACTGGTCGTAGAGACTTGCAATTTTTAGGGTTTATTCGTCTTGATGCTTAAAAGTAAGAAGGGTTTCCAAAATTTAACCCCTAATGGGTACAGCGGAGGTTGAAAATTTTATGAAAATAACTTCACGCAGATGGAGTTGCGTGTGTTTTGTTAATATTGATATATAACAAGTGATTCATATGAATTTGCGTGTGACTATCAATATGTATGTGCAAGGTCGTTAGGTACTAAACCGACGGTAAATTCAACATATCTAGGTACGTGGAGCCGGAACCTAGTTTTTTTTGTCCAAATAATTAACTACTACTTTGATAAGCTATCTGACTGGTAGGTTATTGTAGACAAAAACTAATATTCAATGGTCGTGCTATAATTTTCAACCAGTTTAAAAACTAAAGACCGATAAATGCAAAAATAATCAGAGTTTTTGTGTCAAATTTTTTGTGTGTCTTTGTTGTGAATAATAAAAAACAAATGAATGTCGTTGTTGGTTTTTTTGTGGTTTCATATATTTGGTGGAAGCCCATTACCACTGCTTAAAATACTTGATAATTTCTTCGTATTTACAAAATAGGTATAATTTAAATAATATTTACACCGCATTGTAATACCAAATATAGTAAAATGCTGAATTCTAAGCATTTTACTTACTCAACTTGGAATGTATATCACACTTAAAATCGAACGATAAAGAAATAATTCCTTATTTAGCATAGCAGTCAAACAAGACTGCATAGCTACATTTGTTTGTTTATTTACTAACACAATCAAAACTGAAGCTACGTGAATACACTGACCTTTCGACGAAACCTCAGGTTGATTTCCGTAGAAGCGACGATGGTAATGAAACAGACGGACGTAATAAAGCAGAGACATTCACTCAAGCAATTGTAATGATTGGACGCCAAAAGGCCTGAAGGAATCCTAATAATGAGCTTATTTTATTTTCCTAAAGTTGAAACTTGCGTTTGTATAATGTTGTCCAGCGAAACGCACACGGTTTCGTTCGCGTGAAGTTATTTTCATACAAACTTCAATCCTCGCTTTACCCGTTTCAAGTCTCTTCAGCGAGTGATTTAGGCTATGCGTTATTATCTATATGCCAGTCAAGACAAAGATTCTTATAATTGGTATAGATGAACTCAATCCTTCAGTATGCACTTATGCCGTTTATTATTAATCGTGACCTTTATTAAAAATTATAGCTTAAGGTTAAACAAGTCGGTACGTTGTCCATACAAACGCTGTAAGTGTTTAATGTCTACTATTTATTAACGTGCGTCCGAAGTTAAGTTTGATACTGAATTATCTTGCCATTATCTAGGTACGTTACCCTATATGCTACAGTAAAATCAGATTACCTTGAAAGTTACAAGCGTTACAAAATTTAGTACTAAATATTTCGACGCTTGTAACTTTCAAGGTAATCTGATTTTACTGTAGTAACGTACCTAGATAATGGCAAGATAATTCAGTATCAAACTTAACTTCGGACGCACGTTAATAAATAGTAGACATTAAACACTTACAGCGTTTGTATGGACAACGTACCGACTTGTTTAACCTTAAGCCACACTTATATCGTTACACTGCTTGATTGTAACCTTGTTTCAAGTGAAGGTATCTTACTCGCACCTCTAACATAGTTGAAGTAGGTTTCAAAACAATGCCATTATGAATTATTACCTACCTTAAAATTAATTTCAGGTACATTATCTTATGATATTAACTAGCACGGTTACAGAAGCACCAATAACGCTAATTAAAGAATCTTAAAGTCACAGAGTCCATTTCTATACAGATTTAAAATATAATGTCACACTTTAATTATCTAATAGAATGGTTAACTTAAAACACGCTTATATAAAATACAATTACCTATAGCAAAATAAAATAAACTTTTAAACGTTAGCTTAGTCCTAAGGCCCTAACCTTTGTATCCACGTTTGGAAGATCTACAAAAACTGAACGATCTTTAGGCCAAAGAAATAAACTGTTTTGGAAGGCAGGCGCCGTCAAAGTACACTCTGTAAAAGGTGATTGGACGATCTTGGTTGTCATCAAACATCTAGTCACTGGCTCACTGCAGCCAAAGAGCGAGGAGTGTGGAAAAAAGCGTTCCGGATCAGTAGTACTAGTACTACCAGTAGTAGTCTTTTATCTCATTGCCTTATGTAAACTGACAGCCAATGAAGCGAGAGATTGCTGTTAGCGGATGATGTTAGAATATAGAAATCGGATATAAGAAACGAATTTACTAACTTTTCTATCAAGTTTAAACCATCATAATTCTTGAGGACCTATGCGCTTGGGTAGTATCATACATAATATCTGTTGTATAATCTGTGATGGCTTTAACTATGTTACTGTTACCAACTACGTGGTTTCCATGTCGTGGTTACAGCTCACGATGTTTCTATAAAAGGTTCGTTGGCAGTACTTTAAAAAGATTCGTTAATCAATATGACTATGTGTAATTTTGCTTTATGAAAGGCTAGTATAATGTGCGCATTGTACTTACTAATAGCAAAAGCGCTCCGGGAGGTATGTCCTTGGACAATCAGAATACACTTTCTTATGATACTAATTTCAGAAAATGTTGCTAACATACAAAATAAGGTTATATAAATATCATCAGTCAAACCTTTAAAATACCGTTGATTGGCTCTCTTAATACTTATCTCACTGTCAAAAATGACCCTTTTTTTACTAAAAAAGTGGCGTTTGAAAGCAGTAATTGCTTATTTACGCTTGGACTAGACGCTAGTTAAGTAATAACAAATACGGGTCCGTAACGCGTAAGTAATATAAGTCGCAGACTCGTCAAAACGACATAGTCTTTCTGCACTTCTTATTTCCCTACGTACGCGGTTGTTATTTTAAAACTTTTATTCCCCAACCTTTACTACACCAGTATAAATAACACAAACCGCAACTTTGCAATGCCCCAGGTTACAAAGTTACTTCGATGCATTTCTTTGTTCAAACATTGTCTAGCGTAGCGTTTCAAACGGCTATTACACAAGCCGCCTACGTCGAAAATGCCTACATGTCTGTCCGCTTGCATCATCTTGCGTTAGGTTATTGTTACCGTTTGTCACCTTTGAACTTTAGCCACTTAAATTTTAAGGGTTTTTGTACTCTGAAGGTGAATTGAGTACTTCAGGGAAAGTTCTTCAAAAATATGTTTGATTGATTTCTCCTAAAAAATATGAGATTAGAGTCCTAAACTAACCTTATATTCAACAACATTTCTTTGTCTCATTGACAACGAAACTTTGTCTAACTCAATAACGCCGTTTAAAGCTCACATATTGAGACACATGCGAGAAAGAAAAATCAGCCGAATAAAATAAACCTTGTTGGGTACTGCACTTGCATGCCGTGAAATGAGATTGTCCTAAAGATCACTCACAAGTCACGTTCTTGCCCTCGTTTTTTTTGTCTTTAGCTGCTACTCTGCCGTAACTAAGGGCTTTCATCTTGACCCGACTGCCCTACATCCCGGGGCGTGACACCGCATGCTTATGTTTCCTAATATTGGTTAAGACTACCCTAGTGCTCTTTATTTTAAACTTTGATCAATTTGCGGAGATAGTTTTCTTCCGGTAAAGACTTAAATGAAGAATGAATTTCTTTTTGTGATTGGGTAGTTCCTTCTTTCTGAGAAAGGATATGCTTTTTGTTGGATAGTTTTTTGATCTTTAGATAACATTTAATAAAACGTTCGGATATGGTTGAATTTCATAACCTGACATAAAAGAACGATGTTTACCAACTAATAAAATATGTCAATCTAACTGTACCTACCAACCAACACGTGTTTACTGTACAGTATACATACATACATACATACAATCAAGCACAACGAGCACGTGTTTTTCTCCAGTTATGGCTCAACCCGAACGTCCAGCAAGCTAACGGGACTTGACCTGTGGTTTTTGCTTCGCATTTCTGATAGCTTGTTACTGTATTAGAAACCGTAAATCATGGGGTCGCTTGATATTGGAACAGTATTATGTGAGCTTTAAGTTTAGGTAAATGTTTATATGCAAATGAAATGCTTGTTTTAGCATCCTCAATCACCGTAGTGCATCTAAGTTTGAATGTATCGCATTACTATTGTTCTTTACTGGTTGAGAGAGCAATATCAGAATTGATATTACTCATGCTCAGTTGGGTAATAAATCGGGCTTGATTTGATATTGAAGAATTAATTGAACTCAGATATTTATTTGATAAATTTTGTCACTAGTAATTTAAAACGCAAAAAAGAGGTTTGATTTAATTTGTAGGTTCTCGATTACAATTATTATAATCTATTCTAATCCATACGTTAGTGTACTAAGGTATAAGCTACAACAAGTGCAGTAGTATACAAACTGGATTCAAATCTCCGTATTTGAACGAATGATTTGAATGGCTTTGAAAGTTTATTTTGATAAGTTTGGGCTCATTTAACCTAAAACTTCGATGAACTGTCTGATGTGGGTGGGTTTGTTAGTGCAAAGTGGAATGAACTTGTAAAGTACTAATTATGTTCACTGGACCTAACAAAACACTATATTTATCCTCAAAAACATGTTTGTTATGTTGCCCTATATAAATATAACAAAACCTTTTTATAGATTGTTGTTTGAGGAAGTCTCGGAAACTAATAACAGTTTGTAACCAATAGAATCACAATCTCGTTATTTTTGTGGCATAATGAGATGTGAATCACTGGCGCACGATGCCGTATGGAGTCAAAACATCTTTTTGTTGATGCAAGAAAGAAATCATTAGTTTTTACAACGTTGTTGGTAGAGTCTCCATCTTCATATAACGCCTACATAGCTTGTTGGGATCCGGTCGACAAACCTGTATCTATTGCTTGTAATCTAGAGGCTTGTTTCCACTGATCGACAAACCTGTATCTATTGCTTGTAATCTAGAGGCTTGTTTTCACTGATTATGTCAGGAAAGCTTGTTCGTTTCACTGTAGGGGTTCAGTAGTTTGGTAGAATTTTGATGATTTTTTTGTGAAAACATACAGCCGAGACCTAGGAAAAAAAGTAAAAAGATATTCTCTAATATCCTGAAAATTGGCAATTTACCAAAAAAAGTGGCTTAGTGACACTCAAAAAGAAAAACTGTACAGCTCTTCCAGACATTCTTAGGGTGCTAGTTTAATAAATGGTTGAGATCCATTAAGTTTGAATCATTCCATTTAATTTATAGAATCAAAATACAGTGGATACAGTAACTCATTTATCTCAGAGCCGGCACATGAACGCATTAGTACATCCGCACTCGATGTCTCGTAGCGCCTCTATGCCATACATAAATATTGCTTTCTCTCGAACCCTTTACGGCTCTTGGAATTCATGCTTCACTGAAGTCTTCTCGAGAAGATTATTAACCGACTTGTCTTTGTGGAATTTTGTAACTTTTGCGCAATCACCACAAGTAAGCGACTAGTTTGAGATCATAATGAGGTTTAAGAGTTGGTTTTTACCTATTACCGTTCTTCAGGCAAGTAAATATTTAATTTTATAACAGTTTTAGTAAGAAATACTGACGTGAAATAACTTATCAAAAGATGCTTCGATATTACAATCACTAATCGATTCATTTGTAATTGACCCAGAATATCGTTATTTCAAACGGTTTATCATTAGAGCCTTTCTATCAAGTCCTATAATTATCTATCAAAAGCTACGTAATCACTTCAGCAATATCGCATTAGCCTACTTAACTAATATCAATTTACCTGAGATAGGAAACCAAAAACCCGTAATATCACTGCACCTAATATAGTCATTATTACAACTACGGATTCAATCGCTGCTAGTTAAAAAAATGTCCAAGTGTATTATGAATAATGTTATCAAAATTAAATATTGAAAGAAGACTCTTGTTTCGTGTTATAATTTATTAGGAAATGATCATTAGGCAGAGACTGAGAGACGGGTTGCAGCTTGTAAACTACCGCAAAATTAAACAAAATATGCTTAAAATTAATGGAGAAGAGATAAGGCATAAACTCAAGGTTAATTATATCAAATGATCTGTAAGTACAGCAATCCATATTAAAACTGAATTGTGTAACAGCAACGGTTTTGTGGTTTCATGGTACTTATTTGTTGCACGGGCGGAATGACTTGTGAAGGTGCAAAGGAAACTTTTGCAACAGTTTTTCTTGTTTTTTCATACTTTAACGGGCCTTAGCTGATGCACAAAGCATTTTATTTCTTCTAAACTTTCTTTTATACGGCCATTTTAAGTTTTTCTTTCTACTTTGTTTCAACCTTCATTATCTTGTTTTCGTAACTTGTAATTTCGTAATTTTCATTCTTCTTTAGAAAAGTTAGCTTTGTTTGGCTGTCATTTATCCAGTCTCCAAGTTTCTGCATAAAATAACGTCGGTATAATGACACGGACATAAACGGTTCAATAATTTATTTCTTCCGTCCAAGAATCCCTTTTGCGTTCTGGCCTGAGAGATCGTTTGAGGTCCGATGGACCGTTTCGATTCTCGGTGATTCACAGAATGCTTATGAGTAGTTTTGGTGAGATAACATACCGGTTTAGAAGCTACGCTACATGGAAGCGTGGCGAGTTTTCTAGTTATGAATCGTACACACAGAATTAGTCATAGCTTTCGATCGTTTATTAGTAGGAAATACATATTTGAATGCACAAATTTATTATAAAAATTTAGTAATTATTTTGACTACACATCGATATATCACTAAATAGCATAATAGTAGTATAGTATACAATAAATGGTATTACTAAGACACTACTCTGATTCTTAAATTTCCTTACCGAATGACTAGTTCATTATTATAATATTATAAAAACACTACTTTGGTTGCATGCTTGTTCCAAACGAAACAGTTAATACGAATTTCAAGAATCCGCCAAGAAATTTCATTCCCCAGCAGAAACAAGACAAAAAATAGATAATTCCTTGTTCGCGGGAGGATCGCGTGAGAAAAATATCCTGCTGCCGCCGTATTTAGTTGTTTTATTTTTGTCTTCATATTTCGCACACTTGCTTGCTTGTACGTGACGATAAAGTGTTCAGTATTGCTCTTGTTTTGTTGTCATTGTAAATTTTAGACGCCTTGATGCGTTTTGCAAACTTCAAGCATGCTTATGAAGCTGGTCTCAAACGATTAAATACTGATGAATAACAGATGAATGTGTAAGACATTCATCTGTTATTATGAGTAAGGTTGATTTGAATCCACTACTTGCTAACTAATGGTTTTATCTATTTTCATGGACTCGGCTATAAGAAATCTTACAATTTTTATTTTTTTGAATGCTAAATTAAGTTATTTACCCAATTTGTTTACAAAGAAAAGTACGTTTTTTTTGGTAGTTTTTATAGTGCTTACCTGCACTTAAGGAAATCACAAAGATTTTTGTATTATCCCGCAATAACGCATCCCCGTATCAGCGGTGCAAAACCTACTCGAGGGAATAAGTTTTGGGATAAAAATCTTTACTAACACATTATCTTTAATATTATAACTTATTATGTTTTATGAAAACTAAAATATAATACATAACTGAGATAGATTTTTAAGTTGAAAGACCCAAAGACGTGCGATGACAGCTCAGTACTCGGACTGCGCCTGAGTTGCCTTGAATCATAATTGCAGGCATGCGTTAGTCACGCCACCTTCCTCCAGTCATAGCAGAAATAATAGTCCCAAGCTCGGCTTATTGCAAAACTTTTGTTTTTTCTGTTTACATATCTCTCTTTACTACCTACAGATCTGAGATGTACTGGTATTGAGTATAATAAAATTTCAACATTCTAAGTTTCTAACGCTATAAATCGATGTAACTTAAAGTTTTTTTATCAATATGTAACAATGGTAATGCTTATAGTACCATCGGAATTACCGTTAAAAGCTTATTTTCGTTGTCTCTTAAGTTACCTCTCAAATCTGTCATGTGGCCTCATAAGCTCAAATTAATCCAATCATATTATGTACTTGCTAAATTTCATATCAGAGGTAAAGTTCCAAATTGGATTAAATCTGGTATTCTATGTATGTATTTTGAGATATTCCTACACAATGTATACGTACCTACATGTACCTATATGTATGTAGGTAACTTCTTGTGGGAGAATCTAATTCGTTCTGCAAGCTTCAGATTAGTAGAGTCTATAAAAGATATATTTATAGGTAACACTAAACTGTAAAGCGTTGTAAGATTGTTTATGTTCACATAAATCATTTGTCAAAAGATAAGCAATGCACTTTTACCAGTAATGACAAAAAATTATATTGCTAAATCTAAGTGTAATGTTTATGTACGAGGAAAAACATGGGTATAATGAAAATTACCAGATATATCAAATCTTCCCTAACTCACTACTTTTACTAAAACTTCTCACAGTTTTACTCGCACGTGTAAATCTGCAGGCTACCGCTAATATATTATTTCTATATAATCTGGCTGTCGTTGTGTGACATAAATAAAAAAAAAAGACATCCGGTACGTTATTTGCTCCTTTGAAGTTCGGTGCGCGTTCTGCCTGCTTGGCACAAATAATAGAGCTATGTTTTCTTTTCTTATCTTTGCATAAAGAGTAAAGAGACCTTAGCATAAAGAGACAAGACAATGCACATTTAAATTGGGTAAGTTTTTATGTAGTAGACGCGATTAGTACTTTTTGTGTCTAGAGTTTGTTGTTATGTACATTTTAGTGGTGGTCGAGCAGTAATAATGATTTAGATAAAGTTACACTTATTTACAAAGAAAAAAAAAAGGAAAAGCATCACGACTTAAATCACCAAGCACGGTAGATATCCCTTTCGATCTCTTAGTACCAAGTATCTACGCAAGATTCTTCGAGGATATCATAGGAGGGTAGTCAGAGGTACGTCCAGATTTATTAATTTAGTACGTACCTACCCAAATTTTGCTGTACATCGTTCGCCACATCGGTCGTCAAGCAGTTTAAAGTACCTAGTTGAAAAATAAAAATAGCAAATAGAGATGGCTTATTTATTCCCATCTTTATCTAGTTTGTGGCACGGTTTCCTCTCATATTTCACTAGTACAAAATAAATTGTACATTCCATACATACAAATTATTACATGTAGAAGTTGCCGCATTGGTATGCCGCAATCAACTACCCCCATCCTAATTACACATTTGCTTCCTACATATCGTGTCCCATGGCAAAATGTGCAAAACGCACGCGTTAATTTAATTAACTGACTTGCGAGTCGCTGACTAATTTGGAGTATTTGTAACTGTATATGTGTCACTCACTCATGATCAGTTTTCGGAGAAAAGTAAGCTTTATCTCGGTGGATTTCGATTGAAAATAAAGTACTTGCTTGTATTTTTTTTAATATAGTGACAATATGTGCCTGTGCGATCATACGAGTACCTACCCACATAGAATATACTTAGAGACAAAATGCGTTTGTATTGCTCGACAGACGACCCTGAATGTTGATTGATCTCTTCTATTTAACCTTCGATAAATCCAATTGAATTGGCATACAACAATATCATAAGCGGATCTTAAAAATAATCTTTTTTAATTATAAGAATCTTTGTCCTGACTGACTGATATTAGACAAAGCATAGCCTTAAGAAGCTGGACGTAGAAACTTGAATTATTCAAAGTTTATTTGTATTTGTGCGTAGGTTAGTAGCAAAAGTAACTTCTGAAACTCAATCTTTTATAATATCAGAGTGGAACTTGTATAACGCCTTGGGACTAATACTTGTTCTGTGTACGTGTAGCCTGGGTCTCTAAATATATATGCACGATGCCACCGCTCCTGTTTACACAAACATAAACACTACACATAGTATGTTCGCACAGACATGTAATTTAGTTTGCGTGCCTAGTCAGATAGTAAAGGCCAGTGTATGTTTTGGCGAACGGTTCACCTTCTACATAAATATTATTAAGTGTAAACCCACAAACAATTTTACGTTTCATTCAATTTGTTATCGAATTTGTTTAAACAAACAGTTTAATCTTTATTCGTGCCATTGATTTGGCCGTGTTTTCATCGATTAGTCACGCTGTGGGCACCTTGATTGGCTGTACTAATCTTATCGGCATTTGATAAAACAAAGCTGTGCTGTACGCTCGATCAATACATGTAAACATGGTTTTCTTAGTCATTTTCCACACACGTTTTGGTTAGGTAATCTATGCCGTTAGTTTGATTTTTATCTCGATAAAACTTTGTTTTACTGTGGTTATTTGGTCATTATAATGATTCGTTTAGATTTATAACGAAAACACTCCAACATTCTCTTAAATTGATGTAAACTTGTGATTAAAACAGATGAAAAGTGTAAAATGAAATATTGTGATTGACTTGAAAGGAAGCAGTGAGACGAATGGAGGCAATGCAGTGAGACGAGTTCGCGGAGGCCAGTGTGGCCAGGCGGTAAAGCGTGCATCCGCAGTAGAGACCACCATGTCGAACGCAATGTCACCGGAGACCTCGGTCTCTGCCACCGGCGAGGAACCTAATCGTCGGCGCTCAGTCTTTTACGTGCCATTATTTGAGAGCTTCGACAACTACCTCCCTCTAACAATAGAGGAAAAAGAAGCACTTCTATTCGGAGAAAGTCTACATGCCACACCGACGAAAACAAACAGAAGAAACGACAGCATCAGCCGACTGCAAACGCCAACTCGCGGTGATTCATCTTTCACCGAAAGTGAAATCGACATAAGCATATTCAGCCCGGAACGAAGATTTCGTCGACCCGTATCCTCGACGATTAGTTCGAATGAGGCACTTGCAAGGGTCGGCCAGCGTGACTTGACGAGCCCCAGGCTAGTCGCTGAAAGCTCCATTATAAAACAATCGAAGCCAAGACTAAGAAGCACGACTTCGTATGAACCACGATACGATAGAATATACACTCCGTTAGGAACATCGATCTCATCAAATAAACTAAACAGCTCTACAAATAATATTATCAATAAAACTGTATCGAAGAACTCTATTATGAACTCTAATTTGTCACTTATACCAGACTCGCCAGGTATGATTTCGCCAGTCAGGGAAAAATCTAAAACTCTTCCACAAAATATGAACGCGCCATCTCCCATTAGAGGCAGCAGCAGTTCTACGTCTATATTTCGAACGCCAAGAATAATGGTAACTCCTGACAGTCCAAATAAAAGTCCTGGAAAAATGTCGGGGTTGAATTTTATTCGACGGTCGCGAAGCACAAAATTGTCCAGGAGCAATTCATTGTTGCGGAGTATAACTTCAAGGCACATTGAAGAAGGCTTGGAGGATCATACTGTTGTGACAGACTTGACTGAGAACTATAATCAGTTTGTGGACAGCAATGGCGGAGAGACCGAAGTAATCGGTGCTCTCATCAAGAAGCATGAAGCTGAAGTGGCCAACAGTCCAGTGAGCGTTCGGCGAGGATACCTCGATGTGGACGATGACGTAGCTGTACACTCTGGTAAGATTTATAGTGTTCAAAACTATGACAAATTATAAATTATTTCTCATCACGCTTCATTAGACCCTCTTAATAGCTTTACCAATAACAATCAGTCCAAGAATCAGTCCATGATACCTTATTGCGCAAATTGAAATATCGTGCGCTGGTTGAGTACCTTCAAACACAGATCATGAATTTGATCAAATTGTAATAAATTGAATCATCAGCATTGATCAAAGAAATCCTTTCTAAAATGAGTACCAACTCTTGATGACTCATCTAACCTTTAGTATAATTATTTTAGATATTACATTTCTTGGAGTAATTTACAAGCAACAGCTACCTGTTGATTATGACGGGTTATTACGTAGTATGTCGGGATACAATAGATACATAGCGATTATTAATCTGTCTATCTGGGAGTTACCCTAACATCATCGGGAATGATTCAACAACTTCTATTTATGCTCAAGTATGCATAATAGACAATGCTGCAAATACCAAGGAACATCTAACGAGGTCTCACAAACTGCATGTCATGTCTAAAGCTGATATTATGCCGTAGATGCCATCTTTTGTTATTATTTTTGAGCGACTTTAGACGACGCGCAATGCACGCAGCATCTTAATGTTCTAGGTAACAACGTTCAAATTACTGTCATGCGGCAATCCACGCGGCCGCCACGCTTCAACCACGCTGGTCGCTTGATATGAATTCGAACGTCTACAATATTGAGACTTTACTAGGATACTAGACATATGTTGACGCGCCGCCGCCGCGCGATTTATTTCGCATCGTCTAAACACGCCCTAACGGTCACCAATGAAGATCCAACAATTTCTTTGTGAATTTAATACTAGGGCCGTATTGTTCTGAGACACGTGCCTTTAAATAGATAAATGTAAGTACTGACAGGCCGGTGCAACAATGGCTGCCTCACGTAAATCACCGCTACGTGCAGCTTTGTTCGTGCGGTGCAGCTTTATGAAGCAGGTTGTAGGGAGTTATATAAACGTTTTAGCTAAAAAACAATCCTGTACTACGAGTATGTCGATGGAGGTCAAATAAGATAATTTATATCTTGAATTTAGTTTATGGTTTAGATAATTTGAATTGTTAAAATTACCTTTAGGGGGGGGGGGGGGGGAATAATTGTTTTCGTAAAGCAGTTTATAATTTAAAAATGTGCCTCTGTAGCGTTGCTATCGCCACCGCCTGCACTTCCGCGTGGGCGTTTATCGTGCTCTTATCAAAGTATACAATGTGATTGCGGCATTGGTCTCCTTCAAAACAATGGACTTTCGGTCTCGGATTATACTGCACAAAATTATAATAACTGCACGCTGTGCAGTATATTTGTGCAGTTTATTGTAATAGCTATAGATTAAGTTCGTTCACCTCAAGGGTCGCGTTCGCTAGCAATTTTATGCAAGTTCACAACATCGCAACATTGTGCGTTCTCGAATCGAGTTTATGGTCCTTTCAATATTTCAAGGCTCTTGGTTCTGTATTTGTAAACAAGGCACTAAACAGTAGCCCAGCAGTTCATAACTTATAGGTAGGTAACGATCACAAAATACATAAAACTGAAGTAATAACGGTAATGGTATTAAACATCATGTTGTGTTTGCTCGTCGTCTTGTCACTGTCATGGCGGGTGAGTCGTTGACACCACTTTGTTCCAGTAATAGGTTATGCAATATCAGGAAGAGGCGATAAAATGCGACAAGTTTATGTTATATTTTCTGAACAATAAATATGTAAATAAATATCAATAAATAAATAATGTAAAATATTCGCAGTGTTGAAAATTACGGCGGACATTTTTCACAGCTCTATCTAGTCCCAAACTTAGCAAAGTGTCTTTGTACTAGTATAACATGTTTATGATATATTTCGCTGTTTTTTCTGGTCATTTAAGCTCAAAAACAAGCTAAAAAGCATGTACGGCCAAAACGACCGTATACATCACGGAAAACAACTCTGATTTCAAACCGCCCTTAGCGCGGCATGCAAAGCAGTGTTAATTTGACGTGTGGAAGGGTTACCGAGTGAGTTGCGAGTTAAATTGAAATACACACACAGAGAGAGAGAAAGATAATAAAATTGTTTGCCGGAGTAGACATATACCTACACCCCACATTACTAATAGAATACAGCATAAGCTTTTTCCACAATGCAAACCTATTTCACGAAATTTCCAATTTCAATGATTCATCAAATTAGACAAAGAATTGGCACAAAGGTAGAGCTTCCAGAAATTAGGTGACTCTATTAAACATTGAGTCACATTAGCACACCTATAGAACTCGCTAGGTTCCTGATTTTACTCAATTTGAAAAGATTTAGCCTGCGGCTCCGCTTGCATAGAATGAAATCTTTATGCTTCTAGTATTCTAGCACGTATTTCTATAATGTATATTCAAAGTATGGTGCTTTCCTTTAGTAGTCTCTTACAACATCCATAGGAGGAAAGGAACAGGAACCTACGGCCTACAGAAATCATTTAACAGTTAGAGATTTTTAAAACCGTTTTCATATCGTTATATATGTATATTAAGTGTGCCTAGAAAATTGTTACGAGCTTCACAAATCTTTAAATATTAGCCAAATGTAATAAAGTGATTATTCAAGATTTTAAATAACCAAATTTTGATGTACAGTCAGCTGCACTAGAATGTATACAATTCGTAACTTACAGAATGGTGTTACAGCGTTACATTGAATATTAACAGGGCAAAACTCAATAAATAAGTGAACCTATCAGCTAATTTCACGATTTTTGAGTTTTTACTGTTTAAGAGTTTACTATAAGGTTTTGACACCGTTTTGAAAATGACGAATTGTATACATTCTAGTGCAGCTGACTGTACTCCCGTTGCTGCCTGTACATACTTGTATAATTCAAAAGTATGTTTTACTCAAAGTTTCGATGTTTTAAACGGACACGCAGTGGTCACGGGTGGCGTGCGCGCTACTTCCGGCGGAAACCACGCCATACCCTGCACCTACTGTGCATTACATATCATATGACACCCATCATATGACAATGCAGTAATACGATCGAACGTATCGTATTGACTTCAATCGCAATTTTCTCGAAAGACTACTGCTAAATCAGTGTCAATTGAGCCGTCCTATCAAGTGGATATGCGGTTGGTTGTATTTTATTCAAACGTGCTTTGGGTGCTTCGGTAAATACACGTATACCTTCTTCCAAGTATTGAGCTTGACTTATTGTGTGTCATGTTACAAAACGCTTATCTGTTATGTGTATTCTGTCAGTGTTAACTGAACCTATCAAAATGTGGTTTAAGGCCAGCAGTACATCTATCATTAACAAAATGTTTCTTTTCATGATGTGTTTTTTTGCAAATGCCAGCCTCTAGATTGAATAACTGGAATTTAACCAATGGGCTGATAGACACCTGAATTTTGAAATCAGGGGAATGAGTTAATCCTTAAAGTTATAAAATGTGATAATTTTTTTGAAAGGTTCAAATAATTCCGTGCAAGAAGTAGGCATGTGCCATATACAATGTTTTGACGTACCTCGTACATGTTTTAACCTAGAAATTCTCAAGGCACACTCAATTTTGAGAATACTAAGAGATCTGAGGAAATCTCTACCGTGCATGGAGGACCTTTTATATCTTTTGTTTCTTGTCCGTTTATAGTGTCAGTGCATAAATTTTAATAAGTAAATGTTGTTCCCAGACACATCATACGAGAAGGCATGTCGACGTGGCTCGGCGCCAAGCACACCAGTGCCGGGTGCGCAGGCGCAGCACTCCCCCTCCCGCCTCGCGTCGTTCTTCTTCTCCAAGAGATCGTTCAGAAGCAATCCGCTGAAGAGAACAAAGTCTGCTACGAAGCTGGAGAGAGAAAGAGCTCTTGCAGCTGCTTCGACACACCCACCCACACATGCTTTGCGGACGTCAAGGTACGTTAAAATAACACAATACCCTAATAATAAATCTAAAACAGTTATAATTACATTAACTTCATACTTAGGATACTATATAACACCCAGACGCGGAACAAATATCTTTAAATATCCTTAAGTGCAAGTAAGCACTATAAAAACAAACAAACAAATATCTTTGTTGTTGACACAAATATTGTTGTTCTCGGTGGGGATCGAACCCACATCCTACAGGGCAAAAGATACCAAAGATAGAACAACTACCAACCGAACTGTGGCGCCAGACAGCGATAACAAGATTTTCTAAAGATTGGGGAAAGATCTTAGTTCTTAGTTGCTTGGTGACCGCAATGTTGGTGAATACCGGGTGTAATAAGACCACTTCCAAATACTCCAGGAACGTGTTAAGCTACCTACAACAAGTTCTTATAGAATACCACTTGGGTGAAAGTCAAATACATTTAGAGTAATACGATTATTTTGCTAAAATTCTTATATGCAACGCACGGAACAGATTTACTTTAGATTGTTGTTTTTGTTTTGTCGTTTTTATGCCCTTTTAAATTATATAATTAAGTGCTAATCTTTATTTTATGGTGTATTATCGATATTGATGCTGAAATCATGGAAAAACGGGCAAAAAGTGTCGATTTTTCTTAGAGTTTTTTATTTTACTTTGTAATCAGAATCATGGTCTGAATGCGTAGCGTCAATAGTCTTATTACAACCAGTATACATACGCTTGTCAATTACTCCTGTTTCCCATAAGCACTCAGTAGATGCTACTGCCCATCTCTTGTGAGTTCCCTTAGTCTTACAACACCCACAGGAGATAATGGCCCCTCCATTATCCTATTTTAAGCCAGGACCATCAGTTAGTCGATTTACAGAATTTCCTATCTTTAATTACAACCAACTAATTCATATTCCATGGAGAACTTTTAGCCCCATTTTACTAACGTAAATGCGCTCGCAAAATCTCCAGGGTTCGTTCGTATTCAATAATCTCTCTTGACACCATTTCTTTGGTAATTGAGCAATCAAAATGCTAATGGAAAAGCTGCAAGATGAAATGAAGGAGACGTGGACAGGACCGAATATTTTATAATTTGCAAGGCAAAGTTTCCCCAGTGTAAAAATATTGAACGCTTATAAAGAAAAAACTTTCAGACATTTTTTATAAGAGTATTTCAAAAGTTACAGCCGATTGTAATCCTGTCGTGACATAGCAATCTTGTTGAACCAAACTTCTTTGATATCACGCGCAAGTTGGAAAGTTAGATTACAATAGCTTTGTAGAGGCGTTCCTATTTTCCAAGGGAACAGTCTGGTGCTTATTAAAAATGTTAGTAGACCGAAAGTAATCAAAAACTCGACACTACTATGTACTATTCTCGATACAAAATAGTATATGGCGACATTGGTGTCAGCAAGACGCCGGAGCTACTTGAAATCACAATGTTTTGTTTCAGTTTTAAGTGAATTATTAGCTAATTAGGCGTTGATTCATTATTTTAAGGTCAACAAGGTCATTAATCAATTGATTGTAAAAACAACAAGACGCGTAAAAGCAATACACTCTTAGTGGCGAGGTAGCTTGCGCGTGGCTGTGTTTTGCATAAATACGGGCGGCGCGCTCTACGGCAGTCATTATCCAGTAGATCCGCCCGTTAAACGTACCCTCCGTAGACCTAGACACGTTTTAGGTGACCCAGATGACACGATCACCGCCGCGAATGCGGCGGAGGTCGCTTCATCGAGTCCGGACACAGGAAACACTCCACAATCACACCGACCCCGGCGGCGGGGTCGAAGACGTCTCCCCGTTAACGCCCCTTCAGGGCGAAGAGTCTCTCCGTAGCTCCCTTCTCCGGCAACAGCCCAAGCCGAGGTCCGTACCTAAGTGGTGCCCTTGTGCTCGTTGCCAACAAAACCAATTTTGTAATGGCGTAGCGCCTTCTGCGCTCGCCAGTAGCCCGGTAACGCTGTCGGAAATCGCCAGGCGATTATACCAGCATTTTAGTCCGTTCGAAAAAAAAAAAAAAAAAAAAAAAATACGGCAGTCAGACTTCGCTCCGCTCGCTTGCCGAGTACGCACGTCTCTTCGCCCGCTCCGAGCTCCCGCTCGGACTGCCCCGCCGCCGGCCCCCGCGCCCGCTGCCCGCCCCGCATCGTGCTACCGGCGCACAGTGTAGCTACCTGTGCGTCGCTCCGTGGGATAGGCCTTGCCTATCCGCACTTTTCAGTGCGCCTGCACTTGTTTCTTTGCAAAACGTCCTTTTCAGGACGCTTGGTTTCTGACTATAGCAAGTACCGAAACAACGTCCTTCTCAGGACGCTTTGGTCTCTTGACTATAACTAGTTCCGTCACAACGTCCTTTTCAGGACGCCCTGTTTCTTGGCTATAACAAGTCAAATCCACCTTTTAGTGGTCAACCAAGGGATACCTTGCGGTGTTATACGAACTTGGTTGGGCGTGGACCCGGAGCGTCGGTTTTCCTCCTTCAGAGGAACGCCTAATCCGGACGGGTCTGGAACCACCGGCCTTGGGGGATCTCCTAGTCGACTGTCCAGACCTATTAGGACACACCCTACTCGCAAGAAAAAAAGCGGCGAGTAGGACACGCGAGTTAGGTAGGACACTGAGGCCTCACCCCTTCCTGTCTATCCCGGCGGGAAGGTCACTCACATACACACCTCCTGAGTGTTTCCCCTCAGGAGGATGGAGCAGCTGGTTCTCGGCGACCTCACCAGCCTGGAGGATGCCCTTGTGCTCATCCGGGCGGTGATTCGTCGGTTCCCGCAGCTTCTGACCGAATTAGCGAAGGAGCCGCCTTCTGCAGTTCCTCCCGCGACCCGCGCCCTCCCGGCCCTTCAGGCCAAAAAATCGCGCAAGACACGTTCGGAGACCCTTCAGGCCTCCGACGTATCTAGCGACGCCTCCCCGGCCCCTACGGCACCCGCGTCAAAATTGGTTTCGGCCCCTAAGGCATCCGCGCCGCGTAAAAATCCTTCGGCCCTTATGGCAGCCGCGCCTATAAACAAATCGGCTCTTAAAGCACCTGCGCTCCCCTCTCCGGCCCCTCAGGCACCCGCGAACCGCGTAAACACCGCAAAAGCCCTTCAGGCGACCTCTGCCGTTGTAGTGGCCGACTCACCCCGCTCCCCCTCACCCCTACCGCCTCGCCCTCGCCCCCGCCCCCTCCCCCGCGCTCGATCCCTATCGCGCTCTCGCTCGCGCTCACCAGCGCGCACCCGCTCTCGCTCGCCTATGCGTATCCGCTCGCCCATCCTGAGCTCGAGATTGTCGCACGACAACTCTTTCGAGTCCATGGATGCGGCTCCTAGCCTCCGCTCTATTCAGACGGAGGGTTCCTCTTTCGCGGCTTCACCGCATTTCTCATCCGAAGAGGATGAAGCCGCCGGCTTTACGGTGGTTGGCTCTAAGCGGAAGAGGCCTCCGGCCAAATCTGCTTCCTTGCCTCCCGCTAAGGCTCAGGCCCTCCGCCCTCCTTCCCCGACCCAACCTTCTCAATCGGCTCCTGCCGATAAGAAGGAAAAGTCCCCTCCTCCCATTTTCCTTCGTCAGAAGGAAAAATGGGACCACGTTTCATCCGCCTGTAAGGCGATGAACATCCCATACACCCATGCCCGTAGCACCCGGGATGGGATTAAAATTCAGCTGCCCTCAGCAGCGGCTCACCGCAGCCTCACCTCTGTCCTGCGTAACGAACGCATAGGTTTCCACACCTATGCGCTCGAAGACGAACGCCTTCTGCGTGTCGTCATCCGCGGCCTCCCTGCGGAGCACTCCACGGAGGTGATCAAAGCTGACCTCCTCCTGCAGGGCTTCCCCGTCAGGGAAGTCCATCGCATGTACGGCGCCAGATCAAAGAAGACCTTTGATCTGGTACTAGTCGTACTCGACCTAACTAAAGAGGGCAAGGCCATCTTTAACCTCAAAGCCGTCAACGGCCTCTCAGGCTTATCGGTAGAGACTCCTCACCGTAACGGCACCCCATCCCAATGCCACAGATGCCAACTTTATGGCCACTCTGCGCGCAACTGCTTTTCCCGACCGCGCTGCGTCAAGTGCCTGGGTGACCATGGCACTGCTGACTGCAACCGCTCTCGAGACGCACCTGAGCCGCCTAGTTGTGTGCTCTGTCAGGCTGTGGGACATACCGCGAACTATCGCGGCTGCCCCATGGCCCCCAGAGTGAACAAAAAGGTGGCACAGAGGACGCCCGAGCGCGTAGCGCCTCCCAAAACCCCGCAGTACTCCAAGTCCACCCCTAAGGTGACTGTAGTACCCGCGCCAGTCCCGTCCCACAATGCGTGGAGCCGTCCCCTCCCTACCTCCAACTTTGCCCGTCAGGCAGTTCCCCTCCTCCGACCCCAGCAGCCGTTCATGCCTGCGTACGGCTCCCCGCCTGTAGCCCTCCGACCCTCCTGGTCGAGCTACCCACCCGGTTTTGGATACGGAGAAGGCCACTACTCCGATCAAGTCAATGATTTCACTAGAAATCTTCAAAATTTACGTGATCCGATACAAATTGCTAATTACATTGCCCAAAACGACCAACTGCTTAGGTCCCTCCGTTCCCCCTCCCGCGTACAAAACAAAAAACCAATATGTTAGTACAAAAGGAGAGACTAAAACCCCATTCCGTCACCGTAGCGTTTTTCAACGCTAGCGGTTTAAAAAATCAACGCGACTTAGTTCACGACTTTTTGACCCGTCATCAAGTCGATATCATGTTAATACAGGAAACATTCCTAAAGCCCTCTATTAAAATCCCCCGAATGGCTAACTACCAATCCATCCGCAATGACAGAATAGGCCAAAGATTAGGCGGCACCCTGATCTATTTCAAAAGGTCTCTGCATTGCATCCCATTAGACACCCCTCCCCTGTCCAATTTAGAAGCCTCTGTCTGCAGGCTAGCGATGACCGGTCATCCATCGATCATCATAGCCTCTTGCTATCTTCCCCCATCTAAGACCATGCTCGAAAGCGATTTAAATTCACTCTTTAGCTTGGGAAGCTCAGTCATTCTGGCTGGAGACTTCAACAGTAAAAATATCATGTGGAATTGCCACGTCACTACCCCGAACGGCAGGCGTCTTGAGAGCGCAGCCGATGCCCTTAACTTCGATGTCATCCCTCCGATGACTCCCACTCATTATCCCTTTACTGTTGGGTATAGACCCGACACCCTAGACATGGCGTTGCTTAAGAATGTAACTCTCCGGTTACACTCTATAGAAACGCTACATGAGTTGACGTCAGACCATCGACCTGTCCTCATGCGTCTAGGCTCCCCTCCCGTCTCGACCCCTCCTACCAAGACTGTGATGCAATGGCATAAACTCGAGAAAGCTCTTGGGTCTATACATTCACCCAGCTTGGATAGGATCCCTGACGATATTTTATCCCCCGATGACATTACCGTTGCCGTCGACTCCCTGACCAACCATGTCACTACCGCTGTAAGCGGACTGTCGAAACAGGTACCGGCGGCGGGTGACCACCGCTGGGCCCTGCCAGACGATGTGAGACGGTTGATCACGGAGAAGAATGCCGCGATCCGTCGGTATAGCCGTTGGCCTTCCGACCTTAACCGGCATAGGCATCGTGTAGTGGAACGCAATCTTAAGAATCGAATCCGCGACTTTAGGGACGAACGGTGGGACGCAAAGCTCTCCGGGATCGAGCCAAGCCATCTGGCTTACTGGACGCTTGCTCGATCCATGAAAGCCGACAACGTCTCCGTTATGCCCCCTCTTTCCCGACCCAATCAGACCCCCGCATTCGAAGACGATGAAAAGGCCAACTGCCTAGCAGAAAGCCTCGAATCGCAATGCTCCCCTAGTCTCGCTCCCGTTGACCCTGAACACCTCGCTACGGTGGACAGTGAAGTCGAACGGTTAGTCTCTCAGCCCCCTAGCGCTCCTCCTCTTCCCCTGATTAAAGCCTCTGAGGTACAGACGATTATCAAGGGTCTCCATCCGAGAAAAGCCCCTGGTGCTGACGGCATCAGCAACAGGGTGCTTAAGAATTTCCCCACCGTCCTTATTTACCTCCTAGTCAGCATCTTCAATGCGGCTATGGCAACTTGCACTTTCCCCGACTCTTGGAAGGAAGCCACCGTTATTGGCATCCCCAAACCAGGCAAAAAGGCTACAGAGCCTTCTAGCTACCGCCCCATCAGTCTCCTCAGTTCCCTGGGAAAAATCTACAAACGACTCCTTCTGAATCGTCTCTGGTCCCACGTTACCGAGCTCAAAATCCTACCCGATGAGCAGTTTGGCTTCAGAGCTAAACACTCTTGTCCCCAGCAAGTGCTCCGCATCACGGAGCACGTGCTCTCTCGATTTCACCATACCTGGCCGGCAGATACTGGTGCAATCTTTCTCGATGTGGCGAAAGCTTTCGACAAGGTCTGGCACAATGGCTTGATTTACAAGCTATCCAAACTCGGAGTGCCAGACAGGCTCGTGCTAATCTTACGAGACTTTTTACTCAATCGAAGCTTTCGCTATCGCGTAGAGGGTACCCTTTCGGACCCTAGACCTATCAGAGCTGGTGTCCCTCAAGGATCCATTCTCTCTCCCCTCCTATTTACGCTGTACACCAGCGACGTCCCTCGCACCCATCAGGTGGAAATAGCCCTATTCGCCGATGACACAGCCCTGTACACATCCGATCGGAACGCCGATCGGGTGTGTATAAGGCTGCAGAAGGCTCTCGATGCACTAGGTGCATGGTTCCGTAAATGGCGGATAGAGGTTAACCCGACGAAAAGTGCCGCCGTGTACTTTTCAAAGGGTAACCGTAATCCTTCCAGATCCGTCACTCTCTTTGACGAACCCATTCCCTGGGTGAAGTCAGCTAAATACTTAGGCGTAACCCTTGATTGTCGTCTATCCTTTGTCAAACACGTACGCACTGTACGTAACCGCGCCAAATTTATTCTTTCGCGCCTTCAGCCACTCGTATGCAAGAAGAGTAAAATGTCTCTTAGAAATAAGTTGACGCTTTACAAAACTTGCATACGACCTATCATGACTTACGCCTCCGTAGCGTTCGCTCATTCGATCAATTTAAAACCCCTCCAAGTAGTTCAAAATCGATTTTTGCGCACTATCACGGGTGCCCCGTGGTACATGCGTAATATCGATCTTCATCGAGATCTCGAACTCGAATCTATAGCCGAATTCATGAAACGCGCCTCCAGGCGGTTTTATGATTCGGCTCCTCACCATCCGAATCCCTTAATTAACTCGCTACCCGATTATCCAGTAGATCCGCCCGTTAAACGTACCCTCCGTAGACCTAGACACGTTTTAGGTGACCCAGATGACACGATCACCGCCGCGAATGCGGCGGAGGTCGCTTCATCGAGTCCGGACACAGGAAACACTCCACAATCACACCGACCCCGGCGGCGGGGTCGAAGACGTCTCCCCGTTAACGCCCCTTCAGGGCGAAGAGTCTCTCCGTAGCTCCCTTCTCCGGCAACAGCCCAAGCCGAGGTCCGTACCTAAGTGGTGCCCTTGTGCTCGTTGCCAACAAAACCAATTTTGTAATGGCGTAGCGCCTTCTGCGCTCGCCAGTAGCCCGGTAACGCTGTCGGAAATTGCTAGGCGATTATACCAGCATTTTAGTCCGTTCGAAAAAAAAAAAAAAAAAAAAAAAAAAAATACGGCAGTCAGTCTGGCTCGAGCCGCCGCACCGTTCGTACCTACTGTAAAAACCAGATTTGTTTGGTGCGGAATAAACGACAGTGACAACGTTCTTGGTGTTTCTTTGGCTTATTTAATGTTTCTTTGACTCTGTTTATGTTTTGCCGACGGTCATGAGTCATCACCATAATGAAGACAGCTGTGACGTCATCAGTGCAGATATCGCGGACGACCAGCTGGACCATACTGGAGCAGCATCTCCGTCATATATAATACTCGTTAGGCTGGGTACGGGGTTAATTAAACACAAAACCATATCCTGAAACTTAGAGCTTTTATTATTGAAACTATTATTTCCGCTAAAATCAAATCCGATCGTGCACCAATGGTTTTTTTTCGTAAGAAAAATTTATGTGCGCAATGTCACGGTGAGGCGCAGCGGCGATGGGCTTGCAACCTGTCACATCTGAAATAGTAACTACCACAAAATGTGGGTATGTACTAAATGCACTATCTGGACGTTCCTCTAACTACCCCTCTTAGACATCCTCCAAAAAGACTCTCGAGCAGGTACCTCCTATGCTTGGGGATTAAAGTCGTGATGCTATTTCTTTTTTTATTTTCACTAACTGTAATTTCGAAACCACCAACAGACAGACTTAAGTCTTGTTTTATGCTGTTGTAGTAAAAACTCCTAGCCGTCAAATAGCGACGCCATTGTTATTGCAGTATCAGAAAAATCATAAATCACAACATATTCGAACTAAAAAGCTGCTCGTAAAATAAAATGTCAAGTGTACTTACGATGCCGTGACTCAACCACGTTACAAACAACTACTAATTAATGCCTAGGAGTGTCGCGCCCGCCCTTGTTTAATTACGTCCCCACCAAATGCAAACACGAAACAACTTCATTGGAACAGCGAAGTTTATAGACAGTGTTGATTGCTTCGAGAGTACTGAAGAAGTTTTAATTCGTTGGAAGTTGCTTTCTGAGCTGCAAACATGTGTCTAATGGATTAAAGAACTTTGAATTGTGTGTACATTCAGCTGCACTAGATTGTATACAATTTGTAACTTACAAAATGGTTTCACAACGGTGCTAAAAATGTTTAAACGACATCAAAAAATAAGTGAGGTCATCAAATAATTTCATAACTTTTTAGTTTTTGAGTTGTAAGAGTTCATTATTTTGCTGCTTATAATACCTTTGTGAAAGTTACAAATTGTATATGACGGAGACGCTGCTTCAGTATGGTCCAGCTGGTCGTCCGCGATATCTGCACTGATGACGTCACAGCTGTCTTCATTATGGTGATGACTCATGACCGTCGGCAAAACATAAACCGAGTCAAAGAAACATTAAATAAGCCAAAGAAACACCAAGAACGTTGTCACTGTCGTTTATTCCGCACCAAACAAATCTGGTTTTTACAGTAGGTCCGAACGGTGCGGCGGCTCGAGCCAGACTGACCGCCGTAGAGCGCGCCGCCCGTATTTATGCAAAACACAGCCGCGCGCAAGCCACCTCGCCACTAAGAGCGCTTTGCCTCCACGCGTCTCGTTGCTTTTACAATCAATTGATTAATGACCCCGTTGACCCCAAAATAATGAATCAACGCTTAATTAGCCAACAATTCACCCAAAACTGAAACAAAACATTGTGATTTCAAGCAGCTCCGGCGTCCTGCCGACACCAATGTCGCCATTGCGCCGATACGGCCATTCTGACAGGCGGTGCGCGCTCTGCACCAGCCTCTGATGTGCGTGATGTTTTAGTTCGAAGATTACTCGAAGATTGCTCGAAGATTGCTCGAAGATTGCTCGAAGATTGCTCGAAGATTGCTCGAAGATTACTCGAAGATTACTCGAAGATTACTCGAAGATTACTCGAGGATTACTCGTGGATTACTCGTGGATTACTCGTGGATTACTCGTGGAAGAGGAAAGGCCTGATGCTGTGCTCTGGGCGGTCCTGTTCGCAGTGGTACACAGAGGATCTAAAAAAAGAAAGGTTTTGTACTCGTGGATTACTCTTAGATTACTCGTGGATTACTCTTAGATTACTCTTAGATTACTCGTGGATTACTCGTGGATTACTCGTGGATTACTCGTGGATTACTCGTGGATTACTCGTGGATTACTCGTGGATTACTCGTAGAAGAGGAAAGGTCTGATGCTGTGCTCTGGGCGGTCCTGTTCGCCGTGGTACACAGGGAATTTGGGAAATATGACTAGGTTGATGCCGTGTGTTCACAGAGGCCCTAAAAAGGAAAGGTTTTGTACTCGTGGATTACTCGTAGATTCCTCGTGGATTACTCGTAGAAGAGGAAAGGTTTGATGCTGTGCTCTGGGCGGTCCTGTTCGCCGTGGTACACAGAGGATTTGGGAAATATGACTAGGTTGATGCTGTGTGTTCACGGAGGCTCTAAAAAGGAAAGGATTTGTACTCGTAGATTACTCGTGGATTACTCGTGGATTACTCATAGAAGAGGAAAGGTCTGATGCTGTGTTAGACACAGGGGTTCTAAAAGGTAGGAATAATTTTATGTTATTATTTTGTGACTTGGTATGCGAGCTGATGAGGAGGTGGTTTGGATTGGAGTTGTGTCCAATCCCACTTCTGATGACGGAGACGCTGCTTCAGTATGGTCCAGCTGGTCGTCCGCGATATCTGCACTGATGACGTCACAGCTGTCTTCATTATGGTGATGACTCATGACCGTCGGCAAAACATAAACCGAGTCAAAGAAACATTAAATAAGCCAAAGAAACACCAAGAACGTTGTCACTGTCGTTTATTCCGCACCAAACAAATCTGGTTTTTACAGTAGGTCCGAACGGTGCGGCGGCTCGAGCCAGACTGACCGCCGTAGAGCGCGCCGCCCGTATTTATGCAAAACACAGCCGCGCGCAAGCCACCTCGCCACTAAGAGCGCTTTGCCTCCACGCGTCTCGTTGCTTTTACAATCAATTGATTAATGACCCCGTTGACCCCAAAATAATGAATCAACGCTTAATTAGCCAACAATTCACCCAAAACTGAAACAAAACATTGTGATTTCAAGCAGCTCCGGCGTCCTGCCGACACCAATGTCGCCATTGCGCCGATATATACATTCTAGTGCAGCTGACTGTACATATTTAGATTATAGCTGATGCCCATATTTTGTAGTAGTTGATATACCATACATGACAGGTTGCACACATCGCCGTTGCTAAAATACAAACTGGCTTACTTACGATATTTTTCTTTACAAATGGTAAAGAAAGTACTTGTATTGCGAACATATATTTTTAGTATAGAAAAATTCATTGGTGCACGACCAGATTCCCATAACAGAACAGAACAGAAGGTGAGGTCGGTCCCAGTAGACTACCAGTACTCCTCTTTCTCTTCTTTCTTTTATACTCCAAGTAGTAGATATACACTACCCTAGTACTGGTTCCCATAGTACAAGCAATGCTTAGTTTGGGGCTGGATGATGTTGTAAAAAAATGTCCACAAATATTTATTACTGGCGGCCGCTCGCAGCTTCGCCCGCGTGGCAGTTTTTTTCCCGTTCCCGTTATTTTTTTGGGATAAAAAGTAGCCTATATGTTAATCCAAGTTATAATCTATGTTTATTCCAAATTTTATTCAAATCGGTCTACTGGTTAGAGCGTGAAAGAGTAACAAACATCCATCCATCCATACTTACAAACTTATAATATTATAATATTAGTAAGATTATTACTGTGGATTCATTATTATTTTCCCACGAACTAAGTTTTAATTGGTTCTAAAAGCAATTGTTTTATTTTTACAGATCTCATGAAAGTCTTCTCTCTGCACACTCTCCCGCCGTCTCCACAATGGACTTGGGACCACCTAATCAGGTATGTGAATATTAAACTCCATAGCGAATATATAATTTTAGTCAAGCACGTCATGGAATGCAAGAAAAATTAAACTGCCATATCGAATGCAATTCTCAGATTTCTAGGCTACAGTCTAAACAACATATGTAACAATGTACTTACTGATACGGCTGTACTGTTATGAAAAACTATCCAACGACACTGTCCTTTGAACTCGTTCTAAAGTGTAGTAGAAATCTAAGTGAAGAGCTCATCAGGGGAAGTACTGTCACCATGCCTATTTCTACCACCAAGCAGCTTGCTGTGTTTGAAGGGTGTGGGTGTCGGTGAAATTACAGGCACAAGAGGCTTAACAACTGTATGCCTCAGGTTGATGGACGCAGACCAGTGCATCATAGGGCACGTTCCTAATGAACGTGACATGCGATACAATGTTTTGTTATAGGTGATGGTAACCAACTAACATCTGCTTGTGCAGCAAATCTTACAAAAAAATAGAGTAGAATATACCTAAATCATTTTATTGTAGGAACTACAGTAATACATGGTAGGGAAATACAGTTTGAATCTAGCTGATCCTGCATAACAGAGAAATAATCAAAAATTTAGGTTCTAAAAGTACAGTAGAAGCATTCCTTACATTCTAGTCTTATTTTACAGGTTGAAATCCGATCTCTACATTCGTCAGTATTGGGTAGGCCTCACTGCTTTGCTCTCAGCGCAGAAAATCGCGCACCACGGTACTTTGCCTGCGCATCACGGAAAGAACGAGATCGCTGGATTTACAGGTACATATACATGATACACTCAACCTCTTCTTCTGTACCTACACCAATCCGCTTGAATGGAGGAACGGAGTAAAAAAAACCTAAAAAGCCTTGGTGGAAAGCCTGTCATCACATTATCGTATCAGGTGTCCCGCTCAGCTTGAGCTCCATTTGAGTTCCATGCAGGACGGTCTAAGAGACACCAAAGAACAGGCTATCAATGATAAAAAATAAAAAAAATACTGTTTGGTTTGACGGTTTGACTGTTTAACATCAACAGATTTGTGAACATCATCGAATATGCCAAACACAGCCACCTTACTAATTTATTTTGTCAGAAGTACAAGAGAACAGGATACACTACTGAACTAAAAACAAAGCGATCAATCTCAGTAGGTAATTCATGACCAGAATAAAAACAATAGGAACAGTGGAATTTAAAGCAATCAGGTGCCAACATATAAGCATAGACTTTCCGTAATAAGTAGTCACAATAACAACAATGTTCTGTCATTGCAAGAGTTGCTGTTATTTACTGGGAAGTTCCAGTATAGCTATAATAATTACCTACCTAATGCTTCGGTCTAAATATAATGATGCTGTATAGTAAAGGGTAAAATATAAATGAAATCAAGCTAACTCTAGAGGACAATTATTTATCATTTTCCTATGTAATACTAATTATAGATATCTCATTTAATTGAAGAATCAATGTTTGTAAAGGTGCGTTTGAATCAAATAGTAACTGTAGGGTCCTTTGATTTTTTCTGTAGCTTTGAACTTATAGGGAAAAGTAAATATCATTTATAGACCCCGTGGCTCATAAAGTCTTTTTTTTACAAATATCTGCAGTTTGATTGGACGTTAAGTTTTTTGTACTTGGAATCCGGCAGTTTTTTATTTTAAAAGTCCCAGCAGTCAAAACAAGAGCCCGTTCTAACTTCCAAACGTGAAGTAAGTTAGCGAATATACAGAAGCAGTTTGCCTGCGTTCGCCGATGTGAATACATCCTTAACATATTATTTTTACAGTGAGTCAGTGTTAGTTGAACTAGCACAATGGTTTGACGCCATGAATAAGTGGGGCAAATTAAAAGCAATATTTATGCGGTCTTCGCCTGAAACTTGCGACCACGGTCCTGTTAGATTCGTGAAACCAAAGTAAGACACTGAAAGTGTGCAAATTACGTGTTTTAGGTTTTTGTCGGATTTGCGTCAGTGGTTGCGGTAAATTGTGAAATAAACAAGTGAAAGAGTGCACTAGGACCTAGAAACTGGGTGATAGTGATATTGGGGTCACTATTTCCTACACCTACATTGTTATTCTGTCAAATTGCCTCATACATGTCTAAACAGGTTACTTACATTCTCATCAAGGCCCTTGTTTTACTGACTATTCGTGATGTCACATTTATAATAATGGTAACCCTAAACCTTTCAAATGAACACTTAAAAATGTGTTTTCTTTATCTCCCAGCTTACGGCAAGCGGCGCGGCCGGATGAGGTGCGCACGCGCCGATGCGAGAGAACTGTTAAACTATGGCTGCTTGAGGCAAAGGCGATACCACCTAAGAAGAGATATTACTGTGAAATACTGCTGGACGACACGTTGTACGCAAGGTAAAGTTATATTTATTATTACTAATTAGAAGTTATTCATTGACTTCAAATAACGTTAACCATAATATTTTTTTAAACTTAGCATACCATGTTAGGGCGTCAACTAAAGTTGGTATCGTACCGGTCGTGCGTGTGCTGAGTTTTAATGCTTTCAAACATCGAGCTCCTTGCATTGTAATTGGATACCTCATTTTACCAGACAACTCGCGACTTTGTAGTGGTTTAACCCTAGTAGCAAAATATGCCAAACGTAAAAGAGAACTGTAGATCTATTTGGGGATTTTTTTTTACCCGTACCAACTTCACATGGTACATTCTATTTGGGGATTACAGTAGTCACCCCAGACTTGAAATTTTTTCTTACTATCTCAATAATTATTAACTAGGCCGAAAGTGTAAACACACTTTCGGCAACCAGACATCGTCAGCAAGCCAAAGAGCGACTACACTCTAACATGGCTAAATAAACAACAAGTAATAGCGAAGGTAGAAAAATGAATTGCTTGCTTGCTGATTAGCTAAATCAGATCGCTAACACTATGTCGTGCAAGTCGATTGCCGTGCTGTCAATAAGACATATAAGACGGGACGATTATCAACTTGTACGAAAGACAGCGATAGCAAGAAATCACTGATTTTACAACTATTGCTTGTTTTTAATATTAGCCTTGCTGGTGTACGTGGGCCTTAATTTTTTAACGTTTGCGTGTATTTTATCCAGATCATCATCAAAGTTGAAGTCGGAGCTATGTTTTTGGGGCGAGGTGTACGAGTTCAGCGGACTAGCGGAAGCTGTGCGAGCAATCCATGTGAACGTCTACCGCGAACCAGAGCGACGCTCAAGGAAGAGAGACAAACATGCACTTGTTGGTAAGTTCATCCTTATTCCTTTGAGCTGGAAGCTTGAAGGATTCTATGCTAGTAGTCTAAAAGTACTTGAATCGGAAATAATGTATGTACATTCCTTGATTACATTATTACGGTTGGAATTGATTTGGAGACCAAGCTCATGTCATACTTACTCCGAGTTGCTGCCAAGTACAAGGAATTTTTCCTTGCTCCAAACTTTTGGACGGCAGAAGTTGTGTACAGAAGGTTTAAGGAAGCACTGCCAATGAAAAAAAGAGCCCTAATTTTACTGTATAATAGTATCTTTATAGGTGATTTAGGTTATTCTTTTTGGTATCTTGATTTCAGTATAGTAGAGTATTTTATCATAATAATCGACTTACCTGAGTTGGTAATTTTTAAGAACAGCACGCATATCTCCCTCTCGGGAAGAAGGCCAAGTCAATAAGTTCAACTGATTGTTCTTGAGCACTGGAAGTTGAAGTCTGCACCTATCATTAATTGTTATTATTATCATAGGTACAGTGCGTATCCCGGTCGACGACGTATCGTCCCGATACCTCAACGAGCGGTGGTATCCCCTTGTGGAAGGCGACAAGCCGCAGTCTCCAGGCGGTCGGACGCCAGCACCGCCCACGCCGGCATTGAGAATCAAATGCCGGTACCAAAGCGTCGATGTTCTGCCTATAGACCACTATGCACGGTTCTTGGATTATCTGAAGAGGCATTATAGAAAGCTCTGTGAGCTACTGGAGCCTGTGATTGGTGAGTGTTTAAATGACGAATACAATGTGTTTATGTGCTTATGACGAATACATACAGAATATACTAAAAATCAAAACATCGTGAGGTGCTGAGCAAGCCTACTCTATCATAAATCCTGTCCCGGGCACTAGTGTCCCGTAAATAGAGGCACGATTGAAAAAGTTGCCTCTGAAGCTGTATAAATCATCTACAATAGATGCAAAAGGCCTATTTGTTTACTTCTTAACATCAGGTGGTGTCGTGCTCCACAAGCACATGGCCCAGCAAGTAGTATAAAGAAAATATCTGACTACGTACTTCTTTATGAAATTTTTTAACTTTTGACACACTGGAATTCCATGAATGAAATGATGAATGATTTATGATTTCTGTTACAGGTGTAAAAGCAAAAGAAGACATCGGCTGTGCGTTGGTTCTGTGCATGGCTGGAGCTGGTTTGGCACCGCGATACCTCGCGGATGTGGTCGCGTTAGACGTGCGTCGCACAGGAGATCACTCACTCACCTTCAGAGGCAACTCACTCGCTACCAAGAGCATGGAAGCTTACTTGAAACTCGTCGGGGATCAGTATCTACAGGTAAGAGTCTATCATCCTACTAATATTATGAATCCAAATTAGCATCATCATTGGCCTTCAACATCTATTACAGATGATTTAGGTGGCGTCAGTTAGGTCACAGAGCACCTTGAAGGCACTGAACACTTTTGCTCATGGCTAGAAACCCTATAATAATGAATCCAAAAGGATCATAATAAAACGAATATCATACAATCTTTTTTTCCCAAAAATATAGCGAGACTTATTGATAAATAGTTTTGGTATAGTATCCTAAAAGACTTTCTTGACTCTTGAATTCTTTTCTAAGTCCTGTAAGAATTGCAAAAATGAGATTAAATGTCATTTAGTACCTAGGTTAGTAGGTTAGAACCTAACTTAGTAGGTTAGTACCTAGATTAATACCTAGGTTAGTAGGTTAGTGCCTATTTGATTTTTTCGTTTTGCCACCACATAGTTATAATACGAATGTAAGTAGGTAGATAGGATGTTTGGGTCAATGAATGGTTTTATTTCTTCTTCTGCAAAATGTGGGTTTGTACCAAATGCAATGTCTGAACATAGGTAACTCTGACCTTAGATGTTCTCGTAGAAACACGAATGGGTACTTTGTACTAAGATATCTGAAGGGATATCTACCATGCCTTGGGGATTCAGGTCAACACTAATTCTTTTCTTCTTATTTGCTTTGTTTCTTCTATTATCAGACTCGTTTGTTTTTCCAGGATACACTTGGCGAAGCGGTAGCAACAGCAGCCGGCCCAGGCGCAGTAGAATGCGAGGTAGATCCACTTCGCGCCGGAAGCAGCGCAGCGCTGCGGAGGCAGCAGACAGCGCTTCGGGACGCCGTAACCCTAGCTTGGCGTTCCATCTCATCTTCAGCACCGCGCTTTCCACCACCACTGAGAGACTGCTTTGCTACTTTCCGCGAGAGGTAGATTTTATTCAATTATATTTGACAGCCGTCACAGCTCAGTTCGTAGTAACCCTGCCTACTACGCTGTAGGTGTGGGTTCGATCCCCACCGAGAACAAACACTTGTGTGATGATGTTTGTTCTGTGTTCTGTTATATTGTATTCTAAGTATATATTTACAAACAAAAACGTATATAAGTATTCTATCAATAATCTGGTTACCATAGTACTTACAAGCTATGCTTAGTTTGGGGTTAGATGATGTTGTGTAAAAATATTCCCAAATATTTATTTATTATTTATGTATTTCTTAATAAAAGTATCGACAGACTTTATGTTCATTAATTCATTCATCAATTACTTGAATGTTATAAAATGTTTCATTTTGCAGATTGACTTCGATGGGGCGTGAAGACATTTCCGACAATTTGATCAGCGCATCCATATTTCTCCGGTTTCTTTGTCCAGCTATATTGTCTCCGAGCCTCTTTGGAATCACACATGGTGAGATTATAGCCTGATTTTCTCGAACAGTCTTCATTTATTCCTACTGTTTACTTGTGTACCGAAAAATAATCTCGTTTTTCCGATTTAAACTGTTTCCTTTGTTTGTACGATGCGGTGCGGCGGGTGAATGTCCGCCTGCGACGCAGCAGGTTGCGGGCTCAATTCCCGCTGTTCTGGGCATTTTCTATGTTTAATTAAAAATATGTATGTATGGAATGTATTGTATTAAGTACAGTCATCTAGTACCCATAACACAAGCTCTGTTTAACTTGGAGCTAGATGATGCTGTGTGGATTATCCAGTATTGTTATTATTTAGTCAGCATTTAAACAAGCGTGATTTTATGTCCCTATGTACTTATAAATGTTTCTTTGCCATAGAAGATAGGCGACCTAATACAAGATTTCGCCATTTATTATACCCTGAATAGGTCTAACTACAGGATTTGTATTATAAGATACGCCAACACAATGCATCTCGTTATTTTAAGCAGACTTTGCAATCAGGTTGAATGAGAAAAGTCATAAGAGGTCTACATTAAAAATAAAAACGAATGTTTTAGCCAGTGGGACCATGCATTAAAAACTAAAGCTGACTAGTGACTATGTGTACAAATTTTTTTTTTTAATTAACCTATTGTGTCCCACTGCTGGGACTTGGGACTGCAGGTCTCACCCAGAATCTTCCACTCCTCTCGGCCTTAGGCGTTTAAAAAAAAGAAGTTAAATATAATAAATTATAAAATACATTTCTAGACTAGGCGATAAGTTAAAAGTTATGCAGGTGCATTCAGCAGAAAATATAAGAATTTCAACGTTATTTTCACTGTCTGAAGTCGTAAATTCATTTTCAGAGTACCCGAACGAGCGCGCCGCTCGTAACTTGACGCTAGTGGCGAAGACTCTACAGACCCTGGCGAATTTCACGCGCTTCCAGGGGAAAGAGGCTTTTATGGAATTTCTGAACGACTTCCTCGAGCAAGAGGCGCCTAATATGAAAGCTTTTCTGAGATCTATTTCTGTAAGTTTTATGTGTATTTTACCATTTAAACCTTGCTCCCCGGTGCTCCTAGCATAGAATAAGTCTTCCTATGGACGTCGTAAGAGGTGACTCAGGAACAGGCCAAAAATTAGCATAATTTAATACCGGTTACCAATCCGCAGCGTAAGTACAGCGAATATTATGGAGCCCTATGTCCAGTCGTGGACTTGTAGGCTGTGGCGATGATGTAACTTTATTTTTGGGAACTAATGGGAGGCTGCGAGTCAACGCTAAACAAGGAAAGAAATGAGAGGAGCCTCCCTTACAATTAGTACTGCTTATGCTAATATATTTTTTAAGAAGACAGACCGTAACAGAAATACAGCAGGAATCAAAAATGAAGTTCGTTTTATTTTGAGTATCATTTTTAGTAATCTAGAATGTTAACTTACAGACGCGTCCTCAAGACCAAGCACAGCAGCCCACACAGCACCAAGACGGCAGCAAACGCAACTCAGCGGCGTCCCAGGGCTCCGTCGCTGGCTCGGAAGGTTCTCGCACGGAAGTGAACGTCGACGCGGACCCCGAGTGGGCACCACATGTGGATCTCGGCAAGCAGCTGGCAACTCTACATTCACTGTTGGTCGATAGTCTTCCGAAACTACCTGCTGCTAAATTACAGGTCAGTATATCGTACTTCCGCAGAGGTCTTTGGATAGAGTAGGTCCCTTTATACACCTGCCACAAACGTGATGACTATGACAAACTCCCCCAAATATAAACCTATGACAAGCAGTGGACTTATTCACACCGATAATGATAGCTTAGGTTCCTATTCTACTTCATGTAATAACATAGGCCTTTTAGACTGCTCAAGAAGCGTGATCAGAATAAGACATGAATAACCAAAACCTTTCAACATTGAAATCAATCTTAAATTAACAGTTATTTCTTTTTTCAGGAGTTGGACCCTCTCACTGATATATTGGACGAATTGAGCAAGAGGTTACTAAGCAACGACATCGGGCCAGCACCGCCGATCGACAACATCTTCAGATTCAACGACCCAACTTGCAACACACCAACAAAGCAAACCAACGCGGAACCCCCAAGCAATGGCCCACTCAACAACTTTGCCCACAGCTCACCTATCATGAACAAAAATGGCGTCCAGTTCAATGTTAGCCCATCGAAATCCAACGCCGAAGATTTAAAATATAAAGGTCCATACGTCGGTGTCTCCAAATCCCCAAGCTTCAATCTCCGTTCACAAACACTACCCAGAAACGGTTACTCAAGTCCTGTCAGCCAAAACGTCAACCCTGATAGATACAGTTCCCAATACAACAACCAGGAACATTGCGTCAATTTGAAGGTCGTTCAAATTGGCTTCGGCTCTGACCAATACCCTAAAGGCATCAGCAACGGCGTCAATGAGAGCTTAGAGCGAAGGTTCCAAGACCGATACAAACCAAATAACTACAATAACCAACAAACGCATTATCACAACTCAAATTACAACAGCACAGAAAGATCACCGAGCAGTGATAGCATCAACCATAACTACTGTCCTAATGATATGCAAAACATTATGAAAGAGACAGCGACACTTGAAGAGCTCTCAGATTTGTTGAAGTATGCTGATGATTCTGATATTGTTGATGATAAGCAGATGAACAAGAAAAACCTTTGTCATTCAAAGTCCAATAACAACAACATTGTCAACGGAAACAAAACGAACTACACAAACAACGGGTCTAATGTTTCTATCAGTGGCCTTTCAAATGTAGCAAGTTCGGGTTATCAGAGCATCGCCACGTACAGCCAAAGTTCAAGCCCCATAGAAAACACAACCCATAACCCTCAACCATACGAAAATGGCGGTCAGCAAATGAGCCGGTACTCACAGCTAAACTACCAAAAACAGAGGGAGAAGCAGTATTATGAAGGAAAAGAAAAATACTATCCAAAGAGCCCAGTGCAACAGAAAATCGAGTACGATCTACAAAAATACGGCATACAAAACTTTACAACAGCAGATAACACTCAGAACAACACCAATATTAGCAGCTCCAAGGTTGCTCCGCTAGTGTTCACAAACCCTGTGTACAACATGGACGACAACCGTCAGTCTCAACAGTCAGAAAAGAAGAATAACAATGAAAATAGGAACTCAAAGCGTTGCCCTTGCGGCTCATCCAGTTCATCGATCGATGAGGAGGGTCTGAGCACAGACAACGTGGAAACAAACTCGGAAGAAGGTTCTACTAACTTCAACGAGGATAGTAGAAACTATAACCCACAGAACCGCAACAATACCCACCGAAAACTAACCAGAGATAATTGTAGCTATGACGATACGTACCAGCGCAGCAACAACAGTCACTCGCCGAGAATAAGAGATGATGAGTCTTCCAGCAACTCGCCAAGCCTCAGAAAGAGTAGCAAGACACGAATGCCCAGAACAAACCCCATGCTTTCTTACTCCACAAACCAGAATCAACTTAACCTGAAGCACTTCGGTCAACGCGGAGAATCTCTCTACGAAAGCAAGCCCCATCACATCTCAACTGATTCCGGATACCCTATGAGCAGATCTGACTCCAACGTCGAGGAGGTGAACAAAGAAATGTACAGACTGCAAGTCTCACGTAGCCAGAAAGCTCTCTTCAATATGGAGAACAATAAAAACTCTCCTGATAAATTCTCCATGACAGAAAGCGCTATCCCCGAAACCAACTACCCTCTCGACAGGACGTATTCAGCCGCAAAAGTGTCTAGCAGTAGGCTGAATGAGGATTTGGAAAGGCAGGAGTACTACGGTGTTAGAGAGAGGAGGGAATCTCCGTCTAGAGCGATGTTTGGTCGCGAGTCTCAGTCACAGTCGAGCGAGGCAAGCGAAAGGGCGGGTCGGCTTGAGAGGGAAGTGCCTGGGAGAGAAGTTACAAGGGACAAACTGCAAAGACGGCTCAGTTTAGAATCGGCACGGGATTTGACTGATAGCTCGGATGAGTTGGACGAACCTTTGTACAGCACAACGGGAAGACGACGCGCTCCTAAGCATCATCGAACTATTGAACAGGTAATTCCAATATTCCATCTACGCATATATATTATATAACTAGTTTACCATATATACCAGTCGGTGATGGTGTGGGCTTTAAATTAATTTAAAAAGAATATCGGCGGTGTGTGTCAAATTTCAAAAGATATCGTTTTTTTATGTGGGAAAACTTCGAATTTCTTTATCAAAGTAAAGTACCCTTATTTTGTCTCAGGAGTGCGAACTTCATCGAAATTCAGCGGTTCAGTCGTGACAGTTTAGCGTAACAGACAGACACTTTTCGCATTTATAAATGGTATGGATGGATGTATTATCATTGATATCCCTAATACTTATGAGACCTGTTGTGCCAGTGGACTGATATTTTGAAGATTGCGGGAAGTCGGTGAATGGATTAATCTCAAAATCGTACTTCCTGAAAATTTATGGAGGCTATGTCTAGTAGCGTACTTCTTTAGGCTGATCATTATGTTGTAACTAAT
The DNA here is from genome assembly GCA_947095575.1 of Electrophaes corylata. Taxonomy (NCBI): domain Eukaryota; kingdom Metazoa; phylum Arthropoda; class Insecta; order Lepidoptera; family Geometridae; genus Electrophaes; species Electrophaes corylata. The sequence continues at coordinate 10,397,727 of OX352703.1, forward strand.
CGGACAATCTAACTGACTTTCTAACAGTTCTTTTACTCACATAACAAACTCTACTGTTCTAGTTAATAGTATCCCTGACTTTAATATAAAACTGGACAAGTATTTCGGTAATGCCTGGATCGATTTCTATTGAAAAACCTTGAAGAAACCTTCTATTATTATTTCAGTATGAACGTGAAATTGAACGGCTGAAGTGCTCAGTCGAGCTACTTCGCGGCAGACTCGGCCCGGCCGAGCCCGGCTCAGATCACACTGATGCTAAGATGAAAGCTATCATTTCCAGGTAGAAAACACTTCTCATCTTAAAAACTACTTTAACTTTTGTACCTGTAACAAAAACGACAGTTTTAGAATACAAATCAAAACTTATTTTCATAAAACACCGAAAACCTTTTACTTTAGCGCAGTATTTGTTTGCAAAAAGTGTAACCAAAATTGGTATTTTCAGGTTAATTTGCGTAGAAGAAGAGTTGAGACGCGAACAACGTAAGATGGCCGCTGCTCTCTCTCACAAACAGCGAGTCATCGAAGCCCAAGAGCATCGCATCGCAGCACTGGACGAAGCCAACACAAGACTGCTGTCTGCTTTAGTCCACTTGCAACAACGAGCCCCCCACCCAACACCTCCTCTTAACAACAACTCTCACTCGCCACACTCGCAACATTCGCATCAGGAACTGCAGATTTGAAACTTCATGAAATCCCAAAACATGAACCCAGAATTCTAGACTGTACCTAATGTGTTCAGCGTGGCAGTTAGCGTTTGAAGCAGTTTAGCGTGTGGACTTGACGCTCCCATAGGGGTAGCTTTTCAGTGCAAAATGTTAGTTTAGACAGACATTCTCGGTCGCTTTCTAATTTGTGTATCATTATCGCACAAATTCTTTTATTAACTTGAAATGTATTTTGACTTTTTAATCTAGCACAATCGTTTTATGAAAGCACTCGACTAGTAAGTACAATGTTTATTATTGCATTTCAATCTAATTTATTCTAAGGAAACTGTTGGCGTTGTTTGTTTGTATCACAATATGTTCTATTGGCCATGATTTATCTTTTTTTTGTTATGTTTCGTTAGTTGTAATAACCGATGCTTTAATGACTAACATTTCGATTTAATCAGTATTTTGTAAAGGTGCAGATTTTGTTGAACATAACAGTTATACCATAGTTGACGGTAGTTGCTCGTAAAATACTAGAAATGAGGACATTCTTAAAATAAATTTATATTTCCCAATCGATTTCTAAATGGCATTGTACCGGAAACTAAAAACAATCACTCTCGTTCGATTGATTCGGCACAGATAATGAACTAAAATTTCCTGTTTGAATCCTTATCAATCTAACTGCCACTGCCAATAAGACTGTGCCTCGTTAGACTCGATAATACACGATTATTGCAACGTCACTTAGAATCTGGTGATAAATAGTGAGTTTGGCGTCTTCAGAGGGCGGATTCGGAGTTTTTTTTTCGTGGATACCGGATTTCGGTTTGCGAGCTCGGATTTTTTGTATAGAGATATGATAAGCGCCCCTAGTGGCATATGGGGGCACTAGCGTATCTCCATACAAAACATTTGAGCGCGAAAACTTAAATTCGGTATCCGGAAAACGAAAAAAACTCAGAATCAGCCCACTGTTCATCTGCACCTTTAAACTGGATCTAATGTTCGCGTCAGTGTCGACAATTTTTGTTTCTATAACAATGATACCAAAGACGATTGAATATCCCTTAGAGACTATAGTGTAGTGGACAAATCGAACCCTCTACGATAGTCCTAGTATGTAACCTTATAGATTTCGTATTAAGATTTGTATTATAATATTCTAAGCTTATTTGATAAGTAAAAATGTAGTATGGAATTAAAAACTATTTTGAATACCTTCCGAGTATTAATAGTGGACTAGAGTTACAAAATTTTGGTAGGTAGTGTACCTTCATAAAATTAAGTTTTATCGCAACATTCGACAACATAGTTGTGCTTCTGTGAAAGTTAATATAAATAACTCTTATGTAAATACGCCGTATAATGATTACAATTAATTTACAATGAACTTATCACATTAAATTATGAATTACCTACATTTTACGCTGATTTTTATTTCATAGAACCACATAACGTAGAACCTCAGTATGTATATCTAACCCTGATAAAGATGTTTGGCAAAAAAATATAAATTAGATGAAATAAAAAACTTTAGCATAGGATTTTCCCATCATCATGTAGGTAAGTCTAGCTGCATGCAATTATCATGCATACAATTAATAAAACCGACCAAGTGCGAGTCGAACTCGCGCACGAAGGGCAACCAACGTAAAAATGGCAAAAAAATCACGTTTGTTGTATGAGGTAAGTAAGAGTTGAGTACGGAACCCTAAAAAACAGTTACTCAATAATTTAAAATTTAAATATTTATTGTAACTGGCTGATAAATTTATTTTTAACTCTTTTTGTTCAAGAATATCTTATACGGCTGCTAAAATATGTAATTATGTATTAAAGAACTAATAGTTATTACGTCGAGGTATAGCTTTGAGTAGATCAGTTTTGTTGCAATGAGAATGTGGTTGCAAATGTCAAATATGAGAGATTTCCTTCAGCTGTCATATTTGATGCTTCCAAATTCTGATAAAATAGTATTACCTATTATGTATATTCAATTTCAATAGCGATTATTTAACAGTCTTACCCTCACCCTATCACCCTAGTATTACACCACGTAATAACTGTCAGTACACTCAGTCAGTACTGTATATAAAATGCATCGATCTACTCTCAGGATGAATAGGTACCTACAAAAAGGTCAGTAAGTACAAATACAAATCAGTAAAAGTGAATTGATGTTTAATGATTACAAACACGAAACGTTATTCTGGGGGTTCGATACCTGCTGGCGGACAGCAGTACCGTTTCTTCGCCATCACAAATTTTCTTTCAGCAGCTTCCCTTGCACTATACGGATGCATTATCTGCAAGTCTTCAATAGTCCCAAACAAATACGAGAAATAAATCTCTCGGAACTTTTTATCTGGGAACTGAGCTTGAAACATCGACGGCCACATCATGTTTGTAAAGTTAGCGTGCGATCGGTACATCGCCAGTCGGTACTTCTGAGTGAACTTTCTGAATTTATCGTTCAAATCTTGCTTATGAACCCAGTTCGTGTGACCCGCGTATTGCGGATCATAAGGCGGATAGACGTGCCCGTACCCTCTCGTTGAAAGCATCTGTAACATCTGCCAATATACATTACTCTTAAGTAATAGAGCGGACTTCTCGATCCGTGAGAAGGGCCCGTATATACGACGTCGCATCCATTCTTTTAACTCCGGCACCAAGTGCATGTCAGGCAGACGAGCTGCGATATTCACTCGTCGCATCAAGCGTAATGCGCACTTCAAATAGTCTTCAGGTTGAGGGTTCTGACCCAAACAGGTAGTGGAGGACCTCTTCTTCTTTTTTTTTTTGTCCTTTTTATCCTTATTTGTGCCGTCGTCGACGTGCAACATGCTATCTGTATCCCATAACCTTTTGAACTCTTTGTCAATGTGCAACCTCTTTGGATCTAAATCGTATATCGTGTGGTAGTTGAAGGTGTGTGGAGTATGGCGGGTAGCTTTTTCAAAGAAGGGCAACTCATCGTTTGCAAACGTACCTTCGTTTCCGTAGTCGAAGTGATGGCCGCAATAGCATTTAGTCGTTCTTACATACTGGAAAACTGTGTCGGTCCATTTTTTTACGCAATCGCAAGGATCTGGTTTTGGTGGTGGCGGTCGCGCTTTGAAACCGTGGTGTATATTGATGCATTCACCACCCAAGTTCTTGTAGCCACCGTGTATGAGATCTCCGAGTGGAGGTAATATTGACACGTTCCCTAAAACGTATACTGTTTTCCCATGGATTGTATAAACCCCGGATATCATATACTGAGCGTTCCACATCCCGGTTGTTGGTGCTATGGGCTTTTTTCTGCGCCCACCTTTTTTGTTAGCCATGTTTCCTCCCATTCCATAAGTTTTTTTGTCTTCACTAATACACATTTTCGAGCCTCGTACTCTTCTGTGACTGGTACGTTTGACAGCCGTCATGGTGATGGTTGTGACTGAAGTATGGGGTTCTATAGTCATAACACCTGCAAGTTTGTCACAAAATGAACGTGGCAACCTCTTTTTTGGTGGCGGAGGGGGTGGAGGAGGCGGGGGTGGTTTGGGGATGGGTGGATCTTCTTCGTAAGGCTCATTAAGATCATCCAAATTTGGCAGTGGAGCAGGTCGAGATCGTTTCTTTCTTGGTCGTTCGTATAAATATGCAACCATTTTCTGAAGATATGGTGAAACCGGAGGAGGTTCCAGTTTTGGTTTTGGTTTTTGTACCGCCACCTTATTTTTAGGCTCTGGTCTAAACCTTTCGCGTAGTAGTTGGATTAGGTTTTCTAGGCCTAAATATAAAATTCCAGAAAGCATAAGTCTGGCATTTAAACAATAAGAACAGCGTCTCCCATCGATAGTGTGACCATAGGTTGTTAAAAATAGCTGTGCTAGCATTTCCTTAGGGTCCTCACGTCCTAAATAAACGCAATTCATGAGTTCAAGCGTGCTAGGGCGTGGGTAGAGCCCTAGAGCTTTCATGACGCCTGCGGTTCGAATTGGGCGGCCTTCCAACAAATCCTGATAGATAGAGAACTCAAGAGTATCCAGTGCTAACCTTTGTGGAACACTGAGGGCTTGGTACCATTTGGGCCCGACTGAGTCTTTGATAATTTTCAGGAGTCTCTTGTCTCTTTTCTTTCGAATTTCTTTGAGTTCATCCATAAAGACTTGCTGTTCACGCATTTTATGGGCGTACATGATCTGCATACGATGGTGCTTACGCTCCTCGTGGCTCGTCTCGGGGCCATATTTGTGATCTTCCACCATGTTTGCGATAAATATTATATTACACGAAATACAAAAGATTTTCAAAGATCATAAAAAACATAGATCTATAGGTACTGCAATTTTGAAAAAAAAATTACTAGGAATCGCTAAATTATTGGAAACCTAAGCGGATTCATTTGACAATATGAACAAAAATAACTCATTACGTCAATAGGAGGAAAAACTTTACGTCATTTAGATAAAAAGGTTTACTAGGTCTTCTTTGGAAAAAAATAAACAAAGCATAGGACCTATTTCGTTTTATTTATTTGTAAAAAAAAAACATTCTAGCTAAGACACCAACTCACCGATCCAAATTTTCAAAATTCAGTTTAGTGGGATCATAGATAGGATCTCTCCTAATTCTAAGGTTAGAACTACCGACTTGAAGTTAAAAGTGCTGCCATCTATTGATGAGTAGCAGTGCCTTCACCTAGTAAACTTCCGTAGCTTCGTTTGTTTACAGTTTCAGACAATTATTTCATGAATCTCATGAATAAATAGTATAACGGTTTTAGGATCGAAACTATTTATTAGTCATGCATGCGTGGTCGATCAGCTGGCAAAACTCGGCCGGTCGTAGACCCATCCAGGGGGTGAATGTCCGGGTCGCCCATCACCTGAATATTTCCATAGCATCACAGCTTTCCACACCTCATTCATACTCAAGCGAATAAATTCATCTGAATATGTAAGTATACAATGTCTGTCCGGGAAACCATCAATCAACAGTATCGCATATAATGTAAAATAACCCAGCGCGCGGCGGAGGAGGTGGAAACAATGGAAGTGAAAATATTTTTTGATTTTCAGAGACAACGAAATTTCCACGTCACTAAAAAAAATATAGCATCGTGTGGAGTTGAAGATTTACTCTATTTTACCCCCATGCGTCCCTTTTGCAAAACCCTGGGGCCATGGGGAAAAAAAAATACGTACCTATTCAAAAGGCCGAGGCTCGTAGGGGAGGTTGAGACGAAACCGAATAAAAAAGGCTGATATCTACGCAAAATTTAATTTTAAAAATGAAACCACACTATAAAATCACACCTCTCTTATTTCAGTCAATCAGTGCTATCAATTAAAAGGTTACCTGGTAGAGATGACTGTTAGCGGTAAATCCACCCATTGTCTTACTGCATTGCTTATTTTTACGTGATAAACTGTATCTTACTTGATTTGTCGTGGTAATCTATTAAGTATTATTTTATTCTGGCAGATTTGCTATTATTGGGTCAAAGCTCTCCTTTTATAGCTTTCTGTATTCTGAGCCGCAAAGTTAAAGAAAATAAAAAATAGGTGGGTAGATAGGTGTATAGCGTATATATAGCGTAGGAGTGATGTAATAAAATTAATTTATTTTAAAACAGTAAACTATTGTTAAAAATGATTTACAAACGGCATGGTTTTTATGGTGCCTGAAGTCATTATTGGTTTTGATTTCTGACATCTATTTTATGAAATCTAAAATGTAAATAAATTTTACTTAATATTGAATGTTATAGAGTGGGATGTGATAGATAATATGCGTAACAAAAACCCAATATAAATGTAGATAGTAACGTTTCGAAGAAGTCGTTTTAGGACTTGTATTTTTAAGTAACCTCTAAAATATAAAGGAAAAGTCCACTCAATCATAATTCGTCTTGAGTTCTAAAATTTGTCACAGGCACTCTTTATGAAATGTAACAAAGAAACAATATTTAAAACTTCGCAAGGTTTAAAGTGAGGTAGTTTGTATGAAAAATAGATTCACGCGAACGAAGCCACGCGGGAATCCACTAATAATGTATTATATTCACCACAATATATTAAGATATATTATTCAACCAAATAGGCGACGTTGTCTGCATGACAGTACAACATAAGCAGCCATGTAAATTATTCTAGACTTTAAATGCAACATTGTACCTAGCATCATGCAACATAGACTGCTTAGCAGGCTCACTTTCCCAGGAAGTACCAGCCACTTTCACTCCATTCAAGATCGGTTCCGCCTTCAGCTTTGCTATTACTAAACAATAACTTGTACATCTCAATGCAGATACTATAATTGCTTTAGAGCTGGCCTATGGTTATAAGTATCAGTGCATCTTTTTGTATCGGATGAACGTGGTACGATAGGCTATAAATTCAAGAGTATCTTTTGTATACGTTGATCGGAAACGCCCTGTCTTGCTTATTTGTCTGCCATATAGCTTCACTATTTTAAACTTAGGTATTCCTATAAAAATGTTAGGAATCTCCAACTACTCACAGTTTTATGTAACTAGTGAAACTTGAAAATATTTCATTTCGTACTTAAGTAAATGATTATTTCAGGTATTGCGTAAAGTTTGAAAATTTTCAATTTATTCAAACTCTGACTATCGCGAATTATGAAAGAAAATGCAAATTAAATAAAAAAACAGGAAAAACGTATGCATCTGCCAAAAATTTAAAATACAATAATTGTTGAATATTTTATATATGTACAAGGCTTACACATTATTCAAATAAAAAAAAACTATTTAGCTGATTGAATCAAAGTAAGATCATGACAGCGGTTATACTCGTAGTCGTAGTAGCCCATAGAATTTTAATTCATCTATTCTGGTATGGAGTTGTACGTTTATAGCATGATTTCTTTTTCAGGCGCTATTTCTCCCGGGGTCATTGACTGGGCTCTTATCTCGTGCTTTTGTGTGCGTGCACGTGTCTGGCAAGCTGCGCGCACGCATGTGTGCTATTCTATGTACGGTATGATGCAATGCTTATAAACCGATTAAGCTTATCAGAAAATGCATCCTAATTTTTTAGTAGTCCTATTTCGTGTTGCAAATTGTAGATCGTGCTTAGAGCTAGATTATCTATTTACTTACGAGTACTCATTCAAAATGATTTTTGAATGAAACTCATAAAGAAAACGAATGAGCTTTAGACCACACGACTGAAGTAAAACTTCTTTAATATACGAAACGTAACTGGCTATGAGAGAAAGAGAGAAAGAACAGTGCTTTCATACCCCCTTCATGGTAGTGTTAAACGTTTAACGCAACCTTGTTGGAGGTCGCATTAGAAGTATTACTTCAATATTCATTCATCAAAAAAGCTTTCCATACATTTCAGTTCAAATAGTTTTAAAAGAAAAGTATTTATTAAATCAAGGTTTATATTTGGCTATAACTTGCTTTTAGCAATAGAAGCAAGCGCTAAAGTTACCCAGACTAATTCAAACAAGACTTATGTGCCCTTTAAAATTTTAAGCAACGCTTCTGAAAAACACTTTAAATTTACGACGTTATAAAAAAGACAACTCACTGAGACATGTCCAAAACTCTTAGCGCGTCAATACAAAACTTAGCTAATGACCGACAGGTGGTAACCCTCAAAATTCAACTCACGGGGAGGCATTGCCAACTTATGAAACCAAATTTCCGGGACATTTACCGACTTTTTTGCTTCAGTGACTCTGTGAAAGTCTTTCAACATCATTATTTCTAGGGACATCACTAAAAGCTACATGCACCCACATAGCGATATTTCATTGTTTTCTAAGAAATAAATTAGGACAGACCAGATAAATAATACAGTAGTGCCTTAAGTAGATTAAAATATTTAAATTTTTAGCTAGTTTATACGTCTTTTGTCTAAAAAGTTCTGGACATTGACACCCCCCTTTTAAGGGAGCTTGCCGTTGTTACTACGGTTGGGATGTAGATTGGTAACTGCAGTGTCAGTCAGTAATCAACCATTCCTTACCGGAACCACCACGGACTAATTTATAAAGAAATAGCATCACGTGCTTAATTCAAGCACGGTAGATATCCCCCTCAGTTAGTACCAAGTATCTTCCCAAGATGCTTCGAGGATATCTATAATAGGGGTAGTCAGAGGCACGTCCAAATATTACATATGAACATACCCACATTTTGCAGTACTTGCTATTTATAATGTTGTATTATTTATTATTATAATATACAAAATACTATAAATACATACTCAAAGTTTTTTTCGGGTCTAACCATTTCTGAATCTTTACCTGAGCTATTTGAGGTTTCAAGTTGGCAACACTTGCCAACACGTAAATTGAGAAAGTAAAAGCACGTTGACAAGATTGTATCCTTTGACAAATAGTCCCTGAAGGGAGGGCGATGCCCAAATATTGGGTGAACAACCTGTTAATGCTACGAAGAGACACTTTATTTTTACCATACCATACCAACGTTTCTACGACTGTCTCTACGTTTATAGAGTTAAAAGACAGATTAAAAAAAAGAAATCAATGGAGCAGAGCTCATAATAGAATACAAGTGCCACCCACACCATAGATATAGATTACATACAAATAGGTACTGCCTACATGCGTACCAAACCAACAAGTAGAAGGTACAACAGTTGGGTAAGAACAGATTGCAGGAGCGTAGGCTGAGATCTAACTTCAAGGCTGGATTTTATACTACAAACTGACAGAAATCACAGCTCAGTTCTTAGTAGCCCTGCCTTCTGCGCTGTAGGTGGTTTGTTCGATCCCCACCACAAACATTTGTGATATGAACATAGACGTTTGCTCTGCTGGGTGTTATATTGTATTTTAAGTATGATTTTACAAAAAAAAAGAATATAAGTATTCTATCAGTCATATGGTTCCCATAGGACATGCTATGCTTAGTTTGAGGCTAGATGATGCTATGCAAAAATGTCCACAAATATTTATTATTATAAACTTTTGTCCATTCTTCTGATCAGTCTGAATGAGTCCACTGGCCTCCCATATACTTGGGAGTGTTTGCTTGGCACGAGAATTGGATAGCTACGTGGAGTGGTGATCGTGAAATTAAAGACAACCTTTTAGGAAGGTTTGAATATACCAAACGGTTGCACGTATGCAAGAAGCTTTTCGTAACGGGTTCATTAGGCAGTAGTTCATTTTGATATAGTAAGGGTAAGCACATTTTCTGATATTCCAGGCTCAACTTTGACTGTCAAATTCTAGTTTTAATCTCGGCCCTTAAAATATAAGGCTTGGGCCTCAGCAGTTGTATTTTTATTATAAAAGTAACTCAACACTTTAAATTCCTATAAACTGATTCAAATTTCTGGAAATCCATTCTCAGTGAGATGCGGCTGATCAAAATTACAGATGCTTCTACAATTTATTGTTGCTTAGGAACAGATTTTTTGTCAATAGTGTACTTAAGTACTTATTAAAGTGTTCTGATTTTCTCTTTTTTATACGACTTGCTGACAGAACAAGTAGATGGACCACTTAACATTAGGTGAGCCTTCTACTTGATCCAGCAACAAGTCACATTAAAAAAACTTCAAACAGGAATACCACATAAATAGCATATACCTGTTATATAGATGCTATAGAATGATTTGAAGGGTATATAGGTGCCGGAGCAAGCACGGTGTGATTCTACATCTGCACTTAAGTCAGTGATTTTATAGTTATATTATCAGTCATCGGCGCAATACCGAGCGTTAACTCGCGTCAACATTGAATGACAGCACACACACAAGTGCTCTGACTACGTCACCGGCAGAGTGAACGAATTGAAAATACCTCTGTTATCAGTACAGTATCCGTGGTATAATTATAGAAGGACCGTTGAACGAGTCAAGGGTACGTTCATCCCAAGTTCAAAGGTCATGGAGTTCACGGCTGAAACGCAGACATTCGCCGAAACTCGACTAAAGAAATGTTTGACTATTGTTCTTTTGAATTCCTTGTCAAGCTAACCGATTATTTCCTTTTTCCTAAAAAGTTGCTGAGACTACAAAGAATGCTGATTTGTTTGCTCAGTCCGAATCCAACTCTGTTCTATCTAATGTTGTTTTGGATTCTTTACAAAATAATTAATTACCTAGAGACGAGTTCTAGAAATACCAATTTTAAAATATTGTTAGTAAAAGCACAAAACTTAAAAATCGCAGTAAATTTGTAGAGTGTATATAGATAGAGTGTACAGTGGTGTTTTTGGTACCTATACAATACATTTAGGAATAATTTTAATATTTTTTGGAACATGATCATATTTTTATTAAGTATTTAGGCGTCTAAAAATAAAAACTACCCACCCACCCAAGAGCTACGTAACTTACGCTAACACCACTAAAACAAATTTGTATCCTATCTAAGAGAAGCTGTCTATAGGGCTAATGAGAATAATAACAAAATATTACCTGTGCATTTGCTGTTCAAACGATTCCCCTTGGAATGTTAGATTTCTATACCTACTTGCAATTTTAATAATTAAGCTATTTCCTATACTTATGTGACTATTCTAAGAACATTGTAAAAATGACGCCAAAAATTAGTAATGCACAGCCTAAACCACTGGACGTAGAGAATTAAAAACAGTGTTTTTTCTGGTGCATTTTTGTAAAGTACTGAGGGGTTTCTTAAAATTCAAACCATGGTATTAACGACAACCAACAAACGCATTCGCGCTACCTTTAGACTCGTAGAAGAAAATCTTGAAAAAACAATGGGTTTTCGGGATATCGAACTTGATAGTGCCCTCGTGACTGGGTGTGAGTGCGCAGGATCGCGTTACAGCTGAAACTCGGGGCGCCTGCCGAAAACTCCGGTCGACGACCCGGTCAGGAGCGCTGCCGTAGAGCGCGCCCCAATAAACTTGATACTTCGTCTGACAACCCTTGTAAACAATCGTAATAGTAACATAAATTATAATGGTTCTTTTAAAATCCAGAAACATATTTTTCACACATTACGCAGATCCTTGTGTACGAGCAATTGTAGAACGTCAAAGGCACTGATGTGGACGGCCGATCTGCAAAATAATGTGGATGGGACATGGGGATAACATGGGGATGTCTAACCTTTTTCAGGTTGTAAATTCACAAATCATAGTAAATATCCTATTTACCTCTATCTATCTCTCTAACAATAAATTTAGAAGTTAACTAAATCGAGATGGGATTTTGGCACCTGACTTTTTCAACTAATTATATAAATAAAGAGCCAAAATAAGTTCAATTAGGATTCATTGAAGAAACATGTATTCGAATGACTCAACGCTCACGTATCAAGTTATCGCGGTCGTCGCACGTTGCTCGGTGATATATTTGGTGACATTGAACTGAGTCCATTGCCAACGACCTCGCTCCTCGGGGAAGCTTTGCGTAATCGTTCCTGTACACATCGATACGGAAACAACGACTCGATAAAAACTGTATGATCGATTTAAAACAACTGTGCTCTTTGAAAACCCTGGACGTGTTATCGATCGACGGCGTAATTGTTGGTTCTTTTGATCAACTTTACAGGGAAAATTGTCGGGTAAAAGAGCATGTTTATTGTATGGCATTGCACTCTTCTAGTAAAGGGTTTATACTGTAAGGGGGGCTTACATGGTTTAGTTTTGAAGTTATAATAATACCGTTATTATATTATTAGATTTTTAGATGATTGCATACCCGGGTCATCTAAAAATCTTGATTCTTGTCATCTCTATTAGGTGTATCAGACTATTTGTTTTTTTAGCATAAAAAATACATCAAAAAGGACTTCTTGATAATCATAATCAAATGCTAAATCTATAAAGGTTACTCAATAGACTGTAGTTAGGTACTTTGAAGGCAGAACTTTTCTTTCCACAAAGCATGCTACTTAATTATTTAAAAATAAGCTGTACTACTTTAATCCACAAGCACGGTCGATATCTCCTCAGATCTCTTAGCACCAAGTAGTAACGGTTCTAGATTCTTTAAGGATGCCTCATGGGGTTGGGTAGACGCACGTTCAAATAGTATATTTGGCACATACCCACATTATTTTAATGGTTTCTATCATCTATCTATCTTTCCTCACGATGTTTTCCTTCACTGCTTAAAAGTACTAGCATATTGCACACATACATTTTTCGTACAGAAAGATTATCAGAGTAATCCAGAGCACGAAGGAATTCGCCTGGATATAACCGTAATAATTTCGAAGTGAAATGATTTATTGTTGCTAGAAGTAAGCAATAATAAATCATTTCACTTCAAAATTATTTTACAAAACATTGAATGTACAAATACATATATGCTATTCTAAATAAAGTAAATCCATTTTAGGGCGTAAGCTTAAAATTCAGATTTGAATGTATATGAATAAGGGTTAATTGGTGGACGCAAAGCAGTGCATTAAGATGCATTGGGCATGTTCCTAATGTAACCTGCGTGCGAGGTAATACTTTGTTATAGGTAATGGTTACCACTTAACATCACGTGAACCATCTGCTTGTTCCAACACAGTATAATAAAAAAAATAGACCTTTGCATCTATTGTAGATTATTTAAACGCCACACAGCAGCGCTTTTATTCCTGCTTTTCCAAATCAAGGCAGAATTAAGAAAAAGAAGATCTGCTCGAAGACTCTGTCTTTCTCAACAATTTTCCCAAGGTCTCTGTACGAGCCTAGATCGCGGACCACTTTCACTGTCTACAATAACAACTAGTCGTACACTTGTCTTGCATTCACATCAGTGACGGGCGAAAACGGGTGAAATCACTATCGCTCTTTGCATTATGATGATGCCTTGGTATTGTAGTAAGCTGTCTAGAGTTCGATACAACTTACAAAGCACTCTTCTTTTAGAACTTGCTCATGGAACATGCAGGAGACCCACCTGATGTTAAGTGGTTACCATTGCTTCATAGGTCACCCTCGTTATGAACGTACTCTACGATGTATATGTTAAGCCACATGTGACGGTTTTTCACTTAATGGAACACGGTAATTTTATCATTTATATTTATGGTGTCTGGAGATTAAAACCGCAAAGCTATGCAGTTCTACTTCGTATTCTAAGTCTTTTCCAAAATTTATACTAAACTGGCGATATTTTCATCACATCGCAATTCATTCAGGATATTTTCTTGTTTTCTCTATTTAGATACATTTACTGGATTATTATTACTTATATCTCGATGTCAGGTGATTCTAAAATACACCAAGATATCGAGTGACTTCTACTGATCGAAGTTTACTTTTGGCACAGGAACCATAGAAGCGCAGAGTTCATATTATTCAATGGAGGACATTGAACCCGGGTGTGATATTGGGTAAGGATGAGAATGTTGAACTGGCAGGTACGGCCTGATTACGGTCTTTTTGTGCCTAACGTACCGTTGAAATAGTATATTAAATTAGTTTGGGATATTTTGGAGACTTTTACTGATCTGCCCTTCAGAATGGAGTGAAAAAGAAACGCCTCGTAAAAAAATACAGCGTTTCAGGAAATTCCGAAAATTTTACCTGCTTGCAAATATTTTCGAGTAAGAATTTCAGCTCGCTAACGCTGATTTGATTATTGATCTGCATTACCTGTTGAGACAATAACCGCGGAAGATTACGCGTGTGTGCGTGTCGCGGGTCTGATTCCCGGCTCCCGGCGGAAGGGTCCCGGTGGATCCCGGCGGGGTGGTGCGGCACTGTGCCGGTCAGTCACCGCTACGACGGCGCGCCGCGCGCTCGCTACTTGTCGCACGTTCCTCCATCTCCTATGTTTATCTGATGTCCTGGTACGCATGGTCTGAAATCGTGACGTGTTTACAGTTTTTCAGACTAGTGGAACTGTTTAACAGTGGATTGTGAGTGGATTGTGATTAGTGACTTGAAAACGCGGATTTTTGTTACTGAGGATTTTGTTTGGGATGCTCCTGAAGAGGATAAGGAATTGATTTTTTCAGGTGCTTATTTATTAATTTTCTTATTACATTATTAGACTATTTATTAAACACAATAATGTATATACCAAATAACAAATAAATAAATCCAGATTAATTCAGTTCTTCTGGATAAAAACTTTTTTAATCCTACAGTGTCGAAGGACTGATTTTTTTCGAATATTGAAATGGTTAGTAATTTGAAAATACTTTAGTTTCTTTTAAGGAATACAAGTAGGTATAGTATATCCCAAAACTAAAACAATTTCAAGAATAGCTCTTTGAAATGCAATTAAACATATTAGTAAGTGCTTACAATCTCCGGTGGAATTTAGGTACTTCCTGAAACTATTTAACAATTATAAGAACAGCTCAACAAACGCTTTTAAGCATTAAGAAGTCCAAATACCAGTAGAGTCTAAGTACTTCCTACAACTTATTCCTGAAATATTTCAGGAAAAGACACGGCTGTCAAACTTAATATTGTTTGGTTTGTACTAATTTACTTTGTTGGGTATATGTAATTGTTTACCTCATTTTTTACTATCATCATCCTTTACGTAATAATCTCCGAACTACTGGGTTTTTGCAAGTTAAAAGGCTTGTGGTCAAGGTTTTCTCCATGTCAAATGTGGTACAGTGCAATGATTGCTGGGATGGAAGAACGGTTCTTAATATAAGACAAATGCTTGCGTGATTATAATATTTGTTTTCGGTACTGAGGTTGTTCTTAGGTGCGAGGAACCGTCGCCTATATTATTTACCTAGGTTTATGCGTTTCGTTGGTGCGAGGAACTGTCGTCTATATCATTTACCTAGGTTTATACGTTTCGTGGTTTATTTATTTGTATATACACATAGCCTTAACCATATAGAGTACTGTTGTTATGTCTAGGATATTGATAAAGAAACGAAAGCAAAAAGATATCCAAGCTATTTCTAACACATTACAAGTTATGTACATTTTCATAAAATCTTAGTCTAACTCAGTGATATTACTGAATAGATGCTTTTTGACTTTCATTTATAATTCTCGTTCCGGGTTATTACGCAGACCTAAAACCATTGAGGAATAAGAATTAATGAGGTTAATTAATAAGTACCTACCTATACCCTGCCGTGTCCTGACACGGTCTAGTGTCTACTTAGGATATCATCTATCTTAGTATTTTTTTGTTTTTGTTTTTTTTTGTTTCGCTGGTGGAACAAACATAAGGCCCGCCTGATGTTAAGTGGTAACCCATCACCTATAACAAAGCATTGCCTTGTTGGTTATGAACATTACGCATGAGACACAATACACTACGCCCACCAAACTGAGGCATACAGGTGTTAAGCCTCATGTGCTTGTAATTTCACCGGCACCCATACCCTTCAAACCGGAACACAGCAATGCGAGCATTACTACTTAGCGGCAGAAGTAGTACTTACCCGGACGAGCCCTTTTACAAAGTGCTCTACTACTACTATAATTTTCTTTCGTAGTATAAAGTTAGGGAGCGAATTATTACTACCCTTTCTTCGCCCCCCATGGACTTCGTTAGGTGACAGTCTCCTCAGCATCTCCTGAGTAGGTACATAATACTCACTGCGGACATCAACCCGTCTGCCAAGCGTGCTGACTATCGCCAATCCCCGTAATAAATAAAAATTACACAACATCATCTAACCCCGAACCGTGGTGTGGATTGTCAAACATTATAATATATTATTATAAATAATAAATATCATTATAAATAAATATAAGATATAAATATAATCTAATAGCTACGATAGCACAAACTAGCTACAGAGCTAGATAGTACTTTCACTAAACCAGTCGAAAGTTATATCAAACGTGTTCATAGTTACCGTTTATATTGCATTCGTCACCCTTGTCGCGAGATGAAAAATCTCGTTTCTGTAATACACTTCACCCTTTGATCGCATGAATGGGTACATTGCCTTTATTGGGAGTACCAATGGCAGGGTGACGAGAGGGGCAGAGAGTTCAATCCACCTGGTGGAAATTTAAAGGTAGTTATTGAATATACCATTGAGTGAGAGTGATAGGAGATTTTATATATACCATAGTTTGTTAGTTTTTATAGTGCTTACCTGCACTTAAGGAAATCACAAAGATATTATATCATCCCAAAAAGTATTTCCTCGAGTGGGATTTGAACCCACGACCTTCCCCTTGATACGGATACGGGTATGCGATAACCACTCAAGGAAATATTTTTTGGGATGATGTAAAATCTTTATATATACCATGCATACGTTTTATAGTTCTGGCTACATTTATTTGGGTACTAATCTACAGTAGCAGCGGCGATGGGCTTTTAACCTGTCACGTATGGAATACTTCAAATAGTGGGTATGCGCCAAATGTTTGCTAATACTAAAATGATTAAAAACGAGAAAAAAATTATAAATAGTTTTAAGTTCAACCTAATTACAACCATGTCACCTAGTAAATAATGTCACTAATTGCTAAAACAAAATAAGAGCTCACTTGAGAAGTTCATGTTTCATGACGGGCAGCGGCTCTAAGAAGATTTTAAATAGTTTTATTTGTTCTGACAACCGATGTGGCGCGGCGGGCGAATGTCAGCCTGCGACGCAGGAGACTGCGGGTTCGATTCCCGCCTTGGAATAAATGTTTGTACGATCTGCAAATATCTGTTCTGGGTATTTTCTATGCATAATAAAAATGTATGTATGTATTGTATTAAGTATATCAGTCATCTGTACACATAACACAAGCTCTGCTTAGCTTGGGGCTAGATGATGCCGTGTGGATTGTCCAGCATTATTATTATTATAATTGCTGATATACGAGATATCCTATCCTATCAAAAAGGGGTCTGCGCTGGACAAAAGCTGGATAGTAACACAATAAAAGATAATCCCGCTAGACAGGGGCTGTACTAGCCACCACCTGGATTGACATTGTTTAATATGCCCTAAATTTTGTCATCAGTGGGATTTGAAACTACAAGGGAATATCTTCGAAGGTTTGATTTTAAAGACTTAGACATTGTCACTTTAAAGTAAATATAAGCTAAAAAGAAAATAACGCCGTTTCGGGACTCTAGTCTACAGTAGATTCATTCAGATTTCTTAGTACCAAATAACTATTAAAGGTAATTTTAGGATGTTCTCAAAAAATGGCCTTGGAATCTGAGGTTGTCCTATGCCAGTTGTCCAAGCCAACCCATCACCCGCTGCTTGAGTACTCACTGATTTTCTCACTGTGTATTCCTTCGCCGTTTGAGTACTTACTGGCAGTAAGCACATACAATTTTGAATAGAAAAATCTACCAAGTTTCAAGATAAAAATGTTGTTTTACAGATACACAAGAGCTATTCTTCAACCCGATCAAGCAGAGATGAAGGAGAAAGGTTAACATATGTAGATGTGGCCTAAAATTTAAAATGTGAGTACATTTTTTTACTAGTTTTATTAGCTCTCGCAATAAGGTGGTTCATTATGTACAGACAGCATAAAAAAAATCGGTCGATGATCTGAACTTTACTATAAGTAAAACACATCTTTAGTATATTTTTATATGCAAATGCTAATTGTATAAAATATTCTGTAAATAAATTAAATGCGCATTCAAAAAATAACACAGCTGCCATCTCATACCAATAGGTAATGACAAACAGAGACAGTGCTAATTTTAAGCAACACTTCAATTTAAATAACGTTTATAAGTATGACGGCTAGAAGTAAGTTCTAATGTAAAGCTTATCATCGGTTAATATCAATGTTGTACGTCATCAGCTGTGACGATGGATGTTTATCAGGATATTATGATGTCAGCGATAATATAGTATACTAATATTATAAAAATGACATAATATTCATATCTGATAAACTGAAAATTCTGTAAAACCTTAGGAGAACTTATGCATGAAGTCTTTCTATCGACATTTTTTATAGCTTAATACTACTATAATACTAAACTAGTAGGGTCTCATAATGTACTTATGCAGTATAAACAGTCCGTAACGCTTCCTTACTATTAGTGCGTTTTGTAATTGCAATTTCCATATTCTCGCATCAGAAATTAGATGAGCTATGAATGCAGTCCAAACAAAATTATTCCGTGAAACCGTATACATTGCAATGTGCATGCGATTTTGATCTATTAATGATAGTAATAAGAGGTATTGTTGAATGCGTGGTATTGTTGCGGGAATAATGCACTGGTAGTAGTTTACGAGGTCTTTCACCGACCATAGTATATGGGTCAGTTAGATTAGCAATGCTTCTCGCTACTTGCCTTTAGAGTATTTACCATTGTTCATGAGAAATTCTAGGTTTCCTGAGCTTGTGAAAGTTTTTAGTAACAACCTCCTACTCAAAATTGTCTAGATAATAGATGATAATAAAAAAAAACGAAACACAGCATTGTATTCGGTTTTTTGAACCACCGTTCCTTTTAGAGTTAAGCTCGCCTATTTACATGTCTTTTGTAACTGTTTCTGTGTACAATAAACAATTTAAGACCGTACATAAATTTATTGTACTAACAAGGTTTTTTAAAAGCATTCCTACAGCTAAATTTACTGCTGCTAGAAGGCAGTGAAATGGCGACAGTAGAACTTTCTTCTAGCTATTTTTCTAAGAATTTCTCTTCGTATATTCCCAAGAGTACGGTGACGTCATTTGATATGTTCTAAGGTCTAGCTTGACCTCGATAATAGCCATTGTTTTTCTTTATCTAGCTTTTATTGTAACATACTTGGTCAATAACTTACATTTTACATGTCCCACTTTTAAACCATAAAATTATACTACAATTTTTATGTGTACTGATAAGAATTGATTAATTAAAAATGAATTGAAAGATAGAAGAAGAGTTTGTTTCGAGCCGTACAAACGCACCAAAAGTATATAAATTAACCTGCAAGAAGAGTTTTAGTCAACATAAAAAAAAACCAGCCAAGTGCAAGTCGGACTTGCACACAAAGGGTTCCGTACAATTATCTATAATAAAAACGGCGTTCATCATCAGGTTTGTTGTATGAGAGCCCCCTTAAATATTTATATTATTCTATTTTTTAGTATTTGTTGTTATAGCAGCAACAGAAATTCATCATCTGTGAAAATTTCAACTCTCGATCTAACTACCACTGTTCATAAGATACAGCCTGGTGACAGACAGACAGACATACAGACAGCGGAGTCTTAGTAATAGGGTCCTGTTTTACCCTTTGGTTACGAAAACCTAAAAACGATGTGCCTCAGGTTAATGGACGCTGCGCCGTGCATCATAGAGCACGTTTCTAACTAGTGTGACCTACGAGGCAATGATTTGTTATAAGCGATGATAGCCACTTACCATCAGGTGGGTCACCTGCTTGTCCATCAGCAAATTATATAAAAAAAAGTATACCCTAATGAGTAGCCAAAAATTTACCCAAACTCGGCAGTGATCGAATGAGGCGTCGAGTTCACGATCGGGCGGCGACCTCCCAAATGTAGGGCGGGCCTAGTCTGGAGGCTTGCGGAACAGACGCTTAAATAAATATCGTTACCCTCATGCAATGAATGTTGAAATGTTGACGACCGATGTAGCGCGACGGGCAAATGTCCGCCTGTGACTCAGGAGGTTGCGGGTTCCATTCCCGCCTTGGGATGAATGTTTGTACGATCTGCAAATATTTCTGATTTGCTCTGGGTATTTTCTATGCACATTTTATTATAGCGATTATATATCTACTCCGTACGTTGAACACCTACTTTTTCATCCCACGTGTGCCGTTTTTAGACTTCTCTCAGCAGTATCAGGAAATTTCTAGGGGTTTTATCTTTAGTTTCTAGAGCTTTTCTTTTTTAGATCATGTTTAGTATTTAAAGCTCTTGACTGTCTTACATACTGACATCAATATTTTTGTACATTAATTATCGCAATTATAAATACTTTTATTAGCTATATTTTTCTTTGTAAATAAATTTTCATAAATAATTTTTCCGATCACGAACCGGAACACGAAGCAAAGGACACCCTCCCACCCGATGGACCGACGCAAATGATAGGATTGCGGGAAGTCAGTGGATGGAAAGGGCATAGAATGGTTCTTCCTGGATACGTTGGAGGAGGTCTATGACACTGCATGACTTTGAGCTTGTGTAAGAGACCAATAGTTAGCGACCACGTCTCAGTTCCATAAGTCATCACTGGTGTGCTTCAAGCATAGCATAGTTTAAGACAGGCATGAAAAACTCACATACTGAATGTAATATAACCGTGCGCATACCTTCACTGTTTTCCTACACGCTCGTTATTTTATTACTGTAATTTATTATCCAAAAGGTACCTCGATCCCATGTCAGGAATATTTCGTCAGCCACCCCATTGCGACTCGTCCACCGCACGAGGCAACCGCGGGGTCAATGACCGCGGCTGGAATATAGGTCAACTTGAGGCGCCTTCGCGTCTGTATTATTTCAAGCTTGTCTTACTTATCTGCGAAACTCCCTCTATAGAAAACTCACCGAAACCCGTTCCAAAAACTCGAATTTGCCCAATCACCCTTCATTCATTTGCATTGATATCTACTTCACGAAAAACCAGTTTTTCTTTTGTAATTTATAAAAAGGATTATATTTAAAAGGAGTCATACATTATATGCAAAATAACCAATCAAGTTAGAAAACTAGGGCGTTGATCTGTGGTTTATTTAAACTAACATTTGATACCGACTGTAACAATAGTCAGGCCACAATGGCTTTTGAGCCACACCAACTGAACCCAGGAAGTTCAATTGGAATGTAATTGCAATTCGTCTGGTCGTAACCTTAAGTTCTGTTAATTCAAATGCTTAGCAGATGCCACGCATCGTAGAGCAGGGAACACTTAACCTCGTTTGTTTGGACTGCATTAAAGAGATGCGAAATCGAAAAGGTCTGATTTGGTTCGACGGTTGTATTAGAAGGCGGCATTCGTGTTTGGTTGGGTTATAGTGATGCATAGTGGTCGGCTGCTGCGCACAGGCAAAAGGGAAAGTGGTTGAGGCTTCCTGCTTGCACGCGGAAGTGTTCAGTTCAGTACACGTAACGTAACTGCATCGCTGCCTGCGATGAATCTGCAGCGAATTGCGGCATCCCATGCAATGATTTGTTTACTAACGAGTTTGTATGATAATAGCAAGAAATGGACGAAGTATCAAGAAGTTATTTGCATACAATCTTCAACACCCACTGCACCCGTTTAGGGGTTGAATTTCGGGAATCCCTTTCTTAGCATACATCTATGCACCACGACGCATACGAACCCTGAAGTCAAAGTCTCTACAACCCGTGATTAAAAAACCTACCTAAAAATTTACTTGACCTTATATTTCTTACAACTACACACACCTGTGAAAAACTTTTTAAATTAATTCCTGAAACTTTTTGAAATAAGATACATTAGGCCAAGTATGAGTTTAACGTTAGCGTTAGCGTTTAGCGCTACAACTTTAGCATTATCATGACTCCATACGAAAAATTTGAGCGCGCAATTCGAAATCTGCAAAACAAAAAGAACTCAAACTTGGCCTACAGATAAGTAGGTATATACTTTTAACTATATATATATATACCTTTTATAAACATATATATATTAAATTAATTTGTTCAAGTAGGTTTTACGCTGTCAGCCGTGTCAGTCAGGGTCAAGTCATCAACATCTCAACCACAATGCATTTTTACTTTCGAATGTAAGCAAGCACGCTCGTTCATTCACGACTCTCGTCGAAGCGGAAACAAGGTATCATCATAGTGAAACCTATTACTATCATCAGACAATACGCTACTTAGGGCGCGTACACAAGCGTATTGACTGATTGTCGGAGTCAGTGCAAGTTGTGTCGCAATATTTGAAATCAGATAACGTGTACAGATAACATGATTGATGTAAAATATTTGTTACATCAATATTTTAGTACTAATAAAAAAACCGGCCGAGTGCGAGTCGGACTCGCGTACGAAGGGCTTCGTACCATTGTGAATGTAATAAAAACGTCAAAATCACGTTTGCTGTATGAGAGCGGAGAGAGAGAGAGAGAGAGAGATGTTAGCATAACAGCATTGGAACCCAGTTACTTACAATAAGGAAAAAACATAATATTAGATTTTATTTGACAATAAATCTTGTTTCGATATCCCTATCTGATATTCACGTACCTGTCCAGGCCTGGTTACACCATAGGCGCCACCATTTGCCTATGTCGTGAGTATGAATATGAGTAGGTCGATACTATGGTCAAAGTCAATGTCAAAAACCATTTATTTATTAATATCCGGGGATTATTTTAAATAGTCTTAAAGCTAGGTGAATCTAGGTGCTGGTACCTCACGACCAATTCTAGAAGAACAGACAAGAAACTGGCTTGGTTCCTACAGGTTTTTTTGTATGATCCTTTTACAAATTAATAATAAGGTAAATAATGAAGTTCCAGTCTGGTGCCAAACTAACTAAATAAGACAAAGGTAAAATACAAAACATGTAAAAGCAATCATGCCAAGAGATAATCAACTATTATTATTTTTTGCATCCTAAATCATGATATTCTCTTATTGCATCCCTTGCATCCAGTTTTTTTCATAACAGTGAGATAATGCTAAAAATTTACGGTAAAACAAAAACTTAACGCTTGTTTGAAATTGACGGAAAACAGCCACATCACTTTGCTTTCTCCAATCATAGATAACGTCTGTTCTGTAGTTAATTGTTTCGTGTGAAGTGTGCCTAAGCCATTTCCGCGTGTACTTTCTCCGCGACTGCTGCACTCTGCCTGCAGTTGCAGAATGCAACGTAATAGGTTTCACTTTATGTACAGTGTACAGGGTGCTATCTATAACCACTTACCACCTATTGCCTCGTAGGTCAAACTCGTTAGGAACGTGCCATACGATGCACTCCTCAGCGTCCATCAACCTGAGGCATAGGTGTTAAGCCTCATGTGCCTGTAATTTCACCGCCACTCACACCCTTCAAACCGGAACACAACATGCTGCATGGCGGCAGAAATAGGCATGGTGATAGTACAAAAAAAAAGTATTTTTTCTCCGGGATTTTCGGTCATTCACTCGTTTCCTGTAATTTGTTTGGGATAAAAAGTTGTTGGCAGTAATTAGTATTAAAAGATTTGAGGGATATCTACTGTGCTTGGGGATTTAAGCCGTGAAGTTTCTTTTTTTCCCTATCCTATCTTATTATATAAAATGGTGACCACGTATAACATCGTTAAGGAACTAAGCGAGCAACCCACCTTTTCTCCAACACCTAGTATTGATTTATCATCAACAGCCACTACTGGATATAGGCCTCCCCCACACGTTTCCAGGAAGAACAATTTTGAGCCCTTTCGATCCATCGACTTCTCTTGATCCTAATAATATCGTCAGTCCAAAGAATTCTACCCGAGCATCCTAGTATCGATTAAAACCGATTAATCATAGTGGGACGTCACTACGTTTTAATTCCTCTTTGTTGTGACGTCACGGGATCGCCGGCCGCGCCACAGGCTGTGACATAGTTAGTAGACAGGGTTCATCGCCATTCAGTACCAGCCAGGTGCGTTCACATCGAAAGCTTCGGTAGTTTCCCGTTTTCCGCATTGTTCGTGATTTTCTAACTAGTGGGTGCGGTTGTACTGGATACTACACGGGCACTTTTCTTGTTTTACGTTTGAACGTGATCATGCTAAACAATAATAATGTATACCAATTAATTAATCTTTGTTCTGACTGACTGAATACTCAATTAGACTACTTTAGTTATGTTTAATTAAGTTATATGTGTTATACATGTATGTAAAATAAACGTAGGTATTTTATTTCTTTTCTTTCATATGGACAGAGAACAGCCCACTGGGCAGACTTGAAATTTTTAGGTAGAGTTTTAGCGTCAACGAAGAAATTTCTGAGTTAAAAGTTTGTATATGAAAACAATTTCACGCGGACAATTTTTAATTTAGTTAACATACATAAAACCACGCCTTTTTCCCATAAGGGTAGGCAGAGACGGATTTCTACTTGTTACGATCCTGAAATACATCATGCACTCTCATAACATTCTTCATGCATGCTCCTGGGTTTAGAGTACTCTTGACCTAGCTGCTGTCTGGTATCTGATTAAGATACATAAATAATAATTATAGTAAATAATTTTTATTAAATAATTAAAAATATATTTTATTGAAGATGTAACTTATAGTAGCACAAAATAAAACAAGTACAACAGAATTTGTCTTTTAAACAACGTAAAATTAATAATGTGACTTATAAATTATGAAAAAAATAAGCGAACCCATTAAATAATTTCATGACTCTTAGTTTTTGCGTGTAAACATTACAATAAACTTAACTCAGAAATCTTGCAAACAATTGTTCTTATAACTTTTTGGAATAGTAAATTCCATTTTTGCACAACTGGATTCGAACTCACGACCTTAGGATCAAAAGCCCCACTACACCTGCTCTACATGAATTGTTTGGCAATATTCAAGTTATCGTCTAAGACCCTATTTTAGCTTAATTTTAATATGAACACAAATTAGACTGTTACCAGCCACCCCAGACAAACTCCATAATATGACCACCTGGCTTAATTTGAGATAAGGGTAGCCCTTATTAGTGCATTATACATAGTAACTACTTGGCCATCTATGACCAGCTCGTAAAAGGGGTTCAAAACATTTTCAAAATAAGTAATTTCGTCTCTATTATTTGACGGTATCATTGATTATATGAGTCACGCTGTTTTATACGTCCTTCCGCGTTATAAATAGCTGAAAGGTTATCAAAATTGACATTATTAATACATCTAAAAACAAACAATATATTTGAACAATCATTCACAATTAAAGTGTGAACATAACTGATTTGAATATTAGGAAATGTGTGGTAGCGGCGCGCCTGCTAGAAAGAGACGGATATAAGTCTGTGAGTTGCGCGCAGCTGTGCTAAGGACGGTCGGTGACCCCGCGATGTCCGCCAGTGAACTCCGAAACCGTGCGTATATTTTTATTGTTCCTCGGTCCTGTGTGATGCTTTGGCGATTAATTTGATCGGTGTTTTTTTGAGGATTTGCTGCATGGAAAGTCAAGGTATGTGGATTGATATTCGTGCTTTCGTTATGTGTTATATATGAGTTCTATTATCATCTGTTTATTAGCTGTCTATTCTATTCCTTATTTGCGTTTTATTTTGGCTTTATATTGCTGCTTTTTGTTGGATGCTGTGTGGATTGTCCAGCATTATTATTATTATTATTGTAGGTAAGTACGTAGCATGACACAGTAGATACAACAGAAGTACTTACTCATCGGTTTTCATTTGTTTTTTCAATCAGATATTTGCTCCGTTAGTTTCTGTTTCGGTATACTGAAAATTGTATGTAAGTAGATGTATAGGTACAATAAATATAAAACTGAAGTGGATATATAATGGATTTTTATGTTAATTGTTTTTCTGGAAACATTTCCTTATAGATATTTCGTCTGTAAGTATCTGCCATCTGCAACCGCATACAAATAGAAATCCTAGAAATACCTAAGTAGGTTCTAGTTAGGAAATATCATTCGATCTAGATAAAATTTCTAAGAAATGTACGTTTACAGATGGCTCAAATGACAGCGTAGGTACCTTATCTACCTATTTCTAGATAATTTACAGACCACCTACGATTGATTATAAAATAATACATCCTTAACCAATACTAGTCATTTAAACAGTTGTTTTTTAAAATTAGCTCTTTATTGAAGTAAATTAATGGGCGTAAATTTACTACATTGAATAAAAATAGTTTAGGTGATGTCTGGTCAACGAAAAACAAAATATTCAAGCATTGTTCAAGGCGCTGACATTGAAAGTGACGTCAACGCTGACGTAGCCGAATTCCATTCTAAACAGTACCTAAGGTCATTGCCCTGGCTGATACTACCAATACATGAAATCATCATTGTTAGGTACTTATACTTACCTACTGTTCAAACTTAAATGCCTATTATTATAGAATACAATTGTATTTAGAATACAAAAACAGAAAGCCTCGCGACTTTAATCCCAAGGCACTGTAGATATCCTCTCAGAGATCTTAAGGTCTAACAAGTAACACTATCTCAAGATTCTTTGAGGATGCCTTAGATCCCCCTAAGACATACTCAAATAATCTTGTCTCAGAAATCTTAGAGCCTACAAAGTAACACCAATTCTTTGAGGTCTTAGGGGAGTAGTCAGAGGTACGTCTAAATATTACATTAGGTGCATACCCATATTTTGCAGTAGTAAGTGTTCCATACGTGACTGGTTGCAAGCCCATAGCCGCTGCTAGAATACTAACTGCATTCCTAGGTTACATTTAGACGTGCGAGAAATACTATACGTGAGATTCTGACAAAAAATAATTCAGGTTGGGTTTTTTATGCAGTTTTTGTTTGAGGTTAATTCCGACGGCAAGGTAAAACCAATTTGATTGCCTATGTATAAGTTTATGACCTTGACCTTTGCTTGGAAAAATATTTTGTTACAGTTGAGAATGTAATGGAAAGAGAGAAAGAAAAAGATTCGATTCCTGCCTTGGGATAAATGTTTGTACGATCTGCAAATATTTATTCCGGGTATTTTCTATGCATAAAAAAAACTCTATATGTAATGTGTTGGGCTTATTAATATATTTTTAATTGGTAAACATAAAAAACAAGCAGCAAAAGCAGCAAAAAAAATGTTTTACGAAAGATTCAATGTGAGCTAAGCCGCGGGTAAAAGCTAGTGGATAATAAAACTTGAAGAATGAAGGAAAGAAACCAATGCTACTGTGGAAAGTTATATTGATTGATTGATTGGTATTATTTATTGCCGAAGAAAAAGTTAAGTCATTATTTATTTTGCTTTGACAGAAAAATGAGAGAGTTAACTGCATTATACGATATGAAATACAATTAGTTTTGGACAATTTAACGGAACATTAATCAATCAATCAATATACTAAATATAAGAACCTTGGTCTTAACTGACTGACTGACTGCATATAGAAAACGCACAGCCTAACCCACTCGCCGTAGACACTTGAAATTTTTAGGGTATATTTGTCTTGGTGCGTAGAGGTGTACTAAGAAAGAAATTCCTGAAATTCAGCCCCTAAACGGGAACCGCAGGGTTGAAGCTTATATGAAAATAAATAGTGAAAATACACAGAACAAACATCTGACAATATCACACAAATGTTTGTTCTCAGTGAAGATCGAACCTACAACTCACAGAAGGCAGAGCTACACTACCGACTGAGCTGTGACGGTCGCTATAGAAAATTAATCTCATATAATAATACTAAGTCCTTTTTCTTTTTCTTCTTTGTCGTCAGAATACAGCTGCCAAAAGTATGTAACCTTTAAAAGGATAATGTATCTCAATACTGCACTGTGTGTGAACAAATGCACTTGTCGTGTACTGTCTGATTCACAATAGTTGACAACGCATCACTCATGTAAACACGACCCTTCGTACATACTCACTGGCAATCTAATAATAACGGGGTTCGATAACCATCCCCTATTTTTAGCGCTGTATTTATTTAAATTTTCTGAGATGTTTTAGTAAGTGTTTCTATACCGGGGATACAATTCTGTAATCTGAAGGGTCTTCAAAATCACTGGGATTTTATGGTTGATTTTAGTGTTAGTCTGAAACCTAGGCCTATATCAGATAAATGTAACGATTTTTTTAGGTAAATTATATTAGCTGTTGTGTATAAAGAGCTGCCTTGATCCGAAAATCTAAACTGCACCTTTCACGTCTCAGTTCGTCTCAGCCGGATAGGTGCGCATTTTAGAAACTTCCCTTTTGGCTGGCTGTAACACTGCCTTCGGGACTTGGGTTGGATTCTAAATGGCTACGGCAGGGGTTGAAGTTTGTATGAAAAATACTTCACTCGAACGAAATCGCCGCGTTTTGCTAGTACAGAATAAAGCAATACATAATAATATCGAGCTAGTACAAATACTAGCGTTCCCCTAGAAGTCAGCAAACGGCATTAGCATGTAACCAGTGTGATTGGACGGTTATCGCTACATGTGTAACTGGTATCTGAGACCGAGTCATTGTCACGTACTCGGAGTGTCGACCGTAGTGTTTACCGGTGTTATCAATAACACGGGTAGGCCGGTGCTCCACTATGAGACATCGCTTCAGCAAATCTATTTATGTAAACAATAATCTTAGTTTCGTATAGTCGTTTTGAGTTACACTGTGCAGCATGTCAGGCAGCGAAAACTTGACAATGGAAAGGGTGGATAGATGGAATAAAAACAATAATTGGAAACTTCGTTTATCGTTTTCAAGCGTAGACCTGCAGAGTTCAAGTAAAAAGAATGCATGGTTTGTAATGTTTGATAGTCCCTCGTGCATCAAAGCTTAGTTGTGTAGTCTATGGATTTTGAATTCAACTTCTACCCAACTAATATTTCGTGTGATAAATATGGATGTTTATTCTGGGTGTGTTATTATATTTTATTTATTTATATTACTAACTTATTTACAAAAAAATGTAAGTACCAATGTAGTACATCTAACGGTAGTCAGAGGTATTACACTGACATTGGTATTACACTGATATTGGTATTGGGACATTGGGACTTGGGGCGTGGACATTGGGGGGTATCCCATAGACATCTTCGAAGAATCTTATGTAGGTACTTGGTACCAAGAGATCCGAGGAGATTGACCGTGCTTGAGGATCAGTCATGATATTATTTCTTTTTCTTCTAGGTCCTGAGTTAAATCATAGAACAAGTTTAAGTTTAGTGGCTTTTTTTAGTAGCTTAATATGTTGTTATAGCTCAATTTTATGCAAAAGTTTTAACGTTGTAAAGATGTATATCATATCTCCATAAGGAAGGCGCACCTAAGAACACAGCGGGTTCAAGTTCGGAGCGACAATGAACTTGGCCGGCCGTGACTCATGCATCAGCCATCACTGTTACGAAACCATAAACAGCGTGCATCTGTGCGAAAGGGCTGGCAGAAGTCCGGCTATAAACTCCCCTTTCCGGTTATTTTTGATCTTGAGCGCATGGGTGGTGATGGTCAACATAGCCCTTAATGATCTACAGGCCTTCTGCGCTGCAGAAACAAATATTTGTGTAATAAACAAGATGTTTGTTCTGTGTCTGGGTGTTATATTGTATTCTAAGTATACAAGAAAAAAAAAGTATTCCATCTGTTCAGGAGAACATGGAGATGATGAGGATCCTTGGTTCAAAATTGTTTGCGTCTTAAAATAAGAAAATCAGTCATCTGGTTTCCATAGTACCAGCTATCTTTAGTTTGGGCCCAGATGATGTTGTATAAAAATGTCCATAAATACTAATTATTAGCTGCGCGAGTATGCGTTGTTTATAATTTATAAAATAATCAATTTTAAATACATCACAAAGTGTTAGTTTTTGTAAGTCTTTACATTATCCCATTCAATTTTATTTTATATTTATATTTAGCGGGCCCTTCCCGGCTTCGCACGGGTTTTAGTAAAGATCCCAAATTTTTTTGAAACTATTTTAACGCCTATGTCACTCGGGGATAGTATAGCTTCCCAACAGTGAAAAATTTTTTTCAAATCTGTCCAGTAGCTTCGGAGCCTATTCAATCCAAACAAACAAATAAATCTTTCCTTTTTTATATTAGTATCGATTATTATATTAATATTGTCAAGGGAAGGGTCGTGGGTTCAAATCCTACTCAAGGGAATAATTTTTGGGATAATTTAAAATCTTTGAAATCACGTGACATCACGCCTAGTTCTAATTGTAGGCTGCAGTCGAAAGACATATACCCGTTTTTTATAATTCAAATCTAAGCTGCTAGGGATAGA
This sequence comes from Electrophaes corylata, assembly GCA_947095575.1. NCBI lineage: Eukaryota > Metazoa > Arthropoda > Insecta > Lepidoptera > Geometridae > Electrophaes > Electrophaes corylata. The sequence continues at coordinate 10,428,157 of OX352703.1, forward strand.
AATGGCAGAAAGTTTGCGCTCGTAAACTGGCGTGTTTTTACCGTGGGAAATTATCTTCTTTATTTTTTATGCTACTGCTGGTGGAACAGGCATATGGCCCACCTGATGTTAAATGGTTTTCATCACTTACAAACAAGCATTGCCTTGTTGGTCACGCACGATGCACTACCCTGCGTCCACGAACCTGAGGTAAACCAGCGTTGAGACTCATGTACCTGCAATTTTGTCGCCACCCATACCTTTTAAACCGGAACACAGCAGTGCAAGCACCACTGCTTGGCGGCAGGAATAGGTACGTTGGTAGTACGTTCCCGGACGAGCCTTTTCACAAAGAGCTCTACTTTTTGGAAGATCCGGAATTGAAGGTAAAAACTACGTTGTTTTGAATAGTGAACCGGCTTTTCAAGGAATGTGCAAGTGGTTCCGGCTCCCCTGCTTTCCCTGGTAACCCTATTCGCAATCAAGGCACACGAGCGATCATTGTCCGTTTGCCCTTGAGCCCGCGCGTAGGCTGTCAAGTTTTTTTTAATGTGGTATTATTGTGGCGCGAAAATGGTTGTGATGACGTAATATCGGTGTGATGACCTTGATGATGAGAAATAAAGTATTGTGGAGCACTCTTCGATGTGAAACTGGTAAAAAATATTTCTTAATCAACTTTCGGCATTGATGGTTGAAGCGCATTGTATATTTTTCTTAGTATATTTAATATATCATCACACCATCATTGTATCACTCTTTAGAGATCAGTGAAGATTATAGAGTTGGTACTTATGCTAGAAGGTTACTTTGATGCATGCAATTTAAAATGACGCACGTTATTTAGTAAAAATAACGTTTAACGCGTTGATTACGACTGCTTCGGAGTCCTAAATGTGAAAAATTGCAGTTTTTTACGATTCCTTCACATTTGTTTATCTTGTAAAAAAGTATTTATAAAGTGGCGTCACCTGTTTTAGTTTATAATAAATATGTTACATATTTTCAAGAAAATACCTTTCTCTAATGTTGGTTAAAGAAACGCGTAAGCCACTTAGCGATTGAGAATTTTAGCTTGAAACAGCTCACATACACTACAAATTAACCCATTATTAAAACAGAAATAACAAAACACGTACGAAAACACTATGGTTTGAAAAAAACACTACACTGCTATTATTATGACGTATGCCATCTCAAAGTAAATATTGAACTAATGATGTCGATGACTGCTAGTCCTAAATCAGGTTTGTATCGTCATCCCAGTTACATAACGAGTCCGAAGATTCAAGGGCGCGATATTTCTATCGTGCGTTTAACCTTGGCGACGAGACGTAGGTACAAATAGTCAGCAGGTCGATGGTATTGCTACTTCTATGTAACGGGTGTCTTGTCTGTGACATGACGCTTTTGCTACCGAACAGTCAGAAGTACAAGGTCGTAAAAATAGTTCCATGTTTGAATTTATTTGAAGTTCATTTACGTTCGTTTCAACCATATACATTTTTTAACCTAATACCAATGCGGTTGTAGTAACATAGTTGCACATATGGATACTCTAAGTAGGATTATGCGTTTGATTCCCATTCAGGACAAACATTGTGTGCATTACACGAAATGTTTAGATATACAGATGGAAAGATAAATAGATTGATAACACTTTATTGTACAAAAGGATAGTTTGTTTTCCTTGGAATGCGGAAAATGTCGTCACATATTGAAAATACGAGTGGGCATTGACCCCGGCCTGAACCCAGCTGTTACTGAATCTAGTTGGCGCATTATCATCATCATCATCATCATAGTTTGTTATATAAAGATCAAATTAGTACAATGCGCGGACTTACCGCCTTGTAGAGACTAAATGGCTCTACAATTTAACCCTTAATAATTTACGCCTGTTGTTAAATGTCATACGATTAAATATAATACCGTGACATGTGAAAAAAAACCTTAATAATGTAATTTAGTTTTATGAACAAGGTTTGCGTCCAAAACAGGTTAACCTTATGACATTATCCTTACATCCTTAAAACGTGACGTCACCGTGCCCAATGTCAGTGCCACTATTAATGCCATTGTCAGGCAATTATTGAGTCTGTGGTGTGTGAACATTGCTGGTCCCAAGACCGTTGAATAAACACTTATGTGAAGGCAATAATATTTGTGTATTTCATCCGGTGTCCCCTGTCTGTGACAAAGTTAAACAGTAGATTTTGTTCACATTGTTTACATTTGTGTTTACAGAGTTCAGTAATAAGAGTTCATAACATTATCAACTATCAATATTTGGAGTTAGTAATTAGACTTTTTTAAAGATAACTAGCGAAACGGACGTGACTTCGCCCGCGTGGAGTTATTTTATACAAAATTCAACTTCAAACTGATACAGAAGGTCTGTAGTTTAGGGTTTAGGTTCAAACGAATTTCAGGAATTCCTTTCTTAGTAAACCTCTACGCACTAAGACAAATACATATACCCTGAAAATTTCGTCTCTACGACTAGGTAATAGTGGTTTAGACTCTGTAGACTGTGCGTTGACAAATTTTTATAGGTTATAGGACCTTGAGGATTCAAGGATAGAATATTTAATGTACGTAAAAACGGTGACACAGTTTGAAAAACACGCAAAAATATGTGTACATCTACATATTTTTGCGTGTTTTTCAAAGTATGACTTTACCGAGGGTATAAAATATATCAAAACTGGAATTAAGTAATTGAATTGCATTGAAAAAAAAGATAAAGTACCAAAGGGAATCCCTCAGAAGATGACTACCGTGCTTCGAGACTTAAGTCGTGAGCCTATTTCATTTTTACAGGAAAGAAATCGAACCCGCTCAAACCCTGTGCCGTTGATACGTTTTCTTATTTTTTTTTTTAAATATTCTAGTGATAATACAAAACTACTGTTTTTAAAATTGGTTGAGCTATTAATCTAATATAGATAATAATATATAGTTCTGCACTAAAGACTTTATTAGAATGTTTGATATCAATAACAACAAAAAAATTAGTCCTGACTGTCTGACATAAAGGCCTAAGCCGCTGGTCGTAGAGAATTGAAATTTTTAAAGTTTGAAAAGGTGGATAAGTCTGGAATCCTTGAAATTCAACGCATAAAGAGGTGCATCGAGAGCTAAAGGTTGTATGAAAATAGTTAAGCTGTTTTCATACAACCTTCAGCTCTCGATGCGAAATATATACGAAAGTAATTCAATTTTAAGTTTAGTTAGTGTTGTAAAAAGAGTTAAAGCGCATAGCAAAGTAAAAAGAGTTGAAAGTAATACTTACCTATATTTTTATAAAAGTGTTTATTCCGGAAGGTTGACAACAGTACGAGTATATTGCTAGAACTCAACACAATAAACGTCGAAATAATCCTCATACATATCCGAAATCATGTTTAAATCTCGAACGTCTCAATTTCCCAAAATCGAAATACTTCGTATGCCGAAGAAAGCCGAAGGCTTCCGAAGGAATGACAAGGGTTTTCCTTGGAACGCGGAAAACGTCGGCACATGTTGAAAATACGAGTGGGCATTGACCCCGGCCTGAACCCAGCTGTTACTGAATCTAGTTGGCGCATCTTGACGCGTTATTTACGGAGCTTGTCTAGCTGCTAGGAGATAATGGTGTGATACAATGACAGGTGTATATGGGAAACTGCTGCTGGCAACACATTGCATTTACACCCCCTAGATAACTCCGGGCTTAAGTATTTTACTACGTTTTGCTATTTAAAAACGATGTCACAGACATCACATAGTGGATCTAATATGTATCACCAAGATAAACGGAATAAATGATAGTTATATTCAGGGCCATGATAAGCAATTTATAAAAATAAGTCTTAAGAAACGCTTTTAGAATTGTCATGACAATTCTAAAACCGTTTCTTCGTAAAAAAAAACCAAGTGCATCTAAAAAGAATAGGTATTTTACTCGTAAGTGTTTCCGGGAGTTTTCAACATTTAAAGTCAATTAAAGTTGACGTTTGGCGTCTGGCATTAAAAAACAACAAAACAAATGACTTAATGTTTTAAAATTTCTTCGCATTTTTGTTTTTTTTTTTATTCGAAGTTTGAATTCAGAACCAAATTATGATCATCAGCTTACTACACGGTTGATTTTACAATGTTAAGTTAAATACAAGCACTAGTGCTTTCTTTCTTGCATCTTACTCTGTTGTGAAGCAATAAACTTATTTTTATTTTAGGTACAAACTGACTCACTCACATATCTATCAACAGTGTCATTTAATGTATCTCTTAAGCAGTAAATTATATTTTAATATCCTGCATTAAAGATACTTTTACACATTTAAGTGATCACTCTCCGTGTTAAAAATAATACCTCGTTTAATCATTACGATTCTTTAAAACGGATGCGTCAAACGCTGTCGTTAAAAGGATGTCTTCCCAAACGCTCACTTAGTCACTTCATTTACTTCGAAATTCAAAGTCGTGGGTTTTTTTCTTTATTTCAGCATGCTCGTGCCTAATTCGTTTTGAATATGGAATGATTTATTTCGTGTCTTGATTGCATTAGTGTCTGCTCTTGCCACACGCGCTCGACCATTCATTCTCATTCATTCAATAACAGTGATTAGTTGTTATTGAATTTAATTGGGTTTTTTCACGTTGTATCTTAGACGAGTTCTAAGCGTTGTATGCTTGGTGTATGTGAAATCACTAGTCTCATGACCGCCCTATTTATTTTGGTTTTCATTTCCCATAATAAGCTTGAACCAGACTTAAAATGATGGGTACATGTGGGTTTTCTTAGTCTTTAGTATTAAAAAGATGCATCCAGATACCCAGTATCATGATGACACGGACATACCTGAAAAGATGAGTCATTTATGAATGTTATTTTATAGTACGCAGTATTCATGTTCCCATAGGATGTATGCAGCTATAAAATCGAATAAACTTCTTAAGTGCGCACATGCGTCGTAATGTCTAAATTAAAATAAAATTCTGCGATAAGAAGTATTTATTGAGAGTTCGATAGAACACCGGAAAACGGAAGCGTTGTGGAGTTCATCGAACTATGCATCGAGTCAATGTCAGCGCGACTCAGGTCCAAGATTCGGCAAGAACAGGGTGCGTGGTTCGGGGTAGCAGGGTGCAAGCGTCGCGGAGTAACGACCGCACTGGGGTCGACGGCCGGCGCCACGCGGCCGCGCGACCGACTCATCCGATTGATCGGAGCAGGACGGCGCTACTTAGTACCCCCGCGGTATTACTACCCCTCGCTTAATGGGAGAAATAGTACTTTGTTTCGTAACAGATAAGGTTTGATTCGGATCGCGCGCACACAGGAGATGGGGCATTCGGTTTTTAGTAGAAGAGAGGAGGCCCGACTCACACAGAGGCGCTAAGGGAAGTAGTTTTGCTCAAAATATTGATTTTTCCGCGGGCGTTGCGGCGTGGCTGCGTGTGTGCGTGGCGTGCGTGTGGGTGTGTGCATGCACGTCTATTTTGGGCTGAGCACGTGGTCGTAGTTGTTGCTTGTTGACATGCGTTTTTATTTTTATGGCGGTTTTACGTCTCGATCGGTTGATTGCATTACATCATTGATGTGACGTTTATTATGTTGTGATTTTATGCACTTTGAAGTGGAGTCAATAAAATATAAATACAATGGTAACCAACCAACATTTTATCAAGTACCTACTTAAACATAAGTATGCATATAACTGTAAATTCTGGACACGGTAGGTAGGTACCTACCTATAAGTATAGGGTCCCTTACTAACCAATAAAGCTAAGGTTGTCTGATTGGGTGGATGGTGTCAATCCAACTAAGTTAGTAGTAGGTATTTGAATCATTTATTTTTTGAGATGATGAAGGCCGATAGAAATTAATTTCAATACCTACTAATATGTACTTACTCAAATTATTTCTTTATAATTAAGTATGAAAATTCTACATAATTTAAATTAAAATCAGTATCTAAGCTCAATCTACACATCTTTATACTGCTTGTGAGCTATGTATACCGTTATGTTACCGTGTAGTACGTATTTTAGACCGTGGTCTTATTACTTACCAACCTTCCTGCAGGTCTACTCTTAGAAACGATAAGAGAAGTTTTGTATTGTCGTTTTGAATTACACTACGCGGTATGCCAGGCAGCGTCAGCTTGACTTTTGACGGTTGCCGAGTTGACCCGCAGTATATTACAAAACGACAATTACGAAACTTCGTTAATCGTTTCTAAGAGTAGACCTTCAGGTCAACCCCCACCTATAGGTAGCTAGGTGTCGCTATAAAAATAAGCATAATTTGTTGATATTTTGAATAAAAAAATATTCTAAGATATTTAACATAAAGCCATTTAGCTTTAAACTAGGCAAAACTTATATACTTACCTATTTATAAGTTCATACCTAATTAGAATACAATTTAACACCCAGACAGAATTAATCAATTTGGCATCTATTGTAGAGCTATTTGTTGACAGCGTAGAACATAATATAGGTAAATTATAATAACGTTCTGTAATGCTATTTAACTTATATAATAATAGTAACCTATTTTTTCTTTTTTCTGTCAATGGGTTCTCATTTTATGTAGGTATATTTCTTTTTTATTTGTTATTTTTTTTTGTGTACCTAGGATAATTATCTACCTGGCGTAGGTATCTATGTGTGTTTAAGTTTAGACAAATAAACGTTTTATCTATCTGAATCAAAAAGGCCATTTACCTATTGATAAAAATCTTAAAGATCCCTTAGGAAAATATAGGCGCTAGTTCCCCAAAACTGTGTAGTAGAACTAGCAAGATACTTAAATATAAAAGTATTTTTTTCACATAGTTAATTGATTCAAGCGTGAAATTACGAGAGGCCATTGTAAACGTATAAAATAGGCCATCAATTGGTATGGGAATAGTACTATATACATTTAATCGTTTATTTATACCTTTTACTCTGTGACATTACAATCTTTATAGTTAGCGTAATTGGTGCTTCAGTAACCGAGCTAGTTTAAATAAATAAAAAAAAATTAAATTTTTTCACATCTTAAAGTTTACTGGATAAATGTCCTGAAGCACAACCTACGTAAATACTTACTTCTGTACGAGTAAAACTATATTATACATCATACGGTATCGATGCACTAACACAAGTCTGATTCACACACATTAACAACCTTACCCTTGATTTTGCCAGCTCAAGGTCTCTACCCTCCAAGGGCACTCGCTCGCACCCCCAGGACCCTGTGTAAGGCTATCCCACTCTAAAATACGGACGTTGCCGAATATTTGCGATCAGGACTTGAGGTCGACGAACTCGACATATGTATTGGTAAATAAACATTATTCTTATATAACGCATGTCCAATAACACTAAGGTTTAGTCAATAGTCTTGCAACGATATACAAGTTAATAACAGTATTTGTTAGAAATAATAGCATCATGACTTTTATTCCCAAGCACGGTAGATATCCCCTCAGATCTTTTAGTAACAATTACCTACTTGAGATTCTTCGAAGATGTCTAAAGGGTAGTCAGAAGTACGATAAAATATTACATTTGGCATATATCTGTATTTAGCAGTAGTTGGTATTCCACACGTGACAGGTTGCAAGCCCATCGCCGCTGCTAGAACACAAATTGGTTTTCTCATGATATTTACCTTCACGTTCACATTGGTACAGTCAGCTGCACAAGAATGTATACAACTCGTATTTTCGAAATGGTTTTACAGCGGTGCTAAAAATATTTACACGACAATTATTCAAAAAATAAGTGAGGTCATCAACTACTTACATGACTTTTTAGTTTTTGAGGTGTAAGAGTTCATTGTTATGCTGCAATACCGTTGTGGAGTTACAAATTGTATACATTCTAGTGCAGCTGACTGTACATTGCGCACATAGGTACATTTTTCCAACAAAAAAACCATTGGTGCACGACCGGATTCGAACCCACGGAGGGGTCACTTCCACTAGATCACTTCTGCTCTTTGCAAAATACATATTATCATAATAAAGTTAACTGTTAAACGCTTTCGATTGGTACTGATCTGGATCAATTGAGCTACTTTTAGATCGTTTGCAACGGTCTGTAGATAGCTTAAATGTTTCATTTGTATTTTATACATACCAATTATTAATACTTGTATTAGCTGTAATTTTCTTTATAAATAAATTTTTCATATACCTATATATTAACTGTTTGAACTATTTACAGATCATTTCAAACGGTCTTTCTTTTACTAGACCCCAGTATTCAGGATACGGTTATACCCATCCTTATCCACGCAGTACCTATCATCAGATAGTTCAAGAGCAGAAAACCAAAAGCGCAATGAAAAAACAAACTCATTACTTCAAAAAACAAACAGTAGTCCGAGTTTGATTACGTGATGGTAGCAAGGGCGGCCCCGACCTACCCCTAACCTAGGCTAACGCTGCACCGATGCACCCAGACATCGACCTATCTAGACTACCTATCTAGATGTAGATAAGCTACCACTGCCACCCTCACGCACACAGAAGTAGAACTTCGTGGGAAAAGTGCGCCTGTGTGTTTTGCATCTGTGTTGCTGTTGCGTTCGATTTTTAGGGGTTTGCTGTCAATATTGAACCCTCAGTGTAGCTTTGTCAATTGCGGTCTGTCCATCTGTCATAATTAGTCACGAATGCCAAATAATAAATAAAAAAATGATGAAACACTCGTACACTCGTTTTCATAGATAAAGATTCATCAAGCTTTTTATATGCTTCTTCTTCTTTTCTTATTCATGGTATCTGTCCGTCATTTTGGCAAACATTTATGCCAGTCAAGTAAACGCATTGCAGATCGTAACGGACGTATATAACTAACGTGACCTGTGAGACAAGGGTAATCACTTAACGTCATAACACATAACATCAGTTAGGCCATCTGTTTGTTCCATCAGCAACTGACATTAAAAAAAAATCGCGAGACCCCGCGACTTTATCACCGTATACTCTTGGCGAGATTTTGCAATTTGTCTTACCTTATTTGCGTCGATCCACCGATTTGTTTGGCGCCGAACAGCTTAGTGGTTTTTGTGCAGTTCATTTGTTTGCTGCTCAATAGTTATCAGTTATTCTGGCTTAGTGCAGTCCAGTTCCATGATTCTAAGTTGATAGAAGATATTCGTGTTGTAAGAGGCTTATACAATATTATACAAGCATTTTTATATATATGTAAAAGAAAAAATTAGATCCACTACTTTAATCCCCAGGCTACGGAGCCTTGGGTGCCCTTAGATCTCTTACATATCATTATCCATTACATACTCGAAATTATTTGAGAATATCTAAGGGGGTAGTAAGAGGTACGTCCAGGCTTGGCAGGCCTTTGGTGACTGCCAGTATCCAATTCGCCTGTCGTTTTTGTTGACAGCCGTCACAGCTCAGTTCGTAGTAACCCTGCCTTCTGCGCTTAGGTGGTGGGTTCGATCTCCACCGAGAACAAACATTTGTGTGATAAACAATGATGTTTGTTCTGTGTCTGGGTGTTATAAGTATTCTGAGTATAGTTACAAAAAAAGTATATAAATATTCTATCAGTACAGAGGATGTTGAAGTTTGTATAAAGATAAATTCATGTGAACGAAGTCGCGCGCATTTTGCGAGTACAAAATAATTAACACCACAGTTTCTATTATATCAATGTAGGTATAAGCCTTTACTTACGTATCTGTTTCCAAAAATATTTGACGCGTAAAAATATTACAAACATCCCGCCAGTCATAACCAAACATACGAGTGCGTTGACATTCGAATCCGACCAAAACAAACGAAATATATATCAACCTATCTATATCTAAAAACCTACCCCAACACCCAGACCTAGCTTCTATATCTAGACTTATACAGGCATGGTATTGCTATGGTGATGTCTGTATGCACTCACTCACACATCGCCAGCACCGAAGTTCAATTAAGTATAGATGTGGTCTTTACGTCTGTGTGAGAAAAAGCAGGGGGTTGTTATTGGCAACGGTTCGGTGTGTATATATTGAATATTATTTACTTACTGTCGTATTAATACTTGTCTTCTATACACAAGCTGACGATGAAAGCCTTTTTCGTAGAAATGAAAGTAATATTCCGTAGATATATTTAAAGCAAGAAACTATTTATTTTGCGACACAAAACCTTAAGTTACAACCAAATTTATAATACTGAACTAAATACTATAATAAACTTAGTGCGTCGCTAAATGGGCTCTACCGTAGCATACTCGTAACTTGGTTGAATTGCAACCAAAGCTGGTTTTCCGTCATCAGAGCATTAGAGAGTTTTTAATTTAGTACTAAATCTTTCGACGCTTGTAACTTTCAGGTAATCTGATTTTACTGTAGAATATAGGGTAACAAGCCTAGATAACGGCAAGATAATTCAGTATCAAACTAAATAAATACTAATAAACTTAATAATAGTAGAGATATTCAGTTACAGCGTTTGTATGGAAATAGTAACGACTTGTTCCACCTTAATTATTTACGTAGCACCTACTTAATATTCTGTGAAATCACATGGAAATGCTTACGCAGAATACTAATAATACCAACGAGAACGCGCAAATATCGTCATGGCTACGTAGCACATCGTTCGTAGCAGGTGCTACGAACTGAGAAAAACGCTGAACCTAGGTTTAGTAACCTTTAGTAATAAAAGGAATGAAGTAGATATAAATTTGGAATCCCTTATTAAAAAAATACTTATTATATATTTTAGATCACGAAATTATTGTAATTTGTAAAAAGTTAATTACCCACATTCATTAATTACTAAATGATCAAAGCATGACCTTTTTTTTATCAAATTTCATATTATCATATGTAATTAAAATTACATAAGTAACGAACACTAAACTCAAGAAGTCTTTCGTAAAAATATTATACAGGAATACCAGTGCAGTACAACGTCGATTCAATGGAACATAATTGGCGCGCCATCTAGAAGCGAGTAGTTGAAACATTCACTTTAGCGCACTGATCACAGATGGCAATAGCGACATTATTTGAATCTAAATTTCATATTTACTTTCATATTTTCATACATATGTATACCTACCTATTTTATCATATCATATCAATTATTGAAGTTATATAAATATGTATTTCAAATTCATCCGTCAATTATTGCCTCTTATAAATTAGGTACAATATCAAAGTATTTTTTTTACTTTGTTCATAGACTATTTTTAATTCAAGAGCTAAGAGCTTATTTGGAACTAAGCACGGAATATTAATAAATGAAATAGGAGAAGACGTTAGAATTCTTCGCACTAACAAACAAACGTTAACGCGTCACGCCCTATTTTCCTAGTCTATATTTTCATTTCATATTTTCATGCACAATGACTGTCGAGACGGTACGATGGCTGTTTCACTTTAAATGAAATAAGCGAAATCACTATATTTTTATGCATATTTCTATAGGTTCTATACTAATTATAAAAATATTTGTCCAGACTGACTGGCAGACTGATATACAGACAACGCATAGCCTAAACCGCTGGTCGTAGGGACTTGAGATATTCATCTTGGTGCGTAAAAGTTTTTTCTAATATTTAAAATGGTCCTGACGTGTCAGTCAGTGATAAGTCACTGACTGTATTATGTGTATGATGTATTATGACTTGTATGTGCACAATTGTTGTTAGGAAACCAGTGCAATGGGTTTACAACTTGTCACGTATGGAATACTAACTATGTACTGCAAAATATAAGTAGGTAAGTATGTGGCATATGTTATATTTAGACGTACCTCTACCCCCATTAAACATCCTCAAATAATCTCGAGTCGATAGGTGCTACTTGGCAGTAAGAAAATATCCACCGTGGCTGGGTAGCTTTCGTGATTTTTAGGGTTCTGTGCCCAAAGGGTAAAACGGGACCCTATTACTAAGACTCCGTTGTCTGTCTGTCTGTCCGTCTGCCACCAGACTGTATCTCATGAACCGTGATAGTTAGAGAGTTGAAATTTACACAGATTATGTATTTCTGTTATGGCTCTTACAACAAATACTAAAAAACAGAATAAAATAAATATATAAAGGGGCTCTCATACAACAAACGTGATTTTTTTGCCGTTTTTTCGTGCGCGAGTCCGTTTTTTTTTCTTCATGAGATGTCTCAAGCTGATAAGGTTTAAAATCACTTGCACGCGCACCATCGATTTATGCCTAGATTGCCTAGTGGTTGTGCACAGTGACACTTCTGTACGCCGTTACTTATTACGTGTTCTGTAGCCGAAACACGTTCTAAGAAAAGTCTATGTTTCGACTATGGCGCTCGACGGTGACTAATTATTTTTGGGCAAGCTGCCAGACGGCAGTGAATATAGGACAGACGGCTCCGACATCACCAAAAGGTTAGCATGCATTGCTAACCACTGAGTCCACGTGTCATAAAAAATACGGATTAGACACGTTGAGTCGCCTTTAAAAGAAACAAAAAGGCAATGACGATTTTGCGAATTTAATAACAGAATATAAATTTTGTTGTAAATGTTTTTAGATATTTTGTTAAACTGAAACAGAAAGATTAAAAGATTTTTGTTAAACTCAAACAGAAACAGTTACTTTAATCCTCAGGCACGGTAAATATACCCTCAGATTTCTTAGAACCTACCAAGTAGCACTAACTGACGACCGATGTGGCGCGGCGGGCGAACGTCCGCCTGCGACGCAGGAGGTTGCGGGTTCGATTCCCGCCTTGGGATAAATGTTTGTACGATCTGCAAATATTTATTCCGGGTGTTCTGGGTATTTTCTATGTATAATAAAAAATATCTATGTATGTAATATATTGTATTAAGTATAATCAGTCATCTAGTACCCATAACACAAGTTCTGCTTAGCTTGGGGCTAGATGATGCTGTGTGGATTGTCCAGCATTATCATTATTATTATTAACTTAAATGAGGATATCTAAGAGTACTGGTATTGCGCACATACATTTTTCGAATAGAAAAACCTTTTGTACATGACCAGATTTAAGCCCACGACATTAGGATCAGATGGCGGGGCACTCTCACTATGCCACCAGTGCTCTACTTTTGTTTAACAGTGATTGATGTTTATTAAAAATGCGAGGTCCCAAACAGGCAGTTTTTTCGAATTGATAATTGACTTCCATCAGGTGGTCCGTACGTTAGTTTGCTTGTATTATAAAAAAACTTTGCACGTTTCATCTTATAACAACGTACAATATGGTGTTTTACATTCTTTCATCTTTGTGACCCGTATTTGTGCCACGGGTCAAAAGCAATTTCTCCATTTAGTTAGTAGGTAATTAAAGAACTACCCACATACTTTCGTAATGAACATTTTCCACCACTCAAACGTTCCACGCTATCACGTTTCGGGATCGAGTGCGGCGATCTATCAAGATAACCCAATTTCTATGGGAACTGTGTATGAAAAATACATTGCTTGGAATCTAAGATAAAACGTTGCACAAAATGTTTGTCAGTGCAAACACCGATGATATGACGACAGATGTGGCACGGCAGGCGAATATCCACCTGCGACGCAGGAGTTTGCGGGTTCGACTCCAGCATTCTGGGTCCCCGGTGATTATTCCGGGATTAACGATTTATTCCGGGTGTTTTGGGTATTTTCTATGAATAATAAAAAAATATCTATAAAACACAATACATTACATAAATGTATTGTGTTAAGTATATCAGTCATCTAGTACCCATAACACATGTTCTGCTTAGCTTGGGGCTTAGATGATGCTATAAATAATTAAATAAATATAATATTATAATAAATAATTAAGGTATCCGTCAAAGTTTAGTTCGCAGTAGCTATGCTTTCTGCACAGTAGGTAGTGGGTTTGATCCCCACCGAGAAAAAAACATTTGTGTGATGAACGTAAATCTTGTATGTATTTGCAAAAAAATACATGACAATATTGTGTAAAAATGTTCACATATATTTATTTATTTATCTATATTACTTTTATAACGTAAACAAGCAAAACAACGTCATTAAGTTCGCGTGAAGAATTAACATACAAGCTTAAAACCTCCGCTGTACCCGCTTAGAGGTGAGTTTCGAAAATTCCTTAGAACACCTCTACGCACTAAGATGAAGTACCCTGAAAATTTCAAGTCTCTACGATCAGTGATTTAGGCTGTGCGTTGTCTATATGTCAGTAAGTCAGTACAAAACTTGTTATGATTGGTATATATATACTCCTAGATGCTAGTTTCTCAATCGACTGTTTAAGTTCAAGGAGCTAATTTAAAGAATTTAGGAGGCCAAAACTGAGATTAGTAAAATTTTTATTTTAATATTTTTTTTTATACCTAGTTTTATTTTTAGATCAAGCTTTTTAAATAAGCTTACATTTCCAGATTTTACTTTTACAAAATGAAAATGGACATTTCAAGCTGTTTGTTTTGTAATATTGGTTCTGGAGATGAACATTGTTGTTCCGTGGGAACCAATTTGTCACTATTTGGGAACATCTGTTTTATGGTAACCTCTGCACGTGGCCGGCCCATTTCCATTTCCATATTAATAATAATATAACTCATTTATTTTCTCAAACACAAAAGGCCCTTAGTGTAATGAGTACAATTTTGGTGGTAAAAATATAGATAAACCTGTTTTGTGTGAGTCTGGTGCCCGAAACTTGTGTCACGGGTCACCAGTGCCCCACTCCACAGACAAAAAATATAGATAAGTAGGTACACAACTAAAGTAGGAATACAAGGTATAAAAACAAACAAAGTTGAATGATTTAACTAGGAATTCTTATAATAAAAATGTTTAAAAGCTTTGGATTGAAAGATTGATTATTTAGGTAGGCGAAGTGGAGCGATGATTTGCAACATGTAGCTGGCCAACACTGGATGTGAAAGGCTGAAAACCGGGCTCAGTAGCGCATCTTGGGAGAGACCTTTGTCCAGCAGTGGACTAATGTTGTTGATGATGATGATGCGATTGCTGATGGAACAAGCAGATGGCCCACCTGATGTTAATTGGTTACCATCACCTATAACAAAGCATTGCCCTGTAATGCACTGTTCTGCAAACAGGTGTTAAGCCTTATGTGCCTGTAGTTTCACCAACACCCACTCCCTTCAACTGAAACACAGCAGGCTGCTTGGCGGCAGAAATAGAGATAGTAGTGCTTCAAAGTCAAAGTCAAAAAGCATTTGTTCAGTAGAATCCGCTTGAAACGTCTTAAATCTAGGTGAACCTAAGCGCCAGTTCCTCGCGACCAAGCCTAGAAGCCTTCACTTAGAGCTCTACTACTACTAAAACTGCTACTACTACATATTCAAAAGTTAACGTTGCAGCCATGGTCATTAGTTTCCATTACATGTTTACGCTAAAACTTTATCATTATTATACTGATAATAGATACAGTATGTCGGCTGAAACGTTTAATAACGCTATGCTGATACAGTATGTGTTATTGTAACAATTCGGGCACATTTATTGCGGTTACTTGAGTTCAAGCTGGGTTCTAGGCCATTCTGTCGCAACAAGTTAGGCTATCACGGCGGTATCAGATAGGTATTTTATGTATCAAGTGCGCAATATACACCGACTCACCCAATTTTTACAGATAAAGGGTAACCTCCTTCTTGTTTGTTGACCTAGACGGCCTTTTCCTGGTTTTGTTAATTATCATTTTCCTACAAGAATACTTACATCTTCTATAACAATTATATAGGAATCTTTGTCCTGACTAACTTATTGTTTATGCATATGCCTAAACGGAAGGTCGAAGAGAATTGAAATTTATTAGTGTATTTGTCTTGGTGCGTTGTACCTACTAAGAGAGGAATTTCTGAAGTGCAACCCCAAAACAGGTACAGAGGGGGTTGAAGTTTGTATGAAAATAGCTTCACGCGGACGAAGTTGCGCACGTTTCGCAATTATTTTTTTAAGTATATAGGAGTACTTATTAGAGCCAGTTTCGACATTTCGCGTAGTCACCGCGCGGTGTGAGGTGGGCCATCTGCTTGTTCCATCAACAAGTCGTAAAAAAAAAAATGTTTAGATAACACGCAGCCTAGGCCGCTGGTCGTAGTGACTTGAAATTATCTGGGTATATGTCTTGTTGCGTTGAAGAAATACTTAATATTCAACCGCTAATGAACGGCAGCAAAGGTGCTATGAAAATAAATTCCCGCGAACAAAGTCACACGCAAACTACTAGCTTAAGCCAATATTTTTGTTACTCAAAAATTTGTTGACTGAATTAAATTATTGATTACTAGCGCCCGCTATCAGCTTCATCCGCGTGGCAGGTTTTTCCCTTTCCTGTTATTTTTTCGGGATAAAAAGTAGCATATATGTTAATCCAGGTTGCAATCTATAATTATTCCAAATTTCATCCAAATCGGTCTACTGATTAGAGCGTGAAAGAGTAACAAACATCCATCCATCCATCCATCATACTTACAAACTTTCACGTTTATAATATTAGTAGGATTAGTATACGTTTTCTTGATAGTATCTTATTTAATTTAATCCAGCACTATTTATCATCTAAATATTTTGATTTTATTAGTTTTCAATGTCAACAGAAATCAATGTCACAAAGCTGTATATTAATTACTGAATAATCTTTACCTGTTACTGATAAAATTTCAGGCAGAATAATAGGTCAAATGTCAACAAAATGTGCAAAAACGATTTGACTTCATCGTAATAAATAACTAAAGTATGAACTATGTACTAACTTGAAACTATAATCAGTCCTAGAACACGTAGTAGAAATAGAAAATGTACTTATGTGTGTGTGAATTGCATTTGTGGTGTTGTTATGTGTGCAATAAATAGTTTGTGTATCCATCTCTTTCCTTCTCGACATTTCACTGATAGCTATGGCCTTGTCTAGTCGCATCTAATGCTGGCATTAGTCTGTTTAGACGGCAGCATAGCGTTCAAGTTACTGGCACGGTTACTAGCATCGTGTCATCTAAATGTGAGCATGTAGTATGAAGAAATCCAGGTTATGCCAAAACGGCGAGACTTATTTCAGTAGGTTATCATAAAAAGTAGTACATGACGAAATGTTCGTAGATACAGTTGGTCACACAAATATTATTGTCTCAGGCGTGTTTAGTGTGCTCATTAAGTTTAATATTATCTTCTATTTTTTCAGGTAAGTGTAAATAAAAGACACAAGGTTCTAAAATAGGGTAAGTTGGTTTACTTCCTCTAAATATGATTTGCACACCAACGTTCTACGTAGCTTCCTTGAAAGCTCCGTAAACTTTTTCGTACAGATTTCTCCGTGACTGTAAATTTTATTGGCATGCTGACATGACATTCACTACCTATCTCTGTCTACATGTTCAAGCACACTTCTTTCAGCAAACGCTCCTAATGTCCCTGTAGCGAGTGTTGACTGAGCCGGAGTGTTGACCGGTATGTAGGTTACACCGCGCGAACCAGCGCTCTCCCCGCGCACCCCGCACCTCCCCTCACCACGCAACAACTTCTATGATCTGTGCACTTTTAACAAGCAAAACGTCAAATACACTCCTCATTGGGACACTAGCGCATGTACAATGCAAAATAGGCCATCAATGCAGCGTTTTTGTTTCGTTTTCAGCACACTGGAGTAAACGGCCACAGAGTATTGATCCAGTTTCGGTTCTAAATGGCAAAGTGCATTGCTATATCTGGCTGGGTACTAACGAGTAGCAACACGGCGTTTGGTATTTGGCTACATACTCTCAGATCGGCGGCAATGTGCCACCGACGAATTCTATAATTGGATGGTGGGCCTATGCATTATATTTATATCAAGTGCTGCTGTGGTCACTGGGGCAAGTTCGCTCGGTTTTTTAAACTCACAATAAAAATCGGGCAAGTTCGCGTTCGAGACCGTGGCCTGTGTAAACACGCCATATTTTTAAAGATTCGCCAACGTTTCGACCTAAATTATTTGAATTACACTTTGTATTTATCACATCTGGCTTTTGATGACGCACTATAAGTTTTGGATAAAATGCGTTCTGTTATAACAGATTCAAATGTAGAAACATTATCAACAGCATGTCCATTGTTGGATATAGGCCTCTTTTATTATGGCAACGGCCAAACATATAAATTTTGAGCCTTTTCCATTCACCGACATCCAGTGTTCAGCAATGTCGTCGGTTCATCGGGTGGGAAGGCGTCCAATACTCTTTGTCTTCCGGTTCGTGGTCGCTATTTGAGAATCTTTATTTCTCAGCAGCTGTCGGTTCTACGAGCTATATAGCATGCCAAAATGTAAGAAAATAGTAGGTATCTATATATATTAATTTCATTTTGCATTCGATGAAGGAAATAACAAAAACTAGATAACTAAGTATTACCTTGACAATACGCGGTAAAAAACTAAAATGTGTTGTTATTATGTAGATTTGGAACATTTAAATTCATACTAGCATCCAATAATATTCTCAAGGTAATGATAATAAAGTGACCATCAAATTAGGAGATCGACAACCGGCCGTGACTCTATTTACGCACTATCTTCCAGTCTAAATGCTGAAGGATTTTTCGATAAGCTGACACAAAACTCACACAAAGAAGCACGGTCCTAGCGAATGCACTGTGCTGCCCTATTTTCTGTATCGAGTAATTATGCAGTGAAAGTGTAATTTTCAACGCATTGAACTACCTACCTAACTACCAACTAAGAGCACTGGTAGTCTAGTAGGAGTGACCCCGCCTTCTGATTCTGAGGTCGTGGGTTCAAATCTGATCGTGCACCAATGGATTTTTCCGTTCTAAAAATGTATGTGCGCAATGCCAGTGCTCTCAAACGGTGAAGGAAAACACTGTAAGGAAACCAGTTAGTCTTCTAGCTGCGGCGATGGGCTTATGACCTGTCACGTATGGAATACTAACTATTGCATAAATTTGGGTATGTACCAAATGTACTATCTGAATGTACCCTTCTGAGACATACTCGAAGAATCTCGAGTAGGTACTTGGTTCTAAGAGATCGGAGGAGATATCTACTGTGCTTGGGAATTACACTCGTGACGCTATTTCTTTCTTTTTTATTCCTTTCGAACTGCCTACTTTACTTTCCTTTATCTATGACTAATGAGAATCACAATTAGGTTCTTAGCGTTTTTGTAAAACGTGGCGCATTTGGGGCAACGCCAAATACGGCAGCGGCGAATTTCAGCCGAACATTTACAAAACTGTACAATGATCTCTCCCCATTACTGTAAATTACCGCGGAGTGAAAACAAAGACTCGCTTTCTAAAGTGCAAGTATACTTACTTCTCGGGCCGTAGATCATCTAAAGAGAGCATTAATGAATGCGGATGTTTCGCAATATTGGCCGCGCTTGGATAATTGAGTTCGTTGTACTATTAAAAATTTCAAATCTTTTTTTTAGTAATAAATTTCAATTAACTTCATTCTAGAACTCTTGTTTTAAATTAAACGACTTCTTTTGTTTTTGTCTAAATTTCAACATCTTTGAGAAACACTTTGAAATAAGAACTATTTTATAAGTCAAATTGTAGCAGACTGTAAATAATGAATATGAGTTATAACAATTTTTAGGTAAAGAAGAATTTATCCTATTATAGGTACATAATTATATTAATTATAAATATCTGTGGACATTTTTTACATCATCTATCAGATAAAATAACCAAACTGTATGACAGTACAAGCAAGTATTAAAAAGGTTTGAAATATTTTGCAAACAAAAAACCAGTTAAGTAAATGAAAATTATCAACAAAGATGACAGAATATATTGGGATTTTCCACCCATTAAACTGATAGTAAATCATAGATGAATCAACGTAAACGTTTTAATGTACGAATATATATTTTTTTATTGTCTTTTGTAATAAGTAAATAAAACCGGCCCGCGTGCGCGAGTGTAATCATGTTTGTTGTAACAGAGCCCTCTTAAAAACTTATTTTACTCTGTTTTTTAGTATTTCTTATTAGAGCGGCAACAGAAATACATCACCTGTGAAAATTTCAACTCTAACTATTACGGTTCGGGTACAGCCTGGTGACAGACGGACAGACAGACAGACAGACAGCGGAGTCTTAGTAATAGGGTCTGGTTTTACCCCGTGGTGGTTTAGGTACGAAACATAAAAAGACATAACCAAATGCACCAAAAGTTCGCCAGGTTGAAATGGATGCCGGTGGCGTTAAAAATAACAATTTTAGTTTATATTCTCTACAAAAAAATATAATAAATCTATAAAAGGTCTCACAATAATAATGTGGGATAGAATTTCACTTCCTACGCATTTTTATTTAAAAAAAAGGCGTTTACTAAGCTTTCTTGTTTCATTATTTATAGCTTTTTTCTCCGTATTAGGAAGTGAATACAAACGATTCGTTTTTATAGAGATATCAAATTAATAATTCAATTAATCAGTTCGCCTCGAGGGAAATGTTATTTATGATGTCATTTCACAAATTAATAATATAAACGAGTTAGTTTTTATTATTTAACTAGCGAAATGCGCGCGCTATTTTGATACAAACTTCAATCCCTACTGTACACGTTTAGAGGTTGAATTTCAGGAATTCTTTTCTTAGTACACCTCTCACAGTCACAGTCACAGTCAGTCAGTCAGTCATGTGTGAAACGCAATTTCAGGAAGAGGTTATGCTAACTGAGTCGTGAGTGACGCGACATAGATCTTGATTCTTGAACCTCAGTAGTTCTTAGAAGTAATTTTTGTATTGGCAGTGCTATCGTCCGGAGTTCTAAAGGATGTTTGGTGCAAGGCACAAGAACGTAGTTTGTATCTCTAAAAAACAGAAACAGCCTCACGCCTTTAGTGGCCAGGCACGGTAAATAAAAATAATAATGCTGGACAATCCACACAGCATCATCTAGCCCCAAGCTTAAGCAGAGCTTGTGTTATGGGTACCAGATGAATGATATACTTAATACAATACGTTACATATATGTATAGGTATTTTTTATTATACATAGAAAATATCCGGAATAAATATTTGTAGATCGTACAAATATTTATCCCAAGGCGGAAATCGAGCCCGCAAACTTCTGTGTCGCAGGCGGTCATTCGTCCGCCGCGCCACGTCTGTCGAAAATATCCTCTCTGATTTATTATGGCAGTCGAATAGCACGAACTCAAGATTTTTGACGGATTTATAAGGGATAAGTCAGAGCGTTCAAATACTACGTTTGGTACCAACATCCATTTTGCAGTAGTTGGTATTCCATACGTGACAGGTTGCAAGCCCATCGCCGGACGAAAAGGAGGCCGATAGGAGGACAAGAGTGGGACATTAAATCATCATTAACAGCATGTAGAAGTCCACTACTGAAGATAAGCCTTTCCAATACGAAGTCCAACGTTTTTGAGACTTTTTCATCCACCGACTTACAATCAGATTTTAACAATCATCTGAGATCCTGACATCAAAATTGGAACCAATCAAAACAATGCATCATTTCTTTGATAACAAATATTGTTCAATCGTGACACAAACAAGACAGTGCTCCGTTATGTATATGGTGTTGTATCTACTACAGTATTTATACTATTTTCTTTTAAAAATACAGTACTGCTTTTAAGAGTGAGTTCAATTTTCGTGTAGACTAATGTCAACATATCTTATGATCAACATACTTCAACGATATCATAATTATATAGCAGTAACATTTATTTTTGACTCTTTTCCAAAAATGTTCGTATTCAAATGAGATTATAATGGTTATAAACAGAACACAAACATGCAAGCGAACAAGGCTATACACAATAGTGGTTATTTAAAATTAAAATGATGGCGGCCTAGTTTCCAAAAGAGAAACCTAGAAATCCAGACATTTCTGTCTCGATTTATGTATACTAAGGCAAAGACACGTCGTGAAGTACAGGAGCCAACTGCTATTGACCTTATCTTTATATATTTTTTTTTAGATTTTCTTGGAGTCAGGCAGCCTAGCAGAAATAAATTTAACATTTATGGCAGTAAGCGTTGACATTAAAATTACATTGCGCGGTATCAATAACTCAACTGCGGAGTGTTACTTGGTTGAAACGCAATGTAATTTGAACACTTATACGATACATTTACGCAATAAATGTCAAATGTGCCAAGCTCTCAGCTCCCGTACTACTACAGTAGATCTCACTATAACACCAATTAAACAAATTGAATCTAACCATCAAGAATTTAAAAACTAATCTCATCGAGATCTTTTGACTTGGTAAGTTATGAGCCTATTATTTTGTCAGATTTTATAGCCTCTATTTCGATGTATTAGGGTCTAGATTTTGCCAATCTAAGTAGCATTGAAACGCTTTTTTTTAAGACGCCAGCCTGCAGCGTATTTTGAATGAATAGAAGCATCTTTGAGAAATATGCCGTGTACGCCAAGATATCCTCTGTCCGCTGCCCGCTTCGTCCATGCCTCAAGCCACACTCGAGCGGTCGGCGGCCGGCCTAGTTTCGCTAGGAATAGTCACCGCCCCCGCCTCTCGGCCTGCACCAGCCAAGTACCAAACCGTACCCCATACACGCTATTCTGTGGTAGCACCGTAGTAACTTTCAGTTATTCTGTGAACGAGCACTCCTCAAACCGTTGTCACTGTTAGCTATTCTGTAACTGAAGTTACAGTTTCTTCAGAAGCGGTTACCGTTGAATAGCAATCGTTGTACGAATAAACTGCTGGTTGTAAATACTTGAAATTTTCAGGGTAGGTATATTTGTCTTGGTGCGTAGAAGTAAGAAAAGAATTCCGAAAAGTCAAATTTTAAACAGGTACAACGGGGTTTGAAGGTTTTACGAAAAAATCTCGCGTGGATGAAGTCACGCGCGTTTTGCAAGTATATTTATGCTAAGCCTATTTAATTTTAGTACCTTAGTGGAGAAAGTTACGTATTACTTGTAAGATTTCGACGTAACCTATATACAACCGCTTTATAGATGTTCCCGCTACTTGAAGAACTAGGACTTAAAGGACATAGCTGACACAGGTCGTAGCTATTCAGTTTTCACATTATGTATGCATGCACTCGCCCTTTGAGTCTTGAGAGTGGCCCGTTTCAAAAGAGCTTAAATTGCTTCTGATTGGGGATTTATAGGCGCGGCAATTTAGCTCTCGCTCATGTGTATTTACTTCTTTTCAATTACAGCTCAAAAGTGTTGTTGGAAGTAGCGCCGTTTAGATGAGGAAGGTTTTGGGGCTTGAGTATATATATATGTAAATATAATTATAAAAACGTTTGTCCTGACTGACTCACTGGCATATAGACAACACATAGCTTAATCCACTGCACAGCTCGAAAATACTTTAAATTTTCAGGGTATTTGTCTTGGTGTGTAAAGGTGTAGGCTTCTTCTAGGCTTGGTCGTGAGGAACTGGCGCTTAGATTCACCATAGATTTAAGACGTTTCAAGATGATCCATGCGGATTTTACTGAATAAATGCTTTTTGACTTTGACTTTGATTTATAAAGAATTCTTAAAACTCAACCTCCACACGGGTACAGCGGTGGTTAAAGTTTGTAGGAAATAACTTCACGCAAGCGAAGTTGCGAGCCTTTCAGGGGTTAATTTCAGGAATTCCTTTCTTAGTACACACTTACGCACCAAAACAAATATAGCTTGAAAATTGCAAGTCTTTTCGACCAGTGATTTAAGCTGTGCGTTGCTCTATGTCAGTTAGTCAGTCAATCACTCAGGACAAAGATTGTCATAATAAGATTCGAGATCTCCAGGCGATCTCGGACGTAGGAGTTGTCAGGAATCTAAAGCTGAGAGCTCTCTCAGTTAAACTTTCTGTATTTATTTAAAATCGAAAACTTGAACTTAAAGGTATACAAAAACAACTGTTGATAGTTCAATAAACACCCTTCACTGCTATTGTGTAAATAACCTTAGATATTTTAACAGTTCACTGAAACGAATAAGCGAAGGGGAAAATAGGACCGGAAACTTGAGCAGGTGGAAAAACGAACTCTAAGAATTATAGAGTAGCTTTACCAAATAATAAAACCGGCGATTTTTAATTATTTTTTTTGAACAGTTTACTTAATTATTTTATGGAATATTCCAGAACAAAATAGTTTTTCACACCATTCGGCTTATTTGAAAATACAATGTAGAAGGTTACTTGAACTCTTCTTTTTTTTCTAGACATGGGCTAAAACGAATTTGATCTTTAAATAACGTGAACCCAGTAAAAGGGGACTATAGCACGTCCCGTTCTCTCGTCTCTCGTGTACAGGTATTTTTTTATATACACGACTTGCTAATGGAACAAGCATATGGCCCACCTGATCTTAAGTGGTACACCTATATCAATGATGCATGCGTCCATTAACCTGAGGTATACAGGTGTTTAATCTTATGTGCCTGTAATTACACGAGCACCCACGTCTTTCAAACAGGAGCACAGTAAGCTGCTTGGAGGCAGATCTAGGCATGGTGGTAATACTTCATACGGTAGGCCCTTCACTAAAAGCCCTACTATTACTCAAAAGTAAGTTTAAGTAGTCTTCAAATGAAGTAAAAATAGGTTGATAATATATATATTTAAACTGAACTTAATACCTTCTCTTCGATTTCTAGGAGAAACAGTTTTGTTTTAATTATTGTAAAACTTTAGGGTAACCAAAAGGTCTGCTCAGTAATAAAGTGACATTATTACATTCTTAGTAATAACTGTAAAATTTATTATACCAGCACAGCGTCGGTCATAAAACTGTGAGTAGGATTGCATCATAAAGTAAAGCAATACAGTACGAGATCCGAGTACGAAGTAAACCCGCGTCGAATCGTATAGCTATTTCGAACTCAAAGAGATGTCGTGGGATAATAAAATATGCTAAAAGATGAACTAGTAACAGTACATCTTTTAGTAAAGGGTCGTCCGGGGAAGTAATACCACCATGCCTATTTCTGCCGCCAAGCAACGTTTCTGTGTTCCGCACTAACTAAAGGGTAGCTATCATCGGCAATGATCACACTCGTGAACTCCCACACCGCCAGTCTAGCCCTAGACGTAGGTGTAATAGGATAGTTGCTCGCTATTTCCTCTCTTCATTAGTTGTTGTCGATAAGAACATTCCTAGAAACGCTTGAACCTGGGTGTCTACTCTGAAAAACGATAGACGAAGTTTTGTGCGTGATCATGCCGACTACAACTTGATTGTGAAACGGTTACTGAGTTACTCCGCAATGTAACTCAAAACGATAATTACGAAACTTTGTTCATCGCTTTCTGGAGTAGATACCCAGAGATAATTTAAAGAGTGAAAATGTGTTAGCTGTCTGCTTTCAGCTGAGTCGCAGCTAATGACTGTAAGTGGGTAAAGTCAGCTTATAATCCAACTTAAAACTTAGTATGGGTTTAATTGAGCTGTCATCCCTAAAGCGAGTGTAAAAGGGAGATGAGGTTTGTATGAAAAATTCAAAGAACGCAGACGCAGTCGCAAGCGGGTCAGCTAGTTTAAAATAAAGTGTAAATTACGCAAGACATTTAAAATAATAATTCTAGACACTTCGGCGCCTCATAAAACGTCAAGTACTTTTTTGACACCAAGTGGGAGTACGAATAATGAACGTGGTGCAGAAAAAAGAATGATAATTTAAAAGAATTACAAAATTAAACTGAATGCATTTAAAACGG
Source organism: Electrophaes corylata (assembly GCA_947095575.1). Classification (NCBI taxonomy): domain Eukaryota; kingdom Metazoa; phylum Arthropoda; class Insecta; order Lepidoptera; family Geometridae; genus Electrophaes; species Electrophaes corylata. Next base: position 10,453,769 of record OX352703.1, read on the forward strand.
GATTTACACTAAGCCACAATTCGTTTTATTACTCAAACAAACGCTACGATTAATAGGTATGCTTTGCCAATTTTTAAACGAAACGACTGCGTGTTAATTTGAGAAGAAAATAAATTAGTCATTGGGTGCATCACATACCTAAACGATGCTGTTGTAGTAAGTTATTTTTAATGTCACACGGTCAGGTTCAGCGGCTCCAAACTCAACGAGGAAAAATATACAACTAAATAAAACATAAATACACGGTAGATATTCATTCAGACCTCTTAGTACCAAGTACTTTTTTTATACAATTTGCTGATGGAACAAGCATATGGCCCACCTGATGTTAAGTGGTTACCATAGCCTATAACAAAGCATTGCCTTGTAGGTCACGTTAGTTAGGAACGTGCCCTACAATACACTGCTCTGCGTCCATCAACAGGCATACAGGTGTTAAGCCTCATGTGCCTGTAATTACCCCTTCCAACCGGAACACAGCAAGCTGCTTGGTGGCAGAAATAGGCATGGTGATAGTACTTCCCCGGACGAGCCCTTCACTAATTTCACCTATTGGTTTCCTTACGATGTTTTCCTTCACCGTTTGAGAGTACTGGCATTGCGCACATACATTTTCTTTAGGGGGATCATTTTCAGAAGGGGTGGGGGGGTCACTAGAGCACCGGTGCTCTTAGCATCTAAATATAGTACAAACAAACACAATCAAGTAAAACCACAGTCGATGCTAGTTATATAATCATTTTATGAATTATACTCTTTACATAAAGATTTATACAAACGCATTATAGTTATGAAATACAACAATATTTATCGTAAAACACAACTCCCCTAATTTGACGTAACGTTCGATTGATGGTGCGTATGGTCTTTAGTACAGTCAAATAGAATAATAGTCTTATATGCACAAACCTGTAATTTAACAATCTAAATAAGTACTTATTGAAGTAAGATTGAAGTACCTACTTCATTTTAAATCCTGTCGTGTTTAGTTTTAAATAATATTAACCCTGCCCAGCTATATCCAAAACCAAATTAACATTATAAAAAAAAAATTGGCAAACATTCACACAACGCACTCTAGCCCTAAACTATGTTTATAAATATGTAAATACATACTTAGAATACAACGTAACATTTCTAATTATTATTAAGCTCCTGTATAACCCTATTGTAAAATTACTATTAATACGATATAACCCAGATTCTATCTTAGAATGGATCAATACTCGGTTTGACCCGTGAAAAGCTTGGGGGTTAGATGGGATCTCTTACTCGTGTAAGCGTGAACTTCGACCTGGGTTTTGGAGGTCATTAACATTTGGGCTGTCGGCCGCGGAACTAGGTCGGCTGCACCGTTGCTATAACAACGCTCGTCCAGACGCGCCAAATACCAGCCTATAAAGCCTTTGTTTAGATGCTATTCTAGGTTAATATCCAGCTATACCCATTAATAAAAAACTAGAGGAACGTCCCGAATATACACAAATTGGGCACAATCCATAGCAATAAAACTAAATAATTAAAAAAAACTATGAACGGTGTGGCACGTGCAGATATAGTTTTTGAAGGTTTTGAATCTACGCTGCTAACCTAATCATCTAGAATAATCTAACTAAAAAATATAATAATCCAAACCTATAGTAGAATACTAGGTTTCATAGTATGTTATGTACGCCGCCATAATTTAAGTTATCTCTGAGCCTGTGCATCGATTTTTGTATGGATTTAGAACTGGTATAACGCTTCATGCCTCCATACAAAAGTCACTTACAAAAAACACAGCAGAAACCACAAAAGACCCAAACTTCAAGCTCTGATAGAGATTTTTGGAAATTTCATGTCTCCAAAGGTCCATTAACCGATGCATCTATGAGACATAAGCCGGATGTGTGTGGTCATATCACACACATCCACTTCAACTATGAACCTAAGATTTATTCCTTTGATGTTCTATCAAACTCGCCTCTTTGATCAAATTAGAATATCTAATATCAAAAACGCGAGCGTACGTTTCTTAATTGTTCTTTCAGACTTGCAAGGAACTGGTGCTTAAATTTACCTACACTTTTAGTCTTTATGTGATCCCTGTATACTTAGTAAATACTTTTTGATTTCGCTTTAGAATACGATACCATATTAGCTTATATATTTTCATACGAACTTTAACCCTTTTTTTAATCTTTTTAGGGCTTCTATACTAAACATTCGTTTCTTACTGTACTCCTACTACGCACCAAGACCCTTTAAATTTATGCACCCTAAAATATTCAGGGAGCACAAATGTTCAGGGTGTTTTACTATGGAAGGTTTCCTGTTTTATTTCTGTCCTAATTCATTGCCTGAAACCCACAAACGTCGAAATTCACTGCAATTCATTCACGCATTTCAAGACCACAATTTCCGAGCTCCGAAGCGACCGCGCTTTCCATGCTTGCGTCACCCGCTAGTAGGGTCTTGAAAATAGGTCAAAAGGGGGCCGATCCACTGTCACTGCCATGCTGTATATATACGTAGCGTTGCTGTATAAACTGTACAACCAAATGTACGTATAGCGACTATGCCACGTGTATCTATGGGCCGACCTTCGAATTTTCGAGAGGTCATCCCAGCCATGATTCTCTACGGCTTCCATAAACGAGCCCGTTGTTTATTTCGATGGATCTCATAGTAATAGTTAATTGACCTGTATTTTTGGTAGGTCAGACGTTTAAGAGAGCTAGAGACATGTCTAGGAAACCTAGGATTCATCAATTCAAATTAAAAAGCTAGTAAAATATATGCGTGTGTGCAGTATGTCAAAACACAAGAGTAAGTACTTTCTTTGCTACGGCCTAGTAGGTAGCTACGACAAACAAAAACTAAGACAGGTATTTCAAAAGATACCAAGATTCATCTAGAGTCTATTTGTTGTAATTTGGCAACATCTTTCATCTTCTTCAGGTAAGAAAGTAAAGCAAACAGGTAAAGTAGATTATTTATACAGCGCCAGAGACATTTTTCACACATAGGTCTTAGCTTCGAGTCATCACCATTATGAGCCTAAAGAAGTTCATTACTGAATATAGGCCTCCTTTCTAAGTTTTCTGGAAGAAAGATATTGAACCTTGTTCACTCACCGATTCATCCTGATTGTAGTAATATCGTTGGCCTATTGGGTGAGGGCGTACTACGCTTCGTCTGCCGGTTCGTAGTCGCCATTCGAGAACCTTGTCTTCAGTGGCTTTCGGTTCTACGCACTACATGGCTTGTCACTTCAATTTGCTTACAAATCAATGCATCTTCAAATATCAGTTTTTCTAGTTTTTTTAAATATGTTTTTTAATATTTAAAGCATGGTCATAGAAACCTCTAACTGTAGCATTTTTTTGCATATTACTTTTATGTTCCAGTGTTGGTGTTGTAACGTTGTCGGGGTTCTATTTCCAGTCGTCTGTTGTTGGCCTTAATTACTTTTTGTTTATGCTATATGTGGGAATATAATGGAAAAAACATGTGCTCTTTTATACTTTGGTTTGTTACTCTAATAACATTTCATTTATTCAGGTGTTTTCATTGGATTAGCGTATGTAATTAAACAATGTGTAAAAGACATAAAATTCATTACAAAATTATAAATAAACATTTATGGATTTTTAAATTAATTGTATTGATGTGTTTATTTTCTTCTTGAGTAAATGTATTTTTGAATGAATAAATAATTGCACCAGTATATTTTTGTCACTGTTACTTTCAAGTCAAAGAAACGAGATGGCAACATACTTGTTGGCCATTTCATATAAAGAAGATACAGCGACCAATATGAGGATTAAATTAAATTTTAGACCAAGGAATGTTCAGTTATTCAACCGTCAAGTCGGACTCAATATATTTGCCTTAATATAACTAGAGGGCGCCAGTTGCTTTGGTTTTGGTAGTGCGCGCCGCTGCCGGTTCCTCGTTCTATATGAAGCTGTCAAGTCAACCTGACTACCGATTACGTTGAATTTAAATGCAACACAGACAAAATCTAAAGGGCCCCTGACATTGGGCGGCGACCTCACGCCTTTTGGCAGTCGCCTTGGCATTGCAGCGCGGCCACACTGATCGAAATGTATCCAATTTACTTGACATTCGACTTCTAATTTAAGATCTTAAAGTTAGTTGTAGAGCTAAATAAAGAAGTTGGCTCGGTTTTGACGCGTCTTTTGTGATGCAAAGACACATTTAGATAAAGAACTAACGAGTTATAATTTAATCTTGCATTAATTTGGTAGCGAGGTTTGCTTTGGCAGTATTATCAGTATTATAACTTAATTTTTAAGTAAATTTCTGCTTGATAATTTTAGTTTTTGCTATTATTACTATAGACTCACACACTACATACAACTACAACAACACAGACACACACAACAACAAAACAGACTTCATTACTATAGTTCTTTATAATAAATATATTTATCAAATAACTGGAAAAAAACATCTGCACATGCAACATAATATACCTATAGTGTGACAAACCCATTAACATTATTGTATATACTACTTAACTATTATTGTATATAGTGTTTAGGATGCCACTAATCTTGCTGGTGTAATAATATCACAGACACAGACCTCTGGTATGACTAGAAGTTAAAATAGGTAAGAATAACTGTTACGGCATATAAAACCCATAGTTCCTGCAGATCCTGAAATAAAAATATTTTAATATCTGTAAGGCTGTTTTAGTCGCATATTTCACATGAACGTAAACATAGTCAAGGGCTGGAGAACGCGTGAAAACAAACCATGATGATCGTCACGTAGCCGTTTCCGGTAAAGGTCACTGAAAGCTGAAAATAAAATAGAACAGAGTTATATAGCGCAATAGACAAAACGACTGGACTTATTGATCCACTGCAAATGCCAGGTCAAAGTTCATGAAAGTTCGTGGTTTGCAACTACCTAGAAACTTCTCGAACGATCTAGAATATATCTACTAGATTAAAAATTTCTGAAAGAGAATTCTACAATAATACTTTAAAACTACTATGTATGATATTGTATTAAGTATATCAGTCATCTAGTACCCATAACCCAAGCTCTGCTTAACTTGGGGCTAGATGATGCTGTGTGGATTATCCAGCATTATTAAAACCATTAACTGGTCCAACTTCTACGCAGGGCTATCTAAGTATAACCCTTGGGTAGTATGAATGGGTGGTTCAATATAAAACAAATATGCTCACGGCACTCTCATTCACATAGACCTCTAGGCACTAATGGTACTTGAGAAAGCCTGAGTTACGTATTGGATTTCATACGAGCCTAGCCAGGTAAAGCTAGTTTTTGGGCGCATAGGCAAATACTTAAATTTAGCAATTTAAAGTGGTTTGGCGCCGCGTTGGATGCACCGCGCTAGGCGCTTGCGCGGCGTCCTAGTTCCCTCCGAGGTCGCAGGTTCGTTCCTCGACCCGTATTGATCGGTTCTCGAGGCCGGAAGAGGTACTACGGTGCAGCGGATATAGATCGTGCAGATAACACCACCTTACTATGGGAAAGTTGAGACGGTCGAGGAAATTGTGTTGCAGAACATGATAAAACTATATTTAGGTGTATTTAGCATTTTTCGTCAAATAAAATTTAAGCTAGCATAAAGCAATTGTAATGAAAGATAAGGCAGTGACGTTTATCTTCCTGTGAAAGAGTTTAAGCTGGCTTTGAGGTTGAGGATCAGTTATTAAAGGAAGAAAATTATATCCTCAAGAATTGAATCCCCGGGGATAGTGGATATCCTCTCAGACCTCTTAGGTCCAAGTAGTATTAACTAAAGATTTTTTAAGGATGTCTAATGGGGTATGTCCAAAAATTACATTTGGCATATATTTTATGATTAGATCAAAATATAATTGCAACACTCAACTTTAGATGTTATAAAATGAAGCAGAAGAAGAAAATAGACAGATTCAAACAACATAAACTACTAATTTAGACGTTTAGTTTTTGTGGTGAAAAGTTATTAACTTCCGCAGTTTCCTAAAATTGTTTTAATGAAACTTGTCATTTAGTTGCGGGTTGCCAGTCTCGATTCTCCGTTTGTGGAGCGTCCTTATATTACCGATTGCGATGTGTTAATTTCGCATACCGGCTAAACGGTTAAAATATCTCTACGCTACACGCATTTATGAACACAGTGAATGTAATCTAGGCATAACTGACATTGACATAAAACTGCCAGCTGCGAAGGAAAAACTTAAACAAATTGAAATTATATTTAATTTATTTGTATCCATGAACTTTAGCCACTTTAAGATTAGAAACTAACAGTTTATAAATAAAGGTATGTTTCGCATTTCAAACTACCGAGATTTCTGTATGATTTTGTTGAAGCCATATTGAGGGTAGGCCAAAGTAAAACAACGAAGGTTGATTCACGCTACACCGGACCGAGCTAAAACTTGGTATCCGTGTTTTTAGTTGAATTTGAACATTATTCGTTTGAAAATATAGTTTAATTTTGGCATCGTATAATAAAACCGATCCCGCCAAGCACGGACACTGATATTGTATAAATCCAATTCATTTATTTATACAAATAGGGTTCAAATCAATGCATGATATGCAATATGAACGTCGCAGCCACGGTCCGTTTTCAGCTCGATGTAGCATAAATCCAGCTATTTAAGAATTGAGCCTCATACAATCCATCCAGAAAAACCTTTGAATTTTAAGCCTATTATGTTATCGTGTACTTCCATTGACCCTCAATTGCCTACATTTCGGTACTTCACCGTGGTCCAAGGACTGACCTTCACTAGACACTAATAAGTAAATTACACTATCAACACCACGAGGTCATACACGTATGCACTTAAATACACGCACTTTTTTAGTGTTCCGCTGTATTATAATCATAATAATGTGACTTTTAATAATTAATTGATTTATGAATGACTTTTATGTTAATTTTATTCTTAAATATAAACATAAGACCTAATATTTTTAAATTCTATTTAAATTAATCTCTTTTTGTCATTACCCGTTGATATGAGATGGATATAGTTTAAATATAAAATAATACTTTGGCAATTTTTTTAAGTAAGTTCATAAAGAGAGGAAACAAATATAAAATACCTTTACTATCTATTAAACATATTTAGTGGTTGTTCAGTTTTGAAAAAATGGAACAGTGGTCGTATAGTGCCAATTTCAGAGCCAATACTTAAGAAATAACTATATGGCTAAGCTAGTGGCCCTGCCTCGACTATGCACGGTTTAACTGTCTGTAAAAATGACTATCACCAAAATTCAACCAAAATCATCGGAAACAAATAATAAGAAACAATGTACTTAGTTTTAAAAAGCTTATAGAAAACTCTTAATCCTATATGAACTGTCCATTTTCATCTCCTGAATGTAAGCTATCTCAGCTAAAATTCATCTCGATCGGTCCAGCGGCCAAAAAAAACAAACAGACAAACACACTTTCAAATTTCTAGATTTGTATGGATACCGTTTTGTTGTAGCCACACAAACACATATTATCATCATTACGAGTTAACATAGACACAATCCTTATCAGCGGGGGTGTTATCAGCTCTATAAGTAGGCCTCGGAGGTGGGTCAATGACGTTCGTTCACCCGGTGCAGCCAAGCACGTGCCGGCCTCGCCATCCCCCACCCCTAGATGGCTCCGCCTATTCACCCGGACTTAAGCCAGACTATACCGGCGGACTTGGAAAAATAATTAATGACTTGAATTTTTTTTTAGAATCAGCTTCAATTGTTTTATTTACGAGTCTACGCGTTTAATCACGTGGGCTTAGGATTCAGTTTAAAAATTAACCATTAATTTGTAGACCGTGGTCTGTTGACATACAGTGGGTGCCGTCTTAAATGTGAAATGTAAAACATTTATGTTAATTAAAATATTGGACTACTACCTAGTTGTTTTTCAATTGATAAAAATGAAATATGTATGTACCCCAAGCACCAGTATTTATACTACAGTAATAACATGATATTATTATTATTATAATTTTTTTGTATAATAATAATAATGATAAAAATAATAGCATTTAAATAAAATCTAACACGTGTCATATTTATAAGTGTCTAAGATTTTGAATAAGCAGTAGAAATGCATGAATTGTAATTTTTTTTTAAGTTATTGAATAAACAGGCTTTTTTATTTTATTTATTTATTTAATAACATGATAGCACATTATTTATGCTCTCACAATAGTATGGTTAATACAAAAAGTATATCATGCATTCCATGAGTGTTATGTGATAACTAACTTACGCATTAAAAAAGTGTGAGCATTATTTGTACATTCTGTTACAAATTAGGTACCACAGAACAATTCGACTATCTGTCAACTGATTTTGATCCTGGTAACATTATTCAAGCTAAATATGGCCGATAAATCAGTTGCTATCTCTTTTTGACATTATGAAAGTGACAAGGACAAGAATATTTTATAAAACCGTGATAAAGTGTCAGACAATACCCATGAGAGCCTAGGTCTCTAATGGATATAGAATGTAGTCTAGCCCTTACGGTATGAACTTTCGATAACTTAATTATTTAGGCTGGGGCTGCATGTAGCAACTCATATTCCTAACAAATTTTATTTTCCTAGTGTTCATTAGGTATGGACTTTTGTTCAATTGGCCGTAGGTATTATTTTTACGTAGGCAACCTAACCTAGGCCAACAACTTTGTACGTAGCTCGTAGACAATATCTTTAGACTAACTATTATGTAGGCGTATGTAACCTTACTGGCGTCACAGCTCTGTGGGTTATAGTTCTACCTTCCGCAGAAGTTGTGGGTTCGATTCCTGTCAAGATCAAACATATCTGTATGATAAACAATGATGTATCTGGGTGTTATAAAATTTAATATTTTAACTAACGTTTTACGGGTGCAGAGTTTCAATAAGATAGGTGTGCACTTTATCACTTTTTACTAAGAACGTGAGTCAAACATGTCTCTGCTAGTTCATTTCCAGCTTCATAGAGGTTGCTACCTGCGTTCTGATGACATAGAACACGTTTTAGTACCGGAATATTGAATTTCATATCTAGGTGGATGCCCTGCGTCAGAGATTGAAGGTCGCATCAGATGAATGCGGGTCGTTACTGCCCCACATCTATACTGTATACAATGTATTGATTAAATGGCTGACGTATGTTTTCTGACGCAAGCTTGATAGGACTGAAACGCAGTTTTGAAAGAAGCTGTAAAGCCTTATGATTTTATTAAGACTAAATTTCAATACATTCCCCATGTACAGTCAGCTACACTAGAATGTATACAATTCGTAACTTTCACACTGGTATTACAGCATAACAATGAGCTTTTACACCTCTAAAACTAAAAAGTCATAATATTATTTAATGACATCACTTATTTTTTGAATAATTGTCATGTAAATATTTTTAGCACCGCTGTGAAACCATTTTGAAAGTTACGAATTGCGAATGCGGTCACATATACATGAAGTCAGCAGATCTAAAGAGAAGTGGCAGGTATTTTACCCCATTTCTCCATGGGTAATTTACCATTAACTAATTCGATAAAGACTTTTAGTAGTAATAGGAATCTTAATGAAGGTTTTGTCAGGGGAAGGTTTACCGATATTGCTATTTTTACCGTCACTCAGCGTTGCTATGGTTTGAAAGGCACACACCTTTAAAACCGGTGCCGGTGAAATTACAGGCACATGAGGTTAAACACCTGTATGCCTCAGGTTGATTGAACAAGTTTATTGAAGTTGGAACCTTTATTTCTTCTTATGTGCTTATCTGTCTAGCCTTTTTCTTTTTGTTTAGTATTTTTGTGGTGGTGTATCCGTGCCTATGAATTAAAGTCGCAAGGTTATTTCTGTTTCTCTTCTTTCAAAAAAACCTGAGGACAGTGTCTGTTTTATTGAAACATGTGACTGTACATCATAATTTGTACTAGCATTAAAAAAACAAACATATTTACGTAAAGAAAGAAATTATTAATAACTAAAAAGGTGTCTAAAGTTTGTAGGATTTCTTTTTGTAATAATTTCCTTTCATAGGATAGGCTTTGTTTGAAAAACTTATAAGAAGTTGTTATAAATAAGCACGAAAGTGGGTTGCAAGACTTCCAAGGCTGGGCGGGAAAGAATAGTACTCTACTCGCTTAAGAAAAAACCCTTCTTTAGGGTTTAATATTGAGGTAGGTCAAGGTTTTAAGAGAGGAATATAACTGTTTTTTTAATTCTTTTTATGGGTCATATGATTCTTGGGACGTGACAACCCTGCAGTGATAAATAGGGTTTCAATGCCATATTCCAGGACAGTACACTACGGTTATAAGCAAGGTGTAAAAAGGCATTCACAAAAACTGAAACTATCATCATGGACAAAAAAACCGGCCAAGTGCGAGTTGGACTTGCGAACGAATGGTTCCGTACCATTATCTGTAATAAAAACGGCCAAAAAATAACGTTTGTTGTATGAGAGCCCCCTTAAATATTTATTTTATTCTGTACGCAAGTGCGACTCGCACTTGGCCGGTTTTTGTTCTTTTTCGTCCAGACCTCGTTTGAAATTCGAAATTAATTGTAAATTAAAAATCATACTGATAATTTACCTTCATTCTAAACAATATTTTTATTACAAACGTCAAAGTTTAATTCATGATATTTTTTTGGTGTTTTATTGATCAAGAAAAAAATATAACTGTGTAAATGTTACCTTTTTTGTTCGAGAAGCATGTTCTGAAAGTAGTTTCTTCACACCCCATAGCGGACGAGGGGTGCGGGACGCAGGTACTAGTTGGGTCAATGGCGGTCTTTCACCCGCTGCACCGCGCCCTGAAACTAGGGCACAGCTACGGAGTAAGTGTCGAACTCACCCTTATATTCTACTACCTTAGAATGAAGTGTTTGTGCCAGAAAATTCCAAAATGGATTGACATAAAACTATCGCAACGTCACGTGGTTAGTTTATTTTATTTAGCTTTCAGCGAGAAATAGCTTTCAGCGATAATCACGCCCTTTGTCCTGTGTATGGAGCAGCAGTTTTTTTGTGCTTACAGTGCTGGTTCCATATTTTGCTTCTTACTTTAATACTATTATTTTAAGTAAATATGCCAAACGTCATGTTTGGACCTTTAGGTATGACATTTGATTTTTACTACCTCCCAAAGATCAGCGCCCTTATATCCCTAGCACAACACAAATCGTCTACCGTACTTGAGATATAAGGGACGAAGTCGTTCGTCTAGTTAGTTTTTGCATGGATCATACAATTTTATGATTTTAATTAAACTTGGTAATTCCTGCGTTCTCAGCAACTCACGCTTAAACAATAGTTAATTATCCATGGGCTTCCAACTTACAATTCTTGATACTTGACCTTGCAAGATAGACTTTAGATGTAAATCTACCGATTACATGTATCGAGCACAAATTTATTAATCAACTAGCTACCGCTCGCAGCTTCGCCCGCGTGGCAGTTTTTTTCCCGTTCCCGTTATTTTTTCGGGATAAAAAGCCTATACGTTAATCCAAGTTATTATCTATGTTTATTCCAAATTTCATCCAAATCGGTCTACTGGTTAGAGCGTGAAAGAGTAACAAACATCCATCCATCCATCTATACAAACTTTCGCATATATACCTAATATTAGTAAAATATTAGTGAGAATTTAAGACAGAAAGCCTATAGTTAGTTCTGAAGGTTATGTAATGATATTAGCGCTTAATAAAGTGTACTGCAATTTAGTAAGTTTGCAAGCATGTTTATCAGGTTAGACTAGTCTTATTTGTACCATTATACAGTACCATAGCATAGATATTCTGTATTTGTAAGTAATCTTAAGGTTAAACTTTAGTATTGGTTTGGTTTAATTAACCTTGGTTTTATTTATATTGCCTCATACTTCTTTTATTTATGCTGATACTTTCTTTCTTTTTTTTATATGGTACCAGTTTGAACGACGTTTGAAAGACAATAGTGTCAATAAGTATCTATACTAGCGTAATAGTAGAGCTCTTAGTGAAGGGCTCGTCCGAGGCAGTACTACCAGCATGCCTATTTCTGCCGTCAAGCAGCTTTCTGTGTTCCGGTTTGAAGGGTGTGGGTGCTGGTGAAATCATAGGCACTTGAGACTCTTCCGAGCTTGACTTACGAGGCAATACTTTGTTATAGGTGATGGTAACCACTTAACATCAGGTGGGCCAACTGCTTGTTGCTTCAGTAAATTACACAAAAAAGTCATTAAATACCGGCTTTTAGTCAAGTCGAGTCAGTAAAAAAACTAAAGTCGGCTGTCATTGGTTTTGAAGAAAAAAATTGCGTTTCTCTTAGAACCTCAGAGAAAAAAGTTAATAACGTTAGTAGTTTTTAAAGATGGATGCCACATAAATACACTCTAATTTCAACTGCTCAAAACTGCAAAATGCCACCACAATTACGTAACAGAACTAAAAATAACACGAGAAAAAAAATCAAATGAAAAAGCTATGATGTTTCCGAAGATGACAGAAAACGAATCGTGCTAACACTAATAACCGCTCTTTATAATATTTTTGTCACTTTCACTTTCATGTTAATAAAAAATGATGGCAGCAGACCAAGTGAGTGCAATGTGTGAGATAACGAAAGTGCATTGTGGTATCCTGATTTGATCCAAAGTGTTTCCCTAATAAAAACACATTCTTTTTATTTACCAAATGACAGCTTTTTGACAGAATTGACCAAAAACTGTTTATTAAAAACACTTGACAGTGGCAAAATTGTCTGTGGAATGATGGACAGGTCCCATAGAAAAGAGAAGAAGAAGACTCATCGACAATTTTAGCTAAAAGAACACTCAGCGACCAAAATCAACAACACCATAAAGCCCGCTTGCACAACCCGTTAAATCACATTCCGTTACCATGATAAACATGCTTAGCGTAAACGTAATAGTGACTTTAGTTTTCCTTATACAATATGTTAAACATAATTAGCTTCCTAAATACATTTAAGAACTCGCTAAACACATTTAGTGGTCGTTGTACAAGTGGACCTAAGACTATGTTTCCGCATGGTCAGGAAAATTAGGTAACAATATTTTTTTGTTACAAACTTTATCTCTTCATTTCACGAACAGTACTTAGCTTTTAAAGGAGAAAGTACCTGTGTCATTCGCGACGCCACACTAATCCAATGAAAGTATTTGCTAAGAACTAGAACATTACCTAAGGCAATAAGCTTACGGTTGCGATAAGACATTGCATCAAAGTACAGAATGCACTACAAGTAGCAGAGTACTAGAGCCTTCGCCCATGTACTCGTAAAAGTAGATAGAATGTCTAAGTCAGCCAGGCCAGTAGGAGCCAAGGCTAGGTTGCAGCGAAGCTACGAGTGATTTTCGACTTTATTGCTTAGAAGAGAGGGTTCAGAAGTATCTGCTGAGTGCGGTCAATGACGTTCGTTGACTTCGCCGTTCGTTCGATGCCGGCGGCGCAGTGCTGTTTTCCTTCTCCATTTTCATGCATTGATATTAGAAACTATTCTGTTATTATAATTCTGTTTTGATATTATTGTTGCTTTGAATGAGATATACGGTTATTTAAATTGATAGTTATATTACCTACTGAATATAGTATTTTATAATATTTGAATTATATAATTATTTGTGCAATACATTTGTGTATGTACTCGGTGCTGCGGTTTATCAAAATTATTTATTAGAAAAATATGATTGATATATTTTAATAGAAAATACTCACTTTAAAATAGTATTCGATATATCATTATTACTTATCTCAAATATATAAATATTAATCATTGCTTTGGACAGAAATCACTTCCATGCCCCGATTGGAACTCAAGGTCCGTTGATTGTCCCGCCAGATTCCGCGTCCGAATCATTTCGTAACAGATATTATTGTAAACGGCAGAAGGTTTATTTCATTTACCGTCTTTAATACCAGCCAATTTCAATCGACCCCCCGTTACTCCTCGCGTCATTAACTGCACTTCGCTATGTGGGTGTCTGGGTGAGCTGGTCGGCGTACGTGAGGTGGCTCTGAGCGTGGAATACATGGCAGTTAGTATGGGTTTGTAGCTCGTGACCCAATTTCGCAGCTGCTGGTTTCAGCAGCGGCAGGGAGCCGAGGGGCTAGCGCGGGGAGGTGCGGCGGGCGGCGCGTGTCAATGCCGTTCGTTGACTCGTAGCATCGACGCGGCCTCCCTTACATAACCATCGACAAAGCGATCTAATGCGTGCGGTGTACTGCACTGTTATCACCTGCTAGCCTAATGGACCACTACCGGCCACGGTATTGTGACTATACCTACTAATCGGTTGGATGCCAGTTAACCTGGATACTTAGGTGGGAAGCTAGCTCTTATCACAGCACTAAACTGTACCGTTCCGTCTAAACAGCTCATTACTAAACCACATTATCACAAGTATATCCAGTGCTCGTATGACTACGCAGGATTTCACGAAGTTCTATTCACTTTAATATAAACAATATCAATTCTATTATTAAAAGGATCTCAACGACTTCATGGTCATGATATCAAGTGCGCAATTTTCAGTTTCATGAACTAGTGTAGTTTTCCATATTGCACAACAACGGTTGCTATTTTCATTTGAGATTTATATCTGCAAGGTCATTGTAATGCAGTTTGTAAATGCAAGTCAAAACAGTTCTAGAGAAACTGATTCTCAAATATTTGAAAAGTTCAGTACTTATATACTTAGTACATTTACTTATTTTCAACTATAAAATCAGCGCATATTGAATTTATTGCTTCAGATTTTATTATTCGTGAAATTCGTTTTTCTTTTTATATATTATCAAAATAATATTAAATATTAATTAAAATCAGAAACATTCTGGAAAATTGCTGTAAGAAACGGTCATGTAAATGTAAAATAAAATATGACAAGGGTTCAGTCGTGCTGCTCTAATGTAAATAGGGGAAGTTTATTTTCAAAGTTACCGCTTCAGATAGTAAGGGCGGGTAGTGAAAGAATGCCGGGAGCAAGCGGGGTAAGCGACAGCGGTGCGGTGAGCGGAGTTAGGCGACGGAGCGTGCGGCACGGACGTGAGAAGCCGCGCGCGCCGGCTAGCGAGCGAGTGCAGCGCGCTACAGCCTCACGCAAACAAAACTTTAGTTTCTAACCTACTTCCGTGCGGGCGCGAACAGCGAGCACCGCTCCTACCGTACTCCATACTCCATGACCTGTTACAGTGATGGACTAGGAAATTTAACTAATTTTCGCACCGACTCATGAATGGACTCGAACGCGACACGGCAAGCACGGTTGAACAATATGTTTTACGGTGAGATGATGGTCCACGTTCAGCTTTAATTGTTTTTTTTTGTCACGTTGGCATGCACTTTGCGTTCATTCATCCGTTATTTATTATTAGTCGGCGACGCACACACTGCACAGGACACGTGTTTGATAATTAATTATGATCACGAATACTATTTTTATTATACGTTAAAAACGACAAAACATGCTTTTTCAGAATTATAATAATAACTAGGTATATTTCCAAAAATAAACTTTGTTGGGACTTAAATTCTTCATGAAAATTCATTGAAAGCAAGGTTTTGTCGAGTGGCTATTCACTATCTGTCAATGTTTTCTCGAGAATCAACCTTAGCATGGGAACGTGTGCAGGTAGATGAATATTTTTAATGCGCTAGGCTAACTTGCAACAACAGCTAAATAGTATTTTTTAATTGACATCTATCCATTGACTTTACGACCTCCTACACAAAATGCTAATTATTTACTTATAATTTTTTGAAACGCATCTGCTTTGTGTAGTTCAATGTACTATGTGTTTTTATAGTTACAATACTTCATATATAAATATTGGCAAATACGTAAATTTTTGTATTTTTGTTGTGTCGAATTTCAGGTTTACCGCATCGTTCAATTTATTGTTCTCTCGTTATTATTTACGTCATAAATCAATCAATTATTCATTGACGAAGAGGCGGCGCGGTGCCGCCATTTTGGATATGCATTTATCTATCATTTAGTGGCGCCCTCTATCAGAAAACTATGCAAGTACGGTAAAACTTCTTTGTTAAAAATATCTAAATTATTTTTTTTATCTATATTTCAATGCGCGTTGTCGTTATAAATTTTATCATCGAATTTTTATCTTCAGACAATGCATGTAGGTTGCGATAAAAGTGGTTGCAGTCAGTGGGTGACTTAACTATTTAGTCCTATTATTTAGTCTGTGGCTTAAATTTTTAATGTTCCGGTCTGTGTTTGAAACAACAGAACACTTTTTTTATGCGATTGCTGATAGAGCTAGAGACGACCACCTGATGTTAGGTTGTTACCATCACCTATAACCAAGCATTGCCTCGCAGACCAAGCTCGTTAGAAACGTGTCCTACGATGCACTGCTTTGCGTCCATGAAACTAGGGTAAACTGATATTAAGCCTCATGTGCTTGTAATTTTACGCAGCATGTTAGCCGCAGCTATGTTTTCCTTCACTGTTTGACAGCACTGGCACTGCGCACATATATTTTTGAAACAGAAAAATCCATTGGTGTACGACTGTATTCGAACCCACGATTAGGATTAGAAGGATCTCTTCTCTAGTACTAATGCTAGTAAACGTTTGACCGCAATCTCACCTGATGTTAAGTGATGATGCAGTCAACGGTGTAGTACGTTTATTATTTAGTACTTATATTCTATTTTTCTTGACCAAGAATGTAATGATTATTCGCAGGCAATTTCGACAGTTTTATGCTAGTA
Organism: Electrophaes corylata; assembly: GCA_947095575.1. NCBI lineage: Eukaryota > Metazoa > Arthropoda > Insecta > Lepidoptera > Geometridae > Electrophaes > Electrophaes corylata. Next base: position 10,470,511 of record OX352703.1, read on the forward strand.
TTTTGGAAGAACAATTCTGAGCCCTTTCCATTGATTTACCGCGATCCTAACAATATCGTCAGTCCATAATTCCATAGGACGTTCTACGCTTCGTTTTCCGGTTCGTGGTTGCCATTCGAGAACCTTAACTCCCCAGCGGTTGTCGGTTCTTCGAACTATATGGCGTATGGGGTAGGCCTATGTCCAGCAGTGGATTTTGTGGGTGATGACGATGGTTATGACACTAATGTAGAGTTTATACTGTAAATTAAGCAATATGTGGTCGCCATGGTCAAGGAAACCTTTAAAACTGGTTTGCTTTAAATTACAACGAAGTTGTTAGTGCCACTATAGGCTAGTAAACTAACCAATTTCTGCAAAACGTGTCCAATGTAATTTTCGGACGTGCCTCTAACTACCTCTAGAACCAGGTACTTAGTTTCATCCGCGTGAAACTATCTTCAAAAAAACTACAATGCTGCTACCCTTTAGGAGTTGAATTTCAAGCATTCCTTTCTCAGTATACCCTACGCACTAAAAGAAAACCCTGAAAATTTCTGAAAGATCCACCCTCAAAGTATCTTTGACCAGTGGTTTAGGCTATGCGTTGTCTATAGAATAATAATTATTATCAATATTTGTGGACATTTTTACTCATCATCTAGCCCCAAACTAAACATAGCTTGTACTATGGGAACCAGATGATTGATAGAATATTTATAAACTTTTCGGTTAGCCGGTCAGCCAGTCAAAATCCTAAAAGCTGTTTTTGAACAAAAATACCTTTCAAATTATATACAAATCCCACGTTTTATTATTTATGTTATGTTTTTCATTAGACCGCGTTTATTTACGCAAAATCATCAAAAATCTACTTATTCATCATGAACGCCATGGCGTAACGCATTTTGTTTTGAACTTTATTGCGATGATGTTACGTGTGTAATTTGAAGTTACGTGATCTAGGTGCTCGTTTAACTCAAAGTCGAGGTGCACAAGTGGCTTCTGTGACTGTAATTCTACCGACAACCGCACCCTTCACACCGAACATAGCCGGTCTACAACAGCCAGACAATACGAAACTTCGTTAATCGATTTCAAGAGTAGATAAGGCAATAATAGGCATGGTTGCCGTTCTTTTCCGGACGAACCCGGTAAAGACCCTTACCTACTAATGCTAAAAGTTTCTACTTAGATACGGATCCAAATGAGGTTATCATCCCACAAGCGCTAAATACCGAAATTTTGCTAAATACCAATTTGCTATGCTTCTTAAAATACTACTTTTTAACCCTTCTAGCTGGCGACAAATAAGTTGTCCGCTGACTGAAGCACCACGTGAGCTGCGTACTACGAAAATTAATATAAGAAACGCGTTCTACGCAGCTTAGTCACGTGGTATGTCAGAGGACAACTTGTTTGTCACCAACTGTACTAAGAAACTTGGCGTTACCTAGAAATAGTTACATGTGTTTTGTCTCTTTCGATCTAATTTGAAACTTCTTGTCAACACAAAAGACGAAACACGGTAATATAATTTTTTAATATTGGTGGTTTATTTTATGAACAAAAAATGTGTGAGTAATGTATCTTTTGGATCCATAAAAATTTGTTTTTACCGACGTCTTGATAAATAAACTTTATTAAAAACTAAATCAAAAAACTTTCTCAAATGAATCAAACTTTAATATGAGAACCAGATTACTACTTTTTTTGTAAACTCATACCTTGAATACAGTATAACTCGACATAGAACAAATATCAGTCAACATCACACAAAGTGTTTGTTCTCGGTGGGAATCGAACCCACGACCGGTACAGAAGGTAGAGCTACAAACGACGACGGCTGAAAAACAACTTTTTTTTCATAAATCGAGAATGATATGAGTTTTTCCAGCATCGGTTTAATGTGTTGCGTCTCGCGTAAACATTGTCCATGTGTGCGTCGATTAGTTCGCATTTGCGTTCGGATTTTTTGACTAAACTCACACTAGTCACTGGCTCTAGATAGAAACTAGGTCGGTTCAGTGACCCATATGTTTATCTAAGGATTGTGCGTGGCGCGAAAGGCGTTATCGCTGTCGTGGTCGCGTTTTCGTGTAGGTTATCTATCGCGCAACCTGTCCCTAACGCTGTGCCGATTGATAAGCCAATGACAAAAGTTGCAGGATATTTTAATTATTCTTTTTCTAGGGCATTCTCGTAGGAAACAGTGCCGTAAAATAGCGTTAAACAGCTTTTTTAAGCGTTAATTCAACTTTTTCACTAACCCGCTATAAACTGTGCTTAGAAAAGTAGCCAGGTTCCTGTCATAACCAATTGGTAAGAGATGGTAAAAGAAGCCAGGTCCTTGCCCATAACCAATTGGTGAGAGGTGCCAATGGGTTAATTAAGGCGACACTACCCACAGTCTTGAGATATACAAACTCTGCGTTGGTGCTTTGGTGACTACTCCACAGTTTGAAAACGACGTCCAAAGTTTGACAGTTATGAGCCTCAAAAGATCCCTTAATCGCACGCTACTTTGGGTGTTACAATAAGGAATGTACATTATTATTGATTTCACTACCAATAAAAAAAAGTACACAAGGAGTATGAAATCACAAAAAAATTCATTGTTTGAATGTATTATATTCAGTAGATTTTTTATCAGAACACTTCCCCTAAAAATAAATTTGTCAGTTTTTCCCTGCTTTTTAGACGAAGTATGGGAGTTTGTATGTGAACCCGCAATAGCTTCTTACTGCTTACCGCGGAGTTGTACTCATTTTCAAACGGTGTAAGGTGAAATAGCATGCATATTAGCCTCGCTCACCGACGAGTTTGAGTCTGTGACTAGTGTCACCTTAAGCTTGGTTACCTTTGACATATTTTTTTAAAATTATAACACCTTAAAATTGTAAATCATTAAAAAAATACGATCGCTGATTTAGGTTCCCCGTTTTAATAACCATAATTTTAGCGGATTCTTTATTTGATGCCAATACGCACTTTACTAAGATTTCTTGTGAAATTTATAAGTGCATCTGCATTTGTTGTTGCCTGTATAAAAAAAGGAAATAACTTCACGACTTCAATGCACGGTATAAAAAAGATGTTTTTCTTCACTATTTGAGAACCCTGAAATTACGTAGGTACATAAATTTTTCGATAGAAAAATATATTTGTGCATGACTGGATTCGAACATACAACCTTAGGTTCAGAGGGTGGGGTCTCTCCCACTAGACCACTGGTGCTCAAGAAAGTACTTTTAATATATTATTATTATTATAATTTTTTATTTATGGACTGAATTTTTCAGTACTCGTATTACGTTTTCGTATTAGTGTATTACGCACGTAACATCACTATTACAATAATACATTCCTAGCGACAACGCGTCACCTTGCCAGCGTTCGTTGACGCATCTATGTTTTGTCCAAGTGACCTTATGCGTTAGAGACTAATAACAACAGCCAATTTGATACATCCCATTCACACTAATACCTTCACGGATGAATGAGAGCGAGATAGATGTAGATGATGGAAGCTGGTCGAATGATTACCTTCGTTGAGTATGCTCGGTGTCGGCGCTAACGAAAATGAAGGGCGATAGTCGCCAAGTGTTCGAAGGTCTCTTTACTAGGTTCTAGTTAAAATCACGATTGTAACGTTGAACCTAACTGAGAAGGATTCAATAGTTCTTGGGAAAAACGGAATATACTCCCTTTGTAGTCCTAACTTATAATACTAATTACTGCAAAATTTGGGTAGGTATGTAGGTACCAAATGTATCTGGAGTCCAGATACATTGTCCAGGACTAACCCCTTAAATATCCTAGAAGAATCTTGGTATTTGGTTCTAAGAGATCAAAGAGGATATGTACCGTGCTTGGGGATTAAAGTCGTGATTCTCTTTATGTTTTCTTCTTTTTGGTCCGCTGCATTAGAATGTATACAGTTTTATTATTCTAAAAATAAAATTGAATAAAACTCGTAGAGAGAAAGTTTTCTATTATATTCGTAAAATTGCTATCTTCCTAACTAGGCGTGTAACAATAGTCGTGACTGACTATGTGACGTCAGCCAGCATAGCATCCTTTCCCTACTTTCACTGTCCTTGGCGAGCAACGGTAATACGCACATTTTGAAATCGCACTATCAGCAACGAGCATAGAAACTGCGTTTGTATTCAGTTGTATTAGACATCAAAATCGCTTGCTCGCGGCTTTTTATCGGTAGAAACATTTTAGTTTTTTACATCGTGCTCAAACATTACTATTTCAGCGTTTACAAAGTGAATGATAGTTTACGGTTCTTGATACAGACTTACATAAAGATTTTTTAAACCAAATTGAAATAATGTCCAATACCAAAATCAGAGAGGATTAATATGTTAGTGTACACAATAGTAAATAATTTAAAGATTATAATAAAGAAATACAGGAAAGCCTCAAGACGAAAGTTTGTAATTAGTGCATGTTGCCAGTTATGACTTATGGAACTGATACGTAATCGCTAACTATTGGCCTATACACAAACTGAAAGTCGCACAATGACCTCTGGAAGCAATGCTGGGGAGTTTTATTACGTGATAGAATCAGAGAGGATTATGTCTGTAAAAATTCTAATACCACCGACATAACCCTGAGAAGAGGCGACAGTAGCCATATAATCGTAGAACCGTAGCTCGTAGAACCGAAACCCGCCAAGTAATAAAGGTTCTTCAATGACCGCCACGAACCTAAAAACGAAGTGTAGGTGGCGACCTATGCTATTGGACCAACGATATTGTTAGAATCGCAGGAAGTCGGTGGGTGGACAAGATTCAATCGTCCTGGAAACATATGGAAGAGGTCTATATCCAGTATTCGACTTCTTCAGGCTGATGATTATGATGAAATAATTTACTTATATTACTTATATTATATTCATATATATTATTGTCATGACTTTACAACCTGCTTGGTGGATGGTGGGTTTAAAACTTAGGACAATCAAAATCCTTTTTTAGAATATTATCTACAATTTTTTAGATAGACCTGTTCTAAAACTGTTAACAAAATTGACTCATCATGATCCAAAATTGGCATGGTCTAGATTAATTTTATGCCAAAATACCATGTGTTTCGCATACCTCCATATCCGTAGGTTAGTCAGCGCGGCAGGAGACTGGCTAAAATTAGGGTCAATGATAAGACCATAAACCGTCATTCAACAATGACTTGATCATCACTTTATAATAATAATAATAATAATAATAATATAGCCTTTTTATTCCTCATTTCACTCTTACATAAAAACAAACTTATCATCTTAAAAATAACACGAAAAAATAAAAATATTTAAATAACTAGTTTAAATAATATGTATTTGTTTTTAAGGCCCCTTGCGGGTAAAGGCCTCCTCCAAGCCCTTCCAGTGTTCTCTGTCCACTGCCTTTTCTATCCAAGCCTGCCCAGCGACTTTTCTTATTTCATCGGCCCAACGGTCGGGCGGGCGTCCTCTAGCTCTCTTACCAGTTGGTCCCGACCATGTCGTAGCCTTTCGGGTCCACCTTTTGTCTTGTAGACGTGCTACATGTCCTGCCCACTTCCACTTGAGACGCTGAGTGTACTTCAGGGCATCTATGACTTTGGTTCGCATCCGTATAGTCTCACTTCTTTGTTTGTCTTTTAATTTTATGTTTAGTATGCTTCTTTCTAGGCTCCGTTGAGTTGTTTGTATTTTATGTCTTGTGTAATCGTTGAAGATCCACGTTTGAGAGCCATAGGACAAGCAGGGCAGCAAGCTAGAGTCCATTACAATTTTTTTAATTTAATTGGTAACTTTGATTTTAATATTTCTTTTTGGCTCCAGAATTTTTTCCATGTCAAATTGATTCTTCTTTCAACTTCATCACTATGCCTCGATTTACTAAAAGATATTTGTTTACCCAGGTATAAGTAGCTCTCTACATATTCTAGAGGTGTCTGGTTAATTACTATTGGAGTTGGGACACTATTTGTAGCTACTTTTGTTTTTGATGTGTTTAGTTTTAGTCCTATCTTTTCGCTGATAGCGCTTAGCTCAGTTACCATTTCTTCAAGTAGTTTTGGTGTCTTTGAAAAGAGTACAATGTCATCTGCAAATCTTAAGTTACTCAGAAATTTTCCATTAATGAAAATTCCTTTTTGCTCCCATTTGAGGTTTTTCATCTGTTGCTGTAGAACGGATATAAATATCTTTGGTGATAGCGGATCTCCTTGTTTTACGCCTCTACATATTTTGATCACTGGGCCTAGTCTATCTAACTTCAATCGACTTTCACTGTTGCTATAGATGTATTTTAATATGTTTATGTAGGTTTTTGGGATATTTTGAAAGTGTAGGGCTTCCCATATGCTTTCGTGTGATATAGAGTCGAAAGCTTTCGCATAATCTATGAAAGCAAGGTACAGCGGTTGTTGCAGTTCTTGGTGCTTTTCTATTATTTGGTCTAGAGTATGTATATGGTCAATTGTACTATAGCCTTTCCGAAATCCTGCTTGCTCTACTGGTTGGCTATTTTCTATGTCTAGCTCTATTCTTTTGTTCAAACACGCTGCGAAAAGTTTGTATATAATCGGAAGTAAGCTGATTGGTCTGTAGTTATTAACATCAATTGGGTCTCCTTTCTTGTATATCAGTGTTATTCTTGACTCTGCCCACTTTTTAGGTGTTTCTTGTAGTTGTAGTACTTTGTTAAATAGCGTTGTTAGAGCTTTTAGGATTATGTGCTTTCCCACCATGAGTGCTTCGTTCGGTATACCATCGGGCCCAGGACTCTTTTCAGGTTTTAGTCTCTCTATCTGTTTTAAAATTTCTGTTTCACTGAATGGCTCTACCGGTTGAGTCGTCGTAGATATTTGAACGGTTTCTGTATCAGCTGGTATCTGTGGTGAGTATGTACAGTCAGTACAGATCATCACTTTACGCGGAATCAAATGATTCTAACAAAACTCTGTGCTCTTGGTATTACAATGCAGTGTGGTATTGAATCTCGCTGTTCTGTTTTGATTTTAGTTGCTTCTAAGAGGTAAGCTACCATTCCACCTTTTTGAGGTTTGACATTGGAGAGTTTTTTAAGTAAAACTTTGCAATGGTCTTATATTTTCTTCTAGTCTAAACCAATGGCGTCAATGATATTATTCTATTTTTGTATCATGTTAGCTTAGTTTTTTCTTTTTGTTACGTCATTGGTATCAATAATGTCAATGTCAAAACTATAGTGATTTCGGAGTCTGACTTGTCAACATCAAATAATTTAACCGTGTCCACTTTGCCCTCAAGCTTTTGCCTAAAGGTATTCTATACATTATATTGATGTGAATATTTAAATATATGCTGTATAAATATATCTATATAATTTACTACAAAGAACTTTCAATGAACCCTCAATTTGCGTACGCTGGCGTCTTGCCACAACATTGGCACGACTATGGCTTAGGCGTACTAGGTATCTCAAATATAATTGAACCTTCGCTCCAATGTAATTTGCCACATAATTTGCTTACGGTCGCTCAATTCAGCTGTATAAATCAGAATGTGATTTACAAAGTGCAGGCTTTGCGAGGTTTGCAACCATAGGTTTGCTAGTACTATCGTCATGTAATTTTCAACATGCAAAAAAGGTCAAGTCAATGTTTCAAATTGTCCACCACCCACCATTGAACCGACTGACAGTGACAGCTACTGAACTTAACGTCAAAATTAAAGACAGCAACCACAGATAATTCAAAACCTAGCGATACATTTAGCATCAAAGTATTCTCTAAAGACGTGGAACATAAAATAAGGGTTACAAAGTCATCAGCGAGACGCCGATCACTTTTTTTTCTATTTTAATTAGTACGAGCTTTTGATCTTTCAGCCCTACTATTGGTTCATAAACAAACACAACCATGCAAACTATTTATTACAAACTAGTGAAAACACACGCGAATTTGTCCGCGTCAAAACTGTTTTTATGGAAACAGCCTCCGCTGCACAATTTTTTTCTTAGTACGGGATGTACACGCCAAAACAAATATAGCTTAAAAATTTCAAGCCCCTAAGAGCAGTGGTTTAGGCTGTGCGTTGTCTATATGCCAGTCAGTCAGGACAAAGGTTCTTATACTTATTTGTTAAAAATATACTTAAAGCTTAAAACACATCCGAAATTTTTTTATACAACTTTCTGATGGAAGAAGTAGATGACCCACCTGATGTTAAGTGGTTATCATCGCCCATAACAAAGCATTGTCTCGTAGGTCGCGCTCGTTAGGACCGTGGCCTGCACTGCTCACCTTAGAATAATCTAACAAAGATAAACAAAGCATAAACTTTTGCGGTCTCTTCCCAAACCAAATACCAAATAGTAATAGGTCCTTTGTTAGAAGTTGTTCAACTTTTATAAGCCAAAGTTCCATAACCGGACTTTTTTAACCAAATTTTGCCCAGCACATCAATCAAGCCTTGTCAACGGATATTGTAGGCGAACGACCATCCTACGGTTGACCTAAGCTTAGACAAATAACATTGTAATGACTGCGAGAACCTGTATGTTAAATTACCAACGAACTTGGTTGAACCTTATATTTGGGCCAGTTCGAAATGTATCTATTTTTAGAAGTTTTGAACCGTCGTATCTTAATAAAACTACTAAAAGATAGACAGTGTCTAAACTATTGCTATCTCTTACCAATGGGTTATGTTATGACATACAGGTCCTTTACCGTGAGCTCTTATAGCACGACTGGAAACTGTCAAAACGACGACGGCTTAACTAAAGGCTCTGCCGGTCTCCCAGTCCCCCACCACATAGACGAAGCGGGAGCGCCGCTGGGTTGTTTAGTGGGTATACCGGTCGGCCAGGGAGTCCCACATACCCCTCCCATTTTCCGTTGGGGGGGGATGCGTAATGCATTTTTGCCAGTGTAAAAAAAAAATCATAGCCATCGAGCACGAGTGTAAAGGCTGGCGCACATTGGTGGCATGGCAAGGTGTTTTTTAGACTACGAAAAAAATATAGCCTAATGGAATGAAAATAAAGTTGAAGGCTGCCGACACGGCATGCCATAAGGCAAAATTTTTATTCGTCTCCTAACAATACCTTGCAGTGCAGTGCCGCCAATTTGCGCTGGCCCTTACTTTCATGCTCGACAGCTATGATTTTTTAGAATTTTTTGTACTGGAAGACAATAATTTCGTAACGCGAACTTTCAGTAACGGCTTCCGGTACGAAGATGCCCTCATAATTATCCATTGTTCGGGTATGTTCGAGCCTGATCGGGCTCAAAATACAATACTTTTGTATTTCGAACGCATTTGTAGCCTAGAATAGGTCCAAGTCTTTACGTTTGAACATGTTATAAAAAATGTAGGTAATCTTATATCTTTGGATCGTATATGACATTGATGATCACTAGATATTATTCAACAATCACTAGGATATAATAGTATAGCTGGGTAATGGTAGGGTTTCCCACGCAGCCTTACGGCCTCGTCGCTGAACCCTGCGCAAGAGTCATGGACTCGTATGGCTAATCACATTGAAGCACGCTGTACCCAGTATTGTTGAGGAAAAACTGAATGACGTCATACTACACGTTATAACTTGATTAAGAACTGTGTGACCAATCAAATTAAAACATGATGTATGTGCCAAGTATTATTCAACTACAAGTATTCAAGAAAACATAGTATTAATAGTACATAAAGTTACTTTAAATATAATGAGTTACTTGTTAATAAGGAAGAAAAGATATGGCGTTACGACTTTTATCCTCAAGCACGGTAGATATCCTCTTTGATCTCTTAGAACCAGAAATTTGTAAAAAAAAAATCTTTTAAGAGGAAAAGGTACATATAAGAGGGTGCATTGAATTTTTTTTATGTCTATTTGTGGCTTTAGTGTCACTATTGTAAACGATATCTCTGCAGGTGTTGCCATGTGCCGGGCGGTTACAGTAAGAGTATAATATATTTTTTAATAAAAAATGAAAATTCTTTATTGTACACCTTACAAGTTAGAGAATAAAAAAAACAATAATAGTCAACAACGGTAGATAATTTACAATGGGCGGTCTTATCGCTAAAAAGCGATCTCTTGCAGACATTTTAATACTTTAAAGATTATATCCATGTTTGTGAAAAAGTAATATATAAAAATACCAGGAAAAAGTTCCATTTCAGCTGCAGTAATACAGTAGCGCGTAATTTATTAAGTTGACTAATTTTTAAGCTATAGTAACATTCTAATACAAATGAATCGGTAATGGTACATAGTCAATTACTGAGTAACTCTTTATAGCACTCTCACTACTGCCAAGAGTCTATCGCTTCAATCTCATAAAGATTTGTATGGAAAGTGAATACCATCTAAATATGGAACACTGACCTTTTAATGATGCGTCAGCGAAGTAACGTGATGTAACTATATCTATTCACACAGCCAACACGTATGTGTATGTGTGTGTTAGTACGAAGAGCATCGAAAGAGAAAGTAAGGTCTTGGTGGCTGACCAATGCTACGCCAGTGATGTGACGGGCTTGGAATTTTGATATCGATAAAACCTAACTCAAGGGGAACTAAACTTTATCGCTATTAAAATTAATACACTTCGAAAATATACTTAAGGACTTATATTTTGAAGTAGCAAATAAATGGAAATCCCAGAAGGGTATATGGTGACCTTTGTCCATATAAGATATTATTAAACAAAAAAATTTTAGATAATTGTATTGACATTCCACGTTGTAAAAACATAAAAAATCCTCATAGCCATAACTACTCATCGATAGTAAAACAACTCTTAATAAACCCATCACTAGCCTAGCGGGAATGTTACAACTCGTCCCACGGGAGGTACCGTAAGCCATAGCTGACTTGTTTACCCGTAACCACTTACACCCGTAACCGTTACCGCAACGTGCGCCGACGCAGCCTAGACATTACTCTCGCTTTCGACTCAGAAGTCTTCTTCTGACAATGAACTTTCTTTTGTGTTCTTTTTTTGTTTCAATTTATTTTATTACGAGTCATTTTTTGGTGCTGTGATATAAGAGTTAGTTTTCAGTTTTTTATTTGTACTAATGAGCACCGGTGGTTTAGTGGGAGTGACCCCACCTTCTGATCCTAAGGTCGTGGGTTCAAACCCGGTAGTGCACCAAAGGATTTTTCCTTTGATGCAAATATAAAATACCAACTACTGCAAAATGTGGGGATGTACCAAATGTACTATCTGGACGTTCCTCTGACTACCCCCCTTGAATATCCACGAAGACTCTCGAGTAGGTACTTAGTACTAAGAGATTGGAAGGATATCTACCATGCTTGGGCATTAAAGTCGTGATGCTATTCATTTAATTTTTATTTTATTTTTACTGATGTACAGATAGAGTAAAATAATATTTTGTTACATGTCATTTCAGTATATTGTGTTCATACTGAATTATTTTAACATGATAATCATAATTATTGAACTAAGCTGTTTTCAATAGCAACTCTAAATGAAGTTTTAGCGTTTGCGGTTAATTAATCGTTATCGACAAAAACCCGAAATTGCAAACAAAGCACAACACTTGCCAAAATGGATTTCTAAGGTTGCTGATTGAAAATAGAATTTGCAGAGTGTGATAAGAAATAATTTATACTATAAATTCAATATTATTAATAATAAAAAATAATAATAATAATGCTGGACACTCCACACATCATCATCTAGCCCCAAGCTAAGCAGAGCTTGTATTATGGGTACTAGATGACTGATATATTTAATACAATACACTACCTACATACATAAATATTTTTTTATTATACATAGAAAATACCCAGAACACCCGGAATAAATATTTGCAGATCGTACAAACATTTATTCCAAGGCGGGAATCGAACCCGCAACCTCCTGCGTTGCAGGCGGACATTCGCCCGCCGCGCCACGTTGGTCGTCAATATTATGGCATGGTAGATATCCCTTCATATCGTTTAGTGCCTACTGTACCTAGTTTAATTAGTATTCTGTACATGAATGGTTGCAATCTTATCGACATTGCTAGCATAATAACTGGTTTCCTCACGATGTTTTCCACCAGCGCTTGAGAGCATTGACATTCAAAAAAATATACCAATTCGTATCACAATTAATTATGCTTCATAAGTAATGAAATCCTTATTACTGATTATGTTAACAGAGACACCTATCGGTGAGCAGTTGAAACTATTAAGATCTTTACGTTGCAAGTTTAAAATAAAACTGTGCTCTTATTCACTATATTATAAGCATATAGGTACATCTATTATTATGTAAACGACTCGTTTATTTCACAGTAAAAGCCAATCATTACACCCGATACCATTTCGGGCAGGTCACAACTATGACTACATCTGTGCCATGCGCCGGCGCAGCCTAGACGAGCAATTACTCTCGCTTTCGACTGAAAGCATTTTCCATGTGTTACTTTCTTCGCATTTATTTATATCTGTATCGTGATTTATAGTGGGCGTTACTATTACTGTTGCTCTCTCGGAAATTAAAATAGTTTTTTTTTTATTTATCGTAGATTTGGACCATGATCAAAATATATATATAAGTATTCTTTCAGTCTGATAAGTTGAGCTCTCATTGAGTTTGATAGTAATAGAAGATACACAATCAGGCGGCTGGTTCACAAAGTACAAGCTATACCAAATTTGGAGCTAGTTGATATTGTGTAAAAAGGTTCAAATTTTTTTATTTTTTTATTTACCTATAGCTAAACCTACTTAATCGAATAGTAAAAAAAATTACCGCTTAAGATCATATTATTGAAGGGACTAGAATCCATCTTAATACATTGTTGAATAAATAATTAAATACACGTGAACTACAAGCTAATAAAATGATGAAAGTATATAATAATTCTTTATTATTATTTACTTTATGACGAGATAATAGACGGACCTGTACGGCCATTAAAGTACCGGTCAGAAATATACCTAAGAGTTTTTTTGAGAGTTTAATTCGTCAAGTTAAGTTAGGCTCCCGGTGGCGCAGTAGATAAGCGCATCCCCGTATCAAGGGGAGGGTAGTGGGTTCTTATGGGATATACAATCTTTGACGTTTCCTTAAGTGCACGTATGCACTACAAAACTAAAAAATTAAGCTTTATATTGTTTACAAGATGGCGTATTTCAACCATAAACTAAAAGCCGCGTCAATCAACGTCAACGACTACTAAAAAAAGATTAAAATCGCGTGAAGCAAGCAGTCAAAAATCTTTAAAGCCTTGACCACGACGCTGACATTAAAGCGGGCCTTTCACGGCCTCTCAGGTGCGTTGTATAACTGACTTTCCATTTCTTTGGCTCGGTGTTAAGGCCTCTTCTCTATAAGACGCATTTTGGCAACGAAATCTTGCGCTTGAGTTCATCTGACGTCATTTGTCAGCACGAAACCGTGAAATTGCAGAACGCATTTACATTCAGAATTTAAAATACTATGAAAGTATTTTGTTTCTTGTTCTCTATTCAAAGTAAATGATAAATAATAAATGTTTCAGCAAGTTATTTTCATACTAACTTGAACCACCGTTTTACCCATAGGATTTCGGGAACACTTCTCTTAGTACATTCCATTTCAAGTCTCTACGACCAGCGGTTTCGGCTGTGCGTTGCCTTATGTCAGTCAGTCGGGGCAAGGATTCTTATAATTGGTATAATTTTTTTTTTTTTCAATAATTATATATTTTATTAAACACTTGACAGTGAGCAAATATCTGTCTTCATCAACCAAATTCTTCATGAGAATGAACCCACAACCTTCAAGGTTATATTGCTAACTGAACTGGAAAACCGATCTCTGGTGTAAATAAATCAAAATTATTAAGAAATCATCAATATATGTTTCTTTATAATTTAAATATTCAATTTATTCAACCTTATACAAAATATACATTTTACAAGTTTATTTTCTTTTATAAAATATAAAAAATACGTAGATTACATAGCCTTAAGGTTACCTTTGTACCTACTCTATACAAAGTCAAGGTCAAAAATAATTTATTCAGCAAGGATCATCTTGAAACGTCTTAAATCTAGGTGAATCTAAGCGTCAGTTCCTCGCGACCAAGCCTAGAACTACACTTTAGAATATCGTCAGTTTGAATCGCACTTTAGAATTTTTGCAGTGTGTTCAGTGCCTTATTCGCAGTGGCGTCTTGCGAAATGCGGACTCGCAAGTTAAGGTCGCAGTATGTGGCAATTTTCCCATTTCGAAGAGAAGCAACACCTTGACCTAGGAAATCTTGTTTCGTCATCAAACTACATATTTTAATATTGCAATTTGTTTGCGTCTTGTTATTAATATCTACATAGTAACAATATTATGAATAATAATGTTTAGGTTATCAATTTTGAAATTGTTTTGAAATGCATAGTTCTATGGTTACGACGACCAGTTTTTGTGTTAAATATATTTGAATTTTGCTAGTTTTTACAGTTTACATAAACTTTGGAAACCACAATTTTTTTACAATATCTTATTGAGTGCATATGAAATTATATAATCTTTGAAAGTATTTGGTTCTTTTTTTTTGTGGACTCCACGCAAACCAACAGCCTCAAAAATATTAAGACTTGTATAATGGGAACTATATACTATTAGAGTACTTTATATTCTTTTTTTGTAATTTCATGCATTATATTATAACACCTATACGGTCACGAATCACGCAATATTGTCTTAAGTGGGAATCGAACCCACAATCTACAGCACTGACCGCAGAACAACTGAGCTTTGAGACCTAGTCCCTAGACATTCCCTTAGATCCTTTGGTACTTCAGGATAACTAAATGGGTAGTCTGACTACTCTTACTGTTCTGCTCTAACTTTAAAATGTCGTGTAACATAACCATTTTTTATATAAACAGATGTTTTATTTGGTCTAAAAACGTAATCCAATACAAAAACCTGCTGTTGCGATCCCAAACCACACGATGCTCCCAATTTTCAGCGTTTTCAGCTGCGCATATACCCATGCAACAAGATGGCGTTATTGAATGGTGTCCACACATACTAAAAAACTGGTACACGTGTTACAAAAAATGTAACTTCTCGACTTTAAGCCCCAAGTGCGATAGATATCCCCTCAGATCTCTCAGTACCCACTGAAGATTCACTGAGATTTCTTTGAGGCGGTGACTACCTCCATTTTTTTATTTATTTAAAAAAATATTTTAATTTATCTTGGATAAACTTTTTATTATTAAACAATTTTATTATATGTATATACACTATTTTACAAGACGAAAATGTTTGAGGTTTTGCCGTCTGGCATTATCCTCTGCCAACCTCTATTCTAATTATAATAGTACTGCCTACTTGTCCACTTACCACGTACTTACTTATCAACAAATATTAGCAATTCGAATGTACTGAACCGGCGGATTCCTCGTATATAAGTAGAAGTTTGTTCTCTATCTGGGTGTTACATTGTATTTTAAGTATGTATTTACGTTAATACGTATTATTCTATCAGTTATTTAGTTTTCATAGTACAAGCTTGCACGACGGACTCGTGGTCACACCGTTTTGCTACACCAGTGTGATTACGAGTAATTTATTTTTTAAAATAAATATTTTATTGATTCATGTATAATATATATATTCATATCAAAATCACTTGTTAATTATTCAACTTCAATTTGCTTTGGCAACCGTTTTTCATCCACCTCAGTTTAATTAGTTAGTCCTTAAAAGATAAACATTTATGGTAACCCTACACCAGCATCGGGCAGTGGGGCGCGCATGCTCTTGCGCCACCACGCGAGCTCTTTACGCAACGAGGCCGTTCACCCCGGAAGGCCTTTTCCACGCAGTTTCTGCAGCAGTATGTTACTTTAAAATCGCGTGACTCGCTTGCGTGTATACCCCTACATATGAAAATGTGTGTATTAGCGCCCTCTCGTGGCCGGATCTGTACCTGCAACTGCAAACCTCATTTTATTATGATATTGCGTGACAGTGTAACGGTTGTGCACTTGTACATACATATAGATGAGCAAGCGTTTGTGACTTCTCACTCAATGAAAATGTCATTTCGCTGTACAAAAATGGCACTTTGTAGGACAGAAAATTATATAAAAAAGCACTTTAAAAATTATAACAAAAAATATCTGCACCTTACAACTACATAGTTAACTAGCTATTGCCCGCGACTTCATCCACGTGGTTCGTTTTTTCCGACATACTCAACACTTATCGTTATATTTTGCACAATCTCTTTATAAATAAGTAATAATAGATGACCGCAGAACAGCCCATTTCCCACAAATGTGCATACTTACATACAAAAAACCATGCCTGTTTCCCATAGGGGTAGGCAGAGACCACGGATTTCCACTTACTACGATCCTGGCATACCTCTTTTGCTTCTTTCACTCTCATAACATTTTTCATAGGTACATGCTTGTTGGTTTAGGGTACCTACTCTTGACCTGGCCTTTTTCTAAAACGTCTTGAATCTGATTGAGATACGTACGGCGAGGTATTCTCTTCTTGAATAATTTACTGAATTTAAATTTATATAACACCTTTACCAAACAAGATTGGCCTCGTCTTACTAGCATGTCTATTCACAAGTGCGCAATAGACAAATCAAAAGGGCTTTCGACATTAAAATGCCGGCAGCAATTAAAGAAACTGTAACATACCAATTTTCCAAAGAAGTCGTCGTATGGTGTACGAATAGCCGGGTTAAAGTTAGACTTGTGCCACTAGAGAACTGCTTGTAATGTAAAATGAGCTTTATTTTGTTTACATAAGACTCATCCGGCTACAGATACACCAACGGTAAGGCAGAATTACGAGTTAAAGTGAGACATCTGTATTAAGATACTTTTTTTTATTCCGTGATTCGAATGAGGAAATTCGTTTAAATGTCTTGGTCTTGTGGAAATTTTGTAATTGGTTGCGAGGTGACTCAAGTATAAATATAAACAATACGACACGTTGTGTTGGTACTTTATTAATTTTGAAACCGTTTTCTCACAGCCCTTGCTCTAGCGTTCTCATAGAAATTAACGTTTGGTCATGTGTTTCACACCGGTTCTTAGAGTTAGGTATGCTTAGAAAGGTCAACAGGTCAAACTTTTTGCAGGTTGGTCCACAAGGATACCAAATTTGGTATCTTTGTGTGTAGTGCAACCAAGTTGTAGACGCAGTTATTTATAAATGCGCAAGTGTATCTTTTTTATTACGTTTAAACGGTTAAGCCGAATTTGAATTCAACCACAGAGACCATTTGCATTCAGAAGAAATTTTGTTTTAAAACTAATGTATCATTAAATTTCGTCACGTATGGAATACCAACTACTGCAAAATTTGGGTTATACTATGTGTAGTATCTGGACGTACCTCTGACTGTCCCCCTCAGACTTCCTCGAAGAATCTCGATTTAGTGCTTGGTACTAAGAGATATGAGGGTATTTTTGTCTTGGTGCGTAGAGTAAGTGCTAAGTAAGATATTCCCTAAACGGGTACAGCAGAGTTGAAGTTAATATGATAATAGCTTTACGCGGACGATGTCGCGGGTCTTTTCGCTAGTTCTAACATATTAAGCTTCTTAAGGAAAACTGTCGTATAACTAAGCTGTCATAGGTATTACATAACGTGACATTGCTGCTGACTTGCTCTTGCGCAAAGATGCACCGACGGCCACTTGCGAAAGTTACTATATTTTTTTAAGGTTCCGTACCCAAAGGGTAAAACGGAACATAGGGTCTAAAACTCTTCTAATAGTTCTTTCATAATAATAATAATAATCTGTCTATCTGTCTGTCTATCTATCTGTCTGTCTGTCTGTCTGTCTGTTTGTCTGCTTGTTTGCCTGTCTGTCTGTCACCAGAACCGTTATAGTGATGTTTTTGTCATTTTTACTATAGATAATGGTACGGAACCCTTTGTACGCAAGTCCAACTTGCACTTGGCCGGTTTTTTTTTCATTTGTTTAACAGAAATAGCCTTACAACTTAAATCACCAGGCACGGTAGATATCCCTACATATCTAGATATTCGAGATATTCAAGAGAGTGCCACTTCTACTTAGACCACTGTTTCTCTAAATTAGATGATTCTTAATCTATATATCTATCTACACAAGTATACTACACATTGTGTTATGTGTAATAATAAAAAAAATAGGTTCCATAGAAAAAAATGTTTGTAATTCTAAAGGGAAGGATTGGTGGGAAGTGGCTAAAGATCGAGAAAGGTGGAAAATTTTGGGGGAGACCTTTGCCCAGCAGTGGGACACAACAGGTTAATTAAAAAAAAAAAAAAATCTAAATACTTTAACCCATTAAATATTTTTGTATATAGTTTTATTACACGCTGTATAAAACCTTGAAATCAGTGTTGCCACTCATATATCTTAATTAAGCTATTTTGTCACAAAATGGCAATGGTTCAATAATAATGTAGCACCGTTTTGACATAAAATAACATCTTTATCATCTGAAGTGACGGAAATACTGCATTGGTACATTATTAAGAAACGTATTTAGCCTAGACTAAGACGTTACTTTGCGAAATCTAGCGGACCCGCCCCCGGCACAGATGTGCAACATTGAAGGTAGTAATTATTTTGTGCAGTGTTCTCATAAATAAAAGAAAAGACATTAGCTTAAACTCAAGAATTTTATATTGCTTGTGAAATCTTTTAAACTTAAATTACTTACGCATTTTGTCTGTATAACTAAGTGGAATGGAGTTCACACTGAACTTGATGCATTTAATTAGCAGTTTATCTGGGGTATGTAAGTTAAATTAAGAAATTATCAGTGGCACAATCAAAGAACCTTATGTCAAACAAATAAAGCAGGTTATCTCAATTCGTTGCCGTCTAAGCCTTTAATTTTATCTTGTATATCAAAAGAAAGTAACGTAAGTAAATTCAATTCAAGAAAACTATTTTGTAAACACAAACACGTGTTAAAATGCTTTCACATCCGAAATACCTTACAAGGTACGTAATTTTAATAAAACTAGACAATATTTTTTTATATATCCTTGATACAACGACATCTAGCTCCAACCTGAGTGAATCTCGTAATATGGGTACCAGATAACTTTTTTTTTTAAACATATAATACAGAATAAACACCTGCAATGTTCACATAAATGTTTGTTCTCGGTGGAGATCGAACCCACGACCTACAGTGCAGAAGGCAGAATCACTACCAAATGAACCCTTTCAGTCAAAACCTTCTTTCGCAAGCATCCAAGTACCGACAAATTGCCTAATACCAAATTGAAAAGCGATTTGATGATCGCGAGCATATTGTCAGTTGCACAATCACAACCACAAGTGCTTATATTAGTAAATTAAAACATCTTTATAATATAACCAACCGTCCCAAATAAACAAGGGTAAAGACCTTTTACGTAAGAATTACGTGGCCGGTGAGAGGCAATGTCAGATTTTACTGCTAATTTGTGACAGCAGCTTTTAGAAACATTGGTTGCCGCTTTGGTTGCCGCAAATATTGACACATGATTCGGCTACATAGACGAATTTCGGCTACCATAAAATCTAGCAAAAAGTTTTTTTATGTTTTAGCACTTTCAATAAAGTTATACTTTTTGTGCTCCAGGCACACCTATACGATGATATGTAGCATGCAGTAAAAAAGCGATACGTACCTACCTTGTATTATATAAAATAAATAAATATATTTATTTATTCGGTGAATATAATGGAGGACAAGGTTGTTGCGCTACCAGTATTTATTAGCATTGTTGCGCTAACTTAACGTCATCTAGCTCTAAACTTAGCAAAACTGTGAGTGAAAAACCAGAATGCTCATAATCATGTTTTTAAATAAAAATTTTTATTATATTGTAGCATCCAAACAAATACTTATTTATTTTCTGTACACAAACATTTGTCCTAATCAGGAATTAAACTCAAAAAGCAGAGCTAGTTCAAAAAGTTCATGCCAACTAAGCCAGAGGGAACCTTTTAGATTTTCAGTTTGAAATTAAACCAAGATTTTTTCGATAAAATTTTTTTCCAAGATTTTTCGAAGTCAAACACAATCAGTACGTTAATTTACAATTTGATCTATTAAACCATCGGTAATATAAAAACCCTATTTTGAAGGTTCTACGAGAACATAAACGTCTACGAAAGTGCTACGAAGCGCTACGAATATTTGCTTCTTTAAAAATACAGTGTATTTTCTGGTTACTAGGTAATTTATAAATAGATATGAACCAAGTAAGTGCTAGTAAGTAGGATTCAATCAGGTTTTAAGTAGCGCCTTTTATGCGTGTTGTTATTTCACGTTCTCGTTTCACAATTTCAGGTAATGTGTTGCTGATCAAGGTTGTATGCGTCTAACAAAATTCGTCTTTTGTTTCGCTAGTGTTATGTACCAAAAGGTCAATGAACAGCCTCGATATTTCTACAACCTCACATAGTACATCGTAACAGCACTAAAAGTTAACTTCTCTGTTTAAAAATACATCTTAATTCGTCGGAATAAAGTTCAAATTAGCTGAACATCTTTCTTGGTGGAAGACCTTCTGTTCGGCTCGTCGAACTACAATGCACGTGGTTTTACGAAACGTAGGTAACGCGGTCGTCGGTTGAAATTTGAACTCAGTTGCGTAGGGTGTAGCTGTTCTATTTGTTCGGTTACGTTATGGGGTTACGTCTGTTGTGTTCGGTTGAAGTTAGCTGTGACGGCCAAAATGTTAGTTTGTTTATCGTTAGCTCGTTCTTGACAGCGAAAAAGTGAAAACGTTGGTGCGGTGGCTGAGGCTGATTGTGAAACCAGGCAGCGTCGCGGAGCCTCGCTGCGCCCGCGCACCATCTTATGTAATAGGAAACGTGCTGTGTGTACCATACAAGCCTTATAAAGTACCACTATTAGTAGGCCAGCTTCCGCTTCGTCGAAGGGCAATCGTGTCCGATATCATAAAGTTTAAGAAACGTCCCAGTTTCGGGCCAGTTTATTTTTAACATGTAATATTTGGTTATGACATTCAGAAGATATTTTAAAACTTTATAGGTTTGCATGATATTAATGCCTTTTACCAGTTTTGTAGCGCAATAAAATTACGACTATTGCTAGTTAGTCGTTGATTTTAAGGGTCAACGATTTGATTTAAACTTTTCCTATAACTTTTTTACCGTTTACTTTTTCTTTTATTATTTGTTCCCGGCAGCAATTTCCAAATTGTCACGCCGCTTTGCTGGACGGTCTGAGAGCATATTTTGCTTCTTTTCAGAAAAATAAATTAGACAATAAATCCACAGAACCTTCTTACTTTGATTCATATGATCGATAGAATTATCATAATCTATTTGGCAAAGGTTTACTCATTGTAATAGGACTGCAAAATATACCGTTAGAGTTTTGTGATTTATGTTACTGATATCTATTGTCCATTGTTCATATTGAGGTTAATATAGTTTTAAAGCTCTGAATAAACAGGGTGTAATAAGCCTACTTTAGCACAAAAACTTCAAAGGGTTAAAGTACCTATTTAAAAGAGTAAAAAATAAAATAAATAAAAAAATACCTTTTTATATAGAACCAACACTGTGATCGCAGAATAAACTGTCTATTCTATACAAAAAATCAATAACAAATGGTTCAAGAAATAGTAAAGACACCATTGAAGATGTACATTGGACTCAATTTTATGTTCAATCTATATAGAAAGAATGTGCAAAAGGTTAGTCAGTGAAAATTACGCACTTTTTAAGCTAAAACCTACTATTGATAGGAAAAGTCTGATATCAGTCTACTATGCTTACTGCCACTCAACTGTGAATTATGCTATAACAGTGTGGGCAAGTTAAGTAAGTGCTTATTTATAATTTTTTGTGAGTAGCCTTGTTACAACTAGTAGATAGGTGTTGCTATAAATATTGATTGAGTATTTATAATAATAAACTTATCTTTATCTTATCTCATCGTAATAGCAACAGTTTATTTTTAATTTGGTCACGTTTAGTTAAATAACTAATGAAAATCCGTTTATATTTTTAACTTAGGTGTAACTTTTTATTTTAATTAGTATGATTAGGTATGAGTTTATATAAAATAATTATATGGAAAACAAAAACTTAGTTGTTAAATTCGATCATTACACAGGATATATTCTAGAGTTTACTAATTTACGCAAAAACTGGTAACATATGGTTGAAAAAAAGTAAGCTTTTCACCTCAATCGGTTCAGTAGCTTAACCGTGAAACGTAACAAACATACTTTTTCATTATCGTCATCATCTACTACTAGTGGAAACGCACGCGTTTTTATCCACGAAAAGCTATTCTCTTACAAACTTCAACCTCCACTAGGAGTACTCCTCTTTAGGAGTTATATTTCGGGAAATCCTTTCTTAGTACACCTCTATACACTAAAATGCATAAACCCTGAATAATGAAGCTTTACGCTCGAAAATAAAACAAAACAAACCAACAATATTTTGTTTTTATTATTTTTAAAATTCTAATAAGCTATATATTTTATTTTTTTTCTGTTTGTTCCTTTTGTATATCTTTTATTACATTAAAGCATACACAAAAGTTTGACATCTAATATTTAACCACCTTACACATTACAAAATTTTTATATTTACCGGTTTACTTACTATTTCGTCAGTCAGTCAAGACAACGATTCTTATGCTTGTTATAGATTGGATAATTATAGAGCTGTTTTGGCCAGGTGCGAGGTCGTTAACACTTTTATCGCTTGAGTCAGCAGAATTCAGTCTGTTTAGTGACGTAGTTCACATAACATACAACAAAATGTGTTGCTCTAATCGGTCAAGTAAAAGATTTAGTTACTCGTGTAAACAATTGCCTACCGTTTTTATTTATCTGTGCTAATTATAAGCACAGCCTAAACCACTAGACGTAGAGTTTTAAAATTTTCAGGGTATAATCCTTCTTGGTGCGTATTAAGAAAGGAATTCTCAAAATTCAACCTCTTAATGGGTACAATGGGGGTTAAAGTTTGGATGAAAATAATTTTGCGCGATTTTTTTTGCTGTACCAAGCAGTTTTTTTTGGTACAATTTACTTGCAATATTTTACAATAATACGGTTCAGTACGGCAGTACGTTATACTGAATAAGGCTTCAAAATACCTTTATTTGATATAGGTACTAGAACGGTTTCAATATCTTCCTCAAATATTTACATCAATTGATAACATTTTTAAATCGTCAAAGATATTGGTGTTGTGCAAACACTGCAAGTGCCATACCTATTCTATTGAACAAATATTGACATAGATTGATGTTGAAAAAACCATCACATCACATGTCAGTAGGTTCTACCTACTCTTAAAAACGATAAACGAAGTTTTGTAAGATTATCGGTTTGACTTACACTACGGGGCAGCGGTAAACCATTCCACAGTCAAACTGTTTCTGCATGACATGCCGCGCAGTGTAAACCAAAACGACAATACGATACTTCGTTTTTCGTTTTCAAGAGTAGACTAGCAGATCATCATTCTTTGATGCATGGTGAATCAATAACATGGAAAAGTGCAAGAAGTATTTTTACTTTGAGTGTTCCGTATCTTGTTTTGTGTCTTGACAGTAATTTTGGACTACGTCTCAAGTTGCGTTGTCTTTATTTATTGCCAGTTAACCTAATTCGGCTTTGCATGGTAACTTATTATTGTTGCCCACACAGAAACCGTACAATATAATATTATAACGTATAAAAGAGGATATATACCCAATTGGGTAATATAATGGGCGACCGTATCGCTAAAAGCGTTTAATTATATACCTAAACGGTTTTTTAGTAATATTAAATCAGGTTATAAAGTAATAAAAACTTTAGTAGAATACGGCTCCTACTCTACAAGATAGCTAGTAATAATACAGAAATAAAAATGGCCACAAATATAAAAAAAGATAGACAAACACTGTCGAAATTTCATATACATCTGAAAAGTATTAAGTAATACGATGCAGTTGTAGTTGACTGTCAAGCTTGACAAAGAATAATCTGTTTTTTTTTTATTCAAAGACTCCTAAACAGACATAAAGAGATTTCACCATTCATCGTAAATTCTAAGTCCCCATTCGTTTATCGTGTGCCCATTCAGCCATATCGAAACTCTTTGTATCAATGTTTTCACACACTAGACTAGATGCCCCATTTCGAGTTGAATGACCTACCTCTATCTTGCATAATTCGTAAAAATATCTAACTCAACCAATCAGGAGTCATTGTTTGATAAAGTCAACGATAGTTGATAAAACAATATTGATTGTTACTTGTTGCTAAGCACGTCAAATGGAATTTGAAATACCAGCCTTATAAAAATCTGTCATAGGATAAACAATGCTTATACTATTGCCGTCTTTTATCTAGCGGGTATGACAAACAAAGACAACAAAAATCTGAATAAGATATGAGGGTAGATCTCGAGATTATATGGTTCATTTTCTGTCATAGGAAGAAACATAGCTTTCTTACTTTAATTGTTTTTTTAGTTTATTTTAGGGGTTTCTGTGTGGCTTTGGTGACGTTATAACCAATATTACTTGAGGTCTAAGCGCAAAGTGTGAGCAGTTAGAATAAAAGTAAAATAAGTGAAATCCTGATTTGAACGAAAATGATTCCTATGATTTTTATTTATCGCAATGAATGCGCAGTTCGCTAGCGAAAGAAACGTATGATTATTAGCTAGTCTCAATAAAAAACTTCCTGTTTTTGTTTTAAAATGGGGTAATAAGGTCTGTTTTCGCTCGCAGATTAGAACCAAGTTACTATGTTCATCCATTTTTCAGCCACCATACAAAGCGCGTTGCGTCAGTGTTCGAGTAGCCGTGTTTTCTCGGGAAAAATAGTTAACCCAGTTTCAGCCGTTCCCGGCTAAAAATACAGTGTTACCTGACTGAAACCTCTCGTTGATCACAACGTGACTTTCTGTCAATCATAGTCACGCGGGCATTCGAGTTTTAAAATGACTGTCAGAACTAAAGAGTTTTTATTTTATTGATTTTTTATTTCTTTATGGCCAGTTAATAGTAGTTTGAAAAAATAATTATATTTGAACTCCAAGAACTGCGCGAAATAGAGTGTTTTAACAGATATAGACCAATGAGAATCACAATGTATGATTGTTCTATAGGTAAGTACTTATTGTTGGAACAGCAGTGATTCAGTCATAATCTAGATATTTATGAATAGGGGCCGATGCGAATGAACTCGCTTTTAATGTAATCCAACACTGAAGTATGTCGTCGGCCCGGCTAACCTTTTACAAAAGCTGTTCACATTCCAACTAGGTCGTAGAATAAATCATAACTACTATGGGCGTGCTGTAATTGTTTAAAATGAAACCCAAAAACAGTGTTTCATAAAACAGATTCAGTTATTAAACGGCTGTCGGTTACGAAAAGTTTTAAACGACTGAAAACAAAAGACAAAAGAACCGCTATTATTCGGCAGGAATGTTCATTTAAATTGTTTACAATTAAGAGTTTTAAAATATTGCAGTATTGTGGTTTCAAAAGACATCAAGGTCATCGTCACAAAAAAGCCAAAATACCTAAAGTCGGATACACTGAGCTGATATTTTCGTTTTCCATAGTGTATTGACCTGACCTAGTAAACGAATATTACTTTTTGGATTGCGGGACAATGCTCGTTCTGAAAAGAATGGCTCGGGTTAGCGCGGTCATGAAGAGGAGCGCGTGCGCGTGTTGCTGACCTAGTTATGCGTCGGCGACGCGACGAGCCGACCACACGCGTCCAGCTCCTACGGCGCGCCACGCACCCATCCGCGCACTGCAGCCCATCCTAGTCTAGTTGCCACTGAAGCATCGCGCCAACCAAACCAAAACCCTTTTCGGCAGTTCAATGACCCCGCTATCGAAATCCGCACACTCACACGCGCGTCCTCGAACGAGCAGCCAGATAAAAAAAAAACTGAAACAAAAAACATCCCAGCTAACGGTAAATGTGTACTAGACAGAGATAACTATATTTCGGCGGTGCATTCGTCAAACGTAAGGTCGACTACGAAAAACACTGACGCAATTTTTACAGCGTACGTAATTGAGCACTGAACGTAGTCAGCGGTGTGTGCGTGAGTGCCGAGAGCGACGCCCGCGTCGCCGAAACGGAGGCGGAATATTTAGGTGAAAGTGTTTCGAATTTCGACATGACGACATTCGCGCGCAGTCGTTATCGTGATTTTGCCGAATCGAGAGGTTCGCGGAGCGCGCTCGTCCATTGATCTGCGTCCGCGCACCCTAAGGTTAAACACATGTTATCCGCAGGAAGTTTACCGGACTGCATGCATGACGGTGTCTAGTGACCCTCTTGGAAAACTATGCTGAGTGGTTTTTCGATAAATTTTCGAAGGCGTAAATTAAAAAGGTGAAAGTGTATTTTGGACGACGGTGGTTATCGTGTGATGTGCATTCTGCGCTAAGGAAAGACAAGCTGTCGGAGAGAGCCGCCCTGGGGCCGCACGAGGCGACGGAAGCCTCCGCCCACGCGACGCAGCTGCAGAACATGACTTCCACCATGGGTAAATATTAACAAAGAAACAGTTGAGCTATCTGTAGACCGTTGCAAACGACAAAGAGTTAACTCAACTGATCCAAATCACTACATCAGAAAATATAACTTAAAGGCAGGTCATCAGGCTTATATAGATATCAGTGTATAAGAAATGTAAAATATTAATAAATAAATAATTTACTAACTCAATGAGAGAAGTTGTTATATTATATTAACACTACTAAAAATAATACAGGTACAACCAGTATGCAATATGAATAAAATAGCACGTGGAAATTCCGTAGCACTTTGCTACGCATTGAGCAGAATATTATAGACTGCATGATAATATTACTAAAAAAAGTGAAAGGTGGTATATTTAAAATATACATTTTAATAATATTAAATTCATGTTTTTTTTTACAGCAATAAAAATTAAAATTGTTTTAACAAAATATTTGCAAATATTTTATATTATATTATACCTGTTCAAGTGTTTACCTTAAAACAGTCACAGCAAAAAAAAAACAGATATTCAAACTATTCAATGTCTTATAATATTCAGTACAATTGTAATCGCGCTACGGCGTAGACTTGCTACGCTCTCGCTACGAATCCTACGACCGTGAAACGAGACGTAGCGCCTATGAAGCGATAGGCTTTAATTCACTGCCGTCAGTGTGTTTCAGGCAGCACGCATATTCTTATATACAAGATTAATAACAAAGTGAGAAAAAATAATAACAGTTTTAAGTTCAACCTAATTACAACTATGTCATCAAGTAAATAATGTCACAAATTGTCAAAACAAAATAAGAGCTAACTCCTCAAGTGAGTCTGGATCAGTGAGCACACTGTCGGCGTTATATTACCAGCATTATATTTTACTTGTAGTTACAGGCACACGAGGCTTAACACCAGTATGCCTCAGGTTGATGGGCGCAGAGTAGTGCATCGTAAGGGTACGATTATAATGAGCGTGACCTGCGTGGCTATGCTCTGTTATAGGTAATGGTAACCACTTAACATCGGGTAGGCCATCTGCTTGTTCCATTAACAAGTCACATAAAAAAACTGACTAGAGGCTTAGGGCCGAATACTCAAACGTAACTTAAATTTAATCATGTCTCAAGTCAAGATTTTTTTGACAGTTTGCAATGATAGTCTGTCAAAAATTTGTCACTTGAGACGATTAAATCTAAGTTGCGTTTGAGTATTCGGGCGTTATAGGTTCACCTATTTATGCAATGACTCAAAGTGATCTATTTGATTTTATGCAATAAAAACGGATGAATTGAAAATGTACTCAGTAGATGCTGCTGTGTCTTCTGGTGCTTTAATTCGCCTCTTATGTCTTACAAGAAGTGATAGTGAGTTTTTTTTTATTTTTTCTTACTGGTAAAACAAGCAGACGGTCCACCTGGTGTTAAGTGGTAACCATCGCCTATAACAAAGCATTGTCTAACGGGTCATGTTCGTTAGGAACGCCCTACGATGTACTGCTCTGTGTTCATCAACCTGAGGTATACAGGTGTTAAGTCTCATGTGTCTGTAATTGCACCGGCACCCACAACCTTTAAGCTACAAAGGTCTTATTCTATATTCACCACCACGGCCATAACGGCTGAATCACAATAAGACTACAATACAGCTCCAAAATCCCCTCTTCAACAAAACATGATTTCAAAACATCAGCTAACCATGACATTCGCAAATCATCTCGATTGATCGTGACTCGACTCCAACCACTTTTACTTTCGTTACGAAACCTCCTTTGTATAAAGCCTCCATGGTCTACGGGTCATCGAACCCGACATTAAGTTGCCGAAATAAGTTTTTACGCCAACTTTCCAATACAGTGAAAGCGAAGGTAATGTCACTTCCATTCAAAGTGGAATGAGAGGTTCTTTTAAACAATACTAGGCATTAGGACGGCTATCAAAAATCTATTGTTTACACCTCGCTACACTGGTTTTAGGTATTTTAAAAAGTAGGTTAAGCGGAATATTGTTAAAAACTTGTTTTAAAAAATATTTCTTCTCTTGACTTTACACAATTCATAAATTATTTTCATAGCTTATTAATCCTTTTAATTTGACAGTTTTTAGAATAACTAATATCTAATATTCATCAAATATTTGTCCTTATATCCATTCGATAGTCGTTTTATATTGTAATAAAATATATTCTGATTGACTGACTAACATAATATAGATCCGTACAGCCTAAACCGCTAGTTATAGACACTCGAAATTTTGATGGTTTACTTGTCTCACGTTAAATTGTTCTAAAAAAGTATTATTTGTTGAAGCAGGTGTTAATGTTTGTATAAAAATTGTCTTACGCAAGCGAAGTCGTGAGCGTTTCTCAACTTTTTTTATTAATCAAGAATCAGGAACTAATATGTATACATAAATAAGAAGTTATGCGATAGCATATAGATATATTATAATATATTATTATTATATCGATGACAGAGTTCTGTTTTCGATGCATACTGCGCATCAAAATCGTGACCTTTGAACTTATTTGTAATATCCAGAAGCTTATTAATATTAGAGCACTAGTGCGGTCTAGTGATAGCAACTCCGCCTTCCAATCCTAAGGTCGCAGGTTCGAATCTGGTTTTTACCCTGCCCTAGGCACCACAGCGTCTCGTGAATAGGGTGTGTTAAAGTCACCACTGTATCCTTTACAATAAATACAAAGGCCTCTATACTTTATATTATTGATGTTAATTTAAAAACCCGTGTTATTTTAACTCTATTTACATCTAATTTATAGTATCATGGCGTACACAATTGATGCGATACAGGAAATACATAAATCGGAAGTGTTAAGATTAAAAATGGAACGTTTTAACTTTGAACGCACGCGCAGACTGAATGTCAAGGTACAACGGAGGCCAAAGAGGCCCCACTATTGAAAACTTGAAACTATATGCATTGTTAGTCGTGAATGGTGTTCTTGAGCGTATGTTAGTAAAAACTTTGGAGTGGATTGAATATCCCACGCTAAGCTGTAATTCCGAGTGTATACAAAAAATCTAAGGTAGTAAAATAAGCTTTATGCAACTAATAAACGCACTTCTTGAGCTTAAGTTAAGGTACAGAATACTTCACGATAAATCACTGCATGACATGGTATTTAGTTCAAACTATATCTTGTTAAATCTTCAATAATAAATCCAGACGCAATTTAAAACTTATTACCTATATTGATGCTAATCGTTTAGTAATAAAAATAACATGTTTTAAATTTTTTGCTTGCACTTTAGGAACATTTAAAGTAAAACTAGTTTCTTAGGCCACTCAGAGAGTGTTTTCAAAATGGTTCTTAAATATGCTTAGTTTAGGTATGCAATACTAAAACAGATATAAGTACCCTACCATCACAGATGCGTGAAACGGGACGATATGGTAATGATACAATCACGTTGGCAGCCAAGTTTGCAGGCAATTTTGACCCTTTAGTTTATGACAACAGTTTTGAACGTGGCCGTACAGTGACACATGGACGGTAGCCAGGTGTGCATGTAAAAGAGCACTAAGGCTAGGTGTAAGATCGGTCGTTGTCGCGGCCTCGCATCTGACACTGACATTGCGACCGGAACCATCACTTCCTTATTTACACCAGTTATTCAACAAAGAACCGAACGTCTTCAAACATTCATATAAGGAAGCAAATTGCCCTTGAATCGATCAAAAATAGATCGTATTACGATAATATAAACGATTTTGTAGAAACTTCACATGATCTTTCAAAACCAAAGAGTTTTTAAGTTTGATATCAATAAACGCAAGGAGTTTTTATTGTGGTGACCGTGATAATTATACTTTTTTAGGCCGTTTATGTTTATCTTAAAACAAAATGCCATCTAGCGAGTTCCAATTTCGAAAACAAATTGTTTTTATGTTCGTTTTTTGATACTGATCAAAGCATTCAATGTTATGATGCAATAGAACAACTGTAACCTTGTCTCAAACATTTACATTCGCTTCGAAACTCAGATGTTTTGACTTGCGGAAGGATTTAATGCATTGAATACTATTCCAATCATGCACGCACGTACCTCAAATATATTATGTCACTTTGAATGGCTAAGGTTATTCTGTTTTGTTTTTCAGCAAATATTAGTAGAAGAAAGTGATATTTTAAATATTTTTACTAAGAAAAAAGTGAGTAATGAATTAAATATTTGAATAGAGATTCGGAAACTTATCACAGAAAGTAAACAATATAAAAAAACCAATAACAGAGTATTTATCTTAGTTATTTGGGTATGATTGATAGCTTGCGCCCGGAAAAGTATGCTGTAAAAATATAAACGAGAAGCGGTTGACCATGGTTGGGGTTACCTCTACTTCCGACTGGTCGAAAATTCTTCTCATAATTCAGACCTTTAGTCCGTTTTCCCATGCATGTAGGGCGCAAGTTTGCTTGTACGCTGTTGACTGGTATCGTGGGCACGACGGAAGTAAAGTGGTTGGAGATACGGTGCTTTGCCTCCGACTTCTAAGGACAGGCTTTGTCTAAGCGGTGCACTTTATTTCTTGCATGTCCACAGATACTAATAGCATGCTTTTTGTATCACCGAGAATGAGTGGTTGCACATAGTGTTGCTAGAAATAATTTAGAGAATGATGAAACAAAGATAAAAATAGTGATAATAGAGCTCCTAGTGAAGGGCTCGTCAGGGAAAGTATTACCACCATGCCAACTTCTACCGCCAAACAGCTTGCTCTGTTTTGGTTTAAAAGTTTCCGCTTACACTAAACAAATAGTTAAATAGATATGTAAGTTCTGGTTTCTTTATGAGCAAACTTGTGAAACTGATTTTATCTTTTACTAGGGTTACATTCTTTTGGGTTTTTATTTCCAGTTATTTTGTTTTAAAAATCAAACCAAGCTAATTTTGATGAGATTTCTAGGAGACAAATCCAAAGTAAATGTATATTCTTTTACAAATCAAATCAAATCGGTTTATAAACGATGGATGGAGTTCTGAGGTCAAAAACGCTAAAGAAAAAGATAACCGACTAACACCTCCTTTTGTCTGAAGACTGTTGAAATTTGGCACCGCAGACAAAAAAACTTGCTCGTAAGCTTCACGTTTTTAATCCACGTTAGATATCCAGTCAGATCTCTTAGTACTGTAGAATGTCTCAGGGTTAAGTTCATACATTTGGCATATACTTACATTTTACGCAACTAAAACTAGAAGAACAGGCAACAATATTTCTACCTAATAAAACCAACCCACTTAGCAAAGGACTCTTTCAAATATTCGTTTTATAAGAACCAGCACACCAAAATATAGTGTATTTATTATTTGAATAATTTTGTTTACTTATGTATTAAAATTAAATAAATGACGTCAATCCAATGCGTTTGTGTTTGTGCGAGCTCTTGAACTAATTTACCTTTCGGCGCAGCTGCTTTTGTTGGTTTTGTTTTGAAAATGGGTAAAATGGCGACAAGAATAGCTGTCTTGTTGCTCCTGCTATTATTAAATCCTTTTGTACGTATTTTAGAGAGAATATCACTCTACACATTGTATGCTGACTATAAATAATTGTTTTGTATTATCCTGCTTAATAAGAAGATAATATTATTATAATACTAGCGAAACGCGCGCAACTTCGCCTGCGTAAAGTTATTTTCATACAAACTTCAATCCCCGCTGTACCCGTTTAGGGGTTGAATTTCAGGAATTTCTTTTTTAATCACCTTTACGCACCAGGATGAATAAACTCGGTTTTGCACTGGATGAGATTTGAACCTTGCTCTTGCCCTTAGTACCACTTGTACTAAAGGCAAGAGCAAGATTCAAATCTCAAACTTTAACCTAACCTAACCAACCCACCACCTACAGCGCAGAAGGCAAGGTTACTACGAACGGAACTGTGAACGGCTGTCCCCAATCATGTTTCTACCCTGAGGCTTATTTACCAATTTTTATTACCCGAAATTACCAACCCGAAGTCACCAAATTGTTTTTGAAACATCTCAACTATAAATATACTCATTCAGAACGTAATTAACGAAGTCGAAACGAACTGACCCTGGTGGATGCCGGTTTTATGTATGTACTCGCTTCCGCGTGATGTTGCGTCAAGATATCAGAATCCAAGTACATGGCCACAAGAACCCTTACTTGAGGGCTATAGAGTTTAATTTCCTATGCATACCCTTCTATCTGTATGAACCAAGAAGAGACCGAAGCTATTTGTTACGAAATATCGTCAAATTCAGTTTTGATCCCGCCAATATCTAGCTGATATTTTTCGAAACTGACAGACATGCCCAATTTTGACAATCAAGTTCTAGTTTCAATCTCGACTCAGCTCCAAAAAGAATTACGAGAATCGGGCCTCTGATGATAGGTGGTAACCATCAAGTATAACTAAGCATTGCCTCACACATTAGGAACATGCCCTACGATGCAGTGCCCTGTGGTAGCACTTCTCTGATTAAACTCTTGCAACTCAGCGTAACGTTGAAATAGTTTCCTGTGTTTCGTCTTTTGCATTAACAGCAAGTTTCAAATTAGATAAAAAGAGAAAAATATGCTGTATCTTTTTTGCAGTTCACACAAGACACAGAATACGCAAGACGCAGTAACACGGCGCATACAATTCATGATAATAAATAGATTTATTAAAGAGCTCTAATTTTTATGAGTAAGTTTAATAGTAGATTCAGTTGAAATACTATATCTGGTGTGGGCTGAAATCTATACCAATTGTAAGAATTTTTGTTCTGACTGCCTGGCATATTGATAACACATAGCCTAAATAAGGCATATTGGCAACACATAGCTTGATTTAGGCTGTTTGTTATTAATATGCCAGACGACTGAGATGACGACTAATAGAAGAGAGTGTAAGGAAAAAACCTGTTGTGCCGACCCCACTTAGTGTGGGATAAGGGCAGGAAGATGATGATGTTATTAATATGCCAGACAGTCAAAAACATTTTTTGAATTTTTTTTGTCTTGTGCTTAGAATTGGAGGTTGAACTTTGATGTTTGTATGAAAACAATTTCATGCAGGAGAATTCGCGCGCGTTTTGCTAGTTTAATATAAAATCAGTACACATTTCAATTTATTTTTAACGAATTCCAAACGTTCTATCCACCCCTGATATAGAGCTGTTTAGTAAACATTCAAAAATGCGATACAGATATGACGCATGCAAAATGTCCCCGATAAAACTTCCGTGTAAATTAAAAGTAAACCAAGACAGTTGGCTGTTAACCCTCATTTAGGTCATCTCAAAACAACTACTGTTAAAAATATCTAGGAAGAATTTTAAGCTGCTAAAAGATCATACTCATTAGTGCTCAACGATTCAGTTTCGATTCCGGTTAGGGCAAAATAAAAATCCGGGTTTTTGCGTACTTCAAGTTTGAAGATGCTTGATAGTTTTTGCATAGCTTGGGAAAAAAACGATACTTTGTGATGGATACCTAAAAAATCTTACGGGTGCGTTTATACGGCGTGAATGTTCACGCGGACACCGCGGGGGTCGCGCGTTTGTGAAATTCAATATCAAGTATTACATCAAGATTCGTCTCTTTATTCTAGGTAACAACGCGACCGCGCGGTTGACCGCTAGGAATTTGAACGCTGTTACGACGGCGTCCGCGTTGGAAATCTTTCGCACCGTATAAACACGCCCTAGATCCGTCCACAAACCCCACGGTAACATGGTACATTATTGATTCTTTAATTTATGTTGATCTTTGGCATTTGCAACCGAAACTAGAGTTAAATATTCGACCAAACACTTACATTAATTTCCTATTTAAATTCTGAATACTCGCGGAAGTCTGCCAAAGCTTACGATTTCGCCTTCAAAATACGCTTCAACACCTCGCGAATTATTTTATTGACTCAATTTACACTTCATTATCAAGGTCTTTGACTCACTCGTTTATTTTAGCTAGAGTTCATTTATCTTTGTTTACTAAATAGGTTCTGAGAACATTGCACTCGTTCCGTTTTCGAATTAATCGGTATGTGACAAACAAAGCTGAATTTATGGGATTGCTGACAGACGTATGTAAATGAACAAACATCAACAACAATAAAGGCGTCTATGAACATCTCGATCTCTCTTCTTATTATCAGTTAAACCGATTGGTATTATCAGGACCCGACAAATCGGTGTGTCAGTAGGCAAGTCGTTGTGTCGTCGCCGTCGAGTAGATTTTTTGGTGTTGGTGGGACTGCCCCGATCAAATCAAATCGTCTGTAAAGATTTTAAGTTGGTTTTCCACTGTTCATTTATACCCATTTCCAATTTATCTTAATTCATTTCTACGCAAGCTCTTGTGATAAATCTCACTCGATTCGAAACATGGCTTAGTCTTTTATTGGACATATATCCTCAGTGAGTGATGATTTGGATTTTTAATAGCCCATGTTTGCCCATTGTATTACACAGGCCATACGTGACAGGTTGCAAGCCCATCGCTGCTGCTAAAATACTAAATGGTTTTTTTACAATGTTTTTTTTCACCGTTTCGCACTTGCATTGCGCACATACATTTTTCGGATAGAAAAATCTAAGCCCCTGAAAATATTCAACGAATATTCATAATCTATACTACTTATAAGGATCTTTGTCATGGCTAACTGACTGACATTAAGCAACGCACAGTCTATAAGCCACTGGTTGTAGTGACTTGAAACTTTCATGATGTATTTTTTTTAGTACGATGTACTAAAAATTATTCCTGGAGCCCTTAAGGCTTAACCCTTAAGGCTTGGGCTAAAAATAAACGAGGCTTACGGGGCTTAATGTAAATCATCGCATAGAAGTCTGAGTGAGTAAAACTATTAGTATAAGTATTAAATTGAGCATATCTAGAGATGAATAAATTGAAAACACAATTAGATTAAATTTTCTCGATAGAACGAGGGTGATAAGAAAAAACTTTACGTACACTAGTGTTAAAAATAAAGTTATTGATAGTGCGGTCAATATAGGCACTAGATACTGATTCACGTAACTGCAATGACGTTCAAAGGAAATGACTAACACCTTATCAAACCTACTACGCCATGAATTCATTTTTATTGTGCATGCGCGTCATTTTTATGTAATCTATCGTCGATTTCAAGTTCTACCTACTCTCCTTATCTTAATACGTTTCTTGCAACTACTGCACATTTATTTACTCACACATTCATTTAAAACTGTGCATTTTAAAGCTGAACAAATTAGTATTTTTTTTTTATTTTCAATTTATAATATTATCTATGTTATTGGGTTATTCCTGCTATTGCGTTTGGTTTAGTGATAGTCGGTTCTATTTTACAAACTAATATTTTAAAGAAAGAAATGAATTCATAATTATTTAAAAAAAAATTATGAATTCTCATCAAAATAACTAAAACTATCCTCTCAAGTGTTTAGAACAAAAGATTCTTCCCTTTTATTGCATATAAGTCTGGAAGAGATTTCTATTAGCAATAAGACCGCCCATTGTATAGTTTTTAAGTTGTAATTTTATATACTTTTCACTACTTTAATGGTGAACAATAAAGATATAATCTATCTATCTATCTATAATTTGGACGAATGGTTAATGAGATAATACGACGTTTACCGCCCAGCGAAGTGGGCACGGGTCAGCTAGTCATGAATATGAATACGCTTTGGATATTGATAACCCACTAGTTTAACGGCATTCAGTTTATTTACCTACATAGGTTGTACGTATAAATAACATACAGTATAGGTATAAAATACAATACATAGAATGTTTAACTGGTTTAATTAGTTACACTACAATCGTGACTTAATTGATCAACTTTTATCTAACGTTATCCTATAGTAGTAAGTGAAAAACCACAGACTTAACAAAAAACTGGACGAAAAAGGTTGGCTGCAGTGGTACCAGAATGGAATAGAACCTTTTTATTTGAACCCTGGATATCGTAAGAAAACTAAAGGAACGCACCAGGAGATGGGAATACTGGGGGTAACTACGGAAAATCCTTTGAAATATAGGGGGAAATCTTATTTTTTTTTAACCTATACTGTCCCACTGCTGAGCAAAGGTCTCCCCCATCTCCTTCCACTGCCTCCTATCTTCTGCCGCTTTCCACCAGGATTTGTGAAAATTATCGAGGTCGTCACGCCAACGTTTCCTCGGCCTGCCCCGGCTTCGTTGTCAACGACAACAACGAAGGGGGAAACCTATGTCCATTTATTGATTTATTTGATACTACTTATACTACTGATACTACTGGTACTATTGATACTGATGACTATACAAAAACTTGCAAAAGCTCAAGGCTTTAAAAAAAATTTAAAAGCTACTGTGTTACTGGATAAACCTAGCTCAAGATTGGAATAAGGGAAGTTTATGCCCAGCAGTGGGACACGGAGGAGTAGTAATAATAATAATAAAAAAAGAGATGTTGCGTAAAATATTTCTTCGTAATATTCACATATTGCGTACTTATGTACGTAGGCAAGCATAGTACACAAATTACATTACTTCGCTATCGGAATCGTAAAACATTGCTGCGTAGATGAATGGACTGAAAAAATCTAAATAAAATGACTGAACTACGACTGCTTGCTGTAGTACTTCGTTTGTCACCATGAATCTTGGTGACATTGAAAATTAACCTACAAATTTTAAATTAAACACTTTTTAAATGTTGCCCTAGTTTACTGGCCACTGCGATCTTGAAACAGTAACCTTGAATGTAAATATAGTACCCTGAAATTGAAACTTTTTAAATGTATCAAAGTTACCCGCCCATCTCGGGCCCGTTCTACGTAAAAAGGCCACCAATTTCACCAACCACCCGTGAGTTATTTTTAAGCTTCTCAAGTTGTCTTCATTATTAGGTCAGTGATCATTCATTATGAAGCCATTTGAACGTCGTGGATTTTTTCGGTAATTTTGTTTTTCGAAACAGGTATTAACCACAATATTATTTAAGTATGAAAATGCTTGTAATTTAATGTAGATACACCGTTCATGATATAATATTTATAGTTGCAATGAGTTAGGGTTAACGTACATCACCGGTGGACGTCACGGTAGAAGATAACGGCTTTATAAAACCATCTTGTCACTGCCACTTTCATGTGAATAAAAAAGATGGCAACAAACTAATCAGTCATTTTTGATAAAGAAACGTTCAGAGACCATTACAATGAAGACCATTGATATGTTAGAAGATATTAGAATAGAGGCTGGCCTATTTTCCGCACGTCATTTTTTTTTCAAAATGGCGGCCGTTTTTAATATAAACGTCAAATAATTACATTAATACAAATATGAATAACGGCAAAAGCTTGTAAAATATCACAAGAAAGTTGTAGTAGTAGCATCAAAAACAAATAAAACAAAAGCGTTGTGAGCTGAATCATTTCCAATAGTCTGACTAATTCAGCTTCGCAAACAGGTACAAAATTCTGAAATAAATAGGAAATCTAATCTTTATTTCCTTGTCCACAGGAATAATGACACTCAGCCGCGGCCCGTGTGACCTG
The DNA here is from genome assembly GCA_947095575.1 of Electrophaes corylata. Taxonomy (NCBI): domain Eukaryota; kingdom Metazoa; phylum Arthropoda; class Insecta; order Lepidoptera; family Geometridae; genus Electrophaes; species Electrophaes corylata. Next base: position 10,508,527 of record OX352703.1, read on the forward strand.
GACAATATGAGTCTGTTCCAAGACCTCAAACTCAAGAGGCGGAAAGTTGACTCCCGATGTAGTAGCGATGGTAAGTGACCTCATAAATTTACTTATTTTATTAAGGTTCAACGCATACTACTGACCTTTTGTTGGCTTTAGTCAAGACAGGTAGTCTAAATGCTGTTATTAAAGCAGTGTATTTATTTTTTACCTTGCACTTGAGCTGCAAAGGTTGTAGTGGTGTCAAAATACTCTCTCAAATTAGTCACAGAATGTCTTTCGTCTGCGTTGAGTCGGGTCTTCTGCCAATGTTTTTACACACATCTAAGGAACGTTCCTGATTAACTTTTTTACATTTATCAATATGAGGCATACAGGTGTAAAGGCTTTATGTGGCTGTGATTTCAGTTTTGACAGCCAAAATGTGTGTGTCAAAATAAATAGTAGAGCTCTTAGTGAAGGGCTCGTTTGCGTCTGAGGAAGGACTACCGCCATGCCTATTTCTGCCGCTAAGCTGCTACTGTGTTCCGGTGTGAAGGGTGTGTTCCGGTGTGAAGGGTGTGTATCGGTGTGAAGGGTGTGTTTCGTTTCCAGTGCAGTTTCGTGTGCAAAACAGCACACGAAACATTGTTTTTATTATACGATTTGCTGATGGAACAAGCAGATGGCCCGTCTGAGGTTAAGTGGTTACCATCACTTATGGCAAAATAATACCTTGTAGACCCCGTTCGTTTGACAAGTGCCTTATGACGCTCTGTTCTGGGTTCATCAATCTGAGTCACATAGTTAATGTGCCTATAATTTTACAGGCACATGAGGCGTAACTATGTGTGCTGTTTTGGAAAGACATTGAAAGAAGGACAAAGAAACCCATTTTTATATTTTAGTCATAGTTTTAATAAAATCCTCTCGAAAGAAAGAACACCTTCCAAGCTGTTTATCACAAAGCACGTTTGCACCGTAAAGTAGATTCCCAACTAAGTAGTGTAAGGTCAAAACGTCGTTGTTATTCGAATAGGGATGTCTTGTGATTGCAACTCTACTCACGGACCGCTGTCACTTTCAAACACGACAGAGCCTTTGTACTTGTAATTTCGTTTTCATTCAAACGTGTTTCACTTGTCTATTGTACGGTATAGCATGTCAACTTGGGGAAACCAGAATGAGATTTATGGGTGTTGGTAAAAAGGATTCATGAACTGATTTGTTGCTTTTACTTCTTCTGGGGAAGAACTATCGTCTGGGGAAGTACTACCACCTTGCCTATTTTTGCCGCAAAGTAGCTTGCTGTGTTTTCCCCTCGGTGAAATTACAGGCACATGAGGCTTAACATCTGTATGCCTTAGGTTAATGGACGCAGATCAAAGCTTCGCCAAAGGTTACAACCACTTAACATCACGTGGGTCCTAAACTTGTGCCATCAGAAATCGTATAGAAAAACAAAAAATTCACTACGCTTTCCCTTAATCTTTAGAACGCAAGTACATATAAACAGAAAAATAAAATTCAAAAAAGAATCTTGCAAATTTGTTTAACAATATAGTTTTAAAAACTTAAAACCGTACCTTTTTCAAATAAGGTACGGTAGATGTACATTTAGATTGCTTTATAGCCTACCAAGAAGTACCAACTCAAGATTTTCCGAATGTCTAAGGAGGTAGTCAGAGGTACGTCTATTAAATATTACATTTGGCATATAGTCACGTTTTGCAGTAGTTAGGTTTTCCATACGTGACAGATTGCAAGCCCATCGCTCATACACATAAGAGTAAAATAGAAATCGACCAAGCCAACACGATTCTAAATTAAAAAATATGCGGATTTAAGAATCTTCTATTTTGCAACACCGTTAAACTGCAATGAAGCGAATGCTCATCTAAACAGTATGGAGACATCACCCAGCTACCTACTAATTATCTGGCATGACACAACAAATATGCAAATTGGTGTTTGATAATCGTCATACGAAAGTTAAATAATTTAACATAACACCGTGAGAGAAGCTGACCGGTTCCGAGAAATGGCAGAACTTTCACTTTAAAAAGAACTGCTACAAAAAATGTTCCAATGTGAGATCCGGTTCAGCGTTTGTTATTGGATTATGTATAGTAATATTTAATATGAATATTTATAACTGGCTAAAACGCGCGTGACTTTGTCCGCGTGAAGTTGTTTTTGTACAAACTTCAACCTCCACTGTACTCGTATAGGAGTTAAGTTTGAAAATTTCTTTATCGCTACATCTCTACGCGCTAAGACAAATATGTATATACCTTGAAATTTCCAAGTCTCTACAACCAGCGGTTTGTTGGCGTGCGTTGTTTTCATGTCAGTCAGTCAATCAATCAAAACAAAGATTTTTCTATTCGATACAGAAACAATTTGACGTCACATAATTTATTATGTCACATAAATCTATGGGCAAATTGAGTATCATATTTCTCTTTACTAAAACCCTTATTTTAATGTTGGTCAAGTAAAAAACAAAGACAAATATGTAATTTTTACTAACCAGACGAAAACAAAAAACCATAAAGATGACGAAAACAAAGCGAAATAAATTACCCTGTACTTGTAAAGTTACGTAAACAACTGTGTCGCTCAATAGTGTCATTGTTACAAAGAAAGTTTACGTGAAGAAGGTGAAAGTAATAAACGCGATGCGGTAATTATTGCTATTGTAGCCTCATGAATAAGCCATGAGATATTTACTGTTATACGTAACTCATCGCCGGAGGTATAGCGCCGGAGTTTCGTGCGACTTTTGAGGCAGGAAGGCTTCACATTCCGTAACAACTGCGATTGTGTCAAAAGCCGCGCTTTTGTAAATCCTGGTTTTCAAAAGCTGACACATCACGAACGTCTTTCATACTATTGATGGCCGGCACAGCTCAGTTGGTAATGGCTTGGCTCTAACTTCTGCACTGTAGGTTGTGGTTTCGATCCCCACCGAGAACAAACACCTACAGGACGAGCCTGTGTTAATCCCACAAATGTTTGTTCTGTTGAGTGGTATATTTTATTCTATGTATTATTTACAAAAAATAATAATTTATTAGATATCTAGTTTCCATGGTACAGTCAGCTTTATTGGAATGTATATAATTCAAAATTATGTCACAGTATTTCAATAAAAATTTACATAGCAATTACTCAATAAATAAGTGAACTCATCATCTGATTTCATGGTTTCAAAGTTTTTTTTATGGGGTCAAAACTCTTCATGGTCAAAACCCCTTGACGCGAGGACGCGCCATCAGAGCCAAACAACACTCGACGAAAACATCTTTGTAATATGAAGTACAGGCAAGCGCTATAAAAAGTAAACAAATAATATAAACACGTGCTATTCATTTTATTCAATGAGCGTCTTGATTTGCTGATTGATAATTCAATAAAATACCAACCAGATAGACTTACAGTTTGGTTCTGTATTCTGAAACCTACAATGAAATGGTAAAAAATTTGCTTTGAATCTCTCTTTTTTGGATTAGTTACCACGAACGATACAAAGATATTTTATTTTTATTGTCTCTCTATCTGTCACAAACGTCACAAATAGTCACAAACCCAATAAGGACCGATTTTGGCTTGAGCATCGTTCCAGAATAAGAACGTTCTCAATCAGTTTTTTAACTGGTTACGTATAATGCTCGTACGTCAGTATTCGGACATTAATCTAGATAGCTGTATACTACCGTTCACGCGATCGGGAGGTGTGTGACGTGTGACGAAGACCAGCTACCGTCGTCACAATGACGCGCCCTCGCACGCGCTATATAAATACCTAGATGAATAAACAGTAGTTAACATGTAATACTTCATATAGCTCTTGATATTTTGAGCCTTAGCACGTTCATTCTAGATGCGATTTAGCGTAATCATAATCAATTCTCAATACCTAAACTCAAATTCATTTACGACTTAAATTATTTACAGTTATAAAATATTTGAAAGGCAAGCAATTGCCATCTTGCCAATTGATGCTTTATAAATAATGCAAGAAGGGCTAATTTTAAGTAATGCTGAAATGTGTGCATGGTTTATAAGTATGATGGTTTATGTAAACGTCTGTTTGTTCATTGAATCTTCGTATGCCAAAGAAAGTTAATAACATAGAAAAAAATATATAAAATATATAAAGAAAAAATATAAAGAGAGGTCTTCTAAATGACTGACTGTATTTTTTTTACAGTTTTTAGGTAAACGTTTGACTGCAATCTCACCTGATGTTAAGTGATGATGCGGTCAACGGTGATAGTATGATGGTACTTAGTTACGATCAATAAAGCAGTATTTTTTGTGTGTATTTTAAAATGTTATTATGTGTAGCATTGTCGTGCTTGTAGTATCTTCAAAGAAAAAAAGTTGTCATTCTATTAAAATGAAAATTGTATTTCATTCCACTTCTCAGCAAATACGTTTGATCAAGAATTATGTACGGACGCGCAATGACGGATTAATTTGCTCAAAGAGCCTTAATTAGGTGTCATTTGTTTATTTTTGACTTTGTGAGGACGTTACTCTGTTTGATAAATTAACTTCAATCATTTCATGCAGTTTTTAATGAGTATTCTGATCACGTACTTCAATTGACACTTTTCCTACTCGAACAGTTTAAAAAAAACTTACTACATTAAAAACTGAGTAAAAAGTATGAATTCAATAAAAAGTTATTTTATTCATGAATTGAATTTAGTGTTGTTGGTTGGTTACCCAGTAAAGTACATGGATTTTTTTATTAGCCCAAGATTAACATCACATCTACGGATGGCTTCACAACTCCTAAGATGATGACGCGAAACAGTAGGCCGACACGTGGCCACCCTGGCCACTTTTACCACCCACCCACACCCTAAGGAACAAGGGGTGGGGGGAAAGGGGTCTGACCCACTTTCCTTGTGTCGGTGACCGCGCGCGACCTTCGACTGCAACGATCGAAGCGATCATCCGCCCGAATTATGAGTTGCATGTTGCGTAAGCAAGTAGTTTTTGTTGCTATAAGGCTTTATGATCAAATTAGCTTTTATTATTAGAGCCTTCCTACTCTTTGTATGTTTGCCGCTGTATCAAACAGAATATAAAAAAAAGGAATGTTTAAGCTGATTCAATTTAAATTTAATGATTTGACATTAATTTCTCAATAAATGTAATAGCATTTCGTTTTTCTATGGTAGTCTCTTCGGTTATAGGTATTATGTGTTTTTCGTCGAGCGTAATAAAATATCGTCCAACCGCCTATTGCCAACAACAAGCAACCAAACGGTTATCTAGTACCTAGCGTTGCATCACGCGGTTAGAAAGATCGGTCCCCACCAGTGATGTGGCAAAGGACGCGGAGTGAAATAGAGATCGTCCTCGAAGCGAGAGCGGTGCACGCGTTGCACTAGTCATTGTGCGGTTGCATTTCGCACGCACGGTCGCCTGAGTGACCTAATAGTGGCTGGAGGGAGGGACCGGGAAGCGGGGAGCGGCTGAGTGCGGTAGGTCGGGCTCACTGCTCGCGCCCGTCGCCCGCAAAGCGCCGGCACTGGAAAACTTTCTTCGCGACTTTTCCTCGTAAACAAAACTGCGCACGAATTGCGCCCGCGCGGTTCTAATGCAAACCACTCGCGAATATAATCACCCTCTATACCCATACTGGATTATGTGATTAATTAAGCGGTAATCTGGAGTCATTGTACTATTGTGTTTGCGATGTACAGGTCACGTGGGTAAACTACGCCTATGGATATAGTAATAAAAAGTCGGTAAAGTTTCTAATTTATTGATTTAAGCTAGTGTTTATTGTTTTTGACTTTGGATTCCGTATCCTAGAAAGGTATACTTTTAATTTTATATACAAACTTTATATGGTTCGGTTTATGTCACTAAATTCAATAACAATGAGTTTTGAAAACTACTTGTTAACACAATTTCAAAAAGATCTTATCTCTAGGATTGTAATGCAAGGTATGTTGATTCCGCTCATTCTTACTTTTTTTTAATCCGTACCTAATTCTAATCAGTGTTGTGTACAGTACATTGAACTTTAAAAACCCACCAGGTAAGTATTGTTTGGGAAATTTGCTTCAGCTCTAACAGTGACGTAGAGCCCTTTGTGTGCGGCGGTTAGCTTCCGGGGCTGCATCTGCGCGCGCGCCGCTTTCACTTTCTCCTCGCATCTCGCCCACAGACACCCGCAGACACGCTTCCTCTATTTTCCGCGTCTATTCCGGATAGTTACGTAAAGTTTCAATGTTTCACACAATCGTGAAATGAAAATGCATTACTATGCCTAGTAGTAGGTACATAATTATATAACAAACTAGTACCTTCCCGACATCATGTAGTTATGATAAAGCTAGTCAGAAACTTCACCTATTAGTATAATAGATTAGTTTCGTTTGTGTGTGGGGCCACGGCGGCACTCACATCGTGACGCAACCGGCTAATCTAGTCGGCGGCGTCGGGAAGTGCAGTGTCGCGTCCCCGCGCCGCGCCCCGCGGTTCTAGCTTCGCGTCGCGCGGTCGTTGACATTTCACCTAGTTTCTATTCGCCGCGCATCTCAAAAGCCCTTGGTGTTCTTTTCCTTTCGTACGGGTTGGAGTGACGGGTCGTCTAATACTATTTTGTGTTCGCAGGCGAGTCGGCCGCTGATACCAGCACGTCGTCGCCGGACCCGGGCCCGCCGTCGCCGCGCATGGCCGAGGCGGGCTGCAGTACGCCGCCGCACCCTCCACCAGTGTTTGACGGCGGCAGCTCGCCATCGCCCTCGCCCTCGGCGTGCCATCCCACCGTCATCCGCTCCACGCAACCCTACCCCGTCATCAAGTTTGAAGGAGTGCCTCCTTCCGCTAAAGCGGAGAACTCCAACGCCAACAGGCATGAGTCGGCGCAGCACTCCTCAGTGAAGCTAGAAGGGAACCTACCGGAGTTGATACAGCCATACCGACACCGCAACATCGTTTCACCTCAAAGCAGCTCGCATTCCCACTCGTCGTTATCGCCGGGACCCTGGCCGCCCCAGGCTTGCATCAACGGGGTTAAACCTGAGCTGATTGGAGGACATTTCCCACCGCAGCCCATTGAACCCAAGACGGGTGTGCGAGGTGTGCAGAATCAATGGCGTGGCGCACCAGCAGTCATCATGGGAGAGTCGGGTGGAGTTCGGACAATGTTCTGGACTCTACCAGCGCCTAATTCTAACAACGAACCATCACCTAGTGCATCACATACACCGACACCACCCACCCCCGACCCTGCTACTTGCACTGAAGAATCTGCGGCAAGATTGCTGCTTAACCTAGGTGGAGAGTTGAGAAGGCCACGAGGGCCGCCGCTGAATATGGAACTATTATGGGCTGGGGACGTATCACAACTACCGCCACACCAAATGCATGGGCCATTAAATCTAAGCGTACCTGGAAGCATTGCGGGAGGGTCACCAGTTCCTGGAGCTAGTAGTTTGGGGCTTGCTCGTCCAGAACTCCGCGCGTATGCTCCTGAAGCTGAACGTGATGAGGATGAACAGCCTATGATCTGCATGATCTGTGAGGACAAAGCAACGGGGCTACACTACGGAATCATCACATGTGAAGGGTGTAAAGGTTTTTTCAAACGGACTGTACAGAACCGACGCGTGTATACGTGCGTAGCGGATGGTGGCTGTGAAATTACAAAAGCACAAAGAAATAGATGTCAATACTGTAGATTCAAGAAATGTATTGAACAAGGGATGGTTTTACAAGGTACATTTTAAAATTAACTATTTTTGTTAGCTACATATATTGTAGGTAAAGTTGGTTTATATGCTAAAAAAAATGTATTTTCCTCAGCTGTTCGAGAGGACCGAATGCCGGGAGGAAGAAATAGTGGAGCCGTCTACAATCTCTACAAAGTGAAATATAAAAAACACAAGAAAGCAAATAAAGCAGCAACAGCGACGAGTCGGGCGTCTCCACCCGAGAAGCCTAAAGAGCCTCTGCCTCCCCTCCCACCCCACCTAGTGAACGGCACCATACTAAAGACTGCATTAACTAATCCTAGCGAGGTGAGAAACTTTTCAACAGCATTAGATTCATTGTAAACGCGAAAGCTCCATCGGTTTGACTGTAGCTTATTACTTCATGGAGTTAAGACGAATTGGCATGTTTTAGTAATGCACATTGAGTTGTTGCAGGTCGTCCATTTAAGAGCGCGACTGGAGAGCGCGGTGTCATCATCCCGAGATCGTGCGGTGCCTCTAGAGCGCGCCATGCAAATGATCGGAGCATTAATGGACTGCGACGCGATGGAAGATATCGCCACAGTACGGCACCTACCAGACCTACTCCACGACACCTCAGAAATAGGCGACAAACTCTGTAAAATCGGCGACTCAATAGTACACAAAATGGTTGCGTGGACAAAAAAACTACCATTCATCATGGAGATCCCTATGGAAATCCATTCAAAGCTACTGATGGAAAAGTGGCATGAGATCTCAGTGCTCACGACGGCGGCGTACCAGGCGATACACGGGAAGCATTCGCAGGCGTCGCCTTCGTCGGACCATGAACAAGACTTTATGCAAGAGGTGAGTTGCCCGTTCTAATCGAGGAATTAGAAAGTAAGTTCGTAATTCGTTTTTACGAGTAGTTTCTGGCTAACGAGCCCTAGATGTAGTGTATGAGCACGCTTCAGGTCACATTCGCTCCAGAGACTTCCGCCACATGCTTGTGCACGAGTTACGTGATCTGCAATGGCGCTTGCGCAACCGCGGTAGAAAGTCGCCTGGCGGAGACCGGCTGCATTCGGACGTTTGCACATTCACCGCATAACGCACTCTATTACAATCGTAAAATAATGCAACGTGCTAAACATCTATTGTCTATTGATAGATGCGCAGCAGCTGACATTGTAAAATTGAAAGTACCGATGCTTGCGTCATGAGTCATCATACTGCAATCGATGTATTAAATGCATAAATTGTTTAGATGTCAGTAACGTTTTATGCATAAAATTCAATTAATTCCAATGATCTCAAAACTGTTTGTTACATAAACTGATCTGTAAGTGCTGTGTGATATAATAACTATAATAACGGTAGATACAGAAATAATTTTTCATTGTCTAGAACATTTCCTCTTGAACGATGTAACGTAGAGATAACTTCTCGACAATTTGTAACCGAATTAGCATAATTGGATTACGTTTTGTCGTAAAAATATATTCATAGAGTTGGTCATCGATTTGAATAAAATGTTCTTTTATTTATTAATCGGTGACTTTTTTTGATTAGAATTTGGCTAGTCAGAAATATTTTTTAATCATTTTGACTGCATAGATAAAATATATCTGTAGTGAAATTATTTCATAACTAGCTGCCGCTCGCAGCTTAGCCCGCGTGGCAGTTTTTTTCCCGTTTCTGTTATTTTTTCGGGATAAAAAGTAGCCTATATGTTAGTCCAAGCTATATTCTATGTTTATTTCAAATTTCATCTAAATCGGTCTACTGGTTAGAGCGTGAAAGAGAAACAAACATCCATCCATCCATTCTTACAAACTTTCGCGTTTATAATATTAGTAGGATAGACATAATAAAACAAAAGCTCTGAATTTCCTATGCAGTCCATGTGATAGAAATCAGTGAATTCAATATGCAAAGTTTTTAGAATCAGTTTTCAACCTTCCTTTTTACAGGTGAACGCAAACTTGCGGACACTTCAGAACTGCCTGACGTCCTTGATGGGACGACCAATAACTCTAGAGCAGTTGCGACTGGACGTGGGGCTCGTGGTGGAGAAGATGACTCAGATCACCTGCGTGTTCCGTCGCATACAACTGAGGATGGAGGAATATGTGTGCCTCAAAGTCTACATACTGTTGAATCAAGGTCAGTTACCTTTAAATGTCAGTTAGTTCTTACTTCTAGTAGTACTAGGGACTTTTGTGAAGGGAAGTACTACCACCATACCGGTTTCTATTTCCAAGCAGTGTTGCTGTGTTTTGGTTTGTAAGGTATAGGTGCCGGTGAATTTCAGGCTATTTTGTTCCATGAACAAGTTGTATAAAAAAACTAAATCATCCAAATACTCAATTAACCTATCTACAGACCAATTCAGACAATCTATAGATAGCCCAAAAGCATGCTAGTTTGTATATTTTCAAATGGACTTTGGCTTGTGTTCCGACTACTTTTGCATCTTTGAGCTCCATGAAAAATTAAATCGTTGTAATCTACAATCTGGGTAATTTATTGCATTGTAAGTAGGTATACAAAAACAAGTGTATTCTATCTGTTATCTATTTTTCATCTTAAATAATCTTTGCTTAGTTTGGGACTAGATGGCGATGTGTGATAAATATTTATTTAAGGCGCTTCATGTTCATGGCTTCTTATGCCAGGACCGTCACTTGTAATCTCCTCCAAAGCACGGAAGTGTTTTTTTTAGCAAGCATTAAAAATAATGAAAAAAAAATAATTATGAAATAGTTTATGAACAAAAAATATTTACTGCAAAAGCTGGCAGTTATCTCGTTAGTTAAGACCAAATGCAAAACAAACTGCTAAAAATAAACAGATAAAGAAATAGGACACTTTAATTGTTTTAAGAGCTATCGTTGACGTCAAACTCAAAGTAGACTCTTCCGCTTCATGAAATGGTGTTAATTGGTGGATAAACTCTCAACAATTTAGTTTATTTTATTTATCTCAGTTTATTTGGGGCATTTGACTAGTGGCTCTTTGCTCCTACTTTGTGTCACATTAAAGTAGTACCTACTACTATTACTACTACTACTACTATTATTTAATACTCTTCATAGACAACTTTCGAATCCCTAACCACGAAGTTGCAGGGATTGATTCCCCAGATGACGCAATCTACATAAGATAGTGAACACAGAACATAATAATATATATCCTTACGGATAGTGAATCGAAAACGGATCCCAGACAGGCTCTGAGAAATAAAAGCTACCATTTTGGGAGAAATGATTGAAACCAATAAAAAAAGAAAAAAAAAAGTGTCACTGACCATTTGACAGTGACATCTACTGAACCTAAAGTCAAAATAAAAGAAAGAATTACAGAAAGTTCAAAGCCTAGCTATACTTTTTGCATTAATGACGTGGAACATAAAATAAAGGTTACAACAAGAATACAGTAATTATATACTATGAACAGTAAAAACTAGTCAGTCATGGCAAGTAAGTTTAAGCCTAAATAAGTCCACTGCTGGACATAGGTCTCCCCATACTTGTGGATTTGTCAGGCATTTGTCTAGTCGCTTGGCAGGTAAAAAAGCTAATAGTTTGCTAAAATTATAATAAGGAAAAGAATAGCTTACCGTATCGTACGCCTGCGGGCCAACTGAGCTAATTTTAAACGACCGTTAGACAATGCGCCACTTGCTAAAGTATGAAAATCAGAAACATCAGAAAACAGCGCGCTTGGGCCTGACTACATTTTTTTCGTTACTGTAGTAACTACGACCTTACTATACTACACTCGGTTTGTCTCTGCGCAAAATCAAACCAACTTTAACATCAAGGCCTATCAGTAGTTTAGAATCTGGAGCCCAATCTTCGTAATTTTTTTGAGCTGAGACGAGATAAAAAAGAACTTGAATGTCAAAATTGGGCTTTTCTGAAATGTCAGTTCCAAAGAATACTATTTGGAGATAGACACAGTCAAAACTTCAATTTTATTGATATTTCGTCGAGAATTGGGCCTCAGTATATACACTTAGGTATAATTATGCTCTTGCCCTAGGGCAAGCTGTTTACGTCATACTATTACTACAAAAAGTTTGAAAACAAAACCTCGAGAGGCTCGCTCCATTTATCTATCATGTCATTGCACTCCGCTAGGCCTCATCCAGTTATATATAAACCCCTAAGGGTCTACGCAGACCCGAGTATATTTCTCATTAATAATAAACCACTTGCGTGCCGACTGCATAAAGAAATCGGCAGTGAATAAGTGATGATGATAAACAAAATAATTGTCTTCAACTAATTTCTAAAGAGAATAGTTTGACGACCGATGTGGCGCGGCGGGCGTATGTCCGCCTGCGACGCAGGAGGTTGCGGGTTCGATTCCCGCCTTGGGATAAATGTTTGTACGATCTGCAAATATTTATTCCGGGTGTTCTGGGTATTTTCTATGTATAATAAAAAATATGTAATATAGTATTGTATTAAGTATATCAATCATTTAGTACCCATACCACAAGCTCTGCTTAGCTTGGGGCTAGATGATGCTGTGTGGGTTGTCCAGCATTATTATTATATTATTATTATTATTTATAGTTACAACTTTTGCTATAGTGTTAAGTTCTCTTGCATAATTTCTATTCTATAGAGATATTATGATGTTTTTAGTGGAAAAGTTTTGTGATTTAGTAGATGCCATTTGTCTAGTCTGCGTTGGCCCTTAGGGTGCATCGGCCATCTATTCATGTAGGTCAGTTATGTGACGCAACGCGCAACCTGACTCTTCTAACACGCAATTGCTTTCTGAGAATTTGAAACGCGAATGTCGTAGTATGTGACAATTCTTGTGGCACACCTCTTAATTATATCTGCAATAGATATTTACTTTTAATGTTCGGTCGGAAATAGTAGCCTTTTTTTATGCTGCTCCTGGTGGAACAAGCGTATGGCCCACCTGATGTTAAGTGGTAACCATAGCCTATAACAAAACATTGGACACGCACATTAGGTACGTCACATTCTAAAAGATTGTCTATCGTTTAATATTAGGTAGGTACTCGTATAACAAGTAAATAATTATGTATTGTCCAATCCGATGTTTATGTCTCTTGCACTGTGGCACAGTCCTTGTAGCAAACAACGCGCGCTCGATTGCCAAAATGCGCTTTGCACAAAAGTACCCACTTTAATACTAATTCCCTTTTTTAAATATCTCTGACCATATAACATTATTATTAACTAAGTATTTCGTAACAATGTTCAAACTTAACGGTCAAAACAATAAGGCCGAAACCAACATGAGACAGCCAAAATGCGCTTTGCACAAAAGTACCCACTTTGATACTAATTCCCTTTTTTAAATATCTCTGACCATATAACATTATTAATTTCGTAACAATGTTCAAACTTAACAGTCAAAACAATAAGGCCGAAACCAACATGAGACAGCGATACGACTCGATATAAAGTGCGCTCGTTAATATTATTATGATTAATGTCACAAGTAACCCACTTTGAAGCAGTCGTCCGATACATCGATTATGTGCTTTTACGTGTTGATAACTTGTCAATTTCTAGCCTATCGCTATCTTAGTACATATTATAATAATAACAAATTACATACAAAAAAAACGCACAAATAAGTATTATCAGTCATCAGAGGGGTGATTGTGTTAGTGTTCATGCTAACAAACTTCTGTTGCAAGTTTAGGGGTTCTGTAACAGAACTTTTGTCATAATTTGACACATGCAACAGGAGTTGCATAGTAGCAGAAATACACAATCAGGGGGTTGGTTTCTATAGTTCAAGCTATGCTTAGTTTGAGACTAGATAAAAAAATATTTATTTATCGTAGTTACTTTGACAACATACCATTTGAAACTAACTGTTGGCAGTCATTTTATGTTTCCGACAAACTTTATATTCTTACCAGCTGACCCAACAAACGTTGTTTTGCCGGTGAAATAAAAATGTAGGTTGGGCCAACCTATCACTTAGGGGTATAAATAATAGTTTGCGACCTATTCTCAGCCCTACCGAATATACACAAAAAAAACGAGTGTGTTTTAGACCACACGACTGAAGTAAAACTTCTTTAATATACGAAACGTAACTGGCTATGAGAGAAAGAGAAAAAGAACAGTGCTTTCATACCCCCTCCATGGTAGTGTTAGACGTTTAACGCAACCGTGTTGGAAGTCGCATAAGAAGTATTACTTAAAAAAAAAAACGGTCAAGCCGTTTTGGAGGAGTTGGTTACAAACACTGTGACCCGAGATTTAATAATATAATTTATACATAGTTGTAACATTCTGTGTTGCCAACAAATTGCATTAACGTAATTTGTTAAATAATCGATAGCTATCATTCTGCAATTTATAGTTTTGTTACATTAAATAAGGAGAAACTGCAGGAAAATAATTTTTGTTTTTTATTTAATTCCCTTTTTGATGGAGTAATTAAGCAGATGGCCCACCCGATGTTACATCTGTGTTTACCTCTGGAGAAGGTTTCAGCTTTTACATAATTCTGCCGTTTTGAGTAACCTAGAGAAATAATACGTAACTAGTGAAGCGACGCGTGACCCGAGGGCTGGTGAGTATCTTGCTCAGCGAATTAGCATTGCCATTCAGCGTGGCAATGCAGCCAGTGTTTTGGGGACGCTTCCGATTGGTACTGATTTGCATCTGTTGAGCTATCTTCAGATCGTTTGCAACGGTCTGTAGATAGCTCCACTGCTTCATATGTATTTTGTACATACTAATTATAAATACTTGTTTTAGCTGTAATTTTCTTTATAAATAAATGTATTGTATGCGTAGAAAAACTCGATTTGAGAAGATTTTAAATAATTAGAATAGCTTTCTGAGAAAAGTCCTAAAGTATGAATTTTTTAATTCAATCTCATTTGTTCTACTCCTGTGTCTATAAAAATAGCTTTGTCTTTTTGTGTGATGAAAACGCAACGTGTACGTATACGTGTGTGTGTATTTAAATCACTCTTAAAATAATCTCAAGGAGAATTGATAAAAATAGTTTCCTGAAAAATTTCAAGTACGATTTTATTTTATTTCATCAAAAAGTTCTACTCTACTAAACTAAAAGTTACTTCACTATGAAGTTATATAATCTTCAAGTACCTTAGAGTACATGTAGTTTTAACTAGGTTCATAGAGCTGCCAATAGGAAAAGTATGACATCCTGTGTTATCGCACGCTGTAACTAGGTCGGCGCATGCGCAGCGCTCAGCGCCATGTTTGAAAATTATTTTCACTGTATCAAACTCGAAAGTACTTGTTGGATGGAAATAACGTGCATTATGTTGCACTACGTAAATATTGAATGTATTTTATTGGAGGTGTTAGGTAGGTTAGGTATGCGCATGGTTTTAGATCTGTTTGCGTGAAATATTTTGCTCAAAACATTGTTTTTAGCCACAGTGTTTATTATGAATTAGAATAAAAATTATCACTAAAACGACTGACCTTCATTATTTACATTATTATTAATTTGTAAAAGGAATATGTATATGAAAATACGGTCGGAACCAAGCCGTAAGTTTCTTGCCCGTTCTTCTAGGCTTGGTTGTGTGAAACTGCGTGCTTAGATTTACCTAACGAAGATTCAAAATAATCACTGGATATTACTGAATAAATACTTTTTGACTTTGACTTTGATTTATAACAAGTTGAATCGGGGCACCGCCTGTTCCTCACGCCCAAACGTAGATGAACGTGGAAACGAAGAAGCTACGTACGGCGTGGCTTCCTCGCGTTACTTAGCTTCTCAAGTTTTCTCAAGAATCAATTTGAAACACTCTATTCTCGCAGCGGCACACATACTTTCATGATCTATAAATATTGATTCCGGAGGAATTAATAATGGTAAGAGGTGAGGTGACTGTTATCTTTGTTTTTTAGGGTTCCGTACCCAAAGGGTAAAACGGGACCCTATTACTAAGACTCCGCTGTCTGTCTGTCTGTCCGTCTGTCGCCAGGCTGTAATCTCATGAACCGTGATAGTCAGAAAATTTAAATTTTCGCAGATGATGTTTTTCTGATGCCGCTATAACAACAAATACTAAAAAACAGAATAAAATAAATATTTAAGGGGCGGCTCTCATACAAGAAACGTGATTTTTTACCGTTTTTTTCTATAGATAATGGTACGGAACCCTTCGTGCGCGAGTCCGACTCGCACTTGGCATTTTTTTTGTACCACAACGCGGTATATTTTTCAGAAATGGAGCATTATGCATAACTATTTAGCGTAATATGATATTGTGGTCTCACTTCTCGCCCGACAATTTACACGAAAAGGAAGTGATAAATACAAATCTGACAGCCATTTCAGAAAGGCAAGTGAGCCGGTGAAATGGAAAGCGCTTGCGCAACGTCAGTTATAACATGGATGTGTGAATGTGTGTACCATGTATGTGGTTGTGAGTTGAGCAATCAGAATCCGAGCTATTGGATTTGACATACTGAATAGACATTTAATACCTATTACATCTGAGTAAACGTAACAAGGCTAATCAAATATTTTACAAAATTTGTAATTTTCCTTTGTGGTATTACCTACAGTACCTACTGGCAGACTTATACAAAAGGTATTAGTACTTTTCTGGTTGTATCCTGTCTGCCTATAGGTATTATTACTAAGTCATAAATTATAGCTGTTTAATTATGATTGGATAAATACAATACTCGTAAATCGTCAAGTTAGATACTTAATTGACAATAACATTTCCAGCAAACAAATAACTTCCAATAATTAGCCCCACCTGTTTGTACTTATTGGTAATTTGAAATATTATATACGTTTCATTCCGATTTCAATTTAGATATCCAAAGAAGTAACGTTGCCAGCCTTTTAGGCACACTTCCTGCGGTCAGTGACTTAAATTCTGTTTTCTACCTATAGTAAAGACCCGCACTTTACTATAGGTAGAAAAAGTTATGATAAAATATGTAGATGTAAGGTAGGTTAAATATTAGATGTAAAATATTTGTATCTACTAAATTACTTCTTTTTAGATAATTTCAAATTGATAAAAGTGAATTTAAATTGTTGCTAGAGCATAGCATAGAGCGCAGTAGAGTTGCGTCATCGAAAACGGGATAGCATTTCACTCTCGGGCGGAAAGCGCGACGCGGAAGGCGAACTTTCTCTTTTGCGCTCCGCTCCGAAGCATGCTCTGCGCACCGCTACGTAATTTGCAACTGATAGACACATGTATTGTCAGAAAAATTTACATAAATAAAATCGGCCAAGTGCGAGTCGGGCTCGCGCACGAAGGGTTCCGTACCATTATACATAATAAAAACGGCAAAAAAATCACGTTAGTTGGATGAGAGCCCCCTTACATATTTATTTTATTCTGTTTTTTAGTATTTGTTATTTATTATAGCGGCAACAGAAATACATCATCTATGAAAATTTCAACTCTCTAACTATCATGGTTCATGAGATACAGCCTGGTGATAGACAGACAGACAGACAGCGAAGTTTTGTAATAGGGTCCCGTTTTAGCCTTTGGATACGGAACCCTAAAATGGTAATTTTTTAATTGAAAACCATCTTCGTAGTTCCACATTCATAGCCACATAAAATCCCATTGCGATTCCGCACAACCAAAAACAAACATCAATAATTAAACGTAAGCAATACGAGTACGCACTATACCTAGTGATCGTACATTACCGTGGAAAAGCAATAACCACAGAAGAAATAATAGCTAGTACCTACGTAGAACCGCGTTCGTGCGAGAGGGACGGGTAGTAGCGAGGACGCGAGCTCGCTCGAGGCGGAGGTCAACGGCTAGCCGCGGTCGTTGCCCCGCTATCGGAGTGACCTACTGAGCACGTGACGTCATCGCCGCACCGTGCGCCGCCGCGCGCCGTTGGCATTGGTTTACCGCCGCGTGCTAGCGCCATCTATCGGCGAGTAGAAACACTGAAAATGCTGGAAAATTAAGACAATGTTTTCTTCAACCCACTGTTAAATATTTTGTGCAGTATGCTAAACTAGTATATTATTTTTAAATCAGTAGCACGTAGTGGCTCGAAGAGGAACATCATATGACACTACACTAACTGTTTTCCATTTCGGTAAAATTGCAAACGGTAATGCTTTGAAAATACCACTGAATTTTAAGGTACCACCTAAGGTTCAAAAGTTTTTTCTGGTGTAGAATTTTTTTGTAGTGAACTTAGTTTGTTTTATTTTAAATTACTTAAAATTACTACCTACCTCGTACTTTCTGAAGCCACCACGACACAAAGTGTGTGTTATGTACGTGACTGTTGGGTATTTATTTAATTATTGTTTATATTGTTGCAGAAGTGGAACTTGAGGGCATCCAGGATAGATACGTGCAAGTCCTGCGCAGCTTCCTGGAGCACGCCGCACCGCACCATCCTGGCAGACTGCAGGAACTGTTTGCCAGAATACCTGAAGTAAGAATTTATCTTTCTGGAGCCACCAGAAAAGACAGCCACTTTACCACTGTTAGCAATAAAGGCTGTTCATATTTAAATCTCAACAAATACGTAAACAAATCCAATACTATTTTAGATAGATAAGAAATATTTACTATGGTTTTTGGGAAGTAAGCAAGCTCAAAAACCATGGTAAATATCTCGTTTCATGATAGTTTAAAAAAATCAATTCAAGACATATTCAAATGGTATAATTAATTATTACCTGAGTGCATTTGGCACATGTAATTTTTTGCAGTATTTAGTAGTTGAAGTAACAATAGGTAGGTCATTTAGCTCGTAGATTTCACCACTGGGATACAAAGGTTCTCGAATATCGACCACAAACAGGAAGACGAAGCGTAGGACGTCCTCCCATCCCAAAAATTAAATATCTTGTGGATATTTTTACACAACACCATCTAGCCCCAAACTAATATAGCATAGCTATGGGAATCAGATTGACAGATAAAATACTTATTATACTTTTTGTTTTTGTAAATAATACTTAAAATACAATAGGTATAACACCCAGACAGAGAACAAATCTTTATGTTCATCACAATTCACACAATTGCTTGTCCTCGGTGGGGATCGAACCCACAACCTACAGCACAGAAGGCAGAGCTACTACTAACTGATCTTTGAGGCCAGTCATTTGCTTGTCATTTGTCAGCCAATCACAGCTTATTTTTTCCACGATGACTGTACGCAAGTAAATATCTACATAGTTTTGCTTTTACATTTAAATAGTACAAGGTTGTAAATTGAATTTTACAGTCGCTAAGTTCCACTAATAGAGAAACTTTGCAAAGTTGTCACTGCTACCCAACCCAGATACCTACAGATTTATCGGCACGTCGCATTGTAGATTGTAAGACCCGCTCGCAATAGAAAGTCCTTACAATCAGAGCTTTCACAATGCTTTTCACCTTTCAGATTCAAGCTGCAGCCAACCTGCTACTCGAGAGCAAAATGTTCTACGTCCCGTTCGTGTTGAACTCTGCGGAGATTAGATAGTACATGGCCCAGCTGGGTGTCTAATGCTCGATGTACGAGCAGACTGCCCCGCGCCCATCGTCTTAAGACCGCCGACCATGTGTTCAGAGCCTCTCCAGCACAAGTGTTCGTACAAACGCACTCGAACCCTACTGAAAGCTGCCGAGCCATCGAAACGTCAATGTGCCGTGACGTCAGACTATCTGGCGGGACTCCTCAGTGCTCCAAGGGATTCATGAGTGAACAGACAATACGATGCCAGTGCGGACACTCCTTGTGTCGATGTGTGTTTTGATTGGTTTAATGTTTAGTAGAGGAATTAAAACGTCCCAATTGACAGACTGATTTATTATAAAATTATAGTTATCGTAAGCTACCAGGGACTTGGATGCGTGTTTTATACGTGGTAGTGTATACTACATAGTGTTAAATAGATTAAAATATATTCATATGTTACTATTTAAATTTTTGTCAGTCGGAGAATCGCATAATATATTATTTCTGTACATATAGCTTATTTAATATTAAGATGTTGTTTTAGACAAAATTGTTTCTTGTAAATGAAATATTGCTGTTTTAGTTTGCATTTTGTATTTAGGGTTATTAGTTAGGCTAACTTTATTGGGTGTGTAATATTGAACTAGTAATTTAATTTTATATGACTTGTTCTTAACGTAATTAGCACTAAGTACCTACTCTCAGTGTTTACCAAGACTGCTTTTAAACCACTGTACTGTTTATACACCTATCTTAAAGTATCGTGGAGACACGCGTTTCTTATAGTCACAACGTATGCATTTTTATTGTCAATACTTCGGATAACTTTAAACTGAGCATATGTTTCGTTCTTAATGTTTCACTCTCCTCATTTCTAGGGTAAGAATATAAGTCCTTCACGTGTTAGCTCCACTTTCGTTTGCCGCACGTTATATATAGGTGCTTTGAAGCAATCGAATTATTTGCTTCCTTTAATGTGTTTAACTGTAAATTATGCTCAATATTTTCAACGTTCAGATACTCAAAATCATTACTTTCAGATCAATCCTCACTATTTAGCGCAAACGGAAAGTCATCTTAAACCAAATCTTAAACTCGTTTCACGTGTACGATAAACAAAATATACTGAAGGTAGATCAATCATATCGAACCATCAATACAAACATTAAACTCATTGCATTACCCCTCTAAGCATTCCTTTAGTAAAATCATGAAGTAACAAAGACATCTAATCGTATTGACGTACTAAAGCTCTCATTTTGTGTGACTTTTTCTTCATTCTTATATCGTTGTTATTCATAACTTATCATTAACCATTATTAATATTAACTCATTAAGTATCATTCATTTTCAAAATTCTTTTTAATCTAAACATGATCATTAAATTATATTATAAACGACTATTATATACACTGTCTATCAGTAAAGTTATATTAAATGCCGCTATCGTTAATAACTCGTATTATTTGTTAATGTTAAATATAGAGGTTCCAACAACGGTGAACAGTTACCACTTAGCATAAGGTGCGATGTACGCCATTTAAATTAAGTAAATACAACCAAAAAAGTTCGTTCTAAGGACTTAGGTTCTAGGTAATTAGGTTTTTACTAAGAAAAGTCACGATATATCGGCTAGGAGAAAAACGTAGTCTCGCATATTTCAATCACACATAGGTAAACTTGAAACTTTTCCACGTGTTTAATTTTATTGATGGGTAAAAATTTAGCTCAGGTCTTGAAGACTTCTGAAAGTCTGTACAGTTGATACATTCAAAAGCTCGTTAAATCTACGATTTAGCATATAATTTTAAACAATCCCGTTACCTGAATGAGCGACAGACGTCCGTTCCTCATCGTGTTACCATTAGATAAGTGTTAGTTTACGTGTTTGTACATTGTAATTAGTTTGAACACAACCAGTTACGATACTGCCATCAAATGCCTAATTAGTTTTTGTTATTATTTAGTTAAGTATAAAACGACGTCGGTGAAATTATTAGTTGATTGTGATAGAACAGTGATAGCATTGGAATACACGTTCCATGAATGCACGTACCTACGAGTATACACTCTCAGTTGGTTGGAACTATACACGTGGAGTGACCCAGCCAACTCGGTCTCACTGCGTGAAAACGCCAATTCGGTAACTATATTTATTTATTCATTTATGTAAAATAAGTAGTAGTAAAACACCTTCAGAACGACGAAGGTGTAATCTAAAGTCTGAGGTAAAGATGCCTTTATAGATTTTTAAACAATGACGGATAATTTTGTAAACTATAATCGCGAATCGTGCATTCTTCTCTAATGTGTGAATCTAATGTATGTAAGTATAAACTGACACATTACTATTTTTGTTAGTAGCATAGTTATTGTTAAGTCGGAACTAACGGCATTGTATCAAAATGGGGACTAGATTCATTGAAGTTATTGGCGTTGTACAAAGGATAGTATTGTTAGTAAATAAACAATGAAATTGGCGCATTACTGGCGAGTACCTAATTAGAGTAGTAATCGAAAAGCCCACAGAGGCTAACATAGATGTAAATACATAGTAAAGATACGACTTTAAGACCGCCACTCGCTTTTCGTTGCTCTTCAACTTGTTTGCAGAACTTTCATTTCGGCTTCTTTCAACTATAATGGAACTATAAAGTATTTTACTATAAGTTTATAACTAACGTTAATCAAAATTAACTGATGAAAACTGTTTTTTTTGTATGATTTGCTTTGCTTGCTGATTTGTTGATGTAATGTAATTAAACCCGTTATGTTTTCAAGCTTCGGATAATTTATCTCGGTAGACTCATCTACGAGGTTTAGAAAAACCGTGACCGATCTCAAAGTTTTTGCTAGAATTAGTACCAAAATATCTAGTTACAATCGATATTTTAGAAAATGCTAAACAGCTTTTCGTATACACAAAATAAAAAAGGTTATCTCTTATTAGAAGCAAAACTTCCTGTAGATAGATTTTTCTCTTGCATAGCATCTTGAAAGTAAAACAGGATGTACCTATGAGTATGATTGTTAATTTGTAACATTATATTGCTTCTCGAAAAATTCAGTTAAAAACTCTGAGGTTGGTTCGTAGCTATTGCGAAAATATTTTGACTGATATAGTAATTATACATAATAATGTTAATATATTTATAAGAGTGTAACAAAAACTTAATGCATTTCACAATTTCTTTACAGTCCATAAGAGTATAAATAATTACGTCTAAGATATTGTGACGAAATATTTTCACATTCGTAGTATAAGGTTTGTTGTGTATAAAAAAATAGTGTTTCAAGTATTTCGGGTAAAAGTATGGTTGAACTGTTTGTGTACATTAGACATTGTATTATAGTTAACGAAGTCGATTGTAAAGCCGTAAGAGAATAATATATATTTGGAAACGTTTGCGAATGTTTGTTGCGTGTATAATAAATGTCACAGGTTAATTATTGAACTGTAAGTGCATAGGTATCATGTTATAATTCAAAGTTTTCGTTACAGTTACGTGGACAAACACGTTTAGCTTGTACCTTTATCTATAGATGCATTTCGTCTTCACATTTTACTCTAAATAGTCTCAGAACACTGTTCACGCAGTAGGTATCACTGGAAGTGCCTCAGAAGTAGTTTTTGATTCAATCTTTATTTAAGATTTCTATGTGGTTGAGTGTGCTGTATTCGCGTGTTTTCTTGGGCTCGCTCAATATCAAGACTTATTGCTTTCAGGCTAAGATAAAAAGGCGTTGCTTAGCACGTGTTTGGGCACTGGTCACCCTATCAACGGTTTCACAGCAGTGATCCGGATAAAAACAGTGCTTAGTAAACATGCTCAGTCGTCTATTTACCACAGTCTCTGACCTAATATTTAAGTATTACCTTAGAGTTCTGTGTTTGTAAGGAGCAAATCACTTTAGTAGCTGATTGCTGGACTGTTCTTGATGGTTAAAAGGCTGTTATTTCGACCAAGTAAGGTGACAATGACAACTAGTAAATACTAATAGGTATTTTACCTGCCGTCTTGTCTCGTAAGTGGTGCGCCTGTGTAGTCAGATTGTGTACTGGTTTGCCAAGAGAAGTTACCTACAGTTGTGTTTAGTTAGCGATGCATAACGTGTTTGTACTTTAATTTTTGTTTTTTAGTTTTACTCTTGGAAATCAATGGTTAATAATTTAAGAAAATAAAATGTATGTGAATTAATCAACTGTTGTGTTATTTTTTAGTGTTAGACCGAAATAGGACTTTCTTCCGAAACCGAATCTTTGGTATCTGTTTCAGATTCGACCGAAACCGAATCCAATAACGAAACTTTTTCAGACACGTTAAAAGCTATTGTTTAGGTACTTATACAGACTTATACACTTATACAGACAGTAAAAATGCACTTAAATAATTTACTATGTATAAACCGTAGACCGTTAGTAACCGTTTTAGTAGTAGTAAAGCTCATAGTGAAGGGTTCGTTCAGGGAAGTACTCACCATGCCTATTTCTGCCGCCAGCAGCTTGCTGTGTTCCGGTTTAAAGGGTGTGGGTGCCGATGTAATTACAGGCACATGAGGCTTAACACCTGTATGCCTCAGGTTGATGTACGCAGAGCAGTGTATTATAGGGCACGTTCTAAACTAACGTGACCCGCAAGGCATTGCTTTGTTATAGTCTATGGTAACTACCTACTTAACTCTGGTGGGCCATAAGCTTGTTCCATCAGCAAATTGTATAAAAAAACACCGCAGACAGAACATGATAGCTTTAAATCAAGAAATAAGTAAATTCATCAATTGATTTCATGATTTTTGAGTTTTAAGGACAAAATGCTGCTATACCAGGTTAGAAAGTTACGAATTGCATACTTTTTAATGCAGCTGACTATATCTATAGTGCCATTTTATCTAGTGTGTCGTGTGTGTAGTGTGTATAACTTTTATTTTGATTTTAAGCTATACCTACGAGGCAATGCTTTGCTGTAGGTTATGGTAACCACTTAACATCAGGTGGGCCATCTGCTTGTTCCATCAACAAGTTGTATAAAAAAAAAACCTCTACTTATGAAGTAGAGAAAATGTAACGTGAGCTTCGATTTTTATTGATTTCACGCCGACTCGATCCTTTCCTTTGGATCTCGCGAGATTTCAGTTCAAAGGAAACTACTAGCACGCTAAATCGTGTTGGGCTTTGGCTTGGCTTTCAAAGCTTGCTTACAGCTTTGCTTCGCAGCACCATCTAGTGGCGAGTAGTAGAATCAATTGCAAAATCCTACAGATAAAAAAACACAATCCTACTATCAATGATACTGGGTATCTATTATAACTATCGTGGTTAACTCGTCTAAAGTATGATCTTAACGCCGAATCCAAAAAAGTTGCCCTAGACGTTTATAGGCGTAGACATTATAGGTATACAGGGCGTCCCACGGATATGCCACATGGAGGGGAAGTACCTTAAATATTGTAGATGGAACATTTTACTGAAAGAAGACATTATTGGAAATTTAAACTGCATTCATAGATATTTAATAATTGCATGGTTGAACCGAGAATCGAACCCGTTACACGAGAAAAATAATTATCCTGTAGCTTTATCATACCGATCGAAAGGCTTCATCATAAGAATTATTTTTTGCTAAATAACAATCATAGTGTCAGAAATAAAAGTAGCAGTGGTTTGTTTATCGTGTTACTTTGATTTGAAAATGATTAATTCTGCTGTTATTATCATTATTGTGAAGATATTCGAGCGGCTTTTGCCAATATTGAAAATAATATCATGGCCCTTTTTTAATTTATTTATAAAACAGTACATCTAGCGTGAGTTGCAATTATTATAATAAATATTTTATTGGATTGATTTCGACCGTTTTTGGGTTCTTAAGAAAGCAGTTCTTCTTCTTCTTTTCGGATCGAGAACTCAACATTAAGAAAGCAGTTGGCAACACTGGTATCTATCCCTCCCTCTTGGTTTGTTGGGATCTGTCAAAATTATTTACCGCTTGCCACATGTCAGAAAACAAATAATTACATTTTCTTTATTTTGTCCAAAAACAACCAGAAAACATGGTAAGAAATAGTTTTACTCCCTATTGCTCAATTTCTGTTTCAATGCTCATTGTTGAAAAACCACGACATATTATGGAGTTAGGTTGTGTTGTCATGATAAATTAAATTTTCAGAAACCCCTGATGCTGCAAGGGCACGAGCGTGCCATAACACAGATCAAGTACAACAGGGAAGGAGACCTGCTATTCTCTGCCGCTAAGGACTCAAAGCCAAACGTTTGGTGGTCTCTGAACGGCGAGAGGCTTGGCACCTTCAATGGACATGGTGGTGTAGTGTGGTGTCTTGACGTCGATTGGCAGAGTATAAACCTCATCACCGGAGGTGGTGACAGTTCCTGCAGGTTATTATCTTTATTTTGGTACTAATAATGCTCAGTTTTCTGATTCCTCTAATGCATGCTAAACTTAGTATGGAACTAGATGATACTGAGTACAAATATTTATATATTTAATTACACCATATTTTATTTCTATTGTAAGAGTAAAAAACACTACCTACCTATAAACTTTATTTCTTTCATAAAACTCAGCTTGAAGTGCTTTTATGTAGTGAATATTAGTGTAACAGTGAATATTAGTTGCGCAATACAGTCAGGTTATTGGCCCTTATGGATTTACCAGGATTGGCCAATTCGCTCATTCAAATGTTTTCTTTATTTCATTTTCAGACTATGGGATTTGAAAACGGGCACAAATATTGCTACAGTGAAGACTAACTCCTCTGTGAGGACATGCAACTTCAGTTACAGTGCTTACCAAGCTGCTTACACCACTGACAAAGCCATGGGGCATCCTTGTGAGGTATTATATACTTTAACTGTGTAGTAATTAAGGTGATTTGATCTGTTCCTGACTCATGGCAGTTGATGTGTTTTAAAGATTCATCCTCTATACCAATTCTTTATATCCACACTGTTTAATACAACTTGCTGACAAAATAAGCACACGGCCCACCTGATATTAAGTAGTAACCATCGCCGTAACATAACTTCACAGGTCACATTCTTTAGGGACATGTCCTAAAATGCACTGCCTTGGGTTTATCAACCTGAGACATACAGGTATTAAGCTTTATGTGCCAGTAATTTTACAGACCTTTAAACCGGAATGCAGCAACACTGCGCCAGAAATTGGCATGATGGTAGTACTTCCCTGGAGAAGCCCTTCGCTAAGAGTTCTACTACACACAAGAATCAATACATTAAATATGTCTGCCTGTTATTTGAGCGATATGATACACTTCTTACATACTGGTCTTTTCTTTAGTTTTATTTTTCCTACGAATATGTAAAAGATTTGATTTTTGAACCGCAATCAAATTTAACATAATATAATCTTTCAGGTGTTTGTCATCGACACAAGAACAGTAGATGACTCACTTTCCAGTCAAGCTCCGATCCTGAAATGGGAAATAACAGACACAAAGGTCACATCAATGGTGTGGGGCAACCTGGATGAGACAATCATTACTGGTCATGAAGCTGGTGACATTATTCAGTGGGATCTAAGGGTAAGCGGACACAACTTTATTCAATTTAGTATTTTAAAAACTCATTTAACATATGAAATCCACAATTATGTATTCGGTGTATGTGTATTCGTGTTATATTGTATTCTATTTAAGTATTTACAATAAAAGCATGTAATCATCATTAGTCATCTGGTTCTCATAGTACAAGCTATGATTTGAGACATGATGACACTGCTATGTCTATCAATATTTATTTATTTTTAACCGAGCGAGTGAAGCGTCTCTACTTCAAGCCTGGAAAAATACGCTTCCTTCTGTAAGTTTATTGGAACTCATCTTCAGGTCGTATTTTACAACCGATCTGAACTAAACTTGGTATACAGGTTTAACAACTTTAGCTGTAGAAGTCCACTGCTAGACATAGGCCTCCACCATACCAAATACCACCAAATAGTATTAAAGAGAACTGCTCAGATATTTATGTTTTACTATTTTCCCAGACTGGCAAAAAGATCCACTCAATAAAGGAGCACACACACCAAATCAACGATATGCAGTTATCTCGCGACGGAACCATGTTCATCACAGCCTCCAAGGACCAGACTGCTAAACTCTTTGACACAAACTCCTTGGAACTCCTCAAAGAATACAAAACCGAGCGTCCAATCAACTCTGCCGCTCTTAGTCCTATACTAGACCACGTTGTGATTGGCGGAGGCCAAGACGCTATGGAAGTCACAACTACGTCTACGAGACACGGGAAATTCGACGCCCGTTTCTTCCATCTAGTGTTTGAAGAGGAGTTCGGAAGAGTCAAGGGACATTTCGGTCCCATCAACAGTTTGGCGTTCCATCCCGACGGAAAGAGTTACGCGTCAGGTGGCGAGGATGGTTATGTGAGAGTCCAGAGTTTCGATCAGTCTTACTTCGATTATACATTCGACTACAACAGGGATTGAAGTGTTGCCTAAGTATAGTATTGTAAATGGAAATAAATAAAGTGGCATGTTTATTCTTGAATTTAGTTTGGATTTTTACTAGGATTATTGATAATATCTGTGATTTTTTTTCGCAACTTTGTGGACTCCATATTTTTATGTCACGAGCATAGAGAGCACCAGTGCTCTATATGCTTGAAGTGCAGTGGAAACGACCCCGTCCTCTGACCCTAAGAGCCTGTCCAGAAGGCGCGATTTACGCGCGTGTCCACTCGTGCGTAGGCACTCGCGCGTAAATCGCGCCTTCTGGACAGGCTCTAGGGCCGTAGGATCAAATCCGGTCGTGTAACAAAGTAGTAGTGCTCTCAATCGGTGAAGGAAAACATCGTGAGAAAATCAGTTAGTATTTGAGAGGATATCTATCGTGCCCGGGGATTAAAGCCATGAGGTTTTGATTCTTCTAATCGTTTCGAAGCGAATGAACACTGTCTAAGGCCCTCTTGGGATCAATGCAAGTAGTGTCTGCCAATCTACCTTATCCCTTTTTCATGACTCCTAAGCAGAACTTGTGTTAAGGGTACTAGATGACTGATATACTTAATACAATACAAAGAAAATACTCAGAACACCTGGAATAAATATTTGCAGATCGTTCAAACATTTATCCCAAGGCGGGAATTGAACCCGCAACCTTCTGCGTCGCAGGCGGACATTCGCCCGCCGCGCCACATCGGTCGTCATAACGTCATATAAAACGGAATAAAGTATAAAGAAATAAATCTTAAAGTTACAATATGCAACAATTTATTACAAAACATTCTATACATTTGTGGAATACTTCACTGGAATACTTATAAGAAATAAGGAGTTGTGTGTTGTGGGGGCACTTCTCTTTCGCTATCGGGGACGGCGTGGAATATCTTAGCTGTTCTATCATTGACTGTGTTGAATTCTAGGATGGACGCAACGTTCCCGCATCGGTAGCAGTAGTTGGGCGCTGACCAAACCGTTACCAGTCGCTTGTCGAACATGTATTTGTATCCTGCAAGTTGAATACATGTTTTTTTCATATCATAAGTCACAAGCCGTCACGAGCCGTTACAGCTCAGTCTGTATGACTCTGCCTTCTGCGCTGTTCGTCGTAGGTTCGATCCCCACCGAGTACAAATATTTGTGATGAATATAGATGTTTGTTCTGAGCGTGGGTGTTATAAGTATATATAGAAAGAAAAGAAATAGCATCACAACTTAATTCCCAAGCACTGTAGGTATCCCCTCTGATCTCTAAGGAACAAGTAGGTACCTCGAGATTCTTCGAGGATGTCTAAAGGGTGTAGTCAGAGGTATTTACACAAAATATGTACATGTCATTTATGACATGCTAATTTACTAACCTTCATTTACAAGCTGGTGTGCTCGACATATTAGTTTAAGATTGTTGTAATCCATAAATAATTCTGTAACATAGCTGCCAAATAACCATCCAGCACCTCTGGGACTTACAGACCTGAAAAATAAAAAAAACAGAGGGTAATCAGAGGTGCGTCCAAAAATTACATTTTATACATATATACCGACATTTTGCAGAAGTTGGTTTTCCATATGTGAGGTTGCAAGCCCATTGCCGCCGTTAGAATACTAACTGGTTTTTTCGCGATGTTTTCCTTCACCGTTTGAGAGCACTATCGTTGCGCACATACATTTTTCTTTAGAAAAATCTCTTGTTGGTAGAGTAGGCCTATATCCAGCAGTAGGCTTCTACAAGCTGATGATGTTCTAAGTAATAAGTACCTACCACATCTTAACATCAGCTGGATCAGACCATAAGAGATCACAGAAAGCACCCTTGTGAGGTATTTGTTGATTTCTATCAATACATCGTATTTGATCAAGCATTGATATCTCTGGTGATAGTCCACCATGGACGCATAGTATTGTTTCATCAATTAGCTGAAATAAAAATAATATGATGTCAACATAGAATTTTCAGATGACAGCCGTCACACAGTTGTACTAGACTTGCCTTCTGCCCTGTAGGTGGTGGGTTCGATCACCACCGAGAACAAGCATTTGTGTGATGAACATTGATGTTTATTCTGTGTCTGGGTGTTATATTGTATTCTAAGTATGTATTTCCCATAGTACATGCTATGCTTAGTTTGGGGTTAGATGATGTAAAAAGGTCCACAAATATTTTAAAATTTTAAATATAGTTTTGTGATGTTGCCCACTCTAGGCTGTAACAGAAATACCAGTGTTGCACTGTTATCTATATAAAAATAAGTCATGGTGCAGCAGATAGTGAGCCACATATTAGCTCATAAATCATCTCCAATAGAACAAAGGCCTGTTTATTTATTTTGATATTAAGGAGTTAGCAGACACTTACTGCTGCTACTGTTAGGAGATCAAAGACTCTGCAGCAATCTTTCCATGCATTTGCATTGCCATATTTGTTGAGGCACTCATCATAGAACCCATAAACCTTTGTGATCTGACTTGTTTCATGATTTCCTCTTAGTAAAACAATTCTGGAAGTCAAATAAAAATTTATTTATGCAACAACTGTAAAGAGATTACAATACTTAAGTATTATTTTTTAAACATTTGCAATCCGAACACACTGATTTATTTACACAATAGCTAAGGTATATATTATGTTATCTGTTATTTATTTGGCTCCAATATAATTTTTGTGTAGTTCTATTGGCTCTGGGATTATATTATGGCTCTTAATGTGAAATTTCTGCACAACTATAGCGCTGGCGAAACAGCCAGCCAGTTTTAAACATTTCACTAAGCATCTAGACAGACAAATTCAAAATAGCCCGTGACCCTACTACCATACTTGCTGCCTATCACTTTCTTAGCAATAGAGTGGTGCATAACTGGAATGCACTGTCAGATGAAGTTGTACTGCAACGGCGGTCAATGCATTTAAAAACAAACTCGATAACTGGATGCTAACCAATAAATCAGTGCTCAAAAAAATTAACCAAAATTAATCAAAAATCCAACACTGTGTGATATAGACACATCAGCCATAGCTGCTCGTCTATAAATAAATAAATAAATAAAATTCATCTTGAAACCTTCACATCCATCACAAAATCTCATTTATATTCACACTTTTCATAATTTTTTTTTTAAAAGAGTAAAATTTATTACCTGTCTGGATATCTAGCTTTCAAAGCCATGAGCAAAGTTAATGTTTCCAAACTATAATATCCTCGGTCAACATAATCACCCATGAAAATATACTTTGTGTGTGGAACCTGACCTCCTCTTTGAAATAATTCTTCAAGATCATAGAACTGAAATAAAAACTAGGTTATTTCAATGTATGATATCAAACACTTAAGGTTAAACAAGTCGGTACGTTGTCCATACAAACACTGTAAGCGTTTAATGTCTACTATTTATTAACGTGCGTCCGAAGTTAAGTTTGATACTGAATTATCTTGCCGTAGACATTAAACACTTACAGCGTTTGTATGGACAACGTACCGACTTGTTTAACCTTAATGAAGTTATCTTCTCAGAGTAGAATAAAATTCTAGTAGTGCCAAATAGGCACTGCCAATCTAGATGCTTGATGTTGAGTGCAATCTAATGGACGCAGAACTTTTCCAAGCTGAGGGCTTTGTAGACTTTACTTTTTCCAAACTGGTACAAGTCTTAGTTTGCAAAAAAATATTGGAATTAGAACCAGAACCTATTTAGAAAGTTATTGAATGTATTTTACTTATTGTAGCTATACCTGACCGTGTATGTCCCCGCAAACGGTCACAGGGGTTTGGACCGGCTGCACGTTAGGTTCCTCCAACAACAAGTCGCACACAATATTGCAGAGCTCCCGTAAATCATCTTCAGGTAAATACTTGCACCTCTTTGCTATTTCTATCCATTTATCCACGTCACTCATTGTGGAGATGATTTTGTATTGATTTACTTGTAAAATTAAACTTTTACCTGTGGAAAGAAACACTAAATAAACCAATAACTAAACTTCACACACTAGGTTTTTTTTAAGTAGGTAGGTACTCAAATAACTCAAGGTAGGTACTCTGTTCATAACTTAGCTTAGAACAAAGTATTCCGTGTCCTATCTGCAGAATACTTTGATCCTATCCTCCTACAATGCAAAATTCATTTAAAAAAAGAAGAAGATAGACAACAATCTTGGCTTAGGAAAGGGTCACAGAGTACTTTTTGAAAGGGTGTTTCACATTTTATTTTATTTCACCTTTGCTAGCAAAGTATTCTGTGGATAGAAATACCTACGACTTTTTGTCCCACACTATGGCTGACGACCAAATAATTATGTCAATGTCAACTTCATCTTTCATCTTTACGCTATTCTCTTTTCGAAGCTTAGGTCAGCTCACAGAGTACTTTTTTAGGTCAGCTTAGGTGTAAAGGGCTCTCTGATGCACTGCACCACCCGGCCCTACGATAGCTACCTACTACGCTACTGATTGATGGGCTAGAGCTAATTAACATTAGGCTATGAAGCCTATTATAAAAAAATCTATACACTTGCCTAGGCTTTTCCGAAAATAGGGGGAATAGGTGAAAAAGTTTCCTGTAGTCTTGACTACCTATATGAAAGTCTTTTTACCTACCTAGGTACCTCCCTTGAGAACTTTATCATTAGGTAGGCATCTATACATCTGTATCTAACTGCAAGTAGGTACCTACCTATATTATGTTTAATTGCTGTCGTGATCTCTCCCAAGTCAATCTCAAATGGCGTGTGTGACCTACTCATATTTTCTATGGTTCATGGGATGGTAGGTACCATGGTTTCACATTTTCAAGTAGTAGCTCTAAGTTCAGAGCTCGACCAAGGAAGTAGATACCCACCCTGCCTATTTCTGTTGCCAGCTTGCAGTGTTCCGGTTTGAAGGGTGTGGGTGCCGGTAAAATTACAGGCACAATGAGGCTTAACACCTGTTATACTGCCTCAGCAGAGCAGTGGACTGCGAGGCAATGCTTTGTGGTAGGTGTTTTGCAAGCACTTAAGTAAGGATGGTAATTTTTGATATTTGACATTTTTGATGCGCTCGAATTTAGGTATTTGAGCAGTAAAGTACCGCACGCACACATTGAAACCGCTTTACGCTCGATTTTATACATAAATTAACTAATCTTGGTACTTGAAGGATAGGTTGGTATCTGCTTCTTCCAGCAGCAAGCCGTATCAAAAAAACTTTAGCAGGTGTCTACCTACCTATCTACCTACCCATGTCGGTAGACAGGTATCAAGATACTTACCTATATCTCCCGTGATAGATAGTTGGGATTCCATAGGAATACGTAACTAGGTAAAATAAAAGAAACAAAAGGATAATGTATTGTCAGCTAGGTACATTATAGGTATATAAAAAACTTATGCATAAGAAGAAAGTTTATTTAGCGAAAACAAACATGCAAGTACATTTTTAAATGTTAAAATAATCTAGAAAAAACTAATACAATGCGTGAGTGCGTTCTGCTTTGTTTGAATTCTTCGACTAACTGATGAAATTGAAATTCGTATGTAAATACTTTGAATTTATCTACCTATTAGTTTCCAGTTTAATGCTAAAAATGATAGTTTTAGGGACGGAACTTGCAATTTTAAATTATATAATGCATAGGCAAGTTTGGATTAGCTAACAGAAAGTTTGAGGGAAGAGTTTCCAATTGCATAAAATGGATCAGCTACCTGACTGTCGATTCTAGATTACATTTAGTCGAATTTAGCGTCACAATTTTATTTATTCAGTTCTGATTAGCTAATATCACTAAGCTTGGAGTTGCCAAAGGATCAATCACAGAGTGCGATATACATAGTCCCTACAAAATAAAAAAACACTTGCCTCACAAACACGAAAACGTAAAACACAACTTGTGTTCACCATCATAAAACTTTTATATCAACAAAATTATAAGTGTTGAAAGCAAATTACTTAAACTTTTAAATTTCTTTTTTTCAGTTATACAAAATACTTAAACCCGAGAGAGTACCACGTGATCACAGATTCTAAAAATCCGCTCATTTGATCAGTACTAAAAAGTTACCAACTTTCTGAAACGGATTTGACTTATGCTACATTATGAAAGCCGATCCATGCACATTATCTTTGAATTCGCAGGTTTAAAAAGATCTGTACTTCATATTTCTAGAGAACACAGATTTATATAATCGTAACGGTATTTTCTCTAGGAACGACAGAATCAGTTTCACGACATTTCTCACACCTCTAAGGCTGAGGCTACAGTAGGCAGCGATTTGCGATGCGACTGGAAGAGTGAAATGATTTTAAAGCCAAATATTTGATGTATGGTGTAGCCATACGTGAGCATTCATTTATTTGTTTTCATCGCTCATATGTCGCAGATCGCGTCGCGGCCTAATGTAGCCTCAGCCTTACGGTTGATCCTACTTAGTAGGCTAAGTAGCACCAACTCAAGATTCTTTGAGGGTGTCTAAGGGAGTAGTCAGAGACAGAGGCATACCCTCATTATGCCAGCTAGAATACTAGCTGATTTCCACACGATGTTTCTTTCACCGTTTGAGAGTATGTACTGAAATTTTCAAATAGAAAAATCCATTAAAGCACGACTGGATTCAAACCTACGACATTAGAAACAGAAAGCAGGGTCCCTCCCACTACACCACCAGTGCTTTCTCTAGAGCCAATAGAAATCATGAGCATGTGTCTGTTTTCATTCAGATTATATAATACAAAAGATATGCTTTAATTATACTAACTTCTAAGACACATTGAACGTCAGCACTGAAATGCATATACTTTGGCAATACACAGTTAATTTACTACACAACCTTGCAAAATTAAGTAAAATTCAGATCACAAAAAGACAATAAAAATATTGAAGTGCTGACTTTTACTTAGAGGGGATTGGACATTTGGTTCATGAAATATTTTCTTTTATTAACTGATAAAAGAGATATCCCCCTTTCGTCACAATTTTGCCTCTATATAACAATTTATACTAGCTGAATGATTGTCAGGCATCAGATTTTTGAACGACCAAAAAGACCCTGTGGATTAATTCAAGCTACAAAGACTAAGCTTATATTTAGAGATAAAAACCTCTTAGTAATAATAAAGATAATAAACTTCAGTGTAAACATAAACAAAACGCTATTTATTTGTAATAGCAACGTTATTACCTAAAGCTAGAGAATTGCAGATTTATATAACCTGTTCAGTATAAATATTGAACTAACCAAAGTGCTGTTATCAAAAATTTTAGGCTGAACATCACATTGCAATAAAAAAAACCTTAAAAATACAAAACAAAAATCTTATCTGACTGTACTTGAATGAAAAAATAAACATCATAGCTATACTATAATAAATTACTGTATCAATTCGAATTGGGAATGATTCAAACTGTTTTGGTGCTATATTTACTGCGCTCCCAACAATTTTTATCGTTGATTAACTTAAAAAATTAATAGTGCTCTTAAAATAACTTTTTAAGCAGAGATCCGAAACCAAAGTTAATGACGACAGTAAGCTACTAACTACTCTAAGCGGCTTCAAATAAAACATATATACCGCTTAGTACAAATTATGCGAATACAGGGTAGTTCTTTATGGACTATGTCCGAATCACTTTAACATTTCACAGTTCCATTTTGACGTTACACGGAGTTTGGAACACACAGCGGTTAGATTTTATCTAAACATTTTTATTGAGAATACTGAGGTATAAGGGTCGTTTTCGATTAAGTGACTATGATAAACAGATCCAACCCACTAAGACACCGTAATACAGTCTTTATTCCTTTTGTATTTAGTAACAAATCACATTGTAATCGCTTAGTGCCGTTTCAGAGAAACTCTAATAATAATTCCTTGTCATGGTCATATCGGCAAGAAGTTTCCTTTCTGACGAAAACTTGAATACAGAAATGAAAATTGCGTAAATTCATCTAAAACAACTAATATAATTGATATTACGCATATTGTTCATGCATTTCAGAAATACCTACGTATCCGGTGACCTTTATGTCGTTGATATACGAAACAAAATGCAATGATTCACTCGTTTTTGTGAAATGCATGAATACACGGTTCATAGTGGGCGAAACTAGAGACAACGACGTGATAGACGTTTAAAGCGTGCGTTTTAAGTAAAGCCTGAGTGCCTGATAAGAGCAGCGTGCAGCTTTCGCCTCAATAGCCACTTTTAACACTCACTTCACCATGCGTTTTGTGAATATACTGAGTTAAGAAACGGGTTAGATTTGAGTGACGAGTATCCTTCCCTTGTATTCAAACGCTTTTTCACCCACGATTCTATATTCACTCGCGATGAAGTGAGTATTATATAGCTATTTAAAACACGCGTCCGTCGGCGGTCAATTACATAAATACACGCTCTGCTGATGTTTAAAGAAAAACAAGCTTTTAATTAATTATAACTTCGTTCACAACTTAAATAGTTATTGCCATTTTTATCAGTTATTTAGTGAGGTACCAAAGTTTGACTTGAGTCGAGTTAAAAAACCTCCATGTCAGTATAATGTTATGGTACAGAGAGCTGCTATCACATTATACTGTGATTCTTAAACGAGAGTACGATCATGAAACTTCGGTCGACAAATTTGTATCGACAAACTGATTTTACCAATCGAATTTTATCTACACTCGCTAGCTCAGAACTAGCCTCGACATATTTTATCGAGTGATTTCTTTGTTGACAGCTTTTCAATAAATTCTGTAATCTAGATTCGCTAATTTAGCGTTTAACTAAGTTCTCGGTAATCTCGGTGAATTTATGATGATATTTTATAAGACTTTGGTAATCAACCTCTTTCTATTAATATATTATCTAAATGTTTTTTACCTGAAAAATTGTAAAAAGTTTTTACAACACGACGGCAGTTCAAGGTTCCCGAGTTATAATTCTATAAAAGCTTGCTTTGAGTTTCAAGTTCACTCAGGCCTTACACTACATATTCACTTGAAGTATCCGAGAGCGAATGCGTCTAAAATCTTCGGCACGTGTTCATCAATGCCGACCACGTCAAGTACACCGGCGTGGGTACCGTCTGAGGTTTCGACGCGGTGAGATGCCAGGTTCATAACGACCAGCCTGAAAAAAACGAAACCGGCTCATGATTGGGTAGGACTGCTTAAAACTATCAGACGGCTACACACGAACGAATTTGACATGTAACGTATTCTACAGATGTTTTTTTATGCGATTGCTGATGGAGCGGATGGCCCACCTGATTTTAAGTGGTTACCATCAAAGCAATAACAAAGCATTGCCTTGTAGATCACGCACGTTAGGTACGTGCCCTACAAAGTACTAACCCTGCGTCCATCAACCTGAGGCATACTGGTGTTAAGCCTCATGTGCCTGTAATTTTACCGGCACCTACACTCTTCAACTCACAGCAAGCTGCTTGGCGGTAGAAATAGGCACGGTCGTGGTACTCCCCCGAACAACAAACAGCTCTCTTTCGTACTTGTGGATTCAATCTGCTACGGGCATTATTCAGCTGCTAAATACTTATATTATAAAATAGAAGATTTCATATATAGTACTATTCCGCTACTTCAATCCTCTCTGAATCATGAAAGTCACGCCTGAATCAATGAACTATGCTAAATACTTGACTTACTTAGCATTAGGAAGCTTGGCTGAGACCCTGTATCTCTCCAGTGCACGCACGGGGCAGCGGTCTGGTAGTAACTCTCCCTTCTTGTTAGGTTTCGGAGGCGGGCCGTATCTGGCTCCGTTGCCGCGTCCACCGCGTGCGTCGTGGTCAAGCTCCAGATAACGACTGACGCGGTCCACGATGTTAATAAATACGTCGAATTTCTCCTTGTTCTCGGCCGCCCATACCATCGGCGCGTCGAGTTGTACACGACCGAGATCTAGACTCTGTAAAAAAATATGACGTTAGTTTTGCTGTGTGCCAAATGTAATATTATAAAATCTAATCTAGGATGGTTTATACAAATATTTCTGTGATCGGCATAGTAACATCTCTGGTAATTTAATTCGACGACCGATGTGGCGCGGCGGGCGAATGTCCGCCTGCGACGCAGAGGTTGCGGGTTCGATTCCCGCCTTGGGATAAATGTTTGTACGATCTGCAAATATTTATTCCGGGTGTTCTGGGTATTTTCTATGTATAATAAAAATATCTATGTATGTAATATAATATCGTATTAAGTATATCAGTCATCTAGTACCCATAACACAAGCTCTGCTTAGCTTGGGGCTAGATGATGCTGTGTGGATCGTCCGGCATTATTTATTTATTTATTATTATTATTAAATGTTACAGCGGCTTGAAATCCATTTGTAACAGGTACTGCAAAATGTGGGTATATGTCAAATATAATATTTGAACATACCTCCGACTACCCTCATTAGACAACCCCAAATAATCTCGAGTCCTTGGAACTAAGATATTTCAGGAGGTACCTACCGTATCCGGGGTTTAAAATCCTAAAACTATTTAGTTCTTTTTTTTAATTTAAATAAGTTTAACCCCCGAATATTCAAACCCTACTTAGATTTAATCACGTCTCAAGTGACGAATTTTTGACAGACTTCTATTGCAAACTGTCACGAAATCGCTACTTCGCTTTTCTTTGATTTATGTAATAAACTAGGTATCGAACAGGTAAGTAGTGTAATATATTAAATTTTTTTTGCTTTGTTGTTATAATAATCACTTGTTTTGTTAACTTACTTGTTCTTACTCCCTTATTTATTTTTACTTGCCTAGACCTAATTGTATGCTGTGTGTTTTTGTGGCCAATAAATAATTGTATATGTCTGTCTACTTCAGACATGATTAAATCTAAGTTGCGTCTGAGTACTCGGTCGTAAGTAACTTACTCTAAGTTTGAACTCCGCCTCGTCGAGGTTGACGAAGTTGCGTTCGAGCGAGACAAGTTGTATTCCCTCCTCGGTAAAGACGGCTATTTTCGCGTTCTTCTCGCGTTTCAGAATTTGCAACGCCGTGATAATTGCTGAAATCGTATAACAATTTAGTTGTTATTGTTGTTTAGGTGTTAGTTGTTGTTGTTGTGTAATGTACACATGACTGACCTCACAGCTCGGTTAGAAGTAGCTCTGCCTTCTGTGTTGTAGGTTGTATGTTCGATCCCCACCAAGGACAAATATTAGTGTGATGAACATAGATGTTTGTTCTCTGACGTAGAATACAATACCCAGTGTTTTATTGTATTCTATATAAGTATGTATTTACAACAACAAACGTTATCAGTCGTCTGGTTCCCGTAGTACAAGTTATGCTTAGTTTGGGCTAGGTGATGTTGTGTAAATATGTCCACAAATATTTATTATTATTATTAATATTTAAAAGAAACGAGCCTGTAATTTAATTAAATAAATAAATAAATATTGACACACATATGACACAACGCCATCTAGTCCCAAACTAAGCAAAGCTATATGGGAACCAAATAACAGACAGAATATCTAAATACTTTGTAAGTTTTATAGTATTAGTAGTATTATCCTTAAAATTATTCCCTACAGTGGGATTTTAACCCAAGACCTTCCCCTTGATACGGAGATGCGCTAACCAACTGCGCTATCGAGAGCTCTAATGACCCGAGTGAAATGAGCCTTGGGATGTCCTTGTCCACTAGAGGGAATAATTTTTGGGATAATATAAAAATATTTAAATACTTTTTATAAATACATACAAATAAACCCAGCCACAAATTAACACTAGTATGTTGACAGTAGTTACATACAACTGTTTGTTCTTAACCTACAGTGCTGTAGGTTAAGAACAAACACTTGTACAAGCAATTGTGTGATGAATGTTTGTTTGTGACAGATGTTTATTTT
Organism: Electrophaes corylata; assembly: GCA_947095575.1. Taxonomy (NCBI): domain Eukaryota; kingdom Metazoa; phylum Arthropoda; class Insecta; order Lepidoptera; family Geometridae; genus Electrophaes; species Electrophaes corylata. The sequence goes on from OX352703.1 coordinate 10,547,995, forward strand.
GTGTCTGGGAGTTATAATGTATGTTTCAAAAAAAATCTATCCTCCTTAGAACAATACAAGATTGTAGTGAAAGCAGTTGAGTATAAACAATGAAACATACCAGCATGGCCCGGAGTCACAGTAGTCTGGTAAAAGCACTGGGCCAAAAGTTTCTTGTTGCTCTTCTTCTGCTGGTCTGTATCTCCGGCGGCGGTGACAGCAACCGGTGGAGTCGTCTTAGGAAGCACATCCACCTTTCCTGGTTTGACACGCTTGACTGGCTTCTCTTTCTTCGGAATCTTGTATTGCTTGCAGAAGTGACGACCTGGCAAAATTAATAAAATATATAGCTCTAAGGTTTGTAACCCCAAACACAAAAAGGAGGTAGTCAGAGGTACGTCCAAATATTACATTTGAGACATACCCACAGTAGTTAGTAGTTAATATATACGTGACAGGTTACAAGCCCATAGCCTCTACTAGAATACTAACTGGTTTCTTCACGATGTTTTCCTTCAGCAGTGACATTTCGCACATAAATTTTACGATAGAAAAATTTATTGGTACACGACCGGATTTGAACCTACGACCTTAGGATCAGAGAGCGGGGTCACTCCCACTAGGCCACCGGTAACTCAAAACAACAATACGAAACATGGTTTATCGTTTTCATGAGTGTTCACCTGCTGATAAACCAATTATATTTTTACTTTTTTTTTATATAATTAATACGTGAATTTATAAACAGTACCTTTGAACATGTGGTGTCTCATATCCAGCGTGATCAAGTAGCGTTTTTTCGTGGGCTTCGTCGTGAACCATGTCTGGTCAAAAAGCTTGTTCAGAGACGCGACAATAGCTTGGTTTGGCGGCTTCTCGATACCTACAGAATGTTTGAAAAGGACATATAATATATAATACGCACGACCAACCAGATTTACGGTATAAGTAACATTGTTATTTTAAACTAGAGGACTCGCAGCTTCGCCCGCGTGGCAGTTTTTTCCCGTTCCCGTTATTTTTTCGAGATAAAAAGTAGCCTATGCCCTATTCCAGATTACAATCTATATTTATTCCATATTTCATCCAAATCGGTCCACTGGTTAGAGCGTGAAAGAGGAAGAAACATCAATCCATCCATCCATGCATTCATGCAAACATTCGCATTTATAATATTAGTTAGGATTCCTTACCCCAGTTCTTGATTTCGGTTGGATGTCTTTTAGTTGTCGACCACTCCCACAAACCTGTCTTGGGGTCGAAGATCTGTCGAGTTCGCCGGCGCAACTCCTTATCGGCCATTACCTTGGCTTTTATGTAGGCGAAGGGCCTGCCGAACAACAACAATTGAAATCATATTATTTACTATTACTGGCGATAAAAAATAACTATTAATCTATAGTTAAGAAATAAGAAATTTGTAAGAAACTCCCGCGAAATAATCCTTTACAAAACAATACAAAATTAAACATAATGCTAATACAAAAAAAAACGTGACAATTTGAAAACCTCATTTTGTGAAAGCAGGAAAATATTACAAACACGAATTATCAGGGTATGAGTTGGCGCCTAGGTTCACCTAGTTTGTTAGACAATTCAAAGTGAACCTTGTAATGCTATGACCAAAGACCATTTTGATTTTTGTATTTATGATAGTGGTACAAGTTGATAAAGATCATTATTTGATAAATTATTTATCAAACTCAAAGAGGCAACAACCCTTGAGACGAGGAAAGACGACTAGGATCAAAGTTGTAGTAACCAAGCCATAAGTTCTTTGCCTGTTCTTCTAGGCTTGGTCGCGAGGAACTGGCACTTCGATTCACATAGCTTAGACGATTCTCTGTGATATTTATAAGTTTTAAAAGCCTTTTTGACTAAGGTTGCTGAAAACTGTTAGTCTATCCCATTAGATTGGTCGTTCTCCTAGCACAGCATGTGGATTCATCATCATCATCATCACATGTGGATTAGAAGGAACAAAACAGGATGGAATCACTATTGGGCGTTTTCCATTTATGCAGCTGCTCCAACAAAAACCGACCAAACTCAAGCTCAATGCCCGCATGGGCAGATTGCAAGAAAAAAAAGAGATTTAAAAAAAAAAGATTGGTCATTTTGAAATTCTACAAGCCTATGTTTAGCAGTGATATCCTAGAAAATTAAAAAAAGCAAACCACTAGTTATAATTACTTGGTCTTGTTCTTATAATTGTTCAAGGTAATGTAGACTTCAATGGGAGTGACTTCAGACTTGTTGATGAAGTCCTGGTTGTTCATTAGAGATATCAGTATCCCTGTTGTGGTGGAGTCAATGTTCAGGAAGCCCATGTTGTGGATGCGTTGGAGGTTATGCAGGATATCTCGTAAGCTCATCTGAGGTAGAATTGCATCCCAGACCTGAAAGTAATCGAGGTTTTTTAATGAGATTAGGCGAGGGCCATGTTGGCCCTGGCTGAGAATAGGTAATAAATAAATAAATAATGCTGGACAATCCACACAGCATCATCTAGCCCCAAGCTAAGCAGGGCTTGTGTTATGGGTACTAGATGACTGATATACTTAATACAATATTATATTACATACATAGATATTCTTTTTTAATATACATAGAAAATACCCAGAACACCCGGAATAAATATTTGCAGATCGTACAAACATTTATCCCAAGGCGGGAATCGAACCCGCAACCTCTGCGTCGCAGGCGGACATTCGCCCGCCGCGCCACATCGGTCGTCAGGTATATAATAGAGGGGTATTACCTCTCATGTACGTCGTAAAAGGCGACTAAAGAAACGCGGCAGAGGAAGGATGGCACAATCTCTTGAGTACTAAATACCGACACTGCGGTCCTCAATCTAATGCGCTTGGAAGGTGGTAGCAGAGTTCTTTGTAAAAGGCTTGTTCAGGGAAGTACTACCACCGTACCTATTTCTGCGGCCAAGCAGTGATGCTTGCATTGCTTGAAAGGTGTGGGGTGCCAGAGAAATTACAGACACTATTGCACAAAAACCTCTGATACTTAGTTCCAAATCTTCAAGTAAATGCCTTCTATGTGAAAAGCTAAATAAAATACATACATCCTGTGACGTCAGCAAATGGGAGGGCACATGGTCTAGCGTGAACTGATGCTTGGTAGCAATGGCTGCTGCCACGACGGGATCCTCACAATGCCTCATGTCGTCCACATTCTGCATGTAGTCGAGGACCTCCTTAGTGCCTTCATTAGCGCCACAGAAAGCTTTAGCACGTTTCGTGTCATAAATACAGTATTTAATAATGGCATTACGGGCTGGAAATAAATAAAGTTCTGTTAAAATCTCCTTTCTTTTACAATGCTGCCCCAACATTTTTCCGAAACATTGGTTCGACGCGTCTCAATATGCTATGTTTAATTTAGCTAGTACACATCTCTAAAAGTAATAAAATAAAGAGAAAAGATTTAATTTTTTGTTTATTTTTAATACACTTAATCAATTTTAAAAGTTCTTTTCCTATAGAAAACTTTATTTTCTGGAGGTAACTTGGCCTAATCTATCTGTCTGTGAACCCAGGGTGGGTTGCTAGTATATTATAATGAGGAAGCTTAGAAAGGGATGCTGTGTAACACACACTATATTGATAGAAAGCATAACACAATAATGCTTAGTTATCTTACAAAATATTTATCTTGGTAGAGGAAGTAGCTATGTGATATTATATCCATTAATACTTCTCTCAGAATGTATCTTTAAATGAATAATATAAGACCTTCAATCCAGATTGAGTGAAAATGAAAGAAAACTCACCATGATCTTCATCAGAAATTTTGATATGGGCTTTCCTAATCATAGTCTTGTGTGACCGACCATGGCATGCTCGAACCCTTGTCACTTCCTTGACCAAGTCCATGGGATCCTTTTTAGTGTACCACATACAGATACTGTTGCGCCATCCTTTGCCATTGCCTGCAAATGTTTACCAACATAGTAATTTGTTACTTAGTTAGAGCGAGGAGTCACTCATAATTACTAATATAGTTTTATATCATTAATATAATTTATTTTTAAGGTATTTATAATATGGGCCATGCATTTATACCTTATTTATTGTGTTTCCTGAAATAAATAATAATTGTATAGACTCTTATAAAGGTTTGTTGGTAAAGTACTACTTAATGTGCATCTTTAGTCTAGTTACTTAGTGTTTATAGTTAAGTTCGTAACTGGTAAACCTTTTACTGGAAATCTTAATGCATGGACAAGGCTGTGGATGTAGCCACCTATTGGTGGCCACCTATTAGTGGCTTTATAATTGAAGAGGATGTAACAACAAAAAAGAAGATGTAGTAGATACCTGTTTTCAGCAACCTTGCGTATTTATTGAAAAGCATCAATTTCTCTGAAGTGGTGCACAATTCATTAACAGCCTTGTAAACTTCCTCTTTTACGATGTCCTCGTCTGTCAGTAATAAGCACTTAGCAAGGGCAAAAGGGATGGTTTCAAACCGAGTGTACCAACCATCTCTTCCTACCTAGAAATAAATGGGTTTATTTTTAATTGACTCCAAATATCATGTTTAGACATAAATAAATATTTGTAAAGAATTCCTAACTAGCCCCAAATTAAGCAAAGCTAGTACTATGGGAACCGGATGACTGATAAGATATGTATATAATTTTTTTTATACAAATTACTTAGTATATTCTTAATCTTACCAGTGCTATCAAACAATGATAAAATACATAAGGAAACCAGTTACTATTGTAGTAGTAGTGACTGGCTTGCAACCTGTCACATGGAATAAGTGCCAAATACTGCAGAAAGAAAGAAAATGTACAAAATGTCTGACTACCCTCGTTAAATATTCTCGAAAAATCTCGCCTTTCGAGATTTTTACTTGGTACTAAAAAATCTAATGGGATATCTACTGGGCTTGGGGACTAGTTCTGATGCTATTTAATTTTTTTTTATTAATCTTACCTTACAAATAAGTCTGATTGCATCCAGAGCATTTTCCTTGCTAACATCGAAAGCCTTTTCAAGGGCTGCCAATCTTTCAGGTTCAAAATATTTGTGGGCAGTCCAACAGCCAGGGTAATATTTCGGCTTTTCAATGCCCACGTGAATAAATCTGGTGATCACATTAAGAATTTGGGGATCCAACTTGTGATCATCCGTAGTCGACATCTTCAATAGAAAATATAACTTTTTCTATTTACCTTTGAGTAAGTAAATACTTCGCAATTGCGAAGAACTGAAGAATGACAGCTCTTCTCGCATTCAGTTCTTCACTGATTTTCAAGTGTTCAAACCTAAAAGAATACAGAATTTAGAGGTAAACGCACCCAATGAAGATGCATTTCTCATCGGTATTCGAGCGAAACATGTGCTACTTTGTGGGCCACAATAAATTTGAGGATGTGGCTAGAAAAAAATAACACAAAAGAGGTTGTCTCAGGAACTCGCCATTAGGCTTGAAAATGGTTTGATTCTATGAAAATTGTCGTAAACTTCGATAATATAACGGAAATACCATATCTTATAAAAGGAGAGAAGTTCTGTGAATAAAAATACGACTTGTAAACCTACCTTGCTCTCGCTAGCTTCTCGCCTTCCTTCTTTCTTTCATTCCTTTCCTTTCTTCCTTCGATTCAGTTTTTTTGTAGGTCCTGGTATTGCACAGACAAAACAATATTGCTCCAGTTATTGTACGACCATAAAAAACAGTCTGGGATTTCACAATAATGGAAATCACAATACGCAGGAATTCATGTCCATGAAAACAGAGAGGTGGCTCGGTTTAGCTGTTTAATTTGACCTTTATTAATATTTTTTGTATATTATAAAAATCTAAAATTTTTTTCAATTAAAATTGGATAAACCAAACGCATCAACCCCTATAATAAACGTCCACGGTATCAGCTATTGCTTGAATAACTAAACTAGCCAGCCCGCGTCCGCGTGAGAGCAGCTTGATTGGGCCACCAGTGCACGCGTGTGCGTCCGGCAACCCGCCAGGTTGCTCGATATTATCGTACACGGCAGTCGGCACGCCGTTCATTATCGGGCCCACAGAGTACTTTTTTATGATCGGGCCGTACATTAACGACTTAAAATTACTAATTACTTACTTAAAATTGTTTATTGGTTACCTCTCAATCAAAACTGCTTTTTTCCCTTTTGTTGATGCATTTCTTTTACGTAACTCCACTTTTAATTGTGAAACAGTCCAAAGATAATACATTTTATGTATAAAATTATGCGAAAACAGAAATAACAAATTCACTTGAACGTCAACACAAACACTACAAGGCAGAGTCGATGCTAGCGACATCTATGTCGTCCTTTGAGTTTTTCTCCCCATTACTCACATCCATTAATGCGCATCCATATAATGTACGGCCTGTTAAAAGGACCCCTTAACAGAACTTTTGGTTTCGAATTATACGGCTGTACATTAACGCGCTGCATATTAACTTCGCTGGTGGACGTACAATGGACCCACAATAATAAACCCACAGAGCGTAAAGCCACAGTAAGCGTAGTTTTAATAAAAAGAAAATAACTGAAATGAAGTGTCATTCTGTGGTGTGGTGTGTGGGAATTGTGGGAAATTTAGTGGTATTTTCTTCTACAATTAGAAAGAAATAGATTCTTTGTACCAAAGTATTCTGTGCTTTGTTTGTACACTACAGCAGCACACTTTGAAAACCTTCCTCCTCGTCTTTGCTGTCTTCAAACTTCTCTAAATTTTCAATTGACTAGTAGCGCTCTAAACGAATAGTCTAAGTAGGTAGTTAATTTGAACCATCGAGCGCTTTATGTGAAAAACTTGATGAGTCTGGAAGAAGTCAACGAAACTCAACAACTGATGCAGAATGAGGGCGAGGAGGAGGAGCAAAAACCGAATCAACTGGCGACATCTCCCGTGACGAGCAACAAATTGTCTAGCGGAGCGGCCAGTCTGACCTCTAGAAACCCTGGGCCTACAATGACAAGCACTGGTAACAATAGTGTGAACGAATCGACTAAAGTTTCTTACGTTAGCGAAAGGAAGCTTCACAGAGATTTAATGCGATCCAATTACAGCAATAAGCCTAAACATGTACCAAAAGAGACCCCAGACGTCAAACACATGGAGAAAGCTCTTCTTGAACTGTTAGATGATTTTCACACAGGGAAGCTGAGTGCTTTTGGTTCAGGTTGCAGTATGGAACAAATGATCAGTATAAGAGACCAACAAGAGCACTTGGCAAGGTTACATTTTCGTCTATGTGCAGACGTAGCAAAACCAAGTGAGGACAGCTTTGAAAATGCTCCTTCAAGAGATAAAATAGCAAAGTTAGTGCAAAGTCTGGAGCAGTTGTCTACATCTATAGAACACTTACATTCTGAAGACAGTACGAATACTACTGAATGTGGAGCTAGCACTTCTGAAAAATAAATATAAATGTTTTAGGGATAGTCTTTATTTTAATTACCTAAGTTTATTGTATTAAGAAAGAAAAATCTTTATGCTTTAACCACTTTTTTAGGTATATAATTGAGGATACATTGCAAAACACAAATCAAAATAAATAAGTTATTAATCACTTTGTTTCAATGCTTTTATATGTATAGTCCTTTCTTGACCGGAGGTTTTGAGTTAATTCTTTCTCAATGACTGACTTGTAATTAAATAATTCAGTAGGGCTACAGATTTGTAGATTAAAATGCCTAGGCCTACAAAGTAGTAAGTAGGTACTCAGAAATAAACTGTTTTCCTTTCTTTAGGGTCACCATTATCACATAACTATGTTAATTAAAATTCACAAAGCATCATCTAGGCCTAAACTAAGCAAAGCTTGTACTATGTTAACTATATATTATACTAATATCAAAGGTACTGCATACATTTTTAATATGTTTTTCCATAAATTAACTTGTGTTAGTCTGTTTTTAAACTAATACTATAGCTTTATACAGTTAAAATGGAATTTTGACGATTTTGATGTTAGTACTTTTGTACCTAATATTTAGAAAATATAATAATACTCGTATGACCTGTAACAAATCTGTTATAAATAAATGAGCTATGAACTAAAGTAAGTTTGCTGTGGTGGAGGTCCCAGCTGGACCCCTCCATTACCTCCCATGGATGTTGTAAAAGGTGGCTAAGGGAACACACCAGAGGGAATGGTAATGGGCAGCAGCATCTGTGTAGGTATATAACACCAACAGTGCGGTCACCAGTCAGCCTGCCAACTGTGGTGACTATGGTAAACCCAAATATGGGTTGTGGCTTATATCTAATTTACTTGGCTGCTGACAACGAAAATACATTTTAGGTAAGTAGTAAGTACATCCTCACACAAATGTTTTTTCTCAGTGACACCTAAAACCCATGCAGGTAGGTACCTACAACCTAGTACAAGGCAGTCTAATAAAGAAAACACTGTTGTATTTTCCTTTTTTGGAAGAGGTAGAATGATAAGGTAATGACAGAGGTCACATTTCCGAAAATAATTTGCCGATAGGTACGTACCTAAGCAACGACTAAGCACATTTTTGGCGGGTCGCTCTAGTTGAGTTTGAAAGACTAGGGAATGTAACATCGTTTGAATTTCAAATTACTGTAGGTACTCGTACACTATTTACAAGTTTTTCAAGGTGTATCGTAGCGAACGTATTAAAACTCGGTGTCTAGGAATGTATCTACGGGTAAGATTCGTATGGTCTGGCCTGGTATTTTGCTGTCTGGGAGGAAGGTTAAGGCTAATTACTCGGCGTACCATCAAAATACACCATATTAAGCCTCCTTCGATCTCATTTAAAACTTCCTGTCCATGCAAACAACAAAATACAGTGTAAGTTCCTAACTAGATATTTCAAATTTACACAGTTACTTACCTAGGTAGGTACAATGATATTATAATATAAAAGAAACCTGAGAGACAAAATGTCTTATTTTTAAAATGCGATGGATGATGGCATATTATTCTTGTTGCTTTAATGACGATACTCAGTTAGTTGTCGAAATGGATTGCTAAGGGCGCTTCTGTGGTTTTCTCAGAAATAATTACAAGCTTTCTTCTTACAAACCCTCTGCTTGCAAATATATTTTGCTAGCTATAGTCAGCACTAGCCAGTTTAAATTATCTACAGGGTAACAAGACTACTGAGGTATCTAAATAATTTTTCAGATCATGCTCTTCGTAAACTTAAGTTTTCAAGCAATCCAAATTATACGTGAACGGAAAAAGACGACAGCAATGAATTTCTCTTTTTTGCTGTCCGCATTATATAAGAATTATAAATGGGTGTCTCGTTTTCGTACGTGTGGTTGTGTGATAGTGCAACAGGGATGGGAAACCAGGTTTATAAATTGAATGGAAATGTTTTTAAAATTCTAGTTTCTGAATGAAAGCTTTTTAGGTAATTACTTTTAGTAGGTACCACTGGTACCTTTTACTGGTAGTTTTTATGTGGTCTAAGTTTAACCCTGGTACCGTACCAGGGTTAAACTTAGACCACATAAAAACTTGAACATATACTACCACTAAACTTTTCGTTGTAAATGCACGCATTTATGACAATATAACACATACAGGGAACAAATACCTATGTTTATTACACAAATGTTTGATCTTGGTGGGGATCGAACCCATAACCTAGGTACCTACGGCAGATCTGACTACCAACTGAGCTATGAGGCCTGATAGACCGGATTCGAATTCATGATCTGAGGTTTAGAAGGTTGGGTCACTCCCACCAGACCACCGGTGTTCTCCATGTTCAATGTAAGTTCATGTCTCTGTATATTAACTATAATATTCACTTTGCTCACTTTGCTTGTCATACACGTACTTGTACGAACAGACAGCTTACACAGCAGACTGACCTACAAAATTAAAGTTCTAACCTCCTATAAAATTGATTTCAGTCATGTCAAAATACTCATTATACTTCGTAGACCCTTCGTAGCCGTCTCGTAGACCTAGCGTAGATCCTGCGTAGCACTGCATAGATCCCGTGTATATTTTAAATGCAACAGTCCTTTGTTCTGTATGACCACAAATGACCAATATTTCTCAATAGGTAATATTTACTTTCCCACTAGCAGCGCTGACTTGAAATTGCCACATTGTTAGCCTCTACAGTTCCTCATCGAAGTAATAATGAGCATCGATACTGACAAGGTTTATATAAGGCTGCTGCTGTGACCAAACGTGGAGCGTGTCGGTTTCGGTCAGTCTTGTTGAGATTCGCTCGCGGTACGAGCGTGTCGAACTACCGAGTGAACGGGACCGAAAACCCCCCGCCTTAACACGAACAAACAGCCTCTCCTTAAATATATAGGTATTTGAAAATATACATACCATACTTAGGTTGTTTTAGTGAAATCCAGAAAAGTAATTTAAAAGTATTCAAAAGTAGTTTTGAATATTGACGAAGCAAAAACTATTTTAGAATTATTTTTTATGATAGTTAGCAGAGTTACAAAGAAGTTTAAAAGTTATCAATTAATTTATGTAAGTATTTTTGTTGTTCTACTATTTGTTTAATATTTTTTTGTACAACATTATACGTACAACAGTATAAGTAGGTAGGTAAGTAGTCCGTTATAACATTTCTGGATCATCTAACGTTTACCTAAATTTTAGTTGGCATATGTTTGATTTAATGGTTACTGCCGATTTGCTTGAAAGTATTCCGAGTGATTTTATTAAATTAAAACAGTTTAAATTTTATTTTTGACTGAACTAGAGAGTTTTTTATATTGTTACGTGCCTTTTTTGCCTAACTTAATAGCCCGGTCTGTGATTTAAATTCTGTTTTCTACCTACAATAAAAACCTACTTTTTTATGCATTTTATTGATTTTTGCTATGTACACAAGGTATTGCAAGAAAATGTCAGAAAAACATGTGTCAGTGATACCTATTAAGGATAGGACGTGATTAAATTAATTAAACTCATGCTCTCTTTTTTAACATCTATTTATTAAATAATTTTAAATCCATCGGTAGATGCGAATTAATTCTTATTTCTATCTGTAGGAAGATATTTTTGGGGTGATTGGGGACTAGAGGTTTCGTCACCCACCGCGTTATATTGCCTGAAATTTCTTACCCCGCCATCTGTTTTACAGTTTACTTTACAGGTTTTTTATCAAAAAAGTGTTCAGTGAGTAAATAAAAATAACAGCATTCATTTATTTTTTTATTCTGAAAAATTCCTATTTTGGTTTCATGCTATTTGTTATTTTTATAATAGTTTAAATGATGTTACTAGCTGTTACCTACAACTTCGTCCGCGTGGTTCATTTTTTCCGATTTATTTTGGCCAACTCACACATATCACTAATGTTTGTATGTCTGGATGTATGGATGTTGGTTACTCTTTCACGAAAAAACTACTGAAAGGATTTTAATGAAACTTCACAATAATGTAGATCGTACATCAGAATCAGTCATAGGCTAATTTATAAAGTTATTGTGTAAATTTTGACGGTGGACAAAGGCGCAGGCGAAAGAAGGGAAGACAACCAGAGGAAGAGAAAACCAGTAACCTAGGTAGTTTTATAACGTCGGCACTTTAAAAAATGGGGCCCTATATCAATATTTACATTAGTCTTTACTAAGTACCTACTTTAACGGCCGGCCGTCTCCTGGCTAAAATTACATTGTATAATCGTACTTGGACAGCCTTTCCCAAAAATATAGGACCAAAACATGCCTTGAATTTAAGAAGGGAATCCCCAACGACTGCCTCAGGTGGGCAGGAATCACATAAAACCTTTATTACCGGCTTAGAATATTGTATTTTTAGGTAGGATGGTAATATTAGACACTGAAGGATAAGCCTATAAAAAGTCTGCGCGGCGGGTAAGACGATGTAAGACATTCGCGGTCTTAATACGAAATGAGGTTTGGTTCAGCCTCCTCCCGTGAGCTCTTATATGATTGCAAACTGTCAAAAACGACGCCTAAATTGCCATTGGTATCGTGCTTGACGGATACAGTTTTTTTGTATTAGAATACGATCATTTCGTAACCTGAACTTTCGATAACAGATTCCGGATTTGTACGAAGATGACCTCGTATTCATTGTGGGGTCTGTTCGGATTGGTTCGGGCCTGTTTGGATTAAGGTGGCTCTCAGTACGGATTATGGCTACCCGTCTGGTGGTCCATCGAAAGTGTGAACATCCGTTGTAGTTTTTAGTGTTTTGTTTTCTAAGACTACTATAATAGATCGTTTATCGTGTTGTAAAGTAGAATCCTATAGATGGAGCTACTATTTCCCATAGTAGCTGTGAAATATTTTTCTCTAGAAAACCATTATTATAAAACTTTCAATTATCAGATTTCGCTCAAGTTTACCACAAAGAAAAAACTTTTATCTTTACTTTGAAAGCTCGTATAATTTTTCTACTGGCTTAAATTGGTCTAAAAGTTTTTTTCGGTGTGTTTTTTAGATAAAAGTTTTTATTTGAAATCATTTGTCGTGCTCTAATTGGGGTGGTCGTATCCAACCCGCATGGTATTACGTAAATTTTCACTGGTAGAGATAAGATAATTGCAAACAACTATAAACTTATAAATCAAAGGTCTACTCATAGACTCATTATGAAATTTTCGAAACTACAAAGCCGATTACGAAAATAAGTAGTAATTGAAGGACGTATGTAGGTTAGAAATGATTTTTAGAAAAATATCATTTCGAGAGGTTGTAAAAGGAGTCAAAAGTATGAAAAATATGTAAGAAGCTATTCTTAGAAAAAAGATTCTTGTAAAAAGGGTTTAAAGTATGCAAATACTTTTTGGTAGAAACGGGATAGTTTCAATATTTTTTAAGTTTGATTGACTGCCGATAAATCAGCATCGGTGGATGAGCTAACCCAATACTTCTATATATTTTACACAGACAAAGTCGCATGAAATTCCTCTAGTAATTTAACATTTTTTTTAATAATAATAATAATTTTAATTAATTTTGTTTTCGTTATCTGAGTTACAAATAAATATTCTTATTCTAATTCATTCTCATTTTCAATAATGGAAGTCAATTTGGGCGGAGTTGTACCTACCTGTATAGTATCAAAACAATTTAATTGCGAGTTAAATTACACGCGTGTTTTGTTTGGTTTATCTACACCTGATAATCATAGTTTTGGTAGATAGGGGTTAATTATAATGCATAATTACCTATTACTCGTATTAATTGCTAACAATTATCATGACGCTCAAGATAAAAAAATAGTTCAAAGTAGAAAATTAAATATGGCACATAAAGAAATCAGAAATCAGAAATTTATTTGCTTGAACATAGGTAGGTACGTACAAATACAATATTCTTGGTGTTGGGGTTTACATAAAATATTCCATTATGTCTTTCAATAAAATATTGTGCTAATATCAAACAATCCCTAATTGAGTCTAATAAGTTGAACTTCATGCCATAAAGTATTAAATACCTTCAATAGATACCTAGAAAACCTTTTTAAAGAAATTTGGTTTATGAAAAGAAATCTTTAAAAGTCAGAGTCAAAGTAAATTTATTGCATGAAATTCTATAAACTAAATAAACATACTTTTACTTTACTATTTCGTATTCCTTTGGGCTTCCAAAACCTTTTTACGGGTTTCTACTTTTAAGAAGTGGTGCGTGCTCCATAATTTATTGTAAATATGTTTAATAGTATAGCAAAAAACCTAATAAGATTCACCCTCTCACTAAAATTCCAACTTTTAGTTCTGTAGCTTAGAAAGTAAATGATCTAAGCTTAGAAATAGATATAGTAAATATATTTTAATAATATCTCAGCGCAAAATATTAATAACATTACTTACAAAAAAGTTATCTGGTTACGATGACTTTTCTTACGCATATTTTTTGCATCTGAGTTTTAATAAAATTTAAATAAAGACTATCTGGGCTAGGTACTGGGTACTAAGAGATCAAAGGGGATATCTACCGTGCTTGGGGAATAAAGTCGTGATGCTATTTCTTTTTTTTTTTAAAGTAAAAAGTTCATTCAGACTGAGAGCATAAATGCCTTAGCAAAACTTTGTTATAATAAGTTCAAAGTTGTGTAGTTTCAGCTACGACGTAGCCATTCTCCTAGCAAATTGCTGCGCCGCTCATTCGGTGTCGTAACAGCGATTAACATCGTTTTACAGTTTGAGTATTTATATTCGCTAAAGGATTAACAAAATAATGAGAAAAAACCGGCCAAGTGCGAGTTGGACTCGCGCACGAAGGGTTCCGTGCCATTATCTATAGTAAAAACGGCAAAAAACACGTTTGTTGAGCCCCTTTCATTATTTATTTTATTTTGATTTTAGTGTTCGTTGTTATAGCGGCAACAGAAATACATCATCTGTGAAAATTTCAACTCTCTAACTATCACGGTTCATAAGATACAGCCTGGTGACAGACGGACAGACAGACAGCGCGGAGTCTTAGTAATAGAGTCCTGTTTTACCCTTTGGGTACGAAACCCTAAAAACAAGTTTTTTATTAATTATACTGCATACATTTTATAGTCAGGTATGCACCAAACGTAGCGATTAAATGTAATAGGTAGGCATATATTGAATGTAGGTAGCGTTGTCAACATCTCATCCCAAAGTAAACTTTAGGACCCACCATGTTTTATATAGTTAGGCGTATATTATTTACTCTGATTACATTTTAAACGATCCTATACGGCTTTTGTGAGTACATTGAATCTAAGAAGATTCAGATTATTTAAACATGTTCTAAGGTTTGAACTTTTAACTTTTCAATTAGCGGGAAAACTATTATCAATGCTCTCAAACAGTGAAGGAAAACATCGTGAGAAAACCAGTTAGTGTTCTAGCAGCAGCGATGGGCATAGATACCATAACTACTGTAAAATGTGGGTATGTACCAAATGTTATATTATGACGTACCTCTGACTACCCCCATTAGAATATTGAGTAAGCCCTAAAGAATATACCTTACCTATCCCCCTACCATGAGCTTGTATAAAAACCGTTACTAAAGACGCCAAACTTGCCGTTACTCACGGTACTGATAATTATGCAAAAAATCTATCGGGCTTACGATTACCCCTCTAGGGATGTAAGTCGTGAAGCTGTTTCATTTTTTAAGCTATTTTATTCTCCAATCTCGTAACAGTTACACAGCAGGTACAGCATAATCGTTTTGACTGTATCCGGTCGCTACTCCCAGCATTCTCGGAAATATAAAAACCTCCCAGAGGGGTTTTAACGCAGTTTCCATGCTAACAGTGGGCGTTTTACCATGACCGTAAATAAGGAATATCTAATACAAGCTTTTATGTATTTATTACATTACCCTATCTACAATAATCCTAATACGATAGCATAGCATATTTATGTATATTATATGCTACGCTATCACAATTACGAAACAAAATTAGTGAATAAAATAAAAACCAATTTAAAAAGTCAGTCAGGGCCATTATTTTAACAATTTATTTTTACTTGTAGTTATACCAATTATAAGAATCTTTGCCTGACTGACTGACTGACTGATATATAGGCAACGCACAGCCTAATCCACTAGTCGTAGAAAGTTGAAATTTCAAGGATATTTTGTTCTTGGTACATAGAGGTGTACTAAGAAAAGAATTCCCAAAATTTAACGCTTAAACAGGTACAGTAGGGGTTGAAGTTAATATGAAAATAACTTCACTCGGGCAAAGTATCGCAAAGCTTCGCGTTATGCTATATCATTTCTCATAACAAAACTTTGAAAAGCTTATTACTTTTAGTTTTGTACGCTGATAAAGCCGATTCGTATTATTATTATCTTTTGGAATTCAAAACTGTTGAGGATATCTAAGGCATGTAAATATTACATTCTAATATGCTGACATTTTGCAGTAGACTAATGTTTCAAATCACCAACGTCTTTTGACGGCAGCGGTTTTTATGAAACTATATCTTTTTAACATTTGTATTTTTAGTACAGAAAACCGTTATGGTACAGCAGAAATTGTGATCTTTTTTTGCATTGCGACTATTAACTTTTAACATTTGTGGCGCTTTTATGAAAAATCTTCGTGGAGTTGATTTTAAAGAAGATGGAAGAAAAGAGACATGTACTCATAAATAATAATCTATACCAATTATAAAAATCTTTGTCCTGACTGACTTACTCGCTGACATATAGACAATGCACAGCTTAAACCACTAGACTGGCGTTTAGATTCACCTAGATTTAAGAAGTTTCAAGATGATCCCTGCGGATATTATTAAATAAATGCTTTTTGACTTTGACTTTGACTGGTCGTAGAGACTTGAAATTTGCAGGGTATGTTTATATTCATGCTTAGAGGCCAGAGGGGTACTAAGAAAGGAATTCTCGAAATTCAATCCCTAAACGGATATAGCGGGAGTTGAAGTTTCGCTAGTGAAAGCATCTACTATGAGAACCAAATAACTGATAGAATTTCATGCTTGTTTTATAAAATTTTAGTTTTATAATATTCACATAGATGTGAGTGAATGAGTGATGAAGAACCGAGACGCCGGCAGATTTCTTACGAACTGAGCTACGAAGCCAGTCACGATTCGAACATAACTTATTTATGAAATGAAATGTTTCTTTGACGAGAAACATGGTTTAAAGCATACAAAGTCCATAAACTGTTGATGAAACAAAAAAATATAAAATAACAACAACAAAACAATAACGTAAAGTACATTAATTCAATTATTTGTCACTTATAACAAAAACATTTTTGTACTACCTATAACTTTTCGTTCGTAACTTGATTGAAAGTTTTTTTTATTTCATTGAGTTTTTTAAATATGTCTGCACATTGCAATAGATTATTTTGATATTATGTGTTGGAACTCGAGAATGAGTGATTCTGTCAGTGTTTCTCACACATATTGAGCAAATATCTCGCGTTTTAGTGAACAAGATGAAAAAGAGAAATTTTTTTGGAAAATTTAGCAACTTTCAAAACGTTAGTATGTAAATACTTACTCCGCGATAGTTGAGTCCTCTGTTCTCTGGTCTATTATACTGCCCCACGAATATCGAAAATACAGTAGTTAGCGATACTTTAATTTATTTAAAATAACACAATTTGGGTTTACATTATTGGGCCCAAAGAACCCGACCATGAACTAATCAACTAATTTAGTTATAAATCGGTAGAAAATTGATTTAAGCCTAATACGGTGGGTATTAGGCAATAATGGTTAGGCATTATTACAGCAGTAACTTTATCAAACTATTGCTAACTCATAACATAAATCAGTCAACTCATAATATTATGACTTTGTAGCGTGTTGAAACAAAAATGCCAAAGTGTTTTATCGCCATTAAAAGTAGAATTATGTGCCATTAGTTCACCTAAAGTTACTCTAATGATCAAACTCCGCTGTTTTAGACTCGCAATGTGATGTCCTAGTGATATTGTGAGATGGAACGGAGAGATGAAGGAAGACCACGATCTGCTGCGTCTCAAGAACCAGGTAAGATTTTTTAGTTTCTTCTATAGTTTTCTCCAAAGGAGTAACTGATAATTAGTTTGCCTAACTATCTGTACCGTGAGCTCAGTCTGAACAGGCCCAAACAGACCTGAACACCATTGTTCGGGTCTATTTGGGCCTGTTCTTTAGGAACGCGCCCTACGATACACCACTCAGCGTCCATCAAATACAGGTGTTAAGCCTCATGTGCCTGTAATTATACCGGCACCCACACCCTTCAACCCGGAACACACCAAGCTGTTTAGCGGCAAAAATAGGCATGGTGGTAGTACTTCCCCGGACGAGTCCTTCTCAAAGAGCTTTACTACTAAGTACAAGCATTATGAGTTTTAACACCTCAGGTTGACGGACGCAGTGCATTGTAGGGCACGTTCCTAACAAACGTGCTGTATATATTCTTCTATGATGAAGCATATGAATAGCAGAGAACTCATTTAGTATGGATGATAATAATGATGATGATGGCTTGATCAAAGTTAACAATAACCTTGCATAGCTTCTAAATCCAACCAAATCTTCTGGGTAAAATGAATTTCATTATTAATCATATTTCAGTCTGTAGTGTGCTTATAATGTGAAACTAAACACAATTTCGTGAGAGTCTCAAAGTTATTTGTATAAGCTATCAAGCATAGTTTGTAACTGAGTAAGTTTGTTTTATACAAAGAGCTTCTATAAGGTTAATAATAAGATAATAGAATATTGTATATATTTGTGAAGATTTTACACTAAGCAAAAGCTTGTACTATGGGAAACAGATAAGAGATACTTATATACTTTTTTTTATAAATATTTAGAGAGAGCACCGGTGGTCTAGTGGAAGTGACCCCACCTTCTGATCCTAAGGTCGTGGGCTCAAATCCAGTCGAGCAGTGGACTTTTCCGTTCGAAAAATGTATGTGCACAATTTTAGTACTCTCAAACGGCGAAGAAAAACATCGTGAGGAAACCAGTTAGTATTCTAGCAGAGGCGATGGGCTTGCAACCTGTCACGTATGGAATACAAACTACTGCAAAATGTGGTTATATACCATGTGTACTATCTGGACATACCTCTGATTACCCCCTTTAGATATCTTCGAAGAATCTCGAGTAGGCACTCGGAGGGGATATCTACCATGCTTGGGGAATAAAGTCGTGATGCTATTTCTATCTTTTTGTTTCTTTTCTTGAAAGAGTACCTACAAACATCTATATTCATCACACAAATGTTCGTCCTCGGCGGATCAAACCTATAACCTACAGTACAGAAAGCAGAGCTAATACTAATTGACCTGTGAGGCCTGCAGAGTGTGAGTGTCGGTAAAATTACAGGCACATGAGGCTTACCTGTAGACCTCAGGTTGATAGACGAAAAGCAGTGCATCGTAGGGCAAGTTCCTAACAAACGTGATCTGCAATACTTTTTATGTGTGATGGTAACCACTTAAGATCTGGCGTGCCAGCAAAGCGTTCCATCCGCAAATCGTATAATAAAACCGGCCAAGTGCGAGTCGGACTCGCGCACGAAGGGTTCCGTACCATTCTATCTAACTAAAATCATCTATACTAAAAACGGCAAAAAAGTCACGTTTGTTGTATAAGAGCTCCGTTATAATGTTTATTTATTCTGTTTTTGTTGTTATAGCTTCAACAGAAATACATCATTTCTGAAAATTTCAACTCTCTAACTATCACGGTTAATGAGATACAGCCTAGTGACCTTCGGACAGACAGACAGATAGAAAAACAGCGGAGTCTTAGTAATAGTAGGGTCCCGTTTTACCCTTTGGGTACGGAACCCTAAAAAGGAGATGTAAAGGCCTGTTTAAATATATATTATACGTTCCTTAGCTTATCGTGACTGTGAACACGAATTTCAGAACACTCAACTTTCCTAATGCGCAAAATTTTCCACCTAACTTAAACAAATTAATGCTTAGATGCCTTTATTGCGCACGCATGCCTTTCCTTTATGTAAATACAAAGTACCGCGCGACTCAAGGGAGAAGTAATTTTGACGGCATGATAAAATTTCTGGAGGCGCTAAGATCACGCTGTGCCACCCGCGAGTGCCTTCTGATCCTAAAGGCTCAAAATGGGTTTTTCTGGTCGAGAAATTTATGCGTATCATCATTATTCCCTGAATGAGTCCACTTACTCATCACGCTTAGATCTTCTGAATTAATTCTTCTCTTAAGAGACAGGTAATGTTGCGAGGTAAATTACTTAAATTTAAATTATTTTTTGGTAAATTATTACTCATAATGGTTCATTAAAAGTGTTTTTTTTTCTATTTTGGTTACTTAAGAATTTCTGAAACCAGGATTATAGCTAACTAGCAAAATGCGCGCGATTTCGTCCGCTTGATATTTCGCTTTTGTAAAAACTTCTACGCCCGCTGTACCCGTCTAGGGGTTGAATTTTGAAAACTCCGTGCTTACACCTCTACGCACTAATGTACCCTAAAAATTTCAAGTCTCACAACCAGTGATTTAGGCTGAGCGTTGCCTATATGTCAGTCAGTCAGTCAGGACTAAAATACTTACAATTGGTATAAATAAGCACTGACTACGATGAGTTCTTAAGTACTGTGTAATAAATCTTCTATGCTACAGAAATTTTAATTTAAAAAGTAGGTTAATACGTTATTACTCGTAAATAGCAATAATTAGTAAAGTAAGATACTCTCTGTAGGTAAATAAAATACCTACATTAATCCCAGACAAAGTTTATAGGGCAGCAGTAGGAGACCGTATTTGTATAGAAAGCAGCCTCTAGGTTGACCATTATTGGTATTTTGCTGTAGTCTTAGGCGGATTTTGTTATATTCTCTCACGGGCCGGTAACCTGCTTTCTAAGTGAATGTGAATAGCAGTACTAGGGTGAAATGCCTTGAATTCATTTGTTAAAGTACAAGCGGTTGTTATTTAATGACCGTAGTAGAGTTTGTAACTGACATCAGTTCGTAATAATGAATACTTACTGTAAATTTTTGATTCAAAATATTTAGGGCTGTTTTTTAAGAAGTACAATTTATATTTACTATATTATTTAATAAATAAATAAATAAATTTGCTATATTTAGTAGAAGTACAATTTATATATTTTTTTATTTGAATTATTGATGGAACAAGCAGATGGGCCACCTGTTATCAAGCTGTTCTCGTCACTTATGACAAAGTCTTGACCTTAGTCACCTTTATCACCTTTGACCTTAGTCACGTTTATTAGGAACTTGTCATACAATGCTCTGCTCTGCGTCCATTAACCTGAGGCATACAGATGTTAAACCTCGTGTGCCTGTAATTTGGCGCCCACACCCTTCAAATCAAAACATAACAATCTGCTTGGCGGCAGAAATAGGCATGGTAGTAGTACTTCCCCGGACGAGCCCTTTACTAAGAGCTCTACTACTAATGTTAATTACTATTAATATTAATAAAATGGTCGTCATATGATGGCTCCCGTGTATTAGAGGATCCGGGCTGTCTCACCGGAAGTAGAAATCACTGAATTGTGTTGGCAAGCTCTTTGTCTAATGGATTTTGTGATTGCAGGATGTGGTGGCTATTGTCTTGCTGAGGATTTATTTCCATCATGATAGAAATGCCCAAAATACTGGTAAAAGTTATGTTGAGACTCATGGGCACCAAATTCTTACCAAAAATCTATAAAAAAAACTTCGTAATCCAAAAAACTAACCAATATGAGTCAAGAAGATAACCTGTTATCTGGATTGTATAACCTAAGTACTAAGCTAAGTATAACCTAAGTAATGTATGTAGTTACACCCATAGTCAAAAAGTTTAAATGATTTTGAGCCAGTAGTGTTTCCAACTACAGGGTAAATGTTTCTCTTCCTTCTCTCCAGTTATTACTGGTATGGGACACTGAGGACCAAGCCTTTAGGTCAGCATGTTTTTTATTGCTCTAAGTTTGCCGCAATCTACCGGTGCACAATCTCTAGTGGATTTAAACTAAAATGGGTATGTACCAAATGCATCTGGATGTACCTCTAACTACCACCCTTAGACATCCTCGAAGAATCTCGAGTAAGAATTTGGTACTAATAGATCTGAGAGGATATCTACCGTGCTTATGTAACTATGGTATTTATTTAATTTTTGATTATTTTATTACTGGAGGGATATAATGGGTTTGTAGGGCGCCCAAAAGTTATACCCGTGTCTCAGAAACAATTTATAAGGGATATAGATTTAATCGTTTGAGAGAAGGCACAAACGATACCATCTCATGGGTAGTATTTACAATTAATCACGAACGACACAGTCATAAATAATCAAAGGATACAGCAATGCGGTGTCGAGCACTGCCTTGATAGCGACTCTATGAAACGCCAACCGTCAGTTAGCGTAGCAAGACTAGGTTAAACTGTATCTATATTAATTAAAACCTTTGTCTTGACTGACTGACATAAATACCTCATTCAGCCTAAACCACTGTTCGTAGAAACTTGAAACTTTAAGGCGGTAGGGCTTGTACTATGAAAGGAATTCCTGGAATTCTGCCTCTAAACGAGTAGGTACAGTGGGAAGTTTGTGCGAAAATAACTTCACGAAAAGATGACATTTTTCTTCAAAACCCAAAATGAACCCAGTTTGGTTCAAAACAGGATGCTACACATATAACACTTTAATTTCAACTGATTTCACTTGTGCTAAGATCCCAAGTCATTTTAGATATAATACGACCAAAATTATACACCAGAACTTAAAATAACACTAGGAAAACAATTAAAATGAAAAGCTCATGTTTTTTGCGAAGATTACAGAAAATGAAGTCCATCTTTCAGTAATCTAATTGACAGTTTTACACATTACAATTTTTTATGTAATCGCTGATGGAACAAGCAGGTGGACCAGATGCTAAGTGGTTACCATCACCTATAACAAAGCATTGTCTTGCACGATCGTTAAGAAGCCCTACAATGCACTGCTCTATGTAGCCTATTGAGCCGTAATCCTACTAATATTATAAACGCGAAAGTCTGTAAGTATGAATGCATGGATGGATGGATGTTTGTTACTCTTTTACGCTCTAACCAGTGGACCGATTTGGAATAGATTAAGATTGTAACTTGGATTAACATATAGACTACTTTTTATCCCGAAAAAATTACGGAAACGGGAAAAAACTGCTACACGGACGAAGCTGCGAGCGGCCGCTAGTTTCACAATAAAGTAATACTGGATTCCTAAAAAAACGGTGAACGTTATTAACGTTCACCGTTTTTTTAGGAATCCAGTATTTTGCAACCGATATCATTTTAATTGCTGGTGTAGATTGCAATTCAGATAGTATTGCTCGTGGTTATAAGGGCTTGGCCATAGTCTATTAATAGTTTCCTATCTTATCTATTAAGTTCAATTCTAAGTAAGGTTCGTCATAACCCGCTTAGACGGTGTTTTTAGGCCGGCCAGACCTCCGTCATGCTGACTGATATGGAATCATGCTAAGTAGTAGTAGAACTCTAAGTGAAGAGCTCGTCTGGGGCAGTACTACCACTATGCCTGTTTCTGCCGTCAAGCACCTTGCTGTGTTCGGGTTTCAAGGGAGTGGGTGTCGGTGAAATTACAAGCACATGATGCTTAACAACTGTATGCCTCTTGTTCACGTACGTAGATTGCATTGTAGGGCATGTTTATAATGAACGTAACCTGCGAGGCAATGCACTGTTAGGTGATTGTAACCACTTAACATCAGGTGGGCAATCTGCTTGTTCATTAAAACTGTACCCCGCAGGTTGTTGGATGCAGTGTGCATCGTAGGGCATGTTCATAACAAACGTGACCTTCGAAACTGTGCATTGTTGAGGTAATGGCTACTTAACATCAGGTGGATCTTCTTTTTATATCATCAGTCGTATAAAAAAAGTGCTTAGGTGAAAATGCCACAAGCGGTCACCCATCCAATCTGTAGCCACGCAGAACGTTGCTTAGCTTATTCACTTTTGAGAATGACAACGCAAAGGAGATTTACCGCGCTTAGTGTCACAAAGTTTAGGGTTAATCTGTAATGGATAATTTGTTAGGGATCGCAAGTTTGGCAGAGCAACATAAACCGAAATTAACTTTACATCATCATCATTCACAGCCTTACTTCACTGTAACTTTATCCAATGAGGTGAGGACCACGGAGGCACGTAGAATATAGAAATCGGGCATAACACAGTAACTTTGATAGAAGTTCTACTTTGTAGAAGGTAACTCACTTAAAAGTTTTGTTATTCTCCAAGTTATAAGAGTCTTTTATTCGAGTACCGGTGGTCTGGTGGGAATGACCCGATTTCTGATGTTAAGGTCGTGGGTTGGAATCCGGTCGGGTACCAATGGATTTTTCTATCAAAAAATTTATATGCGCAAGGTCAGTGCTCTCAAACGGTGAAGGAAAACATTGTGAGGAAACCAGTTAGTTTTCTAGCAGCGGCAATAGGCTTGCAACCTGTCACGTATGGAATACCAAAGACTGCAAAATGTGGGTAACGACCAAATTTACTATCTGGACATATCTCTGACTACCTCCCCTTGTTAGACATCCTGGAAGAATCTCGTGGCACTTGCTACTAAGAGATCGGAGGGAAATCTACCGTTCTTGGAGAATAAAGTCGTGATGCTATTATTATTATTATAAATAAGTATTTCTCAGGTTGGTGGACGCAGAGTAGTGCTTCGTAGAGCAAGACCCTAACATGCGTAACCTACAAAGTAATGCTTTGTTGTAGGTGATGGTAATATTTAACATCAGGTGGGCCATGTTCTTGTTCCACCAGCAGTAGTATAAAAAACTGATCTTAATCTGAATCTGATGTTGATGGTTGATCCTTGATGGTAATGAGATATGTCCAGCTGTTTAAAATTCCGCCTTAACTTAGTTATAACTTTACAGGAAAAGCAGGCAATAAACGGTCAAAGTGGACCAAAAAAAGTATTTCATTTCATTACTCAAAGTATCGATTCGTCCAAACGTTGGTTTAACATGCTTCAAAAAGTTGTTTTACAGTTGAATAGACGTGAGATGTAACCTTGCTTAATTTCATAGGAAATCACAAAGATTTTGTTATTATCCCTAAAGTGTATTCCTGAGGAGCACTGTTGATGTCGTGGGAACGAGCCCGCTTTCAGATCCTTCAGGTTCGAATCCGGTCGTGCACCACAATGGATTTTTCTATTCGAAAAAATATATGTGCGCAATGCCACGATGAAGGAAAATATCGTGAGAAAACCAGTTTGTATTCTAGAAGCGACGATGGGCTTGCAACCTGTCACGTATGGAATACTTACTTCTGCAAAATGTGGGCATTCACCAAATAAAATGTTTGGACATACCTCTGACTAACCCTTTTTTAGACATCCTTAAAGAATCTTGTCAAAATTCATACAGTTTGGAATCTTTGTTCTGACTGACTGATATATATAGACAAACCACTAATCCACTGGCCGTAGACTTGAAACTTGCAGGGTATATTTAGCCTAGCGCACATAAGTTTTTCAAACAGAAAAACCCATTGGTGCACTACCGGATTTGAATCCACAATCTTAGGATCAGAGGGTGGGGACACCACCACTAAGCCACCGGTGCTCAAGATACAGTTAGATAAATCAATTTGTATGAATACAGCTTCACAGGCATGAAATCGAGCGGATTCCTCTTGTTATTTCATACAAATGAAGACACCGATCATGAATCAAAGGCTTTTATACGTGAACTCTGACATGAGCCAACATTGTTAGCGAACGATATATTGCTTGAGAAGTAGCAGGTGCCAACGTCGCTGTCAGAGACTGATTATCCAACAGAGAATCGGCTTTTTAGGGTTCCGTACCCAAAACGAAGGAGAGCGAGGCGAAAAGAGGCGACACAGGAAATGATTAGCAGCATTAGCCTTCTGTGTTGTAGGTGGTGGGTTCGATCCCCAGCGAGAACAAACATTTGTGTAATGAACGTAGATGTTTGTTCTGTGTCTGGATGTTATATTGTATCCTGGTATGTATTTACAAAAAAAGTATACTATAAGTATTCTATCAGTCATCTGTTTCCCATAGTACAAGCTATGCTTAGTTTGGGGCTAGGTGATGTGTTCCTGCATATTTCCTTATTAATATTCCCTTTGCCCCTGTAAACTCGGAGGGAGTGGACTGACTTATGTGGTTAATAATAACAATAATAATAATGACAATAATTTTGACGACCGATGTGGCGCGGCGGGCGAATGTCCGCCTGCGGCGCAGAGGTTGCGGGTTCGATTCCCGCCTTGGGATAAATGTTTGTACGATCTGCAAATATTTATTCCGGGTGTTCTGGGTATTTTTTATGTATAATAAAAAATATCTATGTATGTAATATAATATTGTATTAAGTATATCAGTCATCTAGTACCCATAACACAAGCTCTGCTTAGCTTGGGGCTAGATGATGCTGTGTGGATCGTCCGGCATTATTTATTTATTTAATGCTAAACAATCCACACACCTAACTTATAGTACCTACCAAACACCAAATACTTACGTAAATATTGGACCACTTGCTCATTCAATCATACTTTCTCAGATCTACTCTTAAAGAAACTATAAATGAAGTTTCGTATTATAGTTTTGTAATACATTGCGGGGCAACTAGGTAGCCAATGCACAGTCAAGTTGACACTGCCTGACATGCAGCGTATTGTAACTCAAAACGACAGTACGAAACTTTGTTTATCGTTTTGAGTAAAGCCACTTACTGCTCACTCGTACACTCGTACATTCTCGTACTTACTCGTACTCGTCCACACGAGTACATCATACAATGTCGCCGAGATAAAAACGGATGTGGGGCGAGCTGTCGCGGAAGAGCCCTGCACTTACGTGAAAAACTCTCAAACGGTTCAGCTTTGGTTTTTTATCAAACGGCTACCGGCATTTATTGGTTACCATCACTTATAACAAAGTATTGCCTTGCAGGACACGCTCGTTAGAAACGTGCTCTGCGTTCATCAAGGACGCAGAGCAGTGCATCGTAGGGCACGTAGGTATTCTGTATTCCTAGGTGTAAAGTAATGGTAATTTACAGGTTTGTGAAATTACAAGTTAATTTCACCGGCACCCATACCCTTCACATCACACAGCAAGCTGCTTGGCGACAAAAATAGGCATGGTGGTAGTTCTTCCCCGGACGAACCTTTTACAAAAATTACGGTATATATTTGTGTTCCTGAAAAGTCAACAATTTCAAATGACTACGGGAATTGTTGTACATGTACCAATTGTAAGAATTTTTGACAACGCACAGCCTGAACGGTTGGTCGTAAAACTTTGAAACTTTCAGGATAGGTTCGTGTTAGTGCGTAGGTGTAGAGATCAAGAAAGTAATTTCCGAAATTCTACAAGGAGAAAAAAAGCTTCAGGCAAAGCAGCAAATAAAGAACACAGTAATTTATTTCTCGTTACGAACATAGTTTATTTTCAATGAGATTAAAACGAAGCTAATATCAAAAAGTTAGCTAGCAGCTATCCGACAAAAAAATCTTAGTAATTTAGTTATCATATTTTGTGAGTGGCCAACATATTCTCGTTCCATTAGAAAAAAGTATAAAAAAAATTACGTCCGTTTTCTAACGGAAGCCTCTTTTTAGAACCAAGTAACACAAGTGACCCCTGCCTTGGCTACGGTACAGGAATTATGTACAGATAGCAGGCATACCTACGAGGTTTTCAATTTCAAGTTATCGCAGAAGGAAAGTTCGTGGGCATTACCAGTTCCAAGTTTTAAAAGTTTCGGTCCAGGTTGGGTAAGTTAATATTAAATAACCATAGCTATTAATCTACTTTTCTTACTGACTGTAGCTTTGAAATGCATGGGTGAGTACGTTGCCTTGAACGTAAAATTACCAAAGCCCGAGGTTATTAGGCACGCGTGATTCCCGACGGGACGGCCGCGCCAGGAATGCTTTGACGGAGTTCCGATTTGAATCTAACCTCATTCGAATTTGACGTCTACATGAATCCAGAATAAGAGTTGATAAGCTATTTTTATTCTCTTCTGGGGTTGTGATCCAATTTATATAAGGCTGTGTTGGCCGCACAGTGATCTTTCACTATGCGACTATCTAACTCGTACTGACGACATTAAAGTCCATTGGACGATAACTGTAACTACACGACAACTGTGGTGTATTAACGTATCAATTAATGCCCAGTTATTGCTCGATGCGACATCCAAACGTTATCTCACATGTTGACAGTTAACGTGATATAATTCTCAAATCACCACTGAATACTGGACTACATGTAACCGAATTTAAGCATCATCAAAGATGCTATTATCGAAATGTTATAAAAAACTTCTTCGTTTGTATGGACCTCCGAGAATCGGCTGGATATTCTTGCATTTAATATTCGCATGCATGTTCTCGCCTTAAAACACGCAAGTCATTTTGAGGTTGGCGACTGCTATATTTAAATATTGTGTTATAAAGATCACATCGGTGTATAACAAAAGTTGCTGGATATTTTAATAGCAGAAGCCATGTTATTAAATTATATCAAATATTAGTTGTTTGTATAAATTGGCATTGTTTTAGACTTTTCATAGTTCCTACCATCCACGATAATACTTGTAGGCTTCAAAACTATGAAATTTATACCTAACTAGCGGTCCGTCCCGGCTTCGTACGGGCTTAGTAAGGATCCCTATTTTTTTGAAAATATAATATATAACCTATGTCACCCGGGGATTGTGTAGCTTCCCAACGGTGAAAGATTTTTCAAATCGGTCCAGTAGTTTCGGAGCTTATTCAATGCAAACAAACAAACAATCAAATCTTTCCTCTTTATAATATTAGTATAGATTATAGACTAGAGTTTAAAATAAATAATTTAGGGAGGCTATCCTAATTAAGTACCTAGTACCTAACCTACATACTACGATTTTAATTTTTACAAAAATAAGCTTTAATCTCTTTTAACCTGCCAGCTTCCGAATACCTGTCAATTTCCATTACAAAATTGACAGTTAAAAGAACCCCTATTATGATCCCTTTCGGAGTCGGAAACCATTCGAGACAAAGTAAAGGTCAAAAACCGATTGCTTCTAGTCCCTCGATTCCACTGTATTGCCAGCATAGCAATAATCGATAAATAAACAAATGAGATGAAATTAAACGTCCTTCGTGCGTGGAAATGATTTGCATTTAAAGCGGGGTTATTCGGGTCAGGCTGTACAAAGAGAATGATTTTAGCTGTTTTGGACCACATTCGATTTAAAAGAGTACGTACTGAGGCCCAACCCTCGTATTTTTTAACTGAGACGAGGTTAATACTAGAGTTTGGTTGTCAAAATTGGGCCGGTCTGAAATGTCTGTTTCAAAGAATACCATTTGGAGATTGACAGGATTGAAACTTAAATTTTACAATATTTTGTTACGAGAATTGGGCCCTTGTACACATTTTTTGCTATGATATAGCGTGGTAATGCACATGCACGTGTCACCGCTATAGTACAGTCAGCTGCACTAGAATGTATACATTTTGTAACTTTCGCAACGGTATTACAGCAAAACAATGAACTCTTTCGCCTCAAAAACTAAAGAATCATGAAATTAGTTGACGACCTCACTTATTGTTTGAATAATTGACGTGTAAATATTTTTAGTACCGCTGCGAAACCATGGTAAAAGTTACAAAATGTATACATTCTAGTGCAGCTGACTGTACAAAGTGAAGAGAACACTGAGTACTGGTAATGTCTGATTTGTAAGAAACAAGAGCTCTGTACAGTACCAGTAATTAAGATCAAAGACTTTTATTTCAAAAGAAACTACAAAAAGTACGCACCGGTGTCTTGGGTTCAGTGGGAGTGAAAACAACTATTATAATAAACTAATACCAATAACTAGAATACAAATACTTCATTTTATTATGTTACTAACGGCACGTCCCGGCTTCGCACGAGTTTTAGTAAGGATCCCAATTTTTTTTTAAATATAATATAGCCTATGTCACCCGGGGATAGTGTAGCTATCCAACGATGAAATTATTTTTCAAATCGGTCCAGTAGTTTCTGAGCTTATTCAATTCAAACAATCAAATCTTTCCTCTTTATAATATTACTAGCAGTTGCCCGCGGCTCCGCCCGCGTCTATGTCGGTTATCGCTACAAAAAGTATCCCATGTGTTATTCCAGGTTATAAGCTACCTGTGTACCAAATTTTATTAAAATCCATCCAGTAGTTTTTGAGTGAAAGAGGAACAAACATCCACACATCTACACATCCACACTCACAAACATTCGGCTTAATAATTTTATAGTAGGATATGAAATGTCAAAATTATGTCTTCAATACTAAATTTTCACTTCTGCCGGCAGTCCCTGAGTGCAACCCGTTGTTTTAGGATAGATATCTAAAGCGATTATTGTAGAGCTTCTTACATTTGACGTTAAGGCGGTGGTACTCGCCAACGACCTTGAGGATTCTGTCCATACTGAGTTGCACTGCCGCCCGTCGCCCGCACAGGGACCCGCGCGCATTCCATTTCATATCGCATTCAAGAAACAATTATTTGTAGCCTAATGAATTATTAGTTCGAACTGCCAATTGTTCACTATGTGATAAATACTTTGACAAATATTTGTGTGAAAAAAAAATACTAAAAATCAATACCGTTTAGAAGAAATAACCAAATTTAAAATAAAAATTGCTTCACTTTGGATATTTTTTTCATATAGTAATAATATAGTTAGAATTATTTCAATTGTTCAAATTAAAATTTAGTCTTTAATAAGCAATATATATTTCTTTTGGACATTTATACTCACTCATCAAAGAGAAATAACACGGAGAAAAC
Source organism: Electrophaes corylata (assembly GCA_947095575.1). Lineage (NCBI taxonomy): Eukaryota > Metazoa > Arthropoda > Insecta > Lepidoptera > Geometridae > Electrophaes > Electrophaes corylata. The sequence continues at coordinate 10,578,281 of OX352703.1, forward strand.
CTCTCGTTGGCGGATACCACCTCCTTAAAGCCGCGCAGGTACCTTACTCATAGATCTAAACTCCCCTCCCGCACGCGCACCCCCACCTTGGTGACGCTCACTTCGCAACGGGCCGTGCAGCAGAAATCGTAATATTTTAATTTCGCCATAACTTCAAAACCAAACGTCCAATTTTAATCATTTAAGACCAAATATTATCTACATAAACTGTACTTAGTGATAAAATAATTTATTTTGATAAGGATTAATAGTATGAGTAAAATAAATGCGTTTAAATGTAGTCCAAAAAAAAAAACAAGATTTTTATATAAAAAAATGGTTGTTGTGCCTCACTCGACATAGATAGGTATAGTGTGTCGCGGATTTTTTTGTAGATATTTATAAGATCTACAATTATTTAGAACATTTTATGGTTCTATCTTTTATAGTTTAGGCAGCGTACGCAAAATAAGTAACTTTTCTGGTTGATTTTTTCAAAAAAACCCAAATATTTAACGGAACGCTATTTTTTCCAAAATAAAATTTAGCCTATGTTACTCGTGGATAATGTAGCTTTCAAATGGTGAAAGAATTTTTCAAATCGGTTCAGTAGTTTCGGAGCCTATTCAATACAAACAAACAAACAAAGTTTTCCTCTTTATAATATTATTAGTATAGATTAGTATATTAGTATAGATTATAAGTAGGTATAGATTTACCCTTTTTTAATTTGCTTGACTCAGACTGTTCGATGTAAGTCAGAGTGAAATTAAACCACATAATGTGGTTGGTGCAAAGGTGTGCGGCAATCTTGTTGTTCCGACCCGAAATTCAAAGGTTGTCAGGTTCAAAGGCTTGGAGAAACAGCGAGGAAACGCCTCAAAGGCACTCTGCCTGTGTAGCTTTAGCAGTGCTTGCTTCCTGTCACGGCAAATGTGGTGACACGCACTGTTTTCAATGATTATCATCCAGTTAGGTCTTACTACTACCTACATCTGAAAATGAGCGTCGCTTCACTTTATTAAGTAGTCAAGCAGTCTTATGCTGAGATGAGACTTTCCCCTTACCATGAGCTAAGAGCTCACGGTAGGGGCACGGCAGCACGATTACGACGGAAATAACGATTCTAACTGATCGTTGTGAATTAATGAATAAAGAATATTTTAAGATTCATTATCCGAAGTCAACGACACAGTAATCCCTCCTCAGGAGGATCTTGAGGATTTTGTTCTTACGACGTCTTCAAAGTCATATTTGACGTCATTTACGGATCTTCAAGTGAATAGCAATCAACTCGAGTTTGAGGTTACTCGAGAGATTAACCACCATACTTATAAACTTTATTTGTTTTTAAATATTTCGTAAAATGGTAAAAAGAGATGGCAATAGTTTTCACATTGTTTATGTTTTGACAGATTTATATATGTAAGGTAAATTCTATGTATGACTTTTTTAGGGTTCCGTACCCATAGGGTAAAATGGGTCCCTATTATTAATAATAGGGAATTATAGTATATATAATTATATACTATAATAGTATTATTAGTAACAGCGGAGTCTTAGGACTCCGCTGTCTGTCTGTCTACCTGACCGTCTGTCACCAGGCTGTATCTCATGAACCGTAAACCGTGTGAAAGCAATAGATGTATAGAGTGAGGTACCTATTTAAAATGAAAAATAGAATCGCAAGTTATTGTTTAAAATGGATTCTCTTTGCTTACCTGGGTTGTGGGTGACCACTAATCCTATAGTAAGTGTTAATGTGTAATTTATTTCAACATAGTAGGTAATAAGAAAAAATAAAATTATAATATAGGTAAGTTATGTTATGTTCCTTGTTACTGTTATTAACAAACCGATGTGGCGCGGCGGGTGAATATCCGCCTGCGATGCAGGAGGTTGCAGGTTCGATTCCCGCCTTGGGATAAATATTTGTACGATCTGCAAATATTTATTCCGGGTGTTTTGGGTGTTTTCTAGGTATAATAAAAAATATCTATGTATGTAATTTATTGTATTAAATATATCGATATACTTAATACAATACATGTGTTACATAACACAAGCTCTGCTTAGCTTGGGGCAAAATGATGCTGTGAGGATTGTCCAGCATTATTATTATTATTATTATTAGATAGGTTCGTAGATACTATGGAAAATAAACTTTTTGTTCAAAATTAACCAACATTAAATTACTGGCGGAGCAGTCTAAACAATATAGATAGTGTTAGTACCTACTGGTGCGTTTACGATGCGAAAAGTTCAGTGATGTGAAAATAGCTCGAACAAACTTTGATAACGGTACATTGTTGCTAAGTTAAAAAGGTAGAAGTTTCTAGTATCTTTGTTTTGTTTAAGAGTATATTGGCATCAGTATACAGGTGCAAGCTAATGATATTTTTTTCCCGTTTTCTCTAATATTTTTATACTACACGTATACCGGGTGTAATAGAACCACTTCCGCGAATACTCCAATAAAGTTACCTACAACAAGGTCTTATAGAATACTTACCACTTGGCTGAAAATCGAATAGATTTAGAGCAATACGAATATTTTGCTAAAATTACTATCTACCAACCTGATTTTTCTAAATTGTAGTAGGTATAGTGATTTTTTGTTGCTTACAGTCACAACCTGAGTAGCCAAATCTGTCGTATTTACAATCTTGTATTTATAGAAGATTGTATATAATAATAATGATAAATATTGACACATTCACACAACCTCTAGCCCCAAACTAAGCAAAACCTGTACTATATACACACAATAGACAAGGTAATGCAATTTTATGTATGATTTGTGCTCTGCTTGCTCACTAGACTCAATTTGCATGTAAATTGAAACACCGCACTGGAAAATATTAGCTAACCTGCGCAAAATGGCCCATTTATTTTTGTTCAATTAACCTTATTACTATATGTCAACTAAAGGCTGTGCCTTAATTGAATTTGGCCAATGAACAACCAAGCATAATCAACCAAAATACAATGTGGCGGCCATTTTGAAAAACAATAGGTTTTTAAATTTTTTAATTTGAATTTAGAGGTAGTAGGCAGTATCCAATTGAGTAGCAATGTATGGGTTGACTATGTGTGTTTCGATACACAAGAAAAAACAAAAGACTGCAAAAATTATACAACTTTTCACACTACACTGTACCTGTTTTTCTATATCCATATATTTTTTGATGTTCCATTTTGTAAATTTATATTTCTTAAACGTAGAATAAGACCCTATAATAACCCTATTACGAAGAATAAAGTACGTATTTTGCAACATCTTAGGTACACCAATCCGCCTATCAAACGTGGAAACTAGGCTAGTGCTTACCTTTTTTGTCAAATAAATATATTGTCGTGCGGTCATAACACAATTTACATGCACATGTAAACGTAATGGTACCCATAAAACTCATCATTCCGTAATCTCCGAAGAGAAAACTCTATTACACTCGTTTCCTCTTTATTTACTCGATATCGTCAAGCTGGGTGCCAGTGTTGCCAACTGTGTTACATGCCTTCCATTTTACACAGATTTAATCTTCTTATATAATAATAATAATAATAAAAACGTTTATTCAATACGGTCTTACAACATATTAACAGTGAACAAAGATATATAGTTTATACTGGTTTTAGGTCAGTTGTGCATTCAGACCGGAGGCCAAACGGATTTGAGTACCTCACTCTAACTAAGCCATGGCCATATTACAAATACACATTTTTGTTTTTTTTACTTGTTTATGTTTGTACACGTCATTATTAAAAAAGTATTGAAACAGTGTATGAGAAGAGACTCACCAGATATACTAGGATTTTAAATAAACCAGCAGGTCTACTCTTAGAAACAGGATATGAAGTTTCGTCTAGTCGTTTTGTAATACACTGTGAGTCAAGTCTAGCACTGTCTAGAACTGCAGTTAAGTTGTCACTGCCTGACATGCCGCGTAGTGTAAATCAAAACGACAATATGAAACTTCGCTGTAGACCGGCTGGAAACTACTACTACTATTTTTATTTAAGCAACAAAATGTAACTCACTATTGGCTATGAATGGTTAAAAGCATGGTTATGTCACCGGTAGGTATTTTGTGCTCAACATGGACTGATGACGATACAACTATGTAGACGTAGCTTCAAGTAGCAAGTCATCATTATCCCTGAAGAAGTTCACTGCTGAACATAGTCCTGCTCTATACATATATTTCTGACTTCCTGATCTTAGACATATCATGGAATGTATTCTACGACGATTAAAACATTTTTTTTTATATATATCAAGAGATTTTATACATAAGTATCATATACCTACGTGTTTTACCGATATTCTAAATACAATTTTAGATACGTGAAGCGAGCATTTAAAGGTAAAATAGTACTTATGGGACCAGTACACGGCTCGACACGAGTGATAAATGAGTTTTAGATCGCGTTGATAAAGAGTAATGGATAAAGCAATTAGTTTTGCGAAATTCGAATAAATGTTGGAGCAATCGGATTGAGTTTTCAACTTCTAACGACTGAAAGAGATTTTATAAATTAGACATTTTGCTAGTGTTTTGTTAGTTGACATTATAACGTGAAGGCCGTACAAATGCGTGGAATCGGTATCCGCGGTAGCACGGTGGCACTTAGCTGTTTGTAGGTATTGAAAGGTCGTGCTTATGCGAACACCACAAAATATTATACAAAGCTGACGAAATAATGATTCGACGGTCTAGTTGCCTAGCCGATTTCCGTATCAAGCAGTTGTGAGTTCAAATCCCTTTATTTGAACCATATCTTTTGAGACGTCTATATTACGAGACTTGCAACTTGCAAGTTATATTCATCTTGGTAAGTAGAGGTGTTTTAAGAAAGGAATTACGAAATTCAACGCCTAAACGGGTATTGCAGATTTAGTCTGTCTGAAGATAACCTCACGTGAACGAAGTTGCGTGCGTTTTCCCTAGTTTAATACATAATGGTGTCAACTTACATAGTCGGACTGTTGTTGCAACGTCAAAAAGTTGCTCCGTCTGTGGATCGCCTAAGTAAAGATTACATCATTAAACATTCCAAAACGGAATGAGATACTAATGTCTGTACCGACAGCAAAGAAATAATTTCAGTTAAAAACCTTTGTTCAGTAACAATAAAAATGTCCGCCGGCAAATTGTTGGGATATAGCGAGCCGCTGTGCCAGAAACAATTATGTGTATCTCAAATGGTTTTGACAAGACCGACACGGACACCGAATGTTTTGATACAAAAAATTAAATATTAGTTGTTTTTTTTATAAAAGATACGTTATTTGTTTTGGTACCACTGCTCTGCTGGCACATTCGTTGAGAGAAAGTATGTATATTAGATACTATAATATAAAAATGATTCAAAAGTGTATGGACTCATTTTGTATTCTATATTTGTTTGTCTTATAGATATTCTTATATAACCTGTAACGTATGGAATATCAACTACTGCAAAACGTAGGTTTGTACCAAATGTAATATCTAGACATACCTCTGACTACCCCCCTTTAGATATCCTCGAGGAATTACGAGTGGGTTCTTTGTACTAAGATGCTATAATATATAAATATTCGTATATTTTAGACAGCGTTTTCTTGCCCCAAACTAAGCAAAGCTTGTCCTATGGATACGAACATGCCTAGAATATAATATAATGGCCAAGAAACAATAAATATATATTATTTTCATTACTCAAATGTTTGTTCTCGGTGGAGATCGAATCCAAACCCACATCGTAAAAGGTAGAGGCTACGAGCTGAGACGGCTGCCTTGCTCACATTCATTTGCTCGATTTTGATTCTACTTCGTTACACATCAAATTTGCTTTATATCTGTCTCAAAGTGAGATAGGACAATGTATCAAAGAGACCGTCTAAAATGGGCTACGCCGTAGATGTATGTTCTACGGCGTAGCATATCGTTCTTTGTGAGATAAATATTGGTTAAAACTTTATTTTTGTTTTATACTCTATGAGTATAAGGATTTTAATAGTAGTGTAAGAGATTAAAAAAGCCCGTATTTATAATGTAAGTTAAATGTACAATCAAATTTTTTTGTGTTCTTTGTATTGTTTTGTGTGGTGTAAATATATATTTTCTATTCTATTCTATTCTAATTTATTTTAAAAAAGCTAGAAGTACAAGTTTCTATACCGGGTGTAATAAGACCACTCCCGAATACTCCAGGAACGTGTAAAGTTACCTACAACAATGTTTTATAGATTACCACTTGGCTGTCAGTTAAAAGATCTCAATCTTTTAACTCCTAATACGATTATTTTGCTAAAACTACTACTTATTAACAAGCGATGTATTCCGCACAGCGGGGAAAGACCGCGGGCATCAGATGATCGCGATTTCCTATAGATTGCTGTTTTTGGTGTTTTGTCGTTTTTACGCATTTTTAAACAACTTTAGGTACTAATGTTTGTTTTAAATAGACAAAAAGTGTGTTTCGCGTTTTTTTTTTGTAATCAGAATCAAGGACTGAATGCGCAGTTTCAGTTTTCGGAAGTAGTCTTGTTACACCCGGTATAAGGTATTGTGAAGTTTATACTACAGTAATACATTGCAAAGTAGTTAGTTTATTCGATTTGTTTTATTCCTCATAATTACAACTTTTCTTCTTTGTGTACATTTTTACAATTATAAGAATTTTTGTCTTGCTCAACTGACTGACTGACATATAGGCAACGCATAGCTGAAAAGGCTGATCGTAGACTGACTTGAAGTTTTCAGAGTAGGTTTGTAGGGTGCGTAGGTGTATAAGAAAGGGTAGAAAGGAGTTCCGGAAATTTAGCCCCTATAGGGTGGTACAGCGGTGATTGAAGTCTATGAAAATAGCTTTATGAAGTCACGCGTGTTTCCTAGTAAACTTATAAATTCTGTATCTTCGGAATTAGTACACCGATTCTAATAATAAGCCTGTAAAAAGTACATACATCTAAGCATAGTCAAGTATAAGCCCAGCTACTTACATATTTATACAAGTACCCAGCCCTACGCGTAAGTAACTCTATAATTCAGTAAAGTACCTACTTACCTTATTTTCTTCAAAGCGTCTATGTCGGCCCAAATAGTAGCAAGCTTTTTTTACCGTGCGTGGTTATAATAAAAGTAAGTCTATCCCAAGCAAACATAGGCAAGCAAAAATTACGTACCAAGCAAACGAGTAGTTCGTACGTTTGTACGAACAGTAAGTGCAAGCGAGAGAGAACGCCACATTGTTTTGTTTGTTCAGGGCCTACTCTTGCGCGTGTTCAGCACTTATGTATGATCGGCTGCACCAACTGATTTACCCCCTGAATTTTTAAATATCAGAATATTATAAATAATGATAAATACTGACACACATTTGAAGCAAAGCCATCTAGCCCCAAACTAAGCAAACCTTGTCCTATGGGAAGATAACTGTTGGAATCCTTTTTTTGTAAATACATACAAAGAATACAATATAACTATGTGTATCACACAAATGTTTATTCTCGTTTTGTGAATATTATGAAAAGTTTCTAAATTTTACGGTTTTTCAATAAACAAACAGATAATAAATAAAAAATATGCATTCAGATTGTAACTATGTTCTGGTAACAAAGAAAAAATAAATAATTCTTAACGCGTTTTCTTTTTTATTTAATTGACGTTTAATTCCAAAATGTTCCGTATCACGACGGTATAAGTCATTGAATCTATCAAATGGAATCGAATTGAATCGATCGAATCGAGTTGGCCCTCTGTACCCAGTACAAATAAATTGACATCTGCGTCCCCACTCTGTTACTGCCCATGACAACCGCTAGCTTTTGAAGAGTTTACTTGAACTATGTAGATGAGTGAAGTAGGAATATTCTTTTGTAACCATTTGGCTAAATTGAGCCGTATCAGTAAAATTGTTTTCACTTGAAACAATTAGGAGAGGCATTTTTCTTTACGAGTCTATCAAGTGGTACCTACAACAATATTAAAAGGATAGCTTTGATGTATCCAACCTTGTCTGGACTCGGCATGGTGATACAATGCCAGTGTTCTCCACCGATGAAGGAAAACATCGTGACAAAACCAGTTAGTATTCTAGTATCGATGGTGGGTTTGCAACTAAACAAAATAGATATACTATCTGGACATACCTTTGACTACCCTTAGATATCCTCGAAGAGTCTCGAGGTACTAGGTATTAAGAGATCGGAGGGGATATCTACCGTACTTGGGGATTAAAGTCGTGATGCTATTTCTTTTCTTTCTTCTGTCAGTAGTAGTAGAGCTCTTGGTAAAGGGCTCGTCCGGGGAAGTACTACCACCATGCCTATTCCTGCCGCCAAGCAACTTACTGTGTTCCAGTTTTAAAGGTGTGGGTGCCGGTGAAATTACAGGTACATGAGGCTCAAAACCTGTATGCCACAGGTTGATGGATGTAGAGCAATGTATTGTAGGTTACGTTCCTAAAGAATGTGACCTACGAAGCAATGCTTTGTTATAGGCGGTAACCACTTAACATCCGGTGGGCCATATACTTGATTCATCAGCACATTGTATAAAAAAAACCTTCATTCTAGACGTGATCTGGCGTTTGCCCTTTACCTTATCGGGTGTTCTAAGGCAGTATAGTCAATCCGGGTATAAATCTCATAAATATTTATTACATCATCATTCAGAATTAAGTTTACAGCAAATATGGACCACGTTTCCAGTGAATTCCATTATTCTAACCAAAGATAGACATGTTAAAACAATAAAAAGTAAAAGAATGGTAGTAAAACATATGTAACAATGCTTATAAATAATATAAAAAAACTAGCGAAACGCGCGCGACTTCGTCCGTGTGAAGCTATTTTAAGGTTAAACAAGTCGGTACGTTGTCCATACAAACGCTGTAAGTGTTTAATGTCTACTATTTATTAACGTGCGTCCGAAGTTAAGTTTGATACTGAATTATCTTGCCATTATCTAGGTACGTTACCCTAATGCTATGTAACTTTCAAGGTAATCTGATTTTACCGTAGCATATAGGGTAACGTACCTAGATAATGGCAAGATAATTCAGTATCAAACTTAACTTCGGACGCACGTTAATAAATAGTAGACATTAAACACTTACAGCGTTTGTATGGACAACGTACCGACTTGTTTAACCTTAATGAAGTTATCTTCTCAGAGTAGAATAAAATTCTAGTAGTGCCAAATAGGCACTGCCAATCTAGATGCTTGATGTTGAGTGCAATCTAATGGACGCAGAACTTTTCCAAGCTGAGGGCTTTGTAGACTTTACTTTTTCCAAACTGGTACAAGTCTTAGTTTGCAAAAAAATATTGGAATTAGAACCAGAACCTATTTAGAAAGTTATTGAATGTATTTTACTTATTGTAGCTATACCTGACCGTGTATGTCCCCGCAAACGGTCACAGGGGTTTGGACCGGCTGCACGTTAGGTTCCTCCAACAACAAGTCGCACACAATATTGCAGAGCTCCCGTAAATCATCTTCAGGTAAATACTTGCACCTCTTTGCTATTTCTATCCATTTATCCACGTCACTCATTGTGGAGATGATTTTGTATTGATTTACTTGTAAAATTAAACTTTTACCTGTGGAAAGAAACACTAAATAAACCAATAACTAAACTTCACACACTAGGTTTTTTTTAAGTAGGTAGGTACTCAAATAACTCAAGGTAGGTACTCTGTTCATAACTTAGCTTAGAACAAAGTATTCCGTGTCCTATCTGCAGAATACTTTGATCCTATCCTCCTACAATGCAAAATTCATTTAAAAAAAGAAGAAGATAGACAACAATCTTGGCTTAGGAAAGGGTCACAGAGTACTTTTTGAAAGGGTGTTTCACATTTTATTTTATTTCACCTTTGCTAGCAAAGTATTCTGTGGATAGAAATACCTACGACTTTTTGTCCCACACTATGGCTGACGACCAAATAATTATGTCAATGTCAACTTCATCTTTCATCTTTACGCTATTCTCTTTTCGAAGCTTAGGTCAGCTCACAGAGTACTTTTTTAGGTCAGCTTAGGTGTAAAGGGCTCTCTGATGCACTGCACCACCCGGCCCTACGATAGCTACCTACTACGCTACTGATTGATGGGCTAGAGCTAATTAACATTAGGCTATGAAGCCTATTATAAAAAAATCTATACACTTGCCTAGGCTTTTCCGAAAATAGGGGGAATAGGTGAAAAAGTTTCCTGTAGTCTTGACTACCTATATGAAAGTCTTTTTACCTACCTAGGTACCTCCCTTGAGAACTTTATCATTAGGTAGGCATCTATACATCTGTATCTAACTGCAAGTAGGTACCTACCTATATTATGTTTAATTGCTGTCGTGATCTCTCCCAAGTCAATCTCAAATGGCGTGTGTGACCTACTCATATTTTCTATGGTTCATGGGATGGTAGGTACCATGGTTTCACATTTTCAAGTAGTAGCTCTAAGTTCAGAGCTCGACCAAGGAAGTAGATACCCACCCTGCCTATTTCTGTTGCCAGCTTGCTATTTCTTTTCTTTCTTCTGTCAGTAGTAGTAGAGCTCTTGGTAAAGGGCTCGTCCGGGGAAGTACTACCACCATGCCTATTCCTGCCGCCAAGCAACTTACTGTGTTCCAGTTTTAAAGGTGTGGGTGCCGGTGAAATTACAGGTACATGAGGCTCAAAACCTGTATGCCACAGGTTGATGGATGTAGAGCAATGTATTGTAGGTTACGTTCCTAAAGAATGTGACCTACGAAGCAATGCTTTGTTATAGGCGGTAACCACTTAACATCCGGTGGGCCATATACTTGATTCATCAGCACATTGTATAAAAAAAACCTTCATTCTAGACGTGATCTGGCGTTTGCCCTTTACCTTATCGGGTGTTCTAAGGCAGTATAGTCAATCCGGGTATAAATCTCATAAATATTTATTACATCATCATTCAGAATTAAGTTTACAGCAAATATGGACCACGTTTCCAGTGAATTCCATTATTCTAACCAAAGATAGACATGTTAAAACAATAAAAAGTAAAAGAATGGTAGTAAAACATATGTAACAATGCTTATAAATAATATAAAAAAACTAGCGAAACGCGCGCGACTTCGTCCGTGTGAAGCTATTTTAAGGTTAAACAAGTCGGTACGTTGTCCATACAAACGCTGTAAGTGTTTAATGTCTACTATTTATTAACGTGCGTCCGAAGTTAAGTTTGATACTGAATTATCTTGCCATTATCTAGGTACGTTACCCTAATGCTATGTAACTTTCAAGGTAATCTGATTTTACCGTAGCATATAGGGTAACGTACCTAGATAATGGCAAGATAATTCAGTATCAAACTTAACTTCGGACGCACGTTAATAAATAGTAGACATTAAACACTTACAGCGTTTGTATGGACAACGTACCGACTTGTTTAACCTTAAGGCGACGCGGTCGTGTGATCAGCACCTGTTTATTATGTTAAAACAACATATTCATGTATTTTTTTAAATTGAATATTACATTTAAAAGGACCATCTATATTTCGGAGCGACCAGAAACACTCTTGATTCCATTGAGTTCGATAAAAGTTTACACAAAGTTTTACTAAAATCTCTGGCCTACCGACTACACCGAGGGTGATTTATTCGATTGTTAATCGAGATATTCCAACGATTTTTCTGTTCATGTGTTCCTTAAAAGATACGTAATCGTGTGCCGGAGTAATTTTTTTGTTAGCTAGCTTACTTTTTTATAAAAATAGTAGATAGCCTAAAATATAAATACGCGAGACGTACCTATACAAGCTCAGTAGCGCTTTGGCGCTTCAGGAGGCAGGGTCCACGTCAAAAGTCGTTCCTAGCAACTATACATTATTCTGTGGCTCGTTTGACAGTGATAATCACATAGTTACTATAGGTGTCATTTATTTGTCACAGTCAATACAAATACAACAAGACACAGTGTAACGAAATTACGGTTGGGTCATAAAATATCAACATCATCGTGTGGAAGAAGTCCATTAGTCTTAGGCGTTCTTTATCATAAGATACAAGCGATCGTCGGTTCCAAGGTTTGATCACATCAATCCTTGAATAATGTACTAGCGAAACACGTGTGACTCCGTCCGCGTGACGTTATTTTCATATGAACTTCAATCCCTGCTGTACCCCGTGTAGGAGTTAAATTTCAGGAATTTATTTCTTAGTCTCTTAGTTCCTTGGTCTTTTCACCCAATAAGACAAATATACCCAAAAATTTCAATTCTCTTCGACCAGTGTTTTAGGCTGCACGTTGTCTTATGTTCGTCAGTTAGTCAGGATGAAGATTATTACTAAGTAGTGGTTCTATGAGTAGTAGTAGAGCTCTTTGTGAAGGGCTCGTCCGGGGCAGTACTACTACCTATTTCTGTTGCCAAGCAGCTTGCTGTGTTCCATTTTGAAGGGTGTGGGTGCCGGTGTAGTTACAGGCACATGAGGCTTAACACCTGTATGCCTCAGGTTGAGGGACGCTGAGTAGTGCATCGTAGGTGACGTTCCTAACGAGCGTGGCCTACGAGGCAATGCTTTGTTATAGGTGATGGTAACCATTTAACATCAGGTGGGCCATCTGCTTGCTCCATCAAAAAAGCAGTAGGTATAAATCGAAAAATGCGACCTGTAGGCGAAAACAGACCGACTGACACACGGACAAATGCATTTTTTTACTAATCTCGAAACTAAGACGCTTCGCTCGCTTGATCAATAATTGGTATATATTTATACTGGCTGTATAAAGTTACCAAGTAACTATGCCCCTTGTTGTCAAAATGTCAAATTCATATAATTTTTGAATCTATCTGAACTCATTACTGTTCATCGAAGCTAAAATTGACATAAAACTTGCACCAGTATAGATAAGGTTGAGATTTCTTTAACACCCCCATTTACTAGTGTTTTCGCTTAGATAACAATCGAATACAGTCGCGAGTTGTATTCTAAGTATGTGTTTACAATAAAAAGTACATAAGTTTTCTGTCAGCTAGTTTAGTACGGTGATAAGCACTCCAAAGGCGATAGGGCACTTTATTCCATCTACTTTTCTTAGTTGTTCCGTAAACATAATAATCTTATACCTTCCTTTGCAATCTGACACTGCCGATAATTTTTTTAGATCTGTTTTCTATCCAATCTAACCAAAAAAACAAAATTTTTAATGAACACCTATTTTGAGTTAGTGTTGAGATTTGTCTTGGAATACGAGCGTTGGTTTCAATTTGACATTTTAGATTGACAGAACATTGTCCAAAAAGTTCAGTTTGTGTAAGTGTGTACAATACTCTGTGGTACAATATTTCATAATACTTATGTAAAGATAAAATTTAATTTATCCATATTTTCAATATAAATCTATATATATAAAAATTAATTGATGTTTGTTAGTCTTACAAAAACTCGAGAACGACTGAACCGATTTGCCTAGTTTTTGATTTAAAGTATATGTAGAAGTCCAAAAAAGATTTAAAAGGTGAGAATAGTATTTTATATATTATTTTAAAATTTTACTATTACCATCATCACCCTGAAGACATAATCCACTGCAGAAAGACCAATGGGGGTTTTGAATTTTTTTTTTTGCGGTAATTGAAAGGTCATATATGTTTTATTTTTTTTACAATAATTCAAAAGTTATTTCAAAATAAAAATATTTTTTGAATCCAGTACCGAAAACACGCCGGCAGCTCCCGAACAAACCCGAGCGGTTTTCACTCATTGCAATAGCCGCGCACGCTGTACTGTTATTAGATAGCTATAACATAATGACGTCACTATGTAACAACAACTATGGTGATCAATCATGGCGCGTTTATAGTCACGTGATTTTTTTCTAAATTTTATCAATTTTTAATTGTCTATTATTAGTTTTTTTTTTTAAGTTTTTTGCATTAAATATCAATATTATTAATAATAATGTATTAAAATACATAAAAAAAAAAACATTTTTTTTTTAAAACCCCAATTGTGAAACTTTTTATCCTCCGACTTCCCGTGATCCTAGCAAAGTATCGGATGGAAGAGCGTCCTACGCTTCGTCTTCCTGTTCATGGCCGACAATCGAGAGCTTTTATTCATCTGTAGTTTGCGGTTCTACGAGCTATGTCTGTCTGTTGCCACTTCAACTTGCTGATTGTGAGAGCTATGTCGGTGATCGTGGTTATTTTTCAGATTTGTTTATTTCTTATTCAAACCTATTGTAAGTTAAATTGTTGCTTTAGTTGTGGACACTCTCCGATTAAGCACATGAAACCCAAGTATAAATAACTAATAAAACTATACTCTTCCATATTTAATAATTAGGTTCCAGTCAGCATACGTATATGTATATACATATATGTAATTACAGGCACATGAGGCTAAACACCCGTATGCCTCAGGTTGATGGACGCAGAGCAGTGTATTGTAGGGCACGTTCCTTACTAACGTGACCTACAAGACAATGCTTTGTTATAGGCTATGATAACCACTTAACATCAGGTGGGCCATATGCTTGATCCATCAGCAAATTGTATACATAAAAAAAAAACAAACGAAAACTAAAATATGTGTCAGATATTTTTCAATAACATACACAGGAGTGCATTATTGAAAACCTTACGTATTTTTGACATCTCTAAAACTATGATTCTGATTCCCGTTCTGGAAGATGTTCTATAATCTGTGACATTTATTCTATCATATTACTTTCTTATATTTCATTTTCCAAGTGAAAATTTCAGTCATGTAGGTACATTAAATACATAGTGACATAAGTCAAACTTCAAGTCGATATACCACAGAAGATGTATTATTACCTGCTTTTATATTGTGAATTCTAACAACAATGTAAGAAAACATATTTTAGTAAACAAAATTATTGTTTATCGACTTTTACGAATGACGTGTGCATTCGCATCGAAAGTCAGAACCGCCGAAGTGATTTTGGTAGTGTTTGTCCACCGTCACGGAGAGAGAGAGAAAAAAGTTCATTTCACCTAATAATAATCCTACAAATCTTTATCAATGCCAACATTATAAAATATTATAAGAAAGCTGTACAGTCATATTCCGAAGCACAAAAACTCCTAATTTGGTTCAAATTCTTCAATTTGAGTTCAATTCGAATACCGACTTTTAGACACGTTTGAAAAGTTGATTCTGAATGGTTTGTCACTGACGTAATTTTTTAAATATGCTTCAGTCTAGAAGTAATTATCCAACATTAACTTCTTACAGTAAAATAAACGTTACCTTGTAATAAACTGAAATCAAACTCTCACTCACTCACCCATTACTCATGGTTCGGATCCGAATCGGATCACCCGATCCACGTGATCCTTAAAGACACGACAAAATATTGGACCGGAACTGGACAAAATAATATAGCGTACCAGAATATGAACCGGATGTGACGTAGCATAGCGCACAATTCAAGCACAGAATAAGTAATACTTAGTATCAAATACGTGAATTTCCAACTTACGTCAGGCAATGCCATCTCTGTTTTGAATTTGTTAAACTTTCGAACCTGTTTTTGACACAATTCTCTGAATGGGTAGGACCTTAATACAAACTTCAACTCAGCTTTACCTGTTTGAGGTTTAATTTAATTATATGTTACGTTCTTTACTCACATGACCTACAGGGCAATGCGATATAGGCGATGGTATCCACTTAACATCAGGTTGACCATATGCTTGTTTCATCAGCAAATTGTATAAAAAAAAACAAGCTATGCTTAACTTGAGGCTAGATGATGTTGTGTAAAAATGTCCACAAATATTTATTAATCTATACCATCTATCTATACGAATTATAAGAATCTTTGTCCTGACTGACTGACTGGGATATAAACAACGCACAGCCTAAGCCACTGGACGTAGAGACTTAAAATTTTCAGAGTATATTCGTCTTGGTGCGTAGGGGTGTACTAAGAAAGGAATTCCTGAAACTCAATCCTTAAACGGGCACAGCGGGGGTCTACGTTTGTATAAAAATTACTTCACATCGGCAAAGTCTGGGAGTTTTTGCTAGTTACTTAAATAAAATAATTATTTAGGAGTAGGGTAAATTATTCTGTTTGCAGGCAGCGCTGACAGGGCTTATCTACAAAACAAATCTAGGCATTACAAAGGTTTCGTCCGGGTTCTGTGAGCGATTCATGATTATTCAATGTGTTTTCTTATCAAGACGCCGGTAAATCTGTGAGTAGGATGGGATCCCACTGTTCAAGGGACATGTTGTTGTCAGAGTTTAAAGGCCTATTTGAGGTTAAGATCGTTATAAAGTTAGTACTAAGCCACGGCAAAGTCCCTTTGATAGAAACTGTATGTTTCAATCTGTATATCGTTATATTATGGAAAGGACACATTAGCATAAGTCTTCAAAGGCTTACCCAGATGGTACTAATATGCTTGCTGTATGCTATGTTTACTTTCATTATTCAAATATCACTTTTTATTACAAAACCTAGGAGCATTAATAAACATCAGAGCTAAGTACTTTTATAAATTCATAAGCTGTATCTCTTTGAATTCAGCTGAATTACAATAATGTGTATTTAGGACCTACTTTATATGGGTTGGTCATTTAGGCAAACTTAACCCTCTATACATCATGTGACCAAATGACATAGTAATATGACATTCCCTTATCTACGTCATGGTATGTCGGTATGTACTTATCCATGACAGTATTTTTTTTACAGTATGAACTATCATGGTGTCGTGTAAAGAATATAGTTTTTTATAAAAGATAAATCATGAAATAATTCATTATTATTGTTATTGATGTCATATCTAACTTAAAAAGTTTGATAATATTATGTTCTACTAGCGATACTGTTAGTAAGATGGAACTTTGTCTAAAGCTTTTGTTCATTAAAATACGCCTATTGTTTCTAGCATAATAGCTTACTCTATTTTGTATGGCACCTTTCTGCCTACCTTTTACCTTTCCATATAACATGACAGCGTGTTCCGGTGATCTCATATGGAGGACTGTGACATGAGAACGCTGCCGGATGGTCGTATCCGGTTGTTCAGCTTAAACATCTTCTTTACATGCAGACGACAATCCCGACCTTTGTGACTGAGAAATGTAGAACCTGCTTTATTTGAGCGAAAAGTGTTTGTTTTTCGTAGTAGTTACCGTTGGTCGTATGACTTTTGTTATAACACATCTCGCATTTTATATATTTTTCTACAAAAGATCATACAAAAAAATTGAGAATACAAACAATCGAGTAAGGACCTGGGGCTACGCTTTTTGGCTTTGACTTTGTCTTTCAAATAACCAGGCCGTGTATAAGTATTTTAATTTCTTTCTTAGCATTAAATAAAGCATTTAATTTTATCTTTTAAAACATTTATAATTTTCCCTAAGACAAAGTTTTCACTTTAATTAAAATGAGGTAAAAATACTTAAGCACCTAGGTACTGTTTTAATACAAACTAACAAGGTCTACCTAAGGATATCTGTACGACGAAAATCAACTACGAAAATAACTCGTTATTCGACTAGAGTGGTTTTATAAGGGATATTTATTGGCGCATGCTGGAAACTGACTCGTGTAAATACGTCCACAAAGTATTGTTTTAAATGATGGACATAGAGGAAAACCTATATGGGTTAGCAAAAACACTCCAATAAATTCATTGGCATTATTCTTCGTCCTCTTGATCGATTGAAGCATTTTCTAGAGCCCCGAGAGCATTCTTTTTATGTCATCTACGTTGAGAAAATACAGTGAAAAATGTTCGTAGATTGGTCATTGAATAGCTTCAATACTTATCTTTCAGTGGTACCAAAAAGACATCGATCATTGGTTCCTAAGATCTTTATTTTATTTAAGGCGTATTTTCCTTTTTCATAGAGATTCTGTCACGAATCGCCTAATGAATTATTCTCGTTTATGAATTGCTGTAAGAAATATGTTTTAATAGTAGGGCAGTGGACGTGAAGGAAATACGTGGACGAGTTTCAGCCATATTAGTTAAGTTATGAAGTGTCAAATACCTGAATAAGGAATAAATACCATACAATATTAAAAAATATGACGAAAAAATATACATCGGCAGGAGAATTTAGTAGTAGTAGAGCTTTTAGTGAAAGGCTCGACCGGGGAAGTACTTCTACCATGATTATTTCTGCCACCAAGCAGCTTAATTTGAAGGGTGTGGATGCCTGTGAAATTACAGGCACATGAACCTTAACACCTGTATGTCTCAGGTCGATTGACGCAGAGCAGTGTATTGTAATGCTTTGTTTTAGGCAATGGTAACTACTTAACTTCAGATGGGGCATATGCTTGTTCCAACAGCAACTGGTATGAAAAAAAAGAGATTGGCTTCCTGTGAAGCCTCACAGCTTAGTCTTGTGCTGCAGGGTTTGGGTACAATCCCGATCGAGAGCAAACATTTGTGGAAAGAACAACTATTATTTTCACTCTCTGCTGGTTGTTCTATTGTTTTAAAAGAAAGAAAGAAAGAAAGAAAATACATTTATTTTTGGACACACAGCACACAAACAAATACAGACAATAAATCAATAAAACTAGAGTTAGGTACAAAAAAGAAAAGTTACAATAAAATTTTGAACAGATTTTGTAGGTAAGTGCAGTACGGCAATACGACACTATAAAATACTAGTTAGGTACTTACCTACCTACTCACTTAGATTAGGTGGATACCTAGACCTACCTACCTAAATATATAGGCAGATATCCAACCCATTTCACAACATCGCATCGCAAATCAGTCTGTCCCATCGTCCGCGCAGAGGTGCGTGCGTACGTGATCCAAAAATGGGTTCCATCTCAGCTTAAATGTCGCTTCACCTGTGGGGCCACAAGTGAAGGGACGCTGGTTTTCTGATGAAACCAAGTGAGTGAGTTCACGGTGATATATAATATTATGTACTAATACAAATACTCAATAATAATTAACATGAGTGCCATATGTGTGTTTGTGTATGTATGTGCATAGACGTAAGTAGATGATAGATAGGTAGCATGTTTAGAAAAATATCTACATTTTAAATAGAAATTCGATAAATATTCTAATTTATTATCTATGGTCGGAGGCTGAGCGTGAGCAGAGCAGAAGCCAACCCACAGAGTATGCGATAGTTGGTCTGTAGCCGTTAGTAGGTACCTACTCTGTTCCGGTGGCGCAGCGCGGAAACAAACAAGTTCAAACTTGAATTGAAAGAATAATATTTGAAACAAAATGAAGTGAACCAATTATAAATATTTAAATGAAAATTAAAAGAAAAGTACGATGGTAAAGTAAAAGTATGTGCTTACAAAAATAAACTGAATAAGTATTGTAATAGCTCAAGTAATGCTTAGGTTAGGCTTTGGGGCTAGATGGTAAGGGAATAATGCCAAAAAAATATAAGAATTTTTAATTTCATAATAAAAATAAAGCTAATTCCAATGATTGTGTTTGCGTGAATTTCTTTATGCATAACATATGTTTTTGAAAGAGCTTGCATCCGTTTCGCTTTCATGAATAAATGAGCAGCACGCCCAGATAAATGATTTATGAAATGTGTGAACCGAACAACAAACTTTTGTGTTGTTATTTTAGAATTTATGGGCTGTTGTTCAATTACTGTTTCAACAAATGTATAGAAATGATTACGATGCTCTACTAATAATAAAAGATAGAGAGAAGTAAAGGAAAGGAATAATATAGACTACAATAGAAAAAAGTTACAAAATTACTTGAGTTACTTATATAACAAGTCTTAGGTTTTTTCTATAAAAATAACCTCAGTTTGCCATCAGTAGAATATAAAATAATATGAATAACTAATTAAAACTAAACAATTTACACGTAAAAAACCTTTTGTTATATATATGTAAATAAATAATTTAATTTATGTAACCATACTCTATGGATATAGAAGATACTCAAACCTTATTAAGCAATGTTACTTTGGCTACAGAAATAACTAATCTAACTTACTTACTCTAATTGTAATGTAGAAAATACCCGTATTTATTTAACATAAAAGGAACGAACTAGGTATTTACCAACGCCAACAGAGTTTCAAGAACACGAGCGCAGAGCAAAGGAAACGCTCCTCTTGAAACAACTTGCAAAAGTCAACTCGCAGTTCAAACGTAGTGCACCGTAACTGAGGAACAATGGAACGAAAACAATGAATTTGTAAAAGATCTAGTACAATAATTCTAGTGCTTTTCTATGGGAAATGAACTCACAGTTGGATTAAGGCGAGTCTTGTTGTTATTTAAAATAAAATTAAAACAGAGCTGTACTAGCTCTGTTTTAATTTTATTTTAAAGACTAGTAGTTTTAGGCGACGGTTATTACTCAACATCGGGTGAGCCATTTGCTTTTCATACATGCATTGCGTCCTACATTCCACAAAATGAAAATTTTACTGATAAACATAAGACAGGAAATACGCAATTAAGCTTAAGTGGTATTTTGGTGGTTGGTAATTGTTATCTAATCCATTGGTAAGTCATTGAATGAAAACAGCGAGAAATCGTTCGTCCTGGACTTCTTGATGATGCTAATGATGAAAATTTAGATTTACCCCCGTTGTACTGTATCTGAATCCAACCTAAGTGCACGACAACAGCAAAGCAAAAAGAAAACTATTATTTGCTGCAGTAATCATTGCCGCGTCCGCCCGCAAAAGGTCTGACCTAGATCCAAGCGATAGTCAATGAGAGTTAATAACAATCCAGAACAATACTCCGATGTTACTTACTGGCTTCCTTTCTTCAGCAGAGTTTCATTTTGAATAATGACTTGGCTGGTTCAACAGTTGATATTTATACCGAACAATACGGGTCAGTGTTTTGTTTGTGATGGTGTTCACACTAGTAAGATTCCAAAACAATTTTTTTAAGCACATGGTTGACACTCGCGTGGTGGCATGATCTCTTGATAGGTCTAAGAGGAGTTAACAAAGACTAGATTAATATTCGAGATACGTGAATTAGTAGTATTCTCAGTACTGTTAAACTTACAATGAAAAAGTTGGCTACAGTGTAAATACTAGGTATAAAAAAGATATGAAAAAGTGTGAGATGTGTCTATCTTACCTGGGGATTTCATGAATTTGAGCCAATTTATTTGTCATTTCATAAAATTTTTTTGGGAAAGCTCTGAAATGGTTCGTAAAAAAAGGAAAATCTGCGCCAAGCCTATAACGTACAATAAGAGCAGAAAGATCGTGTACGTCGAAATCTTAGTACAGTAAGGTTTTACTTTAGCGTTGGTGTAACCTTAATTTT
Source organism: Electrophaes corylata (assembly GCA_947095575.1). Taxonomy (NCBI): domain Eukaryota; kingdom Metazoa; phylum Arthropoda; class Insecta; order Lepidoptera; family Geometridae; genus Electrophaes; species Electrophaes corylata. The sequence continues at coordinate 10,599,528 of OX352703.1, forward strand.
TAATGATGCCGGTCGATCCAGGTTAATTTTCTTTATCAACAAATGCTACGTGAATAATAAATGCATTCAGAGAGGTCAGCAAGTCAAATCGATGGTCGTCAGTATATCTACCAAGTATGTTTTGTTAGCCAGTTTTAAATTGGTCGCTGATTAATCTACTTAGTGTGTTTAGTAAGCCAGATTTGAATTCATTCAAATTCGTTAAAAACTGTAGTCTGGAAACTCGATTGTTCGAAAGTCGATAATGTGATCGTTAGTTTAATGGTGCGGGCGGGATTTGTTCCTAGGAACTGTGACCTTAGAAGTTTTAACAGCTTTCGTACGTGTTTGAGAAATCGTTTAAGTCAGCGTTTGATAACAAGGCATTCATATGAAGTCAAAACTGTGCTGATCGTAGGTACTAACGTACGTACGCCGATGTCTTTCGCTTTGAATAGTCCCATTATCAGTCGCCTGATAAACCTTTTGTTAAATTTTCTTTCATTCTTTTACATGCCCTAACCATCTAAGATGCCTTGCTGTATATCTTTCAGACCAAAATATTAAACGTTTTTCGATTGAACTAAAGATATTGCTCCTATCAAATGATTCAGTTTACGTTTTTAATTTAATCGCAATAAGACACGGTCCACTGACTCAAAGACGCAATAAATTGGTTAAATTTGTATAATACCCATTCGTCTTTTATTGGCGGATACCATTGGCCCTTGGGTTTGTGAAAATTTAAATTTCAAATAATATCTCACTTTGTACCACTAGACTGAAAATATTCATAAATTTCGATGATTCGAGAAATCAAGAGAGATCAAGAGATTCCCAGCTTTTGCTAAGTTAATACAGAGAAAGAATGACCGAGCGATTGCTGAGTATAGAATGTTCAGAGAGCTTGGTTAACTTCCGGCAATCGACATGTGTCCGGACAAACATCCGCGCTCTCATTGAATGTTTGAGTATGAAGCTGCTGTTCACTTCAATAGCTTAAAGCTATACCTATTCTAGTAGTAGGCTAGTGCTCATATACATTTAATAGCTGCTTAGCTTTGTTGATTCGATCATTTTCCTATCTTCATCCTACGCTAAAGCGGTGTCAGCACGGCAATTTTTTTTTTATTAGAACTAAATAAATAGCATCATTAAACCACTAAGGTTTGTGCTAGTGCTAAAAAAAAAATCTTTTCTAATCGGTTCTGCCAGTGTGTTGGAGGGTAAGAACATAGTACACTTATATCGATCAGACGACAGACCTTTTCCTAAAACGCTTGTGATAGCAAGAGTAGGTACTCTGAGCCGACAAGTATGTATGAAAGGTGGTATGTGGAAAACTGCCTACCCCTATGAGAAAGGTATATATGTATAAATGAACCATCAGACAAGCAGCATTTTAGACACTAGAATTTTTTTAAATACATATTTTTTCTAGACATTTTTCGATTTTACCGGATTTTACTCATAGACGTAAATTAGGTACAATATATTTATCTCGGTCACAGATAATAAAACTTTATCGTCGACACGGTCGGAAGTTTTTGCTTTTGTAACTTCCCCTTTATTTCAAGCGAAATGATTTGATTTACACAAGGTTCTCCCGAATTTCCTATTCTGCGTATTTTACACGGAAAACGGGATTTCTGAAGACGAGTTTCATGTAGAAACGGTTTAGTGGTCTTTGATTTCCGAAAGGGTCTCGGATTTAATGGATAGAGAAATTAATGGACGGAACAGAACGTTTCGTATACGGCCCAAGTTATTTAGGTGTAGGTACACTTGAGTACTTGGAACTTTTTGAGTACCTGGTCTTTTATCTTTCAGGTGTTTGTGATAGAGAGCTTAAAAACGGCTGAAGACCTTTGTAAATTTCGTCCTACAACAGCCTATATACTCTAGTAAGAAATAAGTAGGTACTATTGTTACCTCATTCTCATATGCCCGGTTTCAATAAGTTACAAGCGTCCGTTAGTAGTACCACAGCTTGTTATCTGTTAGGTAAACTTTCACCTTGTTGGCCAGTGCAAACTGACAAGCAGCGATTCTTATTTATACTCACGAACGCTAGTAAAAGATTGAATCAAGTATTAATTAGGTAATCAATCCAAATGAGTCCAATACTTGAGGACATGACCTCTCCATGACGATACTTAAAACGAATTTCTTGTTCTTTTTAGTATCCTGAATTTATAAACATAAACATAAAAAAATACTTGAATTTACTAAAATAATTACCATCTTTGTAAATAATATAGCGAAAAAGTATCTAAAGTTAAAATACTTATAAAAAATGAGGTAATACAAACATTCAAAGTAAATTAGACACCTGAAATGTTAATTTATCTACAAACGAGTTCAAACTTTGCTCTAAATTTCGAGTTGATTGGTTGGCTTCATCATTCTGTGTTTGTTTGATTCAATTTTAGATGAACCTTGGACTTGATTAAACACTTTAAGGCGCTGTCCAATGCCGAAATCCGTAAAACGACCTGTTTTTCCTAGGTTATAAACCTTTAAAAACAATGCAAAAATATACTAGAGTTTACTAAAATAATTATGACCTTATAGGTAGGTACAACCTATAGAAAGCTATATTATCAGTCAGTAACATGGGCCACTCTATCTACCGGTCTGATAGATAGATAACACTTTATTGTACACAAGGAAAATTTGTTAAAAACAGACAAGGTTTACAAAGTACAATGGGCGGCCTTATCGCTTATGGGCTTATGGGTGGTCTGAAACCGGTGCTGGTAGTTAATCTAAAATAAAAATAAACAAAACATGTACTATTAGGAAATATACACGTTAAGTTTTTGTCATTTCGAGTATGTTTGGCCAAAGCAAAACTTTTATTATATTGTTTCATAAATCTGAGACCTCACCTCATATTTTACATTATATTTTTTGACGACACGAGAACACGTAGTTTGTATTTTCGTAGCATATTTTACTCGTACAAATTAAATTTAGCTTAATTTTCTTTACTTCAGTATTTCGTTCAAAATTATATACCCAGTTACCTGTTTGCAGAAATGCTCTAGCTTTTTTGCTTGAAACAGACAGAGAAAAGTGCATGTGAAGGACTGTGTAAGAACTCCTTGACCTACTTATCTACAACAAGGTTGTAGTAACACCTACATTTGGAAGTACGGTACACAGCATCACATAGTACGTCTGATGATGTTATTTTACTTTGGTACTCTAGTAATAGTTTACGCGTCAGTTTACGAGTTAGTTTACGCTTTTCCTTAAAAAAAATCTCGTAGAAGTTAAAATATTTGATCAATACTAGTTAATGAGATAGATATTGCATGTTTTATAGGTCAAAATCAACTTTCCTAATTTTTTTTAAATTCTTATAGACAAATTGCCTTACTTATAAAAATCTATCAAAAGTTAATCAATCCTTAAACTATTGCCGTCTCTTATCAATTGTTAAAAAAACAGAGACAGGGCTAATTTAAGCATTATTTAAATTTAAATAACTTTTATATGTATAGCGAAAAACTTTTCGTTCGTGTATCGTTATTTGTTCTGGGCCTAATTCACGTAATGACATATCGTCAAATTCAAGTTTCAAACGTGTCAATCTCCAAATGGTATTCTATAACATGACATTAATTCAGACAGGCTAAATTTTGCCAATCAAATTCTAGGTTCAACATCGTCTAAACTCCAAAAAAATACAAGAGTTGGGCCTAGATGTTTCACTATGCTTGACACTAGACGTGTGGAGCAATGCTGGCGATAAACACTGAAATAACCGTGATGGTCAGCCAGGAATGAAACAGGAGAAATCCTTTAAACGTCGAAAGACAAAAGTTCAACGTTTTTTCGCTGACTGAGTTTGTTGTTTGACCAAATTACTGTTTTTTTTTTTCAACCTAAAAGATATTTTATTGACACAAGCTCACCAGTATTTACCATCTTATTTTGTTAATCCAAGTACTGAATATTTAAACAGCTGTGATGAGATAGTTTGTATTTATTCTAGAGCTGTTCTAGTTCCACTGATCTCTTAATCAGGTTTGGTAACAAGATAGGAGCCGAGTGATTCGTTTCGTGCTAGAAAAAGCTCGAGTACTTGCAGTAAATGTGTTTACTAATGGTATATTAAAACTAGTGGAAACGAGCGCGGCTTCGTCCCCGTGGAACTATAGAGGCTGAATATTTCTGAAATTATTTTCTTATATTGAAATTTGAAGTCTGTAAAATATTTTTTTCTCTCTCTTATTTAATCAAGGTATAATATAAATATTTATACGTTGTATTTAGGTTGTTAAGAGGCATTTAAAGAATTATGTGTGAAAACTGTATTGTAAATCTTTCATAGAAAATAAATCTGGTCCTTGGAAGTTCATAGAGATTTTTCTCCTTCACGGTAATTTCACTACTAGTCAAATTGTCTTGTTAAAGCCGCCCTAATCACCGGGACGGTACTTACCTAAGTGGGTGTACCGTAGCAGAGCACGCAACATTATCGTTCAAGTAATTACTCCACCGTAACTGAGTTTCTAAGTATAATATGGGTAAATGATTGGAGCCACTTTCAGGATGCAAATTACCTTCTTGCCTACTCGTTCAGTAAGCTAATATATAGTGACTGTAAGAAAGGCACATGTGCCGCGTAGCGGTGGTGTACTAAGAGAGAATCTTCCGATCTGAAGGGTATGGGTGCCGGTGAAATTACAGGCACATGAGGCTTAACACCAGTAGGAATATCTCAGGTTGGAGAACGCAGGTTAGTGCTTCGTAATGCACGTACCTAACGTGCGTGACCTACCAAGCAATGCTATATTTTAGGTGATGATTACTACTCAACATCAAGTGACTCATATACTTGTTCCACCAGCAGTAGCATAAAAAAATCCCCTAAACTGGTATAACGGGGGTTGAGGTTTATATGAAAATAACTTAACGACTAAACACTTTAATCTTATTTTGTAAGCCGTAACGCATACTTTCTCGGGCTTTGTGTGCTAAAATCATTTTATGTAGGTTTCTAAAATTAATATTTAAAGAGGAAACGACTCCCTTTTGTCCTTGTATCTACAATCAAAACAGCGAGATAAGAAACACGCAAAAACTGAAGTAATATTCTATCTCAAGAAAAACAACGTAGAGTTCATTCCACCTTGTTTTTCAGCGACTTCAGTGAGGCTGAATTATGGCCCGAAAAATAATACATTAATATAAATTGCATGGGAGAGTCGATCAGTCGCCCTTGACCCACATGTTTTACGTCCTTGGAGTTTTATGGGAGAATCCTTGACTACATCGTTCACTTTAGTAAATGATGAATAAATGAAGGGTTGTAAAAGGATCATGCAAAAAAACGGGCCAAGTGCGAGTTGGAATCGCGCACGAAATGTTCCGTACCATTATCCATAGTAAAAAACAACAAAGAAAAAGCACCGGTGGTCTAGTGGGAGTGAATCCACCTTCTGATCCTGTGGTCGTTGGTTCTCGTATCTCTTGGTTATATTTCTCGTTTCATTGGGTTATAGTTTACATTACTTTATATATTAATGTATGTTGCGTTTGCTGAGCCACCCTGCTTACTTCTAAAATTGCATTATAGAAGTTGAATACCACTGTTAGTCCCGTGATCTTTAACTTATTTACCACGTTTATCGCCGTTATGTGAAGGTGGATATGTTCAATACTACGTCAAAATTGTATTTTGGAGAGCCTTAATCACGGTAACCTTGTTGAATTCACCTTACGCTATAAATCGTATAACGTTTTCTGTCGAGGAGGCGTTTCTGTCGTTGTTACGTTTGGTCGGTTTTTTGCTTTCATACGAAGAAAATCGCCCGTAATAACGGCACTTTCAGCTTTTCATATGTCTCAGTGTATAATCGCAGAATAGAGAAGTGTATATAGAAATGTACTTTCTTAATAACCAACAGACATTAGCTAACTACGTGAACAAAATCCCACCAGACAGCCTTTTCGAAATCTCATACTGTTACTACCTAATTATTTCCAGTTTGGCAAAGCGCCAGCTTCCAACCTAGAGTTCTAGTTCTAGGTATCTTAGACACAAGGCTAAAGGGCTTAGCTCTTTGTTAATTTTATGTGGTGCTACGGAACAGTGTTACTAGCCAATTTTTTGCTAGAAAGTATCTTTATATTTTTAACTAGCGACCTTTCCCGGCTACGCACAGGTATTTAACAAAAATTTCAACAATTATAAAATCAAAAGTTTTCGCATTTTTCGCAGCGCACGCGATGTAAGGAATTTTTTTAGGTAATTTTTTTACACCTTGGGTTACATATTACATACATACATTATAATTATTAATTGATACATTATTCGAGTTTTAGTAAAGATCCCTAATTTTTTGAAAATATAATATAGCCTATGTCAGTCGGGGATAATGTCGCTTCCCAACGGTGAAAGAATTTTTCGAATCGGTTAGTAGTGTCGGAGCCTATTCAATACAAACAGACAAACAATCAAATCTTTTATCATTATAATATTGGTATGAAAGTATAGACAAAAATAAATCGGTATCTTGCGAGCTATGCCAAGGGATTATAATAATAATAATGCTGGACAATCCACACAGCATCATCTAGCCCCAAGCTAAGCAGAGCTTGTGTTATGGGTACTAGATGACTAATATACTTATTACAATACATTACATATATAGATATTTTTTATTATACATAGAAAATACCCAGAACGCCTCGCGATTAGCGAGTAGCAGTCTCATTATGAGCCAAACAATTTTAGTTCTCAGACTATACAGACATTCCAAGTAATAAGTAACTTATTTAGACGCTTTCAAATAGTCACAGCTCAGTCAGTAATAGTGCCTTCTGTGCTGTAGGTCGTGGGGTCGATTCCCACCGAGGACAAACATTTGTATGATGAACGTAGATGTTTGTTCTCCGTTTGGGTGTTATATTGTAGTCTAAGGATGTATTTACAAAATGAAAGCAGCTAAGCTAAAATAGAACAAACTATGTTAGGACCGGATTCGAACCCACGACCTTAGAATCAGAAGCCAGGGTCACTCCCACTAGATGATTGAAGGTCTATAACATATATATCCGGTTTCACTCTCATTCAATATTCTCTGTAAAGTTTGGTGTGGAATTATTTTTTACGCGTTTTAATCGATAACTCCTAATTTTCTCACGGCCCATTAACATGGAGAAACTCTTGGGAACAAAATCGTAAGTTTCTTGCCGGTTCATCTAGGCTTGGTCGTTTGGAACTGACCAGAGTTCACCAAATTTTTAGAAGATTTACTTTGACTTGACTTACTAGCGTTCTTCGTTTACAAGTTTTTGACAAAGTATAGTTGTTTACCTACGAATAGGTAAACAAGAAAATACCGATTTATAGGAAGAGTTTACTGTGTTCCTACAAACCAAGAATATAAAACACCAATTCAGGTTATTTATAGGTACTTACTCGTATTTATATGCATCTAAACATAACCTTATACCTTAAGAAAGAAAGATCAAGTAAGGCCACGTTTATAATGAGCGTGACCTGCGAAACAATTAATGCTCTGTTATAGGTAATGGTAACCACTTAACATCAGGTGGGCCATCTGCTTGTTATAGCAACTAGTCAAATAAAAAAATTTTTAAAGTAAAATATAACAAAATAACCTCATTTCTCACATTCGCATTTTCACTTTAAATGAATATTTCTGACCATTATTCCTCGGGAGACGTGACCCTAACTACCCAACGTTGGTCAACAAACACCAACTAACGTAGTAGGGAAGCTGGTGTTGTGTTACCAATTATACTCCAGACTCGTTATTAACAGGGTGCATTTGATGATGGTATATCGCATTTGTTATAAATAACACGAGATAAATCACACGTATCGTTCTTAATTATAAAAAAGATAGTTTCGACTAATAACAATCTTTTTTAAGAATAAACTACGGAATAATCAGCTGACCTACCTGATGTTGAACGATTTCTAATTCATAGAATTACCAAGGTCACCAGCATACCTCTCAAAATCAGTTGAAGTGGCAGGCCAAATAGCTTGTAGAACTGACAGTCGCTGGGGAATAAAGGTTCTCGAATGGCGACCACGAACCGGAAGACTAAGCGAAGGACGCCCTCCTACCTAATGGACCGACGACATTGTTAGCATCGCGGTGAGTCGGTAGATGTTCTAAGACGTTTCTAAGAAAAACAATTTTGAGCCTGTTTGTTTTTGTTAGAAACGTAAAGGGAAAACATATACCCAACAGAGGTCTTTTATAGGCTGTTGTTGAAGATGAAAGAAGGAAGAAAGATTATTTTGAGACAAAGGTGCTAAGTCTCATGTGTCTGTAATTGCTTCGGCACCCAAATTGGATCACCAATTCGAACATATCCATTTGGCGACAGAAATAGGAAATAACGTTGTAAATTCTCGGATAACATTTCCACAAAGAGCTCTAACTACTAAGTACTTATTGTTTAAACGTGAAAATATTAGTACGTGCTCGCATTATTTAAATACCTAGTTACACTTGCTTTACTTTACTTTAGTAGTAGTAGAGCTCTTAGTAAAGGGGAAGTACTACCACCATGCCTATTTCTGCCGACAAGCAGCTTGCTGTGTTCTGGTTTGAAGGGTGTGGGTTTCGGTGAAATTACAGGCACATGAGGCTTAACACCTGTATGCCTCAGGTTGATGGACGCAGAACAGTGTGTTGTAGGGCACGTTCCTAACTAACGTGACCTACAAGGCAATGCTTTGTATTGCTATGGTAACCACTTAACATCAGGTGGGCCATATGCTTGTTCCATCAGCAAATTTTATAAAAAAAAAACTTCTTCATAACGTCAGAATTATGTGAGAGAAAGTGTAGAAATGAATTGATAAACTGAAACACTTTGTGAATTGAAATACCTAAGTACCTACGTGTTTTCAACAAAAGAGTAAAATATGATAATTTAATTCACTCTCAGGTATTTCTGAACATTCAAGTTTGTAAGATTACGTCGTCTGGCGTTCTTAGGGCTATTGAACCAGGTTGGAGGAAATATTACTTGTCTCTTTCGGTAAGAATTTGAGGCTACCTTCAAGGCGTAGAATATCAACCGGGCCTTATTTCCGTATTATACTAATCTTATTTTTTAAATTTTCTTTATAATTATGTTTTCAGCAATGATTTCTTTGAAGTTTAAATAACGTAAAATAAGTACCATACATGAACTATTAGGACCTAACATAGGTAGGTGTGTCAGAATTAAATTTTCTCAACAAAATACAGTCCTGGAATTCATATGTAACTTAAACTCCGTACCTTACCTAAGTAGGTACGTTTAGCCATAGAGTAAAATAGTAGTACCGTGTTTAGCACAGTTTATCTTAAAGTAGGTACGAACTTAACATAATGGAAGTAGTTTGCAGCTAAGTGCAAACTTTAGGTACCTAGGTTCTCTTTGTTCTATCTAGTTCTAACGTAATTCCGTAATCGTTTTGTGTCGCTGGCATGGTATAGTATAAAATAGAATATAGAAGATAAGATAAGATCTTCACATAGCTATGCACTTTGATGTACACTCACTGACAAAATATGCAGTCATAAACACGTTCATGTGAATACATCTTGTATATAAATCTAGTATTCGACTGCCCTAACAGCTCAGTTAGTAGTAGCTGTACCTTCTTGTTGTGGGTTTGATCCCCTCCGAGAACAGACATTTGTGTGATGAACATTATAAGAAGGTATGTATTCAAAAAAAGTATATAAGTGTTCTATCAGTCATCTGATTACCATAAGCTATACTTCGTTTGGGGGTTAGATGATGTTGTGTAGAAATATCCACAATTTTTTTTTTTTATAAAACCCTTTAAAACCAGACAGTAAAGAGCAGGTTATCATAAGGTAATTTCAAACTATCTATGCGTCTTTACTATGACTGCAGATTTGATCTTGACTGTACCTTAATGAGGAACATCACTAATTAGAACTAGTTAAAAAGCTCCAAGCCACTTGTTACCTTCGTTTGAATTAGAATTTGTAATACCTTGAATTGCTTTTGCGGGATTACATGTCTCGTCCTTAGGCAACGGAATATTTTGTGTAATATAAAAATTTAGAGGTCTTGTGGAAGTGAACTCGCCTTCTCATCTTTAGGTCGTAGGTTCAAATCCGGTCATGCACCTATGAATCTTATTTTTCAAGAATTTAATTTAATAAGAATGGAATTTCAAAATTTAACCCTAGAACGGATTTATGGGGGGTTGAAGTTTGTATAAAAATAACATCACGCGAGCGAAGTCACGCGCATTCTTTAGTTCCACATAGGGCGCATCTTTAGTGAACGAGCACCATAAGGTTATGTTGTAAGCAGATCAACATCATGTGGGCGGTTATTATTGCATACATTTTTAAATAAAAAATAGGTAAGGTCTTGGGTAACTTTGAACGTATAAAAATTATATGAATCTGAGAACTGGCAAAACGAAAATGCATGCAAAAAATGGCTTCTATACGCAGCTGGCGTGGTTCGACAGAAGCTAACCTTTTGTAGTATCGTCAAATTTAACCTGTGTCCATCAAAAACAAATGAATAGTGCCCGGTAGCTTGCCACAATCTTCAAGGGGAATTCGGTAGTGATTGTTTGCTCCCAATTGATTGCCACCTTGCGGGGAATCCTTACAAGGGTCTGGGATGATGAAACGGCCTTTGAGGCTTTGTTTTATAATAAACTAGGCTAATAAACTAACTAGGTTACTCGCGATTTCGGCCACGTGGACTTTTATTTTCCGGCGGTAAAAACTTTGAAATCAACTTTGGATGATCTTAGTGATGATGCAAACTAGGTAATAAAATGTATTTTTTATGTAAACCATAAAATTTTGTGGTGGCCACGCGTCATATGCCAGTCAGCCTTGTTTTGTTATTATTAGTATATTCTAATGATTTCTCGAGTTCTAGCTGTTTTTCATATAAACTTTGACACCCTTTTTCAATCCCTTGTGGACGCCTACTCCCAGTGACCGCACAAAGAGTGCCTATGTCAAATATTAGATAGTTTCGGTAATATTGTGACAAGTGGGTAAGTCAACTTCTCCTTTATATTCTAAAAGGTTTTTAATGGAAATTATTGTCTTTAACTCAAAAAGTAGATTCCGGTTTTGCAAAATCGTTTTGTAATACACTGCGGGGCAACTAGGTAGTCATTGTACAGTCAAGTTGACACTGCCTGTCATAGCGTATTATAACTCAAAACGACAATACGAAACTTCGCTTATCGTTTCTAAGAGTAGATCTACAGGCATCACGTAACGTCAATCATGTTACATCAACTTAAGTTATGTTATTTTATGTTATGCATAATAAACTCATTTTTGGTCCTAGATCAAAGCTTTGCCTGGAATGGCAAGGTATTCCCTATTGTGTGATCCCTGTAATATTCACATTCTTTAGCTGGCGCTACCCTTAATATATTTCCCTCCCGCACCCTATTGAATAACCCTGTGTTCGTAGATAAATAGGTGTATAAAACTTTACGCACGTCAGTCACATCAGCTGTCTGGTTAGTAAGGTATTTGCCAGAGTATAAGCGCTTGTGGTTTAGCATGATTGAAATTTTACATAAAATAACGTAATAGATATGATATTGTATTCGTATGAAGCCCCAGTTCAACATCGAAGGCCCAATTTTAGTAACGAAATATCGTCAAATTTAAGTTTTTATCGTGGTAATCTCCAAATGGTATTCTTTGAATTTGGCATTTAGACAGGCCCAATTTTGTTATCAACTTCTTCGTCACGTGTGAAACACCAACTAATGCAAAATGTAGGTGTGTGCTAAATGTAATAAATACTTGGACGTACCTCTGACTACTACTAATGATTTATCAGTACTACATGTTACTAACAGATCTGAGGGAATATCTACCGTGCCTGTGGATTAAGTAAAGTTATTTCTACTTTTATGTGTCAAAAAGGTATTTATTTAAAACGAGCGGAAGTTATTTTCATACAAACTTCAACCCTCACTGCACCCGTTTTAACGTTGAACTGTTTTTAGTCACTACTAATTCTCTGGGTGTTATATTGTATTCTTTGTATGATTACAAAAAGTATTTGAGTATTCTATCGGTTATCTGGTTCTGTAAAAGCTTTGCTTAGTTCGGGGCTAAATGGTATTGTGTCAATGTATTTATTTAACAAATCCTTAACCGAAAACCTCAAACCTATACATATTGGTACAAAAACACCCTAAATACACATACTATTTCAAAATGTTCCGCGCATTATTTCTCCAGCGTTTATTTTGGTTAGTATTCAAGACGACTCTTCAATTTCCCTCACAGCGGAAAACACAGCTGAAATTTAATTCTGTTGATTTTCAACGTGAACTTGACCTAGATCTGGGATCGGTCAGCTTCAGTATCTGAACTGAATTAAACTGTGAATGGAAAACGGAATAGAGTCGATCTCTAAAGATATCAAACTGCAACTTCATTTAGTTTTATTCTGTAGAAAGTATCACACAGCAAAACGGTAGAAACCGAAAACCACACAGTAAGTTTTGCTTGTTCTATTACTTGATTGCCTACCCCATGGGGGTAGGCAGAGACCAGTGATTTCCACTTGCTACGATCCTTACATACCTTTTTTGCTTCATTCACTCTCATAACATTCTTCATACATGCTCGTCGGTTTAGGGTACTCTTGACTCTAACAGATCTTTTGGTATTATATAAGATCCTTTAAAATGCGTAATGGGATAGCCAGAGGCACATACAATTACTGTATCTGGTACCAGTAATAACAATGCGTAGTCTGAATATCAAACACTAAAAACAATAAGAGAAATACATTTATTTACAAAGAAAATTATAGCTAGTACAAGTATTTATAATTGGTATGTACAAAATACACATGAAACAGTTGAGCTATCAAAATAATTTCATATTGTATTATCATCACAAAAAGTTAGCAACTTACTTACCAGGGCAAAGCTGCATCCTTTGTTTTAAATTCACCACAAACCTTGGTTAAACATTAATAAAATAGTATGAAATTCACTCATAAGGAAGAGTCGCTTAGAGTGCGATGAAAGTCAAGTTTATCACATGAAATATATCAATATATATTTTTGGGATTTTAACAAATTTTTGCGTAGGTACCTTATTGATGTCAACGTGCGTTGTGTTTCGCGTATGAGGTACTATCATAGATATTATGGTTAACTTTACTGTATGTGATAATTTATTGAACTGTATGGTGATAAATATGTCCAAAGGTGCTTTAATCCAAAATTTAGTCGTGTGTGATCATTGAAAAAACCTAAAATTACTAGGTCATTCGATTTCTAGTTAGAATTCAGCATTTCTTATAATAAACGACTTCAATATTCTAAACATACCGAACTAGCAAAAACGAGCAAAGGCTAAGGGAGGTACTTTGCCGTTGAAGCTCAGTCGATCGCTTACCTTTATATCGTTGTAGTAGCCAGCCAGTCTAATATACGTGTAGAGCTATGCCCAACGGCGAAGTTCTCGCCTGTTCCCACTCAGATACACACCGTATCAGAAGTTCAATAACATAACATTACTCCAATAACATTTGTAACATATAATGACCCTTTTGGAAGTAGTTTATTTCCTGTCACCCAGGAAGCTTTTTCGTAAACCTGTAATTACAAGCTCGTAGTCCACCATATCATGACTCGGAAGGCACCATACTATGACTTCTTAAAACCTGCTGCAGCTTCTGAATCAGCTGACTTTTTTGCATACAAAATTAACCGCTAGTTTGGAGCTGGTTTGATAGATCATTATGTTCTTTCCTCGTGTCTAGGTCGCGATGATGGAACGGCACTCTAATTTCACGCTTACGTCCGCTGGAGGTCAGACACAAACAGAAACTTCAGAATTAAAATATAATATTTGGAGCGGGAAAATAGTGAAACGTCCAAGTTTGTTATACCCGGGTTGTATTTGCAGTATTTTTATTTTCCAACACAGCAGATAGATGTGACAGATTTTTATTTGCCTAGATTCAGACACAAGGATCCATTGATAAAATAAATAAATTCATACAGCTTCAAACAAATCAAACAATAAAGGTACACGTAATATTATGTTACGTGTACCTTTATTGTTTGATTTAAATTAATTATGATATATATTATATTAATATAAGTCATAAATTTATTTGGCACAAGGGTTCATCAGACCATTTGAGTACTTAATATCAAAACTGCGGTCATCAATCTGACTTACAATAGTGATGACTATGGCAACCCTCCCTATATATGAAGTAAGTTTATGTCCAGCAGTGGATTCGAGCTGAAGACAGACTATTTTGACCAATGTGGCGCGGTGGGCGATTGTCCGCCTGCGTCGCAGAAGGGTGCGGGTTCGATTCCCGCCTTGGGATAAATGCTTGTACGATCTGCAAATATTTATTCCGGGTGTTCTGGGTATTTTCTATTAATAAAAAAATATACCTATGTATGTAATATATGTCATCTAGAACTCATAACACAAGCTTTGCTTAGTTTGGGGCTAGATGATGCTGTGTGGATTGTCCAGCATTATTATATTATTACTCCCTCGTGTATACCTACTTTAATTATCTACGACATTGTGGCTCCACATGTTTTATGATTTTTGGTACATCGTTAGCGTTACATACGTGTAGGCAGTTACACCACGTTAATTAAGGTCGTTACATTAGTCAAAGGTCTTAACTTAAAAGCTCACTCCTTTTACCACAAAGACATTAGTACCAAGGATGTTTTCATCATGTAGGGGAGGGCTGGGAAATTTACCAAACAACCACATAATAATTTTTAATTACATTATTGTATATATATGTACTAGCGGCCGCTCGCAGCTTCGCCCGCGTGGCAGTTTTTTTCCCGTTCCCGTAATTTTTTTGGGATAAAAAATAGCCTATAATAAGTTAATCCTAGTTATAATCTTTGTTTACTCCGAATTTTATCCAAATCGGTCTGCTGGTTAGAGCGTGAAAGAGTAACAAACATCCATCCATCCATTCATCCATACCTACAAACTTTCGCGTTTATAATAAGTAGGATAATGTGACGACGCGGACGTGTTGACGATCGATGTGGCGTGGCGGGTGAATGTCCGCCTGCGACGCAGGAGGTTGCGGGTTCGATTCCCGCCTTGGGATAAATGTTTGTACGATCTGCAAATATTTATTCCGGGTGTTCTGGGTATTTTCTATGCATAACATACAATATATTATGTACCTATGTAAAGTATTGTATTAAGTATATCAGTCATACAGTAACCATAAGACAAGCCCTGATTACCTTGGGGCAAGATGATGCTGTGCGAATTTTCCAGCATTATTATTATTATTATTATAATCGACTAAGTACCTATATTAAATAACTGCGTAGGTGGATTTTGTAAAAGGTGATGTTAGGTAATAAGCCCAGAGGGATCATATAACTAAAAGTTAACTACTCCATATTGCCGTAAATTTAATCATTTGCGCCCATTCTACTTGCCACAGGTACTAACAGCTTAATTAAAAGTTTTAATGCTTTATATCAGTGATTCCCGGACACACAGAGTAAATAATTACAAACGTAAGTGTATTATTTACTCTGTATGTCCTATGGCCATTTTTCGCACTAAGAATATTGTATTTTTTTCCTATAATTAATAAATGATAATGTTGTCATAAACAGTTGTTGCAGTTTTTATTACTTTACCATTTTGAAGGTTTTTTTTAACGGTTACAGTTCAGTGGTACGCTACTGATTTTTAATTTGGTGTGTGGTACGTGAAATTAATAGTTTGGCAACCACTGCTTTATATCATTATAAGTTTTCAGAGTATCCTCATATCTGTAATACCCTACTTATTGGATACATTGTTAGGATTGCGTGAGGTCAATGGTTGGAAAGGGTTCAAGATCGTTCTTCCTGAAAACGTATGGGGGAAGCCTACGTCAAGTCGTGGACTTCTACATGCTGTTGATGATGTGATGATTATGATGATTATTCACTTATTTAAAAATAGCAAAAACGCGCGTGATTGCATCCACGTGGAGGTATTTTCATACAAACTTGAAACCCTTTTTACCCGTTATTGGTTGAATTTCAGGTACTTATGCCTTTCTTTGTTTCAAGACAAATATACCCTTAAAATTGCAAGTCTTTCCTGAATATATCAGTTATTTAGGATAAAGAATCTTTTAATTGGTATAGATTTTGTAGACAACTATAGAGTAATACTAGCGGCCGCTCGCAGCTTCGCCCGCGTGGCAGTTTTTACCCGTTTCCGTTATTTTTTCGGGATAAAAAGTAGCTTATATGTTAATCCAGGTTGCAATCTATAATTATTTCAAATTTCATCCAAATCGGTCTGCTGGTTAGAGCGTGAAATAGTAACAAACAGCCATCCATCCATCCATACTTACCCACTTTCGCGTTTATAATACTATAGTAAGATTTGCTTAAACAATCGATAATAAGGACAGTCAGAAAACTCTTGCATAATTAATATGTATTAACTGCTGAGCTTAAAATACTTATAAACTTTACGCTTCTTCCCTACGCCTGAATTATAAATCCGCAGTGGTTATTATGCGGTAGGCGTAACTTCTACCGAGCTATATAATAAATTTTTAGTAAATGGCCTTGAGATCGGTTCGTTTAACAGCTCCTCTAGCGTATTAGGTGTCAATCCAACTGATACCAGTATCAATATCCTTTGTTCCTGTTAAGCATGCTTAATTAACCTTATACCTTTGTTTTAGTAGTAGAAGAGCTCTTTGTGAATGTCTCGTCCGGGGAAGTACTACCCCCATGCTCATTTCTACCGCCAAACAGCTTGCTGTATTCCGGTTTGAAGGGTGTGGGTACATTATAACACCCAGACACAGAAAAAATCATGTTGATCACACAAATGCTTGTCTTCAGAAGGGATCAAACCCACAATCTACAGCGCTAGAAGGCAGAGCTACCAACTGAGCTGTGAGGACCATAAATGGTAGTGAGGTGGTTATGGTATTGATATTTTTCATTATCTTTTCTCCTTTCTTTATTTTATAATGCTCTTACTACTTATAAAATTCGCAAAATAAAATTAGTATTCCATTGAATAAACTGTTTCAAATCTTAGGGGAAAACATCCTAAGTAAACAAGAGAAGATTGTTATTATAGGAGAAATTCAACGTTCAGTTCACACAAAAAGCTCAAAAGCGTTCCTTTCTCCTCACAGTTTACCGTTGAAACATTTTTACTTAAAAAGCTGAATAGAACACATTCATTGAGTAACACAATATGCCCGCTTATTTTTAAGTGCTCCCCTACTTAGTCTCGTCACATTTGACCTGAGATATTTTTCTATAAGATTTTCAGAGACCTTAGCAATATTATTTCTTTAGGTAGGTAAGTAGTCTTATTCAAATAGGAACTAGAAGGAAATAGTGTAGTAAGCTATATTGATTTTATTAAAATAATTAATTGATATCATAAAAATAATTGTTTTAAAATACTTTTCTTATGTTTTTTTAAATCTTTTGTGACACAACAAAGTACTCCCTAAAACAATCAAGAAGTAACTGTGACCTCGATAGTTTGGCATGCCTATCTACCTAATTATCTGTACCGTGAGCCACCAAATAGCTCAGTCCGAACAGGCCGGGAAGTTTCAATATTAGAAGGGAAAACCAGTTGGAATTAAATGTTCAGTGACATCGGCTTTGAAAATTCAATTTGTGGTAAAATTGGCCGTGTGGTTTCGAACACAGCCATGGCTTGGCTTGTATACTATAAATGCCCAACGTTGTATTGTGAAATGAATAGTATACATAGAATAGTTAATGAAATCGATAAGTACATAATAATCTCTTCGCGACCACTTGACTACCTTCATCAGAGTTCTTTCTTCCACCTCTTCTACCAGATATTGTAGTATCCCATGTATTTTTTCTGGTTTTTTTAAATAATGGTAAATAACGTTTGTTGGTACGAAAAAACCACATTATATCTTGCTACATAGCATTGTTTTGCACAAGATTTGACAATTGGTTTGGGTAAAAAAGGGTACCCCTTTAGACAGAGGTACACGTCTAGATAGTACATCTGGTGTGATTAGTTGTATGTATATTGCATAATTAGCATTCCATACATAACAGGTTGCAAGCCTATCGTCGCTACTAGAATACTAACCGCTTTTTTCACGGTGTTCCTTCACCCTTTTTGAGACTGGCATTGCGAACATAAATTTTTCTAACAGAAAAATCCATTGATGCATGACCGAGTTTGAACCCACGACTTTAGAATTAGAAGGCAGGGTCACTTACTAGACTACCGGTGCTCTCATTAGACATATACTTTATCAATAAATTTAATTACTTTAGCCAATACAGATGTGTAAATATCTAGGTATCCAGCCTGTATGGGAAGGCCTTTGTCCACCTATATACTTCTTAAGGCTACACTAGTCGGTACGTTGTCCATACAAACGCTGTAAGTGTTTAATGTCTACTATTTATTAACGTACGTCCGAAGTTAAGTTTGATACTGAATTATCTTGCCGTTATCTAGGTACGTTACCCTATATGCTACAGTAAAATCAGATAACCTTGAAAGTTACAAGCGTCGAAAGATTTAGTACTAAATCCTGTAACGCTTGTAACTTTCAAGGTAATCCGATCATCAGATTACCTTGAAAGTTACAAGCGTCGAAAGATTTAGTACTAAGTCCTGTAACGCTTGTAACTTTCAAGGTAATCCGATTTTACTGTAGCATATAGGGTAACGTACCTAGATAACGGCACGATAATTCAGTATCAAACTTAACTTCGGACGTACGTTAATAAATAGTAGACATTAAACACTTACAGCGTTTGTATGGACAACGTACCGACTAGTGTAGCCTTAAGGATAAAGCTGAAAGATAATAATGAACCAGTCTCATTGAGATTCAACCCTCTGATTTTTATACCGTCGTCCTAAGGGTTTTTGGTCCAATATTTTATGACATTGTATTATGAAAATGCGGGCCCTGATACTTGTAATTCCGTTGTAAACGCTGTTCTATTCTTATTTTCAGGCAGTTCTCCCTCTTGGGAGCAGTTTGTGAGAGAATCGTTGGTACAGGCCGCTTGGCCTGTCGCCCTGGTGGCGCCCCCTAGGCGAGCCCTCACCGTGGATCACCAGTAAGTTAACATTTATTTAAACATTAATTTTCATTGCAGGCATTTAAGACTGTAAAGTGAAGATAAAACCTAATGTTACATTTGCCATGACAAACGCGTGGAATTTTGTATGTAATAAATTGATAACACTTTATTGTACTACATTATACTACACTGTATTGTAAACTAGCGCCTCGTCCCGGCTTCGCACGGGAATTTTTTATGAAATCATAATAATATAATCTACGACACCCGTGGATAGTGCAGCTTCCCAACGGTGAAAATTTTTTTCAAATCGATTTTGCCGGAGCCTATTCAATGCAAACAAACAATCAAATCTTTCCTTTTTATAATATTAGTATAGGCAATAATAGCTTATAAATCTAGATCTAACAAAATACAAAGTACAGCCATCCCCGTTCTTTTTGTTACACCAAATTGCGTCAATATGTCCTATCGTCCTCGCATCGTAAGCTCACGTGCTCTGTATGTATTTTCAGAAGACGTGCTCATATATTGTACTCGTAAGTCAGGGTATCAAAAGTTTTAAACCTTATTACAACGAAATAAAAGTCAACAACAAAGTAAGCGAACTATTTTCGCCCAGCGGATCGCGCAAATACCTCATCTATTATGCTCTTATACCCATCTAGCCATCGTGAGTACACATTATGGTTCCATTTCATTGAAAGTTATAGTGCAATGGTACAGTGGTTTGGTAAAATTTTATTGTGGTCAATGCAGTTTTAAAGCGTGGGACCGTAAAAATGTTAATCAAAGACCTTTTTGGCATGTTATTCTGAAATCCTTAAACACATTTGAGTCTAGTAAGTTGAGTGAGTCTGAAAGAAATCTAATGAACTTTACTTTACAAAGAAAAGACTTTTTCTCTACGTTTTACATTTACGTTTAGGTCCACCTAAACTCCACTCCAGTACTAACTCTAGTTCTAGAACTCAATGACACCAAAATAAAATCAAGGTCCGAAGCCACTATTCCACTATCTGGAAATAGAAACAGAAAATATAGCAAAAATAAACCCCGGTCTGCCTCCCATCTACTGTAGGTAAATATTGTAAAACCCTAGTAGACACACATTGTGCTCTATAGAGTTTATATACAGGGTGGTTTCTAGAGAAGGGCGATGATGAACAAGTTTGGAACCGCGCGAGTTAAAGAAAAGTCGTGAAAGGAGTCATGCCCTCAATTTATAAAATTTATTAAAATTTATTGAATACTATTATAGTGACACGCAAGTAGCAATACATTTTTGTAGTATTGAGTGACGAGTAAGTATATGACGTCGAAGCCAATATTAAAATATAATATAATCATGCTGGACAATCCACACAGCATCATCTAGCCCCAAGCTAAGCAGAGCTTGTGTTGATGATAAATATAATTCATAAATATCATTTAGAAAACGTTTAAACTTACCAAGCACAAAATCTAAAATTCTAGTTGACTTGATGCAAGTGCTTGGTACGGAAAAACATATTCAAATACGGTACGTGCATATCGGAAATGTGAATTTCCGGGCGCAAGGTGAATACAGAACATTCATCCGAATTCAGTCAGAATAAAGTTAACATCTAAATAAAATCTGGATGTTTTTATGATCTGAAATGGGCATTTTATGAATAGCCGTTTGTACGCGTACAAACAGCCCAACTGGAACCTAAGTTTTAACTAAATGGTGTCAATCGTCTGTAATAAGACAAAATAAATAAAGGTAATATGAAAAATAAAATAACTTAACGACTAACCCCTAAGCACGGTAGAAATAACCACAACACCAAATAGTATCGACTCAAGATTATTTGAGATCTATTGGAGGCAGTCAGAGGTTTATCCAGATTTTACATTTGGCATATACCCACATTTTGCACTATTTGGTGTTGGTATTGAGGTTACAAGCCTTACTTATTAGGTATGTGCTTTGACAGGGTTTTTTGAGTAAACATGTTTGTGTTCTCGGCAAAAAAACGTTTGCCAATATCTTGAGAAGGTATTGAGATATCTTAAAGAATTGTTTACCACCTTTGGAAATTCTATTTAGACAAAAAGATAACGTTTTGTGCTGAGTCTCTGTTGTTTATGTCTACTGAAGGTTTCCAGTTTCATTTAAAACTTATCATTTATGATTTTTCGTAGCTGGGCAAATTTACGATACCGATATTCAGTGTATTTTTGATGTCCCCGTGACAGCGAGAAATTTTAAAATGGCTTCCCACCATCCCCCCGAAACCTTTTCTATTACGGAAACACCGACACGTTAGTTTTAATGGGCTATTGTTCCCATTACCGTAATTCATAATGGGGACAGTGACACGCTAGTATTTAAAGCCAAAGGCAAAAGGCATAATATGTATATTCATTGAAAGATGATTAAGTTTATGTAATTTTATTGAGTTTTGTAAGTATTCGACCAACCAGCTTTTAAATAATTATTTAATTTACTTCGCACTACCGACACAACTGTTTTCTGTTGGTCTCTTCTGTTATCTGTAAGGTTTGTGTGTCAAATAAACGTTTATTCTATTCTATTCTTCTATTCTATAAGAGCTCATAGACGATCAGGCTCTAAGACTAAGCGTGAAAGTTAAGAAATGTGTATTTAACTTCCCGCTGTCTCCGTTATCACTTAATTTAACCTTCTGAGTTTCATAGATAAGATAAAAACAAATTACTAAAGTATAAGGTTATAATTTCATAGAAACATCTCAATTAACAAAAACACAAACACGGACGGCTCCGTCGTCGATTTGCAAATCGCAGCAAAGTCAATAACTCATCGATTTGACTCAATAAAGTCCGAACTGGTGCGGAGATGGCTGAGTTTGGTAGCCTTTTTCAAGCATATTTACGTGGAAACTAGTACTGGGCGCCGCTTTGACTAGGGAAAAGTAGGAGCTATTGTAATAAAGTTCCATACGGGTGGGTTTCGAGAGCTCTTTGTGTTCTAGTAGAGTCGGTTCCCTTTTTACATAGCTATATAACAATAGTGGACGTTTGATTAAGGTGGATTTAATTTTATATTTTTTTTGTGCGTTGTTCGGCATACCTACAAGATTATCGATATACTTACTGTTTCTTTAAACTAGTCTTAACTTGTTCTAACTAGTTTGTTGATCTTCTTCATGAATCATCTTTGAAGAACTAGTCAAACAGACAAAACAAAGTATTTGAATACATAGGCAAAGGATTTGTTCTTTGAATACTTCTACTTAAAAAACTAGCTACCACCAAATTTTTAGCAATAACAATACATAATGTAAATGTTACAATATAATCCAATGGTAATGGTCAAACAATGGTCTTATCCCAGACAGCAATCTATAGCAGCTAACCACTTAGTCGAAAGGAAAAATAGGTTAAAATAACAAAGTTATTCCACAAACAACTGAGTGATCTAGGCATAAACCCCCTGAACTAGTATTATTCGATGGTTATAGTGTTGAAAAGCAGTTCCTAGAAGTTGTTTCATCGAGTTCCATTTGAAGTTTTGATTGCCTTTTACTGCCCAGCTGATAGGTATGCAAAAGCGTGAGAAATTGCAGTATAGATTTTGATTTTAGATACTATTAGAGTTATCAACATGAATATAACTTTTTTAAGGATCGTGGGAAGTCGGTGGATGGAAAAGGTTGATAAAATCGTTCTTCTTGGAAAGTGAAATTCTGTCGGCTGGTGCTGATGATAAATATCATATTCCGCGACCTAAAAATGTCGTCAGTCCATCGGGTGGGAGAGTGAAGGGCACTACGCTCCTTCTCATTTTAATTCTTATTTATTCCCCAGCCAGCGGTTGTAGGTTTTACGAGCTCTATGGCCTGCTTATTACCACTTACTGCTTATTATTACTAGTTATGTCGGTAACCTTGCTTTTTCTATGAATTCCCTAATTTCTAATTTTATCTCATAGTGAACTGCCAACATAGCTGTCTTCATAGCCTGTTGTGCGACTTTGACCTTGTCTAAAAAACCAATAGTTACCAATAGGAACTGAGGTCGCTACCTCAGTTCCATAAGTCATTACTGATAACACGCACTGAATAAAGAGGCTTTGTGGTATCTGTGACAAGAAGATTTACCGTAATTTTTCAAACACTGCCGATTCGAGTTGGATTCGTCGGCTGTCCTCATTGTTGAAGTTCAATTACCTTGTTGGATCGTCTATCTCGTTGGATCGTTTGACGACCGATGTGGCGCGGCGGGCGAATGTCCGCTTGCGACGTAAGAGGTTGCGGGTTCGATTCCCGCCTTGGGATAAATGTTTGTACGACCTGCAAATAGTTATTCCGGGTGTTCTGGGTGTTTTCTATGTATAATAAAAAATATCTATATATGTAATGTATTGTGTTAAGTATATCAGTCATCTAGTACCCATAACACAAGCTCTGCTTAGCTTGGGGCTAGATGATGCTGTGTGGATTGTTCAGCATTATTATTATTATTATTATCTTAAATAAACATAATGTACCGGTAAACATGTCGGCACGAGTGCAACATGAATACGGCAAATAGAAAAAAGGCATTTGTCGTGCAGTGAAGTCATTCAAGCTGATGATGGTGATTCAATTTTCAGTATTTATCACAGTTCAAAAACAGTGTTTTCAATCAACTAACGTAAACATGAAATTCAAATTAATTTTATAGCTACAGTTAAATCCCAGTTCGAGATTCAATCTGCTTGAATAGATAGAAATGTTTCGATGAGTAAACTCAATCAAACTAGATATTTCTTCAACTGCCTCAGAGGACTTTAAATGTAGTTTGTGGGAATTAATCAGAACTTATGTTTTACTTGATGTTTTAAAAAGTTGTTTTCGTTTCTCCTCTAGTCAAAATCACATGCAGATACTTTTTTTATACCACTTGTTGACTGAACTGTAGGTACTCATTTTCATAGCACTTTTATATCTTAGGTTGGTGTTTTGTAAATAAATTCTATTCTATTCGAAGTCACACCGGATGAGAAGTGGTAAGCACAAAACATGTAAGAAAATAAATAATATGACCCATACAATTAATTTAATGCCTATTTGACTAAAAAACTTATTTGCCCATTTTTAAAGCCAATTTCCTCAGTATTTCTTCACAGAAAAGGAAAGAAAGTTCGTCAGATAAAATGTAAGGAACGGATATCACAAATCTTAATAATGGGCGTTTCCTACAGTCGCGCTCAAAATTGTTTTTCATGTTAATCTTGGTGGCTTTAGCAGCGTCAAATAAAAAAAACTAAAGGCCGAATAGTCAAACGCAACTTAGAGTTAATCACGTCTCAAGTCTCGCATTTTTGACAGACTTCCATTGCAAACTGTCAAAAAAATAGCCGTGATTAAATCTAAGTTGCGTTTGAGTATTCGGGCGCAGAAGCTAGTTAAAAAGTATATAGGTATTCTATCAGTCGTTTGGGGTTAGATGGCGTTTTGCGCGATATTTTATGAACTTTTTATTTTCCTCTACAATGCAATTAGCTGATAAGTTCACCTATTTTATGAATTTTTGCTCAGTAATTATTAATTGTAAGGCTGTATTACCATTCTGTCAGTTTCGATTTGTATGCATTCTAGTGCAGCTGATTGTACCTTTTCTATTAAATTAAACTTTGTAAGTAAAGTATTTTTGACAAATTAAATTACCTACACCAGTAGTTACGCATATCATACAATTTAGCCGTAGCACGAAATGTAATCATTCATCCGCACCAGGCGACATAACCTCGGTAATAAATGGAAAATGAAAGTAACACTGTCACAGACCTGACGTACCTGTGTCAACAACGCCTGACATTGACATTCCATTTTCAAACCTGTTATTATTCCATCAAAAAAAAATAACGCATTTCAAAATAGTTTCGTAGTAATTTATTCTAAGTTCCGTAGTATTTACTTGTTTATAGAGAAAACACAAATTATATTTTTATATTGGCACTATACTGGCGTTTCATTGTTTACATACTACCTTTACCTACACCAAATATATGTGGGTAAAATAAAGCATACTTAAATACAAGGCAAACTACAGCTTAGTAAGCAAACGGTGCACTACTGTTCGTTTTGTTGCTTCGCAAATGCTTTGTTGTAGGTGATGGTAACCACTTAACATCAGGTCGCATTCATCAGTATGTCGTATAAAAATCTCTGTTTGATTTTTGTTTGTAACTATACAGTGGCTATAACAAAAAGTTTTGTTATTGATCACCATAAAGGTTTGAATAAATTACGACCTGCCCGTGAGATTTAGACCAAATTCTAATGAACTTGTTTATTTTACCATTTATCAAGGTTAAGGTATTAGTGAAACAATGCAATAAACAGTATTTATGTTTATTAAGTTGTCAGTATAAACATATATGGTTATATATGTTATTAACTTCCATTAGCGACTTAACTCGTGTGGCCTTACGTCTAAGTTAGTAGTAACCTTCTGTGCTGTAGGTTGTGGGTTCGATCCCCAACAAGGAAAACATTTGTTTAATTAAGATATTGCTAGTGGAACATGCATATGGCGCACCTGATACCTGATGTTAAGTGGTAACCATCACCTTTGTGTGATAAACATTTTTTTTTTGGGCGCTTATTCATTATTCAAATTTTTGTACGTTTTAGCTGCTGTATAAAAGTTTTTTGTTTCTGTCATATTCACGTCAACAAAACAGGATGGCAATAGACTTGTCAGCCATTTTAGCTAGCGGCTCGGCTAGCTCAGCGACCAAAGGCCATAGGTGTTTGAATTCTAAGCATCACGTTATATCATAAGTAAGATTAGTTGGAAGTGGTACAGAGAATACTGATAGAATAGCTTCTAATAAATTCAATAACATCCCATTAAATCGTAGCTTGTAGCTGCTACGGCGTAGCACTCAGCTACGCCAATGAGCTACTAATATCGTAGTAGGGTAGGGTTCGTCGTAGACGGTGGGCTGATCATTACCGATTTATAAATAGCAGCCTAGAGCGACATTTTATGCCACAATGGTGCGCGATAAAAGCAATATTCGACTACATTGGTCATAAAACTTGCAGTTACATAAACGGTCGGCTGTTAAAACAAAAGCACCAGTATCAAATACAAACTTCAATTCAAACAAAAAACAACACGTTTATATAACAGAGCACAGTATTCTACTTGTATAAAGGTGCATTTTTATTGCAACAGAGTATTGTACCCACTATCGTATACTAAAGTAAGTATATGTGTACAAAAAAAGTATATAAGTAATTTATCAGATATCCCATTCCTATAGAATAAGTTTTGCTTACTTTGGGGCTAGAAGGCGTTATGTAAATGTGTGTTAATATTTATTTATAATTATTATCTAATACAAACAATACAAACTACTGCAAAATGTGGGTATTGGTGGACATACCTCCCTCTCTCTACTTCTGTCAACTTTCATTAGACATCTTCAAAGAATCTCGAAAGACTCGAAGAGATCTGAACGGATATCTACCGAGCCTGGGGATTAAAGTCGTGAAGCTATTTCATTTTAATTTTCATATTATATTACGTTAGAGTGACAAGAAACTATGTATAGGTGATTGTTACCACTTAGCATTAGCTGGATTATCGGCTTCTTCTATCACCAAGTTGTAAAAAATAAATAAAAACGTTGTAGTTTAGAGATGACCAAAGAAAGAGAACAAGCTAAAAGATATTGCGGGAAAAACATAGACTAGGATTGAGAGATAGAGATGTGTGGAATCGTTTAGGGGAGGCCTTTGACACTAAAAAGCAAACAGATACAAGTGTCGATGTCGTAGTATAAAATATTGTAGGTACTTATGTGATTCTAAAAGGCTTAAAATGAAATGAAGAAAGAAATTCGATATTGGGGTTCGAAGTTTATATTAAACACGCACACAAACTAAGTCACCGGGAATTCTAATAGTATAATAGACAGCTCATGGTCATTATCAGGAGTCTCAAGTCTCACGTACGCTTCCACGATAGATTTATAGAGACAGAGTAAACGATTTTGAACTCTCTGCAATCCACCGACTTCCGTAAAATGTCAACAGTCCATAAAACTGCGCCTTAGCTGGTAGCAAATATTTCAATAGGCACAATAACACGTACGTACAGAGTAAACACTGGAACGAGGTACAGGCACGCGTGGCTTTTACAATAGGTACTCGTGTACTCTTATATTATTTTGTAGAACATGTGTTCGACTGACATTTTTGGTTTAATAATCTTTAATGGGCATATGCGGAAAAAAGAGCTTTTGGAATCAATCGTGACTGAGTCGACCCTAACAGATCGATTAAACACACGAATCGATCACAGATCGATTAGACACGCTTTTTTGACTCATTGTTTATTAATATTGCGTCAATACTGCTCGTATTGCTAACCCTAATAAGTAAGTGAAACCTGAAGTAGGTTAGATGTGTTTCACATGAAACTTAATCGATTTACTAACAGTTATAAATGCTTTTTCAGTTAGTTAGTATTATTACATACTGCATGTGTACTTGCATTTCATAAATAAACTACGTATAACTTTTCGTTGTTATTTTTGCTGAAAACACAATTTATGCTTCTCACATAAATGTGTAAATAACTCTTCCTTCAATCCAACGTTAAACGAAGCTTCCAAATTGAATAATACATCGAGTTGGAGCCTCATTATGAAAATATGAAAATTAACGCAGAAATACCTTTTGGCAGTGCTCGTATAATATTAAACCGGTAGAATAAAATGTTTAACAATTCATTTATGATGAAATTAAAGTCGTAAATTTCAAGTATAATTTTACTTTTCATTGTTTAAAAAGGTTAAAAGATAATACCTTGCTTGGTATTGTTACTTTCAACTTGAATACGGAAAGTTGGAAAGCATTGTAGAATGCTAATAAATAACATCCTTAAAAGGGTTTAAAATACTCTTTAAGGTTCACGAGGTAATTATTTTTCATTATTAATTTAAAAAGTCCTCCATCCAAAGTATCCAGTAATGTGTAATTGGTACCAATATTTATAATTTTAGTACCTAGTTGTTGCTTTTTATTTTTATACCGTAATATGGTGTAGTTCAGTGTATGCGTGTGTGGGCGTCAAATAAACTTATTTTTTTATTTCATAGGTTAGTACAGGTCTACAATAGTATTTTTTAAACTTTCGCGATCGGAACACATATTGAAGACTTATATTACACGGGTATTTATCGCGTATTACCTTTTTATTTATTTTCCCGACGTTTCGACTATGTTGCAATAGCCGATGCGGACGCGATGCGGACGAAGTCGCGGGCGGGACAACTACTTTTATATAAAATGATGTTGCAGTAAAATTAGACTACCTCCATAAATCACGCGTAAAACTCGGCGCCCAGTGTCCCATCTTATCTCGTTTTCAAAGTTTAACGGATCGCTATCAATCATTGCGTTTTGTTTAGTGCGATGATAAATCTGCTGATATAATATACGTATTGACGATTGATTTTGACGACCAATGTTGCGCGGCGGGCAAGTGTCCACCTGCGACGCAGAAGGTTGCGGGTTCGATTCCCGTCTTGGGATAAATGTTTGTACGATCTGCAAATATTTATTCCGGGTGTTCTGGGTATTTTCTATGTATAATAAAAATATCAATGTATGTAATATTGTATTGTATTAAGTATATCAGTCATCTAGTACCCATAACACAAGCTCTGCTTAGCTTGGGGCTAGATGATGCTGTGTGGATTGTCTAACATTATTTATTTATTTACTTCGGACTTACTGCAACAAATGTACTGATCACAAAACTCGGTTTTGTGTTGGTAATCTTTCAATTTCATTTTAAGCCGATTTTGACACATTTATCCCGTCACATATATTCCTAGCATCACCTCTCTTTGGTGTAATAAGGTATGATCAAGGGATACACCAGGAAATGACCAGTAGTATCTCCTGAGTACTTCAATACACTGACATTGCGGTCACCAACCCGTCTGCCAAGCGTGGTAAGTACGGCATACACTTCTAAAGTCCACTTGCACAATAATCTGTTTTAATTTTATTTAGCTAATCACGTTAACCATGATAAACATGTTTAGCGTCAGCGTAATGAGAAATTAAATCAACAATAGAGCTACTATGAGAGTATTTTTTCTCTCGCAGCAAAATTAATGTTCCTATTATCAGAATGTGTAACAATACAAATAAGTATATTTTGCAAGTATTTTCTTGTTTTTATGTTATTTTGTACTGTTTGCATTGCGCACATACATTTTTCAAATAGAAACATTGGTGCACGACCGGATTCGAACCCACGACCTTAGTCTTTACACGTCGAATGTCGCCGATAAGGGATGGCATTTATTCAAAGCATTACTTTTGTTGGCCATTACTCTATTGAGTGGCCATAATTAGCGAAAAACTTAAATTCCATTTTGGCATTCGAAAATTTAAAAGTTAACTTGTTTTGTTTTACTGGCTTATATAAAGCTCGCTTACCGGCTATTGTTGCGATAAAAGCAGGCAATATAGAACGGTTTACTAACAGTTTTATCTCGTTCGTTGAAAACTGGTATAATAATAAAATGGGTAATAAATAGATAGAAGCGTAACTTATTTATTGCGTATTTGCTTTGGCCATGCAGGATTATGCACAATTTTTTGGAAAAAAAGTTACTTCAGACCACTGAAGGTTTTAGGAAGCACAATTTCTTGATTAGTGAAGCCTATGAATGATAGGTTAATATAATAATATACCTTGATTATTAATTATAACCTTGATGTCTTTAAATGAAAGACCCATTTGGCCCCAAACAATTTAGCTCGTGGAACCCAACGACCAATATGAATAAGGCCATTATTATACATAGTTTAATTTCGTTTGTACTCCAAATTGAACAACTCGTATTACATTGTAAGTAAACAAATAGATTTTGCAATGTAATTCGAATAATGCTACAACATGATTGATTTGTTTTTTTTTTTATTGTAATTTTAGAGCAAGTTATGCACCAGTTTCACTTCTATACCTGCCTCCATATAGCACGTGGGTGTTACATGCCGGCAAGTTGAGCCAAGGTTTAATTGGGAATTGCGATCTTTCGGGATTTTATCCACGTGGGGGAATAATCTCGTTGCCGAGCGAGAAATGTAGTCACTGGAGAAAATGAAGGGATTTTCAGTTTTCCACTTTGATAATAACTTTGCATAAATCTTACTGGGGTTAGTAATTTTGCTAATAATTTTTCGGTTAACTATACTTATTTTCTTTATTAAAAACTTTTAATTTTGATCACATACATTTCACGAAGGTCAAAGAGCCTCGTAAAGACCTGCCGCCGCCCGGATCCTCGCAATGCGTAAGACCGCCGCTGAACAAAGTAAATATTAATAAATAATAATAATACAAAATAAATGTGCATTTAATAATGAGACATTTATTTTTATTTAAATACTTCATAGAAACGTTAAAACTACCCCAAAAATTCCAAATATAAAGATAATTGTAAACCTTACTTAAACGGTTCTATTATAGCCATTTATTCTAAAGACTCCAAGAAGTAGCAGGCATTATTATTTCTCAGCACGTTTTCGATACTTATAGGAATGGCATCAGGAACGCGTCAAGAAACACTTACGTAGACCCATGTGATCCCAGTTCCTCCCGGTAACGTAATTACGAGGTCCTGTGTGACACCTCAGGGATCACGTGTACTGACTGCATAATAGATAGTGGCGATTACAATTATTTATGACTGAATTGTGATGTGGGTAGCAAAACACAACAATTTAAATTTTTCCGGTCTGCCTAAACTGAAATGTCACACTTAATCTGAATCATTTTTGATAGTGATTCTGTGAGAACAGCCTCATGACCCTTACATGCCTTTATTAAAATCCGTCCATCCTACTAATATTATAAGCGCGAAAGTTTGTAAGTATGGATGGATCGATGTTTGTTACTCTTTCACGCTCTAACCAGTCAACCGATTTGGATGAAATTTGAAATAAACATAGATCATAACTTAGATAATAATAATAATGCTGGACAATCCACACAGCATCATCTAGCCCCAAGCTAAGCAGAGCTTGTGTTATGGGTACTAGATGACTGATATACTTAATACAATACATTACATATATAGATAATTTTTATTATACATAGAAACACCCAGAATACCTGGAATAAATATTTGCAGATCGTACAAACATTTATCCTAAGGCGGGAATCGAACCCGCAACCTCTGCGTCGCAGGCGGACATTCGCCCGCCGCGCCACATCGGTCGTCAAGATTAACATATAGGCTACTTTTTATCCCGAAAAAATAACGGGAATGGGAAAAAAACTGCACACATCATCATCTAGCCCCAAGCTAAGCAGGGTTTGTGTTATGGGTACTAGATGACTGATATACTTAATACAATACAATATTACATACATAGATATTTTTTATTATACATAGAAAATACCCAGAACACCCGGAATAAATATTTGCAGATCGTACAAACATTTATCCTAAGGCGGGAATCGAACCCGCAACCTCTGCGTCGCAGGCGGACACTCGCCCACCGCGCCACATCGGTCGTCTATAGCTTTCAGGGTTCAAAATAAAGGTTGAAAAAGCAACATACTCTTTTTCACATGCAACATTTTTGTCGCAACAGCGTGTAAGTGATCATTCATAAAGTTGGCTAGCGTACAGTACCCGTACCTGCATTATAATACGCTACGCTATATCCCAGACATGTTTTCAGCGATGTTATAAAAGCCTTTTGTCCGCAGAACGTGCTTTGTAGTAGGTACTAAATACAAAAAAGGAAAGAGATTATAATATTTTAATACACGATGATAATGAGAGTAACCCAGAAAAATATTATAAATAAATAACGATACCTGTGCGACTTTCCGCATGAAGCTATTTTCAAACAAACATCAACCCTCGCTGCTCTTTTTCGATCTAGTTTGAAACTTATCAATGAAAAATAGCCTTTGGTTTAGTATTCAGGTTTATTTGGGTACCTCATCTTCAGATCATTTCGATCTTCTTTTGTTTCGAGTGACCACATTGCGACCTTTTTCATTCATTGTCGCTATCGCGTGCAAATGACTGACGAGTAAATTTTACTCAGAATTTTATAGATGTCCAAATTACTAAAATAAATTGTGGAAGAAAGCTCTTTTATTACTAATTGAAGAAGTCTTTTTAGTTAATCAAGATTGTATGATGATATCTAAGAAATAATAAATGGTAAACGGAGTTGGTTGCACTTTCAAGCAATTGTCTACGTTAATCCTCTACCTTATTCTTTATCGTGCTACTGTTTGTTTAACCCAATAAATAAAATTAAAAAAAATAACGGGATTCTACAAACATGAAAATCCCGAATTCTGATCGCGAAAGTTTAAAAACTATTATGTGGTAGAAGTACCTAAATATTTAATTTCTGAGCAAATGCCACACACATTTTTCATATATAAGAAGACACTGAGGAATAATTATATGCAATATGTACCCTATGAGGCTACCATGCACAAAGTGTGACTCAGAGCTGCCTTAACGCTGCCGGTGCGGTTTACCAATGTGCACAAGCCTTAATGGAGTCCCCAGAGACGATGCATAATTTACAGATAGCGTACGTACTTGTACGTTCCAGGAAGATAAGAGCAACGAAATTTACAGCTGAACACGTTTTTATTACTGATCACAGCAAATTGTGGGTATTTTGTAAGAAACCCACCTACTTAGTCATGATGAGATGATATGTTGTAGCTTTTATAGAGGAGCCTCCTTGCTAACTTCTGACTATAGCAGACTATAGTATGTAGCTATAGTATAGCAATTTCTATGACCTAAATACTTCGTCTCCGAAATTGGTCATGTACGAATTTACTTAGTTTTATTGTCCAATTGAGTCACGATTTCTTGTAAAAATCTATACTTACCAATTATTAGAATCTTTGTCCTGGCGGACTGACTGACTGACATATAGACAATGCACAGCCTAATACACTTAAATTTCCAGGGTATATTCGTCTTGGTGCGTAGAGGTGTACTAAGAAAGGAAGTTTGTAAGTTTGTAAAATAAAAATAACTTCACGCGGACGAAATCGCGCGCGTTTCGCTAGTTTTTTATATAATTGTAACAGAATTTTTTGGGTAGAAAACTACTCAGTTTTGTCGTAAAAAACCGTTTCGTCGTTTGAATAAATCAATTTGAAATGTATTTAATTTCCAATTTTCCTCCGAGCTAGGTTTTGCAATATTCTTTGTTTTATATTTGTTGCTGTTGAAATATCCGAAATGTCATTTCATTTTGATCAGAAAGATTGGCAAATCAGAAAAGGCTGGAGGCAATGCTACTCAATAACGCTATCTATTGTAACATTTGCCTTATTTCAATAAATATAAGGATTTTTATTTTGTCCGTAGGGTCAGAGCCTGTTTAGACGACGCGAAAGATTTCCCGTGCCCTCAGTGTTGATAATAAAAGCAACACTATCAACAAATTCAAGAGCATCGATGTTCTAGTGGAAGCGATCCCGCCTTCTGATCCTAACGTCGTGGGTTCGAATCCAGTCGTGCACCAATGGAAACACCGTGAGAAAACTCGTGGCTTAATTAGTTTCGCACGTATTGACCATATATCTTTCCTGTGGAATAGGCTGGCTAAGCTGTGACGATGGAAAAGGTGCTGGGCAATCCTGTTCCAAAGCGCTGTAGGCGCTACAAAGAACGAATAATAGAGATTGGAATAATAAAGGCACGATTAAAGAAGTTACTTCTGACGCGGTTTATATCATCTACAATAGATGCAAAGGCTTATTTACTTACTACACATTGAACATTTTGTAGGTACAGCCTCCTGGATGTACCAAAATCGGTAAGGTAAGGTCGTTCCGCCAGCGGTTTTGTTGTATTGTTGAACACCCGTATAAAGAATCCAATCAAGAGTTTTCTCTGAAAAACAATATCGAAGTTTGTATTATCGGTTTGAGTTATACTAAGTGGCAGGTCAGGCAACAACAGCTCGACTGTGTAACGGTTACAGGGTTGACCCGTAGTGTAAATCAAAACGGTAGTACCAATACTTCGATTATCATTTTCCGACGTAGATACCAATATAGGATATGAATGAACTGTATTATAAATTCCAAGATTCAAACAAATTGGTTCAATATTACGGGTAAAATTGAGTCACTTCAGTTCGGGTATATATATTTCAATCTTTATTTGTTAGAACACAAGAATCATTTTGGAACTTCTTTTAAACTAATAATACTCAAAATATTAATAGGATCAATCTTTAGACCAATGATTATAGTATTGAAGCGTGGTTTTCGGTAAATTTGCTGTTCTCCCCAAATTCGTTTGGTTTAACACGGTGAGAGAAAGTAACAGGACGCTCTTTGTACTTTATTTTCATTTCAGAGAGAAACTGAAATGAATCCGTCGTAATATCTTAACCTACTGGCTCAAAGGAATCTCAACTCATAACCACGCTTATTTTCTTTTAGAAAGAGTTCTCTAAATTACATTGCGCGTTTGCAAATAAATTGTTTTTCTGAATTAGCTTTAGAGGTCACGCGGGGGCGTCTTTCCACGATCTCGATTTCCCGCTGATGGAAACATGTTCTGCTGATAGCTAGCTAGATTCCTTTTCTTCTTTTGAATCGATAATGAACAACTTTTTTATTAATTACTGCCACTTAGACCAATAGTTCGCCACATTCACGGTATTGTCCGTGCAAGGTCATAAGGTCATAAGGTCAAAGTGCAAGTATTGGAGCAGGTTGGGCATACAAGCACATGTGGCATAGACTGCAATGGGGCACCACATACGTTTTTTTTTGTTTTTGTAAAGACTTATGTAACACCCAGACAGAGAACAAACAATGTTTGCCCCATGTAGGGCTTGAAACCACAATATACAGTGTCCTGTAGCAGAAGACGCAGCTACTACTAAGGTAGCTGTAAGGACAGCCAGAACATTTTTCAAAATAAAGTAATTGTTTTCGAAATAATCTATCTCATGTTTTATTTATTACAGAAAAGCTCTTCTCGACGACAGATATACCCTTTAATTTAGCACCTCTTAAATAAATTGAATTCACGTTTTCTTAGTACAATAGGTCTTTAGCCACCATTCCGGTCGCCTGCCTTTATAACACTATTAATTTTATGGGACCACAGAGCTACGAAAACTTATTTGATTGAATTATGCTTTCAAAATATAAGTGAATAATGAATCGCCTATATCTATCAGTATATATGTATGGGCATTTACATAACATCATCTAGTCACAAACCAGACACAGCTTGTAGGTACTTTGGGATCCAGATGAATTATACACTTACACACTTTTTTGGTAAATATTAACTTAGAATACAATATAATAACTACCCAGACAAAGAACAAACACCTATGTTCATGTCACAAATGTTTGTCCTTGGTGGGAATCGAACCCACAACCAATAGCACAGAAAGCAGAGATACTAAACTGAGGTATGAAGACAGAGTATGCTATATGGCTTTGAATTCGACTTTACGTGTGCTAAGCCGCGGACGGAAACTAGTTTACACATAAATTGTAAACAGAATAAAAGTGCCTTATCCGACACGTTGTCCGCAGATTTACTGCGTTAGCAATAAAATGTAGGGTCATAAATATTTTACATGTAATGGGATATCGAGGAACTTCCCGCACTTTAATAGCCGGGTAGCTGGAACATGTACATAGGAACTTTTATTACCCATGTACACGACCCTTGGAAAATCTAGCCTAAGCACTTCTCGAAAACTAAGTAGATACTCTACACGTGACTTTCAGAACTCTCTGTGGTTATACTGGGTATAATAAGACTATTTCTGAATACTCCAGAAACGTGTTAAGTTACCTACAACAAGGTTAGGGTGGAATATACACTATAGAATACCAATTTATCGACCAGCGAGCGATGTATTCTGTACAGCGGTCAATGACCGTGAAGTGGTGGCGGCCGCAAGAGCAACGCACCGGTTAGATGTTCGCGATTTCCTTTAGATTGCTGTTTTTGTGGTTCGCTCCCTAGGTAAATAGTCTACTATTGTTTTTTTTTATACAATTTGCTGTGGAACAAGCATATGACCCACCTGATGTTAAGTGGTTGCCATCGCCTATAACAAAGCATTGCCTTGTAGGTCACGTTAGTTAGGAACGTGTCCTAAAAAACACTGCTCTGCGTCCACCAACCTGAGGTATACAGGTGTTAAGCCTCATGTGCCTGTAATTACATAGGTATTAGTATAGGTAAAAGAAATCGAAAGAAGGAGTAAGTAACTTTTTGTAATATCAATCGTTACGGCACTGTGAAAGGAAATAAACAAATAAATTTTTACTTACATTTTGTCTGTCTCGCCGTCATTTATTTAACTATATCTAAAACCAGAACCGGCATAAAGTAATTATCATAATTGGACATTTTATATCGATGCTCATTCAGTTGGCGCCTATCCAATAAGCGAAAGTAGGTAATAGGTAAATTACAAGCTATCGGTTCTTTAGGGTATTCAAATATGTAAATTAAACGAAGAAAGGGAACGTTGGATATACCTACAATCTACATGAATATTACTTTACTGGAAACAAAAGTTATGGGTTTTCTTACACTAAGCCCATGGCACTGGTTTTTATGTTTCCGCACCCAAAGGGTAAAACGGGACCCTATTACTAAGACTCCGCTGTCTGTCTGTCTGTCTGTCCGTCTATCCGGCTGTCACCAGGTTGTATCTCATGAACCGTGATAGTTAGAGTTGAAAATTTTACAGATGATGTATATCTGTTGCCGCTATAACAACAAATACTAAAAAAAAACAAAATAAAATAAATATTTAAGGGGGCTCTCATACAACAAACATGATTTTTTTGCCATTTTTCGTATATATAATGGTACGGAACCCTTTGTGCGTGAGTCCAACTCGCACTTGGCCGGGTTTTTTTTTGTGGTACTGATGTAATAATAAAATCGGTGTAACATTGAAATAGTAACACTGTTTTTTTTTTGTTTTTTGCTCTGACATGTAGTTTCAAATAAGATCGAAAGTGACAAAATACGGTGTAACTATTTTGAGGTCACGCCGAGTTTATTAGTAACAGTATTAGTCTGTGGTTGTACTGTGACGTACATTAGCTTAAAATACCAGTTTTATTTTTAACAGTAAATATACATACCAGCTAGTAAATTATATATCAGTCTTATATATTCATTGATATAAATGTATCAATATCACACTAGGCTAAAGATGTATTCGTGCATACCCGATATTATTCATACCCAACCAATATAATTGCGTACGTGGGTCTTGTTACTTGAGTAAAGAGATACCTACTCGTAGTAATATACAATTGTAGTTTGTTGTAGTTGGGAAATCGGAAACTCCGCTGAGTGGAAAATCAAACATTGAATCGTACCTAATATTGGTTTATCTAACCAAACAAGCTAAGTTAACGTTATATTTGAAGTAGGCAAGCCACAAACAAAATACCGGCTGAGACAGAATACAACCTAGAATTTAGTAGAAATATTTCTAAACTAACGGGTATATGTTAATTCCTAGGTTTCTTCTTCTATTCATATGTTTTAAGTTATGCTGGACTAGTCTTAGAAACAATAAACAATGTTTCGTTATGACGTTTTGTCGTAATGTTATCATTACAAATCTCTCTTTATTGATCACTAGCGGCTCGTCCCAGCTTCGCACGGGTTTTAATAAGGATCCCAATTTTTTTTGCAATAATATTGTCAGCCGGGGATAGTGTAATCAATAATCTGGTTACGATGTGTGTCTGACCGTACCTCTCCCGTGAGCCACCCTCGTCCTGCCGTCAGTCAGCAGCGTGGCATGCATATTGGTAACCGCAGAAGTCGGCATCCATGGAAAGTGATAAAAGAGTTTCATTCTATACCAGTATCACAGTGAATTTTGCAGTTCTATGCTAAAACATGAAATTGCACAAAAAGGTTCATCCAATTACAGATTAATCAACATCTGGTTATTCCGACTAGGTACACACAAAAAGGTGTAGATGTCTATCAAATAGCGCGGTGGTGCGAAATGATTTGATGCCAAACCACTTCCGAAACACATGTTACCATTCCCGAACCCGGAAATAATACTACTTCAAAAATAATTAACTTGGTAACTGTAAGGTCGTGTTTATACGATGCGAAAGATTTCGCTGTCAGCCACCGCCGGACCGCCGCGGGGATCGCGCGTCGACCGCGTTGAAACCGCGCGATTGGCCGCTTGACAGTAATTTGAACGTTGATACGGACGATATTCGGTATTGATTTGCAAAACCTGTGACTGTGTGAAATCTCAAGCGTCGCCTAAACGTTCTGATGTATGTTTATGCACAAGCTTTTTTCCACACGGAAAAGAAACTTTAACTATTTTAGAAAACTCTCTCTCATTCCGTAAATAGAGGGAAAGGAAAAAACAAGGTCACGGCTGTTATCCCCAGGTACGGTAAACATCCTCATAGATCTTTTGAAACCCAAGAGCCCTTGAGGATGTTCAAGAGGAATAGCCAGAGACACGATCAAACATTACTTTTGCCAAGTGCCTATAGCATTAAAAAGGTCTAGTACTCTCATACAAAGTGCTGCTTTAAACATACAGTACAAAGTAAAAATATTGATAGACATTTTGTGCAAATGTCTATCAATATTTTTGTACGAGTACTATGGTGTACTATGCTACACTGTGGAGTACTTTGGTAAAACATCTAGTGTACAGAATACTCATTAAAAAAATATTATTATTATTAATTTAAAAGATCTGGGATGGCCATTGTGCGCGCATGAACGACACATAACTACGAGCGCGTAGAGATATTAAACTTGTCAAAGTTTGGCACAGGTGGATATTAGAACTACAATCCGACCCTGCAGGTGTACTCCTGAAAACGATAAAGGAAATTTCGTATTGGCTTTTTTGAGCTACATTGCGGGACCGTGGTAACCCGATCCACAGCCAAATTGCTACTACCTGGCATACTACGTAGTGTAACTTAAAACGCACATATGAAACTTCGTCTATCGTTTTAAGAATACACCTGCTAGATACACGTTGTTTCATCAGGATATGAAATATGGAACAAGGATATATATATTCATAAAGCTACTTGTCATTGCGCAAGGGAATCGAAACAAAGATAAATACGTTCATAAAATTGTGTGGTACGGTACAATAAATTATATGTATTGGCGTGCGAGGCGCCTCTCCAACAAATGGGGTGCGCAGGCTTTTAGGTACCTATTACTTCTTTCCCGAGAATGAGAAAATTGCAGAAAGATATACTCATAATGGAACACGCATCACTTGTTATGTTTTACTATGATACCTTTTACTTATTGTGACGGGTGCGGGCCCAATTCTTGCAGCTGGATACTTTGACAGCCGTCACAGCTCAGTTCGTAGTAACCCTGCCTTTCCCCGAAAACAAACATTTGCGTAATGAATATAAATGTTTGTTCTGTGTCTGGGGTTATATGTATTTACAAAAATAAAGTATTATTAAGTAGTAGTAGCATACTTAAGTATTAAATCAGCTATCTGGTTTCCATAGTACAAGCTTTGCTTTGGGCCAGAGGGTGTGAATGTGTGTCATGTCAATTTTTTTTATATATTTTAGTTACTTCTCTTATAGAACATTGTTATGGGCTATTGATAAAAAGTAGCATAGGTCCGTCTCTGGAAAGTAATCTCATCTCGTTCGATTCAGTCGTTTAGCCGTGAAAATGTCACAAACAGTCGGACACACTTTCGCATCCATAGATTTGAGCGGATAAAGGAATTTGAAGTAGGTAATTGCGTGGAAAGTGGTATTTAGGTAGGTATTCCTTTGAATCGTCTGCTTTTGTCGGAAAATTGGAAGGTTGTAATTAATTGTCCGTTTTGGGATCTTGTCCTCGAAATACGATAACACGCCGGAACTAAGTAATTGCTACCAAACCGAAAAACAAGGACGAGTAGGTGTAGTAGATGTAGGTGAGTTTCTTAGTTTGTTTTCCATTATTTGGGGTAGAGTCTTCTTGCTTTTGTGCACCAAGACTTACTAGACTTCGGTTTGAGTAAACAAGCTGTCGTGAGGTAATTATATTCACGTTAATCTACTAAGTGATGTAAAATAATATGTAGGTCGTATTAAATATGAAATTCAAATCTCCTACGACCAGCTGCTTAGGCAGAGTGCTGTCTTTTAGCCTAAATAAAGAACGATATATTAGGTACCTACCTATTAGATTAACTTTTCGATCTGTAGCTAAGTAGGGACTGCATGGCGGACTTAAAAATAAGCACAGAAACGTCACACGTCTAACTTATCATATCTGGCACAATTCCAGCACGTTGTAGCCATATGAGATATAATAAAACATTGACGTCAGGTAACTAGTCGATTCGACGTGTTTTTCTCATTTTTCTATCAATATCTATACCCATAAAAATCTTGGTCCGACTGACATATAGACAACGCAAAGCCTAAACCACTGGTTATAGACACTTGATTTTTTAGGGTAAATTGGTCTGGGTATATATCAGCCCCTACAGAGATGCACAGGGGTTAAAATTTGTATGAAAGTCGCACTAGGTAACATTTTTTAATTAAAAAAAAACTTCTTGCCAATTTAATTGAAGTATGTCCCCAAATTGGGTTAACTTTATTACTCTAAATTTTACGGCCGTACCTTTAAAAGGGTATTAACGTAGATCTTTCTTGGGGTTCAGTGTACCAGTTAAGGCAAGTCTATAGCATTAGTTTAATCGTCATCAACCTAATAAATAGGCCTCTTCCATATTTGGGAGGATTTGCCGTCACCGCGTTTGGCAGGCGGATGGTGACCACAGTGTTGGTGTTCAGCACACAAGAGATGCTGCTGTGATCTCCTCATCTCTTGGTGCGTTGCCTTAGTCGCCTTTTATGACATCCATGGAAGGTAGGTATAATAAAATGTAACTATAAGGATAATAGTTGGAATGGAAGGGTCCTATTGTAAGCTGAAACTACAGTATTCGGTTAAGCTTTTAATTATCAGGTAAATAGAAATAGAAACAACACGACTGCACCCCATCCACGGTATATATCTCCTCAGATCAGTGCCAATTTTACTCGGGTATTTGAGGATGTCTAAGGGGGTAGTCAGAGGTACGTCCAGCTTGTGCATTATATTACCTACTTTTTGTAGTGTTAGTAATCCATACGTGACGAGTTGCAAGCCCATCGCCGCTGCTAGAATACTAACTGGTTTCCTCGCGATGTTTCCTTCAGGAGCACTGGCATTGTATACATATATTTTACGAATGTCATCAAATCAAATATTCATCAACACATTTAACTAATTAGACACATCGTGTGTACATAAACAGGATCCAAAAGCATTAGGATAACCTCCGAAAACACGCTTTATTCTCTTTCACCCCAAAGTTTCTTGGCAGGTTCGGTATTCATACCGCAAAATGATAAATCACCCCTAATTTACAAATACTTCCACCGGCGAATGGGTTAAATATTATATTTTATCTTTCTTATATTATAAATGTGAACGCTTACATGTTTGGATATTTGGACCCTAAGTACAGAGGGAAACTGTTTGTAAAATAATGAACAGTCACAATTAGACATTATATTAGTAGGTAAGTATCTAATCATTTTCATAGGTTTTCGGTGTTATTGACTTTATCTTAGGCTCAATGGTAAGTATCTTGTCAGACTACACTTATTTAGGGCGTGTTTAGAAAACGCGAAAAATTTCGCGCAATTATGAAAATCGATACCAAATTATCCATCAAGTATCGTCTCTATATTATAGACAACGTACGTACGTAAGACAAAACCACCACAATAACACCATGCAGGGTATATAATATATATTATATACATGAAATACAACAAAAAGCACAGGTACACAGGGCGGCAGGTGCCACCGCATTTTTAATTAGCCGTTATTTGCTGGACCCGCACCGAACTAACCTCATTGCAGAAAAAACACCCTGTTTTTTTATTTAATTTACACAAATCTGAACCACTGGGTTCTGTACTTATAGTAAATATACGCTTAAACTTTTTTTTACGTTATATAGGTATTCGTTTGACCGCAGCCTGATCTCAAGTGATGATAAATAATGATGCGGTCAACGGTGTAGCACGCTTACCTAGATTCACCCTTCTCAATCATAATTGTCAAATTATTCATCATTCCTCAACCGTTCGTTTATGAATCGGTGAACAGTCACCGAGAATATCAGAATGTTTTCAATTTCCTGCCTTCGAAGCGTCTCGTATTGTTATGAACGGTATTAACAAATAGTGAGACGGAAATAACAATGGCGAAACAACAGCTACAAATGCCCTGGGATTGTACGGAGGAATTGTTTCAATAAATATTGTAGTCCGATGCTGTATGGCTTTGTATAAATCATTTCGCTATTCATACTTGTATTGTCATCGATATTTTTATTTACGACATTTTTATGAAGAGTAATAAAATCAGAAATGAAGAACCAAGAAGGAACAAAGACATCGACATAGCTTGTATCAACGAGTTGATAGCTTGAGCCTTTATTTATAGCTCGTAGAACTGATAACCGCTGGAGAACAAGGGTTCTCGAATATAAAGGAGAGGTACGTATAAAGGAGGCAGACATTAAGCCTGCAGTGGACTTCTCTATAGATGAAACATGACAGGATGACGATGATATTTAAATGCACTTCTTATACAAATTATTATTATTATTATAGCATAGAATGTTGTGTGTACAGTGTATCTTAGATTTCTGATCTGAAGTAACTGAGTGCGTATGGTGTGTTCCCATCGGTACTCAATGGGCTGAATTCATTTGAAATATCTTGGAATATCTCATATATGTATGGAATACATATTGATCACGGCTTCTTTTACTAATATGTCCGATAAATTCTATGGATAAATTAAATGCCATCTCTTTTTGTTGACATGAAAGTGTTTGTGACAAGAATATTTTATAGAGCCGCTAAAAAGTGTTAGGCGAGATTCATTTTCTATCATCTTTGGAAACAATAGGTACGACTTTTTAATATTAATTGTTTTTGTCTGGTGTTATATTAAATTATAATATGTAATTTCAATGATATTTTATCCAACGTTACTTAGCACAAGTAAAATCAATTTAAATTGAAGTGTAATATATGTAGCATCCAGATTTGAACGAAAATATTTCCAAAAGGTTTTGAAGAGAAATTTAGAGTATTATTCTTCAAAACCAACGACAGCCGACTTTACTTTTTTTTACTTACTCGACTTGGAGATTTGTCATAGCTGGCAAGACTTTGTCGGCCCACGTCACGTTTGACCATTTTCATTCCCCTTAGCTGGCAACCCCACGAACCATGGGTGCTCTAATTTTGAGGACCCCTCTCGACTTTGGTGACCGACTTTGTTCAATTTTTTCCACCTGACATTGGCAAAATTGTTTGTTGAATGACGGACAGGTGCCACAAGATAAATTAAAAAAAAATATCAGGTAATATCATAGAATAAGGATTAATATGAATAATTTTTAGTTTAGCTAAAAGTACGCTGTGTTAATGAACCTGTATATGGTATCCTATTCCATAAAATTTAATTACTCAAAGGGAATTCCTAATGAGGTTTTATGCGAGATTACAAAAATCTATGGGTGTACTTTGATGTAGTCCACAGATTTATGTAAAAATATGTTCTTTTAGCTTTTTAAAATGTGTTGTTATTGAACTAAATATATCTATAGGACCTACCTGCAAAGTATCTCTACGTATTTCGTACGTACAATTCAGTCACTCACCACTAGATAGTAAATTGTGCCAAATAGTCAGTGCCGTTACATCCACACTGTGACCTCGTAATGCATGAAAGTGCTGCAGGCCGTATATAAATTAGTAGCCGAACAGTCGTAAGCCGCTTTTATTTTAGTGTGGTTGCCATTCACAAGCTTTATAGCATTTGTATCGCAAGCTATTTGAAGCCAGGCTTCACAGATCAGTTAGTAGTAGCGCTGTCTTATGTGCTGTAGGTTATGGGTTCGATCCCCACGGAGAACAAACATTTGTGCAATGAATTATAGATGTTTGGTCTCTCTCCCTCTTGCCTGGGTGTTATATAAAAATAAGTAGATAAAAAACACTTTATTGCACTACACCACATCACAATAAACATAACTAAACGAATTTAGATATCACAGGATTTAATTGTCAAGAACGATAAAGGATGGAAGTGTAACATAAACAATTAGTATAATGCATACAATGCATGGTATGTATTTCCTATAGTTTTTCTAAGTATGGTGTAATAAGGTATAAAAATAAAAATAATTATGTAGGTAAGTATTCAACTACCTGGTTCCCATAGTACAAGCTTTGCTTAATTTGGTGCTAGATAATGTTAATGATTACAAATATTAATTTATTTGCCACTCATCAATAATTGGCCGAAGTAGCAAGTTATTTGAAGGAATTTCAAATGAATTAAGAATGAAAGAGCTCTACCTACGATGAAGGGTGCATTCAGTTCGCCTCGTGGTTTTATTGTATAAAAGTCCTTGTACCTTAACGCTACAT
This sequence comes from Electrophaes corylata, assembly GCA_947095575.1. Lineage (NCBI taxonomy): Eukaryota > Metazoa > Arthropoda > Insecta > Lepidoptera > Geometridae > Electrophaes > Electrophaes corylata. Next base: position 10,644,208 of record OX352703.1, read on the forward strand.
TTTATTTGAGACAATTTTCTTTTATGTATCAAAACACAGTATTATAATATCCGTTTCTGTGTATTTTGGTTGCTTTATCCAGCTTCATTAGCGAGTGAAATAAAAAATTAACTAAAAAGGTAACAAACTCCGGGTGAGTATTACTAACGGACGTTAGTTCCCCTTTAGTGTCCAGCGACAGTAAATTGCATAGTGTCAGTTCGTATGAATTTATTGTATTGACATAGTACCTAACTATTTGAAGTTGTATGGTCTGACGAACTGGAAGGCAAAGGGTAGGACGCCACTCAACCAATGAAATGATGACGTCAGTGGATGAGGAGACGGCCCAAAATCTTCAGCGTACAGGTGTTAAGTCTGATGCGCCTGTAATTTCACTAGCACCTGCACCATTCAAACCTGAACACAGCAAGTTGCTTGGCGGCAGAAATAGGCACAGAGTACCTACTACTATAAAGTCTAGATGATGAAGTCTATCTGATTGCTGCATTCACTACGAGTAGATCTGTATGTATATCAGAAACGATAGCACTCAATTTCAACTCTCATCTCCATCGCCTATTGTTTCCCAACAAATTGCTCCTGTTCTAATTAACAAACGAGAGTAGACTATGTTCCGTCTCGGACCACTGCATCCAATCATGCCGATCTGAGGGGCCGATGGATAGTCTAAGTACTTTAGACAAGCGCCTATTAGTAATATCGATGGTACGGAACTTGTCTATGTAAAACGATACGATACATACATACGATAGCTACGAGAGCATTTGTTTTTATATACCTTACTGAAGAAGCAAGCTCATGGCCACCCGATGTCAAATGACTATCACCACCTCTAGCAAAGCATTGCCTCGTATATCACATATGTCGTGAACGCGCCCCACTATGCACTACTCAGCGTCCATCAACCTGAGGCATACATTGTGCCTATAAATGCCAAGGAATAGAATATCTAGGAATTAAACACTGCATTACGAATTATGCTGTTCGTATTGTTACTTCAGTCACAGAATAAATGGTAGTAAGTCCACGCTTCGGTGTAAAGTTGTGGGGTTGATCGCCGAGGCCAAACATTTGTGTAATAAACATTATCTATCTAGGTGTCTTTTTTTTCTGTCTGGGTTCCAGTTATCTGGTTTCCATAACTGTGAAAATGTCAACGAATATATATTTTTGGTTTAGTAGTTGTGAAAAAAGTATTATATAATACTTTTTTTTCTAGGTTTATAATTTGCCTTGTACCTTTACCTAGGTTCATGTGAAACACTTTGTCTCTGTCATATTTTGCTGTAACAAAAAATTGGTTCCATTTTCTCTCTAGTACTCGTATTATATTGCTTTTTATAACAGAAGAATTTATGTCCTAGGCAGGGTTAAAAATGTCGGACATCTGCGTGTATCTACAAGATAAACGACTTTTTGTAAACGTATTTATTCTGGAAATGGTGAAACACGTTTCACGTCCATCTTTCTTTATTTTACGCAGGTATATCAGTACCTATGTACCTGGTTTACTGCTCGCCAACTATTTTAAGAATATTTTTGAATGAATTATTTTCACTTTAAATACATAAGTGTTCGTAATGTAGCTTGATTGGCCATTACACTATTAGGATGGGTAGGGCACGTTCTCAACAAACGTGACATGCGAGATAATGCTTTGTTATAGGTGACGGTAACCACTTAATATCAGGTGGGCCATTTGCTTGGAGTTTTGTCGTTTTACGCGCTTATTTTTTTTGTAATCAGAATCACAGTCTGAATGCGCTGTTTCAGTTTTCGTGAGTAGGTAGTCATATTACTCCCGTTAGAATACTAACTGGTTTTCTCGCTGTTTTCCTCCACCGTTTGAGAGTACTGGCATTGCGCAAGTGTATTACTTTTTTGCCACCCCAACTAGACCTCCGGTACCTACCGACGAAACCTCTTGTTACCTACGCGACCGCTACGAACCTGCTACGCCGTAGAGCAATGCTCTTACATAAATAACTTATCATTACATACAATGTAATAAGATTATACTAAGAATTAATACTTAATTGTATTTTTCAGTGAATCAAATCAAAAGCGGACCTAGGTGAGTCATAGTGTGCACGCTTTTAGCACGCTTGCTAACAACTAGATACCTACCTAGACTGCGTGGCGCTGTCTAAAATGTTTTTTAGCACCTAACTTGGATAAAGAATGTTTACTTAAATATATGCTGATTTATGGGATTACTCTCATTTACCAAGACAAGGTGTGTTGTGAAACTATATAGGTCTAGGATTTAGATAAAATATTTTTTTGGACGTCAGTATGTTTACCCGAACAAATGTTATTCAATAATAATGCCCAAAATCCTCGAATTTTCTAAGCACCGAGGGCATTACAAAATCGCGGGAAATCGGTGAATGGACAAGGCCCAAAATTGCTCTACAATGAATGAATTACAGACACATGAGACTAAACATCTGAATGATGGGCGTAAAGAAGTAAGACACGTTCCAAACGAACGTGACCTGCGAGGGAATGCTTTGTTATAATGGACGGTCACCACCTAAGATCAGGTGGCCCATCTGCTTGTTCATCAGCAAATCAAATTAAAAAAACCGGCCAAGTGGGAGTCGGACTCGCGCACGAAGGGTTCCGTACCATTATCTATAGTAAAAACGGCAAAAAAACCACGTTTGTTGTGCGAGATTCTGTTTTTTAGTATTTGCAGTTATAGCGGCAACAGAAATACATCATCTGAAAAAATTTTGACTCTAACTATCACGGTTCATGAGGTACAGCCTGATGACAGACGGACAGATAGACAGATAGGCAGCAGAATTTTAGTAATAGGGTCCCGTTTCACCCTTCTGGTACGGAACCCTAAAAATATGGGTAAACTATTGACCAGCAGCAGACTTTTTAAGGCTTATGGTGAAGATCAAAACGTTACCTACTTATACACCTATTACCTATAGGTACCTACTTGTTTGAAACAATCTAAATACTTATTCACCTGCTTCGCAGTCTAGAAACGGCTTGGAAAATTATTATTTCTTTTACAAATAGGTATTTATTAAAAAAGTTGACAAAAGGTCTTCTTGCCAGTTAAGTACTGACCCCGATAAGGCGACAGTGACGGCCATATCTTGTAACAGAGGCTGACCGAGTTATCAGAACTGATTTATAAGTAAAACTGGGGTAAGTTGCATGATTGGTATCATAGGTGATGCGTATGTTGCAGTGGTTATAGGCAGGTACCACTGAAGCTAATAAGTTCCTGGACGCTAGATTATTGAAACTTTTTTGTGAGTTTTTACAAAACATCCAATGGCTGATATGCCACCACCGCACAGGCGGCACTTATATTTTTCAAATCGGAACACAGCAATTCCCTGCTCTTTCTACATGTGTTTTAACTGATAATATGGTATACTAACGAGTACCTAGGCTAAATGTTGCCAAATGAAATAAATATGTATAAATATTTTTTCAGAACATCGTCTAGCCCCAAACTAAGCATAGCTTGTACCTACTATGGGAACCAGATGGCTGATAGAATTCTTATATATAGGTATAGTTACGTCTTTTTTTGTAAATACATACCGTCTAGTTAGAATACATTATAACACTCAGACAGAAAACAAACATCTATATTCGCCACATAAATGTTTGTTCTCAGAGGGGATCGAACCCACAGCCTACGGTAGGTACCTACAGAAGGCAGAGCTAATACTAACTGAGCTGACTAACTGTCTTAAGACTGGCCTCGCAGCTCAGTTAGTATTAGCTCCCTACTACTACTTCCAATCACTACTACCTACCAACTTACAGCGTACTATTCAGTACTTGTATGTCTCTAACCACCCCGCCAAAAGGTTTTAATCATAGATCTGTGGGTATAAAACGTGCAGTAGTCTCATAATGGTTTTTTATGAGCATAAATACCATGCCACATAAAGCTTGGTTCATTAACAGGCAGTAGAGTCCTCTGAGGTTTAGTCTTAGGTCCCAGGCTGGGGTAAAGCCGTGTTCACTGTTCCAATCCAGTGGACTTTCACCAGTCGCGGCCGTCCCGCTGTTCAGAGCGGTTGAAACTTACCCTAGCTTTATTGGTAGTGATTTAAATGTGCTTTCAATGAGGTTTGAAGATCACTTACAAAAGTGTGTGAAATGTGATGAACTGAGGAGTTTATGAAACTAAGATATTGTGTTTTCAAGTACTTAAAAGTGAAGTCTAATAAACCACAACCAAAAACTAATAAATTACACTTATCAACAAACTAAATAACTTGTGATTAAACTAGCATGGAAAATTTGTGGATAGATGATTATATTTTCTGATAAAAACCCTAGATACAGTAGGATAAAAATAATAAGCCAAATAGTCTTAGAGAAAGAAAATATAATTAAAACAACTTTCAATAACTTGCAAGGAGTATCATCGGTAGTCTTTATAATTCTTCTCCACTTGTTAATTGTTATGCACACCTTTATTTCCACTTTCATTGGGTAGTATGAGGCATAGGGAAATATCTTAGACAGCATACTAGTGGTTGTGCTATATAATTGGTTGTGTCATGGGGATAATTATTTTTCAAACAGGTTGGCGCATTGGTATCAGTTTATCTGCAGGCAGCAGTTTTACTACACAATCCGTGCAATAATCTGTGCCGGCATTGTCTGTCCACCGAGCCCCTAAGAACCCTGTCTTCTGACAGCCAACACACATCGTCTTACTCTGATACACTGGGGCTGTTTCATCCAGTAACCTTTGTTCTTTAGCAGATTTCAACAACTCTACAACAAGCTTGCTGGTACTCTTAATTTCCGTACTATGGGATTCTCCTGTTTCATACGGATCTTCCATTGTGACAGGAACATGAAGCTGAGGGAAGAAAGTGGTCTTTTTATAATAAATAGATCTAAGCTTACCCTGGTTAGCACCTTTAGGGGCTCTTCCAGGTATAGGCAGACCAGCTTTTGCTAACTTTGCAAAGTATTTTTGTATTCTACTCATCACTTGGGTGGGCGTCCGAGTGCCTAAAGCTTTAGCAACTTTCTTGTAGCGTTTCATTTCAACTTGCTCTTCAGGGTAAATTAAAAGCAATTCTTCTAATCTTTTCTGTTCCTCACATGACCATAACTGGTTGAATGTCTCAGGTTTGCTATCAGTGAACTTTCTACCTCTCACTTTCAGGGTTTCAAAACCATTTCTATTGTGCTTGATGTCTTTTATGTCCTCATTTTCTAATGTTGTATCAATTCCATAACTGGCCCAGTCAATATCTGGAAGCTCATCTATTATCTGTCTTGGTGGAAAACTTATATTACCAGATTTGAGGTTTTCAATAAAGGTAAGTGGGTCCGCCAATGCATTACTCTTCGCGTCAGCCAATTCTTCAATATCCTTGAGAGCCTTTACTTTCTGCGCCTCCAATTTAACGATGTATTTAAGTAAAGTACAATATTCTTTATTACCTCGGAGTGATAAGTGGTCTGTTTCGAATGCAAACTCGTCTTCGGGTTCCATTTCCAAGACTTCTAAGTTTTCAAATTGATCGTCTTCCATCGTAGCTGTAAATGAGATAAAATAAGACATGGATATAACAGCCGGTATAAAACTACCCAGTAGCCCCAAGAAATTCAGTGTGAAACTGAAAAACAAGCTAAACAATGTTCAACACAAGAAATGCAAACCTGAGAACAGGAGCTCTTCCCTAGAAGGATGGACCGGTCGGTGAGTAAATTTATGATTGTGGTTTTGTAAATAATAATTCCTGAACGGGAATATGTTTCTCTTTAATTCTTAGCAAAAATCTATACAATAGTTAGACCAATCACAAAACAAACAAACAAAATAATCGCACACACAGGTACTCTGTGCACACAGCACAGCACGGTACGGTATATAAAAAAGTACTCTGTGGGTATAACGTGCTGCGCCTGTCAGTGTCAAGTCAAACTTACTTTTACCGCCATCTGTTATGATTTGAGTAAACTACAACCTGGCTAATAAAACCGAGAACCACGGATGCTTTAACTCGCACTGCTTTATAGATGGCGCTTTGAACATTTCTGGCGCTCAACTAAACCAATAGATGTCGTTATTATTCACGAATCCAAAAATTATTATACTCTAAAAATTGAGTTACTTTGAGAGGCTTTTATATAAGTGCGTTACCTAACTAACCGTATTTTGTTGGTTAGTCTAAACTAAACCTTAGCAATACATAAATTAAATACTAGCGAAACGCGCGCGACTTCGTCCGCGTCAAGTTAATTTTATAAAAATTTCAACCCCTGCTGTACCTACACGTTTAGGGGTTAAATTTTGGGAGTTATTTTCTTAGTACACCTCTAGGTACATGCCAAGACAAATATAAGTAGGTACCCTGAAAATTTTAAGTCTCTGCGACCAGTGGTTTAGGGTGTTCGTTGTGAATAAATGTCAGTCAGTCAGTCAAGACAAAGCTTCTTGGAATTTGTATACTTAGATACCTACATTCAATACGAATCCAGTTTGCCAGCGCCATCGATCTGCCCTGAAGGTACCTAGCTAAGGTAGGTAGGTACTACACATTATCTACAATACAACACTGTCTCAAACCTGCTCTCCTACTTCCAGCTCACCAACTGTACCACGCGGTGGTCTTCAATAAATTTAGCTGTTCAAACAATCAGTGTGCATGACTGCATGTGTAATATGCGAGCTATTAGCACCTTTGTTTAGTTAATTGCTGCTATAACAATTACAAGTGAACTGTGACTTCAGGGCCGCCCACGCGTGGCGCAATTAGCTTAGGAAATGTCTAACTATACTTTCAGTTAGAGAAATCAAAACTAGAATTGGTGCAGCTAAAGTCCATTTTGGCGGTTACCTGCAGTCGCTACCAGCAGGCGAATTCTAAGTTTTGTTTCATTTTCCGGATGACGGATTTCCGTTTGCTAGCTCGAATTTTTTGTATGGAGATACGATATCCGTTATCTGGAAAAGGTAAAAACTCTGTGCGGGAAGGGAACATAGTCCCCTTGTAATACTACCATAAAACGTTATGATTGGAAGTAAGTTAGTTACCTACCAACATAACAAGGCAATAAACTGAACTGAATACCAAGCAGGTCATTATAACATACACATATCAAAACAAAACGATCAAAACTTAAACATGTAGGTATTTGCGCACAAACACAATAACAACGCCTAAGATCTTATGTGCTCACATACCAACTTAGTAGGTACCTACTACTTTCTACAATTATGGGTTTCATGGAGCTGTCATCTCTAAAACGGGTGTAAAAAGTTCGTATAAAAAACTAAAATATAACATACTAGCAAAACGCACGCGACTTCGTCCGCATAATTCTTATACATGTTATTAGTAAGTATATCAGTACAGTCAGCTGCACTAGAATGTAACTTTCAAAATGGTTTCACGGCTGTGCTAAAAATATTTACTTACTTACTATTTAAGAATATAAATGAGACCATAAACAAACTTCATGACTTAGTTTTTGAGGTGTGTTCATTGTTTTGCTGTAATAGCGTTGTGAAAGTTACAAGTTGTATAAATTCTAGTGCAGCTAACTGTACATACATATCACTATTCTAAAATTGTCCTTAATAAAAAAAATTATTGATTTTTTTTGGGAAACAAACTTCCACTTACAGCGTAGAGAGTAACCACACCAACTGAGGTATAATGATGCCAAAAATGTCTCAGTGCGGAAAGAAATAAAGCGAGGATTGCCTCTTTGATAGTAAAAACATTTTGGCAACAAATTGTACTTTTATTCAACTTGCGCTACTTTTCGGTCATAACTTTTCTATTACAATTTAAAGTTGCCAAAATATTTTAGTTTCAGAAACTTGGTAGTTCGGCAGTGAAAGTAACTTAAAGACCTGAATTTTTTTTTTTTTAACTTGATTATGTAACAAGCAGATGGCTCACTTGATGTAACGCGGTTACCATCGCCTATAGCAAAGTATTACCTCGTACCATTGTATTCATTTCATTGCATCGTACCTCGTAGTATTGGTATAAGAATTAAAATAATGACACGTGCTCTTGGAGACGCTTCTGATTGGCACTGATTTGGATTAGTTGAGTTATCTTTGGGCAGCATACATTGCAACTGTTACATGCGTATTTTGTAAATTTTATAAAGGTGTATGTATAGCTTGGGTTAATTCTAAGTTATGTCTCACTGCTGGGAAAAGGTCTCGCACTTTCCCTTCGACTGTTTTCTATCTTTCGCCGCTTTCCATCAGGATTTGTGAAAAGTATCGAGGTCCTCACGCCAACGTTTCCTCCAACCTGGGTTATACCCCTCAAATACCTTTATATATTGACTGACTAATTGATATTATTACGCTGCAGAGCCTAAAACATTGGTCATAGAATGCATCTAGGGGGATCCAAAATTGAGGTCATCGTTTTTTGAGTATTCGTGACCTCTAAAAAATGTGTAGGTAGATACCTCAGGAAAATAAAATACATGCTGACAAAGTTGCAAGTAGCCGATAGTCGTTCATAAATAACTAGGTTAGGTATCCATTTAATTTTTTTCTTTATAGTAAAATCGAACTTCTTGAGTCACTCGATTAGCAAACAGGCACGTATTTCATCTTCTACCGTTCACTGTAAGTTACTCGTAGCTACAATAAATACTATTACATTTTATTAAATAAGCTTCCTATCAACGCAACGTCGTGAACTAAATATGTATTTTGTAAAGCGTGCTTCATTATATATATAAGTATTGGCTACCAGAGAGTAATAATAAGTAAAGTTTACTAATAATGTGGGCTTAAAAGAAAAATACGCGAAGTCACTATACAATAATAGGTGCATGAAGCATTAGTTATGAGGTCATGCTCGTAGGCGAGGGCTACGAGCAGCTACGCGACTGCTACGCGGTGTAGCGTCGTAGAGCCTTGTGTTCAGTCGCCACGCAAACCTCGCTGTAGTCACGTCTCGCCCGGCACGATGTGCGATCGCGAGCAGTAAAAAACTTGTAAATAAACAATTCGTCGGAAACTATTACGAAAGAGTTTCATAAACGTTTTTACTGTAATACTGCAGTCAAAGAAAAAAACAATTGAGCATGTGCAACACCAACAATCCTACGTTTCGCGTGATGTAACGAGTTGCCCCATATACTAATGCAATGGTTTCTTGTAACCAAACTAACGCCGACACTATCACCTGATAAGCAGGTGATTTAATTTGTAAGTGGATGCAAAGCGGAGTTGCGTGTCAACAGTTTTAATTAAAACAATCGTAAATAGTGCTGTAAAGTTTTGTTGTGTCCGTTTTTTATGACATCTAACCCGAAAGTTCTAAACTTCGTATCTTTACGACTCAGCAGCGTATAAACTAGACTAGAGGAATAGTTTGCTCTCGGTTTAAGCATTCAAGCCACAGCAGTAATACATGAGAGTGCTTTTAGAGAGGCATCCTAGCTTACCGTTTCTCATGCAAGAGAATGAATTCGCAGTCACGTACTGACTGAATTCTATTTACTGCAGAGTGAACTATAAAGACTCTTTGGGAGTGAATAACAGTTGTGCAAAGCGGCACAGTATATCGATGCCAAGCAGAAGCGTAGGTGCGTACACGGTCGCCTGCGGAGCGGATCACGTGGTCGAATGGTGTGCGATGGTGGCGCGATGCTGTGCCTGGAGTCGCTGATGGCGCGGTGGCGGGAGCGCAGCGAGCGGGCCGAGCGTGCGGAACGAGAGCAACGAGCGCGTTCACGTAGCCTATGCTCCTCGGCTGGTGACGGTAGCTTGCTACAGCTGCTGCACCGCCGAGCCAGCAGCGCAATGTGAGTACCATATTCTTCTGCGAGAAGGCTATTTATGGAGTCGTTGAGCATGCGGTGCCGCGAGCGCAGGGAGTCGACCACATATTTTCCTACTGTCTTTTACACCAAGCATCTAGTATATGGGTTGGTGTAGATAAAATGGTTTCCTGCTTAACCTGATGACTCAAGCTGATAGCACCTGAAATTAAGAAACTGCAGAAGGTTAGGTCTGGTATAAGAACTCCGTGTGTATCCTCGCACCTAGGCTGTTATTTATAGTCTTCTCTAGTATTTACTAATAAACTCGGCATAACGTTTAAACCGCTACACAGTGTTTTGTCTTTTGCATTGTCAAGAAGTTTCAAATTAGGTCGAAAGAGTCAAAATATTTTACTCCCGGTGTATGATTTCATAAGCAAGGAACACTGTTTCAGTAACGCGACGTAACGGGACGCTAAACGTGTCCCTCGGGTGCGATTTACGTTCATAATACACTACCGGTTGTAGGTAATGAGATTCCTAAAGAATTGCGCCAAAACACAGGTTACTAGCAAAACGCACGCAACTTCGTCCGGGTTAAGTTATTTTCATGATAAATTAAAACCCAGCTGTGCTCGTTTAAGGGTTGAATTTCAGGATTTTTTTTCTTAGTAAACCTCTACGCAAGCAAAGACAAATATACCCTGAAAATGTACCCCTAAAGTTTTTTGAATTTATACCTACGATCAGTGGTTTAGGCTTGTGCTTTATGTCAGTCAGTCAATCAGTACAAATATACTTATAATTGGTGTAAGATGTAAAGAAAAATGTAACTCACAATAACATAATCACTGAGTACGCAGAAAGCATATTACTTAGCTAGCGAAACGCGCGACTTTGTCCGCGCTAAGTTATTTTCATACAAACTTCAACACCTGCTGTGCCGCTATAGTGAATTTATTTCTTACGAATATACTCTGAAATGTCTACGACCAGCGGTTTTTTTTTTGTGGCATGTGTCCGTCTTGCCGACAATTTTGCCAATGTCAAGTGGGTTGAATAAAATATTTCTTCGAATCAAGTCGAGTCGGTAAAAAAAGTAAAGTCGGCTGTCATTGGTTTTGAAGAAAAAGATGGCGTTTTCTACAAAACCAAAAGGAAACATTTTCGTTCAAATCAGGATGCCACATAACACAATTTCATTTCAATTGTTCACACTTGTGCTAAGACCTCAAGTAATGATGGTTAAAATACCACCAAAATTACCCATCAGAACTTAAAATAACACAAGAAAAACAATTACCTAAAATGAGGTTTACGCTATGCGTTGTCTATATGTCAGTCGGTCTGGACAAAGATTCAAAAAATTGATTATAGATTTAACGTGAGTAAAGCATTAGATTCTCTACAGACTATTTACGTAAGTTGTTTATTTGGAACATTGAATTTCGCTTGTAACATCCGTAATTAAAATGTTCGTTTCCACTCGAAACGCTAATCCAATCTGACGCGTGTTCCTGGTAATTAGCGTAATTTATTGTCAATATACTATTGAACGGCGAAAAATGCGCATGACTTTCACAATGGTGTCCTACTTCGCGGTAAAAATTGGGTCATTCTAGCTAGAGAACACAATCTCGTTTTAATAAATCCCGCGAATTCGGGATTTTTTCATGCAAATCCCGTGAAGCTTACTTCCCAAAGTATTGTGTGAAACTAAATTTTGTCCCCGTAAAATTGTGAACACCAGGCTTACTGAGGGTTTATAATAAACGGTACTCAATTTTGATATCTAAGGGCGATAAAAAAATATTACACGTACAGTCTGTTATTTTGCATAATCTAAAGAATATCGTGGAATAAGGGATATCAGGGTTATCAGTACTAGAGTTTTAACATAATCCCGGAGTTAAGGTTCCCGGGATTACATCGTTTCACAGAGACGGGCAGCAATGAGATGCAGCGGGCGCCAAACTTCCTTATTGACGTATAAAACATTTTCTCTAGTAGTTTTATTTCCGCCCAAACTCCATTGTAGAGTTCCGAACTTAGGGCAAAATCTGTAAAACTTTGTATGGATAGTTGTATCTATCTACTGATTTATTGATCTTGTTTAGAGACCAATTATTCTTTCTTTATTCTATATTCTTTCTTTATTCTTTATTGTACATAGAAAATAACATGAGTATTACTTAATATTAAAATATGTACAAAGGCGAGCTTAACCCTTAAAAGAGGTTAAAGAGGTCTCTTCCAGCAAACCTTACGGTAGAGAGAGCTCTGTCCTTTAATGTAGAAAAAAATTGGAAAATAAAATAAATATTGACACACATTCACACAACGACCCAAACTAAACCAAGCTTATATTACGAGAGCTAGATAGCTAAGAGAATATACTTTTTTTGGCTATGGTTCATAGGGCGAACACAAATAGCCACGTAGCACATCGAATGGCTATTTGTGTTCGCTATTGGATGTTTATTGTACATATTTGGAAAAATATATGACGCATATGCAAACATGCAAATACAGGCGATACGACCATCTACACATGGCAGTCAAACAACCAACACACGAACATTTGGCCGTTCTAACCAGGTCGATAGCGTTTTTAAATATGGCCATTATGTGGTCTGTTTAGTTGCGTATTTGCCTCTTTGACCCCTTTGATGTGCGTCGAGAGACCGACAAACTCACGGTAACGCATATTTGGTATTGGCCATATTTGACAAATAGGCAAATAAGACCAAAGTTTTTTTACACGCGGTACTTGTTTGCCAAATATGCCAAAAACGCAAATACAAATAGCCATATGAAGTGCCACCATTACACAAATGTTTGTTTTTGATAATCTAACCCCTGCCGCGTAGCAGGCAGCGTTACTACTAGCTGAGCGGTGACGGCTGTCAAAAAAAGCCCGGAATGTTCTTAGGTATTTTTATAAAGCACAAAAACAGGGTGGTAACTCATGGAAGTAAAGTTAATTACCACCCAACAACGCCGAGAAAATGTATATCAAATGAAATCTAATTTTCGGGGTTACAAAACAAAAAGGTTTTCACTTTGCAGACCTTTGCCTACACAGCTAACATCGAATTTTACACAAGCTATGCAACATTTTGTTTTATTTTACTTATCAAAGTGGTTCACCCCACCTGATGTTAAGTGGTAACCGTCACTTATAACACAGTATTGCCTCGAAGTTACATTGTTAGGGAACATGCCCTACGATGCACTGTTCTGTGTCCATCAACCTGGGGCATATAGGTGTTAAGCCTCTAATTTCACCGGCACTCATATCCTTTAAACTGGAACACAGCAAGCTGTTTGGCGGTAGTAATAGGCATGATAGTAGTACTTCACTAGACGATTTCTTCACTAAGAGCTCTACTACCACTACATAATTATAATATGTATTAATATAAGTATAGGTAAAGCTTAGTTTACGTATTGAGACGCAAAAATCCTATGCATAAGCTACCATAACAAAGCAAAATCGTAAATCATTTCATAAACCTGATCTAATCGTTTCACCTTGCCTGACATTACAGGCACATTCAGGCACTTTCATTAGAATGAGGGTTCAACGTAAAATTACCTATAAGTTAGTATTATTTTGTTTTACAACCAAGCTATTTAAATACCAGTTTTTTTTAACCGTTTCACAGTTATTAGTAGCTCTGCCTTCTGTCCTGTGGGTTGTGGGTTCGACCCCATCGAGGACAAACATTTGTGTGATGATTGTGATGTTTGTTCTCTGTCTGCGTGTTGTATTCTAAGTATGTATGTATAACTCCCGGTGCAAAAACGACGATGCTACAAGTTTGACGTGTCTGTGTGTGTGTGTGTGTGTGTGTGTGTGTCTGTCTGACTATGGCATCATAGCTCATTAACAGATGTACCGAATTTGATTTTGTTTTTTTGTTTCAAAGGTGAGTTAGTCGGAAATGTTCTTAGGTGTCGGAGGTTTTTTAATTTAATCTTGCTATTATCCGTATCGCTATCATCCTTCACAGTTAATTCACCTCTTTTTAGTACAGTTTCAGTTACAGTGTATCTAACCCAAAACAAGCCACTAAAGAAAAGTAGGTATAAGCACAAATAATTCAGTCACAAATGTCCTAGAAGCGGTTGCATGCATAATTGAAAAGGCTATTTATGAACTGTATATGTGCAATGCGGAATATCTTTGTTACGCAAAACTTATATAAAAGTCCAGGTTATAAAAAAACCGGCCAAGTGCGAGCCGGACTCACGCACGAAGGGTTCCGTACCATTATCTATAGTTAAAATGACAAAAAAATCACATTTGCTGTAAGGGGGCTCTCCCTTAAATATTTATTTTGTTCTGTTTTTTAGTATTTGTTGTTAAAGCGGTAACATACATCATCAGTGAAAATTTCAACTCTCAATCACGGTTCATGAGATATAGCCTGGTAACCGACAAACAGACAGACATCGGAGTCTTAGTAATAGGGTCCCGTTTTACCCTTTGGGTATGGAACCCTAAAAATATACAAAATGTAAAAGATACCTTACAACCCGTCCTTCTTAATTGATCATTATATGGCTTAGAAGCATGTTTAGGGGAATCCAAGGGACTAGAAGGAACAAATTTGACATTTTGTGGCGTAAACGTACATTGCGTAGTATCGATAGCTCAACTTCGGTGTTGCCTGGTAAAACAAAACCAGAACCAGACCAACCAGGTACGCGCAGTAAAACTCGTATGTTGATACAATGACAGTATAAATGATTTACCGTAGTTGACATTTTTGCAACTATAGGTAATTATTGAATAATTTGAATTAAAAGATAAAATATTTTAGCTGTTACTCTTACATTTGTGATTTTACTATATTTTTAGAGCTCCGAAGCTTTACCAAAATTTCAAGGGTCTATCTAAACATTAACAAAAATAACTATTATACAATTTAGTTAGAAAATACATACAATAAGTACATATATACATATAGTAGGCAGAGACCACCGATTTCCACTTGCTACGATCCAGACAAGCCTTTTTTGCTTTATTCACTCGCATAAAATTATTCATACATGCTCGTCGGTTTAGGGTACTTACTTCTAGAAAATAAAAACGAAATAATAAAAATACGAGTCTTCCTAAACGTGTCGTAGCAATATCGTAGGGATTAGTCATAGAATAAGAAACCCATATTCTTTGGGATTAGTACTATCGCTGTTGTCAAAACATTTTGAAAGTAAAAAAGAAGCTTTTGCAGAACTTAGAAATAAGAACAGCCTGATAAAAATCAAAAACTTTCTAATGTAAGTATGCAGACCTACACTCAATAAAACAAAAGTTTTTAGTGAGGTTTGTGAGGTCAATCTAATTAGTGAAACTAGTTCAGAGCTCCAATAAAACAACCATTGGTATACCCCCTCCTCCATCCCAAAGAGGGTGAAATGTGGCCACGATGAATACAATGACTTTATCAATAGATGATAGATAAACTCGGGAAGTTTTTTTACCATAAACTAAGCAGTGAATTTTGATGTATACTTACATAATATGTTTACTCTTTTGGAGTTTATTTATTTACAACATTATACATAATATTTTACACAAATTGTTTAACGTTTGACAGCCGTCACAGCTCAGTTTGTAGTAGGTCTTCTGCACTGTAGGTGGTGGGTTCGATCCCCAGCGAAAACTATTTTTTGTGGTATGAACGTAGATGTTTGCTCTGTGTCTGGGTGTTATTTTATTGTATTCTAAGTATATATTTACAAAAAAAATATTTGTAAGTATTCTATCAGTCATCTGGTATCCATAATTAAATGATAATATTTTAAATAAATAAATGATGATTATGATGTTTTGACAAGGCGTGTGATCAAGGCATGGCATCTTCCAGGCTTGGTCGCGGGAAACTAGCACTTAGGTTCACCTACATTAAAGACGTGAAACGTCTTGAAGATGATCCCTGCGGATATTACTGAGGAAATGCCTTTTGACTTTGACTTTGACATGCGAGATTTAGATTACGTATGGATACAGTTACATAACCGCTGACTGATGCGAGTCCCAAGTTTAAATCGCAAGCGATACAGAGTGTAATTAGAAAATGTTTATACCTTCCGTTGCTGTTCAATTACAAGTTGATTACTAAGTAAATGAGGTTTCTGATAAGTTACGTAAAGAACTCGATCGTAATTTCAAACCAGAATTTCAGATGTCAGTTTTCGTTTAGGGTTCCGTACCCAAAGAGTAAAACGGGACCCTATTACTAAGACTCCGCTGCCTGTCTGTCTGTCTGTCTGCCTGTCCGTCTGTAACCAGGCTGTATCTCATGAACCGGAACGGAAATTTGAACTCTCTTATTATCACTAAGAGAGTTCAAATTTCCAACCGCTATAACAACAATACAACGTTTGATTGAACGCAATTTCACCTGATGTTAAGTGATGATGCGGTCAACCGTGTAGCATGCTTACTTAGAAGATACCTATTCACTCTTCTCTTGGAGATTATACGTGACCGGAAAAACAAACGACGGCAATGAGTTCCATTCCTTTGCTGTGCGCATAACAAAAGTTGAGACAAAGCGCTTGGTGCGGGTGAAAGGGATGTCAACCATAAACAGGTGTCTCGTCTCCGTACGTCTGATGGTCCCATGATATTATAGAACGGAAATGGGGGAACCAGGTTGTAGAGCTCCAAGGCACACTCGCTCCCAAATATTTATAAACGAATCCATTCAGGGTTTGAAATAAAAATAATAATTCTATAATTAAGTCACCTTTTGGCGTGACGTGGATTATATTTGAACGCGCGTGGGTTTCTCGCTTGCTAATTTAGAAATCCATTTTTAGCATAATTTAAAAGTCAGGGATATTGAAAGCTATGTTTTCCTAAAAAACTGAGCTCTCATACGTACGACCTTTTAAACGGTAATCGCTTTGTAGTAAAAAAACCTATTATTATTGAAACTTTTTAACTTTTTAAGAACTTTTGAAATGAATTTCTATGTTTTTGATTTATATATCTAAGATCTTAGCACAACATAAAACATTACCCAAAACTTCATCTTCCCGTGGGATTCATAACTGCTTTCCCCGATAAAAATTACTACCTACTATAACCGTCTCCAGAATATAATATGTCAAACATCGGGATCGGTTTAGCTGTAAAAACGTAACAAAAGAGGAAGATACACTTTTTAATCTATAATTAAGTACCTTACACAAAATATTTAGATCCTCACAAATGATTTATTATTTAAAGCACACACAATTGCAATTGTGTGTGCTAGGGTATTATACGAGTATAACACTTTATTGTAATATTCATATTCTGGCACTGTCATTTTTATTCTGGTAAAAGTAAGACAAATAGCAAATTCCATTAGTGACCGACCGGATTTGAATTGTTTTATTAGTATTTGTTTTATTATGTGGGCCTATGTCTATTTAAAAAACTTAGGATATCTTGTACTACATTATGAACTAAGTGACTGATAGAATACTTATATACAATTTTTTTTGTAAATCCATAATTAGAATTATAATATATCATCCAGACAGAGAACAAACATCTATTTCCATCACACAAATATTTGTCCACGATTAGTATCGAACCCACAACCTACAGCACAGATGGCACTGCTAGTAACAGCTGTGAAGCTAGTCAACAGTTCGTATATAAAATTGATTTCTCAAAACGCCCTTCGTAGAAACAGTCATTGCGTGTCCGAGCTCGGTACTTCACTCGGGTATTATATTACCATATCAATGAGATAAAAGTATAATCAATCTTCACTTCATTAATTCGCCACTCGACTGTTATCAATGCCAATAATGAGCTTTCTATTTAAATTGCCGATGAAAGCAAAGTACGGATTACACATAGGGTATGTAACCCACAAGGTTAACCAGTTCGATTGGCAATTAGGTAGGCACCTACCTAATTGCCAATGCCTTAAAAGATCACGCGCGTGTGACTTCGTGCTTGTGAAGTTATTTTCATACAAATTTCAACCCCCGCTGTACCCGTTTAGGTGTTGAATTCCGGGAATTTCTTAGTACACTTCTATGCACAAAGAAGAATATATTCTGAAAATTTTAAGGCTATACACCTAGTGGCTTAGGCTGTGCAGCGTTGTCTATATAATAAATAATAAATAAAATAAATAATGCTGGACAATCCACACAGCATCATCTAGCCCCAAGCTAAGCAGAGCTTGTGTTATGGGTACTAGATGACTGATATACTTAATACAATATTACATACATAGATATTTTTTATTATACATAGAAAACACCCAGAACACCCGGAATAAATATTTGCAGATCGTACAAACATTTATCCTAAGGCAGGAATCGAACCCGCAACCTCCAGCATCGCAGGTGGACATTCGCCCGCCGCGCCACATCGGTCGTCGCCCACCTAATTGCCAATGCCTTAAAAGATCACTCGCATGTGACTTTGTGCTTATGAAGTTATTTTCATACTAACTTCAACCCCCACTGTACCCGTTTAGGTGTTGAATTCCGGGAATTCCTTAGTACACTTCTATGCACAAAGAAGAATATATTCTGAAAATTTTAAGTCTCTACACCTAGTGGCTTAGGCTATGCAGCGTTGTTTATATGTCAGTCTGTCGATCAGGAAATCTCATAAGTGGGATAGAAGGTGGACTATAAGCACGAGTAGTACACCTACGTAGTTGATAAAGATTCTGTCGCATAAGATTTGACGACCGATGTGGCGCCGCGGGCGAATGTCCGCTTGTATGTAAGTATACCTTTTAGGCATTATTGTTTCTGTTTCTGTTGTGTGTTTTATCGTAATAATTGCAATTTTAACTAACTATATCTCTAACTATATGTTGGGACTTAGTTAAACACTAGGTCGATCAATTCGAAAAGTTTTACCAAATTCATCGATAAGCGGTCCACAGGGAAACCACTAGATCAAATATGTCGTGGCTGATTCTGTGCTAGTGTAGAATAAATTCGATAGATATAATCAGTTTGTCGATACGACAAGTTTGTTGACCGAAGTTCCATAATCGCACCCAATTAGTATTTTTTATCGCAATTATTGCAATCACGAAACGTAACCCAGAGTATTTTTTATCATTTCAACGTAACAGATACATTCTTATGTAAACATCATTACTTCCTTTGTGTTATTAGGTTTTCCCTGTCTCCGTAACTAAAACTAATGAACTTGGCACGTGGCTTATTTAAGTTCGTTTGCGACAACAGTGACCCGTTTTTTTATTTAGACTATTTATTAGTAATAGTTGGCTTAATCACTTGAACTAAACCAAGCCGATGTATTTTTAACATTTACTTTGCTAGAATAAAATGTACAGAATTGATTAGCTTGCACTGATATTTCAGTAAAAATAAACAAGCCTTTACTTCTTTCTATTTTAGATAGCTTGTTTTGGATTGTATTGTATGATTAGATTATATATTTATAGCGGAATTTATATTGGTGATCCATAAATTTTACGACACTAGATATATAATAAAAATTGGCAGATACACAAAGCCAGAAGTAAGGAAAACTTGTGCAATGGATATTTATTTTTTGTTTTAATTATACCACGTGCAATTTATCTTAACACACTGATATAGGTAACAGGCATGTTGTTGATGTAGTTTTTCTCATAGGTGGACTTAAATTGAACCTCGTTGGAAGGTATTTCAGGAAGGCATTGCTTCTCAAAAATATCCCATAAACAAAATATCAACGACCATATCATATCAAACGACGGTGTTCATTAAATCTTTTCTATACGCAGGAATGTAATTCATGCTTGTTACATTTAGGCCCGCTTGCTCAATGATCATTAAATGTATTTAGCAAGCCCCTAAATGCATTTAGGAAGCTAATTACGTATAACATCTTAGGCAAGGAAAATTAAGTCGCTATTACGTTTACGTTAAACATGTTTATCTGGATTACGTGATTAGTTAAATAAAATTAAATCAGATTGTTGTACAAGCGGGCCTCAAAGACAGTAAAATCCAAATTTTTCTTTGTTACAGTGTCGGGTCACACCTTTATCACGGTGTCAATAAACTGATTCAGAAATAGCTCCACCTACAAGCTTCCAATTACTAAAGCAGTCACGATTGCCTCGATGTAGGTACATTCAGGTCAATGTTAGTGTAACTAAAAAGAAACGCTTGTATAGCCGTCAGACATAACTGTAATTATAAACGTAGACTTTTTAGAGGGCTGCTATCGTGTTTATGCCAATTATCATAATAATATTGGTCCTGGCTGACTGATTAACAGACAACGCACAGTCTAAACCATTAGTTTTAGAGACTCAAAATGTTCAGGGTATACTTTGTCCTGTGGAGGGGTGTATTAGAGACAGGAATTTATTAAATTCAATCTCTAAAATAGTGCAGTTAGGGTTGAAGATTGTATGAAAATAGCTTAAATGCGGACGATGTTACGCGCATTCCCAATAGTTTTAAAATAAGTTATCATAAAATATTTTCCGTAGGTTTTGCTGACAAACGCCATATTTTTCTTCAAAACCATGGACATTCGACTTAACTTTTTTACTCACACGACTTAACTAAAAACGATTTATTCATCCACTTGACATTGACAAAATTGTCTGTCCAATTACAGACAGATGCAAGAAAAAAAATTTAATCATAGAATAAGGATTCTTATTCTATGGGACTAAAATCCTTATTCTACGGAATAAATAGTGCAAGTAATACTATTTACGACACAAATAGCCTTAGTATAAATTCACAAGCTTCTTTTACACAACTTTGGCTCTGTAGCATTTCAAACGTACCTACCAGCAAAAAACATCGGGTTAAACTTTGACAAAGATTGATTAACCGCTATTCATTGTGGCAGTTCAACCACGTCCAACCTCGTAGAGGCTTGAACAATTTCCATGTGTAGGTATATATCGTTTTCATTGCGAGCGCTCAATTCAATACTTCACTACTCAATACTATTTCTATCTATACGAATTATAAGAATCTTTGTTCTAACTGACTGACATATAGACAACGCACAGCCTAAACCAGTGGCATAGAAACTTTCCTAATTTATATGCAGTGCCACACGTTAGATCCACACGTCAACGCGTAATTGAACATACAAGATGTTTAATTACGCGTTGCGCACGCCATTTCCAAGAACCAAATCTGCTGCCTATCAATATAAAATCTATACAATACGACTTGTGGTACAAGAATGTTTGCCTGCGTCGCAGGCGGACATTCGCCCGCCGCGCCACATCGGTCGTCAAATATAAAAGAATATCAACGTTCGCGGGTATCTAGTATCTACCCTGGTGCCTGGCGGCAATTGGACGCCATTTGCTGCCAAAATGACAAATCGCCGACCTACTTCGCCTGCCCCGCTAGCCCCGATGACGCATAAGCGGTGCATACTACTACACAAAATCGTACGCAACGATGCTCTTCCGGACAACATCTTTTACATCTTGTACTTCCAACTTTTGTTATTGACCTGTTAGTTTTGTCCTGGTTCTCTCTCGTGGGTTAGTTTCTTACTCATATGTTTTATTTTACGGTCTACCTAGATGATGAGGACAAAAAGGACTTCGACAGAAAGTCATACATAATTGTCAACATAAAAACAAATCAATGAGATGATATAATAAAAGTAATAATGCTGGACAATCCACACAGCACCATCTAGCCCTACGATCTAAAAGAGCTTGTGTTATGGGTACTAGATGACTAATATACTTAATACAATACATTACATATATATACTTTTTATTATACATAGAAAATACCCAGAACACCCGAAATAGATATTTGCAGATCGTACAAACATTTATCTCAAGGCGGAAATCGAACCCGCTACCTCCTGCGTCGTAAGCGGACATACGCCCGCCGCACCACATCGGTCGTCAAATATAATATACAGAAGATAGATGGGTAGGTAGGTACCTACAAGAAGTAAAACCAAGCAAGCTACCACGCCGCGTGACACACAATACTGCAGCAAGGTAGGAACCCAAATTACCGTACACAGACAGTCACCATCAGCGTCGGTTACGATCGTAACGAGGAGAACGATGTGCTTCCGGGATTCAGCACAAAGACAACCGTGTGTAAATTCGTATAAATTGGCCTAATTACCGTAAGACCACTTGCTGTTTCCTACTGAAGTGTCTTGATCCTGAATATTGCCAACCGTTAACGACTTCTCGACTAGAACATCTTAAGCGCCAATAATGCACTCGTCTCAAAGAGGTTCTTGCCGGTTCTTCTAGGCTTGGTCGCGAGGAACTGGCGCTTAGATTCACCTAGATTTCAGACGTTTCAAGATAATCCCTGCGGATATTACTGAATAAATGATTTTTGACTTTGACTTTGACTTTGAGGATGACCTACATTCCCAAATATACTACCTACGAAACTTATGAAGCGCGGACATAAATATTTGAAGAAATTAGAGTTCTCATCATATATGTAATCGTTTTTAACGAATTTAGATTTTCTCATATATTATGAAGACTTGTTAGATCTATTAGTTTTCTTGACTGACTCGTAAAGTGATTACCAATTATAAGAATCTCTGTCCTAACTGACATCCAAATAACGCACAGCCTAAACCACTTTTATGGTATATTCATCTTAGTGCGTAGAGGTGTAATTTAGACTCCTAAACGGATAAAGCGGGTGTTGAAGTTTGTATGAAATTAACTTCAAGTGGATGAAGTTGCACGCGCTTCACTAGTTTATGTTTAAACTTTAACCCCCACAGTACGTTTTAGGAGTTTCATTTTAGGAATTCCTTTTAAGAACACCCCGCACCAAGACTAATATTGGTGGTACCCTGAAATATGCAACTATCTACGATTCGCTGGTTAAGGGTCTGTGTCAGCGTGTTGTTTATCACCCAGTCAGGGTTAAGATTCCAAAAATCGGTATAGAATTTAGAGTATAACTATACTAAGAACGCATCAACGTTGCAGGTTGGCACTTGGTTGGAAAATTTAGTCCATCCATCGCATTGCGATCGAGAGATTACTGGAATTTTATATAGAAGTTTTCTTTAAAGTTTAGCGTATTACACAATACAGCGCAGCATTGAAAATTCTCGCCGAGAAATAAAGGTAGACCTACTTGCATTCCTATAAATTCTTTCGCTGTTCAGACTTTAATATTTCTTCTACGATAACCACCCATTGTCTGTGAGTTTCAAAGCTGCATAGCTGGTATTTACCAACACACTACACATAGGTTACTTTTTTATTGGTTTAGGTTGTGCGTTGTCCATATCCCAGTCAGTCAGTCAGGACAAAGATTTTTATAATCGGTATAGATACAGATGCGATAATAAAGACATCTGTGGAGGTATACCTGTCCATGTAGCTCCTACCTATGCGATGTGTCTAAGCCTACCTATGTGGTTATGCGATGTGCCTACTCTGCCTGCCTACCACTGATTCCTACCACTTTCTAGCTAAGGGTTTCCTAGGGGGTACGTGAAATTAAAAACGCGATTTTGCTAACTGATTAAATCATAAATTTATTTACAAAATGTCCTAGTATTATTTCCTTATTTTATCTATCCTTTAGCCTAGACTCCTAGGGCGAATAATTGTCCTCTGCCAATAACGAGAGGACCGACGACAGATTTATTTAAATTTATTTAAATATTGTGAGGGAGTGCGCCGCGCTCCAGTCTAGCGGCGCGCGCGCACGCTGTTGACGGCGGCTGGCGCGTGCGTCATGTCCCCACACATCTGTCAAAATTGTATACAGATGATAAGCCAATAGACTGCCACTAGTTTATTTCCCGTCACGTGGAACTAGTGTCCAGATTATTTATAGATATATATAGATAGATATTAGTATTATAGGTAGTACAAAACAAAATTGACAGCTCTGTTTGACTAGTATACGTTTTGTGGTTTTTAAGTAATGGGCCTTTGCATCCACAGTGGATAATTTATACAGTGTCAGAGGCGGTTGTTTTAGTGATGTACTGTTTTTTTGTTTGATTTAAAACATACAAACTACATGCACAGCATAAGCGGTTAAAGTAACGATTAACAACTATAAACTATTTTGTGCTCTAAACTCTTTCATAAGTCAAAAGATACGTGAGAATGTGAGAATCTAGGACGAACAGAGTTGACATTTGTGGCGTAAGCCTGTTGACATTTGAATTACATTGAGTGTTATCGATAATTCAACTGCGAAGTGTTGCTTGGTTGACGCGCAGTGTATCTCAGGCGGTATGAATGTCAAAATTGTTTGTGCTATGTTCGTGTCCTATGCTCATATAAAAATCACAGTGACGGTTCGATCTTCGCTGAGAACAGTAGTGTCTCTCGCGTCGCGCGTACGCGTAGGTACCTACAGTGCAAAGTGCAAGCGCATCACAACAAAGTCGCCGCGGACGTGCTGCCAGAGCGTGATTATGACCTAGTTCATTTTTGCGCAAAGGCATGTTTTACGAGGCGACGAATCATATTGTTAAGGCGACACTGTTACTTGCCTAAACATGGATACACCGACTAAGGAATGTACTGTAACGTTAACGACAGACCTGGAGCATACCTTGTATGACCGGTACAATGAAACAATGAAACGTTTCAAAGATGAAAGGCAAGAGCGATTGAAGCTACAGGGCCTTGTTGAAAACATGAGAAACCAAATTGAGGTTCTCGAGCACCAGCTGAAATGTTTTACGGAGTCTACCAACAATCCATCAACATCGAATATGGAAACTTCCTCAGTTCAGGCTGAATATGCCACGGATGAGGAAGAGCTAGCAAAAGAGACAGAGTGGATAAGAGCGAAATCTAGGAAAAAGCGGAAGATGAACACCTCACCCGTACTCTCACCACAAGGAAATGATAACACTCCATCCATAGAAAAAACTAAGAAAATTCCCCCCCCACCTCCGATTATAGTGGATGGGGTAACCAATTACCAAAACTTTTATGACTCTTTGTCATCAAAACAGCCCGCCGGTACCTTTGCTATCAAGATACTGAACGGTGAGAGTGTTAAAGTAAATGCCTATAATGAGGTAACGTACAGAGCTTTAACAAAAATGCTAAGCGAAAGTAACTGCCCCTGGCACTCCTATGAAAATAAGCAGGATAGACCAATAAGAGTTATGGTTAAGAAACTGCCTTCCACTTGTAAATCTGAAAGGATCATCGAAGACCTAAAAGAAAGAGGCTACAAGATTGAAGAAGCAGTGAACAAACTGAGCTGGAGAACTAAGCAGCCACTCAACATGTTCATGCTCACCTTCAGCAATGAAGAAGACATCAAAAGGGTGTATGAAATCAAAAATATACTGGGGTGCGTGATTGAAATTCAACCCATTAGGTCAACCAAATTGGTCCCTCAGTGCAAGCGATGTCAAGTGTACGGTCATACACACAAATACTGCTCCAAAGAGCCAAGGTGTGTGAAATGCACAGGTAAACACCTCACCAAGGACTGCAAAAAACCTGCAGAAGAGAAACCAAAGTGTGTGCATTGCGGAGAAGCACACCCAGCTAATTACAGAGGCTGCACGATAGCCAAGGAAATGCAGAAGATACGAAATAAAAACGTTAAGAAAACTCCTATTTCGAATGGTAAACAGCAGGTAACTCATCAAGGATTATCTAAAAGTATTGTAAGAGCTCCTTCAGCTCCTAGCACTATTAACAAATCTATTTCCTATGCACAAGCAACTGCCAAAAAATCACCGACAGTGCAAAACAATGAGTCTAGCAATAACAAATTAGATGAAATCCTGAAGCTCATGACATCTTTTGATGAGCGATTGAGGGAAATCGAAAATAGCACCAAAGTAGCTATTCCTAAGAGCAAAAAATGATTAACACACTAAAAATCATGGCTTGGAACTGTAATGGGCTACTAAACCATCAAAACGAGCTTCAAGTAGTCCTTGAAATTGAAAATGTCGATGTGTGTCTCGTATCAGAAACGCATTTTACCAAACAATCTTACATCTCATTTAAAGGCTATAAAGTCTATAATGCCCTACATCCCGCAAACAAAGGAAGGGGTGGAAGTGCCGTTATTGTAAAAGAAAACATTAAACATCATGAAATGTGTAAATACGAAGAGCCATATATTCAGTCAGTAGCTATTTGCATCAATACAAAGCGGTACTCTCTTACAGTAGCAGCTATATACTGTCCACCGCGCCATACAATACATGAAGATACATATTCAAGATTTTTCCAAACACTCGGTGAAAGATTTATACTCGGAGGTGATTTCAATGCCAAAAACACATACTGGGGCTCGAGATTAACGAATACAAAAGGTAATAACTTAGTAAAAGCTATAAAACAGATAAAAGGTGATGTTATATCTACTGGTCTACCAACATACTGGCCAACTGACCCAAACAAAATCCCGGACCTCATCGACTTTTTTATTTATAAAAATTTATCAAGTAACTACTTAAGAGCAAAGCAGAGTTATGATATGAGCTCTGACCATTCTCCAATATATCTAGAAATAAGTGAGCAAGTCTTACATGGAGCTGACACTCTAACCCTAGTAAATAAATACACTGATTGGGAGAGTTTTAAGACACAGCTAGATTGTAATATAAACCTTAAAGTTCCACTAAAAACTGCGGAGCAACTAAACGTAGAAGTCGATAATTTCACTAAAGTTATACAACAGTCTGCCTGGAATAATACTCCAGTATACAAGAAGAGAGCCACAAGAAACATCTACCCTTATGATATTTTACAACTTATAAATGAAAAACGGAAACAAAGAAATATTTGGCATCAAACTAGAGCTCCGCAAGATAAAAACAAACTAAATAATCTCACAAAACAACTGAAAAGGAAAATACAATTATTTAATGATTCTTCAACCAACAACTATCTCCAAAGTCTCACTAACGACCGCAGTACAAACTACTCACTCTGGAAGGCCACCAAAAATATGAAACGACCGATTACCCAAATTCCTCCAATCAATATAGGATCTGGAAAATGGGCTGTCAGTAATGAGCAAAAAGCTAAAACGTTCGCAGAATACCTAGAACAAATATTCAAACCTAAAGAAGATCAAACCGACTACATACCTATGATAAATGAAGTATATGGTGAAACACAAGCCATAAAGCTGGTATCACCCAGAGAAGTCTGGAGCGAAATTAAAAAACACATAAACCCTAGAAAATCTCCTGGATTTGACCTTATTTCAGGAGAAATACTACATAACCTTCCGAAAAAAGCATTAGTCAAACTAACTACCCTTATCAACGCAGCACTTAGACTAAAGTGTGTACCAGATTTATGGAAAGTTGCCGAAGTTATCATGATAGCAAAACCAGGAAAACCGCCACAAGAGACCTCATCCTACAGACCGATTTCTTTGCTCCCTATCATGTCAAAGCTATTTGAAAAATTGTTTCTAAAAAGACTAAAGCCGCTTATTGAAAGTAAAAACCTTATACCAGAACACCAATTTGGATTCCGAGAACAGCACTCAACGATAGACCAAGTTCACAGGATTACAAATGTTATTGAGAAAACACTTGAGGAAAAACAAGTCTGCTCTACTATCTTTCTGGACGTGGCGCAGGCATTCGATAAAGTTTGGCATGAAGGTCTATTACTAAAACTGAAGAACTTACTACCCTCAAGTTTCGTAGATGTAATAGAATCTTACTTATCAAATAGAGTTTTTAGAATAAGGCAAGAAGACACCTACTCTGAACTCAAGAAAATAAGAGCTGGGGTGCCACAAGGTAGTGTATTAGGTCCGGTCCTGTACCTTTTATACACAAGTGACATCCCCACACTAGACAATAACACCATCGCAACATTCGCTGATGATACTGCTATAATGGCTGTCGGAAGTACTTATGCAGAAGCAGCTGAAAAAGTGCAAGAAGCTGTAAATCAAATTCATTATTGGACTAAAAAATGGCGCATAAAACTTAATGAATCCAAGTCGGTTCACGTCAACTTTACTAACAAGAAAGATCAGTACTGTCCAGTATTCATCAACAATAAAATAATTCCATACGGAAACACAGCCAAATACCTTGGTATGACCCTTGACGCAAAGCTGCGCTGGAAGGCACACGTCAAGAAGAAAAAAGAAGAATTAGAGTTACGCTACAAGAGGATGTACTGGCTGCTTGGAAGGAATTCCACTCTGTCAGTCCATAACAAGCTTTTGCTATACAAGCAAGTCCTGATGCCAGTATGGACTTATGGTATACAGCTGTGGGGCTGTACCTGTAAAAGTAACATAGAAATAATCCAACGATTTCAAAACAAAGTATTAAGGGGTATTGTTAATGCACCTTGGTACGTAAGAAACGATGATCTACACCGGGACCTCCAGATCGAGTTTGTTAACAAAGTAGTACAAAAATACGCAGAAGTTCACGAAAAAAGACTTCATCACCATGTGAACGTCGAGGCCATCCAGCTCCTCGATAACACAGACATAGTGAGAAGGCTCAAAAGAACCAAACCTTTT
Organism: Electrophaes corylata; assembly: GCA_947095575.1. Lineage (NCBI taxonomy): Eukaryota > Metazoa > Arthropoda > Insecta > Lepidoptera > Geometridae > Electrophaes > Electrophaes corylata. The sequence goes on from OX352703.1 coordinate 10,672,465, forward strand.
GAGTTAGTGTAGTGTTAAACTTAATACTTAGTAGTGTAGTGATAGTGCTACTCCATGAACACAAGAACAAAGTGTCCCCTTAATTAAATACCTAGAGACTGTAAGAAAAGTGCCGATGGACACATTCTTAGTTATCAATATTTCTATAAAATTAAGTCAAAGTTAAATTACTCATTAGCCTAGTTGGCTAGATCGTAATGTTATTATAGTACCACAATGAATAGGTGCAATAATCTAGTAAAAAAAAAAAAAAAATGTTCGTGTCCTATGCTCATATAAAAATCACAGTATCTTCAATATTGCTGAGTCACAATCATTACCGATACGTACTATTTTTTATCAGCTAAATTAAATTTGTATATTCAAAAAGCTTATTCTGAAATGTTATTAAGTAAATCTCTTTCAATATCATCAATGAATACAATTTATTTAAAAGTAAATTGATTCTGAAATTGACTCGAAATTCTGAATCCACGTTTTTACTGTTTGTAGGAATTGTGAGGTCCTTGGCATTGCAGGGGTTAAATGTAAATTACTTTGTGCGTCATTTACGAATTCTATTCAATCGGGCCTCGATGCTCAATGTGCATGAATGGGCGTTTTAACATTGGATTACATCGTTAACTTTGTATATTGGTGACATTTTCATAAATTTTTCAGACACCGACAATGACATTGATGTGTTGATAAAAGTTGTTACGATCGATTCAGACAAATCATAGTATTATTGCTCACCAGATACGTATCGTTTGACTTTTTCTTTCTTAAAGAACTTACTGATGAAATAAACGCATGACTACTTTAAATCTAGGTACTTATATTTAATAAGTACCTAGTATAAAATCTATGTGATTTTCTTAATGTGCTAGTAAGCACTATAAAAACAAACAACTACCTATCTAACCTGACCCATAACAAATCTTCGCAACGTGCTACCTACTTTATAAGAGATTGTGCACTCAGTATAGATATGTAATACGTTGTTCAAATAAACATTACCTTATCTCTGATCGTATCTTCATTCGTACACTTATGTGCTTTCCACGAGTTATGCTTCCTTACAAAAATTTAAATTGCAATCTTTGCTTCCAACATTTAATTAAACAGAGTACCTACGTAATCACTTCGTAATTTGATAAACACAAATATAAAGAAGTACGCCATTGCAACCGTCTGCTATTTCTCAAAACATGTTTTCGAGAGAACAGTGTTTGGAGAAATAATCCTTCCCCTTGCGACCTACTTTACGAAATCAGGCCCGCTATTCACTAGCTGTCAGGAATTGCTGCGATTATGGCACCCGAAATATACGCTGAAAACTGACTCAACACCGGTTAGGACCTTATATGAAATAAAAATACTTTACTTACTTACCTTTTTGAAACTTGAGTCGATCGCTAGTGTGTACGTATATACTTATAAATTAATACATCCCAAGATGGCACAGGTGTTCTAGGTGGTTAGGATTCCGTACCCAAAGGGTAAAACGGGGCCTTTCATTTAACACCCCACACGATTTTTTATTTTTAAAATCATTTTCATCCCCATTTCTTCCCCCCTCTTTTTATTTCTAAAGCATTCCATTTATTAAAAAAAGTGTTAATAATATCGTATTTTAACCAAGGTTGAAGCAAATCAAACCACGTCAACAGATTTTTTCATCTAAATGGTGACACCCGACCTCCACTTTTCGTTAGAGTAGTTTTGAATTTTTTTTTATGTAGTCATTAATAAGCCAAACTGATTTTGAAGCAAATCGCACTACGTACTATGACTTTCTGCACAAACTTTGACACCCCATCGCACCCCTTATAAGGGTAGTTTAAAAAAAACAATAATGCATTTCATAAACCTTGTCATAAGTAACATTTTATCCAAAGTTTCATTTCAATACAACCACTATACTAAAATTTACACAATCACCCCTCAGGTCTCACTAGATTTACAAACTCGTCTAAACTAGTGCTTTCTGAACACGTTTGCAGGTTCAACAATAATTAAATTCCTTGCTACGGGTTCTGACAGTTACATGAAATTAGCTGTCAAGACAATGTATTGTCATTTTGGAAAATATCCGCAGGGATAACAATCTAGTAGGTACTAACCGTCTATCTAGTATGCTATGTAATAAATTTACTGACACTAATTTCCTAGATCATAATACCAGGGAGCCATTTTTTTTTTGACTTATTTTGTCCCACTCGTCGTAACAGAATTACATCATCTGTAAAAATTACAACATTAACTATTGTTCATGAGATACAGCCTGGTGAAAGCCGGACAGACAAGCAGACAGCGGAGTCATAGTAATAGGGCCCTGTTTTACCCTTTGGGTACGGAACCCCAAAAACATCGGTTTTAAAGTCAAGTATAAGTTACCAGATACAACTGACCTTGAAATCGAAAGTGATGTATCGAAGTCGAAGTACTGATATAAACTAAATGTTTTTTTTTCAATGATATTTTTTTTATAAATATAAATAACCCAAACAATGACAGAAAACACGTAATTTTTAGCTAAACCAGCAGCGTCAAAAATTAAATTTATTATAAAAAAAAGTAGATAGTGAAATAAACTTTGCTAATAAGCCAACCATCCTTGGCGTTTTTAGCTGTCTCTTTTTTGCTTGTAGTATTGGGTATATATATCCGTCCTTCTCCCACTTGCAACATGCGTGCTTTGTAAATATCGAATGTGATTTAGGTGAGTCATCTACCTCTTTTTTGTTCAAAAATCATTGGTAAGAAGGGTGTGTTTGAATGTCGGCCTATAAATTTATGGAATGACGCAAACCAATGTCATATCAGGCGTATATCTAATGAACGAATTAGAATATAGACTGTTTTCAGTCACGCCATTTACACTATTTCAGACGAGGGGTTAACTCATTTCATGTTGAGTGAAAATGTTTTTTATTCGTATACAGGCAAAGTCATAATTGGCTTTTAGACGTGTTCTGTCTTTTTTCTCTTTTTTTGGAACAGTCAAAGTTTCGCATTGGTCGTCTGTCTGTGTGATAGTTAGACAGTTAGACAGGTCAGTATAATTTTACTCGCTGAATAATTAAAAATTTCGTAAAATTTACAATCGGGTAGGGGTTGTTATTTCTTTCCCGTGCATGGGTTGACTATAAGTCACTTATTATTATTATCAATATTAATATTAATTTTAATAATCGAAAAAAGAATATAAAAAAAAGGTGCTTAAAAAAATTGGAAAGCGATTAGACAATCAATTTTTTTACAATACTTTTTAGTAGTAGAAAGAACGTAAATTGTAGTACACTCACAAGTTACATCAATACACAATAAGAGGGTGTCTTGAACTAATTTGAAAAACTAAAGGGTAGTTTGTAAAGTTTTTTCTTTAAGCTAGTTGTGTCATAAAGAAAAGGGGAGTGATCGCTGACAACGGTGACCCGCTAAGTACATACCTACTAATTAAAACGGCTTTGAGACGAAGACCTCTTCAATTTTGTGTCACGACATTTCTCCCGCTAACTGCCCCTTCACAAGGGGAGGGTGGGCCACTTAACGTTTGAAGTGTATTAAACTGACGGTGTAAAACTTCTATAATTAGTTTTAGTAATTTTTATTTCATAGTTCAGTCATAAAAAAAATATTTTTAACATAATTAACTAATCATCGTATTTTTGAATTAATAACTAGTCTGAAAACAATTTTACCAATTATAAGAATCTTTGTCCTGACAGACTGGCTGACTGACATATAGCATATAGACAATGCACAGCATAAACTACTGGTCGTAGAGTTTTGAAATTTTCAGGATATGGGAAGTCGATGGATAGAAAAGGGTCAGAATATTTATTATTATTTCTGGCAACGTGTGGGGAGGCCTATGTCCAGCAGTGGACTTCTACTGGCTGTTAATGATGATGATGATGATTCGTTTTGGTGCATAGAGATGTGCTAAGAAAGGGATTCCCAAAACTTTAAACGGGCACAGCTGGAATTCAAGTTTGTTCGAAAATAAGTTAACTCCGATAAAATCACCCACGTTTCGCTAGTTTTTAAATTAATATCACCTTAGGTAGTGACGAATCACGGATAATTATTCTATTAAAGCAAAGCAATTATAGTTTTATTATGTATAAAGAGATATCTCTTTGTGCATGAGATCATGAATAGACATCATTTAGTCGCGTTGCAGTCCTGCAGGTTACTTCAATAAAAAAATGTAGCCAGATTGTATTGCACTGGATCATTGACCTTCATGACCACAACAGCTCATGCCCCAGCAAATTGTCCGTCACTTTAGATTAGAGAACAATTTAAACTCGTGGGATACTAAACTGGGTAGGTATCACTGTTGTTCACTTGTTCCTGTATTGTCACTTTAGCTCTTGCCTACGTCATATCCTACTAGTTAATGGCAAAAGTTTCAATGTTTGCTCAATCACTCACTCACTTCCCGTAGAGTTAGTACTGATTAAGATTGGACGAGAGCCCGGGGCAGCATCGGGAAACCGGGATTGAGATTCATAGTCTAAGAACTAGAAGATACTGAAAATATAGAACACCTTAGGCAAAGCGATAATTCTCGTCGATTCGATAGATATCGTCAAATCTACAGATGTATCTAAAGTACCGTAGTATCGTATTCCTACCATTTTTTTTTGAGGGCTGGGGTTAGGCTCCGATGGCGTAGATAGTTAACGCATTCTTTCCTATAGTATCAAGAAGAGTCGTGAATTCAATTCAATTCAATTCAATTCAAATTCAAATTCGGTGCACAAATTTTTGTACAGAACGTGTTTTTATCTGTACATTTTAATAAGTTATTTTACATTTCCTGTTTTTAAAACGCAACACTTTAACATTTAAAACGTGTTGGTTCGGCAACAAACGATATCAAAAATTCCTACAACGTTCGTTTTCATATTCTGCATGCTACGCTTAAGCCATTATGGAATCCATTCCATATGGCCATTGCCACCAAGCTGGCTGCGTGGCAATATGACCGTCGAGTGTTACAATATGCTACTATGCATACAGTCTTCCGGAAATTTTAATTTTAAACTGAATTTAATAAAAATTTTACTCGAATATTTACTGGTAATTTTGCATAAGCAGTTATGTTCTGCAAATTAGAAAATGCATCATTTTACTTTTATCAAGTAAGTAGTACCTCCAGATTTCTGTGCTGTAGTTTGTGGGGTCGAATCCTACCGAAGACAAACATTGTGAGGTAATAATAACAATAATAATGCTGGACAATTCACACAGCATCATCTAGCCCCAAGCTAAGCAGAGCTTGTGTTATGGGTACTAGATGACTGATATACTTAATACGATACATTACATACATAGATATTTTTATTATACATTGAAAATACCCAGAACACCCGGAATAAATATTTGCAGATCGTACAAACATTTATCCCGAGGCGGGAATCGAACCCGCAACCTTCTGCGTCGCAGGTAGACATTGACCCACCGCGCCACACCGTGGCATCGTGGTGTGTGGAGGTGGACACAAATGTTTGTTCTCTCTCTGGGTGTTATATTGTATTCTAAGTATATTTACAAAAAACATACATTTTAATCTGGTTCCCATAGTACAAGCTTCGCAATATACAAATATTTCGTTTTCGATTCCATTTTATTCATTACGTTTTTGTGTCGGAAACCTATTTAAGCGACATTAGTTTTTACTAGGTTCTAAGTTCCATATGAGGCAGGCCGATTAAGAGATTAAAGTGAGTTTAAGCTGTCCCGATCCGACTGTGCGCAGAGATTTCAAATTAGCATAATATATGTTATAAGATTTACCAGTTACCTTTTAAGTGGGAGCTTTTATTACTATCTTATTTTTATCGTATTATTAGTACATGCAGGTCAACTTAATATAGACAAATCTGGTTTGGCTGGATGAAACGCTTAGTTATAACTAAAAAAAACAAAAATTTGCTAAAAACTATCAATAACAATTTTTATTATTTTGATGAGCTGTCAATTTGATTTAGGTTTTCGGGTTTTTCTTAGGCTTAGGTTTCGAATGTGAGTTATAATAAGTACCCACCTTATTCTGATGTACATTCGCGTATTTTTTTTGAAGCTGAGACGGAATTGAATCTAGAATTTGGATGTCACAATTACAATTGTCTGAAATATCAGTTTTAGAGAATAAAATTTGGAGATTGACATGATGACGAGGCTTAACACCTCAGGTTGATGGACGCAGAGTAGTGCATCGTAAGGGTACGTTTAATGAGCGTGACCTACGATGCAAGGCTTTGTAATAGGTAATGGTAACCACTTAACATCAGGTAGGCTGTCTGCTTATTCCAGCAACAAGTCACATAAAAAAATTAACTGAACGAACGAGCGTCCAAAGTCTGCCTTACTTTTTTTATTAAGGACGTTCAGCACATCTTATTACATTAGAAATTTCTACTCTCTGCCGTAGCTATGTGTCTTAAAATGTTATTCCTTAGGATTATTCTTTAGCTAGAAGTTTTTCTTTGTTTAAGAGCCAGCGGCGGCGGTAAAGTGTTAATAAAATGAACGTCTGAAAGCAATGCTCCTTCAGAGTTTCAAATGTTTTTCCAGGGGCGTGTTCGGGTGATGGTTTATCCAATGAATCTTGTGATGTATATCTACCATTTATCACTTGCACTCCTTATGCTTCTTATGGTATAGATTGATAGAAGAGATGGTTTTTATTCGAAAGCGAATGATATACGCTGTTTTTGCGTATAACTATAGTAACGCTGAAGGTACATCGTATAGATATCTATAGAGTGAATAACAGATTTGGAAGCTGACGTCACTAACGAACACTCATTAGGTACCGATCGCTTGGACATGGGCCATGCTGCGTCCCTAAAGGCCACTATACAGATTCCAACATAAGCTGATTAACTATTTGAATTCCCAGTTCGAAGCAAAAATACCATTGGAGATTGAAGAGCTTTTGAGTTGGATCGTATTGAAATCCATACAATTATTTGTACAATAGTATTTTCTTTTTGAGATATAAATAATGACAGCACTGTAACTGTCTGTAGTAATAAAGCTCTTAGAGAAGGGCTCGTCCGAAGAAGTACTACCATCATGCCCAATTCTGCCGCCAAGCAGCTTGCTGTGTTAACGGTGCCGGTGAAATACAGGCACATTAGGCTTAACACATGTATGCCTCATGTGGATGAGTGTCGAGAAGCGCATTATATATAGGTTACGTTTCTAACGTGACATGCAGGGCAATGCTTTGTTAAAGGTGACCAAATGGTAACCACTTAACATCAGGTGCTGCTTATTCCATCCGTACACTCATTAAAAAAACTGCATACCGGAATTCCTATAGCTAAAGATGCGTACCATCTAATAAAAAGTGGTCATACTGACTTAGCACGGGTATTAAAAAAACTGTATTTACAAGCGCGTGTTGGTTCGCGTTTCGTGTTTGATGAACAATGATTTTTGCAAAGTTATTCACATATAGATGTGTGCTAATAAACTATTGTGTTATGAATCTAAATAAAATTTTTAAATCATGAGTAAAAATGTCTCTGCAAATGGCTAAGTCCCAATAGGTGACAAAATATGATCGAGGGAGTAACTCGTTGTTTTCTCCATTGATATTTGCTCCAAGGTTTTCCGCCCTCAGTTCAGAGCCAAATAACGCTTATTACCAAATGACCCAGTTAAATTTTCCCTCAAAATTGTTCCCTCCCTTCGGTATCTAACGGTAGCTGTAGCTAGTACCTACCTACCAATATGTTAGGGTATAAATAATAAAAAAATCGGCCAAGTGCGAGTCGGACTCACGCACGGAGTGTTCCGTACCATTATCTATAGTAAAAAAATAAAAACGGCAAAAAAAACAGGTTTGTTGTATGAAAGCCTCTTTAATATTTATTTTATTCTGTTTTCAGGGTTCTTTACCCAAAGGGTAAAACGGGACCCTATTAATAAGACTTCGCTGTCTGTTTGTCTGTCTGGCCGTCTGTTACCAGGCAGTATCTCATGAACCGTAGTAGTTAGAGAGTTGAAATTTTCACAGATGATGTATTTATTGCCGCTATAACACCCTATGTAATACAGTAAACTCGACTCGAAAAAGAGTCTAGTTTCTATTCTCATGAACCGACACATTTTAAAAAGTATTTATGCTTATGTATTTGCGAGGTAGAAAAAATAAACCAGAAAAATATAAATATTTCAAAGAAATGATGCATTGCTGCGCGAAGTACTGAAGCGTGTCTGATGCGAACTTACCTCGAAAATCAGATCTCACAAACTTGTTTGTTGAATTTCTGAGTTCTTCACGAATATGTGTGCACACTGCTAAGCGGGAAATTACATTTTCAGACACGCCATTTCCTTTGCATCACTAAAAAGCAAAATGCGTTTTGCTTTCTCCTCTTTTATTTTGGAAGTCATTTCAAATTTTAGAAGTTTTAGTAGTAGTAGAGCTCATTGTGAAGGGCTGTGTTCCAGTTTGAAAGGTGTGGGTGCCGGTGAAATTACATTCATGAGTCTTAACACCTGTATGTCTCAGATTGATGGACGCAGAGCAGTGAAAACCGTAGGGCACGTTAATAACGTGATTTGCGAGGCAATCAATGCTTTGTTAATGGTTAATCATAAAAAACAGAATAAATAATTTTTTACGGGGGCTTTCATTCAACAAGCGTGATTTTTTTGGCATTTTTATAATAGATAACAGTACGGAACCCTTAGTGCGCGAGTCCGACTCGCACTTGGCCGGTTTTATTTTCAAAATTCATGCCTCAACCAGTCTATAAATTCATCCAATAGCAAAGTAAATGATAGTTATACTACCTAGTTTAAGTGCTAAGCCACACTAACCTAGAACAAGTCGTGTGGTTGTGATGTGGGTAGTTTGGAAAGGTCCTAAGCGAATGTAAATTTGGGGTACTGTTCCCGGATGGTTTCATGCATGCCAAACGGATGTGAAGCGGCGAGCGGAATGGTTTCGTCGTATTAATCACACAATTATTCTGGAACCATGCTGGAACATGCATTTAATATTCATCAACCTATTTTAATGGACAAGAGTGCAAATGAACCTTCCATCTGTATGTATACACTATCATCTACGAAATACACACAGGTCTGATAGGAACTTAAACTACAAGCACACGAGGTATTACACAATATGCCTTAGGTTGATGGACGCTCAGCAATGCATCGTAGGACACGTGCCTAACGAGCGTGACCTACAAGGCAATGTATTATGTGTGATGCTAACCACTCAACATCAGGTAGGCCGTCTGCTTGTTACATTTATAAGTTTCATCATCATCATCATCAGCCTGTAGAAGTCCACTGCTGGACATAGGCCTCCCCCACACGTTTCCAGGAAGAACAATTCTGAGCCCTTTCCATCCATCGACTTCCCGCGGTCCTAACAATGTCGTCAGTCCATCGGGTATTTGTAAGTTTAATAAAAAAAATTACCAAATGTGGTAAGAGTAGTATAAAGACCGAGATCACTTTCGGTCAAGGTATTCAAACCAAAAATGACCAAAAATGGGACCTATTTGTGTAGCTACTTAGTTTTCCAGCACCTTCAAATTTACTACACTTTGCTTCGTATTCATAACTAGCGAAACGCACGCGAAGCTATTTTCATTCAAACTTCAACCCCTGCTGTTACCCCTGCCCTCGCCCCCACGTTTAGAGGTTGAATTTCGGAAATTCGTGCCTTAGTATACCTCTTCGCACCAAGACGAATATACTCTGAAAATTTCAAGATTCTACGACCAGTGGTTTAGGCTGTACGTTGCCTATATCCCAGTCAGTCAGGAAAAAAAATCTTATAACTGGTATAGATATAGATTACAAAAAACAAAAGTTGCGACGGGCGAGTGAACACTTGTTTTGTTGAGTTTCAGAGTTTTCTACGCATATTTTTTTAAGCACTGCCTTATATTTGATTAAAATCAGCAGACGTTTTTTTCAATATATATCCACCTAAATTGAAATAATAAGAGTATCTTTAAATCACCCAGCTGGGTTGTTCAACAGCCGCGCTGACCGCAAAATTAGATTTCAGTCCTCGAGAGAATTTTCTGGGAAAAGAAATGATACTAAAGTAAATTCTATTAGCACTATGTAATGGCATGTTTTCCAACAGACACTGTATTTGTATTATTCCACCAGCAAAGTTATGGTAAAGACGTGTGTAAGATGAGAAGTGCGTGAAAGATTCCTTACTTCACGTGCTCTATGGCTGTTTTAGTCTCTTGCTGAGATAGTGAATTTTACATAAAAAATACATTATGCATACCCGTTGACGAAACAAGCAGAAGGCTCACCTGATGTTTAGTGGTAATCATCACCTGTTATAACAATGCATTACCTCGCAGTTCACGCACGATGCACTACCTTGCATTCACCCATCTGAGGCATATAGGTATTATACTTCATGTGCCTGTAATTACACCGGCACCCACACCCTTCAAACCCGAACACAGCAAGTTACTTGGCGGTTAAATAGACATGGTGACAGCATTTTCCCGGACGAGACATTCACAAAAAGACCTACTACTACTAAAATTATACTTACTTAGATATTGACCTAAATTAATCTTCACTGTAAATTAAGCTTACCTCAGTGTATACGATCTATTTTCACCATTTGTAAAAAAATAAACTGTAAAAAATGAAAATAATTAAACGCATAAACCAAACGTAATTTAGTAGCTGCGTAATGTTGAATCATGTTTTGGGGGATTTCCCTGAGCGCTGCCAGGGGCTTCAATTCAACCCCACAATCGTTTCCAAGGTTTCACTCTAATTTTGAATTTACATTCTCTTGATTGGTTTTTATTTACCCCAGCCAACTAAACAGTCGTATTTACTAGTTTTAAATACCAACACGAATCATATGTATATCATCGCCGCTAACGTCTGTCTGTATAAGCATATTATTATTATATATGTATATAATATGTACTAACTAAATCCTTCGTCTGCGTGAAGTTATTTTCATACAAACTTCAACCCCCACTACTCGTTTATATAAACCAGTTATATATAAACTATGTATTATATTGTATACACTTATTTTTTTGAATTAAGTGTTGGATGTTGAATACTTCTAAATTGTAGAATCATATTATACATCATTTTGATTGTTTCCTTCAGTTGATAAAGATACTTTTGGTTGTGTAAGATTGCGTACTACTAAGAACAAAAAAATTGTAAGGAACCGTAGGTATTGAGCTATGTTCGCATAGAAGCATGTTTCCGCTCTGGGGCGCGTGAAAAGTCCATTAAATGTCGATGTAAGGTCGAGGACTCAAAACGCGTAGTCTTGTGAGCGAATAAAGGCAGAATAACATCAGACACAACCCCCGTGGTCCCTCGTCACTGTTCAGACGTTTAGTAAGTATGAGACAGACAGAGACAGAAAAAGCAGACCTGCACCGTCTTCTACTCTGTAAGTGTAATCTCTTCTATACGAAATTTATGGGGCTGATAAGCTTCTGATGCGTCACGACACGTGACGCGGGCTTAATGTGATTCTCCCTTTTTATACATTTACGTTCCGGTCCCTGCAGAACGTGCGTGTGTGCAGGTATGTGTCAAATGTAATATTCAGACGTACCTTCGACTATTAGGACTAGGCATCCTCAAAGAATATTGAATCTGTAATCCTGTACTAAGAGATCTAAGAAAAAAAACAATAAGGATTATCAGACATCTGGTTCCCATATAGCTTGGTTAGTTTGGGTGCTAGATAATGTTGTGTAAAAAAAAATGTTCACAAATATTTATTTATTTAAGTATCTGATATCTACCGTGCCTATGATTACAGTATTCCATCCGTATGTATACGTTTCCGTCTATGAAGGCGCGGCTTGGCCTAAATGTGTGTTTTTTTGCAATTGCTGATGGAACCATCAGATGGTGCGCTTGATGTTGAATGGTTACCAGCACCTATAACAAAGCATTGCCTTGCAGGTACCTAACGTTCGTTATGAACGTGCCCTACGATTCAATTCACGTTCGCATCTTTGTAATCCCTTGCGAAAACAACTCTGTCTGTTTTTCTGTTATGCTTTTACGCCTAAACTTCAGAACCGGTTTATATGAAATTTGATACAATGATAGTCTAGAGTTTGAGAAATATATGTTCTTAATTTTAATTTTTGTTATTTTGTTTTAATTTAAATTGGCTACTTTTTAATGCGAAAAAAGGGTTGTAAGATGTTGAAATAGGGGATGAAAGTTTGTATGGAAGTTTCGTCACTTTTGAAGCTAGAAGCTTGAGCTTGGCTCATTTTTTACGCTTTTGATTAGATATATATAAATATGATATTCAAAGTTTATTAAAATTTTACATCTAAGAGCCAAAATAAAAATAGGGGATAAAAGTTCGTATGGAAAAATATGTAAGGTTTATGTGAATGTTCCATAAATTTGTAGCTTATTTGTATATAGGGTATGTATTTTATATGCAAAAAAATTGGCCTAAAAAATTTAAAATTTTCAAAGTCACTATTCCACGCGGACGAAGTCGCGGGCACAGCTAGTAGAAAATACTTTCTAAGTGGTACGCGTCATGTTCTTCGAAACACACACCTACTTTGTGACATATTAATGTCATTTATAGCAAGCACTGGGAGGGCTGGAGTGAACTTGTCATTACACTATAAATAATAATAGCTTAGTTGGTGCTTAAGGTGAAGCCTATAGTTTTAATGTTAACTTGAGATACATCAGTGTTTATAAATGAGACCGTTACATAAACAGAAAGAGTCTCACGATTTTAATCACAGGCACGGTAGATACCCCACTCCAATCTATTAGTACAAAGTAGTACTGACTCAAGATTACTTGAGAATATCAAAGTGATAAGCCTGATTGTAAAGGTAGTCAAATAAGTGTATAAGCCTGATTGTAAAAGGCCTTTAGTAACTTTTTTAATCGTGCCTCTGTTTACGGAACTGCTGTACTGTTACGGAGGTGTAGTTATAGACGTACTTGTACGTGTTGTGTTGTGTTGTACTTTCATCTTGAGGCTTTGCGGTATCTGTGGCAAAGAGATAGGTATACCGTAATTCACATTTATTGCCGCCCCGCGGTTGGCTGGTACAAAATGTGTAATATCTTCGCAGCCAATGGAACGATTTCAATGATTTAAAAACTATCGTACCTAAACGAGTAAAAGAAACACCATTACATAGATAATATATGCATTTTCCGACTTTGTACGGGAGCTCATTGCCGACAGCGTTACTTAGTTATTTTTAGTAACAATCAATTCATATGTGCCATTTTATCGCAGTGCACGGCGGCGTCCTCACCCTTTAATTTATCAATGATATGCAATAATTTCAAAACACCTAGCTCCTTAGTACCTAACGTAAGCAAAATTGAGAGAAAAAGCTGAATCGTTTAATGATTTTTTTTGCCTGTGAAAACTTATTAGCCTTAACAAGTTTGGTATGGAGTGGGTCTCTCCTATAGAAGGTGGTGTCAAGTGGCATCTTCCCCGCGGGCGCAGAGTAAGCTGAATTTCAATGGCACCTCCTCCTTACCCCCTCTCCACTTAGAGGTCAGCGGGGACTTCAAATTATTGGAAACACGAACACAGCAGCTGAGCCAAAAAGACCAACCTAAGCAATTGGCTACCGGAAAATCCTAGTTTTATTAAATTTTGCAATCACAATGCAATAAGCATTGTAGAAATGTAAATATACCCGAGTTCTTACTATTAAACATGAGTATTCAAAACCCAAAAAAAAAACTCAGAAAAAGCTATAGTCAATTATTTTCTCTTTCATTCATATTTGATCAGGCACGATTTGAAAGACAGATGGTATCAACGTAAATCAAACGTCCGGGTTTCAATTGTCGTTCAAAACTATTAGTGGACTCTTGGACCTCTTATTGGAACGATTGAAGAGGTCACTTGACCTAGAAGAAACTTCATAAAGATTTTTAATAATGATTTCAAAATGGTCATGAAACGGCTGGGGCTGGAACTTTTAATCTTTATAATCCTTGAAAAAAAGTTTATTTCCCATCCAAGGAATTGGGAGGGTTCTGTTAGTGTTGTTGCTAGCAATCTCGTGTTGCAAGTGTCAAATATGACATATTTGCCGTAGTAATATGACAGATATTTGACACTTGCAACAGGAGTTTTTTTAGCAACAGAAGATACGCGATCAGATAGATAAGTGTTTACCTACTTACCAAAATTGCGTCACGGCTGCGCCAGTTTTTAAAATTCCGTATCCAAAGGCTAAAACTTTATACCATGTAGATATGCGGGTTTGAACTCGCTGCTGCTTCAAACGTTTCGGAAAACATTAGCATTAACTCAAAATCAGCAAATCTGTATCTTCACCTACACGTTTAGGCTGGGATTATCAAAAACTTTAAGCTTACTCCTGAACTCTTTTTTGAATCATATCAAAGAATACCGGGATCGTTTTTAGCGGTTATTTTTAGTAGTGCAGCTCATAGTGAAGTGATCTTCTGAGAAAAGACTACGTACAGTCAGCTGCACTAGAATGTAAACAATTTGTAACTTTCACAACGGTATTACAACAAAACAGTAAACTCCTAAACCTCAAAAACCAAAGTCATGAAATTAGTTAATGACCTCACTTATTTTTTGAATAAATTGTCGTGTAGATTTATAAAACCGCTGTAAAGCCATTTTGAAAGTTACAAATTGTATACATTCTAGTGCAGCTGACTGTACATTTTACTCTATACTTAGAGTTTTCTCGGTTTTATTGCATGTTTTATTTATATTGTTTGTTTTCTCAAAGTAGATTAGACGTCTCAATGTTTTTAAAGCTTTAGAAACATTTTGGATGGTAAAATAGATTCTCAAAGGTATTCCGTAACGATGCAGCCTTTCGAAAGGATTATAGTCAACTAGAGGTCATTCGCAGCTTCGCCCGCCTGGCTGTTTTTTTCCCGTTTCCGTTATTTTTTCGGGATAAAAAGTAGCCTATGTCCTATTTCAGATTACAATCTATATTTTTTCCAAATTTCATCCAAATCCGTCCACAGGTTAGAGCGTGAAAAAGGAACAAACATCCATCCATCCATCCAAACATTCGCATTTATAATATTAGTAGGATGTCACATTATAAACTCCCAGTTTTATAGCGCAAGAGTGATTTATTTATCTTTCAACTTTACTGTAGTCAAAGTACATACTATGAATTCTTTAGTTTGGCGTAGGTACCTACCCTTGAGTAACTTAGTTAAGCAAACATGGTGACATTACTGTGGCGAATTCAGGATGAATCTGATTTTTTTCGGTTCCCCCACCTATTTCGTCTCACCAGTCAGCATGAAAGAATAAAGAAAAAAAATCACTTGAACCTCAAGTTGTTTTTCAATCTATTAATTGTAAATGATTTTGTGGGTACCTAAGGTATTCGAGTTTCCAAATCTGAATTATAAAAACTCGAGATAAAATGGAAACGCGAAACTTTTTCTCGCAGAAATAAGATGGGTGGTGGTTATGCTAATCAGCGCATTTTTCCTCAATTTGGTTTCAAATTCTTCACTAAATCCAAGGTTAAAGTACACCTCGGATTCGGTGTTACGTCTGGAATTTTTCAATTTAATTTTATATGAATTCCACTGGAAAGCCACTTGGTAAAATATGTCGAGGCTAGTTATATGTTAGCAGGTGTACAGATAAAATTCGATATATGTATAAAAACAAGTTTGTCGACCGAAGTTCCATGATCGCACCCCTGCTTTAATAATAAATTGTTAGACCTGCGGATAGACCAACGGTTTCTCAAGTTTAATGGCCCTGAACTAGGACAGTGGGCAGTAGTAAGTATAAGTACAGTGGCTAGTGGTGAGTGCCTGGACAAGTCAAGTATATATTTCTACACCAAAATGAACTATAATATCGAAATATTCGTGAAACAAAATAGAAAGCGTTGGCTCGCTGCTTTCAGATCGGCTTGTACTTTCTACTTCGCTAAATACTTGACCATTATAAGCCGACTTAATAAAACCTTTACAATAAAGGTTTTTAGTTTAAATAAAGAATTTATACTACTTATTCAATCGGCTTTGTGAAACTTTAGATTAGATAGTACTTTTGTTTGAAAGTTTAAGCAACTTATCCGCAAAAAGAATACTTTGGAAACACACCACGAATATTTTATGAAGGTAAGTTAGGTACCTACGTAAAGGACATTGACCTATCGAGGTCGGTCACGTCTCGGAGTTTTCACGTAAGCTTGCATTCAATCAAATATTGCAAACGACCTGCCTTCTAATTAGTATCAGTCACGTTTTTAGGTTTTAAGAGGTTGTTTATCAGACTCTATCACACATATACTTCAACGTACTAAGTAATAAACTTAACTATTTACTACTAAATACAGAAGGAGACATTTTTACCGCGCACATGTGTGTGTGAGTTACTGACTAGGGCTGCCGTGTCATCACTAATCTACTTATACCAATTTTAAATATCACTTATAAATCTTTGTTCAGACTAACTGACACATGGACGACGCACAGCCTAATAAACCACCGGTTGCATATTCTTAAATTTTCAGAGAATATTTTTCTTGGTGCCCTACGCACCAAAACGGTGTAAAAAAAGAAGTTTCCGTTACTCTTTCCATTATTTCATGTCAGTTGTTACTAGTTCTGTCTTTTACACTGTAGGTTGTGGGTTCGATACCCACTTAGAGCAATCATTTGTGAGATGAACAGAGATGTTTGTCCTTGACTGATATGTTGTATTTTATGTATTTATTTACAAAAAAAGTAATTATTTAAGTATTTTATGTTATCTAGTCCTTCCATAGTACAATCTTTGCTTAGTTTGGAGCTAGAATATGTTGTGTCAAACGTATGTCAATATTTATTATTACCATTTTGGTTTTCCGGCCACTCTGCTGGTTGTGTTGAGTTGACAGTTGGCTGAGTTCAAGATAAGCTTAGTTTGTACCTATCTCGGTCAAATAACTAGTTCAGAGGAAATGTTAAATTCAATTCCAGACTTGAAATGTATCAAGACGAATACGCCGGAACAATATTAACCATGCAGCATCAGTATCATCATATTCCTGCCTTTATCCCATTTTCTTCATTTTAACATGTTCTTTTCTTCCAGTCCCCTCTATCAGCCGTCATACTCACTCCTTTCTTATCCATGTCATCATTCACGCAGTTCATCCATATTTTACTTGGTCTACCTTTAACCCACATAACCATCTACATTCATGTTCATCATCATATGTGTACTTTTTGGCCTAGTTTTCACTTCTATCGGTAGTCCCCAAAGACTACCTTACTTTTTTTTGGCCAGACCCCTCTGGTGTTTTGATTCGATCTACCTACTAAACTATAATTTCCGTATTTTGTTTCAGCTCGTCTGCCAGTGAGCTCATATCCAGACGAGGGGTGTTCTCACGCAGACAGTATGGCTCCGTGGAACAGGTGAGTCACAAATCCTCTATCCTCATACTCGTCAAATAAATATATTTAATTTGTTCTGAGATACAAGTCTGAGGCCCGATCCTCGTTTTTTTTTGGAGCTGAAACGAGATTGAAACTTAAATTTGATTGTCAAAAGTGGAACTCTGTCTGAAATGTAAGTTTCAAAGAATATAATTTGTAGATTGACACGATCGAGATTTGAGAATTACGGTACGCGAATTAGGCCTCACCAACCATTTAGGCGCCATGCCATGCTCGTTCTACATGGCTTGTTTAGTGCTTTTTACTAGTGATTTATTCATACTTTTTTTAAATATCCAAACATTTAAACTTTCGCATTCATAATATTAGTATGTATATATCATATATCTCTAAATCATCTTTCGTAGATGAAAGGGCCAATGATGATGATATCATATTGGCCGACCTCGAAAATGGTGCCTTCTGACTCTCCAAAAATATATTTTAGCGCAGACTATGATACAAAAGTATTATGCTGATTTATTCAATTGCATTTTCTTCCGCCCTCTTCAATTTCAGAAAGTATGTTCTATCTGTTGTAGAAATCTGTAAGCAGGAATAGTTTCAAGGTTGGAGATGCATGAAATAAAGAATTTTTATTGGTCACGTGATGACATCAATTCATGTCAGTCTAGTTTAATCTAGACTCGCTGATTTAGGCGGACTAAGTTGTGAGGATGGTATAGGTACCGGGTATGTCTACTCCAACTAAAACCCTGTCCCAGGCACTATAGCATCTCGTAAATAATTCCCCTATTTAATGAAAACTACCTCTGAAAATCATCTTCAATCGATATAAAGGCCTGTATAATCAATATAAAATTTCCCACAAAATCAGCTACCTTTTTAAAAAGTAACTTAAATATTTAACAACTAGCAAAACGCGCGCGACTTCGTCCGCGTGAAGCTATTTTCATACAAACTTCAACCCCAGTTGTACCCGTTTAGGGGTTGAGATTCGGGAATTCCTTTTTTAGTACACCTCTATGCACCAAGACGCATGTACTCTGAAAATTTCAAGCCTCTACGACCAGTGGTTTAGGCTGTGCGTTGTCTATATCCAAGTCAGCCAGTCAGGACAAAGATTCTTATAATTAGTATAGATTACAAACATTGACCGACATTTCACACTACACTATCTACCACCAAAGTAATGAGAACAATGGGAACCTCATAGTTGATAGAATACTTGTATATCTACTTGTTTTTTATAAACACATACAAACTTAAAACACAATATAACAAAACAAACATCTATTTTCATTACACAAATGCGGTGAGGATGGAACTCACCACAAGTTACAGTGAGGTACATATTAACATATACACCTAGTCTTTGTTTTTCCAGTATCATGCGGGTATTACAATAGTTACTACATTACAACCATGTACCACAACACCCAGACAAGAAATACATTTTTGCTAATCATTTAAATGTTGTCCAGAAGTAGCACCGCGCCGTCACTTGAATCAATGCATCACCGTGCGACAGACATCATCATCATACACAGCCCGACTACCCACTACTAGATAGACTTCCCATAGTTTGTGCCATCTTACCCGATCCAGTGCAAGTTTAGACAATTGACGATTGTGAATTTGGCAAGTCGTACACCCATCTTGCTGCAAGACGTTTCTGCAGTCGCTTTTTTTGGTTTCCATGCGACTGATGTTCTAAACCACCTATTATCACCAAGTTTTATGACTTACACGGCTCCATTTTAGTTCCATATTCTCACATAAAGAACCGTGTAGTGGTTTAACGACCAAAAATCAAAAAGAAATGAAAAAATCGTTCTTGAATCAAAGTTCACTGTCAATGTTCCAATTAAGCGTGTGAAAGCTTTCCCCAACAAAGAAAAATGATTCAACAGAAGGTTAAGCTTAAGTACCATAATAACACTGTGACTATCGCTAGGTAGGTTCAGGTACTGTAGCGAACAATGCCAAATAAAAAATGACTGTAGCGTGTCACTGCATTGGAATAATGATGGCTGTGTACGCGATGCGGGCTGTGTTCTTTTTAAGAAATTTTGATTGCTCATTGTTTTGTTATGAATAAACAATTTTAGTTCAGGGACAAACCGTAGGTAGTGGCTCTCATACAACAAACGTGATTTTTATACCGTTTTTTACTATAGATACGTACGGAACCCGTCGTGCGCGAGTCCACCTCGTACTTGGCTGGGTTTTATTTCTTTTCCTATCTCGTCGAATCCATTCTAACACTCTTTATGTCCATCTAATGTTTTCCATTCGGCAGATGTGACCTGCCCGTTTTATTTGAGTGTTCTAATTTTCTTGACAATGTCCCTTAGCTTTATTTTTTCCCTAATTGTTTCCATAGAATAAGAAGACTAAGTCCTTGTTCTTAGATTGTTGATTGTTTCGTTGCTAATTCTGTTAAACAATTTCCAGATACAAAGTGCATATATATAGGTACTGATAGGTATACCATCAAATCGATTGGTACCTACTCAATATCCTTTAGGATGTCCAAATCTAAGTGGACTATTCAGAAAGACGTCCAACATAATATATAGCACATACACGTATATGAAACTCGCATAGTTATTAGCCTGATTGCTCTTACGACCCAAATACCTAAACAAGTTAATCAGGGGCTTTATTGATAGCATCGAATTACTATTAGGGATCAGCTATGCTACAAATGGAATACTAATTAATTTGTCAATTAGTGCATATTCGCACGCATTATAATTTATATAACTTAGTAGTAGTACCGGTGTAATTTTTTTTTTTTTTTTTTAATGCTGGACAATCCACACAGCATCATCTACCCCCAAGCTAAGCAGAGCTTGTGTTATGGGCACTAGATGACTGATATATAATACAATACATTACATAATATAGATCTTTTTTATTATACATAGAAAACACCCAGAACACCCGGAATAAATATTTGCAGATTGTACAAACATTTATCCCAAGGCGGGAATCGAACCCGCAACCTCTTGCGTCGCAAGCGGTCATTCGCCCGCCGCGCCACATCGGTCGTCAAATCACACAATTACAAAAAACAAAAAAAAAATCTTGAGAGGTGTCAAGGGACACCCGGATGGAACGAAGTTCAATCCGAAATAGAAATGAAAATATCTGGCTTGCTTTCTATAAGAGAGAGAGAGACAGACAGAGAAACATGCGACGCCGCACAGCTTACAATAGCTTACTATAGCAAAAAGTGTCGTGACAACTTTTCGTAAGAATTTTTTCCGTCTAGCCCCCTTTCACAACGCGCGATAAGGAACTTCGTTCCAAAAACAAAAATTACAGGCACATGAGGCTTGACACCTGTATGCCTCGGGTTGATGGACGCTGAGCAATGCGTCGTAGGGCACGTTCCTCACGAGCGTGACTATCAAGGCAGTACTTTGTTATAGGCGATGGTAACCACTTAACATCAGGTGGGCCATCTCATTGTTCTATCAGCAAGTTATGTAAAAAAAATATACTGAACCTGTCAGACCGAAGTTGAACTACCAAGCTGGTATTAGTTTACTTTCTGTCAAAAATTGACAATTTTGAATACAGCAACCATGGATATGGGAACCAAATAAAGCAAACGATTTAACTAATATCTGCCTATAAAAGTTGCATTACGCGCGTAGAACACGTCCACTGATGGCGTTGTGGCGTTCAGCACTGAAGATGTAGTTTTTTTATGCTACCTCTAGTGATACAAGCATATAGCTCGCCTGATGTTAAGTGGTAACCATCACCCACAACAAAAAATTGCACATCCTTCAATCCGGAACACAGTAATGCGAGCATCAGTTCTTGGCGAACTTAAACCGACTCTGAAAAAAACATTTATGAGATGAAGATGTTTTCTTGTGTTATAAAGTACGATGTTCAGATAACGCCTATGTCCAGCAGTGGACTTCTAAGGGCTGTTGTTGATGATGATGAGGAACGTATTAAATATACAAAAACTAAGTATTTATATATGTCTAAGTATTATCAGGTACGTTACGAGCGTCGTACGAATGGTGCTTTTGTACTACAAATGTTTCAATCAGACAAACAAAGAACACAATGGATGGGGACAATCTTTTGAAACGGCGATACGCGGCTTCTACGCAATTGCGCTTGAACGATCAATATCCTTTATTTAATTGATCTATGGTACTTTCTTGCATGCTTAAAATGTTGTAGTGTCAAACGAAATTCTACTTTAATAAGGTATTTCTACGGTTCATTATGTTGTGTACTGGGTTTGCTTAGCAATGCGTTGTTGTACGTTGATTCAGGAAGCAGCTGAAAACGGAGATGTCGCGTAGGTATGTTGGATACTTAAGTTGATGCCAAGGTCTTATATAATGTTTGGACATGCCTCTTACTTATCTTCTTAGACATCCTCGGTAATCGGTAATCTTAAAATACCAAGATCAGCAAAAAATGATATCGTACCATGTTGAAGATTTTAGTACTTACAGCTTTTAAAGTTTAATTCTTTGTTTTAATAATAAAATTATGAAATTCCTTAATTCTCTTCATTGATTAAAGTACCTACTTAGGTTATAGTATAAATACAAAACAAAAATAATAGATTATAATAATTAATTCCTGGAGAGGATAGAAAACGTCACGGGCACCCGGGAAAGACAATGTTTTCTATGAAATGATGAAAACATTTGTTTAATATTTGATTTCCCTCATAAATTTTGTTGAATTTTAATTTTAATTTGAAACTATGGCATTTATACTATAATTAGGAACAGCTAGTCGTTTCTTGAATTAAATCTCTAAATCCAAAAAACTAGCTAAATATTATTGTTCAAGCATATGAGGTGAATGACCTCTTTCCAATTAAATTACCTATTTACAGTACAATGAAACACCACACAAGGTGCTTATGTTGATGAGATGGGCATGCAAAACCAGCCCGCTGCTCACAAATCCTATTCCAAAACTTATTTACATATATATTGAAAAATATATATTATCTGTGTTTCACTTTTCAAGTCGACCGAATTTCCTTTTAAGTATCCACGAGCAGTAGGTATTCTCTGTCTTTGATATATGTAGTGTAATAGTACCACGAAGGTAGAGCCCAGCAATCCCTTCCGGGGTAACATTGTCCGAAAACAAAAGCATTACTGTGGCTTTACGCACTCATTAACTCCAATTCATTCTCCAATTATATTGAAACCACAATATCAAAGAATCAAATTAAACGGGTTCAATAAGTAAAACATCCTTTCAGGTCTTAAGTATTTTTTTCACAACATATAGCTATGAGAACCAGATGACTGATAGAATACATGCATATTATTATGTTTTTTTTATAAATACATACGTAGAATACAATGTAACACCCAGACAGAGGGCAAACGTCTATGTTTATTACACACATCTTTAAGCGATGATTTTGCTCACATTTCAGTTCCAAAAACACAAATCAATTATTTTAGTCGAATGAAACCACTCAACATCAAGTAAATCATCAGTAAATTCCACCACTTTTTCTTATAAAAAGCAAAGAATCTGATATTTCATTAAACATATTTTGCAGTTTACTTCACTATTTTGTTGTGTTAAATGGATTCTGGTTTACTTATATTGATTACACATACAGACTAATCCAGACTCGTTCAGCCGTAATTACTGGATATATTTCATCTTCTTGCCTCAGTACCTAATGGATATGACTGGGTGTTTACTCATAACATAGAATATAACTGACCATTACACAGCTTAGTTATGACAGACTAGTACATTGTTTGTGTAATCTAGTTCTGTATACACGTACCTACCTACACTGCTCTGTCTGTGTGATATTCTTCATTTCCACAAAAAAACCGTATACATACGCTAGGGAGTCGAGCAAAACCCAAGATGAAAATTGTTAGATAGGTATGTTGGAAGTTGGAATGTCCGTTTATGCGGTTGGTTGGTTGGTCAGTTGGTGCGCTAAACGTTTCTATTTAAACTCATTATCATCAGCAAAACTATTGTGCCTATATTCAAAGACAGTACTGCACACTACAATAGAAATAGAAGTAGAAAAATTATTTATAAGAACAAAGATATATACTAATAATACTCAGAACGTATACAATTGGTAACTTTAAAAATGTTATCATAACGTTTCAAAATACTTTTACACGCTTAAAGCTCAAACACAATTAAATCTCTTGAGTAGTAGTAATACTGTGATACTATTTTGAAAGCTACAAATTGTATACATACTATTTCAGCTGACTACTCACAGTGCACTTCATCTAATACTGACTTTGAAACTACATTAAGGTGGAACAAGTCGTTACTATTTCCATACCAACGCATAATAGTTATTTATTTGAAATTACTGCAAAATTAAATAGAGCTAGCCTGATATTTCCTTTATTCTATGCTGAGAATACCGGCTGTACTCGGTGTCTGGTTGCTCTGCAATATCCCGCAATTCGGGATAATCGCGGCAATAACTCGGGCTGATCCAACAACACCTTAATAAAGGTGCTCTAATACCTAATAAAGTGCGCTGTTCAAAATCTAAGAGTTACCTCGCTCGCTTTTAAGTAAAACGTAATAACACCGCTATCTAGATTGTGTACATAGCTTATCTTCATCAAAGTGAAGGTATTATGCGAGTAAAACAAGGTAGCTCATTCAAAAACATCACCTAAAAGTACTTTCAACTCCTATCCTCCTCCTCGCGTTGTGTACCTCATTACGGGTCGTGAATCCCCCGATGTTGGTTTGTAATTTATCTCGCAATGGTCCGCGATCCGTGCATAATATCCTTGACATTGTAAAGTGCATTGGTGTTCAGCGATGAGCGAATTTAGTGAGACCATCTAAACGGTCTTCGACTCCTCAGCCGTTTGCCATCAACTTTGGCGGTAACCATGAGTTGCTCAAGGTTGTGTCCACCTTTCCGTGTTCAACTTCTATAGCGTATTAAATTCCAAACAAAGTGAGACAGTAGCAGAAACGAATAGTTTCAATAGATGAAAACTTCTTTAATATACAAAACGTAACTGGCTATGAGAGAAAGAGAGAATGAACAGTGCTTTCATAACCCCTCCATGGTAGTGTTAAACGTTTAACGCATCCTTGTTGGAAGTCGCATTAGAAGTATTACTTCAATAAGTACCTAGTTATTTTCACTGCTTATTATAGCGCCAATGTTTTGAAAACTTTTTGTTCCTAAGCATGTCATTATGGTGCGAGTTTTATTGTGCCTGTCACGTTCTCATAATTATTAAACACGCGCATAACATGTTTATATTAAAACGTTGGTACAGACCATTTTGCAAAGTCATAAAGAGGGTCGGCTTAGTAAAAGCGTGTCTGAGATAAACCACGAAAAAGTTCTTTGTAGAATTCACCACAAGGAAAACTTATTATGTACGTAACATCTTGTTATGACAGTATTTTTGCTTCATTTCGTACCTACCATGTATGTGACTGGCCTCAAAGCTCATTTGATAGTAGCGCTGTCTTTGCCTTGCATGATGTGGGTTTGACCCCCACTAGTATACCAGGTGTAATAAGACAAGTTCCGAATACTTCAGGAACGTATAAAGTTACCTAAAACAAGGTCTTATAGAATACCACTTCGTTGATAGACAAATACAATCAGAGTTATACGATTATTATGCTAAAATTCCTTTTTATCAACCATTACGTACAGTGGCCAACGACCGCACGGTGGTGGCGACCGCGACGTCAACGCACCGGCCAGATTCTATACTGATTTCCTTTAGTTGCTGTTTTTGGTGCTTGTCGTTTTTACGCGTTTTTAAATAAGATAATTAGTTGTTACTTATGTTTATTTTATAATGGCCTAACGATATTGATGCTAAAAACACGGAAAAAAGTTTAAATTAGGATTCCGAAATTTTACCCTTAAGGGTGAAAAACGGGGGCAAAGCTTGTATGGGATAACGTGATTCCTTGGTCCAATCTACTTCAAATTTTGCATGAACATTCTTTAACAGAATTGATGGAAGACGTATTTCGTATTTTATGGAATCTCATCGCCTAACGAGGTTAAAAATGTGTAGAAAGTTATTTTGGAGGTGACTTGCATCGAAGTTGATATCAATATTTATTCTTATTGCTTTGGATTTAAATTACATTTTATTTTGACACATGTTTGAAAACTCAATCCGATTTTATTCAATAAGCGTTGAACTCACATAAAAGCTTGGTGCAATGCTCTTTAAAATTGGAATGTCAAATATAAAAGAATATTTAAATCGGATTAGAATACAAAATTTCAATTTTGTTGTTCGTGGATATTTGAATGAAATATCATTCAAAAATTCATTTGAAAATTCCTTAAAAAACCTCTTACCTGCTTAGCGAATATTTGCAATTGCTGTATAATTTCTTTGGAAGATTATTTTCACTAATTCATCAAAATATTTTAATTGTAGTGAATTTAATTTTCATTTGTTGTTATAACAATTAAGTAGTCAAAAAACGTTGTAATAAACGATACGAAGTTCAGCGGGCCAGCTAGTGTATTTATAAGTAAACGTGACTTATTTTCAGATACACTATATCTAATATGTTCGGTTCGGGCTATTGCAGGTAAAATCGTATATTCTAAGTGCTTCTTTATTGTTAGGTTAGTGTTTAGGTTAGTTACACACTGGAGCTTTATTATTTTCATTGTTATCATTTTGTGAACGAATCATACAAAAAAACGATACGAACCATGCCCGTAAGTTTGTTGCCGGTTCTTCTAAGCATGGTCACGAGGAACTTCACCTAGATTTGAGACGTTTTTAGATGATCCCTGCGGATATTACTGAACAAATGCTTTTTGACTTTGATTTTTAGTCTAGCAGTTGCTAGTCACGTCACGTAACCTTGGATGGATATACCTAATCATGCTATTGTTGTACTTGTCACGAATTCCTTTATCCTCAGTCTCATTGTCACCATCGAGTGAGATTGGGGTCTTGGGGTCCATGAACAGTTATTAAGGTTAAGCCTCACCTTTGTACTTTACGGTTTACCTAAGTAGTTTCCGTTTCGATCAAGCATGTCTTAACAACAAAAACTGATTTGTATAAAATTTTGAGCATAAAAAAAGCACCAGTGGTCTAGTGGGTGTGACCCTGTTTTCAGATCCTAAAGTTGTGGGTTTGAATCCGGTCATGCACCAATGGATTCTTCTATTCATCAAATTTATGTGCACAATGCCAGTGCTCTTAAACGGTGAAGGAAAACATCGCGAGGAAACCAGTTAGTATTCTAGCAGCGGTAATAGGCTGTCACGTATGGACTACTACTGAAAAATGTGGGTACGTACCAAATGTAATAATTGAACGTGCCTCTGACAACCCCATTAGACTTAGGCACTCGAAGAATCTTGAGTATGTACTTGGTCTAAAAGAACTGAGAGGATATCTACCGTGCTTGGGGATTAAAGTCGTAATGCAATTTTTTTAAGCATAATCTTTTAACAAAACTCAAGACATTTTTTTTTGTAAAAAAATTAATTACACATGCTGCGATACTGATAAGAATCACAATATGAAACATCAGCTTCTGCAAAATGTGGGTCATCAAATGTAATATTTGGACGTACTCTGACTAACCCATATCCTGAAAGAATCTTGTTTTGATACCTACACGCTGTCGTCTAATCAATTTAGTACACTGAAAGGGTCACGTTCATTGACCATTGCAAGTTATAATTCGTTTATTACGTGAGTACCTACTTAGTAGTTTTAATGTGCTTTGGTCACGATCTATATTGAAAACCACAGTGAAAAAACCAGCTTAAGAGTGCCGATTACATGATACGAGTTTCTCTTTTTGAAGATACGATATTTAGACATGATATATAATTTAACACTTGCGTCGTGAAAGACTATACGTACGTGCGCGATTGATTGAGTCTCGCATGCATATTCTTGGCCTAAAAATAATACAAAGATAAAAGTATGAATAAGGCTTTGTAGATGACTTAAACAGCATCAGAGGCGACTTTTTTATTTGCCTATATTTACGGGACGCTGTAGTGCTTGGGACAAGATTTTAGATGGAGTAGGCATGCCCGAACTTATTCCACCATTTTTTTTTGAACGGACTAAAATGCTGGTATAATTGCCTGGCGATTTCCGACAGCGTTACCGGGCTACTATAGCTAATCCATCCTCACAGCTTAGGCAACCTATTCCACAGCTCAGATATGGTCAATAACTGAGGCACGAAATTTTTATGTGCGCAATACCAGTACTCTCAAACGTTGAGGGAAAACATTGTTACTTTACGTGGTCTTCTTGAACTTTATTAATTGCCCCAAAGGAACATCACATTTTTAAACGTTAGTTATTTTCTAAAAATCTGTCAATACATCAATAAAATAGTGTTTAAGCAACTGCCATCTCTTTTCAATAAAGAAGAAGGTTGCTGTCATGTCGTACAAAGGAGGCTGCATTAGAAAAAGCAAAATGGAGAAAACTGCTTTAAGCCTCCGACAAAACCTGAGCTCTTAAATTTAAAGAAGAAGAAGTGTTTGGACAGATTTTATAGGTAAGGCCTTAGGGTGTAATTTGGAGCACTTACTGCTTTATACATTTTTACGATTCAATGAACGTCGATCTAATTCCAGAATTAAGTACGTACTTCCAGATTATCAATACCTGGGTTTTATGGGGTGGATGATTGAGAAATCGGTCGTATATTGCTAAAATTGCCTATCAACTGAACGAAATTTTGTTCGTATCTACGTGTTTCGTTAGTAAATAAATATGGATTTAATGACTACGAATTCAGCTTCAAAGTATACAATAAAAATGATTGCTAATAGAAGTATTTATATTATAAAGTGTGTACAAAATACATATGAAACAGTTGAGCTATCTACAGACTGTTGCAAACGATAAAGATAGCTATAATAATAATAATAATGCTGGACAATCCACACAGCATTATCTAGCCCCAAGCTAAGCAGAGCTTGTGTTATGGGTACTAGATGACTGATATACTTAATACAATATTATATTACATCCATAGATATTTTTTATTATACATAGAAAATACCCAGAACACCTGGAATAAATATTTGCAGATCGTACAAACATTTATCCCAAGGCGGGAATCGAACCCGCAACCTCTGCGTCGCAGGCGGACATTCGCCCGCCGCGCCACATCGGTCGTCTATTAATTGATCTTGTTTTAAAGTATAAACTATGGTAATAACAGGCATTAAATTCTTTACGACTTTAATCTCTAGGCATGGTAGATAACCCCTCAGATCTCTTAGACTAAGTAGTACCGACTCAAGATTATTTTATGACATCTAATAGGAGTAGTCTGAGATACGTTCAAATATTACATTTGGCACTTTACCCACATTTTGCAGTAGTTAGTATTCCATTTGGACAGGTTGCAAGCCCATCGCCGCTGCTAGAATACTAACAGATTTCCTCATGATGTTTTCCTTCACCGTTTGAAAGCACAGCCAGTGCTTTGTGTGTTCAGTGATGGAAAACATCCAATGGCCTCACCATCGTGAATACCAGTGAGTTACGCACATATTTTGTTTGTATAAAAAAATCCTTTCGCTGCATCACCGGATTCGAACTCATAACCTTGTGATCAGAAAGCGGGTAATTTCATATTTTAAGAATTAATTAGACATTCTCCAAGTAAGATGGTGAAGATAGTACTTTTGGAAATAACGAATACTTGCTTACCTTCATTAATCTACTTTAATAAATAAAAGTATTTCAGAAGGCTCATGAACTTGTCAGTGCCATTGAATTCGTCTAGACTCTATCTAGACAAATCACATTATAGAAAATAGCTTTGAAAATAATAATGCAACGACGTCCGAAGTGAATTTTCAACACTCCTAGCAAATTCAGCGTCCGTTGTATCTAAAGTGAAAGTTTATCTTTTGTCTCTTTATAGATTCAGCTGGAACAGGCAATATATTATATATGTCACCGAAAGATAATAAAATCCGTAAGTTTATAAATTAGCGATTATTTTCTAGGAAATTTATAAACCTTCGTAGGATTCTAAACGAGAGATAAATTGTATTATTTTACGCCCACATTTTCGCAAATTTATCAATTTGCGACGTCTCGTGGTAAATTTATAAACTAACGGATTTTTATTCGTAAGATTCTAAATGGTTCGACCAATCACAGAAGAGCTTTTAATTTAACGCTTCTTTAAAATATGGAAAATAACACACTGCTCTCTGATTGGTCGATGTTGACAGTAGCAATGCTTGTGTCCATAGACTCGCTTTCTAGGGCGGATCCGACTCGGATAGGTTAGGTTATGTTAGAACATAAAAAAAACGCGCGAGGCGAGCGAGCGGAGCGAGCGTGCTGCGGCAGCAGCCGCCGAAGCGCCAGAAATAAAACTGCATGATCTACCTATACTAAGGTACAACTTGATTCTTTAGTTGTGTCTTTTGCACTCGCTTTTTAAGGGCGGATCTGACTCGGAAGGAGAAAAAACACGTGACTTATACAACCAATCAGAGCGCACATGGCGTTTAGTTATTGCTTACTTATTATTTTACGCGTGAGTTCGGTAAGTTTATCAATTTACGAAAATGTGGGCGTAAAATATAACTTGCGGATTTTGATATTTTCCGGTGACATATACATAGACTGATGAAAAAATGTGACGGAAACAGCCGATTGTTTTCTTGATTTTGAAAGAGATTATTTCAGTCCATAGTCATTACCTACATTAGATAGGTAATTCACAGCACAACTAAGCCTAGAAAATGTCTTAATGGAGATTCATTTACTTACTGTCATATTTGGAAGCAACATAGTTTTTTCAATATACTGAAACGTGAAGTCTCATGAGCCTGTAATTGCATCAACACTCATAGTTTTCAAATGGGCACACAGTAATGTGAGTATCACTGCTTGACCAGCCGGGCTCGAGATGTTTTTTCTATTGGTGCACATGTCAGAATTTATAAACGAAACACCCACAGATAAGCTAAACATTTAGGATGTTCTTCACTTGACAGAACATCGATCATGTTCTGTCAAGTTAAGACATATCCTTAATGTTTAGCTTATCTGTGGGTTTTTAGCATTGTCATCTTAGCTCATACATACATACATACATTTATATATGTACATACACATAGATCCCCACCAAAGAATATGGATTATTATTCTATGATCCCCACCGCGGACAAACACTCTTTCACAGTAAAGTCGGGGTTAAAGAGTTCATTTTTAATTATTACAATGTTAGACTGCGTTCTATGATATTATATAATCCACGCGCGTTTTGATTGTTTGATTTCGTATTAGACTGAGTTTAAATTGAAATTCCACTTTATTTGTGGAGCTCACAAACCCAACAGTCGACATTATCGTTGGCTGGTAGCTGAGACATATTGTCTCATAGAAGTAGTTAACTATACAGTTTCAGGAACCGCTTCATAACAAGTTTCAAAGTTATATTTATCTTTATACGAGGACATACGCGATAGTTTCTAGTCTGTTTATTGTAAACTTTACACTAGAGGATAAGTTGTTACAAAGCCATTGTAGTCAGTTTGCGTGGAATGTAAGTAGATATATACATTCAAATGAACTGTTTAGGACCTTTCTTAGAACACCTCTACGCACCAAGACTATACTCTAAAAATTTCAAATCTCTACGACCAGTGGTTTAGGCTGTGCGTTGTCTATATCCCAGTCAGTCAGTCAGGAAAGATATAGATTTTATCAATGCTTGGCCACCTGTATCGATATAATGCAACGTAGGTTGGATACACCTTAGACTGCGATCAGCCTTGAATAACTTCTAACTGTTCTTTAAGCTGTTGATGACGGGATGACGAAAATATGGATGGTGCACAAAAAATAAAACCCGCAATAGATAAAAACAATATAAATCCCGTTGAGAGCAAGAAGACGGATTTCGTTCGTTTGGTTAGGTTTGATTGAACTGTCACAGCTGTCACTCTAAGCTTTGACGTTTTATGGTCGTGCATGACAACGTGCAAAATCGATTCGTTTTCTGTCATCTTTGGAAGCAACATTGTATTTTCATTTTAATTGTTTTTCTAGTGTTATTTTAAGTTCTGATGGGTAATTTTGGTGGTATTTTAACCATCATTACTTGAGGACTTAGCACAAGTGTGAACAATTGAAATGAAAGTGTGTTATGAGGCATCCTGATTTGAACGAAAATGTTTCCCTTTGGTTTTGAAGAAAAACACCATCTTTTTCTTCAAAACCGATGACGGCTGACTTTACTTTTTTTATTTACCGACTCGACTTGACTAAAAAGAAATGATAGCGGCCCGATCATAGAATAAGAAACTACCATATTCTTAGGTCCCAATAATGCAGTGAGCTTGAAAAGACATTGAACATCTATGAAAGATATTATATTTAGATAATTTAGTAGGTGATACGGCACGCTTCTAAGGAAACGAAACAGTATCGGTTTCAAATTACTAAGCATAGAAATTGCCTCATCATTGTGATATTTACTAATTTTTCAGGTAGGTCTAGGTATTGAGAAGTTTAATTGGAAGTGTGACGTGTCCACCGATAGGTATTTATTTATTTGTATCCAACTCACTATAGTTACGAAAACTTCATAAAACTGTCCAACTAAAGCTGACTTATGTTCAGACATTGATCCACAGTACGACCCGGAACTGCAACGTGCTGCGTACTAGTTAGTAATCCATGAATTGAAATATCGGTATTTCGTATTGTTGCAATTTTTCCATGACGGTTTTCGTCTGCATTCCAATCCTCCAATTTATTTGTACACATCTGGTATTTTTATAACGAATCTTTTGCAATAACGTTTTTTTTACCTTATATTTATTCTTATTACTAACATTTTTCCATTTAAGAATCGAAATGATGCAAACTCAAAATTTTTGTGCATAAAACGAAACCCCATTAACAGTATGCTCAAAGCAATGTTTATCGAGCCTACATTATAGCTGACAAGTTGACTCGACATATCATTACACCATAGGGCTTCATTTACATTGTAGAGTATTTGATTCGCATTAGCATGCTGAAGCCTTGAGCACTCACACATAGGAGCTAGCCAAGTAAAGGTCAACTACCTACTACTGCTAACTGACTACGGGTGTTCCATTGAATCAACGGTTCTGTAAATAGTACTTATTCTTCTTTAGTCTTCGAAAATGGCAACTAAACAAGATTTAAAGTGTAGGGATCAGATTTATATGTGAATATTTATGTGCATTTGTAACACATTTTAGAATTTTTTAATCAATATTATATTGATTGAGAACACCGGTGGTCTAGTTGGAGTGACCACGCCTTCTGATAAATATAAAGTAGTATAAAAAAGCAAATAATAACACAACGCTAATAATATTCATCAACACGAGAATATGCCATCTTGGATTATCCAATCATTTGAAATGACTTCTCCACAAAACAGTTAATTATGTGATTCGCCTTGAACTCCTTTTTCTGATCGTCCCTTTTCTAATTAGATTTCCTTTTGGATCTAAGCTTTCCGCTGCCGCTTTAACACTTTCTAAATGAAGATGAGATTTATAAAATCATTTTATACTTTTTAGAATATAGCGAAACAAACAGTAACTGAACAAATAATTTAATATTATTTAATTCATACAACAATTGATAATAGTAACATGATTCTATTATTTTAATTTAGGTTATAATCCATAAAACCGACCAAGTGCGAGTCAAACTCGCGCACGAAGGGTTCTGTACCATTATCTATAATAAAATGACAAAAAAATTACGTTTGTTGTATGAGAGCCTCCTTAAATATTTATTTTATTCAGTTTTTTAGCGTCATCTGTATCTGGGTCCCGTTTTACCCTTTGGGCACGGAACCCTAAAATTAAAACTAATTAGCTAGCACGAATTTTCTGTGTCGCGTTGTCAAAGTGTCCGCGTGAAGGAAAACATAATGAGAAAATCTGTTTGTACTCTAGCAGCGGCGATGGGCTTGCAACCTGTCCAAATGGAATACTAACTACTGCAAAATGTGGGTAAAGTGCCAAATGTAATATTTGAACGTACCTCAGACTACTCCTATTAGATGTCATAAAATAATCTAGAGTCGGTACTACTTAGTACTAAGAGATCTGAGGGGTTATCTACCGTGCCTAGAGATCAAAGTCGTAAAGAATTTAATGCCTGTTATTATCATAGTTTATACTTTAAAACAAGATCAATTAAGCCATCTTTAAATCGTTTGCAACAGTCTGTAGATAGCTCAACTGTTTCATATGTATTTTGTACACACTTTATAATATAAATACTTCTATTAGCAATCAACTTTATTGTATACTTTGAAGCTGAATTCTGTGTGAAATTTTGTGTGAAATTAAATCAATTGTAAGAACACTAACTCCCACCCACAGAGTACTTCTTTATAGACTGAAACTAGGATTATCCTGTGCTGTGGGTAGTTAGTCTCTTTCGTCGGATAATAATAATAATATGCAAGGGTAGTAGGTACGTTAAACAAGAGTAATATACTATATGTTTTATATATATAAACACACAGTTTTATATATTTAAATTGCGTCGTGTGATACGAAACAAAAAAAAAGTGCCTACATTTATTTTAAAAAGTTTTACAATAATTAAAGGCACTTACCAGGCTAGTTATAACTCTACAAGGTATTAATAACCACCTTACAAGTATAAGTTCTTACCATAAACTATAATTATTGTTTTTCATTAGTTTACGTAAAGATAAGTCATACTAAGTATTTTTGTGAGTGAGATTCAAAGAGAAATAAACTCAGGAGAAACAATTAAACGTCGGAAAGATTGTAAACAAAAACTTTAATAAAAAAACTACTATTTCTCATAGATGCCATTGTCGAAATAGACTAAGTTGAAATAGGACCACATGGGAGGCACCAGCTTTTAAACAAAAAAAGAGTCATCAAAATCGGTTCACCCAGTCGAAAGTTAGAGGTAACAAACATAAAAAAATACAGTCGAATTGAGAACCTTCTCCTTTTTTCAAGTTGGTTAAAAAGCTATGGCTTGTTGCAAACCAGTATATCAGTATTTACTTTCTAGTTTTCAAAACTAAGGAACAATATTGTTTCAGTTGTCTGCTACTGACCCAGGAGGAGCAGTGGACGCGGTGGCGAGGAGGTACCGCCTCGAAAACGGAAACTCACTGGGAGAGAAAGATGAGGTAGGTAATAAAACTGATATCTTTGGACATTGGAAACGCTCCGTTAAATTTGTCCAATTCCTGCAGATCTACTCTTAGAAACGATAAGCGAAGTTTCGTATTGTCGTTTTGAGTTACACTCCGTGACACGCCAGACAGAGACAATTTGACTGTGGAACTATGTATTACGCGATGTACAAAACAATAATACAAAACTTCGTTTATCGTTTGTAAGAGTAGACCTGCTGTTTTTCTAATTGCTCACACGCTACGTCGTAGAACTTTCGCTACGAGTCGTAGCTTCGTAGCACTGTAGCCCGCAACTCGTATGTAGTCTATATTTCTATGTTTTCTATGTCTATTTTCTTTATTATGAAATCATGATTTGTGACTACCTATTGCAGGACAATGGTCATTGCTATATGGTGTTAAAGCTTTATTTTAATTGAGTGGCCAATAACGTTATATTACTTCCGCAAATGGGAATGTAATTTTCTAACCTCTTACACACAACTGTGCTTTATAGCGTTGGCTTTGTACTAACTGACCCAAACGGTTAAAAGTTATTATTTATGTTGGAAGTTTCGGTTCTAAATTCTGGTCCACGAAATTTAAGGGCGTTTCCGTCCCTTCAGGACCCACCAGTATCTAGAGATATTTTTTTCATTGAGTAGGTTGCTACTGCCTGTATTTGCCTCAAAGTAAGTTTTACGAGGGCCGGTCATGAAGATACGCCTACAAGTTAATAGAAAACAGAGGCCTAGACAATATTAATTTGCTTTAAAGCGATTTTATTTGTGTAAATCGTGATTGTGATAATAACTAACTATTCGTTATAAATAGAACACGTTAACTAGCGATGGATATACTTAATCCCATACATTTTTGTAGTAAGGTGTTCAAGACTCGTCCGGCGACTATTTCTGCCGCCAAACAGCGTTGCGGTATTTTATGAAGGGTATTAATGCTGGTGAAATTACAGGCACAAGCATCGTAGGACACGTCCCTAACATCCGTGACCTGCGAGGCAAAAGATAGAATAGAGAATTTTGTCGTAGATCATGTATCACTTAACAACAGGGTCATTTGCTTTTTCCATCAGCAAGTTGCTAGGTTTTTTTTATAAAAAACATTTTGTACTTTTCTACTAGCGATATCGCTAATAGAATATAACTTTGTCTACAACCTTAGAAATGCCTCAATGCTATCCCAGCCGCACCGTAATCCCCTCCACTCATAGAGGACAACCCCAGTAGTAATAAATCTGTGCCCTCATTTTCCTTAAAAAGGTCATGTGAGAAGTCTCACAGCTCAGTTGGAAGCTCTGCCTTCTGCTCTAAAAGATATAGGTTCGATTCCCACAAAGATCAAATATTTGTGTAATGAACATTTTGTGTGATGTTTGATATGTCAACGCACAGTCAAAACCGATAGTCGTATAGACTTAATATTTTCAGGGTATATTTGTCTTGATGTGTAGAGGCGTACTAAGAAAGGAATTTTCAAAACTCAACCCATAAAGAAGGTAGAAGAGGTGTTGAAGTTTTTATGAAAATTCAGAGTTGCACATTTTTGGTAGTTACATAACATGTAGTTAGTTAAGAAAAAGTATTTTAAGTCTATATTATCTTTTATCTCTTGCGCAAACGACAAGGTTCCTCTAAAACTAGTAGTAGCTCACAGAATATTATGAGAAACTCGTGTAAAACTCATTTTAATATGTAGGTAGTTGTTAATCTTGGACTTTGAATGTACCTATGTACCTGCCTATATTTTTTCCGATTGATATATTATACGCATAATGTATCAATGGACTCATGCTCCCGGCAAAATATATCATAAATTTAGATACATGTAGCACTATCTGTGTCTTTGGAGAATGCTTCACATTTTCCTCAATTCGTTTTTCTCGAAAGTAACCACAAACATGGCTCCTTACTAAATGCTTGACAGATCCTATACCAAAGGCTGACAGATCTAGTTCGCCTGAGATTGAAAGCATGATTTGATAATACGGACAAGAAAGAGCATTTTGTTCGGAATTTTATGCGGAATTGTTATGAAGCTTTGGAATTATTTTTGCAATTGAACGTAACTGCTATGACTGCTCTTGAAGCTATGGTTCCTTTGAAGATAAGTAAGTCTTTGAGGAACTTTTCAAGTATACCTTTTGTCATAAAAATATTAGGGAGACAGAGATAGTCGGTAAATTACTTTTTCCCTGTTACTACCCAATCTTTGCTCAAAATTACTGAATTCTTTTTAAACATTATTACTTTACCAAGGAGTATCAATCTCAATTGGTTTTTTTTTTAGTTGTTCATATTACTAAGGGGTATCAATATCAATTGTTTTTGTAGTAATACTCTTAATACGACTTCCAACAAGGTTGCGTTAAACGTTTAACACTACCATGAAGGGGGTATGAAAGCACTGTTCTTTCTCTTTTTCTATCATACGTTTTACGTTAGAAGTTTTACTTCAGTCGTGTGGTCTAAAGCACACTCGTTTTTGTTTCAGTTGTTCCTATTACAAAGGAGTATCAATCTCAATTGTTTTTTTTTCAGTTGTTTCTATTACTAAGGAGTATCCATCTCAATTGTTTTTTTTTCTTTTGTTTCTATTACTAAGGAGTATCAATCTCAATTGGTTTTTTTCAGTGTTGCTATTACTAAAGAGTATCAATCTCAATTGTTTTTTTTTCAGTTATTCCTATTACTAAGGAGTATCAATCTCAATTGTTTTTTTTTACAGTTATTCGGCCCTCCAAGCGCTCCTGTGCTCGAAAACCCTGAATTCCAAACGCGATGGTACTTCAAATACTTTCTCGGTAAAAGTAAGTGGCAACCAAAATACTTCTGACTTGTTCGCAAATTTTCACCTTTGTATTATTTCGCTTTAGAAGAATGTGGTCGGAGTTTTTATTGTTCCCTACAAAATGTAAGCCCTTTTCTAACAATGAATGAGAAGGATCAAAACTTTTGAGTGTAAATGTTTTTTCACTAAGTACTTAATACTTTTTAAGTAAGATATTGTTGAGTTTCAATTATATGTAAGTACCTACACTATAGCGTGTTTTAGAAAGATTAATAAACATACTTTATTAATTAAGCTAAAAGTTGTTAGTTGGCATGGAACACTCTTAAAAGCGATAACCTGCTCCGTGCATGAAATAACGTTATATATCAAGTACATGTAGTATGGGCACGAAATAGAAAAATAAACAAAGACATATCAAAATGACTAGCTAATACGCTTTAATTTCCGGAACACAGCGTCTTCGTCGAATACCTACGCAGCGGGGGTGAAGAAAAAGGAAATAATAAGAACTTGTACATAATCTAATTTCCTTCTGTAATACGAACTCAACTAGGTCAATATTTTGCAAATTAAAATTAACTAGAACCTCACAAATATACCAGACTAGCGGCCGCTCGCAGCTTCGCCTGCGTGGCAGTTTTTTTCCGTTTCCGTTAAACTTCCATCCCCTATTTTATTCCCTTGGGAGTAGAATTAATCAAAATCCTTCTTAGCGGATGCCTACGTCATAACATCTACCTGCATGCCAAATTTCAGCCCGATCCGTTTAGTGGTTTGGGCTGTGCGTTGATAAATCACTATGTCAGTCAGTCAGTCAGTCACCTTTGAGTTATATATATTTAGATTTCGTAATTACGACACATTTTGGAAGTGCTTGAGGCTGTAAGTAGATTTTACCACAATATAGTTGATGTCCCGCGACAACAGTAAACTAAACTTTACCAATATTCCACCAGGACCTGCATAATTTAACTAGTTTTGCTGAATGGAAGTCGGGTTACCTATATATTTAGTTAATTAAGCCACCAATCGTATATTGAATATATATATAAATACATACCTATATGTCGGTACTAAATTGAAAATGATCTGAAATGTTTCGACCCCACAAAAAAATACGATGCCACTTATTATTTTATTCAAATAGAAATAACATCACGACTATATTCCCCAAGCACGGTAATTACCCTTTTCGATCTCTTAGTGCCAACCTTGGTTGGTACTCGGGTAGGTACTTGTACCAACTCGAGATTCTTCGAAGATGTCTCAGGGGGTTAGTCAGAGGTATATATTTGGTACATACCCACATTTTGCAGTAGTTAGTATTCCAATCGTGACATCCATCATGGCCCATCGTTTTATTTTATTCAGTTGACCAAAAATACCTAATTTCGCCATTTTATATCACGTCTTTGTCAATACGTGCGGAATGTTACTTCTCTTAAATCTTGAAGAGGAACATCGAAGAAACCCATGGCTTTGTCAGCTCGGCGCATACTGACCATATTGTATTTCCTGTGGATTAGACTGACTTGACACTAAGGTTGTATATGTGCCGGGCAAGCCTCTAGAGGCTTAGGCCTATATTATGTCAGTATCAACTAACATATATAGTATCAACTAACATATATAGGGCAACTGCTAGAATACTTTTATGCAAAGGCCTGTTTTTCTGTCATGCCTGTCATGCCTGTCATACCTTTTGTTATTCTGACCTTAGAATAAGGGCGGGTTTATACGGCGCGAAAGATCTCGAATCGAATATTTACCGAAAATCGTCTCTATGTTCTAAATAATAACGTTCAAATTCCTACGGCGCGAAAGCTTTCGCGCGGCGGCCGCGCGGCGGCCGCGCGGCCGCCGCGCGGTTGAGAGATCTATACCGAATATCGTCTCTATGTTCTAAACAATAACGTTCAAATTCCTGTCAAGCAGCCAACCGCGCGGTCACTACGCGGTTGACACAAGTAAAATGAAGACATTTTAACCCCTTTTTTCAAGTTAGGGGTCCACGGGGTCCAATTTTGAAAATAATAAAAATGATCTTAGTTTGACTATAAAATTCTCGGAACATGATTTTAACCATAACTTGAGTATCCCCTACACTCTTTGCTAGGGATCAACTTGAACTTTAGTATGCAGTGTTTGAATCGTTTTCAATGAATTACGATCAAGTTAAAATAAATATAATGGATTAAATTGTAATAGAATACTGCAAAATGTGGATATGTATCAAATGTACTATCTGGACATACTTCTGACTACCCTTTTAGACTTCCTCGAAGAATCTTGAGTAGGTACTTGGTACTAAGAGATTGGAGGGGATATCTACCGTGCTTGGGGAATAAAGTCATAAAACTATTTCTTTCTTAAATATAAAAAGAAAGGCTCAACTTTACAGTATAAGAAGGTAGACTATGACCTGATCATTGAGTTGCAACTAAGATGCAAGAGGATTACTGTGGAAGGCTATGTACAAAATAACGATCTCTATAGGGATTCGGGACATTAACATAGAGAGTTTGTCCATGATGCCACTAAACAATATACGGAATCTTCATCACCATAATGATGTCGAGGCTAATCAACTCTTTGATAATCAAGTTCTTACTAGAAGATAACTGACAAAAAACTTTAATGTTAAAAAGTACAATTAATAACAAACTATCGCAACGTAGGACAAAAAAAATATTTTTTTTTAACCTTGGGGTCCCTGGGACCAACAAATTATTAAAGGTTAAGTAAGTCAAAATCATCAAAATGATGCTGTCAGTGAATGATACTGTGGGTAATATTAAATAAGATCATATCTGCTTTTTTCAAACTTTATAGAACCCAACATTATCATCATCACCACTGCTGATCTGGCCCACGTAGGTCTCTACTATTACGCTTTCAGGAAGAACTAATTTAACTTTTGCGCCAACTTCCCGCAACCCCAATGTCGTTGGCTCACTGGATTTTGTGTATTATCTTTCAGTTCATGGTCGCCATTTGAGAATCATTTATTGCTCTGTGGTTCTACGAGATATATACCCATTGCTACTTTAACTTGCTGATTCTGAAAGCTATGTTGGTGATTTGGTTCTTCTACGGATTTCATAATTCTTGATTCCATTGCGTAGGAAAATTTACATATATTATCATAACATAACTTTCTTTTCTAAGTGAGTGATATTTCAATAGTTCACATTTTATGGAGCTGAGCTTCTATTATAAGAGAGATAGATCAAATTATCCACGGTTTTCAGGTTGAGTGTATCTCAATCACAATACTGCCTGTGGTTTGGTAACCTATAGTGTGAAATGCTTTACAAAAGGGAGAAATATTCAGCCAAGCTATTCTTTCAAATCATATTATATTTATAAAATATTTTAAACCTCAAAAACTGAGATTCATTTACAAAAGAAGAAATAAAGTGGTGATCAGCTGTTTAATATATTTTGAACCTCAAAAAACTGAGATTGACTTACAAAAGAAGATATAAAGTGGTGATCAGCTGTTGTTACGCCATTCGAGCTAATTTAAGTACGTTCGATTTTAGGTCCTTATTTTTATGTTAGCTAAGTAAAAAATCTGCGAGGTTGACGACAAGAAACCATACATTAGTAAGCTCGCCAATGGTATTTTCAGAGTGGTTGTATGAGTGTGGCTCCCCTCTATCAGCCGTAAGAGGCAGAAATAAGACAGCACAAAAAATATCAAAAATGCAGTTTGGGTTGAAATACTAGAAAAAGAATTCAACACGGATCTAGTCCACAGACGGCAGCTTTATCAACGGTATATGTGGATAATCTTTACCAAATATAAGAATTTTTGTCCTGACCTAATAGACAACGCACAGCCTAAACCGTAATGTAAACTGGTCGTAGAAACTTAACATTTTCAGGGTATATTTGTCTTGGTACATAGAGGGGTATC
Organism: Electrophaes corylata; assembly: GCA_947095575.1. Classification (NCBI taxonomy): domain Eukaryota; kingdom Metazoa; phylum Arthropoda; class Insecta; order Lepidoptera; family Geometridae; genus Electrophaes; species Electrophaes corylata. Next base: position 10,713,818 of record OX352703.1, read on the forward strand.
AAAGGCAAGGCCCTTACACTCAAACCGTATAATTAAAACATAAAATAAATCATTAAATAAAATAAAAATAAAATTTCAGTGCCGGATATTTAAACCATCAAACTGGATGTTATTCTGCATTAAAATCTCGCATAAAAAAAATGTATTACGATCTTTTTTGAAATCACCCATGAAATCATTGTTCATTTGTTCGGGTAAAATTTTTCTATGCTTGCGGCCACCGTGATTTCAACTCAATTTACTAGACGAAAACGTTGAAATTCCCTGATACCGAGCCAACCGCGCGGCGGCCGCGCGGCCGCCGCGCGGTTGACAACATCAATATCGAATACCGTCTTTATATTCTAGAAAGCAACGTTCAAATTCCTGTCAAGCGGCCAACCGCGCGGCCGCCGCGCGGCCGCCGCGCGAAAGCTTTCGCGCCGTCTAAACGCGCCGTAACGGTTCTAAGGTTTTATCATGTCTTTTGACTTTATATCATTCAATCTCAGATAAGGGCTCTCTTGACAAGCGCATGGCTGTCCTTGTAGTGTACCTAGTCCTTGGCATGACTATACAGGAATGAGGAACGAGACTATTGTATGTGGAACTTATTTTTATAGCCACTATCTGTTTAAAAACTTGCGCACTAAAAACATATGTTTCCTCTGACCGTCAAAAATATAGATCTAAGAATATTTTACAAATGTTTTGGAGGACAAAAACAGCATGGTCTAAAAACCATACATAGAAGTTCAACGGTAGACCGTCCGGAACTAAGCTCTATTTTTAGAGTTCTCCTTGACATGGTTCTTCTATTGGACGTGCACCTGTTTTTTATTCATTTTTATTTTAGGAAATGGTAGTGTAGTGTTCGCCGGGTGCCGCGCTAACTTCACTTGGCTGTAGCCGGCACGTCCGACCGGACACGCGTCGGGAATTCTCTTGTGTACAAAGTAACTGTGGTTTTATTGTAGATCCAAAGAACCCTACAAGTGGCGACTGAGGAGAACAATGTGAGTAAAAAAAAAAAGAAGGAAAATCAGAGGTATGGTAAATATTCGTAAAAAATACCTACTTTGGTATGACCAAAAAGAAATTAATCGTAGTGTTTTCAATTCTACCTGTCTATTACCACTTACCTATGCATAACTTAAGCTACGAATAGCTTCTCTAAAATAAACGATTACTGACTTCTGCTACGAGGCATTGCGGGTAACAATGTTTACCTACGACGCGACGCGACTTGACAATATTTTGAACAGAGGAAGGTGCATGTCACTGCTCGCATATTGACACCAGTCAAGTTTAGATACTTTAGGTACTACAAGGTAAATTGGTACCTAACCTAAGTATCTACCTACTTACATAAATACTATAAGCCAACTATCGAAATGTTAACCTACACGGTTACTTGAGTAGCATGAATAATAATAATAAACCTTTATTTCAGACAGCTTACAGGTTCATATTACATAAATACATACAAAGGAACGAAAAGAAAATAAGTAAAAGTTTAAAAGGCCATGCAATTAAGTACCCAAAGGTGTACTGTTGTCACCATAAATAGGTGAAGGGCCACGACGTTATCATAAACGTTAAACAACAAAATAATAACAGGATGAGCGAAAAGAAAATAAGTAAAAGTTTAAAAGGCCATGCAATTAAGTACCCAAAGGTGTACCTACCTGTTGTCACCATAAATAGGTGAAGGGCCACGACGTTATCATAAACGTTAAACAACAAAATAATAACAGGATGAGCGAAAAGAAAATAAGTAAAAGTTTAAAAGGCCATGCAATTAAGTACCCAAAGGTGTACTGTTGTCACCATAAATACGTGAAGGGCCACGACGTTATCATAAACGTTAAACAACAAAATAATAACAGGATGAGTAAGAAAAGCGTTGTGTACCGAAGGTACGTAACTAAGTACTCATCCAGTAAAAATAAAGGGTCATGTTATAAAATTGTTACGATATCGTAAACGGCCATGCAAGAAAGACAGAATATTTAGATACCTAGTAAGTTCCTAGGCATGCCTCACAATCACCCACATTTCTTGCTACTATAGGCCACGCAATTTATTGTCATCGGAGATGACCAAAGACCACAAAATGTACACTGTGAATACAGGTGACATTTTATCATAAAAAAAAGGGCCATGTGTTATTAACTTAAGGCCATGCCCAAGTCGATCGTAAGTAAAAAGACCGCAACAAGTATACACTGTAGCTACAAGTAGGTACCTAAGTAGGTAAGTACCTGTTAGCTCAAAGTCAAAGTAAAAAAGTATTTATTCAGATATCCCCATGGATCATCTTAAAACGTTAAATCTAGGCTAAGCGGCAGTTCCTCGCGACCAAGCCTAGAAGAACCGGCAAGAAACTTACGGCTTGGTTCCTACCGTTTTTGTATGATCCTGCTACAAAATAATAATAATGTAAATAATGAAGCTCCAGTGTGGTGCCAATCTAACTAAATGCAAGACAGAAAACAAGAACTTACAACAGAAGTTCAAAAGACAGCACACGCTACGCTACGTTTCAACTAATAGCGTACAATCTAATGAATTCAAATAAGAGAATAGTACAGATATTGCAAAACTATATCGCTAGCTACTATAGCTAGCCATTATACAGTTTCACGTTAAAACAACTGCGTAGTGAAGACGTTTTATCACTATAAATATCCTAAAAATACGAAGATGCTAAAAGTGTTTTACATGACTACCTTACTTGCTTAGTAGCAAGTAGGTAGTCATAGAAATTATCTATCAATTTTGTTATTATTTTGGTTCGATGTTATTTGTATTGGCCTGGGAGATCCTACAAACTGTGATCTCGGTAACAACCTTCGTCAACAGCCTTCATAAGTCCGCTGCTGGATATATACACTGATAGGCCTCCCGAATATCTGGGATGTTTGCCGTAGTCACCACGCTTGGCAGGCGGATTGATGACCATTCAACTATGTAGGAATTTAAAGTAAGATGCCTAATAATTCGTAGAAAACTACTACTTTTTTGCCAAATTTTAGCTATGGCAGGAAATTCAGAAATCTACATTATGACTACTAAACCTTAGTTGTATTCGCCTTCCGAGACTTAAATGGTCCCGGAATTTCACTGAACTGGTCTAAAAAATTCAAGAACTAGTCGTTAGACTGACTGTGAAGCTTATCATCTAAAGAAGTTACAAAATATCTAAAATATGGGCCTAACAATATTGCTTCGACAAACAAGAATTGACTTGAGTACCTTGTTCATTTGGTCCCATGAATAGGGTAACAGAAAGTTGTAAAATGTGAAATATGTAGGTACTTAATTTACAACAGATGCAATGACCAAAGTATCTATATAGGTATCGTAGATTTGGTTACTAGTCACTCTCTAGAGTCTATTATTATAATACTTTGCGAATACTGAAACTTCAAAAGCACAAATACTGGAAATTGTTTGGTATATTCAAGAACCTAAATCCTACTAGAAGTGTGTAAGAAACATAGAACAGAGTGTATTTAACGAAAGAAACACCAGTAGCTCAGTTACAGATACAGAAATATGTTAATTTGCTAAACAAACAAAACATAGTACAAGATAAATAAGAAGTGTAAAAAATAAATAAAAAGGAGAACAACCACAGAAAAGTACTCTCGACTAGACGACTCTCAATAACGATTAAATCACCAAGCATGGTGTATAAAAGATGCACGTACAAATTTAATAATGTGACTGATACCTACATACATATCTGCTACTCTGGAGGCAGAACATTCAACTATTTAGACTAACTAATTACATACCTACAACATTGATACTTACTCATTAAAGTAAGTGGACGAATGAAGATATTCTAGATATCAAGGAAAATATATTGCTATTACATAAAATAGTAAAACGTAAAAAAAAAAACCAACAGTTACATACACAATACAGTTCTGGTAAGTAACAAAATCTAGTTCAAAATACGACAAAGTAAACCAAGATGTACAAAAATATGTCACGACATGACAAGTAATACAAAACATTAATAATAATAATAAGCCTAGTTGCAGTTCTTGCTGTATCACTAAGACGTCAATGTCTTCTGAGGGTTTGGTAATGTAAAGTATGAAATAAGGTAATGTTTGGTATGAAAGTCACCCAGACCGGTGGCAACCATAGAATGTTTAGTCTATATTCTTAGGGTGGCAATCATACATTTGACATATTAAGGTAACGAGATACTTGGAATCTATGGTTTATTTAACGGAAGTAGTTTCTATAGAATATTTACTAGTTATTGGTAGTGGTCCTACTGAAATATAAAACATTAACTGCATAAAATATAGCAATACTTACTGAGACTTACTTTTACTCTTACTTCAATACTTGAAACCAGATATAGTTAAAATACGACATTTTAATAAAGAGGATTAATATTTAAGTATATAAATTAAAGTAATCACATCTTTGAATCCCAGTTGATGGTTCTTCGTGACCTTAAAACTGATAATGCACTTAGTGGAAAAATATATATAAGTATTTGATACCTAACTATGTTTTGAACTTTCATGTACATTCGTCGTGCTGCTAGCAAAATTATATTGATGGACCTTGAATGGACTGATGAAAGCAATCCGTATTGGAGCAACGCGACTTTGCTTTTACTTGTTTAATTCATTCAAGTTAAGTTACTTGAAAGTTGAAGTCTTTTACCCTATATAACATGACTGACGTCTGGCCCTTGCTGATCCAAAGTCTTGACACTCGACAGCTTCGATGAATTTGATTCGACCAGATGTTTCACTTGGCGAAGAGTGTGGTTAATATAATGAATCAGTGATTTTTGCAGGTTATTGCCATGAACTTTTCAAGAGTTCCGATTATTTGGTAAGATCGTTTGCTTTAGAGTATGATCGATGTTTCAATGTTCTTGAAGTTATTCCCACAAGAACTAGACTGCTAATAAATTTTAAAAAACTATTACATCACATACCAATGTAGTTGTTCAGAGCTATGCCTAATCATAGTTAGATTTTCATCCTTTCTAAGTACTAAATAAAATATCAAAGTTAATAAGTTAATTTAACAACTGTTACAATTATTCAAGGATGTACAATTTTGTTCTATGATGTATAAAATCTTTTGTACGTATACTCTCATAGACAGCCATCATAGCTTGGTTGGTAGTGGCTCTGCCTTCTGCGCTGTGGATTGTTGGTTCGATTTCAACCAAGGACCAAACATTTCTGACAAAGGTACAAAATATGTGACTTTACACAACTCACTAATAACTTAAGCTTGTGGAAGTAACACAACGGCTATGATAACAAAAATTATGATAATAAAGTTCCATACTGAGTCGTTCTAGTGCTTATGCTCATTAACAGTTTATGTGCATATAAATGTAGGTACTTACCTACAAATTTCACACTAGTAGTTATCAATGTAAATATATAATAAGCATCTCTTTTGTTGTTAGTAATAAGAGAAATTCTAAGTTTAAATCTAAAATGCAAGTAGGAGTAATAATACCCCATGATTTAATAGTTATGTTTTATCTACCTTACTTATATAAATACCTAACTTTTTCATAATAAAACATGTTGTCTAGTAGAAATGTAAACATGCTTAAGAAAAAAGCCTTTTAGATTTTGCCGCACCATTGACTTGTGACAGTAAAGTTACATCTCTTTGAAGTTTTAGTAAGTTATAGAATGCAATGTCTTCTGTGCCCTTATGCCCTACTACTTGCGCAAGAGATGACTACGGACACTGCCAGAAGTGGCGAACTTCTACGCCGATAAAGTGTTTTCAGAAGAAAAAGAAGAAGAGAAGAAGAAGAAGATGAGAAGAGACCTGGATTTAAACTAGTCTTATTAGAATACATAGTACCTACCTAGTAGTGTTTGTATACTTAGTATATAGCTACGGAAAGGAAAAGGACAGGATCACGGAGGAAGGAAGAGAAAAATAAGTTACTTATTATTATTCTTTGAAAACTGAAATTCAACTACTTTATTGTCTGTAGGTAATGCATTTAATGTAATTGTACTGAACAATATGTTAAATAATGTATTATTGAAATTTTGATTAGATGCAATGAATATGGCGTAAATAGTGGCGTTGAATGTTAAATGTAATGTAGTAGTTTAGTCACCTAATAGTTTAATGTATAAAATTATATCAAGCTTAAACAAACAATATCATAATGCTACAATTGTATCTTTCATGATTACTGATCTATTTATGTACCTATTCTTAAATTTTATAAATTTTAATAAAGATGAGAATGTAGTGTTCGCCGGGTGCCGCGCTAACTTCACTTGGCTGTAGCCGGCACGTCCGACCGGACACGCGTCGGGAATTCTCTTGTGTACAAAGTAACTGTGGTTTTATTGTAGATCCAAAGAACCCTACAGGTAGGAATACCATTTCCTAAAATACGAATTGATTCCAAAGTGAAATATAGTCCAGTATCGATATTAAGAGGCGTTCCACTGGAGCAACATGCAACTCAATCACTGTCCAAAATAGTGTAGTGACAATATATCAGCCGAATGTGAAATACAAAGCCTAAATCAAGTTACACAATGGATTTGCTGTAGACCTACTGGCAAGAATGTGAAGGGTTCGTTTGGCCTCAATTTAACAATATGCGAGGGTATGTGACGATTGGGGGCTTGTTATTTTAGGTGACTTTGTCTCCACGTAACTAGATAAGTTCGTAATAAGACTTGATTAACCTAGTAGATACGCAGAGATTATGAACAACAGTTTCTATGAGTAAATAACATGGGTGGAATCGTGAAGCATTTCTTGTTATTTTGTAATTTATATCTTGAGAATTGAGATCGAACATGAAGCAAGTTCCCAGAACTAGCGTTTAAAGGGCGCTCCACACATGTTTTATTCAGTAGCATCCAGGGATCACTTAGAATTGTCTTAAAGATACAGGTGAATGTGGGCGCCAGTTCCTCGCGACCAACTCACTTCAAGGAGATAAGTTCAAAAGTTGTTCAACACGATGTACGGCTTCGTCTCTCGCACATGGCGATCCCACGTGAGGTTTCAGCTACCGAGACTGCAAGACGAGAAGTGTTGGCAAGTGTGTAGAGTGCCTTTAATAAAACTATTGAAGACGTTTCAGTATCGTCGAGAATTCGATAGCCACCTTTATCGTTGGTGCGTGACACCATCAGGCGTGCTGAACTTATGTCATGCCACACTTATTGCTTTATTATCTACACGTAGTATTTTAGAGTCTCTATAGATGGTGCTGTGGTAGTTACAACTTGAAAAAATAATAATTATGCTAGTGCTGGCGGACTATGGAGAGAGTGATGCTCGGAGTTTCACTGCGAGATTGAATCAGAAATGAGTAAACCAAGGTCACTGACATAGCTCTCAGAATTAGTAAGTTAAAGTGGCAATGGGCAAGCCATATATCTCGTAGAACCGACAACCGCTGCATGGGGAATAATTTTTGAATGGCGACCACGAACCGAGAAACGATGAGTGTGAAAAGTTTCTTGTTCACAATGCATTACCTATTCATAACCTTAGACTTTTTACGACTTTATAAGAGTAATAGGACCCCACTCCAAGTTACACAAAATAAAGCTAGCTGCAAGAAAAAGTCTAATTAGTAATAAGTTTATTGGAAGTAAAATGTAAAAAGAAATACATTGGGTAGGTACACATTTCTAGTGTAATAAATAATTTTTCTAATATACTCTAAGTTTTCAAGGCGTCTATTTTTCACTTAAAAATATCTGTATTCAGGCAGTACCGCAAAAAAACTGTTGTACACAATTCCGTTATTGCTATATTCGAGGGTTTCCTTGTCGTAGGTACTTTATTTTCCTTAGGCAATGATAAATCCTGATGTACGTGGCATGAAGTGAATTTCATAGTTGGTGGCGAATTGCGGAATAAAAACGTGCACAGATTTTGGCCTATGATTTATGCTACGATCAATCATTGATTGAAGGATTTATGCCAGCCAGCGACGTTATACAGATCGTAAAAAGATAGTAGATAAGTGTTTCGTAAAGGCTGACTTTTGTAAGCTTAGATATCATCTTTAATGATTCATCATCATTATCAATAGCTTATAGAAGTCCAGAAAGAACGATTTTGAGCCTTTTCCAAACACGACTTTCTGCGACCCTAGCCATGCCATCAGTCCATATGGTGGAGGGCGTTCAACACTTCGTCTTGCGGACCGGTTAATAACTACATATATGATTATTAAAATATACAGTACATAAACTGTACATAAAAATGTACAACTTCAAAAAAATAAACGTCCGTGAAATATTTTATAAAAGAAGGTAATTTTAAATTTTACCATTGTTTTGTAACAAAGTGTTAGGTATCTGTATCTGACAGCATAACACATTGTTTACTTGGGAAGTCCTTATCAAACATAATTGGTGAGTCAGCTGTCTACCTACTGTATGTTATTGACCTAGAAGCGTCCCGGACAGATGCCAGGCGTAAACAATGCTCTCCCGTTGTGAACACGTAACCAACAATACACTTAAAACGTTCTCGAAGGTATTTATTCTATATCCAAAAGCAATGGTTACTGGACTAAAAGAATGAAGTTTTAATCATGATAAATACCGCTATCTCATAGCTAAAGTCGTAAACAATACTGAGCCAATGATACTTCCTTGTGATATTCCATACTAATTTATCTAAGAACAATATGAGTCTTCGAAAGAATTAGACAAATCACATATATTTTACATTCTTATGTTGGACCATCGACCGTTAAGACCATATTGGTTCAAAGAAACAAACATACAGGCAGTATATCTTGGCAGTGTTTCTTTTTTGTCGATAATAACTACTTTGTTTTAATAATTGTGTCAATTCGTATCAAATAGTTTTACTCATGTTAGTGACTCAAATACGGTTTTGAAGCACTGGTAAAAATAAAATCATATTGAACGCGTACGTGCGCGTATTTATCGCGTATTGACTTTTTTATTTATTTTCCTAACGCTTAGTCGATTTAGTCTGCTCGCAGCCACGACTATTGCAAAATGGCCGAAACGTCGGGAAAGTAAATAAAAATGGTAATACCCGATAAATACCCGTGTAATGTGTTCCGATCGCGAAAGTTTAAAAAATAATATTGAGACATCTAAATATTTATTATTTTTTAGCTCAGTTCACGAAAGTTGCTCCAACAGTTGAATCGTCTACGTCTCTCGCGTAGCCTATAAATTTTATTTGCGCCGTTCCACAAGGTTGCACCCATAAAGATTCGGGCCTGCCCGAGATAAGACCTAATATAAACATAGCAGAATTAGTTCTACCATGTTTATATTTAGGTCTGGAATAATTTCAAATTTGTGGGAGAGGACGTGCTTTGTTGACTTTCAGGACAGGCTTCAGGTTATTGCTAACATAATTAACAAGACGACCCAAGCATTCAATAATCAGATTTCAATCTACTCTCCTCCAAAAGAGATCACGCTGTCTTTTTTCTTCCCTATATTATCCCCGAGATTAAAATAAGAAAAGGAGGGATTTAATACTTATAATAGAGTATTAAATCATCTAAATTTTATCATTAGGTATTTTGTTTGTCTTTTGGGACTTCAAGTTAGACAAAGTTCGAGCTCAAAGACGTTTTAATTTAATTCTAAAGTTTGTTAGCCTCGACCGAATTTCAATACAAGAACAATATCCATTTAATTAAAGCTGTAATCACTTAAGCTAGAGCTTTTAGTTTGAATCTACGTTGCTAAGTCTCAAGTGAATTACTGGTCTCTGTGGTGGTATCTGTTTATATGAAAATCTGGTTTAATTTTTAAAACAGATCAAAAAACCCTTCTCTTCTTTCTTTTCTTTGTTTATTGCAAGAGGAGACATGTCATGTGATCACCCTAAATAAAACCACTGCTGGATATAGATAGGCCTTCCCCAAATTTGGAGAACTTTGGAGAACATAGCCACCACGCTTGGCAAGAGGATTAGTGATCGCAGTGTTGGTGTTTAGTACATAGGAAATGCTGCTGCCTAACTCCTGGTGCGTTCACGTAGTCGTCACTTGCTGCATCTATGGGAAGTAATGGAGAGATTCAAACCGACACCACGACGGCTAAGAAAGCCTGTAGAGTACATAAAAGTGTCGACGACCAATGTCGCGCGGCGGGCGAATGTCCGCCTGCGACTGCCGTTGCGGTTTACAGTTTTTTTAAACTTATAGGGATTGAAGTGGTAGATTAGTACTATATATATTTAACTGTCTATTTTATAACTTTAAATAGTAAGTCTCAAATACTAAAACTATAAAAGTTTCGGAAAAAGTAACTTTTATTTCAAACTTTGGTATGGTAAACAAAGTCATAGAAATGAGTAGAGGTGTAAACAAAACTATTATTCTTGAAACAGAACTGTGATAAAATGATACCTATTTGCTTGGATAAATAGATCATAACAGATCTTGATTATCAATAGGGCCACTAAGCGAGTGCTTCAGAGCAAACGCATTTCTCCGCAACCCTGCATAAATGAAATAAAAATAGTTTCGATGAAACTTCTTAAAAAACTTTTAAAAAAGCAAATATGTGAAATGAGGACTCATATTATCATCATTATAAGGCTGAAGAAATACAGGGATGTAGATAGGCCTCACCCATAATCAGAAACGGTTTTGGGCCCAAGACCATAAAACGCATTATCGTCGACCTATCTAATGAATAAAGTGAATAGTTTTAAATGAGGCTTACAAGTTCATTCACCCGTCCAAATCATTATAATTAATTTGTAAAAGGATCATACAAAAAACCAAGGAAGGTAGGAACCGAGCCGTAAGTTTTTAACCTATTCTTCTAGGCTTGGTCGCTAGGAGCTAGCACTTAGATTCGCCTTAACTTAAAGACGTTTCAAGATGATCCCTGGATAATACTGAATAAATACTTTTTGTCTTTAAAACCTTACCGTCCTTTACTCATATAGAATACCGAATAGGTACAATGAAAATTTTAGTTTTGGGTGATGTTTCGTGGCCGTAGCAGAAGGGTATGTTTATTGTGAAGGCGTGCGAATGGCACTCTCGTAAATTGTTTACTCTGTCCTAGGCAAGTTTGTTTTGTTGATAAAATCCACCAACGTATTGGTGGTTAAATCAAGCGTCTCTGTTGTTGGCTTTGCGGTGTGGCATTGCTTTATTCATGAGTTCAAACTTTAACCGTACTTAAATTCATCGGAGAGTTCTAAATTGATTCTAATTAAAGTTTCATAAAGGAGAGTTTTATTTATTAAACATATAAATACCTGCTCTGCTAACATCTATGTAATGTGTGGTTATCAATTGCAAAGAAAACTTGTTTAATATTATGTAACTTACTTGCCCTATAACCTAGTGTTTACACCAAGGTACAAAACAAGTATTCTAATTGTTGTATCCATGGTTTTCATTTAACTTTCACCTGTTTTTTTTATGAACTTAAGAGTAAACAAAACATGTTAGAACTAGTTTATGATCGTGACATGTAAGGACAAATATTTGAAAAGGTTTGTTGAATGCTTGTTTTATTTAACATAGTTGTGTATAACCGAGGGTTTCAAGTGTGGCTAACATACTTATAACTTATAACATCCTATACAACAGATAGTATAGGAATTATATCTATTAAACTAATGGCAGTTATTTTTGTTACAGTGCATCAAAACTATATAGGCGTAGATGGCTCTAGAGAACCCTATCTCCTAAGTGTTGTGCAAGAAGGCGGGGCAGGCCTTCTAAGAGCTATACTTTTCAACAAAATGGTAAGATGAATTGAAATGGAATTACAATAGTTGATCTAACCCGATTTTCTAATGCGTCTTGCATTAGAAAATCGGGTATCTAACTTTATCATACCTACCCAAGAATAGTACAGAAAATTTTACGCAGACTAACTTAAAGTTGGCGAAAATTTCTTTGAATTTCTAAGGTACTTTCAAGCTTATCAAAACACCAAAGCTTTGTTATGTAGGTGTACAAGCAACCGTAGCGTGTACAAGCTTTTTGTAGATCTTAGGTGCAGCCAAGTGATATGATAGAATAATGTTATGTACCGACGGTAAATTGTGAAGTTTTGAAATGTTTCAGGGTGCTCACAAAATATATTTGCCGCCTAGCGCTTGGGCAGGCGGCGGAGGTCAAACACCAACAAGGCCTACGGTCAAACAGATTCTAGCACAATTTTCTTCTATAGAAAGAGTCGATAAAATGCCTAGAGAGGTAAGTTTTTTTTCGGATTTTTGATTCGCATTAGTTGATTTCTGTAGATAGTTCATGTAAACTACAAATTAAGAAAATAGTACACATATGTTGTGTATACTACAAAATACAGAAGAGAAAGGTTGAATTCATAATAGGCACGTAACGCTACAATGAAGTCAAAGGCTATCGTTATCCGTTCCGCATCAGTATCTATGATAATTTTGTCGTTTAGATCACGTGTGCTGAATTACAAAAAGACGTCCTTCTACTGGAGGAACAAGAGGGCTCCGTGAACTTCAAGATCGGAGTTATGCTAATGAAACCCTGCCAGAAGACTGACGATGAAATGCTTTCAAATGGTAAGCTATTTTTCTAAACCTATAAGTGGATTATTACGCACATTTACAGGCTTTTAATGTCTCAAAATCTTCCAGAAATGGGCGACGAAAAGTGGGAAAAGTTTATTTCACTTTTGGGAGACAAAATTCGCTTGCGAGGATGGAACCGCTTTAGAGGAGGACTCGATGTCAAAGGTAAGTGACGAGTGTCATATTTCGATAAACGGTAACAATATAAAATCTTAAACACAATTTTCCCAATTTTCGAATACTTTCATATCTTCTCAGCGATCTAAATAGCATTTGTATTGTAGGTGACATGACAGGCAGCCATTCTATTTACACGATGCATCAAGGCCACGAAATAATGTTCCACGTCTCGGCAATGCTCCCGTTTTCTAAAGATAATAAGCAACAGGTACCTACTTTATATTTTTTGTGCTTCATAAATGTTTGTCAGAAATAAATTATGTACAAAAGTTAACCCATTAAGCGTTAGGGTAATCACCGCACGTACGTTCGAATTCATCGTAAAGAAACTCCTTATTTTTTTATCGACGCTCGTTTGTTGCTTCAGGCTGGGGATCGATCGATTTTGTGTTAAGTGCTTTTCTTTTTGGTGTCTAGAACACGCCAGTTTTTACAGCCTTTTGAAAGGTAATTTGCTGGCGAGAGCTTCTGTATAAACTATGTTTTTGGTATATTTTTTTGGTCTAGATGTTTTGATTGATTGTATTCATTGAATTGTTCAACAGTTGGAGAGGAAACGGCACATCGGTAATGACATCGTGAACATTGTGTTTACTGACGACTCGGTCCACAATACTTTCAATCCACAATGTGTCAAGAGTCACTTCACGCGTATCCTTTTATTTGTACATTGTTACAATCTGAGATTTACGCTTCATACTCGAGTAGGTCTTGAAGAGCTGTCTGTGTTTGCTGTTTAAGCTATGGTTTCAAACTAGACTCGCATCCGTATTGTGGGTTAGGTGAAAACGGGATTATTTGAAAGTTTGTGATTTTGATCAGCAGGGTAACCATTGAATGTGAAACACTCGTTTGACAAACGAAAGATGATAATTTGATAAGTTAATCTTTCTCTATTAGCAGGATTATTAAATGCCTTGGATTTAACGTATTCTCTTTCAGCTTTAGGTTCTCTAAATTAATTTTCTTATATACATTTCATCAGACATATTCGCAGTAGTATCAGAGGTTGAAGGTGAAGGGTACAGGTTGAGTGTTTACAGCGACGATACTGTACCTCCCTTCGGACCTTCGCTGCCGTGTCCGCCTGTCTTCAACGATCCACAGCTCTTCAGGGAATTCTTACTGGTAATATTTCACTTTAATATACAAGGTCAGTAAATCGATAGTATCTTCATCAAACGAATCATAAGTCAAGGGCACGTGGAAAATCTAGTAGAATTCTACCTTGTTCACTTTGTATAATTAATCATATTATGACAATCATAAGTCTTCCTACTGAACCAGTTTGGTAGCAAATAGTAGTACAGAACGAATATAATTAATCGTAAGGTCGATCCAAAATCCGCGATTTGTTGATATTGATTGTAGGGGCCGCCATAAACGTTCATGCTAATAGTGTTGTTTCATGACACAAAAGTTCATCGCACCAACAAAAGCTTACAAATTACTTCTGTCAGTTACTAAAATCCAATTTGGCGACGGAAATGAACGCGCGGAAAAACGTACCTGCCTAACCTTTTACGTTTTTAGGTCAAACTTATGAACGGAGAGAAGGCAGCGTTCCAAACGCCAACATTCGCGCTCAAACGACAGAGAACACTCGATACACTAATACGAGACATATACGCCGAGCACTGCTCCGATCACAAAGTGGTAAGTTCGAAGCATTGCGTATTCCTCTAACTTTGCTATACCAAGTTCTTCAACAAAGTTGCCAGTGATATTGCATCCCGGTCATGAAGTTCGACGCATAGAACTAGCTTATGAAGGCATTCTACAACTAAGTACTTTGAAACTTCCTTCATTTTGACTTTATGGTGACACGTGGACGTTAAACGTTTACTTTGCAATGTTATTACTATTGTTTTTTTTACTAAGCAGTAGCTTGTACTATTGGGACCAGATAATTTATAGAATACTTAATTTTTTTTATATAAATACATACTTAGAATCCTACTAATGCTAATATTATAAACGCGAAAGTTTGTAAATATGGATGGATGGATGGATGGATGGATGGATGTTTGTTACTCTTTCACGCTCTAACCAGTGGACCGATTTTGATGAAATTTGAAGTAATTATAGATTGCAACCTGGATTAACATAAAGGCTATTTTTTATCCCGAAAAAAATACGGGAACGGCAAAAAACTGCCACGCGGGCGAAGCTGCGAGCGGCCGCTAGTACAATATAGATTATTGAACTAAGAAGCGGTATGTGCCTGAAATTTATTTATTTATTTATTTATGTGTCACCAACAAAGTATACACCCTAACGGAAAACTTGCTACATGCTTAAAGGAAAATATCTAAGTGCTACTGGTATTTAAAGGTGACAGACTACATGCAATACAAATACAAACGAGCGAGTAAAATGAGTACAAATTCTAGCCTAAATAATAACTATTACAATTGACATAAACACTATAAAACAATCAATTCAAAATTAGATTAAAAAATATTTACAGATTGAATTATTCACAGATACTTTTAAACAATAAATTAATAAATTGAATATAAAATCATTACAGACATAGTTATATACAGATAATTTAAAACCATATATATAAAACAAATTTAAAAACCTTAGTAAAGAATAAAAAAAAAAAACCTATAAAGAGTACTAAAAAATATAAGAATGTTTTGAATGCAATGCTTTTGTCTTCTATCCAAACCGTACGAGCTTCAGAGAACTTTAATGGCCCGTTGAATTTTAGTGTAATGGTATTCCTCCCTTTCGTAAGATCATATCAGTGTGTTTTGTAAGGTAATGAGTTAATTAAGAAACGAGAGATAACTTCTATAGGTATATATATGGTAACTGCTACTTTATAATGGACTTAGTACTTATTAAAAAGGTAGGTATAAGTGACTGTGAGGGTAACATTGAGCTGTGTATATTATACTTATAATTAATTATACTTACTCTCGACGAACTTTGCCTATGGAACTTTATAATTGTTAGGAAACTTTTCTGTTTGTAAACATGGGTAGGGTAAAGTAAATGTTGATTTGCGTGTAGGTATTTGCCTACACACTTTTTATTTGATCAAATAATATTATAATAAAAAGAGTAGTCATAATAACTCTTCAAAATTGAAATTCGAAAAGTTGGTCTTATACAAAACAAGCTTTTTTATATAAAGTTATAGAGTTATAAAATTTAAAAATACAAAGATATATCTTGATTCTCTTTGTACTACTTTCGAAATCTTAAAGAACCTAAGAGAGTTAAAGTGCCTACGTAAATAATATAATAATAATAATATTTGTGGACATTTTTACACAACATCATCTATACCCAAACTAAGAATAGCTGGTACTATGGGAACCAGATGACTGCTAGAAGAAATAACTTTTTAAACTATCATGGTTTTGATCAATATTTTGGATAGAAACGGGATATTTACCATGATTTTTGAGTTTGATTGTTTCCCGATATTTCGGCACAGTTGCATGCGCCATGATCACGGGTTCGAGTTCGACCCGTAATCCGTATCCAAAACATTGATAGAAGAAACGTTATATGGAAGAAAATTACATACCTTTTACCTGTATTCAGCCGATGCTCTCCCGCCGAGCCTTATCGGATGTCTGGTCGGGAGGTGCGGGCGCAGGCGGCGCCGGCGCAGCACGTACTGAGCGGTTCCTCCACGTGGGACAGGCTCTAAAGCTGGACGCGGTGTTACGAGGCGACGCGCCGACCAGCTTGGTCTCTATGGGTAAATCTTCGGCAATCATCAGGAACAGAAGGCTGAGCCACCTTCTAGATAGTAAATTTGAGACTAGCACGATTAAATTTTACATTTATGGCGTAAGTAAACGTATTGTAAAAGGATCATTATAAAAAAAATGGTAGGAACCATGTTGTAAGTTTCTTACCGTTGCTTCTAGGCTTGGTCGTGAGGCACTGGCGCTTAGATTAACCTAGCTTTAAGGCGTTTCAAGATGATCCCTGTGGATATTACTAAATAAATGTTTCGACTTTGATCGTACCAGTATCTAAGTTTTACTGCGCGAAATGTTAGTAATAGAAAAGCTCTGAGTGAAGGGCTCATCCGGGGAAGCACTACCACCACCATGCTTTCTTCTGCCGCTAAGCAGCTTGCTGTGTTCGGGTTCGAAGGGTGTGGGTGCCGGTGAAATTATAGGCACGTGAAGCTTAACAACTGTATGCCTCAGGTTGATGAACGCAGAGTAGTGCAACGTAGGGTAGGTACGTTCCTAACGAGCGTGAACTGCGAGGGAATGCTTTTTTATAGGTGATGGTCACCACTTAACATCAAGTGGGCCATCTGATTGTTCCATCAGCAAGTAGTACAAAAAAAGTACCTTGTTACGCGCAGTGTAACTGAGATGCTGGTACTTGTACACCAGTACAATCTGGTACACTCTACAATCGAGTTGTCGGTGCCACGCAGTGTAATAAAAATAAAATATCAACACGATAGGCTAACGCTATAACAACTGTCAAATTTATTCGTACTTTTACTGAGGTAGTTTAACAGACGACTCAAACTCTTTGTGATTGCGGAAATATTGGTGTTTTGATGTTCATGACTCGATCAAGCCGTAAGCAGTTGGAAGATCGTGACCTAAATTAATAACCATCGGGCGGTAACTTGCTCATGCGATATGAAAGCATGTTTTTAGCTTTTAAGGAGTGTGACTTTAGTACCAAACAAACATAATTCCCGTAATTCAATACGTAATTCATTTTCATTATACACCACGAGACAATACAAATCATAATTATTTACCTAATGATGTAATGCCGCCCGCAATTATCCCTAGAAATACTTTATTTTTTTAACTTATATTTTTATACATTTACATTTTTATTTTCATGCTTACATTTTTAGGGTGTGGTGGTGCTCGTCGCGCTCCTTGGGAGGGTCGAGTGTGGCGCTCCGCTCCTCTTCCCGCTACGCCTATCTGTGCCGAGCAAATGACGGAAGGCAGGCTTCTTTTGTCTACCACTTCAAACACTTACATCTTAGAAGGTATATTTATCATCTTTTTCCTCCATTGTTGTTTTCACAGTGTCCGTGGAGTGCGTAGTGCCCCGATATCAGACCCCTAAGTCGGAGATTTTTTGTTTTCTGTTATGCGAACAGTTTCAGGAGTGATTTTGTATGAAGTCACAACCGTTTTTAAAACGCTCGGTAGAGGCGCGTATTGTGTCTTCATAAAAAACATCGCTTCTTACAAAACAGAAACCACGAAAAAAGTCAAAAGGTAGTTATTCCATGAAATCAAAGTGATACAATAAATATGTCTTGGGGCTCAGAAGATGGAAAATTAGCGATCAATCAGGCTAAAACAGAAATACCTATTGTGCTCGTCTCTGTAGAACGTACCGGTTTCAAAAAGTACCTGTCTAAAATTCTCAAACATTTTATTGTAAAATTTTGCCAATTTTGTAGAAAGCGGTACCACCCGGGTAGTTCTTCGATGGGAAGGCTGCGTCCGAGCAGCGAGGGTAGGCGAACGAGCAGGTCTCTTCAGAGTGGGTCCAAGGGTGACCGTCGGAGGAGGTTCAACAACCGGAGGCGCCGGCGGAGCTGGCTTGTACGCTCTGCCGATACAAGAGCTATGCGCCGGCGCCTGGGCTATGAGGCCGCTGCAAGACTGCAAGCATGCGAGGCTGCCGAGAACTAAGACTGCGCACTACTTTGACTTGTTGGAAAACGGTAAGAGGATTTTAATGACCAAAGCCTTGTCAGAGAACATTTCACTACTACGAAGTCCATTGTTATACTGAAATATACTTACGTAAAATAGGCATAAGAAAAAGGTAGAATCGAGTAGCTCGACCGATACAAACATAAATACGTCAAAAGCCTAAATAAGTTCACTTCTGGACACACATCTCCCCATATCTGGGGGGGGTCACCAGATTCACCACGCATCAAAGGCGGATTGGTGTTTATTTTATTTAATTTAATTAAATCAATACTGGCAAGAATCACGTGCTAGTTATTACGATAAACAGAAAAGTCTCAGAATAGAAGAATAAACTTAATCAAACTTGACCAATCAAATTTGACATCAGTGGCGTAAGCGTGTCGTGTTGACATTTAAATTAGATTGCGTGTCATACTACTCAACTGCGGAGTAATGCCCAATGGACGCGCAGTGTTCCTCGGATGTGCGTACGATCAATTACATTACGAATGTCAAACGTTGTTCGTGCCTCCATATTTTTAGTGCCTGGCCCTCAGTAAAGTCTTATGTCTATTGTATACCTGTTTTTATAAACTAGAGCAAGTAGAAAGATCTTCTATCTTTACCTACTTTATGCCCTTGTAGCCTTGAAAGTAATAAACTTTTGCCCTAGAAACTTTTACGACTCGGGTGGAATAAAAAACTAAAACAGAAAAAGTAACACAATAGTCTACTCTGATATTTGAATGCTCTTGTTTTAGGGGAAGGAGGCAAAACAATATTAGCTGTAGCGATCGGCAGGCGTGTGATGCTGTTGCTCGAAGAACCTAAGACTGATAATGAAATGGGATTCGAGTACACACATATTAAGGTTGGTTTAAACGAGAGGTCTCTTAATATTTTAAAAGACAGCATATGTACAGATTATGCATATTTTAAGCTGCTCTGAGAACTGAAAGGAACTGGCACCTTAGCTTTATGACGAATCGTTATAAAGCTAAAATGATCCCTTAATATTTTGAATGGAAAGTTTTAGTCGAATCAGAGTTTGTCCGAGCATTTTGAACAAAAACTAAATAGTACTAGTACTTAGTACTCGAAATTCTTTGAAAATTGTTATAAGCCAAGGAAATTATTCAAATTAATCCAAGCTTCAACCATGAGGTTAAGGATTGAGGAGTTATTATACTGTAACCCATCAAGACAGGCACTTGGGATCTTAAGAAGCCGCGGGCAAATATTCATATAGATACTCTAACATTTTAAGGTTCCTTTGAACTACACCAGTGTTTTGTTGAATAAATAAGCGGACGAATAGAGCGGTGAAGTCAAGATCTATTTTCCTTAAAATCACAAGCGTAGTCTGAACTAGCCTTACGATACTCGAGAACAAACTATTAATATGTCGAAAGGCAACGATTGGAAGTTTATTTTTGTTCCAGGACATTCAACTCGGCGAAACTCCTGGGTTAATAAAGTTAATGGACGGAGAAGTTGGGATAATGGTAGTCGGATACAAGCATCACTGGGAGGTGTTAGAATCTAGTAACGGACAGGTACCTCATACAGACTATTTTTTTTAATTATATTTTTGCGGCTTTGGTATCACTGCGGCCATATGGCCTATTGTGATCGCCACTTGCTAAGGTATCACCCCTCATACAGACCAACTATAACATAAAACACAAAATGGGCTCCAAAAATTAAATTCATAAGCCATCTTCAGTTTTAGTTTTTAGCTCTGAGTATTAAATCGGAGTTTTTTTGTGGTTTTTATAGGTACTTTTTTATACGACTTGGTGATGGAACAAGCCGATGGCCTCACAAGCACTGGTTTGTAGGTCGCGTTCGTTAGGAAAGTGCCCTACAATAGACCGCTTATTAACCTGGGATATTTGGGTGTTCAGCCTCATATGCCTGTAGTTTTACCGGCACCACGCCCTTCAAACCGGAATAAAGCAACGCTGCTTTGCGGCAGAAATAACTAGTAGTATAGTATTAGTATACTTCCCCAGATGAGCCCTTCCTACTAAACGCTATGGATGCATCAAAACGCTTTTGAAAGATGTAGGCTCAGAATACAGTTCTGTATTCTGAGGATGTAGGTATATATATTTCTAATAATAACAAAGATGCAAGACTTCAACTTGGTTATCTTATTATAGGTGGTGAAGAGAGCGGAAAATTCCGAAGATAGCGGAGTGAGACGTGGAACCCTAGTCAACGCTCTGCGTATTGGAGACGAGAGGGATGGCCAAATAGTTTTATGTTATAACCGTAAGTTTGAACTTTAGCTATAAGTCATAACGACCTTTGTCGCGCAGTCG
This sequence comes from Electrophaes corylata, assembly GCA_947095575.1. Classification (NCBI taxonomy): domain Eukaryota; kingdom Metazoa; phylum Arthropoda; class Insecta; order Lepidoptera; family Geometridae; genus Electrophaes; species Electrophaes corylata. Next base: position 10,734,555 of record OX352703.1, read on the forward strand.
ATGACCTCAGGCGTGAGGAAAGTACTATGTGCGAGTACGTGACTGCTAGATATTTATTTAGACTATGGCGTATTTTAAACCGCGACAAATTTATAGTTTTTAGTAACCACCGCTCAAGTACCTTATGTTTAGATAGGAGGCGATCCGATGGCACAGTTGGTTAGAGGTAGGAGTGACTACTGAGGTGACGGATGACAAGGTCAAAGGATTCCATTGAATCTTAAAGATTACCTACTTAGATAATTCTTAAAGTTAGGTGAATCTACGTGTCAGTTCCTCGCGACGATTTACTACAATTTGAAGCTCCAAAGTGGTGTTATTTCAACTTAGTGAAGTGTAGGCAATCATGCATACCTAGAGAACACTTTAAAGGTTCAAATACGACACACGCGACGCTTCAAGTTAATCTATACAAATAAATAAAATTGAAGTGTCTGTTTGTAATATTAAAATAACCGCTTTTTACTACATGCATAGGAATGTATATACGATACATATACCAAAATAGCATAATCTCTGGAACGGCTGGACCGATTTCAACGGGACTTTCAATGGCAGATAGCTGATGTAACAAGGAGTAACTTAGGCTACTTTTTATCCCGAAAAAATAACGGGAACGGGAAAAAACTGCCACGCGGGCGAAACTACGAACGGCCGCTATTTTATGCCGTATTAACGCCATCTGTTGGCGACATCGAGTACTACTTCAGTTAAGATTTGTAAGTAAAAATGTTTAACGCCCAACAAAGTGGGCACGGGTCAGCTAGTAATTAATACAATCGAATGTCCACTCTCTAAAAAAATTTTTCCCGATTTTCCTCTATCATAAATACAATGACGATAGAGGAAAGTGGGGAGAATACTTGTTGTGCCAACCACACATGAAGTCAGATAAAGGCCGGAAGACGATGATCATTGCATTTAGTCATGTCCAAAATGAACCTACTGAACATACGATCACTTCTAAACGCGTCTCCAGTATATTGAACCCGCAAGTATTTCCTGTACCTACCTACTTGCAGTCATTATTGAGTCGCGTGCATTGTTTATTGTGTCGCGTGGTTAGAGTACTTATACGTTTTATTATTATTACAAGTGGCTGATGTACAGTCATCTGCACTAGAATATATACATTTAACGAAACGCGCGCGATTCATTTCATACAAACTTCAAGCCCTAAGATTGAATTTCGGGAATTTCTTTCTTAGTACACCTCGACGCACCAAGACAAATATATTCTGAAAAGTAGGTACGTAGTAGATTCTGTAACTTTCTGTCTTATCAGTAATTTTCAAAATGGTATCACAGCATCAGAAAAAAACTCTCACACGGCGAAAACTCAATAATCATCGAATCAGTTGATGAGTTTACTTAGTTTTGAGTATTTACCAGTTGAAACCAGTTATACATACATTCTACTTATAGTAAGTTTGTCCTTGTTTTTCAGATACGTGTCACTTTGAAAGACTAACAAGTAAAGGGTTGGAGAGCGATGGGGAATACGACTTTCATTGGACGACAGTGCCGGCTGCTGTTGGTAAGAATTATTTTACTGATCCCTGTTGATTTATGCCACAAGTTTTATTTATTTACTAGCTAACCCGCTCGGGACTTTATTCGCGTTTTCGATACAAACTTCATCCCCGTTCAATTCATCAATCTTCATTCACTGTTTACACCCGTTTTAGGGATGACAACTCAATGAAACGCATACTAAGTTTTAAATTGGAGTATAAGCTAACTTATTCTGCAAATCGCATCAACATTCATTTTGTAGTTTTTGCGTGATGCCATAAACAAACATTTTTTTAAGTATTATTATCGAGAGTTCAGAAAAATGTCTTGAATGTAGGTACAGGCATTTCGACCTCTACAGTTTTATTATAGTATTTATGTAGATTTATGGGTTACCAAAAAACACACTATTATAAGTTGGTGGTGCCTAATATGACTTATAAGTGCTACTATGTAAGTAGAAGTAACAAATAATAAAAAAATATTTTTTCTTTTCTCTTAACCGCGACATAATATTTTATCTGCCATGAAACGTAGACTGCCACACTGTAGAACGACTACTGAGTTGCCTCAGTGTATCACATAATGTCAATATGAACAATCGCCCTTCATTTTTCATGGTAGACCTACAGTATTTTATTACCTATCCACAATGTATTTTCTTCGTAGCCATCAAAATGTCATTAAATGTTTCCATTTCAGTGTGCGCGTTTCCATACATAATGGCTTTTGCCGAAGACCTATTAGAAATACGTTTGGTTGCAAACGGGTCACTAGTCCACGCGGCGTGTATCCCGGGACTTAAGCTACTTTGTGGGCGGAAAGTAAGTCCTTCTGATATAGTAAAATAATTCGTATTTTTATTTAGATTTAAGAGCACTGGTGGTCTCGTGGGAGTGATCCCGCCTTCTGATCCGAAGGTCGCCGGTCGTACACCACTGGATTTTGCCATCGAAAACTGTATGTGCGCAAAGGTATACTCTCAAACGGTGAAGGAAAACATCTTGAGAAAATCAACTTAGTATTCTAGCAGCGGCGTTCGACTTGCAACCTGCCACGTATGAAATACTAACTACTACAAAATGTAAAAAATGTAAATGTACCAAATGTAATATTTGGACGTCCCCCTTAGTTCTCTCAGCGTCGAAGAATCTCGAATAGGAGGTACTCGATACTAAAAGATCTGAGGCGATATCTTCCGTGCTTGGGGATTCAAGCGTGATGCTACTTACCTTATTTTTTCTATGTTCTATCAGTTATCTAAATATATATAACTCAAATGTGACTGACTGACTGACATAGTGATCTATCAATGCACAGCCCAAACCACTGGACGGATCGGGCTGAAATTTGGCATGCAGGTAGATGTTATGACGTAGGCATCCGCTAAGAAAGATTTTGATTAATTCTACGCCCAAGGAGATAAAATAGGGGATGAAAGTTTAACGGGGAAAAACTGCCACGCAGGCGAAGCTGCGAACGGCCGCTAGTAGTAATATAAAGTTCTAAAGACGGATGTAATGCAATTTCAGGATATATTCTACGTAGCGTGCGCCCCAGAGTACATACCCCTGGGTCGAGATATAGACCCATGTCTCAGCCTGCACGACTATGAACTCATGCGCCAGCTAAGCAACAAAGGACCTTACTCGGTGGATGAGGACGAGAATAATGAGAACAAGTACGTTATAACGATTTTATTTCCGAATGTGCACTTCATAAGTTTCAGAACATTTAAGGCGGTAAAAATTCTTCGCTGATATTTTTTTGTAGTACCTTGCGATTCAAATAGAAAAGACTACTAAAAATTGTGATTGTAGTCAGTCAGTCTCTTAGAGAATGCCTCAACCGGAGAAGTACTACCACCATAAGTATCTCTGCCGCCAAGCAGCTTGTTGTGATCCGGTTTCAAAGATGTGGTTACCGGTGAAATTACAGACAAATGAGGTGTACCTCGGCTGATGGATGCAAAGCAGTGCACAGTAGGGCACGTTCCTAACGAACGTGACCTGCAAGGTAATATTTTTTTATAGGTGAAAGCAATCACTTAACATCAGGTGACAACAAAATGACAGGGAAATTTACTCAGGCAAAAAAGCTTTGTGTGTTCGCACAAAACGAGGTATATTGGATTGCCTACATTCATTTTTATATGTGACTTTACGGTGGTGCAGGGGTGAAAACTGCCAAAACAACCGCACAACTTCAGAGAACAACTCAGCGTCAAGCAGAAGCAGTTCCATATCGTCTGAGCAGGACAACATGAGACCGCCTTTACAGCGAATGGCACCGATATCGCCACCTACTTCTCCACAAGGTAACCTTACTGAATGCATTATAGATGCTAGAAATCAAATTAAACCATTATCGCTAGTATAATGATAGCTTGATCCAAGGGTATAAGTCGTTTCACTGCGATGTCTATACAGGGTGCAATCTCCTCCCATTCCCACTCCTGAAAACTTTAAGGTGTTAACGTAAGTACTTAGTCATCAATATTAATAACTTTTTCTATTGACACAAAACAGTTACCGTGAAAAAAAATTGCTGTTCCATACATTCCAACTATTGAATTTTTGAATGGAACAACGGTTTTATTATCGCTTAGTATTGGTTCCTTAGTGCAAGTTATTGATATTTATGAGTACTTTAATAGCCTGAAGTTTCCGAGAGTGGTCTTATTATGACCGGTATAGCATTTGTGGCGTGATCAAATATCGGTTATTTATAAACAAGTAGGCAGATACAGGGTGTGAAATAAGGCTTTTGTGACAAATGATTGTACATGTTTCAGTGCTACCAGAGAACAGTGGTCGCTGCGTGCGAATTTACAGGATCCCCCAGAGTAACCTCAGCGCCGGGACTTACCAGCGCCAATCCGTCTCCGCTGACCAAGTCGTCAGCTCTTACTTTCCTGATAGGTAAGTATCAATTTTAAGATAATCAGGACCAATACACACATACCGTATTTGTCAAATCATAAAAAAATCAAGAGGCAGGAGACAAAAAGAGATAGATCTTTTTTTTTAATTAAAAAACTGTATGGTCACGTTTTCGTTTCGATCCCGAAGATAAAATAAATTTGAGATAAAATTTAATTTAAATTACTGTCCTCCCAGTTCAGGTGATTAGTAGTTCTGAAAAATATCTGACGCCAAACTTGTTTATTAATTTGTGTATTTCCGTAAACTGGTTTTCCAGACCAAACAGTATGAGGCAGCGACTGGCTGAGCTAAGGCTGGATACCAAGTCGAGAGGAGGAGGCGAGGATGAGACCTTATAAATACTGGCTAGAAAGAATTTGCATTGGGCTATTGTCCGAAATGTTGAATGAAGCAAACAGTGTGTAGTAATATTAAAACTCGTAACCATACTGTAGTGTTTTAGTACTTCAATGACAATTGCTAAGATGCTTCACACTAGCCGGAAAGGAAACATTCATCGACATTAGCCGGGATAAGTCCCAATAAATGCAGTTCTTCTTGTTGCTAAAATCAATGACATGGATCCTAAGAACAGATCTTCGTATGTCTTAAAGTTTCAGACTTTCCCATACTGACCCATCTAAATGTTACACCCTGTATACCTACCTATGGGGAAGATAGACCAAACTAAAGAAAATAAAATTTGGCCTTAAAATATAAAAAGTTACAGGATACACATACCTTTATAAAGGAACAAACAAAAACCTACTGCGTGGGACTAATTTGATCCAAATGCTGCATCAATCCGGTTGAGGTATGACACAGCGCTGGTTTTTAGACGGGACCGATGCAGGTGAGGACATGAACTTATAGGTCAGATATACATGTTTATGCCAAAGTTACCACACTCGGTAGACGGATTAGAGGAAAAATTTTAAGAAATAAGAAAGAGAGAAAATGTTTATTTATGGCCAAACTACACAGATGCACACATGAACGGTAAAGTGTGCACACTGAAGTACACTATAACTTTAATAGTGAGGTAATAGTGAGGCATTTTAAAAATAACTACTCTATATATTTTTCAACTGGCTTGGGCCGTACCTTTTTTATTAAGTAATTAGACGTATGGTAATTGGCCGGTGCAGTAAGAGAGGAAATCGAATATGAATGCACAATATTAAATATACCGACATTTTACAGTAGTATAATTATAGAATTATGCAGTTTTATTGTTGTTAAAAACAAACATTGATAAATATTGATGTTATATTATAAACGCTCTAGATTGTTTGAATGTAGACAGATATACAATAACGTAGTATAATATAACGGAGTAACGATTGAGATATTGCGATATCACAGATGAACAGTTACTTCAAAACTATTGATTAACTAATCATCGTTACAATAATATAAATCCACAATCGATACAAATTAATTACTATGTACTTTATTAGGTAGGCATGGATTAAACGCGTACGAGAAAAAATTGTATGATGTAAAGTTGAATGGTTTCCCCGTATCAATAAGTCACTGTATATCTGGATCCACCTAGCTATAGAATGAAATTGATATCATTAGATCACTTTAAAAAGAAGCTTCAATAAAATAATGTAACAGATAATATAGTAGATGTATTTTTAGGTGTGCACAAAATTATGCTCAAAATTGTTGAAAGAAAATTTTGATTAGATTTAATATTTCACGTAGTCGAGGCCGTTGTAAATGTTATGAGAATTAAGTATCAAAGATATTGTGATTTTAAAATAGTATTGTAAAAGTACTTCGACACTTAGGCCAAATAAGAAAATAAATAGATATACTTGAAAAAGCTTTCTCAAACGTTATCCTACGTTATTTGGTCGAAATATTTGAATTAAAAATATCTAGGTGTGAATATTGTAAATTATAACGGAATCTCATATGAATAACCTTGAATAATCTATGTAACTCCGGTCTTACGATCGCGTGTGACTTTTAAGACAAAAAAGTGATGTTAAATAGTAAACATAGGTACGTAGATACCTATAGTTATGAGAGTATCTATTTCTATCTTTAAAATAAAAAATGTAACTTTTTGTACGTCATTATTATTATCTGCTGGACGAATTTTGCGGTTTGTCCACTAGTTCATTATCGTGGTAGATAATACTGGTAGAACATGAAGAATAACTATGTTTACGGGACACCAGTCGGGCTAAGACGTGCAACGTGAGATATGTCGCGATTTTTTTTCTATTGGTGTCCAATGTAGGACTTGCAGATTGATAACTAAACATTAAATAAAAATTAAATTTGTTACATCCAACGCTGGTTATGGCGATACGATTAGACAAAACGAGATGGGTTTTTGGCACTGCCATCTTAGCACATTATAGACAAAATAATTCTCTTTTTTGTACGAGATAACGAGTAGACAACATTTTGTCGCGTTGTACATCTTAACCCTACAGGAAAGAAGTGCCATCCAACTACATGATCTTTCTAGAAATAATTATTGTACTACCTACTGTAATACTTTGCGATGCAAGAGAATTGAAATATTATTTAAGTGTTTTATCTTCACTGTACATACGAGTAATGCTATAATTTTAGACTAATTATATATTCTTAATACGTAACAAACTATTCGTGTTAGGCTTAAGTTGTTTAAACGTTGTGGTTGAAATCTTAACCAAAGACAAAGAACCAAACTGATAGATTTAAGTAATTTAATGGTTTAACATTTGTGAATGTCACAAAATATTCAGCATAATATATAACCAAGGATTATAATATAGATACTTATATAGATATTATCAGTGGCGAAAAAAATATCAAAACTGAAGTTGTAAATTATGAAAATATAATCAATAAGCATAATAATTGTGCTTATAAAATTAAGGTAGATTGATTTATAAGATGTTTTATAGAGAATCAATTACACGTTTAGCGTTTTACCATAAGTTTTAAACAAATTGAAAGAAAATTAAAATGTATTAAAATTAGGTATTCAGTGTTATCGAAGAAATTAACTATTGTAAGTGCTTATAAATTCAGTCAGGGAACGCGACATAATAGCGTGACTCGAACACGGCGTCAACGCACTAGTGTCGCTGGTAGAAGATATTGGTCAACTAGTAGGTATATTTTCAAATTAAATCAAATATTTATTTATTTTCTTTCAAGAAGAGGTAAATTTGTAGATATATTTTATAACTTAGATAACCGATCGACGACTGATGTGGCGCGACGAGCGAATGTCCGCCTGTGACGCAGGAGGTTGCGGGTTCGATGGAAGTATTCGGAAGTGGTCTTATTACACCTGGTACCTACTCGTATCCATGTAGGTAAGGCGGAGAAAGTTTTTTTTTTATTCAAGTTACTGATGGCCTACCTGTTATAAGTGGTTGCCATCGCCTATAGCAAAGCATTGCCTCGTAGGTCACGCTCGTTAGGAACGTGCCCTACGGTGTACTACTCGGCGTCCATCAACCTGGGGCATATGTGTTAAGCCTCATGTGCCTTTATTTTTTTTCTGTAATGTTTGTGAAGTAATAAAATAATTCAAAATACCGATCTTGATGTATTTTAGATAAATAACGTTAAGGGTTGTTTGAGAGTATGTACATATTTGTTTTTAGTAGAATAAATTTTATAATAAAATGAATAGGTGTACAATATATATAATACAGTAGACACCAAAGAAATATGCAAGTACAAGTGAAAGAGTCAAGAATACCTAGAAAAATATATAGAGGTTCTATTTTATTTACAAAAGAATATATTTACAGAAAGAGATAATTATTTTTTGCGATTAGGCCTGGCATTATTTTAGTTTAAAATGTGATAATTCTAAAACACAAGCCTGTCAAATCGAGAGTACGATATAGAAAATATTTCATGAAATGAGAAGAAATGTATAAGAAAGTAGATGTTTGGAAAAATAGTCACTGTTCAAAGAACGCTGTGTAATATGTACTTGTAAAGAAATAGGAGTTATTTAACTGTTATTTTCTTTGAAGTTTAAATAAATGTCTGTTCAAAATTGATGTTTTACTGTGAACCTTAGAAACATAAACAACGTCACGACTTATCACCAGACACGTCCGATATACACTCAGATCTAACAAGTTTATACTTGACTGTTTTTATTATAAGATGTAGGTAATTTAGATAAAAACAAGTGCGAAAAAGTCAACATCTATAATAATGTAAGTAATAATACAAAAACGTCATAAAATAAGCCTAAAAATAATTACGTAATATATTTCTTCGTTAGTTATAATAAACTTACTGTTTATAAGAACTTTGGCTGCTGTTTCAAAGCTGTTATGTCTAGAAATCTTGGAATGTCTTCTGTTTGGGGCGATCTAGATGCTGAAGGTTGTTGACCTGAAACAAAAAAATCGTTCTGAACCTGATCAAATTATCAAAGTCGACATCTATAATTACGTAAGTAATCATATTTAAATATTTGTGGACATTTTTACACGACATCAGCTAGCCCCAAACTAAGCATAGGTTTTACTATGGGAACCAGAGGACTGATGGAATACTTTTGTGTTTTTTTCGTAGATACATATGTACAAAAAAAAACAAAGAATATATAGAATACAATATAGTACATACAAAAACCACGTCCAAATATTACCCCTATTTTGCAGTAGTTGGTATTCCAAGAAGCTGCTGGACATGGTTTTTTTTTTATATAGTTGCTGATGAACAAGCAGATGTTAAGTGGTTACCATCACCTATACAAAGCATTACCGTGCAGTTCCCGATCGATGAGAATACAATGCACTGCTCTGTGTTAATCAATCTGAGGCACACAGATGTTAAGTCTCATGTGCCAGTTATTTCACCGGCACCCTTCAAACCGGAATATAGCGAGCTGCTTGGCGGTAGAAATAGGTATGGTGTACTTGTTCTTCTACTACTACTAATATTAAGTACAAATTACTAGAAGAACCCCACCCAAAAACATCTTTCAAGTAAAAGTTGAAATATAATTAAAACAAACCTTGCAATAGTTTATGTCTTTCCATATAGTTTCTAGTCGCGAATGACATGTCAATGGGAGCCCTTGGAGCAACCCTCTGAGGCGCGGTCACTGGTGCGTTCAGGTATTTTGCTGCGAGCTGGTTCATCTTCAAACTCGTGTCGGTGGAAGTGTAGAGGTGTGGTTGGTGGATGCCTAGAGGATCGTCGCCAAATTTCACTCTAGAATCATAAAATTGAGGTGTTTTAGTTGTATCTGTAAAAAAATTACCATTCTAACAAAAAAAAATAGCTAAACGACTTTAATCTCCAGGCACGGTAGATATCCCCTCATATTTTTAAGAACCTACTCGAGATTCTTTAAGGATGTTTAAGGGGGTAGTCAGAGGTGCGTCCAAATCACGTTTGGTACCCACGCTTTAGATGGTATTCCATATGCGACAGGTTGCTAGCCCATCACCGTTGCTAGAATACTAACTGGTTGCCTTACGATGTTTCCTTCACTGTTTAAGAGCACTGGCATTGCGCACATAAATTATTCGATAGAAAAATCCATTGGTTCACGAACGGATTCGAACCCACGACCTTAGAATCAGGATGGGGGTAGACCACTAGACCACCGGTGCTTTCTAACATGTTAACAAATGTTTAATAATACTATACTCTATTGCAGACAACTATGGATAATATTTATATAAAAACTACACCATAGAATGAAAACTATTTAACCCAAATTGTCCGCGGCGTGACTCGCTGTCTCGAAATATGTTTTTCTTTTTTTTCAGGACTTCATCATTACTATTACCAGAAAGTAAGATGACTGTAATAAAATAGGAAATCATAGGTACCGTTTAGCGACACTGACATTGGACTTGTCCATTTGCATCTGTACACATTGTTGGCGCATGTTTCGAAACATGGCGCTTGCTGACGACGGCATCTCAGAATCTTGAAGCATTCCATTCACATGGGTCTGTAAGAACACGACAAAAAAAAGGATAAGAAACGGCCTCACGACTCAGATACCTCAGGATTGTTTGAGGACGTCTAAGGGGGTAGTTACTATTCCATACGTGACAGCCCATTGCCGTTGCTAAAATACTAACTAATTTCCTCACGATGTTTTCCTTCACCGTTTGAGAGCATTAACGTTGCGCGCATAACTTTTTCGTATAGAAAAACCTATTAGTGCATGTCCGTATTTGAACCTACGACCTTAAGATCACAAAACGGGGGTCACTCCTACAAGACTACTGGTGCTCTACTAGAAAAAGAAAAAGTCATTAATTATATGGTCACCAGGAGTTTTGATAGACAGGTCCACCTTCATCAATGTGAAATCCATTACTAAACATAACATCCAGAACAAACACTTCTCAGGGATCAGTGGATTAGGGAAACCACTGATTTCTTGCAACCTTTACATGTCATCGGTCTGATGTGAACTGTTGGTTAAAGTACTGGGTACCATATCAACTCAATTCGATTATTGCGTGAATGATCCAATGAGGTGCTATCATCAGTTCAGCCTATCAATTTTATTACTAACTAGCTGCCGCCCGCAGTTTCTCTTGCGTGGTGGCGGAGATCGCTAATTTAAATGTCTAGGGTACTTTTCTACTGACCATAACTTTATTGTAATAAGTCCATCCAACATTAGACTGGTCATTGCTGCTAGCATCAGATCTAAAAAGAAAACAATTATCAATAGTTATCAATTTATTACTAAATAACCAGGTGTTAAGGAAATGAAACATACTCGCTGTAATCTCGCACATCCAAATACAAAGTTTGGTCAGGAGATATATTTGGAGTGGTTGCATTCTCAACCTGAATATTGCACAGGCTCAGTTCATTCAGGGTTTTATCAATGCCATTCTCTACTTGTTTACTAACTTTATTGGAACTACAATCCGGTGGGTTATTCATAGGAATTATTCCATCAAGAAAATTTAAATTAGCAGGTTTAGAAACCTTTTCTTTTATACTAATTTGTGACCTGTTGCATTGTATCTGATTTTCATTAGTCTGTTTAACAATCTCTTTGTTTATAACAGTCGATGTACGAACCATTTCAAAGCTTGTCATGACACCAATTGACATTTTCATCTGATCGTTTTCAGATATAGTTACATGCTCTGTGGAGCAGGATATTGTGGGTGTATTTTGTTGGCTAGCTGATATAAACTTATCCACTTTATCTTGGAGTAGTTGAAGCTGCTCATTTTGAAGTTTGATTATTTTGAACAGGTCAGCCACTGTAGGTTCTCGTTTCTCTTTAGAGACATTGGTTTGTTTTTCAATCTCCATACTTTTGGGCTGTTTTCTCTTTTCAAACTTTTCAATGGCCCAGATTTTCTTGTCCACAGCATTTTGTGGTGCTGAACAGCTGCAGGTACATGATTGGTGAATGTTTTGTAGAACTGGTTGGATTGGTTGGCTTTCAATGCAGTGAGAACAGGCTTTAGGCTGTTGAGTACAGTAACAAAGAAAGTGTTCAGGATTATACTGCACAGTCTGTATTTTTGCTCTTTCAAAGGTAGTTAAGTCACAGTTTAATTGTTCTTTGTGAACAGAAGGTAAGTTTCTAGGTATGTTTTTTACTGTTTTGACACAATGGTGACATTGGCAGTAGTCTTCAGCTACAGTATTCATGCACTGAGGAGGCTCAACTCTGCATTTTGTCTTAATAATAGGTTTCATGACTTGGGGTCTGTCTTGACAAGAACTAGCTGGTAGTTCCTGAAATATACCTTTCTTCATAATTTCAGCTTTTCTCATTATGGGATTATTTTCTTTGCAAATATTTAATTGGTTAAATTGGTTATAAAATGGATTTGAGTGGTACTTGTCTACATTATCCCGTCTTATGAAGAAGCTGTTATCTTTAACTAGCACATTTGGGGGCAAAACTTTATTTTCTATCGATGATAATACTCGAGTTTTCTTAAGTTCCAAATCATTGCTACCATTGCCACACATGTTTTTGAATGTACTGTTCAAAGTTGATTTACTAAATGCTGGCTGACAAGGTTCATAGCCAGAAGCATCAAGCAGGCTAAGGTTTAAATCGTCTGAAGGTTTCCAGCTGGAATCTTGAACCACGAAACCCGTACGTGTTTTATTTACAGACGGGTAAGGGTTACTGTTACTGTATTCATATCTATGAACAGGATCAACAGTGTATGGCACAACCCTGGCGTAATCAAAGCATGGTTCAGCAGTACTTGTAGGCATCTGCGTCTCTATAAACGGACGGGGAGAATGACACTCTGAGTCACTCATAATAAAATTTTCTGTAGGTTTTGAAGTCTTAAAGCGCACCCTCTTCATGAAGTACGGTATTTTCAAACTGCACAACACAACAAAACGCGAGAAAAGGTACGTCACGTAGGATATATTACTATGATTCCTAATCCCAGGACTCAGGTCAGTTCACACGTATAAACACTATGTAGGAATTTTAAGTTCTTGGACCAATTTTGGTATTATCGCAGGCACTGCCCTTTTATCAAACTTGGAGGAGTTAAAGCCGCAACTTAAACAGCGCACGAAGAAACTAAAATAAGTACTTTACATTCAACTGGTCGGAATAAATACAAACAAACAACTTAGTTAACGGCGCGCGAAGATTAAGCGATAAAAACAATATTTGAATTGAAAAAAAACTGACTGACACCACAGATTAGATAAGTCTGACATTGATTGATGAGTGAGGGCCCTTTCCTATGTGGAATACTCTGTGGTAAGGTCATGAGACGAATTATTCTTTATTATTAACTCTGTGGAATGAAAATGTTAGTGCTATGCATGCGGCGGCCTCATAGCTTATGCTCAACACCAAACGCTGTTTAGCGATTTAGTTGCAGTACTTTCATTCATAGATCGTGCTTGTGACGTTGAATCATGCGAATGTTGAGTCGCCTTTGCACTTATTTATCCCCTTAGTAGTTGGCAACACTACTGTATCTATAATAAATATCTAAGTCACAGAATATATATATCGATCTAAGTAAAGTATTCATTCTGTGGCACTCACTACATGCAGCGCTATAACAGATAATAAATAAAAAAAAGATTGAGGTTGTTTTTCTAATGTTGTGTAATAAATTATAGGAGAGAAAATCGTTGTAAAATTGATATAGACTAACGATTTCATAAAATGAATAGGCAACTACTTAAAGTAATCCAGCCTTTATTTTACACTGCGAGGCATAAAGGTTATAAGCATCCTGGGGGCATTCGCTACCCAGGAGGAATTGTCTACTATCCCAGGTAAAAATAAATAGAAATAATTCCTTTGATTAATAAAGTAACTTGGTACCTATTTAAATGATTAAAGAGCTAGTCAACAACATAAGTTATTTTCATATATATTAAATCTATTTGGTAAGATTTCCAGATGAAAAAGAACCTGAAATTACACCTTCTAAGCTATTTAGAGTTGAGAGAATCAAGACTACAAGGCACCATCCTTTTTGGCAGAAGAATATTCTAAAAGAGCTTAACATTCTCGAAGATGAGGTAATGTTATTAATTAAGTACATCATTTCTTTAAAACATTTATTTTTAGTCATACTAAATAGGTACTTGTTCCAGAATCGAGTGGCAATTGTGAAGAATATACCTGAAGTCAATGGAAAGCTATGGAAAGTAAAACATTTGATAAAGATCACTCCAATTGTATTTCCATTTGGTGAGCCAACTAAAGACGACATAAAATATACGGTGTTGAAAGAAAATGGGGAGTGTTTAGTTGTAAAAAAACTAGAACCTCAAGAAAGTCAAATTGAAGCCTTAGATAATTTTGATGCTGACACAAAAAAAATGAACTCTACCACAATTGTAAAAGATTCTCGACTTAAATGGGACTCAACTGGAATATTTTAATGTAATGTAGTTTATAGTAGATTAAACAGAACCTGACTATAAACTGAACTTGTTTTGATACTCCACTGGCTGGATACTATAATTGTCTATTTATAAGGAAGTTAAATTGGTAGGTTAACAAAAAAAACCCCAGAGCTTGATTTGAAAGACCTTGCTGTGTCAGTTTCCTAGAAAATTAGTCTCCCAGCTTGCAACATATTTTGGTAGAGAAATATACTTCTTTACAGGTTGTTAAGGGTCTAATTAAACAGTAAAGCAAATCACATTTAAAGTCATTTATATTGGCTAATAATGTATGTAAGTCTATTTACATTACAAATACATACAGTGCTATCTACATGTTTTATTATTCTTTTTCCTGAGCTGCTTTACTACCATGCAATAAATTATTTAAATACTCGGATGTCTTAAAGTAATTTTCAAGAAGGATTCCCTGTTGCTTTCCTAAACTGTATCTTGCATCTCCCCATGCAACAGATATCATAGGATTCAACTTCTTGAATTCCTTCAAATGGAACTTATGTTTCTTAGTGGAATTATAAATATTACCTCTGAAGATAGCCAGGTATTCATCGCCATTCTGGTAAAGTCTAATAACATATTTTGAGAGTACAAGTTTCACTGCTATGTGGAACGCTATAAATGTTCCGATGTAAACAAGGCATTCTGTACCGTTATTGGCTATCACGACATCATCACCGAGAAGTATAGGATTGTCCCACTTACTAACATCAAATTTAAAAATTCCATAGTATAGACCACTAAGGCCCACTGTTGCCGTTGAAACTGTTACATATGTAGCTACATACTTCAGGATGTCATTCATGGGAGCTTTATATATTAAGTCCCACTCTTTTGATATACCATCTCTAATTCTCCATCTTTCTTGAGACTCCATAAATTTTATATGATGTCCAGAAATAGTATTCACGGATGTGATTCTGAAAACGTTAGCGGTTTGCTTCTCCGCTAGACGAAATAATCGTATACAATTCATTGTAGGAAGTCTCAGTTATATTAGATAGGTAATAGGTTATTTCAGCTGCAGTTTTTATAAACACATTTCTAAGTTAGATACTATTCACAGAGTAAATTGATATTTCGGCAAATAATAAGGCAGCAACAGCAAGTGTTGTTGATTTAGTGATGTGATGCGTCGTGCGCCGATCCAATCCAATCTATTTTCGGATCGGGTCAAAAAGATCCAATCTATTTTAGGATCGGATCGCGGTACAAGCAATGTGGTTTGCACAGTATAATGTGAGTGTGATATTATAGAGCGGTCAGTGAAAGGACCATCTGGAACCTTAAATTGTTATATTTAACAAATGCATACAAAAACATCGGTATTTTCGTATGTAACCTAGGTTAAGTTTGATGTAAAAGTTAGTTATGTAAATGTAATTTTTGTCGTGTTCTTTTGAATAAAAATAACCACCCAACCCTTGTACGTTTTAAATAAATACCTTAGATAATTATTTAAGTATGTCCACAAGAGTAAAATAATTATTTGTTGTATTGTCATGCGATCCGATCCACGGATCAGATCGAGACGTTACGATCTACAAGACCGGATCGAGCTTAAAAATCGCATCCCTAATGATTTGATTTGAATGGTGAATGGAGTGAATTCGAGTGTAGGTACATTATATGACCATGAAATACACAACCCGGGAAATCACAGCCACAGAGCGCAGGCAAGAAATCACAGTCAAAATGCACGACTTGGGAATTGGTGACCCTTGCTCTGATAGGTCGAACGAAAGCTTATGGTTCGTTTAGATGCAATTAAAGTGTAAAGTTCTAGGTATCTTATTTTGAGATTAATTTAAGTAGGTTATGTAGCAGCACGCTCGATCACCTCGCGTGTTTTTTATGTTCTTTAGCCAAGTCGGATCCGCTTTAGAAAGTGAGTGAAAGCGAAGCATAGGTTTTGGCACACAACTGCCTGCCTGCATGGAACTTGATGCCAAAATAAACACCAATTCGTGGTTCATGACCATGAAGTCAAGTCCAAATATATAAAATATGAGTACTTATTTCTTAAAAGATATAATCTTTTAAGCATGTTTATTTGGTAGAATGGAAGTCCCGCGTCTTAATCCATAGAACCCTTTTTTCTTCTGACGGACCGATTGGTTAAATAACGCCCGAAATACGAATCGGATAGTCTTTATTCAGATTCAGAAGTGGGATAAATAAAAGTACATACTAAATAGTAAGTAAATAGAAGAAATTTTATTCACTAAATAGAATGGTTGGAAATTAATATTAGGTACCAGTAAGACCAATCATTATATAATAATTAAAACTGTAATAAATCAATTTGTAAGTAACATATTAATAAATTTTGTGATAAACCGTAGACACGTAACATAATAATAATTTGCATCCTCCTAATACTCATATGACATAAAACAAATACTTTTAAATATTGCTTCGTAAACTACACTATAGTAAGTACTTAGCTAAAGTAGTTATAAAGTAACGCTGATTTACGAACAAATACTCGTACATAATTACCTTTAGTAGAAATTTTACATAACTTAGAAAAATCATTACTTATCTTAATTTACGTGACTACCTAGAACATAAACACAGCCATTCGGCAAAGGTACACGTATATAACTTACCTACACTGGAATAAAAAGGTAAATAAGCGCCTGTGACCAAACAAACCACGCCGTAAAAGTATAGGTACTTATCTACTAGAGAAAACTGCTATTTTACAGACCAATAAATATTAAACCCCACAACAAGAAGTCTAAAAATAAATAAATGAGATCATACATAGTACATAAACATACTTAATATGGTTTATAAAATACATATATTTAAAGTGTTAACAAAGATTACAACAAATACTAGAACAATTACAGGCACGAGGCTTAACACCTGTATGCCTCAGGTTTGGTGAACGCGAAGCAGTACATCGTAGATCACGTTCTAAATGGACGTGACCTGCGAGGGCTTCGTTATAGGTATGGTGAAAGTAACCACTTAACATCAGGCGGGCCATCTGCTTGTCCCATCAGCCAGTTGTTTAAAAAAAATATTATAATAATTATGCACACAGTACATACAAGACAGTTATTATTATAAGGTATAGACCGTTGCCAATGTTTTTAGATGAGATAAATATAGTTGTTAATTAAAAACAGCAGTTCATAATCACTATATTAAAAAAATCTAATCAATTTCATGTTAACTTTATACATTATAAGTAAAAACAATGTAATTACAGGTTTGAAAAAACAAGGTGCAACAGTTTGAAACAATGATTTTTTGCTTCCAAAATCTAATTTCGCCTGGAATGATTATAAATAAATAATTAACTGTGGAAATTTCACACAAAACTATCTAGCCCCGAACTGAGCAAAGCTTACACGTAGGACGTAGGTACATGAGTTTTTTTTGTTAAAACATAGTACTTAGCACAGTGCAGTATAAATAATTTGTCAACTTTATTAAAATGAACATAAACTTACTACTAAAGCGACAGTGGCCTAACTTATAAGCGACTCTTAATGGATGTCTGGTATTCACAACTGAGTCTCAAGTCAGATTTTAGGTGTACACGATTAGCTGACGGGCGTTACAAAAACTAATTTTGCAATTCAAAATTTTGTAATTTTTTTTCATGTGTATTACATGAGACTAACCATGTTCACCTAAAAATTAGAGTGCTTTTGAGAGGTAGCGGTTTCAGCTGATGGAGGTTTTCGGCTCAAAAAAACCGTGACTTCATACGTGAGGCTTTTGACTTTTTGTACCATTGTGTTTTCGACCGACAGTCTCGTTTCTGTTAAGTTTATTTTTGACTGCGTCGTTTTTTGTATCTTCGTATTTAGAGATCAAGTAACTAGCAAATTCGTTTCCATGTTTTAAATCTGAATTCATTGACGGTTGACTCTCGTTGTTATAGTTAGAATTATTATCACTAGTGTTATGTAAGATAGGTAGACTAGAACCAACGGTGTCTGTACTGTTTTTGTTTAGTTTTGGGTTCTTTACAGCGGGCACTTTTACATCGTCACTCTTTTTACGAAGGCTTTCCGGGAGCGCGTCTGATTTTAGCTGGACTATAGTTGTGTTGATAACTGAACAATCTATCTGCATTAGTGTCACATGGTCGTTCAATGCTGAATCTGAAAATAACAAAGCAATTTTATTCAAAATTTGAAGTATTCCATCTCTTATAAATGTATTTGAAGTTAGCTGGTTCTCAAAGTACAAGCTTAGCTTGGGGCTAGATAGCGTTATGTGAAATATCTTTTAATATTTTATTTATTTAAATAATTAACGTACCATTCCCACTCCTCGCAGGCAGTATCAAAGCCATTTTCGGCGGCCTAGTAATGTTATGCGACACAGCAGGCAGTAACAAATGCTCTCCTTTCCCCACACCAACCACGTAAAAGGTATCGTCTCTCCTATGCAGGGCTTGAAGCAAAGCGTCCCATTCGCCGAGATCGTCTATAAACTCTGCAGGTTTCCTTAATGGTTTTCTATATAGAGTTGCGTAGTCTATGACGTCATGTTCAGGGAAGTCTATATCTTTTCTGCGGAGACGGCGAAGGCGAGACTTGTCGCGTACGTTGCGTTGGTTCTTTGTACTAGGTATTTCTACTAGGTTCTCTAAGTTCAGCTTATTGTATAGTCTGTATGATTCTAGCAGACCACCTGGAACATTATAAAAAATATCGGTAATTGTAGACACAATATAGTCAAATTCGCGAACTGGAAATGGATGAAAATTAATTCAAATAATTCTTTGTTTTTCATTTATAGTTCCTCCCTTATTCTCAAAAACGATCCACAAGTCATATCTCGCTCATTGGCCCGAAGACATCATGCACCATTGACTGTTTTGGTTAAACTTACTGTTTATCTTCTCCTCGTTCAAGGAAATCTGTTTTCTCCTCGGCTCGTCATATGTCCAGTTCAAGTTCTTCCCTCCTCCGATCCACCTCTTTAGGTCTCCTGCGATCCGTATGCTTTCAGTCTGGTTGATCCCTACTTCTATAGTTTTAGTCGCGTTCCGGCAGTCACTTCCATACGTAGCGTTTGTGATTTCTTCGCTCCCTGTTGACATAAAAGAAATCTAATCTACTTATACAAATAAATAAAATTGAAGTGTCTGTTTGTAATATTAAAATAACCGCTTTTTACTACATGAATATGAATGTATAATTTGTACATATACCAAAACAGCATTTTTTTAAATTTTTGTCTGTCTGTCTGTCTGTCTGCCTGTTTGTTCCGGGTAATCTCTGGAACGGCTGGACCAATTTCGACGGGACTTTCACTGGCAGATAGCTGATGTAACAAGGAGTAACTTAAGCTACTTTTTATCCCGAAAAAATAACGGGAACGGGAAAAAACTGCCACGCGGGCGAAACTGCGAACGGCCGCTATTTTATGCCGTATTAACGCCATCTGTTGGCGACATCGAGTACTACTTCAGTTAAGATTTGTAAGTAAAAATGTTTACCGCCCAACGAAGTGGGCATGGGTCAGCTAGTTTAGGTGTATATATGTTTTCTTTTTTTTTATACGACATCCTGATGAAACAAGCAAATGGCCCACCTGATGCACTGCTCTGCGTCTATTAATCTGAGGCATACAAGTGTTAAATATATGAAAACCCCTAATTGGAAAAATATATTTAGTAAGTATTAAAAGATATGTAGTGTGTAGCAAATCTTGATACAATTATTTATAATAGGTATGCATAAAATACATAAGAAACAGTTGAGCTATCTGCAGACCGTTGCAAACGATCTATAGATAGCTCAACTGATCCAAATCAGTAGTAGTGCTGGTTGCATTGCCATACTAAAAGGCAATGCTAAATAAAAGATAATTTTAATGATAAACCTTGAATACAAGATGGTAGGTACACAAACCTGTCTCAATACTGACACCATTTTCCTCTGTCCAAAGCAAATGCCTCGTATTACTGCGAGGCATTGAAGGTCCGACAAATGGTTTCGAATTCCATCTGTAATTACAAATAATTGAATAATTATTCAATAAGCAAAATAGATATTTTTCTACGTGGAATCGAAGCGGGACCTCACATTACTCGTCAGTAGAAAGAACCACCGTTGAGAGATAAGAAAATAAGTTACCCAGCTATGAAAATAGGTATTTATTCTATATTATAATATGACCTTGGCAGCATGATATATGAGCATTGCTCGCGTCGGATTACAACATTTTAAACTAGTTAAATAAATGAAAATAGGTATATAATGAGAGCACCGCTAGTCCTAAGGTCGTGGGTTCAAACCCGGTTGTAAATCAGTGGATTTTCTATTTCAAAAAATTATGTGCGCAATGCCAGTGCTTTTAAACCATGAACGAAAACATCGTGAGGAAGCCAGTTAGTGTTCTAATAGCGGCGATTACAACCTGTGCAAAATGTAAGTATGTGCCAAATGTGATACTTGGACGCATCTGCCTACTGCATTAGACATCCTCATGAAAAGATCTCCTAAGAATCTTGAGTCCTATTTGGTACTAAAATATACTAATACTACTCTTATGGGATAGTCATGTCTGCGGATATAATTAGTGAAGTTAAACAATCCATACCAACTATAAAAACCATTGTTCTGACTGACTGACATATAGACAATGCACAGCCTAAACCACTGGTCGTAGAGACTTGAAATTTTCAAAGTATTGTCTTGATGCGTAGAGGCATACTAAAAAAGGAGTTCCCGAAATTCAATTAATTGAACCGCTAATCAGGTACAGTGGGGATTTTGTATGAAAATAATTTCACCCGTACTAAGTTGCGGGTGTTTTCCTAAATAGGTATATATGGTCAAAATCGTGATAGGTGATCAACTATTAGCCGTTTGGCTTAGAAACTTACCCTAAAACATTAAAATTAAGCGATACCATGAACACCATCGCAAATATAACGGCGATATTTTTCTTAGGTATAAACAGGGATGTATCCAATCTAGGAATCTGGAACAACATAAAATAAAAAAAATAGATGAGTTTTTGAGGCGAGAATATGCTTGCGACGAACCTATATGTGATTTCGCATTTGTACATTATGCTTACACGACAAAAATCTTTGTGATTTTCTTACGTGCAAATAAGCACTATAAAAACAAACAAAGAATCATCATCGCCTTTATATTAGTGGATACCATTGGATTTGGTATCCCAGAAGTGGCAATGAGCTTGCAACCACCTGTCACGTACTCTTTGACCCCCACAACACATACCTACTCAGGTGTTTTTTTTTATAACTTGATGGTAGAACAAGCAAACAGCCCATCTATAACTAAGTATTGGCTCGTAGGTCACAATCATGAGGAACGTGCCCTACGATGCATTGCTTTGTGTTCATCAACCTGAGGCATACAGGTGTTAAGCGTCGTGTGTCAGTAATTTCACACGCACCCACACCCCAGGAACACAGCAGCTTGACGGCAGAAATAGGCATGGTGGTCGTACTTTTCTAGACGAGCCCTTTACTTAGAGAGCTCTACTTAAGAGTATCTGCGATATCAACTGTCTGAGGATTACATTTATTTTATACATACAGAACGGCACAGATTAAATAATAGTAGTTTGAGGTACTTATATTAAATGTAATACAAGGTCAACCCAGCAACTGTGTTGAACAACACAACAAGTAAATAGTAAAGCAAGGTACACACAAGCTGTTTAAATATGACGTTAATTAAGTATTCGTGTAATTTAAATTGATTTTACTAGTTAAATTTCATGTTTTTCACAATTTGTACAAAGTTTTTCAGTTACGGAAGGATAAAGATATCACGCAATTTGTTTTCCAAAATAATGTTTTCCTGCTGGTTTTAACCTGTTTCAGTGCTTAGTTTTAAAAGAATCAATCTGCACAATAATCATGCATTATGGTCGAGGCTAAATGTTTTTTTAATTTATTTATTAGTAGAAACTCCAACAAAGTAGTTATCAGTAACAAACGGTTACCATAATAAATTCGACATTGACTCAACTAGTTTGAGTTTGAGTATGATCAGACACAATATTAATAATGAAAAATATTGAATTCCTTTGAACTTAAATTTGGAACTGAAGCTCATTCCTTACCTCAGTGGTTCCAAATTTAAGTTAAATTTAAGTTTAAGTTCGCATTTCGAGTTAGGCCTTTTGTTATGCGAAGTCGTTTAGTGAGTGATTGAAATCAGAAAGCACAAAGATCACTATGGTGTTGAAATAGATGCTTACCTTCCGACCCCTACCGCCGCTATCTAACTGATCTCGTAACAATTTGTTCTCGAGTCGTAACCGTACTACTTCCTGCTGCGCTTCCAAAAGTTGTTGTTCCAGTGCAGATACGTATTCCTTCTTCTTTTGCCGTGACTGGCATGCTGATTCACTAAAATCAATTCGTACACTATAAAAACCCCTCTGTTACAATACCTAGTGCTTAAAAATTTCGTCATCAGTGTTGACTAATAGTAAATACAACCTTACTTTATAGATGACGCATATCAACAGGATACAATCAATCTAAAAGTCCAATTGAATTACTAAAATCAATACCTAAATTACTGCACCTAGTTTTACGATGCAAAAAGTTTATGCAATATACCTAATAATTAAAATTCTAACCGGTTTTTGATCATCCGCTGTTGTTTCTTTATAGCTCTGATTTCAGCATCACTGCAATTTGCTACGTCCACACCCTCAATGATTTCTGATTTGGGTATGACACAATTTTGTAGTGGGCTTGTGGGAGTTTGTTGTGTGTTGGCTGTGTTTATGACTATGTTACTTATGGGAGGAGATACCTTGAAATAAAATAAAAGTTTAGGATTAAAAATATATCATATACCCCATGACACAGTAAGTTTGACACGGTGTATTTACTGCGGGTATCGACAGAATAGCAGCGCCTTACTACTACATATAATTAGTGGTGAGGCGTTCGCTCTTCTAGGCTTGGTCGTGAGGAACTGGCGCTTAGATTCACCTAGATTTTTCCTTTACGTCCACTTTTTATCAGCTTTGTATGAGAAATTTGTAGAAAATAAATTTCTATGCATACAATAGCATAACAAAAAGTAGACAAGATTCTTATAATAAAACTAGCAGTTAAGTGGGAAGCCACTTCATCCGCGTGGGCTTGGTTTTCCCACGGTAGTCATAATATCGGCAAAATTCAATAGTACCCATACCTACCTTATTTATTAGAACCTGCAAAATCTGATGAATGAATGGCAAGCTTGTCAGCAATTCACCCACAGAACATTGAATTCTTACACTGAATCTATTGAGAAATTTCCAAATAGTAAAGTTCACTCTGCTGTCGAAAAATGATGATTAATGTAGATAATATACTCATATAAGTTAAAAAAGTGTTTTGAGAAAATATTGTCATTAATAATATGAATAAGTAACTGTTTATTAATATTAAGTTTTATTTGTTTTTAGAATTCTTGCGTTTGTAATGTTGACTTATCTAATTACTTGCCACTCCCAAATGTATTTCAAAAACAATTGTATTAGGTAGTATTGTAAATGATTACGAAAATAGATCCTCAGATACAACCTAACTACTGCAAATATTATAAAAGAACTGCCTCATTGCATTTCATTTTCAAATAAAAACTGGCGTCGTTCAGGGAAGTGTTATGGGCCCTGCCTTCTATATTTTATGCATTCCATCTGTTACTAAAGGAAGATGTCCTGGCTGGACCATTCGCTAGCAAAATTGTAAAAAGATCTTACAAACATCTCAACGTAACGGAAATACTAAACAACAATGAAAACAAAACTAATGAAAGCAAATCAGTCCATATAATCTTTGCCTTTAGATATGAAGTGTCCCACAGTTGCGATAATAATTGAAATAAAAATACCTCGGTGCGTAAACGTGCGCTATCAGAGTATTTATATAGACAAACGCCTCACATGGAAGCACATATTTACCAAAAATTTATTTATTTATTTATTTATATATAGTGAACATAGTACATATGAGTGATAACAAAAAGTGAACACTGGAAACTACATAAAGTTAACACTGTGTCGCAGCTTCATTCAGCTTCAGCAGCAAAAGAAAGGCTCTTGGCCTGCAACTAAAACATTACTGGCTTTTGGCCAGAGAATTAAATTTATCCTTAGATAACAAGCTTCTCCTGCACAATACGTATACATAAACCTGTATACGAAGCAGAGCTGTAAGAAAAATCCATAGTGCAAAAACTCTTAACTCCACTATGACTTATTACTTCACTAAACCAGCTGTTATCTTAACCAACATAATATAGAAATACTTACTCTATTAGAATCAATGACACCATTGGTTTGAGGCAGTGGGCTTATAACAATTTTCCTTCCATTTGTACTATCAGGTATCTTTCTTGGTGGGTTCACATTGTTCAACCTTTTCAGTATGCTAGGTATTGATTTTGGCTCAACAAGTCTTATGTTTTGGCTTATAACTGGCTTCTCATCTTTGACATTCAAGTTTAATGAAGAGTGTTCGTTTTCTACCTTGTAGTAGGAATTTTGCATGTAACCATTAGCTACAATTTAAAAAAATTATTAGTAGAGTAAATTAATAGCAGAGAGTAGGTGCAGTAGTGAAAATGTATTATTTTGGCTCTGAAGTGGCCTGTCCCATGATTCAATTTCGGTCACAACTGTACATGCATTACTGGGACATCGATTTGCAGAGCCTAACTTCGGAACTAAACTGTATGACAAATATGCATAAAAATTTGTTCTAGTACCTTTGGGTATTTGAGACGGTTGAGGTATAAATTTATCACAGTTTTTGGTTTTGAACCTAATACCCTGAAAAAAAGAATAGTTTTTGAGAATTCATTGTTATAATTAACTTCAAACTAAAAGATGAATCAGCTGACTTACTTCAATAACTCCATTTTCAATAGACACAACTGGTCCTTTTCTTACAATATTATTATTTTTTGGCTCTTGTATATCTGTTTGTGGTACTGTAAAATGAAATAAATTAATCAAAGTAGGTTGTTCCTTCTATGGAAAAAGTCTTTCGGGACCAATAAAACTAATTGATAATTATGAAAAAAAAATATATAAACGGATTAGTTTTCAATGGTCAAATCCCTACTACCATGGATAAATGAAGGTATTTTATTTACCTGACTTCTGTAAAAACAATTCAACATCTTCCAGTTTCAGGTCATTGGAGGGTTCATCAAAACCACAGATCCAATCAAAAGGTGACTGCGATGATTGTCGAGCTGAGGCGCTACTGCTACTGCTACCAGATATTCAAATTATTAAATATTTTTAAAACAAAATTATCTTAGTTTTTATATGTATTATTGACATACCAACTGAGTATCAGTGGTCTAGTGGGAGCCTACAGATCCTATTATTGTGGGTTCAAATCCAGTTGTGCACTAATAGATTTCTCTATTCAAAGAATGTATGTGCGTAATACCAGTGCTCCGGTGAAGAAAAACATTGTAGATCGTTTTATTAAGTATTCTGTTTCTTGCAACATGTCACATAAGGCAAGCAATTGCAAAATATGGGTCTATGCCAAATTTTTATTGACATACTTTTGACTACCTCCCTTAGACATCCTCAAAGAATCTTGTATGGGTAGGTACTTAATATAAAGAGGAATCCCTACTGTGCCATGAAGCTATTTGTATTTTTTTTATCTAAAATATATAGCATCACAACTTTAATACCCAAGCATGGTAAATTATGATGATATGTGGTAATCATCACATACCTACATCAAAACATTACACAAGCTCTGCTTAGCTTGGGGCTAGATGATGCTGTGTGGATTATCCAGCATTATTATTATTATAACCTTTAAAGTATGAGAAACTATATATCAAGGTATGGTACGCAACAAAAGTAGATTAATATTTCTAGCATGTAAAGGTCAAATGTTTCAAGCCAGCACAAATTTTATTAGTTTCAAATTTTTATTTAAAGTACCTACAACCTATCTGCATAGTGAGGTTGGCATTTCTTCCGTAAGTAAATTTAGAGAAAATATGCACCCAGTAACTGAAATTGTAAGCTACTTTTGTTGCTAGTTGTACATAACAATGTGATTCTAAAAAGATAACAGCTATTCTGTTGAGGAGGAAATTAATTAGAAAGATTGAATTGTTTACTTTTTAGAATCATCTTCACTGCCAGAATCTGATAAGCTGCTGCTTGGAGAGGACTTCACACTCAGTACAGGTGATATTGGCGGAATTAGTAGTGGAGTTGCATCCGCTAAGATTTCACTAGGTGATGCATCAGCTCCATCCAGTAGAGAGGACCACTGGTAATCTTTGGCCAGTTGCTCCAAAAAATCCTCACCTAAAAAGGTTATCTCATCATATTAATGCAGATAATTATTTATTAGTGTGAGAAGGTTACGTATCAAAGGTGTCTAATTGCCTAAACTACGTTGCCTTGTTATTATTTGCGTAGTTTAAACTGAAAGTAAACACAAGGACACGTGCAAACAATGAACAACGGGTCAATAACATTATGCAGCAAATTATTAGCAGACATCGTTGTAGTGTCGTCGGCCGCAAGCAGCCGGAGATTGAATTTTGATAATGAGTATGATGGATTTACCGAAGCCGTGTTTGCCGTCAATTAGATCGTGATCCACATCCATCGGAACGGCAAAACAACATTTATAAACACGTAATTAATTACCACTGACTAACTAAAATCGCAATAAACTAAATATCGTCTGGCTCGATGTTGATTTGATTGAGTGAACGAAACGAATGATGAACGATGTAGCGAAGTATTCTGTCATCTGTGATTAGGAATAAGAAAAGCCAACAATGTACGCCCATCTAACTCGCAGCCTGTTAACGTACAGCCTGCTACGGTACGCTCCTGTAAGTCACACGCGGTACTGACTAAGCACGCGCGTGGAAGCAGGTACATGAGCGCGGGCACATTCATCCTTTGAACTTGGTCGAAAAACCGACAGTCGACCGGTCAGTGGCGTGCACGAGCACATTCAACAAGCAGCCTGTTTTCACGGGCTTGCCTGTGCCGTTGCTCGTTGAATGTTTAGTTGCCCGTGGGTGGGAACGTACTTACATACTTGGTACTTGGTGCGCAAACTGGTTTCCGCAACCAGGCCGCTATAAAGGCGACGACCCGTGCACCCACTGGCTTTAACCACCGGTGGTTGTAGGGGTTCCTGTTTACCCGTGTACCCACTGCGATATGGTTGGAATTAATTAATAATAATAATGTTGGACAATCCACACAGCATCATCTAGCCCACAGAGTACTTAGCCCCAAGCTAAGCAGAGCTTGTGTTATGGGTACTAGATGACTGATATACTTATACAATACATTACATATATAGATAATTTTTATTATACATAGAAACACCCAGAACACCCGGAATAAATATTTGCAGATCGTACAAACATTTATCCCAAGGCGGGAATCGAACCCGCAACCTCTGCGTCGCAGGCGGACATTCGCCCGCCGCGCCACATCGGTCGTCAATTATCGATGAAGGTTGGAATTAATTATCGATGAAAAAAATAAAATAATAGGCGGATCCAACTCGGATAGGTTAGGTTATGTTAGAACATAAAAGCTCGCGAGGCGAGCGAGCAGAGCGAGCGTGCTGCGGAAGCAGCCGCCGAAGCGCCAGAAAAAGAACTGCATTTCATTACACTTGACTGTACTATTATCATTGTTTCTTTTGGTAACCACATTCCTGTTAAATGTAATCCAGTCTCCTTTAGTTTCGTAGTTTTAATAAGCAAATTGACTTATCGTATTATTATTTTATTTTTTTCATCGATAATTAATTCCAACCGTATCGCAGGGGTACACGGGTAAACAGGAATTACCCCTACACCCACCGGTGGGTGAAAGCCAGTGGTTGCACGGGTCGTCGCCCGCTATAAGACCCTTTTTGCGTGACGGACGGGTAGTGGTTGCTAGGTGTGGCCCCTATGTAACGATATTCTGTGGTGTGGCCCATCATCATATTGTACCACAGAGAGCCATAGAGTACTTTGTCAAATGACAGAGAGCTTTTATTTACCATTAACACTTCACTCACTCACTTGACTTATGTTCATTTAGTTCGGTCGATTGATTTCTTTTTCTTGTGATTCTCAAAATTTGCTCGACTTTTGATTTCATCGTTTTGATTCAGTTTTAAGAGTGAATTTACTATGTAGAATAAATAATTGTGTAGTTATTGTAATAATTTGTAGGTAGTAAGTTCAGTGTGAAGAAAAATGAACTGATGAAAGTGAAGAAGGCGCGCCGGTTGCGAAAATGTCTGGCCCTGACGAACAGGACGATTTCATATTTCGTCCGCAACATCATTTGGATGCAAAATGGTTAAATCCTGACTTACAAGACGCACTGCATAGTCCGGAAGCCTTGTGTACTTTGTTCAACAGTCTCTTACAGGATAGAGAGATCTATTTCGAGGCCGGAAATGGTCTCGTAAATGCTGCAGGAATTACTGCAAAACTTGGGGATAGTGGCAAATATTACTGTGGCCTAAGAGTAAGTAGTATTTGATTATAAATTACACTAAAATAAATTTTAAAACAAGATCATAACATGAAATGTTTCTTAGATCCTAACATGTACATGCTGTGATGGTCTATGTGGCCCCCACTCGGGCTGTGCCTGCCCTCCATGCACAGCCCTATCAGCTGAGGAATTCCAAAGAATCTCTTTACTTAACCAACTGGTAGCTCCAACGCCTTCTGTCCAAGTTATAGATGACTTAAAATGGAAACTTGACCCTGGTAAGAAATATTAATTAACCATCTCAGTCAGCAAATTATACATAAATCTTATAAAAATTTAGTATAAGTTTAATATACATATACCTATTTATATTTTGATGCATGTTAGTTTGTAGTTATATCCTGACATTTACAAATATATTTTTTTATTTGTATCTTTCATATTAACCAGTATCTCTAGAAATGTAAAAATGCTCGCTTTCTAAGTGAATTGATTATTAATTAAATGCTGCTGTATTTTACCAACATATTTAATATACCTTCCATAGTTTCTAAGGTAGTTTTCTCTGACTATAGGTCCTGAATGCCTGCAAAGTCTCATGGATTCACTGGTGTGGGAGCAGCGAGTGCGGGCCATCAATACTGCTGTCACATGTCCTATCATATCACAAATTCGTCGCTTGATAGTACTCTGCAATAGACATCTAGTTGCTGTTATTAGGTATTGTTTTAATTTAGAAATTCTACTCATTTAAATTGCATGCAGATACTTTATAAATGTTGTTTGATTTTTAAATCCACTTCTCCACTTCAAAAATTTAAAAGAAAAATATAGTAAAAATAGTCTTAACACTCTTTCTAACCTTTCGCGATCGGAACACATATTGAAGACTTATATTACACGGGTATTTATCGCGTATTACCTTTTTTATTTATTTTCCCGACGTTTCGACTATGTTGCAATAGCCGTGGTCGCGGGCAGACTGGAGCGTCGCTTCTCAGTGACGGTAGATCTCAAGTTCAATGCTCCAGTCTGCCCGCGACCACGGCTATTGCAACATAGTCGAAACGTCGGGAAAATAAATAAAAAAGGTAATACGCGATAAATACCCGTGTAATATAAGTCTTCAATACTCTTTCTAATTTTGTTAGAAAGAGTTTATGCGAATGAGAGCTTTTTAAAAGAATCCAACTCATAAACTCAAAGTCTGTTTAGTTTGGTCAGCAACTTTTCCCTTTGTACTTTATTAAGATTTCAGGTTTCTAAAGTCCAAATATTTCTTAAATCAGGTCACTTATAATTATTATTTTGAACTTTATTTGAATATCTGCTTTGTGCCATAACTATCTGAAAACTTATATATAATAACTCCAGAGAAAATTTGCATTGTTCAATAAATTTTGGAGCTGACTACACCTATATTCTATATTCTATATATTATCTGTGCACATTTAACATTACAGGGATAAAAGCCACCACAGAGAAAGCAGAAAAATAAAAGTAGTTAAGAAACCTCCTCATGCCATCAGTAACAGAGCACTAAGCAATGTTGTTAGTTCTTTGAACAAATCTGTTGAACGAAGCACTGGCAGCCAGGAGGATGGGGAGGAGCCTAGTTCTGATGATATGGAAAGGTATGTGAACTTAACAAACAAAACTTTTTTACCTTTTGTAAATCTTAAAGTCAAGTTCAGTATTTACTCAGTGATATCCTAGGATAGTTTTGAAATGTTTTAAAAGCTATATGATATAGCTATAATAGATATACAGTGCTAATTCCTATAGATCAAGCTAATTCTTGCTACAGGCAAGAAACTTATTGGAACTATGTAGTAAGAGTGGTTCTTATCTCTAGTAAGATAGCCCAAATATACTTCTAATTCGTTGGATTATTATATAACGGAGACATATCAAGAGTTTAATGGTGTCTGCGTTTTTATTTACTCTGTCATGCTAGTATGAAATGAAAGGCCTGTACCCACAAAATTGTAGCAATGCAATTTAATGAGTCAGAGCTAGGGTAATGTCCTATAATGAGGTCAAAACCCCTTATTGCACTGCAGTCTTGTAAGGGTTCTTCTTGATTAGAAGTATTTAAAAATGTAAGTATTAGTAGAAGTCTGTTAAAATCATACTTTTTTAATAAGACTTGTTACTTCATACATAACATGACTAATTAATGTAATGAAAGTAGTTGTATAGTTTATTATACAACTAGTGGGTGTCCATTTCTAGAAGATCATACACCTATAAAAGCTGACACATAAGGATAGATCAGTTATTATAAATAAGATATTATCGTTATAGCTCACTCGGACTGGCTCGCGTCGGAGCCCGTGCAGCCTTACGCCTTGCGTTATCCCTCGTTCGACGAGCGTGGCGCTGCGGCGAAGACGCTGACGTTTGTTCCGCCCTACTACAAGATGCCTTAGACGCCGTAAGGGCCTTACCAGATGCGGCTTTATATGCCGGGGCGGGTACGGCGAATACGCCCAAATCGCAGCGAATATGGGCTGAGGTCGTCGATAGCGCTGCTAAGTTTCTAAATCAAGTTGTGGCTGGGTAAGTACTTCCAATGGTAGACACTCGACTAGACACTAATTAAACGTAGTACACATACTAACGTACAACGTAGTTTATATAGTTAAACTTTGAATAAGGTGTATTTTTGTTTGCACAGCGAATTGGGTTGTAACGTCCCTCTCGGTGATTGGCGGACGTCAATCTGCGTGTGGGTGGAGCTATGTGCGCGCAGAGCAGAGCTACCCGCGCTTCTAAAAGCTGCTGATGTTCTAGTCACGCTACCTCCTCGGCAGAAACGACAGCCGGATAATAGGTGAGCCTTATGTACAAATCTTAGTTGTCCTACTAATAAATCTGTTTTGTCTGTTTGGTATTAAACCAATAAATAAGCTTCGTCTACCCAACATTTTTGAAAATAACGTCATTAGAGTTCGGGTATGGTTGTTGACGATTCAATTAATGCGATGATGACAAAGCGAATTATGGAATCTTACCTGTTTCTTAATTAGAAAATTTTGATATCTGTTTTATATATTTTACAGAATAACATTAGAAGATTGCTCTGCACCCCTTGGGCCGTTTCTACGAAGAATGGCGAAAGTTCCAACGCCTAACCCCATAATCAACAATGAACCAGCAACAGATCCTAATCCTACAGCAATTTACCTAAAGTAAGTATAAAATGTACACATTATACGAATGTAGTAAAAGTAAGAAAAAAGTTAAAAATAAACATTTTGCTGTTCCATTCAAATGATTGATAAATTCTTATTTTTGCAAAATATTTCTTGGATGTTACTAAATTGACTTGTTATATTATAGAGAACTAGACATACCCAGTGGCGATGGGCTCATGAGCGTGCGAAAAGCAGGAATCGCTTTACTATGCCAGTTGGACCGTCTTGGTACTCCTCTCTTGCCTCCGTTGAAGGGTTTTGTGACTGTAAGTACTCATAACATTTCTTGAATAAGAATGATTGCAACAAACATACTTGACACCATCTGCCTATTTCAAAACAGCATAGCTACGCGTAGCTGAAAAAGTATTTGACGAATGCTGTAGTAGATGGCGACGATATACTGCAACATCTATCAAAAGAAAGTATTTAATAAAGTGTGTGTTTACACTTACACATACTTTATTCAATATAAGTATAGTTTCTGCTTTGTCTACAAGGATTTTTGTAGCGCTGTATGGTTTAAAACTTAGTTGGTTCAATATGTATACCAAAACAATAGCCACTATCTAAAATTGAGATGTATTTAGCAACCTGGAGGTGATTTTACGAACTATTCTACTATATAAAGAAAAAAAAATGTACTTACACACATTAAAAACATATGCTTTAGGAATATATGAGCGATAATAATATAGCTTGAAATTAAAATTTTATATCTTTATGTTTACAGTGTACAGAATCAGCCCAAGAAGTGGTGTCAGTCGGTATTGGATCAATATCGTTAGGAATGCTGAGAATACAACAAGTGGCTTGTGCTGAGAAATTAGCACTCCTGTTGACACATGACGGTGCTATTTATACTTTGCCATATGATACTATGAAGCCGCAATTAGTCCCAGGTAAAAAAATACTCCATTCACAGTTAAAACTTATGCACACATGGGAAAGCACTTTCTTCGTCTGTGAAGAAGTGTACGAGCTATGCAGGCCTACTCTAATTAAGTATGTATACTCTTCCAGTCTAGGCACATGTCAATGACTTAAAACTAGGAGTATAGGTAAAAGTAGCCCCTGACTCTATAGGTATATTTTCTAGAATATATACAATTAATAATAATAATAATAATAATAATAATGCTGGACACTCCACACAGCATCATCTAGCCCCAAGCTAAGCAGAGCTTGTGTTATGGGTACTAGATGACTGATATACTTAATACAATATATTACGTACATAGATATTTTTTATTATACATAGAAAATACCCAGAACACCCGGTATAAATATTTGCAGATCGTACAAACATTTATCCCAGGGCGGGAATCGAACCCGCAACCTCTGCGTCGCAGGCGGACATTCGCCCGCCGCGCCACATCGGTCGTCGAAATTTTTTATAGAATAGGGAAAAATGTCCACAAATATTTATTTATTTATTAATTTAATCTTACATTACTAAAAAAAATTAAATTGATTTGATAATGATAATGGTATGTAGAGATCTAATATTTTATCTACGCTTGCAGGCTTAGAAAACCGAATAATAACCCAAGTTGGCTGCCACCCGGCCGGCCGCCATTTCCTCTGTTCATCTTATTGCGGTGGTGTGTGGTCATGGGGTTTGGGTGATGATGGAAGACTAGGTCATGGCGATACTGCACCTAGAGACAGTCCAGCTTCTATACACCATCTTCATCACCATGAGGTCATCAAAGTGTCGGCTGGAGTTGCCTGCAGGTGAGACATAATTTTGTGGAGTTTTTTAACAGTTTACTACTTTTTTAATTGATTCAAATTATCCTTATTATTTATTTAACAACACAATACTCTTGCTTATAAAAGCGTCGATATCAAAAGATAACGGTTGGCTTTCAGTATAGTTATCCGTGAATCCTAAAACTTTCATATCCTTATGGCTGCGCCAAGTATATTCTAATTTGAAACAAAAAAATACATTTGTGATTGTCTCTTTGCTGGTTGCGCCATGTACATTTTTAATGCTTTTTTTTTTAGTGCGGTGATAACAGCAAGAGGTGCTCTTTATACCTGGGGCCGTGGTTTGCACGGTCGTCTCGGACACGGCACGATAGAAAACTGTCTCACACCTCAACCCGTTTCGTTTAACGCTCACAACATTGAGCGAGTTATTGACGTTGCACTCGGTAAGCAGTTTCAAATCTTTAGGGCATTTATTCATATTTTCTGGCATATATTAGTGACTGATAAAATATTATTGTCACTGTAATAATCAACAAAAGACATTGTCTTTAACTCTACCTGGGATGACTTCAATGTTGTGGGCGTCAGAATCTACGGTACCGCCATCACAACACAACACAACACCCAGACCCCACATTATAACAGAAAGAGATAAATCCATTATTTTTTGTTTGTGTTTAGGTTGGGGTGAAAGTCAAACCATCTGTTGCACTTGGGAAAGTGGCGTTCAAGTATTCGGAGATAGCGAAGCGGGCGTACCTCGAACTATCTCTTCTTTATCAGTTCTACGGATAACGAAAGTTTACACCGGAGAGCATTGGCACGCAGCTCTGACTGACACGTGAGTTTGTATTCTATCTCATTGGGATAAGAGTAATTTTCTTCTTTATTTTCATGTTATTGAATTGTATGTTATTTTCTTGGTGAATTACATGTTATTTTCAGTGGTCAAGTGTACACATGGGGCAAAGGTGATGGATATCGACTCGGTCACGGTAGTACAGAAAGCGTCAAGATACCAAAGGCAGTTGAAGGATTACAAGGTAATTTGACAACAACAAACTAAATAATTGATAGTAATAATAATAATTGATGACATAGAATCAGAAATGAGAAAACCCGTCGAAGAACCAAGGTCATTGGCATAGCTTTCAAAATCTGCAAGTTGAAGTGACAATGGGCAGGCCATATACCTCGTAGAACCGGCAACCGTTGAGGAATTAAGTTTCTCGAATGGCGACCACGAACCGGAAGACGAAACGTAGAACGTCCTACCCGATGGACTGACGATATTGTTAGGATCACGGGAAGTCAAAATCGAAAACGTATGGGGGCGAACGGTGTTCAGCATTGGACTTCTACAGGCTGTTGATGATGATAATTAAATTCATTTCTATGTACTACTTTATAAGATAATTTCAATAATCTTAAACTCATTTACGCAAACTGAATGATAATTATAGTCTGATGAAATTATGATCTATTTTTGTGTGACAGGTTTAAAAATCCTAGAACTGTCTTTGGGAGCGTCTCACGGCATCGCTTTGACGTCAGAAGGTGCTCTATACGCGTGGGGAACACATGAGAGAACCCAAATAACTAGACCAGTTCCTCAGTTACTGCAAGTGCTTAGTCCTTCGTTTAAAGCTAATGGTAAGTGATGATGTCCTTATGGTGCTGGATGAAAATATGCTGTTTTAGTAAAAAAAAATTATTTTACACACTTACTCAATTGCGATTAACGCGAAAATTAAGATTGAGAAGAGTTCCCCCCCTCGAAGATCCGGTTATAAAAAAA
The DNA here is from genome assembly GCA_947095575.1 of Electrophaes corylata. NCBI lineage: Eukaryota > Metazoa > Arthropoda > Insecta > Lepidoptera > Geometridae > Electrophaes > Electrophaes corylata. Next base: position 10,770,086 of record OX352703.1, read on the forward strand.
CACGGGCGGTCTAGTAAGAGCAACCCAGCCTTCCAATCCTAAGGTCGTGAGTTCAAATGTGGTTCAAATTGGTTTGTGCAAAAGTCCATTGGTGCACAAACTAATAAATGATATAACATTGTTGCAGGTGTCTCAAGTGGTGCATCACACATATTCGTGTGGAGTGAAGAGAATCCTAGAGATCTGCCGTCTTGTATGCCTTTTGTTATAGACTTATCTGACAGTACATTCAAGTAAGTACTCTAATACACTAGCAATAGAGCATATTTCAGTTTTAAAAGTAAGTAAAGTGTATCATTGTTTATTGCAGATTTCTGGAAAGGCTGCTAAAATTAGTGGTTGAACAATGCGCTACAGCCCCGATGAAAGAGAGCGAATGTATAGCTATCGCGTGTCTTAATCTACTCCGGCTTCAGGTTAGTTTAATTTTTCCTTTTTCCTATTGATAGGATATAAATATTTATACATGGGTAAGCAGCTCCAGGTCTCTACCGAACATAAATCTGAATTGGAAGCGTCCAAAAGACGCTGTTGTTCTAGTGTTTGATATGACTGAATTAATGCCTTTTGACTTAACTAAATAAAAGTACTAAATAATAATAATAATAAGTGTTTTTATCTTCAATCGTTTTTATTGACGTTAAGTTTTGAATCCAGAGGCAAGTAAATACTGTGTTTCAGGAGCCAGTGGGTCCTCCCATAGTTTAAATTTGTCATTTATGTCAGCACGAAAATATAAATATGTTATGGTGCCCTACCTAATAAATAAGAATGAAATGTCTCTATCATTTATTTCAGGTCCACGCGTGGCAATGCACCCGCGGCTTGGAACTTGAAGAAAGTGAAAGTGAAGGTCGTTCGTGGAGTTCAGGCATGCACACTGCGCTCGTCGCATTAGTAGAGGGCAGGGCAGGAGGAGCAGCAGCTGTCGCCGCGAGGCGCGCTCTAGCTGCCGCCTGGCCACTTCTGCTGCCCACGCCGCAGATACGGGCGCACCATCTTATTGCTTTACTGCCACAGGGTAAGTTATTATAACAGGGTAAGTTACTGCCACGGCATAAGATCGTTATGCGTGAAAGGAGTTCATGACAGGTACGCAAAGCGCACTAGCCACCTTAGTGAAGAGTAAAAGCCACTGTGATAACCGCTGCTTGTACCGGGTAAGTTACTGCCTTAAGGTAATTTAATGCTACAGGATAAGTTATGGTCATGGCGTAAGTTACTGTCATAGGGTAAGTTTATATTCTATATTATGAATAGCAGCCGCTCGAACATTGTTTAGGTTGGTAGATTTTTTCACATTTTTGTCAACCACTAATGGGTATTTGTATCAAACTATTTGATTCGTAGGTTCAGCGCCAGCGAGTACCGGGGCACGGTTTATGACAGAACTTCTCGTGTGGTCGCTACTCGGTGGTGGCGGCTTACGAGATGCGCTGCGGACCGCGTTACAAGCGCACGCCGCTGATTCTTACAACCATTTACAACTGGATGCGTAAGTAATATTGTGAATTCAAGAAACCTATAGTATGAATAAATGTAGCACTAGTAAACGTATCGTACCGAAATCTGTGTTACACGGCACGCCAACAAGGCCTTCCTCCACTTGTTGTAATTGTAATGTGAAATTATTGCTTACCCATTCTTCCAAATCTCTCATTTGACATCACTCACAGTATAGTTAGTTCGGTAGTAGTTCTGCTTTCTGCACTGTAGATTATGGGTTCAATTTTAACTAAGAAACATTTTTATGATGTTTGCTCTGTGTCCGGGTGTTATATTTTATTCTAAGTATGTATTTACAAAAAAAAAACATGCTTATGTATTCTATCAGCTATCTGGCTCCCATAGTACCAAGCTTTGTTTAGTTTAAAGCTAGAGGGCGTTGTGTGAAAGTCTGCCAATATTTCTTTGTTTAATTGTTGAAACATATTCCAAAGTCAAGCATAGAACTCAAATGTTTCATGGTATTTCAGGAGCTATGACCAAGTCGACATAATAACTGGTCAACGCAGTATGCAAAACAAAAATAAGGGTGAAGGAAACGATGCGGGTAATTATTATTATGTTCTAAAAATAAAACAAGGAACCCACCTGACGATAAGTTAAGGTGACCAACATGATGGTAAGATCACCTATATTAAAACATTGCCTCACAGGTCACGTTATTTGATAGGTCAATCCACCTGAGACATACAGGTGTTAACCTCATAGCCATTAGAGTGTGCCTGTAGTTTCACCGTCACTCACACCTTTCAAACTGAAACAGCAATACCGCTAGACAACAGAAATAGGCATGGCATGTAATAAACCACCAGACGTGCCATTCACAAAGAACCCTACTACTAAGAATTAGTTATACTTATGTTTTAATATTTTAATGTTCTAGTATGTACTGAGGAATACCAATTGAACAACACGACGCCAGAAAAAGGAGCTTCGGTGCCTCTTATGCATTTGGTAAGTGACAGTAAATCCTTTATTGTACCCTACAAAAATGTATTTTTTAATTAAAGACTTATTTAATTTTTGCCAAGCTCTAAAAATACCTGGCTTAACTTTTAAACCAAACTGCATTCTCACAAAACAATAATGTCCATTTGCAGGTAAAACACTTGATCAAGAACACGAGTTGTCAGACACGAATGCAAATAAATGCGATTATGCACGGTGATAAAAGCAAAACTGATGACCCGAAAGGACATGACACGGTCAGTCCTAGCTGTGACTTACTAATACGGTTCCAAAGGTATGTTATATCTTGGTATTCTCTAGTCGAAGTCAAATTGTTAAAATGACAAATTACATAAAATTATTCGTGTGATTTGTACTAATTCTATTTCATAATGTGAAAATGTGATTGTAAGTTATGTCTGTTACGGTTTAACGATTAAACCACCGAACCAATCTCGATGAAATTTGATACGTCGATAACTTGCACTCCGGAGACGGTAGAATTTTACTTAAATGTAATGATATCTAAGTTCAAGTACGCTTAGCTATCCTAAGAGATAATGTTGCCAGCCTTTTGGGTAGACTGCCTGCGGTCGGTAATCTGAACTGGACTACCTGCGGTTAGAAGACGAAAGTTATTTATATTGTATAGATAGATATGTACAATAATGTATATACATGTATATGATTATTATACTCGTATTACTTTATGTTGTGATACATATACATAAATGACGCGCTGCCAGATGTTAAATTACAAAATATATACTAAACTTAATAATTGACTTGTAGTTGCATCTAATTGTCTCCAACGCAATGTTACTAATAACTTTCCCGAACTCAGTAGTTATTTACCATTTTCAGACTTTTATTTTGCGAAGCGATGTGGCACCGAGGGGGACGTGCATCCCGTGGCGGAGTCAGAGCTCTACTGAACCAGTACACGTCGTTACTAGCCGAGCATGTACACACCACTCTGGTGTCTTTCAAACGTGCCGCGCGAAGGGCTGACAGCTCGCAGCTAGCGGCCTTGTGTGATCTACTCGCTGTTGATATTGTTGGTAAGTTAATGTTGGTGAGAGAACCTCACGAGATTTTCAACATGAAACTGATTAACGTTTCTTACTTCTCCGCAGGTCGTGTGGTAACGGAACTGAGTGCGTGGTTATGCGCGTGCGCGGCTCGTTCACCGAGCGTACTCGCAGACTGCACGCACTCAATCGTGAAGATAACTCGCTCTTGCGACGACGCAGCTAAAGTTCTTCCTTCGACAACCAGACTTGACGCTGATTTACTCGGCTGGCCGGGCCTTGTCACGAAACGGAATCAACTCAGCAATGCTATATTGAGGAAGTACGTATATTTACTGTGTAAGTTCGGTATTGCTTCTGTTACTTTTTATTTTATGAAGTAGTAACTTTCTAGTACTAGACTAGTACTGAACTAACTTTTTTGAAAAGAGGACTGTTTTAGTAATTATTTTATTCTCGAAAAACAAAATTTCATTATCACCAGCATGAGACCGAAGAAGTCCCCTGCTGCAGAAAAGCTTTCCATATACATTGCCAGAAAGAACTATTTTGAGCCTTCCCCAACCACTGATTTCCAGTGATTCTTACAATATAGGCGTTCTACGCTAAAGTCTCCTTACCTCCTATGCCGCTAAACATCAGTCAGGAGAAGACGACTAGTCTAACTGATAGCAGTTAGACTAGTCGTCTTCTCAACCTCACGCCACAGCCGATCGATCTTTAATAGTTTCAATTATGAAATATTTATGTACGAGAGTTAGGTACAACTCGCTTTAAAAAGAGGAGCGCCAGGGGGTAGTTCGTTGTTTGATGTGAGGCGTTACTTAGGGGAAACAAGTCGCATGTCTTTGCCGTCGTGCGCTATTGGTTGATCAGTCAACCGCGCCCCGCGTTATTTACCCTTACACACGCTACATAACCCCCAAGTGCGGTCTATCCCTCTTTTTACTTGAAACGAGTCGACTGCTGTTAACAGTTTGCATATTCACAGGTGCGACATAGTTAACAAAATCAAAGATGGCGGTGCATGGATAGTTGTATCCGGCTACGTTTACGACGTAAAAAATTTCGAGTGCGAAAATGCTAGCACAGTGGAACTGGTGCGCAAATTGAAGGGAAATGACGCGACGTCCGCGTTGAGTGTGCCGCCACATGCGGCATTCTTGTCGAGGATCACGGAGAAGTGTGTTGGAATGTTTGCTGATCAGATTTATAGTCACAGCTGTAATGTGAGTATACCATACAACTAGCGTTAAGTGTAAGTTGATTCTTAGTTCTTGGGGGCATACCGCGCATTCGTGCTGTATCCTCTGTGTAGTAAGTCGTTGGGACAGAAATCCCTCGCACATGACCATGAGATTTTCGCATTTCGCGTAGCATAAAACAGCCCCACGCTAGATGGAAAGATGAACTGGACCTAGAAAGAAGAAAGAAGGTTACTAGGGAATAATTAGAGTTTGACTGATAAAAGACCGAGTTGATTTGATTGGAGGATAAACTCGCGCCTGATTTCGTTTTTCTAGTTGGTACTACGAGATTAAAAATGTGTCGTAAATAGTCAAATGTAATAGTCGTGTTTCTTACTAACTTAGATTTTCTCAAGCACCTTCACCTTTGTTCGACAGGAGAGTACAGCAACCCTCCGTGCTTATCACATTCTATCATCAAGTGCGTTTCAATGCGCGCTGGGTGTGTCACAGAGCGGCGTTCAACTAGCCCGGTCGCTGCCCGTGCAACAAGCAGAGAAGGAAGCCTCACCTCATGCGACAGCTGTGTTTCTGAGAGGCGGTTTATTGGTATGTCCTAAAACTAGATTCAGTGTGCATGTGTAATAACAGGCACATAAATCCGTCGTAGTGCTCCTGTCTTAGAATAGGAATAGGCCATTACCTACATGGATTTTGTGAAAAGTGACTAAGGGCACGCATCAGGGGATGGACTTCAGCATTCTCCTGAGTACATAACACCGATACTACGGTCGTGATATTTAACGTGTCTGAGGATTAAATTCATGAGGTTATTTCTGTTTTTTTTTTAAATGTCATGTATTTCCAGTCATCTCAACTAACCAACCCGTTTGAAGAGGAAAAAGCTGAAGCTCGCAGTGGATCGTCCACCGGTGGAAATAGTCCAGCCACTGAAGTTCCTCTGAACTCGCGTGTACCAAGGCCGCCGACCCGAGTTGCGAAGAACTTTGTCAAGTTAACTGCGACGACGGCGCGCGCTGATGCCTTATTACATGCCTTGGCTGAATCCAAGTTACACGTATGTTTTCTGATCAGGATGTCTTTTACAATAGAAAAATGTTTATTAAATGAAACAGTAAACTGAGACTGTCTCCTGGAATAGCGTAAGCTGTCGCCCAAGAGACAGTACTTTCCTAAATTACATTAATATATAATATAGGTATTACAATATACCGGGTAGTATTCTATAAGACCTTGTTGTAGGTAACTTAACACGTTCCTGGAGTATACGGAAGGTCTTATTACAACCTGTACATCACTATTATTCATATTTCCGTACTGTCATTTTCTTGTCATATCTTTATTTGACAGAACAAGGTGGGTGTTTAGCGCAATGAGATAACGAGTAGACAAATTTTGTCGGGTTGCACATAGCCCTGCAGGGCAAAATCTTCTCATCTCATCCAGTTTTAGGTTACTATGTATTGTAATAAAGTTAATTTTCCTACAGGATCCTCTAGCGTTACATCTTTGGTGGGCATGCGAACGTCGCGAAGGTTGCGCTCCGCACTTTCCCCCTGAACATCCGTTAGAGGAACTACGACGTGCGTTACTGGCAGCTTTACTATACCACACAGGGTTGAAAGAACATGCTTTAGCTACAGCAACAGCAGGTAAGATCTGATGCTAAATGTACCATTACTTTTGATAAACGCTGTGTTTAAAAAACAATCTAGTTCTAAGAATTGCTGAGACGAAGCTATGAATAAAATACTTCTGAGAGATTAACATTAAGCGCCACCGCACGCTTAAGCATGCCGCGGCAGATCACTTTATCTTACACAATATTAAGTGATATCTCTATATATTTGTGTATCGTACTTTATTTCGATTAGATACAATAAATATGCATTGTTAAATTTAAAATACCCGACTGACGAGCACAAACTTGCGGTGAAAGAGTTTGTAATAATAATTTAGATAATTTATTTATTAGGATCAAAAAGTACATAAGTAAATATGTAGGTATTATGCAAATCGATATAACATAGATCTGTAGCTTATTATTATAAGAAGCTACGCCTTACGCTAGCAATTTCGTATCTATGCAGGTACATATGTATTTCCATGCATAGGTACGTTAACTACTTATATTTAAACAATTTACTATTCTATAAGCAGGGGTGCGCTAGAAACCGGATTATAATGATTTAATTTGTTGTAGAGAAAGAGAAAGGTGAAGTAAAACTGTCACCCGCTATGTCGGAAATCGTGAAAATGGTACAACAATGCAAATGGACTTTAATGAGAGCCAGGCAGCAACTTTCACGAGGATATAAAGAGGTACGTAACAGCAATAAAAGTGTCTTTCATGTTCTATTATTGTTTGATTGGTATTGGTTCGAAAAGGACAGAAAATTATGTGTCAGGTCTAGGCTCAACTAGTGCATTTATATTATAGGTTTGCGCCGCACCCTTAGAACGAGCTAGATTCCTCCTACACGACATAAGACCAGCTATTTCACCAGCCGTAAACGCGCTACAAAAACGGCCGCCCTACGTCCGCCAGCCCACAGCTAAAAGAATATTCCAGAAAGTTACGCGTGCCGTCAAATCTCCAAGCTTTAAGCGTCGTTTCACTACTGAAACGACAAAGGAACTTCGAAATCGACAAAACAGTCTAAGCAAAAGCATATTTAAAGTGACCGGCAGTCTTTTACAAGGTGACGCGCTGATACTTAAGTCTACCATCGCCAATGCTTCTACCAAAACTCCTGATGAACTGCCGAGTATTGTGATTGTACCTTTGAATGGATCGCAGTCAAAAAGACCCCAAAATAAAATTGTACTAACCCAATCGAAGATTTTACTAGCCCCTAAGGCCCAAAAACAATTAAAAGGGACACAACCTAATAAAGCTCTTCAGAAGGTTAATACAGGTTCTATAAAAGTTTCCAAACATCAAAAAGTTCCACAACCTCTGAACGTCTTGCAACATTTAAAAGTAGCACCTCAGCAGCGTGCTCAGGCTTTGAAAGTGTTGCACACTCCTAAAGTGTCACAAACGTTAAAAGTGACGCACTCTTCTAAAGTTTCAAAAGCTTTGAAAGCTGCTAAAATGACACAGTCATTGAAAATTCCTCCCTCTCCAAAACATGCAATGTTTTCACAGCCTCAGAAAGTTCCCGAAATAACGATACTTCCGCATCCTTCTCAATTTCCGCAAGCGGCAGTAAATTTTCAAAAGCCAAAGGTTTCTCAATCTGTAGTATTTGCACAACCTCCGAGAGTTTCCCAATCCACGGTACTTACTCAACCTCCGAAAGTTGCACATGCAGTAGTTTCACAACTTTCCAAACATCCGCAACAGATGATAAATTCACAGTCTGTAAAAGGTTCACGATCAGCGGTTCTTGTACAGCCTTCTAAGTTTCCGCAAACGGGCGTCCTCATGCAACCTTCAGCAGCCGCTCACCCCACAAAACTTTCTCAATATCCGAAAACGCCTCGGCCTACGATACCTTCCAAACCTTCGAAAATCATCCAACATGCGGCTCTCTCGCAGCCTCTGAAATTGTCACCACATGCCTCACTCCTTCGAACTCCGAGAGTTTTAAAATCGATTGTACAGTCACAACCTCCGCGGGCTTTTATCCACCCTGCAAAAGTACCACATCATGCGATACTTTCACATCCAATGAAAGTTCCACAACCTACTACAGCCACGATGTCGCAACCACTGAGAATGCCACAAGCTTTGAGAATCTCGCAACCTTCAAGAGTACCGCCTTCGTTTGAACAAGATCGTTACAGTGAAGAGGATGAAGATGATAATGGAATATTAATACCGCAAACTAGAATCAGAATCAAACAATTGAAAATTAAACCTAGACCGCTAGAAAAAGAGATGAAAAACGCATCGAACCAGGTTGATGCGTCGAATAAAGCTGGAACGCGGAAAGAAGAACGCCCTGAAAAGATACGCCTCAGAGTGCAAAAACGCAATGCACGACAAATAAATGACATTGATAAAACCCCAACAAACGAACCGGCTGATATGACTGAACCTTTAGTACTGAGAGAATCTTTAGAAAGCGAGAAACAGGTTCGTATACTAGCTGATGAGTTCAAGACTGATCTCATAACGGCAGATGAGGAGAAAAACGATGATACTTCTGAGAGAAATAAGTTCGTCAACGCTTGGGTGTCTAGGTTAGCCTGTGATGAAAAAGGTATGTGTTAGACTTTATTTCATTGTGATAGTGTTTCTGCTCTATCACAATGAAATAATATTTCTTTGAAGAAACCAAACCAGTATCCGAAACGATGCTTAATTTTTTACTTCGGTTTTTTAACTGTTACGAGTTAAAACTTTTATATTTCTATTGTGTTTTAGATTTATACTGGTTGCTAGAAGAAGTGACGCCTGAACAACAAAGTTTAGCAGCTGCTATTATTGATTTTGTGATAACCGAACAACACTGTGATATTGATATTTTACGTCGCGCTTTGTACTGCCAGGTATGAGCATTTTCTTAAAACTCCCTAAATTGCGCCATGAAAAAGTGATTTTAGCTTGATGATAATAAAGTTGCTTTTCAGGTGCAAAGAGCAGAGATAAGAAAGACTGGATATAGCATGATAAATAGTATTCTTCATTCGTCCCAAACTATGTCCGATAGCGTCAAGTACGCAGCTTTGACTGGACTTATCGGTGCGTCAATGGCGGATTCAGTACCTTATGTACCTGTCAAACCCACCATTCCACTAACCCCACCTATAAACGGTATAGAATCTGTGATACCGCATACTAAATACATGGTACTCCTAGAAAGATCGAAGTTGATAGACTTTATTCTGATAGAGTTAAAGACGAGAGTCTTAGAAGGGGAACCAGCTCAAAGCTTACCGTTGAAAATGAGCGCAAATTATGGAGCACACGCATTATTGAATCGTCCTTCTCGGGCAAGGTCAGTGCATTTAAAATACAACCTTATGTACTTATCTAATAACACATCAATTAATTCTTGTGTTGTGCTTTTAGGTTTCTGGTAGCGTTATTATCGCTTCTTGTTGAAGGAAGTCGAGGTCCAGAGTTAGAGCAGCTAATAAACGGTGGAGCACTTAGTTCATGTTTGAGCTTACTAAAACAAATTGGGGGAGAGTCATCTCAATATTCATCTCTAATTTGCAATAATTTGAAGGCAAAATGTAAGTAATTATTTGCCAATAATCGATATTACTTTAAGAATACAGTTCTAATATAAATGTCTTTACAGCTGATTGCCTCGTGATCTATGAGGATGAGAGATTAGGAGCTAGAGCGCGGGGTACTTCCTTGTCGGGTCCTGAACTCGCTTCTCTAATGAAGATCGGCACTAGAGTTGTACGAGGGAGGGATTGGAAATGGGGAGATCAGGTACGAATTACTCAAACTGCTATCTTTTGTACTAAGGACTCTAGTTCTATTCTTACATTTAACCGTACGTATGTCTAGGATGGTCTACCAGGCGGCGAAGGTCGCGTGATCGGTGAGCTAGGCGAAGACGGCTGGGTCAGAGTGGCATGGGACGCTGGTGGGACCAATTCGTACAGAATGGGCAAAGAAGGAAAATATGATCTCAAGTTAGCCCGATCGCCGTCGCCGCCGCCGTCCGTTGACGAGACCGTACATGGTGTGAGTGGAGGTGAGCTGAATTTAAACTTTATTAAAGAGCTGATTGATTACTTTAGGTTTGAGACGAGTTATGAATGAGGCATAGGACCCTTACCAAGGTTTGGACATAAAAGTACGGCACAAGTCGTGAGCACAGATGAATAGTGGTGCGGAGCGAGCTCCAACCGCAATAGTTATTAGGAGCCCGTGTGTATATTTGTTATTATTTTACAGTGGTAGAACACACGGCAGAGTGGTGGCCAGTGAGCGAAGTCCGCGCTTCTTGCATGGGTGCTATACGGGCTCTATGCGCGGGTATTGGTATTATAAAGGGGGAAACTGGAACCGTAGCGAGAAGAAACGTAGCCGCTTTGCAAAGGAGACTATTGGCGTTAGCCCATGCCCACGCTACACCACCACCGACCGCCTTCGCTGCTCAATTCCATACAGCGATGGTTTTGTTGAGAGGTCAGTTGAATCTTCCGTCCTTCTCTTCTTTTTCTTTGTCTCTCAAAAACTCATGTCTCAAATTAACATGAGTTCCCAGAAATCTTTGGTAGACCACAAATGAACGTTCAAATTCATAGTCTATAACACTGAAAATTTGAATTTAATATAAGATTCATGCAATGTGTGGAGAATTCAACCTAAAAGTAATTACGTTTGTATACAAACCTGAAAATTGTCTAAACAAGTGTTAGATTTGGAATTCCCTAGCGTCATCCATTTAATTAATAATCCAAACAAAATTTTAACAGATATTACAAATAACGCCCTAAAGCCCCAAACTAATAATTGTATGCTCTTTTTTCATATAGGTATATACTTCTTGAGTCCATTCCATCCAAAGGTTGTCTGGTAGAGATCGCTGTTTGTAGCATTATTTTAAGTTTTTATTTTTGTTTATCCTTAAGTTGTGGTGTACAATAAAGTATTTTCTATCTACTTAAAATACACACATTATAACACCAGAACATAAACATGTATGAATATAAACATTCTTATGGTACACATGTTGTGTTTATTTCAGCAAGTGCACAAACACTAGAGATGCGGGCAGCTTTATGCACCGACCCATGGTTCGAACTCTGCTACAGTATTATTTCTACAACCGACAAATCAATCACTCAAGACTATATTTATTTACAAGTAAGTACTGTAACATCGGAAAGTTGAATTCAACTTAGATGGTCTGACCAAATCTGCTCGTCTCTGAACACCAAGCTTCACGATGCTCTTTACAATGCAATGATAGATATAGATGGTGAACTATCATAAGAGAAATGATAAGGAATCACGACCTTCAATCAAGACCTTTAATGTGGAACATAACGTGACAAGAAGGACCCTGCTTTTTAAACTTAGTCAGTCGGGGTCACCAACTTTGAAACCTTGAAGGCGAAGCAATAAGTTTTTTATGATCAGAATACTGTCAGAAACCAGGAAGTCTACGTAATGAACATAATAAAAAGTAGTTAACCTTCCCAACTTTTAACCCTAGATTCAATGTCTATGGCTGCTGCGCCGAGTACTAGTCGAACACAGAGGGCCAATCGAATGGAGGCATACAGTATGCGCTCAACTCTTAGCATTGATTGGTCGACTCTGGCTTGAAACCCATCCGCAAGACCCAGCGTTGAAACTTAACCATAACACGATCGCTATTAACGCTGAGGAAGAAGAAATTGGTAAGTCATATAGAAAAATTATAAATTCATGTCAATGTTTACAATTACACCGTATCGAATACATTTCTCATATAAAAACCTACTTGCATAGTTTAAATTGACTGTTTCATAACCATGCATTTTTCTAATGCATTTTCATTTTTTTGCCCTTATTATGATTTAGCCTTTTTTACTATAAACAGCCTTTCACTTTATCCTCCCACCTTAACCTTCAGGAGTGTGTTCCAACTAATCACGTCGCATTTGATAACGCGATCAACAGGGCTACAAGACAAAATTTCGCGTATATTTTTTTATCCCATTTTATCGCGTGGACAGATTATTATGATCTAACATATTTGATTATAATCACAAGATCAAATGAGAAATACTCGCAAATATATGTGGAAAGAAAACAAGTAACTTTAGTTCATTATTTCAGATAATAGATGGCGCGCGCCTGCTACCGCTGGGTACACGGGCGCTAGTTGCGCGGCTCTCGTGCAACTAGTGAGACAGCTACATTCCGCCGCGCAATGGCACGGACCGATATCCACCCTGTTACTGGAGAAACTGCAACTTGCTGCTCAAATGGTAGTTATTTTGAATGCATTAGCTCTTTGTTTCTCTGTTTAATTTGATAAGTGATTAAGTTTCTTCTGTCAAAAATATTCGTGGATGGCAACATTCAAACTGTAGCATAATCCAAATGGTAGTTATTTTGAAATGCATTTATGGTCTTATTTATAAAAAAGTTTCAAAAGATGCTGCTATCGCCATATCTAACTAATGGGTGGCAAACAGTGACATCTATGCCGGGTTCTAATTATCAAAAAGTATGGAACGGGTTAAAAATATTATGAATTCTATAATTAACAAATATATTTTTTATAGGTAACAAATGATTGGCATTGGTGGCCCCAAACAAGCCAAGAAATGACACAAACTATGAAACCAGCTCCACCCAGCTTAGACACTTGTCTTATCGGTATGTATCGTCTGTTTCTTAAAAATACTATCACTGTTGAGTATATTGATTATGATACTTGCGATGGTAGAGTAGTAGAGCTCTTTCGTCCGGGGAAGTACTATCACCGTATCTATTTCTGCCACCAAGCAGCTTGTTGTGTTCAGATTTTAAGTGTGTGAGTGCCAGTAAAATCACAGGCTCATGAGGCACATTAACACCTGTATGCTTCAGGCTGATGGACGCTGAGGAGTGCATCGTAGGGCACGTTCCTAACGAGCGTGACTTACGAGTTAATACTTTGTTATAAGCGATTGTACCATTTATCAGGTGGGCCATTGACTTGTTCCATCAGCAAGTTACATAAAAGAAAACAAAGTCTGTTTTTGCTTACAGCGGGTGCACTGGGCGTGGTGGGTGGAGTTGAATGGCGAATTCGGCTCGGTCATAGAGTAACTGCAGGATCACCTCCAAGAAATGCGATTGTTACACAACTTACTCCTAGAGCGAAGATTTCATTGATATACGATGACAATACACAGTCGAAGGTGAGAATTTTATAAAATACTTTAACAAGCATTGCAGTTCACGTACAATAAGAATTGGTCCTATGATGCAGTGCCTATCAACTTTTTGCATAGAGGTGGTAGCGTGGTAGGTGAAGCAGCGTTGCTGTGTTTCAGTTTGAAAAGTGTGAGTGTTGTTAAATTAACAGGCACATAAGTCCTAACACTTTCCACCCCAAAACAGATACAGCGGGGGTTGAAGTTTGTATAAAATAGCTTCACCGACGAAATCACGAGCGTATTCGCTCGCACATAATAATATGGCTCATGTCCAGTTCGCACACTTTATCTTTGACTAATTTGTTTATTTCAGATTGAATTAAGCGGTATCCAAAGCGCTGAAAGCGAACGCTTAATACACCCCCTAGGTGGCGGTGAAAGCGCTTTACGAGTTTGCGCAGCTTTGCTCGGTGCCGGACCGCAAGCTTCTCCAATGCACCCGCACCATTTACCTGGTAAGCCATTTAGGAGCTTTTGCGTAAACTATAAGTCACAAATTAGCATGCAGGGGTAAATTTTGTTCATTTGTTACAGCTGATTTGGATGTTTACGGGCTTAGAAAGCAACAAATGGAGTTGCTAACGTTATGTGCTGTAAGAGGATTGTTGACAACGCGAACTCGACTTAGGAAAGTTCTTGTGCAGCCACCTGATAACTCAAGTAAGAATTAAAACTTTTTTACTATTATGTCGTTGCAGTGGACTTCTACAGACTGTTGATGATGATGATAATATTGTGTTGACTAGGATATTTCGACGATTCAAACTAGGAATATTTAAGTAGTCCAAATTAATTTAATTTTTAACATACTATGCTTGTTTTAGATACATTAGACAGAACTAAGGCAAAACTAGGTACAGAAGGGACATTACTGCGTCGGTTACTCAGTGTTGCGACTCGGCCTAGCCCATTAGCAGCGTCACATACTTCAAGAGAACTGACAACAGCTTCCGTTGCGCTATTGCATCGGTTAGCCGCGCATCTCAACGGTAAATCACTTTTATTTGTACTAATATTAAGTTCAAGTTATAATAACATCGTTTGACGTGATGAACGCAAGTGTTTACTCAACCGGCTATATCAACCTCTATTTGTATGGAAATCAGAGTTTAAATTACTCTGGTAAGTGCAACGTTAATATTGAGGTATATTAAACATAGGTTTATTTCTTTCAGGCGATGATAAGGACCACGAAATGCCACCAGAAATGCCTCTTATTGATAAAAGCAATATTTTACAAGTATCTGCAGAAACGATTACAAATAACAGCCCTTCATCATTGTGTAAGTTTTTTATGCTAAGATATTAAATGCTCAGACTTATAACTATCTCTGTCTGGCAATTGCAAGTGTACAGGTGCTAGAGAGAGATAAATTAAAGTTGTTGTGCTGTATCAATACTGTAGCATAATTGGTTTCTAATTATGTTTGTCTCGTTCTCTTAGTGAATTTTCTGTATGCTCTTTCTTTTAGCGCGCAAAGACCTCAACACATGGACGAATTCTTCACACGTTCAACAAGTTATTGATATGGGATTCTCACGAATTGCTGTTTACGGTGCTATACAAACTATAGGTGAGTGCGTTCAACAATTTTAAACGTTATAACCACTGAGTGAAAGCTCGATTTCCAGAACTAAAACCATTAGTTCTGTTTAAACCTTATGTACATTATAATTGAGTTCATTTTTTCAAGGTGGTAACAGCATGCCGTCAGTTGAATCACTAGTAGCACATTTACTAGAGTTGCCCCGACAAGGCATGATGGACGCTACAGTGATAGAAGTGAAGCCTCCAAAAGAGAAAAAGCAGACACCGTACCGTTGGCGCAGTTGTTTTGCCTCTGAGGACGAGTACGCTCAGTACTTGTCTGATGTTATCACTCAGGGGATGACTGTACGGTGCTGCAAAGCATTTGAAAGTGTGAGTACTTGAATACGTGTTTTTTTTATAGTATCGAACTAGTTATGTACATGGGAACTATTAAAACTCTCGTCATAAAATTTACACATGATATATCTTTGACGTGTCGGCGTAGTGGACGCAGTACGATACCAATCGGGCACCAAGTACGGCGGGCACATCCTTGGTGGACTTTTCTATAAGGTTTTGCTATTATTTTTGTCTGTGTGTTTGGTACTTTTTTTTGTGATTGTTCAACATGAAAATGGTCGTACTATCGAAAGGTGATTGGATGTAGGTATTGCAATTTGTTTTGTAAAAAAGAAAAGAGATACGCTTACTATGTATTTGAGAATAGGTCCTAAAATTCGCTATCTTGTATTCTGGCTAAATAAATTCAACGGGACTGAAATCATTCTGTTTGCAGGTAGCTTTGGGTGATGTTGGGCAAGTGCAGAAAGTGGAGCGTGATATCAAGCAAAATGTGTTTTTGCACGTAAGTCTTTCACATAAGTGCAGAAATATTTGAAGACATTTAACATAACGCTTGTACTGTACTATGGAAATAAAATACACCTAGGTACGGTGAAATCAAAACCAGCTGAGACTTAACACTTGCATGCCTCAGGTTGATGGGCGCAGAGCAGTACATCGCAATGTACATTATAAAAACGTGACCGGCAAGGCAATGCTTTGTTAAGGTGATGATAACCGCTGAAGATCAGATGGGCTGTCTTATAGATCGTAGGTGCCCCTTAAATGGGTCAGATACCAAAACTAATGCGATTTCAATATCTTAATGTTGTGTATGAACGTAGCAATAACTTACCTGTGCATTCATTAACTGCATGTACCATTACTACGTACTCTACTCACATCGGTAGTTGTCGCCTGTCTGTGAAAACTACCCTCACACTGAAATGGTTGTTTTCTTGCTACACCACCTATATAATGATTATTTCCTTTGCAGGTTGAATGGCGAGGTCTAGGTCGCATTTCTGGAGTAAGAGCGGTTCACGCAGAAGTAGTATCGGGAGCGCCACCATTTTGTGTAGGTGACAAAGTGAGAGTGCGGGCCGCGGTAACACAACCCCGCTATAAATGGGGCTGTATTGACCATAGCAGCGTTGGTACTGTCAAGGGTAAGTGGACCGTATCCATGTGGTATAAGAGTAGTATTTATTTAATGCGTTGGATTCATTAAGCTCTATTGTTTTAGCAATTTCGAGCAACGGTCGTGATTTGACTGTTGACTATCCAACTCAACCTGGGTGGACTGGGCAAGTCAGCGAAATGGAACTGGTAACTGATTCTTGTAAGTTACCATACTAATTTCTTCCGTTTAATTTAAAAACTACTTAAACAAATATACCCTGAAAATTTCAAGTTTCTACAAGCAGTGCAAGTCTGTGCATTATCTACGTATCCGTCAGTTAGGATAAAGATTCTTATAATTGGCGCCTGATGCCATATTTTAGATTCGTTTCACTGACAAACCATCAACTATTGTGTGTACAGCTGAATGGGGTGAGGGAGCTGGTGGGGCGACGGTTGGATGGCGCGGTTCTATCAGAGCGGTTCGAGTGTCTTCCTGTCGACCCGGCGTCGGCGCCAGGCGGCTGATCGACTGCCAACCACACACTTACTGGCAAAGCGCCAGCGGAACCGGACAGGTAAAGTAAACTTTCCACTATGTGCCTTATGTAGAAATAAAACGTTCTATATTTACCTATTTCTGCCGCCTAGCAGCTTGCTGTGTTCCGGTTTGAAGGGTGTGGGTGCCGGTAAAATTACAGGCACATGAGGCTTAACACCTATATGCCTCAGGTTAGGTTAGTCGAGGAACAGTGTAGGCGAGACAATGCTTTGTTATAGGTCATGGTAACTATTTAAGCCATCACTTGTACTATGGGGGCCAGATAACTAAATACTTTTATACTTGTTTTTGTAGAAATAGAAATAGAAAATATTTATTGACACCACACAAAACAATACAAATCACAAAGTAGATATAAAAATCAAAAGGAAAGTGGCGAAAAAAAGCATCCACTCAGGATATGCCAAGGAGCACTATGGCTCATATGGCGCTGGTTTTCAGTGGCGCCGTCACCCTTTAATAACTACTTAGGCAGACAGAGATTTAGTAAACTATATAAATTGTTTTCAGCATTGGATCCGTGTAGAGATGCGATGTGGTGTCCGAATCCGACGGCTTGGACTAGGCGTGCCTAATAGCATCCACGGACCCGCGACACTCACCGTTCGTGGTGGTACTAGCTTTGAGGAGTCGGCTTTGACGTCCATTGCTGCTGTCCCTTGCGCGCCTGCGCCTACTACTAAAGAACGTCCATTGTCTCATCTGGCGCAAATACAACTATTAGCTGACTGCAAACAGGTAAATAATCGTCAATCGACTAAACTACTTACACTAATTGCCCATTGGCTTGGACTAGGCGTATCCAATGGCATCCATTGTAGTTGGAACATATATTGTACACTTATTACACCAGGATCTATTTTGATTGTTGTTTTTGAATATTTATAACTGTTTGTTTCAGTATTATCCGTGCATAGAAATCGGTATCAAACAGAATCGCAATGTAAATGCTGACTGTCGTGTCCATGGACTATACATAACTGGCTTCAGACCTAACCCACTGTACTCTGACGTTTTGATGGTGAGTAAACTATATTCAACCTAATATTGTCACAGATAAGGCAAGATTTAAATTGTCCCTTCTTTTACAGAGTATGAACTTCATTGCTGAAGATTGGATGGAAAAAGACACACCAAATAACTCTGTAGCAGTTGATAACAATCCACCAACTTTACCTAATGACTATCCTAGAGTAAGTACATCGATCTGCTCAACGTATTTTCAATCTTAAGGGCTTGATGTAAAGATCAGTTTTTTTATAGGTATATGTATGGGGCTTGAACGACAAAGATCAACTATGCGGTGTAAAGGGATCTAAAGTGAAAGTGCCTGTTTTCTCGCCTGTACTGAGTGCCTTACGACCGGTCCATATAGCTGGTGGTTCGAAAACTTTGTTCATTGTATCTCATGATGGAAAGGTGAGTCATCAAAACTATTATACTTAAAAAAGACATGTGATAAAGTCTATGAACCTACACAAAAAGCAAAATTGATACCTCGCTGATTTTCTCTGAATGAACGAAAGCAGGGATTTTTTGCAACTTGCTGATGGAACCAGCAGATCCCACCTGGTGTTAAGTGGTTACCATCGCCTATAACAAAGTACAGCCTCGTAGGTCACACTCGTTAGAAACGAGCTCTACGATGTACTCCTCAGCATCGTATCAAATATCGAGTTGATATTTGAATAACATTGCGTGGTATCGATAACTTAACTGCGGAGTGTTGCTTGTTTGCCGCGCAGTGTTCGACTCTAAGATTCATATGGATACGTTTACACCACAAATGTCAAATTTATCAATTACTTTTAAGTTAAAATGCTATAGAGTAGCATTAAAACCTTGCGCGTCTGTACTTACTTGAATTGGATATTAAAAAAACTATTTCCTCTTTTTGCACCCAGTGTTTTTATAACATCATTTGTAACCTAACTTGATATTACTTTAATTACAGCTGTATGTATGTGGCGAAGGAACTAACGGCCGTCTAGGCCTCGGCCATAGCAACAACATTTCAACACCGCGCGCTAACCCGTATCTATCCCACGTGCTGGTGCGAAAAGTAGCGGTACACTCCGGCGGAAAGCATGCTTTGGCTGTTACTGCTGATGGGAAGGTATATACTGTCGCTAGTAAACTAAAAACACAACTATGAGTGTGTTCCGTGGCATTATTGGTTTCTGTAAATTTTACCTCAAGTCTGACTGAAAACTGACAGTTGAATTCATCAGAATGTAAATTGTTTGATAACTAATATAGTTATAGCAAAGAAAAATATGTACAAGAAACGCGTGATGCTTCTAAAACGACATTGATAAGTATCAGAGATTGTATATATAGTACTTCTAGATCTAGGCCAGTGGTGGCCAGTACGGATATCTGCATTTCTGGTTCTATCGCGTAGTGTAAATAGGCTTCTTGAGGCTTCGAGGTACCTGTGACAAGAATACCTATGTACCGTAATTTCTCGAGCACTGCCTATTCGAGTTGGAATCGTCGCGTCGTTTGGCTTCTTTGTCGAAGTTGGACTTGTTGAACAATGTTTACTGAATGAGAATTGCCCCCCATGAAATAGACTGGAATATCTTCTAAGCACCAACATTAACAACACTGCGTTGACCAATCCGCCTGCGTAACGGCAAGACGTTTCCAATCCCCCCCTCTCACATCTTCACATCCTCCCTCACATCCTTACATCCTCATGGTAACATAATGCTCAAGGCTTATGGTAGCTGTGGTGTGTTCATCAGGGTGATTGATGAAATTTAGTAATATGTCAAATAATGTGAATTTTGGGTATTTATAGTATTTGTTTATTTCAATTGACAGGTTTACTCTTGGGGTGAAGGTGAGGACGGTAAACTGGGTCATGGAAACAAAACAACGTTAGAAGCACCGCGCCTGATTGAGAGCCTAGCCGGTGAACGCATTGTGTTCGTCGCTTGTGGCTCAGCTCACAGCGCTTGTATAAACGCCCGGGGCCAGCTGTACACGTGGGGTTCAGGAGAATACGGCCGACTTGGACATGGAGACTGTGTTATGCATATGCAGCCTAAAATGGTAAGTGTATTTACCTAGACTAAATATAAGTGCAGTTATTATACAGAGTAACTATTTCTTTTCTTAGCATTTAACTCGATATCATTGTCGTACATGAGATAAGTTTAAAAACTTAAGGGCCGATACCGATCTAATGACCTTGAGAGTTTCGTTCCTCTTTACCCCACCACTCCTCTGCAATATTTCGCGGTTAGATACATATAGGTGATCCGTTCTAATAGCGCCATCTAGCTGGCAGTTCATGAAATACGTTGTACAAGTTGACTCTATACATAAATTAACTAATCTTGGTACTTGAAGGATAGATGGTAGTTAATAAATTAAATTAGTTGTCGGGATTCGTTCTCTGTCATCTTTGGAAGCAACATTGTATTTTCATTTTAATTGTTTTTCTAGTGTTATTTTAAGTTCTGATGGGTAATTTTGGTTGTATTTTAACCATCATTACTTGAGGTCTTAGCACAAGTGTGAGCAATTGAAATGAAAGTGTGTTATGTGGCATCCTGATTTGAACGAAAATGTTTCCCTTTGGTTTTGAAGAAAAACGCCATCTTTTTGACAGCCGACTTTACTTTTTTTACCGACTCGACTTGACTAAGAAGTATTTCATACAACCCACTTGACATTGGCAAAATTGTCCGAAAAAAGGACAGAGGCCACAAAAAAAAAAAAAAAATTTGCTGTCCCAATTTTGCTATAGCTTGTGGTGCTTTAGATATTTATCTTCCATTTATTTTGACCTGGCTACGGTGAAGTAAAAAAGAGGGTTATAATTTTGACCGTTATGTATGTATATATGAATGTTCATCTGTTCCTCTATCACACAGGAATAAAGTATCTTTTTAAATTTAAAAATGCACGACACGGGTACCCAGTGCGAAAGCCAGCGGCAGACTGAATTTTATCCTTGTGCTCGCATAAACGCACAGTGGATCGAGTCTAAGGAGACTGCGAGCCTGCCGCCTGCTCCTTAGCAGGCCGGACATAGGAATTGAAAATTTTTATTTTTAAAAGTCGTTATTTTATTAATTTGAATATGCCATTTGATAGGTTTTTTTAATCTAAGCAATAAATGTTCTATTGCATTTTAGGCCTAGGGTTATAGTTCAGGAGTAAATGGCATAAAACTGATTTCATTGTATAAAAAAATAAAAAAAATCAAAATGACCTCGGTTTTTATTTTACGGTTCGATAGTGTTATCAAAACTAAGCAAATTTTATCCCATTGCTATTTAGGATAGCACTTATAGTTAAAGAGTAAATGGCATAAAACAAATTTTATTGCAAGGGAAGCAACGTACTAACAGAAATAGTGGGCGTTTGCTGTCTTTTTTCGTTCTGGGGTCTATTATAGCGTAGTTTTGGCACTGTCCCGCAACTTTTTTTTAGATGTATCTTACGCTTTTTTGCGTTTTTTGAGTTACACCATTTTGAATTTCAAATCTGACCAGATATTTACCATTAGGTCAACCAAATTGGTCCCTCAGTGCAAGCGATGTCAAGTGTACGGTCATACACACAAGTACTGCTCCAAAGAGCCAAGGTGTGTGAAATGCACAGGTAAACACCTCACCAAGGACTGCAAAAAACCTGCAGAAGAGAAGCCAAAGTGTGTGCATTGCGGAGAAGCACACCCAGCTAATTACAGAGGCTGCACGATAGCCAAGGAAATGCAGAAGATACGAAAATATAGGATCTGGAAAATGGGCTGTCAGTAATGAGCAAAAAGCTAAAACGTTCGCAGAATACCTAGAAGAAATATTCAAACCTAACGAAGATCAAACCGACTACATACCTATGATAAATGAAGTTTATGGTGAAACACAAGCCATAAAGCTGGTATCACCCAGAGAAGTCTGGAGCGAAATTAAAAAACACATAAACCCTAGAAAATCTCCTGGATTCGACCTTATTTCAGGAGAAGTACTACATAACCTTCCGAAAAAAGCATTAGTCAAACTAACGACCCTTATCAACGCAGCACTTAGACTAAAGTGTGTACCAGATTTATGGAAAGTTGCTGAAGTTATCATGATAGCAAAGCCTGGAAAACCGCCACAAGAGACCTCATCGTACAGACCGATTTCTTTGCTCCCTATCATGTCAAAGCTATTTGAAAAATTGTTACTAAAAAGACTGAAGCCGCTTATTGAAAGTAAAAACCTTATACCAGAGCACCAATTTGGATTCCGAGAACAGCACTCAACGATAGACCAAGTTCACAGGATTACAAATGTTATTGAGAAAACATTTGAGAAAAAAAAAGTCTGCTCTACTATCTTTCTGGATGTGGCACAGGCATTCGATAAAGTTTGGCATGAAGGTCTATTACTAAAACTGAAGAACTTACTACCATCAGGTTTCGTAGATGTAATAGAATCTTACTACCTTAGACCCCCATGTCAGTTTTTTGTACCATGATTTAAACCCGCCATTTTGAATTTCAAATCTGACCAGATATTCGTAGTCAGCACCCCCAAATTAGTGGAAAACGACACCCATGTCAGTTTTTTGTATCATGATTTGTATCCGCCATTTTGAATTTCAAATTTGACCAGATATTCGTAATCAGCACCCCCAAATTAGTGGAAAATGACACCCATGTCAGTTTTTTGTATCATGATTTGTATCCGCCATTTTGAATTTCAAATTTGACCAGATATTCGTAATCAGCACCCCCAAATTAGTAGAAAACGACACCCATGTCAGTTTTTTGTATCATGATTTGTATCCGCCATTTTGAATTTCAAATTTGACCAGATATTCGTAATCAGCACCCCCAAATTAGTAGAAAACGACACTCATGTCAGTTTTTTGTATCATGATTTGTATCCGCCATTTCGAATTTCAAATCTGACCAGATATTCGTAATCAGCACCCCCAAATTAGTGGAAAACGACACCCATGTCAGTTTTTTGTATCATGATTTGTATCCGCCATTTTGAATTTCAAATTTGACCAGATATTCGTAATCAGCACCCCCAAATTAGTAGAAAACGACACCCATGTCAGTTTTTTGTATCATGATTTGTATCCGCCATTTTGAATTTCAAATCTGACCAGATATTCGTAATCAGCACCCCCAAATTAGTGGAAAACGACACCCATGTCAGTTTTTTGTATCATGATTTGTATCCGCCATTTTGAATTTCAAATTTGACCAGATATTCGTAATCAGCACCCCCAAATTAGTAGAAAACGACACCCATGTCAGTTTTTTGTATCATGATTTGTATCCGCCATTTTGAATTTCAAATCTGACCAGATATTCGTAATCAGCACCCCTAAATTAGTGGAAAACGACACCCATGTCAGTTTTTTGTATCATGATTTGTATCCGCCATTTTGAATTTCAAATTTGACCAGATATTCGTAATCAGCACCCTCAAATCAGTAGAATACGACACCCATGTCAGTTTTTTGTATCATGATTTTTATCCGCCATTTTGAATTTCAAATTTGACCAGATATTCGTAATCAGCACCCCCAAATTAGTCGAAAACGACACCCATGTCAGTTTTTTGTACCATCATTTGTATCCGCCATTTTGAATTTCAAATTTGACCAGATATTCGTAATCAGCACCCCCAAATTAGTAGAAAACGACACCCATGTCAGTTTTTTGTATCATGATTTGTATCCGCCATTTTGAATTTCAAATTTGACCAGATATTCGTAATCAGCACCCCCAAATTAGTAGAAAACGACACCCATGTCAGTTTTTTGTATCATGATTTGTATCCGCCATTTTGAATTTCAAATCTGACCAGATATTCGTAATCAGCACCCCCAAATTAGTGGAAAACGACACCCATGTCAGTTTTTTGTATCATGATTTGTATCCGCCATTTTGAATTTCAAATTTGACCAGATATTCGTAATCAGCACCCCCAAATTAGTAGAAAACGACACCCATGTCAGTTTTTTGTATCATGATTTGTATCCGCCATTTTGAATTTCAAATCTGACCAGATATTCGTAATCAGCACCCCCAAATCAGTAGGTAGATACCTACGTACTTACTTAAAATTTCGATACAAAAAGTATCGACTTTTCTAGACTAATGATGATGAGTATGTAGATACGTGCTTATTTTTATGTCGGTACAAAAAAGTATCAACTCTATCCAGCCGTGTACAACATGTACACGGTATTTGCCTTGGAACCTTGTCGCTCTACTATTGCAAAATTGCAATAAGTCACTCTATTACAAACAGATAAAGTATCTTTTTGCAAAATAGTATCGAAACACGAATTAAAAATGCAATATTTGCAGTCTTGTAGTCCGCAGGGCGACGAGCGACACGGGTTCCCCGTACGAAAGCCAGCGGCAGACTAAATTTTATCCTTGTGCTCGCATAAACGGCGCGATTCTATACAATTTAATTTATAAATAATTCAAGTCTTTATTTTTTTTATATATTGAACGGGCATTAATTCTACTTCTTAATTATCTCACCATTGGTGTAAACCAAAAAAAAATATATCACCAACTTTAGAAGGAGATGACGATTTATATCTAAGTTTTTAATTTATTTCGTGAATTTATGATTGAGTAAATACGACGTTAATCATACATTTGAAACGGGCACTTTGAAGTTGACATTTTGAAAATGCATGCGGACTTTTCAGTTTTCTTCTACTTCCTTTATTTACCGAGGGTATAGCATTTTAAGATAGAGAAAAAACTGCTCCGGGAGCGATTAGGTCAGTACTGGCCGTTAAGAAACTGACATCAAAGAATCACAAAATAAAAAATCTAACTACTAGATTTGATTAAATTTTTATGGGATTACATTTTTATTAGAAGTAAGCTCTTTTTGAAGGGCTCGTCCGGGGAAGTAGTACCCCGTATTTCTGCCGCCAAGCAGTTTGCTGCATTTCGGTTAAAAAGGTGTAAGTGCCGGTGAAATTACAGGCACATTTAAGGATATTCTGAACATTTGGTTTTCAGGTGGAGGCTCTAGCAAACTACAGAGTGGTGCAAGTTGCATGTGGGTCTCGAGACGCACAGACCTTAGCGCTTACCGCTTGTGGCAAAGTCTTCTCTTGGGGTGATGGGGATTTCGGGAAACTTGGTAAGGCTTTTTCCGGAGGTTGAATACAGCACACTGATTAGTGCTTTGAAATTCGGTTATGCTTTCTATCTCGCTTAATATCTTATCCCACTTTTGTATCTGCAAACGATTATTACCGAAGCTTGCCGAGGCTGATAACGTATAAAAAGGCGAATCAAATGAGATTAACGTCTGTAAGTTTAACGAAGTGGGCGTAAAAGAGCCTTTCTTTATAAGTATTTTATAGAAGAAACTCTCCTCAATCAAGATTTCTTTGTTCATTCCATCAGGTTTTCCTACGTTTTTTCTACCGGTTCTGATCATTTACTGATTGTTAATTTTTATCATCAGGCCGTGGAGGATCAGATGGTTGTGCTATACCCATGAATATAGAGCGGTTGAATACACTTGGAGTCATCCAAGTCGAATGCGGCGCTCAGTTCAGTTTGGCGCTGTCTAGAGATGGTGAGGTACGTATCATTTATCAGCATCAGCCTCAAGAAGTTCACTGCTGAGGCCTCCCTTCTGTTTGAAGGGGCTTACCAAAGTCATCACGCTTGGAAGGCTGATTGGGCACCACAGTCATAATCAGCCTAAATACGTCCATTGCTAAACATAGGCGTTCCCCAAAATTGGGAGGTTTAGCATAGTCACTACGCTTGCCTGGTGGATTGGTGACCGCAGTGTTAGTGTTTACACTTCTGTTTAAACTGTGTTGAGATGCTGCTGCACATCTTCTAGTGCGTTCCCTTAGTTGCCTCTTACGCCATCCATGGGAGGTAATGAATGAAGGTAATTCTATTCTATACTGGGACCACTCTTACGTCCAACTTTTTTTTTCATTGGTATCAATTACTACGCTCTCTGACTCAAATCATAGACATATCTTCAAAAACCGCTAAGCTGAAGTGGGATTGGGCTGGCTATATCTGCCGCATGCCAGTTGAACTGTGGGCAAAGACAGCCATCGATTGGCTTTCTTACACAGCGAGAAGGCGACGTGGCAGATCCAAACGGAGATGGCGGGACCAGCTCGACTGTTTTCAGTAAACTTAGCACAGGATCGGAATGTGTGGAGGGAATGGGGGAGGCCTTTGCCCACCAGTGAGACACGGAGGGCTAATAATAATAATAATGTACTAATGGCGTCTGTGTTATCAGAATCAGAAGTTAAATTCTGGTGAAGCCAATTTGACTTAATTTTATCGTAGCGAGTGTTCTTATCAGTGACATTTTTTTGTCAGGTATGGACATGGGGCAAGGGCGATTACTTCCGTCTGGGTCACGGGTGTGACTCGCACGTACGTCGACCCACATTGGTGGAGGCTCTTCGTGGGATGCGGGTTATTCACGTGGCTGTCGGAGCATTGCATTGCATCGCTGTTACTGCCGAGAACCAGGTATATTTAATAATATTTTTTGTGGACATTTTGACTTTTTTTTAACATACTTGGAATACAATATAACACGTCATCACCATCATCATCAGCATCAGCGTCAGCCTAAAGGAGTCCATTGCTGAACATAGACCTCCTCTATATGTATCCAGGACGAACGGTTTCTAGCCTTTTTCGATACATGAACTTTCCGCGGTCCTAAGACGTCAGTCCACCGGGTGTTAGAGAGTTCTACGCTTTTCAGTTCGCGGCCGTCATTTGAGAACCTGTCAAAGTCAATGACCTAAGTTCATCTTATTTAATTATTTCTTCAACCATGTAAAAAAACCTTGAGACAATAACAGCGCTCAGACCAGCAACCAGTATTTGAGTGGCTAGAAGAACAATCCGTTAATGGTCTACTTTTCTTCTTCTCAGGTTTGGGCGTGGGGCGACAACGATCACGGTCAACAAGGCAACGGTACTGTCTATGTTAACCGCCGACCTGCTATTGTAGCCGGTGTGGAAGGAGTGCAGAGAGTTGCCGCTGGGTCCTCTCACTCTGCCGCGTGGGCGTTACCCGCCGCGAACTGTTCTCAGCCCATCGAGCCGCATCTGTCGCCGCTGCCTTTCCCTACGATGAAGGATCCACTAGGTGCAAACAGTTTAGGTATGTTTGTCTCACTTCTGTAGCCGGTTTAGAACGAGAGCAAAGAGAGCAGCGTCGAGTTCTCTCACTTCTACGACTGAGCGTTCCCCGCTACGGCTACATCTGTCGTCAATCACTTCTCCGACGAACGTAGTGCAAATAACTTACATATTCACTAAGCGTAGTCGTGAAAGCCCCCCCAAATTAGTTCTTCCTGAAAACTTATAGAGGCGGTCTATGACCAGTAAACTTCTCCAGTCTGATGATGAAGGCGGCTAACTACGCTCACCAACTCAGCTAGAACTCGCTTCGCTCCCACACATATTTTTTATTTAGACTAAATGAAATATTAAGCTTACATCTTTCGAGTTTGCTTCATTATTTTGTTTAAGAAGTTTATTTAAATAGAAATATTTGTACAGGTCTTTACTCGGAAGAAACAACAGTAGAGGAGCCTCAAGGGCCGCGGCCGTCCATAGCAGCGGCTGCCTTATCGTTGGAACCCCCAGCAGCTGTTCAACACGCACTCTCATTAGTTCTACTTGCATTACACATCACACAGGTATGCTATTCGAAGGAATTTCTTCTATTTAATATCCTTCTAAACTCTGTAAGCACGATCCAGGATCTTATGTAACGCCATCTAGCGCGCTCTTCTAACCACGTCTTTCACTGCCTCTGCCACTTTCTTTATCTGCCAAATAAAGACTTGCTACTATACTACATACTCCTGTTCGAGATGGGCAGACGGTGATACTAATATCTTGGGAAAGATCTGGATGAGACTAGCTTAGAAAAGTGGCTCATACAGAGAGGCCTATAATACTCAGCTGTAGGTGAAATGAGGCTTTAGATGCTGATAATATGGTAGTAAACTACTAACCTGATTTCCTACTGTGTTAATAATCATCAATCTATTCTAGGCACGTACCCTTTTAGTAGAGGCGTTGAAGGCGCATGAAGCCTGTTCCGCGGCGGTCGTGGCGCCGATTAATATTGATACTGAGGATTCAGACGCGGAAGGCGATGCGAGGACGGGCGGCGGCGAGGCACCCGCTGATAGAGCTACTTTACCGGTATGAGTTTACTTTACCGTGGTTGGGGATTAAAGTCGTGATGCTTTTTTTTTATTAAATTTATGAGTTTAATACATTAGCGTAGATAAATTTTTACAGTTCGTTGTGAAGGGATTGTCCGGGGAAGTACTTCCACGATGCATAGGTTTGAAAGTGTAGGTGCCGGTGAAATTACAGGCACAGAAGGTTTTACCACATGTATGCCTCAGGTTGATAGACGGATGGTATTGCATTATAGGGCACGTTCCTAAGGATGGGAAAGGTTCAAAATCGTTTAGCACAAATATCCTTTTTTAAATAGATATTCTCAGTGAAAATTGACCCCACAACTTACAACGCAGAAAGCGGAGCTACTGCGAGCTAAGCTGTGAAGCCAATCAAGAGGTTTGATGATGATGTCTGATTTGACATATCTTGCAGAGTGGAACAAGCAGTCCTTTAAGCGGTTCCATATCATCCCGTCATTCTGCTGTGATGTCATCTAGCGCGGTTTCTGTAGCGGCCGCCACTATGACGGTGCAGCAAGCGGAGGCACCTAAAATGGCGCTTGATGATTTCACATCACAACTCGGCGAGTCAGACGCGAGGGCTCTCGTCGATCTGCTGAAGCTAGCCGCGGCTGGGAGAATACCGGACTCCAGTGGCGCTGTGAAGATTATCACTGATGTTCTTATGGGTAAGTCTTCAACCAAGTCTTATTCTCCACATAATATTATAAATTCAAAACTTGAGTTACAGTTTAAAATAAATTACATTTGAACTGAGAACAACCTCCGCCTGTTTTCGAGGCACCACTGTACTAACATTAATTTATTCCATGATAGGTAACTACATTTGTGTGTGAAAATCAAACTACAAATTATAGAAAATTAAATTAAAGAATATAAAAATTTAGTAAACATAGTACAATGTCAATAACAAAATTTTGCAAAATTTTACAAAATAAAAAAAAAGTGTAGTCACTGTACTGATATGAATTGTAAGTCTAAAAAAGATAAAATCAATCAATCATGTACGAGCAGAAGCAAGAAGCAACCGCTCAACATCAGGTGGTCTGCTTGCTCTGTTATTTTTCTCATAAAAAAAATACTTTCTGTATTTAAATCATTTTAATTTCACAGCTCTATGCGCCAGTAAACCAGGAGTAGCAGACATGGTGGTGGAAGTGTGCGTGTGTGAGTTAGAAGAAGCGGCTGCGGGAGGGGGACGAGTGCCGCCTCAACCAATCACAGTCGACAGCCCGCATCCGTACGCTGATGATACCGACATTTCCGGTAAGTGGATAGAAAAAAAATAAATAGCTTTACGACTTTATACTTAGATACGTTTGTACCAAGTACTCAAGATTCTTCGAGGACGTCTAAGGAGATCTAAATATTACATTTGATACATACCCACATTTTGCAGTAGTTGGTATTCCATAAGTGACAGGTTGCAAGTTCATCGCTGCTACTAGAATACTAACTAGTTTCCTCACGGTGTTTTCGTTCACCGTTTACAAGCACTGGCATTGCGCACATATTAAAAAAAAACATTTGTGCTATATTGGATTCGAACTCACGACCTTAGGATCAAAAGGCGGGGTCGCTCCCGCTCGACCACCAGTGCTATTGTAACCATAGGCGTTATCTAATCCTCACTTCTAAAACAGAACTTCTATTGTTTTTTTTTATAATCGTCATCAGCTTAAATAAGTCCACAGCTAGACGTCATAGGACTCTCCATCTCCTGTTGCATTCTCTAGTCGCTTCTTACGAAATCGATGGGTGACGTGATAGGAAGGGGGGGCTACGCCGAGACCATTTTTTTATACTGTAGTTAGCCTATCATGTTACGTTTGGTTTTAACAGGCGTAGTGAAAATCCCCGGTGCTACGTCACTCCGCATAGTTTTCGAGCAGGGTTGTTCTACAGAACGACGCAACGACCCGCTGACTTTAGTAGACGGCACCGGCCGAATACTAGCCACTAGATCTGGCAGGGAGCCTGCCGACTGGGCCCAAGAGATTATAACCAATTGTAAGTATATAGTTGAAGTAGAGCTCTTAGTGAAGGGCTCGTCCGGGGAAGTACGGTACTTTTATGTCTATTTCTGCCGCCAAGCAATTGCTGTGTTCCGGTTTGGACCATTTACTTGTTCCATCAGCAAGTCGAATTTAAATAAAAAATACAACCTGTGCTTATAGTTGTGGGTGCTATCCTCACTGAGGACAAGCATTGTGTGTTGAACATAGATATTTGTACACTGTCTGGGTATAATGCTGTATTCTAGGCATGTATTTACAAAAAAACTAATGGTAAAACCACACGACTGAAGTAAAACTTCTTTGCTATACGAAACCTAACTGGCTATGAGAGAAAGAGAGAAAGAAAATGTGTGCTCGCACCTCTCTCTCTTTCTATCTTCACTAACATAATTATCTCCCTCTCAACTTTCGTTCGCCTTGCCTGATCACACTTTTCGTAACGCTCTCGTCACGCATTCACTAGATTACTCCTCAAGTCAAGCGTGCGTAAAGAAGTTTTACTTCAAAAAAGTTATAGATGTATTCTATCAGATATCTGGTTCATGGGAACCAAAGAGACACAAGAATCGCTTAGTTCGAGGCTGGATGTTGTGTAAAAATGTCCAATAATATATATTTTTATTTATTTAGGTGATGAGGTACGATGGCGGTTCATAAGCGATGGTTCTGTCAACGGATGGGGATGGCGGTTCACAGTACACCCAATAGTACCATCTGAATCTATTGCCGTAAGTATTCTAGATTATTCTTTCATATACTTTGATTTTTGAGAAACAACGTAAATTATAAGATTGAAAAACCAACAGTTTATGAGCTCTCACATTGTTAGAATTCTTATGACGTTGTAGTTCAGTTAAAATGAGATATAAGCTAGATTGTGGCCCATTTGGGTTGAAACACTAGTTAAATTGCAATAGACTCGTTTAATCGAAATTAGTTTGATGGCCGATGGTTTAGTGAGAGCGACCCCGCCTTCTGATCGTAGGTTCGAATCCAATCGAAAAATGTATGCTGTGCTTTCAATCGGTGAAGGAAACGTCATGAGAAAACCGGTTAGTATTCTAGCAGCGACGATAGGCTTGATGTTACGTGAACCAACATAAGTGAAAATATGTAGAAAAAACGAATAAATATTTCTTAATTCATCTTGATTGTTTTTATAAAAAACTCAACTTAATTGTTTGTATTTCTAGGATAGTGGTTCGGATCGGTATGTCCTAGCTTGTCCGTCTGTGGAGCTGGCGTGGCGGTTACTCGATGGCTCTCTGCTTGCATCGATATCCAACGACCACCAACTAGCACCGAGGCTGGCCCAAGCATTAGCCATATGCGCACAAATGCCTACCCTATGTAAGTATTTTTTCGCTTTGCTTAAAGTTAACTTTGTCACTTTTTCTGTGTCACATCGGTAAGAGATGGCCAAATTTTAAGAATTTCTATATTTTTCTATTACTATCACTGTCCTTTAGCGACAGAATCACCAAGGGGGGGTTTTGCGTAACTCTATATGTTGCATTAGAGATCTTCATAGAAAGTGACGATTTTAGCATAGGTTTTTAAAGTCGAGTAGAGAAACCAAACTGCGTGGCAACGAAGTAATACTCGATGGCATCGATAACTCAAGGATGCCAAGAAGTATAGTGCAAATACTAGGCCCGCAGATCTCGTGTACAGTCATAACAAAAAGTGTTTTCCCTCAGCATGGCGCGCGCGAGTATGGTGCGTGCGTCGCTTGCGTGGCGTTGTACGCTCCGGCGAGAGAGTCGGCACTCCGCCCGCGTTACAACATTTACCGAAACTGCTGCAGGCGCAGTATGAACACGAAGAACCTGCTTTGAGAACTGGCACGCATTTACTACATACGCACTATATGAAGGTAAATATAACTTAGGCAGAAACTCTCAATTTAATGTAAGTAAATATTTTTATTGATGTGTCTAGAAGTAGTATTTTGGGAAAAATGAGTTTAGATTTTTAATTTGTTGATATTTTGCCTCATTTGTATCACTATTATTTTGATAGTGCACCTCAGCCAAACTTTTTATGTTAAAGTTCTTACCATCCAAAGGTTGTTTGGAAGAGATCGCTTTTTAGCGATAAGACTACCCTTTGTACATTCTCCGCAATTGTTAGTTATTGTTTTCCCTAATTGTTTGGTGTTCAATAAAGAATTTTCATTTATTTGTTCTCATCACACGTTATTCAGTACCACAAAGTTATGTTTTTAATAATCAATTATGATTTATTAGGAACTAGCCTGGCTTGCGTGTGGCCTTCGAGTAGACGCCAAAGTATGCACCGGCCTCGACTCCGCCCGTTGGTTCTGGTTCAAACGATACTGCCTCACCATCCGCACCGCCGACGCACTCATCAAACGTCAAGTGATCCCCACTCCGTTTCTGTCTGAAGTGAGGAAACGGTTGGCGGACCTGGGGGTCTACAATACGGAGGAAGCGAGCGGTAGTGACAATCAGTATTCATGGGAGGATAATACCAAGTTTACGAAACAACATGATGAACAGTTACTGCATTGGGTTCAAAAGTAAGTGATTAAAGTTTACTTTCCGTTACACGGTTTTAAAATCGTTTATCTATCTTACACACCGGCGGTCTAGTGGGAATGACCCCGCCTTCTGATCCTAAGGTTGTGGGTTCAAATCCGGTGGTGCACCAATTGATGTTTCCGGTTAAAAAAATTATTTCTGCAATGCCGGTGCTCTCAAACGGTTAAGGAAAACATCGTTAGGAAACCAGTTAGTATTCTAGTAGCAGCAGCAATGGGTTTGTAACCTGTCACGTATGGAATACTAACTACTGCAAAATGTGGATATGTACCAAATGTACTGTCTGGACGTACCTCTGACCACCCCCTTGACATCCTCGAAGAATCTCGAATAGTTATTTGGTACTAATAGATCAGAGGGGATTTCTACCGTGCTTAGGTATTGAAGTCGTGATGCTAATTCATTTTTTCCGGATTGAGAACCTCCTCCTTTTTTGGAGTCAGTTGAAAAAATTAAGAGATAACATTGTTTTGTGAACTTTGTTTAAAATACCTACTATAAATAAATCCTTAATTCTAACTACTCATCTAGGCGCCCAGAAGATTGGACTGGATGGTGGGGCGGTGGGTCTCGAGGTTGCGTTGTCTACGGCTGGGGTCATAACCACCGCGGCCAATTAGGTGGAGTGGACGGAGCTAAAGTACGGGCCCCGACGCCTTGCCATGCCCTGGCTGCACTAAACCCTGTGCAGCTAGTCGGCGGTGAACAGACGCTGTTCGCGGTCACGCCTGATGGCAAGGTTTACGCTACTGGTAAAAATTTTCCCCTGATTTTCTTATATTGATGTAATTGCAAAATGGCGAACCTAGTTACGTCATTTATGACGACATACGAACATCGTGGTCGCGCTCACGGAATTTCAGAACGATAACAACGTCATAGATAGACAACAGTCGCTGGTGACTCGAACTCTTTGATGGGAGAGGCTGCTATCTCATGCTATCTCACCCATTATGCGAGAACGGGTTTGTGGCAAAAGGCACGCTCCATGAAGTATACCGCCTTTAAGTTCCAAAAAAATCCTAATAGATCTTTTATCTAGGGAAAAAACTACAAACTAATTGAAAATGAAATAAATAAACATAATTTAATATTTTTTATTTTACTATGAAATATAGTTGCAAGCCTAATTAACGACGAGAACATTCAATATCATGCTTAACTTTGGACGTACGTTGTCAAACCGTGGAGTAAACACCCCACAACGTTTGTAAGGAAAAATAGGCGACTAGTGTCACCATAACATATTCCCACACCTACCTACTGCATGTTTTTTGTATTAGCTTTCTATTGTTATTTTGAAAGTTTCACTCGCTGATTGAAGAAATATTTCATCAGGTTACGGCGCAGGCGGACGACTGGGAATCGGTGGTATTGATTCCGTATCACAGCCTACGTTACTCGCTTCGTTGCAACACATCTATATAACAAAGGTAACTTAAAAAAATACACGTCTAATAGGTATCTAATCTACGGCCGAATACTCAAACGCAACTTAGATTTAATCACTCTCAAGTCGCGATTTTTTAACAATTTGCAATGAAAGTCTGTCAAAAATTCGTCACTTGAGGCGTGATTAAATTTAAGTTGCGTTTGAGTATTCGGGCGCTAGTTATGCGTTTTCAAGTTTGTAATTTAACTGAAGTGGCTTAACATTACTGGTTTAACAATATTTTTAGACAGACATTCACTACATACTATAGTACAATAATTACACCCAGACATAGAGCAACCATTTCTCATCTCAAAAATGTTGGTTCTTGTTTGATATAAACCCTACATCGCAGGCAAAGCTTCTACCAACTGAACTGTGAGACTAGCCAGTTTGTATACGAACTGGTTGAATCTTAAACATTGTAACCAATACAATGCTCTTGTCAATTCTATCTATCCAAAACACATATCATATATACGTACGACATACATTTAAATTTAAAATGTTTTAGGTAGCGTGTAACTCTGGAGGAAAGCATTGTTTAGCGTTATCGGCCGAGGGAGATGTCTTCAGTTGGGGTGAGGGTGAAGATGGAAAACTGGGACATGGGAACAGAGTGTGAGTGTGCACTTACACTGTTTATAAACGTTACATTTTAAACATTGGCTTAAACTCGCCCAAACACTGTCATAATAGAGATGGCAATAGTTTGTCTTGTGACAGATTTTTTATAAGTAAGACTTGTGTGTATTTCGTATCGCATTGACTGTAGGTTGGACTAAAATTCTAGCTAACAATAACAATATTGTGGTCTCAAGATCGGCATACTGTTCTGGCATTTTGTGAGTTTACAAGCACTTTACGAGCTATTTTACCTCGTATGTCTCGTATTTATCGTTGTATGTATGAAGTCAATATTTTGCGACTACGTCTCGGCTCCATAAGTTATCACTGGCAACACACACTGACTTTTGTCTCGAGTCTGTGCGGTATCTGTGACGAGAATATGTGGCTAATTTGTGTAATGCAGCCTCATTCGAGTTGGATTCATCGGCTGACCTTATCGCATATAATTATAATAATGCTTTTAAATAACCCTACAGAAGCTACGATCGGCCGAAGTTGATATCATCTCTTACGGGACTAGAAGTGGCTGCGATCGCATGCGGAGGCGCGCATTCCGCTTGTTTGACGTCACGCGGACGCATATACACGTGGGGCAAAGGCAGATATGGTCGTCTTGGGCATGGCGATTCGGAGGACCAACTTGTTCCGAAGTTGGTAAGTATTATGCAGTTTTTTCCATATTGTCGGAAAAACCCGAGTTCTGCTGGGCAGGTTTAATTTTGATATCTATAATCATAAACGATCTAATAAGAGCTACAAGATATTTTTTTATTTATATATTTTGAAATACATAAAAGTGGACCATGAGTAAGATTATAAAAGTAGAGATATGTAGTCCCAAAAACTTATTGATGAACCAATGGGCTGTGTGAAAGATGACTTGAGCGAGGACTGAAATGACGTCCGATAGAAGAAAGTGAATGAAGTTAAAGGATAACTCCACAACATGTACGTCCACAGCGAGCATCATATGACGTAATACATTTATTAGAGGTAAAAGTAACCGCTCAACATGAAGTGGGCAATCTGCTTGTTCCGTAAACTTACGAAATGTTGTTATAGGTGGATGCACTGCAAATGTATAGAGTGATAGATGTGGCGTGTGGTTCTGGTGACGCTCAAACTCTCTGCATTACCGATGACGACAATGTCTGGTCTTGGGGTGACGGCGACTACGGGAAACTAGGTAAGCTTACAAAACATCATCTATCTGTCTCTACTAATCTTATATGTAAATATTTTTCCATTGTGGTCTTCTGAGGTCATACGCCTTAAGATATTGTCACCCACTCGGTAGCGGCCTACTTAACTCCGCCAAAATATGCCGGTATAGCAGTTTTTATGCAGTGAGGACTGAATAAAAACTGCTGTACTGTATTGCTTCTTTTGTGTACCATACATTACTACTCACACATAGATCAGAGTTTAAATCAATACGTGTTAAGCCACAGTGGGTCTGTGTCAATAATAATGCCCGACCATACTTTGGGTCGTGAATTGGCAAGTTGAACTGCCGATTGCGAGCCATATCGAAATGTGGTGGTTGCTATAATTCTGTGGATGAAAGCAATAATTAGTATATTTTTTCTGTATAGGTCGTGGTGGTTCTGAAGGCTGTAAACTGCCAATGAGGATAGACTGCTTGAAGGGACTTCGTGTCGTGAAAGTGGAATGTGGATCGCAGTTTTCTGTCGCACTCTGTCAATGTGGAAGTGTTTATACTTGGTAAGCTATTGCTGGCTATAGGCTGGACTAAATTATCATTGAGTTCAAGTTGTATCATCTCTATAGAGGATCTTTAGTGTCCACTTATTTCCTGTTACTAAAACTAGCGCACTATGTAAACACTATGACTTATAAAAACGATTTCCATACATTATTTTATTTTTCCTTATTTAAAAATAACAATAATGAAATAAATTTATTTTAAAATAAATGTTTGGATAGATGTTGCATGTAAAGCACGAACCCAAGGCTCAGATGACTTGTTGTGTGGCCAGTGACCAAACTCTTTAGGACTTTGCAAATAAATATCTTTATGTTACGACCTGCCTGGCTAAGGTGTGCAATGCAACAAAATTTTGTCTACTCGTTATCTCGTGCAAACTAGCTTAACGCTAATGTTAAGCTTATATGTGGGTCTTTTGTCTACAATTTCTAAAATGTCCATCAATAGAAAATGTATCTCGTGTCAAGCGCGACATATCACGCGTTGCACATCTTAGCCCGGCTGGTGTTTATTACCTTCGACAGTCTGAGGTTGGTGATATCAAGTGTTCTACTATGTGCTTTAAATTCATCTAAATAGTTTGCTTTGTCTAAGTAAACAAAAGTTCAATGAGTGTGGTTATTTCAGGGGTAAAGGAGACTACCATAGACTAGGACATGGAAGTTACGAGCATGTGCGTCGGCCGATGCGAGTAACGGGAATGCAGGGGAAACTCATCGTTTCTATTGCTACTGGTAAGGTCAAGTGAATAGTAGTAGTATTTAATAATAAATTATTAAATAAATGAATGAATGAAAATACTTTATTGCACACCTTGCGCTAGCGATCTCTTCCTTTGGATGGAAAGATAATTATTTAAAAGTACAGGTTCACTTTGAAATGTATCATGAACTAGACAAAGTTCCACGCTATCAAGCTTATAGGTAAACTAATTAACTAAAAATTGAAATAATTATACGACTTATGTTTCCTGTGTTTTAAACCGCGTCTTTGTGTTAAGTGTTTTTAGTATTAACCGCCGCGGCACATCGGTCGCAAGGTATTTTCGATGCAAAGTTCTTGTTAACTCTCCAAGTCTAGCGCCACCTGCTGACAACTCTTTTCTATCCAGGGAGTTTACACTGCGTGGCATGTACGGATACAGGCGAAGTGTACACGTGGGGAGACAATGATGAAGGGCAACTAGGAGATGGCACCACATTGGCTGCGCAACGGCCAAGGCTTTTGGTCGCTTTGCAGGTACTGCTTTAACTAGATACCGCACTGTGTGAAAATCAAGCGTGACACATTTTGCACATACGATTAAGTCACTGGTTGAATTAAGCAGCGTAAGGATAAGTGCAATGTAGAACGCAAGGTACCACAAATGCTTTTTTTATGGAACCAAGTGTGGAAGATAGTCTCCACGCTTGAAGGCGGATTGGTGACCGCAGTTTTGGTGTTTAGTACGCAGAAGATAATAATCTATACTAATATTATAAAGAGGAAAGATTTGATTGTTTGTTTGCATTGAATAGGCTCCGAAACTACTGGACCGATTTGAAAAATTCTTTCACTGTTGTCTATCCATGGGGTCCATAACCTGGTGCGTTTCCCTAAATGCCTCTTACGATACTTATGGGAGGTAATGACCCCTTCATTCCCCCTTCCTATTCTCAATACTACAACGGCTACTTTTAGTAAAATCCGTTTTATTAAGATTAGATCCTAGAGGTTTTACCTACTAAATTGTCTTGATAATTTTTTTTTTTTTTTTATAATAATGCTGGACAATCCACACCTAGTCCCAAGCTAAGCAGAGCTTGTGTTATGGATACTAGATGTCTGATATACTTAATACAATACATTACATACCATATATATTTTTTATTATACATAGAAAACACCCAGAACACCCGGAATAAATATTTGCAGATCGTACAAACATTTATCCCAAGGCGGGAATCGAACCCGCAACCTCCTGCGTCGCAGGCGTACATTCGCCCGCCGCGCCACATCGGTCGTCAATGTTGAATGTTGAAACTTTCTTGCTCAGGGTAAAAAAGTTACGAAGGTGGCGTGTGGCAGTGCCCATACAGTCGCGTTATGTGTGGAAGCACCGAGGGCTCCAAGACCACCACCACCGCCGCCGCTTGAGTGCCATCTATTGAGAGATATGACGACGCAACTCATTTGTAATAGACTGGTAAGTCACCCGCATAAACATAATAGAAGAATTTCCAAAAGTATTTGAATTTTGGGAAAAGGTTGAATTTCGGGAGTTCTTTCATCTCCACCAAGAAAAAATCAGCTGAAAATTTCAAGGCTCTACGACTAGTGGTTGTGTGTAGGCTGTGCGTTGTCTATTATGTCAGTCAGTCAGCACAAAGATTCATATAATTGGTATAGTCACAAACGAATGTTCGTTTGGCGCTTACTAGATATAGTCTTTTGAAGTTGAAATTTTAGTATTATTACGACTGGTCGATTTAGTCGTTTATGTACTAAGCTATATGTAAGGATTTAAAAGTGTTATCTAAAGGTTTGTTTTAATCGTTATATTTTTGCAGGTTCTACTTCATCAGTTCTCGGAACTGGTCTGTCCAAACTTACCTTTACTAATCTTGGATGGCCCGTTGGACCAATTGAGGACGTTGCTGTTTTACAGTGTGAAAGAAGCTGCGTTCAGAAAGGTAGGTTTGACAAAAACACCGAAAGGCATTCTCAAATATTCAAAGTGACCTTTTGCCGTTTCAAACAGTATTTCTTTATTGAGAGTTTCTATGCGTTATCTCGGTTAAGAGGTTCTCGTTATATAAAAAAATATCTAAATGACTAAGGTATATAATTTTTTCAGGCAATAATGGCGACAATGGTCCGAGAGAGACAACACGGGCCGGTTGTGGAGTTATCCCGTGTGGGAGCGAGAAGGGCAAGAAAGGGCGGATCGGGACTAGCTGGCCCTGCAGGCATGAGATCGGTCTTTGGTCAAATGGTAGCAAGACTACCTGTTCTGACTCAAGACGCTCTAGCGCTTCCGCATAGAGTGTGGAAAGTCAAGTTTGTAGGTGAGCGTCATATATTAGGGCTTACTAAGTAAGTAAATTTATTTGTTCAATGGTGATCCTAAGGTCGTTGGTTCAAATTGGTCCTATTTCCTATTCGAGAAATTCATGTGTGCAATGCTAGTGTCCAGCTAATGTCATCATGCTCTTTCCCAGGCACTACCTAAACAAAAATTACCCAAGCTACCATCCGATTAGCCGATTTACCATCTATATTTTACGAGCGTAGCAAGTAGCACTACGGATTGACGTCTGTTGGATAATTTAAAAGCCGCAAAGAGTTTTATTTTGATATTATGTGCATTTTAGGTTGAGGTAATTTTCGAATTTTAGTTAAAATATTTGTCTTTCCAGGTGAGAGCGTAGACGACTGTGGTGGTGGCTACAGTGAGAGCATAGCGGAAATGTGTGAAGAGCTACAGAACGGGTCGCTGCCACTTTTAATGGCAACTCCGAACGGACGTGGTGACGCCGGCGCGTCACGTGACGCCTTCCTACTCAACCCCACGGCTGCAACGCCGCTACATCTCAACTGCTTCAGATTCCTTGGTAATTAAATGACACCTTACTAAACTGGATTGGTACACTGAAGTTTTGTTTATGTTATATTATGGTATCAAAAGTATTACACAAAAAAACGGATCCAAGCTGTAAGTTGCTTTCCCTGTTCTCTTAGGTTTTTTTCTGCGAAGAACTAGGGTTAGATTCTCCTAGTTTTGAGACATTACTTAGTGGTTCCATTGAAAAATGCCTTTGGGGTTTGACTACTTTAAAAAGATTTTCAAGTCATCAAAGTCATTGTTAATAAAAGTGGTCAAAGTGGTTATTTTGCCAATAATTAAATTAATATTTGGGAAATTTTTAATCGACATTTAGCCCCAACTAAGCAACTATTGGAACCAGGTGTCTGATAGAATACTTTTAATTTTTTTTTGTGGAGACATACTTATAATTCGATATAACAACCAGAAAAGGCACATTTAGGAATTAATAAGGACAAGAGCATTGTAAATGCGAACATAGGAGATGTGAAAAAAGTGCTGAACGAACAAAATTTTCTATATTGTAGCAATACAAGATATGGTTCACCCTTAGGTGTATTGATGGGTATCGCGATTCGCACCGGGTCTCCGCTTTCGCTGTCCCTCGCGGAGGGCGTGTGGCGGCAGCTGGCGGGACAGCCGCTACGGCCGCAGGACTTGGCCGAAGTGGACAAGGACTTTTTGCCGGCGCTGCTTTGTATACGGGATATGACGCCGCAAAACAAAGTAAGATGATCACCGTAATAACAGCCCTAGGCCAATATTCTACTGTTCTCGCTTTAAATTCAACCAGTGCTTATTCTACTCTTAAATAATATTTATTTTACATAGTCAGTAGTCATAGCGCTTTCAGTGAAGGCTCGTCTGGGGAAGTACCACCATGGTTATTCCTACCACCAAGCTACTTGCTATGTTCCGATTTGAAGGGTGGGTGCCGGTGAAATGACAGGCACATGAGGCTAACACATGTATGCCTCAGGTTGATAGAGCAGAGCACGATATAAATATAATATTATATACAGGTTATGATAACCACTTAACATCAGGTGGGCCATCATGGTTAAACGACAATAACAAAAAAGGCAAAGAGTTTCTAACACGCCTGCTAAGGGCGCCTGTGGCACAATAATACAAATCTCACGCGACAAACGGGTAAGCATTAGACAAAAAATCAAAGAAGCGTAACTAAGATTCGGATTAGGTTGGTACTGTTTGTATTATAACTAATAGACTATCCTTTGGCTACAACCACACCTTCACTTGTAGAGGGGACGAGAACACGCTAGCGAAGCCACACATGGATGTTGGTATTGTTATATTTACAGGAACTTCAAAACCTGGAACTTCCATTCTCGATACCTTCGGCGGCTGGACACGAAGTGCCGCTCTCCACGCGTCACAAGAGGGTTACTCCCGACAACAAGGATGAATACGTACAGTTGGCGTTGCATTACAGGTACATTATTAAGTTATTTATACTAATATTATAAAGAGGAAAGATTTGATTGTTTGTTTGGATCGAATTGGCCCCGAAACTACTGGACCGATTTGAAAAATTCTTTCACCGTTGGGAAGCTGCACTGTCCCCGGGTGACATAGGCTATATTATTAATAATTAAAAAAAAAATTGGGATCCTTACTAAAACCCGGGACGGGCCACTAGTCTATCTATATATAAACCGGCAAACAATATGACATCGACTAAGCTACGCGAATCGTATAACCTAAATGAAAGCTTTTTCAAGTACCTTAGAAAAACATTAGATTTTAACACGACTCTTTTTCAGTTGGAAATTATCTTGATTGCTTGTTATTTTTACTCAACAATGTAAGTCGATGAAAACGAACTTTATTTTCATTATGTTTGCAAGTTACTTTGTTTCGGTTTGAAGGATGCACAAATCAATCTTAACATGTATATGCCTCAGGGTTGTGAACCTAGCAGTACATCGTAGGGCACCTGACGTGAGTGACCTGCGAGGTAATCTACCTATGAAAAAAAGAAAAAGTGTTATCAAAAATTTACCTCCGTAGACTACACGAGTTCAACGAGCAGATCCGAGCGGTCCGCGACGGTATGTCCCGAGTGATTCCTGCGCCGATGCTGGCGTTATTCACCGCTGCAGAATTGGAGACTCTAGTCTGTGGCTCTCCGGATATACCTATACAGGCGTTGAAAGCTTCTGCCACTTATAAAGGTAAGTAAACCGTTCCAATTAAACTAACATTGTCCCGTTTGAATTTGTTCAGGTGAAGTAATTTTTAAACGGTAATTCAGTTTAGGAATCGCATTAAGACGTGATGATGGCTTCAAAACTCCGTCACCGAGCCACGAAGAATCGAACTTTTATTTTTTAATTTCTTTGTTGTATCTTTTGATAAATGTCAAACAAAATTTGTATAATATCTATATATGTAAAGTATTGTATTAAGTATATCAGTCATCTAGTACCTATAACACAAGCTCTGCTTAGCTTGGGGCTAGATGATGCTGTGTGGATTGTCCAGCATTATTATTATTATACATATTTATAAATAAAGGCCAATATTGTCGAAAAAGTATGGTCACAACACCAGTGATCTATAGCAGTAATTTGTTTGAACAGGTGTTGAACCTAACGCCCCTCTCGTCCAGTGGTTCTGGGAGGTAATGGAAGAACTGTCCGGGAGTGAACGTGCT
This sequence comes from Electrophaes corylata, assembly GCA_947095575.1. Taxonomy (NCBI): domain Eukaryota; kingdom Metazoa; phylum Arthropoda; class Insecta; order Lepidoptera; family Geometridae; genus Electrophaes; species Electrophaes corylata. The sequence continues at coordinate 10,813,036 of OX352703.1, forward strand.
TTATTCTTGCGATTCGTGTGGGGACGAACGAGGCTTCCGCGCGCGCCACAGGATCCTAGGCAAAGAGACTTTGTGCTACAGGTAATGCACGTAATTTAGAAACAAATAAAATTCAATACAGATCTCACTACCAACACATAGAAGATGGACACAGCAAAGAGATTTGCAGATTATTTAACCTCAAACATATCTAAGAGATTTGAGATGTTCAATCCTAGGTTCTGTCCTAACATGAATAGATTGGACATTTGTGGGATAAACGTATACTTCGTGATGACTTTTAAATTACTCATACGTCATCTATGGTACCTAACAACATAGCTTTATTATATTAATTGTTGTCTGTTGTTTTATATTCTGGTATGTTATGTCGTTGGCATTTTAACAAACATTACTTGAGGTCTTAACACAAATATGAGCAGTTAAAATAAAAGTGAACGGAATTCTGATTTGAACGAAATTGTTTCAAAACCGCAGCAGTGTAACTCAAACGTCGGTACGATATGTTTACGCTTTAAAATTTATTCATCCTTGTTCTCAGTACAGATTCTTATAATACGATATTGTTATCATAGGGTGCGTTTCCACTGACCCATAGCAAAGTGATGTGAAGGAGAGTACATCGATCAGTTTATTATTTGGACTGAGACAAAATGAATATTTTTTTTGCTCTACGTTGTTGAAAACGGACCCTCATCTTTGGTAGCGATTCGTATCTAAGAATCTCTGGTCTGACACGCTTACGTACCTTACTTTATCTTATAGGTGTTGGATAAATACCAGCCCCCGGATCATTTTCTACCAGAGAGCTACACGTGTTTCTTCCTTCTCAAAATGCCAAGATATTCATGCAAGACTGTGTTACGAGAGAAGTTAAGGTATGTATTTATAAAGCCCTACATATCCTGGGCGTCTAGGGCTTTTGCAATACGAAGTCCTTTATTGTTCTTGTATCTATTGGATTTTATTCTATCAAGGTTGGTCGCATGGAACTAGATAAAATGCGCATAATATGACAATTTATGAGTCATGTGATTTTAATGCGTATCGTTTTATTTAGGTTGGCTTCATACGTGTGTCTTGCTGGCCTTGAATAATCTCTTTCAGGGTTAATTATAGGCAATGCTAAAATTGAAGTATGTTAGTATAGAGATTACTCTAAAATCGCTTGTCCTGACAGCTAAATTTCGCAACGCTGTTGGCACAACATTGCTTGGTGAACATTCTGAGCTTAAAATAAGTTACCTCGCCTCTTCCATAGGCAAACGCGTTTATGTTTTGTCTGCTGCAGAAAACAATGATCAACCAACTTTGTTGCGGTTCCCAAACCACCGTTTGTACACTAAACACTGAGTTGATTGTTGTTGCGAAATTTATCATAAATCATGACCTATAGTTTTTTTAAACAACTTTTCCATTATCAGGTATGCGATCCACTTCTGCAAGAGCATCGACACAGACGAGTACGCTCGCGTAGCTCTCAGTGCGGCAGAGCGCGTGTCTTCTGAGGAATCTGACTCTGACGCCGATCCAGCCACGCCTCCTGCCAACGCTCCGCCCCCTCTTTACTCGCTAAATAGTGCACCCACGTGGATATGAGCAGAGCATAAATATTCCAGATTTCATGTAACCATGTGTTCTAAAAAGTTCTGGAAATTACCCCGAATGTCCTGTTAGGCTGTCTGGATATTCAGAAACCTTGCTAACTAGAACACCCATCAGGATATGAATATGTGATCCGAATGTTACCAAAAGGTCATTCAAGTACTTTAAAAAACAAAGTATAAACTCTGATAATGTTCATGGAGTAACTGCCGATAAAACTACCTACTTTTCATGAAAAAAATGAGTTTTGACAACTTTTCAATTAATGAATAAGCTCGACCTGCTTGTAATAATAAAAATAAAACACAGAATGAAGATTTTAGATGATAATCTACACTACCTGTTATAAAATTTTAACGATCTGTCTATTTTTACAGGATATTTTTCGATGCACACAGTTGTAGCTTTGCTTTTTCACAAACTTAAGTCACTGAGGCAAACAAAAATAACAAGCCCTCGTGGGATCAGATGCAAAAAAAAATTGAGCAAATATTCTAAAGCTAAAAACTACTGATAGTATTAATATGTATTAATTACTAAGGCGATGATTCGGGTTTTCTCAATAGATCGATTTTAATATTTACATACTTGAGTTTGATTAAACACAACAATATAAAGTACATCTAAGGTGTATTTAGATATGGCTGCTATTCGGAATAAGATGCTTTTCAGTAATGTGCCTGAAATTGGCCTATAATCAGTCTTATGCATTATACTGAACCAATAGATACAGCTAAAGATTTTTTACTATCCCAAAAGTTTTGCACCAAGTGGCATTTTAACCCACAACCTTTCCCTTGTTATAGGGATTTGCTAGCCTGTGCCATAACTTTTGGGGTAGTATAAAACCTTTGTGATTTACTTAAGTGCAGACAAGCACTATAAAATTAATAAAATATCCATTGTTATGCCATACAAAAATCTTTATTGAGATGTAATTGATTCACTGTTTTTTTTATCGGTGATAGACTGTCATTTGGCTTCAATCTCACCTGGTGATTAAAATTTAAATACTCTCACTAAGCTTTGGTTGTTCTGATTATATTATAGTAAGTAATGTATAAGATTTCAAGATAGTATTACATGTATTCTAATAGCATTCCATCCACTGCGTTACCACTTGTCAGTAAATTCAATTCATTTAGTATACTAAAAATCATCCTTCCAAAATTATAATAGATTTTCTGAGCTTCTAATAGTTGTTTAGTCATATGTAAAATACTTTTGACTTAGGTATATAATTAGTGGGATAATACAACGAGGGATCACTGCCATGTAACGTATTATTGGATTGAATACCGCGTGATATTAGTGCTCTTAAGGTTGGATAACACTTATCGGCATCTTGCCCAAAGCACAGCACAATTGTGCTCTTTGTACTAAATCTTAAAGTTTTGTATAAGATGTCGCGATATACACGTTGTCTTCCCTTAAAAAACTCACGATTTATTGGCTTGCTGAACGTAATGCTATTTCGCGCCAATATGTAATACAAGCAAGACATTTTATTAATTTTTTAATGAAACTTCTATTTGATTAGACTGGAACAGTTTATACAAATACTTGAGTCTTTACAAATAACGAAACATCTTGGTTTGTCTATTTTATTAGTAGTTTCAAAAGTAAAGTAGATGTAAAGACAAACTGGTGTATAATTTTCACGATTTCGCGTTTGTGTATTAACTGAGAAGAATTTGCTTCGTGTAAATGTTACGAAATTCAAGTTTATTCCAAGAACAAACAGTGAGACTAGTCATTGATGATGCAGTTGTGGTAATTGTATAAGTGGAAGTATATAAATATTTAGAATTAATGGAAAGGTGAGAATGTGACACCAGTTTACTAAACAAACTAAATTTGTGAAGTTTTGGAACAAAATTATTTTAATGTCGCCACTCGAATAAATCCAATAGTTTTATGCTTAAATAATTTTGGTAAACTGATGTGATATTATTACATTTTAGTACCTAAAACATGTTATTATTATACTTAAACAATATGGAATGTATATTATTTAATCTTCGCTTTGCTAGTATTACTAGATTATGCTATTTGGTGCTAGTGCTTCACTATTAGAATAAAATTTTGTACCGAAAGCTAGTGTGAACAAAATGATGGAAGATTGTAAAAGGCACACATAGTACCTAAATCAAATTAAGGCTATAGTATAGACTAATTGACACAAACAATATTTATTGATCTCAAACATAGCAATAATTTTGCCCTGCATTCATCTGATTCTTCAAAAATAAGGAGGTTTGGGTGGGTGTACCCTATCAGAATGATAATTCTTATTGCTATTTAAGGCTTTAAAAACTTTTCTCCAATTTATGATACCTGATTGAATTTATCATCATCACTTTACCATTATCCACATATTTTTAAAACCAAAGAATAATGTAAGATGTAAAAATCTTTGGGTTCTTTTAAGATCTGAAATTGGAATGCTATTTTACTATGATCTGTACGGTGCAGCATTATTTATTTTTTACAAACAAATAAGTATAATGCCAGTATAAACTATTTATTTGATGGATTGGTTTTATTTGATTGAATGTGTAGGACCTACATAACCTAGGAATGTTATTACTGCCAGTCTTCTAAAATACCCCATTAGGTACTACCTCTGCAGTAATTTTTTAGTAGTATTGGAGTTAACATATTTTTCCTTCTACACTACTGTTCAGTAATTCAATAACCATGTCATTACATGGTTCTTGAATTACTCTCTTGAGTCCTGGAAACTAAATAAGTAAGGTGCCAATTTGAATGTCTAAACAAAAAAAAACATTGAATTCACATGATGTTGTATTTACTAAATAACTTAAACATTGCACTTATGGAAAGAGTTGATGATGAAGCTACTGCAATATAAACTAAAATTACAATATTGTTTACTTCTTTGATTTGGGTTTCAAGGTCAGGTATAAGATGAAAACTCCCATGACTGCGTATGTTGCCTTGGCCGTCTGTAAAAAAAGGGAAATAATGGATGATAGGGTAAAAAATTACACTTTTTCCCCAACCTACTGATTATGTAGGTATCTATTTATTGATTGATTAATGTATTCAGAGATATTCAACAGTATTAACTTTTATTGCTGCTAGATTCTAGGAATTATTAGTCCTCAAGGTTTAGGTAACAGATTTGCACATAGAAACCAAGACACACCTAAGCTATAGGTGGAATCTTCTTACAAAGGTAGTACCTACTCATCAGCTTTTTAGGTTGCTAGATTTAAGAATTATTTACTCAGAAGGCATAACTTGCTCATAGAAAGCAAGACATCTAACCTATAGGTGGAATCTTTTTGCATAGGCTACTCACCTTTTGATGTTGTAGTCGGACTAATATGATTATTTAAAACTGTCTATAATAGCTGGCGGTACTTACATTAGCTCTGCCTTTGTTGGTTTGGCTGTTGAAGTACTTGGCCAGTCCCTTTAGCTGGGATTCATCTACACTGGAGTCTCCGGCCATTCTGAAAGAATAAAAAGATAAAATGCAAGGCCACTAATAGAACTAGATAAGATCAAAGTTTATCTAAGTAATAATAATGTACTAAGGATACTTAGGAGAAATTTATATAAATATAATAATTTACCTGAAATTCTATCGAAGTTACGTAAAGCACAGCACACAAACAGCAAGTAGATTTTCTGTCATTGGAATTGTTGCAAGTCGCAGTTTTTTTTTAATTTAAGCATTCAAGAGTTTATGACAGCAGGACAAAACGATACCAATACTTAGAAAGCGACAAGGACAGAGTTTTTTCATGCCTGAAATAATGATGTCAAATTCAGAAAATAAATGTTGCCATGCTTATAAGTTAATGTTCTAAAGTAGTAATTATTTGTTTCGTTCGGAATTCAGATGCTTGTTGGCCCGCTAAATTAAGAAACCGGCCAAATGCGAGTCGCGCACGAAGGTTTCCGTACCATCTATAATAAAAACTGTAAAAAAAACATGTTTATTGCATGAGAGTCCCTTCAATATTTATTTTATTGTTTTTTAGTATGTGATGTTATAGCGGCAACGAAATACATCATCTGTGAAAATTTCAAATCTCTAACTATCGCGGTTCATGAGATGCAGCCTGGTGACAGACAGACAGACAGCAGCCTCAGTAATAGGGTCCCGTCTTACCCTTTGGGTACGGAACCCTAAAAATGAACGGTGTTCAAACTCAGAGCCGCTTATTTTTCATCAATATGGCGTCTGCTGGTAGACAGACCGGCGGCAGACCGTTACTAAATAAGTAGGTAGGTGTACATGAAAATTAAAATTAGGTAACTATTTCTTACCATTTCAGGCCATCATTTTCTATTTTTTCGGAGCTGCCTTTGATTTGAATAGCTTGTAATAAACATAGTAAATAGCACACGCTGCCATTGTTACTTTAGAGGTCTGAAAATGAAGGTACGGTTAGTATAGAAAGGTAGGTATAGTAGAGAGCTGTAGGCGGATTTTAAGTTTTTTTTATTTTCCGGCTAACGGATTTCGGTTTGCGAGCTCGAACTTTTTGTATGAATATATTCCTAGGTAGTGATCTAAGCTGTGCGTTGGCTGACTATAAGTATATTCTTCTTCTATAAGTACCATTATGGTGCTTATAGATTAGAACCAGAGATGTTACGGAGGTGGTTTAACGGAACCGAAGCCGGAGTCGGAGTTTTAAAATTTGGTTTGTCGGAATCGGAATCGGAACCGGAGTCGGAAGCGGAGGCGGAGTCGATGGTGGTGGTAGATAGTATTTTTAACGAAGTAGTTGTACCTCTTTTTCGTGAAAAGATATTTTCACGAACTTTACACTTTGCTGTATCTGTACAAACTTCAATAAAGTAGTTACAAATCACACTTGTTTCCGGCTACATTGTCCAAATCGAATCTACCATAAATTTACATAACCTACTATAAATTTAATTAAAACGCCGCGCAAAACCAAACATCCAAACAACTCTGAAGTGAGTAGGTAATGGACGTCGGAAAGTAACGTGTAGTGGAGAGGGGTTCTCATAGGCGACATGCATAAACCTGTTTGTACCCGCTGACCGCGGCCACCGCGCTGCGCCGCGCGCTATTCGCTTCGACCTCCGATTAAAACCTCCGATTGAAAGTTTCGGAACCGGAGTCGAAACCGGAGGTGAAGTATCAATCGGAAGTTCTGACATATCGGAATCGGAGTCGGAGCTCCGTAACATCCCTGATTAGAACATTCAGAACTGCTATGTCGATACGATAGGTACCTAATAATCTGGTTTACTCGTCTAAGGTACTAATGTCTCATGTATAACTATTATTAGATGTAGGTACTAAATGTATACGTAGTTTATTACGCTTTGCGGGTCATATCGTCATAAATTGGTAGATAGAAGGACACCAACGGCACTTTTATCACTTCAGATAGTTCCGCAAATTTCAGAAAAAAACTTACATTTGCCCGACCCCTGTTTGTTTGGCTGTTAAAATATCGACTTAATCCTTTTAAATTAGGGTCATCTTCAACACCATGGCCTGCCATTGCAACTTGTAAAAATTTCGGATAGGTACAATAAAATATTCACAAATGTCAATAACTGACCATAGAGAATTTATATATTTTTTCACTATCAAGTAGGTAGGTAAATAACTAACGACGTTACTACTATTGAGTTCCAATCACTTTTGCAGTAATAACAATAATAATACTCGAGAATCCACACATTATTTAGCCCCAAGCTAAGCAGAGCTTGTGTTATGGGTACTAGATGACTGACACATACAATACAATACATACATAGATATTTTATATTATGCACAGAAAATACCCAGACCACCCTTGCAGACCATACAAACATTTATCTCAAGGCGGGAATAGAACCCGCAACCTCCTGCGTCACATTGGTTGTCCAGAAACACTAGCTTTTAAACGTAACGTGCAAGAGTTTTTAGTGTAATATCTAAAAAATAAAACCAAATCTGGTAAAAATTCATTTTACGTTTAATATAATCAGTTTTCATAAAAACATCACAATTACTTACGTACTAAAAATACAAATCTGTTGTCATCATTACTCTAAAAATTGTTATTTACAATTATTACTGTACAGGGTGTAAAAATACATCTTTTGAAAGTATCAAGCCTTAGCTGCCTACTTATTTAGGCCTCTCGTAACTCAAACTAAAACCAAATTAGTGTGTCATGTGGATATCTAATCTTTCTAACGGGACTAATCTCGTATCTACTAATACAAGGTGTTGTTTAGGTACCTCAAATAAACAAAACTAAAAACTGGATCGTGAATATTGACCTAGAGTAGGTATTCAGAATCCTTAGCAATTCTTGTACCCATGATAAAAAAATAATCTAAAACAGTTGTTCCAAATTAATCCAGTATTTCTAGGAATACATTTTTCTAGGTATTAAATCACATAACTAAATTTTGTGTAGGTACTGACATCTTTTAAAATTATTAAAGACTAGTATTTTAATACAACACCACCATCCCTTATTTTCGTTTTGAAAAGTACACGTAAGCTGTAAAATCCTTTACACATACATTTCATTCAATATTTTGTTAGATTTTAAAAATACCTTAATATATCAATCCCGATTGCAGTACTTTTGAGCACATCCAAGGTGAAAATACTTAATCTCTTGCCTATGCCTAGCAGAACAATAATTATAACTTTATCTCATTAAAATTCATGCTGAAACTGAGTCTTATTCACAGAAATTGATCACAGCTTAGTTAGGACAATCAGCAAGTTATTGCACCATCCCTTCACATAAACAATCATATTCAAGAAACAAGAACACAGTTTTTTGCTGGCAGCATATCTAACCAAATACTACCTTTGGTAAATTATCATCAGACACTGACCTTCCTTAATACCTTTGGTCAAAGCGAAACAGGCTTTTCTGTCTCAACTGTCCTATCACGAGCACTACAGTAAATTAGCTTATTTAAATGACTTATCCCTATCTTACGCAGTTAAAAAGGCGTCAGGCCACGCAATATGAACAAGTGACGCATGTTTTACAAGATTTACGATGGTTTGAGCCCTCCTTTAAGTGGGGCTAGTGATTTTGCTCCATTATCACAGAATAGGGATATCTTGAAAGTGCGTAAAATATAGGGCAATACAAAGAGTGTCTAGTCTACATATCTAAGATATCCTCTTCCCAGTCTTCTTTCTGTCTCTCTGAGATGGATACTGAAGGCCGTGTAACCTGTTTCAGCTCGTCATGTGTCCGTGGTGGGATGGGGTTGTCGCTAAGGTCAACATACTCGAGGGAACGGGACCGCGCCATTCGGTCTACATCCACTTCTGAAATAGGAAATATGGGAACTTTAGTTTTTTGTTTGAATGTTAAAAAACTTGGTTGCTTTCTAGATTAGTAGATATTTGGCAGGTTCTCAATTGTTTAAGATGTTATAGAAAACTAAATAGATCTTTGTATTATTCTTAATCTCTGTAATTGTGAACTGAACAGGGCAGCATTGAAAAATATTTGCCTGTAAATATTTTATATGCTGCTAAATGATCATCTTGCAACAAGATAACTTGTTGAATTACCTTACAAAATATAGTTATAAGGTCATGTACCAATAATTTGATTATGATGTGCAAGTAGGGTGTGTAGCACAGGACACTGGAACGCAATGTGAGGAAGAGCCACAAATGTGTTGTGTGAAATGTCTAGCCTTTCTAGACAGGCTAGCGTGCAAAGCTCATCGGGCAACTTCGCTATTTGGTTATTGGAGAGGTTTAAATCTGGAATGAAACAATATCAACATTAATAATCTGGCCTCAGAACTAATAGTACTCAGTATAAAAGCATTAGTAGTAGCTTGGTTTTCTGGGTTGTAGGTTGTGGGTTCAATCCAGCAAAGGTTTGTGTCCTGAACATAGATCTTTGTTACATATCTGGATGTTTTATTATGTATGTAAGTTGAAAAAGATTGTGTGAAATGTCTTCCAAAATTTATTTAGTAACTTATATTAATTTTTTTTTTCAAAGTTTTATTTGTAATCATCAGCTAAGATAAAAAAATAATATTTTCTCATGAAGGTTTTATGCCAGGAAGACATGCACATGCATATGTTCAATAAAATAGACACTTCAATTGTGATGCCTTCCTGTGTTGCAGAAAAACATCCTCTCAAATATTTCAGCATGTAAGTAAGTAATAATTTGGATTCTATTATTTCACTGACTAATAACTAATAATTTGTATAGCTGTTATAAACATACCTGTTATTAAGCTAAACTTGACTGCAAACTTAGGTGGTATTTTGGAGATGACATTCCCACTGAGATCACAGCTCTTGAGCTCTGTGTGTCGCATCAGGTGGTAGACTGCATCGGGTACTTGCATTAACTGGCATTCTGATAAGTCTGGAATTCAAAGAAAAAATACATTATAGATGCATGTTAACTACACATTATTTAACATTACAGGCACATGAGGCTTAACACCTGAATGCCTCAGATTGATGGACACTGGGCAGTGCATCATAGGGCATGTTCCTAACGAGCGTAACCTATGAGGCAATACTTTGCTATAGACGATGGCAACCACTTATATAAAAAAATAATGGGTGGGTAAGTAATGATAATTGAGTCGAGTGATATGTCAAACATTTTGGTAAGCTCAAGTAAAAACCCAAGATTTTAGGGCTCCAATTGAGCTTATTATCGGTTGCCTAACAGAGCAGAGAAATGGCCTAACGCGTTACAGCGAATTGTGTCAAAAATATGCTTAGATTTATATACCTACCTAGAGCCTGAGACTCCTGCGCTTCCTCACATCGCAAAATCACTCGTGTTACAGCCAGAGCCATTTTTTGAACAATATTACTTCACATGTATCACGCTAAACAGCTCGCAGTTACATACAGAAGCTCATATGCCAAGCAGCGGTAGTTATTTATAAATCAGAGGAGCTTTAAATAGACTGCGGAACTGGACGGAATATTTTGCAGGCAGAGCTGCTTGGACGTCAAAGCAGCTGCTGATCTGATGCTGCATGTGCACAGTAGGTACCACTACCACGTCGCGGTACGGTGAGGACGTTAGAGTAGAGTATAAGCGTAGGCATTAGGTAGGTTATCTAGAAGTACTCTGCAGTCTGCACTGCATGTAGAACATCCAGAGTTTTATTTCTCACAACTTATTTTAGTTCTTCCAGTTCCAATAAAATTTGTTTTGATTTAGTTTCACTGTGGATCTAGCCTTCATAATTTTATTGCTGTCAACTGTCATTGTCGGTTTGTATAAAATTTCGTTATCACTGTCAATTTTTAGTTTTATTTGGTGGTAGGCAGGCTAAGGCTTAATTTTATACGATATCTAGAGGTAGTTCTCATTGTTTATTTGAATTAATAGTAGTATTTCAGTCTCGAAGTAATTTATTTGGAATAGTTTACATTAGAACTTGGTAAATTAAAATATTGTATCGAATCTGCTAGTTCCAAGCGTTTTATTTCGGCCGTCTAAATCGACGTAAGTTGTTTAGACTGTCAGTTTCTATAGAACGCAATTAATTATGTCCGCTCCGCGCTATATAAATAGGTACCTTTCGTATCTACCTAGCTAGTTACCACTACACAGCAGAATAACTGTTTTGTTTTGCTGTAGTTATTGTGCGGAATGGAGTCATGTACTTAGTTCTTCCGCATGTTAGATCATAATGTACTACTACATTGCGTCTTCCGGGGTTCATGAGCACAGAATAATTAAGTACCTACCTGCTTATCCTACCTACTGCGCATAAGGTTGAAGTTTTCCTATCCAACTTAAAAAACAGTATACGTACCGTAGCAACAACGGTTTTGTAAATTTTAGTGATACCTACCATATTAATAATACTTAGGTACTTCTACGAGTATAACACCATCTAGCCCCGAACTAAGCAACGCATACCTACAGGTACTACGAGACCCAGACTCTACTTTATGTGTTTGTCCTCTGTCGGGATCGAACACACAACTTTAAACGCAGATGGCAGAACTCTACCAACTGAGCTATGCGGCCAGTCTATCTACCTATACCTACTAATATACTGTTAACTAGCTAGGTAGATACTTTACTCGCACAGTACTTCCTTAATAAAGTAGTTTTTTTATGTGGAGGTTTTGGTATAGCTTGTGAATGTCTAATGAGTGATTATTTTTTGCCGTTTTTAGGGTTCCGTACCCAAAGGGTAAAACTGGGCCCTATTACTTAAGACTCCGCTGCCTGCCTGTCTGTCCTTCGCGACTTCGTCCGCGTGAAATTATTTTCATACAAACTTCAACCCCCGCTGTACACGTTTAGAGGTTGAATTTCGGGAATTCCTTTCACACCTCACACAGTTTTTACACCTCTATTCGCACCAAAATTCAAGCTTCTACGTCCAGTGGTTTAGGCTGTGCGTTGTCTATATCCCAGTCACTCAGGACAAAGACTCTTATAACTGGTATGGATTCTGATAATAGATTATCTTTGTGAAAACAGTTGTTTCCTGTTACCTACTAGAAATGTACAAAGTACTTTTTTATAAACTGAACACCCTGTAGAAATGTCCGTTTCCAAGACAAGTGGTTTAGGCTGTGCGTTGTCGATATGTCAGTCAGTCAGGACAAAAGTTCTTAAAATTAATATACCTATAGATTCGTTTTATGATACCGAACGCTATTATTTCTTAAAGTAGGTTATATCTTACATTACCTACCTATAGCTATATGGTCACTGGGTGTTGAGTCAACCACATTTCAATAAGTAATAGATTGTGTTACAATGATCCACTTTCATTTTGTTCAGCTTCTATCTCATTAGCAATCAAACAACGCAATTATTATGATGCTGATAAGATAAAATAAGGATTTATTTTTGTACCGACGTAAGTACCTTTATAAACAAAAAGCAAATTGAGGTACTTATTCATTTGTTTGGAATACACGGTAAAACTAGACACATTACCTACTCTCAGACTCGGTAGGTATACATAATTGCAGATCTTCTACCATCTACGTATACCTAAGTGTTACTACTCAAGAGCCTAAATAAGGCATAAGGTACCTACTTACCACTTCTCATTATTCATTTACCATACTAGAATGATAATGAAAGAAATAAGGACACCCACCCGATGGAACGATGACATCGTAAAAATCCACTTACCTACCAACTTAGTGGGACAAGTCGCAAGATCATACCGCAATCACATTATTCTTACTTATAACACCACTTAGGTACTTTAGCAGTAAGACCTAAGGCTTACCTAATTGGCTATTCTCCTGGGCATCCTCACATCTTCCCACAACTCTGATGATAGCTCTTCCTGCGAGTCTGGCGCAAATCATCATCGGCGCCGCCCGAGGGTCTCCTTCCTCTGCCTCCGCGGGCAACCTCTCTCCGCCATCATAATCCTGTGGAGGCCTCATCACTGTATCACTGCACTGCACTATATTAATCCTCTATTGAGTCCACTAGGTATAGTCGGAATCACAAATTAGTCTTTCACTATTTTGAAATTGCGTGTCATCTACAACCGCACCGAAACGCAACGCGCCTAGGTCCACGGCAGCACTCTGCAAAAATTCGTGCTCCGCGTTTGCACCCTGCTTTTATATCAATGCCAAAACAAAGAAGCGTGGTGCGCAAGCGAGACAGCAACAATAACAAACACAAACGTAGGTACCTCTCGCTCGCACTGTCTGCTGCGCAGTTCAGGAAACACGCGGAAAATACATGGGATCCTCTTTCGAAAACGGATATCACAAAGAGCCCTATGTTTTCCGCTTGATTATTCAAGGGTGACTTTTTTTATATGCAGGATGCGTCGTCACGTTTTCAGCGCATTGTGTTTCCTGAACACCGTTATCAGATCGAAGATCGCCTTTGTTTGCAGTTGAATAATCGTTTGAATGCATGCTCGTTGATCAATGTGAAAGGCCTCGTTTTCCAGCCTAATTCACAATGCCCCGTACATCACAAGCGCATGTGTTGCAAATTGTAGTGGACGTTTGATGTGCACACTATTGAAAACAGATTTTTATGCGTCACTAGCAGTCACTCGCGGCTTCGACTGTTCATTATTCAGACAAAAAATATTATAGGTATACCTAGGTACTTAATCTCCACACGATTTCGTCGAAGTCGGTTGAACTGACGTTACAACATGTGTTCGTGATTGAGTAACAAACAGACATCAACACACAAACTTTCACATTTTTACGTTTAGTAAGTAGGATGGTAAATGATGCTGATCCCATTGACTACAAATTAGCTTTTGAAACACAAATTGGTTTCTGGTTGACAAGACTTCGTGCCAACGAACGGCCTTGATCAAGAATTAGAGTCGCTGAACAAATCGTGACTGAAACCGGTTTTAAAGACAGAAAGTGTTCTAATAGTCATATTAATTACGATCAAGGATATCAAAGAATGCATTACTTCCGCAGGCAATGTACCTACATGTACATAGGTAGATTAGATCATATCTAAAGGGTAGGTTAGCTGTATTAGTAGATACTTACCATTATCTTATATATTAGGTACTTATCCAATTACGATTTGCAGGAGTTTCTGGTAAGGAACGCCTGATCTCTCTTTTCCCAACGAAATTTTAATTTACTTAATTAATTTATTTAATTTACAATCTACCTACTAAAATGAACATCATAGTATTACTATACTTCCAGTACCTATAGGAACTAGGAGGTTTATGTAGTATAACATGACTACGGTCAGGGTCATGTGGTCACAAAGAACACGCACATCTTGCAATTGCGTCAAGAAAGTCTTACATTCTGACGTCCATGAGCTCTTCCGTTTTACCTGCTCTATTAGCCAAAGAGAGACGTAGATTTTCATCAGCCAACCTTGATAAGCTGCCAAACTCTAGGTATTCCTGACTTTCGGTACCAATCTATGTATTTTGATAAATAAATAAGAATGAGTAGAACGAATACTAATCCATGTCGCATATGTTTATTTTGATTATTATGGTACCTAGTAAGTTAAAGATATCGAGATAGTGAGAAATCCAGCCCGGCTAAGATGTGCAACGCGACAAATTTTTGTCTACTCGTTATCTCGTGCAAAATAGAGATCTCTTTATAATCCTGTCCTAACGTGGCAGTGCCAAAAATCTTTCTCGTTCAGTCAAATGAAATGCTAATGTTTTGTTTATCCGTGGGTCTTTTAGCTATAATTTTTAAAATGTCTATCAATAGAAAAAGTATCTCGTGTCAAGCGCGACACATGACACATCTTGCGTTGCACATATCCCGGCAGATAAAGATGGGTAGTAAGGTAATTAGTACAGAAACCTACCTTGGTAGTTCTAAAACATTACTGATTTGTAACGCCTCAGAGGCGCTACAATAGTCAGAGCCAATTGGGAAACTTTTTGTCGCATCTTTAGTGGCATTGTGTAGGTATCATAACCTTTTCCCCAACATTATTTGCGTCATGCTGCTTGCTCTACATTTTTGTATTGCGCAGAATTCTAAAAAAAATTAAGACATTTCTGTACCATTCAAGGTCCTGCTTTCATTTATTCTTTAGTAGTGGTTTAATCTAGTCTAAAACTCACTGTGAAAGAGTTTGCCTGGAGATTAAAATTTACTACAATAGCCATTTCTTTGCCGAATGATGCTTGCATTGATGTGTTCCGATTTGAAAAGTATGAATGCCGTGCCGGTGCCATTACAGGCACATGAGACATAACACCATCAAGTGATGGACCTATAGCAATACCACCTAAGAGAAGTCCTGAGTGGACGTGCACTATGAGGTAACCGCTCAACATCAAGTAGGTCATCTGTGTGTTCTATATCGATCACTGTGATGAAGATGGTATAAGGTTAATGTCACATAGCGACCATTTTATTTAAATATCTACATGCTATTAACAGTATTTTAATAGACTACGTTACGCGCGTGACCTCGAGTTTGCGTTTCCTGCTCGCTTGACCTGGTTTTAGGAGCATCTACGTTTTATTGAGAGATTTATAGAATAGTTATTTTGTTTGGAAAATTTCTTGCTCACCTACTTTTGTAATTCCCAATGTAACGGCAAGTCTACTAGGGTAAAATGGGTCAGCGTGTGTTGTGATGTTCGTTCTGATTCAGTGTAGCCTGATTCATGGCGATGACAACAAAGCTTTCTCAAGCTTTGGCATCACGTTATAAGTGGATGATAAACACAACACGATCGTTCAAAGTTTCCAGGAAATATTGCGCAATCAGGTCAGTGATCTAAATCAACAGCTTTAAAGATTTAAAACAACCACTGGTAAGTATATAAAGCAGACTAAAGATATAATGTGTTTACAACAGAACAAATTGTATATTGTCAGGAACACTAGACCATTAGAACCCTGCGCTTGTGAATAGGTACCTAGTAGGTTTTGAAGCGATTAGTTTTCTACATTCTCTATCGCTCCTAAATACCTACTTTACATAACATATCTACTATTCTATATGCGTTGGAAATTTACCACGAATTTGCCGGCGCGTACCTATAGAATGGGTACCTAATAGTTTAGTTTAGTTATTTAGCTCCATACTTATAAAAAACTAGCTTTGCCTACTCGCTATGATTGGTACTACACTGAAGCATTTTGTAAAAAGGGATTAGGTAGGTACAAGTCGTAAAGTTTTTTGCCTGATTTTTAAGCTTGGTCGTGGGCCATCCACGACCAAGCTTAAAAATCAGGCAAAAAACTTTACGACTTGTACCTACCTAATCCCTTTTTACAAAATGCTTCAGTGTAGTACCAATCATAGCGAGTAGGCAAAGCATGATAGTGTCTATAAAATATGTAAATGCAATCTAGAGTATTTTCTTCTAAGGAGTAAGTATGTTTTGTGAATACATCAGATCAAAGTAAACACCTTAAACCATTATTTTGTTAGTAAACAGAGGGCCAAGAAAGCTTACAATGACGCAGCAAACTTTCCGGCCAGTCCACTGACAGTTCGCAGAAGTTTTTTCACCGAAAGCTGAGGTCGATCCTTTGTGCTATTTCAGGAAAACCTGGCTCGACTCCAGACGTACTTCGACGTAGTTGAACACGCGTAAGGTTCTTTGATCTTGGAGTTATGCTAATCCAAAAACACTCTAAAGTCACCAGTTTAGGGTTGAAATTCGAGTTTGAACTGTTCACGTGGTAGCTGTTTCAAATTGGAAGACGCATTTTCTTTGTTTATAGACAAAATCTAGATGGGAACATCGCCACTGCGCGAATAACAACACCTGCCGTTTTTATTGCAACGATTTCGCCGAATATTGAAATTAAGTTTTGGTGTTGGTGTTAAACCAGCCGTAGGAAGGTCGCTGAGGACAATGACACGTCGCAGTATGAAGGTGATGCCTCGTCGGCTTGATCCACAGGTACCCACGTGCGAAGCTGAATGAATTGTGGATCTCATCGCAATGATTTCTTCCAGTTTGAGAGCACTCAACTGTTATTGCGCAACAACAGAAGAATCGTTAGGTGCACGACTCCTCTTATCTGCCACTAATGATTTTGAAACAGATGACTGCCTTTTATCATTTATCATCATCTTTTTTCGTCATCATAATTTCAGCCCAGGTTGTTCACTACTAAAAAGACTAAACATATCGCTATTATGTAGGTACTCATACACACACCGTATCGGTAAGTAGCATACCATATTAGCCATATCCGAGTTTTTCGTCTAGTAGGGTTAGGCTGATGGCGTAGGCTATTACGGGTGGCACACACATCCCGTATCAAGGAGAGGGTATGGGAGACAGTTTTTTTCAAAAAAAAAATCGTTTTAGTTTTCGCTAATGGTTTCTCTTTGGTCAACAAACAGATGAAATTAGTTTAGAAATTAGTGCGGGGAACAGAACTTACCTGTGGTGGTGCCATCTATCTTACTATCAGCACCAGCTATCCCTTTGGTAAAACAATAGACGATTATTATATTTTTAGTGGTAAGAAAAATGTGGGTCAATAAATAAAACAGGTATATACAATGGATAACTGTATAATCAGGTTGGTGCAGCTGCATCTGCATTTTGCTGCGCGAGCTGGGCGGCCGCGCAGCAGTGCAACATGAGCGCAGTGAGTGCGCAGGCACGCGCTTCGCCGCCTTCTCCGCTGCTCGCATCATCAGCTGACAGCTCTTCGCGGACTGCTTGCAGCTGGGGATAAATAACACCTGTAGTAGAGTAGTGTTTTTTGGTAGTAGTAGAGTTCTTTGTGAAAGGGCTCGCCCGGGGAAGTACTCACCACCGTGCATATATCTGCCGCCAAGTAGTGATGCTCGTATTACTGTGTTCCAGTTTTAAGGGTGTGGGTGCCGGTGAAATTACAGGTACATGAGGCTTAATACCAGTATGAGTACCAGAGATCTAACTGTTAAACCTTATTTAAGAACGGTTGGACAACGGAATACATTGAATTTCAGAGCAGAGGAGTATGTACATAAGGCTCGAATTGCAGTGTGACGATTAAAGTGGAACAGTACTTAGTCGTTTTATCATATTTCAGTGGCGGAAATGCAAATGAAATTAGAAGCACGTGAAACCCGCAGTTACATCAACACGCGCCTAGCTTTGTACCATTTGCTGGAGCATTGCCAACCGGTAACTTATTTATTTTAACAAAACAACATAGCTTGTAGAGTCAAATTAAGTCCGCCCATTTATAAAGGGCAAACGTTTGTGCGATGAACATATATGATTGTTCAGCGTGTTTAATTACACCACTTGCTGATGAAATTAGTAGAAGACCTACCCGATGTTATCGAGTAACCATCACCTATAACAGCTCTACCTCGCAAATCGCACGATAGTATCGTAATCTACGATGCATTTATCAACTTGGGAGAAATGGAAAAATATTCTTTCAGTTGTCTGATTGGTTTGTCTTCGTTTATTAATTACTCGAGTATCTGATGTAGGGGACACGCGAAGAGTTATTACAAGCATTTCAGCAGGAGGTTCGGTGGAAACACTCCAAGGAACAGACCTCACAAGCTAGCCATTGTTTGCCTTCGTTTTTTCATCCATTCATCCACCGAATATATTAGCCGAATATCCACCCATCAGCCTGAAACACTGCTGGATGTAGACATCCCCCATAGATTTCTTTCCTTTGTTCACGAACTTCGATTCGGTCTCGGTCGATGACTCACCATCTCATGTATCTGGTGGAGGGAGAGCCGCGCGGCGAGCTTCAGTGCAGAGTTCCGCGTGACACGACCAGTATCGCTCCTGTGGTAATGCTGCAGGCAACAGACGCTAGGTCAATGTAGCAAACTAGCTTTCTTTCATTGGTGACTCACCATCTCATGTATCTGGTTGAGGGAGAGGCGCGCGGCGAGGTCCGGCGCGGAGTCCCGCGCGCAGGCCAGCAGTGCGTCCGGCGGCAGAGCGCAGCGCAGCGCCGGCTGCAGCACCGCGTGCACGTCGCCGCGAGCTGCCCAAGCCGCGCCGCATCCACAGAACGGATTCCCCGCCTGCTCCAGCGACTGCTTCCTTTATCGTGTTCAAACTATTACCACATAATATCTTATAGTACTTACTCAAAACACAACATGGATGAAACTGAAAAGCCTTCCAAGCCTTAGGCACTGAGGCCCAATTCTCGTAACGAAATAACGTCAGTCAAATTGTAGTTTAAATCTCATCTCAGCTGGTCGTGGAGACTTGCTATTTTCAGGGTATATTTACCTGAATCAACCCCTAGAGGGGTGGACAGGGGTGTTTAAGTTTGTACGAAATAGTTTCAAGCGGATAAATCACGCGCGTTTTTACTAAACTTTTGTATAAGTACAAAACATTGTATGATTATATGTACCTACTTTATATCTAAAGCTTGGTGAACAACTGGCTTGTTCGCTGTCTCTAAACAATGGAAGTTAGTATGTGATCACATAACCTGCTCGGACAATGCCCCATGGTATTGTCTGAACCAAGCAATTGTAAAACCTACCACTTATTGGTCAGTGACTTTAAATTTAGCTTAAACTGGTTGTAACACTAGAAATACACTTAAAAAAAAGAACAAAGACTGAGAACTAACGAACGCATAACATAGGAAGGTGCATGCATGGCATCTCTCTCACATCCCTTTGTGACCTTTGTCGCTATCCCAAAAACAGAGCCAAGCCTGCACAAACTGAGCCCCAAGTCTGAAATTTAGCTAAGCCTTTTTCAACTTAACTAAATTTATACCAATTATAAGAATCTTTGTCTTGACTGACTGACTGACAAGTAGACAACCCAGTCTAAACCACTGGTCTTAGAGACTTAAGATTCTAGGGTATATTCTACGTGTATTTTGTATGGATGGATACGCAATATGCACCCTTGTCAGGCTAATGAACTGTGTAAATGACAAAAAATCTCACACTTGAGGCTATAGCAACGCTGGCAACGAGCAAGCAGTAGGTACCTAATAGGCAAATAATTTGCAGTTCTATGGTGTACAGTGCCAAGTGTATGCAAACAAAGTTTAATTTAATATATAATTGCCTGTATTTAAAGATAAAAAAGGCTGAGCTCTCGAATACCATTCAGGCATTTTAACTTATATGACTACTGCGCAAGTATCCGCAATTTTATTTTATTTTATTTTATTTTATAATCTTAGGAAAACTTACAGCTAGCTATTTAATAGGTACAGAAATATAAAGTATGAAGAAGGCCAATAACAAGTTTCCACAAATAATTAAAAGATAGCATACATAAAAAGAGGAAGTAGACGACATACACGAATTTACGGAACTTAAAGGAAATAACAAAAAACAAAAATACAAAATAAATAGCTACAAAAATATGCTTATATATATATAAATAATCTATTATATAAAGAAAATATTGTTTAATACAGTTTTTAACCGCTCAGGAGAAGTGTTAAATAGATCAATGTCAATCTCTCGGGATACAGCATTAAAAGATCTACACGCTCGTATTAGGTAAGAATTTTGTCTATAGTTGACTGTAACCGGGGAAATATTTAGTAAATTGTGACTTCTGAGAGTCGCAGTAGGGGCTCGTAAGCCAAGTTGCCCGAGTAATTCAGGGCAGTTAACTCTGCCATTGGCGATATTCAGTAGATAGGATAGGTCAGCTGCATGCCTTCTATTTGACAGAGGAAGCATGTGAAATTTCTTGCAACGGGTATGGTAATTAGGGATATATGCTTTTATTCTAAACTGTAAATATCTAAGGAATTTTTTCTGAATACTCTCAATACGCGTCATATATATATTGTAGGCTGGATTCCAGACCTGAGATACATATTCAAGATGGCTCCGAACATATGCACAATATAAAATTTTAAAAGTCTTAATGTCTTTAAATTCTGATGACATCCTGATGACAAAACCTAATGCCTTGGACGCTGTCTTGACAATATTACTTATGTGTGCGTCAAATATTAATTTTGAATCGAAGGTCACACCTAAATCCTTAATGATGGATACTCTAGTAAGGACGGTATCCTTAAGTTTGTAATCAAGAAGCAACGGCTGAGGTTTACGTGTGAATGAACATACAAAGCATTTAGTTACGTTAAGGTCCAATTTATTTAAATAGCAGTATTCTTGAAATCTATCTAGATCATTTTGAAGTTTTAAAACATCATCTGCGGACCTGATAGGACACAAAATTTTCATATCGTCTGCATAAAGTAAGATTTTAGAATTTTGGAAGCATGACGAAATGTCATTTATAAAAATTATAAAAAGCAGAGGTCCTAGCAAGGACCCCTGCGGAACTCCTGATGGAATAGGTAAAGCTGACGACGTAAAGCCATTAAGTACTACCGTCTGTGATCTATTTAGAACGTAAGAGGAAAACCATCGAAATAGATTACCCCTAATACCCGCATATTGCAGCTTGCGCAGTAAAATAACGTGATCTATTCTGTCAAACGCCTTGCTGTAGTCCGTATAAACGACATCTACTTGACCTGGCTCAGACATGTGTTTCGACAAAAAATCACTACATAGTAGAAGGTTCGAGGTGGTTGACTTACCTTTCAGGAATCCATGTTGATGTTCAGAAAATGTATGCCTTAGGGCTTGGGATAACTGATTATAGATTAATCTTTCAAGAACTTTTGCAAAGATACATAATTTTGAGATAGGCCGATAGTTTTCTATCAACTCCTTAGGCCCTTTTTTGTGAACCGGTGTTATAAATGCTGATTTCCAAATAATAGGGACGATGCCATCGGTGAGTGACCTTTTATAAAGAAGTGTTAAGGGAACAGATAAACTATATGCACATCCTACAATAAAAACAGGGGGAATGTTGTCCGGCCCTGCTGTCTTTTTTAAATCTAAAGATTTAAATAGTTTAATCACTTCTGATCTATGGACCTCAATTGATGATATATCAGAAGACAAGGTGAGGGTGTCGAATTGATTAAGAGTACTAGATGACGAACTTGAAGCCAGAAAGGTGGAGTGAAAGTATTCGCTAAACATTTTACAGATTTCATCACCATTGTCAGAAGAGCATTGACCAAGTTTAAGTAATGATGGGTACGTATTACATTGCTTTTTGCTTTTAACATAAGACCAGAAGGCTCTAGGGTTTTCTTTAATTTTGCCTTCAACAGATGCAATGTAATCAGCAAATAGTTCGCTTTCTAAAGATTTGACACGCTCGCGGAGAATTTTAAACGAATCGTGATCTGCACTATTGCCATACCTTTTATGCTTAGTATGATACTTATTTTTTTCTTTTATCATTTTAATTAATGGAGTTTTATACCATAATGGATACTTAGTTGATGAATATACTGTTTTAGAGGGTATGAACTCACTTCGGAGACTAATCAGAGTGTCATATAGAAACGAAACTGCTTCTTCGAATGGCTTTTTATTTATTTCATATTCCCAATCAACCATATCTAGCCGAGAAGAAATAGACGTGTAATCACCACAACCATATAGATATGTTACGTGTGGCTTTGGTTTAAGATTGTGCAATTCAACGAACTCAGCCGAGACACAGAGTGCCTTATGATGTGGGTCTTCAGACACCAATGGGTTTTTACAGTGTTTGACAGAAATATCATTATTTGATAGTATTAAATCTAATATTCGGCTATTAGACACATTTTTGTGGCCGTTATACTGTTGAAAATGACAAACGTTAAGGTCATCAAAGAAATCTAACTGGTACGATCCCTCTATGTTCGTAGCCTGGTATGAAACTCCATCGTCTGACACTGCCCAATTTAGGTTAGGTAAATTAAAATCACCCAGTATGATGAATGTATCCGCCGAGTTTTCCAAAAACCTGTCAGTGAGATTCCTAGAAAAATTATTAAACTGTGTAACAAAAGAGTTGCCAAGCTTTTGGTAAAAAGCAATCCAGGAATAGATGCTCCACTTAAACCAGCGTCTGCTTCCTGGACATGGCCGACCGATTGATAAGTATTAAATTAGATATCTGGTTTCCCCATCCAGTTCAAAGTACAAGTGGTACAAGTTTCGCACAGTTTGGGGCTAGATGGTGCTGTGTAAAATGCCCACTCATTGACCATTCATTTTCTCTTTACAATCCATAATTCAAAATTTAACAACATCAATAAGGATGATGATCATGATGAGCGATCATCCAAAATGAAATTTTTTGATTAAAAAAGGTCACACCAAGTACTTAGCACCGTTCAGTAGATATGAAACGCCAATGTGGTGTCGGGGTTTTCAGAGAATACGGATTTAATAATACTTTAGTTTTATGCTTAATACGTTTTTTTTAAAACAAAAAAAAGTATTTTAAAGCTTTTTATTTCTAGAAAAGTAGTGATGAAAATTAACAGTGTACATTTATTTCAAATCCAATGATCATTATCATCATCATCATTCTCAGCCTGTAGAAGTCCACTGCTGGACATAGACCTCCTCCATACGTTTCCAGGAAGAACAATTCTGAGCCCTTTCCATCCATCGACTTCCCGCGGTCCTAACAATGTCGTCAGCCATTTCAGCCGTCAGCAGCAATTGGGTAGGAGGACGTCCTACGCTTCGTCTTCGAAATCCAATCCAAAAACCAAAAATCCAAATCCAATGATAAATAAGTGATTACTGAGATCCCAATCACTAACCAACTAAAATGAGAGGTGTTATATAAAAGGCCCTTGTGACTGTGTGTCGTAATTATTATAATTTTGTCACCTTGTGACCTCGCAGTCGGAGGTAGATCCAAAACGGAAGCACCTACTTTAATAATATACGATTTTTTGTAAGAACGGAAAAGTTTTAAACAACTTGCTTATGCCGATATTAGGTACTTTATTAAACAGGAAATGCAAGCAGCCATGCAAGAGTATAATAATATAAATAGATGTTTTTTACAAAATGTAACATAAATCTGTTCATGAGGATATAAGTTCCCATCACAAATATATACGCCAGCAAATTGATGAAATGAAAAAGAAATAACTTCACGACTTTAAACCCCGGATATATCCCCATGAGGGGGTATATATCCCCTCAGATATTTTAGTATTAATTAGCCACTCGAGATTCTTTGAGGATGTCTAGTGGGTACCCCCATCAGAGGAGTTTAAGTACGTCCAAATATAATTCTTAATCCATACATGACAGGTTGCAAGCCCGTCGTCGCTGCTAGAACACTAACTAGTTTCTTCACGATGTTTTCCTTCACCGTTTGAGAATACCCGCTAGCATTGCGCACATACATTTTTCGACACAAAAATCCATTGGTGCACGACCGGATTAGAAACCTGACCTTAGGGTCAGAAGGCGGGGTCACTCCGCCTAGACCACTAGTGCTCTGGTTTGATGAAATGAAATTCATTTAAATTATATCATTTCACCAAGACATAAATCACTAGCACATATCACATACAGCTGCTCAATAAAGACTCATATTATAACTCGAATGGTAAAAACTTATTTATATGGTTTTTAGTAGTGGTAGTAAAAAAAACGTATGCAAGTATTCTATCAGTTATCTGGTTTCCATAGAACAACTTGTTCAACGCTTGTTTAGAACAAGCGTTGCTTAGTTTGGGACCAGATTGTGTAAAATATCCACAAATATTTATTATCGACAAGACAGTGTTCCTAAGTAGTGGCCTATAACTGTTCGTCACTATGTATCAAGGGTTAGAGAGGTGTATGTCTATAAATGTATGAGTTCGGGGTCAGTTTATAGGAAGCTTGCTCGGTGACCTTATATTTATTCTATAAAAGGTGAGATTATTGTATGACTGTGTCGCCCGACCTTGAGTTTCATTGCAATGGTAAGATACAATTTATAACGGGTTTTATAAGACTTGCATCTTTAAATCGCTTGCAACAGTCTGTAGATAGCTCAACTGTTTCATATGTATTTTGTACTTCAATGATAAAAAATAAAATAGATATTAGGTGAAAACATGATCTTGGTAGGTGTATTTATGTTGCTTAGTAAAACCGGTATTTTACTCTTTAAAACACCCTATTAGTTTGCATATATTATAAAAATAAAGGACCTAGTCAAAACGAACATTGGGTGATGAAAAAACACATGTTAATTCGTGCAAGAGGTTTACAGTTCTAATGCTGAAAGTACCATAATATAGTTACCTGGGTGTGTGGCTAGGCGAGGGCGGTAGGGACCTCGAGGAGGCACAGGTCCTAGGCGCGGAGAGGGAATGTGCAGAGCCAGCACGGCGGAGGCCTGCCACTAGGGCGCTCATGGGTCCACCACCTAGTAACATGCATCTTTATCACCATTCATCATTATTAATGGTCATTGTAGACATCGCAGAAAACCCCTCAAACTTCCTTATGACTTACTACAGTTTGTATCAATTACTGTATAATATCCTAATTGTATAAATTGATTCGATCCGAACCCACGATATTCCTCTTGTTATGATGACGACGCGTAACCACCTGCTTTAATCTTAACGTATGAGCCACTGAAACTTTATGCAGTTATATAAAAATAATACTATATAAATCGATAGCAAGCAGGTAGTCAGTGTAGTGAAAGAAGGCTATACAAAAAGTGAACAAACAAAAAAGAAGTAAAAGTCAATATACTGGCCAGTAAGAGCAAGTACCTTAACCGTTATAGTTACAGGAAAACGTTTAGGTATAAACCTATAGGGTCCTAGGAGACTATCCATAACTTTTTAATATATTCTGAATTGCATTCACAGATTTTGGAAAAAAATTACAGTCAGCGAAAAAAGTCCTGACACATCAAAAAATTGTTTTGATGCCTATTGATCCTGTTTCATGTAGGACTGAAACAACTCTATGGGATTATTTAAGGTAGGAGTACTAGAAATGAATTCTAGTATTCATACCTATCCTAAATATTCTCTTAGCTGAATAAAACGCACGTCTTCGACGTACTTAGTACTAGATAGATAGATTTATTTAATGATTCATGTTGCTTGATTACAAATCTTTAAAATCAATGTACAGTCCATAAAATGAACCCCGCTGATTTAGTTTTACATTTATTAATTTTACACTCCACATTACGCATCGTTCAATGCCCCCAAAACCGGCAACGCCTTTCCATATTGCATCAATATTTCTACGCCACATTCAATTTACAAAACATTACACTAAGATCACTAATTAGCGGGCTCTACAATTAAATTGGTAGAGTAATTAATAGTTTAGAGACATTGCGTTTGCGAAAGAGCCATCTAGGCAATCCTTGAAGCAACTAGAGCGTTAAAGGACAAGTTCTTGCTAAACGTGGAAGGAATGGAGATGGTTTTCATAGTTGTAAACTTTAATTGCAATATGGCCGTGATAGTTATGTCAGAACTGAAGTTGAAAGTAAGTTTGATTCGTTTCGTTATAATGTCAGAAACCGCCTTACGGCTAAATTCCCAGGCATGGTAGATATCCCCTCGAATCTCTTCGTACCAAGTAGTACTTGTATAGAAAATCTCGAGTAGAAACACTGAATTCCAACTTGCTTCTTCTTTTTTTCTCTATGTCCATCATTATACAGACAATTTTGGTTTTTAGCAGTTTTTAGTCATGTCAGTTATGTTCTGTCAAGTCGAGCTGTCATTGGTATTGAACGAAAAAATTGCGTGTTTATTCAAATTCTAGGAAAATATTTTCATTTAAATTAGGATGCCACTTTCTTACTAATTGCTCACACATTGCGCTAAGACCGCAAGTAATATTTAAAATGCAGAACTTAAACGCCCGAAATGGTTAGACTGTTAAAACTAGTTGGTTATGCGTGTTTATTCAAATTCTAGGAAAATATTTTCATTTAAATTAGGATGCCACTTTCTTACTAATTGCTCACACATTGCGCTAAGACCGCAAGTAATATTTAAAATGCAGAACTTAAACGCCCGAAATGGTTAGACTGTTAAAACTAGTTGGTTATAGTACCTACCAAATGATCTAAGGTACCTACCTATGTCTCTAGTTTTAAGATTTTTTGTGCACAGTTTTACAATAAATGACTCGTTACTCTTAAAATAATACTAGAAAAACAATTAAAATGAAAACAGTTGCTTCCAAAGATAAAAAAAAACTAATCAATTTCAAGTTATTTTCCCTCAGAACTGAAATTAACAGAAATGTAGACATGCCATTAACGCTGACAGCTGTAAGTAATCACGCAATAATGAAAGTTATTACATTGTGTTTCGGACATTCGCTTCATGAGTTTCCTTCCTCGTTTCCATATCTATAGTAATTTTGCTACCCACAAATGTTTGAAATGCCTGTATGCGTACCTACGTTTTTGTAAACCAAATAAATGTAATTTTCTTTTTATTTGTTATTGAGTAGAGCTCTTAAAGCTGAGCTCGTCCGGGGAAGTACTACCACCATACTTGTTGTTGCCGCTAAGCAGCTTGCTACTTTCGGGTTTGAAGGGCGTGGATGCCGAAATTGTCACCTGTATGCATCAGGTTGTATCGTGGGGCACGTTCCTAACGAATGTGACCTGTGAGGTAATGTTTTGTTATAGTTGATGGTAACCACTTAAAATCAGGTGGGCCATATACTTGTAACATCAGCAAGTCGCATAAAATTATACATAATGTTTCAACCATCGTTATATTATCTTCATCAGCGTCAAGAAGTTCCGAGAAGAACGATTTTAAACCTTCTTCATTACCAACTTCACGCGATCCAAATATACCGTCGATTTATCAAGTGTGGACATAATCGTCATACAGCCAGGAAAAATAAGGCAGGTACAATATAAATCTACAGATGGAAGAAACTTAGCATACTCTAAAAAACAACACAGAAAGGGACAGACAATGTAAGGTGAAAGAACAGGACAGACAATAAACGAACTAGGATGGTAGGAAAGTTACAGTGATTGTTTGGGACAGTGCTAACACAAAATATAAACGTATTCAAACTGAAAAACCTGTGTTGATTCGGGAATTTCCGGATTATACGGCTCTTTCGTCAGCGTTATAATTCTGTACAAAGAAAATTCGTAAATGTGAGTGAATTTTCGTATAAATATAGATGACAAACAAAAGGCAGCCAGTAGGAATGAGAAACATTATTCGTTTTAACAAAGAGTGAGTGTTTTAACGCCTAAGTTTTCTACATTTAAATCAAAATCAAAAAGTATTTATTTAGATCATCATGAAATGTCTTAAATCTAGGTGAATCTAAGCGCCAATTCCTCGCAACCAAGCCTAGAAGAACCAGCAAGAAACTTACAGTACAGTACTTTTTCTGATTGTCAATACCCTTCGGTAAGAGACGACAGTTGTATCTTTTGGCTGATCTTTTAAGAGATGCCCTTGATTCATACAATCCTTTGTATGTCAGTACTCGTAAGGTTTCTTTGTCATTCTACTCTACATGACGGAAGCAAATCATTCAACTTTATTACTACTTTTGGATATAAGAAGAAAGAAAGACATACATTTATTTGACGCACACACATACATAATATAGACATGATCTTAAAATATACTTATAGATATCGACGTAAACATTTCACAATTTTCAAAATGGTCACAGGTATATAAAAACTATTACCCAGCTAACAAAATCATAAAAGTTTTATTGTACTTGTACTTAGTTATGTCTCCGAGTGGGTATTGAACCCACAACTTTCCTCTTAATACAGAGATGCCCTAACCATCTGCGCCACCGGGAGTCTAATCCACTCAACGAAATACTCTTATAAATATATTTATACGTTACTATAGCCACCGTGAAGATCCAGCTACAGTTTTAACGATATACTATTGATCAAATCCCATTTGGTGGTATAACTTTTGGGATAGTAAAAACCATGAAATCAGTTGATGAGGTCACTTATTTTTTTTAAGTGACTTGCTGATCAAACAAGCAAATGACCCACCTGATGTTAAGCGGTTACCATTACCTATAACGCAGCATTGCCTCGCTGGTCACGCTCGTTAACGTGCCCTGCAATACTCTGCGTCCATCAACCTGAGGCATACAGGTGTTAAACCTTGTGTACCTGTAATTACACCGGCACAAACACCCTTCAAACCGGAACACAGCAAGCTGCTTGGCGGCAGAAATAGGCATGGTGGTAGTACTTCCCCGGACGAGCACTTTACTAAAAGCTCTACTACTAAGTACTAGATTTTTTAAGTATTTGTCCTGCAATGATTATTGTAATGTTGTGACACTATTTTTGAAAGTTATTTTTGTATGCATATTATCGCAGCCGAATGGACATTATTATTCTACTAGATTCGAGCGACTGCTTACTATAAATATCGCGTCTGGATGTCTATGTTTACTCCAAAAAACGATAAACAACCTTTGGTGTTGTCGTTTTGGTATATTAGTGTTTTAGTAGTAGTAGAGCTTTTTGTGAAAGAGCTCATCCGGGGAAGTACTACCACCATACCTATTTCTACCGCCAAGCAGTGATGCTCGCATTACTGTGTTCCGGTGTGAAGGGTGTGGGTGCCGGTGAAATTACAGGCACATGAGGCTTAACACCAGTATGTCATGTAGTGCATTATAGGGCACGTACCTAACATGCGTGACCTAGGAAATGGTTTTTTAAAGGTGATAAGGCAAAGGTTTGTTATAGGTGATGGTTACCACTTAACATCAGGTGGGTCATATGCTTGCTCCAAAAGCAGTAGCATAAAAACTTTTTTGAGTTTGCATAGTGCGGTATGCCAGGCAGCGACTAGGCATGAACTTGACTATGGAACAGTTACCGTTCGTTCTTAAATGATCCTTATACTGAGGAGATCTGCTTACCTTCTTCGTGCACGTCTAAAGAGTCTTTTCTCTCGGTGAGGTCTTCGTCCGAGTCAGGGTCTACAATGGAGTCGGCTTCAGTCATTATCAGCTCCGGAGGCGGGCAGTTCAGACCACCTGCCTGATCTAAAAAAACCAGTCATTTAATATACATTTCTCTAAACAATCTACAGAAAAAAACTGCCACATGTTTGGTAAACAAATGAATAACGCGACCAAACTTATAAATAATCTAAAGAAAAAATATTTGCCACGGGTTTGGTAAACAAATGATAATGATCATTGGTTTGAGCATAATAGGCAGCAAGATCTTGATGCCAAGCGCTTACTTAAAAAGAACTGTCCCAAGCCTTCTTATGCCTACAACTCTTCAGGCCAGTTACATTGTGCGCCCTGTGACAGGACCTTTAAAACCTGGCTTTGCATGTCACATTCGCTCACATGCCCGGAGTTAGCAAGGTTCGCCGTTGACGGATACGTTAAGGAGGACATCAATCAAACAAATGAATAACGCACATTGACACAAAATTATAAGCATATTCGAAACTTTGATCTATTTTATAATCGATCGCTAAGACCCCGTTCCAATTAAAAGTATAAGCCTTCATATTATTGGGTGTTGATAGTGACAGTTTCCACTGGCCAATGAGGTAAGAGGTTATTTGACAGGAAAGGACCCGTGGTACCTACTACCAACGGCCCTGCTCGTACGATATTTGAACTGGACTGGGTAGTAGATCTGCCTTCTGTGCTGTAGGTTGTGAGTTCGATTCCCACTTAGGGCAAACATTTGTGTGATGAACAAACATCTATATGTTTGTTCTTTGTCTGGGTGTTGTATTGGATACTAATGTATAAAAAAAAACGTATATATATATATATTCTATCATTCATCTGGTTTCCATAGTACAAACAACCGACACGGTCATCTATCTCCCTGTCAAGCGTTTTAACTATGGCACCCTTTAAATATGATGTTCTTTAAAAGTACACTATTTAGGCCGTCGTCGTGTCCAGACAAAAATAGATTGAACATTCTAAATTAAAAAACAAAATCAGCGCTATATCAAATCAACATGTTTTTGTTTCTAAAATGACACAATATTTAGTTCAGTCGTTTTTACAGTCTTTTAAATAAAAACAACATAAAATTTTATTTTGGTTCTTCGTAAAGAGAAACAACTGCCTCGTAAATTGCTTGCGGAATATTTATACAAGACGGAAATACATGGTTCGTATCAGAAACATGCGGAATCAAATAAATAAGTACCTAAGATAGATTACTGCGAACCCATTCACAGTTCAAATCAAAAAGGAACTTTGATTTGAAGGAAGAAGAAAATTGCAATGCCAATCTTCATAACTCTGTCTATATAGGAGAGGCTTATGTCGAGCACCGGTGGTCAAGTGGAAGTGAATCCGCCTTCCGTCGTGGGTTCGAATCCAGTAACCAATGGATTTTTCTGTTCGAAAATTTACGTGTGCATTGCGAGTTCACCGTTTGATGACGGATAACATCGTGAGGAAACCAGTTAGAATTCTGGCAGCAGTGATGAGCTTGCAACCTGTCACGTATGGAATACCAACTACTGCAAATGCAATACAGCAAATGTATTGCATTGCAATATAAAAAATACCAATCTTTCAAACTTATTTTCGTTTCTTTACAGCCTAATTAGCCAAACTATACGATGAGGCTGTCTTATAAATTATACGCTACTAGCGAAACACACGTGAAGCTATTTCATCATACAAACTCAGACCCCTGTTTAGGGGTTGAATTTCGGGAATTTCTTACTTATACACCTCTACGAAAAAGAAAAAAAACGAGTTAAAAAAAACAACTAGTTATTCAAATATTTTTATTTTCTTTGTGTTATATTTTCAAGATGATATGTGTAAATTCTAGAGTGTAAGAGGAAATAGAAAGTCTATATCATTATTATATTATTATTATTACACCTCTACGGACTATGACGTATATACCCTGATAATGTCAAGTCTCTACGACCTGCGGTTCAGGCTGTCTTGTCTACATGTCAGTCAGTCAGGACAAAGATTATTTTAATTGGTATAGATATATTGCAGAACATAATAGTGCAACTAGTGTGTTTTAAACAAAACAAATTACTTGTGTTACTGTCTTGTGAAAAAGTAGAACGCATGTTTGTTCCGCGTTCACATTCACAATTTCACGCAATATCTGTTACTTCACTTAATACATGTAGGTAATAAACCTACACGTATAATATAGATAAATCATATCTAAACCAATTAATCGTTGTCTGACTAACTGACTGACTGACTGACATAATAGACAACGCAAAACTAAGCAGGTGGTCGTAGAGATTTGAAATTTTCAGAGTAGATTTGTCTTTGTGGATAGAGGTATAGGAATTCTCATAATTCAATCCCTATAAGGGTACAGCGGGGGTTGAATTTTATGTAATCTCTACTTGGAGTCGCGCGCGTTTCCACTAATTTAGAGAATAATGCTCATATTACGCATGATCCCAGGACTGGTAGGGACATATCTGGGTCAGCCTTAGACGATTTATTTATTGTCATTCAACGTGGCAATACTGTCAGCCAGCGTTTCGGAGGGGCTTCTAATTAGTACTGATTTGGATCAGTTGAGCTATCTCTAGATCGCTTACAACGGTTGTAATACCTCAACTCGTGTATTTTGTACATACTCGTACCTAAGTGCATGTATTCAATAGTTGTAACTTTCTCTGAAAATAAATGCTTATTTTAATTAAATACGTCTTCATGAAGCGTATTTTACTACGTACGAATTCCAAGTACAAAGTTTTTTTTTCTTTTTTCAATGTCCATTTTTTAGAAGCAAATTAGCTGATTCTTTGCAGATAGTTTGGCTAAAGGTGGATCTTTCAATAGAGCTTGAAAATTTAATTAAAGGTTTAAGTTTAAACAAGTCGGTACGTTGTCCATACAAACGCTGTAAGTGTTTAATGTCTACTATTTATCAACGTGCGTCCGAACTTAAGTTTGATACTGAATTATCTTGCCGTTATCTAGGTACATTACCCTATATTCTACAATAAAATCAGATTACCTTGAAAGTTACAAGCGTTACAAGATTTAGTACTAATTCTTTCGACGCTTGTAACATTCAAGGTAATCTGATTTTACTGTAGAATATAGGGTAACGTACCTAGATAACGGCAAGATAATTCAGTATAAAACTTAAGTTCGGACGCACGTTAATAAATAGTAGACATTAAACACTTACAGCGTTTGTATGGACAACGTACCGACTTGTTTAACCTTAAGAGATACATATTTGAATTTTCAAAACTGAATCCACTTTTTTCACTGATCCTATTGAGGACCTAAACAAAATACTGACTTTACTACATGTGCGTGCATGTATTTTGAAGATGGTCCACCTGATGTTAAGTGGTTACCATCACCTATAACAAAGCATTGCCTCGTAGGTCGCGCTCATTAGGAACGTCACCTACGATGCAATACTCAGCGTCCATCAACCTGAGGCATGCAGGTGTTAAGCCTCATGTGCCTGTAATTTCACCGTCACCCGCACCCTTCAAACCGGAACACAGCAAGCTGCTTGGCGGCAGAAAGAGGCATGGTGGTAATACTGCCCCGGACGAGCCCTTCACAAAAAGCTGTACTACTTTAAATACCTACAAAAAGTCAGTTTATTCTCTTGACTTATCGTTTTAATTGTGATATGGGGTGAGTTGCAATTTGTATTTCCCTTATAATAATAATAATAATAATAAATGTATTTATTTCCGTATCCAAAGTTACATTTTTTTATCAAGGTTGGGACCTTCCTTTAAGTAAAAAATACTTGTGACAGAAAACCCCGCTCTTCAATATCCATAGTTTATGGTTACATAATATGCTCAAAAAGTACTCGTACCTTCATGAAAAGATTTTTAATTGTATCTAAATTGTGTGTAAGTGAGTGTGTTAAATGAATGCGTGCCTACCTTATGTTTAGTATAATAATGTGAATAATATGAGTATGAGAGAGATAAAATAAATAAGCATGCTGGGATTCTCCTGACAGGTCTCTTAAGAGTCCTGGTTTCACAGAAATATACGTATGCGCTCACGCACGCTAGTCATTACTGTGTTACGTTATTACACTTATATACAAGATACTTTTGTACTGTACTAAAAATATAAGTAAAACTATAAATTATAGGTGTGCAAGAAAATATAATTACCGCGAAGGTCAGCGACCGTGGTCATTAGCAGATTTCGGCGTCACGATACTTTGGCGCAATTTCAAGTGCTTGTCGAGTTCGTATAAGAATACATTTGAGTCCTTTTGCAGTATAAACTCGTATATAACATCAAAGAATTCAGAGCGTTTTAAAAATACACGACTTTGAGAATCCCAGTGTCGATGAATTAATTAGTTTGTTTTTCAGGGATTTCTGGGACATTTACCCAAATGCCGACGGTCGTAACTTTCTTCCAAAAATCGTTAAAACATTTATAATCAAGAGTTTAATAACTTTTTGGGAACAGTAATTACATAGTAACTGTTATTTTAAGCAAGGGCTACTTTTATTTTTAACATTTTGGTATTTTTTTTGGTAAATACTCTTCCTATACTCACAAACCTGCCTGTGATGGTTTAGGCAAAGAATAAGACTCCTCCATTATAAGGTCTCTATCAGTTGTTAGTTCCTATTTTACAAGCTTTGCTTAGTTCGGGGCTAGATGACGTTGTGTAAAATGTCTGCCCATATTTATATTTATTTATATACTGGTTACCACTTAACATCAGGTGGGCCATGTTCCTGTTCCGTCAGCAACTTTTCACTATCATCAAACAGTGACTCTTACCTATTGGTAAGATATGGCAACAGCTTATAGCATCTTTTGTATTCCAAGACTATTGTCTCGATCAAAATAAAATAATATATTTAAAAAGGCGTTTTTGCCACGTGCTGTGACCAAATTAGATCGTCAATCAATCCTCAAGCATTACATAATATTTGGCACAAAATATTGACTTTGCAATAAGTTATTATTATGCTTAAAATAATACATGTAACTCGTGTAACTGTGTAAAACGGGGGTTTACACAGTTACACGAGTTACATGTTACAAAGCCGCGGTTGAATCCAATCGGGAGTCAGTCTTGTCAGGCGACATGATTCGATGATGCGTTGATACTGAGGTGAGTGCAGGAACATTGGTGGGTTTTTAGCCGGTATGCTGTAGGGACTTAGTAGTGACGTCAGACGCCAATTTCGTACACTTTGAGAAAACAGAACATCTCTCACGTGGTTAATGTTGGCAGTGTTTGGAAAATGTTTGCAGATGCATGTTTCATGCAGGAACACTTCCACAGAATCCATTCCAATCTATAATCGCGAAGCGTGTCTGTCTGTTTATGTTTCACAGTTAAGCCATTGATACAATTTAGATGAAAAGAGTTAGATTTCCAGAAACGGAAATAGTCTTCGTAATATGGCGGTGGCGGTAGGATCGATAACGGATTCTAACAGGAAATACATTTTAGTATGTTATCTGTGCTTGAACAAACTTCTGATTCTGTTCATTCGTTTTTTTAGCTTCATGTACGCCATCTAGGTATCGATCGGGTAATTTTTTTTAAATAGTTTCCCTCATAAAGTATAGCTTTTAGTAGTTTCCAAAACAATGTACACAGCCACTAATGTCACTTTAACTAAATTCGCCCTTAAGTACTATAAAATAGAGTGCTAGCAAGATTACCTCGATTTTTTGGCACACACGGTGATGACTCTTGGCACTTGACAACGCACTTCTTGTGACAGCACAGCCCGCAATTTCTGCACTGCATCGCATCTTTCAGCCATATCTAGAACAATTTTGCTGTAAGAATTTTTATAAGGACTCAGCCTGTAAGGGCTTGAAAGTTGTAAGGATTATGTTGTCTTGGTGCCTACGTAAATTTTTGAAATACCAAGAAGTTTTTCAAATTAAACATCTACAATGGTATAGTGGGTTGAAGTTGGTTTTATCTTTAAATAATGTTTGGTCCTTCGAGCCGGATATGACAATTATTGCTCAAAGGATCAACAAGGTGTTAAAGTCAAAAGTCATTTAGCCTTATTAGGAGGCATCTTCAACAACTTGAACCAGACCAATGCTTGAAATCGATCTTCCTCATATTAAGGCAGCCGCAATATTGGTGTTACATATACTCAGAAGATGCTACTGCTCCTCTTCTGGTGCGTTTCCTTAGTCGCTTCCTAAGACATTCACGAAAAATGCTGGACGGGTTCGTAGA
Source organism: Electrophaes corylata (assembly GCA_947095575.1). Taxonomy (NCBI): domain Eukaryota; kingdom Metazoa; phylum Arthropoda; class Insecta; order Lepidoptera; family Geometridae; genus Electrophaes; species Electrophaes corylata. The sequence continues at coordinate 10,849,132 of OX352703.1, forward strand.
CCAAGATGAAACTTATTTGGCTGCAGCTGTCTATTAATTAATTCATTTTAGTAGATTTATAGACTGTAGAATAAATACCTTTTTATTACAAAAGTCACACTGCGTGGATCTATGAAAGTGCGTTCGTACAAAGTCGTGGCTCGCTCGGGTTGGTTTCGGAGGTTTTGGCGGTGTTTTGTCTGTGGTATTGGTTGTGCGAGGGATAGAGCGATTGCCACCTACTCCCTCCCACTCCCACCAGACGAGCGCGTCGCCGAAACAAAGGCACGGCTCGAAACCAGCGTGGGAAGATAGCTTGTGGCTTTTACTGTAAGAGAACAAAAATGAAAGCTACTTATTCGTTCTCAAATTGAAAAGTTGTAAAAAAACTTTTTATGAGTGCCTAAATATTTTGTTGCAAAATAAATATTTGGTACGAGTTTTTGAGTATCGAACAGAATCTCAAATATAAAGTATACTCCATCTGAAATAAATATTATACTGGGAAAAAAGAATAAGCCCAGATTTGATTACGCTATAAAAACTGTTCGAAATATGAATTTAACGTTTCTTGACAGGCGTTCTAGATTTAAAACCTAAAAAGATTCAGAACTTTCTAACTTGTTTCGCAATAAGGAATCAGTTTACTAAGAGAAGTTTTTAAATGTTGATGTACACACCGGGTATTCATGGCTATTATATCAAATAAATACATACCTAAACTTAATATCGACATCAGGCGGCAGGAACTGGTATCTCTTCATATGATGAGGCACCGTTGAGTCCTGACACTCAACAAGCAGCGCCGCCAACGGAATATTCAGATACCCGAGCAAAACCTCCTCTCTCTCCCCAGGAACCGTCGCCCATACATTTATGTTCAAATACTTATGATTCTCATTCAATTTGAACTCTGTTTCTTCATCTAAATGAATGATTGGTTTGAGCTGTATGCTTTTCGTCCAGTACATTTGGCATATTTCTACGTGCTCTGTCTGTCGTGGACCGCCTGTTTCAAATACCTGCTCTTCTTCGTCGAGTATAGATTCGAATTTTTCTTTGCATTCCGATGAGTCGGTTCGTATGATGGGTATCTCAGGATGTTTGGAGGTTTTGGTGGCGTTTGTTTGACGTAATGGTGTGCTGGCGCCGGAAGCTGGTGGGGTACTTCCAGCGGAACTGTCAGAAGACTTGTTTTCGACTGAACAGCGACGTTTGCGAAGGCCGAAGTTGGATGGAGAGGGTTCGTTGTTTTTGGGTGGTTTGGGCTCGGTTTTGGGTTTCAGGGGTGATTCAACTGCAGGTTCGGGCAGTGGCTCTACTGTTTTCGATGGTGAATCTGTATCTGATGACTGTAAAAAGGTTTAGGTATTATTTATTTTTTCAAAAGAATTTACAAACTCACCCACAGAGAAGATACGATGCATATATCCTAGAAATAGCTTGTAAAAGTATTGTATTCAAATTCTAGATTAAAAAAACCTGACGATATCTAATTATTATTATTATTACAGTCATTTTCGAAACATAATCTCAAAACTTCAGGAACACAAAGTAACATAAAATAAATATTTGTAGACATTACATACAGTGCGGGCATCAAACCCACAACAGCGGAATTTTTATGAGAAAAAAAACATTGATGAAAAAGTATATGGCCTATCTGATGTTGAGCGGTAATTTTTACTGATAATTACATTACTTTATATTGACATTGTCACTAAGACATATAATAATAATAATGCTGGACAATCCACACAGCGTCATCTAGCCCCAAGCTAAGCAGAGCTTGTGTTATGGGTACTAGATGACTGTTATACTTAATACAATACATTACATACATAGATATTTTTTTTTTATTATACATAGAAAACACCCAGAACACCCGAAATAAAATATTTGTAGATCGCACAAACATTTATCCCAAGGCGGGAATCGAACCCGCAACCTCCGCGTCGCAGGCGGACATTCGCCCGCCGCATTCGGTTATTTAATTGTGTGCTACCATGAACAGATAGATAGATAACACTTTATTGTACACAAGGATACATTATACATCTAGTCGTAAACGAATAAAGTACAATAAGCGGCCTTATCGCTGAAAGCGATTTCTTCCAGGCAGAGCGATTCTCATTGCGAGGAGTAAAATCGAACTTGCTAACTATACTAGAACTAGGAACTGTATACCTGGCTTGTCTTTGAAGCAGTCGTTCGCATACTCTGCAGCCGTACCCCTTCCATAACTTCGGAAACCCGTCTGAAGGAGAAGTTGGTCTTCAGTTTCTTTGGTTCAGTAGCTAGTTCCTCCCTCCGTGACGTGTTACAACCGCCACCGCGGCGTACACGCACCGTGACGGAACGGCGCTCTACCAGACGAAGGAGTTTGCCTACCTGTTGAATAAAAAAGTATTTTAAGGTTAATTTTTTAACTGAATGCTACATGGTTTTAGACACATTACTACAGTAGCTGAGCATGCGTCTATTTTTTTAACCAAACATTTTGGTCTTACTTGTAAAAATCGGGAAATTAATAACATCTCATACAACCGGGTAAGAACGAACAGAAACAGGGTATCTACTTCGAAAAACTATAGACGAAGTTTTAGAATATCGTTTTAACATACATTACGCAGCACGCAACAGTGACAACTTGACTCTGGAACAGTTATCGAGTTTCCCCGCAGTGTAATTCAAACCGATGATTTGGTACTTCGTTCACCATTTTCCAAGTAGACCCCAAGAGCAAATCTTAAAGCATTGTGTAAGGCTATTTCTCTCTCACCTGAGCCACATTATTGATAGGTTTATTATCTATAGCAAGCACTACATCATCTCTTCGCAGATCAGCTCTGTACGCAGGCGACATTGGTACGACGGTGTCCACTAGCACTGCACCGACACCCTGACAGCAGACCAAGCCAAGAGGTCCACAGACTGCAGGTAAAACCACGTCTAATACCAACACTCCTCTTCTAAGGGACACCTAAAACAGAAAACCTAACCGTTATAACTGACTATGTGTCTAGTCTACAGAATCTAGACACTGCTAAAGATGGTAAATATAAAAAAACGGTAGACATCAAGTCGTAAGCTTCTGACGCTTGATTCACCTATTTTAAAGAAGTTTCAAAGTGATCTTTGCAATTTGATTGAATACGTTCCTATTTTCTTCGAATTATGATTAATTTTCTCACCCATCCATGCGAATCCACAGCCATAGCTGCCCGTACAGTTCCATTAGTGCCTGAGCACTGCAGTCGCGTTATTTCAACCAGTCTTACAGTAAGTTTTCCTTGAGGAGTTGGTCCGTCTTCTCCGTCAGTGCTGCCAGGCTCCGATTTAGGGAAAAATGGCTTGTAACTGAAACAATATAACGTTGAATTTATATCTTCAAATTTCAGTGCAAATTATGGAGTAGGAAGAACTAGAAGGCACATGAAGATATTCAGATTATCATCAGCCAAAAATTCACAGATGGATTTCAGGTCCCTTCTCCAGATTAGGGAGGTTTACCATAGTCATCACGTTTGGCAGGTAGATTGGTGTCCGCAGTGTCGGTGTTTAGTACACAGAAGAATCTGCTGCCTGTCTTCTGATGGATTCCTTTGGTTCCCTCTTACGACATCAATGGGAGTTATCTTTAAATGGAAATAAGATTGCTTACCGTATTTTATAGTTTGGCAAAGTATGCCGTTGTGCTACTGCTCTTCTAATGTGCGCAGCGACAAGCGAAGCCAGTCTAGGTTTGAGCTGTCTCCCTTGGAATCTGCCCTGGACTCTGAGCTCGAGTTTCGGGAGAGTTTCGAAAGCTAGAGCCCAGTGCGTATATGGGTTTCGACGGAACATCACCCGTACATTACCACTTAGGCTTTCCACTGTAAGTACAAAGGTCTGTACATATGCCTGACTAAAACACAAGCTTTAACACAGTTCCAATATTGTGCCTAAATGAACCTACTGCAGGACGTAGGCCTCATCTATTGAGAGAAAAACTCAACATTTAAAGAGAAAATCTAAAAGTGCTTAAAACCTATTAACTATAACACGGAAATGTAAAAATAACATTTAGATCTTGGGAAGTTATTAATTAATTATTAATTGAAGTCACTTAACAGTCCATTATAATGTCTTTGTTAAGTGCCTTTCACTTAGCGGCGAGAAAATATATAGAAATTTGGTTTTAATACTACTCTTTGTCAAAGAGTTCGTCTGAGAGAGTACTACCACCGTATCTACTTCTGTGGCCAAGCAGTAATGCTCAGATTGCTTTTTTGCCACTTTTTTATATGATGGAAAAAGCAAATGGCCCACCTGATGTTAATTACCATCGCCTATAACAATTCGTTGCCTTCAGTTCACGTTCATTAGAAACCTGCCTTAGATGCACTGGTAAGTCAATCCACCAATCTGAGGCATACAGATGTTAACTCTCATGTGCCACTTAACATCAGGTGTGCCATCTGCCTGTGCCATCAAAAAGTCTTAAAAACTACATAATTACCTGCAATAGAAATATTTGCAATCTTTCCTAGCAGCATCACAGCGTCCACGTCGATCCTAAAGTTGCCATCGTACGCTAGATCGAAGTTCAGGTCCAGAGACCGGAGGCGCGCACCGTCGTCTTCCAGTTCGCCGCTTAGGAGACGAAGGTTCGTGATGCTGGGGAATTCCGTGCCTACTTCTAAAGAGCGAAGCTGATACAAAAACAAGAAAGAAATATTATTTTGAAAACCATTATCAGAGTCCACTGTTGGACATTGGCTCCCCCATATTGAGGGGGTTTGTTATAACCCTATATGTTATAGAAGGATCTGTGATCTGTTGTCCCCACAGTTGGTAGGCAGATTAGTAGCCGTCCTTTCAAATCAAACCTAATTCAAATCGGTTTATAAATGATAGTTATTATAAACCAATCTTACCCTACTAAACTATCTATATCAACCTACCTACTTACTTTATGACCTTGACCTGGCTTTTTGTTGCTATACCCTATTCAGGGTCTATGTGATACCTATTACTTACTTACCTACCTACCTCCGCCACATACATATCACTTAGGCTTACTTACTTATCCACATACTCAAAAGACCAATGTTTGTACCTAAACTAAACCATGTGAAAGCAATGAATGTATTAAAATGTACTAAAGTAACAAAAAAAATGCAACCGTATTGAAAACCTCCTTTTAGAAGTTGTTTGAAAAGCAGCAGGTCATGTGAATGTCAGGAGATGGCGTGGCTTTGGGTATCGGATTCCTACTTTATTATTATCGGACGTGCAAATAGGCGAATAATTATAGTAGTTACGTCAAACATTCAAAACCCAACGCCCCAATATTTAGGTCGCTGAAGGTTAAAAGAAATTAATTTACAAAAAATACTATCGTTTCGCAGAAAATTATTAATACTTTCAAACCCCGATATTTTTTATGTTTGCTTATAAAACGAACAAAAATTTAATAACAAAATAAAAAAAGAAATACAAATTGCCTGACTCCAGGCACTAAAGATATTATGCCCTCAGATCACTTGGGGCCTACCAAGTAGTACCAACTCAGGGTTTTATGACGATGTCTTAGCGAGTAGTCAGAGTTACGTCCATATATAACATTTGGCACATACCCACATTATGCAGTAGTTAGTATTCCAAACGTGGCAGCTTGCAAGTCCATCGCCCCTGTTAGAATACTAACTGGTTGGTTTGTACCACACGATGTTTTCCTTCACTATTTAAGAGCACTATTTGCGCACATATATTTTATGTTATATTTTTTTTATTAGGTTTTTCCACCTCTTCATTGGGGTACTGTAATAACATAACGATCTAGCCAACTAGCATAATGAATAATTTTGTTTTGACTTAATTTTATAGAAATATTGATAACTATTTATTATTGAAATAGGTAAGAAAAAAATTAAAAATCCATTGATGCACGACTGGATTCGAACCCATGTTCTTATGATCAGAAGGCAGAATCGCTCCTACTAGACCACCAGTGCTCTTAAAACAGAAACAGAGAATAGGAATAAGTAAATTGCTCAAATAACCTTGAAGATTTTATCGTCAAGCCATAATCATAGTCAAATCATCCATGGCTGTAATACAGCGAAATTGGCCGCGCAATTTTATATTTCCATATAATTTTTTCCTTGGAGTATTTATTTCGGTTCATTGAATGATTATGATTAGATGTGCACGAAAACGGTTTCGACAAGTCGAGTGTAGGCAAGCACGTTGATTGAGCCTGAATTGTAAGTATTTCGATTTTTCTGCTTCAATGCCTAAGTCCGTGAACCATACGCTGATTACGGACTAACACAATCCACAATGCTGCACCAACGCCCACTATAACTAGACCATTTATTTATAACCAGATTTTAGGGCACTGGTGGTCTGGTGGGAGTGACCCCGCCTTCTGATCCTAAGGTCATAGGTTCGAATCTAGTCATGTACCAAAATCAAAGTCAAAAAGCATTTATTCAGTTATATTCGCGGTGATAATTTTGAAACGTCTTAAATCTAGGTGAATCTAAGCGCCAGTTTCTCGCAACCAAGCCTAAAAGAACCGGAGAAAAAATCTTGGTTCCCAAAGCTAGTGCTCTCAAACGGTGAAGGAAAACACCGTGAGGAAACCAGTTAGTATTGTAGCAGCGGCGAGGGGCTTGCAACCTATCACGTATGGGATACCAACTACTGCAAAATGTACGTATCAAATGTAACATTTCGATTAGAAGATTTAGAAGTCCAAAGGTTCTTCAGTAGGTACTTGGTACTAAGAGATCTGTGGGGAATATCTACAGTGCCTGTGGATTAAACTCTCGGTGCAGTGAGTGGCTGTTCGGTCGAAACTAGAGAGGTGTTCTTCGATTCCCGCATTGGCATAAATGTTCTCATGATCTGCAAATATTTGTTACAGGCTTGGATGTTATGTTGCACTAACATGGTAATTAATACCCAGCAGATACAACTTTCGAGCTTTAGAACAAGCAAACTTAGTTTACTAATGATGAAGGGAATTGCCGAAACAATGTTTAAATTTACAAAGTTTCTAGCAAGAACGTAAACAAGTACTTTGTTTTATTCTCCGGGAGGAAACTCGTGTACTCAGAAGTGTAATTAAAAATAAGCATCGGGTTACATTGAGGAAAACGATATATGACTTTTCTGTGCCAACGAACAGAGGATTAATTGCTCACACATGTTTATACGCTCATGATTCTACGCTTTTGCCCCATGTTGGGCGCCATTATTTGTGCAGCGATTGTTGTGGCATCGTTAGTTATTATGTCAAATTCATATTGATTACCTCAATTGGCTAATGAGTTTGTGGTTTTTTTTTATATAAAAATGAGAGTGACAATTATATTTTATGCAACCGTTACAAAGACAAAGAATTACCTGTCACTTTAGTGTGACAAATAGTGTCACACCCAGTCAGTTGTGATGTGAATGACCTTCAGTTGGGGTATACTCGAAGGTGGAGTGACAGTGTACGTTAAACTGCTAGTAGGAAATAAATACTGACGATCGGGCTTGATAGCGTTCATTGGGATATATGATTGCAATATGTGATGATGTTTTCACTCTTACCGTCAAAGAATCAAAAATTTTTCCAGAAGAAGTTTTGGCCAGCAGCTCCGCCAGTTCCGTGGCCAAACGTCGACGCAGCCATTGTGTATCAGCTGTGCTTTGTTGGAATATAAACTGTAGCATCGCATTGAGGGCTCCCTCTGGCGTACTCCCGGCTCCTCTTGTTAATTCGTTCAGAATTTCCTGTTCAAAAAGTATTTTTTCTGCAATCAAGTGTAGCTATAACGAGACTATTACTTGGTTATCAAAGTTCCTGTCTTTTTTAGTCCTGAGTATAGACAAAAGGACATTGTTAGGACCGCGGGAAGTTGATGGATGGAAAGAGCTGTCTACAGGCTGTTGATGATGATGATGACAAGAAAAAGCCCCCCTAGGCTTCCTAAATCTAGTATGCCATATATAACATATGCCTCAGGTTGATGGAAGCAGGGTAGTGCTTAGGGTACGTGCCTAACGTGTGTGACCTACAAGGCAATGCTTTGTTATGGTGATGGTAAACCTACCCCGTTGTCAATTCCACAAGAATTGGCGTGAGTTTAAATAAGCCTTAGGCTGGACATAGGCATTCTGTATATTTTGGGGGGGATTTCCTCCAAGTCACCACGCAAATGTTGAACATGGCAAATGTTGATTTGTAACTGCAATGTCGGAAGACGCTGCTGCCCATCATTAATGCGTTCATTTTAGTAATTTTTATGACTTACATGGAAGGTGATGGGTTTTTTTGGTCCGGTCAAGTATAGGCACCGGCACGGATTTAACGTTTGACGCTTTGAATGCGCAGAAGATTTTTCTAGTGTCTGTTTGGCGCGCGGAACACTCCGTATATCCCTACCACATTTCGCTTGCGCCTCAAGATTCGTACCAAAGTACAATTTGCTAAATAATCAAAGGCTAACTGATAGTTAGGGTCTTTGAATAGTGTAAGAAGGCTAAAAAAACGATTGGAACGTACGAAAAGATTGCCTTCTACGTCTCATGGGAAATATCGCATTGCAAACCTATTCGCCTACGCAATAGAGCGTAGAAGTGAGTAACTTATGATGGGTACGAAAAATATCAATTTCATATACGGAGCATACATAAAGAAGTACCTATGTGGTGATAAAACAAACATAAATTCTTGCTCTATGTAATTTACCCACGCGAAAAAAACGACCGCCACAATATTTAATAAACGCCCAAACTTATAATGAGCATTACATCGCATAAATCGCCTCATTTATCTTTTCCGCATGTATTGAAGACGCATTGCCCGACAGAATGGAGTAATTGAAAACGCTATCAAAGGATATCCAGCCCCGTTCTATTTAATTATATTTGTAATGGAATTGAGGCCAACGAAGTGATTAAAGGGCTCAATTTAGGGTAGGCGGGTAGTTGTCCTCACTTAATGATGGACGACGACGGTGTAACCAATTTAGCCCCACCGGGATCACGATTGTTTTGTCAACAAATAGCAACAAATATTAAGCTTTGCTTAATAAAACAAGCAATAAAGATCGACTGTTGCTCCAATCTGACAATGCCAATATTGAACATTTGTTTCAGAAGTGTAGTTAGTTAGTTACGTATAACATCAAACATATTTTTTATGATATCACATTTTGTAATTTAATGAATGCATCAGCAATTCTAGTACCTGTAATTTATGTTAGTCTACTAAATGCAAATCTTTATAGCGCATATTTTACATAAATTTGCTATTTTTCTAGTCGTAAACTGATGACGCATCTTTTTTATTGCATCTACTTAGAACGGGTAGGTTATGGTTGAAAAGGCACGGGACACTTGGAAAGGTTAATCTAACCTATATTTCAACTTGACACACAATAGATCATAAGTTGATCTATTGTGTGTCAAGTTGAAATATAAGCAAGAAGAGCAAGTAGGGTTCATTGATCAATCCACATTTCAAACTTAGTGTCACTTTAAAACCGTTCTTTTTTTAGCACGAACTCTAATTGAAGTTCAAGTGAAGGTTCTAGTAGGTTCTAGTGCTTGAATTAATTTTATTTTATTGATGGTTAAAATATATAAGTTTAAAAAATATATGCATGTCAAAAGACACTCCAAGTCCTCACCGACTGCAAATGTTAAGTTATTTAAAACGAAATTTGCGTTCGGTTTCACCAACATCTAGGATTTTTTTAAACTCATTTTTAATTCGGTTTTTTTTTAAACAGTTCCTTCAAAATTGCCAGGTATTTTCTCAGATTTTGAACCTTACTGCGGCCGTAAAGAGCGCAGCAGAGAGCATATTTTATAGGCCGATTGGAAGCTGGCTATGGGTTCAAAGCTGAAAGGTAAAGGAAGGACTTAGAATCATTTAGGTCATAGTTATGCTAGGGGAAGTCAGACAACTTTTTAACGATATTTTTAGATTTTGTTGATTAAACCCAAAATTTTACAGTAAAGTAGTTGCAAAAATACTAACTACTAACCAAAATACAATAAAACTGGCTATGTTATCAATAGCCTGTTTTATTGAAATAAGTATACTTATTTTACTTAAATTATTTTGTTTTCAATTAAAATAATGTGTCACGCCATTGTTTTGGTGTAACCACGAAATAGTTACACCGTGTTTTGTCTCTTTCGATCTTATTTGAAACTTCCTGCCGATGCGAAAGACAAAACACGATTAAACTACATCAATGTTACACCAAATTTATTACTACGAGCGTTAGACAACTTAACTGCTCTATCGACCGTTGCAATCCGTACCTAGTAATTTATTGGTTGCAACACCCATGCGAGATTGCAGATTTTGCTTTAGTTTGGTGGGGTTATTCCCATCTGATCATATGATCAGATTGTGGTTGTATCTGATCAAACAAAAAGTTCCCATCAGATCATTGATCAGATGCAACTGCTTTTTTGAATTTAATTTTGTGCCAACGGATCATAATTATATTTTTGGCGTGTAATATTACTATGCAACTAACAACCTTTTTCTATACGACTTTTTTGGACTTATTAACTACCTATTTTTATAGTTCCTGTTGGGTTGAGAAAAATAAAAAAAACTTATTTTGATTAAAAAATCGCAAAAATACGTAAAACTTTAAACAAAATCAACAGTATAACAAAAAACACTAATCCAAAACTAACTAATGTCTAATCAGATGGCAGTTGAGTTATTGCTTGCATAGTAATATTACACGCCAAAAATATAATTATGATCCGTTGGCACAAAATTAAATTCAAAAAAGCAGTTGCATCTGATCAATGATCTGATGGGAACTTTTTGTTTGATCAGATGCAACCACAATCTGATCATATGATCAGATGGGAATAACCCGTTTGGTGCCTACTTAAAACATCGTTAGTTTATTGTTTGACGTAGCAGTAGGTTGATTCTTTCAAAAAAAGACTAGAATAGAGTAGAGTATACAAAGCTATAATTTACGACAGAGGTGGAGCGGCGGGCGAATGTCTGCCTGCGACGCAGGAGATTGCAGGTTTGATTCCCGCCTTGGGATAAATGAATGTATTATGGACGTCGGGGTCATTATTATATATTAATTCCATTTGTAAATGTTCTGCAAATCAAACTTACCGGCGGTAAAGTGACCGGCAGACTGAACTCGTTCTCTAATTTTGGCTTCTTCTCGAACACTCGTATGTAGTACAGGAAGAGGGCCAATGGGACTGCCAGTGCCGAGAGCGCCCCAAGCATCGCGGCCAGCACGAGCCACGGCCAGTCCGGCATGGTTGAGCGACAAGTTTGCTAGCGGAAGAAAAAATGATTTTAATATTAGGCACTATTTCGTCATCGTATCGTATAAACCATTTTTCCAACCGACCTCAAAATAGGAGATTTTTTTTATTCTTAAAGGAGGGGACTTTAAATTCAGTTGTGTTGTCATGTAAAAACTGATTTGAAAGGTCACTTTCAGATCGGCCCCACAGTGGTTTCATCAAAATCTGTTCAGTTGTTTGGTTTTTAAATCAAAATAATGACGTACTTACGTCTAAGTGAGCAGTGACGGCAGTCAAATTTATTTAATTAATTGGGGCAGAAACAACAGTGTTGCAATGATTTGAAGCCTTAAATACGACTTTCGTAATGATTGATGGGAATAGATGACGCATGACGGCAGAAGCACGAAAATAATTTATTGTTGTACTATAGGTAGGTACACACAAACATCGACGAAACTTGCAAACCCCCCCAAATGTATAAGTATGTTTTTTCTCCAGCAGTGTACTTAATTAGTCTGTAGCTGTAGGGTGGCTGTTGGCTGACTACTGGCTCGTAATACCCCCTTCGCCCGTGACCTGCACTATTAATTCGCGTGCTCGTTTTCGACATGAAATGCACAATGCACGTAACTCCGAGAAATTACGTGTTATAGCTTATAGCTGGCGAAAATTGCTGCATTTACGAGGTTAACGAGTTTTCCTGGACCAAAATGAGACTTCTTAAGTGCACGTAAGTTCAGATAGTCGCGCTACATAAGTTAGAACGTCTTTACTCTTTCTATAATTAACTGTAGAGTTCACGGGAACAATGACATTAAGAATGTTGGGTTGTTGTGGAATGTTGCTATTAGGGTTGTTTGCTACTTATATTTAAAGACCTTATTGTAGAGCTTTTGGAAACTAAAGCCTTTTCTAGGCTTAATCGCGAGGAACTGGCGCTTTGACTCACCTAGATTTAAGACGTTTCAAGATGATCCCTGCGGATTTTACTGAATAAATGCTTTTTTACTTTGACTTTGACATGAAAAAAATATGAAGAACGGGAGATCTCGGGTGCGCTTAAAAAATCGCTATTTAATATAAAAAGAAAACAGAAAATAGGCACAACTCTATTCCCAAAACTAGACACAAAATCCCCTCAGACCTCTCAATACCCCCTAAAGACTTAAAATATAGCTAAAGAGGGTAGGTACCTACGCCAAAATACTTTATTCGACACATTGCAATTGGCAGCAGTAGCAAATAGAGTTTTTCTTCACCGTTTTAGCGCGTTAGCATTGCGCACATACATTTTTCTAATAGATAGAACCTTTGACACACGACATATGCTTTAGGGTCAGGAGGCGGGGAGCTCCCACTAAACTTCCATAAAAGCTTTCTTTGATGTTTTACATACATACGATGTATACGCTCGTAGAAAGACGACCATAGTGTGTAAACATCAACATAAAAGCAGTAACTGTGTCAATCGATCCTACAAGTATTTCTACTCAAGTATTCTATCATATAAAATGTTGAGCACTACGTATATCAAAGTGGGAAAGCTATTTCTAAAACTGTAGCTCGAATCGACAGGTTAATTGAGGACTGCGCAGCTTTTGCACCAGTTAGCTTTACGGAATTACTTAAACCAGTTTAAACGAGTTTAGAGTGCAGTGGGAATTCCATTTCATTATTGGGAAACTACAGATCTTTTACCAAATATAAGAATCTTTGTCCTGACTGACTGACATAATTATAGACAACGCACAGCTTAAACCACTGGTCGTAGTGACTTGAAACTTTTAGGGTCTATCTGTCTTGGTGCGTAGAGGTGTACTTAGGAAGGTATCCCTGAAGTTTAACCTCTAAAGGGGTGCAGCGGGGCTTAAAGTTTATGAGAAATAGCTTCACGCAGACGAAGTTGCGCCCGTTTCGTAAGTTCACGACTTTATTTCCAAGTACGATAGTCAATTACTTATTGATGAATAGGTTGTAATCCTAAAATCAAAACTGTCTTGAAACACAAAAAATCACTTTAAAGCAAACATTTCAAAGCAAAACATGCAAGGTTTATGCAATAAAAAAATGAGAATAGTATACAACTGACGAGTAGTGATAAAAAATGTTATTTAGTTCACACAGACATTCCACTATTGATTTGATAGACTATAAGTGATGGAAAGCGCATGTGATAGGATTCACATAGTGTCGTTAAGTTTCATGAAATAAAAATGCAAGCAAAATATTCGCCCGAAGCTTTAACAAACGAATGTAGATTAAAACATCAATGACAACAGACTTCCATTCATCCTATGCACTTTAAAAACAAATAACACACAATGACATTAGAAAAACAAAAGAACCACTCACCTCAAGATATCATAACTCGAACGATGTAGGATATCGATCATTCACTACTTATACTAACCCTACAATTGACATCGATACAGGATCTATAAGTAATCGTTTAGCAAAATTATTCTACATTTTGGTGTTAATCGCCGTGCCGGGTCACCGGCAAAGTTCTTTACATCACTGACTAAAGAATTACTTGTATAGCTAGGGGTCCACTGGGCATGCGCAAACCCTCGCCAATTGGACCAAAGTTCAGACACCTGGATTGGAAATTGATGGGCACAATATTGAGTTGATCGTAAGGTCCGTAAATTGCGAGAAAAAAGGCATTGAGGAGAATTATGATTGTCATCAGTCTTGATTCTTATTTCAAAAGACTCCGTTAAAACTTGAAATAAATTTGAGAGCCTTATAAAGTTTACGCTTGCGCGCAACACCGATCGATTCCCTGCCTTACCTTCTACAGGTAGCTTTGTAAAACATACCCTGAATAAATACGTAAAAGTACTGATTTTCTAATGAGCTGACAAACGTTTTAACGAAAAGCAATAAAGTCCAAATTGGTTTAGCTTATATTTAGTTAAAAGGTCGTGTATAAATGAAAGGGAATTCCTCCCTAACCCTTCCTCATGTTTCGTATTATCGCGGATTTACGGATCAGTGGGTACAAACAAACAGACCACTTTCACAACTCATTAGATTGATATAACTCGTATTCTCTTTGTAATTTCATAGCAAAAGGCAGAGTGAGCTTAAAAGATACGTCTGTTATTACTTATAACAATTTCTCGTAACTTTCAAAGAGAAAAAGCTAAAGGTAAAAATAGCTGGAATCCTTTGGAGACCCTTTTGTCTTAGTTTATTATTGAGTGACCTTACAGCTCGCTCTGTAGGTTGTTGGTTCGATCCCAACCAAGAAAAAACATTTTTGCGATATTTTATTAGGTTTGTTCTGTGTCAGGGTGTTATAGTGTATTCTAAGTATGTATTTACAGAGAGTATTCTATCAGTTTGACTAGCCTCACAGCTCAGACAGCGGTGCCTTCTGTGCTGTAGGTTGTAGGTTTGATCCACGCAGAGCACAAATATTTGTGTGATGAACTTAGATGTTTGTTCTCTGTCAGATATTGTATTCTAAGCACCTATGTAATCTATCATTAGTAATCTGGTTCCCATATAACAAGCTCTGATTCGTAAGACGACGTTATGTAAAATGGCTGCCAATAAAATAATAATAATGCTAGACAATTCACACAAAGGAGTGAACACTGAGATGACGGCTGATAGAAGAGAGTGGAAGGAAAAAACCTGTTGTGCCGACCCCACTTAGTGTGGGATAAGGGCAGGAAGATGATGATGAATTCACACAGCATCATCTAGCTCCAAGCTAAGCAGAGCTTGTGTTATGGGTACTAGATGACTGATATAATACTTAATACAATAGAAATTACACATAGAAAATACCCAGAACGCCCGGAATTAATATTTGTAGACCGTATAAGCATTTATCCCAAGGCGGGAATCGAACCTGCAAATTCCTGCATCGCAGGCGTATATTCGCCCACCGCACCACATCGTCAGTAATGAATGTATTTTTTACTGTACTTTTAACTGTAATGATAATTCAGGTAGGAACCAAACCGTATGTTTCTCGTATGTATTTTTAGGCTTGTTTGCGTGGAAATGCCGGCGCCTAGATTCACTCGAACACCTATTCAGTATTAGTAGAGTTCGTCCAGAAAAGTACTACCACCATACCTATTTCTGCCGCAAAGCAGCGTCAGTGTTTTTCGGTTTGAGTGTACCCGTGAAATGCAGATGAGGCTTAACTCGTACTCAAGTTGATGGACTGTGATGAACGCATGCCAGTGCACCGTAAGGTACATTACGTGCGTGACCTGCGACGCAATCATTTGTAATTGATGTTAACACATGACATCAAGTTGTATAAAAAAACTCTCAAACCAATTTTCAAGATTTTTTTAGTTTTTACTTTTTGTACGGCAAATTAACCAGCTATTAGGAACAAGGTAGGTAGTAACAATAAATAAATAGTGGTTTTGACAAAGAAATAAAAGAGATTTTTTCACAACAGATAGTATATTCACGTTCATAAATAAGTTATTCGATAGGACACAAAATCTAAAAAGCTATACTTAATACAAACATAGTACATCTCATTTATGCACTTATTTTATTGATTTTCACATTTTTACTTAATAACAAATACCTAATAATGTAGGATACCTACTTGAATTTATTTGTTCTACTCAATAAACATTATTTAATTATTATTTTATGCGTCAGAAAGCGCTGCTACTCCGGGAAGTACTTTACCTGTGAATTAGAAATAAATATTTAAATATTAATAATTATTTTATATTATTTAGAATACTTGATAATAAAAATAGTCTAACTACATATTGCTAACGTGTTAGCGTTGGTAGGATTTTATTTTTGCTAATTGAAACGACTTTATAATGTCAAAATGTCACTGTCAAATTGTACATTAAACTGTTTTTTTTCCACAACATCATCTGGCCCCAAATTAAGCATAACTTGTACTATGGGATCCAGATGACTGATAGAATACTTATGGTTATTTTGTATAATACACATTACATAATACTAAGAATACAATATAACATCCTAATAGAGAAAAAACATTGGTGTTCATCACACAAATGTTTGTCCTCGGTAGGGTTGAACCCACAACCTACAGCACAGAAGGCAGAGTTACTACTAACTAAGCTGTGAGGCCAGTAGATCAACAGAAGCCATACAAAAAAAGAGGAAGTAAATAATAGAAATAAAACAGAAATACTTAGATCACAACCACGATTCATCCAAAATTCTACGAAAAAATCCAATTCATTCATCAAGTACATTATATAAATGCGGGTAAACTACACAGGTGTAAGTAGTTTGTACTTGTTTTCGGATCCTTGAATTCTTGCTTATAACATGCTGATTAATGCAGCATCATTGCTTTGATTATTTTCTCACTACACTCAATATTAGGAACAGGTTTTTTTATGATAAAACGAAAAAGGTCACCTTTCGCTAGTCCCATATAAATAAAATTTTCAAAAAAAAAAAACAGATTGTACTATTCCTAACACTCGATCATCTCATAATATCTCAGATATTCTCTACACATTTTCGGTCTTACGTCGGTGATCAAACAAATCACACGAAGGTGCTGATACCAGAATTCATTTTATTATTATGATTATAATATCATATTTGACTTCTAATAATGCTAAAATAATGTAAAGTGCTAATTAATGTTAGGACCGCGGAAGTCGATGGATAGAAAAGGCTCAGAATCGTTCTTCTTGGAAACGTATGGGGGAGGCTATGTCCAGCAGTGGACTTCTACAGGCTGATGATAATGAAGTTCAGAAAGCTCTGTCGCGGCATGTCCTAGTGTTCGCCGACGTATCAAGTGTCTCCAAAAATTTTCAGGTAAGAGTTTATATTAATAAACTCTCAACCATTAGGTTGTTGTTGCGTGCATGGCTTTAACTTACCCTCAAGTAGCTCTAGGGAGGCACCGCCACCGGTGGACACGTGTGATACCTTGTCTTCGGTGCCCCATTTAGCGCAGCAAGTAGCTGTGTCACCGCCACCTGTAACATTTAAATTAATTTAAGTTATACTACAGTCGACAGCCGTCACAGCTCAGTTCGTAGTAGCCCTGCCTTCTGCGCTGTAGGTGGTGGGTTCGATTCCCACCGAGAACAAACATTTGTGTGATGAACATAGATGTTTGTTCTGTGTCTGGATGTTATATTGTATTCTAAGTATGTATTTACAAAAAAAAAGTATATAAGTATTCTATCAGTCATCTGGCTCCCATAGTACAAGCTATGCTTAGTTTGGGGCTAGATGAAAATGTCCACAAATATTTATTTGTTTGGGGTGTAAAAATGTCCACAAATATTTATTTATTTATTATTTATTTACTAACCAGCCAGAAAAACATAAGCGACGTCACTCAGGAGAAGCTATTTTCAACCCTTTAAATCTGTGCTAAATGCGCAGTGCGAGTTTTTGAAATGTACCAGTAAGGAACCGGAACCGAATTGCACATTTTCATTTTCGCATATTAAACTACGCAACTGGCAATAAACGATTACTAGGTTGTGTTGTATTTACTCTGTAAGTGAATTTATAAATTCTTCTGGGAAAATAAATGATTAAGCCACAACCCCTGCATCTCGTTAGGAGCTGCATTTCAACAGTTTAAAACAGTACAGTTACAAAGGACAATACAGTTTAAAAGGTTTAAGAAAAATCTACTAAGCTATTAAATGGATATTGACTTCTCCGGAAGACAGGCTACTTCTGCGACAAATTTCATCTCGATCAGTTCAACAATTTGTCAAAACGTAAAAAGCAGACAGATACACTCGTATTGGTACAGTCATTTTATCTCAAAAGGCTGGTTGTAGTCACATCGAGATAGAAAGAGAAGGAGTAAGTAAGTGAAACGGTCTTCGGATAGAAAAACTTTTAGATTTCAATTACCAATAATGGTGATAGTTCCGTTAGCGGTCGCCTTAACGACTCCGTCCATGAGAGCCCTAGTGCCTCCAGCAAACTTCTCAAACTCAAACACACCAGCTGGTCTGCAAGCAAAAATATACCCAAAATTTAACAACAATGGAGTTTAAATTCATATGATTTTCTTAGTTTATAAAACGCTCAAGCTAAACTGGACTTTCGCATTAAATAAATAGAGGTAATAATGGCGTGCTTACCCATTCCATACAATAACTTTGGCCCTGGCGATGGGTTCAGCGAAGAGTTCTCTGGATTTAGGTCCAACATCAAGACCTAACCAGCCATCTGGAACGCCTGATTCAACAGTGGCTTCACCAACCTAAAACAATCAATAATGAATTGCTGAATAACATCTTATTTATACACGGCAAAAAAATCACGTTTGTTGTGTGAAAGCCCACTTAAATATTTATTTTATTTTGTTCTTTAGTATTTGTTGTTATAGCGGCAACAGAAATACATCATCTGTGAAAATTTCAACTCTATAACTATCACGATTCATGAGATACAGCCTGGTGGCAGACGGACTGATAGACAAACAGACAGACAGCGGAGTCTTAGTGATAGGGTCCCGTTTTACCCTTTGGGTACGGAAACTTAAAAATTTACGCTTTTTGTCAGTTTTTTTGGCATCAATATCGACAATACACCATAGAATAAACATAAGTACCTAATTATCTTATTTAAATCGCGTAAACACGACAAAACTCCAAAAACAGCAATTTAAAGGAAGAAAAATCTGACCGGTACGGTGCGTTGCTCACGTGACCGCCGCGGGGCGGTCATTGACCGCTGTACGAAATACATCGCTGGTTGATAAATAGGAATTTCAGCAAAATAATCGTATTTTATTATTGTTTTCACCTGTGCATTCTCATCAAACTTATCAGCAGTGATGAAATCCACTGGAAGATGGACCTTGACATTGTTCTTAGCTGCTTTTTCCATAAGCTTGTTTACGATTTTGGCTCCTTCAGCATCGTAGAGGGATGCACCGATCTGAAAGGAAAATTATGGAACAAAATGAAAGTTTTTATTTTGTAAAAATTACAAAATTATAAGTTTATATCAGTGTTAATAAGTATGAGCACCGGTGGTCTAGTGGGAGAGATCCCGTCTTCTGATTCTAAGGTCACTGCTTCGAATCCTGCCATGCACCAATGGATTTTTCTATAGAAAAATGTATGTGCGTAATGCCAGTGCTTTTATATATCGTGATGAAACCAGTTAATGTTCTAGCAGCGGTGATGGCTTACAACCTGCCACATAATGGAATACCAACTACTTCAGAATGTGGATATGCACCAAAGATATTCTCAAAGAAACTTGAGTTCATACTACTTAGCCCTAAGAGATCTGAAGGAATATCTACCATGCCTGGGCCAGTTGTCAAGCTGTTTTTAAAATCATAATCAAGATACTAACAGCCATTCCCTTTGTTTCCTTCAGGAAAGTGTAAGCCATGCCGCCACCAATGATCATCTCATTGACTTTGTCCAGAAGGTTCTCGATCAGCAAGATTTTGTCGGCGACCTTAGCTCCTCCAAGAATTGCCAGGAATGGTCTATAAATTCAAATTAAAATAAAATGTCAGGCAGTCAAAGTCTACCTATGTAAGGACATACATAAAAACAAATGACAGAATCTTTATTTTAATCTCTGATGCATGGTAGGGGCAATGAATAATAATTAAGTATATATAACACAATCTTAAATATCTGTAGTCCAAAATCATAAATTGCTTGACTAATAACGAAGGTGTCTTCTTTATAGTATATATCTTGTTTTTTATCTTGTACTAAAGTTCATTATATTAATATTATCTTTATAATATTAAAAGGAGAAAAATTTGATTGTTTTTTTGCATTGAATAGGCTCCAAAACTACTGGACTGATTTGAAAAATTCGTTCACCGTTGGGAAGCTACACAATCTTTGGGTGACATAGGTTATATTTTATTTAAAAAAAAATTGGGATCCTTACTAAAACCCGTGCGAAGCCAGGCGAGCCACTAGTCAGATTTAAAACTAAGACGCCATCCATAACTTTGTATGCTTGCTTGCTTTGTTTTTTGTATATTTGCATGCTTTGTTGTGTTAGATTAACTTTTTTTTATTATTTTAATGTACCACATCATTGCAGTACTTTGATAACATTACAATCTAGCCAAGTAAGCTAATGAGTAATTTGGGTATGACTTAATTTTATAATAACTGATTTAATATAACATTTCACAACCATTTCCACTCCTATCTAAAAAAAATATGTTAGTCCTACTAGCAATATAGTACTACTAAGCGTGAAAGTTTTAAATAAATAGAACCCTCAGTTACATTCATACCTTTCTGGTTCATGCAGAGCCTTAGCAAAGTATTGTAGTTCCTTCTTCAGCAAGAATCCACTGGCTCTCTGTTCAAAGCCTTCTCCCATCATTGAGCTATGTGCTCGATGGGCAGTTCCTGAATTATTAGACATTTTGCTTAAATATTTTTAAGGAATATAAAAAAAGGACCTAAATCAATGGATGTAGTAATTTTTTACTGCTCTGTTACTAAAATCCTTTATGTGTCTATTTGGTTTTCTTATTGACCCTTAGACTCTTGCTGGTTTGAGATATAAGCCTGTAAATTTATTTCTTACCAAAAGCATCATTGATGTAAAGGTCTCCGAGCTTCCTCAAACTAGCCCTGAACGCCTTAACTTGCTCTGGATTAGCCTTGACTTTAGCTCCAGTAGCATCAAGACCCTTGCCTTCCTCTTCAACATGAAAGCGAAGGTTCTCTAGGAGTATTACTGAGCCTACTGGGGGATCAGCACAAGCTGCTTCTACTGCAGGACCAACACAGTCTGGGAGAAATGTGATATCTCTGAAAAAAAAAAATATATTTCTTTATTAAGAAGGTAGTTTCTAGCTACTTACTTACATATTTAAACCTCATGGTTGGTTTTAGATACCTGCTCAAAAGTTTTTTTAGCTCTTCAGCAACAGGTTTGAGTGTGTACTTTAGGCTTGCCTGTCCGTCAGGTCTTCCCAGGTGGGACATAAGGACGACAGACTTTGCACCTTTTTCCAGAGCATATTTTACAGTATCCAGAGCAGCTACGATGCGCTGGTTGTTTGTAATCACGCCTTCTTTTAGTGGTACGTTGAAATCCACCCTGAAACAAGTAAATTATGTAAAATTGTCAATTTCAGTAATCATTGACTAAAGCGGTTTGATCGATTAAAAATAAATGAACTATTAACCTTATCAGCACACGCTTTCCAGACAAGTTAAGGGCATCAATGGCTAGTTTATTCAAAGCCATTTTAATTAATTTAATACAAATAATATTCCCTCTTTTCAGTTTTTACCGGGTGTCGAAGGAATCAAGTTCGAAACTACGAAAATTGACAGTTCCGTCCTTGGATATGTCAAAAAGGTCAAACCAATCAAACTGACATTGCTTTAGTCTATGCTCAAATATTAGGCATCATTTGGACGATCAGGAAAGTAGTAGTCATTTTCTGTCATACTTGAAAGCATCATAGCTTCACGAGGTGAGTGGCAAGCCGATCGACAAGTAGATTGCTGTGTAGTTTATTCAAGTTCGAAACAGTGTTCTCTTGTATACAGTTTCAACATATTTCGGACTATAGATGCGATAGGTGGAACTATTCAATCAAGGTAGACTTGCCAGTAACACTGCGTCACTACTCGTTCCGAGCGAGGCGAGGCGAGCGTCACCTCCTCTGAACGGCATCGCATGTAAACCGGGATATAAGTGCTCTGTGGTGTAGGTACATGCGATGTGGTACAATTTCTTTTGCGAGGACAACGGGACGGATTTACCTTGAAATGTTGGTAGTACTGTCAGTCAACTCTTCGCGAAACGAAATGCACGCCGCATTGAGACGCCTGGGTCTGGATTTGGAATGTCCTTTAAAAATCTACGTTGAAAAATCGCGAGTGGGTGACAAGTTACGCGTTTCAAAGTTCAATTTACATTCCAGTTCAGTGTGTATTTGTGACAGTGTAGGCTGAAGAACAAAGCTAAGTAAAGTGCGTCGAAAGTTGAAACATGGTGCCGCTAGGTCCCGGGCCAGGCCACCCTGCTGCTCACCAAACTCACGGTGGTGCTTCCACCACTTTGTCCGGTCCAAATTCGCTGTCACAATCAACTCCACAATCTAACAAGTCGTCGGCAGCGGTAAGTAAAGTGTTTTTTACTGTATTTCATCGATTTGCGTCAGTCTGGCGGGCGGCACATGTTTATGTAACTTCAACTTCGTGCACGTGCGATTTGGCGCTAATTTTGCTATCGGTTTCCAGAAGCCGAATTACACCCTCAAATTCACCCTTGCTGGCCACACAAAGGCCGTATCATCGGTAAAATTCAGTCCAAATGGAGAATGGCTGGCTAGCTCCTGTGAGTATAATGATCCAACACATACAATATTAGTGAATAAATTAGCTACGTTTAAGTAGGTACTCGGTATTTTATTACAGCTTGCATAGCAAAGTAGGTTTTTTAAGATTTAGCTATATGTTACACCTATGGATAATATTTAATAGTAATATTTACACGCTTGAAAATTCATCTAATCAGAAAAGATAAGGCATGAAATTTTGGCTATTTCACTAATGAAGGCTTAAATTCGTCTCACACAATAATCAACCATATTCATGTGGTATTAGGGTGATAATAGCACAACACCTAGTGTTGCTGACATAGTCATTTCCATGAAAAACTACATAAATTTGTAATGGTATATATTTATTCCGAAACCTTGTACTGGCTATAATAAAACATTGTTTGAAGTTAAATCAAAGCTTTATAATTAAAAGTTTTATAATCATAATGCTAATTATGTTTAAGTTTTGTTATTATAATGCAGGATGACCTTAGTGTCAACTTTGGCAATTTAGTATAATTATTGCTTCATTTTCAACCCAGTTATTATGATAGATTTGTATTGCCTACTAAAATAGCCTAGCAACAGATATTAGGGCCAAAGTCACAATAATGCTAAAAAGTAATAAAAAGTAAAAAGTATTTACTCTGATACAAAGAGGTCAGTGACTGATACTAAACATTTCAACAGGTGCTTTGTCTAAATAAATATAACCTACTAGCAATGTACTGTACTATATTTAGAATCTACAATAGGTCAGCAGCTGTAGTATTAACTAGATGAACATTGTAATGGTTGTTGTATTGGTAATCCTAGAGATTTTATGTGAACCTCAAGACTGTTTGCTAATCTCTTGCATCTAAATTTTTTTAAACAGTTTAAACTCCTTGTGTAAAAAATACTGTGAGTCATACTATATTCACCATTGATAAAAACTTCTTAGCAACAGCTAAAAACAAATACTGATCATTGGGTTGGGTTATAGGTTTTTTTTATTAACTATTGATCTAACTAGTTAGAAAAATACTTTTCCTGACTGACTGATATACTTAGACAATGCAGTCTAATTCTCTAGATATAGACTTAAATTTTTCAGAGTATATTTAACTTTTAGTGTCGAGAGTTATGAAAGGAACTTCTGAAATTGAATTATATGAAGTTTGTATGAAAATAGCTTTATGTGGACAAAGTCATCCATGTTTCCACGAGTTTATTTATTGATATTATATATTTATAATATTAAAATTGTCTAGCAACTATTTCTGATATGTCTATATCACAGTCTTGAATTTATCTGTCAATAAGCTGATGTTGAGCAGTTGCCTTTGCATGCAACATTTTCATAGGGTGCCAATGTAAATGTTGTAAGCAGAATATTTAAACTCAAACACATAAATATAAACATCATTTCTTGGTGTCAGAAATAAGTATAGTGGTAGGTGCTTTCTCAGAAAAAATCTTTCACAAAGAGCTCCAAGATTACTTTTGGCATATTATCATAATTGCTACTTATTTTGTATAAAAAAAAACATAAAAATGCTAGGCTTGATCACATTGAACTGGCACTTCTATTCACCTAGCTTCAAGATAAAATCTTAATTTCATTGTATAAATACCTTTTTGATTTTTATTTCAGCTGCCGACAAACTTATTAAGGTGTGGGGTGCTTATGATGGCAAGTTTGAGAAGACAATATCAGGGCACAAAATGGGAATCAGTGATGTGGCATGGTCTTCAGATAGCAGGCTCATAGTCAGTGCAAGTGATGACAAAACTTTAAAGGTGAGTTATGGATACATATTACTTTCTTGCTCATTGCTACCACGGTGGAAACCCCTCTAGACATCCTCAAAAAAATTTGAGTACTTGGTACCTAAGAGTGTTGACTCCCTCCTACGGAGATTGCAGTAAGCTGGTGCATGGAAAGGGCTCAAAACTGCTCTTCCTGGAAACGTATGGGGGAGGCTTATGCCCAGCCATGGACCTCTACAGGCTGATGATGATGACTAACAGATCTGAGAAGATATCTCACATGCCTAAAGATTAAAGTCATCAAGCTGTTTTATTTCGAATTCCATGTAGTAGTACATATTTGTACAACACCTAATTACCTGTCATGTTTACTATTACAACATATTTAATTATGTAGCTAACCAGTTGTCACCAATCTGCCAATTGTGATTATAGCAAACCTTCCAAAATATAAGGAAGACCTATGTCCAACAGTGGACTGATTCAGGCTGATGAGAAAGGTAATCATAATTTCAATAAACTTAAGCCATAAGCTTAGATTTCTCGTTCTGAAAAACCAATACTTTTTGCGCTAGTATGAGATTGCCTAGGTTCTGGAACCACTAGAGTGCCACCCACTGGTGGTACTTTGGCTTTTTCTGGCTATGCTACTTCTGTTGTTTGTACCATCCTCGTTTCCATTATCCTCATCATCAGCCCAGCAAATCCGCACTACTGTACACAGAACAAAGACCTCCTTTATAAATTTTCATTAGGGATATTCTCAGCAATATTCAAAATGCTTAGTAGTTGCAGATACTATCTATGGTTGGCAATTGTAAGGGTGATCATTGTTTTTGATTTCCAAGTAGAGGCCATTTATGACTGTATATGGCTATTATTAATAACAAAACTTAATACCAACATCCTGAGTCTAACTAGTACTACTGCTAATAGTAAACTAGAAATCTAATCATGATTTCTACCAGTTTACTGCACCTTGAAGAGCTATTCTGCTCGTTAAGTAGATCTCTACTATATTTTTATGTATAAAAATTTGTTTTATGAAATTCAAAAAGAAATAGTTTCATGACTTGAATTCCCAGACATATCAGAAAGCCCCTCAGATCTATTAGTACCAAGTACCCTTTTTTATTTTTTAAGGATATCCAAGGTTTGTCATAGGTACCTACATTTTGAGTTTGTCTTCCATGTTACAGGTTACAAGCCTATATTTTCCTTCTAATTTGCTTATCATGTTGTATGACAAAGTTTCACACACTCTTCTGCTCTTATCAATGTGATTAGATAACGATGGCTAGCTTTACTATTGCAGTGATTTAAGGGACATACAACTCATAAAGCACATTAAGCCATTCTAAATAACTGACATAGTGTTGTTGATGAAGTTTATATCAGCATGTCACGGTCCTAAGCATACTCGGGGTGTAATGCATAGGACGGTTAAACTTACCTCCGTATACCCAAACGCATCTCTTCCTCTTTTATTTGTGGCTTAAACGCATCTCGGATTTAAGCTCGTCTGAAGTTGCGATTTTTTGACAGTTTGCAATGAAAATCTGTCAAAAAATCGTCACTTGAAACGTGCTTAAATCTGACATGCGTTTGAGTATTTGGGGGTTAGTATTTTAACAATTTAACATTACCGGTAATGCCCGCAATTTCGTCCGCATGTAGATATTTTCATACAAATTGAATTCACTGTAGGTACCTGCCTACCTGTTGCATTTCGACTATTCGGATGAATATACTCTGATAATTTTTAGTGATTTTTTTAACTGTCCGCCTTTCGTCTGCCATCTGACATAAGTAACAACAGTAACAACCAACCAACCAGCCATACAATCCATATTTTTAGCAACCAGCCACGTCTGACAACCAGATCTCACGTAGGCTTTAAATAAAAAGATCGGATATTTTGGGCTAAAGTTTATGCAATTTTTCGTATTCATATTCAATTTCAATGTCAGGGCCGTCGTCAGCGTATATTATGCCCTAAGTAAAATTATCTGTCGAACGATATAGTCCAACTTTACGGCACTTCAACTATTACTATTTTGGTAATTGTTCGTTGTACAAATTCGAGTAGGTATTCTATGGCATATAGATAACTTACATACTAACATATATATATATTTACCGAGAAAGATTTTTTGCACCGACCCCGTATCTAAGGGTGTGAATATTGATCGAAGGATATCATGCTTAACTTTGGACGTACTTAGACAAACCGTAACGTAAATACGGAAAAAAATACGACTGGCGCGGCGGCGTCACCTTAAATAAAATGGAGAATGACGAATGTTGTAATTATTTTCACTTACACAATTTATGCTACATTAAAACAACGCGTGACGCAATTTTATATATTAATACTATATAATATTTTCTTATAATTAAATCACCTCTGACCTATTTAAGCTAAGCATAGCTTGTACTTTGGGAACCAGATGACTGATAGAATACTTAAATACGTTTTTTTTGTAAGTACATTTATTTTTATTTTTTTTAACCTACTGTGTCACTCAACCACTCAACCACTGCTGGGCAAAGGTCTCCCCCAAAATCACCCACTGGTTGTCCATATGTAAGTACATAGTACATAAAAACAATATAATGTTCTTAGTAGGTACACCCTTGCGCAGTCAAGCAAATATAACTTGAAAGTTTCAAGTCAGGCCAGTGGTTTAGTTAGGCTATGCGTTGTTTTTATATCAGTCAGGACCAAGATTCTTATAAATATTTATGCAACATTAAGTATTAATCTAAGATGCATCTGCTTTGCTAAGGTTGAATTTGTATCTCATTCTCTAATCAATATTCTCTGTTCAAAATGCAAAACGGGTTAGCTTTTGCAAGGAATGCCCACAATTAAAACATTTTTAGGCAGGTGTAATAAGGCAATGAATTATAGACTACTTATAATGTAAATGTCAACTTATGTTGAGTGAGAAGCATATGTTATGAAACTGTTGCTAGGTAGAAATGGAAAGTTGTTAAACACAACACACACATGAATTATTCATCGATCTTTGGTAGGTAGGTAGACACCTAGGGATACCATGGCCCTCTTGCACAACGATCACTAACTATATTTAGCTAGGCCCTAAATGCATTTAGGAAGCTAATTATATGCACAAGGAAAATTAAGTCGCTATTACGTTTATACTAAACTTGTTAATCTTGGAAAACGTGATTAGCTAAATAAAATTATTTTAGACTAGCGGTCCGTCCCGGCTTCGCACGGGTTTTAGTAAGGATCCCAAATTTTTTTGAAAATGTAATATAGCCTATGTCACCCGGGGATAGTGTAGCTTACCAACGGTGAAAGAATTATTCAAATCGGTCCAGTAGTTTCGGAGCCTATTCAATACAAACAAACAAACAAATCTTTCCTCTTTATAATATTATTATAGTATAGACTAGCTAACCCGTACCCACTTCGTTGGGCGGTAAACGTCGTCTTATCTCTTTAACCATTCGTTCAATTTATATACAGTAAAAGGAAAAGTCTTATGTTTTAAACACTTGAGACGATAAATTTACTTACTTATTTGGATAAGAATTCATAATTATTGATAATAATGACCACATATTTCTGGTCGACTCTTACATTATTAACATTATTTTTCTTTTTCAGGTCTGGGAGCTCAGCTCAGGCAAATGTTTGAAAACTCTCAAAGGACACAGCAATTACGTATTTTGCTGCAACTTCAACCCACAGAGCAATCTCATTGTGTCAGGCAGCTTTGACGAGAGCGTCAGGATATGGGATGTCAGGACAGGTATGTTATCATATCAAAAAACTTACCTAGATGTCTTGGTGAAACCCCTCGAAGCATGGGTCCTTAATAATAATAATAATGCTGGACAGTCTACACAGCATCATCTAGCCCCAAGCTAAGCAGAGCTTGTGTTATGGGTACTAGATGACTGGCATACTTAATACAATACATTACATATGTAGATATTTTTTATTATACATAGAAAACACCCAGAACACCCGGAATAAATATTTGTAGATCATACAAACATTTATCCCATGGCGGGAATCGAACCCGCAACCTCTTGCGTCGCAAGCGGACATTCGCCCGCCGCGCCACATCGGCCTTAAGTCACGACAGAAGCCTTGGGACCGCCTCAAAGCTGTCTCCAAAGTTCACCATTAATTCATAAGAACTTGCCATAAAACTGAGACTACATGATCTCACTTATATGTAGATTGACCCAAACAATTTCAACACTCTTATACAAGACCTTTAAAAGATAAGCGATGCTTTGGCAAATTTTGGCATCAAAAGAATACAATGGGTATATTTGAATCAACATGTATATGTACTTTATTTTAATTACTCAATAAACATTTTGTTATTATATCCCTACTCAGCAGAACATCTTTATATACTTACTTTTCCCCAACTTGTTGATGAAACAAGCAGATGGCCTACCTGATGCTAAGCGGTAACAAAGCATTGCCTCTTAGGTTACGTTCGTTAGGATGTACTTTACGATGCACTGCTCCGCGTCCATCAGGCATTCAGGTGTTAAGCCTCTTGCGCCTGTAATCTCACTGGCACCCTCACCCTTAAATAGGTATGGTAATAATTCTTCCCTGGTGGAACCTATCACTAAGAGCTCTACTACTATAAGTGATTTGATATAATGGGGGTCTACTCTAGAAACACTCGCTTTTAAAACTTAATACCTACTAGTTTCCCTACTTAATATATTTACAGTTCGTTCAATTCACACTTGCTTGTAAATAAGTGAAAGTATTTGAAGGAAAACATGCAGTAGATTTACCTAAACTATCACAACACTTTGATCTTTTGTTTATTTGTTTTATTTGAAGAATGTTTATTTATTTACAGGTAAATGCTTGAAGACACTACCAGCGCACTCAGATCCAGTCTCAGCTGTACACTTCAACAGAGACGGCAGCCTTATTGTATCTTCAAGTTATGATGGATTATGGTAAGCTTACTTTCACATCTTCAGATTACTGTAGTTCAATATTAAAAAAAAAAATATTATATAAATAAATATTTGTACATTTCGATCAATTGAACCCACAACCTACAGAGTATTTCGTCGATTGGGATTTGACTCTCGGTTGCGTAGTTATTTAGGTCATCTCCGTATCGGAGGGACGTGGGTTCAACTTTTGGTATAATATAAAAACTTTGTGATCTCTACAAGTGCATGTAAGCACTTATAAATTATGTATGTATAATTATATATACAATAATTGTAATTTACAGTCGAATCTGGGACACAGCCTCCGGACAATGCCTAAAAACTCTCATAGACGACGACAACCCACCGGTATCCTTCGTGAAATTCTCACCGAACGGCAAATATATCTTGGCGGCGACGTTAGACAACACACTCAAGCTTTGGGACTACAGTCGGGGCAAGTGCCTAAAGACATACACGGGACATAAAAACGAAAAGTATTGCATCTTCGCCAACTTCAGTGTCACTGGTGGAAAGGTAAATTATGAATTACTACTAATACTGATTTATAATGGACTGAATTAGTATATTAAAAAAGAGGAAAGATTTGATTATTTGTTTGTTTGCATTGAATAGGCTCCGAAACTATATTAGTTATATTTTTGAATTTGTATAAAAATTTACTCTGTGACGTTACTACTTATCTTATAATTTATATATGCGTTTCTGTTAGGTAATTTAAAAATTGACATAAGTATTTTGAATCTGTATAAATTGACTCTGTGACATACTTATCTTTATAATTAGCGTAATTGGTGCTTCTGTAACCGTGCTAGTTATATAAACAATAAATAAATAAATTAGAGGGATTGCATTTCGGGAAATCTTTCTTAGTACACTTCTACGTTCCAAGAAAAATATACCCTGAAAATTTGCCTGAAAGTCTCTATGCTTTAGGTTGTGTATTGTTTAAAATATATGTCAGTCAGTCAGGAGAAAGGTTCTTATAATTGGTATAGATCATATGATACTACTCAGTACTTATCTTTTATTTATATATAAATTTTTGCCCGTAGTGGATAGTCTCAGGATCGGAAGACAACCTGGTGTACATCTGGAACCTGCAGTCGAAGGAGATCGTCCAGCGGCTCTCGGGTCACACAGACACAGTGCTTTGTACCGCGTGTCATCCTACAGAGAACATCATTGCATCGGCTGCGCTCGAAAACGACAAGACTATCAAGCTTTGGAAGAGCGATACTTAAAAACAGCAGGTAAAGCCAGGACCAAACCAACGCGTAACTTGCGTTAAACCATGTTTTGAAGTAATACTTCTAATGCGACTTCCAACAAGGTTGCGTTAAACGTTTAACACTACCATGGAGGGGGTATGAAAGCACTGTTCTTTCTCTCTTTCTCTCATAGCCAGTTACGTTTCGTATATTAAAGAAGTTCTACTTCAGTCGTGTGGTCTAAAGCACACTCGTTTTTTTTCCTATCCTACTTCTTGTGGAACAAGCATATGAGCCCACTTGATGTTAGTACCAGTAACCAGCGCCTATAACAAAGCATTGCCTTGTAGGTCACGCACATTAGGTACGTGTCCTACGATACACTACCCCAACCTGAGGCATAGTGGTATGAACCTCATGCGTCTGTAATTTTATAGATCAGATATTTAACATTGAAACAATTATGATTCTAAAATTTAAATCCGATCTCAACGTTTTTCAATCGTTTCAAACTACTGGTGGTTTCTGCTTAGAATAGATCTCCTCGATGACCTTTTTTCAGGTCACGCTTATCATAAACGTGCCCTTACGATACACTATTTTGCGTCCATCAACTAGAGGTATACAGGTGTTAAGCCTCGTGTGCCTGTAATTATACCAGCACCCACACCCTTCGAACCGGAACACAGCAAGCTGCTTGGCGGTAGAACTAGGCATGGTGGTAGTACTTACCTAGACGAACCCTTCACTAAGAGCTCTACTACTACTAAAATATTAAAACTCCCATGAATGGCGACCAAGGGAACTAGAAAATGCACAGAAGAATTTCCTGTGTACTAAACACTGACACTGCGATCACTCCTGCCAAGTGTGATGGCAGGAGTGATCGCAGCGAACCCTTGGGGTAGCCTATATCCAGCAGTGTACTTATATAGGCTGTTGATGAAACCTTTGCGCTCTTTTACTATATTTTTTTACGCGCGTTCAGTTATGCTCCTGAAACAAGTAAATGGCCACCTGATGATGTTAAGTGGTTACCATCAAATATAAGCATTACCTCGCAGGTTACGCTCGCTGGGAATGTGCGCTACGAAGCACTACTCTGCGTCCATCAATCAATCTGTGGCATATTAAGCCTCATGTGCCTGTAATTTCAAACCGGAAAACAGTAAGCTGCTTGAGCAGAAATGGACATGGTGGTAGTACTTCCTCGGACGAGAATATCACTAAGAGCTCTACTACTACTAAAGTTTACTATTATTTGTTGACAGATTTCCAAGCAGACAGCGATCTGTATGGTGCGGCTTCATATTGTGAGCCGAAATGCCACTGGCTTGTGTATATTTTTAAAAGGATACCAGTGTTAGGTATTTTGGACTTGAGCAGAGTATAATGAGTGCATTACTTTACTTTTAATTTTATAAATCACATATGTGTGCATTTTCGGTTGTTATAAGATTATACATATTTTTCTATTGATGACATGAAAATAAGGAAGATAGGTATGAATTTTTAGCCATTATGTTTTAGTTAAGATTGAGTTTAAGAATCCCGCTTAAGAATAACGTGTTGGATGCGATTAAAATATTGTAGTTGTATACTGTCGTTTGATTTAAGTGACGTAATTTCCCTTTTTTCCTTCAGAGAACACGACCTGACATTTAAGTTTAACCAACATCCTAGATACACTGTGCGGTACCTTAGCAACACTCCGCAGTTCAGTAACCGATACCGCGCAATATGATTTAAATATAATAATAATAATTATGCTGGACAATCCACACAGCTCATCTAGCCCCAAGCTAAGCAGAGCTTGTCTTATGGGTACTAGATGACTGATATACTTAATACAATACATGCATAGGTATTTTTTATTATACATAGAGAACGCCTGGAATAAATATTTGCAGATCGTACAAACATTTATCCCAAGGCGGGAATCGAACCCGCAACCTGCGTCGCAGGCGGACATTCGCCTGCCGCGCCACATCGGTCGTCAAATATCAAGACGACACGCTTACGCCACAAATGACGATTATTTTTAATAGGCTCCCAGGAGTATCTTTAAAAGGAAATTCAACTCCGGTATAGCGAAGGTTGAAGTATGTATGGAAACAACAATAAATTACACTCTCTTGTCGATATGTATAGCTGAAGTGACTACCAAATTGGACGATATGCATAAAAGCAACAGAGAGTAATCCGTGCTTATTAATAAATTGTGCTCAATGCCCGTGCTCAAACGGTAAAGAAATCGCGAGGAAACTAAGTATTTTAGCAGAGGCGGTGCGCTTGTAACCTGCCACGTATGGAATACGTGTAAGTAATTAAGTTTCTAGCCGGTTCTTCTAGGCTTGGTCGCGAGGAACTGGCGCTTAGATTCACTTAGATTTAAGACGTTTTAAGATGATCCCTGCGGATATTACTGAATAAATGACTTTGATACCAACTTCTATAAAATCTCTTCGACTGATGTTTACCACTTAGCATCAGGTGGGCATCATCTACTTGTTCCATCAGAATATTGTTTAAAAAATATTAGTCGCTGAGAATTTCCACTAGCTGAAATAACTATTGCCATCACTTTTTCTCTTTTGTTGACTTAAATCACTTCTCACTCTCTCGAGAGCAAATACTCGATCCTAACCTAAGTACCTACATTTTATACCAATCACAAAGTTAATAGACCGCTGCGCTATAATATACGACATTATTTTCAAATATATTTTCATAATAAATGTTGCCATAAACCTTATCATCCTATGCCTATCCCAGGAGACGCATGACCCAGTTCGTTGCACCAGATAACGAAATAGGTTATCTACTAGTTATCTGCCCCCCGCATAGGGATTTGATTTATAAACTAGCGTAACTAGATGCTGAACCTTTGGGAATTTTTGTATGAAGATTCGAAGCGTCCATATCGAACGGATTGATAGCAGCCATGACTCCTTACAAAACAGGGCTCGCGTAATTCAAAACAGAAAAAGCAAAACCTCTGACTTGAACCAGGAAAAAGTTCGTAATAAATAATGGTAAGTCCTACTGTGGTCCTAGTGCATAAAACCGATATTTCCTTTATGCTACGGTTTTACAATGTAAAGAGTCCTTACTTAGAAGACCATATTTATTGCAAACAACAATACCTATTCCACAAATTTCATTTAAGGCGGCTAATGATGCGAGATTAGCATCTTAACGTGTGTAATTTCAAATTACATTAATTGAAAAATCGTCGTACAACACGCTCTCTGTTGTGACTTTTACGACCGCGACGATTTTAAAATGGGAGGAAATAGTATTAGCGTTTTATAAAAATCCCATAAGCATTTTTAGTCGAGAGCAGCTTTCCAGAGATCTACCTAGTCATATTTTTATCTTTATCTGACTCTTGAAAGATCCCACCAGGCGCGGGACATCCATTCCACCATGCTAATACAATAAAACGTATTTGACGTAAAATAGGATTATTTTGTGACTATGAGAAATAATCCTATTTTATGTCAAATTTCCGTTCTAAACTCATACATTGTTTTGTGTTCTCGGGTTTCGCTCAGCTGGAAAGATTAATGTATAACATAATTCGTAGGTACCAATTTTTTTTCGAAACTGTAATTCATTCTCTTTTCTCTGAACTTGATCGATTGATTCATCTAAAGGCCTTTAGAAGATATCTCGTACAGTCCATGTTTTAAAGCCGATAGAACATTTCATATGATATTCATGTTGCGTCCCATCTACCCTAGCGGATATTGAAAATATATTATGTCAATCGACCGAAGTTCACAGTTCCGACGCGTAACTTGTTTCCAATCTCATTTTCTTATTTCAAGCGGAAACGTTTCAAACTGAATATCAACGCTTGCATAATGACGCTGGTTCTACAGTCCTAATAAGTTCATTATAATTATTTATTCATTGCCTAAATTAATTATTATAGTCATAGATCCAGTTCTAGGTTTCCTCTTCCTTTCCATGGCTCGACGAAGATTAAATGATAAAATTATCTATTTTATAATATCCTAGTAGGTAGGTAATACTAATTTACGAACAGTAGGCCTCGCGAGCAGAAACTTCAGTCAGTGAGTCAGGAAGGTACTACCGAAATGTGCAGTAATATCCATACAAACTTCAGACTCCGATGTACCAGTTTAGGCATTAAAACTCCGGAACTCCTTTATTAGTACTCTACGTATCAATGCGAATATACCCTAAAAATGCCAAGTCGCTACGACTAGCGGCTTTGGCTGTGTTCTGTCTATATATCAGTCAGTCAAGACAAAAATTCTCAAATTGGCATAGTTTTAGCCCGGTTAAGTCTATATAACGATGGGTACAGTAATAATAATAATGCTCGACAATCCACACAGCATCATCTAGCCCCAAGCTAAGCAGAGCTTGTGTTATGGTTATGGGTACTAGATGACTGATATACTTAATACAATACATTACATATATAGATATGTTTTATTATACATAGAAAACACCCAGAACACCTGGAATAAGTATTTGCAGATCGTACAAACATTTATCCCAAGGCGGGAATCGAACCCGCAACCTCTTGCGTCGCAAGCGGACATTCGCCCGCCGCGCCACATCGGTCGTCAAAATAATATCTGACGTCGTCAAAATAATAGTGATAATATCTGACGTACTTACCTGGGTAGTTTACCTAGATACACCTAGTAAATAAATAAATAACCTACCTTTCCTGTTTATAGTGCCGCTTCAACAAATAAGCTTCACTAACTCGAGTTTCCATTATTATTGTCGTTGAAGGAACTGATGCGAGGAATCTAGATCTTAGAAGACTTCATAGAGGTTAGGTACTGAAAAAAATGTTTGCCCCTCTTGTATGAATAGGTTAGTATTCAATATGCTTATTGCCTTATTATGTAGGATGTATGTGTGTGCCTTTAGGTTTTGGCGCCAAGGGTGCTACAATAGAGTAGAGCGGACCGGTATGGAAAACATGCAAAACCGTTTTTTTTACAGTTTATAGGTAGGTAGGTAGTAGGCACGAATGTGCCCTACGATGTGCACTACCATGCGACCATCAACCTGATGCGTACAGAGGCCTAGTTTTCGTATTTTTCTGGAGCTACGAGAATGAAACTAGTACTACTGTAGTACTGAATTGGGCCAGTCTGAGATGTTTCGAAAAATACCATTTGGAGATTGACACGATCAAAACTTTATGATATTACCAGAGTTAAAAAAGAATTGGGTCCAGGTGTTGATATATTTCTCCGCCACTCGGATATTTACTTTATAATGGTGACCTTAATCAACTTGGTTATTTAATCAACCTTTAATATTTTTTATCTTTTATATAGTAGTATAGGTAACATCTAAAGTATGTATTAGGCTAAATTGTGTAAGATAAATAAAGCTATTTTTATTTTATTTATTTTAATGGTGACCTGTCTATATCTTCATTCGTCTGTGACTGGTGCGTAGGTATAATACCTGCACTCAGCAGTTCTCGAATACCTCCCAGGGTTCATGAACGGAGGAATGCACTTGTGATTGCTTGCACTATTATAGCACTCATCTAAATATAGAAATACGTATCGTAAAATGATTTTTTGTACTTGCTTCTGTTCATGGCTTTTTACACGTGCATGTGAAGCCTGATAAATTAAATAAGCATCTGATTAATAAACTAGTGCCTTGTTTGCTCCCGAACTGAGATCTTGAAACATTTAATAAAGAAAGAAAGAAAGAAAAAGCTTCACGACTACGGTAAATATCAATACGCTACAGTGCTACGACTATGCTACGGACGTAGACTGACCGTAGCACATCGATGCCCTTATTGTAAGCTTTGAATTGAAACACAATTTCCGTAAATTTGTTTAACTTTGACAAATCGTTACCTTCTTGCTATTTTGTTATCTCAACCCTTTCCCGGTCCATAAATTCCTATTCAAAGATCTTTAATACAATAACTTTGGTCCCTGAGCGTCTACTTGCAAAGTTTTGACAGATTCTCGATAGGCCAGTAAATCCAGTAACGCAATTGGTCAATTTTAAGCAAGCTGAGAATAAATTGGATTTGTCAATGAGTTCAACTATTAGGTATTTTCAGAAGAGATTGAGAACAAACATCTATTTTCATCACACAAATGTATGTTCTCGGTTGAAACTACAAACTGCAGCCCAGCAAAGCTACTGAGCTAGCATATATAGCGAGCTAGCTATAACTAAAGCTAGCATTTTCTAATTCCCTCAAATAAATAAACCCTTTTGTGAAGGCGGATGCAACGTATTAGGGGTGCGAAAAGAGGTCATCCACATTTCCATTGCTTTATCTTTCCTGCGTATCAACCGAAAAACAAAACAAGGCATATTTATGTAAATCACGGGTGATTCATTGCGCCGTGAACGGTAATTCTTTTCGACAATCATTAATCATACGCGAAGTGCGTCGCACTCAATATGCCACCTGCGTCTAATTTACGATAAGTATAACGTATCGGGTTGACCGATATGGCTTGTAAAATCAAAAATCGTTGTTTATTCGACTAAATTTATTCATTTAATTGTTAAATGTAATATCACGGCATTTTAGTACCGTCAACAATGCGCCGTGACATATAAAAAAACCAATACAGAAATTAAATTTATAAATGATTGGATTTTAAAATTGTAACAGTATAATTGAACAGTCAATCATCTAACAATACCTCAGAAGCTCTCTACACACTTCCGTTCATCTGTCAGCAAACAAATCACACAGTAGTAGTACACAATAGTGCTGATACCAAAAGTTCATTTAGTGTTCTTAAAGCTCGAATGAGAAAGGTTTGTGTGTGCCACAGTCGAGGAGGAAGCGATAGGATAGCGGTAAACGTTTCGCGATCACGAACTGGAAGACCAAGCGAAGGACGCCCGTTTTTTAAGTTATGACATAATTTGATTCCAGTGATTCAGTCCAAGTTTTTTTATTAAATTTAAAGTGTTAAAGTAAATAACAAATGTCATGTATGTACATAGATCTACATGGAGTATCCATGAAGTTCTTTTAGCACTGAAGTGTTGAAACAGAGCAACAGATGCGGCTTGGTTCCTAAAGCGTGGCTGTACGAGCAGGCGTCAGTGGGCGACGGGATCCATCATCGTTTGGACGCCGCCTCGCGGACGTGCTGGCCGTGAACAACTGGAAATAAAAAAAAACGTGTACCTATACAACCTTACAATATATCTTTTTCGAAATTACTGGAATCAAAATTTAAGTTGGCCGTTAATTGAAAATGTGACTGGTGTTTTAAAAAGTGTCGGTGTTTTATTTTTCTGTTTTGGAATTGCTTTATTAGGTGAGCAGGTGTGTGGGTATGTATTATTATAAAATAAATACCTGTATGATAAAATAAATATTAACCTTTCTGAAAATATATTTATTAACCGAATTCAAAAACCCGAGGTTCTCTTAGTCGGCCGTATTGTTTTATGCACTTTTATGTTATATACGCTGGCTTTGTTAATTGTAAAACAGATTTCGATCATTTCTTTTTATTAGATCTTACTCTGTACATACCTCTGACTACCTCCCTTAGATATTGTCGAAGAATCACGAGTGGATACTTTGTACTAAGAGATTTGAAGGGATGTCTACTATGCCTAGGGGTTAAAGTCGTGATACTATTTATTGTTTCTTTCTTTTTTGGTTTTACTTTGCTATAGGTAAACTTTTTCCCAGATTGTGATATATTTACGGACGAATGGAAGGACCTTATGTCAGTTTGTCTGCTCTATTGTGAAAGGGATGGATGATTGATTGTTATTGTTGTTATTATTATTCTATATTGTATACTATAATGGACATTTTAAGGACATGTAATTTTTCTGTGACTGTTTATTATTTTTATTTAATTTTTATGTTAGTTTCATAAGTTATATTTTTTGCATGAAGGTATAATCAATTAGTGTAATTGGTGATGTCACCGTTCTAATTAATAATTAAATAAATGACTAAAATGACTAAATTACTTTGCCTCAACTTTTATTATGCGTACAGCAAAGGAATGGAACTCGTTGCCGTCGTCTGTTTTTCCAATCATGTATAATATGGATGTCTTCAAGAGAAGAGTGAATAGGTATCTTCTAGGTAAACGTGCTACACCGTAGACTGCGTCATCACTTAACATCAGGTGAGATTGCGGTCAAACGTATACCTATAGCATGTAAAAAAAAAATGGTTCCAATTAGACTTTGTACATGTGAGATAAATAAGTAAGCTGGCGTTTGCATCGATTGTAGATGATTTAAACAGCGTTAGGGCAATTTTACACTCATGCCCTCTATTTACGGGACGCTACAGTGCCAGAGACAGGATATAAATAAATAAATAATGCCGGACGATCCACACAGCATCATCTAGCCCCAAGCTAAGCAGAGCTTGTGTTATGAGTACTAGATGACTGATATACTTAATACAATATTATATTACATACATAGATTTTTTTTTTATTATATAAGCTATATTCACCTAATACGCCGAAATAACATGGTAAGTAACTAACTGAGCTGCGGGTTTCATCACGGCGTTTCCCTGTCCTGTTTGAGAGATCTATAATAATAATAATGCTGGACAATCCACACGGCATCATCTAGCCCCAAGCTAAGCAGAGCTAAATGGGTACTAGATGACTGATATACTTAATACAGTAAATTACATACATAGATATTTTATATTATACCTAGATAGAAAATACCCAGAACACCCGGAATAAATATTTGCAGATCGTACAAACATTTATCCCAAGGTGGGAATCGAACCCGCAACCGCGGCGGACATTCGCCCGCCGCGCCACATCGGTCGTCAATATTATTCACCTAATACGCCGAAATAACATGGTAAGTAACTAACTGAGCTGCGGGTTTCATCACGGCATTTTCCTTTCCTTTTTAAAAGATAGCATTACGCACATGCATTTCTGGAATAAAAATATCCATGGGTAAAATCGGATTCAAACCCGTGAACATAGGCGGGGTCGCTACCACTTAGGTCACCAGAGCTTTGTGGCATAAGTAGTTTGTATTCCTACACTACGTTTTAACAACGTTGTTGTAACAAAAACCTTACTAGGTTTCACGATGTTCTACTAACAAATATTGTAATAAACCTTCTTTTTGAAAATAAATAAAAAAAAAAAACACATTCAGACACAGAAGATTCTGAGCATGTTAAATCAATTTTTTTCTGTATTTACTTCCTAAAACAGTCTTCACGTTGTTGTAGAATGTTTAGGTATAATGCCCTAATTGGCATTCGATCAAAAGGGTTTAGTTTAGTCTTCGTTTGACCACCGTGACGAAGTCCGTATAACTTTATAGCCGTATTACTTTATCAGCAGAGTTAGCCCAGTGGCTAACTGAGGTGAGTCAGTACACACGGGAACAAAGAAAAAATCAATTATATAGATAAATACTTTAAAATCATAAACACATTGCGAATGGAGGCGCGAGTTCTACGCGACAAGAACAGAGTACATTTTTTTATGTGATTGCTATTGGAACAAGCATATGGCCCACCTGATGTTAAGTAGTCACCGTCGCCTATAACAAAGCATTGCATTGCATATCACGAACGTGATCAGAGCAGTGCATTGTAGGAATGCTCTGCTCTGCGTCCATCAACCTGAGGCATACAGGTGTTAAGACTCATGTGCCTGTAATTTCATCGGCACCCACAACCTTCAAACCGGAACACAGCAAGTTGTTTGTGTGCAGAAATAGGGCATGGTGGTAGTACTTCCCCGGACGAGCCCTTCAATAAGATCTCTACTACTAAAACTACTTCTACCTTACCTACTGTTTTTCAATGACCTTTTTCAAATTATTTATATGATTACTTTAAAACGTCAAAAGCAGGTGTGAATGCAGACACCTTTCCACACGACATAGCCTATAAAAACAATGGTACTTACAGGTAGGTTCCTACTGTTTTTTATGATCTTTGTTACATAATGAAACTTCAACGTGGTAGGTACTATTTGAACCTACTGAGGCATGTAAGGCAGAAATATAAAAAGGCAATCATGTCGAGAGCATTTCTTTTGATAGAAATAGAAGCGTGATATTTAAAAAAAATTCACCACACATTAAAAACGAATATCGTGGAAGCATCGGCCGCTTCATGAAAGCATCATGTTTCAGGATTTTCCGGAAAAAGCAATATCCAGGCTTAATAGAGATTCTCTCAATAACCGACCACTCTTATTGTTTGTTGTCGGTGCCCCGCAATTCAAACTTTACAACTCAATAAAAATCAAAGAGGAAAGCCATGTTTTTGAATATAAGAGCTCTATGCTTGTGTACATACAAAGCTGTTATATTGGTTGGAAGGCAGCTACAGCGAATGAACAAATATTAATATCGTTCAATATACTGGATAGGTATTAGTGGCGAGTTAATTATAGCAGAGTCAACCTGATAATCCCAGAACATCGATTATCATTTTCCTGCCCTTATCTCACTTTACGTGGGGTCGGCACAACAAGTTTTTTTCTTCCATTTACTTCTATCATCCTTAATCATCAATCCCAAAATATCGATAATGATGTGAAAGTCATAAATGTAAATGAGTGATTTTGAAAAACATTCACCAAAGCCAAAGTTAATCTTTGACTGGTTCAGTGACTGGCCTTACAACTCAGTTAGTAGAATAGCCGAGCTACTCTGCTTCCTGTACTGTAGGTGGTGGTGGAATAATTTTGAAACGTCTTAAAGCTACGTATACCTAAGTACCCTGTTCCTTGCGACCAATCCTAGAAGAACAAGCAAGAAAGTTACGGCTTAGTTCCTACCAACAATCTATTGTACTCTAAGTATGTAGTTACAAAAAAAAAACGGAACCCTTCGTGCGCGAGTCCAACTCGCACTTGGCTGGTTTTTTCAATACACTTAATTTCCAATTAAGCTAAAATTTCAAGTAATGTTGGTTAAAATATCACAGCAAAGAACTGCTGTATAATTATACAGCAGTTCTTAAAATAGCAGTAGAAAAACAATTAAAATGAAAAAGCTATATTGCTTGCTAAGATGAAAAAAAAACTAATCATTAATATTATAATATTGGCAATAGTAATAGTTGATATTGACATAATAATACTCACTACCTATATTCTCAACTCCCAGTAAAATCTTGTGACAA
Source organism: Electrophaes corylata (assembly GCA_947095575.1). Classification (NCBI taxonomy): domain Eukaryota; kingdom Metazoa; phylum Arthropoda; class Insecta; order Lepidoptera; family Geometridae; genus Electrophaes; species Electrophaes corylata. Next base: position 10,890,809 of record OX352703.1, read on the forward strand.
AACAAAGGGGTTGATAATGCTTCAGTAAGTGCCTTTTTAAATGGATACGGCTGCCGTCTATATGGCGCAGATCTGTTCTTTACTACGTTACGGGTGGAATATCATTTATTTAATAAGGGCAATTCCAGCTGATTTAAATTATGTCTAGACTAAAAAAAACCACAGCTACTAAACCTTTGCATACTAAAATCACACAATTGAACAGTAGCATTCAAATAAGACTGCTCGTTGAACCGCCATATACCATAGGCATGGTGGTAGTACTTCCCTGGATAAGTCCTTCATATATTGATTTGACGACCGATGTGGCGCGGCGGGCGATTGTCCGCCTGCGACGCAGGAGGTTGCGGGTTCGATTTCCGCCTTAGGATAAATGTTTGTGCGATCTGCAAATATTTATTCCGGGTGTTCTGGGTATATTCTATGTATAATAAAAAATATCTATGTATGTAATATAGTATTGTATTAAGTATATCAGTCATCTAGTACCCATAACACAAGCTCTGCTTAGCTTGGGGCTAGATGATGCTGTGTGGATTATCCAGCATTATTATTATATTATATATAAGCTCTAAAGTACTAAAACGTACCGTTCGAACGTCGAAATCGTTTAAAAATAGTGAAATTGAACCCTGTGAGGTTTGTAAATCGTGTGTTGATATTACTTTAGCTCTACCTTGATCAAAGGCTGTATCGAATCAAGGTGTTATTCCACCAGGAAAGCTGTCAATGCGGCGTATCAAAATTATTTTAAGAAGCTGTTACTTTGTTGTAAAGTGTAATAAAGACAACGGCCGTGTGTGTGAAAAGGCTCTAATGGATTCTCCTGAAGCCCCATGTAAGCGGGATAAGTCTTGAAAGCCTTAGTAATTGCAATACGTGTGTACCTAGTGTGTCCGAAGTATACCTGTTGCAAGCTGTACGGTATTCTGTTGGTGTTTCATTTGTGTGCTACCTCTTAGAAACTTAAAAAGAAAAAAACGAGTGCATTAAACATCACGCCTGAAGTAAAACTTCTTTAATATACGAAACGTAACTGGCTATGAGAGAAAGAGAGAAAGAACAGTGCTTTCATACCCCCTCCATGGTAGTGTTAAACGTTTAAACGCAACCTTGTTGGAAGTCGCATAAGAAGTAGGTATTACTTCAATATGTGTTTTACTCTTCCATCACCCTTTTTGTACTTTTTGTGCAGCGCTAGTATTCTGTCAGAGTTTAAAAAGAACTACATCATGGGCGGGATAAAAAAAAGGAAATGTATATCACGAGGATTGACAATCCTCGTGATATACATGTTATATGTTATATAGTGCTAAGAATACAATCCTGGATTGTATTCTTAGCACTCGTGTTACGTCATCACTACAAGAGTAATAAAAATTAAGTCCAGAATTAAGTCAAGTAGTCAGCCAGACTGCGGTTATTTTTTTAAGGGGCTAGCTGAGCAGACATAAATAGCGTAGGACCAATTTTGACAAACTTTGTACCCTGTTTTCAGTAACATAAGAGTTATTTCCTAGTGAAAATTACGAAAATTGTATTTTTCCTTTTCTTTGACTTTTGCTAAGGATAAAATAAACACGACCAACAGGCTGACGTGACAATTATTATCATAATGCTTCCGCTGGCAGGATATTTAGATTTTCGCGGAAATAATTTTATTTTGATAACAGCTTGCTAGATAGAAGTGTTAAACGGTAACGTAGATCTATTATATTTCTATTTTTGTAATTTCTCACACAATCTAGCCTCAACCTAAGCAATAATATGGGAACCAGATACCTAAGGCCTAATTCTCGTGACGAAATATCATCAAATTCTAGTTTTGATCATGTCAATCTCCAAATAGTAGGTATTCTTCGAAACTGACATTTTAAACAGGCCCAACTTCGACAAAGCAATTCTAGTTTCAATCTCGTCTCAGCTACAAATAATACGGGGATTGTGGCCTTTGATAAAATATTTGATAAAAACATTTTTATATAAACAATTAAGATTATTATATAACACCCAGAATCTGATCAAACATCTATGCTCAGCACACAAATATTTATTTACGATGAGGATCAAACCCATAACCTACAGTAGGTATGAGGCCTGCATGTGTGATAGTAATATTTAAAAAAAGTTATCATCATCAACATCGTTAGACATGTAGTAGCCAATGCTGGACGTTCTTCATACGTTTCCAAGAAGTACGAATTAGATTCTAACAATGACGTCGTTCTATTTAGTAGGGTTATGGAGTCTTGGTTGTAAAAAGAAACTAAGCCAACTTACCTGCAAAAGTAGTTCAATACTAAAGAAAAGAATCGAAGCAAGTTTACATATTACTAGAATTCATGAAGTTTTATGTTGGTGATAAATATGGTGGCACTAGAATCAAGACAACATCGATAGTCATAATGGTATACCATTACCAACATGCATAAATAATAGTGTGAGAGTGAATGAGGTAAGGTATGTCAGAATCGTAGCTAGTGGAAAATCGTGTTCAAGCAACATCAAAATATAATTACTTCTCGTAATTACATATTTCTTAGATATAGGTATAAAGAGTCCGCTTATTTATGTAAGTGATTTATTTATGTAACTATCCTTCAGCCTTATCATCTTTAAGATGATTGAGGCTATATAAAGTATTACTACTCACACAATTGATAATTTTAAATTTTTATTGTATGCATGTATATTTTTTTTGTATACTGCTACCAACTAAACATGTTGTGTAAAAATATTTTTGGAATACCACCTAGTCTTGTAACTCTTTATCCTGGTTGTATCTTGTTTTGTGTGTTATAATAAATAAATAAATATTCAAAGGTATTTTATTAAGCTAAATCAATACTAATTATAAGAATCTTTGTCCTGACTGACTGACTGACATATAGACAACGACCACTGGTCATAGAGACTTGAAATTTTTATAGTATATTTGTCTAGGCACGTGTAGAGGTGTACTAAAAAAGGAATTTACGAAATTCAAACACTAAACGGGTACAGCGGGGGTTGAAGTTTGTATAAAAATTACTTCACGGAAGCGAACTAGCGAAGCTAGTCATGAAATAATAACTAAAAATAATACTGAAAAAAAAAATACAAAAGTAATCTTATTTCCAAAAATTACAATATTAATCCAATCTATCACAAACTTCTTCTAGATTCCAATCTTATTTTAGATTACTCACTAGTGGTATTCATACAAGGCTTTTGAAATCTTTTACAAGGAAAACATGATGAAAAGACTGGAGGAAAATACGCAATCTATTCTTGATACATGACACCCACACGTTCACAATTTCTAATGAGGGCTTAGAGAGGCGAGACTACGCACGTATTCAACGAATACGGATGTTGAGAAAAGCTTTATTCCTAGTACTCTTAAAATCTTAAGAAATTTCATGTAAGCACCATAGTTTTTAGTACTAGCAGAGCTTTTAGCGAAGGACTCATCCGGGGAAGTACTACCACCATATTTCTGCTACCAAGTAGCTTGCTGTGTTCTGGTTTGAAGGGTGTGCGTACTGGGTACGTTAGTGACGTGACCTGCGAGTTAATGTTTGTCGTAGACGATAATAACCATTTAACATCAGGTAGGAAATCTGTTTGTTCTACTTTATAGACAGCGCATAGCCACTGGTCAATATAAAAAAATGTTAGTGCTAAACACAGTAATAAATAAAAACAGTACCTATTTATTTAAACACTAACTAGTGGAAACAAAAACATAACTTACTTAAACATTTCAATATTCAATAACATCAACAGACCTAAGCTATAATGAAAACCTATTAATTTATAATCCGACCCATTATATTAAATTCTCATTATGAACGTGAAATAATTCAATTGAAATGTTAATTATTGAATATTTGGTTAGCATTCCTAGATGGAAGTTGAAAATGTATAACGCAATGTATGCTGTCGAGTATTTGTATTTGAGTGGTGTACCCACTGTGTGTGTCGTAAAAATATCAACACATGTAACTATAATTTACAATAATGTAGCTACATCATCGTCCCTCGTCCCTTAAGAGTGTATCCAATAAGAGCAGAAGTAAATAGTTACCAACACGGATTATAATGGACATTCTTATGCCTAGGCTTCAAGCAATGATACCCCTAGATGACGGGTCCCATAAAAATTCATAGCTAAAAGCTATCCGCGTAAATATATACTTAGACAGCTTTGACACAATTCTCTGAGTGGATTAAGCCTTAATAACGAAGTAAGAAAACAATAAACAGTTTTAGTTTGACCATGTTACCTAGTAAATAATGTCACTAATTGTCAAAACAAAATAAGACCTCACATTTTAAGTGAGCTCTTATTTACCGAGACGGATTTTTTGCGCCGACCCTACATCTAGGGATATCATTGATCGAAGTCTCTAGGAGATCTTTTTCAGATAATCTTGAAAGTAACACTTTTGGAAAAGAATATCATAAAACACAAATTTTTTCTTTACATCTGAGAAATCAGCAAACAAATTCTCAAACTTTCATCGTGCAGCATGTCGCACTTCACTCCTCCCCTACGGACCCCTGATCCCAAATTTAGGTCCTAATTTCTTAAAATTTGAACATTGGAATTTGAATCTTCTATGCCTATGCGTGCTGCAGTAACACGCTCTCCAAATTTCAAGTCCTCACGATTACTCGATTAGTGGTTCAGACTGCGTGCGTAGGTATTTATTTATTCTTTGACAAACAGTTCAGTTAAAACCAATTTAATGTTAAAAAAATGTAATGTAAGTTCATCATTGTTTATAATGTCGACATGTCGAATCTCCTTGACAAATGAATTGATGTGTCAGTCAGGCAAAACATTCATTCATTCACAGGTATAATATGTACACTTGTACATGTATACTTGAATGTATATTGATCGTCTATATAACTGGGGTAATGCGAGCTTTTGATCGGTGGCTGCACTAATAACATCTAATGGTGATTGACGGAGCAAGGGTGTCAGACAACCCAGGTTGTCCGATTAGTGTGGACTGTAATATATGGTGAATAACCCGAGGTGTGGCTTCAGCGACACAATACGATACAGTGGGGATATGCCGCCTTTTATTGGAATGCCCCTGGACACTTTGTTGTAACATTACCATTAAATAACCTATTTTCTCTTGCAATCTGACGTTGCAGATATATTTGTAAAAACCGAACGACATATAACGACAATTTTGTTCTGTCAAACGCTCTAGAGTTAGAGGAAACGCAATAGTCTGTTTCAGATCTAAATGAGTTTAGAAGGAAACAACAATGAGTAGAAAATTCCCGGAAAAGAAAGAAATAGCAACACGACTTTAATACCCAAGTGCGGTAGATATCCTCTCCGATCTCTTAGTACCAAGTACCTACTCGATATGCTTCGAGGATGCCTAAGAGGGGTAGTCAGAGGTATGTCCAGTACATTTGGTACATACCCACATTTGGTAGAACTTGGTATTCCATACGCGACAGGTTGCAAACCCATCACCGCTACTAGAATACTAACTGATTTCCACGATGTTCTTCACCATTTGAGAACACTGGCATTGTTCAATTAAACATCTTAAATTGTGTCTAGTCACCGCCACGCCACAGAAGTCCTCAATTATTAATGACAAGTTGTGTACTAGTCACTTCGTTGAACAAGCTATCTAATGAACATGAGGGTAATTATTCATGACTGGTGTATTAGTCTCGGTATGATAACAATTCTGTATTGACATTTGAACGTATCACTCGATTTTATAGTGCTCGTACATCTACTTGAGTATGATATAGTACAAAACTTGACTGTTGTGATTCACTAATAAGTTTTACTCTGTATGAGCCACGTACGCTCCAAGGATAATAATAATTTATCTATACCAAGGGTTCAATTTTCAGGGTATATTTATTTTGTTGCGTAAAAGTGTACTAAGAAAGGAATTACCGAGATCAAACCCCTAAACGACTACAGCGGGGGTTAAAGTTTGTATGAAAATAACTTCACGCGGACAAAGTCGCGCGCCTTTTTACTAGTTGAAATATAAATGAAAAGCTAATGTTACTAAGTTAACACTTATTATAACATTGTATAATAATAACAATAATAATAAAAATAATGCTGGACAAACTACACAACATCAAAGAAATAGCAAATAGTTATATTGTGTTCTAAGTGTATATTTACAAAAAAACGTATTCTATCAGTCCTCTGGTTTCCATAGTGCTATATTAGTTTGAAATTAGATAGTGTTATGTAAAGAAATGTCCAAAAGAATATATAAATAAAGTTTATATATTCGAGTGTCAAAAGGGAATTGCAAGAAAGGGTCTATGCCTAGTGTGTTCCTTTACATTTGTAGAATTAATGAGATTACGCTGATAAGTGCAATGACCGAGAGCTACGTATTAGCACCGACACAGTGTCACATGAGTGGATTGAATATCTTAGTAAGAAGATAAAACGTAATGAAAAAGAGATAGAACATGCCCACTTGATGATGAACAGTTACTTCTGCATATAGAAAGAAAGAAGAAAAAAAAGAAAGGAATAATTTATTTGTAATCCAAAACCTAAACTTAGTTAGTATATAATGAAATATAGTAAAACTGTCCCTGCCGCCAAGCAGCTTACTGTGTTCCAGTTTGAAGAGACCCACACCCGTCATATTCCAACAAAACCGAGTTACACTGCGCGGCAATCATCCATTACTCGGCAGTTGCGTTATTCATACCGCGCAATGTAATGCAAATGTCAATACGATAAGATTACGGTACAAATGTCAAATTTATTCGTGCTAGGCTCTCTGCTTCGTGGAGTGTTTATGCAAGGTAAAGGTATTATTATTTAAATGACTCGTGATTTTATCGATGACGTAGGCGGAAAGGGTTAGGCTCCCTTGGGATGAGTAGATAAGTGGAAGTTACGTGAGGTGACGGGAATCAGAATTGTGTCAGTAAAACGTTTTTAACGCCTTGAAAAAATATTTTTACTAAAGAATCTTTTGTTTTTTCAAACTCGTAGTGTACCCTACTCACAATGACTCTGAATAAATTGGGCTATATAAGGTGGTAATCTATAAATCTACTGACTGGCTTTACAGCTTAATAGTAGCTCTGACTTCTATGCTTTAGGCTGCTGGTTTGATTCCCACCAAGTACCAAATTTTATGTCTGGGTGTTATAGCGTACACGCTTGGTGCAAGCTTGCAATGTCTTTCAAAACATAAGAGATCTGACAAGATAGGTCCCGTGCCTAAGAATTTAAGTTATGAGGTTATTTCTGTTTTTTCATTCACATGGTGAACATTGACTTTTGAAACTAACATGATTTTGATCAATAATTTTAACTTACCATGGCCTTTGTTTTGATTGTTTCAAATAACACTCAGTGAACGAATACACTATAGTTCCACCCGACCATACCGGCCCTATAAAACGGCGCGTTTAGACGGCGCGAAAGCTTTCGGCGGCCGCGCGGCGGCCGCGCGGTTGGCCGCTTGACAGGAATTTGAACGTTGCTTTCTAGAATATAAAGACGGTATTCGATATTGATGTTGTCAACCGCGCGGTTGGCTCGGTATCAGGGAATTTCAACGTTTTCGTCTAGTAAATTGAGTTGAAATCACGGTGGCCGCAAGCATAGAAAAAATTTACCCGAACAAATGAACAATGATTTCATGGGTGATTTCAAAAAAGATCGTAATACATTTTTTTTTATGCGAGATTTTAATGCAGAATAACATCCAGTTTGATGGTTTAAATATCCGGCACTGAAATTTTATTTTTATTTTATTTAATGATTTATTTTATGTTTTAATTATACGGTTTGAGTGTAAGGGCCTTGCCTTTGATACCCCTCTATGTACCAAGACAAATATACCCTGAAAATGTTAAGTTTCTACGACCAGTTTACATTACGGTTTAGGCTGTGCGTTGTCTATTAGGTCAGGACAAAAATTCTTATATTTGGTAAAGATTATCCACATATACCGTTGATAAAGCTGCCGTCTGTGGACTAGATCCGTGTTGAATTCTTTTTCTAGTATTTCAACCCAAACTGCATTTTTGATATTTTTTGTGCTGTCTTATTTCTGCCTCTTACGGCTGATAGAGGGGAGCCACACTCATACAACCACTCTGAAAATACCATTGGCGAGCTTACTAATGTATGGTTTCTTGTCGTCAACCTCGCAGATTTTTTACTTAGCTAACATAAAAATAAGGACCTAAAATCGAACGTGCTTAAATTAGCTCGAATGGCGTAACAACAGCTGATCACCACTTTATATCTTCTTTTGTAAGTCAATCTCAGTTTTTTGAGGTTCAAAATATATTAAACAGCTGATCACCACTTTATTTCTTCTTTTGCAAATGAATCTCAGTTTTTGAGGTTTAAAATATTTTATAAATATAATATGATTTGAAAGAATAGCTTGGCTAAATATTTCTCCCTTTTGTCAAGCATTTCACACTATAGGTTACCAAACCACAGACAGTATTGTGATTGAGATACACTCAACCTGAAAACCGTGGATAATTTGATCTATCTCTCTTATAATAGAAGCTCAGCTCCATAAAATGTGAACTATTGAAATATCACTCACTTAGAAAAGAAAGTTATGTTATGATAATATATGTAAATTTTCCTACGCGATGGAATCAAGAATTATGAAATCCGTAGAAGAACCAAATCACCAACATAGCTTTCAGAATCAGCAAGTTAAAGTAGCAATGGGTATTTATCTCGTAGAACCACAGAGCAATAAATGATTCTCAAATGGCGACCATGAACTGAAAGATAATGCACAAAATCCAGTGGGCCAACGACATTGGGGTTGCGGGAAGTTGGCGCAAAAGTTAAATTAGTTCTTCCTGAAAGCGTAATAGTAGAGACCTACGTGGGCCAGATCAGCAGTGGTGATGATGATGATGTTGGGTTCTATAAAGTTTGAAAAAAGCAGATATGATCTTATTTAATATTACCCACAGTATCATTCACTGACAGCATCATTTTGATGATTTTGACTTACTTAACCTTTAATAATTTGTTGGTCCCAGGGACCCCAAGGTTAAAAAAAATTTTTTTTTTGTCCTACGTTGCGATAGTTTGTTATTAATTGTACTTTTTAACTTTAAAGTTTTTTGTCAGTTATCTTCTAGTAAGAACTTGATTATCAAAGAGTTGATTAGCCTCGACATCATTATGGTGATGAAGATTCCGTATATTGTTTAGTGGCATCATGGACAAACTCTCTATGTTAATGTCCCGAATCCCTATAGAGATCGTTATTTTGTACATAGCCTTCCACAGTAATCCTCTTGCATCTTAGTTGCAACTCAATGATCAGGTCATAGTCTACCTTCTTATACTGTAAAGTTGAGCCTTTCTTTTTATATTTAAGAAAGAAATAGTTTTATGACTTTATTCCCCAAGCACGGTAGATATCCCCTCCAATCTCTTAGTACCAAGTACCTACTCAAGATTCTTCGAGGAAGTCTAAAAGGGTAGTCAGAAGTATGTCCAGATAGTACATTTGGTACATATCCACATTTTGCAGTATTCTATTACAATTTAATCCATTATATTTATTTTAACTTGATCGTAATTCATTGAAAACGATTCAAACACTGCATACTAAAGTTCAAGTTGATCCCTAGCAAAGAGTGTAGGGGATACTCAAGTTATGGTTAAAATCATGTTCCGAGAATTTTTAGTCAAACTAAGATCATTTTTATTATTTTCAAAATTGGACCCCGTGGACCCCTAACTTGAAAAAAGGGGTTAAAATGTCTTCATTTTACTTGTGTCAACCGCGTAGTGACCGCGCGGTTGCCTGCTTGACAGGAATTTGAACGTTATTGTTTAGAACATAGAGACGATATTCGGTATAGATCTCTCAACCGCGCGGCGGCCGCGCGGCCGCCGCGCGGCCGCCGCGCGAATGCTTTCGCGCCGTAGGAATTTGAACGTTATTATTTAGAACATAGAGACGATTTTCGGTAAAGATCTTTCAACCGCGCGGCGGCCGCGCGGCCGCCGCGCGGCCGCCGCGCGAAAGCTTTCGCGCCGTATAAACCCGCCCTTAGTGCTTCACTCTTATTGAACTTTACAAGCAATCATCATAATACCTTCGTAAAAGAATGAGAGTCACCACCCCTCGTAGCCGTAACACAATTTAACCGCTGCTGAAATTACTATTTTTCTCAAGAGTAAAACTATTGGTCGCGTGAATGCCCTAATGAAGTCTGGTTCACCGTCAATTTGTGGGAAAATAAATTATTTCCTTCATTTTTATGTTGTTTCTGGCTGAACAGTAAATTAGCATTTCGGAATATTTTAAATAAATAAATAATGCTGGACAATCCACACAGCATCATCTAGCCCCAAGCTAAGCAGAGCTTGTGTTATGGGTACTAGATGATTGATATACTTAATACAATATATTACATACATAGATATTTTTTATTATACATAGAAAATACCCAGAACACCTGGAATAAATATTTGCAGATCGTACAAACATTTATCCCAAGGCGGGAATCGAACCCGCAACCCCTGCGTCGCAGGCGGACATTCGCCCGCCGCGCCACAGCGGTCGTGCATTTTTAGATTTTAATGTCCGTTATCCATCGGAGGCTTATTCTTCCGAATACATTGCAAAGATCGTGGGTATTTTGGTGTATAGAGAAGGCTCAGAATCATTTACCGCATACATTCCGGGTAGTGTGCGCAGGAGTTACATTACCTGATTCCTTTATCACCCTTTTACTTCCAGACTTCAAGGTGCACAGATACGTGCCACTCCTTCATGGTAGATATTCCAACTTTCCGTACCAAGCGCTACGGTTTCACATTTATTGTACGAACTGCCAAGGTCCGGAAATTCCTAGCGTCGTCAGTGTTTCCAGATTTTCGGAACAATTCAGATCTTTTCAGTCAAGGGTGAACAAGTGGCTAAGCGTGCTCCACCTTAGGCTGCATCTTCACGTTCCATCAGCTGTGAGGTAGCCAAACGCTTAGTTATCATTCATAAAAAAATTATCGTTCCTCTGGGATATGAAGGAGGCCTTTGTCCAGCAGTGAACTTTTGCATGCTGAGGATAATGGTGATAAAGTGAGAGGCTGGGCGTCTACGTCAACAGTCAACTACGTGTCGCGGTTGTATATATTACCAACTTAAGGGAGGGCTTTTAGTTGATGGTACTTCTGCCTAGCTTACATTTCAGTAACTTGGTTATGCCTTTGACATTCTTAGACTCATGCGCGCTACGAACTTTGTTCTATTACTTCAGTAAAATGAGAAACTTACATAGCTATGCAGATAGCTTACAACTTTACTAATGTACTATGAAACGGAACGCCATGCTAATAGTAACATGATGGTACTACCAGCGACAACAGTGGATTAACATTTTTAGTTATTTAATACCTATTTTCTCTGGACTCAGGAAAGAAATGGTGACATTGTTGTGATGGGTCAAATAGATATGGCTCAGATGGAAATTCAAATAAAGAACTTTGATCAAAAGTGAGCTGGCTGGATATTTAAAAACTACAGTAGTCAATTCTAGTAGTAGTAGAACTTTTTGTGAAGAGCTCGTCCAGGAGAGTACTACTACCAAGTCTACTTTCGCCGCAAAGCAGCTTGCTGTGTTCCATTTTGAAATGTTTGGGTGCCGGTGAAAATACAACACACATGAGTCTTAATACCTGTATACCTCAGGTTGATGGAACAGTGCTTCGTAGGAAACGTTCTTAACGAACGTGGAAATGCTTTGTTACAGGTGATGGTAACCACCCATCTTGTTCCATCAGCAAGTATAAAAAAACCAGAAATGTTTAGCAACTTTTGTCGCTGACAGTAGTTGTAATGTTAATAGTTGGTTAATTTATTAAAAAGGGTTCCTAAATGTACACTGAGCCAGCAGGTGCATTCAATCAAATCTATCATCCATTAGGAAATGAAGTAGAGTAGAAAACGTGCTCTTCTAGAAATTCAACAAAAAATATAAGTATCAATCTACTAAGCGAAGTGAACTCAGGTACAGAGGCACGAGCATTGGAAGCATACTGAAGATACCTTGTTAACTTTATCCAAGCCATTCCGTATCAGCTAAGTTTTACCTTATTTTTTAATTTAAAGTGCTTATTATTACTTTTTTCTTGGTTCTATGATCAACCCGTAAGTTTGAACTTTGGGATCATATATTTTACCTCTACGCACAAATATACCCTGAAATCTTCAAGTCTTTACGACCAGTGGTTTAGGCTGTCAGTTGGCTATATGTCAGTCAGTCAGGATAAAGATTTTTGTAATTGTAATAAATAATATTTTGCACATATCCACATATTTTATAATGTTAATGATGCCACCACACGCTAATGTTATGTGACCGCTGTAAATTAACAGCATTCAATCGTGCTTTCAGTGAGTAGCACATGTTGGGTAGGAATTTGGGTGGGAAGTACATATTGGGATTTATATTATGATCTACCATATTCAACTGTATAGCATGCAGTATTAGACAAAATTCAATAGCTTGTGCAAAATGTTGAACCTTCCTAAATGCATATAAGGGCTCGCTAAATTCATTTGGTGATCATTGTGCTAGCGGGTTTTAATTATTTAACCTTTTTCCCACTATGTATCAAATTGTAAAGAGGGATAACTTTTTCGTTTTGAAGTCAGGTAAAATGATGCGACAAAAGCTAGAAGCAGACAGTTCACGATAAAAGCGAGATTGTAAAGAAAGGTGAAACTATCAGTGGTGGGTGCTAATGACTGCGCGCAGTACACGCAACGGTTAGATTATATCGGCCCTTTGCGCCCTTTTTCTTGGGGGTGCAATTTCCGCGCGCTAGTCCCGATAGCCAAGACTAGCTGGATCACTATTATAGAATTTTAGAACATTTTATTACGTGTTCATAACAGGCTTTTAGAATTTTACTTGTGATTAAAGATTTTGTTGAGTATTGTTAAGAATCTGATAAAATCTAAACAACAAAATGTTATGTTATGTGTCTCTCAACGTCCTCTGGCATAGATTAGAATCTCTCCAAGATTTTCTAAGGTTGTTGTACACAACCATGTACTTAACATCATAGTAGATGTCAAGAAACTAAAGAATAACCTAATTACTAACTATTTAAATATCAATTAATGTTTTACAGCATGCAAGTATTTAATAATTATTATTGTTTATTACTGTCACTCATCTACTGTCTGTTCTTTTCTGATTTCTTGGCAAAATACGAAGTAAAAGCGGTATTTTGTTACATATATTATGTACCATACAAAATACGCTTGAGCTTAGCAAATGTATTCTACATGCAACATTGCGTATATTGCTCTGTACTTGCCTTCCAAAGTTCTAACTGCAAACCATTAAAAAAAAGAACTAAGCATGACACATGTGGAGATGTAGAATAATGTACTTTCTTTTTGCTGTGGGCCAAAGCTGGACAAGGCCCAACCACGTAGGTTATAATCTGACACATACTAATGATAAAACCGACTTTTGGTCTTCAGAAGTTGAAGCAAACGTTTCTGTAACCCACGCTGTTCGTCAACCACTTTTTATGTTTACTTAGGACATCATACAATATTTCATTCTAAAGTCTACCTACATCCGCTTGGATAAGATCAAATTCCATAGCAAATTACATACAAAATGAAATAAAAACAGGGTAACAGTAAAAAATACACCATTTCTGTCTCACAACGATTAAAATCATAGTAGGTACTCGTGTAGTGTTTCTTCAAAATACCAAATATATCACGGAACAGCTAAGCACGCAGACGAAACCACGCGTAACCTCTAGTAAGATAATATAGTAATTTATTAAATCTAGGTAGCGTTTATTCTTAAAATATTCAATTGACATCAACTTAACGTCACTTGATAACAATAATTGACGTTGTCACCGGATTTTATAAAAATATTGGACTTTTACGAAATTCAGTAAGTAGGTAAGTAGGGCGCTTTCTCCGCAATAATGCTGAAAACCAGTGAAACGAGTGTGATTTTGCAAGCGTGTATCTATTTTTATACAAACTTCAAACCCTGTTTAGGGATTGAGTTTTACAAATTCCTTTCTTAGTATCCTACGCATCAAGATAAATATACTCTGAAAGTTTCTAAGTCTCTATGACCAGTGGCTTAGGGTGTGCATTGACTATTTGTCAGTCAGTCAGTCAGGACAAAAAATCTTATTAGTAGGATAGGTTGAAACTCAGTCAATATACCTAACACACTACAAATTTTACGTGTGATTTTATGCCTAGTTCCGTGTTTCAAACGTGTAATAGGGCAAGTTTCCCTTCAAGGGAAGTTAATATTGTTGAAAGTTAATTCATTTCTAACTACTTGTAGATTAGTTTATGTTTAGTCAAACTGATCTTGAATTGAATCTTAAAATCAATCTATTTTTAGAATATTGTAATAATGGGTAAGTATAGTTTTTTTAACACGGTAGGTTACATAAGAAAAATGTTATTAAAAAATTTATAAACATTACTACTACGTCCCAGCATAAACGTCGTAAGATATAACTTAGAAAACACAGCAGAGGATGAAAAAGATCAAGTTGAGAAAACTAACCTTAACAAAGAATGATTAAATAATTACGAAAACTTTATGTACAGTCAGCTGCACTAAAATGTATACAATACGTAACCTTCAAAATAGTATCATAGTATCAAAATAAACTCAGCAAAATCTTTTTAGCCGCGTGCTAGAAGGAATTGTTTGTAATTTTTATTAAAACTTTATGCGTCAAAATGTCACGCGTCACTGGGGTCACCAATCCACCTACTAAGCGTGCTGACTACGGCAAACCCCCCAAATATGGAGGGGGGATATGTCTAGCATTAAACTCATTAAGGTTAATGATGATTTATAAATACTTACATCTTCGATTAATGATACCCCTAGATATAGACGTATTCCGTTTACTAACGAAATGAATGAAAAAAATTATTAACAGTTTTCAGTTCAACCTAATTACAACCATGTCACCTAGTAAATAATGTCACTAATTGTCAAAACAAAATAACAACTCACTTCTCAAATGAGCTCTTATTTACCGAGACGATTTTTGGTATAATTGATCGAAGACTTACGTACATTATTAATTATCTATTTTACATTCTTGGTAAACATAACATAATACTTAACGATACTTCACTAAAGTACTGAGGCACAATTTTATTACACTTCTAAAGGCCTCTTTCATAAAAGTAAATGTTCAAAAATCGTTCGAGTAGAAGGTTTTTAATAAGCGCCTTATGTAGAAGATATTCCTCTTAAAAAAGTATGTACCTACAAGTACTCACGTGTAAAAGTGTGTTACATTATGCCGAATCTCGACAAATTGGGTTCCGTTCACGAAAAGTTCGTCAGAACACGTCATTACTGTACTAAATTAAAAAGGCTAGAAAATAAGTTACTTCTTAACTGGATACCAATTAATCTGTTTTTTTTATAACAAAAAATATTGTGACTAGCTTTACTCATGTTGATGTTACTATCAAGCTCAAAATATTTGTTTTAATTTTTTTGGGTTGGTTTGTGTTTTGTGCGTACATCATTTCGTACATTTTTTATGTCGTAACAACAAAAAAGTGTTTTATATTAGCGAAACCAGGGTTATCTAAATTTTTTTTTTTTTTTTTATGCCAGTGATTTGGTGAAATATGTGATACTGTGCCTAACTTTAAGAACTCCTAACCATGTTTCTCGCAAATAAAAATATTTCATATTTCATTTCATTTCATTATTTCATTTCATTTCATTTCATTTCATTCCCTTGAAATAATTCAAATCTCTACGACCAGTGGTTTAGGCTGTGCGCTGTCAATCAGTCAGTCAGGACAAAGGTTCTTATAGTGGTAGAGATGGTGGCCCCTACTACGCATGTCTGGCTCACACTTGGCCAGTTTTTTCAACCAAGCCTCTCAGAAAATGAGTAACCTTCATTTATTATTCGACAAGGGCATTTTTAAATCCGAATTGGGAAAGCGGTGAATGGAAGTATGTGACGGAGTGAACACTTACCTAGCATGATAGGATGTATTTGAATTGCTATAAATGTTAAAAGTCTTTGCTATAAGTATTTTCATATTATTTCAGACATAGTTGTGAAACTTCCAGTATAGCACTCTCTATAATATAATCATCTATTTTCATCGATCATACTTATTACTGTAATAAAATTGTAGAGGCCGAAAAGTCCGTAAGTACATTAAACATTTTTACTAAAATCTTGCTGATAGTACTTAAAAACAGGCAAAAGAACCAACTTAGATTTTTTTTTGTATATTTGTACGTTTGTTTGCACGATAGTTTGTACACACATCACGCAAAAACTAATGAATTAATGATAAGGTGATTTGCAGAATTAGTTAGTTCATAGTCTAACTTAAAACTTAGTATGAGTTTCATTGAGCTGCCATCCCTAAAAAGGGGGTGAAATTTGTATGAAAACCATGAACAAAGTCACGAGCGGTTCAACTAAGCACATATTACCAAACGATGAAAGATCATATAAGTAAATATAAATAAACATATGCGCGATACACAACTTTGAAAAAATAATAAGGTGAACTTTTTATGTAGGATTTTACTTGGATTTCATGTTTGTGGGAAATATCATGATTCAGCGTGAAAATAACTCAAAGGGGAGGGGTAACGAAACGATCAGAAATACGTAGAGCTGTGTAAAACTCCACAAAGTTATAACTTTCCTATAGATAAGCCTATTATAATACGTTCGATAAAAATAACACGCGATCGCTTTTTACATTTTCTGACCAACCAACGCCAAGACGTATTTTCTTTTGTTGTGCAAAAATTCCGAAAATGCTTAAAAATATACGACACTAGCGGCCACTCGCCGTTTCACCCGCAGTTTTTTCCCGTTTCCGTTATTTTTTCGGGACAAAAAGTAGCCTATATGTTAATCCAGGTTGCAATCTATAATTATTCCAAATTTCATCCAAATCGGTCCACTGGTTAGAGCGTGAAAGAGTAACAAACATCCATCCATCCATCCATACCATACCATTTGGAGTTCTTGTTCCATCAACAATCACTGTTGTCAATCACTTTTGGTAGATTGCAGTTCTTTGTAACTATAAAACCAATTGAACTTTTGTGCGCAAAAGTTACCTTATTCAATAAGGGCCATTACAATAACGTGCGAAGAGGTAATCAATCAAGTGCTGAGACACAGTGGAAAATAAAACAATTAGCTCACTCTAGGACTCTACTGTTGCATCATGCTCAGAGTAACCTTTTTAATTGCATCTTTTGTCATTTTTACAAAGTTTTTAGAACAGCCATTCAAAGGGTACTTCAGTGTGTATACAAACAGATCACTACAATATTAAGTTTGTTTTTTACTCGAATCAACGATTTTATACTTTAATATTTAATATATGCTTTCTGTTTTCATTACACAACCCTTTGTACTTTCTGTTATGTAGATATACCTATAGATGCCTCTCATACGTAAGATTTAGATAATATAAAAAATTAGATAAAAAGAAAATATACACCTGTTTCCTCAAGAGTATGCCTCCTAAATTGCAACGTATTTCTACTTTTGGCATACGATCGATCACCGAGGTCGTCTTCTTACTGCAGTTTCGTCAATCTTCTTCCATCCAATCTCTATATTTTTACTGTAAGCTTCTGAATAAATTGTTATTACTAAACCTTGTTATTGTTATTGACTTGCGTGAGCTCCAAGCCGGAAACTGGCAAGAACTAACACACGACAGGAAAAAAATGGCGAGCGCTCTTATTGGAGGCCAAGATTCACTTTGGGTCGTTGAGCCAACGGAGTAGTATTACTAAACCAGCTATTCATTCTTTGTCTTTGG
Organism: Electrophaes corylata; assembly: GCA_947095575.1. NCBI lineage: Eukaryota > Metazoa > Arthropoda > Insecta > Lepidoptera > Geometridae > Electrophaes > Electrophaes corylata. The sequence continues at coordinate 10,908,679 of OX352703.1, forward strand.
TTCGGGGTTGCCAGTTGTGACTAAAAGTGTTACTTCACTCTGGGACGCGGCGGTGTGATTGGTGACCTCACCTTCCGGTTTTGGAATAAAAACACTGTTATTGATGAGCGGTTTCTTTGAGCGTCTGATACGGGCATCAATTTAATTAAAAAGGGCTCGGGAAGATTTTTAAAGTTAGATCTTTTACCTTTGAATTAAGGTAGCGGATAACGTATTGTCCTGAGAAAAGTTCTAGGCGTCTTCTCGAAAAACACGATAAACGAAGTTTTGTACTATTGTTTTAAGTTACATTACGGAGGACTTGGTCACCGTTCTACAACGAAGTTGTCACTGTCAAGTATGCCACGCAGTGTAAATCAGAACGATAATACGAAATATTTATCGTTTTTGGTGCCCAAGCATGGTGTATCGATAGATAGAATTTGACATAGGTAAATGCTAAATCGATAAATTCGAGAATTTTATTGAAATTATCAAAAAGGTAGTCACTCGATTAAATATGCCGAGACAAATTCTGTGCTTTTGATTATGTATTTTTAATTTTAGCCCCCATTGTACCCGTTTAGGGGTTAAATTTCAGTAATTTCTTTCATATACACCTCTACGCACCAAGACGAATATACTCTGAAAATTTCAATACTCAGTGACCTGTGCGATTTCTATATGTCAGTCAGCTAGTCAATTAGTCATTTAGGACAAAGATTTATATAGGTAATTAGTATTAGATAAGTAGGTATAACCCACACGCATCATTTTGGCAAGAGTGCGAGGCAAAGGAATTAATGACAAGCAAAAACCACAAATGAGAGGAAAATACGAGTTTTGGCGGTAAAAGTAGGTAATTGTGTTTCAGTCAACCCATGTTACAGAAAGATTAGATGAAACTTTTTATCAAATAAGTACCATTACTGAAGATTTCTCATTACGTTCTTGATTTATTTACTAGCTTCCTAAAAGTTTATATCGTTTTTATCACCAGGAAATATAAGATTGTAATCACTTAATTTTCTTGTTTTTGTAATTAAAAACGAACCTATTAAATGAAGAAAATAATTAAATCCAAAAGGAAGGAACAGAGGGGTGGTCGAGTATCTTATGTTGCAAGGAGAATTATTGTCATATTTGACTTTTTTTTATGCTACTACTAATGGAACAAGCATATGACTCATATGATATTAAGTGGTAATCATCCTCTAGCAAAGTATTGTCTGGTAGGTCACACATGTTAGTTACGTGCCCTACGAAGCACTACCCTGCGTTCACCTACCTGAGATATACTGGTTAAGCCTCATGTGCCTGTAATTTCAGATTTTTTAAAGAGAAACGCCATTTTTTCAAATTGATTGATTGTCAAAATTAGGCCTGGCTGCAATATCAGTTTTTGATTGGCACGTTCATCAAATACAACTTGTATTTGATGATATTTCGTTGCGAGAATTGAGATTCTGATACGCAATCACCCCACATGAGATTTTAATCAGTGCTGCCAATTGTGCGCCACTACAAATCCACTAAAATATTTTGCGATCAAATAATACAATAAAACCTACTACTCTACATAAAATTGTCCACAGACTGACATAAAGACAACGCACAGCATAAACCACTGCTTGTATAAACTTGAAATTGTCAGGGTATATTCGTCTTGGTGCGTTGAGGTGTACTAAGAAAGGAATTGTCGAAATTTAACCTCTAAACGGGAACAAAGGGGATTAAAATTTGCATAAAAATAACTTCACGCGAACCAAGTCGCTCGTGTTTTACTAGTACTGGTATATTATGCTAGTAAGTGTATTGTGGATCCTTTGTTGTACCACTACAATTTGGTTTAGTAAATCTGCAGTGACATTATCTTATCATTTGTAAAATATCACAGAATATCTGATATAATTCTGATGTAGGCGTAGTAGGTAGGAACCGAGTCAAGTAGGTAGTCACGGTAATCCGGACTTTTTTTTTAATAATATTGCTGGACAATCCACACAGCATCATCTACTAGATGACTCTGAACTAACATTTCAGACAGGCCCAAAATCTCATCTCAGCTCAAAAAAAAGGGCCCTAGAAATTGGTCATCAGCATCTCATGTGTACTAAAAACGACACTGCAATCACTAATCTGTCTGCCAAGCGTAGGGACTATAGTTCCACGCTAGCATTTGAAATTTTGGCAAGCCTATGCCCAGCAGATAACTTATTTAGGTAAATGACAACAAGCTAAATAGTTCTCAAGCTACAAAGTCCTTCACCAGATTTCCTGATAGCAGGCAAGTAACGGACAGTACAGTTGGGTAAGCAGGAAAAAGCCAGCATTTATAACAGGAATAGAAGTCGTTGAATTGTAATTAAGGCTTGCATAGATTAGACGCCATGACCGTATCTGCTTCCTCGTACCTACTTATAAAAGTAGTACGAAGCATGCAGTTTCCAGCCTTTACTCTTCTTCAGAGCAACAGATAGGTAAGCACAAAAAGGATAAGTTCAAAGCAAAGCCTTTTTGTGAATAAAAGTAAGCTTTAGGAATATTTAATGTGTTGCTACGAACACAGGAACTCATAGAGTGTGTACAACCAGCTTTGAATACAAAACCGACCCAGCTGACTACAAACAAATGACTGAAATAAACAAATGAAGGATTTTTATCTCTGTAAAAAGGATTACTTTCAAATTGGGCAACAGAAACAAAAAACGAAAATGATAAATTTAGAACTTATTTATTTTATGGTGGAAAACAGCTTTTATCAGATTTTTTTCTAATGCTAAACGTACCTACCATATTTTATTCCATCACTTTACTAAATTAAGTAAATACAATACCAATTCAATGTTTTTTTTTAAATCGTACATTTCAATTGACTACGCATAAAACCGTGTTCATGTTAGAATTTATTTACGTACATCTACCCATACTAGTTTATTTTATCTTGGAATTGCGGTTTTTGCAAATTATTTGGATTCCCTCTGTGAATTTACCAGCCACTGAATATTCTATCCAGGTATATATTACTGAGATTTTGTAATACGTTAGCTTTATCTATAGTATACCACTAGCGAACGCGCGTGGCTTCGTTCGCGTAAAGTTTTTTTTTAATACAAACTTCAATCCTCGCTGTACCTGTTCATGGGTCGAATTTCGGGAATTCCTTTCTTAGTACACCTATACGCACTAAGACAAAATATACCTTGAAAATTTCAAGTCTCTACGACCAGTGGCTGTGCGTTGTCTACATGTCTGTCAGTCAGTCAGGACAAAGATTCATATAATTTGTATAGATATGTATCACTCATGACCAGTTACACTGATTGATTTATGAAACTGAGCCGTGGTTGCTAGCTATTGGTCTCGAACCAAGCTCAAGGTCACACAACGGGCTATGGAGAGAGCGTAGCTGGGAGTTTCACTGCAAGATAGAATCAGAAATGAGGAAATCCGTAAAAGAACCAAGGTCACCGACATAGCTCTCAGAATCAACAAGTTGAAGTGGCAATGGGCTGGCCATGTAGCTCGTAGAACCGACAACCGCTGGGGAAAAGAGACCTCGAACCGGAAGACGAAGCGTTGGATGTCCTCTTACCGATGGACTTCTACAGGCTGTTGATGATGATGATGATGATAATGATACCATATGTATACATTTACTATCGAGTTGGTAACTATATGAAAGGCAAGCCGCCTATGTGGACACAGACAGGCCTGTAATTGGACGCATTAGCGGGACGTCGGTATTTCGTTAGCCTGGACACTAGATTACTATGGATTTTTCATTAAGTATCGACTTCGGTCGATCCTTTTGACTGGTTATTTGTAGTAACTGTTGTTATAGGTGTGTTTTATACTTTAGTACATCACTAATGAATGCATTTCTCTTTACACTCATCTTGAATTTTCAGAAAGAAATAGCATCACGACTTGAATCCCCAAACTAATAGATATTCCTTCAAATCTTTCAGTACCAAGTACCTTCTCAAGAATCATCGAATATATCTATGGGGGGTAGTCAGAGATATGCCCAGATATTACATTTGGTACATATTCCCACTTTTGGCTGTCGTTGGTATTCCATACGTGACAGGTTGCAAGCCCATCGCCGCTGCCAGAATACTAACTGATTTACCTCACGATGTTTTCCTCCACCGTTTGAGAGTATAAATTGCGCACATAAATGTTAGGAACAAAAAACCCATTAGTGCACGACCGGATTCGAACCTACGATCTTAGGATAAGAAGGTGGGGGCACTCCCACTAGACCACCAGTATTCCCACTCCCACTCCCACTAATTTGAACTTCAGGGGATGCCTTTGTCAAGTAATAGACTTCAAAGATGATAACGATAAAAAAAAAGTATTTTATAGTCTGTACTTACCAAAAATATTTTTGAGAAAACTCTTCTGCATGTCGTATAGTTATTAATGTTCGATAATAAATCAAGGCCTACCCACTGAGCTGCCATCCAACAATAGGGTAGAAAAAAGCCATTTTCCAATAGCAACAGGGTCATTGAAAACCTATAGTGTCCTTCTGAAAGTATTATTTTTGGCGCGAGCGCGATCGGCCGGGCACAGCCACCCATACAGCCTGCCAGTGTGGGATGCGACCTGTTGACGTGAGGTTGGCAACCGCGTTACGACCTCCTTACTCAACCTCTCAGCGGGATATTCAAATAAGGAACGCTTTGTGTTTAAATTAGTACGTACATTCTTAACGGCCAGTGTTGTGTTTTCAGTGAAGTGTGAGTTTTAATTTGGAAGTTATTATTGGTAAGCTGGTTATTGTATTAAATGTACATAATGCATTGCACATTTATGTATAAACATAATATTAATAGGTAAAATGATATTTCTATACAATACATACCAAAATACCTCATTATGCGTTCAGTTGATAAATTTCGGGTTTGCCTATTGTCATAAAATGTTTGTATCGATATTCAAATAAATTGAGACATAACAAGTTTATGAAGCACTTTCGTTTTGGAACAATGGCCTATTCAGCGTCACCATACTAATGGTGAATAGCAATTTTATTTAGATACCACAGGATACAAAAACTTTTAGTCAAAGTGTATACAAAAACCTCTTTTTAAATTTTAAGATGCATAGTAATAAGTGACATTCGGAAATAAAATTTTGAGTAATATTGGACAAGATTATCTGTGGTACCAGTTTAGTAACAGAAGCTGCCTAATGAAGCGTATTTTTTGTGGGCTATATAATTTGCATACCTAATTTTAAGTTTCAGCGCTAATACTCCTAAGTTAGAATTGCCTAGTTTATCAATTAGTAATTACAATAAATAAAAGTGTTAAAAACATGTTTATTATGTATTTTGTACATACCGATTGTAATTATTTAGCTGTAATTTTCTTTGTAAGTAAATGAAGAAAGATAGTTAGATAGAAAATACCTTATTGCATACCACAATATAAGAATAAACAAGTAGACATAAAAACTCAAAAATAATACTACACACAATGCGCGGTCTTATCGCTGAACTGCGATTTCTACCAGACAACTTTACTCTACAGACAGAATGGACTCAAGTTTGCAAGATTTAGAAGATTTTAAGGCTTTGCCTAGAAAGCACCGGTGGTCTGGTAGGAGTGACCCCGCCTTCTGATCCTAAGGTCGTGGGTTCGAAACTGGTCGTGAACCAATGGGTTTTTCTGTTCGAAAAATGTATGTGCGCAATGCCGGTGATCTCAAACGGTGTAGGAAATCATCGTGAGGAAAACCGTAGTGTAGTTATCTCCGCGTGTATTGACAATGTCTTTCCTGTGGATCAGGCCGACTATGCTGTGAGGATGGTATAGGTGGTGGGCAAGCATACTATCTATAAACCTTATCCCAGGCACTACAGCGTCTTGTTAATAGGGGTAGAGATATGTGCGGTGGTAGTGCTTCCCCGGACAAGCCCTTTCACAAAGAACTCTACTACTACTCTCTGTTTGGAGCCTTTTTTATTCACCTACTTCCCAGGACCTATATAATCTCGTTGGATCATTAGGTAGGGGCCATTCAACTATATAAAAGCAGAATTTACTTGTACAAGCCAAAATAAATGTTTGTAATAGGAACGTTTTAATCCAACATTTATAATTTGCGGTTCTACTAAATTAAAGGACCGAACGAAATACATTTTCCATTTGAAAACATTTTAATTAGATGTTTAGCTCCTCAAAATAAAGGCTTAGCCAAACAATGATAAGTTTGTTACGAACGTAACAAAACAAAAATTACATTACAGACCATTGTTTAAGACACTTTTTATGAACAAAGCGTTGTTTTGGCCGCGTAGAACTATTTACATACAAACTTCGAACTTTATGGCTCTCCCTTAGGAGCTTTTTCTTTCAGGATTCTTTTTCCTAATACACCCCATAAGCACCCAAATAAATAATCAAAAAATGTCAGGTCTACGGCCAGTGGTTTAGACTGCGCGTTATTTCTATGTCAGTCAGTCAGGACAAAGAATCTTATAATGTTGTGGACACTTTATTCTTCTTTTAGAATGTCATGCTTCATCAGCACTTATTTCATCGTCACTACGTGAGATTGAAGCCAAAGGATAGTGTAAAAATAACAAAAAGAACCCAAATAATGTGAGGCCTATGTCAAGCAGTAGACATAGTTATTGACGATGACATTGTGAGTATGTCTCGATGATATTGTGTCATTGTGACGATAACTGTGTGGATAAGGCCTTACCGGCTGGTTGTTAGTGAACCGCACTCCGGTAAAATAACATCGTTATCGTTAAGGACTAGGTTGCAATTCGATTACCTTTTTAAATGGGATGGAACGTAAAAATATTAAATTTAAAAATATATATTTTTAGAAACACAGTTTTCTCATAGTCATAATAAAGTAGGTTAGATATAGATTTATCATACTTTAGTAGGTACGTACACAAAAGTATTAATTACTGACAGAAGTTTGACGTAACGCCCTCCAGCCCCAGATAACAGATACAATACTTTAATGGCTTTTAAGGCTTAGTTCGTACCGTTTTTTTGTGATTCTTTCACAAATAAAAAATAAATTAAAATAAAAAAGTTATGTTGTCTCCAAAGATGAAAGAAAACTAATGCCACTGTGCTCTTTGCTATCAACAGAAATGAAATTAAATGTTTATTTGCGAGAAACATGGTTAGGAGTTCTTAAAGTAGTTAGGCACAGTATCATATATTGCACCAAATCACTGGTATGCAATTTTTAAATGGTTTACATTATTATCAATATTATTATCAATTGACCATAAATTATTCTATCGCCGCTATACAATATTTATAAATTGAAGTGGTAGATAACAATATTACAGCCACTACATAGGTAGATCAAGTACATAAATTAAATTTATTTATCACTATTTAAGAATACAAGTTAAAGAACTTACTTTAAAAACTTTTTTCAATTAGCCATAATTTAATTTTTTTGTTAAATAATTTTCTTGGTAAGTTTTTAATTTCATTAGGAACTTTATTGAATATCTGTGGACAGGATTCATCTTTGATATTACAATTGCGTAGGATTATGCGTAGGATGCAACGGTTATACATATTCAGAATTGACGTCAATTACACCAACGCCTGCTATTTCACGTGAGGGTCTTTCTACTTTTATTATCCAGTCCTATAGACTAGCTTCGCAGCTGAGCTGGTAGATTTGCTATTTCTGTTGTAGGTATTTGACATGACAAACATTATCTATACTAATATTATAAATAGTTGTTTGTTTGCATTGAATAGGCTTCGAAACTACTGGACGATTTGAGAATTTTTGTCACCGTTGGGTTGCTATACACTATCCCCGGGTGACATAGGCTTTATTATATTTTCAAAAAAAATTGGGATCCTTACGATTTTGTCAATCTCCAAATGATATTCTTTGAAACTGACATTTCAGACATTATTTACATTGATGGTTACCACTTAACATCAGGATCATAATGCTTGTTCCATCAGAATTAGCATAAAAAGCTCTGTAAACAGTCTATGTGTGTGAACGAGGTCTTATAATATTAACGCTTCTGTATGGTCGTAACTTTACGTTAAGATAAAAAAGCTTAATTGACTTCTTATCTAGAGTACGATCTAATGTACTAACACAAATCTGTTACGCTGACGCAAGTCTGTAAAACAGTGCGTTTGTAATCTGAGTTAATGTTACTGCGATAAGGTTCTATCTGGTGTGCGTGCGATGTCGTGATTTCAGATAGCGACTTGACCAAGTTGAATTTATTTGTTTCGTACTTTATCACTCTACATTTTTTTTTGTTTTTAATTCATGACCTCACGGAATTAAGCTGTATTTAATACTTTCTTAGTGTATGTTGTATTTTACTGGAGTTTTTTTATACAGAATTTGCTGCTCTCTTTAGTACATATATTACTTAGAATACAATATACCCAGACACAGAAAAAAATTAAAGTATTCATGTGCAATTTCGGTAGTAGATTTTAGTAGTGTGAGCAGTTGAAATAGAAGTGTTATAAAAATATGTTTCGGAGGTTTTATATAGGAACTCCATAATTTTCTTCAACAGAGTTTGAATGTATTTCATACAAACTACTTCAATTAATTCACTTGACGTAAAGCAGAATATGATCGATGAATCGATATCTAAAAACAACTTATATACTTTGACTTTGCTTACTTATGCTAAAGGAAATCAAATAACCCTTTGTGCATTTCCATAAGTGTGGGTTAACACCATAAAACGAATAAACATTATTCAAGTATATTTATCTATCGATCCGCCATTTTGAAAACCGTTCTTTTGTGGGTACCTGGTTACTGTTACCAATTAACGTATTGTGTGGTTAATAAATGAATCCAAAAGCTTTAATAGGGAACGAGGTATTTTATTTCTTGTTGCTACTTTAATGCCTCGAAAACAATATTTATTTTGCTGCGTACCTAAATAAATATAATGTTTATCTACGGGTATTGAACCACTCGAATACTACATTTCATAATTAAATACGTGTTGTTTGTGTAGCTGTATTTTGATTAATTTTATACATGACTAGCTGACCCGTGCCCACTACGTTGGGCAGTAAATATTTTACTATTCATTTTTCGGGTTAAATAAGCCCATGCAACTCACATATAACGTGGCTTTCTATTGGTAAAAGAATTTTCAAAACCGGTTCTGTAGATCCAGAGATTACTCCTTACAATCTCACAAACCTTACCTTTTTATAATACATAATTATAAGTATAGATGACTATCGGAATGCCCTCGATTTTTTACATGATTATATATCTAACCTCTCTTTAGGAACTGAGTTTCAGACTTTATTTGCTTAGCCTTCAATGTAAGAAGAATAAAGCCTCCAAATTTTATGGCCCTTGAATTTTTTTGTGAGAAAAACTGAAAGTACCTACAAGCCGATGTCTCACCTGATGTTGAGCGGTACATCTTTGTAAAAGAGGCAAAGGAAGTATTTATCTTGCAATGGTGTTCTATTCATAGGCTCCTTATAATGGCTGAACAAATTTGATTAAAACTTGTCTTATACGTAACTTGAATAATTGTCCGTGACCTGTCATAACATAAGCTTCGGTTTTTCTAATACGGACGTGACCGGAGCCGTAAGTTGATGACAAACATGTGATGTTACACACACGTGTGACATTTTGACATGTCACACGACATTTTGATGTGATATGTTACACTAACACAAACTATATTTTTACCATCGTCTCCTCTACCAGTGCGTGCAGTATACTCGGCGAAAAAAATTTACAAGAAAAGTAACCCCAGATAGCAAGCAAATTTTCATATTTTTGAAGAGATTTTATCTGTTCTTCTTGTTAGAAGTTTATCATTACTTATATTTGTCTTTTTATTGTACATTTTTAATTTAAAAGTCGTCTTTTTATGTAAAGCAATGTTACTTAATGTTCTTAAAATAATATAGATTTTCTAAAACGTAAATCAAAGATTTTGTTTTGATTTTCTTTTTTGGTACCTAATTACTGCGGAATTTTATTGGTAGGTATGTACCATAATATTAAATGGCATTCACTTTTTATGTCATGAAAAAGAGCTTAAGGCCGTTGTGTGAGTCAATAGGAGAGGTACAGAGTAGAGGCTCTTGTTCAACGAGGAAAACATTCTTATACCATTTTGAAAAATAAACAACGTAAGGGTAAAATATAATCTATAAATTAGAATGCAGAAAAAACATACGGGAAACGGTTTTGGCCGTAAACCTTTGACATTTTCGTTCTGTGTTTCACCAAAATTTAGGCATATTTTGAGCTTTTTGTGTTGTGTAGACCAGTTTTTTTAATCACGCTGGTTTGACTAAAATCAGAGTTATTTAATATTTTTGTACCTTGCTGTGGATGTAAGCGCTACAACGGTACTACTACTATTTTGATCTTTATTTCAACGATATGTTGTGTTATTTGCGCGCATCAAGGTACTAATCTGGCAGCACTAGCCACCTTAAGGCAATAAAGTTTTTGTACCCTTACCTTGTACCATATGAGTACTTTATTATTGCTAACCATTTATGATGTCATGTGTCACACGTTTTTCGCCAAATATATTTTTACGAGACACGTGCGGGACTACTGCGGTTTTTATTTAGCTGTAATTCGATTTTATTATTCGTAGAGTGGCCACGTGTTTTCGTGGAATGAAAAAAAAAGTTAATAACTGCTTTGTATACATAAGATCCTCGAGTTTTCTCATCTTCAGCACCTTTTTAGACGTACGTCCCACAGAGGTGACTTTGAATTACACTAACATGAATAGAGATGCTCCCTGAAATTATCGGTATCAAAAATTTCCAGTATTTTCGAACAAATCCAGATACTGGTTCTCTAGGCAGACTTGATTTTTCAGGTTATTCCCGCTTGTCCCCACACTTTGTCCTCAGGTGCGTTCGTCCCCATTTTTAATTCCCGCTCATCCCTGAGGGGACCAAGACGTTATTAGAATATTTCAAAAAATAAACAAATTAAAAAAATAACAAAGATATATTCATATACACCATACACCTAAGTACACAAAAAACACATACATACATAGCTTACAGGTCTTCTTTTCTTTATGTATTCAGGCTTTTTTTTATGTACGTACGTATTTTTTTTTGTGTTTCTAATAGAATTAACAATCTAAGTTATTGATCTATCTCTATACCAAATATGATTTTTTTTGGTCTAACTGACTAACATTTGACTTTGACTAGCTTGACATTTTAAGAGTATATTACAAGTTGATACGTGTTGGTGTTCTAAAAGAATTCCCAAAATTCATATTTTCTTCAAAATTTGAAGTTTGTATGAAAATAACTACACGCAGACAAAATCGCGCTCGGTTTTTCTAAATTTGTAAATAAACTATAGGATAGTAGTTATTAGATTTCTCTACGGTGCACGTTATTACTTCTATAGAAGTACCAGTTTTATTAACTTGAGTGAAACAAACAGAGCCCCAATTGATAAGCCGTGGAAATGTAATTTACAAAGGCTTAGCTGTTTTCTAGTTTCTAGTTTCTCGTTTTTCTAAGAAAATACGAGATAGCAAAGGATTTCTCACAAGATGCTTGCACCTTCAATGATTAAAATACAAGATAACAAAGGATTTTTCTCAAGAAAATACTTGCAGCTTCAATAGTAAAAATACAAGACAACAAATATTTTCTCACACCTTCAACTTCAACTATTATTTTTGCAATGGATTCTTGTTTAAATAACAGGTAAGGAAATACTTTAAAATTTGATCAAAAATCATAGAACTCTAAATTACACAACTGAAAACACAATGGTTTATTACGACGACAGATAAATTAAAATCTTCACACAAGTTTCTTTTCACGATCTTATAGCACTGAAAAAAAGGACACAAAAAATAGCACCCTTTCAGTTGCAAAAACTGGTGAGAGAGAGAAACAAAAAACAGATGATGAATTAATCTTTTGTTTTTATCGTATCTAAAATTTCTACAGAGTAGAATTTAAAAATTCAGACAGGCAATGATTCTGCACATAATAACTGTTTTGTTATACTATATCATTCGTTTTAAATATATTAGTTAGTTATTTATATAATATAGCATTTACTCGTAGGCGACGTTAAAAACTAGCCCTATGATGCCCTGCTTAGCATCCATCAACCTTAAGCCTCATGTGTTATTAATTTCACCGGTATCTACACCCTGCAAACGGGAAAATAGTAACGCTCTTTGGCGGCAGAAAATAGGTAAGGTGTAGTACTTCTGTGGACGAGCTGTTTCCTCAGAGCTTTACTACTTCTACCTATGAAATCCTACTAATATTATAAACGCGAAAGTTTGTAATTTGTAAGTATGGATGGATGGATGGTTGGTTGGATGGATGTTTGTTACTCACCAGTGTTCATGCTCTAACCAGTGGGCCCATTTGGATGAAATTTGGAATAATTATAGATTGGTACCTGGATTAACATGTAGGCTACTTTTTATCCTGAAAAAATAACGGAAACGGGAAAAAACTGCCACGCGGGCGAAGCTGCGAGCGACCGCTAGTAATCAAATATTTTTTATTGTTTCAGATACAAAATCAGTGTGAAGTAAATGGAAGTGTTCAGTGAACGTGTTGAGTGATGTGCAGTGACGTGATCTGTGGGCGTGTTGAGGATTGACGGCGGCGACGGCGCCATGTCGCTCGTACTGAGTTGACGGCGGTGGCCAGCCGCTTCGCATGCCGCACGACTGATTGCTACACAGGTAACATTACACTACTTTGCTTTGCAAGTCTGGGGAAGTACTACCACCATTATTTCTGCCGCCTAGCAGCTTGCTGTGTTTCGGTTTGAAGGGTGCCGGTGAAATTACAGGCACACGATGCTTAACACCTGTATGCCTCAAGTTGATGGACGCTGAGCAGAGTATCGTCGGGCACGTTCCTGAAAAACATGATCTATGAGGCAATGCTTTGTTATAGGCGATAGTAACCACTTAGCTTATTTGTTTCATCAGCAAGTTGAATAAACAAATCTTTGTAAGGTGCGATGTCAGGTTGCCTAAAACTGGCGCCTAAATTCACACATTGCTATGAATGTAGCCTTATTGAATCGTGAATCAAATTTTATTTTATGACACTTTTTTTTTCATTATCATATATAATTATCTCTTCTAGTATATTTTTTTTACAGGCGTGATGACAGAAATTGAAACTATGTCAAAAGTTTCTTGCATGTTCTTTAGTTACGCCGCATAAAGAATGATTTTAATTATTATGTGTCTGATACTGGCACGAGTCTGATACTAGCAAGTTTGCGAAAGAGCTTCAGACTATAACTATATACAAGAAGAAAAGTCAGGCTTAAGTAGTTGTAGAGTCATTGAGCCGGCTTTTTATACTACACGTTCAAACTCGTTTTCTGTTGTGTCGTAAACACATCGAAGCGGCGGTATTCCGTGTGCGGTTAAGCTGTGTTTCCTGAGAAGCCACTACCGCTTTACTATTGCTATCTTTTTAACCGACTTCGAAAAGGAGGTTTTCAATCGACTATAGTTTTTTTTATGTTAGTTAGGTCAGAACTTTCGACTGAGTGAACTGCTTTTGATAATTCTTATTTTATTTGAAAGCTGGTGCTTTCCGTGTGATATTTCAATTTGGTCCAGTTCTGATAATGGCATTCATGAGAAACTGAAGTCTGTTTTTTTTTGTTAAAATTTTATTACTTGCAGTTATAGTAAGTGGTATATTTATACAGCTTTGTAATTTTGTAAGTGTCAAACGATTTTGCTGAAAATATTTTAATTATAAACCCGAGTAAAATACGTTTCCGAAAAGTTCGTTTGCCCTGTGTATTACAGACAAACGTTGCAGTGCACTTTATATACCTAATTTATACAATGTATTGCATAAAGTTTTTTTTTATTTATTTATCTATGCATATAGTCAACACTGTCAGTGTATTATGTGTGTATTGAGTGTGTGTGTGAAGAAAGAGTAAGTAGTATATTGTAATGGGTACTTTGATGCCCCGAAGTTTTCAGAAATAGAATTATATATCGGGTACAGTTATCTATATCATATCTCAAATAATTTTTGTTCTGACTATTAAATCGGTATATAGACAATTCAAAGCCTAAACCATTTCATAGAGGCATTTTCGGGTTATATTAGTCTTGGTGCGTAAGAAAGAATTTGCTGAAACTTAGCCCCTAAATAGGTGCAGTGGGTGTTGAAGTTTGAATGAAAATAAATTGACGCGCGTTTTTGCTAGTACTGTCATTTAGCAGTAACAGTTACTTGGTAAATAAAAGCTTAACAATATCCTGTTCGATTTCTCAGTCGTACCCACGGCCACGCTACAATAGAGGTAGCTGGATTATTCGATGTGGAGTGTGATTATGTTCAAGTTCCGCTCTCACATACACGTTTGAGAGTTTGATACTGTTGTAACGATTCTATGTTTGGTCTCTAAATGTGTTGTGATGTCCACACAGCTCAGTTATAAGCTTTGCCTTTTATGCTGTAGATTAATAACTATAATGTTGGATAATCCACACAGCATCACCTAGCCCCAAGCTAAGCAGAACTAGTGTTATGGGTACTAGATGACTGATATACTTAATGCAATACATTACATGCATAGATATTTTTTATTATACATAGGAAATACCTAGAACACCTGGATTAAATATTTGCAGATCGTATAAACATTTATCCCAAGGCGGGAATCGAACCCGCCACCTCCTGCGTCGCAGGCGGACATTCGCCCGCCGCCCCGCATCGGTCGTCAAGATTGGTTTAACTAAGGACAAATATTTGTGTGATGAATATAGATGTTTGGTCTGTGTGGTTGTATGTATTTACAAAAAGGGTATATAAGTATTATAACAGTTAACTGGTTCCCATTGTATAAGTTTTGCTTAGTTTGGGTTAGATGGTTACGTGTGAAATATCCGCTATTATGAGTTGGTAGAGTTTTATTTAAAAAAAAGAAAGAAATAGCATCACAACTTAAATTCCCCAAGCACGGTAGATATCCCCTCCGATCTCTTGGTATCAAGTACCTACTCAAGATTCTTCGAGGATGTCTAAGGGGGGTAGTCAGAGGTACGTCCAGATAGTACATTTGGTACGTACCCACATTTTGCAGTAGTTGGTATTCCATACGTGACTGGTTGCAAGCCCATCGTTGCAACTAGAATACTAACTGGCTTCCTCACGATGTTTTCCTTCACCGTTTGAAAGCACTGGCAATTGATTGCGCACGTAATTTTTTCGAACAGAAAAACCCCAAATGGATACACAACCGGATTTGAACCGACGATCATAGGATCAGAAGGCGGGATCACTACCAATAGACCACCGGTGCTCTATTATACGGTTATACAGGGTTTCAGGAAAAATCGTGCTAGATCCGTCCGAAGGGCGTGGAGTACCCATCATTTCTGACTTATTTCACTATTAAACACCCTACCCTAAACTTAACCCTTTTCGAGATATTCGACTTTTAATTCTTAACTTTCACTTGTCTACTACGGTCTATTCAAATAACTTATGCACTATATTTAATGTTTGACGTCCTAAAGCATCTTATTATACAAAAAAAAACAAAAATAAATTTAGTAGCCTAAAAATCGGCAATTTTCAATAAAAAAATTTAAAGTCGAATATCTCGAAAAGGGTTAAGTTTAGGGTAGGGTGTTTCATAGTGAAATAAGTCAGAAATGATGGTTTTTCTTGTAACCCTGTATATATGCGTTATTTTATTTGAGATATATTGCAAATATAGTTATGAACTACTGTTAGCTTTGTCAATAAAATAGTCAGTGGGAGGAAACTTCGTAACAGCATTACCAATGCCTCAAACACCATATTACCGGGGACATTAGGGAAATGTATTGGTTTGGCACTTTGTCTGCTTATAAAAATGCGGTTTGGCGCATTAATAGTGGTTAAAATGCAACCAAAATGACATAGCAGAACTTAAATTATAATTAACAATAAAAAATAAAAAGCTATATTTCTTTCAAAGATGACAAAAAAATACGATTCTTTAATTCTAATCTCAGAATGGCGCGAAAACCAATGAATAGCTGCATAATTTCGAAAAAGAAAACTATTTCAAAGTTGCCAGTATTGAGAAATGTGAATTTAGTAAAAACTTTTTGTCTACGAACTTCAAAGAGGTCACCATTTAAACTTTTCTCTTTTTCTCGTAAATTAATTGGAATTAACTATGATAATAATAATTTTGGACAATCTAGACAGCATCACCTAGCCCTAAGCTAAGCAGAGCTTGTGTTATAGGTATTAGATGACTGATATACTTAACACAATGCGTTACATACATAGATATTTTATCGTATCGTACAAACGTTTATCCCAAGGCGAGAATCGAACCCACAACCTCCTGCGTCGTAGACGGATATTTGCCCGCCGCGTCACATCGGTCGTCTAATTTTACCATGTAAATAAATACATTTCTTTGATTCTATCCACATCTTAAATAGGGTATTATTCCTTTCATGTTAATTAAGCAAGCGCCAATACTTTGTGGAAAAGTAAGCCCTTTAACGTAATTTGAGTCTTTATAAACAATCTTCTAATCTTTAGGCACTTTCCCTGGTATTTTAAGTCGTTACTCATCTGTTACCAAGCTTGCAAAACGAGCACATTTACGTAATCTCCATCGAAATCGAGGTATTTTATTGAGAAGTTAACTTTATTGCGAATCTATTTCAGAAGAGCTAAAGTTGCCAATACAACTCTCTTCTTTGACAGCTTTAATAAGTCACTTTGTTGGACCTTCCCCATATTTGAGAAGGTTTGCCATAATCGACCGATGTGACGCGGCGGGCAAATGTCCGCCTGCGACGCTGGAAGTTGCGTGTTCGATTCCCGCCTTGGGATAAATTTTTGTACTATCTGCAAACATTTATTCCGGGGGTTTGGGTATTTTCTATATATAATAAAAAATATCTATGCATGTAATGTATTGTATTAGGTATATCAGTCATCTAGTACCACACAATCACAGTATTCAATCCGTGCGTCATTTAGTAAAGTAAAGTAAAAGTAAAAAGTTTATTTATTGTTTATTTAACGAGCTAAGGTGAGTCCACCAGTACCATTTCATCATAAATTATAAAACCTTTTTCTTTGTAATGAAACCTTAGGTATCATTCCATTAAGGAGGTCATAAAACTATTTCATAAGGAACAGTAAATCAGGACTCAATAGTTTACTGCCTATCGTAAAAGGCTGAAAGCTCTTGTCTTATTGCTATATACATCATGTGAAGTGGCGAATGATCAATCAAAGTGTATGCCCAGTTCTTATTTTACGCGTAAGTGGCATTAGGGATGGTCTTAGGTCGAAAAATCATACCATTGGCTAATATAAAAGTAAAAGTTTATACTATCTTATAAGTTGAGTAATTATCCGAGGGATAACGCTCCGTAGTGATACTTACGGACGCTTGTATAACATCTTAATCCGATATAGGAACTGTGTATTAGTGGTCGTTGCTGTGTGTGGTAATATGTCATTTGGTAGCCGAAATAATGTTCATTACATATTCTGAAATATCTGAGTATTTAATTTCTTGAGTATTTTAGTAAATTGTCTTCTGACACCGCGCTAAATATTGTTGAGATGCGTAGCACTTTCGTAGAAGTATCGTAGAGGTTTCGTAGGCATTTTCGTAGCATTATGGAGATGTAAAGTTGAACATGCATCAATATCCCGGAAAGTTTTGAATAGAGACTTTATTGGTCGTTTAATAAAGTAGCAAATGTGGCTGACATTATGTGGGACGTGAATTAGCATTAAAAGTTTTGTTCAACTTCAGAATACGCGTGGAAGGAATGTTTGATAAACTCACTGTTCAAGATGTGTAGGATGGTTGGAATATCGTTTGACGTTTTGTATATTTCTTTAAAAGTTTTACACATTAAATATTTTACTTGCCCCAAACTAAGCAAAGCTACCCAAAATAAACAAAGCTTGTACTATGGGAACCGGATGACTGATAGAATACTTTATATACTTTTTTTTTGTAAATACATGCTTTGAATACAATATAACACCCAGACAGAGAACAAACATCTATGTTCACCACACAAATGTATATACACGGTCGGGATCGAACCCAGGACCTGTAGCTGTAGGTGTGCTGTAGCACAGAAGGCAGGGGGGCTACTATGAACTGAGCTGTTTCGGTTGTCAAAGAAGATAGCACACTATCATAGTCTTTTACAAATGAGTTGTGAGTTGACACTGACTATTTCATATTATTTTAAATGAACATTTTTAGGAACCTATAAAATGGCGCTATAGATTTTTTAACACTACTCAATCATTACTGTGTAAAACTCACAACATTTTGTATTCGGATATTTTTTGTCTTTGTGGGTATCAAGAACCACGTTATAATATAAAAAATTTCTCAAATGCAAAGGTAAAATCAATTTCAGTTAAAAAAAAGTGTTAGTATAAATATTTTCAAGTTTTGACGTCCATTCGTATTTTGGCTTAATTATTTACCGGCTTAGAATTTGTTATCGAAATTGAATTGTGGATTTTTGACGTAGGAGGTTGCGGGTTCGATTCCCGCCATTGGATAAATGTTTGTACGATCTGAAAATATTTATTCCGGGTGTTCTGGGTAATTTCTATATTATAATAAAAATATCGGTCATCTAGTACCCATAACAAAAGCTCTGCTTAGCTTATAATGCTGGACAATCCACACAGCATCATCTAGCCCCAACTAGATGATGCTGTGTGGATTGTCCAGCATTATTATTATAAAATAATAGAACCCACGACCTATTTTCTCGATATCGAACAATAACAGGCTGTGCTAGGTGCAGACTTGGTTGTGGTTGGCGTAATGACGTGACAAGCGTTAATAGCTTCAGTGCATCGTTCCGCTCATTGAACTGTAATCTAAAAGTTCTCTGCCCTACTGGTGAGCACTAGTACGTACTTTAGATTACATTTTTATGGTTTTTATAAATTTGGTATGGATAGTAATCCATACCAAATTTATAAGAATCTTGGTCCTCACTGACTGATTGACTGACTGACATATAGGTAATGCTGGACAAATCACACAGCATTATCTAGCCCTAAGCTAAGCAGAGCTTGTGTTATGGGTACTAGATGACTGATATACTTAATACAATACATTACATACATAGAAATTACCCAGAACACTCAGAATATATATTTGCAGATCGTACAAACATTTAGCCCAAGGCGGGAATCGAACCCGCAAGCTCCTGCGTCGCAGGTAGCAATTGCTCTATTACTGATAAAACTGTGCCCATGAATCAAAAAACGAGGCGTAGGATGCCTTTTCACTTGATAGACTGACATTATAGCGATCGCAGGAAGTCGGTGGATAGAGAATTCTCAAAATCTCTAACGATATTTATCTATTTACTTTAGCAAAGAAAAAGCTATAAAATTACAAATTAATTTTAAGTCTTTATGTAAATTCATCAAATTTGTTCGTGCATTGCAGCCTCCACAAGCTACAAACTTCAAAACAATCAAACTTTAGCTACAGCATTTAAGATGTAAATGGACTTGCGTGGATTCCATTACAACTACACATTGCTCTTTTCATTGTCATTTTTTAATAATTCATTCAAAAGAGAATCTCCAAAAAGCGTAGTGCTATTTTTATTTGTAAAAACCGTACTTATTATCCCTTTTTTATTCAATTAAAAGCCTTGTAAAAGTAGTCTTTGCGACTCCAACATCTTGTTTGTTCATTTCACTAAGTAACGTACACTCGTTTAATATTCAGAGACATTCTAACAAGCAAACATGGCCAATTTCTACTCAAGAGGATTACATAACCCGTTGCCAGCATTCCTCCTAGACTTAAGCATACAGGTGAAGTTACAAAGTGTAAACCCCATATTAGTCTCCGCTTTCAGACTATCTGACATTCCAAGGGGGAGAGAGGAGGAAGCTTCCTCTTTAAATTGGGACGGGAAATCTCCAGGCAACAGGTGCCCGTTGCTAAGCATTCCTCCCACTGAATCAACCACAAAGTTTCTTCCTCCCCGTGATTTAGCACATCGATCGCCGAGCATAAGCGTTCTCTCATTTCTCTGGTCACAGTGCCGCAATGGATACAAAGTAATCCAATATTACTGTTGGCGAATTATTATGACTTCATTAAGTTAATGAAAAGTACTTTTAATGAGCTGGTTTTCCCGACGCGGACGCTCGGATAAGCAAACCGTTTGGTTGTTTATTTAATAGTTAGTAAAAGTTACTGTAATGATTTAGTTTTTATTGAGTTGAAAGGGAATTCGTCTTCAAAGAGAACATTTGTTAATTACTGGCTACTAGTTTTGGGATGACGTGTTTTATACTCGTTTAGTAACTGTGTGTTTAGAAGCAGCTATCTATTCGTATTTACAATGGGTGATACATATATAGGGGAACTATTGACGTCAAAGAGATTCATTTGTTTAGAAGACCCTCGGAAATCATCGGGATTGTTTGAACGTTTAAATAGCCTGACTCTTGCCATTTAACGATTTACCAGATTTTCAACCATATCAACTAAAAGTAATGAACATACTTAGCTTTTTTCTAATCCTACCCTATTTCCATCTCAGTACAAATCTTAGTTACAAATAACTAAGTAGGTATCGATAGATATGATAGGATAAGATGGTAGGACCACTCAATGATCCTACTATCCTTAGTTCTCTGCATCGCTGTTAAAAAACGCATTCTATCGTTCTCATCCTAATTTTAAGAGGTAAACTGTATACACTATTGTTAGGGTTCAATGATCCTTGTATCCCATTAGCGTGGATTTTAGCAGGGATAATTAAATTAGGCGTCATGGTATATGTATTGTGCTTATGCATTGTGCTCTGCCGCCGGTGGCTATCAAAGCCAATGTTTTAGTTGTTAAATGAAGTGAATATAATCAGCACGAGCTCATTAATTTTTGTCACGTTTCCACCTGAAATAGTTTTTAAACTTTTACCAATTGTTACAAAAAGTTAGAGCTAGATAGACAAAGGCCTCTCCCATTAATTTAAAGATGAATTTTTAATCTCTTCTATCTATAAACGTTCTGTATTTTTTACAATATTTATAATCGTGATAAGTTTAAATATTTACTTTCTTTTCAGTAGTGTGTTCTTTTAACTAGTGAAAACACGCTTGACTTCGTTCGTGACATTATTATTATTTTGTAACAGGATCATACAAAAAAACGGTAGGAACCAAGCCGTAAGTTTCTTGCCGGTTCTATCCCTGCGGATTTTACTGAATAAATGCTTTTTACTTTGACTTTATTTTCATACAAACTTTAATCCGTTAAGGGATTGAATTTCGTGAATTTCTTTCTTTGTATACCTACGCGCTAAGACGAATGTACCCTGAAAATTACAAGTCCCTACAACCGTTGCGTAGTCTACGTATAAGATTTTTAAAATTGGTATATACAAGTATTATTGGAATAGAAGAAATAGTATAGCTGAAGATAAAAATCAAAAAACTGTCGTATGTTTGAGACTCAATGCAAGCTTCAATCAATCAATTCAAATCAATACGTCGATAAACAAAGTAGGCACCTACCCAAAGAGGCACTAGATAGTCAGCTCTGAAATATTCAACAAGGAGTCCTTTAAGGCTTCCGTCGCAATATTGAAACTAACATAACTGGTACAAATGATATTAAGCCTAAATTGTTTGCAATTAGGGTCACAATTCAGTGGTAAAAATTTACAATAGCATCAAACGCGTGTCTTCGTGTAACATGCATACAACAAACGTCTCTCATACAACAAAAGTGATTTTTTGCCGTTTTTATTATAGATTTCTACCAGCAGAGATTTGGCCTCACGAGGTCTACTATTCGCAGAACTACTATCCTTCTATAGATAACCATCATGATAAAGGTATAGGTAACTATCCTAGATCATTAGAGCTCCGAGATATTCGCAATGCGCTCAGTACTGACAGCGCTATTACAACCGGATAACAGTTATAATAGCGCTGTGATGATGTGACCAGTAATGGATTATAGTGCATTTTAAGCCTAGGTTTTCCATAAACCGGCCATTGCAAAATACAGAATAATGTTAAATCTCATTTACTTCAAATTATCGACTCAGAGTACTAATATATGAATGGCACAGCAGAATATTTAAGATATTGTGTTTAGTCTCATATAAATAACATGACACATTTTGACACATCGTCTAGCCCTAATCTAAGCAAATGTTGTACTATGGAAAGGAAATCGCTTATAGAATACATAAATACCTTTTTTACATACATACTTAAAATACAATACAACACCCAGATTTATGCACCATCTTTTTCTTTGACAGCCGTTTTAGCTTAGTTGGTAATAGCTCTGCCTTCTGCCTTCTGCGCTTTACACATGAAAAGATTTTCATTTTTTTTGTAAATACTTAACGGACTTCTTCAGACAAAAGGAAAGTTTCATGTTTAGTTTCAGGAAAGTTTGATAGCAAATTAAACTTGTCTCAAAAAGCGATGCTAGTCTGGCTGAAATTAACTAGTTCAAAGCATGTTTTGAAATAAGCTTCGATTAAATTCTTCGCCATTACAAGTTTGTTGATAATGTAGATTTATTTTCAGAATCTAGGAAGAGCTGGGTGCTACTTTTTGTTTTGTAAGTAGGACTCATTGTTTTTTTGTATAATTTGACTGACCTTACAACTCAGTTGGTATTAACTCCGCCTTCTTCTCGTGTGAGTCTGATTTCCACCGAGGACAAATATTTCCAAATATTATATTCAGACGTCCCCAGCCATCTTCAAAGAATTTTGAGTTGGTGCTTTTTGGTACACTAGAGATCTGAGTGGATATCTATTGGTAGAAGAAGAGTGCTACTTTTGATTAGTTTAGTCAAAATACTCTTTGTCATTTGTGTAATTTGACTAGCTTACAGCTCAGTTGGTCTTGAGTTGGTGCTACTTGATAGGCTCTAAAAGATCTGATGGGATATCCACCGTGCATGGGGATTAAAATCGTGAGGCTGTTTCTGTTTTTTTATAGACCTTTTTAATCCTAAGTTCGGCAAAACATAAGTACCTACGTTATTTTTTCTTCAGCAATGGGTAATATATTTTCTGTGCTAAGTTAAAACACGTATTACAATAAATCATATCGGATAGTTTGACAAAGTAGGTTGCACGCGGTCTCTCAGGCCCGCGATGGACCCGTTCCGCCTGCGGTCCCAATGGCCCTTAACCCTCTGTTGATTTTGAATTCGCTATTCGTATTTCATTGAGTTGTTGAAAAACTTTTTTGCAAAAAACTTCGAAGGGTAAGTTATCATCTTTTTGGAATGTTTGTTGGTATAGGGTAGGTACTGTAAGAACTTTTAAAACTTGGGTAAATTACGAATCAGTCAATAATGGTCACCAAATAGCGAAAACTTGTGTGTGGTGTAATTTTGGTACCATTTAGCTCCGCATGATGAAACTCGGAACATACACGAACGAAGACGAATACGAATGCTAGTGGACAATTGCGTGGACTGGACTAAGCCGCGGTTTTTCTACACATACGATAGTTGGGTACACATTTTTTGTGTTTAATATACACTGAGAAAAATGAAACGCCAAAAGTGCCGTTATTACGGTGATTTGCCGTACGGTGCCGTACGGTACGGTGCCGTGACGGATATTTTGTGTCACTTTATTGATTAACGTGAGTAATTTTACATAAGGTAATTTTTAATGCTACTGCTAGTGGAACAATCATATAATCTACGTGATGTTAAGCGGTAACCATCATTTATAACAAAGCATTACCTTGTAGGTGAAATTGAGGCATAACGTTAAGCCTCATGTGCCCGTAATACATTCTCTCAAATCAATAAATACATTATCATTCAGGAGCGTTGGGCTTTTAGAACTCTGCTCCTGTTGGACAATCGCATAAATTGGAATCTTTACCGATGAAAATAAATAGGTAGGTAATCTCATTTATTTAGCACGAGCCGCATTTCAATTTAATTTAAACTTAACGTAGGCGGAACCGTCCTGCCGTCACAGCTTTTCATTAAACTTCACGACTCTACAAAACGAGAAACGAAGGTTCGTATTGACATTTTGAGTTACACTGCGGGGCAACGATAACACTACTCCGTACGTTAGTTACTCTCTCTCTACTACAAAAAAACTCAAAATTTAAAATTTTCATTTTATCTTGTTACAATCGTTTTGCGACGAGATATTTTGCGTTTTGAGACCTCGGATCGATTTTTAAAACTGTCTCGGTGAGTTAGTTTGATTATGCAAAGGTTGCTTGGATGAAATCGTTTACAGCAATAAGCCCGCCCATTGTCTATACTAATATGATGCTGCTGTGCTACTAGATGATGTTGTGTGGATCGTCCGGCATTATTTATTTATTTAATATACGAGGAAAGATTTGATTGTTTGTGTTTGTTTGTTTGCATTAAATAGGCTCTGAAACTACCGGATAATATAAAAAAGAAAAAAAAAAAAGAATTAGCATCACGACTACAATCCCCAAGCATGGTAGATATCGTCTCCCATCGCTTAATAACAAGTAACTTAAGATTCTTCGAGGATGTCTAATAATAAAACATGAAGGAAATTCCTAGAATCTAATCTAATTGTATAGCGGTAAATACAAGTTGCATGAATTTATATCATGAGTTTACCTTTAACTTCACTTACGAGCAAACCTTAGGTTGGTACTGAAAATGCACGAGTGCAAAAAGTTTCATCAAAAACTTTAACGTTTCGTAAAACAAACACAAAACCTGGTTTATTTACGTGAGCACCAAAATTCTTGTTTTTCTGAACGAATTCGAGGAGTTTTTATGTATTTATTGAGCTTGGGAAAAATATTGTTATTGTTGAAAAAATATTCGACTAGCGCAGGCTAGCGCCCGTGGTGTAACTGATCGAATAAATTAAGCAACGTTCTGCGTGGTTATCATTTGGATGAGGGACATCACATTTAAGTCTAAGTACATCCATGCTTAGGGTACGTTATGCTGGTAAAATGTTATAGATAATAAATATAATTAAAATGGCAATCTATATCAATTATAAGAATCTTTGTCCTGACTGACTGGGATATAGAGAAAGCACAGCCTAAACCACTGGTCGTAGAGACTTGAAATTTTCTAGAGTATATTTGTCTTGGTGCGTAAAGATGTACTAAGAAAGGAATCTCCGATATTTCAACTTCTAAACGTGTACAGCGGGTGTTGAAGTTTGTATGAAAATAACTTCACGCGGACGAAATCGCGCGCGTTTCACTAGTTGTCAAATAAGAATTAAACAAGCTGAAATGTAATTATTGTTCTTTTCAAGCCGTACGAATAATTAATCAGTATATACTAAGCAAAATAAAATAAAATAAAAATGTACGTATACACAACAATATTGTAAAACACAGCTGAGATAAAATACTAGTCATGTTTTTATTTATATAACAATATTTTCCCATTTCATGGTTCTTCATTTCCCGAGGGAAGCTCTACATTCCAGTGTCAAATTCCTCATCCGAAATCACACTCCTTTGAATTTAATTTGGAACTTCGCGGGAACTTACGGGCTTTCGTTTATTTGTATGAATATAAAATTACGCTCAGCTCGTGATTTTGGCAGTTAAATTTAACCATGTAGTGGTTAAATTGGGAGGAAGTACCTACAGATAACGATATTCTCTGAAAAAGGGTTCTTCAATCAACCCTTTTTCAGAGAATATCGTTATCTGTAGGTACTTCCTCCCAATTTAACCACTACATGGTTAAATTTAACTGCCAAAACCACTACATGGATTTAAGGAGACCTTTTGCAAAGATAGATAACACTTTATTGTACGCAAGTAAAAATTGTTAAAAACAGACCAGGTTAACAAAGTACAATGGGAGGCCTTATCGCTGAAAGCGATTTCTTCCAGGCAACCTTGAAGCCAAGGTAAAGGATTGAGACAGAATTATGCGTACCTTAAAAAAAACTGGGTGTGTACGAAAGGTTTTTTAATCATACTAAGCTGCCTCTAGATAGTTTGCAGCGATCTACAGATCAACTCAACTGTTTCATGTAATAATAATAATATTATAATAAAGCTGTTTATACTCAAGAAAACTTAAACAAAATTTATTCATATCAAAATTATCAAGAAGTAGTATAAAAAATTAAATTGTTATTATTTACAACATTATTTTACAAAAATATTTAACATACAAATAACAACTGATTTTAGGTATAAAAAAATAATGTATTTCATGTTATAAATTCATGTACAATAATTATAACATTAAAAAAGCAAAGCGTGGTAAACACTTTAACACGAAAGTGCTAGTGTAATGTACGAAAAAGCGTTGTTTTAATAGGATCATGGGGATTACATGTGAATCATAAAACTAGCCTATTAGGCTTATAGTAATAACCGCTCACACCAACATAAACTTCACGTAAACAAGCCTGCGGGGCGATCACGGTAATTTTACTAGTGTAAAAACAGTCGCCGTCTCGAACTCGTCGATAGGTGAGGCCAATATGCGTGCTATCTCATTTTACGTCATGTTAGAAAGAGTTAGACGTATGAGCAGTAAAAAGTGATAAAAACGTGGTAAATTGTTTTACATTGCTAGTTTGTACGTCACTGAGTTATTGTAACAAAGCTTCAAGTTGCAAATTTTCAGGTGTTGAGTGCCTCTGTCGGGCGTTAGGAGAACTGAAAGGTAACCGTGAGCTCGATAGTTTGATTGCCTAACTATCCGTGATCTCAGTCCGAACAGGCACAAAGAGACCCGAACAATGGATACGAGGGCATCTTTGTACAAATCCGGCATCCGTTACTTATATATTTGTATACCTATATTTGTATTTTTTGAAAAAAATATTAATAATAATAATTGTTCATGTCAGTCTTTCAAGTGGGCATCTTAAGTCTCGAGGTTCAAAAACCTTTTAAAGAATAAAAGCGGTGGTTTGTTCTAAGACATTTAACTTACATGCGTAGAATTGAAAATATAAAAGGATAGAGCTACCAAATGATTTTATTCACACAGAAGTTATACAATCCAAACTATACGAAACTAACCCCTGAGTTGGCGTGGCTAACGGCAATATTTAAACGAAGCAGACACTAGTAATTACATAAGAAAGTTTATAAAATCTGTAGCCAACTTAATCTAACCGGATGACTCAGTTTCTTACCAGAAAGCAGCAAAGTTGGCGCTAAGCCGTTGATTGCAGTTTATTCCATTAAACTTACCCGAGGCTCTGATTGAAGAGTTGATACTGAGACTTCAGATTATAAGTCTGAAGTTACCTAACTAAGCAAACTAAGAAAGTAGTTTTAGTTCAACTCTTCAATTTGAAATGAAAACGCTTTTAAAAAATCTTCTGAAATTGCCAGGTTTTTATTTCATAACGTGGAAAGTATATAAGCTATGTACGGAAAATATAAATAATCAATATGATTAATAGTTGTTATATTTCATGCTAAGTATCATATTGTTTCTTTTCAAATTAATATTGAAAAGTCTTGAAAAACCCTTTTTCCCGAAACTTATTCAAAGACCATTATAATTCAAAAGTTGTGAAGCGGATCGGAAATATTACTCGTATCTGAGTACATATCAAAGGTAATGTTAAGTTTACTTAGGAAATGAAGTTCGCATTCGATCTCTAAACTAAACACTGGGCAAATATCAATGATATTCTCTATTTGATGTTGCCCCAAAGTTTTAGCTGTTAGCAGTAGTAAAAATAAATAATCATAGGTAAACCACGTAAGTCAGTCCACTTCCTCCGAGTTTACAGGGGTGAGGGGAGGAGGTTTACGCGGATGTCCGGTGGTTACTGGGCGGCGGTGGCGGAGATGCAATTTGGTGGAGAGTCAGTATGCTTGTCACGCGGCAAGCGGTCACACCAATGATATTATAATAAACTAGCGGCTCGTCCCAGCTTCGCACGAGTTTAAGTAAGGAGTCCAAATTATTTTGAAAATATAATATAACCTATATGGGATAGTGTAGTTTCCCACCGGTTCAAATCAGTCCAGTTGTTTCGGAGCCTATTCAATGCAAACAAACAATCAAATTTTTCCTGATTATAATATTAGTATAGATGCACCGTGTTATCAGTTTTTTACGCCTAGGGTGAAACTCGCAAGGGAAAAAACCCGAAAAATCGGGTTGTTTTTGAACACAAACAGTCAATGCAAGTGAATTGCATTTTGATGTTTAGGAATAATTTAAGAAAAAAATTGGACCTCAGCTCCGCTGAACTATTTACTAGACTATCTAACAGCTACTAGAGAAAAAACGAACGTTCTGATAGTAAACTGGATTCATTACATACTAATCAACATATTCATTTAAAACATTCACTATTTCTTAAATTCGTAAAACCTTAGCATATCGTTGACGCTACATAGATCGATAGATAGAAAATACTTTATTGTACACCACAACCAAAAAAATACACATGTCGCTCTGTCTTCAAACATTTACATGTAAATTGGAAAAACTAAATCATATCCGCGTCTTTGTACGTACGTACCTACGTTTTCGTAGGGATGATCTCATTTAAATTATTTACTGGATGGTTTAATAGATACTAGTGCAATATAAATAAAACATTGTGTTTGTTTATAAAGTAAAAGTCAAAAGGATTTTTATTCATTAAAACCTTGGTTTTTATGTTTTTGTTTTGTGGTTAGTCTTGCTTGGTTTTTAGAAACATGCGGCTAAGCCTAAAAGAACAGATAAAACTTACGTCTAGGTGTCTACTGTGTTTTATGTACTATTGTTTTTTTACAAAATAATGTAAAATGAAGCTTCAATGTAGTGGCAATCTTAGTGTAGTCTCTCACCTTAGTGAGATGTAGGTACATAAATATATAATACATACGTACAATACATTCTAAGGTGCTCTAAATATCACAGAGCTCAAGTATTCAAGGCGAAATCAAATTAGTTTGTGATGTCCCGGATACATGAGACGTGAGGGGCTCAAAGGACCAGTCTTTACGTCTTCGTTACGGACACAATGCTTAGGGACTGACGCTCGATTACTTCAGAAAGATATTAAGTTCCCAAAACGTGCTTTTCAATTCAAAAAGGTCCCTATAATATTTTTAAAGTTAAGAAATGCAAATTAAAAAATTGTCATTCCTTGGATGCCTGAGGATGGGAAGCGACAACCAAGGTGGCCGAGAAGACGTTGGCGGGACGATTTTGACACCACAGATTGGTGGGAGACCTTGGTTGGAAAGATCAATAAGTACGCTAATTAAAAATTAAAGAAAAGCCTTTACACGATAAACACACACATAAGCAATTTGTAGGTTCATACCTTTTATAAATTACAATTAATAATAATAATATTAATGCTGGACACACAGCATCAGCTACTTGTACTTGTTATTAAACAGGCGCGACATCGTTTGCGTATCCCCGCTGTACTCAAATATTGTACCCTGGCTGAACCCTGACTAGAAAATTTTCAAGGTAGGTTTATCTTAGTGCATAGAAGTGTACTAAGAAAGGATATTTTGAAATTCAACCGCTAAACGGTACAGCAAGGATTGAAGTTTGTATGACAAAACTGTTACGTAACACAACGGAAATAACAAAATAGTTTTTATTCGTATACCACTACCTTAAAATGATCACAATAGCTTACATCAATGATAATAGACCGCCATAACAATAGTACAGTGGTTACAAACAGTTTCGTTCATAACTTGACTTGAAGCAAGGCAATACAAGAGTACACGTATTAATTCAGCAAGGTGAAACGTGACTTTTCTTGATAGACTAACAATAGAAATGAGGAATATCGAAGTATTTGATCCTGTGCGGTTCTCGGACTGAGCGGAATTATTGAATAGAAGGAAATGTCGTTTGAGAAATTGTTACAAAATGGTATTTCCGATCCAGGCGAGCTCAGCTACAATGGAGTTTTTATTCGTTAAATTTATGTGCAATGCCAGTGCTAGCGAGCACTGGAAATATTCGATATATATCGATATTTGAGGATATAGCCCACCTTA
Source organism: Electrophaes corylata (assembly GCA_947095575.1). Lineage (NCBI taxonomy): Eukaryota > Metazoa > Arthropoda > Insecta > Lepidoptera > Geometridae > Electrophaes > Electrophaes corylata. The sequence continues at coordinate 10,938,711 of OX352703.1, forward strand.
TGCTAAGAGGTAACCATCACCTATAACAAAGCATTACCTTGTAGGTCACGCACGTTAGGTACGTATCGTACGATGCACTACCCTTCGTGCTAAGTTTCATGCGCCTGTAATTTCCTTTTTTACTTTTACTTTGCCTTTAAGACTCTGGATCTAAACGAAGAATAATCTAAACGAAGAGTAATGAAGAGGTCCTGTTTCAAACCGGGATCACGACGGCCTAAAACAATCTAAAAGCACGTCTAATGTGTTTGAAACACAACATTTAAAATAGCTTCTCCAAGTATTTTGGAGTTACGCCCTCGGTAGACGTCTCCGTGAGGCTATGTTATTACAATGGTGGGCTACCTCCCCTTTTACGATTACTCAACATCAAATGGATCCATGCATCGAATTCCCTGTTTTTCGTAAAAATAAACATAAACTGCGCCAGTATTTTTTGTTTTTACAGGGCAGCATGTATTTTTCATTACTCATTTCCAAAAACTCTCCATTTTAATTCCATTTGCTAGTGGATGGATCCTATTAACTGAAATATTACTGCGTATTGACTAGCAATAACATTTTCATTGAGTCATCATCATCAATTTAGTATTCTTGCTGAAAATGGCTCAATACTAAAAATGTTTCAATGAAAATTTTATTGCTTCATCTTTTAGCTACGATTTCAAAATTAAGCTTTTTTGAACGTTCAATTCCATTTTTTTGTTGAATATTTTTAGGTCTTACCGTTATGCTGGTAGGAACAAGGTAGTCTAACTATCTTTGTTTAATACGGTACGATTGTCAAAAAGAAAAAAAAACAAACAAAACATTTTTAATCCAAAACTGACTTAGCAATATCAGAGAAACATTCATAACCAAATTTAAAAGTAGGAATAATTTTACCCTATTTGTGTAACCTTTAAAAACAATTAATATTCATAAAGAAAAATCCATTCAGTAAGTACCCCTAGCATTATATTTAATTCAAATGGCACAAAATAAAGTAACGTACGCTATATTGTGGAGCTAACAACCGCAGCGATACCTAAAATATGAAAAAAAAACAGTGTTTTGATGACTTTACGCGAATAAACGCAGTTTACTTATAATCTTACAGTTAATGATAATTAACTATAAGTAATGCAGTTTACTTAAAGTCATTTGTTGCCAGCTGCTTCAATGTGCCAAAATATGGTGCTACAGCTACCGAATACAAAATAACGTTACTCTTCAACCTTACATTATGCTAATAAGATTGAAAAGGCAGGATCTCATCGGATATACATAGTATAAGTACCCAAATTACATTTAATACTAAAAGCCAACCCACGGAATTTAATACACCAATCTTATGCCAGTCCTTCACAGTCACACAAATACACAAACAAACGAATTCACAAATTAGTGTAAAAAGTTTTGACTGCAATTGATTTTATGAACTGTATTGGTCTTTGACAAATCCCACAGCGCATTCGAAATTACAAGCATGACTGATACATTCGCGAACACTTGGATGGAAACCCGAACACGTATGTGTTCGCGATTGAGTGTCTAAATCTGCTTTTAGTCCATATTCTTTGGTCTAAATAGACGGTTCCAGCATTTGTATTTTATTATTATTTCAAAAATAGAACTTACATTGGTCACTCAGTTTCTTTAGGGCTCAGATACTGACAGTTTACTTTACTTTTTTTACTGACTCGACTTGACTAGAAGTTGTTTGATGGATTCGTTTTCTGTCATGTTTGGAAGCAACATTGTATTTTCATTTTAATTGTTTTTCTAGTGTTATTTTAAGTTCTGATGGGTAATTTTGGTGGTATTTTAACCATCATTACTTGAGGTCTTAGCACAAGTGTGAACAATTGAAATGAAAGTGTGTTATGAGGCATCCTGATTTGAACGAATTTTTTTTTCTCTTTGGTTTTGAAGAAAAACGCCATCTTTTTCTTCAAAACCGATGACGGCTGACTTTACTTTTTTTACCGACTCGACTTGACTAAAAATAATTTATTTAACCCACTTGACATTGGCAAAATTGTCCGCAAGACGATCAGATGCCACAAAAAAAAAAGTTATTTGATTATCCACTTGACATTGGCAAAATTGTATGTCGAATGGCGGACAGGTGTCATATGAAAGAAGAAGAATGATTATGGGCTGTGATGGTTTTGGGGTTATTCAACTCCTGGTCATAAGTTCGGGTGTTATTTGCATCATGCGGAAAGTCACTGCAGCTCGTAAACTATGTTTTGCTTTGTCTGGGTCAGACAATGTAGAAAAAGCACTGTAGAAGTGTGAAAATATTGTTCAAATAACGTAGAAACGCTGTCAACATTGTTAGCCGACGTCAATGCATATTTGATTTTGCATTGTACCTATATGAAATCTATGAAGAACTATGTTACTAGTATAAGGTTCTATGCTTTTCAAGCAACTACAAAGCTTTATAGGAACGTGAACCTAACAAGAAAAATATAGCAAGTTGCATTATTTATGAACTCCTGACATTTTTCACTAGCTGTTAGACCTTGTTAGTGCAACTTGGCACCGTTCCCCTTAACTGAATCAAAAGGTCTGCTTGAACACCAACGGGTCTGAAATTTCGAATGGGAACTATCAGTTTGAACATGATTTTGTTGTAACAAATCTTGGGATAGATAGTCTAGATGTCTAGATCCTATAACAGTTTGATATTTATCTCGTTTCTTTTGTTTTGGTTGGAAACTCACTGGCGTAATGACACACACATACTACCTGCATTCACCGGCACCTCTTCAGACTGGATTACAGCAAGCTGCTCGGCGGCAGAAATGGGCATGGCATTCTTTTGTCTCTTTCGATCTAGTTCGAAACATTCTGTTAGTGCTAAAGACAAAACACTGTGTAACTATTTCAACGTTATCTTTTGGCTGCGACCATAAACACACCTTAGAGTTTAGAAACACAGAGTTCAGATGTAGTTGTCACCACCTTTACTATAGTTATTACAATATAGGTATCGATACAATATGCATGGAGTTGAACTGGGCTTACAGCAAACTTGGACAGACTCAAAGCGTATTACTCTGTAGTGCTGGATAGGTATAAGAAAAATTTTCTCAGAATTGTTGGAAACTTTCGCATCGGTACTTTCTTAGAAAATATATTTCTTTGAATATAATATTCCGAGTGAAGTTTTATTTGTTTCCAAGTAAACACTCTTTGATTTACTGAGGCTCAAGGTTTTTTAACTGACTACTCCGCATCTGAAGGTTATTGAGCTCGACCCTTAATGGCTAGTCTATTTAAATGAGGATTTTACTGGCTGTTTTGAAAGTTTCATCTGTAACTTGTTGCTGAAACTTGTTTCCTAATTAACTGACTCTTTCAAGTAAAGATGTCAATTTTCCAAGTAATAAGCGCCGTATAAATGAACAAAGTTTCTCTCAAAGGTTATAAGAATAGAATAGAATAGAATAAATATTTATTCAACACAACACACATAACACACATTAAGGCATCACAGCAGGTGATACACTTATAAATACGATAAAACCTACCCTACCTAGCTCACAAATACTTAAATTAGATATATTATATTAAGGAGGTTGTTTAGGCGGCACCACATTGTGCCAGGTCTTCCTGCGTGAATGTGGGTTGAATAGGTCCCATCTCAGCATAATGCCGGTTTATTGAAATGATATTTTTGTTGCTGATGGAACAAGCAGTTGGCCCACTTCATGCTATGTGGTTACCATCCCCTTTAACAAAGCATTGTTTTGTAGGTCTCGCTCATTAAGAATGTGCTTCACGATGCACTGCTCAGCTTCTAACAACCTGAGGCATATAGGTGTCGAGTCTCAGGTACATGTAATTACATCTTTAAGGCCGTAAGACAGCAAGCTGCTTAGTGGTAAAAATAGGCAGAATGATAGTACCTACTTTGAAAGATATCAACAAGTTTTGGTTCAGCGAAACTTTTTAAGGTTTTCCTGAAATCAATCTCTTGTGATCGATTTTGTTTCTTATCTCATTTATTAGGCTTTAGAATGATAATAAGCAACTTGTTCTTTGAGATCTTAAATTTTTTTTCTTACTAGCAAAACACGCGCGACTTCGTCTACGTGAAGTAATTTTCATACAAGCTTCAACCCTTTTATGGGTCGAATTTCGGGAATTACTTTCTTAGTATACCTCTTCACACTAAGATGAATATACCTTGAAAATGTCAAATCTCTATGACCAATGGCTTAAGCTGTGTCTATATGTCATTCAGCCAATTAGTCAGTCAGGATAAAAAAATTATAAATAAATAAAAGTCTGCTTTGGATATTTACAATTTTACGTTGGGTAAATTTTCGTTGATATAGAAAGGAAAGCCAGTAAAGGCTAATTATAAAGTTTGATGCATGTTCATCAGACTCTTCACTCAACATCCATTATAAATTTCAGTGTTCTTGAGAGCGACGCGATAGTTTAAGAACATTGAATTACTCTGAACTGCAATACAAACTGTGTTGGGATTCCCAGTAATTGAACATCCATAAACTCAATAGTAATTTTTTTTTAGGACAATCAACATAGCGTCTAGCCCCAAACTAAGCAAAGCTTATGACCACTAGATGACTGATATACTTAATAGGTACATAACATTACATATATCGATTTTTTATTATACATAAACAATACTCAAAACACTCGGAATAAATATTTCCAGATCGTACAAACATTTATTCCAAGGCGGGAATCGAACCCGCAACCTCCTGCGTTCCAGGCGGACATTCGCCCGCCGTGCCACATCGGTCGTGACACTTATGTGATGAACAATCAAGATACTGGTTTCCGCTTGAGTGTTATATTGTATTCTAAGTATGTATGTATATAAGTGTTCTATCAGTCATCTGGTTCCCATAGTAAGTACCTGCAAGCTATGCTTAGTTTGGGCCAGATGATGTTGTGTAAAATTAACCTTAAATATTTATTTGTTCGTTTATTATTTACAAAGTATTGATAATCGTGACAACTGTGAATTCGGATACCTATTTTTGAGATTTCAGGATTTTATACACTCTTACCAATTATAATACTCTTTGTTCTGACTAACTGAATGACTGACAATGCACAGGCTGACCCACTGGTCGCAGAGACTTGAAATTTTCAGGGTATATTCGTCTTGGATCATAGAAGTGTACTAAGAAAGGAATTCCCGAAATTCAACCCTTAAATGGGTACAACGGGGTTCAAGTTTGTATAAAAATAAGTTCAAGTTTCACTGTAAATAATAAAGTTATTTTTAAACAAACTTCAACCCCCGCTGTATCCGTTTACTGAACAGTTCTCGCAAGAAATATAGACGCCTGTCCCTGGTGCATTTTCTTCGTTGCTTTACCTTCAAGAATAACATCTACAGGAAGTAATGGAAGGGACGGGACGTATTCTAGGTCGGGACCACTATGACCACCAGTATTGGAATACCATGAGAGTAAACCATGCTCTCGCCTATAAAGTTTCATGAACAAAGCTGTCTAAAAAACAAACGTTTGAAAGCACCTTTAGACTCAGGGCACCCTTCGTTCTGTTTGAGTTAGAACTTTTTGGAAGACAATCAAGAAAAGGCAAAGGGCAAACATAAACGAAGTGAAACGAACTTAAAATATTTGCTACGGTAAAATCAACAGATTGATTTTTAATTAAGCTTTATTTTCGAGAGTTATACGATTCTTCAATAATTTAAATTGAAGGAAGGTTTCGTACTTAAGCAGATTTTATTAACTGGACTTCAATCTTATTATATTTCTAATAATTGAATGGTAGTGTTCACCGTAGTCAAACGCATCGAGAGTTACACATACAAAGACGAGATGTTTATTGTGATGCTGTAATACAGTTTGAAAAGTTACGAATTGTATACATTCTAGTGGCTAGGTAAGTAGTGTTAAGTTTTAGGGCTAAAAAGGTTTTGGAGCCAATGTATAATATACCAAGTAAAGGTTTTGTTATAGAGTAGAGCGGGCCGGAAGCAAGCAAATTTGTAAAGCATGAAAGTAAAAACTGGACATGAAAGTACCACCATTTTACGGATATACGGCAATGATCACGTAAATACGGCAGTTGATCTCGAACTAGAACAATCTTATTAGCTTGACAAATAATAATGACTTCAGTGCCGTCAAATTTGATCATTGGAAATTTCAGAGTGTTTGCATTAGCACTCGCCCCAAGATCCTCTATTTACTTCCCTATCTGAATCTCTAAAATTAATTAAAAGATTAAACTTCCAGAGACTAACTTCATGGTTTGCTTTGGTTTATAATTCAGTCCAAGATCTGAGATATACCTACTCTGTTTACTGGACATTTTCTGGTCAATATTTTCAGTCTATTGGTTTGCTGTTGGTATATTGTTCATAAATAAATGACCACCTAGAGTGCACAGCGAGCATCTGTAATGTAATTTCCTCGTGGTCATAGGGTGTTGTCAACTCCGTCCATTAAATACAAAGGGGTCTAAACTACAAGCTTATCTATAGAGAGCTATAAAGCCAAAAGGCATTCATTCCTTAGAACCATATGATTACTTAGTTAGTATTCTGTTTTACTGATTATTTACATTTTAATTTGTAAAAAGGTTCATGCCAAGAAACGGTAGGAACCAAGCCGTAACTTTCTTGCCTATTTTTCTAGGCTTGGTCTAAGAACTGATACCTAGATTCGCCTAGCTAGTGCTCTTTGAATATTATAAGAATGAAATGCTTTTGACTTCGACTAGGTGAATCTAGGTGCCAGTTTTACGCATCCAGATCCTAAAGAACCTGAGGGCTTAGCACGAATAAATTTGACTTTTGTGGTTACTTTCATTTTGTACAATTTATATTACATGTACTGAACGTATCAGTTGGTAGTTACTTAGCTTTCAGCGTGATGGACATTGAACCAAATAAGTAGGTACCTATAGCCAACAGCTCCATTCCAGTTGACTTAGTTTGGGGTAAAATAACGCCATGTCAAATATCCGCCAGCATTACATCCATACTAGTAACGTAAAGAACCAAGAAAAGCAGCTTATTCACTCAGTCACGTGAAATCACGTCTGCGTTTAACGGTGTATTGGTCTAGCATATTGGTTGTTAGTGGGCAATAACCCGTCTCGAGTGAGCTTTATTATACTAGCGATAAGAATAACCGGATTTTTAGATTCTTACTTATACCTCAGTTTCTTTACGTGTATCTTCTATAGAGGTCTTTGGTAGAAAAATCAGGTATGATTGTCTGTTAGGATATACCTTCGATGTTACGATACTGATTTTGGATTTCAAAATAAAACATTATTTCATCGAAATGATGCGTGTGATTTTTAACAGCTTAGCAGTAACAGCTTCGATCAATGATACCCCTAGATATAAGGACTGTGCAAAAAATTCGTAAAATAGAATTCGTCTCGGTAAATAGGAGATCACTTGAGAATTAAGCTCTTATTTTGTTTGGACGATTAGTGTCATTATTTACTAAGTCACATGGTTGTAATTAGTTTGAACTTAAAACTGCTTATGTAGTGCGCCTAGAAAATCACACCAGCATATTCTCGCCCCAAAAACTCTTCTCATCTCAATAACGTATTATAATAAACACTCTTTTCAGTACAATGAATTTGTACGAGCTCGTTCACACCGGCGCCGGCGGCGGCAGCAGGTTGTTGGTAGGTACTTCCTATCATTAAGTTTCGTGATGTATTGACAGATCCATCTAAGTGTAACCAAAACGGAATATTTTAAGTGCGAGTGTAATTAAATAGCAGTTATGCTTCTTGTACGTCGAAATGGTTACTGTGGCCGTCAGATAGCGTGACAAAACATACTTCAATAACCTTTTTGATTTTTATCATGCATTATAGCTTCTCGTGGCGAAAGTGTCTATTTTTCTGTTTGTTCACTTTTATGGCTAAAACGACGCACCATCTCGATAAAACTTGGTACAGTTATGACTACATTTCAGATATGGATAAAGGGTACTTTTATTTGTTAGTAAAATTCGTAGTTTTTTCTTAATCTTTCAAATTACACCGTCCTTATCCACAGTTTGCCGAACCATTTTTTTGGATGACCTATTTTGACCCTGCCCGGACTTAACGCAGTCGGGGTGGGTTCACTAGTATAAAACACTCAGTTTATACTTTTACTTTACCTATATACAAAGGCAACAAACCAAAAACTGCCAAAACTCTTAATATAACCCTGTAAGAACTTTTTAATAATGATTAAGCCAAGTTATGCCTTCATTTATCATTACAGCGTGTCATTGTTCCACCGTAATCATTTTGGATAATAAAGATGGCGATCGTAAACAGAGATTGGCTGTGCCGTCATTGACGTCATTTTATGGGTACTTGGCAATTTGCAGTCTGGTTTTCTAGCTCAATGCTAGAATTTTGACCATTTGGAGATGCAATTAAAAGTAATAGAAAATCAAACATGAAATAAAACATATATTGCACATCTTTCATATATCTAACCCAAAAAAGCTTTGCTTAGAGCTTTTACTATACGCACCGATAACTGGCAGAAGTACCTACTAGTGGCAGGATAATTAAGAAGAGGAGGGCTAAAAGTCATGTAACGAGGAGAGTTTTAGATAAAAATGATCATTATTCACTAATATTCATTTAATTATTCATTTTCTTCTTATTTCACTCTCTATTAGAAAAGATGGATGAACTCTGTGTGAGCATGCACCTACTTATTAAAATTCTGTCTAGTCTTTAGCACGTCACGTTCTGATTATACATTTAGAATCTCGCGCCGTTGCCTGGTGTTAATTATCCTAGGGTTCAAATTCAGTAGGTAATCACATGAATACATGTCATTAGGTATTAGTTCTATACGTGAAATTTTTAATAAGGCACCTTGATTATTCACAGACAGATCCATGCATTAGGTTACCTAGTTATATTTCTGTTATTTCAAAACTTTACAAGAAACTTAGACGTTTTTAAGTATAAGACAGGTTTGTGAACCAGACTGCTTAGTAAAGTGTCAGACATCTTCCTGGTACTAATAATCTTGGCGTAACATTGAAATATTTAAACCATGTTTTGTCTTTTGCATTGACAGGAATTTTTAAATGAGATCGAGAGAGACAAACACGGTGTAACTATTTCGAGGTTACGCCGAGACTATTAGTAGAAAGTATTGTACATATGTACTACCTAACCACAAGCTTTTGTTTATTTTACATTTTTCTAGTGGAATAAGTAACAAAAACATCTCTGCTTTATTAAGGCCACCGTTTTACAGCAGACACGAGTTCACATCGAGTGACCGTTTGGCAGAAACGTAACGTGATGAATTGCGAGGTGGCCTAATGGCCCTTGCAGCGGGTACGGGTCGAACCCATGGCCGCCCGGAGGCACCCCAGAGGTCCGTGTGACATTTCACTTTACTCTGCTACGTGACTGTTTCCCATAATAGCGAAGAGAACTGAACTCATAGTACTTTTTGTTGTATGCCTAGAATACTTTTGATAAGAACATAGGTACATTTTTCAAGCCCAATTTCACTGGTTTATCCAATCTAAGCTGAATTATAAAAACAATTATATTCCAGATTCAAACACGTTACAGATCATCATATCTCACTATTTATATCATTTTCAAAGACTAAGAATACAAGAAGACAGACAGAGAAGAAATCTATGTTCATCACATAGTTTTTCCTCGGTATGTTTCTTAGAATTGTATCCTAGCTTCCTATATGCAATCAGGAGATTAGATTTCATCAATATATTGAGTAATGCAAGATCCTGAAACCACTCATGAGAGATAGCTTCTGCCACTCAGTCAGATCAAACGTATGATATCTCAGTAAATTCAATAGGCAGAGTGGCTCGACATATCAATAGCTATTGAAACAAGTACACCATTGTGTTGCGGAATATTATATTGTATTGCGTATTCGAGACAATATTAGTACGAGCAGAAGAAGAGGAATCTTTTCTTAATTTTGGCAAGCCATGTAGCTTTACCGTGTTAAGAATCTCTGTTCTGACTGACTGATTGACTGACATATAGACAACGCATAACCTAAACCTCTGGCCGGCGAGACTTGAAATTTTCAGGGTATATTTGCACTGGTGTGCAGGGGTGTACTAAGAAAGGATAACCCAAAATTCAATCCCTAAACGGGTATAGCGGGGATTAAGTCTGTATGAAAATAACTTCAGGCGGATGAAGTCACGTTTCGCATTTCTATAAACATAAAAAAAACACTGATGATGATGATGATAATGAGCATGAAAGCGCTCTTAAATATTCAGCAAGTTACAAACGGATCAGCGTTGTAATCCAGTAATCGAGACCGGCGCGAAATTTAAGATAGAGTAAATGGTTTTGGAACCGTAATAGATTGAGACAACACCAAGACGATGAACTGTATTTGAGCAAACAGATTTTGAATTTGATGTTTGTGAGAAGTTATCGGTAGCAATAGGATTTTAAAATCTTCGCTTGGAATGACACTAGCATGAGTATTCATCTATACATTTTAAACTACTTGCTAAAAAATAATATAATAATGCTGGACAATTCACATAGCATCATCTAGTCCCAAGCTAAGCAGAGCTTGTACCTACTTTGAGAACCAGATGACTGATAGAATACTTACAAACGTTTTTTTTTGTAAATACATACAATCAAGATTATTCTGATTTGATTAGAATACAAATACCCTACGACTAGGTAGGTACTCCTAAGATATATTATAAGCTGTTTTATTGAAGCTATGACAGTTTAAACTACTATTTCTAGTGCCACTTAATTTACACAACCTCATAAACACTGACAAAGTGTGCGGCGTGTCACGGTTGTCGGTACTTTGACACTTGGGACAAAGTGATCGTAAAACGGTTTCCGGTCAACGTTGGGTCGTCATAGTGATGACTGCCAATACAAACGCATGTCTGTGCGACTGAACTGTGATTTTATATTAAACTAGATTACCGGCCTCGACTACACAAGGATTAAACAACGTCATATTCAAAATGAAATTATGGATGAATTTTCCAAAAAAATACTTCCTTTGTGATGGAATGACGACTGATGTGGCGCGGCGGGTGAATGTCCGCCTGCGACGCAGGAGGTTGCGGGTTCGATTCCCGCCTTGGGATAAATGTTTGTACGATCTGCAAATATTTATTCCGGGTGTTCTGGGTATTTTCTATGTATAATAAAAATATCTATGTATGTAATATATTGTATTAAGTATATCAGTCATCTAGTACCCATAACACAAGCTCTGCTTAGCTTGGGGCTAGATGATGCTGTGTGGATTGTCCAACATTATTATTATTATCATTATTATTATTATTATTTGTTTTGAAACAAAAAACATCTCTTTTTCCAAAACAAATGGCAGCTGACTCTGTACCACTGACGCTGTATAAATCATCTACTTTAGATGTAAAAGCTTATTTTTTCATCTGATTCATACAGTATTATATATTTCACTTAGTTTAGGGCTAAAAAGTGAAGTGAATACCGGACAGTCAATAAAATACCTACCTATCCTTGTTTATCATTACCTAATGGTAAGAGATGGTAAAAGCTGATGTTTTGGTGGATTTTTATGAGTAAAAGTAATTAATAAAAGTAAAATAAACCAAATATAATAGTGAACGTACGATGTACGTGTTCGCTTCGCAACAAAGTTACCCCGAGGGGTAATCATAGGTTAATTGCTTAAGCTTGGCATTCATTTGGGACATTCAATTAGACGTGACTTAAATCCATAACTATACATACAGATTACATTTAAATGAGTAGCTAGAAGACGTTTTCTTGATTTGATTTTTGTTTTAAATATGTATTTACATAGCAATTTACTAGTAGTTCTGCGAACCGGACAGGGACCCATTTGACCCCAAGCAGCACAAACTTTACTACTAAGACTAGGCACCTAAATTAGTTGAAAGGAATTAGTTTTTTATTTAGGTTATATTCTAAGGTTTGTATGTACAGTCAGCTGCACTAGAATGTTTACAATTGTAACATTCAAAATGGTTTCCCAACTGTGCTAAAAATATTTAAGCGACAATTATTCAAAAATAAGTGAGGTCATCAACTAGTTTCATGAATTTTTAGTATTTCAGTTGTAAGAGTTCATTATTTTGCTGTAATACCGTTGTGAAAGTTACAAATTGTATACATTCTAGTGCAGCTGACTGTACTTCAATGTGCACGCCCTGCCATCCATGTGTAGAATTTGTGTAGTTAGAGGATAAATAAACATATTTTCTTTCTTTCTGCCAATAGACCTCCAGCACACTTCTGCAGGTAGAATTCTAAAAGTGTGTAATTTACTGCATTTTGAGAAGCTTATCGCCCTAAAGATTCTCACCAGATCTTTACAAATATTGTCAAAAAAATGCACAACACCCTCAGCCCTTAACTAATTACTATCTATCAAATAAAAAAGAACTACCAAAATCGGATTTTATAAGGCGGAGGTGTTCAGTAGCCGCACAATAGAACGAAGAGCCAAATTAGTTTTACCTTTCAAACTATCCTATGAAACTGCAAGTTTGTATTTGTTTTCTAGTGTAAGTAAACAATGGTAGATACGGTCATTAGTCGGTCCATCCAACTGTGAGCTTGTATTGTTTGTTCAGGACCGCTATGGGATTAGAACTGGTTTTGCTGTGTGATGCTTGATCTCTACATTCTAATACCGTTTGGAAACTACATCATTATAAAACTTTAGATATAGGACAAAAATATATACACTTGTAAAAAAATTGCTACTGAATATTTATTAAAACAGAACTTCTATACCTCTACATTGAACGATAAACTTCATCGACATAATATATATGGAGGAAGTGAGGTTTAACACCAGTATGAACGCGGGGTAGTGGTTCTGATGGTTCGGCATATGGCCCACCTGATGTTATGTGGTAGATAGAACATACCTAGGTTGGTATATTCAAAATAATGTCATTGTAACGAACAAGTGCGCTACCAAAAATAATTAAAATTGATATTCAGGGTGTGGAAACAACTTCAGAGCCCCAATTTTGTAGTCTGGCACAAAGTTTGAAACATTTGCTCAAAACATTGTACACTTCGTGGCACTACATCGCACTCGCATCTCTGACTTAAAGGGTATTGAAACTCAGTGTACCGAATCTTTTCAAACTCGTAATTGTACGGTTGGACGCGCGTATGTGGTCTCATGGGAATTTGTGAGCGGTTCGTTCAAAGTTCGAGGGATAAGCACCAGTCCTCACATTTTAGAATATAACGTAGAAGCGCCAAAGAAATCTGTAACTCGGGACTTGTTCGTGTATATTTTCTTACAAACTTGAACCAACACCTTTAGAGGTTTTAGTATGTTTTTTTATATTTTTTGCTAATGGAACAAGCAGATGGCTCACCTCATTACATGAAGTGGGCCATCTGCATGGAAAGAAATGGGATATTTACTGGGAATTATTTACGGGGAATTTATATATATTTAACTTTTGAGTAATCACGGGTCGAACTCAAAGCGCATGCAACTGTGCCGAAATATCGAGCGACAATCAAACTCAAAAATTGTGGTAAATATTCCGTTTCTATCTAAAATATTGATCCAAACCATGATAGTTTAAAAGGTTAATTGATTTATTTGAATTTTGGAGTCAGTTACTAGTAATAATATATTAGTATGGATTATTTATCAGTTAAATTTTGGTATAATCACTTGGTAAGAAGCATACATAAATACCCTTTCAAACATGAAGAAGGCTTAAGTCCAGGCAGTGGACTTATTTAAGCTGTTAAGGATACATAACATAATTGAATAAATTGTATACATACTCGATACTATCCTTTCATGCATAGCTCGGTTACACAATGTTTTTGATTGTTTTGATAGTTTTCCCTAAGAGCCAATCATACTGATATGCTTTACATACAACTACCTGTGTCAGTAACAGAATATTCCTTTTAGCAAGCAAAGCTTAAATGCCTCTGCAAAGTTTATTGGTTAGTGAAACTCAAAACGGAGTAGAGCTTTATGGTGGGCCTTAATTGGCTATGAAAGCCTTTAGAAAGTTTACAGTATGAATTCAATCCTGTACAGTCAGTAACAAAAGACCCTTTTTCTGCTAATTATTTAGATAGTTTTTTTTATGCTATGGGGACCCGTCACAGTTTTTTCTATGAATGCAGTTTTATAGGCCTTGAGAAACTAAAACATAAAATGCAAAATTTTTTTTTCTACGGCCAAAACTGACTAAGTTATGGGCAAAATACCGAACGAGATTCACTGACCGCGCGAACGGAAGCGATGACGTCACAATGGCCCAGCGCTAGCCGCCAAACCACTGCGCGCCCCGCGTTTCTGTTCGCGATACTCGTCCGACACGGAGCGTAACGTCACCAAGTGATTTGATTAGGTTTTTATTAGAAGGTTGTTATTTTAATATAACAAATGAGTATTAGAAATAAGGTAGATATCGGTTTTGAGCAAGCGCAATCCGATAATCTACCTAAAGTTGATACCTTCATGGTATTTGATTATCTTAGTAATCATTTAAATTACACAAGCGCTGAAATTCATGGTTGGAAACTTCAGAGGTAAACAAATCTCATTATCAACCTAATCAGAATAACAGGATAATATGTAGGTAGGTACACATACTTGGACTAGCCTATAAAATACCTAAAAGTTTTAGGTTAGTCAGCCAGGGAAGTTGTGTTTGTTGTTGTAACTACCTACGCTGTTATTTTCAACATTGGTATGTAGATAAGTATGTAGAAACTTAAAGGTTTAAAGAAAAATATTATGTAGGTATAAAATAAATAAAATTAGACTTAAATACTTAATTTGACAGGAATGTACCTACCTAAGTTCTTTGGACACGTAATTTAGAGCTATGAATAAACGAAAGCGTTAGGTATGTTAAGTTTAAAATAAGCCCTAAGAATTTAAATTATATTTTGTCGTAGGTTATACCCAGATTTATTTAAAATTATACAATAAATAATCAAGGTCAGGAATACAATACAGGAATGCAATACTTCCTTCTTCAATCTAAGCATTCCTCCCACAAGCCTATACTTGACGTAGTTCTCCATATGACGACCGATGTGGCGCGGCTGGCGAATGTCCGCCTGCGACGCGGAGGTTGCGGGTTCGATTCCCGCCTTGGGATAAATGTTTGTACGATCTGCTAATATTTATTCCGGGTGTTCTGGGTGTTTTCTATGTATAATAAAAAATATGTATGCATGTAATGTATTGTATTAAGTATATCAGTCATCTAGTACCCATAACACAAGCTCTGCTTAGCTTGGGGCTAGATGATGCTGTGTGGACTGTTCAGCATTATTATTATTATTATCAGCTTCCACCTAAAAATATAATAAATTCAGGTATATATTTTTTCTTTTTTATTATATATCACTTTTGCTCGCAACTTCGTTCGCGCTTAGATTTACGTACTTCTTTTTCATTCACTTTGGCTACAGATTTATTACATGTATAGATAGATATCCTCATCCTCGAGGGTACGACGCCAGAAGCATGGAGCAGGAGTGTGGTGGTACTGTTCTTTAAGAAAGGTGATAACACCCTTTTGAAGGAGAGTAGTTACTAATCGTCTCGCTCGTAGGCTAGACGACTTCCAGCCTCCCGAACAAGCCGGGTCCCGAAAAGGCTTCAGTACCATAGACCACATTCATACGATCCGGCAGGTTATACAGAAGACCGAAGAGTATAACCAGCCACTTTGTTTAGCGTTTGTGGACTATGAAAAAGCCTTCGATTCAGTCGAAACCTGGGCAGTGTTACGGTCACTCCAGCGGTGTCAAATGGACTATCGATACATCGAAGTGTTGAAAGGCCTATATAGTAATGCCACCATGACTATCCGACTCCAGGACCAGAGTACAAATCCTATCCAGTTGCAAAAAGGAGTGAGACAGGGAGACTTAATTTCTCCGAAACTGTTCACGTCTGCACTGGAGGATATTTTCAAGCTCGAGTCCTGGAATAGGTATGGCATCAATATCAATGGCGAACACTTAAGTCACCTTCGATTTGCCGACGATATAGTCATAATGGCGGAATCGCTGGAAGACCTAGAAACAAGGTTTAGAGACCTCAATATTGTCTCCCAACAGGTGGGTCTTAAAATGAACATGAGTAAGACGAAACTTATGTCAAATGCTCATGTCGCACCCGTACCGGTATATGTTGGAGGTCAGCCGACGAATCCAACTCGGATGGGCAGCGTTCGGGAAATTACGGCACATCTTCTCGTCACAGTTACCGCAAAGCCTCAAGACGAAAGTCTATAATCAGTGTGTGTTACCAGTGATGACTTATGGCACTGAGACGTGGTCGCTAACTATTGGTCTCATACACAAGCTTAAAGTCGCACAACGAGCTATGGAGAGAGCGATGCTGGGAGTTTCACTGCGAGGTAGAATCAGAAATGAGGAAATCCGTAGAAGAACCAAGGTCACCGACAAGGCTCTCAGAATCAGCAAGTTAAAGTGGCAGTGGGCAGGCCATAAAGCTCGTAGAACCGACAACCGTTGGGGAATAAAGGTTCTCGAATGGCGACCACGAACCGGAAGACGAAGCGTAGGACGTCCTCCTACCCGATGGACTGACGACATTGTTAGAACCGCGGGAAGTCGATGGATGGAAAGGGCTCAGAATCGTTCTTCCTGGAAACGTGTGGGGGAGGCCTATGTCCAGCAGTGGACTTCTACAGGCTGATGATGATGATGATGAGATAGAATCTATAACTATAATCCCAAAATGATCCCCGATATCCCGGGAAACTTGTGGGATATTCCCGCATTGGGGAATATTACCGGGAACGGCACATTTTTTTGTAGTTAGACCTGAGTACGACCCTGGTTTTAACCCGACTACCGAGGAAGGGTTATTAGAAACTTCACTACTTACATTTTTTATCATTTACTTACTCATTGAAATATACCTAGTAGGTACGACCCTGTATTTTTCTTTAACATTCGTAAACAAGCTTTACTAAGCTACCTACGCACCTGTTTACCACACGAGTAATGATTGAGGATCATTTTGATGTAAGTAGGTACCTCCATAATATACCAACTATTATCATAGTTGGTATATTATGGAGGTACCTACTTACTTACATCAAAATGATCCTCGCAACAAAATCTTGAAGTTTGGCACGAAAGCGGAATTTTGTCATCCCTCTTCATAATAGTGCACCATTTTTTGCGCACTTTCGGGACCTTTGGCACATTGAAAAATAGTTTTTTAGGTGTACTAACTGAAGTATTAGTACACTTCGGTACTATACAGTACTTATAGTTCGGCATATTCACGTAAAAACCACAACACGACCCGCGCAGATCGAGTGAACTCTAATAAATGAATTGCGGAGAGCGCGCCCGCGGGCGGAAAAGATTTCGTGACGTCACATGAGCTATTCGGCCGCCCCGCGGTTGACTGGTACAAAATGTGTAATATCTTCGCAACCAATGGAACGATTTCAATGATTTAAAAAGTATCGTACCTAAACGAGTAAAAGGAACACCATTACATAGATAATATATGCATTTTCCGACTTGGTACGGGAGCTCATTACCGGTGGGACAAGCACATGGCCCACCTAAAGTGGTAACCACGTTAGGTACGTACCCAACGAGACCATACCCTACGTCAAGCCTGTGATTTCATCAGAACTTACACCCTACAAACCGAAACACAGCATTGCGAGCATGACTGCTTGGTGACAGAAATAGGTACGGTGCTAGTACTAACTAACACTATAGTGATTGTATACCTTAAAAAGTGTAAGATCAGGCAAATATTTACATATTAGTCAAAATGTTATACCAGATTTTAAGACCCTACTGTATAAAAACTCCATATTCATGATTAAATGTTCATGACTTTTTGCTACTGACTGTACCGTCGGGTTGTTTCTAGTGCAATGCTGCTTCATAAAACCAGTGTACATAATGGTTTATGAAATTACAAGTAAGTGAATAGTCTATGTGAAAATATCCTCTGCATAAAATATACACTATAGCTTTCATAATTGTACATACTCAGTATAAATACTTTAATTAAGTAAATTTAAAGTAATTAAGCATTATTATTATTATTTTTAATTTTCTTTTTTTAATTTATATAATATTATAAAGAGGAAAGATTTGATTGTTTGTTTGAATAGGCTCCGAAACTACTGGACCAATTTGAAAGATTCTTTCACCGTTGGGAAGCTACAGTTATTAGCATATTCTCAAAAAAAATTGGGATCTTTACTAAAACCTATGCGAAGCCGGGGCAAACTGCTAGTAAAATATATTTTGGTATAAAACACACAAATTAATTTATCATACGTTTTTTCCACGTAGGGTATGGCAGAGCCCGTAGAATCCGCAATATAGCACACGTGGGAATACTTGCTGTATCACACTCGCACGGCCAAATATTCAGTGTGAGCTTACCCTTTGAAAATATTATTAGTCTACTCACACAACGCAATTAACCTTATTGGCCTTTGTTTAATTGAACTTAATTGAATGTTTAGAAAAAAAATTGAATATTATTCAAATCTTTCCGGTTTTTTTTGTGGGTATTTTTACACTTTATCACCTAGCCCCAAATTAAACATACCTTGTACTATGGGAACCAGATGACTGATAGGATATTTATATACTTTTTTGTAAGTACATAGAATACAATATGACACCCAGACACAAAAAGAACATCTGTGTTCTATCACACAAATGTTTGTTCTCGGTGTGGATCGAACCACCTACAGCGCAGAAGCCCTATGAAGCTGAGACGGCTATCAAATAAATGTCAATTATAAGGTTAATTATTAGGTTACTTACTATTTTGTTTATAATATAACATAGTTGTTCACGTTTGTAATATTTTATATCTCTTACAAGATCGCAATTTACTTATCCACCTTCCTAACAGCACTTGTTATTATTTTCAGAGTAATGAAAATGTATTCCGATATTTTACGGCCACGAAAAAGTGACAAGCAAAATACAAAGAAGCCACTTTGCTTTGACAAGTATACTCCTAAAAAGCTGCAAAAGCCTTTATCCTCTTTTTCATTCCTTCGTCTGGATGCTTTTTTTAGAAAGATATATTTTAATTAGAAACGACTGTCAATGAACTTCTAAAGTATTGCAGGTATCAGATTTTAAAACTTGTCTACTTAAAAACTAGATCATAAAGCCAAACTTGGATATAACTCTGAGAAATTATTTTATTTAAAAGTGTAGAAATTTAGAAATCATAAAATCAACAATATTTATACAGATATGTGAAAAAGAAAAAAATACATGTGACAAATCTATACAAAATAATATATCATTTGTAGCAACTGGTTGTGAAACTTAGTTGCCATGATGGAAAATAGATTACAGCTTGGCAACTGGTTGCGTATTATGAGAAAACATTCTTTTATCGCAACTAGTTGCCATCAAAGGTAAAAAATTCTTCCATCGCAACTGGTTGCGAATCATAGTTGCGATGGCAGCCGAAGGAGAATAAATGATTATATTGTACAATAGTCGTATTACATGTTTACCATCAAAAACAATGACCTAAGCCTCTTATTAACATTTTGAGCTACACTGCAGAGTTCCACCACAGTGCAGAGAGAGCCGTTCCACTGTCGAGCTGCCTCTGCTTTGTATGCCACGCAGTGTAATTCAAAACTTCAATACGTTGTCGCCTCGTCTATCATTTTTCATTTTATACCAGCTATTTTGTACCACCCTGAAAGAAAACCCCTGTGTATGTGTAATAGTTTTGCTAACCCAGTTAATATATATTTTACCATAGTTAGTAGATACCTTTTCTTTACATTTTTTAACGATTCGTTGACAAAACTTAGTATTAAGCAATGTAACCGTTTCCTATAATTAAGAGCCGAGAAGTAAGCTCTACGATACACTCCCTTACGTCCATCAGCCTGAGGTATACCAATACATGTGCCTATAACTTTACCGGCACCTTACACCTTTCAAACCGTAACACTGCACCAAGTCTTACTACTACTGAGATAGAGTTTCGACCTATCATGCATCAAATACTAACTTTACCTATAGCAATAGTATTCCAAAAAAATTTAAGTACCTACCTAACTAGACCTGCCTACCTAGACAGACAGAATTGCAAGCGTTTTTTTCATCTAGCAGAGAAAAATAATCCTATCAATCGATTTTGGTGACCCAATTAGGAGCCTGTGCATGGGAGGACCTATGTTTGATCATCGTATCCAGTTTCATCGAATCTTTCATTTTTCGTTTTAACAATCGCACGGGTACACAAACGTAAGTGGCGTGAGTTTTAGAGTTCCGTACGGCCTACTCGATTAAAACTACAGGAAAAATACCTGTCTGAATTGTGCAAATTATGCACCGAGTTGTATAACCATAGGAAAGGGTACTCCATACCTGTAAAGGTAAAGTAAAAAAGTCTATAGTTGGGAACATAAGTATTGAGGCAAATATCAAAAACAAGAAGCAAAGTCTGCGACCTGCAGAAATAAAATACTGTGTCACAGATACGGCTATCTTCTAGATTAAAGTAAGATAAGTTCCACATACATGGTTCCATACTTTTATATTCCTCTTCATTTTTTATGTAGTGGTTTTTGAAAATTCGAGACGAGGTTATTAATAACTTCACGCAAACAAAACCACGAGAATCCACTAGTAACAAAATATACTTCATAATTATTTTCAACGTCAAACTTAATAAAACATGTACTATGAGAACTAGATAACTGTTATAATACCTTTTCCTTCAAGCCAAGTTTTGTCTTAGCCGAACGCTACCTATAAATTATTATTCAACATGTACCCTACCTTTTCTCAACTTACAAAACGAATCCATTGTAAAATAGTTACAAAAGTTTTGAAACTAAAAGGTAAAATCATCCGTTTGAGCCAAAACACGTCGGAAACACACTCTTATCCGTACCAACATATAACAATAAAACAGATATTAAATATACTCGTCGTTACTATAGTGGAACAATACATTTTGTAGTAATGTTTGAATCTCAAACACGTGTAGCACTTTCCGTTTATCGTAGCGAATCGTGATTTACCGTAGCATGTTCGTAGACTTGTCGTAGCACTTTCGTAGGCATTTTGTTACTTAGTCCACAACAGTGCATATGGGCAGACATTTCATACCAGCATGGTTGACGACCGATGTGGCGCGGCGGGCGAATGTCCGCTTGCGACGCAAGAGGTTGCGGGTTCGATTCCCGCCTTGGGATAAATGTTTGTACGATCTGCAAATATTTATTCCGGGTGTTCTGGGTATTTTCTATGTATAATAAAAAATATCTATATATGTAATGTATTGTATTAAGTATATCAGTCATCTAGTACCCATAACACAAGCTCTGCTTAGCTTGGGGCTAGATGATGCTGTGTGGACTGTCCAGCATAATTATTATTATTATTATGGTAAGCATCAAGCCCAAACTAATTAAAACTTGTACTATGAGAAATAGCACGTATCATTTTGATACTCATTTCTTGTGATATCAATACACAACACTCAAACAGTCTTATAGCACAAAGGTATCACAAATATACGTCGGAACAATGTCTTAGGAGCTATCACACAATCAGAAGCCTCGAGCTATAGAGTGTTTGGTGTTATGTTACTCTGTTGGTTAATTTGATCACCGGATTCTAACACAAGTAATATATTTGTGAACAATATTATTTGGTATGTTTCTTGTTTTAATACATTTATGAAATAATTATTTATTAATAATTTTATTTGACGACCGCCTGCGACCGTTCGCCTGCGATGCAGGAGGTTGCGGGTTCGATTCCCGCCTTGGAATAAATGTTTATACGATCTGCGAATATTTATTCCTGGTATTCTGGGTATTTTGTATGTATAATAAAAAATATCTATACATGTAATGTATAAATATCTATACATGTAATGTATAGATATTTTTACATTAAGTATATCAGTCATCTAGTATCCATAAGGGCGGGTTTATACGGCGCGAAAGCTTTTGCGCGGCGGCCGCGCGGCGGCCGCGCGGCCGCCGCGCGGTTGAGAGATCTATACCGAATATCGTCTCTATGTTCTAATTAATAACGTTCAAATTCCTGTCAAGCAGTCAACCGCGCGGTCACTACGCGGTTGACACAAGTAAAATGAAGACATTTTAACCCCTTTTTTCAAGTTAGGGGTCCACGGGGTCCAATTTTGAAAATAATAAAAATGATCTTAGTTTGACTATAAAATTCTCGGAACATGATTTTAACCATAACTTGAGTATCCCCTACACTCTTTGCTAGGGATCAACTTGAACTTTAGTATGCAGTGTTTGAATCGTTTTCAATGAATTACGATCAAGTTAAAATAAATATAATGGATTAAATTGTAATAGAATACTGCAAAATGTGGATATGTACCAAATGTACTATCTGGACATACTTCTGACTACCCTTTTAGACTTCCTCGAAGAATCTTGAGTAGGTACTTGGTACTAAGAGATTGGAGGGGATATCTACCGTGCTTGGGGAATAAAGTCATAAAACTATTTCTTTCTTAAATATAAAAAGAAAGGCTCAATTTTACAGTATAAGAAGGTAGACTATGACCTGATCATTGAGTTGCAACTAAGATGCAAGAGGATGACTGTGGAAGGCTATGTACAAAATAACGATCTCTATAGGGATTCGGGACATTAACATAGAGAGTTTGTCCATGATGCCACTAAACAATATACGGAATCTTCATCACCATAATGATGTCGAGGCTAATCAACTCTTTGATAATCAAGTTCTTACTAACTAAAAAAAATTTAATGTTTAAAAGTACAATTAATAACAAACTATCGCAACGTAAGACAAAAAAAATAAATTTATTTAACCTTGGGGTCCCTGGGACCAACAAATTATTAAAGGTTAAGTAAGTCAAAATCATCAAAATGATGCTGTCAGTGAATGATACTGTGGGTAATATTAAATAAGATCATATCTGCTTTATTCAAACTATATAGAACCCAACATCATCATCATCACCACTGCTGATCTGGCCCACGTAGGTCTCTACTATTACGCTTTCAGGAAGAACTAATTTAACTTTTGCGCCAACTTCCCGCAACCCCAATGTCGTTGGCCCACTGGATTTTGTGCATTATCTTTCAGTTCATGGTCGCCATTTGAGAATCATTTATTGCTCTGTGGTTCTACGAGATAAATACCCATTGCTACTTTAACTTGCTGATTCTGAAAGCTATGTTGGTGATCTTGGTTCTTCTACGGATTTCATAATTCTTGATTCCATCGCGTAGGAAAATTTACATATAATAATAACATAACTTTCTTTTCTAAGTGAGTGATATTTCAATAGTTCACATTTTATGGAGCTGAGCTTCTATTATAAGAGAGATAGATCAAATTATCTACGGTTTTCAGGTTGAGTGTATCTCAATCACAATACTGCCTGTGGTTTGGTAACCTATAGTGTGAAATGCTTGACAAAAGGGAGAAATATTCAGCCAAGCTATTCTTTCAAATCATATTATATTTATAAAATATTTTAAACCTCAAAAACTGAGATTCATTTGCAAAAGAAGAAATAAAGTGGTGATCAGCTGTTTAATATATTTTGAACCTCAAAAAACTGAGATTGACTTACAAAAGAAGATATAAAGTGGTGATCAGCTCTTGTTACGCCATTCGAGCTAATTTAAGTACGTTCGATTTTAGGTCCTTATTTTTATGTTAGCTAAGTAAAAAATCTGCGAGGTTGACGACAAGAAACCATACATTAGTAAGCTCGCCAATGGTATTTTCAGAGTGGTTGTATGAGTGTGGCTCCCCTCTATCAGCCGTAAGAGGCAGAAATAAGACAGCACAAAAAATATCAAAAATGCAGTTTGGGTTGAAATACTAGAAAAAGAATTCAACACGGATCTAGTCCACAGACGGCATATTTATCAACGGTATATGTGGATAATCTTTACCAAATATAAGAATTTTTGTCCTGACCTAATAGACAACGCACAGCCTAAACCGTAATGTAAACTGGTCGTAGAAACTTAACATTTTCAGGGTATATTTGTCTTGGTACATAGAGGGGTATCAAAGGCAAGGCCCTTACACTCAAACCGTATAATTAAAACATAAAATAAATCATTAAATAAAATAAAAATAAAATTTCAGTGCCGGATATTTAAACCATCAACCTGAATGTTATTCTGCATTAAAATCTCGCATAAAAAAAATGTATTACGATCTTTTTTGAAATCAGCCATGAAATCATTGTTCATTTGTTCGGGTAAAATTTTTCTATGCTTGCGGCCACCGTGATTTCAACTCAATTTACTAGACGAAAACGTTGAAATTCCCTGATACCGAGCCAACCGCGCGGCGGCCGCGCGGCCGCCGCGCGGTTGAGAACATCAATATCGAATACCGTCTTTATATTCTAGAAAGCAACGTTCAAATTCCTGCCAAGCGGCCAACCGCGCGGCCGCCGCGCGGCCGCCGCGCGAAAGCCTTCGCGCCGTCTAAACGCGCCGTAACACAAGCTAGATGATGCTGTGTGGATCGTCCAGCATTAATAATAATAATAATAATAAATAATAAATAATGCCGGACGATCCACACAGCATCATCTAGCCCCAAGCTAAGCAGAGCTTGTGTTATGGGTACTAGATGACTGATATACTTAATACAATACATTACATATATAGATATTTTTTATTATACATAGAAAACACCCAGAACACCCGGAATAAATATTTGCAAATCGTACAAACATTTATCCCAAGGCGGAAATCGAACCCGCAACCTCTGCGTCGCAGGCGGACATTCGCCCGCCGCGCCACATCGATTATTATTATTTATTTTAAACAACATAGTAGTAACACATGAGTTTTTTTTTTTTTTATACAACGTGCTGGTGAAACAAGCAGATTCACCTTTGTTGTTTGTTGTTTTGTGATTGCACCTTTTTTTATCTCAAAACGGTAAAGGAAGTGTAATGCCGTTAAGGCATGTCCGCGGTGGTTGTGTCGGGTGTCTATAAATTGGGACAGTTCATCTAAATCTATATTATTATTAATATTATAAAGAAAAAAGATTTGATTGTTTGTTTGCATTGAATAGGCTCCGAAACTACTGGACCGATATAAAAAATTATTTCACCGTTGGGAAGCTACACTATCCCCAGTTGACATAGGATATATGATATTTTCAAACAAATTAGGGATCCTAACTAAAACCCGTGTGAAACTGGGACAAGCAGCTAGTTATTTATAAGCTCATAAAGCCAGAAATACATTTCACAGAGTGCGCCCTTCATAATTTAATTATATTTCTTCGCCATAAGCTGAAAAATAATGGGACATCAGAATGATAATCAAGTTAACCAAGGGGAATCAACTGGTATATTTTCTGCTATAAAATAAAGATTAAGTAATATGATTACGATCTTATCAATAATAAATAATAATAAATAATGCTGGACAATCCACACAGCATCATCTAGCCCCAAGCTAAGCAGAGCTTGTGTTATGGGTACTAGATGACTGATATACTTAATACAATAGTATATTACATACATAGATATTTTTTATTATACATAGAAAATACCCAGAACACCCGGAAAAAATATTTGCAGATCGTACAAACATTTATCCCAAGGCGGGAATCGAACCCGCAACCCCTGCGTCGCAGGCGGACATTCGCCCACCGCGCCACAGCGGTCGTCATGTATTAATGTTGGTCCACTTGTTCAGCTGAAAGGACCAATAAGTTTGTTGCCATCTCTTTTTGTTGACTTGAATTGATAGTTACAAAAATATTTTATAGAGCCGTAATAAAGTATTCGGCAATATAATATTTAAGAACACGTGATAATAAATACAAATTTCAATTATACATTTTTTAATTGTACGTTCGAGTAGAACTGACTGCCCTACTATAGTATATGAACTTCTCAAGTGAAGTTCAATTAATATAATATCACTCATATTTTTAAATATGTATGTTTTATTTAAATATGCATATTAATTATCTAACCATCATTTTATATTCAAAATTTAACATGAGAAACTATTTTGATTTTGTTTATAACTAACTAATGGTAAACGTAATCGGATATGACGTAGCCCATAAGCTATTCCAGCCTAAATAACATTGAAATCAATCTAGTCCTAACGTGATGAGTCACAAACATTAAAATACCAAATCCTCTAAACAACAAAGCCTAAACTGTGCATTCTTAATATAAGGTAATGTATAGCACCGGTGGCCTAGTGATGATAGTGACCCTGCCTTTTGATCCTAAGGTCGTGGGTCCAAATCCGGTCGTGTACCAATAGGTTTTTTTGTTTGAAAAAATTATGTGCACAATACCAGTGCTCTCAAACGGTGAGGAAACCATTTAGTATTCTAGCAGCGGCGATGGGCTTGCAACCTGTCACGTATGAAATACTAACTACTGCAAATACCATAGTAATATACCAAATATACTATCTGGACGTACTTCCCGTAGACATCCTCGTAGAATCTTGAGTAGGTACTTTATACTAAAAGATCGGAGGGGATATCTACCGTACTTGGGGATTAAAGTTGTGATGCTATATGTATGTAAATAAGAAGTCTGTCTGTAAATATGTGTGTAAATATGAATGTATGTAAATAAGGTCTATGTAAATAAGAAGTAGGATAGTTTGTTGTTAGTACGAGTGTAAAATACCAGTAAATGCGACCAAACCCACACCGAAACACAGACACAAATAGCGTGTTTTGCATTCACGAATTAATTTGACACTGAATCTCGTTATTATTTGGCAACAATCTGTCTCCTAAGAGGTGCAGTTGGAACTCATCAAAGTTGCAAGCGGGCCGGTTCCGGCTCTTTGCAAAATATCGTGAATGGAGTGCCCTACTTTTAACGACGAGATGCATGGATGTACAGTTGTATCGCAATTTGTAAAGAGTACAACTAGTCAGCTTTTATAAGACATGTATGTACTGTATGTGTGTATTAAGTATATCAGTCATCTAGTACCCATAACACAAGCTCTGCTTAGCTTGGGGCTAGATGATGCTGTGTGGACTGTCCAGCATTATTATTATTATTATTATTATGTTTAGATTTTTGTTAAAAGATTTTTAGAAGCATGTTGTGATTTACTCAAAAACTATATATAATACATTATAACACATTGTGTAGGTACGACCAACATTGTGTAACGTAGTTTCCTTCTCAAAATATTATCATACTTTATAAAATATTACTTCAAAGAACCAGTGTATCCTTGTGGAAGGCCGACATCCTGAAGACACAGTTTGACCCTTATCAACAACTCATTGATACAGCGACCGTGACATCTTGTCCCTCACTTCAGCATTGTTTGTTTTTACACATAGAATAAACCCGCAAAACGATCAACGATAAGGTTCGTATTGGTATTTTGAAATACACTGCGTGGTATACGCGGCAATGATAATTAGACTATGGGTCAGTTACCACGTTACCGCGTAGTGTAACTCGAAATAAACGAGCGAACTTACGTCAACCGTTTTGATTCCCAGGTTTCTTGGTAAACACGATAGTTTGACAGGTAGTGGAAACCGCTGAGTTGTTGGTACGGATTATTTAAATCCATTGTTGCCGTCGACGAGGCTTTACGAGAAATAATAACAGAGCCTACTTTTTAAGTGGATCTTTTTTGAGTGTTTGCGAAGCTTTAACTGTATTAAGACTTATTTTTACAGAGACATTTCATTTCAAATTTATTACAGCATTGTTTTATTTAAAAATAACAAATCATATTTACCAATGACTTATAAATATCATGTTTGTATGAGGTTGCCACCTATATGTCACAGGTTGATGAACGCAAGGCAGAGCAATATAGGGCACGTTTGTGACGAATGTGGCTTGCGAAATAATATTTTGTTGTGGGTGATGGTAACCGATTAAAATTGGGTGGGCCATCTACTTGTTCCATCATCAAGTATTTGCTTCTGACTTCCTCAGACATTCTTAAGAATTCAAAATGATTATCAGGATTTTCATCATCACTATCACAGTTTACTGCTGGACATAGAGGTCTCTTTACAGCCCGTCTTTCTGCACAAGTCGTCGCTCCACACAGTCACCTGTCTGTCAGTCGTCTGTTGGAGGGCGTCCTACCCTAGGTATACCTGAACGTGGTCTTCAATCCAGAACTCGTTTACTCGTTACTCCAGCAGTTGTCAGTTTTTTTGTAGACATATCCTGCCAACTACCACTTCAGCATAGTTTTTAGGGCTTTGTCGATAACCTTTGTACTCCGTCAAATGACCTAGATTCATGTAAACAATAAGTACAAATATTGACATTTAACTCAACGCCATCTAGTCCCAAACAAAGTAAAGTTTGCACTATGAGCACCCGATGTCTCATAGAATGAATATATATTTTCATAAATACATACAAACAATACACCCAGACACAGAACAAACATCTGTATTCATCGCACTAATATTTGTTCTGGGAATCTAACCCACGACCTACAGTGCAGAAAGCAGAGTTACTAGATACCAACTGAACTCTGACGGCTGCACTGAGAAAAATGGATTTCGAGCCTAAGGTTAAAAAAATCTTACACCGTTGAATTGTAATTACGCTGGGCGAGTTTGTAACGCTTACGTTACTTTTTACCTTATAAAGTGAATACGTCAAAATGATACCGTCTATTACACTTACACAGAACAACCGGAACAACTTTATAAGGCGTTTCTGTTCGTTGTTACGTTTGGTCGGTTTTTTGCTTTCATACGAACAAAATCGGCCGTAATAACGGCACTTTCCGCTTTTAATTTTTTTCAGTGTGTAATATCTATAAAACCTGAGTTTAATTATTAAAAATGGATCTTTAGAAAGAAAGTTTTATCCGCACAAACAAGTTCGATACCTGTTGAGTTCAAGAAGTTCCGTGAAATCTTGATAGAAAAGTCAATTAACTTCTTAGGATGATTCTATTCTAATTAAAAAGTTGTAACAGCCAGGAAACGGAATATACCTAACTACGTTTATTTGAAATTTTTCTTACAATTGATTTATATATTATAAAATTATTATAATCCTACTAATATTATAAATGTGAATGTAATTGTAGTGTAAAATAGTTATACCAGTATATTAACAAAGGTCAATAACATTTTAACTAGCACCCGTCCGTGGCTTTGTCCGTGTGGGGGATGTAATTTTGCTGACATTGATATTTATTTTTTATGATCAACATTTGAGACACGTTTTCGAGTCTATTTCGGTATTTTATACTCAGTTCCCGTTAAGGGATAAAAGGTAGCATATCATGTTACAAACTATATTTATTCCGAGTTTCATCTAAATCAGTCCAAGGGTTGGGACGTGATTGAGCTACAAACATCTAAACTTTCGCATATAATATAAGTAGGAAGTAGAATTAGTACATACTATTTATTTACAAGTATATAATATTTAAATATAATGTGGTGTGCACTGTCTCTGGTGTGTTAAATTCTTAGATCCAAACACACTTCGAATTGTACAAAACCGGAATCCGTTAGTAAAAAAAAAAATTCTTAGTCCTTAATCGGAGTGTAAAACAACGCTATCTGTCAAGCACGATAGCAACAGCGTTTTGTCGTTGATTTTGACAGTTTGCTCTAGTACTTAAAAGAGCTCACGGTAGGGGGCTGAAACCCAATGTGGGATTTAACAAAAGATTGTCCTGTCCCTTACTACGTTATTGGATTGATTACTTTGTATTGTGTCTTTTGAAGTCTCCAAGTTAAGAGTGGATAATCTTTTGAGACCGCTATTAGGTTCTTTGCTTTGTCAACGCAAAATGTAAGAGCTCTTTAGAACCGCAAAATTGTACAAGCGTATCAAAAGTGTGTTTTGGGTTCTTTTGAAATGAGATTTTAATTAAAATTGTAGGTAACATGGACCATACAATGTTCGTTTAGGAGTACATCTACTTTAGGTACACAGTTAGATACCTATTGTTATGTGCTAAGCCTATAATTGAGAGCAAAGCTTTAGTGGAAACTAAGGAAAAATTATACGTAATTACGATAGGTACCTATCTTAATTTCGTATAATTTTTCCTTTATTGTATTGGAGCCAATACATAATAAACACTTGGGCGCGTTTGTACGGACGAAAGATTTCACGCGGCGGACGCGCTTTTGTCCCTTTGACAGGAATCATAACGTTGTTATCTACAAAATAGAGACGATACTTATAGGATAACTGGAGTTTATTTTCATAGCCGAGCGGCGGCCGCACGGACACTGCGCAAAGTTTTACGCTTCGTCTAAACAGGCTTTTACTGAATATATTATGTATTGGCTCTAAAACCTTAATCTAGTTTTAAGAACTGCTTCTATAATAA
Source organism: Electrophaes corylata (assembly GCA_947095575.1). NCBI lineage: Eukaryota > Metazoa > Arthropoda > Insecta > Lepidoptera > Geometridae > Electrophaes > Electrophaes corylata. The sequence goes on from OX352703.1 coordinate 10,969,115, forward strand.
GGTAACGAACATACTGAAATATGTTGTTCGTGGTGTTCAAGTGAGAGATAAATATTGCACATGGATTATATGGAATGGTGAGCGGATTAAATAAAATGGACCACAATCCTTCTATTTTAAAAACCAATAATGCAACTCATTTCATAAAGCGTACAATGGTTTTTGGTTTTATTTCACTTAATTTTTTATGCAAAAAATAGGACTGTTATGAAAGGTGTATTTTTCCTTATTTTAGGTAAAACTATTTTCACGCGCTTTACGCTTTGTTGCTTAAATCTCATTGGAGTTTGGACACTTCGTTCGAAAAACGTAAAAACTAATACCTCTAATTACTAAAGGATGGGTACCGTGGGTGGGTATCATCCTTTTAACGATCGTCAATGTATTTCAAATGCATTTTTGATGTGTTTTTAACACAGCCTAAGATGGCCATCGCAATAAACTGATTAACTATAGAAATAAAACAAAACAGGACTAACGAGGTGGTTATCCAGGTTTAGAGTAAAAACCCTTTATTACGTCCCATGGATATCGACTGGAAACGGACCAGGAAATGGGCAGTAGCATCTCACCAATTTGCCTGCCAATTGTGGTAGCTATGGCACAGCCCCCTATCATGGAGAAGGTCTATATCCAATAGGGGACTTATTTAGGAAACAAAATATGCGACATGAATAACGAGCTAATTAATAATAATGACCTAAGTAACGAGGGTCCTTTGGTTTTACAGAGGCAAGGGTTTAGTTTTAAATTTACTTATTGCACTTTACTTGATAGAAAACTTGAAGTTTGTAAAACAGTCGTCACGTTCTATGGTTGCTTGTCATAAACATTGCAAAGCGTACCCGTCTCGAGTTTTAGCCACTATATTTATCGCTGCCTCAAGAATGCTAAGACGCTTTTTGAATGCCAACCCGATGTCCACGCGCCTTCCATACTAAGTTGGAATATTATTTACCCTTTATTTATAAGTAAGATTACAATGATTACATATTATATCAAGCTAGTTCATAATATTTTTCGACATAATTTTTTTTAATCAAAATCATAATTAGACTATTTTGACAGGCAGATTGTCAATGGAGAAGTTATTAGTAGCCGCTGTATGCAGACTTATTATCACACAAAATGGCGTATGATGATACAAAAATTAAATAGTGAGCTAATGCAGATGAGTTTTTGGAGTGTTGGCAGTAGACCTCTCAGTGAAGAACTCCAGGGAAGTACGTACAACGATAAATAAATAAATAAATAAATAAATAAATAATGCCGGACGATCCACACAGCATCATCTAGCCCCAAGCTAAGCAGAGCTTGTGTTATGGGTACTAGATGACTGATATACTTAATACAATACATTACATATATAGATATTTTTTATTATACATAGAAAATACCCAGAACACCCGGAATAAATATTTGCAGATCGTACAAACATTTATCCCAAGGCGGGAATCTAACCCGCCACCTCTGCGTCGCAGGCGGACATTCGCCCGCCGCGCCACATCGGTCGTCAAACGATAATAATAAACGATGTTTATTATTACCGCCAAGCAGCTTGTTGTGTTCCGGTTTGAAGGGTGCGGGTGCCGGTGAAATTACAGGTGCATAACTTACGTGCTACACCGTTGACCGCATCATCATTTTACATCAGGTGAGATTGCGGTCAAACGTTTACATATAGAATATATTCAACGTGACATGCAAGGCAATGACTTGCTACCACAATATCAGCTAAGTCGTATAAAAAAAAGCCGGAAATCTCAATGAGTGTATGTTGCTCTACGTTACGCAGGATTTCTATAGAAATCGAGACTCGGCGTAAAACACGGCGTATGAACGGAAAATGCGACGCGTAAGATTCGTTAGGTGTGTTTTCTGCTTAAGGCGAGCGTTAAAACTGGGTCCGATACTTACTTAATACGAAAGTGTTCAAATGTCAATGCTAAAGTCGTCACTCATTCAAATGATAATACATGGATAACACATTACGTTGATTATCATAATTATCCCAATATTGATCGGTTAGGAATGACCAAGTAAGCTTCGCGACTTACTTAATATTGTTGTTGTTGTATGTTATTATTTCTATATCGATCAATTATCCAACAAAAGTTGGTAATGATAAAGCATACAAACTACAAGTACAGAGCTAAGACCGTTCCTTAATATGTTATTAAAACTTGGGAAAATTCACCCAAGTTTAAGAACTTTCCAACTTGTAGCACGTACGAGTACGAGGGAGACCCAAAAGATTATCTACAATAAGATTTTTTTTTTGGGATTACAGGAAGGTTAATTTATTTGACAGTAGATCAGAGAAACTGCGATACTGAAGACCGTTCGCTTTTAAACAATGAACAAGTCAACTGGCCCTAGAATGTCTAGGTTACTTTAAAAAGATGAGGGATGTCGGTTTTATCTGGGTATTCTTCATACAAACTTTTGACATACCCACATTGTTCAGCAGTTGGTAATTCTATTTTTGACCCGTCACCACTGCTAAATTGCTTCACTGGTTTCTTCACGATGTTTTCCTCCAACGTTTGAAAGTGAAAAAACGTCATAAATTTTTCGTATAGACAAAACCATTGAGGTACGATCAGATTCAAAAGGTGCATTAATTCAAAGTTCAAGCCTTGTGTCAGTTTTGTGTGGAAAGTTTCGGCATAATTTTTTTTAGCGTTGTATTCGTACGTGTTCTAATAACCGACTTCCATTGGTTCAATGGCAGTGGCAAGTGCTAGAGTTAAATACTTGATATAAAACTTTAGTAGCAAATCAGCAAATGATCTTTATTTAACTAGGATCAAAGAGGAACTAATCTTAATTTTGCTTGCCCACTATAAATTGAACCTATTCCATGCGAATTACTAAGTGGATAGCCTAAGTAATGGTATCGTGGCCGGACGGGTTGGCTCAGAATTAGATCAAGTTAAATTGGCTTATATTTTATACCGCACGTGTTTGGACTTGATTTGGCATGTTTAAGCTTGTTGAACCTCATCATCATCAACAGTCGCTGTAGAAGCTCTCTGCTTAACATATGCCATCCCACATGTTTTCGAGCCCTTTCCATCCATCGAGTTCCCGCGATCCTAACAATGTCGTCAGTCTATCAGGTAAGGGGGCGTCCTACGCATCGACTATCAGTTCTACCGTGGTTATCAGTTCTAAGAGCTATATGGCCTGCCCTTTACCATTTCAACTTCGTAGAAATTGCTGGGAAATAAAAGTTCTCAAATAGCGACTATGAACCAAACGCATAGAGCGTTGAATGTCCTGCCAACCATTGCGACTGTAAAAAGTTGCGGAAAATCAGTAGATGGAGAAGACGCTTAAAAACGAGACAGGAATAGCAGTCCATCAGTGGAATTATTCAGGAAATAAGACGTACTTGCGCCGTTTGGTTTCTTTGAAGTGGTAAAATGGTAATCTGAAAGAATTACATTTTCGATGTGTTAGAAGTCGTTGGCTGCGGGTTTCTTGGTGATGTTATGAGGGCAATAGAGCTTATAATAAATAGTAGGTACAAGTAAATGGCCCACCTGACGTTAAATGGTTAAATGGTTACCATAACTATTTAGTTCTAAGTATTTGTAAAACGTGATAAAAAAAACTTTTAAAACAAACAAAACCTATGACAAAGCAATGTCATAGATTTTGTTCAGTCATCTAGTACCCATAACACAAGCTCTGCTTAGCTTGGGGCTAGATGATGCTGTGTGGATTGTCCTGCATTATTTATTATTATTCCAAAGTACAAATATATAGGCTCTTGTTGGTAAATCAATGAAAGTTAATTCAAGGTTTTCATTTTATTTCTGTCGTGAAAAGGTCTCGGCGCGCAAGGTTTCCCTCAACCTATTTTAGAAGGGATAACAGCCCACATATTTTGCGTAGCCTCCTATATTAATTTTGTATCGGTAAATAGCTACTGAGAAATATATTTTTCCTCTTTCCTTACTGGTAGGCGTGTCATTTATTTTATTGGTACATAAATTTGAAGAAATGTAAAAAATCAATACCAACACAAATGTCTTCCCAGTTACGTTAGATATTTTATCATCTGTCTGTAGCGACGTGACGTCATCAGCCTAAATAAATCTATTGCTGGACATAGGCCTGGTGACAGACAGACAGACAGACAGCGGAGTCTTAGTGATAGGGTACCGTTTTACCCTTTGGATACGGAACCCTAAAAAATCATGACTAGTGTCACCTTAAAAATCATTAGTACCTACGAAAAAACCACCATCCCTTATTTCCTTAGGATCTATACAGTTTCTATGACTGGGTTTTACTTCAAACAATTTCAAACTGTAAATAATCCCAGCAAATCCAATTTTATTGTGACACGTAATGCAGTGGCTATCGTCGGACAACAGACACCGTATTCTACCACATTCTATTTTCCCAGTCATGCTCGTATATAAAACAAGTTGAATGTCCGTGATTTCATTCAAATTTTAGGAGTTAAGTTTAGGGATGTCCTTTCATAGTGCACGTTTAGATAATCTTATAATTTATAAAAAAATATACATAAATATTTGTGGACATTTTTTCACAAGATCATCTAACCTCAAACTAAGCATAGCTTGTATTATGGGAATGAGATGATTAATAGAATACGTCATATGTACTTTTTTTGTAAATATAATTAGAATACAGTATAACACCCAGACTGAGAACAAACGTATATGTTCATCCCACAAATGTTTATCCCCGGTGAGGATCGAACCCACAACCTATAGCGTAGAAGGCAAAGCTACTTTTAATTGAGCTGTGAGGCTAGTCGACAGTATAAGATAAAGAAAAAACCGGCCAAATGCGAGTCGGACTCGCACACAAAGGGTTCCGTCTATCTATACTAAAACGGTAAAAAAATCGCGTTTTTTGTATGAGAGTCTCCTTAAATATTTATTTAATTCTGTTTTTTAGTATTTTTGTTATAGCGGCAACAGAAATACATCATCTGTGAAAATTTCAACTCTATCACGGTATGAGATAGGTACAGTCTGGGTGACAGATAGACAGATAGCGCGGAGTCTTAGTAATAGGATCCCGTTTTACCCCTTGGGTACGGAACCCTAAAAATATCGGCAAATTATTTTTAATGTCATAATAATAGCAATCCTGTTTCTACCTGTTGCTTGTCACGCTCACACAATACGTTATTATCAGACTGACTAGTGTACATTGTTTGTTCTCCAGTAGAACATTGCATGAGCATTCGAAGTAGCGTTTGCATTATTGTATTGTGTATAAGAGAAATATGTGAAGAACCTTAGTTTATATAGAGTTATGTATTAGATTGTCTATCATTTTGGTATCACTACTTACCTAAACTGTCTTATTTATGGTCAAAGACTTAAAAACTTGCTTGAAATTTTTTTCACATATATTATTTGCTGTACTTTTTTGCTTTTGACTGCGATAGTATAAAATAGTATTATTATAAGCATGATTTCTAAGGCAACTGGCTATTTTTAGGCGGTGATTCAAGTTGAGAAAAATATCTATCTTCTATTCTAAATTCAAGATATAAAAATTACAGTTTTGAAAAGAAGATATGATGAAATTAAAATGGAACGTAATCAACATTACGTCAAAATATACACTGTATTGTATATGTAGGCGCATTATAAAAAGCACATATTAATATTTCACCGACCGATGTGCGGGTTCGATTCCCGCCTTGGGATAAATGTTTGTACAATCTGCAAATATTTATTCCGGGTGTTCTGGGTGTTTTCTATGTATAATAAAAAAAAAACTATATATGTAATGTATTGTATTAAGTATATCAGTCATCAAGTACCCATAACACAAGCTCGGCTTAGCTTGGGGCTAGATGATGCTGTGTGGACTGTCCAGCATTATTATTATTATTATCATGTTAGCCAATATTTTGTTCAAGTTTCCTGTGTTCATTTTGTTGAACGTAAATAACGAAGGTATATAAAAACAAAACGGAGATTTGCAACATCTCATGTTATTACAACTTTCACAATAATTAAGCACGAAAATTTAATAAAACTTCCTTTTGCCACCTCAGCTCAGCTGCTTCTGACAGATTCCGTTGTAGACTGACATATTTTAATTAAAATCATGAATTTGCGTCTTCGGTAAGAAAACGGTGTGAATTTATAAGTATTAGTTATTGTATTTTGTATTGGCGTCAAAATAAATTTTAATTATAAAAAACTAGAGAAACACGCGTGACTTCATCTGTGTAACGTTTTTTTCATACAAACTTTAACCCCTAATACAACTAAAATAAAAAGCTTCACGATTTTAATTTAACGGCACGGTAGATATCCCCTCAGAGGTTTTAGTACCATGTAGACGAGATACTTTGTGGATGTGTAAAGGAAGTAGTTAGAGGTACGTCCAAATATTACATTTATCCACATTTTAATAGTTGGTATTCATACGTGACAAGTTGCAACCCCATCGCCGTTGCTAGAATACTAACTGAATTCATAACGATATTTGCATTCACCGTTTGACAGCACTGGAATTGCGTAGGTACATAAATTTTCCAACAACAGAAAAATCCATTGGTTCGTCAGGTGAATCAACCGGATTCAAACCCACAACCTTAGGATCTAAAGGCAAGGTTACTTCCACTAGACCACCAATGCTTAAAAGAACCTAAATATTCTACAAGGCGTTAAGTTACAGGATAAAATGATATACTTTATGAAGTGGCCGGCCAACCACGCCTGATTACTCTTGGATTAAATCAGCGGTAGACGACCCTAATTATGGAACCCTCTCCTCAGAGGCGACATGGATAATAGAGCACGAATCAGCCAAGGACTTTTTCATGCACAATCTGTACAAAAATTGTACGCTATCATGTCAATTTATCAAGATGTTGCATTTAACTGCTAAAACATTGTAGCATCATTGAGTAAAATAAGTATACATAAACAGGTAAAAAATGATTGTGTAGGAAACTTTGTACTGGTCTGTTCAGGCCTGCCTGCGCATGAAAAAAAACTGTGTATCTAAAACATTTGTATTTTATTTCCAGAATGCTGGGTGGCGTGGGAGGGCGGGCTGCGTCGATGCGTCGGCGCGGCAGCTCGCCCGGCGTGCGGCGGCTGGCCGCGGCCGCAGCCGGCGCGGACGAGTCGCCCCCCTCCCCGCGGCCGACCCGCCGCCGCCGCGCTGCCGTCTCCTCCGCAGACCACAAGACCTGCGCGCTCATACACACCAGGCTCAAGCTTGGAGACATCATGTAAGCTATACTATCTCCTGCGGATGCTAACCGCCATAAGACTTGCGTGCTAATACACATCAGGCTCAGGCTAAGAGATATCATGTAATCTTTACAATACTTTCGTCTGGCGATCTACAATACTTCTCATGCTGATGTTGACCACCATAAGACTTACGTGCTAATCAGTCTTAAGCTTGTAGACATCATGTAAGCTATAAGTACAATACTTCCGAATCATGTCTGCCGCTACCATACAAACTTATGACCTCTGGGTGCTAACCGCAGACCATAAGACATCCGTGCTTATATGTATCAAGCTCAAGGTTATATTTGTTAGATAGGCACGATGTTCTAAAATATACAAAAAATATAAAACAATTATATACATACTGCACTTGCATACTCATTAGGAAAATTATAAACAAATCGATACACACAAATATAACATTCATAAAAATCCACCAAATACATAGCCGGAATACTCGCCGGAAGGATCATATAATGCTTCCAAGAGTTCGAACCAATCTTGGAAAAAGGGCAATATGTTTTGAAGGAGTACAAATTTATAACCGACTACCGAAAGAAGTGAAAAATGCGAAGTCTTAAAAATAAGTTAAAAATACATATATTAAATGACAATACATTATTAAAATAATAAAAATAACATACTGCATAGCTTTCACTGTGACATGCTGAACGACTCCGCACATTTTAATTACTATCTACCTTCTTATTATGCTATTTTTGCAGATAACTTACGTATTGCAATATTATCCTATGTTACCTACCTACTTTAATTACCTACATAGTTTAGCTGTAAGAAATGTTATACATTAGATTTATATTATTTTTCACCACGTGAAATGTAATTTCTTCTGAGAAAATAAATATTCTTTAAACCTAAATATCTCAGATCCTCGATTTTTCGTTTCACGATGTTTTTCATTTGTCTAAACCGGCAAATATTCAAAAAAGAAAAAGTTAAAAAAACCACTGTAAAAAAATATTAGGAATTACAATAGCAAACATGAAACTTTGTAGCAGAATTTTCACTCTTACCAGCAAGTTGATCGAATCTGTTGATACTAGGTACGATCAGATTTACAATAGCATATCTGTCATATTTGACTACAAGGTACACTCTCCAGCCCGTGTATCTACTGTACTGTAAAACTTTAGGTACAAAATAATAAATGGAAACACTTATAAAATAAGCACAAAAAGTTTTATTGAAAGCTTTTACACTACACTGAGCACCATCTGTATTTTGAACACGACAACTCTCTAAAGAGCATGTTGCAACTAATAAACAGTAGCGCCACTTTGTTAAAACGTTAGAACTAACATCGCTTGAAGCCTGCCATCTCTGGAAACTTGAGAATAAATTGATGCAAACGCCATCTATACTTTCAACTACGTTTTCGGAATAATTCGTTTTATAGTAAGTATCCCAAGTTACCACTGCTCTGAGCGACATCTATTAGAGGTATTTGAAATGGCGGTAGTTTACTTTCAGGCATGGCGCTAGGTTGTTTTGAAAAGAGAACTAACTTCTCTGTTGACAGCGACATCTATGTGCGCTTTACGTAACCACGAGCAACGCGAAAACGGGTGTGCAACATTTTCAGTTGAGGTTTTCGTAAAAGTTCGAGTGGTGCTCGTTCTGTGGCGGAATGTTGTATTTTTCAGCCAACAGTGTAGGTATTAACTGAAATTACATTCCAGATGGCACTACTAGTATAATTTATAGGTATATAAAAGTATTTCTACGCATAGGTTTCATTTGAATGGCATGTTGATTAATGGAATAAAGTTTGGATCAAAGAATATGGACTAAAAGCTGGTTTGGATTTAGTCATAGTCTGTGGCTGTAAAATATAAAAAGACTACTAATAGGAGCTGAATTCTGATTGAATTAAAATAAAAAAAAGATTGAAATAGCTTTTATCACAATTTCAATATTTTTTTATTTTACAGTAGAAAACTTAGGGCAGAGGTGTATAAATAAGACCAATATTAATAACAGGTGTCGCTAGTGACTTGTTTTTGGGTTTGCTGCTCTTTTGGGTCCCAATTTATATATGATGCCCTCTATTAAGCAAACAAATAGTTATTTTTTTTAAATTAATGAATAAACATTTATTGCTATTGAGCATTTTATGAATTTCCAATTTATCAGGAATACATTTTGAGCATTGGCAGGGTATTCGACCTACCAATATAAATTTAGATTGATTTATTTTTATTTATTAAAGTCACCCCAATCATACCCAAAATTCAAGCGTGTTCACCCACAAACCGAGTCGAAGCAAATCGGCTAAATTTAATATCTAATAACGGAGAACCCAAAACGTCCTGTCCACGGCATTCGCTTGGTGTAAATGGAGCACTCCGTTTTCCCCACGTGGATATTCTATTGATTTCCGGCGGTAGAATGAGACAGCGCCATACCTCAATTTGTTGCACTATTTTCCGTCTCCCTCATCCGCCAATATATGACCCATTTTTATGCCGCTTTCCCTATATTAATACAGCCTAAGTAATTAGGTGAAAAGTTCCGTCGACGCGATGTAATCACAGCGCTGGTATGACTGCATTAATAGCCCCATTTTCATTTGGAACTATAACTTTGATAATTTATTACACACCTTTAATTTGTTGATTTTTTAGCATACTTAAACGTTTCAGAAAATTAATAATGTACAAATGAATGCCATGTGTAGCAACGTAGCGTCTTTCGTAGCATTAGAGGCGTAGCAGCGTAGCGGATCATTATTTTTACCATACTTTACGTAATTACTGGCACATGAGGCTTGACATCTGTATGCCTCAGGACACAGAGCAGTGCAGTGTAGTTCAAGTATTATTGTGTAACGGAAATATAAGACCACTAATATATATAATAATAGCGGCTCGTCCCGGCTTCGCACGGGTTATGATAAGGATTCCTATTTTTTTGAAAATATAATATAGTCTATGTTGCCCGGAGAAAGTGTAGCTTCCCAAAGGTGATTTTTTTTTCAAATCGGTCAAGTAGTGTTGGAGCCTAGTCACTGTAAACAAACAATCAAATATTTTCTCTTTGTAGTATAAGTATAGATTATTGAGTTCATGCAAAAAAATTAAATAAATAAATAAATAATGTTGGGCAATCCACACAGCATCATCCAGCCCCAAGTTAAGCAGAGCTTGTGTTATGGGTACTAGATAACTGATATACTTAATAGACTACAATATTACATAAGTACATAGATATTTTATTATACAAAGAAAATACCCAGAACACCCGGGATAAATATTTGCAGATCGTACAAACATTTATCCCAAGGCGGGAATCGAACCCGCAACCTCCAGCGTCGCAGGCGGAATTGAAATATGGTATGCATTAATGACAAAAAATATATTATAATACTTTTATTTATATTAAAAACAAAACATGAACGAGCAAAACTCGTTGGTTCCCGCTTATCATCAAAACGAGATCCGTACAATTAAAAACAAAAACTCATTCTATTTAATCTGTACAAAGTTAACCCATTCATTATTAGTGCACTAGCTTAACCACCTTACTTTCCTCGCAAATTCTCGCAGAGGCAAAGTAAATTGAACTTAAAATAATTAAAAACGTGGAACAATAGGTCGGCGTTAGTTTGTAGGATTGTAGGCCATCAAGTTCTTGCTTTGTAATCAGTAGCGCAGGGCGGAGTGTAAATGCACGTTTCAAACAGTTACTCTTTGTTGGATTGCTTCAGTAAACCTCTAAAAACAGTTTTAGAGGTAAATAAATATTTGTGGACATTTTTACACAATATCATCTAGCTCCAAACGAAGCATAGCTTGTAGTATGAGAAACAGATAACTAATAGAATGCTTATATATTTTTTTTTGTAAATACATACTTAGAATACAACAGGTTCTACTCTTGAAAACGATAAACGAATTTTCATATTGTCGTTTTGAATTACACTGCGCAGTATGTCAAGCAGCGACAACTCATTGACTGTACAATACCACGGCAAGTTACACAAAGGCAATGTTTACCCTGCACTGCCCGAGCGAGTGGACATGTACAATGGCCAACTCGATCGGAAGTTCACCTACTGACTATACCACTTACAATATTGCGACATGCAGTTTGCGGATCACAATACTAACTTTCTGAATACCTTTGAAATATTTATTTTATATTTTAATTTTTGGAAGAACTCGTAGAAGGCACTTCGTCGTCGTAAGGGATTTCGTCATCTTCGTCCTCATCTTGACTACCATCACTCTTTGAGCTGAGTTTTTTTTATTTTTCTCAACCCAACAGGAACTATAAAAATAGGTAGTTAATAAGTACAAAAAAGTCGTATAGAAAAAGGTTGTTAGTTGCATAGTAATATTACACGCCAAAAATATAATTATGATCCGTTGGCACAAAATTTAATTCAAAAAAGCAGTTGCATCTGAGTATCCAACGGGAACTTTTTATTTGATCAGATGCAACCACAATCTGATCATATGATCAGATGGGAATAACCCTAAAATGTGTGTTAGCAATGCCTAAAATAGACATTATAAATAAATTATGATAAAATCAATTATACAATATAATAAGAAGGCACGTGGTATTTTAAAGGTCGGGAAATGAAATTAAAAGAATAAAACCATTAATAAATGACTTCTGCACTTTTCGAACTTTGATAACTATTGGAAAGTGTGTAACATCTAGAAACAGATAATACTGGCAATTAAGGAACTCGTTTAAAACGTTTAATTGCAACGTAGCTTGCAACCTGGATTGGCCTCAATTACACAGTAATAATGGTGCAATTATGGGACCGTCCACGTGTGCCTAGTGGATGGTGTACCATAGGTAATGCTATGGTTGAAGCTTAGTGGCTCTCCAAATAGACTCTTTTTCGTATTTTATAACAAAAATAAATAAATAGCATCACGACTTTGTTCCCCAATTACGGTAGATATCTTCTCCGATCTCTTAGTATCAAGTACCTACTCGACTTCCTTCGAAAGATGTCTAAGGGGGTAGTCAGAGGTACATCCAGATAGTACCCTTGGTTCATTTGGCGACCGATGTGGTGCGGCGGGCGAATGTCCGCTTGCGACGCAGAGGTTGCGGGTTCGATTCCCGCCTTGAGATAAATGTTTGTACGATCTGCAAATATTTATTCCGGGTGTTCTGGGTGTTTTCTATGTATAATAAAAAATATGTATGCATATAATGTATTGTATTAAGTATATCAGTCATCTAGTAGGTACCTATAACACAAGCTCTGCTTAGCTTGGGGCTGCTTGATGATGCTGTGTGGATTGTATAGCGTTATTATTATTATTATTCATTTCTGGATTCCCACCTTTTACAGTAGTTAGTATTCCATATGTGACAGGTTGCAAGCCCATCGCCGCTGCTAGAATTTTAATTGGTTTCCTCACGATGTTTGAAGCACTGGCATTGCACCCATAAACTTTCCGTACGGAGAAATTTATTGGTGCATGACCGGATTTGAACCCAAGACAAAAATGTATAACCACATATAACCATGACAAAAATGTAAAAGAGCTTTTTTCTTGTTTTATTCTTTAAATGGAGCACTTTACGTAGTGAGCGTCTTTTATGGGAGAAATGGGAAATGGAAGTGTTTTTTCATCCCATAGGGCAGATGGGAACAAACCTACCCGGCAGAGAACTGGGCAATGACCTCTAGCCGGTTACTAGGTCACAGCATGCACTACTATCCCAGAACGCGAATTTTCACAATGATGTAAAAACAACAGTTCATTTTCAGGGTATGATACTGTTACATGATATATAGTATGATATTAAATTCCTAAATTCCTAAATTCTATATATATAAAAAAATTAAAACGTATTTGACTGACTTAGAAACTGCCTTCAACCGTGGTAAGATGGCACGGCATAACGATTGTTTTATGAAAAATCTTATATGTATCGTGATTCCGCATAGATACCTTATGTTTTTTAAAAATGGATAATGACAAGAAGTTAAAATTATTTTATCAGAACGTTAGAGGGCTCAGGACCAAAACAAATGAATTTTATAATAATTTGTTGTTATTTGATTTTGATATCGTAATGAATACAGAGACTTGGTTATGCGATGGAATATTGGATGCTGAACTATGCGACGGCCAATACAATGTATTTCGTAGAGATCGAGGTTCTCTAGGTGGAGGCGTATTGATTCTTTGTCATTCGCGACTGCAAGCCCGTGCAAGACCCGAATGGCAACGACCAAATCTTGAATGCGTGTGGGTTACTGTTCCTGCACATTCCCTTGGCTCATCTCACGATTTGCATATTGCTACAGTATATATCCCGCCAAACTCATTGGTTCCAGTACGGATACAAATTTTCAATGAAGTCGTTTCTATGGTTATGAGTGCAGCCCCTGATGATCATTTTATCTTGGCAGGGGACTTTAATTTACCCTGTATCAACTGGAACTCAGGCGAGCCTGTGGTGTTAAAAAAGGGGTCTGTGGATATTCAAAATGCGGCATCTGAGCTCATTGCTCAATCTTCCTTTCTAGGGCTCTTGCAATATAATATAACTATGAATAGCCATAATAACACGTTGGACCTTGTTTATTCTGATTCTCCATTAACCGTACTTAAATCATCGACATCATTGGTTAAAGAGGATTCCTTCCACCCTTCCTTGAGCATCGTAGCCTCTGACTTTCTGATACCTCCGCTCAAATCTCGAAATCGTACTGTCTTTCAATACAAACGTGCAGATTATGACAGTATTAACGAGTCTCTTACTAGGCAGAATTGGTCATTCATAGTCGATCAGAGTGACATTGATGAGGCAGTTGGTAAGTTTTATGGAGTCTTGTATGGCCTAATAGAATCTTTTGTACCTCAATTTCGCAATTCCGGTGGCCATAATTATCCGGTTTGGTATACCAAATCTTTAATTCAACTGATTAAAGAAAAGTCAAAAACACACAAGAATTGGAAAAAGTACAATAATCCAGTGGATTATGCAGACTTTGCTGAACTTAGGGATAAACAGAAAATACTACAAGCCGAATGCTACCAGGCTTATATCAACCTGGCCCAAGAAAAAATTAAATCTAGTCCTAAATACTTTTGGTCATACGTTAAATCCAGAAGAAATAACTACTCTTCATATCCTCGACAAATGACGTATGAAGATAACATTATTAGCAATCACGAAAGTATTTGCTCAGCTTTTAACAAGTTTTTTCATAGCAACTTTCATATGCCCGCAGATCATTATTCTTTTGATTTGGTCGACAGTTCTCAACCAGCTACCATTAATTCAATTTGCGTAGGTCAGAGTCATGTATTAGAATTATTAACAAACCTAGATGTTACAAAGGGTGCAGGAAGTGACAAAATTCCACCTATATTTTTTGTTAAATGTGCGAAGCCTCTTACTTACCCAATTACGCTAATTTTTAATAGATGCCTCCAAGAGGGATACTTTCCTACTGCTTGGAAAAAAGCTCACATAGTGCCTGTATATAAGAAAGGTTTAAAAATGTGTATTGAAAACTATCGTCCAATATCGATATTAAATGTCCTAGCTAAGCTGTTTGAAAGAGTTGTTCACGCATATATTTATCCTGTTATATCAGTTTCAATTCCGGTTGAGCAGCATGGGTTCGTAAAGGGCCGCTCAACCGCAACTAACTTGGGAGTTTTTCTTGAACATGTAACCATGGGCATGGAGGGTGGATCTCAAGTGGACGTGGTCTACACGGACTTTGAAAAAGCCTTTGACCGTGTAGATCATGTCATACTATTGCGCAAACTTCTTGAACTTGGCATTCGGGGAAATCTTCTAAGGTGGATTGAATCCTACCTGCGTAATAGATCTCAGGCAGTTGTGATAGGAGGGTTTTGCTCTGACTTTGCTAATATACCTTCTGGTGTGCCTCAGGGCTCTATTTTGGGACCTCTTTTATACGCGTCTTACTTGTATGATGTTAGTAGTTGTTTTCGCCATGCAAGATTTCTGATGTATGCTGATGATACAAAGGTGTATATGAAAATTAAAAACTCTATTGACTGTGTGCATTTACAAGAAGATCTTGATAGACTCGGTTACTATTACGCTCAAAATCGAATAGGTATTAATGCAGGTAAGTGTCATTGCGTTTCTTTCACGCGTAAAAGATGTCCAACCAAATTTCAGTATAAAATCAATGGCGTTAATATTGGCAATTTAGTATCTGTGAGAGACTTAGGAGTTATAATGGATGCTAAATTAACATTCTCGGATCATGTAGCAAGTATTGTGGGTAAAGCTTACAAAAGTTTGGGATTTGTGCTGAGAGTAAGCCGCCCATTTACTGATGTAGGTTGCTTAAAAATTCTGTATTACTCTTTTGTTAGAAGTATACTAGAGTACTGTAGCACTATATGGAACCCGCAGTACATGACATATGATCAGAGCATTGAAAGTATCCAGCATAAATTTGTCAAGCACTTAAACTACCGCTCTTATCGAAGTTTCAAAGATTACGAGGATTCCTGTTGTTTTCATCGTCTTACAACACTCAAGAAGCGTCGCATTGTATGTGATATGACTTTTTTGCATGGGTTATGTAATGGGTATATTGATTGTTCTGAATTGCTATCTCTCACTTTATGTTTTTGCTGTCCCAAAACCAGAACCCGACATACTAAATTATTTGCAGTTTCACACTCAAGCACTAACTATGCTCAAAACTCTCTTGTCAGTAGAATTCATCGTAGCTACAATAAAAGCTTTCACTCTGTTGATATTTTCCACAGTAGCAAAACAGTTTTTAGAAACGAATGTCAAAAATTAATAGTTATTTAATATAAATAAACCTCTCATACACTTACATGCACACATCACACACACACAAACACTAACACACAAACATAAACACTGTAGGCTTCCCTCTGTGATAACCAGACTCCTAAGAGACTGGGGGAATCATGGAAGCCTACTCACATCTTGCACATACATACATGCACATTCACATACACACCCCCACATCTCAAACATATATTAACAATTATAAGTACCTATAACGTAATGTAGTAGTAGATTAAATACATTACTATAATTTAAGTGCCGTAGGGTGACCGTCGTCGATTATTTTTTGCAAATGTATTGTTTCTAAAATGTAAATCCGTTATTGGCTATATGTTTAAATCATAAGTATTTTTATTGTTTTGAAAGAGCTGTGGATTTTGTTTTCATTAAATAAATAAATATAATATATACGATACGCGTTACATGATAAACGACCAAACGTACCTACTCGTAGTTATGCTGCAGTAATTTTTGACTGACTTATCAGCGGCCTAGCAATTTTTAAAATTCTTAGAGTTCCGTACCCAAAGGGTAAAACGGAACCCTATTACCAAGACTCTGCTGTCTGTCTGTTTGTCACCAGGCTGTATCTCATAAACCGTGATAGTTAGAGAGTTGAAATTTTCACAGATAATGTATTTTTGTTGCCAATAAAACAAAAAATATTAAAGAACAGAATAAAATAAATATTTAAGGGGGTTCTCATACAACAAACGTGATTTTTTTGCCGTTTTCACTTTATACGGACGGTTGGTACGGAACCTTTCGTGCGTGAGTTCGACTCGCACTTGGTTGGTTTTTTTTTATTCGGCTTGCTGATGGAACAAGCAGATGGTTCACCTGATCTTAAGTGGTTACTATCACCATAGCAAAACATTGCCTCGTAGGCCACGTTCGTTAGGGACGTGCTCTACAATGTACTACTATGTGTCCATCAACTTGAGGCATACAAGTGTTAAGCCTCAATACTCAATACATTTATTAATAATAATAATAATAATAATGCTGGACAATCCACACAGCATCATCTAGCCCCAAGCTAAGCAGAGCTTGTGTTATGAGTACTAGATGACTGATATACTTAATACAATACATTACATATATAGATAATTTTTATTATATATAGAAACACCCAGAACACCCGGAATAAATATTTGCAGATCGTACAAACATTTATCCCAAGGTGGGAATCGAACCCGCAACCTCTGCGTCGCAGGCGGACATTCGCCCGCAGCGCCACATCGGTCGTCATCACATTGTGTTATTGTCATCACATGGTGGGTTAGGATGTACAAAATTCGCTTAGATATAGTGCTAGAATCAAATGTGAGCCCCTTTAGGGCATTACAATAGGAGGTTGGCAAACCGAAGTTTTTCGTTCTTTACTCATTGAACAAATTTTAGCTTCATGTGCTTATGTACCTTTCAAACCCGAACTCAGCAAGCTGCTTGGTGGCAGAAGTAGGCATGGAGGATTAAATTTTAACCATCGTATTGTCTAAAATGGTATTAGAGTAGGTTACGACATCGATTGTCAAAAGTAATTTCGGTCGTTTCATCGTCTAAGCGATAAAATTGGGTATTTAATAATTGTAGGCTCTACTCACGGATCCGAAAAACGATACATCGCGTCCATAATTATGGTATAGCTACTCTAAGTACCATCGTTTTGATGGTACTTAGAGTAGCTATACCATCGATGGTACTTAGAGTAGCTATACCATGATTATGGACGCGATGTATCGTTTTTCGGATCCGTGAGTAGAGCCTACAATTATTAAATACCCATTTTGGCTACTTTGGAAAAGACACGAAATAATTTTATTACTTTAGGCACGGTAGATATCTTCTCAGATCTCTTAGTACCAAACCAGGTACTTTTTACAGACTTTTTGGGATTGTCTAAGGAGGATAGTCAGAGGTACGTCCAAATATATTACAAACATGATAGATTACATAGTTCTTATCAGCTGGGTAATATTTCATTTGAGATAGGTTACACTGGACAGGGTTACGAATCGTGCATTCAAATTTTGTATATTGCTACTATAAATAACGAACAATGATAGTGTGAAAGCAACTGTCCACAAAACCACGAATACCCGGGGAGGCTCTTGGGGTATCTACTAACTGGACTTGAAAAGCTTTATGGCACTGTCTGTATTAATTTAGTACTTACTAATCATTTAGTTGATAGTAGCTTTGCCGTCTACGCTTGTGACTTTGATCCCTACCGAAAACAAACATTTGTGTGAACACAAAATAAATGAACACAGATTTTTCTTGTTGATCTTGATGTTGTATTCTTTGTATGTATTATAAAAAATTAAGTATGTTGGTAGTATCTGTTTCCCATATTACAAGCATTGCTTAGTTTGGGGCTACGTTCCATTCTTTTTGTATTGTCTGTATAACGGGTCAGTGTTATTATCAAACATTGAAGTCGTAGTTTTTAAAGGCACAATCAAAAACCGATTTTCCCAACTTCTTTGGGAACAACTTCACTTTGGCATAAGAGGCCGATTGTGAGATACCACAAAGGTTACCACTTCTCTAGACAAGCCTTTCACTAAGAGTTGCGTCCAAAGGTGGTACACTCACAGGGCTAGGCCCGGGTGCATGGGGCGACGACCTCGCCGCTCGGTCAGTAGGTCGTCGCAGCACGATGCGCTAACTACACTTGAACTCTGCATTTAACGCACTCTACAGGAACTTTTAAGTTCTATAGCTTTTTGCACTTTTAGTAACGTTTACGGTTAATAGAAAAAAAAAGAAATAGCGTCACGACTTGTATCTCCAAGCATGGTAGATATCCTCTTCGATCTCTTAGTACCAAGTACTTACTCGAGATTCTTCGAGGATATCTAAGAGTGGTAGTCAGAGGTACGTCCAGGTAGTACATTTGGTACATACCCAGTAGTTAGTATCCCATACGTGCAAGTCAATCGATGATGCTAAAATACTATTTGTTTTCCTCACGATGTTTTCTTTCACCGTTTTTTTTAATTGAATATTATATTTTTATTAGATCTCTGATTTCCATAACGAATAGTAATGTGTTAATATCGCGTCATAATTCATATTTTCAGTACAGCATTAGCATAATATAAATGTACTTTATCAGAGACACACTAAGTAGGTAGGTATATTGTCTATAATCTACATACTTGGAGTAATTTGCATTATGTAAATTATACAATGTAATGTGCAGTTGTAGTCAGGGAGCTAGCTTTTATTTACTAACCTTATCAAACGACTATTACAAATACATATAGACAAATAACTTTTTTTTATATTATCCCAATTTTTTTTCCCTCGAGTGGGATTCGAATCCACGAACCTCCCCTTGATAAAGGTATGAAAACAAAGCAATGTACTATTATATTAGTATTAAATTACATGTGGGTCAATAACAGACTTAGGTAGATATAAAATGAAGTCTCTTAGCTCAGTTAGAAGTAGCTTTTAGAAAAATAATTAACTGGATTCGATTTATCTGAAAAGCTGAAAAGTATTTTGTTTTTGTAAAACTCGTGGAATGAACTTTCAAAATCTGTCAAAAGAGATGTTTAGACGACTGCTATTTTTTATTAATTGGTAATACAACAAAAGATTCATTTTGAATAACATTCAAATTTAATTATACAGGTTATTCTTAAAACCCGTGTGTGTAGACGGGGTCCCCAATCTTACGACTCGCTCTAGATTCTGCCAACAAAAGATAGGTACCTACTTTTAGGCTTCAGAAACTCCAACTGTGTCTGTGCTGGATATATCTTGGCGTGACTCCAGCATTGCTCTTATATGAGTTGAGTTAGCCTAGGATTTTGAAGAATTAAATTTATGAGTAATTAGCGCATGTGCTCCCAAAATTCAACGTAAAGGAACAGAACCTCGGGAATTCGAACCAAAGATCTTAAGCGAAATCTGTCTATATACCAATAATAAGAATCTTGACGGCCTAAGCTGCTGGTCATATAAACATGAAATTTTCATATTCAATATAACTCCATGCAGACGAAGTCACAACTGTTTGCAGTATGATCTATAGCAATAAATATATTATAAAAATATAGTTTAATCTCTTGAAATGGTAATGTACTAACGGTAAAGTTCAAATTCAAAATCTTATATTTCCCTCCCAGATTCAGAATAAAGCTATTGCGAATGTGGGTGGGAAACATATGATGGGATTATATTTTACTTAAATATTTCACTTTATAGCATGCAATATTAGTTGACGACCGATGTGGCGCGGTGGGCGAATGTCCGCCTGCGACGCAGGGGTTGCGGGTTCGATTCCCGCCTTGGGATAAATGTTTGTACGATCTGCAAATATTTATTCCGGGTGTTCTGGGTATTTTATATGTATAATAAAAAGTCTATATATGTAATATAGTATTGTATTAAGTATATCAGTCATCTAGTACCCATAACACAAGCTCTGCTTAGCTTGGGTCTGGATGATGCTGTGTGGATTGTCCAGCATTATTTATTTTATTTATTTATTTTATATTCTTTTAGATTCAATAAATTAAATTGTATAAAATTTAAAAAAATGTTCATTGTCTTAAAAACACTAAGCACAATCATTTATTCGTTCATATAATATTAAAAAAAGTATTCAATAGAAACCACAAAATATTGATGGTTAGTTTTAAATGTTGATGGATGGAAAGGACTCAAAACTGTTCTTCCCGGAAACGTATGGGGGAAACGACAAAAAAATATATTTTCAGTTTGCTGATTTAAGTTTTACTTTGGCAGTAGCTTTTAATCCTTTCGTAATTGGAGCGTAAAGTATGCTTATAAAAATAGGGGAATTTGTCTGTCTATAGTGGTTATCAGCTCCTGGTGTATAGCGTGACAATAGCCTCACTGTTATTCCCTCGGGAGGGATACCGCTATCCATGTTCTTGTAGCTAATGGATTGGTATTGGCGACAGCCTAAATTATTATTAGCTTAGTAGATTACCGTAGTTGAGACTAAATTGATGAACATAGATATGTGTCCATATACTTAAGTAGGTTCATGTTTACGTAAGGTTAATATGCAGTTTTGTGGTATTGTTCAATTAATAGCTCTCAGAATCAGTAAGTTGAAGTGGCAATTGGCAGGCCATATAGCTCGTAGAACCGACAACCGCTGGGGAGTAAAGGTTGATCATGAACCGGAAGACGAAGCGGACGGTTCTCGAATGGTGACCAGAGAATAATAAATATACTAATAAAACTAGAGAAAGTTATAATCCACGAAATTTAAACCCATAGGAACACAGGTGGATTAATGAAAGTGACCCCTGCCTTGTGATCCTAAAGTCGTGGGTTTGAATCCGGTCGTGCACTAATTGATTTTTCTATCGAAATATTATGTGCGCAATGCCAATGCTCTTAAACGGTAAAGTTCAACATCGTGAGGAGACCAGTTAGTATTCTAGCAGCGGTGATGGTCTTGCAACCTGTCACGTATGGAATACCAACTGAAAAATGTGGGTTTGTACCAAATATAATCTGGACATAACTCTGACTTTCTCCCTGAGATATCCTCGAAGAATCTCGATTGAGTGTACTTTGTACTAAAAGATCTGAAGGAATATTTATCGTACTCGGAGATTAAAATCGTGATGCTATTTATGTTTCATTTAATAAAATTTATACCTAGTCAGATATTGACACGTGTTTCGCTTCTCTACGAGGAAGATTTGACTTACAGGTGATGTGGTCTAATCTTTTAAAAACGCCATTGGTGAAAACTAATTCCCGACAAAACGATTTTGTCAATAGAACAAGCAGATGTTTTAACACAATACCTATCTAGTAATACCAGTGATGAAGAAATTGATATTTTTAATACCAACATCAAACACATGAAGCGCCACATGTGTGACTCTTTTTTTTTGGACCGTAGAACCAACTGATGCCTAAGTTGTGTGTTTTGTGGCGATCTTCGTCTACTCCACCAGCGGTCTACTCTTAGAAACGATAAATGAAGTTTCATGTTATCGTTTTGTAATATACTGCGGGGCAACTCGTTAACCGTCAAAAGTCAAGTTGTCGCTGTCTGACATGCCGCGTAGTAACTCAAAACGACAATACGAAACTTCGTTTATCGTTTCTAAGAGTAGACCAGCAGTATTGTTTCGTTCAAACATATTTAGAAAATACTTTACTAGCGGCCGCTCGCAGCTTCGCCCACGTGGCAGTTTTTTCCCGTTCTTGTAATTTTTTCGGGATAATAAATAGCCTATATGTTAATCCAGTTTGCAATCTATAATTATTCCAAATTTCATCCAAATCGGTCCACTGGTTAGAGCGTGAAAGAGTAACAAACATCCATACATCCATCCATCCATCATACAAACTTTCGCGTTTATAATATTAGTAGGATTTAGCTATAAGGTTTTCTAAAATTGTAGAAATAAAAAAAATAAAAACATTAACACATTCAAGAACCACTCACTCGTATTCAATGTGGTTCGTGAGGCATGTTGTCTCACCGAGCGCTCACCAGAAAGTACCACAGGTCGTGTGGACCTCCAAACATTTTGAATATTGTCAAAATGTATTTTAGTAAAACAGGGAGTACGATGTAGGTCCTAAATGGAAATGTGGGTTTCGCTTCATTACAAGCTAAGTGCTGTACTCACCATTACTAAATTGATTTGTACGATATACTCTCAGCTTAATTGCTTGCTACATTAGACACCTCAACTTAGACTCCATCTATTCATTCATAAATTGTACTCACTTATTTTCTCATAGACGGTGATAAAATGTAGTCTTCGCGACAGTTCCTAAATAAAAAAATATTTGCGGACATTTCACACAGCACCATTTAGCCCCAAGCTAAGCAGAGCTTGTGTTATGGGTACTAGATGACTGATATACTTAATACAATACATTACATTCATGGATATTATTTATTAAATACAAGAAAATACCGGGTGTTCTGACACCCGGAATAAATATTTGCAGATCATATTATCGTATCTATTTGTATATTTCGACGCAGGAGGTTGCGGTTTCAATTCCCGCCTTGGAATAAATGTTTGTACGATTCCCAGAACACCCGGAATAAATATATGCAGATCGTACATTTATCGTAAGGCGGGAATCGAACCCGCAACGCATCACAACTGCATCGCATCTGGACATTGCCCGCCGCGCCACATCGGTCGTCAAATCAACTCAAGTCATCTATGTTCATCACATAAATGTTTACACTCGGTGGGAATCAAACCCTCAGTTTACAGCACAGAAGACAAAGCTACAACGAAAGCCTTCAGGCGAAGTTACCTCTATGATTAATAAGGCTCACAGATATAAAATTCATGGGTTTAGTATGTACTCAGAACCGATCAATTACAAAAGCACACAATAAGTAGCCGTTGCCAGCAAGCTATGTTTGCTACTGTGAAAGCAAACGCTGCGCCTACATTTTGCAGTAAACCAACATTACGATATTACTGGGTAAGGCTCTATACACCAGTTACATTGCACTGCAGTAGCTACAAACAGTATCAACCATTGTATACTTCGATCAATGATACTCCTAGATAACTGGTCACATAAAATCATAGTTAAAAGCTGTCCGCGTGAATATATACTTTAGACAGCTACATTTGTTTACTAACGAAATGATAAACAATTTTAAGTTCAACTTAATTACAACCATGTTGCCTAGTAAATAATGTCACTAATTCTCAAACCAAAATAATCGAAGTTTGTATACCTAGATTTTGTCTAAGCTTAGACCAACCGATATCCCAGCTTGTTTTAATAAGACCGTTATTTATATCAAACGATATGTAGGTAGCTATTGGCTCACGAAGTAGGGTTTTATATGAAAAATATTTACAGAGTAATTACACACTTAAACTTGTTGAATTAAAGCTCAAATCACTTCAGTCAACTTCACAACATCAATCTCAATATGTAAAATGCGTAGCACCGTCGTAGCACATGCTACGATGATGCGTAGCACGTGCTACAACGACTGCACAAATTAACTACGAATAATGTCATAATGTGACACAAACATTCCCATGTGTATATTACCTCCACCGACTCCGGGAGATGTTGTGACAGACGTAAAAGCCAGGTTAAGATGTGCATTGTAAGATATCATGCGCTTGACACGAGAATTTTTTATTGATGGACATTTTTGACAACCGATGTGGCGCGGCGGGCGAATGTCCACCTGCGACGCAAGAGTTACGGGTTTGATTCCCACCTCGGAATAAATGTTTGCAAATATTTATTTCCAGTGTTCTAGGTATTTTCTATGTATAATAAAAAATATCTATGCATAATGTATTGTATTAAGTATATCAGTCATCTAGTATCCATAACACAAGCTCTGCTTAGCTTGGGGCTAGATGATGCTGTGTGGGTTGTCCAGCATTATTATTATTTATAAAAACATATGTAAAAGACCCACAGATAAGCAAAACATTAGCTTTAAGTCATTATTTGACAGAACGAGATAGCAACGCTTTGTACAAATGCTTGCGAATATTCCCCTCCCGTTTACTTTCTGGCGTAGATGCCCGTATGCGCAATCTTCATTTTTTAAAGTGCCTAACGTGAAAACGTTTCAGCTGTACGTCACACAATACTTGCATTACAGCGACACAGTTGCAGAAGAAATTCAAAATGAACACCCAATAGCGGCCTACATTGATACAGAGTTCACAACTCGCCGATGTATGCATAACTTTGAACATAGAACAATGAGTGTTCTATTTTAAAAATAATCTTTTTTTTACAACGTAGAAGCACAGGTAGTTGATTGGAAGTGGCCCCGCCATCCAATTCGTCGTCGTGTTGAATCCGGTCGCGTATCGAAGAATTTTTTGTTCGAAAAAATTATGTGCACTAGTCAGTGCTTTTAAACGGTGAAGGAAAACATCGTGAGGAAACCAGTTAATATTCTAGCAATGGCAATTGCTAAGTGGCCAATTCTATACATTTTGGACTGCATCGATATATATACTTTAGCGATGTAAAATTGTCTACAAGACCTTAGTACAGAATCTTACTAATATTGTTAGAACTCAACTATGCCATAACGGAGAAACCGATAAGGATGAAACTTAGAATACGTTTTGTTTTAAATTCATGGCCCGGAATATTCCCGAATTTAAGAAATCATAAGTAAAATAGGGTATGTTTTATTCAGGAGCCACACGATCAACGTTGCAGGCGGAAACTAGTATAGAATAAAAGTTAAGCTTACAATTTAACCTCTTTATGGGGTTGAACAATCTTACAAAATACATATCTCAGCCAATAGTCATCACAATGGCAGAAGAGTTTTACCTCTTCTTTCACAACTAAACGGTAACGTTTTCATGTACCAACAACCTTCAAACCAGAGCACAGCAAGCTGCTTGGCGGCAAAAATAGGTAGTACTTTCCCAGACAAGTCCTACACTAGTCCTTTACTATTATTACTACATAGTTGTGATGACACGTTTTGTATCTAGAACTATTCTTTTTAATCGTGCGCTTGCCCGTCTCGCGACCCGCCCTACTTTGCCTTCTTGTGAAGCCTACCAGCTTCGTTAGTGTGGCTCTTTCACAACAGTATACAACTTTGTGATGAGGTCACATCAAATATTTGTGAAAATTCTTCTTGGGTTAATGTTTTATGTATGTAATACCAATTACTGCAAAATCCTCGAACAATCTCGAGTAGGTACTTGTTGCTAATAGATCTAAGGGGATATCTACCGTTTTTGGGAATTAAAGTCATGATGACGACCGATGTGGCGCGGCGGGCGAATGTCCGCCTGCGACGCAAGAGGTTGCGGGTTTGATTCCCGCCTTGGGATAAATGTTTGTACGATCTGCAAATATTTATTCCGGGTGTTCTGGGTATTTTCTGTGTAATAAAAAAAAATATCTATGTATGTAATATTGTATTGTATTAAGTTTATCAGTCATCTAGTACCCATAACACAAGTTCTGCTTAGTTTGGGGCTAGATGATGCTGTGTGGATTGTCCAGCATTATATTTATATTTAATTACTGCAAAATGTGAGTGTGCCCTTAAACATTTTCGAACAATTTCGAGTAGGTACTTGGTGCTAAGAGATCTGAGGGAATATTTACCGTGGTTGGGGATTAAAGTCATGATGCTATCTATGTTTTTAAAACTACTTTTACAGGACTAACCAGATTAGGTTAGGTTAGTAGATGTAAATATATTAGCAACTAGCTGTCCCAATAAACTTCGTATCACCAACGTTTTTCATCCCTGAGTCAGTAATTTCTAGGGTTCCGTACCTTAAGGGTAAAATGGGACCCTATTACTAAGACTCCACTGTCTGTCCGTCTATCCGTCTGTTACCAGGCTGTATTTCATGAACGACGATAGTTAGAAAGTTGAAATTTTCACAGGTAAAACAAAACAACAGAATAAAATAAATATTTAGTGGGGCTCTCATACGACAATAGTGATTTTTTTGTGGTTTTTATTATAATTAATGGCACGGAACCCTTCGTGTGCGAGTCCGACTTGCACTTGGCCGGTTTTTGAGTTTTAGTGAGACTAACGCACAGGAGTTGATAGCGTTATTTTCTATAATAAATAATAGTAAAACTATCAACAAAATGTGAAGCAAAAATTTACTTTAGTAGTTGTTCAAATGTTTCTTAAATAACGTCAAACGTAGTTATTTTCGGTCATTTTAATATTTTCCTTGCACTAGAAATATTAAACAAGAGTTAAAGTAGCCAAATCTGTACTGCAGCATCGGTTCAGCCACCTACAATAGCTGGTAACCGGGTCAACATTGCAAATCTACTCTCAAAAACGATGAACAAAACACCGTATTGTTGTATTGATTTACATTGCGCGGCATGCCAGGCAGCAAAAACTTAACTGTGGAATGGGTTACCGAGGCCCCGCAGTGTAACTCAAACGACAATACGAAACTTCGTTCTTGGTTTTCAAGAGTAAACCTGCTGTATAGTTATTTGCCGGGGGAGCATAATAGTCGTAAATAGCCAGCATCTGACTCAGCACTGCTTGTGAACATTTGCAATTGAATTTGAAATATTTTCAAGATATATTTAGGTCGCATTGATGAGATGGTGTTAGGTAAACCTGCATTGTACTGATCATAAGAATGTACTATTAATAAAGTGTTTTGGTTTGTATGGTGTGGATGCCGGTGAAATTACAGGCGCATGAGGCTTAACACCTGTATACCTCAGGTTGATGGACATACTTTTTTATAAGTAATAGTAACCACTCAGTATCTGCTTGTCTCATCAGCTAGTTGAAAGAAAAAAACAAAAAAAGCTAGTATGTACTTTCAGAAAACTCAACAAGGAATAAATTAAAATTTACTTAATGTATATAGACATTTAAATCAAAATGAATGAGTAAATGATCGACGTAACTACCGATAACGGACCGATAGTCCGTTATCGGTATCGGTTGCCAAAAAGATGGTTGACGGTTATCGGTAAGGATCTCATAACCTCACACTCTCATGATCACAGAAGACAAAGCTCCTACCAACTGAGCTGTGATGGCTGTCAACAATAACTTTATATAAATTATGTGGTAGCAACCGTAGCGTGCAGATATGAACACTCATGAAGATCGAACGTGTTCAGGGTACGTCCGTCCGGAATGAAAGTCGTAAAACGTTGACGACTCTATTCACGACACACCGGGAGCTATGCAAGCTGCACCTTACACCACATAAAAACGTATTTATGAGCGCGCCAATTTAGAGAACTTCAACTAATAAGCTCCACGTAGCGTCAACTACTTTTAGAGAGTCTTAAAAAGAAAGTTAGTGCTGTGTGCTAAACCTTACCAAAGACAGCTGATCCCGTCTCACTATGTCACAGAAAAGGGCAGTGAAATTAACATAATCGGTGTAGTCGGTTGAAATTTACAATATATAGAATTATATCATTGTGGAGGTGGTGTGATGATAAGGTGCAGGCTGCAGGAGTCAGAGTGTTGGAGACGGCGGCTCCAGGTCCGAGTGCGACGCGCTGGTTGCGGGGATGCGCGCGCAGGGCTGGTGAGCAGCGGGGGCGGGCGGAGGCGCGGGCGGTGCGCGGCTCAGTGGCGTGCAGCGAGCGCCGCGGACGCCCGCACCTCAGTGTCGAGCACAAGCCCGCCATGCCCGGCCCGCGCCTCTCCCGCGCAGCCTGACAGCATGGCCTACCCGACCGCCACCATCGCACGCAGCCACGCTCTGACGACGGTACGCATCCGTGACCCGATACCATATCTTCCACCTGCCTTGGAACCGAAGGCGCCTTTAGCGACCTCGGCACCGCACCACGGTGCTCCCGTTCAGTGACAGTGTTTCCAGCGTTCACTCTCGGCCGGCGAGGGTCGGTCGGCGCAGAACTTCGTCTCGATTCGATCGTCTGCAGACCGAGAGAGTAGGCGCGAGTGGGTACCGCGCGCCACGCTAGATGGCGCTCGGTGTCGTTCCTGCGGTGAGGTCTCCGCCCGCTCCCCGCCACCGCTGTCGCCGTCGTCGTCGCCACCTTTTGTTTCGCGCCGTTCATAAAATAATAATCGGCAAGCCGGTGGTGAGCCGGGCCGTCGGCGCCGAGCCGTCGCTGACGTCAGCGGAGCCCGGGCTCGCGGCCGGAGCCGGCTTCCCCGACCTTCTTCGCCGCCGTCTGCGTCTCTCCCGACACACCACATTGACACGTCACATTCTACACTAACCCTCCACCCCCCTTTCGTGCCAAAATCATTTTCAAAACAAAAATTATCATTACAAACTATTCTCCTACGTTCTTACATTTGCTATCTTATTCTTAAAACAAAATTGTGTCAAAGTGGTGTACGTAAGCGCTCCGTAGCAAAGTGACAGCTATGACGCACTGTAAATGTGTAGGTTTCATTCATGTAACCTACAAGGGTTGACGATTGATCTGCACCTAGCAACAACGGCGGCGACGACGGGAGACTGTTTTATTTTTTAGTAATTGTTGAAATGTTTTGTGGTAGTATTGGAAGGATCGTTTGAGCCTATGTTGTAAATAGTCGACAATTCATTTAGTGGGAGTGCGTCGTGAGCCGCGCCGCGCCCATGCCCCTAAGTCGGGTGAGTGCTAGCTTGTAAGGCTTCGTAGCGTGCCATTTTCACGAGAAACTCCGCGTAGGTATTTTCTATTATTTTAAGCCATTAACTTTGAAGTAATACATAAATCATAGATGAAACATATATTACTGTTGATTTAGTAAATAATGTTGTGTAACAATACCCCTGTTGATGTTGCTAACATCATTGCTGCCCATATACACAAGTCTTACCATACACGTCATCGATATTAAACAATGTATACCTAGATTATTAATCTTATTGACTAAACTAATACATGTTTTGAGCTTGAAATTGCAATAATATTCAATAACAATAACGATGAACATATCTTCAATTTCGTCATCATTTTACTTTTCGCCTCTATGGCATGTATCTTCTTCTTTTCTTCATAATGGCATCTGTCTCCTGACAGACAATTTTGCCAGTGTCAAGTGGATGAATAAATAGTTTTTAGCCAAGTACGAGTCAGTAAAAAAAAATAAAGTCAGCTGTCATTGGTTTTGAAGAAAAAGATGGCGTTTCTCATCAAAACTCTAAGAATATGGAATGTCAAAACCTAACGTAAACATTTTCGTTCAAATCAGGATGCCACATAACACACTTTCACACTTGTGTTAAGACCTCAAATAATTATGGTTAAAATACCACCGAAATTACACATTAAGTAGGTACCTAAAATAACACTAGGTAGCAAGTTGAAATGAAAAATAATGTTGCTACCAAAAATGACAAAAAACAAATCAAGTGTCAAGTGAATTATTTGTAAAAGTTTTTATTCAAGTTAGTCAAATTGTATCAAGTCCAGCTGCCATTTACATCAGGATACCATTTATTACACGTTTATACCCATTGCATACACATTGCGCTTAAACGTCAGGTAATGTGGGTTAAATTTCACTAAAATTACGCAACAGAAAACAATTGAAATGTGTAAAAAAAATACTGAAACCGAATTTCATCATTTCTGAATTGTTTCGTCATGACGTCAGATATGTTCATAAAATCGATTTTGCAACAAATACATATCTGAATAGCTTTAGTTAGTTTGAGGCCAGATGGTATAAAATATCCGCCAATAGAAATCAAAATAACATCACGACTTTAATTCCTAAGCACGGTAGATATCCCCTCAGATCTTTTAGTACCAAGTACCTACCTGAGATTCTTTGAGGGGGTTGTTCCACGGGGTGTTGTCAGAGGTGTCCAGATAGTAAATTTTGTACGTACCCACATATTACAGTAGTTGGTATTCCATACGTGATAGGTTGCAAGTCCATCGCCGCTGCTAGAATACTAACTGGTTCCCTTCACCGTTTGAGAACACTGGCATTGCGCATAATCATATCTATATCATAAGATTTGATTGTTTGTTTGCATTGAATAGGCTCTGAAACTACCGGACCGCTTTGAAAAATTCTTTCACCGTTGGGAAGCTACAATATCCCCGGGTGACATATGCTATATTATATTTTCATAAAAATTAGGGATCTTTACTAAAACCAACGCGAAGCCAGGATGGGCCGCTAGTAAGTAATATAGTTTTCAAATATTAAAATCCATTGATCCACGACCGGAATCGAATCCACGACCTTAGGATCAGAAGGTAGGGTCATTTCCACTAGACCATCAGTTCACTCCAGTGTCCGCCAATATTTATTATTACTATAAGTAGCAGATTAGTAATTGACTTGCTGACCCAGAACTGTATCATACAAAATTGTGAAGTAAAAAAACTCGTTTATTGATATACTATTATCAGTCTTCTCTACATTATTCATAATAGGGAGAGGTACTTTTATCTGAACTTATTTTTAAAATAAATTAAGGCGTTAAAAATCTTCGCACTCGACAAATTATATTTTTGAGTATATTTTGATTTATCACTCACCATAATTAACTTTTTAATTAATTATAGCATCTGTTGGTTTTGAAGAAAAAGATGGCGTTTGTCAGGATTACCAATATTAACTTTTACAATAAAATAAAACTATAAAAAAAAAATATCTAAAATATCAACTAATCTAATGAAACTTCCCTTACCTCATAGCCTCATAATTTTCAAAACATTTGGAACTTTGTTACGATTTTTTGTTGCCATTGTATAACTATCGTTCGAAGATACTTTCAGTCTTGTTAGTGGTCTAAAAAACTTATTTATAACCATAACATTTTCCTCCTCTCATTTGAGACTCATTTTAAGTGTGCCATTGATATGACAGAAGAAGAAAAACGCATCAAAACAAATATACTATAAAAGTTCAAGCCCCTAAATCAAAGAGCCCTATGTCCAGCAGTGGACTACTACAGGCTGTTGTTGATGAATAATAAACTGGTAAAATATTAACAGTCTTTGTCACACTCATAAAGAAACCAAAATACACCAGATTAAAGTTAAAATCAATCATTTATTCGTGACTAGAAACAGCTAAGAATATTTTAGGCCACTTTGAAATTAGGACAAGATGCAACCTTTCGGAATTAGGTCAGTCAAGTGCTGTTTTGTTCGTGGTATTGTCACGGAATGTTTTACTATTTAGGCATTTCTTTGCCGTCGAGTTGTTTTCAATGTTTTTATGCTGTGTTTCTTGGTTATGAGATTTTCAACGAGCTCCATTATTCTTTACTTATTTAAGAACAAAATCACAACTTGAAATTAAAATTTCTTTCTTTGTATAAGTACGCACGAAAATACCTTAGAAAAATCTAGTTTTTACGACCATTGGTTTAGGTTATACGTAATCTATATGTCAGTCACTTAGAACAAAGAAACTTATTATTGTTATAGATTTCAATAGCATAATATTTCATGTTTATTTTATAAAGTACATTTATAAAATAAACATGAAATAGTTGAGTTATTTATATACAGTTGCAAATAATCGATAGATATAATTAATTCAATATTAAACTGCCTGTCAGCACTAAGTACATAAAAAAAGTATATTAACACAAAAGTTATGTTCTGAGCAGGATTTAACCTTACCTGAGAGTTTTTCGTCGAGTGAGGTTAGGCTTCAATGGCGCAGGTGATCCGCGCAACCCTATCCATGGGAAGGGGGTGGGTTCAAGCCCGATTTGGTGCATAGTTCTTGGGATATTATAAATATTTAGTTATAATAGTGTGTGTACTAGCTTAGACAAGTATATACAAAATACATATGAAACAGTTGAGATATCCGCAGACACTTTAGATTATATATTTAGTACCTACCTAAAAGGACATCCGTAGTTCTTGAACCCGTATCAGTCTAAAACACTCTACTTCCCCATAGGGTTCATTAGACTACACCAGCCACTCCTGCGCAATTCACATGAGCCCAGCATTAAGCAATTGGTACAAGAGAAGGATGTGAACAAACGGTTGGTCCTCTTAGCACCAGTTTCTGGTAACATCAAGTCCGCTAACCATAGTCAAAACTAACGAAACCCACACTATAGTTTTGTCATCCATCATACCATACACTTAAAGCTTAATGACTTATGGGTAGAATTTATAAATAAACAATATTGAATAATTTTTATGGCCAAACAACTCTGACGGTTATATATCTCGGTTTGATTCTCACCCGAACATGATTAACGAAAATTTTCTTAATTTGTGGCTGGGTGTTACTTAAGTAGGTAGGTATGTATGTGCGAAAAAAGTGTGTTAGCGTAAGCATTATCAATCATTTGGTTTCTAAAATCAACAATCAAGCCTTGCCTAAGAAGGGTTAACTTGAGCAAAATTTGTAAACTTGAAAAAAAAATATTGCAATAACAACATACAAAAAAAGATTAAAAATGTGTTATAATGTATCTATTTCTTTGTTTTTTATGATTGTATAACAGTGAAAACTATAAAAACAAATCAAACGTTACACAATACAATAAAAATAAAATGTTTATGTAACTTTTAAAATCTTCCTATCTATAATGTTTACGTAGATGTTTACATGCGATAGCGTCAAAAACTAGTGTTAAGGACCTTGGTGTTGATCAGTCATGCCGGTCGGCTCGTTTGTTGTGTTCGTTGATTGGTTAATGGTAGGCCAACAACCTGAGACCATCTCGAACGTTGCAATTGATACGGCCTGGAGCTCATGTTCATTTTCACCTGACAATTGTCGATTCGACAATTTGTCTCTCACTGTGTCTCGAATATTTGTAAAATAAAATCTATACCAATTATCAGAATCTTTATCCTGACCGACTTACTAGGGTACAGACAACGCACAGACTAAACCACTGGTTGTAGAGACTTGAAATTTTCAGAGTATATTTGACTTGGTGCGTAAAGATGTACTAATAAAGGAATTTTTGAAATTCCGAAACTGTAAGTAGTACTAAAGATTCATTGCCCAGTAGCAGAATTCCACTTAGGTATAAATAAAAGAATAAATAAAATATTGGAACCGGGCAGTGATAAATGTTGCTAATACATTTTTCAATGCTCGGTTCCCGGTCCCAGGTTTCCAATTTGCTTGTTTAAGTTAGGTGTCAAGTTTAGGATCATACAAAAAATGCTAGGTGCTAAGTCGTATATTGGCCTGTTATCCTAGTTTTTTTTTATACAACTGGCTGATGAAACAAACAGATGGCCCACCTGATGTCAAGTGATTACCACCGCAAATAACAATGTATTGCCTCGTAAGCCACGCTCAATAGGTACCTGCCCTACGATGCACTGCTCAGCGTCGATCAACCTGAGGCATACAGGTATTAAGACTCATGTGCCTGGAATTTCACTGGCACCCACACCCTTCAAACCCGAACACAGCAGGCTGCATGGCGGCAGAAATAGGTATAGTTACTGTACCTACCCCGGATTCTGTTAAGTTAGATTCGGTTAAGTTAATATTCTGAGATTGCAAGTAATAAAATTCTGTTACCTCAGTATTATTGCTTAGTACTGCGTTTGTTTTCTCCATTGCATCCTGAAGATCTACTCTGCAAAACGATTATTTGAATTCACTGTGACATTTTGAGTTACACTGCTTGGTGTGTGCGGCAACAAGAACTCGCCTGGGATCGAAGCTGTTAAGATGGCTCGCAGTGTAACTCAAAACGTTTCCCTTTAGTTCATCCAATGCAGTTTGAACCCCGACCTACTTCGCTAGTTGTTTGTGTGGGGAGGTAAACATACTCGTTATTGAGGGGTTATGTAGAAGCTTCATATACTTTTATCACTTATCTATGTCTAATGGTACGCGGAGATACTCCTTATCTCCCTTTCTCTTGCTTCTGGCTCTTTCGTCTTATAGTATTTCTAATGTTATCCAAGAAGTCGGTTGTATTAGATTATATACTTATAGTATAGTAGTACAACTTGCTGATGGAACAAGCAGATGGCCTACCTAATGTTAAGTGGTTCCCGTCACCTATAACAAAGCATTGCCTCGTAGGTCCGCTCGTTAGGAACGTTACCTACAATGCACTACTCAGCGTCCATCAATCTGAGGCATACAGGTGTTAAGCCCCATGTGCCTGTAATTTCACCGGCACCCACACCCTTCAAACCGGAAGCAAGCTGCTTAGCGGCAGAAATAGAAAATTAAATGACAAAAAAAAAATAGTTTCGTGACTTGAATCCCCTGGCTCAGTTGATATCCCCACAGATACCACCAAGAAGCACTAATTTAAGATTCGTTGAGGATGTCTAAAGAAGGACACACTTTGCAGTAGTAGGTATTCCATACGTGGGCAGGTTGTACGATTTTTTCAACTGGTCTCACAGCTCTCAGTAGTAGCTCTACCTTCTATGCTGTATGTCGTAGGTACGATCCCCACCGATAAACATTTGTGTGGTGAGACTGTGAGCCAGAATTCAGTATTTGCGTGGCACTTAACATCAGGTGTGCTTGTTTCATCGACAGGTAGATAAAAAAACCGTTCGTGATCTGAAATATTACTTATGATATTTTACCATGTTTTTTAAGGGTTCCGTACCCAAAGGGTAAAACGGGACCCTATTGCTAAGGTCGCTGTCTGTCTGTCCGTCTGCCACCAGGCTGTATCTCATGAACCGTGATAGTTAGAGAGTTGAAATTTTTACAGATGTATTTCTATTGCTTGTTACAACAAATACTAAACACCAAAATAAAATAAATATTTAAGAGGCTCTCATACAACAAACGTGATTTTTTTGCCGTTATTACTATAGATAATGGTGCGGAATCGTTCGTGCGCGAGTCCGACTCACACTTGGCTGGTTGTTTAACTTGAATGAATCAGATGAAAAAAGTCTAAAAGATGTTTCAATCTTTTTAATTTACAAGTTGACACATAACTTTTTATGTAATTACCTACACAACTTTATTTTTAGCTTCTAAATGTTTCTTTTTTCACTATAATATATGCCCGAAATTATCCACTATTGATATTGGGTATTTATTGCACACAATGTATTTTTGTGATGATAAAGAATTTCCATGGAGATAACCTAGTTACAGATTTGTTTGATGATGTTCGACTTTGCTATCCGAATGCCGAATTGCAAATTGCAACACAGTCGGCCAGTAAAGCAAAAAGGTTCTGAAACAGGTTTCGTAGAACAGAACTTATACGATGTTTAACAGTTAAACCATTACTCTCGAAAACTTCAACAGAACCTTTCGAGCTTTTTGAATAATTACCATTGAAAAAACAAGGAATAATCTTTTAAAAAAAATTTTTTTACTTCAAAATGTTTTAGTAAAAATTCTTTATTTCTTTTTCAAACTTTTGCGATTGCTGATTTCTAAACAAAAGTCTTTTAATTTTTTAATTGAACTAGTGTATGCAGTTAGCGTAAACTATATTATACTATATTAAAATTCTTTGAGTAAATACTTAAAATTTAACCTAGAATCTGCAGCGCAGTGTGATACCAGACCAATCCAAATAGAAGTGCGAACTAGGCGATTCGAATTCATTGTTCAATCATTCGGTCAAGACCAATATCGGTGTTTTTATAAAACCGAAACCGCATGTTGATTTTGAATTTGAGTACTGAAACCTCGGTGCTCATACACGCACACACACGAGCTGCTTTTTTTTTATACAACTTGCTGATGAAACAAGCAGATGGCCCACCTGATGTTAAGTGGTTACCATCACCTATAATAAAGCATTGCCTCGTAGTTTACGCTCGTTAGGAACGTCACCTACGATGCACTACTCAGCGTCCATCAACCTGAGGCATGCAGGTGTTAAGCCTCATGTACCAGTAATTTCACCGTCATCCACATCTTTCAAACCGGAACACAGCAAGCTGCTTGGCGGCAGAAATAGGCATGGTAGTAGTACTGTCCCGGACGAGCCCTTCACAAAGAGCTCTACTACTACTACTGCTCGTGCTGTCGTGTGTTATTCATGCACCGTTCCATCACAACATGTCATGTAGACAGGTGCATCTGACCGAGTTCTGTTTGCTCACTTAATTATCCTATGAAGCGTCGATTTCGCTCAGACCGTCGCGTCGTCATACTGACTGCCGGTAAATCGATTTGCCCCGCGGCTACGGGTACATTGTTCAACGGGCAGTCCATTTGGAACTCAGGTTCGTATTCCAGAACTAAACTCTAACTGGATTGCAATTCAATCACAGATCTTTTGACAGGCTTTCATTGTAATTTTAGACAAAAGCACGAGTCTTGATTCATAAGCGGTTTATAGTTGAAAAGGTTTATAGGTAGCCATATTTTTTTTAATACGATTTACGATTTGCTGATGAAATTAGCAGATTACCCACCTCATGATAAGTGGTTACCATCACCTGTAATAAAGTATTGACTCGCATGTCACACTGGTTAGAAACGTGCCCTACGATGCACTGCTCAGTGTTCATCAGTCTGAGGCATATAGGAGTTAAGCCTCATGTTTATGTAATTTCACATATTCTGTAATTTGAAAATAAAATGAAGATTAAATAATTACTGTAAAACAAGTTTCATAACAGTTCAAAGAGTTTATTCACAATGGTGGTACAAACTTTCTGTGTATATAATATTGTAGGGACACTGTAAGTATGAATGTGGTATCAGCAGTTTTGTGTGTAAGCGAGAAGTATGAGTGCGATCGGAGCCAGTCCCTGTCGGCTACCGACACTGGTAATTTAAGCACACATTTTTGTATAGTATATTAAGATGTGCCGACTTATTATAATGATAACGCTAAAGAATCCGAAAAAAATTGTTTACTTTTTGTCTGCCTGTACTCGTGTGTATTTTTGAAATAGCATTACGTTTAAACCGTTTATAATTATCATTGCAGAAAACTAGTCCTCGCTAGCAACCCAAAATTGTTTAAATAAGTTTATGTCAAAGAACTTTTATAGTAACAGGTTATGATGGGCAAATAATAATCAAAGAATTCTGTTAAAAAAAACGAGTGTGCTTTAGACCACACGACTGAAGTAAAACTTCTTTAATATACGAAACGTAACTGGCTATGAGAGAAAGAGAGAAAGAACAGTGCTTTCATACCCCCTCCATGGTAGTGTTAAACGTTTAACGCAACCCTGTTAGAAGTCGCATAAAAAGTATTACTTCAATAAATAACAAGTTTCGAATTAAAGCTTCGAATAACAAGCAAATAATTTAAGAAACAACAAGCAGAAAACTCTGCAGATGCATCTTAATGCTTCCTATCTATCTATCGATTTTAGTGGATAACAAGGAGTCTATTAATGACCAGCAATGGGGAAGCATGAAGTTTAATTTTTATCGTCTGAACCTGACGAGAAAAACAAGCACTAAAACACGAGCATAGCTGGTTGACTCGACATAATAAAATATATAGATAGTGTTACAGCCGAATACTCAAACACAACTTAAATTTAATCACGTCTCAAGTGACTAATTTTTGACCGACTTTCATTACAAACTGTCAAAAAATTGCGACTTTTTGTGTGATATTTAAATTATTCCAAGGATTCGTTTTTTGTCATCTTTGGAAGCAACATTGTATTTTCATTTAATTGTTTTTCTAGTGTCATTTTAAGTTCTGATGGGTAATTTTGGTGGTATTTTAACCATCATTACTTGAGGTCTTAGCACCAGTGTGAACAATTGAAATGAAAGTGTGTTATGAGGCATCCTGATTTGAACGAAAATGTTTCCCTTTGGTTTTGAAGAAAAACACCATCTTTTTCTTCAAAACCGAAAACGGCTGACTTTACTTTTTTTACCGACTCGACTTGACTAAAAATAATTTATTCAACCCACTTGACATTGGCAAAATTGTCCGCAAGACAGACAGAAAAAAAAAAAGAAAAACAAAATATTCCAAGAGTTATGCACCGCTAGCAAAATTTAAATGAAAAATTGTACTATGGTGATCATTTTGACCGAATTAAGGCCACTAATACGTCTACGCGAAACATGTTTATGTTGGTAAAACGTGATTAGCTAAATAAAACTAAATCAGGTTGTTGTGCAAGTGGGTCTTAATGTCCAAGAGTTTCCCCTATTAAAGTTCTTCTTCTTTTTTCTCTTTGGTACCTGTCTGTCATTCGAAGATTTTGCTAATGTCAAGTGTATAAAAATAGTTTTTAGTCAAGTCGAGTCAGTAAAGTCGGATGTCGTTGGTTTTGAAGAAGACGGCGTTTTTCTTCAAACCTAAGCAAAACATTGTCGTTCACATCTGAAAGTCAAAGTCAAAGGTGTCTCGGTGAATCTAAGCACCTCTTCCTCGTTCCTCGCGACCAAGTCTAGAAGAGCTGGCAAGAAACTTACGGCTTGGTTCCCACCGTTTTTTTTGTAAGATATTTTTACAAAATAAAAATAATGATAATAATGAAGCTCTAGTGTGGTGTCAATCTAACTAAATAAGGTGAATGCAAGACAGAAAACATGTTATGGCAGTCATACCGAGAAGCCACATAAGATACTTTTATTTGATCTCTTCACATTTAATGTACCTCAAGTAATGTTGGTTAAATTGCCAACGAAACGGAACTTAAAATAACACAAAAAAACAGTAAAACGAAAATGCTATGTTGCTTCCAAAGATGATAGAAAACAAATCCCCTCTTAAAGTTTAAGCAGTTTTAGCTATCAAAAGCATCACCATAGTTACGTCATCACGTACGCGATTCAGTTTAATTCTTGTTTGTATGGCTTTTCTAGAGTGTTGCTCGCAATTTCACCAGAGTCACGTTCACAAGACCTTAGCACGAAGGAACATTATTAGTTATACAGGCCTTTGCATCTACAGCGTCAGAGGCGACTCTACAATAGTGTCTTTACAGGACGCTGTACTGTCTGGGACAGATTTTTAGATGACGTAAACTTGTTCAGCACTTATTCTATCCTCACAAATTCAAAAATCAAAGCCTACATTAAGACAAAACAAAAAAACGCTAAGGAACCAAGCCGTAAGTTTCTTGCCGGTTCTTTTTGGCTTGGTCGCGAGGAACTGGCGCTTAAATTCACCTAGATGCAAGACGTTTCAAGATGATCCCTGCGGATATACTAAATAAATGCTTTTTGACTTTGACTTTGACTCTGACATAGCTTAGTCAGCCTATTCTCAAGAAAGTCAT
This sequence comes from Electrophaes corylata, assembly GCA_947095575.1. Lineage (NCBI taxonomy): Eukaryota > Metazoa > Arthropoda > Insecta > Lepidoptera > Geometridae > Electrophaes > Electrophaes corylata. The sequence continues at coordinate 11,008,792 of OX352703.1, forward strand.
GGCCAATACGTGCGGAGCTAACTAAGACACGGGTTTCCTCACGATGTTGTCCTTCACCGTCTGAAAGCACTGGCATTGTTTAAAGGAGTAAGTAGATTATGTATTGCAGTTCATTTATTTGAGTATTAAAAAGTAAACACATTGACAGTGTAGTCCATCGTTTGGCAACAGTTATTTACATTACTAAACCTCATGGCACCGATCTATCGATAGGTTGTACTCGCTCGGAACGGAACGAATGGAATTTGCATAAATCACTGTTTCGATTCCAGTCGACAACGATGCACCGTTCTACAGAGGAATTCACTGAACTTGGAATAAGCAAAACGTTCGTAAGCCCTAATAATCCCACTGTAACATTGACCAGAGTTTAGTACTTACATAGAGTGTATGATGACAGAAACCAAGAACCAATGAAACTATCAACACCGTGGACGGTACTGCAGTAATTTTTAGGGTTGCGTTAGGTTGCGGGACCCTATTACTAAGACTCCGCTGTCTGTCTGTTGTCGTCTTGTTGTTCGTCTTTAACCAGGCTGTATCTCGTGAACCGTGATAGTTAGAGATTTGAAATTTTCACAGATGATGTATTTCTGTAGCCGATTTTTTGCCACAACATCATCTAGCCCCAAACTAAGCAAAGTTTGTACTATAGGAACCAGATTGCTATCATAATATCTTAAACTTTTATTTTGTAAATTAGAATACAATATAAAACTTAGACAAAGAACAAATATTTTATTTGTCCTCAGTGGGCATTGAATCAATTAGCCTGGTCCTATATTTTTCAGCTTAGTTTGTCTTAAGCTTTCCTTCTCTGGTTTCCAGCTACAAAATTGACGTTTAATTTGTACGTCACTAATATCGTAAAACATTTAAAACCGGTGTGTAATCTAGTAATACGCTAACACAAGTAGCGTGCACTGAAAAATACCTTAATTGCTTTTAACTAAATTACTATGATAAGCTTGACATGCTGAAATGGTTACGGTCATATAGGTGGATGTATCCACTCGACAAATTATCATCATCAGCATAGAGAATTCTACTGCTGGTCGTAGACCTTCTTCATATATTTTCAGAAAAAACTATTTTGAGCCATTTTCATCCACCGATTTCCCACCACCTTTACTACCCACACCTTACACGTGTCTACTTGCACATTCTTCGTGTCCCTACATACTCATATATCTATTGTCTATAAATATCAGTAAGTCAGGGCAGAGATTCTTACAATTGGTATAAATTGTGAAAAAAGGTCATAAAAATTAAGCAAAGTAATAAATTATATCTTCCAATTAAATTACGCACTCAAATTGATTTGAAGGGCGTAAAATGTGGTTATTTTATTGGTAGATCATTGACGTCACTTCGACGTCATTGTTTATCAATTAATATCATGGAGACATTATCACTTGGTATCAAGGCTACTTGTTGCCACTTCAAGCTTGTCATTTCAATTTAATTCAATTTATAGATAAGCTCAATAGGCCAAAAGAGATGCTGAAATATCTTTTTAGTAAAATAGTTTTAGAAGTAGTCTAATAAGTACCAAATATCTAAGGAAATAGCTTCTAAGTCTAAGAATAAGAGTACGTCTGAGTTGATTTCATAAAAAAACAAAAGAATATAAAATATATTTTAAAGATTAGTGCAAAGGGTATTTTTAGATATTTAATCGTGCCTCTGACTGTTAACAAAGGCTTGCTATGCAGGTCAAACACGTTAAGATACTTTTGTAAATTGAAAATGAATGAATGAAAATACTTTATTGTATACACCAGACACAAGTATTACAAAAACAAAATAAAAGAACAGTTATACAATGGAAGGTACAATGGGCGACCTTATCGTTTGTAGCGATCTTTAAAAATGAAAAATCTCCTCCTATCTCTGAAAATGACCTATTTATTCAACTATTTTACCAGTAAAATTGTTTAAAATGTTCTTAGTAATATTACTGACTATTTGATTCTAGCCTAGCATAGATCTCTTTGTATCTACCATCTTGATCCAGTTTGGCTCGATTTGGCACCGATCCAAAAGGCCTCGTAAACATTTTTCTGATGTAAAATAAAATGCATTTCCTTACGTTTGGTGATAAAAAGGCTGCGTGGTACTTTTAGAACACTGGAATGTTGATACGTATGTGGAAAAACTGTAAATATGATTGTTTTTACTTTTTACCAAAGCGCATTTACACTGCGTCCGAACCGAATTTTAAAGCGTTATATAGTGTAATAGGCACGGCGGAAGTACTTCTTTAGACGAGTCCTTAACTAACTACGCTGCCTGACATACTGCGCAGTGTAACTGAAAACGACAAAAGAAAACTTCTTCAATTTTTTTTCGAGTAAATACCCAGATTATGCTTTGTACCACGAAGCATTAAATAAAATAAAAATTGCATTTGACAACGACTAAGCTAGCTAATTTTACTAGGAAAAGGCGCGTGTATACATTCGCTTATAGATATTTTCATACAAGCTTCAATTCCCCGCAGTACTCGAAATACCCTCTGTTTAGAGATTGAATTTCAAGAATTCTTTTCTTAGTGCATACTTACAAAACCAAATATATGCTGAAAATTTCAAGTCTATGGCCAGTGGTTTAGACTGAGTTGTAAATATGTCGCGCACATTTCCACTAGTAGGTACTAGTTATTTATAATCTTTTAGAATCAGAATTAGAACCAGATTCAGGAGCAAACTATGACAGGATTCCTCCAAGTAATTTTGGCCACAGGTTTCGAACTGCCATTTTTATGTTGTAACATCATCTTTTGAGAGGACGTTCCTTAACCAGTCAGTTGCTAACTTAGGACATGCGTCTAGTCTTTGTAGGTGACATACCTATTTCCACTTCAGCCTAAGAATCCGACGGATTACGTCTTGCGCTTTCGTCTTTTTTTGAATGCTGCTGTTTTTAATGCGGTCTAATGGTCTGACGCCTAAAAAAAACGAGTGTGCTTTATACCACACGACTGAAGTAAAACTTTTTTAATATACGAAACGTAACTGGCTATAAGAGAAAGAGAGAAAGAACAGTGCTTTCATACCCCTTTCATGGTAGTGTTAAACGTTTAACGCAACCTTGTTGGAAGTCGCATAAGAAGTATTACTTCAATAATTCTTTTAAGGTTGCATTTATTTATTGGGTGTAAAACTATTAAAACGTCAATAGTTGAACATAAGCTCGTGCGTAACTCTGACCTCGACACATAATCTGTGCAATATTATGCCTACATCATACCTATACCTAAAATTTATACCTATATCATGCACGTCCTTGAAAATATCCCGATGACGCTCTACCCATTGACAGCAAGCTTTTCAAATCGTTATACCATTTCGCTATACAGATAGATATTGACTACGTGATGTAAATTTTGTTGTTTATTCTTCTTTTGACTTCCAACAAGGTCGCGTTAAACGTTTAACACTACCATGGAGGGGGTATGAAAGCACTGTTTTTTCTCTCTTTCTCTCATAGCCAGTTATGTTTCTGTTGTACCCAACAGACCCCTTAGGGGTCGCAACCCTTTAGGGTTCCGTACCCGGAACCCTAAAAATTTAACTTTAACAGAAGTGATGCTAAACTTTAAAACGGTAGTGAATGAACAATTGAAACCTAGTGTCTTGGTTTCAAAAATACCAAGGACTTCTTTATATAAAAAATATAAAGAAACAAGCAAATTACTCTAATGTTGAGCAAAAAACAGTTAAACATAAAAAGTAAATACTTGTTTTGACAAAATCAGATACATAAGTAAATACATTTATTTATGTCCAGACAAGTTTACAATTTTAAAAATGTAATGCTCATCCACACAAAAGACTTACCAACCTGGTTTTATGACAAGCAGTTTTATCTTGTTCCGACAACCGGCACAGGCACTAACATTTCCTTCAAATCACAGCAATGTGAGCACCAATGCTTCTTGGCACAGATAAGTATCTACCAAGTTAGTACTGCCCGAACGAACTCTTTTACAATGAACTCTACGTTCACAATAGACAACATTGACATTTGACGACCGATGTGGCGCGGCGGTCGAATGTCCGCCTGCGACGCAAGAGGTTGCAGGTTCGATTCCCGCCTTGGGATAAATGTTTGTACGTTCTGCAAATATTAATTCCGGGTGTTCTGGGTATTTTCTCTGTATAATAAAAAAAAATATCTATGTACGTAATGTATTGTATTAAGTATATCAGTCATCTAGTACTCAAATAGCTTGGGGCTAGATGATGCTGTGTGGATTGTCCAGCATTATTATTATTAACACCGCACCAAAAGTAGATTGCAGTGTCAATGGTAACTTTTCTCTCATATCCTTCTTTACGGAACGCTCTAGTAACCTAGGACTTAGACCAAGCTCACAGCTCAGTCGGCCTAATTCACAGGAAAGACATGGAGTTGACTAAACACACAAGTTTCTCTACGGTGTTTTCTTTCATCGATAGAGGCCCAAGCTCAACACACATATATTTTTCGCATTGAAAAATTTAGACGTACACGGTTGGATTTAAACCTACGACCTTAGGATTGGAAGGCGTGGTGCGTGGCGTGCTACCACTAGACCTGCCAGTGCTCTAGTGCTAATTGAAATCTAATGTTATGACAAACATCACAGATACCTAGTGTGGGATACAGAGCTACGTCAGGTACTTAAGATAGCTACTTACTTATTAACCAATTGATCTATCCACACATGATGTTATATGGTGTTCCTACACATGCCTATTTCTGCCGCCAAGCAGCTTGGTGTGTTCTGGTTTGAGGGGTGTAATTACAGGCACATGAGGCTTAACACCTGTATGCCTGTACTTTGTTATAGGCGATGGTAACCACTTTACATCAGGTGCCATCTGCTTGTTCCATCAGCAAGTTATACGAAAAAACATCCTGTAAGTGTGCCTGTATTTTTAACTACCTATCTATTTTAACATACCGACTTAGTAAGTAAACATGCCTTTGCATCTATTGTAGATAATTTATTAGCACCACTGCTTGGCGGCAGAAATAGATACGGGGTAGTACTTCCACGGGCGAGCCCTTTCACAAGAGCTTTACTACATAGAGATAGTCCATGTATGAAATTTAATTATGATATGTCACACCTAGGTACGGTATTTGTGTGTCAAAATTGTAGGAGAAAATCCTTGAAAACTTAAATCAAATCAAATGTAAATATTTCTTTACCTAACCTGATTTTACGTATGCATTTATGTGTATATACTTAATGTAGGAATGGGTATAGACGTATCCTTGAAGTATCCCTGTGGACTCAATTAAGAAAAGTAGGGCAAACTGCCGCTGGGCATCAAATGTCATGTTGAGTCCTCACAGTTCCCTCTAACATTTAGTTATAGCGACCTCTCCCCTATCTCATGCAAACTTGCTAATATTAAACTATTATAAATGCGAATGTTTAGGTTTTTTTGCTCAGTCATGTTAAGGCATGGTCTCATTTGGATCAAGCTCGGAATAAATATAGTTTGTAACATAGAGTATTAACATAAACTAACAATTTTGATGGAAGTTTCATTTGATGACCGGAACATTTGCCGCACACAGTTATAAACTACTTACTTACCTTTATTCGTTCAAATATAATAAAAAATATCATCCCTAAGCACGGTAAATATCCCCTCAGATCTCTTAGTACCTTGATATATTCTTCGAGATTCGAGATTCTTTGAAAGCGTCTGAAGGGGTAGTCAGAGATACACCCAGATGTTCTCCCTCAGAGCTATAATATGAAGGCCTTTAAGAAACGGGTTCATCTTTTCCTGAAAGATCGGCAGCGCATCAGCATCGCTTCTGGAGTGTCCATGCGTGACGGTGATCACTTCCCATCAGGTGGCCCGTCTGCTCGCCTACCTGCTATGGCATAAAAAAAATATATTATACCAGCGGCCGCTCGCAGCTTCGCCCGCGTGGCAGTTTTTTTCCCGTTCCCGTTATTTTCGGGATAAAAAGTAGCCTATACGTTAATCCAAGTTATAATCTATGTTTATTCTAAATTTCATTCAAATCGGTTTACTGGTTAGGGTGTCAAAGAGTAACAAACATTCATCCATCCATACTTACAAACTTTCGCTTTATAATATTAGTAGGATTTGGTACATACCCATATTTTGCAGATAGATATTTAATTTTACTAACAGATTAATATCCTAATAGAAAATATACCACCATTGCCTACCACTACGTATCTGTTAACAACGGTGCTCAAAAAATCATGTTATATTTGCACCTGACACAAACATTCAAAATTAAATTATCTCGTTACTTGTTATCTTAGATATTTTCGAAGTAGCCGTCAGCATGCGATTGCGTGGTAACTTCATCTTTGCCTACGTAGGACCATAGAAGAAATTGTAATAGAAATGTAAGAACGTATCACTCCAACTCCCAAACAAGCTAATAAAATTAAGCTGGTAGAACGTCAGCAATATCGGGTATGTGCAGAAAGGTCTTTGTCATACATTTTATATCAAGATTATAGGCAATGGCTTCTAAAACACAATATTAACTAGTTCCAGAGGATTCACCACTGAAATACTGTAACTTTTTTTCGAACTTTTAAGAGAGAGCAGACGTTTAGTTAACATTTGTTGTCTATTGTCAGATAGAAATTTGACAGAACAGAACATCGAAAAGCGCGCTGTATATATTTTGTTACATCACACCCATGTTTACGTTTTCATGATTTTGTGCTTATAGGCCGCTAATTGCTTCAAAGTTATTTTTGTAGTTTCTGGCAGATGGTTTTTAAGCTACTTAAGAAAATTTTAGATAGAGCGTATTGAAAAAAGATCTACCAAAAGAATGAGCAAAGGCAGTGACTAAGTTGTAAGGGATATTAAAAATAACAAATATAATGTAATAGTTCAGTGTTATGCACTAGGAAATTAAAGATACTCAGTTTAAAGTCTCGTGTCGGTCGCGAGGAACTGCAATGGGCGCTTAGATTCACCTTGATTTAAGACGTGTCAAGATGATTCCTGCGGATATTACTGAAGAAGTCAAAGTCAAAGTCAAAAATCATTTATTCAGTAATATCCGCAGGGATCATCTTGAAACGTCTTAAATCTAGGTGAATCTAAGCGCCAGTTCCTCGCGACCAAGCCTAGAACCTAAGGTACCTTGTGTTATAATATTGAAATGGTTGTAATATAGTGGATTGGAAAGATATACAAAACAGTAGCTCGGCCTAGCTTGCCGCAATATTGAATCGAAAGTCAAAGCAACAAGGCTTTATTTACATTGCGCGCTGATTTGGAGTGACACACGCAATGAAATAAGGAAATAGTTTCGTAGTAAATAACACTACCTACTTAGAAAACACTTTTATAAAGATCTTTGGCTAAAACATTTTCAAAATGTCGTTTTCCGTTTTAACAAAAAAGACATGTATTTTTAAATAATGAAAAAGTTTTTTACAGAAAAACTAATTTTCAAAAGAGTACCAACTAATGCAAAATGTGGCAATGCAATATTTGAACGTACTTTATTCAAAGTCATTAAATTTAAAGAATTAAAAAAACCTACTTTCTGACTAGACGAATTTGTCCCTTACAAGACCAAAGAACTAAAGTCGGTACTTCTTGGTACTAAGGGATCTGACAATAATCTAATATGCCTGGAAATTTAAATTAAAATAAATTTGTTATTGTTATTGGCAGAAGTAACCGCTCAACTGCAGGTGGATCATCTGCTTGTTCCATAGTTTTTTTATTATAATTATAAGTATCTACGTCTTGATTTACAGACTGACTGACATTTTAGATAACGCTTGGTTTAAGTTGCTTGAATGTAAGCGCTTTATAGGTATATTTTTCTTGGTGCGTATTGGTTTTGTAATAAGATAATATTTATCCTCAAATTCAACCCCCAAAAGGGTGTAATGAAGTGTGTACAAAAACAGCACTCACGCGAGTGAAGTCACACGCGTGTTTTAAATCTATACAAATTATAAGAGTCTTTGTCCTGACTGACTGACTGGAGTAAACAACGGACAGCCTAAACCACTGGTCGTAGAGACTTGAAATTTTCAGAGTATATTTATCTTGGTGCGTAGAAGTGTAGGTACTAAGAATTCCCGAAACTCAACCTTTAAACGTGGACAACGAGGTTTGAAGTTTGTATAAAAATAGCTTCACGCGGGCGAAGGCACGCGCGTTTTGCTAGTTTTATTATAAAAATGGTCGTAAAGGCAGGTACATTTACAGGTAGTACATTTTCTTTACAATATCGTTGCGTTTTGAAATATTACTTGTAATAGTTGACCCAATTTCCACCTTGTTCGGGTGTTTCATCCAGCGCACTGTGCGTGAAGTTTTAATACAACGTTTTACCTAACTACGTTAATAATATTCACGTTAAAGTTTATGTATGTGTTATATTCTAAATATATATATTTGAATATTTGATTTATTACTTTTATTTGTAATTTTTTTTTTTTTTTTATTGTAGTAAGAGCTTTCAGTTTTCTTTTCTTTCAGTCTTTGTATTGACAGCAAGTTTCAAATAAGATCGAAAGAGATAAAACTCGATGTGCATGCCTCCAGCTTCCTCATATGGAAAATGCAGATTCTGAAAATGCCAATATTTAGTTCATATTTAGTACCATCATAGATTACAACCATAATTTAGGTGCCAAAAAAACAACGACGCTACAAGCCTTTGAAGGTGTGTTAGCTGAAGTAACATGCCACCAGCTTCCTCATTCAGTGTGGGCAAACGAGTGCTGATAGAGCTATAGAATAAACGCTAGCATTTAGTACCAGATTGGTGCACTAGGTAGCAAAATTTCCAAACCTGCAGCTAAAAAACTCTCGGAGTTATAAGACTTCATCAACGTGTAAGCTGACGTACCGTTATTTCAGCACGCACATGCTGGTTCTCTGAAACGGCTGCAGCTATAGGCACGGTTGATATCTCCAGATTCAGTGCACAATTGGTGCCAAAGGTACCAAATATTTGAGGCTTCTAGGTTCAAAACTCTTTGAACTACAGGCTTTTAGCAACGTGTAAGCTGGAGAAACGTTTCTCCAGCTGACACATGCTGGATCTCAGAAACGGTAAGAGATAGAGATTCGGTTGATATCTCCAGATGTCAATATGAATTAGTGCACTTGGCACCAAAATTTTGGAGTCTCTAGGACCAATAGTTACATCACAAGAAGCAAAAAACCATTTAACGGTCAACAAATTCAAACCAGTTTTCGCTTCTATAAAAGCGCGGCGTTGCCGCTCTGCACGCTACAATAGCGAGCGAACATTATGCTTGTTCTCTGTCTGTTTTTATATCTGTCTCTGGATACAACGTGTGTTGCCAGTTCAGTTTTAATAGGTCGATAGTTTTATTCGAGTCTTGTCAGAACAGGTATTATAGGTACGAGGTACTACTAAATAGGTACTTTATTTTGTCTAGTTTAACCAAATAAAATAGGAACCTAATTAGGAAATTGGGTTTGTATGTACTCAAATAGTTGATTTGACGACCGATGTGACGCAGCGGCCTGTGACGCAGAAGTTTGCGGGTTCGATTCCCGTCTTGGAATAAAATGTTTAAACGATCTGCAAATAATGAATCCGGGTGTTCTGGGTATTTTCTATGTTTAGTAAAAAATATGTATGTATTTTTGTAACGTCAGATTTGGAATTCAAAATGGCGGGTGCAAATGATGGTACAAAAAACTGACATGGGTGTCTTTTTCGACTAATTTGGGGGTGCTGATTACGAATATCTGGTCAAATTTGAAATTCAAAATGGCGGGTACAAAAAATGGTACAAAAACTGACATGGGTGTCTTTTTCGACTAATTTGGGGGTGCTGATTACGAATATCTGGTCAAATTTGAAATTCAAAATGGCGAATGCAAAAGATGGTACAAAAAACTGACATGGGTGTCTTTTTCGACTAATTTGGGGGTGCTGATTACGAATATCTGGTCAAATTTGAAATTCAAAATGGCGGGTACAAAAAATGGTACAAAAAACTGACATGGGTGTCTTTTTCGACTAATTTGGGGGTGCTGATTACGAATATCTGGTCAAATTTGAAATTCAAAATGGCGGGTACAAAAAATGGTACAAAAAACTGACATAGGTGTCTTTTTCGACTAATTTGGGGGTGCTGATTACGAATATCTGGTCAAATTTGAAATTCAAAATGGCGGATGCAAAAGATGGTACAAAAAACTGACATGGGTGTCTTTTTCGACTAATTTGGGGGTGCTGATTACGAATATCTGGTCAGATTTGAAATTCCAAATGGCGGGTACAAAAATGGTACAAAAAACTGACATGGGTGTCTTTTTCGACTAATTTGGGGGTGCTGATTACGAATATCTGGTCAAATTTGAAATTCAAAATGGCGGGTACAAAAACTGGTACAAAAAACTGACATGGGTGTCTTTTTCGACTAATTTGGGGGTGCTGATTACGAATATCTGGTCAAATTTGAAATTCAAAATGGCGGGTACAAAAAATGGTACAAAAACTGACATGGGTGTCTTTTTCGGCTAATTTGGGTGTGCTGATTACGAATATCTGGTCAAATTTGAAATTCAAAATGGCGGGTACAAAAATGGTACAAAAAACTGACATGGGTGTCTTTCTCGACTAATTTGGGGGTGCTGATTACGAATATCTGGTCAAATTCGAAATTCAAAATGGCGGGTACAAAAAATAGTACAAAAATTTGAAATTCCCCCAAAAAAAGACCCCATGTAAATTTTTTGCACCATCAGTTGCACCGTCATTTTGAATTTCAAATCTGACCAGATATTCGTAATCAGCACCCCCAAATTAGTCGAAAAAGACACCCATGTCAGTTTTTTGTACCATTTTTGTACCCGCCATTTTGAATTTCAAATTTGACCAGATATTCGTAATCAGCACCCCCAAATTAGTCGAAAAAGACACCCATGTCAGTTTTTTGTACCATCTTTTGCACCCGCCATTTTGAATTTCAAATCTGACCAGATATTCGTAATCAGCACCCCCAAATTAGTCGAAAAAGACACCCATGTCAGTTTTTTGTACCATCTTTTGCATCCGCCATTTTGAATTCCAAATCTGACCAGATATTCGTAATCAGCACCCCCAAATTAGTCGAAAAAGACACCCATGTCAGTTTTTTGTACCATCTTTGGCACCCGCCATTTTGAATTTCAAATCTGACCAGATATTCGTAATCAGCACCCCCAAATTAGTCGAAAAAGACACCCACGTCAGTTTTTTGTACCATTTTTGTACCCGCCATTTTGGATTTCAAATTTGACCAGATATTCGTAATCAGCACCCCCAAATTAGTCGAAAAAGACACCCATGTCAGTTTTTTGTACCATCTTTTGCATCCGCCATTTTGAATTCCAAATCTGACCAGATATTCGTAATCAGCACCCCCAAATTAGTCGAAAAAGACACCCATGTCAGTTTTTTGTACCATCTTTGGCACCCGCCATTTTGAATTTCAAATCTGACCAGATATTCGTAATCAGCACCCCCAAATTAGTCGAAAAAGACACCCACGTCAGTTTTTTGTACCATTTTTGTACCCGCCATTTTGGATTTCAAATTTGACCAGATATTCGTAATCAGCACCCCCAAATTAGTCGAAAAAGACACCCATGTCAGTTTTTTGTACCATTTTTGTACCCGCCATTTGGAATTTCAAATCTGACCAGATATTCGTAATCAGCACCCCCAAATTAGTCGAAAAAGACACCCATGTCAGTTTTTTGTACCATCTTTTGCATCCGCCATTTTGAATTTCAAATTTGACCAGATATTCGTAATCAGCACCCCCAAATTAGTCGAAAAAGACACCAATGTCAGTTTTTTGTACCATTTTTTGTACCCGCCATTTTGAATTTCAAATTTGACCAGATATTCGTAATCAGCACCCCCAAATTAGTCGAAAAAGACACCCATGTCAGTTTTTTGTACCATTTTTGTACCCGCCATTTTGGATTTCAAATTTGACCAGATATTCGTAATCAGCACCCCCAAATTAGTCGAAAAAGACACCCATGTCAGTTTTTTGTACCATTTTTGTACCCGCCATTTTGGATTTCAAATTTGACCAGATATTCGTAATCAGCACCCCCAAATTAGTCGAAAAAGACACCCATGTCAGTTTTTTGTACCATTTTTGTACCCGCCATTTTGAATTTCAAATTTGACCAGATATTCGTAATCAGCACCCCAAATTAGTCGAAAAAGACACCCATGTCAGTTTTTTGTACCATTTTTGTACCCGCCATTTTGAATTTCAAATTTGACCAGATATTCGTAATCAGCACCTCCAAATTAGTCGAAAAAGACACCCATGTCAGTTTTTTGTACCATTTTTGTACCCGCCATTTTGAATTTCAAATTTGACCAGATATTCGTAATCAGCACCCCCAAATTAGTCGAAAGAGACACCCATGACAGTTTTTTGTCCCATTTTTTGTACCCGCCAGTTTGAATTTCAAATTTGACCAGATATTCGTAATCAGCACCCCCAAATTAGTCGAAAAAGACACCCATGTCAGTTTTTTGTACCATTTTTTGTACCCGCCATTTTGAATTTCAAATTTGACCAGATATTCGTAATCAGCACCCCCAAATTAGTCGAAAAAGACACCCATGTCAGTTTTTTGTACCATCTTTTGCATCCGCCATTTTGTTTATTTGTACTAGACAAAATAAAGTACCTATCTAGTAGTACCTCGTACCTATAATACCTGTTCTGACAAGACTCGAATAAAACTGTCCACCTACTAAAACTGAACTGGCAACACACGTTGTATCCAGAGACAGATATAAAAACAGACAGAGAACAAGCATAATGTTCGCTCGCTATTGTAGCGTGCAGAGCGGCAACGCCGCGCTTTTATAGAAGCGAAAACTGGTTTGAATTTGTTGACCGTTAAATGGTTTTTTGCTTCTTGTGATGTAACTATTGGTCCTAGAGACTCCAAAATTTTGGTGCCAAGTGCACTAATTCATATTGACATCTGGAGATATCAACCGAATCTCTATCTCTTACCGTTTCTGAGATCCAGCATGTGTCAGCTGGAGAAACGTTTCCCCAGCTTACACGTTGCTAAAAGCCTGTAGTTCAAAGAGTTTTGAACCTAGAAGCCTCAAATATTTGGTACCTTTGGCACCAATTGTGCACTGAATCTGGAGATATCAACCGTGTCTATAGCTGCAGCCGTTTCAGAGAACCAGCATGTGCGTGCTGAAATAACGGTACGTCAGCTTACACGTTGATGAAGTCTTATAACTCCGAGAGTTTTTTAGCTGCAGGTTTGGAAATTTTGCTACCTAGTGCACTAATCTGGTACTAAATGCTAGCGTTTATTCTATAGCTCTATCAGCACTCGTTTGCCCACACTGAATGAGGAAGCTGGTGGCATGTTACTTCAGCTAACACACCTTCAAAGGCTTGTAGCGTCGTTGTTTTTTTGGCACCTAAATTATGGTTGTAATCTATGATGGTACTAAATATGCACTAAATACTGGCATTTTCAGAATCTGCATTTTCCATATGAGGAAGCTGGAGGCATGCACATAAAACTCGGTGTAACTATATTGTGAGGTTCGAGTTTAAGAGGGTAATTGAGCATAGAGGAACTGATATATCAGCAAATTTTTAAGGCATAAGGCATTTTTGCCATGGAATCATAAATATCACTTTAAATCGTCATAGCTCGCATATATTCAATATGCGCCACTTCCTCGCGACCAAGCCTAAAGGGGCAGACAAAAAATGTGTGTTCTATTTGGTTGTTATACCTTATTATTACAAAGTCGCTTACGTATTTATAAAACCTGAGTATTTAAGTGAAGGTTGTTAACTAATTATTTATTTACAAAAAATATCTAAGGGTGATTTGCTTCGTGCTTTCTGCGTCGTCACAGTACTTTTAAACGATGAAAAAAGACATTGAGAGGAAATTTGTGGCTTAGCCGGCTCCGTATGACGTAATGGCCATCTGATGTCATAAGAATCATGTGAGTTAGGCTGACTAAGCTGAGAGGTTGGTAAATACTGAACAATCCTACACTAGAATTCTGTACAATGCACCTAATACTCGTCCCAGAACATCCAGAACCTCATGAATGACTTGTTGTCTGTATACGAGTATACCGTCTACATCCAACTATCGTGGTTCATGAGATACAGCCTGGTGACAGACGAACATACAGACAGACAGACGGAGTCTTAGTAATAGGGTCCCGTTTTACCCTTTGGATACGGAATCCCAAAAACAAGGCATATTGTGTAGATTCACAATTCGTCAGAAATGACAAATGCTGTTTGAACGAGCAATCGCCACATTAACAAGAACTCACACAAAGGCAAAATTACAGCATGTCTAATATTTACACGCTCCAATTAAAATGCGGTGGCGCACTCTCTGGCCTTATTCTCGTAAAAACAGGGCTAGCACATTTTATACCGTTCAAACTTTGTGGGCTATTTAAAATAAACTTAAATTTCAACGTAGTTTCTTTTTACAATTTGTTTATGGAACAAGCATATAGCTCACCTGCTGTTAAGTGGTTACCATCGCCTATATCAAAGCATTACCTTGTAGGGTCACGTTCTGAGGTATATAGGTGTTAAGCCTCATGTGCCTGTAATTTCACCGTACAAGTTTAGTACAATACAGTTTACAAGATTACTAGATATCATTAACATATTGTTTTAAACTATATTTCAACGTAGTTAAGCTACAGTCTGTAATGACACAATTCAGGTCCAAGTTTTGTATAACTTTCCCTCTTAAGAATGAAAGAAAAACCAGCCAACTATTTATGACACAGCTGATATTCTATTTAGTAGAGCTTAGTAATAGCTGCACACTAGGTGGGTTCGATCCCCACAGAGAACAAACATTTGTGTGATAAATTTCATTTATGTTATCTGTTTCTCGGTGTTTACTGTATTCTAAGTATGTTTTTACAAAAAAAAAGTATTTAAGTATTTTATACTCTTTGGTACCCATAGTAGCTTTGCTTTTTTTTGTGGCTTGTGTCACCCACTACCACACCACTACCACTATCACTACCCACTTGACATTGGCAAAATTGCCCGAATGACGGACATATGCCACAAAAAAAAAAACTATATAGCCCAAAGTCATCACAGGTTAAATTTAAGCCTGCTAGTAAATTAGTTATTCAAAGTCAAAAAGCATTTATCCGCAGGGATCATCATAAAACCTCTTAAATCTAGGTGAATTTAAGCGCCAGTTCCTCGCAACCGAGCCTAGAAAAACCGGCAAGAAACTTATGGCTCGGTTCCTACCGTTTTTTGTATGATCCTGTTACAAAATAATAATAATGTAAATAATTAACCTCCAGTGTGGTGCCAGTCCAACTGAATGCAAGACAAAAAAATATGCTAAGACTATAATATCATATAATCCTATATTATTTCGACAGCCGTCACAGCTCAGTTCGTAGTAACCCTGCCTTCTGCGCTGTAGGTGGTGGGTTCGATTCCCACTGAGAACAAACATTTGTGTGATGAACATAGATGTTTGTTCTGTGTCTGGGTGTTATATTGTATTCTAAGTATGTATTTACAAAAAAAAAGTAGATATATAAGTATTCTATCAGTCATCTGGTTCCCATAGTACAAGCTATGCTTAGTTTGGGGCTAGATGATGTTGTATAAAAACAAAATGTCCACAAATATTATTATATCTTCATGCCGGTAAGCGCTGAGAGTAGACGCCGATAACTGGATTGTACACAAATGCGGCTACGTTTATATACAGGGAGGACCGGACGTGGTTAAAAATTCATTTGGCGATGTAACCTTTTATAGTATACTAGTTGCTGCCTACAGCTTTGCTTACAGTGTACTGGAATGAACATCCTGTTTTAGAAAAACAGGCATTACAATTTCATCGTGTACCTACATATTATTTTATAATCCTTAAATATATCCACTCAGATATATTTAAGGGCTATAATTATAGATACAATGGGAAATCCAACTCGATAAACAGTGATTAAACTATCTGTGGTCTCACTTGATGTTGAAGGGTTACCTCTGCCTATAACATATATATACGTATATAGGTTCTGTTAGTATCACTATGAATATTGTTGATTATTATAATTACAGCTTACATCTCATTGGCCTACAGTGACAGTTTACACTGGCCAATGAGGTAAGGTGAGGTGAGGTGAAATGAGATGAGGTGAGGTGAGTTTGTCTTACAGGCAACGACCCTTAACACTACCAAAGCCTTAAAATATTGAAATTGGTCATTAGTAAAATAATAAATAATAGTAAATATTTGTGGACTTTTTTAAATAACATCATCTAGCCCTTAACTAAGCATAGCTTGTACTATGGAAACCAGATGACTGATAGAATACTTATGTGTATTTTTCTTGTAAATACATACATAGAATACTCAGACACAGGACAAACATCTACGTTTATGACACAAATGTTTGTTCTCGGTGGGAATTGAACTGACCACCTGCAGCGCAGAAAGCATGGCTGCTACAAACTGTGCTGTGACAGGTGTCACAACAAATGTTATTATACTTTTTTAGCAGTTCATTGATGTAGATGAACAAATGGTGGACAAGAGCAGTGACCGAGTGGTGGCCACGCGAGGGATATAGATTACGAGGCAGACCACCAGCCAGATGGTCAGATGACATTATAAAGGCAGCGGGACCTCGATGGATTCGCTTGGCGCAGAACCGGAAAGAGTGGCCTGCTAAAAAGGAGGTCTATACTCAGCAGTGGGGGAATGTGGGCTGGTTAGATAGCAGTGCAGACGACGGCGTGCGGGTACAATAAATTAAAATTAAAAAAATATATACTCGTCGTCATGTCGGAACTGTACTCTTCTCTCTTCTGGCACATTTGTTGAGAGGAACATCAATGCTGCCTTGATTTGGTCCGTCAATTTCATGGGTGATCTTCCACGTCCTCTTTTGCCCTCAAACATTCCTCAAACTTTTTCCAAAGTATACTATGCTTAAAATCGAATGCAAGAATAGCAATAAGACCGCCCTTTATAATTGAGTTAATAAGTTTTTCTCAAAATCTTAAGTAGTTATTTTTTTTTAACTTGTTGCTAGAAGAAGGAGATGGCCCACCTGATTTTAAATGGTTACCATTACTTATAGTAGAGCATTGCCTCGCAGGTCACGCCCATTATAAACGTGCCCTTACGATACACTACTCTGTGTCCATTAACCTGAGGCGCACAGGCGTTAAACCTCGTGTGCCTGTAGTTACACCTGCACCGTTTAAACCGGAACACAGCAAGCTGCTTGGCAGCAGAAATAGGCATGGTGGTAGTACTTCCCCGGACGAGCCCTTCACTAAGAGCTCTACTACTACTAAATTATATTATGGTGTGTAATAAAGCAATTTTATCTACTTATAAACAACGCATGCCCTAAAACACTTTTTAATTGTATTGGGGTATAGGGGTAGATAGGTACTTAGAACATAACTTCTAAAATTTTACTAAAGAAGAAGTTGAAGTGTATAGAGGCATAGTTTTACGCGAATAAATTTACGCGCGTTTCTCTACTGTCTATGTAAAAAATATAGTTACCTATATACTAATGTTACTAATGTATATAGTACCTATATTTAATAAAACAACTAGGATCCACCTGCTTCTCTCGCGTGGTACTTACCCGGGTAAAAAGTAGCTTATATGTTATTCCAGGTCACGAACTATGTGTATTTTAAGTGTTATCTTAGTCCGTTTAGCCGTTACAGGGATGCGGGGAAACAAACACACACAAACTTTCGCATTTATGATATGTGTGATAGGTGGTTTAGAGTACTGGTGATCAAGTGGATGTGTCCCTGCCTTCTAAACCTACGATCGTGGGTTCAAATCCTTGAACCTCGTACACAATTTTTTTTTTCTGTAGAAAAAAAAATGTGCGAAATGCCAATGTAAGAAAACACCGTGGGGAAACCAGTTAGTATTCTAGCAACGACGGTAGGCTTGCAACCTGTCACATTTGGAATACCAACTACTGTAAAATATGGGTATGTGCCAAATGTTGTATTTGGACGTACTTATGACTACCTCCATTAGACATCTTCAAAGAATCTCGAGTACCAAGTACTGGTACTAAGAAATCTAAGGGGATATCTACCTTGCCTGGGGGTTAAAAGTCGTGAGACTGTTTTTATTCCTGTAATAGGGGTAAATTGTTCTATGTTTTTGTGTAGGTAAGTATGTATAAAACCAGCTTAATAAGCAATAAAATTAATGCTGCAAGAAGCAGCCATAGTATCAGTTTTATTTTCCAACACGAAAATACCGCGTAGACCTTCGTAGCAGCGTAGCCCGTAGCACCGCTACGAATATTCGTAGCGTAAAGATCAACCATTTTCTAGTGGTATATTATTATTGGTGTTCATCGACACGGAATGACGTCTGAGTGCATTGCACAGACGTGAATCCATTTTGAACGTTCTCCCTTTTATGTAAAGTTGATAGTTGAGTGCTGAAACTAAATCGATGTAAAAAGCTTTTTGATAGCAACATGCAGACAAGCCATCTCTTCATTTCATGCTCGAGTTACGACCCTGTCTTTATTCAAACGATGCAATGTTTACAACGTAACCACGTGATTTATTTACAAAGTGCCGTATACCTACGCGTTTTAATATGTTATTACTGTTGCGTTGCGGCATCGGTGAAGGCCGAACGCGCCGGCAGGTAGCTGGCTAGTCACCAATAATGTAGGTTCTATACAAAAATATAGTGACAATTCCTTGAACAGAGTCAAAGATGACGAGACGGGCGTGTGACGTCACACGAGCGGCACTCTGCGGCTGCGGCTATCGATCGGATAAGCTCGTCACATCCCGCTCTCGCGTGGGACGTCGGGGTGTTCCGTCCCGCTCGCACGCACGGGACCGCTACCTCAGTGGAAAGCTGCGTTCCGAAATACGCTACTAATATTTATTTTAACGCAGCCGCCCGGGCCCGAGCACGTGGTGTCAGCGCCGCTTGCCACTTGCCACTTACCACTTACCACTTGCCACCCACCGCCAAGCAACGCGAGTTACTATTTTCATCTTATATTAATGAATGTCTTTCTGTTACTTACTAATGACTGATACTGATGACTTAGTAAATACTTCTAAATGAACAATACTAATAAGTTTTATCTTATAGTTAAAACTGGTCTACGACTGTTTTGATGTAGTTTTTACTTACATGTCTTTTAAAAATGACCGATGACTTTTAAAAAGTTTTCATAAAGTTTTATCTTAGTACTAGCTTTTACCCGCGGCTTCGCTCGCATTGAATCTTTCATAAAAAAAATTTTTTCTTTCATAAAAGGTATCCTATGTTACTTCTAATACCGCCAAGAATATGTGTACAAAGTTGAATGATGATCGGTTAAGTAGTTTTCGTGTGAAAGCGTAACAAACAAACTTACATTCACATTTATAATATTAGTAGGATTTGATGTTTTAAAACGTCAGTAGTCCATGGTCTAAAAATATTTCAGTATCTTAATTGTATTTAAAATAAAACAAAAAATAATTTTTTAGACAATTTAATCAATACTATCTGGCCTAAGCTAATCAAAGCTTGTGCTGTGGGAACCATATGACTGGTAGAATACTTATATCTTTTTAGGGTTCCGTACCCAAAGGGTAAAACGGGACCCTAATACTAAGACTTCACTGTCTATCTATCTATCTGTCTGTCTGTTTGTCTGTTTGTCTGTCAGGCTGTATTTCATAAACCGTGATAGTAGGAGAGTTGAAATTTTCACAGGTGATGTGTTTTCTATTTTTTAAAACAAAAAATAGAAGACAGACTAGAATAAATATTTAAGGGGCTATCTATTACTATCTGGACGTACCTCTGACTACCCACTTAGACTTGCTCAAAGAATCTCGAGTAGGTACTTAGTACTAAGAGAACAGAAAGGATATAATAATAATAATAATGCTGGACAATCCACACAGCATCATCTAGTCCCAAGCTAAGCAGAGCTTGTGTTATGGGTACTAGATGACTGATATAGGTACATAATATACAATACATTACATACATAAACATTTTTTATTATACATAGAAAATACTCAGAACACCCGGAATAAATATTTGCAGATCGTACAAACATTTATTCCAAGGCGGGAATCGAACCCGCAACCTCCTGCGTCGCAGGCGGACATATCTACCGTGCTTGGGTTATTCCCCAAGTGACGTCGTGATATTTATTTTATTATTTTTATTTTATGATTAACAAGTTGCCGGCCAGTTTACAACTCAATGATCTGATTCAAATGGTGATTTGAATAGCGACAGATGATTGGTACGGTATCGCTGTCGGGTCTATGCCGGTCATTTTTGCCGGGAAATTGGCCCATATCCGATGCTTCGGCTCCACAGTCGCCATCAATACCGTATTTGCACTGCAGTGCGATTTAAATTGTAATTTGGAGTCTGGTTTTTGAATGTGGCTGCGTTCCTAAGTCTATAGCAATTCTGAGTCTTTGTCATGACTGACTGATGATTGTCTGATATACAGACAATGCACAGCCTAAACTACTGGTCATAGTCTTTAAATTTTTAAGTTATAGTCATCTTCTGTGTAGAGGTGTACTAAGAAAGGAATTCCCGAAATACAACCTCTAAACAGGTACAAGAGGTTAAAGTTTACTAGCTTAATAATTTCAGGGTATATTTGTTTTGATTAATAGACGTGTACTAAGAAAGAAATTCCTGAAATTCGGCCCCTGAATTGGTATATTGGTACACAAATTAAGAAATAAATGTATTTACAACAAAAACGTAATATAATAATAATATTAATGCTGGTCAATCCATACAGCATCATCTAGCCCCAAGCTAAGCAGAGCTTGTGTTATGGGTACTAGATAACTGATATACTTAATACAATACATTACTTAAATATTTTTTATTTTGCATAGAAAATAACTAATACCTAAAGTACTTATATTATGTCCAGTGACATAAAACAGTTGAGCTATCTGGAGATCGTTGCAAACGATCTAAATATAACTCTCTGGTTGTATATTTTATAAATATTTGAATGACTTATAATTTTTATTTTACTCACTATTTTATTTTCTATTCTGTAAGTTTGATATTATCCCAAAAATTGTTCCCTCGCAAAATAAATAGCATTACGATTTTAATCTCCAAGTACGGTAGACATCCCCTCCGATTTCTCTCTAGTAGGTTGTGTAAGCACTATAAAAACCAACAAATTATTTTATTATTTGGAAACAATTATCTACAAAGATAATATTACGATAAAACCGTTGGAAATGTTCAGTAGAACCTTTTTTTTTTTTCGTATTAGTAAGAGTGCTCTTCATGTCTAGTATAGCATGTTTGCTAGCAATAAGCATACTGGGCTTAAGCATTTGTTTAGAAGACGTATCTTCTCATTAGCAACCGCGTTTACACATGCAGCCGTGCATTGGTTAGCATTTTCGAAAATGATTTGATGTTTAGGCATGCTTCTTAGCATACTTATAATAATAATAATAATGCTGGACAGTCCACACAGCATCATCTAGCCCCAAGCTAAGCAGAGCTTGTGTTATAGGTACTAGATGGCTGATATACTTAATACAATACATTACCTACATAGATATTTTTTGATTATACATAGATAATACCCAGAGCACCCGGAATAAATATTTGCAGATCGTACAAACATTTATCCCACGGCGGGAATCGAACCCGCAACCTCTCGCGTCGCAGGCGGACATTCGCCCTCCGCGCCACATCGGGCGTCGAAGTCGTCATACTGTAGTATTACTGTTTTTAGTAGTAGTAAAGCTCATTGTTAGAGGCTTATCCGAGGAAGTACTACCACTTAGCCTATTTTTGCCGCCAAGCAGCTTGCTGTGTTCCGGTTTATACAACAAAATTACAGGTACATGAGGCTTAACATCTATAGGTATGCCTCAGGTTGATGGACGCTGAGGAGTGCATCGTAGGACATGTTCCTAACCAGTGTGGCCTACGAGGCAATACTTTGTTATGGGCGATGGTAACTAAGGATATTGGATGGTAAAATAAGGAACTGTCTCTGTAGGGAAAACTTCACGTTAAGTTGTCAGACACTATTAGTGAACGGACGTAAGTACATGCTTATGGCACTATGGCACGCAGCACGCTTGTAAACATACCGGTACCAATGCAAAGGTTCAATGGTTTCCTTTATATTCTAGACTAGTGAAACGCGCGCGACTTGGTCTACGCGGAATTATTTTCATACAAACTTCAAACGTCGCTGTACCCTTTTAGGGGCTGAATTTTATAAATTTATTTCTTAGTACACTTTTACGCAAGACGAATACACCGTAAAAATTTTAAGTTTCTACGACCAGTGTGGTTTAGACTGTGTGCTGTCTATAAGTCAGTCAATCAGGACAAAGATTCTTATAATTGATATAAATATAGATAGGATACTATATTTTCATCATCATCAGTCTAAAAATATTTACTGCATGACCAAAACCTCTTTTATTAATTTCTAGGAAGAATTATTTAGAGACTTCAGCATTCATCAATTTAACGCGATATTTCGTGACATTTTATTTGGAAAGAACTTAAATATACCATTATCTATTTCTGTTGGCAAACAACGCTGTGCTCCGATTTATGGATTTTCGAAAGATTCAGATATAGATATTTCCGATATCTATTTATAAGCTCTTTTATTGTTACCTACTGCTACTAACAAATTTATTGATGCGTAAACCTATATGGATCTGTGTTGTGCGAAATAAACAAATTTTATATTATAATATTTAATTTTATTATTATAGGCTAAGGTAGTCGCTACATCGGGTGGGTTTGTAACAACCACCTGTTGCATCACTTGTTTACACAAAAAATGTTATCCAAATTAACTGACGTCATTGAGACTTACTATCAGGAAAACCCACACATACTTACGCGGCATATAACACACACACACACCTTACCCATTTCAAATTCGAGCTTTTTTCGGAATAAAATAGAACATATTTATTTGTAAACAGTTTGTACCTACTATGAGAACTAGATAACTGATAGAATACTTTTTATTTTTATTTCTTACTTACATACATAGAATGTTTTTTTTGTTTATTACATAGATGCTTGTTTTTGGTGGGGATCGAACCCACTACCTACAGCAGGGATACTACTACTTGAGATAGTCGGACTAGTCGAATATATTCGGTTTGAGAGTTGTCATCAGCTCAACTAGTACAAGCGTCTTACGCTTCGTTTTCACTTCGCCAACTGAGCTGTGACGGCTGTCAAAATACTATGACTTTGACTTTATAAAACCACAAAATAGCTTATTTTTAATAATCATCTCGGTCGAGTGAGAAATTTTTACCGCTAATACAATTAGGTGTATAAAAGACTTGGCCCCATCTATAAATATAAGGACCGACCCCATAACTTGTTTACACGCACTACTGGACACGTCAGTGCTTAACGAATGATCGATGTACATCGTTCTATATACCCGATTCCAATAACTACGAGCATCCGTTATTATTACTAAGGGTTGTTGCCTATCAGATATACTATCACCTCACTGGCGATGGGCCTGCAATGCATCACGTATGACATACTAAGTACTGCAAAATGGGTGTTTGTGCTAAATGTAATATTGGACGTATCTCTGACTACCCCTATATCTTAAAGGGAAGAATTATATCTTAGACAGTTTTAAAAACAAAAATATAAATAAATATATTGTCAACATTACAGGTACACAACATTATCTAGCCCCAAACTAAAACCCAATAGTACCAGTATGTGTCCTCGATGAGGATCGATCCCACAACCTTCGGCGCAGAAAACAAAGCAAATACTGAGTTGGGAGTTATCATTTACTAGCTTATTTAAATATCTCATAAATAATAATAAATCTGATATATATCTTCTATTAATATTAGAACATCAGCATTGTATTCGGTAGCCAAGCGATGTCCCGGATAACCTCCAAACAGCCGTAACTACGTGGGTGTTGGGTATCCTCGGCGCCGCGCTGGCGACTACAGGAACCGAAGGACATCGCTTTGGCGACAATCCAGTAGGCTGCGGATCTATTATGACAACCCATTCATATCTTTGCATACATCAATATAAATAAATAATACATAAATATTAAGTATCTATTAAATGTGTTGAACTAGCTCTGTAGCTTATGGGAGGCAATATAATCTATCTTACAGTAAATACTGTCAAATTACTGAAAACTTTGTCCTGTACTTTTTTTGGATAGACCAGCATCTTGGTATTATTGCCTAGAAATTTTACGACAGCGTTACCAAGCCACTTCCAGTGCTTTGTCGGTGGTGTGTTTTTAAATATTGCAAAAATGTTTACTCAGTGTCTTTTTACTTTAAACTAAGCAAAATTATTACTATGGGCAAGCAAAGCTAACTAGTTTGATTGTACTTTTTTGCACATGCTTAGGATACGGTATTCCATCCACGCACAAAAAACATCTTATGTCTTGTGTAGGTAGTGTAGGGATCCAACCCACAACCCACAGCACTGTGGGTTCAGTAGCAAAGCTTCTACCGACTAAGCTGTGAAAATAATATTACAAAAATAAGTGTGAAGACGAGGCGGTAGTTAGCATGACAATAAAATAGTATAATAATTCAAATTCAACCTTTATATCGATGGTTTAGTATTTTATTTGGCAAACAAATAGTACAATGCTAATTTATAATAGATTATTTAAGATAACAGAGAAACCAGCGAAGTTCCCACCATAAAATTATATGTTTGGTTCAAGTGAACAGACTAATAATTTTATTAAAAGAAATACAGAAACATACAATGACGACACATCAATAAAATACAAATAATAATAATAACACAAAACACTATGATTTAATCATTGATATGCTATTCTTAATGTGTTTTATGTTTTATAGTGTTTTTAGCATGCACAATTGTACAGTCGGAATCTTATAAAAATAGAAAAGTATTGTGTGTACCAGATTTAGCATTAATTTTATTATACAGGGTGAGGCAAAAGTAATCATTGGATGTTCTTTTGCTATAATTTTTTTTTTAATGAAAAAACTTTGGTTCTGCTAGTAAAATTTGTTTACTTAATCCATTAGAATTTATTCCATTAAGTTGAGAAAATGATATCGGTCAAGTGGCCGCCGCCAGAGTTGATGACCATACGGGCCCGTTTTATGGCATTTATGGTTATTTAAGAATGGAGTCAGATAGAAAACCATAATGAATGTTATTCATCGCTGTTCTCTAAAGTGCAATGATTCATGGTGTACTTGAAAACACCCACGCTTAGTTTATGCGTAGGTTTGCAAAAAGATCCAACCCACATGAATACTTTGTAGATTTCAAAGAATACAAATTTATTTTCTAAATTATAAAAATACTTAGTCGCTGTAAAGCTCGAGTATGCAAAATAAATTAAAAGATTAGAAAACATATTTTAATCAATTAAATTTTTCATGTTAGCATACTACTTTTAAGACAAAGTTTTTACTTCTCAATTCATTCAATCATCATCATTCATGAATGAATGAATACTTCTCAATCATAGTTTGGAAAGTAGCCCTACAACTTTGCTAGTTTACATTCAAACTTTTTTGAAAGATTTTTGACTGAATCTATCTATGTACTTATCTTCAGTAAACCTAGACATTTTTCTAACGTTTAGGTGTTCACAGTGATTTATTTGTTTATTCATATTAGATATTAAGCAACAGAACATTTCAAAACTTTCTAGCAAAACTGACAAACTGAAAAAAATACATAAACTTAACTCTTCTAGTGTTCTAAATCTTTATTGGATCATGTAACTTTTTGAGTTTTATTTTCTCCATTTTTCAGTACTTTAGGTTCTATACAACATCTATCCTAAGAGAATGCGTCACATAGGGTTGCCAATTTCCAGAAATTAGCTTAGGTCATTTGCGAAGATTCCCCTTCAAACGGGCGAGCCAGCATAAAGTCTGGCACTGACGTAACCGCTACATTAGTTTATTGTGCTGGCAATTAATTTTATTATTTACACGGAATAATAAGGATTTATTACCACCTGACAACGGTTCGCTATAAAATATTGAGGGAACCGGGAGCCTACTACACTACTTTTGATACAGACCTAGTTCAAATACTTTGTAACGTCTTCCGATTCATAGTAACCATTTAAGAATATTGTTTCCAGTGTTTGCTAGTTACCGGGTTATGTAACCTGCCAGTTGCTCATTTTAATTCTAATTCTACGCTTGCTAGTTCTGAGAACTATGTCGCTGACCTTGGTTTTCTACGTATTTTCTCGATATTTCAACTTTTAACACGGAAAAAATCCTACATAAATGTTTTTGTTGCAAAAATATTAATGCAAAATTTTTGCATTTCCACAAAAAAAATTTACTCCTGGTGAAGTTGTAATTTTGAAATTATAATTTGGTTCAGAATGAATAGGTATTCTAGCCTCACCCATTCCTAGATACCTATCCATAACCATCTACTACGAACCTGAGCCAGTCTAATCCAGAAATCCCGATAATCTCAAACTAATTATCATCCCTCCCAATCCAAACGGAACGGTAGAACAAGTAGGGCGGTCTCACGTCCTATTTCGGTGGCGCCTGGCAGCCGGCAGTGGCGCCGTCTAGTCTACTCAGCTTCCTCAAAAAAGCCTCTTGGAACTCTCCCAGATTATTTTTTGCCTATTGATACAGCGAGGTCAAACAGGCTGTTATGTTAATGGGACATAACTGGGGAAGCCCTATGTAGGTACTTTCGTAATTTGTCAATGTCACAGCGCTTTGGGTCATTTTTAGCCTCGTCCTTAAGTTGTTCATGGAGTGTTGAGTGCTGTGTGAGTTTAGTTTGTTTATGTTTTTAATGCAAATGTCATAATTTATGATAACTTTTGCAGTTCAGTTGGTAGTAGTTCTGTCTTCGGTGCTTTAGATTGTAGGTTTGGTCATCACTAAGAACAAACATTTGTGTGATAGATTCATAGTTCATGATAGGTCATAGATTTTTGTTGAGTCGGGCGGCGGAGAAATGTTTTTGCTAGTCAAAATAACACATGAACCGTGTACACGACGATAACCGTGTACACCTAGAAACCTCATACTTGGGGCTCTGTATACAAATTGAGTGAGTGAATGAAACAAATTGTAGCACATTGTTCCAACCGAGTTCAGTGAGGTATCGCGGTGTTTCAGTTCAATGAACTCGGCGTTAAATTCGTTTGAAAGATTGATTGTTTTCTCTTGAATGCGGTAGTCTATTAGCTTGTAGATACATTGGTTTAACATTCAAGATTTCTTATGCTTATATCTATACTTGAATATACATACTAGTATATTATAAAGAGGTAAAGTTTGTGAGGTTGAGGGGGGTAATCTCTGAATCTACTGAACCGATTTTAAAAGTAAAAATATGTATCGCCCAACGAAGTGGGCACGGACCAGCTAGTCTTATAGTAAATGAAACGTGCCCTATGTGTTTGGGGGTAAAGTCGTGAAGCAAACATACATTTTCTGAATGTCACGATTGTATCTACCACTGTTTCATGTTTCTTCTTCTAGTTTTGGTCGCAATGTGGCAACACGCTGTGACATTAAGCTGAACTGACCCATACACCCTTACCCTGTCAACTAAAAAAAAACTGTTATGTTAATTATGCTATGCGATAAGTTCTGTGCACTGTTAGTTTCTTTGTGGTGGTTCGAATAAATATATCTACGTATCTATTTAATAAATACAGGGCTTAAAACTACAGGGTACTGTTTTTGCGGCACCATAAAAGCAGGCTTTTTGGACTCATGCACCTTTTTCTGTAGGTATACTAAACATTAAGTATACCTACACGGTCGTAAATTGCAATGGAAAGTGGCCAAACAGCAGCCCATTGTAAATTATTGAGTGGGTGTACATACTTGGCAAATCCATGTCTATATCGTATATCACAATGTTGTTTCATTACCTTTAAGAACTTGGCAAGAAGGCTAGCCTCTGAAATGGTAACTAGATATATCTGTTTTCCCTGTTAACGGCTTTATTCATAGCACTAAGGTACTTTTAAACATTTATGAGGTACTGAAAAAGGAGTATGTATACAAACAAGTATGTATATACATTAAAGTTGACAATTATATACATTTCGTATCTTTCAAAATACATAATTTGTTAGTTTTTATAGTGCTTACCTGCCCTTAAGGAAATCACAAAGATATTTATATAATTATCATAATTCACCCAAAAATTATTTCCTAGAATAAAAAAAAATTCTAAATTATGAAATTAAACATGATGACACCTCTCGTCGATTCAACTGAATGCAATTTCGGTTATCGAGCAGATAGTATAGCGTCAAGCATGTAGATCGCTAAAGTACCGTATTAGAAACATCCCAAGACTTATTTTCATCGAGTCATCAATTGGCATCGCATCTTCGAATCAAGGGGAAGGTCGTGGATTCAAATCCCACTCGAAGAAATAATTATTGGGATAATATAAAAATCTGTTGATTTTTAGGGTTCCGTAACCAAAGGGTAAAACGGGACCCTATTACTAAAATTCCGTTGCCTGTGTGTCTGTCTGTCCGTCTATCACCAGTATCTCATGAATCGTGATAATTAAAGAGTTGAAGTTTTCACAGATGATGTATTTCTGTTGCCACCAAACAAACAAACTAAAAAACAAAATATAATAAATATTTAAGGGGGCTCTCATCCAACAAACGTGTTTTTTTGGCATTTTTACTATAGATAATGGTACGGAACCCTTCGTGCGCGAGTCCGAGTCGCACTTGGCCGGTTTTTATCTGATAACTTGTCTGTCATTTTGACGTTTTGTCAATGTCAAGCGAGCTATCTAGTATTGTTTTAAGTCTAGCCCATAGGTCTAGCCAGTCAAATAAGGAATATCGAAGAAAATAGTGGCGCGTTTTCTTCAAACTCTATTTAAAAACTAATTAAGTTTACTTATAATACTTTTACAGTTGCAGCAATAATTGAGTTAACACTTGCCTCGTGAGTCAGGTGGGTTAATGAAACTTTTTTTATAATTTGAGGGTACACCAAATCTCAATTAGTCTCATGACAGTCAGATGTTATTGTAAATGTGACATATTAGATAAAAATTTTGAAGCGTTGAAAGAACTTTAAACAAGTTATAATTATAATTATTGTTATAGGTACTTAGAAATACCGAATGATTTGATTAAACAATTACCGGTAGAAGTGTAAATAATTAGATACAAGTTCAAACATTGTGGTTATCAGTTTAGTATACAAATGAGCGAGGGATGGATATCATGTGAGTTACTTATTTGTTGACGAAAATTATTATAATATTCTGAGAAACAATTTACAAAAAAATACACCTACTACACACCTACACATACACCTACACATACAGTATTCTATCAGCTGTCTGGCTGATAATATAAGCTTTGCTTACAAAGAAAATTATAGCTAATACAAGTATTTATAATTGGTATGTACAAAATACATGTGAAACAGTTGAGCTATCTACAGACCATTGCAAACGATCTAAAGGTAGCTCAACTGATCCAGATCAGTGCCAATCGGAAGCGTTCCCAAAACACTGGCTGCATTGCCACGCTGAATGGCAATGCTGATTCGTTGTGCCAGATACTCACCAGCTCTCGGGTCACGCGTCGCTTCGACCAGACGCCCCGAAAGAATTTTAAAAACCCGGAGGGCCTCGGTACCCCACGGACCTAGAGTCTCGACTCCAAGAGGAGCAAATTTGTAGGCTCTGTCGAGACCTGCAATTTGCGCCTCTTGAGCTTTGCTTAGTTTGTGGTTAGATGATGTGAAAAATGTTCACAAATATTTATTTTTATTTACAAGATTATAATTGACTGATAATATAGACAAAGCCACCCCTAAACCGTTAGCTTAAAAAATTCAGGCTATATTTGTTTGTTTTATTGTACGTAAGGGTGTACTAAGAAATTCCTGAAACTCAGCCCCTAAAGTGGTGCAGCAAGATTGAAATTTGTATGTAGATAGCTCCCGTAATAGTATTATTATAAATACATGAGATTGTGTACGTAAGAGAGAATAGGTGTCTAAGATAAATAAGAATGACTTATTTATGCGACTAGACTGTAAGCAAAAAAAAGAAATTCAAAATGATGTAGAACTTATTCTGATTCAACCCTATTCTCGTATCTAAACGACATAAACTCAAGTGGTTTAGCTAATGAGACTGGCAAGGGCAAGATGCGCCGATGTCCTTAGCCTCGGCCGATCACTCGACCTACCACCCCCCAGGGGGTAACCCCTTCACCCAACCACACCCTTAGCCTCCACGGCCCTTTGTGTGCTCATTTTCAGGAGCCTATTCTTTCATCGAAATTATTTTAGCCAGTTATAATCTGCTTGTCATTGAACGTTTTGTGTTACAGAAATATTTATTTGTTCCGTTAAATGACGCTAATGCTAATGTACAGTCATTAAGAGTTAAACTTCATAATATTCGAAATCATGTTAGAATTTTTATATTCACACTAGCGAAACGCGCGCAACTTCGTCCACGTGAAGCTATTTTCATACAAACTTCAACCCCCGCTGTGCACGTTTAGAGGTCGAATTTTAGGAATTCCTTAATTAGTACACCTCTCTGCACTAAGACGAATATACTCTGAAAATTCCAGAAAATTCCATTCCAACCACTTGTCGAGAACAAGTGGTTTAGGCTGTGCGTTATCTATATCCCAGTCAGTCAGTCAGTCAATCAGTCAGGGCAAAGATTCTTATAATTGGTATAGATTTACTAAATCTGTCATTCATTTTGTAATCACGTCTAACTAGGTAAGGTGAGTATGTTTCAAATGTATAACTTGGACTGGACGTCCGTCTAGCTACTCTCATAAGATATTCTCTAAATAAGTTGTATTTCGTTTTTATTTCGTAAACAAAACACTAAAAAATTATGAAGCGGCATCATCATGGAGCAAGTAATATATCTAAAAAATGGTAAGAACTTATGTGACTTTGACGCTGTTTACTAGCTAAGTAGATAGGGTGTTCAAATAATCTTTTACCGTAGCTTGGAATACATATAGCTATGAACTATTCAAAAGATTGATATCAGGGTCGCTTTAAAAAATCATCAATGGGACGTGAGCCAACTGAACGTCTGCAAACCTAAATAGGCGCTGACCACACCAGGAGCTAAGCTAATATAGCTTAACTCAAGTCTATTAGAATTAGGACTACGTCACTCCACAGCTAGCGATAAACCACAATATAGAAAAATTGTTTTACAATAGATAGATACCGCAATAGCTTATATTATCTATTCCACTTTTACCGTCATCATCATTAGGTTAAAAAGTCCACTGCCCAGACAGGCGTTCTCTTTACGTTTCTAGTAAAACGATTTGAGTCTTCTCCATCCACCGATTTTCCACAACCGTACGAAGACGTCGGTCCATCGAGTGAAGATCGTACTTTTACTAATTTATTATTATTTAAGATAAAATATAACATGCACTTGCGTTGTGGCCCTGCGTTAAAACCCACGCATTGTTTGTCTTTCGGCGCATCTGTTAATGCATCCTACGCTTTATCGTACCATTTACTTTACCATACTACTTCTTTATGAGTAAAATAATATATCTTATTCACTTGTGCTCTAGACAACCGTTGTGCAATCTTCTTTCGTAGTAAAAGAAAACGTCGCAGCTAGGCGATAGCTATGTTAGCTTATTTCTCGGTGTGTTCTGCGCTTTATACTCGTGCACCTTGCAACCTCAACATTATGTTGAAAAGAATATGTTTTATGAAATACTGAAATATAACATACCTATACATCTATACTAATATTATAAAGAGGAAAGATTTGATTGTTTTATTCAATGTTTGCATTGAATAGGCTCCGAAACTACAGGACCGATATGAATTTTTTTATAAACGTTGGGAAGCTACACTATCCCCGGGTGACATAGGCTATATTATAATCTATCTATGTATCTATTTAGCCCGTATGCACCCACTGCTGGGTATAGGCCTTCTCTTTGAAACGCCATTCTATCCGGTCCTGTGCGAGTCTTCTCCATTGCTGGCCAAGTACTGCGACGATATCATCCGACCATCGGGCGGGTGGTCTGCCTCGTGGTCTCTGAGCGTCTATTATAATATTCAAAAAAATTAACTAAAATGTGTATCGACGAACAGCACGTATGCAAGTTGAGCAGTTTGCAAAATCAATCCGCTTGAAAACTAGTTATATTTTAAATCCATGCTTTTCTCATCCGGCTGGAATTATAATACCAATTATGGCATCGGGAAATGAGTTCAATCTATGTTATTCCAGGTTTGTAGTCTGCTGACCTACATCTAAGTTTCAGTTTAAGGTTCAGTGGTCAGTTACATTGTGTCACCAATTTTGAATAAAGCACCAGATATCGCTACAACTTTATATCCGGCGAAAGTTTAGATGTGTGGATGTTTGTGACTCAATCACTTGTTAGATTGTATTCTAAGTATTATTTATTTATTTTTAGCCTAGGTATACTGTCCCACTGTAGGGCAAAGGCCTCCCTAATTTTTTTCCAACTTTCTCGGTCCCTTGCAAAGTTGGACCAGTCTGGAAGATGTATATCTAACTCGTCACGCCATATAATTCTAAGTAATATATACAAAAACAACTATACAATTATTCTATTAGTCATCTGGTTCCCATAGTACAAGCTATGTTTATGTTGGGCTAAATAATGTTGTGTAAAAATGTCCACAAATATTAAGTTATTTAACCAGATTAACACACAGGCTTCTTTTTATCCTGAAATATTAACAGGACCTGAGTAACAAAATTGACAAGACCCTGGAGAAAAACTGTCTTAAGTTATATAATTGCAAAGTGCCTAAATATTGATGGTAGTAAAATAACAACAAAAACTAAATAAATTTTGAGGAAATTTTTACACAATATCATCTAGCCCCATACTAAGCATTGCTTGATGATGATGAGATGAGATGATGTCGTGTAAAAATTACCTCAAACATAAATTTAAAAAAATAGTACATAGTTACTTAGTAAATTAGCACCAGATTTTCCGTTGCTATTTCAAGAGTACCTACATGTTTAAGTCACAAAAGATCTCATAATGAATCTCGCGTCAAAGGCAAACCTGATTAATTTAATGCACTGAGTCTGTGTGTAGATACGCCCTTTGCTTTCGATCTGTCTAGTCACGTGGTCCGAGGCATTGACCTATATTCTGTATGCCTGTATGCGTCCTCGTACTGAATAGCGTTTCACTACTGTGTAAACGTTGGGGTACCGTTGAGGGCTGTATGTTTACAATCAGAATATTAAAATCATTTATCTGTCATCATCATCATTAATAGTTGTATAGTAAATAGTTGAATAAAGATAAGAGGCTAGAACGGACGGACCTTTTAAACAGGACGGTTTAGTGGGAATGACTCTGTTTAGTTCTGAATCAATGGATTTTTTTGGAAAAAATTATGCGCTCAAACCGTGAAGGTAAACATCGTATGGAAACAAGTTAGATTTCTGACAGCGGGATGAACTTGCAATCTGTCATTGTGGCGTTGTTTATTTTTATATATTAGCGTACGTCTTCTGTAAACAATGTATTCTAATATCATTACAATCTAGCCACAATGTAGGCTAATGAGTAATTTTACGTTAACTTAAGTTAGCATAAATTATTATTCTCAGAATGTGTCCATTTCTTACAGTCTCTATTTAAGACGAAGACACTATGTTGTAGTGTTCTTATTGTAGCACTTGCTTTTATCCAAAATACCAAATAAAGACGTTAAAACTAAAGTTTGTTCGCACTAACGTTTCAAATTATCTCACGCGTTTTTCTGAACAATAAAAATGCGTATTCAGTCACACTAAACTACACAAGCTCTGCTTAGCTTGGGGCTAGATGGTGCTGTGTAGATTGACCAGCATTATCATATTATATCATCAATGTGTTTATGGCACGCTACGCATCTAGTCTTCAATTCAATTCGATTTTAATCCTGATTCAGTATTCCAATGTTTTGTTTATTGGCGGTAGTCTATAATAGTATAGACTACCGCCAATAAACAAAAAAAAACTGACTATAGAGTCAGTTTTTTTTTTCTTTTGGATACCTAAGCGTTTGACTGCCATCACACCTGATGGAAGGTGTAGATGCAGCCTAAGATGGAGCACGCTTAGCTATAATCCACTTGTTCACTCTTGACTTGAAAACTCCCAACTCACTTGAGACGTGATCAAATATAAGCTGCGTTTGAGTATTCGGCCGTCGGTCAAACAAGGGGCGATAATCTAGTATACCTGTGAGTGTTTGTTACAATGTGTGTTGTCTCGCGTTCCAGGTTGGCGGCAGCGCAGGAGGCGGCTGGCGCGCAGTCTCGCGCAGCGCCAGCTGATACCATGGGCGGCGCGCAACAGCCCGCTACTCCAGGGCCCAGCTCACTCTTTATATTTTCCGACGAGAACTATATTCGGAGGTGAGTTTCATCTTTATCGTATCAGTCTAAAGACATTAGACTTGACCCGCGTGTCGAGATGCGTTAGAAGCTTATAGTTCCCATACATTTTCCCTGGTACTAATAATCTCGTTGAAATTGTTGTTACACCTTGTTTTGAAACATCGCATAACTGAAATTATTCATCTACTTTAATCGCCGACTGTCCTAAAAATATTAAGTTCGAGCTAAATTTGCCATTTATTTTATAAAATTTGTGAACTTTTGATAAACTCATAAAACGCAAGTAAGGGTTACTAATGTAAATAATAGATACGAACATGGTGACATTACATGTTTACTATAACAGAATACATACTATCTGCTTAGAAATTAAAATGGAATAACTGCCTTTATTGGAGCTAGCCAGTAAAACGAGTTCAAAGAAAACAGTGTAGGTATAGGTTAGGTACTACTATTTCTTTGAAACTGGTAGTTAGTTACTGAAGCCTAGTGAAAATAAAGTTCTATGCAGAGGTAAAACTCAAACTAATGAAATTTGTAGTTTAACCAGTTTAATTTCGGGAATTTCTTTTTTAATACACTATGCACCAAGACAAAGCTACCCCGAAATTTCCAAATCTCTGCAACCAGTGATTTAAACTGTTACGATATCTATTTGTCAGTCAGCCAAAACAAAGATTCATATAGTTGTAATTCGACGAGATTTGTGTCCAAAGACTATAGAATCTCCGCAGGGTTCAGCCCAAGTCATTTGCGCGGGAGCCCGAGTATTGCCTTCTTATAAATATTAAACGCACACCTTGTTTGCCCCCTTATGCATTTTGTAAACAAGCACCCTAACCAGACCTGTACCACTGTAACTGTAACCACTCCGGCAGCATCGGCTCTCAACATAAAATGAGCTTTATCGCGATGTATTTAGATTCAATATAGTTCAGGTACGAGCAGTTTACATACAAAGATTTACACAACGCATACTTGCTGGTTTTCGGTACTTGCCAGATGAAATTGAGCTGTTAAGGAGGTGGTATCCGCCAACGAGAGGTTTTCTCCGTGTTATTTCTCTTTGATGAGTGAGTATAAATGTCCAAAAAAAATATATATTGCTTATTAAAGACTAAATTTTAATTTGAACAATTGAAATAATTCTAACTATATTATTACTATATGAAAAAAATATCCAAAGAGAAGCAATTTTTATTTTAAATTTGGTTATTTCTTCTAAACGGTATTGATTTTTAGTATTTTTTTTTCACACAAATAATTGTCAAAGTATTTATCACAAAGTGAACAATTGGCAGTTCGAACTAATAATTCATTAGGCTACAAATAATTATTTCTTGAATGCGATATAAAATGCGCGCGGGTCCCTGTGCGGGCGACGGGCGGCAGTGCAACTCAGTATGGACAGACTCCTCAAGGTCGTTGGCGAGTACCACCGCCTTAAACGTTCAACTCAAGGTTTAATGTGGCTCGCTCAGGTTCATACTTAACATCAGTTAGCTCTGTCGCAGTGGTACTTCTGCGCATTGGTACTATTGGGCTTCTGTACCGTAACCCATATTATGTGTTAGATGTAAGAACTCTGTGCGAAGGAAAGAGAAAAATTTTATTTGCATACCTACATACTCATACCCACACAGCTTTCACTAGATTTAATAATAAATTGGCATGAAACTCACTAAATTCAGCCATGCGTTTATTATGCTTCACTTAATTTAGTGAGATTTAAAAGCATTGTTAATTTCTATATGCCTCGCTTTTTATAGTACTTATAATCGCATTTATATTGCAACGAACGATCATAAAAACTGACCGGTTTTTCCATAAAGTAAAAGTAAGTTAGTATGAATTACTGTCCAACTATAATAAGTTTAATTACTTGCTGATGGAACACGCAGATGGCTCACCTGATGCTAAGAAGTAGCCATAATTTATAACAAAGCATTGCTTCACAGGTTCCGTACGTTAGAAATGTGCCCTACGATGCATTGCCATATAACCCGGAGGCATGCTTGTAATGTTACTGGTTCTAAATCTTACGAAGTTAGTCCTTCTAACTGAAACACAGAAACAATTACGGCAGAAATAAAATAGACATAGTGGTAATACTTCCCCGGACAAACCCAGCTACTACTACTAATTAAATTACAGACACATGAGGCTTAAAACCTGTGTACCTCAGGTTGACGGACGCAGAGCAGTGCGTCGAGGTTCACGTACCTAACGCGCGTGACTTACGAGGCAACACTTGATCATAGATGCTACTACTTAGCATCAGGTGTAATTAGCATGTTTCGCCAGCAAAATTAAGTCAGTATAAAACTCGTAAATCTTTGAATAATAATAATGTCGGATAAACCACACAGCATCATCTAGCCCTAAGCTAAGCAGAGCTTGTTTTATGGATACTAGATACTTAAAACAATGCATTACATATATCAATATTTTTTATTAGATATAGAAAACACCAGAGAGAAATTTGGCGAATCCGCAATTGAAATATTTTCGTGTTGTCACGAAGTACTTTGTAATGGAAGGTTTAAATTATGTATGTAGGACGGGTCAGGGGAGTATTATTAACCAAATGCAGCAGTATTTACCGATATTTTGTAGAATAGAGGACACCGACCTCTTGCCGAATTTTACGAATATAATATATTTTGTGACAATAGATATATTCGTAAGATTTAGTTCCAAACTAAGCAAAGCTTGTACGATGGGAACCAGGTGACTGATAGAACACTTTGTTTTTTTTTAATATATTCCACTACATAGGTACTAAGAATTCAATATGACACTCAGACAGAGAGATTCTGTTTCAGAGATATCATCAGTTCAACGGGTACGGATTTACGTTTCGTTTGTCGGTTCGTAGTCGTCATTCAAAAACCTTTGTTCCACAGTAATCTATACCACTTATAAGAGTCTGTCCTGACTGACTGACTGACTTATGTGACAGCGCACAGCCTAAACCACTAGTCGTAGAGACTCGAAATTTTCAGGGAATATTTATCTACGTACGTAAAAGTGTTCTAAGAAAGGAATTTTTGAAATTCAATCCCTAAACGGGTACAGCAGGGGTTGAAGTTTGTATGAAAATAAATCCACGCAAGCGAAGTTGCACGCGTCACGCTAGTACTTTATAAAGATTTGAAGCCACGTCCACATAATTACCCAATAGGTATACCCTTGAAACGATAAACGAAGTTTTGTATTGTCGTTTTGAGTTCCACTGCGGAGCCTTAGTAGGTAACACATTCTACCTTCGATCAATGATACCCCTAGATGACGGGTCACATACAAAATCATAGCTTTAAACTGTCCGCGTGAATATATACTGAGGCAGTTACATTTGTTTACTAACGAAACGTGAAAAAAATTATATCCAGTTTTAAGTTCAACCTAATTACAACCATGTTCCCTAGTAAATAATGTCACTAATTGTCAAAACAAAATAAAAACTCACTTCTAAAGTTTTTGCGTCAAACCTATAGGTAGGTATCTAGGGGTATCATTGATCGAAGCATTCTACAGTCAAGTTATCTCTGCCTGACTTGTCTGACATTGCGGTCATGTAAACCCATGCCTTTATTTCATGTAAACATATGTCTCAATAAAAAATAACAAAACTAGACTTTAACACATTAGAAATAAGGTAGTTGCAGAATCTAACTCAACTAGATAAGGTCGTTCATACATCTATGTTAGTAATGAACCCCTGATAGATGCATTATCTACTATCGATTACCAATTAATATCGATACCGTAATAGCGTTATGATCGGAAGATAATCGAGTGTAGAATGTTACCTAACCAGTGACGTAGTAATGATACAAACAGATTACGTCTGTAGTAGAACAGTATGGCTTTAGTGTTTACCATCGTATGTGTCAGCATAACGCTTCTGCGTCCCATGCTTTAGAGCGTGTTTTAATGGCATGGAAATAATATAATAAAAAAGAAAGAAATAAATAGCTTCACGACTTGAATCTCCAGGTGTAGGTAAAGAAATTCTTTGGGAGTATCTATGGGGGTAGTCAGAGTAAATCAAATCATTTGGTATAATACCCAAATTATATTCCATACGTAACTGGTTAGACATCGGTGTTCCCGCCATATATTTTTGTATACATATCAATATAACTACCAATAAACAACACATATGAAATATCTCTTTATAGAGAGATATCACTTCGGGTCTAACTGAATTACTGTATGAGACGCAAGATGAAAGCGTTGGTCGTTCATTTACACAACACAGCCTCCGTTCAGTGGCTAATTTGCGGTGAGCACGCTTGCCGCGCTTTCAGCAGTTTTATCTTGTCACTGTAAAGTGTACCTACTGAGCACGACATAACTCACATAACTGAATGATATCCTCTTCATGTGTGGAACAGTACTGTGCAAATGAGCAACGAGCATAAAAAGTGGACATAGCTTAGAAGCGAGTTCTAAAATAGTAGTTTTAGCAGTAAAAGGCTCGTCTGGGGTTGTACTCTCACCATACCTATTTCTATCGCCAAGCAGCTTGTTGTATTCAGAGAAAGGAACGGTTTGAAGGGTGTGGGTGCCGGTGAAATTACAGGCGTATGAGGGTCAACTCCTACAGGTATTGAGCTTCATGTGTCTGCCATGGTGTTGCCTCTGGTTGATGGACGCAAAGCAGTGCATTGTGGGGATGGGGATATCCTAACGAACGCGACCTGCAAGGCAATGCTTTGTTATAACAAAACTAAACAAAAAATAAGCAAGTCATACAAAAAAACAATTTTTTTTTATTACGGTTTTGGTAGTATTTATTAC
Source organism: Electrophaes corylata (assembly GCA_947095575.1). Classification (NCBI taxonomy): domain Eukaryota; kingdom Metazoa; phylum Arthropoda; class Insecta; order Lepidoptera; family Geometridae; genus Electrophaes; species Electrophaes corylata. The sequence continues at coordinate 11,048,136 of OX352703.1, forward strand.
GTGTGCAACCAGGGCCGGTCCACTAGTAGGTATGCGGTATAATCCGGTGCAGAATGTCACTGGAGAGCAGAATAATTAATACGTCATCGTGTTATGCGTGGCTACAAAGTGGATGGTAATTTATTGGCTTCGTTGACACACATCGCACAGCTCATAAATAAGGCAGTTAGCACACAGCACAATTCAAACGAACATATTTTTACTTAGGATGGAAATGTTTTTTCTTTTTAAATAATAATGACCGTTAGAGTATAGAAGTTTGGCTACCTTGTGTTGTATTGTATTGTAACAAAGTATATTAGTATTCTATCAGCTGTCTGGTTTCCATGAGTTCAAACCTTCCTTAGTTTGAGGCTAAAAAGCGCTGCCTGAATGTTTACTTATATTTATTTATTTATCGACTGGATCATTACAAAACATCAAAAGAGATTTCAGTTATACATATATCTTTAAATTATTAAAAAACAAAAAAAATTAAATGAGTTGGTTCTAAAACAATTATTTCAGACATTTTTGCTTATAATATATGGACTTACTTACCTACATACATGAACCTAAATTTAAGAACCTTTGTAAGAGAAAATAATTGTTTTTTTATCATTATCATTATGACTTCCCAACGAACATACAAATTCCTATGCAAAATTCTTTGTATGCGTCGACTATGTAACACACCCTGCTTATTTTAAGCTAGTAGGACCGGGTGGCTTTCTGAAAAAAAAATTAAATAAAATACATAAAATACTTCTACTACTACTAAAACTATTGTATTAGATGTAAAGACACGTTATCTTTTAACGAAACTGCACCGTCTAGCAGTCGAACTATTGAACTCAGAAATGTTTGTCCTCTGAGGAGATCTAACCCACATCCTACAGTGGCGAAGACAGGCTACAAAACGATTAAGCTGTGATTTGTATTTAGCTATAGCACACAGCTGACGTGCATCGCTTGAAGTGGCCGATTACGTATATACTCAATTTGTCGGACAGTATTTACAAAGTCACTGATTGTTCACGTTAAAATAACTACCATATAGAGTGGCTCATTATTCTACCGCTCGCAGCTTCTCTCATATATAAATTTAGATAGACAGTAGTGTTATATTATTACTGAAAGATATCGGTTATGTGGTGAGACTGTAGATGGACAAAATCAGTGCCCGACTGAGGTCATGAGGCAGACCGTCGTCCAGTAATAGCCATCAGATGACATTATAGAGCTGAGAAACCTCGATGGATTCGATTGGCACAAATCGAAAGAGTCGCGTGTTAAAGATGCCTATACTTAGCAGTGGGTGAATGTAGACTGATTAGATAGATAGATCGATAATCTTAATCCGATAATTTAGCAGAAGGGCTATTTGGGTAAGGAAATCTGAAGTACTATTACCATACCTATTTCTGCCACTAAGAAGCGTTGCTGTGTTTCGGTTTGAAGGGTGTCGGTGATATTACGGCACATGAGGCCAAGTTAATGTGCGCGGGCAGTGCATTGTCCGGCATGTTCCTGATGTTCAATTGTTATAGATGGTGGTAGTGTGTGGTAGTAAGTGTAAACAAACTCGGAACCCCTTCCGAAATAGAAGTATTTTTCAGTATAGACTCTTATCTTTTCTCTTCCTCGTCTTGTCGACCTATTTGTTTGAACGTGATGAGCAGACTGGTTTACGTAACAAGGTTGCTAGTGGGTTCTTATTGCGTGACGGGAGCTAATATTAATCACCAAATGTGTTCCAGGAAGGCCAACAGTTTGCTTTGCTGGCAAAGGCGTTCCTAGGCATCCCGGTACTAGGAATATCTATAAACAAATTTACAAATCCGTATTATCATGTACTTATATTACCTACTACATAAAAAGCTCTACGTCCTCTATTGTAACCACGGCATAGGTTTCAAGGTTAATGTATAAAATATTAAGTAGGTCTGTTGAAATGTGACTTTAACAAGTTAGAGTTATAATACCAAATTCAAAATAATATCAATTGACGAAAACCCTTATCCATAGTTCTTTTGTATAGCACTTTAAAAGATATCACGATTTATGTGAGTGGAACTACATAGTTTAATAATGACGATTGACGATGAGTGCTTTTATATATAATAATAATATATTTTTATTGCAGACACATGGTCCATACACATACACATTTAAAATAAACAAAACAAAACAATATATTACTAACGTAAACTTCTTGTGTTAAAGTTTTACGCCGGATTCTATGATTAATCCATATTTTTTTGATAAAGATACAATGTTTGTTCTAAGTTTGAGTATTATGTTTTGTTATAGGAAGCTACGAAAGTTCTTTGGATTCCATAGTATGAGTTTTGTTTAGTTTTTATTTATTTTTGTTGTTCTTAGTATTAGTAGTAAATAAGAAGAACAAATTTATTTCAAAAACGTTCTAATATAAATAATATTCCACAAACACCCCTCAAAAACCTTCGACTTAAAACAGAGCATGCTACAGCGGGCATCGAAAATGGTCATATCACCGACTCAATCAAAATTGTTCTCTAATTCCAGGTATACAAAGTTCATCATCGAGTGGCCGCCCTTTGAGTACGCGGTGTTGCTTACCATCATCGCCAACTGCGTGGTGCTGGCGCTGGAGGAGCATTTGCCCAACGGCGACAAGACCATCTTAGCACAGAATTTGGTAAGTTAAACCTTTTGCACGATTTCTATAGAAGTTGAGATCTGACATAATAAACCTGCAGGGCTAAGGATGTGCAACGTGACAACATTATGTCTATTCGTTATTTCGTGCAAAACAGAGATATCTCTTTGTCTTAGATGTGCTAGAACGGCAGTGTCACAAAACCATCTCAGTTTGTCTAATGAAGACTTGTCGCTTATCTCTGGGTGCTCTGTCTACAAATTCAAACATGAGCACTAATAGACAAAATCGTGTACACGACACGAGATATTTATTCTGTTGATAAACATGTTACAATTTGTAGGTAAAAAACACACAGATGTCTTCATTTGACAGAAAGTGATGGGTTGTTGGCGCTGCTTTGTTAGTGCAGGCCTTGAGATAACAAGTAGATCACATTTTGTCGCGTTGCACATCTTAGCCCTGGTGGTGTCATGTAATTGCTAATTTATGTTTTTTTTGTTCCAGGAAAAGACCGAGACATACTTTTTAGGAATATTTTGTGTAGAAGCGTCGTTAAAAATTTTAGCATTAGGTTTGGTTTTACACAAGGGATCGTATCTTAGAAATATTTGGAACATCATGGACTTTTTCGTAGTAGTAACTGGGTAAGTTCCATTTTACTTAAATATTTTATTATAGTAGTTTAGTTTAGTGAAGATGTAACGTTTCACTCAAAATAAACGGATAAATATGATATATAATTAAAATATTAGATTATCATTTTGTAGCCAGGATCATCAGACTATAACCACTACTGGAATCCTCGACTAAAGAGAGAAGAGGGTCTCTGGTTTAGTACCTACCGTGTATATTCTTACCTATATAAGTGTCTGGTCAAATTACAATACGAGCTTCCGTATTGTCATTTTGAATTACACTGCGTGGCATCTCGGTAGTTTTTCCACAGTAAAGTTGTCGCTGCCTTATATGCCCCGCAGTGTATTCCAAAACGACAATACGGAAATTTGCTTATAATTTTTCCGAGAAGACACTCTGAGTCATAACTACTAGACCACAGATAAGATTTTTTCTTAAACTTTTCCTTGTATGTTCATACTATTCGTTTATTTTGAAAAAGGAATTCATTTTGTACTAGTTTTAAAAAGTTTATTTTATATACAACCTTATTTAAATGGCTGTTTCTATGTTCGTTTTAATCATGTAGTTTTGAAGTAATTGGATTTATTAATAAAACAGCCTGCTATCGTTTTCGAAACAAAATCTTACGAATTAGGCTAGAAACCTGTAGTAAATACTTTTTTAGGATATCAGTACCTCTACCAAGAGTTCATAGGCATTGGTAAAATTTGCCCTGTGTATCTTAATTGTATTAAAATGCATTAGTGTATTTTAGAACTGATTTGCTTTGAGTGTAACGAAACGTTTCAACATTTTACCAACTCAAAACTCATGGTAAAGGTACTGTAATGGAGTTTGTGGTGATGGAAGTGCCATATTGATTATGCGCTAACTAAAACTAGGTCGATGACGGTATTCGCCGAATCCAACGTGGACTTTGACCTGCGGATGCTGCGCTCATTCAGAGTGCTGCGCCCGCTCAAGCTCGTCTCGCGGATACCAAGTAATTCACAGTAATAGGCGAAAAGTTCACATAATACCTAACCTTATTTGTAATAGAACGTTCTCGCTAGATGTTTTCCAATTTTAAACTTTTTTAAACAGTAGCTAAAATAACGCTAGACTATCGAACAATAGAATTTTTGAATCTTTCATTTTAGTAACAACAATGTAGCATTGTATTATGGATTTTTTGAATAGATTTTTTTGTAAAACTTAAAATGTGTGTGATTTAATGTAATTTTATGGAAAATGTTTAATGTATTTTTGACGGCTACGTTTTTGCATAATAGTTAACATTTATTTTTATGTAATATGTAGGTACTTCAAATACAAAAGCTAACAAGTAAGAACTTAGCTAATGAAGACTAGGTGTGAATAACTGGTATACTAGATTAAAATGTGTATAATTAATATAATTTAGTCAATAATGATGTGATTTAGACTGTAGCTTGACATTTGAATAACATTTTCAGGACTGTGCTCTGTCGACCTTTTTAAAATTCGAATGAACAACAGTCTGGCCAGTAACAATTACAAAGTATAATATTAGAATAGTCCGCATAAGTTAGTATAGATCGAAAAGCACAGTCCTACGTAGTTGTTTTTAAGCTAGTTGCTAGTTCAGGCTATAGTATCGAGTGATATGTGTTTGGCAGTATCATCACGCAGCTGCCGGTCGCGCCCGACGTCGACTTCAGGACCTTGCGTGCCATTAGGGTGCTGAGGCCCCTTAAATTAGTTTCGGGCGTTCCTAGTGAGTTCTAGAACATTTTTAGTTAGTAAACTGTAGTGCCACTAGACTATGCCGTTGCATATTTACCAACTGCATATAACTCTTTTTTGTACTTTATTGATACACCATCCCTTTGACATTAAAAAAAATATGTCTATTTCTTGCTCTTACTAGATTCAATATATCAAACTCAAGACTATAATTAGACAGTTTAACATATTTAGTAAAATACAGTACCTTTGCTGCTTCTAATTTTATTTATTCTTAGAGTACCTACATTACATACCTTCTTTAAGAGTTAAAACCTTTTTCTTTTCAAAAATGAAAGGAATTGAAGCACTGGCCGCCCGCAAAAAAAACACGCGGGTGTCTTTTGTTTTTATCCTTCCTTCATGCAGCAAATTAGTCATTTGTTTTTCTTCGGATTTGTGAAAATATGCAACGGTACTATCATTTTTTCTGCACGTTTATTTTCCGTATTAATTTTGTTCTGTATCATGTTTCATTGACAAACCTAAAGTAATAGGTAACTGACTTCTTTTTTTATTTAGATACTATTGCATTTAGTTTGTATTAAAATATTACGTAGAACTGTGTTTAAATTAAATTTAAATAAACAAAAATAATGAGTCTGTTTTCATTGTAAGAATGAAAAAGTACTAATAATTTATTACCTATATAGTTAAAAATAATTAATCCGTGAAATAGTTTTGAAGTTTTTAAAATAAATCAATTTTTGATTCATCCTCAAATCTAAAATCTCTATGGATTCATATTTCAAATCCTTCTATTTTCAATTTTTGTTTTTATGATGCTGATGCTATTATAATCTGAACTTTTGATGTGAGTAATAAGTGTGATTTTTCCGTGTAGGTCTACAAGTTGTGTTGAAGTCGATCATCAAGGCGATGGCTCCGTTGCTACAGATCGGCCTTTTGGTGCTTTTCGCTATAGTCATCTTCGCCATAATCGGCCTCGAGTTCTATTCGGGGGCGTTACATAAGACTTGTTATAATTTAGAAGATATAAGTGAGTATTTTATTATGTATTTTGTAGTTTCACTAAATATAAATATGTGCATGTGTATAGAATATCTAATAATGTAACTACTGCAAAATGTGAGTATGTGCCAAATGTGATATTTAGATGTACTTACCTCTGATTACCCCTCCTTAGATATCCCCAAAGAGTACTGAGCTGGTACTACTTGGTAGGCCTAAGAAATCTGCGGGGAATGTCTACCATGCCTGGGAATAAAAAGTCGTGAGGCATTAGGTGATTAAAGTTCAGAAAGCTCGTAGAAACGAAAACCGCTGGAAGTACAGGTTATCAAATAGCGACAGCAAACCGGTGAAGCGTAAAACCCGCGCCCTCGGAAAGACCGTCGAGATTTAGAGATTGCGTCAAATTGGTGATTGGAAAGGGCTCAAAATCTTTCTCTAAAAATATATGGTAGAGATCTATGTCCACCAGCACATCTTTGGGCTGATGATGATGATTATTATGAGGTACATTATGCGCCTACACTCATTGGAAAGAAGTAAAGATAAGTCTTTACGGAAGTCATTAGTATCTTATTTACAAACATCGAACAAAGAAAGTGGTGTAGTAAATTACCTATACCTACCTATGGCTAGTGCAAAATCAGTTATCCAAACAACCTACCTCTTCTAAATACCTACTAGTAGTAAAACCAGGCCACGAACATTATAATAATCTTGCAGAAATCTAGCAATTTCTATTCAATATAGTTTTCGCTATCGGAACAATTCTAAAGTTCGCAGTACAAGTACAAATCTGACCTACTTATAAATACAAGTTTCTTGAAACAATTATATTATGTGATTGCAGCTTGGTCGAAACTACCCCGTAGCGTGCTTAGATTAAGTAATAGAATTGACAAGTTAACTTGTCTAGGATTTGTATTATACATTCTTATCTGACAGGTTACTAACGGGTTTTTTTTACGTTTTGGATTTTTTAATTTTTGCCAATAATATAAATAAATAAAAAAAATATAAAAAAATAAAAAGAGCTTTATTTTTCTACACACTATTTACATAAGTAAATTACCCAAATTATTCTATGAAAGTTAAACTAAAATTACTTCTAACATTATCTTAAATCAAAATCTAAATTTAAACTATTCTCTAAAATAAAATCAAATTATTCGATGGGGTTGTTAGTGCATGGGACCCACACGTGGTAAAAGCCTCCTCCAAGTGTTTCCAGTTTTGTCTGTTTCTGGCTAATCTAGGCCATAATTTTCCAGCAATTTTTGATTATGTCGTCACTCCATCTATTTATCTATTCAATAACATGCAAATAAAAGCTATATTATTTTGTCTGCAGGTGAAACATGTAACGAAGGAGACAGTCCAACGCCGTGCAACGCAGACGACAAATCAGTGGCGCCATTTGGGGCCAATGTCTGTAATAGTACAAGCAGCACGTGCTTGGAAAAGTGGGAAGGGCCGAATCGAGGAATCACTTCCTTTGATAACATCGGCTTTGCCATGCTCACAGTCTTCCAGTGCATTACTATGGAGGGTTGGACCGCCATCCTTTATTGGGTAAGATACTTTTTTAATAAACTCTAGCTATTTCATAAATTTATTTATTTCCAAAAGGATTGAAAAAACATTTCCTTCGTCTCATATTCTTACTAACATCATAGTGGTGTGTAAAAATTGAATTCATCGTACATTGCTAATGTATCCTATCATTGTACAAGGTACAAACCTTTGTTCAGGAAAGTCTTGGTTGCCAGATTGGTATCTGAAGAAGATATCGCCATTTTCCAATCCGACCAATCCGATTCAGCACAAAACAGTTTGAGTGGAGAAATGAAAGTAATTTTAGGGATGAAAATGTCGAAAATATTTAGTTTTAAGCTTATTCCTATTTAGCATATATCCTACACATTTCAGATTGGAAGGTTAATAAGTAAATTCAGTAACCTCACAATATTGTAAGATTCGAAAAACAAATATCTATATTTAGAAGCTTAAATATCTATATTTTTAGGATAACAAATTCACATACCTACTTTTTTTATATTTGGTGGATATAAATTTCAATTGATACCTCATGCCGTCAAAGGATCCGGTTAAACCGATGGACAACAAAAAGTAAAAAAAAGTATAATAAATAAGAGTCCTCGAAAGATATATTTAGGTATCTTGTGCTAAATAGATTTTTTTTCTATCCTAGCCAAGATAAGGCTGCTATTGAGGTCGGCTTGCACAACAATCTAATTTTATTTTATTTAGCTAATCACGTTTACCAACGACTTAATTTTTCTTGTGCAATATGCTATGCGTATTTACCTTCCTAAATGCATTTAGGGGCTTGCTAAGCACGTTTAGTGATCGTTGTGCAAACGGGCCTTTAGTAGACCTACTCTTTTTGATATAAATCCAATTTGGCGACCGATGTGGCGCGGCGGGTGAATGTTTGCCTGCAACGCAGAGGTTGCGGGTTCGATTCCCGCCTCGGGATAAATATTTGTACGATCTGCAAATATTTATTCCGGGTGTTCTGGGTGTTTTCTATGTATAATAAAAAATATCTATGTATGTAATGTATTATATTAAGTATATCAGTCATCTAGTACCCATAACACAAGCTCTGCTTAGCTTGGGGCTAGATGATGCTGTGTGGAGTGTCCAGCATTATTATTATTATTATTATTATTATTTTATGTCCATTTTATAACCATTTTATATTTTGATGTCTAATCAAGTCTTTTCTTTGTTTTCAGACAAATGACGCGCTAGGCAGTGCGTTCAACTGGATCTATTTTGTGCCTCTCATAGTATTGGGTTCATTCTTCATGCTCAACTTAGTTCTTGGTGTCCTTAGCGGGTAAGTCAGTCTGCTCCAACCCATTTCATTTAAAAAAATTAAAACTATTTCTAATAAATACAGGGATAAAAAATTGAAGAACACGCATCGCTCACTTAACATATTCCAAAGATACTTGCTATACTTAAATAATTTATTTTATAATTTAGAGAATTCTCTAATGAGAGAGGCAGAGTAGAAAAAAGAGCCCAGTTTCTTAAAGAGAGGACTGAACGACTATTCAATCAGGACTTCACAGGCTACCTTAGCTGGATTACAGAAGCAGGTGTTTTGTGTGAAATGCGCTAAACTAACATCCTTCTGATTTACTACAAACAAAATCGTAAAAACGCTATTTAACATTTTCGTTATTTTCAAATGAAGCTAAGGTTCTTCACTATAGTGTGTGTGTTGCTAGAAGTATCCAAATGTAAGAAAGTAGATACTAACTAGTTATTTATAGCCAAACAAAACAAAAACAAAATAACAAAAAAAAAGCAAATACATACTAACACTATCAGATAATAGGTATGATCATATATAACATTGCATGCTCGTATTCTAAAACAATGTAAATTGAGATTCAAACACCGTCAGCTCAGTTTTACTAAAAGATTTTCATTAAAATATATCAAAAAATCTTTTAATCTCAATTTTGATTCATAGTAGCATTAACCGTTGCGTTGTATTACGCTAAAAGTTAACAAAATACGGTCATCACATACTGGTGGATGGCACAGTAGAGGATTTTAATTTTGTTAATCACATTTTATTCTATCTACTTAGAGTAGAAATATATTTTAATGGCATATAGACATTCTCAGACCAGTGATCTAGTATTGAAATGTCGATCAATTATTCATTGACAAATTTTAATCCATCTACCGTGTCATCAACCGGAACGTAGATACATAGCTGTGAGATTTGAAAACCCAATATAATCTAGTATCCGCTAGATGATATAGATTTTTCAAATCTCACAACTATCTCCCAACGTAAAAGCTATGAAATCCCTGATTTATTTTGTTTGTTTAGATTAAAGCTAGTAGTAGTAATACAGTATTTGTACCGCTATCATATATGTTTGCAGTGAATTCGCTAAAGAAAGAGAGAAAGTAGAAAATAGACAAGAATTTCTAAAATTAAGAAGACAGCAGCAGTTAGAAAAAGAACTCAATGGTTATGTTGAGTGGATTTGTAAAGCTGGTAAGTGTGAAGGAATTATTTACATCATATTGTGGGCAGAGCTTGTGTTGTGGGTACTAGATGATTGATATTCTTAATAAGTACATACTATATTACATAAAAAAAAAATTTGTGCAAACATACATTTGACGACCGATGTGGCGCGACGGGCGATTGTCCGCCTGCGACGCAGGAGGTTGCGGGTTCGATTCCCGCCTTGGGATAAATATTTGTACGATCTGCAAATATTTATTCCGGGTGTTCTGGGTATTTTCTATGTATAATAAAAAAATATCTATGTATGTAATATAGTATTGTATTAAGTATATCAGTTATCTAGTACCCATAACACAAGCTCTGCTTAGCTTGGGGCTAGATGATGCTGTGTGGATTGTCCAGCATTATTTATTTATTATTTATTTATATCTTATTAGTGATTTGTCAGAAATCTAAATCTAATAAATATGTATGTCGCTTTTCGTAAAGCTAAAATGCCAATAATATGTTTGCATCTTGGTAATGGATCCAAGTAAAAGAAATAAAGACAAATCGATTATTGACCAAAAGTATTAATTTACAGAGGAAGTAATATTAGCAGAAGAGAGAACGACAGAAGAAGAAAAAATGCACATAATAGAAGGTAAGAAAAGTGCGTGTTCCCAATGATACTGCTAACTTAAGAATCCACTAGGCTCTCTATACAAACTTGGTAAATTACATGAAGAGCCTAGACGACGATAGCATTTGTAAATAAATTCTCAAATGACCTTTAAAAACTTAAATAATGTTTTATTTTAGCTCGAAGGAGAGCAGCAGCAAAAAAGAAGTTAAAAAACTTAGGGAAAAGTAAAAGCACAGATACAGAAGAAGAAGAGCAAGATGAAGACTGTGGAGACGACGGTCAGTATAACGATGAACCATTAAAATATCTAATAAGTGTACTTTTTTTTTGTGTGTACCTAGTGTCTTAAAAATACAAATCAATTTCTTTAGACGCATGTTCTTTTCGTTTTAATTATACTTTTTGTGTAAGTCTTTTTCTTGTGTTAATATTTTCCAATTTCTCAATGTCGTAGACACATAAACGAAAATATTGTTTCTTCGAATGTTGCATGATACTCTCGATTCATTCTTATCCATTTCGTATTCGTACTCTATTTGTGTGTTGGTTGTTTACAGTTCCAAAGAAAAAGCAAGGTATGGGATCAAGCGTGATTCTGGTAGAATATTCCTTTTCATCTAAGTAGACCAAATAGCCTAGTCATAGAATTAGGAATAGATGTACCTTGTCCGATCTTACCCTAGCCTGATTAGCAGAAAGCGTCCAGACGTAACCTGTACCACTGTTCCTTTCCAATGGCTATGTTTCAACCCTTAAGTTCCCATTAACCCACCTGACGCTTGGATCCCCAAACCATTAGTGTAAAAGTTACCTTAAAACGTGACTTGGGTTGTATACCAGGGATCTGATGGTGATCAAGTGTTTGAATAAATGCTATTCTGGATGGTACCAAAGCAGAAACTTGAAGATATTACTTCTGAGTTAGAATGCTGTAAATGCTAGTTGTGATAGTTGAATGTTGACCCACTCCTTATCGCTAAAAGAAACAAATTATGGTAATCAATTTCAATTTGACAGCTCTTTCTTGCTGTCTCATGAAATGAAGACCATTCTAGTCGCTGTGTAAGCTACGGATCCTTATATGTTTAGTAAGTCGATCTTTACAATACAATACATGTCTCAAACCCTAATCTTGAAAACCAATGCACGGGATTTTAAAACAATCTTTCCGTAAAACTTCATCGCTTGGGACTTGTATTGTGGTTGAGGGATCAGAAGATGTAGTTTTTAGGCTGGAAAAAATTATCAACAATTGTTTATTTTAGGTTTTCTGAAGAGCAAATCGAGGAAAGCGGGGAAGCACGCGGATTTTTGGAGAGCGGAAAAAAGGTTTCGCTTCTGGATTCGGCACACGGTGAAGACCCAGTGGTTCTACTGGTTTGTTATAGTGTTGGTGCTCTTCAATACAATATGTGTCGCTGTAGAGCACTATAACCAGCCACCTTGGCTTACCTCATTTTTATGTAAGTAACTCATCGAACATATCTACCGTACACTAAAGATGCTTATTTTATCCATAAGTATTAATATTCTTGAACCGATGGTCTAGTGGAAATGACTCCATCTTCTGATCCTAAAGTCGTGCAACAACGGATTTTTCAATCGAAAAATGTATGTGCGCAATGTCAGTGCTCTCGAACGGTGAAGGATCGTGAGGAAATCGTGGGGATATCTACCGTACCTGGACATTAAAGTCGTAACTGTTTCTGTTTGTAATATTTTTGTATTCTTTTTTTTCAGACTATGCCGAATTTGTGTTCCTCGGTCTTTTTATGATGGAGATGTGGGTGAAGATGTACGCGCTAGGTCCGCGGATATACTTCGAGTCATCGTTCAACCGGTTTGACTGCGTGGTCATATCAGGCTCAATATTCGAAGTGGTCTGGTCGGAGGTCAAAGGAGGATCTTTTGGACTTTCAGTTTTGAGAGCTTTAAGGCTACTGAGGATATTTAAGGTACGCACATTACTAGAAAAATAAAACTCTTTTTTTCGGAAATTTCCATCACATACATGGCCAGGCATGGCAACGAAAATCTCAAACGTAGAAAGAAAGCGGTCTCGTGGTAGATCCCCAACAAGATGAACTGATCAGCTCCAAGAAGGTAGAGGCCAGTTTTACGATGTGGGCATTGGCGACAACTAGAGCGCGTTGAAAGACATTCGGTGATCACGATCTTCAGTTATTGAAGTGCCAACCATAGAGACCATGGCAATAACTTATTAAACGTAACTGTTTTAAGTTGTTCTAAACGAGAATGGAAATTTAAGTCACGTCAAATCGTATTCAACTTCCTCTCATCAGATAAACGTGCTAGCATAATCATCATAATTTGAAATTCTATTGATAGTACTAATTTAAAAGCATGCTTATATTAATTTTTAAAATACGCTCAAACCATTATTGAAATCATAAAAAAACATGCATGATAGTTATTAATCTGCAAAAAAACTACCAAATAACAGACAGAGACATGATCATCCTATAGAGTTTTTGTAGGATTCCAGAAATTAATAATTTAATTTAATTATCTTTTCAGGTCACAAAATACTGGTCATCACTCCGCAACCTGGTGATATCTCTCCTCAGTTCTATGAGATCCATCATCTCGCTGCTGTTCCTTCTGTTTCTGTTCATTCTCATCTTTGCACTTCTCGGCATGCAGCTTTTCGGCGGCCAGTTCAACTTCGAAGATGGCACACCACCTACCAACTTCAACACATTTCCTATCGCGCTGCTTACTGTCTTCCAGGTAAACTTTAGTTTGTTCAGCATTATTTGCCATCACCAGGCTGGCTACTTTCTGAGAAGTAGGTTATCTGTTTGATTCCAGTCTAGGATTAACATTTGTGTGATAAATATTGATAATTGTGCTTAGATGTCGAAAAGTAGTTATTTAAGTACTCGTAAGTACCTACAAAACAAAAAATAATTCCATTAGTTATCTATTTTCATGCTAATCACACTTTATAAAATGTACGAGTAGGTACAACATCAATATTCATATTTATGAAATTAATGCCCTATTTCAAGCTATTTTAATATGTGAATATTTAGTAGTAAAAGAGCTCTTAATGAAGCGTTCGTCTAGGAAAGTACTACTACCATACCTATTTCTACCGCCAAGTAGCTTGCTGTATTCCAGTTTCAAGGATGTGGGTGCCGATGTAATCACAAGCACATGAGGCTTAACACCTATATGCCTCAGGTTGACGGACGCAGAGCAGTGCATTGCAGGGCACGTCACTAACAAACGTGACTTATGAGGCAATAATTTGCTATAGGGCCATCAGCTTGTTCCATCAGCAAGACAAATAAAAATAAAATGTAATATAGCAAATTTATCAAATATTTACTGAATAATATTTACCTTTATCGCTAAATAGTTGTTATCTCGATATTTACTTCTGATGCACTGATATATTTATTGATATTGCTTCTTGCAGATCCTCACTGGCGAAGATTGGAACGAGGTCATGTACGACGGAATCCAATCCCAAGGTGGCATTCAGAGAGGCATGCTGTACTCGCTCTACTTTGTCATCCTCGTGTTATTTGGCAACTATACTCTGCTAAATGTGTTTCTTGCCATCGCTGTCGACAACTTGGCTAATGCCCAGGTCCGTGCTGCTATGATGATTCTACGGTAGCTTATCTTCATTGTCCTTCTTTTAAATCGTTATTTAATCAGACGTTCTAAAAATAAATTAAAAACGTACATTCTAAGGATTTGAGGATCAGCTACTGGAAATCAGTGTCATGTACAAAGATAACGAATGCTACTGGACTATGTTGGATGTGTATGTTGACGCTGATCTGTAAATGCGACGCTGCTTGTCGTGTAAATGTGCATTTGATATTCCAGGAACTGACAGCGGCGGAAGAGGAACAAGTCGAGGAGGATAAAGAGAAGCAGTTGCAGGTAAGTCTTTGGGCGCTCGGTCCCAATCATCTGATGCTTTCTGTTTAGAATCACATTTTGTGTCACAGCATGCTCCACTTTCCCACGAGCATTTTTCAATTGGAGTCCTATATTTCATGAAATTTTCCGACAAATTAGGAATTGGAGAAAGAGATGGGTGCGTTACACGCTGTGGACGGGACCCCAACGCGGGTAGATCTAAGTCCTTCGTCACCAACGCGTAGGAAGGTAAAACTATGCTCGGCGGTGTGGTATTATGCTACGCTTCGTCGTGTGCATTCTTATCGGTACAAAATATTGTTGATACAACAAAGTTCCCTATAATCCCCTCTAAAGCTTATATTCACTGCATGAACTTTTGCACGCTACGTCTCTATCTTCCTTCTACTTCAATGATATATATCAACAATATTTTAAAGTCGATAGTTATACTAATCAATGTCGCTTCTGTGGGTTATAGTAGGTGTTCTATACCAAATTATCAGCGTTTTATCAATAGTTGGCTAACTCATATAGTATGTTCGAAACGATAAATAGTGAAATTAAAACCTGCGATTGCAGATATTAATGAATGATAACAAACTACTACACTTGGTTCTCATGTAGTGTTTTTTAGCTTGCATTACCATAGAACTAGAGAGTACTCGTTTGAAACATATAATACGTACGAGTTCAATGCACGCTAGCACTTTATTACTTGTACTATAAACAGCTAAACTCATATATTATCATAACTTTAATTTGCAATAACTTATCTGACATCATTTATTTAGAGACAATCCATATCTTAATCTATCGACTGTCTTCTGTATAATCATTAATAAGTTTAACCTTTTTAGTCTTGATATTAGTTTTAAAATTGCTAGTAAAAATTGTTTGGTCAGCATTACATCAGCAAAATTTGAATGAATTTCAGAACAAAAAGAAAGAAGAGGCCAAAAAAGAAGAAGAAGATCAACCAGATGGACCAAAACCAATGCTGCCGTATTCGTGCATGTTTATTTTATCCCCAACTAATGCGTAAGTAACAAAAAATTTTTACAATAAAATATTTACTTGTATTCTAGCTAACAAGCATTATCTAATGATTCAAAATTTCATGAACTGGTAACTTTGATTTATTAAGTTTCCATCAAAACAAGCCTACGTTTGTGTGATGAACATAAACGTTTGTTCTCTGTGTGAGTGTTATATTGTATTATTATCAGTCATCTGGTTCCCATAGTACAAGCTATGCTTAGTTTGGGGCTAGGTAATGTTGTGTAAAAATGTCCACAGATCATTATTTTTTTTGTATATTATTCCATACGTGACAGGTTATAAGCCCATGATAGAATACCTACTAGCTTAATAAGGTTACTTTAATACAACGTAAGAGAGCTTTGAACTTGTCGTAAAGAACTTAAACTTAATTATTACCATAAATGTAACGTGCGTTCTATTTGTTTCAGAATTAGGCGAGGCGCACATTGGGTTGTAAACTTAAAATATTTTGATTTTTTTATCATGGTAGTTATCTGTTTGAGTTCTGCAGCTTTAGCAGCTGAAGACCCCGTAGTCGAAGAAAGTAATTGGTGAGTGGATTATGCCAATCTCGTCACGTAAACACTAATGTTGTATTTGAAATGTATGTATGTTGGTTGTATTTACGTTGTTTCTAATATACTAAACTTTATTTAAACCACATAGTATCAGTACATCTATACCAATTATAAGAATCTTTATCCGACTGACTGACTTAGCAGATAGACAACGCATAGCCTAAACCATATTCACTGGAGACTTGAATTTTTCAGGGTAAAGAAAGAATGAAAGACAGTCAGCTAGTCTCGAATTTATACAATTCGTAACTTTTCAGTGTTTTTAATTAAAAAATGATTTTCTGTAGTTTTCTTATAGTGCACATAGAATATTCATGGCTTAATGTTTTAAAATCGACCGCGGAGAGAGCTTTGCTACTTTTTACTTAGATTTCAAGGAGGTTCCAAATAAAGTAGTAACTATCCCACCGCAGCCCTTATCTGCCAGGATCACAAGAAAGCTATAAGATGTTATAAAACAATGCAAAATCGGTCTTGTTCTAGGCTTAGTCGCGAGAAACTGGCGCTTAGATTCACCTAGATTTAAGACGTTTCAAGATGACCCCTGCGGATATGACTGAATAAATGTTTTTGGACTTTGACTTTGTAAGAAACCAGTCCTAGCAGAATAATTGGCTTCTACCCCGTCTGAACGTCCGTCCCGTTTAGCTTATTTAGATAATTACTTCAGAACTGCATCAAAAGCATGGATGTATCGAGATATAAAATTTGACATAAGTTCTCGATTTTTCGATAAAACGTTAAACGATAAAAGGTTTCATGGAAATTTATCGAGTTTTGTTGCATGGAACTCAGTTAAACGCTAAGTTGATAAAAACGAGAAGTTTTACCAAATTCTTCGAGAAGCTGACAAGGAAATCACTCGATAAAATATTCTGTGCTACCAGGTATCGATAAAATTCGTTGAATAAAGTCAGTTTTTTTTTTTTTTTTTACTGAAATTCCATGATCGCACCTCCGGTGGGTGTTTTGTGTTGTATTCTAAAAGATATATTTATTGACAGGAACAATATCCTAAACTACTTCGACTACGCGTTCACCGGTGTGTTCACCGTGGAGATGCTGTTGAAGATCGTCGATCTCGGCATCCTGTTGCACCCGGGCGCGTACTTGCGCGACCTGTGGAACATCATGGATGCCGCCGTCGTTATATGCGCACTCGTCAGCTTCGGTTTTGAGATCGGGTGAGTTTGTAGTTTATTGTTGTTTTTTAGCCTCCTGGCTACCGCCAATAGCTGATTCCAAGTTATTTAATGCTAGCGTTTGGGCACCAATAATAGCACTTTGCTGTGTTATCTTGGCTTCAAGTTGGGAGATTTTCTCGCTCTGACTCGTAACGAGTATTTATAGTACTTACTAGTATTTATTACGTGCTGGGTTAAATCTAATGTTTTATTAAAAAATGCTGCAGTTGAATAATTAAGTGCGTCTTTATAACACTTCGTATTTGTCTTTTTTTTTTATTTTCCACAGTTAGTTTATATTTTTATAACCCGTTTTTATATTCTAATTTCACCTTTTATTTGTTTCAGAGGTGTCAAAAAGAGTGCGGGGGCGAGCAACTTGTCCACAATTAAATCGTTAAGAGTGTTAAGAGTGCTCAGACCTTTGAAAACTATAAAAAGAGTTCCAAAGTTAAAAGCAGTGTTTGACTGTGTAGTGAACTCTTTGAAAAATGTCATAAACATTCTCATAGTGTACATATTATTTCAATTTATATTCGCTGTAATTGCTGTTCAACTTTTTAATGGAAAATTTTTTCACTGCACGGATAGCAGTAAAAACACTTTTCAAGACTGCCAGTGAGTATATTTTCATATAGTGCTTAATAACATTATTTGTGTAACACTTTGTAAAATATTTTTTATGATCTAAACAAAAAATGTGTAATGTGAAAGATTTTGAAAGAACGGCATGACTTGTTAATAAACTATACTATAAATATTGCACGCCATAATAAGAACTTCAAAAGTGGCATATTTTACCTAGACGACAAAATATGCCCAAAGGCCGTACGTACCCTGTACTAGCCGTTGCGGCTTTACTCGCATTGATGGTAACCCTACTCTACGTGCGAGTAGCAATGCATAACACCGACCAGTGAACTAATTGAAAACTGCTTCATCGTTTGATATAGGTACTCCATATTAGGCAGGCTGCAGCTGAGATGGTGCGAAATCCGTAGTGTAATTTATCAAAGATTTCACAGACGGCAGAAATACTTTACAGCTATTATTGCTAAAGAATCCTTATTTCAAATTTCAGAGGGTCGTATTTTGTCTACGAGGCCAACAGCCTGATGCCGAAGGTGCAGAAGCGACTATGGAACACGCAAAGTTTCCACTACGACAATGTTGCTTCTGCTATGCTCACGCTATTTGCCGTGCAGACGGGGGAAGGGTGGCCACAGTACGTATTATTGATAAAATATAATTTATATCATCCATTCCATTACCATACAACTCTTACTAGAATAAATGTGTTACAAAATAAAAGATAACTGTTATAAGTTCATAAATTATAGCGTCGACGGCACTGACTATGCATCAACTTTATCGGTACCTAATTAACGTAGTATTATTACGTAAGAGTAGCAAGTAACTTCTAACATTTTTAATTTCCAGGCACGGTATCAATCAATCAATACCAATTATAAGATTTTTTTGTCCTGACTGACAGACAACGCACAGCTAAATCCACTCGTCGTAGAGACATGAAATTTTCATATTTTTCTTAATGCTTAAATTTATACTAAGAAAGGAATTTGCGAAATTCAGCCTCTAAAAGGGTGCAGCGCAAGTTTGTATCAAAATAACTTAACGCAGACGAAGTCGCCCGCATTTCGCTAGTACTATAATAATGGGAGCATCGGTGGCCTCATTATTGTTGGTATTGTTATGTATTTTGTGATAATAATAGGGATCAGTACTGTCTGGGCAAAAAAAAAATACTGAATTACTATTACTATTTACTACTATTACTAAATGAAGTGAAAATCCCGTGTTTAGAGGAACGCTTAGAGTAAGCTGATCAAAACCATTCTTTACAGAGTATTACAAAATTCGATGGCCGCCACTTACGAAGACAGAGGACCCATACAAAATTTTCGAATAGAAATGTCCATATTTTACATAGTATACTTCGTGGTGTTTCCTTTCTTCTTCGTTAACATATTCGTAGCTCTGATTATTATCACATTTCAAGAGCAAGGTGAAGCTGAGTTACAAGACGGTGAAATTGATAAGAATCAGGTACCTACTTTCATTTTCAATCATGTTATATATTGAAAAATAGAAACAGTTTGGTTAGATAAAACATTTTATTTTTCAGAAATCATGTATAGACTTCACGATAGAAGCGCGACCTCTGGAGAGGTATATGCCAAGTAAAAGGACAAGTTTTAAGTACAAAGTGTGGAGAATAGTTGTCTCCACGCCATTCGAGTACTTCATCATGACCCTTATTGTCCTAAACACATTGTTGCTCATGATGAAGGTACGTATCACATGCTATAGATGTTAGATATAAGCCATTCCAAAACAATACCCAATAATACCATTCATCATAGGTTAAAACAAACACTAATATAAGGAGATCACTACATACAAAACAAACGAAGCACTATAAATGTGAAAGTAGATAAAAATCATAGATTTGAGGTAGAAGTTGAAAAAATTAGAGAAATCCACAAGGCACTAAACAAATGACAAATTAGATTAGACATGTCTTTGAACTTCACTGGCCTGCACTGAATCACATTAAAGAGCCAACTAAATTACTAAATATATAATTATGTATACGACTGCTCTCTGTAACAATGATTCCCACATCAATATAATATTGTGTCTAATATCTTTTGCCATCTTATCAGTTATTTATAGTTCAGGGAATATGTCATATATTATCATGATCTCTGCTTATATTTTACTGGTCTATTTTCAATTATATGTGTATTAGTACTGCCTAGAATATAAGATTACATGACACGCACACAATAACACACAAACAAAATTTCGTCCACTATATTCGGCGTCAGTATACACTGCATCAGAATGCGCCGTATTTTATTCAACTGAGCCTTCCTGTCAAGTGTATCGCCGTGTTATTTTAATTTATCCTATATTTCGTTCCTCCTCCGTGACTCCTCGCTTGCTATTCATAATTTTATATGTATATGTATCAGTGTCTACTGCACGGTATACCTGTCCTTCCAGCACATTTATGGCACAAGTTACACAACATTTTATTCGGCCGTTCGTGCTTGTGAATGCACAATATCTCTGGAATCGGTTAGGACGTGGCATGAGCCATATATGTTGTTCGTGTTGCATGTTCTAATTTAAGTCCTCCTAAATTGTTTCTATGTGGAAATTCTGCATGCTTGGTGGAATGGCCTACTGCCAGGCGTAACCATGATGTGGCTATTGGCTGCTTGTATTTATATTGGAAAATCAATTTAAATTCAAAATCAAATGCATTACAAGAAAAATAACACAAAACTATCATTTATAGTATATTATAAACGTTTTTATTTTGCATTATTGATATTTATATGTTGTTTTGAATTTATTTCATTGTGACCCGTTATTTATTCGTTTTATTATTATGCTATCTAGCACATACACCCACCATGTCTCCTTATTCCTCTTTAACGATTCAATAATCTAAAACGGAGTTTAAATGGTGATATTCATTAATTGATTAAACATAACTCCAATCATACCTTACCATTACATTAGATACCTACTTATTATTTTACAATTATCAAGGAACCCGTCAAAACTTCTTTCCAATTATTATTTAGGCATACATGCTATAAATTAGACTTGCAAATGGACTAATAATATTTCGCACATTAATAATAGAAATATGTCTAACTTAGGTACCACAGTTTATAAAAAGAAAGTTGATGACGGCTTTTTCCTTACTAACTCTTGAAAAGAAAATTATAGTAAATGTCATACATTTGTATGCCCAATAACTGTTTGTACCCGTTTCAATTCTTTTAAATATATTTTACAATGCAAAGATACATTTTACGAGAAATACGTGGCTAGTAAAATGATTTTTAACTGTTACTTTTCGAATATTAACAAATTTATTTAATTGGCCTGGTTTGACGAGTTCCGGAATAACGACATACATAAATCTATTTTGTTGTTGACTTTGTTGTAATTGTAATAGTTTTCGTTAAAATAACAAAATATATATTTTCATTGCTATGGGTTTATCCGTAACTCCCCGGCACTTCAACACAAAATGGCAGTACTATAATCAAAATGACCTCTACGCGGATATCCTCAAGTATTCGAATATGGGGTTTACTGGAATGTTTTCCGTGGAAACCGTGTTGAAAATCATCGCTTATGGTGTCAAAGTAAGTACACAACACTGACACTTCGGTATGATACTGATCAAGTAAAATGCAAACAAATGTACTCTTTCTATTACTGATGACTTGGTTGTTTATTTTACATGACTGAATGGGATTCTTTGCAGCCGAATTAAAATCTTCCCTACCCAAGTACCCAATAGTATCTTCTCTCTGATATCTGATATTTATTTGCAAAAAGCAGTCGAGCATGGCTTTTATTACCTGCGGCATGAGACTGTAAATTTGAAATCACTTGTGTGTCTATGTTGTCCGTTTTCACTGTCAAGCCCTTCCACCTTCCGAGCCTAAACGTAAGTACATGAAATGTGGTTGCAGCACCTGCAGAGCAACGGTAAGTGAACTTTTGTCTTTTTACGACAAGCACCATTATAGTCAATGTGAATTTAATTATTGTGAAACCGTGTGATGGCAGAAACGCATGTTTGTATTTTGTAATCTGCATGCATGCACGAGCACCTTGCTATACATTTACTAAAACATGGCCATGTTCTCGAAAAGCAGCTCGAAGTGAACAGTACTGACACACACTCAAACACTCACCTGTAATATATAATAACTTGTAAAATATGTATCATTAGAGAATAACGCCTAGACAATATTTTTATAATAAAATTCAAAGTTAAATGCAGAATGAAATTTCGATGAGACTTATCTATTTAAACTTTGATCTCTATGGATAACGATTTCGCATTTGGCTTTTATATTATTTATAAAATTTTCAAATAATGAAAAATTGGTATATATTTTGTGGTAGTTTCACGAGGCTCCACTACCACTCATGGACACGTTAACATTCATGAACATCGTCTTTACGATCTTCTTCTTACTCGAGACCGTATTGAAGATGATCGCCTTCGGGTGTACGGTAAGAATTCACAATATTTTTACTAGATTAACAATAAAAGCTAACAAGTTTTTGATTTTCACAGATAATTTTTGAAGTTACATTTGAAATATTTGCATAGTTTAAGTCGTTACAAACGCAAATATTTAGAACGCATTAACTCGTTCTCTACATAAAATAAATTGCGTTAGTAAATGTATAGCGGTCAAATATTTGCGTTTGAGATATGACACATTTTCATAATTACTGAAAATAAATTAGATTTGCATTTAATATTCAATACTGACTTGAATATGTTAAAATTAGAAATCATTTCGATAGTCTTTAAAGAATTATGCTTTTTGACATGAGATAACGTTTTAATAGCATTTCATAGATTTTTCAAGTTTTTTGAGAGAGTCCCCCATCCTACTCCTTCTTTTATTGTCCTTTGTGTAAACAGTCTATTTAATAGAAAGTGTACATTTGTATACTGCAAATGTTATTAATATAATAATGTGAACATTTGGTTACGTTTGAAACAGGTATTAGTGTTTATTCATAAAAATATATACATAATATGTGTTTTGTACAAACACACCTACTGCCGCACGTAATCAATTGTTAGAATCAACGTTAATTTGTATCACACATGAAAAATTATTATGAATAATACCTATATCTATACAAACATCAAAATTACTTTTATATGTTTTCAGAATTTTTTCAAAGATCCTTGGAATACCTTTGATTTTATAACAGTCATTGGAAGTATTATTGACGCCTTAATCATGGAGTTTGGTGTAAGTATAACCTTAAATATCTTTACACATCTGTTTGATTTTATTTCTGTCAATAACCTTGTCTCATCGTTTTTCCTTACCATTGACTCTCACTCTTTTTTCGATTGACGGATAAGCTCAGAAACGATAAAAGGTATATCCTGATTACAGACCGACCTCGGTGAAAACTGTGCTGACATATCCTGTCAGCAGGTAACATATACACAAATTTCATTGCTAGGACTTATAGATTTTTGTAACTAAAGTTGGGTTTGTAGGTTGTAAATGGTTTTTGGTATATAAAGGTAAAATTGTAGAATTGCTAGAACGTATTAGATTAAATTAGGATAGATAGAAGATTTGTAGATCAATTTTAAGAAAAAATGTATGCTCAACTGTATAAATGTTTTCATCGTAAACTTGAAATAAAACAAAACTAGATATGTATTTTAAAGGTTGTACCAATTTTAGTTATCATTTTATAAATTAATAGAGATTGAAGTGTGTCTACCTTATTAAAATTTTGTTAAGAGAAATATGAATTGACTCATTGTAGCAGACTCGAGAAACAAATCGTCCCGTATTTTGGATACTTAAGTTTTTAAATATCTTTTTATTTAATAGTTTTATAATCTTTATCAATCTAGTTTTTGTATTTCTAATTATGATTTAGAAGTACTTTCACTATTGCTAGATGGTCTTTTTATTTTAGTAAAGTGTGTGTTTTGAATTAGCGTCTCTAAATAACGATAATGTTGTGTGTTGTGTTTTTATTAGAATATTTTGACTGTATATTTTATCGTTTTTCGCAAAATTCTCTGTTAAAACGATTGTAATTTTGTAGGAAAACACATTTAATGTCGGTTTCCTTCGCCTGTTTCGAGCCGCGCGACTGATCAAGCTACTCAGACAGGGGTACACCATTCGAATATTATTGTGGACGTTTGTACAGAGTTTCAAAGCCTTACCCTACGTGTGCCTTCTCATCGCGATGCTATTTTTCATCTATGCCATCATCGGGATGCAGGTTAGTTCAGTTCTTTATTAAAATATCACTTGCAGTCAAAATACTTTTATTTAATCAATGTAACTTTATTACAGGTGTTTGGCAATATAGATTTATTAGAATCACAAGACATGAACAGGCATAACAACTTTCAAAGCTTTATCCAAGCGCTTATGTTGTTGTTTCGGTAAGTAAAATATGTTCAAAGCGTAGTTCAGTTATTCACTAATTAGATTTAGACTTCTTTCATGTTTTATTATTTAAGTATGTATTTACAAAAATAAGTGCTAATGTATTCCACCGGTTATTTGTTTTGTGCAGTAATAGGTACAAGCTTTACTTAGATGGGAACTATATGGCGTTGTGTGAAATATCCACCAATAATTATTTATTGTAAAGACAGCTAATAAGCACAACAATAAGGCTATATTACAGCTATCAGGTATTATTTATTGTAGTGGCTTAGGCTAAAATCTACGATGTTACGAACATCAGTAGTTGGTACTACTGCTACTGTACGTTCCACACTCGTCTAAGGTTCCACAGCAACGATTTAAAAGAAAGAAAGTGGATATAATAAACACGGTTGTTTTATATTATTTACGATTTCTTTTTACTTTTAGATGTGCAACCGGCGAGTCGTGGCCAAACATCATGTTGGCTTGTATCAAGCCAGCAAAATGCGACAAGGATGCCGGCAAGCCGCCTGGTGAAGAGTGCGGAAGCACACTCGCCTATGCCTATTTCGTGTCCTTCATTTTTTTTTGTTCTTTTCTTGTAAGTTTATGCCACCGTGCTGCTCAAATTTAAAACACATAGAAATTCGTTTTCAACTGTTGCATTAATTTAAATCTTTTGTTGTGTGGTTTTAATTATTTTTATGTTTTGCAGATGTTGAATTTGTTCGTAGCTGTCATTATGGATAATTTTGATTACCTTACGAGAGACTCGTCCATTTTAGGCGCACATCATCTCGATGAATTTGTTAGAATATGGGCAGAGTATGACCCAAACGCCACGTGAGTAGATCGATCAGGTTTTATTCAAAAAAAGCATATTTGTTCCTCCGACTAATAGAATTGTGGTTTCTTTCAGGGGAAAGATCCTATACACAGAGATGTATGATATGTTGAAGAATATGGATCCACCTTTGGGGTTTGGAAACAAATGTCCAAATAGACTAGCATATAAGAAATTAATTAGGATGAATATGCCGCTAGATGATGATGGGAAAGTTAATTTTACTACTACACTGTTTGCCTTAATTCGAGAAAATTTAAACATCAAGATGAGATCTGGTAATTTTGCTTCAAATAGAAAATCTGGTTTGACAATATAGTTTTCTATGATAATCACAATCTTTTTTCTTACAGCCGAAGAAATGGACCAAGCAGATTCAGAACTAAGAGAAACTATAACACACATATGGCCACTACAAGCTAAGAAAATGCTGGACTTGCTGGTGCCTCGAAACGATGTATTAAATGCAGGAAAACTGACTGTGGGGAAAATATATGCAGGCTTTTTACTCTTAGAAAGTTGGAGATCGACGAAGTTCGGCACGAATGCACCGGCTGGCGGCGTTCCGGTAAGTAAACTTTTATCAATCCTAAGCACTTTCCAAAATACGATAATATGTGTATCTGTCACTCGATTATCTATTCTAACAGATTTAAATGAAGCCAGAGTAAGCCTGCGGCACTTTCGCCTTTGTATATACTTGTCTGTATCTCTTGAGCCAAATGTAACAGTTACGTGGTTAGGTAATACACGTTTAGTAGTATTGTTGATGGCCCCTTATGATCCCCACATTAGAGTACTTAAAATGTTCTAGTTAGTATATAGATTTGATTGTGTTGTCGACCTGTGTATGTATTGTTGTGTTACCCATGTGAAATGTATTCCTGTAAACGCTCTAGTCAAAATTGATTTATAATATTGATTGGCTGGATTTTACAAAAAGTACGATGCATTTACAACAATACAGAGTCACTTAAGTAGAAATCGACTCGGATGAGTCGACTACAACAGTGGTTTACTTTTCAGGCATTCAACGAGAATAGCCCTACGGCCAATCAGCCGGTAGTATTAATATATTTTACGGAACGATATTTTAAATACTTTTTCTTGCACTACTCTAGAATAATTTTTAGTTTATCATAAATTTTGCATCGTGTTTTAATAATTAAATAAAACGCGTTTTATTGATGATCAAACTTAGCTTTGATATTGATCAATTAAAGAAGTGTTCTTAAATTGATTAACAAATAAAATGTAGTTTAGTTATTTGAACTTAATAAAATAGTTTTAGATGATAGTGACGCACTTGATAATGTACTAACTAGTTTAGGCAAACTTGTGCGAGTTAAACACAGTTTTTGCTTATCGAGTGTCCGTCAGGGCTTCGTAAACCACAAATAGTGATCTGTCCTATAGTTGCAAAATAAACAGTAGTCGAGTGTGTTTTGTTCTAACGTTGATTCTTGTAGAGTTAGTTAACTCCTAGTTTGTGTGTCGTCTCAATTTCTATTAATTTTATTCTATATTTCTGAACCGTTCGCTAATTTGTAGTTTTTACAAGTACTTGATTCTAACACTTTTATTGACTTCTTTGACCCCTACATCGTATTTTATTTATTCGTATAATTAACTTATACTATTTTGCATGACTATGGGTTTAAAATTAAAACATGTTTTTGTTTTTGGCTTTTGAGTGTTGTTTGTTTATAATTACATTCTGGCTCAATAAATAATTACGATTTTAGAAGCCTGTGTCAAGAATTATAAAAGCTTGACAATTATATTATATTATTTGTCTGATGACTACATCATGTAATATAATATCACTGTTTGACAAGGGAAAACATGTTTCTCAAGTCTGCGCATGCTTGAAAAGCAAATGATTATTAATACTGAGTCAGTAAAATCAAATTCTTTCACGAACCATTATGCCTCTGGCTTCAATCTTATGTAGCACAATATTTTATAAATAGCACATTTTCTGATAAATAAAGCTTTGTTATTTACAGCTGTTTTGCCTTTAATCATGTGATCCTGATCTGCAAACATTTTATTCGGCATAAACTACATGATACCACTCTAATATACATCTTACGAGTTATAGATATTCTCAGATTTTTGTAGCTGCAATCATGTTCACTACTAACACATTGACTGGAGTATAAATATTGTCCATTCGTTGGATTTCTCGAAACACAAAAACACATAATTCACACAAAAGATTTCCAGCATGGACGTATGGGGTTTGCGCAAACTCATTTAGTCTTTAGCCGTTAGTTGGGAAGTCCTCTGGACATTGTGTGACATAAGCATGCGCAAGTGTGCGTATGTGGGTGGGTGCGTGAACGGGGTGCATGGTGCAGAAGGCGTCCATCTTTAACTGCTTGATGGACGTGGCCGCTGGGTTGGGCCCGACGGGCTCGAGAGCTGGTTCCCTCAGCCACGAGCCAGCTACTACCACCTCCGCCGACGCACATTCGGACGACCCGCATCTTTTAGCCAATCTTGCAAGACGTGGCACCAGAAAATCACTCAAGTGAGTAACTCTTTTAAACTTCTCATATTATCCTACTTACATAAAAAATATTCGACCTTTTTGGGTGAAGCAGCAATAGGTACAGCCTTACCGACTAAAAATTTGATAAATATATTTGATAGTATTATTAACGTGAAGGGCTCGTCCGAGGAAGTACTACCTGGTGGTAATGCTTCTCCCTATTTTTGCCGCCAAGAAACTTGCTGTGTTCCGGTTTAAAGGGTGTGGGCCCCGGTGAACATACAGGCACATGAGGCTTAACACCTATATGCCTCAGGTTGATGGACGCTGAATAGTGCATAGTGCGAGCGTGACTTACAAGACAATGCTTTGTAATAGGCAATGGGAACCACTTAACATCAGGTGGGCTATCTGTTTGTTTCATCAGCAAGTTGTATAAAAAAAGTGATGGTAGGATGTTATGTCACGCTATTCTTATCTTTGTAAACGACCAAATCCATGGATGCTCGCTGATAATTAAACGAAGGGTTGTTTTTAAAGATATTTACAGTAGACCTCAACACGTCAAGTTTATAATATATTTTTCTATTGTTACAGGAACAATAAAAAGGTGAATACAGCCCGAAGGTTCAACATGTTGATAAAATCATTGTCGAAAGCCCAATCAACCAAACCATATAGCTATTGTCAAGTGCATTCGATGTACCCACCAATATCATTCCGCTACCAAAATTCTTTGAGATAATTTTACAAAGATTAACAAAACTATTGGCGATATTTTAAAGTCAGATGTGATATTGGTACCATGCTATGTTCTATGTATCTACGCTACTGGGTGTGTCCCTCTAGTATCCGATCACATCGATGTACTCGTTCATAGATAGTTGATATTGTAAGCTTTGTTTGTGTTTACTGTCGAGAAAATGTGATGTATTACCATTCTGTTGTTTAAACTTAGATTGATATCTGTTTTAGGTGACGTTGTTGGTAACTAAATATAAATTAGGGCCTTAGGCTCACAAACTAGTTTTTATCGATCTGAATGTGTTGTTCTTCGAGTATTAATCGTAAACGTTTTAAGTTTACAGATGGTTGTTGATGTGTAGGTAAACATTTTGAGTAATAGTTGTTTAATAGGTAATTGTAGTGTTATATATCTGTATTTGTATCTCGAGATAAAATAGGGAATGTCTTTCTTTATAAACAGTTAGGTATACTGATCTACTTTTCCTAATCCATTTAGCACTCTCACTCAACCATACATGAACATGATGACATGATATTTACATGACACAAAATTACATATCCCAACCAAAATAATCTTTATCCTATGTCTCCTGTTTTATTTATCTTAGCATGTTATCAAAACTAGCATGATATATCCTAGAAATAGTTAGTTACGGAGCATTTGGTGAGTAACAAGTTTAATCAGCACACCGAGCACGGTTAGCATGATCTGCAATTTCACGCACGTCAGCAGTTTGCATGATTTGATACATTTTGTAAATATGGGACAGCAAATAGGCTACTCTAATAATTTGAAATAAAACTTCTTGATATTATAATCAAAATCGATTTTAGGTTTTGGAACTTCAAGGGTCACATCATGCCTCTATGGAGTCATTAGATGAGCGAGGACACTTACAACCGCCACACTTAGCTTATCAAAATGGCCACCAAGGCAGATCTTCAAGTTTAAGGTAGGTGACGATCGCATCACAAGGCATACAATATTTTTAGTTTTATTTATTAGTTTTTGTTATTTCCTCTTTATTTTATAGCGCCGTCGATGAAGAGATTGATCTCAAAGTTATCGTTGTCAAAACTGGTATGTCGACCATGCACGTGATTCTCTGAACCACTAACCAAAATGTGTATTCGTCGGATTTCTTTTCTAACCTATCTTTTTCGTGCCCTTAATGTCGCATGTTGTGTAATTGGCATGCGGGATCCACATTTGTTCATTTACATAAGAGGTATATATGAATGTGATGGGTTCCAGACGAACGCCCAGCCCTCGACGGAGAGGTCACCACCACTACCCCCCAGGCTATCACCACGACATCGGGTTCTCGGACACCGTCAGTAATGTCGTAGAGATAGTAAAGCATGAACATCAGAGGCACGGGAGACCACATAGAGGGCCGCATCAGTACCACCCACATGGTAGGTATCGTTTGCGATTTGTACAGCTACATGATACCATGACACATCCCTCTACTTTTCCTATCTGTATGTGTTTATGCAGAATAAAGCCTCTTTGTTTTCCTAAATGTAGATGAAGTTTAAAAGTAGATAATTCTAGTAATTCTTCTTTGTTTTTATTTCGTTAATTTTTAGCAGATTTATGAACTTTTAGGTGGCTTGAAACCATCGCCAAGTTAAATTAAACTATAGTTTTTATAAAAGCTTTTATTTATTTTTCATTTATTCTGTAGTATATTTATTATTTTTAAAATTACCAACACGTTTGATTTAATCTTATCGATTGACCGATTCGAAACAGTTTTGCAAACATTTTTCTTTTCATGAAAATACGGTAAAATATTTGTGGAAAGCTATGTAGCTTTGTTTAGCTGTAGGTAGATACCTACTCATGTTTAGTAGACGTAGTGACTACATCGTAGTCATATAAAATGTAATAAATTAGCCCATTCTTGAATATGCATCATATAATTTGAGTCATAAATCGATAACACGGTAACAAATTCTTTTTAAGTCCAAACATGTTTTTATGGGCTGTGATTATTATAATAGCATAGAGCTCCAATAGGTCTTGTTTCAAACAATCCTAAAATTGTAATTTCATTTTGCATGCTGCATGCCTAACCTGAACGCTCAAATATAAAAACAACCCTTTACTTGCACAAAATTAAACTGCTTTAATCAAGAATTCCTTACCTCACAGGACTTTGTCACAGGAGAAATGTTTATTGCTTGCACACCATACTAATCTCACCATAACTGACCATGCAGCATGCACAAAAGCTTGATAAGGTTTTTGTAACACTCTTTGTATCTCTTAACTGTCAAATACTGATATTTTTATAAAATAATGTTATTCAATATTATTATAAAGTGTCGATAAAATACCGGCGTTCAAGTTCTGTTCAATTCAATTATCTTGGCTATATTGTTTAAACGGCCATAAAGCTAGATTTTGTGTAATTATAGAGTTGTGAAAAACAAGCTTTGTGAACACGATGTTTGAGTTTATTTTAAGTACACGTCTACCGACGTTGGGTTAGGATAATAGAGGTACATGTGAAGGTATTGCTGACAGGAGAGAAGCCGTGGCGGACGGGCTATCCTACGACCGTCCTGAGCTATCCCTCGAGGTCGCCCACTCCGCCACACCGACCACACCACCACACCTACGGTGAGACTCACTCGCCACACACTATGGACGCACAGACACTGGCCACCATCACCCAACGCCGTAGACGTAAAGTATTATAAAAGCTATTGCTATTAAACTACTGAAGTGTGTAATACATGACACAGAAACGTGCAGAGGAATTGAGCGCACTTCAAAATCAAAAGTGTATAAAGTTTATGTTACGATTTACGATGCACTTGAGTATGATAAAAATTGTAAAGTAAAGGGTCTGAATCAAAACGAAAAATAATCTACGCTAGGACCCTTTGCTGCGGAATAATTACTTTTAGTAGGTTCTTCGGCAAGGTATATTGCTGGAGTTTAGAAAACGATTGGTTGGTTATGTTATTATGGCTTTACGTAAGCAACTAAGCCAGATGCTTAGTAAGAAAGAAAATTGTTTGCACATCTGTTGTTAATATTATAATAAACATTAGTTTGCTTTTTTGAGGTCCTTATTATTTCTTTTGATTTGTGACGTGTTACACATTTCTCGAAAGGTGCATACCAAAAAAGGCCTCTTTTGAACCAAAAGATTATTTGAACATCCTTCACACGATATACAATCGTCTAATTTTATGGTTTTTGGTATACGTGCATTCACATAATGTATTCATGGTAATTTATCTACCGACTAAACGTTCAGCCGATCCAAAGTTTGGATCTCAAGAATAAGGTGACGAATAAGAAAACCAGAGAATGGATGCATAAGCGTAAACTTTCACGCATGCGCACTTGGTGTGTGGCAGCATTTAGCGAGAACGTACGTATTTTGACAAATAAAAATTTAAGATCACGCTCTTTTTCGTCTCTGAAACAAGTATGATGTTTGATAGTTACGTAGTTTTACGGGCATTTCACTTGCTGTACACACAGCGAGTGGTTGGTGCCGTAATGAATTACCAAAATATCAACACAATACGCATTAAAACTAATAATTTAAGGTTTGAATGTGTAATGATGTGGGTGAAGTTTAGTTCAAAAGAGGTCACATAAGATTATCGAATGAGAAAGAACATCGAATGGAATTTCAAAATCATTCAAGATACAGTTTGGATTCACACAGGCGGCGAGCGAGATCGCGAGTGGCGTGAGTGGCGCGATCGCTCGTGGGAACGCGACCACGCGCGGCGTGGTCGAGGCCGCCAGCTGCCACCCACGCCCACCAAGCCGTCCACGCTGCACGTCAAGCAGCAGCCGCCCTTCACCAGAATCAGCCATAGTCCTTCGCACGTCAGTATCTAGCCCTCCTAACTTCATATTTTTATCCCTAACTTCATAATTTCATCCGAAATTTCATAATATTAACGTAAATGCTCTCCTTATTGGTACCTATTCTTTTCCTAATCTTTATATCTGAACTGAAAAATGATATCCCAAGCTTTTAGCAAATTATTTGTATTAATTTTTCTCGCATGTTTTCGTATCAAAACTATGTGAAATAATGCTAATAAAAAATATTTATCTAGTTAACAGGTAATAACAGTAATTCAAACTTATATATAAAAAAATTGTAGGTAGCACCTAGGCACTAGTATTTTTTGTGAACCAAAGCACAATTCAAGGTACAAATTGTTATTTCATCGCACATAATATTTGTGTTGTAGCAATTTAATTTCGGCATTTGATCTCAAACATCACCGTACTGAGATCTACTAGCTTGCCACGACGTGCAATAGCGATTCAATTTAAAAACTATTTAGGAAAACTGTATGTTTTCCTCACTAGTATTTTGCGCGTTCACGTTAAGTTATTTCCTATAAAGACTACTAAACTCGCACCCCAAGGGGTTGAAAAGAGTTGATATCTTTTTACAAACACTCAGGAATCATCAAATTGTTTATTAGGGACCGCCTAAATCTTTCAAAGAATGCAGACTGTGAGATTATTTCAGTTCTTTAAAACGATTTTAAATATCTTGTTATCTGTGACTAAGGCCGTCTATTCATACTGAATAATTTTAAATCGAATCGCCGTTCTACTTCGCGGTAAGACTACCGAGCCTTTAAACTTGTGTTTTCGTATTGTCCTAGGCCAGACTGCTTGATGGTTATGATGACCAAGAGTAGAGCTGAGTCAACATTATTGGTATTTCAGTTATCACTGAGGCATACCCACGCGTTACGCGAACCCGTGGAACCTCTGCACGACGAGTACGAGTACGGCCGAGAAGTTGAAAGACTGATACACCGAGACTATAGATCTAGAGAAAGGTGAGGATTCCATAGTTAAGGTTAAACTAGTCGGTACGTTGTCCATACAAACGCTGAAAGTGTTTAATGTCTACTATTTATTAACGTGCGTCCGAAGTTAAGTTTGATACTGAATTATCTTGCCGTTATCTAGGTACGTTACCCTATATGCTACAGTAAAATCAGATCACCTTGAAAGTTACAAGCGTTACAAAATTTAGTACTAAATCTTTCGACGCTTGTAACTTTCAAGGTAATCTGATTTTACTGTAGAATATAGGGTAACGTACCTAGATAACGGCAAGATAATTCAGTATCAAACTTAACTTCGGACGCACGTTAATAAATAGTAGACATTAAACACTTTCAGCGTTTGTATGGACAACGTACCGACTCGTTTAACCTTAAGCCTTTATTACTATTAAACATTTTATTATTGAAACTATGAAGGAAACCGATGTATATCATGTATACATCAATCAAAGCTGTAAACTTCTTAAGGTTTTTGATTCATATACCAACTCCTAGTGGGCTGAGCATACACTATAGACCCACCCGACGTAGAGCTTTCGCTACATCGAAATCACGCTTTGTCGTAGATCTGGTAGACTCTACGAGACTCTACGACGTAGAGCATTAGATATGCGACTAAAAATACTTCTGTTGCGTAGATGTTCTACGATGTAGATGTCTACGGTATACGGTCCAATAAAAAATCCAGTGGCGCAGACAAAACTACAGGGTAGATAAAGTTGTTTATTTTTCCGTGTACTGTAAATTTCTGTAAAGTAACTTGCATAATGCAAGCATGCATAAATTCAACATTTGTGGTATCGTGCTGGAATTTGAATTACGTTACGCGGTATCGATAACCTAACTACATTGTAGCCGTGCAGCGTAACTCCGATGTTGGTACACTTCGTTTACGCCATAACTGATAAGTTTTAATCAATCAAGACCTTCTGGTGATGGACCAATTTGTGTTGTAGACGCGTTAGAGGTGGCGGCGGAGTCGGCGGGGATGTCGGTGTCGGCAGCAGGGGGGGTGGGTACGAGGTGTCGGAGCGCGTGTCGCGGCCGTACGAGGCGCCGCTGAGCTACGAGGCGGCGCTGGCGATGGGGCGCGGGTGCGCTATGGCGCGCGCGCTGCCCTCGCCGGCGCCGACTCGCGTGCCCAACGGGTACAAGCCACGCGCACGTCACTCCGACTCGGACGAGGACGACTGGTGCTAGCGGCGCCGACGCGCACGCTCCCAGCGAGACGTGCGCGCGCTCACCTCGCCCGCCTCCCCCACGAGCACCATCTGACGTGACTCGCATCGCACGCCCTCCAACGCGCCTCGGACGATATCGTTTTCGACTCGGCGAACGTGTGTAAATAGACGACAATCGTTGCTCAGGATTTTGGAAGTGTCTCGAGAGGAGCGCGACGCGGCGCGACCGCGGCGGCCGCTTGCGTTTCCACTCCGCGAGCGGTGTCCAAATTCTAGTGTTTACAAAGTTTTGGAAAATTTAATTTTTAATTCGCTAAAATTTTACTCTTTGATTTATATTACGGTTAAGGTGGTTGAAGTATGAAACGGTGCCAGGCGAATCGTTTGCGCTAGGATTTTTACATAAATGAAATTATTAGTCTGTATCGTAAAATAAACTTTCTATATTAAATTTGCACTAATAAAGTAACATAATATTGGCTGTTGGGGGCGAGGACGTGCGAGGCCGGCGCGTCCCTCGTAGCACTCGACACCGTTTCATATTTGCATAGACGTTGAGATGAGAGGACACTAGCGAATCATCGTCAAACAAATTAATACTAGTATTGTATAAAATATTTACTTAGTGAATAATTTTTACTTAGTTATGTAATATTGTACTAAATAAATAAACATTTTTTATTGAATTTGCTGTCCTTCCCCCAAGTGCTTTATACCGTACGTTATATTTTAAATTTAAATACGATTTACTAACTAAAATGTAAACTTTAAAATATTATATTTCAGCATAAAATTTAATAACTCCCAGTTGGTCTTAAAACGTTTTAATTGGTTAGATTTTGTCGCCTGGTTTCACTTACAAATAAAAGTAGGTAGTTTTATAAAATCTATCATTATTAAATTGTACCATAATATTGTCATACCTTTGTCATCAACGGGAGGAAGAGTATAGTTTTTTCAAAACACCATTAACGCAAGGTACTTATTAAATTCACAATGTAATACTCGAATCTTTTAATGAAAACGTAATTTATTCATAATAAATGACTCTAAACATTATATTGTTACATAAATAAAAAGCCTGCACATGAATTCGGTCGTTGACATAATGTAATAATAACACGTTGCTTGCTATAACTTATTGAATTTAACCAATAAATTATAATTAAATATATATAAATACGTAAGGAGCTATCATAAATGCTGAGTTACAGTTGTAAAAGTAGCGGTTATGTGTGATAGCTTAAATATAGATTTTTATAAATTTTCTTAGTTCATAAAAAGCCACACGTTGTGCGCCAGTGTTGCAAAACTGGCGCCCAACTTTTGGCTAAATAGTTAAAATACTCACGTAACAGCAAAATTGTTTATTATGTCAACGAATGACATAAAAATAAGGTTTGGTATTAGCTGATACGTTACCAGGCACAAAATCTGGGTATATAAAGTCTACAAGAGAATCGGTTTATTATCATTTACATGTATTTTAATAAGCTTACTAGAGCTTGGTTGTGTAGTTAATTTTGTTATAAGAAATAGCAGGGATTGCTTTTATCTTGTAGAAAGTTCCGATTAAGATCCTCAATTTGAGATAGATGACAAAATTACATAAATTTAATACTTTGTGTATATTACTCAGATTGCGAATCCAATTATTGGGATGTTCAACCGTTTGCTTTAGTAACGCCTATTGCCTGTAGATAGTAAAAATATTTGAGAACATATACCGATTCTACTGGCGACTGTTACTTAAATCTATGTCCGTTAGATTCCTCGTCCCATTTTGTCATTGTCATTGATAGTCATGTTAGCTATCTATGCTACGACTATTGTGTTTCATAGAATTTATAGTAATCGTAAGAAACCAGTTACGATACTGAACAATTTTATAACCTATACAACGACTGAACTCAAAAACAAGACGTGACCTGCAGATTTTTCATTTAAATTAAATTATTTTCCGAATTTCATAAGGTACATTATTGTTCTTTTACAGATGAAACACAATAGTCGGTTATAGGGTCGTATCGTTCAGTATCACGCGGTACATTCGTTGCGAGGCAAGGTTAAGGCGACTACGTACGTCAGTTAGTACGACAAATTTGTAAATACATAATTTTCTGTGATAACATGAGTAAAAATGGAGAATATAATTAGAACTGTGTGATTGCAAACGAGAGTTGTTCATTTGTCATAGAAACGCCGCGAGTTTGGGAAGGAATTGTAACTCGCTTATATCAAAATTAATTTGGATTTTACTAATCATAAGCTACGTATCTTTTTCTTATTTGTTGGAGTTTGTTAATCCATCCATTAACCTAATTCAATAATTTAAGACAGTAACTAAGTACCTCATTTTTTATTTTAATAATGCACAGTTTATTGAAGGTCAGTAACAAATCATTTTACTATTTAAAGCAGATTCCTTCGCAAAGTCATGGCGAAGCTGACAGTAAATTTATCTAGAGAAATCGGATATTACATTATTCTCTTCAATATTTTGGTCGTTGTTGTTAGTTGCGAAGGGCAGGAAAGGGTTATAGCTTTATATATTTTACCTTTGTTATTGATTAAAATATTAATAGGTACAAAATATTTAAGCTGATATGCAACTCTTGTCGTTTTGTCTATTTATTGATTACGACGCGTATTTTGTTTAAATGCCTGTTTCAATGATTCAGTTATCACACCTACGAATGTGAATCAGAAGTTTTGAATAATTGATATTATTAATATTACAATGGCAATGATAATCTAGTCTTAATTAAAATACATTGTTTTTTAAAGTGTTCGGAAAGGTTCGGCGCGTTTCACAGATATAATGTTGTTGCCCACGATCTCAGATTGTTAGATTTCTTCTATGTAGTTTTATAATTTATCGAGATTGACTCATGAAGACATTTATATTATTGTTATTGTATAGACGTATGAGTATTTTTGTTCTGTCATTTGTAATCGAGGTCTTAAGATGAAACAATAAGCCGATGGACTTTCAATGACTGAGTGGTTTAGCTAGAGTAACAGAGTGCGTCCCGCTTCAGTGTTTTGTCCCCCGTATTTGTATC
This sequence comes from Electrophaes corylata, assembly GCA_947095575.1. Classification (NCBI taxonomy): domain Eukaryota; kingdom Metazoa; phylum Arthropoda; class Insecta; order Lepidoptera; family Geometridae; genus Electrophaes; species Electrophaes corylata. The sequence continues at coordinate 11,085,663 of OX352703.1, forward strand.
GAAGCGATGATTCATATTCGTTTATAAGAGTTGTAAATATTGTACATTATAATGCGGCCGCGTATAGGAGGTCGCCTATGAAAATGTCTAGTGATGTGTTACTAGTTAATGTTAGCTAGGTAATATCGTCCCAACTGCCCTTGAATTTGTGTTGGGTGTTTCACTGCCTTAAATAATAATGAATAATGTGTGTACTAGTTACCTAACTACTACCGATAAGAAATTTAATTAAATTATCTTGTACGTTTTCACTACACAACTTCCGTAGAGTAAAGGTTGAACTGAATTTTTGGTCGTTAAATTTCCTACTTTGATAAAAATAAACAGCAGCATTTATGGATATAGTTTGTACAGGTTTAAAAGTTTACTCTCTTAGCTCACTTCGTTACTAAGGACGGCGCATTGAGACCGCTGCATGTTGTCGCCACACAAGATTAACGCTTCATATATTTTGTTTTAAAGTTATAGTTGCACCGCTCTAAAGCTAATTAAACGTGTCAAGTATAAACTATTGAAGTGAGATGAGAAAGTCTGAATCCAATAATCTAAATCATGCCTGCCTTGTATCAATGTAATTCGCTTCACGTTCATATTTTGTATCTAAAGTTATAATTGTATTTAGCATAGAAAGTTCATCGGCGTCGAGAGGAGCACCATAGTATGTTTTTGGTATGTTCCAAACTTTACAGGATAGTGCAATCCTATTGATATTGTATTAATAAAGAACCAAACTTGAATTAGTATTTAAGTAATTTAATATCCTAAAACTAAAAAAAACTATACGCATGTTTTCACCTATACTGGTAAAATGGTTATGTACAATACGAAAGAGCTGACGTTTTATATATAAATTCTTGCTCGCCTGTAAAATTTTGCAGAATGAATCATTATAAGATTGTACAATACGAATAAATGCAAAAAAAGAAATTTCCTCGATCACGTGTTACTTTTTCAACATCCCTATCACTCCAACTTTATTACTACGATTTGACATGTGAAGTCGATCACACGATCGCACGGAACACACCGTATCAGAGCCAGTTTTACTGAGCCAACTATGTTGCCGAAAAGTTGCCATTTGGCCAGCGGAAAGTTGACTTTAAATAAGTCATCTCATCTTCAGATAACAAGTTACAACACCAACAACAACAAGCCACCACCACTTACCAGTTGTTACAAGTAACAACCACCAGACGACGCCCTTATTGAAAACGATTAAACCAACTTTACTAGTTCCCGTAAATTTTATCTTAGTAGTTCGTACAGTCATACAGAATGAATATGATTCGTAACTTTTAAAATGGTAACAACGTTACAATAGATAGGCTCAGAAAATAGATGACCTCAACAAATGATTTCATGATTGTTGAATTTTTGCCGTGTATACCCTGTATTGCAATACTGTGATACCATTTTGTAAGTTTACGAGTTCGATGCTGCACTCTACAGCTATCTGTCAAACGCACGTTTGAATTTATACCTATTTTGCAATCATATAACTAATTTTTACATAAAAATTGGGAATGCTAAAGGTTTATTATGACACATAAAAGATTTTTATAAAGTTACAAATAATTTATTGAGCCTGCTATTCGAAAACATAGAAAGCTGCCGAGCACTGTCGATTTAGGACCGATAAACTTCTAACAGTCAGTTCTTACTTGTCGGTTTTGTCAGTTGTCTGACGAGTCTGGCACGTCAGTTTCTAAAGAACTGACGTCGGCGTCGTCACTGGCTGTATTGGTTTGAGCGCGAGGGTTCCTTCTAGTGGATTCACCGTGGCTGAAGCTAAGGGAGTCAGGCGCCATAGGAGTAACACCTAGAATAGATATAAAAATACATTGCCAGACATTTCTTACTGTTGAAATCGTGGAACTCTGTTGTGTGTTAACCAAAAACCAGATTATAGATTGCTAATCATTAGTAGTTAAATAGTAGTAGAGCTCTTAGTGAAGGGTTCGTTCGGGGAAGTACTACTAAGCCTGTATGCCAAGCAGCTTACTGTATTCCGGTTTGAAAGGTGTACATGCTTGTGAAATTACAGGCAAATAAGGCGTTCCTAACAAGCATGAAGGTCATGCTTTGCAATGGTAACTACCTAGCGTTATGTGGGTCATCTGCCTGTTTTATCAGTAAGTCGCATAAATAATAAAAACCAAATTACCTTGCGCGTTTCTCAACTCATTTTCATCGACATCATCTACTATCACTATAGAACTGTCTTCAGAGTCTTGCTGCAAAGTAGTGCCGTCATACTGCGCTACGTACGTCGATGGGTCAATGAGGATAGCCTAAAACACACATTTTATACTCTTATCAAAAGTTTGCTTGGATATTATGGACGACCGATGTGGCGCGGCGGGCTAATGTCCGCCTGCGACGCAGGAGGTTGCGGGTTCGATTCCCGCCTCGGGATAAATGTTTGTACGATCTGCAAATATTTGTACAAACATTTATCCCGGGTGTTCTGGGTATTTTCTATGTATAAAAAAAAATATCTATGTACGTAATATATTGTATTAAGTATATCAGTCATCTAGTACCCATAACACAAGCTCTGCTTAGCTTGGGGCTAGATGATGGTGTGTGGATTGTCCAGCATTATTATTATTATATTATTCAAAATAAGCTCTTAAAAATAAGCCTTGCTATATAAGAAATAATTACCATAGTTGGACCATTAAAAAGGAGAACAAGGACTAATAAAAACCTTTATAAGTATTCGTATATGATAAATATCTGCAAATATCTACGTATGAGACTAATCATGATTACAGTTGTAAACATATTTAATTTGTAAATAGTCAGCCTAACTTGGACTATTATCATCAAAATTAAATAAATAAATATTGGCAAACTTGCAAAACATGTACTATGGGAACCAAAGAGCTGTTAGAATACTAATATACTTTACTTTGTTAAATACATATACCTACTTAGATAGAACCGGGGACCTAGTGGAAGTGACCACGCTTTATGATCCTAAGGTCGTGAGTTCGAATCCGGTCGTGCACCAATAGAATTTTCTATTCGAAAAATTGATTGTTGGCAACGCCAGTACTCTAAAATGGTCTGAAACGGCGATGGGCTTGCAACCTGTCACGTATGGTATTCCATTCCATTGGTATTCCAACTACTGCAAAATGTGGGTTTGTAGTTTGTACCAAGTGATTTGGATATACTTTTGACTACTCCCATTAGATATCCTCGAAGAATCATCAGTCCATCACAAGGGACCATACGAAATAGCGTCACAAATTTAATCTTCAAAGTCGTGACGCTATTTCTTTTCAAAAAATCACACTTTCACGAGTGTTCATCACACAAGTGTTGGTTCTCGGTGAGGATCGAGAGAAACTATACCAGCACAGAAGCATAAAAATAAATTACTTCACTCTGTGCGCCGGACGAGGTAGCACTAGAGCTAAGCGAGGTGCCTCGCCCCGAGCTGTCCTGTGATTGGTCGCTGTGAATTCCCCTGCCGTCTCCCGCACCTGCAGCTATGCCCACCATATTTCCGTTGTCGTCATAAATCGGGTCCTCAGGCATTGGCAATGGAATCATTTGTGGTTGAGGTTGCTCTTCTTCATCTTCAGCCTGGAAATTAAAGTCGTTTTTTTTTTGCTGAAACGCTCTTGGCGTAGCTTGCTTGGTTATTTCCGATCGATTAAGTCATGGAGGTCCCATGCGGTCACCGCTTGGATAGGTGACCGTTACTGGCATTTTAAAAAGGTTACACGATACATATGTTATTTTTTTTATACAATTTGCTGATGGAACAAGCACAAGGCCCACCTGATGTTAAGTGGTTACCATAGCCTATAACAAAGAATTGCCTTGTAGGTCACGTTAGTTAGGAACGTGCCCTACAATACACTGAGGCATACAGGTGTTCAGCCTCATGTGGCTGTAATTACACCGGCACCAGCACCTTTCAAACCGGAACACAGCCACCTGCTTGGCAGCAGAAATAGGCATGGTTGTAGTACTTCCCCGGATGACCGGACTAAGCAAAGCTTTACGCTAATATAGGAACGAGATAACTGATATGAGTGCTAACAAACTTTATTGTAAATACTTAAGTACTTAGAATAGACCAGACCAAGCACAAACATCTATGTTTATCACACGAATATTTGTTCCCGTTGGGGATTGAACCCACAACCTACAGCGTAGATGGCTGAGAACTAACAAACTGTGCTGTGGAGCAAGGTAGAGAAGAGCACGGAAGAAAGCTGTGCGCTGCCTGTCAGTCAGTCACGACAGAGATTCTAATAGTAGTAGTAGTAGGAACCAAGTAGAGAAATATACTTACTGCTTGCTGTTGATTAATCATTTGGAAAAGCCAACTGGGTACGACTGCATCTTCATCAATAAGGCAAGATTCAAAGGTATCTGAAGATCGGCCAGATATAAATAGCTCTTCTGAATTCTAAAACAAACAGGATTGCCTGAAAATGGCTTAACTAAAACCAAATTATTACAAAGAACGTATCAGTTTCATTTATATTTTACGCATTTTTATTTCCTCAAATTTCACTGGAGCCTACGCCTTTCAAACCGAAACACGAAAACTACTTTCTCATCAGAACTCTCTCAGCGAGTTTCTTTGCTACCAAAAGTGATGATTGCTACAATAGATACGCGATCACCCCCTGGATCTATGGAAGGAGAATGGAGTTTATTTATTAAGTAAAGTAACATACAACAGCATTTAATAGGTACCTAATAAGTTGGTATTACTTTATTTTATTTTATTTATTGGGGTAAACTAACAGTGACACAATAATGGCTAAGGTAGAGAAGTTTAAGGTAGACAATTATTCGAGAGTGACACCAACTCCGTTTACCACGGATTACTTAAATATTTTAAACTTACATCTAGGTATAGCATTATGTTAGGTTGATAGTGCTTATTTTAGTGTTAACAGAAGTGTTATAAGTTGTTTTTTAAAAGTACTAGCTCGCATTGCCGCTATGTCTAAAGAGTTAAAGTTAGTGTTAAATGAATCAACTAGCCGGAATAGTGGTGATCTTTTACCAGCATTGGTACGACAGGCGGTTGTATAAAACATACGACATTGATTACGGCAGTGTGTTCTAGTAGGAATTCTATAGCATAGTCTATTGATTATGGGAATACAATCATATCTGTTATGGCAGAAGGCATATAATAACATGGTCTCAAGTTGTGAGCGTCTTAGCTTAAGTTTCAAAAGTTTATATTTGTACTTAAAAGTTTAAAGAGAAATTAAGCTTTTTACAAAAACGTTATGGTACTTGTGTGATGTAGACATTCTCTCAATTTAGCAGGTTCAAATTCTTGCGTATATGCACGGTGTCAGAGGTACGTTTAATATCTCAGTTTTTTTCTTTCTTTATATTTAAGTCTTATCCACTTTTCACGTAAGTTACGTAAATATGACACAATAAATGACATGTACACATCATGATGTACACATGAGTGACACAATAGATATCAAATGACTTGCTAAAACTTAATCATCATCATCATTATGAGCCTGAATGAGGCCACAGCTGAACATAGGCCGTTTGTATATAAGGAGGGTTGCCGTAGCCACCATAGTTATTGGTGTTATTTACTCGGAAGATACTGTGGTAAGCGCGCCCCTAATGCGTCCCCTTAGTCACTTCTTACGACATCACCGCTAAGACATGGAGAGATGTCACAATCTACGACAGGATGCCATAGCTTAATGCACACGTGCAAGCGTCTAACTTCTAACATACACTGGAAATTACTTTTGCTACTTACTGCTTGCCTTGAAACATCGACCGCCATGCTTCCAGTCTCGGAGTCTACAAAGTTAATTGGATCGGGTCTGTCACCCGCTATAGGCTCGCCGTTGATAGAGAATCCACTAAAAGCCTGTATAGCTATAGCCCCAGCGATATTTTGAGGAATCTTTAAAAGAAGATAAAATATTTAAGAGGCGTCATGTATAGGCAGAAAGTAACTTAATGAAGAATGAGGCAAGACCATGAAGATAAGAATATGACTCACAGAAATTAAAGGCTTATCTTTTCGTTCATAAATATCTTTCACAGAAGTCGCACGCATATATTGCACAGGCAGCTTCCCTTGAGAACTACCAGCCGATAAATACTCAGAGTATTTCGACACCGACGTAATAGACTTGAACGAGAGTAAGTCGAAATCTGTCACCGCCAACCTGGTATCATCGTTCAGACTAAAAATAGACTCATTCCTGAGAGTAACATCAAAGGAACGATTCAAAGCGTGTTCCAAATCGCTTTGAAGTGAATTGTTTTCGTTCGTAATTACAGTCTTAAAACTTATCGGCGAAGAGCTTAGATCAATACATGCATTATCGAGGTCTGCACGACTCAAAATAACAGTTTCAGAGTCTATTGAACAGTTGTTATCATAAGGGCCATCGATAAAGTCTAAAGTCTCTTCGATCAACATTCTCATAGCGGCTCGTACTTGGTTTGCCTGACTCACATCGACACTTAAAGTGGAATTATCCATCCATTCTGTTATTAGACGACTATTTACAGTATTAGGGGCTTCTGTTATAGAACCAGATAAGTTTTTGTGTGGTTCCAATACCAGAACCATGTCTGATATCCCTGTGCCTGCAGAAGTTGCATTATGATCTGTAGTCCAATCATTGGAATAATGAGATGACTGATTCGAACCTATGGGACTAGTAGCCCTTTTTTCAGTAAAGCTGTTTGTCTTTGGTATATTTACACTAGATTTAGGTTTCTTGTTTCCAGACGATTGTAAAGGAGGACTTTCTTTCACCTGCGCAATGAACACCTCTTTTTTCTGCCCTAAAAAAGCCCCTTTGACATTTTTGTCACTTTCTTTGCTAGTAATATTGGATTGCCTAGAAGTTTGTGGGATATTTTCCTTGTTGTCGAACGTTTTTTCATCCGGCATTTTTGCACTTTTGCACCGTTTTGTAAACTTTTTGTTTCTATTAGGTGTTGTGTTTTCTGATCCACTATTAGCTGTGCTTGTTTTGTTGGAAGAATTAGAATGTCTACGGTTGGTTACATTCTTAGTTCGGTAGGATACTGCCCTGACAGTGGCAATGCTGTTTGGAGATGAACAGGTTGAGCTGTTCTGAGACTGTGGGCTTATTGGTCGTTTTGCCGGTGTGCCCCGTCTTTTCCCGGTGTCCGGAGTAGTTTTTGCTTGCTGTCCATCATTTGCACTACTTTTCTTTTCTACTTCATTCCGTAAAACTACATAATTCGTTTCGGGCACCTTGTCTTGAAACTTCAACAAATCTCGTTTGATATCTTCAGTTTTGGAACGAACTAAGGGTTTCTGTGTGTTTATTTTCATACAGATATTAGCTTTAGCGGAATCTACGCTAAGGTTCAAACTATTTTTATCATTTGGCAAGGGTTTTAAGGCACTTTTTCGCAAGTAATAGGGTACGTAGTTTTTATTTACTGTTTTGATAGCCTTTGAAGTAGAAACAATTGTTTTTGAAGGTTTTTTCACAATATTTGCAGATTTTGTATTTTTGGAAGTAGCAGAACTGAAAAAATCACAAATTATTACATTTTACGGTCGCGGCCATCAAGATTTTCTTGCTCAAATATGTAAAACATACCTCATTGTCACTTTATGAAGCACCTGAAAAGTATGCACATTAGTCTTGATATGAAATTAGTTATCAACTACCTTAAAATTTACCTTGATAGTACCTTAAAAATATCGTCTTAGCCTTACCTTAGGCTTATTCACTTTGGCCTCACATCTTGGAACAAAGGTACTTATGCTTTCGTTTGTCTTTCCCACGATTGTTTTTACCTTAGGTGGGTCAACATTTCGTACCGGTGAAGATGTTTTTGGTGCAGGCGTAATATCTTTTTTTACAAAACTTCTTACTGGTATCTTTTCTTTCGAATAAACTTTTTTAATTCCCTCTTTTGAACTAACTTTTCTTCTTAAGCTCATATCAGTAGTTTTTTTTACAATAACAGGATTAAAAATTTTCCTCTTCGTAAGAACTTTAGGCCTAGAGTTTTGCCATTCTCCTTGGTACATAATATCCTCGGAAGATTGTTTGTCTTTATAACTGTGGACCTGAACTCCACCGCAGCATAGCTTTGGGCGTATATACCTATTCGTTTTTCTTGACAATCCAACATCTTTACTGTAAGATATACCGCTATTCAAGCGGTTGCCCACGCTTGTAGGACTTTTAACGCTAGCAATGCTTCCGCAAAATTCAGAGCTTGAATCTTCGGTTTTCATCCCACTGGGTATCGATTTGAGACACTTTGTTTCAGTAGAGTATTCTGTGAGTGGCGAAGATGTGTTAGTCCGGTCAGATTCTGGTTCAGGAATAGTGGGAGACTCGTGCTCTTGAATTATTGTTTCTTGATCTCTATTGGTAAGCTCGTCTTCCTGCATGGTCGACCCTTGTTCACGCATAGTGAATCGTTGTTCTTGCATAGTCAACACTTTTTCTTGCATAGCCGACACTTGTTTTTGCATATAAGACAAGTGTTCTTGCATAATTGACTGTTGGTCTAGCGATATGGATGGCTCCTGTATTTGTATTTTTTCTTTCGCTGTTGTTTCTTGTTCTTGCTTAGCTGTTTCTTGTTTTGGCCAAGTTAACGGTTGCTCAGGTATCATAGCTTTTTGCCCTCGCATAATAGACCCTTGGTCTCGCATAGTAAATTCTTGTAAACGCATTGTAACCACGTCTTGATCTCGTGTTGCCACACTTTGTGTAATGTGATGTTGCTTCATTATAGCAGGCTCTTGTTTTCTAATAGTCGATTCTTGTTCTCGCATATTAATTACAGGTTCTTGCATAGTTGACTCTTGGTCTCGTATAACTAACTCTAGTTTTTTCTTTATATTCAACTGCTGTTTTTGCATTTTAGCAGCCTCTTTTTCTTTTGACTTTCTTTCTCCCTGATACACTTGCGATCGCGTAGTCGCTACGTGTTCCGTCAAAGCCACCACTTGCTTCTCCCCAGATAACTTTGGCTTATACGTCACAGTCGCACATTCAGTTTGAGCGTTAATATCAGGATCAGACTCTTTAATTGTTATACCAATCGATCTTTCTCTAGGTGATATTGTCTTGTAAACAGTCTCTTCATCGTAAGTCGAAATGCAGCAATCCACAGTCTTTTTTTGTGGTTTGATATCAATATAACGAGCCATATTCTTAAACTTAGCGCCAGTAGATGAATCTTCAATTTTAATACCAGTGAAAATGTTTGACGTTTTCGTAGCCGATGTAGTAGCGGACAGTATCGAGTAAACAGTTGAAGCATCAGGCCCGCATTGTACGTCCATACTCACGTGACGAATGCCTTTAGATGTGGATGGTTCATTGATATCTAGAAAATAATAATTAATTGAGAATTCTTTAGGTCCTACGCGGTGCTAATCTAATACGACGTAGTATTCTGCAAGTTCCTAAGCCGCTTCTACTTTTTTCCACCAACATCCATCTTGAATCGTATAGTTGTAAAAAAACCAAAGCACCAAACTTTATTAGTATAAATAATGAAACCTTTTCAGCTACACAAATTGAGTAGGGCCAAAACACTTCAACTTTATTACCGTTTAAGAAAATTGTTTGATCATTCTCAATTGCAACGTTGTGTTTATCAAAAAAGCTATAATCATTGACAATCGTGTTGCTAACGCTTCGTATCAAAGTCTCATTTTCAATGCCCATAGGATCTTCTTCCACATCGGTACCGATAGTTCTTTTCATAGCGATGGTCTCGTGAATATCATCCATTACAATATCAATAAGAAGACTTTTTTCTGTGGCCGCAACGCCACCGGTTGATTGGTTGAATTGTGTCAAGCGAGTGTCTCTAGTGAAATTGATTATTTGCTCTTTGTATATTTGCACGTTGTCTTCGATCATTAGTTCTGGGTGACATAGTTCTATAAGACTAGCCGGTATCTGTGTTAAACAAATTCTAATCAAATAAAGGTATTTAGGCTGATTACCTAGTACTACTAACTACGTAATAAGCTGCCTCATTCCTTATCTTGTACATGGTTCATAGGTACTTACTGGTTTCGAAGCAGTGGGTTGCAAAGATTTGTATTCTTTCTTGCGAGGTTTGACCCTATAGTGCTTATAATCATCCAACGCATACTTATTGCTGGCATCTTTAAACAAATTATTGTTACTAGACTTCTTCCTAGAAACTTTCTTTATTATTTTAGTTTTACTAGATTTATATTTTCCTTTCTTGTCTTTCTCAGACTCCTTGCCGAAACATTTTGAATGAGACCTTTTACAAACAACGCATTTGAGTTCAATGCACTGTTTCTTGGATTTGTATCTTTTGTATGTTTTTTTATAATATCTAGAAAGCGATGTGCTGTGTTCTGTGTCGCCAGAACTTATATCATTGTCAAAATTAAGGTCAGTATTAGGATATTGGACCAACTCCAGGTCATCTTCGAGCCAAGCCTGAGTTCTTTCCAACTTCGTCTTTTCATTTGTAGGGTCAAATGCCATGTCGGTTAAAGTGGGCTCCGGTTCATACAAACTAGGTGAATGTCTATCTATGTAATCATAGTCTGAAAATAAAAGTAGGTACCAATACATTATTTAAGTTTCATTATGTTCATTAAAATTATGTACAGTCAGCTGCACTAGAATGTATACAATTCGTTACTTACAGAATAGATTTACTACGTTACGATTCATATTTACATGGCAAAAACTCAAAAAATAAGGGAGCTTATCAGCTTATTTTACGATATTGAGTTTTTACTGTTTAAGAGTTTACTACTTATAAGGTTTGATACCGTTTTGAATGTTACGATTTGTAGGTATACATTCTAGTGCAGCTGACTGTACATAGCTTATATCAATATTATTTATAATTAATTATAATAATAGCATTCTTACAAGTTACTTATTGGAAATAGAGTTAATATACAGTAGATAATTTTCCAAAATTGGAACATTATATAATAATAGCATTACTTATATAATGTTCCAATTTAGTGTATACCTAATAAATACCAAAGTTCAAGTACCTGACAAAAACTTAAAACTCGTCATGCTAATATCATCTTCCAGTTTCAAATCTAGCAGGTGGTTTTTGACACGAGACTCTTCTATGAAACCGGGGGTTTCTAAAGATTAAAAAAGTTATTTAAAACACACAAAACATTTTGAAGATCAAATAAAATATGGGAATAAGTAGGTACCTGATTGAACCAAATGTCGGTACTTGTCTACTATTTTTAAACTGCAAACAAAATAAATAAAAATATTAAGATAGTTAATTAATCCATACGTGGCTTTTGCGGAACTCCATTTTAAAATATTAAATGGCAAAATAGATATACAGTCGGTATACTATTTCGATAATCTTGACAATATCTGACAAGCTTTGTACCTACCTACGAGTACAATATCACTGAGTTAGAGACGAAAACCATCTAACGAGAAGAGTATTCGGTATGGATGAAGATGGTTATAAAAGTAGAAGTAAACCAAAGAAAATATGGAAATATTGCGTCAAAGATAATAAGAGTAAGAGAAGAGTGAACATCGAGATGACGACCAATAGAAGAGAGTGAAAGAAGAATATCAGAAACCATTTACCGTGGGATGGGAGTTATCATCATTATCGACCTACATTAGTTAACTACTGTACATAGGTCTCACCACGCAGACACCCACCTCGCCGGAGGGCGTCCTATACCACTATGCTCGTCTAAACGCGATCTCAAGTTTTCGTTTGCTCCAACAATTGTCGGCTCTACTAAAATACCTACACCAGATAATACTAATATTATAAACGCGAGCGAAAGTTTGTAAGTATGGATGGATGGATGTTTGTTAATCTTTCACGCTGTAACCAGTAGACCGATTTGGATGAAATTTGGAATAAACATAGATTATAACTTGGATTAACATATAGGCTTAATTTTTATCCCGAAAAAATAACGGGAACGGGAAAAAACTGCTACGCAGGCGAAGCTGCAAGCGGCCGCTAGTAGAAAATACTGGAAAGAAAACAGTTATAACAGTTCAATAGACGGAGTTATCGCTCAATATCTCTTCCATGACTTTACTTAATGTGCACTATAATAAAGACTACATATAAGTCGAACTGCAGCAAAACGAACTACTAAGATGATAATACCTTTAACGAAGGTTTTAATGCAAAAAGTTTGCATTACATATCTAGATTTGTTTTATAAAAAAGAACACTAACGCAGTATCATCTTCCCTTATTTTATCCAGTGCAATCATCTCTTGTGACTTCTCAGAGGGGTCATCAACTGTAAATAAAACTTAAAATTGGCAACTCTTTCTGTTTCGTGTACTAAACTACCACCACTTTGGTACACCCTAAATGGGTTGCTATAAAAACTAAACTTTACACATTACAGTTTTTTTAACTCTCGTCCAGACTGCCACGTTACGTGTATAATTTCAACAATACTCGTTAAGGGGATTAGCGATATTAAGTCACCTCTTATTCAGTGAATTCTTCGGTCGAGTTCCAAAAAAAAAAACAAAATTAAAGTTAGTTTTACAATGACTCTTTTTTTTTTGTGGCATCTGTCCGTCTTGCGGACAATTTTGCCAATGTCAAGTGGGTTGAATAAATTCTTTTCAGTGAAGTCGAGTCGGTAAAAAAAGTAAAGTCAGCCGTCATCGGTTTTGAAGAAAAAGATGGCGTTTTTCTTCAAAACCAAAGGGAAACATTTTCTTTCAAATCAGGATACCTCATAACACACTTTCATTTCAATTGTTCACACTTGTGCTAAGACCTCAAGTAATGATGGTTAAAATACCACCAAAATTACCCATCAGAACTTAAAATAACACTAGAAAAACAATTAAAATGAAAATACAATGTTGCTTCCAAAGATGACAGAAAACGAATCCCTAAATGACTCTTACTCTTAAATATACTGAAGTTTAGCTATCAGGGTGGCACGGGCAGACCTTGACTTGACCTTGAGACTGAGATCTAACGGTGGTCTAAATTAAGTAGTGGTAGAATTAAAACTAACTAAAGTCAATCGACTTCAAAGGGTAGTTTTCTATGAAGTATCTCTTTCGTCTTTCAATAGCCTTTTCCGTTAGAGTCAGCAAATCTAAAAGCTTGTATTGCATCCATCTAGAAATAGATAATAAGCAAATGAAATAGATAAACATAGATAAAGGCAGAAACACATTACACCCGTGTGTCGTGACGCGTCTAGCACTAGAGCAGACGGCGCGGATCTGCTCCCACTGTATGTTTGTCCTATACATAAGACAGTGGACGTGGGTCCTCCCAGGTCGCGTAGTATGATTCTGCCTTAGATTAAAAGATACAACAATAACAAATGGTAATCATTCACATTGTAGACATTGACTGGCCTCACAGCGCAGTCGATAGCAGCGCTGTTTTCTGGACTGTACGTAGATTGTGGGTTCGATTCCCGGCGAGGACCATGTCTGGTCTGTGGTCCTTACTTAATATTGTAGAAGTAGGAACGTATATATTTACAAAAATAACGATACCTATATCTCAGTATTACAAACACCTATTTGGTAATTTTGTTCCCATAGTACAAGCTTTACTTAGTTGGGTCTAAATGGCGCTATGTGATCAGAATAGATTACAGCTTCAGGTCTCTTTAGTCCTTGAAAAAACCGTTTCCTCTAGATAAAATGACTTAAGATTTGTAATAACTTTCGAGAAGTATGGTGATAATAAACCTGGTAGGCGGTGGCGAGTGGCGCCTTCCACTGGTACGAAGCGCCACCTTCATCAGCCTGCAGACTACTTTATCCAATTCTGTTGTAATGTCCTCATCAGCAGTAAGCATGGTACGCAGTTTCCGCACCTTTTGGTCTAGGGCTCGGCGGAGACAACGCGCTATCAAACAAATGTAAACTAGGCTCAAGAAAAAACCGTGCTACCTGCGACACGAGTTAGTCATCCATAGAGTCTAGATAGTATAGGTATTTGTGAAAGAGTTCGTCTGGGGAAGTACTAGCACAGTAGGTACTTACTTATTTTTGTCGCCAAGCAATGTTACTACATCCTTATATGTAAACTTAGACTTAGTTTCTTTCCTACTGTTTGTACTGTTTCTTTTTTCGTTGTTTTTTCTTACTGTGTTACTTAGTTTTATACGGTTGTCTGGAAGATATCGCGTCCAGCGATAAGACCGCCCATTGTAGGACAATGAGTTTTAGTTTCTTTTCTTTTGTATTAGTAAATAAGTATTTTTAGTTTTAGCTTAATTGCTAGCTTTTGTCCACAATAAAGTTATTATTATTATTATTAAATGTTCCGATTTGAAGGGTTTGGGTGGCGTCTGAGTGTTATTCCACATAAAGCTCCGCGGTAGACGTGTCTGTGAGGTAGGTAATCGGTAGATATAACCGCTTTACATCGCCGCTTATAACCGCTTTACCGGAAATTATTTTACCAAACATTGTGCATATGAGGTGCATATCTATTTATCTAATAGAGACATAGACTACTACTAGTTGGTCGGCCACCTGATGTTAAACGGTTATATCTACCGATTACATTACCTCATGCACAATGTCTTTGGTAAAATCATTTCCGGCTATGTTCCAGACCTACCCACCACTAACAAAGCTCGTCCCTGCCCTGATGCCCTGACTTACCTCCACATACACAGCTCTACTTACTGTGCAATAATAAAATAACATACCACTTCACCGAACACGATATTAAACAATATTTACAAATATTGTATAGTATTTCATAGTTTTTATATACATATATACTTATATATAAAAACTGGCAAAACGCGCGCGTTTTCGTACACTTGAATTTATTAACCCCTGTTTTGGGGTTGAATTTCAGGAATTTCTTTCTAAGCACCTTTACGCATCAAGATGATATACCCTTAAAGTTTCAAATCTGTACGACCAATGGTTTAGGCTGTGCGTTGTCTCTGTTTGACAATGAGTCAGTCAGTCAGGACAAAGATTTTTATAATTAATAATGAAAAAAAAGCGAAGTATGGTTAGAAAACTATTCGTAATGCATTGAAAACTTTACGAGAATATTCAAACCATGGAAATCCGGGATCATAGTGCTTCCGTCAGACATAGTAGTGGATCGGACATCTGTAGAGTCCCACTGCAAGATAAACTATATTATTACAACTACGTAAGTAGAATAAGTAGGTCTAGTGGGAGTCAACTTTTGGTCTCATTCTGTTATAGATCGATAATAAATAATAATAAATAAATAATGCTGGACAATCCACACAGCATCATCTAGCCCCAAGCAGTGGCGGATTTGCAGTCTCAGCCGCCCTAGGCCCCAAGCCATCAGCCGCCCCTTTCTCAGCATCCACCATATACTGCCCTACGGTCGGGGCCGCCCTAGACCCGGGCCTAGGGTGGCCTTAGGGTAAATCCGCCACTGGCCCCAAGCTAAGCAGAGCTTGTGTTATGGGTACTAGATGACTGATATACTTAATACAATATTATATTACATACATAGATATTTTTTATTATACATAGAAAATACCCAGAACACCCGAAATAAATATTTGCAGATCGTACAAACATTTATCCCAAGGCGGGAATCGAACCCGCAACCTCTGCGTCGCAGGCGGACATTCGCCCGCCGCGCCACATCGGTCCACCACATCGATGTCGATCGAAATTTTCTTTGCTGGCATAAAAACTGTAGTCGAAGTCGACTGATCTGTTTCTATTTTTATTAGCGCTAAGCTAAGAGCTAGCTGTTGATCGCTAGTAAAAATAGTAGTAGTAGTAAGTAGTTGCTGTGTTCCGGTAATATGAAGGTGCCGGTGTAATTACAGGCACATGAAGCTTAACACCTGTATGCCTTAGGTTGATGGACGCAGAGCAATACATCATAGGGCACGTTCCTAACGAACGTGACTTGGAGGCAATGCTTTGCTATAAGTGATGGTAACTACTTAACATCAGGTGAACCATCTACTCAATCTGAAAGTAGAATAAAAAAATAGCTTTTATAAAAGTTTTTTAAAAATATTTTATGGCGATAATAATGGGCTTAAAATACAAAAACAATATATAACCTTTTTAAAAATTTAATACAAAACAATACAAGAATACCTACAGGGGCGCAGGCACATTAGAAACTTAAACTATTTTTTTATTAGTTAAACCTAAAGTGGTTCTTATGCTTATTTGAGACATAAATGCGATGCTTAATGGTGCAGACCTTAATAGGTACTAATTATATATAATTATTCTCTAGCGATTATACTCGTGTGTTGGTATTTTTTACAATTCAGTATGACTATTCAGTATATCGACGAAAGATGGACCAGCTGCTTAACCAACTAGACCCCTCGCGTATGCTGCAAAAGGAACCAAGGCAGACAACGTAAACGATGGTCAGACGACCTCAAACAAGTTGCAAGCCCGTTATGGACTAAAGCTGCACGAGACAGGCAACAGTGGAAAGTACTAGAGTAAGCCTATGTGTCAAGAGGACATGCTGTTGCTTTGCAACAGTAAAAAAAGCCTTAGAAATAGAAACAGAATGTCGACTATAATACCTACGTAAAATAAAAAACTCACTCAAATAATTGAATTAGTTACATCCAGCTAATTGTCATTGAACGTAACTGTCATTATTGAACGTAACTATCATTATTGAACGTAACTATCATTATTGAACGTAACTGTCAATATTGAACGTAACTGTCATTATTGAACGTAACTGTCATTGAAATAAGTGATTTTAAATTAGGTTTACTATGGGTTAATTTTGGGTAGAATATCTAACAAAAGTTTAAGTAAATAGTGTTAGGAAATATGCAGGGTGTAAAAGACTTCAATGCAGACGTTGTTGAACTTTTCTGCCGTTTAATAAATTTTTGAAACAGTGCCATAAATGCACTATAAACTGTTACAACCTGAACATCCTGAAATTTGAAGTTATTCAGTCGATATTAAATATAGGCATATTAAAGACGCCCCATATTGACTCCAGGAACTCTTAATTTTAAAGAAATCTGTGCATACAGCTTCAGTTTTCGGAAGTAAACACGCATTAAGTATAATTTTCTCAGAAATCAGTCATTTATGAGTATTTGCAATTTTAATCAAGTTAACTTCTGATGTTGACAGTACAATGTAGTGTCCCAACATTTAAACCCTAAGTGTTCACCTAATCACACTAGATATGATCCACGTAACCCGCGTCAACTTTCTCAGACATTTTGTATGGAATACACGGAGTCAGAAACAGAGGACGCAGACCCGCGATATACAAAATGTATAGCTTTCTGACGCGTCCCGACATGCGGAGCGGGTCTAGTGTGATTCCGCCTTAAGTTTTGTTATACCCGCACAACTTGTGGGGTAAACATGCTATAACCACAGCGGGGAAGCTAATGAGATCACAAAATAAAATGCGCCGCTCTTATTTAGAAAAAAATGTGAAAATACTTGAAACTACAAGAATTAATAGCATTTCTTTACGTCTGAGTATGTGTCGTTGTCCGGCCAGTCGTCCTCCTGCGTGTCCAGTGTTGAAGCATTGTCAACCACTAACCGGGAATGTATTACCACGTTGTCCTGAATCTCATAGCCGTCCCATTCCAATAGCTCTCTGTGAAACGTACGAGTAGAGATTGTGAGGAAGTAAAACCATACTTAAAAACAATAGTTAAAGCAGAGTAATTGATGCTGGTAGAATGTATATTAACCATGAATGAATTTCTCGCTTTTATACGATGAGTGTATGGTAATTGTAATTTTTTCTCTCTCTAGTATTATATTGTCACAGAAAAATATTTACCATTACGATACAGTTATATACAGTAGCACACACAGTATGTATAGTTGTATACAGTTGAGTACAGTTGTATAGAAGAAAGAAAGAAAAGCTTTTTATTGACCCAAACAGACATTAACAACTATTTACCTACTTAAATACCTATACTTACATCCGTAAACTTAAGTAAACTGTATACAGTTTAATACAGTTGTATACAACTGTATCTGTACCCCGCTCACTCAGAAATTCTCGAGAAGGGTAAATTTAAAAATAGCACTGGACGTAACCGTTCAACTATAGCTGAATTTACGCCCTTTGCCCTTATCTAAATGTAAGACCAATGATAAACCAGTAAATTTTAGGATTATTATTTATCGTATCATCATTATCAACAGCCTGTAGAGGTTCACTGCTGAACATAGGCCTACCCTACACGTTTCCAGGAAGAACGATTCTGAGCCTTTTGTATCCATCGACTTTCCGCGGTCCAATCAATGTCGTTGGAGGACCGGGTTGGAGGACGTCCTACGCTTCGTCTTCTGTATACATATATCGTATAGAAAGGTAAAATCCATTCATTGCATTCTAGGTACTGATCTGTACCACCGATGTACTCCGATGTTTCGATGTGGTGATTCAATGATTGAATGGGTGTAAGTAAACTAGAATGATCTATATTATTGACTCAATGTAAAAATGTACTCACTTGACTTTATCCACATCATTCGTGATATGCGCAACTACTTTCATCAGATGCTCGAGAGGAATTTCCAGTCTGTTCAAATCGACGGAATAATCATCTAAGAACTGGTTATCTATCAGGCGGTTGATTTCATCCGAAATCAGTTCAGTTATACGACTTTCAAGCGATTTTGACTGAAAAAAATGCATTAAGATTATTCTGAGCCGCAAGTCTGAGATTTTTAAGTCTACAATAGAACTAAGTTTCACATTAGTGGTGTTTTATTTTTATTTTTAATTTACACAACGCCCTCTAGCCCCAAACTAAGCATGGCTTATACTATGGAAACCAGATGACTGATAGAATACTTGTACATCCTTTATTTTATAAATACATACTTAGAAATTAGAATACATATAACACCCAGACAGAGACAAACATCGCTGTTCGTCACAAAAATGTTTGTTCTCGGTGGGGACCGAACCTACCACCAACAGCGCTGGGCTACTACGAACTAAGCTGTGACGGTTGTTAAAGTTGAATTTTGAATTACATTGCGCGGCATTGATAACACAACTATGTAGTGTTGCGTGGTTGCCACGTAGTGTATGTAACTCAAATTGTATATACAAAAATTTGCTTATCATTTTCCACCGAACGGAACCTTACCTCAAAAGGAGGGTTGTACTCCCTCACAACCTTGTAATACTGATTCCAGTAAGGCGCGTTATCCCCCCAGTTAATGTTATTCCAGATATGCACACCGTTCTCTAACGGCAGGTTTATGCAATCCTTGTTGAAGTTTAGCATCTTTGTGAGATGTCGGATTTCGTCAACCACTTGCCGAGTGTGTACGAGCGAGTCAACTTCATTTCTGGCGATCAGATTTTGTGTAGTTTTCGAGAACTTTCTTACTTGAAGTGTGGTGCAGTTGAGCCTGAAATAAAGAGTAGCCTGTCAGTGCACTGATTCTCAAGCTTGAGATTTTCAGGTGTACACGGTTCATATATTATTTTGACTAGTAAAATCAGTTTTCAATGACTCTTGACTTAGTGGAATGTCGCGGTAACTCGTGTAAATGTCCCACAAGGCGAAAATATAGCTTCCGCGTGAAGTTATCCTACTAATATTAAAAATACGAAAGTTTGTAAGTATGGATGGATGGATGGATGGATGGATGGATGTATGTTACTCTTTCACGCTCTAACCAGTAGACCGATTTGGATGAAATTTGGAATAAACATAGATTATAACTTGGATTAACATAAAAGCTACTTTTTTATCCAGAAAAAATAACGGGAACGGGAAAAAAACTGCCACGCGTGCGAAGCTGCGAGCGGCCGCTAGTTTTCATATAAACTTCAACCCCCACTGTACCCGGTTAGGGGTTAAATTTCGAGAATTCCTTTCTTAGTACACCTCTACGCACCAAGACGAATATACCCTGATAATTTCAAGTCTCTACGACCAGCGGTTTAGGCTGTGCGTTGTCTATATGTCAAGACAAAGATTCTTATAATTAGTATAAATTGGTATAGATTAGACAATTAGCATAGCGTGTGTCTAATTCGCCATCAGTCTAAATAAATCCGCTGCTCAAAGTCAAAGTCAAAAAGCATTTATTCAGTAACATCCGCAGGGATCATACTAAAACATCTTAATCTAAGCGCATCTGCTGGACATAGGCCTCCCATAATTTAGGAGGATTTGCCGTGGTCACCACACTTGGGAGGTAGATTGGTGACCCGCATAGTCAATGACCGCAGTGTCAATGTTTAGAACTCAGGAGATGCTACTGCCCACTCCTGGTGTATCTTAACTGCCTCTAACGACATCGATGGGAGGTAATGGAGTGGTCCTATTCTAAGTCGAGACCATCACGGCTATGTGGTTGAAAAACATACATATTACGAACTACCTGTAGTGATGAAACTAGATGGTCACCGTACAAGAATAAGTTATAAAAACCACCTGCTAGCAACATCCTCAATCATATACACCCGGTTATCCATCTTCCGCCGCGGTATCACCATATCAAAACACATCTGTTCATAGTCAAACATCATATAGTTTTTCCCCACCTCAGTATCGAGGTTACACTGTGAGGTTTTATCCTGGTATTGCAACGAGGCGAGAGAGAATGTGGGAGACGTAATCAGAATGGTCACGCATGACTGCTTTTCGGAGTAGAGTTCGGCGTAGGATTCATCGCTGTAAGGTAAATGTGACAGAGGTAGGGATTGGGACAAACCATAAAAACGATATGGCGCGTTAGTTGGCTAATCAAAAATAGTTGATCCCATTTTATTGTTTAGATATGGGAGGCATAACCATCGATATTGCTTATTATCAGGTGTGATGGCAGTCAAACGCTTAGGTATCCAACAGTAAAAAAAAAGCTATACTTTTTCCAGAGTTACAACTTAAGTTCTGAACACGCCCGTTAAGGCTACTGAGAACTTTTAGTATAGTGGAAACAAAAGCAACTCAAAATAAAGCACTGATATCGAAGCGAAATGAAATGTGTCAACAGTTCCTCTTAAGGTCAACTCAATAGAGGTCCTAGTTGCATTCGTTTTCGTGCGATTCTATCACTAAAGATAGATAGATAGATAGATAGATTAACTCTTTATTGTACACAAAGAAGTAAAAACACAATAGAGATAATTATAAGCACTGAGTACAACGAGCGGTCTTATCGAAAAGTCTAAAGTAGGACTTACTTTCGACAAAAGACGATGGTCTTTTGCTGTGGTAAAAAGTTGGTAAAAATACACTTATGCTACGCTTTGTTAAATATGATGAGATGAACTATTTCATGAAATTTAAATACGCACCGTCTAAGATTTTTATCCGTATTTTCTACATGCGGTAAAGAAAGTAGAATTCATAAATTTCATAGCAGATTATATCGCACTCCCAGATCTAAAGGGAGTCAACTCAAATATCTAGTTTTTTTAGTTATGCTCACCAAGGAATTCTAAATATTATTTCCTATCGACCAACTAAACAGATTTAAAAAGTGGAATTATCCACTACTTGGCGCTAGACGTCGCTAGAAACCTGTTTTGATGAACGAGCGGTCCCCGCTCCTCCCCCACCAAAAGGAGGACATCGCCAGTTGCAACCAGTATGTGAAGCAGAGTGTACGTGTCCCTCGTGAACAAAAAGGAATTATTTTGAATTGCATCCATACTGTTGAATATTAACGTTTATATTATTTTGAGTTGACGCCGTATCGATGACGAGTGCATTAAAAATCAATACTACATTTTGATTTGAACCCGTACTGTTGGAAAGGTGTGTAAAGGTTTTGTTTTTATCTATGATTAGTTCCGTACTGTTGAAATAATTTTGAATTTGTAGTTGACCCTGTTTTGTTCAAATATTTTTTAAATTGCAAAATCTTTTTAAAAATACATTTATTTTGACCTTGTTTTGCTTGATAAGATAGAAATCTTTTTTTATAAACAAAATGTATTTTAACTACACAGTTTTTGCCGTTTTAACTGATACATTTTTGAGTTAGATCTCTTTAGATGGTCTCCACAAAATACGTTTAAATAATCTAGTTCGTGAGACTTAAAAAGCTTAACGTTGACTTATTATATCGATTTGGCTCACAAGATCCTATAATTAATTGAAATATGCGTTTACTATTTCAGATAAACGATGAAACGCGGACGTTTTTTAGTCAATATGATAGAAGAAAGGGATAACGAAAACACTCCTCCTAATGTCGAACCCACTCAACAGGAAACTCTTGTAAATGTCCTCAAAATTTCATCAAGCGATGAAGTCTCATCTAAGGAAGCCCATGATGCTTTGCCCGTTGTTGACGAATCCATTCCACACATCAAATCAACAGAACCCCGATGGTCCAAACTATTACATTTCACCAATTCGAAGTGATGAAAGTGATATTGATGACTGCGATGCAGATCCCAATTTCCAATTAGTTCCCATAAGTAACGCAGGATCTAAGGTCGTACCTACTGTATCATCGTCCAGCTCGTCCACTACTAGCAGTAGCGGCTCGAGTTCATCAAGTTCGTCGGACACCGAAGATGTAAGTGAGCAAGTAAACCCTCAAAATGCTGCGGATTCTGAAACTAATTCTCAAGAGCCCCAGATAGAAAAAAAAGGAAGAAAGAGAGTGCGTAAACCATCAAAATGGAAATCAAAAGTTGGGCAAACCCTACCTTGTCAAAATCCAAAAAACATGCGCCAGAGAGAAGAGTTAAACCCCCCTGTGGAGAAAAATGTAGGCTTAAATGCAAAAATAAGATCGATGAGATGTCAAGGCAACAGATTTTTGATGCATATTGGGGGCTCGGAAATCTTGAAAGGCAGAGAGAATTTGTAGTGAGACACTCACAAGAAATAAAGCCTAAATATCGATACTCAAGTACACAAGACTTTAGAGCTCTTAACACCGCCTTTTATTTTGAGGTTCATGGATCTAAAATAAGAGTATGCAAACTATTTTTCAAATCGACCCTTGACTTGAGCAATAAAGCGATAAAAACCGCACTTACCAAAAAATCGGATTCAGGAATTATTCAAGCTGATATGAGAGGAAAACATGAACACCATCCAACAATTGACCCACAACTTAAACAGAGTGTTATAGATTTTATAAATTCTATACCAAGAATTGAATCCCACTACCTAAGGGCTCAAACAACACGAAAGTACATTTCAAGCGATAAATCACTGGCCGATATTTATAGAGATTACAAACAACTTCGTGAAAGGGATGGTTTACCCTTTGCTACGTCTTCAACATTCAACAGGATCTTTAACACCGAATTCAACATTTCTTTCTTTATGCCAAAAAAAGACCAATGTGATCTTTGCGAAAGATACAAGAACGCGGACGAAGAAGGAAAGCGCAAGTTAGCCCAAGAATATGAACAGCATCTAATAGAGAAGACTTTAGCAAGAACTGAAAAAGAAAATGATAAAAATAGGACCGATGGCACCATCACAGTTGTTTACGATTTGCAAGCTGTTTTGCAGATTCCAAAGGGACAAGTGTCTCTATTCTTTTATAAATCCCGGATCAACTGTTTTAATTTCACTATCAGTGATTTAAGGGCTAAAGATGTTGTTTGCTTCTTTTGGGACGAAACAGAAGGAAAGAGAGGACCGGTTGAAATCGGTAGCTGCATACTTGACTATATCAAATCTCAGGTAGACCAATATCACAATAAAGAAATTGATATAATTTTCTATTCCGACAATTGTGGCGGTCAACAAAAAAATAAGTTTCTGTTGTCTGCGTACGCTTATGCTGTCAACAAGTTACCAGTAAAATCTATAACACACAAATTTTTAATTCGCGGTCATTCTCAAAATGAAGGCGACAATGTTCACAGCGTAATTGAAAAACAAATTAAACGATATTTGAAGTCGGGCCCAATTTACATACCAGAGCAATACAAAACTTTGATTGGTACAGCAAAAAAGACAGGGAAACCTTATGCAGTCGTAGAAATGGCTCACGATAAGTTTTATGACGTTAAAGCATTGCAAGAATCATGGGGCACCAATTTCAATATAGACACGGAAAAAAATACCATCAAATGGCATGACATAAAAGTTCTCAGAGTTGAAAAAGAACACCCTGAAGAGTTTTTCTACAAAACATCATTTACAGAGGAAGCTTTTAAGAAAGCTTGTGTGCGTAAAAGGGTTCTCCGAGCAAGGGGAAACGGGTCAGTTATAGATGTATCATTATTTTCTACTGGCTTAATACAGGCATATACTGAGAAAATGACATTGTCGGACGCAAAAAAGAAAGACATACAAGAATTGATTGACAAGAACGTCATTCCGAAGTCTTACTATGATGTTTATTATAAAGGCGTTCTGAGTGTTGAGGATAATTAAGTAATTGTTATTAAAATATTGACATTTTTGATTACCTACCTCATTAGAATTAAAACTAAATAAGTGATACTAACTATTTAAGAATAATTGTGATTTTAAAAACAGTGATCTCTAAACGCCATTATTAGAATTTAAATTGTAATCATAAGTTGAATGTTAATTGGTCAGAGAATTGTGACTTAATTACTTAATACTTAAATGTTAAGAGAAATGTGATTTTAAATGTGCATTTTAAAATAAGCTTCCATAGAGCAGAAGTGCCGAAAGTATTAATAAAAAATGTTCATTTGAGTACTTTTGAGTGTTTTCTTCCTAATCCATCACCCAATATATCCTTACTGTTGGTCACAGATGGCTCTATGATTTGGACTAATTATAAAGAATAAGAAATGCTATCCCATTTTTAATTTGCGAGTCTCATCAAAAGAGAGTTAACTCAAAACTTAATTCATCAACACAGAGTCAATTCTAAATGATAAAATGTATATACACATACTTGTTAAGCAAAAGGGAAATAACTCCAAAAATCCAATTCTTAGCCCTAATACATGCCTAAAACACAAAAATCCTATGGTATCTTTCTTTTAGCGGCACATGCATATCATAGATATGTACAAATAACTCCTCCAGTGCATAGAGATATGGTAATCAGTTTTTTGCCTTTTGTGGAAAAAGTGTTTTTTTGAGTTGATCCTGTTTAGATCTAGGAGTGCGATATGATGGTTCGATAGTAATGTACAGTCAGCTGCACTAGAATGTATACAAATTTAAACTTTCAAAACGATGTTAAAGTATTCTAGTATATATTTACATGGCAAATTCGTAAAACCTAAGTAGACTCACCAAGTGATTTCAAGATTTTTGAGTTCTTGTTGTGTAAAATTATTTTGTGATGCTGTGATACCATTTTGAAAGTTACGAACTGTATACATTCTAGTGCAGCTGACTGTACAATGTAAACTGGTAATTGTTCGTTTCAAAGATTTAGAAAAAATATGCCAGCTTACTTGTTTAGTTGGCAGATCATATTGTTTTCATTCGGCACCTCTGAGCTATCCCAGGTGCTAACCAGTTCACTGACATTGTTGGGGCTAGGTGCATCTGGGAGAATAAGTTTCATTTTAATATCAACCATGTCACTTTTGCACACTAAGGGTGTGTAATACGCGTAACTACTATAGATTTCTATAGAAATCTTACAGACAGATGTAACTATTTCAACGTTACGCCGAGTTTATTAGTACCAGGGTAAGACTGCAGCTCTTTAAGGCAAGAGTGAATAGGTGTCTTTTAACTCTTTGTAGAATTTTCTATGGTAGAATGGTTTAATATTATAATTATTAATTATTCGCAAATCTACCAGTTTTTTCAATAGTGCAGAAATTTATGAAATGGTGAGTGTTCTAGCATGGCAACAGATTCTATCACATATCTGTATGTAATATATACATTAAATATATACCTGTATGTAAAAAAACTATTTACAAATAGGTGGATACTTACTGGCAACAAGTGCTAAGCTATCAAGATTCAGATCCTGTTGCTTGTGATAGTCTTTGGATATGAAGACAGCCATTTGACTGCAACAGCCGAGATGAAGAGTGCCAGGGGGGCCAGGCCCAATGCCTCTGCATGATACTGCGTATTCAGGGTACCGGGTTACTATGTTACTGCACCTGGAGATATCAGAAAGAAAAACTAGACTTGGGAGACTATGACTAATAATAGGTATACTTCAAATTGTAGTAAGTATGTACTATAATTTGTAGTATGTACTTGTTCACTTAAATAAATATGTTGGTAATTTTGACACAGCATCAACTAGCACCATACTAAGCATAACTTGTGCTATGGGAACCAGATGACTGATAGAATACTTATGTATAAGTACCTACTACTTGCTAAGTTTTTTTTTGTTTATCATATCATTCAAACAAGTTCTTTAGCATTGTATATGCGAAAACATGTAATTATTGATTAGTATAGTTGCTTTATATATAGATTATACCACTGTTTGTATTCCGAACAAAATAAAATAAAATGTTTTTTTTTTTGTAAATACATACTTAGGATACAATATAACACCTAGACAGAAAACAAACATTTACGTTCATCACACAAATGTTTGTTGTTGGTAGGGATCAAACCCACAACCTACAGCACAGAGAGCAGAGATACTACTAACTTAGTTGTGAGGTCATCTACTATTTCTATAAGAAAACCACTTATAGTCTGCCAAGAGACAGATAGGTAGAAATAAACTTTAAAATACTTACCAATCATGGAACTGCTCTCTGGACCATTCAAAGAAGTGGTCCAATCTCCTAAACCCATTTTTCTCCAGGGCCTTAAACAGTACATTAAAGTCTCCATTGGGTGTGGTGAATATTGCAATCCATGGTTTTATGAAGCCAAATACTGTGTGGATTAGACGATCCAAGTCTTGTGGTAGCATGTGTTCTATCATCTCAATGGCAATCACCGCATCACAGCCAATAAGCCTGTAGTCCGGATCTGCTGCATTGCCTTGAAATAACTGTAAAAGGGAACATTATTCTTAGACTTATGTCAGTTTGTTAAATAATAAAATATATAACTTTTCGCTTGCTCATTCAACTCACAGTAACTTGAAGTGGGGTTTCTCTTTTAGGCCCATAGTCATCACAGCCCATCAAATCAGATGAACAACGCAGAGGTATACTTTCAATATCCACTCCCAGAATACATCTAACTCCAGATAATTCTTTCAGGTATTTTATGTAACTCATATCATGGTATCCAAGATCCACTACCTAAAAAAGTAAAGAATAAGTAAATAAGCACAAATAAAAACTGATAAATATAAAAGTACAGAATATTTAGAAAACTAAACCTAGCAAGATGTAATCGTGTCCTAAGACAACTCAGTTGCTAAGCAGAAATTTACAGAGACTAAGTAGACCAACCTTTTCTAACTTCCCGCTCCATCGCTCGTCCATAAGGCAGTCACTGACCGCGGCATAACGCTGAAGGTATACCGGAGGGTAGAATACCACACCCTTTTCTTCATCAAACTCTGCGAAAACCTGCTCGTCTGATTCTTCATCATCAGAAATATCTCCCTTTCTGCCAAATGTCAGCACCAACTTTTCAAAGTAGGGACGAAGTAGGCGATCCAAAGCGTTTATTAGAGATTCCCGAAAGAAAATAAGTGTCTGCAGAGTGATGATCATGGTTTACGTTGTGATTTGAATAAAAGTTTTGTATTTATCTCCCAAGAAATGGTAATATCAAATTCGACAATGTCCCATCCATGATGCTCACATGTTTTTGTTTTGATTTTTTTAGATTCAATTCATTCATTTTTCATGAAATGGACGGTTGCATGTATGGATGTCATAATCAACGTCAACGTCAGTTTTAGTATGCGGAGTCCGGTTAACGTATGACCCATAGAATACACAGCCCGGGAAATATCAACCATGGAAAGCGCAGACAGGAATACGCAGTCAAAAGGCACTTGGATAAATGGATATGGATGCGACATTCACGCGAAGTTGTACATAGTAGTTTCGTTTATGTCTAGTGTGTAACATTATGTGGGTGGTTGCTTTCAGTCTATAAAAAAGTACTCTGTGGTGGTTGCTTTCCACGGTTGTAAAATGACGACACCCGTTCTAAAAGCAGCAGCCAGCAAATCACAGAGTACTTTTGACAGACTGAAATGCAGCAATTAAAATGGCTGCTGCTATTTTTACGTGCGTGCGAATTGGTAAATAAAATGGTTTGTTTGTTTTTGTTTGGCGCTTTTGGTTTAATTCTTGAGTTTAGAGTTTAGTAACAATACCTATGATTCAACTGTTAAAAAATCTAAAAAAGTAATTTGTGTAAATACCTATATAGTTATTTTTAAATTAGCCCGACAAGCTGACTAGTATAACGTAGGTAAGTTTATTGTACAATTAAATTGCTACCTAGGACTTACCATATATTTGTGACTACTGTTCTGCGCAGAGTTCACGAATGGAACGTCTTTTCGAGACTAACCGAGTCATTGCCTTAATCTGAAGTTATCTAGTTTCTGCATGCATACCTAGATACACACTCAACTCAAGTTGACTGGCCACAATGGCCACATGAGTCAAGTTGGGTTGGTTGGTTGAAGCAAGGGAGGGAGAAGTCTCTTTTCTTAGTCTTTTATATTTTGCATTGCTATACTCCATATATTGGAGCAACAGGGATAAACCAGGTTTAGACACTACCTACTTATCTAGTCCTGATTGGCCAGATTTTACCTGTACCTTTCAACTTCCCAGTGGATGTCTACTGAAATAAAGAAAGTTAGTGGGTAATTCTTGATACTTGAAGATGGCATCTCTGGACAATACCATCAAAACAACTGCGTTGAAGAAACCTCTACTGGTTATAAAAAAAGAATCAATATTCAAACCAAGCTATCCAATATTTTTGAAAACATCCTTAAAAAGGTAAGCTTGAAGGTTTTATTGCTAATCTGAAGCTGGTCTAGTAGCAAATGCTGAGTGTTAGCCTTTTTTAACGTCACATTATAAATATTATTTATAAGAGGCAAAACAAATACTTCTATTTAATGTTACAATTTTTACATAAGTAGACACACTAAGAATCTCAAGTTAGTAACTACTTGAAGAACTGAGAAAATAAATGAGAAGTAGGTACCTGAAGAACTGAACCTGAAGGGATATCGTGCCTGAGGCGTAAGGTTGTGAAACTATTTTATTTTAGTTATTGTATCTTTTTTAATGTTTTAGACCAATCACAACTAGTAGGTTTGCTACCCCTGTTGATACAAGTGCAAAGAAAACATGTGTGACTGTGTTAGATGCTGTGCAAGCCAATGAACAAACACTAATGTAAGTAAGCTGCTAAAATATGTTCAGAATGAGAAACCATTTTGACCAAGAAGTAAATTAACATTATGATTTTTGAGGACCCTAAACTGATAGTATGTTTGAAGAATATAACTTTTTAAACTATCATGGTTTTGATCAATATTTTGGATAGAAACCCGTGATCATGGCGCATGCAACTGTGCCGAAATATCGGGAAACAATCAAACTCAAAAATCATGTTAAAAATCCTGTTTCTATCCAAAATTTTTGAAGAATTTATGAGAGTGAATGAAGTAAAAGAAGTATGTCAGGATCGTAGCAAGTTAAAATTCGTGGTCTTTGCCTACCTCTGTAGGAAACAGGTGTTATTTTAATTACTTTATTATACCAGTATACATATGTGCCGAGACCTCACATCAGTTGTATCAAAGATGATATTGTGCATGTAATAACTTAAAAGCATCAAGGCTTACCCTGTTGTATGTTAGTGCTTAGATGAGGAGAGTTCCTCTCATTAGAGATTTGATTAAGATATAAGGATATAAGAAACTTGCCTCGTGTAAAAAACTGGTATATGCGAGTTTATATGCATATTCTCTTCCTGAATACTAATCGTATTACTTTTTTAAAAGAGGCTCTAACCTAAGACCTAACACATTAAATGAAGTGAACAGACTATAAAAATGTCAAGCGTATAAAAAAGTTTAAAGTAAAAATATATAGTAGATAGTCTTTCTCACACACTTAGGTTTAACTTCTTCATTTAGGTAATTTTAATTTATTTTATGTTTCAGACCAATCACAAGTGCGCTCGCTACCCCTGTTGATACAAGTTCAAAGAAAATTGGTTTGACTGTGTCAGAAGCTGCACAATCCAATGAACAAAGACCAACGTAAGTGGGCTGCTAAAGTATTATTTTGTGACTTGTTGCTGAAACAAGCAGATGGCCCACCTGATGTTAAGTGGTTACTATTACCTATTACAAAGCAATTGTCTCACAGGTTACGCTCATTATGAACGTACTTTTACGATGCACTACTCTGTGTCAATCAACCTGAAGCATGCAGGTGCTAAGCCTCGTGTGCCTGTATATTCAGAATGAGAACCAGTATACCCAAAAATCAACCATCTACAGATAGCCGTCACTGGGAATTTTCCCATTCAAAAGTGTCACCGCCTAATACTAATAAACTCTGCATATCTTTGGAATAGTTACACCGTGTTTAGTTTTTTTGCATCGACAGGTTTCTGTCTGGTAATTTTATGGTAAAAGTACTTTGGCCTTTTTAAAACTGCGAAATAAAAATATTCTTGTCAAAAGGAAAGAAAATCGGATAATTATGCGGTAAATTATGATGCTAGATTGGGTTACCGTGCGAAAATTTGCTAGCAGAAGTGGTTCAGGGTTTTATAGTATTTCTTGCAAAAAACATGCCTGTTAAATAA
Source organism: Electrophaes corylata (assembly GCA_947095575.1). Taxonomy (NCBI): domain Eukaryota; kingdom Metazoa; phylum Arthropoda; class Insecta; order Lepidoptera; family Geometridae; genus Electrophaes; species Electrophaes corylata. Next base: position 11,116,327 of record OX352703.1, read on the forward strand.
AATCATAGCAGCACCCACAAATCCCACAGTCATTCAGACATTTTGAACAGACTAGTAGAGATAGTCTGTTCTGTTGTTGTTTTGAGAAGTGAACTTGAGAAATATTTTCTTTGAAATGTTGCAGAATCTATAAGACAGAAGCTGTGGGTGTGTTAACTCCAACGACAAGTAATGTGGGATGGCCATTAAGCACTGATGACATGACTATGATAAAAAACATAGTACCCAACGATCATAAAGATAATGTGCCATACAGGGTTGATATAAATTGCAAACCATCTCGAAGATGTGAAAAACATGACCCTTTACCGGAATATTGGGCAGAAGGCTTACCCAACGTTGGATTTACATTTAAATCTGGTGAAGAGTTCCAAGAGTATGCTGCAAAGAATGCCAGCAAGTGGTACTTCTACTATACACGATATGATAGCCAAAATATGAAGTCATCTCCTAATTATAAGCCGAATAAATCTTCTTACATGCTATTTGGTTGCAGATTCAATAAAAAACATTACAAATCCAAAAGCAAAGGTATAAGAAAGCGCAGGTTAGTAACATAAACATACTAAAATTTTTATATTATCCCAAAAATTATTTTCCTTGAGTAGGATTTCAAATCGCTTGATACGGGGATGCGATAACAACTCAAATCGTCGTCGTCCAAATCCAAGTCGTCCAAAGTCCAAAGTCGTCGTGGGTTCAAATCCTACTCGAGGAAAATAATTTTTGGGATGATATAAACTATAAAAACAAAAAAACTATAAACATACTAATACTACTGTCATTGCAAGCTCTGAACGATCTACTCTAAAAAACGATAAACAAAGTTTCGTATTGCCATTTTGTGTTACACTGCGTTTTACGTATGGTAGTGACAACTTAACTGTCGGACGGCTACCAAGCTGCCGCGCAGTGTAACTGGACGGTTGGTTTTTATTTTCGTACCATTTCCCTGTATATATCGGAAATTCGAGGTTCATGAAATCATTCTACTGCTGTCCGAATATGCATCTCTTTTGTCCCACTTGCTCCACATTAGTACCGGTAGTAGTAGTAGCTGCCGTCCGTAGCTTCGCTCGTGTAGTGGCAGTTATTGTCAAACTAGCCACGATTTTGTATGTGGTAGTTTTTTTTACAACTTGTTGATCAAACAAGCAGATGGCCCACCTGATGTTGAGTGGTTAACATCACCTATAAAAAAGTATTGCCTCGTAGGTCACGCTTGTTACAAACGTACCTTACGATGAACTGCTCAGCGTTCATCAACCTAAGGCATACTTGTGTTAAGCCTCATGTGCTTCATGTTTTTTTTTTCATACTACTCATAGTTTTAGGTACCTATATTATTATATGTAAGTAAAGCGTATATCGCAGCCGCTGTCTGGTGCGCTACTCACTCTGGCGCCACTGAAAACCCGCGCTGCAAGAGCTGTTATATAATATGCTCTTGTAGCAAATGCTGAGTGGTAGCCTTTTTGTCGCTACATTATACATTTTATCCATGTATGTTATTCATAAGAGACAAAATAATTATTTTCTATTCTATTGTAATTTCAATGATAATGGTAAACCAACAACGACCGATGTGGCGCAGCGGGCGAATGTCCGCCTGCGACGCAGAGGCTGCGGGTTCGATTCCCGCCTTGGGATAAATGTTTGTACGATCTGCAAATATTTATTCCGGGTGTTCTGGGTATTTTCTATGTATAATAAAAAATATCTATGTATGTAATACAATATTGTATTAAATATATCAGTCATCTAGTACCCATAACACAAGCTCTGCTTAGCTTGGAGCTAGATGATGCTGTGTGGATTGTCCAGCATTATTATTATTATTATTTTACAGTTCAATACTATCAGTAAGCTGTCCTGCTGGTATTACATTGAAATGCGAAATTGGAAAGGATATATACAAGGTGCAAAACGTGTGCCACCATCACAGCCATGAGTTATCAGCAAGAATATTCAGCCAAATATCTCATGGATACAGACTACCACAGGAGGTAAAGGATGAGGTGAGTTCTATTTATAGACATTCATCATCATCATAGGCAGCTTATATTAGCCCACTGCTGGGCATTAGCATCCTCCCTCAAACGCCACTCATGACGGTCGATACTATCTTATTCTTCTTAATTCTTTATTGCACACGTAACAGATTGCAAGCCCATCGCCGCTGCTAGAATACTTACTGGTTTCCTCACGATGTTGTCCTTCACCGGTTGAGCACTGGCATTGCGTACATACATTTTTCGAATAGACAAATCCATTAGTGCATGACCGAATTCGAACCTACGACCCAATGGTCAAAAAGTGGTGGCGCTTCCTCTACACCAATTATATTTTTCAGTTGTAAGTATTCCATACGTGACAAGTTGCAAGCCCATTGCCGCCGCTAAAATGCTAACCGGTTTCACTCGATGTTTTGTTTTCAAAATAATATATTCTCGTATATTTTTCCAGATACGAGATCTTGCACTATTCAATGTCGAACCAACGATCGCACGGCGGTATATAGAATCAAAACTACCTGGCATTGATCTTAAAAATACTGTTTACAATACATTTGTAAAAGTTAAAAAAGAGTACACTAAAGATTTGATGCCCCCTGAAAGAGTAAAGGAGATGCTTGCAAAAATAAAATGTAAGTTATCAACTTTGAAAGTTATTAAAACTTACTCTTAGACACTGTTAGATCTTCAATGGCAATACATCGTTTTCCATTTCGAAGTAAGATTTGTTTCTATTTACGTTACAGATATAAAGGCAAATTTCACCATCGCGGCCACTTTAGAACCAGAAGATGATTCCAGTAGCAAAGCTGCGAAAAAACCTAAGAAAGATACTAAAAATGGTAAGATTTAAGCACAAAACGATCTTACACTTCAATATGCTGTATTATAATTATGAAGCATTGACCTATAACATCATCATCAACATCCTGTAGAAGTCCACTGCTGGACACAGGCCTGCCCCACACGTTTCCAGGAAGAACGATTCTGAGCCCTTTCCATCCATCGACTTCCCGCGGTCCTAACAATGTCGTCAGTCCATCGGGTAGGAGGACGTCCTACGCTTCGTCTTCCGGTTCGTGGTCGCCATTCGAGAACCTTTCCTACCTATGACATAACACTAACGTTTCGATCATAAAAAAACGCTACCAAGATACATTAACATTGGTGTTATTTTACAATATTTTACATCCTAAATATGTATTTACATAAGTATAAGTATTATAGCAGTTATCTGGTTCCCATAGTATAAGCATTGCTTAGTTCGGTGATAGATGATGTTGTGTAAAAAATGGCCACAAATATTTATTTATTTATTTATAACTAAACTATATGCCAAATAAAATGGTTTCTTTAGAATATTTACCTGTTGCTACCCTACGTCAGATAACGGTATTTTTTAGCTTTTTTTATGCTGGTGAAACAAGCTTATGACCCACCTGATGCTAAGTGGTAACATCATCTATAACAAAGCGTTGCCTTGTAGGTCACGTACTTTAGGTACACGCCCCACGATGCACACCTTGCGTCCACCAACCTGAGGCATACTGGTGTTAAGCCTCACGTGCCTTGTAATTTTTGAAAGCATAATAAACCTTTATTTTCTAGATTTCAAACCGAAACAAAACAAAAATCTGTCTGACCAAATATCGGTGGAAGATTTCGAATTTGAAAATTCTTCATTCGATACAGAGACAGAACTATGGGAAGGAACAGAGATGGATGATGCTGAGAACAGCGATGTTAATGAGTAAGTTGACACAGAATCTATTATTATATATTATTATATTTGTCGTGACTGACTGACATATAATTAACCAGCGCACAGCCTAAACTGGTTACTGGCCACTGGTCGCAAAAACTTGAAGTTATCAGGGTATATTTGTCTGTGCGAACATAGATGTTTTTTCTCTGTCTGGCTGTTATATGTATTACGAAAAAAAGAATATAGGTATTCTATAAGCTATCTGGTTCCCATAGTTACTTACTTACTTTACTTAGTTTGGGGCTAGAGAGCGTTGCGTGAATGTTTGTCAATACTTATTTATTATTTTAACAAATTTTGAAAAAAATAAAACTGTTACATCATAACGTAATAATATTTTAATTAATTACTTATACTTACAGTGACTTACAGCAAGAATATCAAGAAGACCCTATAGAAACTTCTGAAGAAAGTGTCATTACAACAACCAGAACTTACAATAGGGCTTTAATATTTGAACATGAGTCTTTACATAAACCGGAACACTCAATAACGCCTATAAAAGACTACACAATTGGTGGCATCACCATACAAACTGCAGAAACAGTTGACAATTCTGGCGTAGCCACTGTTGTTCTACTCGGAGTCAAATCAGAACAAGATTTCAAGGAGTATGAAGTTATTAATGAACTGACAAAACTAAATAGCTCTATAACTCAGGAGCAAGAATCGCATGATGACCAAAAAGTAATTGAAGATATAAAGAGTGTTTCGAAGAGTTTACCCTCGCTATTTGATCAGCATCGAACAGAGATGAGGTGCCAGAAAAGACATCATAATCTACCGGAGCATGTAGCTGAAGGTTTGATAAAGGTGTGTATAAATAGCATATTCATCATCATCAGACTGTGTAAGACCACTGCTGTGTACAATCTCGCGACTTCTATCTACAAAGCACAGCTCTGAGTCCATCAACCTGAGGCTTACAAAATTAAATGTTAAGCCTTATGTACAGTCAGCTGCACTAGAATGTATACAATTTGTAACTTTCAAAATGGTTGCACAATGGTGCTAAGAATAATAACACTACAATTATTCGAAAAATAAGTGAGGCTATCAACAAATTTCATGACTTTTTAGTTTTTGAGGTGTAAGAGTTTATTGTTTTGCTGTAATTCCGTTGTGAAAGTTACAAATTGCATACATTCTAGTACAGCTGACTGTACCTGTAACTTCACTTACACCCTTCAAACCAAAACACAGCAAGCTGCTTGGCGGTAGAAATAGGTATGGTGGTAGTACTACTTCGGACGAGCCCTTCACTAAGAACTTTACTACTACTAAAGTCTACAAGTACTGGTAAAGGTTCTGCCTGTAGTTTCTCCAGTACTAAAATCAAGTTCTTTATTTTCAGACAGGCGATACTTTCGCATCTATTGAAGCTTTTGCCCGCTACGCAGCCGAACACGCATTGAAATGGTTTTTCTATTACCAAATCCACGATAGCCGTAATGTCAAAACGTCCAACAGATATAATAGCAATAGGAAAACTTGGTATAATTTTTCGTGCAGATTTGATAAGGGCAGATATAAAAGCCAGAGTACAGGAGCGAGGAAAGTAAAGTAAGTAGAAGGAATACATGTTTTTATGTGCACATCACTAAAAAGCGCAAAATAACGCGGACGGCTGCTAGATACTTGTAAAGAAGTTTTTCACAGCGTCTGTACAGGTTAATATCTGAAAGTGTGAAGTATGACCGGATTTCATTCAAAGTAATTGTACTTTGAATAAATTTAGGTCACGTGAGCATAGCAATCTATATCTATACCAATTATAAAAACCTTTGTTCTGAATGACTGACTGGGATATAGACAACGCACAGCCTAAACCACTGGTCGCATGCAACTGCAGTTGCTGAAAACTGCATTAAAATCCGTTGAGTAGTTTAAAAGATCTAGGAGAACAGACAGCGGAAGCAACTTCATTCTATACTATTTAAATATGTATTATTCTGATGTTTAAGCTATGTTATTGTAAAGTTTTATTAAAATCTATTCTCTACATTAGTGTGAAAGAGTAACAAACATCCACACATCTATGCAAACTTTTGCATGCACATCTTAGTTGCGAGGAACCGGCGCTTAGATTCACCTAGATTTAAGACGTTTCAAGATGATCTCTGCGGATATTACTGAATAAATGCTTTTAGACTTTGACTTAGAAATATAAGATTGTTTTAGGCAGAAAACAATTCAATGTCCTGCTACCGTCAGTATGCTGTGCGAGCCCGGTGAGGCAGAGTTCAAAGTGACGTATGCATGCCACCATCACAGCCACGAACTAACAGCAGAGATCTTCAGCCGAGAGGCGCATGGACACAGGCTGTCCTCGGAATTAAAAGATGAGGTATGTGGATATTCCCTTTTAAAGAAAATAATTTATACTCACTAGCTGTTGCCCGCGATTTCGTCCGCGTGAATCATTTTTTCCGACTTACTTAACACTTATCGTTATACTTATGCCAATTTACACAATATCTGTATAAATAATAGCCTTTAATTCTGATGTGGGTATAAGTTAATTATTTAAATGATTGTAAAGTTTCATTAAAGTCCTAAAAGTCAAAAATCATTTATTCAGTAATATCCGCAGGGATCATCTTGAAACGTCTTAAATCTAGGTGAATCTAAGCGCCAGTTCCTCGCGACCAAGCCTAGAAGAACCGGCAAGAAACTTACGGCTTGGTTCCTACCGTTTTTTTGTATGATCCTTTTACAAAGTAATAATAATGTAAATAATGAAACTCTAGTGTGGTGCCAATCTAACTTAATAAGGTGATTGCAAGACAAAAAACATGTTAAGGTCCTGAGTAGTAAACATCCATACCAGTGGTTCAGTCAGTCAGTCAGAAATTCTTATAATTGGTGTAGATTAGCCGCTTTGTTTCATTTTCAGATTCGTGAACTAGTATGGTTCAAGTTGGACACTCGGCTTATAAGGCAGTACTTACTAGAGAAAACTGGGTTTGACTTGAAACGAACTATTATAAATCTACTTTCAAAAATGAGGAAAGATCGAATAAAACTGATATTAACACCGGAACGCGAAAAGGAGATTTTTAATAAGATAGAAGGTAGGAGGGATTATTTATTTATTAAGAAACAGTTTGCACCAAAACAGTCTCAGTTGAAGATATATATAATAATCTAAGTAATATATACAATATTACTTAGATTATTAATAAAATGTTGACATGTTGGATCTCGCTGACAATTTTTTTTTATAATAAATTTATTATAGCCGTCCTTGTTATTTTTGTGTTTGTTGAAAGAGAATGCGTAGTGCTCCGTTACAAATACAAATATATTTATTCATATCAATTGATTTACAACAATTCATTTTGCTGGTGGTCCGCACAAGCCTGTATCGCGTCCGTTGTCCTAAACTAACCTTGTTTAGGACAACGAAACAAAACAATGAACACCATTCTACTCTTAAAATATGTTCATAAGTTTTTATTTTTTAGAAATCAAGCAGAAGTATTCCATCCCCAAGCGTACTCCTGCTAGGAATAAAAACAAATTACAGCAAGAAGAAAGTTGTAAGTATACCAAAAGTATAGTAACTCTTTGAGCCTTTAGTCCCTAATTGCAGAGACTGTCAAACGTGTTGGCCTCAACTAATACCCTGTCCCCATATCTTACAACCGTCCATTAGTATTATTCTAAGACAAGATCCTAAGCCTTCATCCCATTGCCTAATGTAACAGTGATAGTTTGCGTTGGCCAATGTGGTGAGAGTTGATCTAACAAGCAACGACCCGTAGTATTACTAACAGATGCTCGTAGTTTATTGGAATCTAAAATCTTTTTTATTGAAGAATTTTATTTGCATATCTGTTTCTTAAGTATTAGTTAATAATGAAATACCCTGTATGTCAGTCTGTGTGTCAGGAGATAAAGATTCCTGTAATTGTTTTAGATTGGGAAAGCGATGACGAAGAGGGAAACGGGAGCAGAGTAGAAGCTCGCCTGAATAACATATTGTACGACCAGGCGCTAATACAGAGCGTCAAAGAGCTACAGGAGACAACGGGCTGCGAGATACAAATAGAGGGAGGGATGCTTGGTTTTGAAGGTGTTTCACATGTGTAAGTCTTCTATCTAATCAGCCCTAATAACTCGTGTATGAGTTAGAATACCCACTTAGAATATTTACAATGCATAATAATAATAACATTGGACAATCCACACAACATCATCTAGCCCCAAGCTAAGCAGAGCTTGTGTTATGGGTACTAAATGACTTATATTCTTAATACAATACATTACATAAATAGATAATTATTTATTATTATACGTTGAAATTACCCAGAACACCCGGAATAAATATTTGCAGATCGTGCAAACATTCAGTCGAATTGAAAATCTCCTCCTTTTTTGAGTCGGTTAAAAATAGATTAATTAGATAGTATTGCATTAATTTCAGACAAGGACTAGCAGAAGACACTGAAAACAGTGAATATGATGATAACCATAACGACAATCAGATTGAAGTTGATCAAGAGCAATACATAATGGATGAAAACATTGACTACGTAACACAAACAGTTGACAATACTACTATGTCTAGAGATAACTCACAACTATCTACAGAAAATCTTGTTTACTTACATCAAATTGAATTCATTAACGGGGAAAGTGTTTGTGAAGTTGAAATAAATAGTACTGCCGACCAGGATATCAAAAACGATGTATATCAAACATTACTTACTGATACCACTGACGTAACAAATAACTATGGAAGAGAAAACACTGCGCCAGGTGATAATAACGTCAGTTATAAAGAAGAGTTTAGTGGTGAAGATAAAAACGTGCAAAGTGCAGAGAACATCAATCATAGCAAAGAAAACATCGAGCATGTTGTTCCGAACGATAATCATGAGAAAAATATTATTTATGAAGAAGTAAACATTGCACTATGTGAAGAGAGTATTAATAATACAGAAGACATTACGGAAGAAGAAAACGAACGTGAATACTCCAATGATGAAGAAGACTACGTAGAAAGATATAGAGAAAACACTTATATTGGTAGAAATGTTGGAGTGCAGGTTGATTTAGAGATTATAGAACTTGAAAGGTAAGATGTAGCTTCATTAAAAACGAATTAACACGTAAACACGTGTTGACATTTGAATTACATTGCGATGCATCGATAACGCAACTGCAGAGTATTGCCTAGTTGTCACGCAGTGTAAATCGGATATCAGTACAATACGTTTACGTCACGAATGTATTACTTGTTCGTTCTTGGCCCTTAGGTCAACTAATATTAATTATTTGAGACATAACATTGTAAGGATGATTATTGTTTTGATAATGTATGTATTTTTGTTACAGAGAATTTGAAAACATAAAAGAATTAGAATTAGCAATGCTGAAAACACTTTATTCGTCTGAACAATCACATCATAAAACAATCAGCGTCAGCACGAGAGGACGACCTAAAGGTGTGATAGAAGAAGGAATTATTAATCGATATAATATTGAGTTTTATATAAATGTAGGTGGGGTTATACCATGTTTGGAAAATATCGCTCTTAATATGAACTTGTCTGTTCTTGATTTACTGAAAAAGCTATATCAAGGCGAGGCAGTATTCAAAATGTCCATAGGAAGATCTGGGAAACAGGACCGGAAAACAATACAATTAAAATATTTACCTCTAACCATTGCATTCCCATTTGAAAGATTTAAATGTTTGAACGTCTTGCAAGAATACAAAACAGTTTGTTCTAAATACACAGATATGGCAATTAAATTAGAGAATACAGTTGAAAGTATATCTACAGATCTAAATGCTACGAACGAAAGATTAGAAATGGTAGTATCAGAAAATACAGAATTGTTAAAGGTGAAGGAGTGTTACGATAGTATAGTAGAATCTCATGCAATGAACGAGGAGTTATTGAAACAGAGCCAACTAGATCTCGCGGAAGCGCGAGCTGAGAACCAGGTTTTGCTCCAAAAGGTTAACAACCTGGAAGCTCTCCAGCTAGTCTCTAGACTTAAAGACGCTGAAATTCTAAAACAGCTTTTAAAACCCAGGGTTGACTGCAAGAACTCAAACCCGAGCAAAAGAGACACAATCCAACAACAGGGTACACCAATGGCTAGAAATCTCTTAGAACCAAGGTTCGAATGTCAGAATAACTTAGCAATAGAAAATACAATAGTAACTGATAAACTCAGAATGCTTGAAGAAAAATCACTGACGAACATAAAGATAATTGAAAAGATGAAAAGATTAGAAGAAGCTGTCAAGGTATCAGACGCTGATATCGAACGGTATAAGGAAAAGATTAAAAAACTTGAAGGTTCGTATGAAACTGATACTCAGTCTCTACTTGCTAAGATCAAAGCGCTTGAAGAAGAACTGAGTTCATTGAAAGCGGAGTTTGATAATAATAATCAATCGGAAAAGACCATACAATCTGTGATGAATGATCCTGAAACAGAGTGTAAAAAACTCCACACGCAGATCAATGACCAAGGAAAACTAAAATCGTCTGAAAAAAAAAAGTTTATTGAGGAAATTAAAAGACTTTACGCTATGATCACCTCGTTAAATAAACAGTTGCGTGAAGAGAAACAGAAAAAGGTTGAAGTTCTAATAAATTACAGTAACACCTGATCAATTTACATTTTGGACAGAGTTTAGTTTGGTAGCTGAATTGGGTTGCTTACTACCACTATTTGTAGTTTTCTAAATTTTGGTGCAAAAACCAAACCACTAAAAACGCAAAGAACATCTGACGCTCTTCATTGCGTATGATGTATACTGTATACAAAAACATATGTACACCATGTATACATTTTGAAGATGGAACAAGCAGATGGCCCACCTGATGTTAAGTGGTTACCATCGCCTATAACAAAGTATTGCCTCGTAGGTCACGCTCATTAGGAACGTCCCTACGATGCACTGCTCAGCGGCCGTCAACCTGAGACATACAGGTGTTAAGCCTCATGGGCCAGTAATTTCACCGGCATCCACACCCTTTAAACCGGAACACGATAAATTGAGTATTATTGCTTGGAGGTAGAAATAGGCATGGTGGTAGTACTTCCCCGAACGAGCTCTTCACAAAGAGCTCTACTACACCATAAAAAATATGAGCACTACAAATGTTCCCTTCAGTGTTTTTTAAATTAGAATTACCTACTTATGATAGGTTCTGTTTTTATATTTATTAATCTTGAAATAGTTAATCATGTACATACCCAAACAATGTTCTGTACATAATATACATTTTAATAAAAAAGTTGTCTATGTGAGTTATTTCCTACTATCTAATGAATAAAAAAATATTCATTGGTAAGTATTTGGTTAAAGTTGAAGTTGAGAAGCTAAAATTCTCGGTTAGGCCCGGTGCCCATTGACGGCACGGTGGCATGGCAAAGTATTTTTTAGGCGACGAATAAAAATATACCTAAACTGCGTGAAAATTAAGTTGAAGGCTGCCGACACAGCATGCAGAAGCATACCGCGGTACCTATTGCTTTTGTACATACGACCGTTAACATCGAAATTTCAACTTTTATTTTTAGATATAAGTTATATTTTTATTCGTTGCCTAAAAATACCTTACCATGCGTGAAGGTATAGTGTAGATAGACTAGGCATAACGTAATCCCACAGGATTACGTTTAATTAGTATTGGAAAATCTTTGTTCTCAAGCAGCTTCGGTAAAACAAACCACCGATAGACCTCGATGTCTGTCCGTCCATAGCCTTGGTCCATGGATCAGAAGGGACGTTTTGAGAAAGGAACATTTGTAAAAGGGACCTTTTGCGGAAGGGACAAAGGGACGTTTTGCGAGTGGTACCTTATGCGCCTAAACCATGGAAAGGTTGAAAATCATCTCCATAAGGGCCAAACTGGCAACTCTGAATAGCACAATTCGATTTCGAAAATTGAATCTAGTGCCAGTCAAATTGCATGAAAACTCTGTGAAACTGTCTCGTGTTGGGCTACCAAAATATTTATTCCCCATATTAGGGGTAAATAGGAAGAATTGACTATAATTATAAATAATATGTAAGTAGGTTAAACAATAATGTTTAGGTAAATATGGCGAAGGAAATTATTTAAAGGAAATCCGTGGATTAGTAGTTGAGCATGGCGAGTAGCGAGTAAACAAACGTCGACATGTTGAAGCAATCGCAAGTACCTATTATCACATTGATTGTAACCAAATTAAACATTTTTTTTACCCCGATGCTTATAAACGGTTTTATGTGCAAGATAGGAGGTATGCATGTAAAAAATTTGGTAATCATTGTTAATGAGTTGGAAGCACAACCATAAAACCAGTGTCCCCACCAGCATACATACACATGCCAAGGAGTACGTAGTAGTAACAGCGCTAGTGACGTAGTGAGTGACGCTCAGCAGCGGGGGGAGCGCGGGCGGGCAACGCCCTGGCTGGCTCTGGCAAGCGATAAACATGGCACTGGCAGACATTTTGATTTCGTTCGATGATTTTGATTGAAGCTGAGTTGACGACATTTTGATTTTTTGACAACTGACGGTTACGAAATTTTGTGAAAATAACCAAACTTACATCAAAATAAATGCGAGGGAGATATCAAATAAACATTGGAAACTTTGGGTTCCTATAATGGGATTAGATAAGCGACCCAAGAAAGCATCCACTGGTGGAAACTCTGCTGGTGACATGAAAGTGGAAGTCATTGAAGAAGCCGTCTTTCAAGGAGCCTGCGATATATCTCGAGTGAAGCAAGAAATAAGGTATTTACCACTTACACGATTCTTTCTCCCTTTTTACTTGCAATCTAGTGATAATTCATCATGAATAAAGTCTATCAGTTGAAGACCAAACCTGCTGTAACTTTACGATAATTGAAGCAGTTGCATTCCATTATTTAGGTACCCACAAAACTAAACAAATATCATCAACATTCAACTTCGCGCCATGAACCAGATACATTTGTAAACAGTCATGTACTTTTAGCTTTTACACAGGTCTCCAGACGGCGGCGTCTAATATAAGTCAATACCTACTCCATTGATGAAGCTCCTTGAGAAAAAGTTAATGCTAATATTCCTTTGTTGTTTTGGTACCCCAGTTAAAGATAATTTTAATTAAATATAGAAGTTCTGCACTATTAGATAGATTTATAGCAAATCACCTTATAAATTAGAAGTGTTTTTAAACTATTGCCTTACTTTCAGCGAAATGGAAGATATAATGGAAGGTGATATAATACTGAAAGTTAATCCCGACGGAGGTAAGTTAGCCTGGAAAAAACGTTGACGTAAAGTAGGCTAATGTAGGCATAGTAGGTGTTTATACTGACAATGAATTCATTAATATTAATGTTTTTTTTATCATAGATTGGCAGATAATAAGTGGCAGTAACAAAAGTAAATACTGCATGCAACATATTGAAATGTTCCAACATCAAGATGATAATCTACCTAAGGTTGGTGACACCTTCAAGACCCACCAAGAGTTTGTACAATACATAAGCAGCAATGCCAAATCGTGGTGCTTTTACTACAAATGCACCGAATCACAGAATAATGATGTAGAGAATGAAGCATACACATATAACTGTGTCTATTTGAAAAATCGTGATTATAAGAAGAAATCACTAAAGCGAAGGTAAATTATTAAATAGCCTTGTTTGTTTTTCAAAAAGATTTTAAGCCCACTGCAAAAGTTTCAAGCACTATTACTAGAATTCTAAGCATTTTAACTCCTCAGGCAAGTTATACCCCACGGAGATAACTTTTGCAAATAAATTCATCTGAGCACAATTGTATGACTGTTATCCTAGATATTAGGATCAGGTAGAGTCACTCTCCCCTACAACATTAATTAATGTACAATCTTTGTTTTATTACAGGCATAACTTCAAAACCGACTGCCCCTGTAAAATTAAACTGAAGCGGAAGCCAAATGAAGGCTTGGCTGTTGTCTTTGTGTGTAACCACCATGATCATGACCTTTCCGAAGAAGGCTTTGCTAGGTTGCAAACTAATAAAAAACTCTCACCATATTTGAAAGAAGTTGTAAGTTTCACATTAGATTCCAAAAAGATTTGTGAATATGATATAAAATAATTATTGTGCCTTAGATTCAAGAAAATAACTGATACCAAATTTGGGGTTAGTTATTTTCTTTTGTTACACAAATATTATTATCTGTTTAAATAAAGAAACTGATCTCAAATGTGCCTTTTACTTGCACATATACTTTGCGAGTGAGACATCATATTTTAGAAATGTAATTTTAAATTCATTACTTGAACTAACCAGGTTATAATTATAACATTTTTCATTCTCCCTTACTATTCATAATTTTAGTACTTACTCCTTTCTTAAATATATCTCTAATACTGAAATAGCTGCGTAACACTGAAATAGTTACACCTTGTTTTGTATTGACAACAAGTTTCAAATAGGATTTAAAGCAAAGCAATTCAACTATTTCAACGTCACGCCGAGTTTATGATCATCTTTGACACAATCCTTATCTTTTAAGTGTATTTTTATTTACAGATTATGGATTTACTATCACTAGAAGTTGCAATCAGTAAAATAAGGAAATATGTCGAGATGGAAAGCGGTGTTAAAATGAGCCGTGCATTCTTTTACGATGTTGAGAAAAAGATGAAACTGAATAATGATGAGAGACATATATCAGACAAACGGCTGAAAGAGCTCTCGGATAAAATGAGTGGTAAGTATGTATAGGTATGTCTTTCAACAGAAAGGGAAGATCATTCATGGCTACTTTTGGCTCAGGGTCCTAGGATCAATATTGTTCGCCAGCATTTTATATTAGTCAATCTTCTTGTAAACTTTGTGAGTGCGATCCGGGATAATAAATAAATATTGACAAAACGTCCCCTAGGCCCAAACTTAATAATAATAATAATGCTGGACAATCCACACAACATCATCAAACTCCAAGCTAAGCAGAGCTTGTATTATGGGTACCTACTAGATGACTGATATACTTAATACATTACATACATAGATGTTTTTGTTATGCATAGAAAATACCCAGAATAAATATTTGCAGATCTTACAAACATTCTATCAGTCGTCATCTCAATGTTTACTCCTTTTTTACTCATATCTTTCATGCAATCCTTCTATCTTTTGTTTGGTCTTCCTCTGCTTTTTTATCCTAATACAAGATTAATATACTTTTTATTTGTAAATACATTCTTAGAACACCTATAACACCCACAATAGTTATTATGCATGTAGATCGCTTTTGTTGAAATAAAAATTTTGTACCTAGTATGTTTGAGTTTTAATAATAATCTTATTATTTTCAGTTCTTGATGAAATTTTTAGCTGCGATGATGAGGATAATTCCGAAGTAACCGCACAAAAAAACAAACGTAAGTAATATTTTTTTTTGGAGGATTTTGGGGGAGGCCTTTGCCCAGCAGTGAGACACAATAGGTTAAAAAAATAAAGTAATATTTGAACTATGTTTATGGAACTTCAAAAGAGCATAAACATTAAATCCACTAAAATATATCCACTAAGTGGGATTTGAATCCACGACCTGTCTTCTTAACAATGGGATGCGCTACGGTCTTACCGACTGTGCCTTTGCTGCTTTGTGATGAAGTGATAGACCATGAGTGTAGATAAACGTCATGTCACGTCACGTCAAGTCACGTCACGTCATGTCATGTCATCGGCCTAAATAAGTAAGTGCTGTACACAGGCCTCCTCCATATCACGCTGCTTTCTGAAAAAGAGCAAATGTGTGTTTTAGAAGAACTAATAATTCAAGAGATTTATTATTATTTGTTGTGTAGGCACTGTACGGGCTTCGAGAAGCGAAAATTTTTCAAAAAAAATAAAGTATCAGGAAGAGGATGAGGGTGAAGACGACGAAACAATCCAAAGCATTGAAATCCTGGATGAGACTAATGAAGATGGTGGAGTGTGGGTCAATGACCAGCGTGTTCCCGCTGGACCTAGCAGGTAAATACTCAGCTCAGCAGTAGTAGAGCTCTTAGTGAAGGGCTCGTCCGGGGAAGTACTACCACCATGCCTTTTTCTACTGCCAAACAGCTTGCTGTGTTCCGGTTTGTAGGGTGTGGGTGCCGGTGAAACTACAGGCACATGAGGCTTAACACCTGTATACCTCAGGTTGATGGACACTGAGCAGTGTATTATAGGTTTAACCTACAAAGCAGTGCTTTGTTATAGGCGATGGTTACCACTTAACATCAAGTGGGCTATGTGCTTGTTCCATCAGCAAATTGTATACGAAAAAAAGAAGCTGCTGTTAGCAAAGAACATTCTACTAAGTATTATATCGCTCTCTGCTAAATATCTTGAAAAAACCAGTTAGTATTTTAGTAGCGGCGATGAGCTTGCAACCTGTCACCTGAGGCACATAGGTGATTAGTCTCATGTGCCTGTAATTTCACCGGCCTTTAAACCGGAACACAGCAAGCTGCTTGGTGGTAGAAATATAGGCATGGTGGTGGTATGGTACTTTCCCAGTCGAGCCCTTCACTAATAGTCCTGCAACTACTAATTATTATTGAAGTCGTGAGGCTGTTTCAGTTTTCTTTCCCTGCAACAGTTTTGGCCTCAAGTGAACATCGAATATGTCATCCATTTCAGAAACTCCACCCTAGGTTGGGACGAATCAGCGATTAGCAACACTGAAGATTCTCCACAAAACGAAGATCATGATGATTTCGCGGACACCTGTGACAATACATACACAGACGATTACAATTCCGCTGACTACACCATCAGCGAGACCGTTCAACAGGAACCTAATGACGCAGAGACATCGCAAAGCTCACAGTACGAATACCAAACTGTGGTACTACAAGATGAGTTCGGCAATGTCATAAACTGCGACAACGACGAACAGATTGTGTTCCTACAGCAGGACGAGAACAACCAGCCGCCTGATAGTCAAACCATCGGTTACTTTGATGGAGAGAAAATTATCTACGTTGATTCGAATGAAGAGAATGCCAGCGAGGACAATGCTCACGACGTTGGAGTACAAACCAGCAGTCAGAAACCTGGCCACTCGTACGTACCAGTGTTCGATGTTCATATGAAGAATGGGAATGTCACTGGCTTTGTTGTAAACGATAAGGTCGGCAAGTCTGATGGTGTCGAGAAAGGGGTACAGATGCCTGATGATACGGCGCTGAAGTAAGTGGCTGTGAACTATGCGAGTTGTCCTCATACCCACATAGCCAGCCATTTCATGTCCAGTAATCATCAGCTTTCACTAATACTATAACCAATATTATATTTAGTGTTATAGCTCTTGTGGAGGGCTCGTCCGGGGAAGTACTACCACAATGCAATTACTGCCGCCAAGCAGTATTGCTGTGCCTCGGTTAGAAGGGTTTTGAAGTTTAATACCTATGCCTCAGGTTAGCGTTCTTTACGTGCGTGACTTAAGCTAATACATCAGGTGGCCCATCTGTTGGTTCCATAAGTAAAACCAATAGCATATCTTCATTATCACCACTAACAACCATATCGTCTCACATACAACACAATGCCATCTGACACGTTTTTGTAGACTTATCACAGTTGTGTGTATCATTTAACCAAACTTATTTTAAATTTTCTTTCAGTAGTTCACATATAATTGACGAAGGCAACGAGATCCCAGATGTTCCCGCACCAAACGGCACTCAGGAGATAGTGAATGGTGATACATACACAAAGCACGAATACATTCACAGATATAACATTGACCATTACATGACCCTAGCAAACTTCCCCAAATACATCGACACACTAGCAAAGAAAACGCGAAATGATGTCTTAAGTATGCTTACTAGAGTCTACAATGAGAAAGCAATGTTCAAAATGACTACCACTCAACGAGGTAAGGAAGGAAACACCAAGATATGGTACCTAACGGATGTGAGGCGTAAAGGAAAGTATAAAATGAGCGAGGAAGAAAAAATGAAACGTGACAAAATGGGCCAATACCTTACAGATATTTTGATACTGAAAGAAAAAGTAAAGACTTTGACTAACGATAACAGTGAGTTGGTGAGCAGAAACAAATATCTAGAAGATGTTGCCCTTCGACTAGCGAAGCTAAGAAGTAATTGATATATATTTAAATAACGTAAGGGCCTTTTTTACTGTGCACTGGCTCAGCTATTTATACCCGTTTCCTTTATTCAAGAGCATTTGATAGGCCTCTGTCAGATAATCCCTCATCTCATTGGGTAACAGTTTAGATTAGGCCAACGAGATAAGTTTTTCCGTAATGTTACTAACGAATGGTTTTAGAATATACGAACATTAGCAGTTACAAAAGTCTAGCATTTACTAAGCTGTGATTTTTTTCCAAATAGATAGTTTTGCCAGTATTTTGTAAGAAAGGCCCAACTTATATTAAGTAGCATAAATCTAGATTTATATAAAATAGTTTTATTTTATGGTACACGTTTGACTACGTTAGTTAGCGTATTTTCAGAAAGAAGCTGGAAAAGCAGGAAATTCACATACAATTAACAGACTCCAACAGCGCGACAATTTGTTGCCTAACGAACTTAGCTGTGCAAAAGTTGTATTTGCATTATTGTGTCAGGGCGTGTTTATATAACGCGCCACTAATTTATCAAATCCATGCGTTACGCACTGGTCCGAGGCGAACGAATAGAAATATCTTACGGCCTCGCACATCTATTCTTGCCAAAAGAATATATCAATTCGTACAGGTCGATTCTGATGACTTCATCAGAATTCGTTCGGTTACCTTAAGATTTCCAACAGCGATTCGTCGCTTTCGACGTAGATTTGAGCGAGGTTTCATAGCATTTCATACGCATAATTCTAAAATTCGTTTTGTTCAATTCGTTCGTCGCGGTCTATTAGGACAAATGCGTGTTCGCCCTAGCATTACAATACCAAGTGCTGCGTGTCGTACAGTCTTCCGTAACGTAGTGTCAAAATATAGGTACGTCACAATCTTGTACAAATGGCGTTTGCAAAATATGCAGACATGCGCCAAATGTAATGTTTGGCTTGTCTCTACAACACCTAATACAACTCCAAAACTTTTGAGAAGATACTAGAATAATACAAGTACCAAGATATCCGAGAGGATGTATACTGTACCCGGACATAACAGTCTTGAGCGTTTTCACCTGTGATCATTGCCTTGCTCACAAGAGCGACATAGTCTTAAAACATAATATAACCCAGTTACAGTTTAAGCGTACTCTTGTACCAGGTTTAAAATTTTATTGGTAATTAAAAGCAATATCTATCGTGAATTATAAAATACTTTTAGTTCTAATCGAGAACACGTGTGTGTCAGATAAATAGATTTAAAGAAATGATTAGTTTTGTTAGCAAAGCCTTTTTAGTAAGATGGAATAATGTGCGTTTGATTAAGTCATGTTCTATTAAACTGTTGTATTTGTAAATTATTTCTGTTGTTATTTTGGGTTTGTAAATTTGCAGGTAAAATACCAATCAGATAATTAATAATTCGCTAAACAAACAAGCTTCGGCTAATAATTAACTGCATTAGGAAGGTCTTATTGATGTTTCAACGGCATCATTTATTCGTGCCCACGCGAACTAACGCTCAATAAATCTGTATCTATTTATACCAATTATAATAAGAAACCTTTGTTTTGACTGACTGACATATACTCATAATAGACAACGTACAACCTAAACCGTTGGTCGCGAGACCTAAAACTATCAGGGTTTATATTATGTCTTGAAGCGCAAAGAGTACCCACCTAGAAAGAAATTTCTAAATTTCAACCTCTAAACGAGTACAGTAAGGGCTGAAGTTTGTATGAAATGTTTCATACACTCTTTGTTGAATCTTTGTCCTGACTTACTGGAATACTTGTAGACAACCTAGAGCTTAACCTAGTCAAGGTATATTTTGTCTTTGCACATATAGGCGTACTAAGAAAGGAATACCCAAAATTCAACAACTGGACAGAGCGGCAGAGTTGAAGTTTGTATGAAAATAGCTTCACACGGACAAAGTCGCGCGCGTTTCCACTAGTAAATAAATAAATTTGGAGATTGCTTGCCAAATGCATGCAGCGATAGTCGCTAAACAAGAGGTGAAAGTTAGTATTGTCTGACAAAGCTTCATTGTCTGTGATCTATCAGCTAAGACCGGTTTGGTTTAGGTGTTCAAATGACTCTGATGAAATTATTTAACTGGAATCAGTAGGTACGGTGTAAAGAGTCTAGTAACGTAATCTATGCGTCATTGCCACGTGCGCTTGATTTTATACAATCTTGTGTTGTAACTTGATACTGTGCCTACTTTAATAGAGAATCTCTACCCTGGGGGCCAATTCTCGCTCTTTAGAGATAAAGTCTAATTCGACCTAAGTCGAAAAAAGATGGAGAATGTCGAATAAAATCATAATATGCTATTCTCGTGATGTCACCAATAGACATAAGTCGTAAAAAAGCTTTCGACAAGCAAAGAGTGGTTCCGAGCGATAGAGATCAAATGTCGAAAGATCGCTGCCGTTTTTCAAGGACAACCCAGCCTATTTTGACAAAACTTTTGGTTTGTTTAAGTATTAATTGTGCCAGGTATTTTAAGCCTTTATTCGTTTTCGTTCATTACGATGCAATAACAACAGTAGGTAATAAATCTTACTAAATCCTAGTAGGTATATTCTAAACAAGTGCTTTCTGCTAATAAAATTATGGTAATAAAACACATAGGTACCAACATTTTATTTAAAAAAAAAAAATCTCTGGCGTAGCTCATTATCGGCTTCGATTAACTCAAGCAGCCGTGATTTTTGAGCTGACGTTGGGTAGGTATTTTTCACGCTTGCATTATTTATTGATGTTATTTTCGGGCGCCTAGCAAACTTTCAAAGTATCTCTCTATCTCTATCTACCTACTCTTTGAGACTTTTTTTTTTGTGGCCTCTGTCCGTCTTGCGGACTATTTTGCCATGTCAAGTGGGTTGTATATGATACTTCTTAGTCAAGTCAAGTCAGTAAAAAAAGTAAAGTCGGCTGGTTTTGAAGAAAAAGATGGCGGTTTTCTTCAAAACCAAAGGGAAACATTTTCGTTCAAATCAGGATGTCACATAACACATTTTCATTTCAACTGTTCACACTTGTGCTAAGACCTCAAGTAATGATGGTTAAAATACATACCACCAAAATTACCCATCAGAACTTAAAAACAATTAAAATGAAAATACAATGTTGCTTCCAAAGATGACAGAGAACGAATCCGAGACTTTCTTTACAAAACACAAAATAGCCGCTGTAGTTTGATAGCTTGACTGACACTGACAGTTTAGTTACACAAAGTTTCGTACCACGCATGTAGGAACATGTAAAGATATTCAAATGTAATATTTTATTCAAAAATTTTTTTGTGTACTTTTTACTGTAGTTTCATATTCAATTTATAAAATCATTGTATAAACTATGTTGTGTACATACTTTGTGGCCACAAAACTATATAGTTAAAGATTCAACGAGATCTCGTTGAAACAATAGCTAAAACGGAACGTATATCTGAGATCTCTACAGAAATGTCGTGCCGTCATTTGTCGAATTCTAGTGAGAATACGGTTTTTTGAATCGTTAGACATTTTCGTGACATTTTGCGTAGACATTCAAGTTTCGACATGATCTCTATTTCGCCAAAATCTCTACAATCTGAGAATTGGCCCCCTGCTTTTTTTTAAGCTACTCTAGCATATAACCCACCTGATAGTGGTAATCATCACTTATATCTTGTAATAATCGTGACCTAACAGGCAAAGCTTTGTTGCTTTGCCTGTTAGGTCACGCACGTTAGGTACGTGCCCGACGAAGCACTACCCTGCGTCTACCAACCTGAGGCATACAGGTGTTAAGCCCCATGTGCCTGTAATTTCCCCGGCACCCACACCCTTCAAACCGGAAAACAGCAATGCCAGCATCACTTTGCGGCAGAAATAGGTATGGTGGTAGTACTTCCCCGGATAAGCCCTTTCACAAAGAGTTCTACTACTAACTTACTGCTTGCTAAAATGATAGAAGAGAGGCGTATTGGTAAGGTTGCAAGAAATCTCTTATAGTTTGACATTTTGACAGGGTTCCGCAAGCCTTCTAACAAAGAAATGAGGCGTTATCTATACGACTGATGTGGCGCGGCGGGCGAAGGTCTGCCTGTGACGCAGGAGGTTGCGGGTTCGATTCCCGCATTGGGATAAATGTTTGTACGATCCGCAAATTTTTATTCCGGGTGTGTTTGTATGAAAATAACTTCACGTAAACGAACTACAATATTGAACTACCTACAATTCTATCTTATTAATACATACATTTTTTATTCTTTCAACAAAAGGCAATCCTTCAAAACCGGTGTGACAGTATTTCCTATTGCTATAAAACCACTTTACAACAGATCAGATTCCAAAGAAGATAGTCGAAATCCGAGGTTATAATTCCTGTGAAAGACAAACAAGGAGATTGGAACCGACTTTTCCGCGTGCTGTCATGGTGAAGAGCTTTTAATTAGCCTCGAAATTTTAGTAAAATTAGGTATAACCACACGACATACCTAAAGCATGTACCTAGGTATTCATTTATGGTCTTTTCGTCTAATCGACAAATGGTCATATTTCATCTGTTTTTTTTGTATTTTTGGGTATTTTTACATAACGTCTAGCCCCAAACTAAGCATAGCTTCTACTATGGAAACCCAGATGACTGATGATAACTACTTAAAATCGGGTAACGTCATCGGTTCATCGAGGGAGCATTTTATTTATTTATACCGCCTATTTAAAAGAAATCGTTGAAAGTATATGCGAGACGCATAACCAGTGAAATCATCTACACTGCAATTAAAAATATCACGCTGAGATGTTTTTATAGCCATAAGTACCAAGTAATAAACAATATAAACAATGTAGGTAGGTACCAGATTTATAACTGCCTACCTACAGCTACTGAGAGCAACGGAGGTCGAGTAAAAACCACGGTCCACGACTACCGATCCTAAGGTCGTGAGTTCGGATCCGGTTATGTACTTCTGGAGTTTTTACGTCAAAAAAATGTTCGTGCTCTGATTCGGTAAAAGAAAATATCTTGAGGAAACCTGTGGCTTACCTCCGCACGAACCTAATTGACTTTCGATTAGACTGAAGCTGTAAGGGGAGATAGATACCGGGAAAATCTACTCTACATAAAACCTTGTCCTTGACACTATTACTGGCGAGAAAGGAGGGTGGAAAAGGGGGAAGATACTGTAGCATTATTAGGGCTCGCGAGTTCTACTGTTCTCACAGAATTACAAGTGTATTATTGCACAAAAATGTTGAATTAAAATAGGTACAAACTGTTTCTACCAGCCAACACAGGTGGTGGCGTAGTAAAGGCGACGTGCGCCAAAAATAAAACTGCTACACATAAAAACAATAAAATCTATGATAAGTACTTATATAATAATAATATACCTACCCAATAATCAAATAAAATACATACATACAAAAGATATGGACTATCTTAATGTTACTTCATGTAAGTGGCTAGGTAAGTACCTACAGTTACTTCAGTAAGTAAATTTGAAACGTTTGTTAGGTAGGTAGGTACTGGCGCTCACATGTTGCGTAACACGGCACCTTTATGTTTCAATATGTTTGGCAAATGTTTTTTATAACTTCCGCTTTCGATTTTATTGCAATTCGCTATCCGCCTTAAAAACAGTTTTTTCTACTAACCCAGACTGTCAATGTAGAGCATTATAATACCTTTTGTATATTTAGCCCCTTTATTCCCCAGCGGTTGTCAGTGACCATGGGCAAGTTAGTAGCTAATGGAATTGATATCCACGACCACAATCCGGAAGACGATGGGTAAAACGTCAAGTACATAATCAATGGTAGGTACTAACTACTACTATACCATGAAAGTAGAGACTTAAAATACAATAGTGCGGACGGACGTGGTCTCAGTGTGGCCAATGTGAACGCTTCCGTACTTAGGAAGGGAGAATGTTGAGCGACTGAATAATGGTAGATGTATATGCATTATAATTGTAGGTCCAGTGAGCAAGAGACCTGGAATCTTGGCCAAGATTTAGTTATGATGTGACCCAAAACGTTCTTTTTTTAATTTTTAGTTCCACAATTTAAAAGTTATTCGCATTTATGTAAACACTAGCTGGTACCCGCGACTTCGTCTGCGTACTTTTAATTTGAATATTATGGATTATATTAAAAGAACGGTATAGATTTGGGTATAGCATTTGGTTAAAAGAGAGTAGGTATTTTTAAAAAATTAAAAAATACCTGTTTACAGTAGGTATAAGGTACCTATGTATTCCATTGAGTGGCAGAAAGTACCTAGGAAAATGTATTGGTCCCTTTTGTCCAAGAGACACTTACAGGGGCCAGCGTCACGTTGCGTACAAAAATATTTTAAAATGACCTAATTTAAAACATTTTTGTACACAACGTTTGCTGTTTTGTTATTATTTGTTAAAATGTGGAGATTGTCCGGCATTATTTATTTATTTATTATTTGTTTGGACTCGACACTCGCGAGCAGGCCACGTACAGTTGGCCATGCGAAAAACAGTTTTTTTCTAAATGGACACCTGCTACTTTAAGTGTTTGCCCTTGCGCTTTGTTAATGGTCATTGCGAAGGCTGGTTTGAGGGGAAACTGGATTCTTTTAAACTGAAAAGGTAAATCTGTAGGGATCATGGGTATGCGGGGAATCAAAACTTCTTCAACTTTAGCTATTCCTGTCATTATAATTGCTCTAATAATATTGCGTCCTAGCTGCGTAATTTGCAATCGAGTCCCGTTGCATAGTCTCGGCGCTTCGAGATTTCTCATTAACAAAACTGTAACCCCAACTTTCAGTCTCAGCTTATGAGACGGCACTCCTGACAGCTCTAAGACGTCTGCCCTCACGTGTCTGCCCGTTCGGGTAGGCATAGTAGATTCGTGCGCTCCCCCACCACACGACAGCGCCGTTGCCTGCTGCCACACTTCGGCGAATGTGCGCGACGACGACCGACGGCAGCGGCGGCGATGCAGAGTATTCGTTAAAAGGAACTTTAACTTCAAAAGCCAAATTTTTTTTAACTTGATACACCCAAAACTTCTAAATATCATGTTCCTAGTTTCAGTGGTTAAGATTTTGTATACAAAAAGTTTGGCTTCGTAATTCCCGTTCCGAATCCGTTCCGTTCCGTTCGAATTTCGGGAATTCCGTTTGTAGAAAAACTCTGCACATCCTAAGAGACCTACGTACCAAGTTTCATGGTTTTATCTTCAAAAATGATGAACGCCCATACAAACTTTCAACCCCTATTTCACCCCCACACTGGTAAAAATTTCAAAATGCTAGAACTTTTTTTTGAATGATTTTTTGTTTCTTATTTAGTGCCTAAATACAAAATGTAATGTTTTTATCTTCAAAAATGACGAACTTCATACAAACTTTCAACCCCTATTTCATCCCCTCACAGGTCGAAATTTCAAAAACGCTAGAACAAATGTTTAATTATTTCTTATCAAGTGCTTAAATATAAAGTTTCATGGTTTTATCTTATAAAACTAAGAAATCCCATACAAACTTTCAACCCCTATTTCAACCTCTTCATCCCTTTTTTTTGCAATAAAAGGTAGCCTATGTTCTTTCTCAGGGTCTAAAGATTGTCTGTGCCAAATTTCATCAAAATCGGTTTAGAGGTTTAAGCGGGAAAGCGTAACAGACAGACAGACAGACAGACAGACAGACAGAGTTACTTTCGCATTTATAATATTAGTTAGGATTTATGCAAACACTTGCTTAAATTTAATAAGCATCTATAATTCACCTTAATAACAAGTATTTGGGGATATTTTTATACAACATTTAT
Organism: Electrophaes corylata; assembly: GCA_947095575.1. Classification (NCBI taxonomy): domain Eukaryota; kingdom Metazoa; phylum Arthropoda; class Insecta; order Lepidoptera; family Geometridae; genus Electrophaes; species Electrophaes corylata. The sequence goes on from OX352703.1 coordinate 11,141,995, forward strand.
CGGGTCAGCTAGTCTGAAATAAAAATTACTAAGTATTACTATTTAGGATGGTTCCTTGAAATAAATAATGCAGGTAGAGCTATTTCTATTGGCCTCTCTATCTTTAGGTGCCCCAATTGTATTATTCAACCCAAGCCCTATTGCCTTATAATTTCCATTTAATTCTAAACTCCACATTCATTTCAACAATGGCCCAAATTATGGCTTGAACCACCTTTGACTTCGTGAGGGCACTATTTAGTAATATACTAAGTACTTAGTTAAAATGCAAGACGGTTTGCCGACTGTTATATTGTAGAGAATTCGGGATAGTACCGTTAATTGAACTGGAAATATGCACTGGTTTCATTTTATGCATTTTAACTTGCGTCTTTTGTAGCGTCTTTCTTTCAAACAAAGTAACTAAAAGAACGTATTTTGAACACGTCATTACACAGGTACCTATTTATCGCGTATTACGGTATGCAACACAGTCGAAACGTCGGGAAAATATATATTACTAGCTGGTACCCGCGACTTCGTCTGCGTACTTTTAATTTGAATATTATGGATTATATTAAAAGAACGGTATAGATTTGGGTATAGCATTTGGTTAAAAGAGAGTAGGTATTTTTAAAAAATTAAAAAATACCTGTTTACAGTAGGTATAAGGTACCTATGTATTCCATTGAGTGGCAGAAAGTACCTAGGAAAATGTATTGGTCCCTTTTGTCCAAGAGACACTTACAGGGGCCAGCGTCACGTTGCGTACAAAAATATTTTAAAATGACCTAATTTAAAACATTTTTGTACACAACGTTTGCTGTTTTGTTATTATTTGTTAAAATGTGGAGATTGTCCGGCATTATTTATTTATTTATTATTTGTTTGGACTCGACACTCGCGAGCAGGCCACGTACAGTTGGCCATGCGAAAAACAGTTTTTTTCTAAATGGACACCTGCTACTTTAAGTGTTTGCCCTTGCGCTTTGTTAATGGTCATTGCGAAGGCTGGTTTGAGGGGAAACTGGATTCTTTTAAACTGAAAAGGTAAATCTGTAGGGATCATGGGTATGCGGGGAATCAAAACTTCTTCAACTTTAGCTATTCCTGTCATTATAATTGCTCTAATAATATTGCGTCCTAGCTGCGTAATTTGCAATCGAGTCCCGTTGCATAGTCTCGGCGCTTCGAGATTTCTCATTAACAAAACTGTAACCCCAACTTTCAGTCTCAGCTTATGAGACGGCACTCCTGACAGCTCTAAGACGTCTGCCCTCACGTGTCTGCCCGTTCGGGTAGGCATAGTAGATTCGTGCGCTCCCCCACCACACGACAGCGCCGTTGCCTGCTGCCACACTTCGGCGAATGTGCGCGACGACGACCGACGGCAGCGGCGGCGATGCAGAGTATTCGTTAAAAGGAACTTTAACTTCAAAAGCCAAATTTTTTTTAACTTGATACACCCAAAACTTCTAAATATCATGTTCCTAGTTTCAGTGGTTAAGATTTTGTATACAAAAAGTTTGGCTTCGTAATTCCCGTTCCGAATCCGTTCCGTTCCGTTCGAATTTCGGGAATTCCGTTTGTAGAAAAACTCTGCACATCCTAAGAGACCTACGTACCAAGTTTCATGGTTTTATCTTCAAAAATGATGAACGCCCATACAAACTTTCAACCCCTATTTCACCCCCACACTGGTAAAAATTTCAAAATGCTAGAACTTTTTTTTGAATGATTTTTTGTTTCTTATTTAGTGCCTAAATACAAAATGTAATGTTTTTATCTTCAAAAATGACGAACTTCATACAAACTTTCAACCCCTATTTCATCCCCTCACAGGTCGAAATTTCAAAAACGCTAGAACAAATGTTTAATTATTTCTTATCAAGTGCTTAAATATAAAGTTTCATGGTTTTATCTTATAAAACTAAGAAATCCCATACAAACTTTCAACCCCTATTTCAACCTCTTCATCCCTTTTTTTTGCAATAAAAGGTAGCCTATGTTCTTTCTCAGGGTCTAAAGATTGTCTGTGCCAAATTTCATCAAAATCGGTTTAGAGGTTTAAGCGGGAAAGCGTAACAGACAGACAGACAGACAGACAGACAGACAGAGTTACTTTCGCATTTATAATATTAGTTAGGATAATAATAAATATATATATAATAATATACTTTCTCTCTGAATATATCTACCTACAAAAAGGCCTTGAGTTGAAAAGCGCTTCTGGCATAGTAGAAATAAGAAATATTTAAAGTTAACAGACCAAAATAAGTTCATGTTGCTGAAAAAAGTGCCACCAAGCCTAGTTGTAGAACTTGTTTTATAACAGGAATTGTGAAGATACATTATTAACTATAGCGTCGGTGTAGAACTCTTAGTAAACAAGTCCACTCCCACTTCACGGGTTTTGCTCGGTTGACTTTTTGCGACCACTGCGTGGTTATAATCTGCAATGTGAATCAGAAAATTTGTTATCGGGTTGATCGATAACATGACGCTGGCAGAATGACGTTTTGCTGGGTAGCCTGCAAAGGCTTTGACCGCATACAATAAATGTCTCTTCATCACTGCAATTTTTTCAAGACTTTCTGATGGCACAAGCAAATGGGCCTCTTGGGTGTTAAGTGGTTACCATTCACCCAAAACAAATAATGCTTTGCTTTAGGTTGCTATAGGTTGGATGCTTAGAAAATTCTTTAGGAAACGTTAGGAAAATGTCCCACGATGCTCTGCGCCCATTACAGTTGTGAAACCTCATGTGCCTGTAATGTCAAGCCAGAGCACAGCAAGCTGCTTAGTTGTAGAAATAGGCATTGTGGTAATACTTTCCCGGACGAGCCTTTCGCTAAAAGCTTTACTACATTTAAACATACGCACTAGATCACACTATTGCTATCCGCTTGCACTCGAAATTTACTATAAAATTTCCAATGCATGGGTTGATAACGCACAAAGTGTAAGCTTTATTTATTTATGTTTTTATTTCTTGTTGAAGCCTAAAAATATATTTACATTATTGATTTATGAGAATGCAAACCCAGGAGGTAGGTTTACATTCGATATTTTTAAGAGTATTTTCCTTCATTCCTGTATGAGACAATGATCTTTGCTCTTGCTGCACTTACATAAATACAACAAAGAACAACATAAATAAATAAAAATTGCGGATACGCTGTTTGCGTCATTTAGCCCTAAAGCAAAGCAACTAAACTGTACTTAAAAAAACAACAATAATTTTCATAATATAAAGCTGTTTTAATTGAAGCTTTTTGTATGGAACTGTTGGGTTTCTTTCTCATTAGCAGTGTTGTTTCACAGGAAAAGTTGTGCATTTCGAGAGGTACCCCTAAATGTTTTCGGTAGTGGCCTTACACCCGGTGCATCAAAGCAAAGTGGCTTCCAAAGATGAAATAAATCGTCTAATAATAATTATTTATTTGTTATTATGAATGTGACAGTGCCATAAATATTTTATACAGCTGCTAAAATATGTCAGGGAATGTGAAAAAGGAGCCCTACTTGATAACTGTTGAATAAATAAAAATAAGCACTGAATAACTGGTAGGTCTACTGAATATGTCTCAAGGCTCAGCAGGTAGTAGCTATAGCTTCTGCCTGCCTGTATACCTAGGCTGTGGGCTTAATCCAAACCGAGAACAAACATTTGTGTGACGAACACAGATGTTTTTTTCTGTGTGGGTCATGTATTTGAAAAAAAATTAAATGATGTTAGCTCATTCAATCAGCTAACTGATTATCATAGTACATGTTTTGATAAGTTTGCAGCTAAATAGCGATGTCTTTACATGTCCAGAAATATTTTATCTACTGTGAGTACAATAACGCAGCTGTACAGTTATATTTCCAGCGAAATAGTAGGCGATGTCTAAGCAGTTTGGGTAGCAACATATGCCCAGATGTTCAGAGACTTTCGAAAAACCTTATTGTACGTGATGACGTTGAACCCAGAGACAACTAGCTGGTTTTAATTTTTATTCGCCTTGGTTCAATTCTCCGAACATTAAGCTATAGTATACTATTATTGTAGCTACAGAACTTTCCACCAACCGACAGCATCAGCTGTTGACTGCAATGCGCGCAATGCAGGCAAATTAGTATTGTTTCATTAGAAGAATTTGTTAAATCGCGCCTAAGCTCGGAGCCGGTTCTGAGTAGAGGTGAAGAAAAGGCGCGCGCTAGTGCCTCGGCCGTCAGTCTCACCAGGGTCGACGTTTCGTGCAGACCGATATCTAGTCATTAAAAAAAACTTTTTTTATATATATTGTAATCAAAAGGTCACCATGAAAGTGTTCATCGTATTGACGGCAGTCACCGCTATTGCGAGTAAGTACTTACATATATTTTTTTTTTCTTTCAAAAGTTTTGATAGTTGCAAGCAGCAAATAACTTGCAGAAAGGTACGTTTGTACCTTCTAAAAATGCAAAAAAAATAAAATCACAGTTGTCCCAAGTCAACATCATAAAACTAGAACTAGAATATAGAACATACAACAGGTCCGATTTTTAGTAACAATTAATAGTGAAACGATTAGAAAAAAGCTAAATTTCCTAAAAAAACAATGAATAAAATGATTCTGATCACTTCATTTCTTTCTTCGAATAGTTCGAAAAATATTGTATGAGATGACCATTTATTAATTTTTATTTAGCTTGAAAACAGTAAGAAGCTAGTATTTGACAGCGTGGACGCGTATGTTTGCTCGTAGCGCCATACAAAAGACTTCAACGCGTGACACGTCTACGAAAAATTACGATTCGTAGCAAACTGAGGCTCGTTCTCGTATTTTTTGGAGCTGAGAAGTGGTGGAAACTAGAATTTGGTTATCAAATTAGGCCTATCTGAAATGTCAGTTTCAAAGAGTACCAATTAGAGATTGACACCGATCGAAACTTTAACTTAACTATATTTCTTTACGAGAGTTGGCTCACTAATTTGTCAATAGAATTTAGCGACACTATTTCTATAACTTGGTGTAGCTTTGGAATAGTTACACCGTGTACTGTCTCTGTCGATCTAATTTAAAACTTCTTATCAATGCAGAAGAAAAAACATGGTGTAACATTAGTAATAGTGTAGTATTGAGTTGGAACTTAAAAATATTTTATTCAATGAATTGCAATGCAAATAATATTTTCATAGTTTTTGGGGTAGTTTACCGTAATCTTTGATGTACTGTGGCTTGTATGTTTTGAGTTTGTGCTGCGTGCTATTTTTGGCTTCTCATTTAAATTTGTGTGTTTTGCATATTTTATGAGCAAAGAAGATAAATTAATGTGTGGGCACCTACATCAAGTACCACTCTAAGTACTAAGTACTTAATGTAACATCACCTGTAGGTACATGGTTGCATTTGGCTGTTCAATCTACCCGAGGCCTAATTCGATTAACGAAATATCATCAAATTCAAGTTTCGATCCTATCAATCTCAAAACGGTATCCTTCGAAACAATTCTTAAAATTTTGACAATACAATTCTAGTTTTTATCTCCTGTCAGCCCCAAAGTTGAAGAGTTGGGCTTCAGATCTCAGCGCAAGTGAGTGTATAAATTTATGTAAGTGGGTGCGTACCCTAATTGCATATAGATAATTAAGAATATCGATCCATATAAGCCTCTGATCGTAACCACAAACGTAATGATTGCAAAAGTGTTATATAACACTTGACTCACACCGGTTACTAGTTATGATAAGTACAAGCTCTACGTACACACACCACGTAATTGTCACATATATTTTGTGCTACTTTTGTTTTTGTGATGGTTTTTGATGTATAAAATCCAATAGTCACTGTGTTTGACCTGAGGCTCAATTCTCGTAATGAAATATCGTTAAATTCAAGTTACATTCGTGTCAATCTTCAAATGGAATTCTTCGAAACTGACACTTCAGACAAGCTAGTTCGATCTTATCTCAGCTAAAAAAACGAGAGTTAGAGCTCTGATTTTGACGTTTGGATATCTATATATATAAAAGAAAGTCGTGTTAGTTACTTCACTTATAACTCAAGAACGGCTGAACCGATTTAGCTGAAAATTGGCAGGGAGGTAGTTTAGAGCCAGGAAAAGGACATAGGATACTTTTTATCCCGAAAAAATAACGGGAACGGGAAAAAACTGCCACGCGGGCGAAGCTGCGGGCGGCCGCTAGTTGAATCTATATCTAAACGGTCTATGTAAGATACAAAATGTCAGTGGTTGTTGACGCTAACCATGTTTCAGTTGAAAAAAGTACCTTAGATTGATGATATCAATAATTATAACAAAACATTACTTTATAGGGATGCAATCACAAAACTTCAGTTGACAAACTTGTCGTATCGAATAACTAATTGTATTTCTTGAATTTTAACTACACCTGGTAGGACAGAACTAGGCTTAACATATTTTATCAAATGATATCCTTATTAACCTTTTCATTTTTTATCTTTTTATTAACCTTTGATCTTAGCGTGTAGCTATGCTCCATGCTACCAATCTCGTTAAATTTCAGTAAAATCCCGATTTATCGAGAATTTATGCCAAATTTTATCTATTGATACATCCATGCTTGTGGTGCAGGTTATTTACGTTAGAGACGTGCTCTATGATGCACTGCCTATCGCTCATCATCGTGCATGCAAAGTGATAACCGCGGACTCTTGAAAAAAATATAGGACTTTAGTTAGACTGTACTTGAACTATATACTATACTTAGATATACTATAGTTAGACTATAGTTATTCTTAGTAACTTGTCACTTTACTTTTAAAATACTCTATTTGCAGAATTAAAAGACAACTCAATGTAGCCGTGAACTTTAAAATATCTCGCACTGAATAATAATGAGTTAAATGATATAAATTCATTTCACGAAACCAGGTTCACTATTCAAGGTTACCGTTGAACCCGTCTTTGAAAGGTAGAAGTCATTTAACAACTAATCTAAATGAAATTACTCATTTAAATACCTTTGAGTAGCAACTAAACTTTTATTATAAATATTTTATATAATGTTATGTATTTAACATATTTCGAAAAGAATTATTTTTAAATGTCTGATGAATTAGTTACTTGCATTTAATCTATAGATTAATACACCCAAAAATATAAAAAAGAGCCATCATGATATTTTTATTAGATACCTTTAATATACCAAACAATTTACAATTTTGCACCGTATTTTCATCCCTACAAAAAATATTTTTAATATTTCTAATTTTTTTTGTTTTACAATTTATAGGTAAACGCTAAAGTTATATTAAAAGTTGAAAAGTTACTATTCACCGCAACTCTGATTCCAAGTCCATTTTAGTAAAAAAATTGATACATAGCAATTTTTTTTAAATAAAACAAGTTTTAGCATAAAAACTAAAAGTGATTTGTGGAAACTGACGTAAGGTAGTTCAGTCATATAACTAAATGTATGTACGCATGATAGTGATCAATTATACACAGTATCCAAAGTGATTAAGGTTTTATAGTAACTTTCCTTATCAATTTAGCAATAAAACAATCATTTCCGTGTCTAGTGAAAGCCAGTTTCTCTTAGCAACCAAAGAAAAAAATAAGAAAAAACTACAAATAATCACAACTCAGTGGCTTCACCCTTGAGTGAGTTCAGAGGCATTGACATTCACACCATTCTACTGTTTCGCTGAATAATAAAAATAATACAGTCATACGAAATTTCTATAAAGATTGCATGAGTCGCTCGTTAATGTTGACACCAAACGATATTAAACTTTGCGCAAATGATTTTGCAATTTTGTCAGGGAAAGTAGTTTTTCAATGAAACTGAAAGTTATTTACAAAATACTTTGTTTTTATTAAAAGGTCATGTGTTTTGTAAAAAAAATACTCTACGCTTTGCTACTGAATAATCTATAGATTAAATGCAAGTAACTAATTGTTGTATATGGTAGCAAAACACGCGCAACTTGTCTGCGTATAATTATTTTCATGCAAGCCTCTGCTGTTTCCGGTTAGAGGTTGGATTTCAGGAATTCCTTTCTTAGTACACCTCTACTCACTAAGACACTCTAAAAATGTCAAGACTCTAAAACCAGTGATTTAGGCTTTCCGCTGTCTATATAATCAGTTAGTCAGTTGGTTAATCAGTCAATCAGGAATAAGGTTTTATAATTTTAAAACCTTATTTATTAATCGGGAATAGACACAGTTGATGATGTTTTATATTTTAGAAATGCATCGTATTAAGTACTCATTCTATGGTTTTTAATTAATAATAAAAGTAATAATGAATATAATAACTTTCTCAGTTCTCAGAAAAACATGGCGTTTTTCTTCAAAACCCAAGGGAAACATTTTCGTTCAAATCAGGATGCCACATATCACACTTTCATTTCAACTGTTCACACTTGGGCTAAGATCTCAAGTAATGATTGCACATCAGAACCTAAAATAACACCAAAGAACAATTAAAATAAAAAAACAATGCTGCTTCCAAAGATGACAGATGCGAATCCAACTTTTATATTAGTATAAAATATCATTGGAATCCAATGCAAAAGACGAAGCACGGTATCACTATTTCAACGTCACACCGATTTATTATTAGCGCCAGGGTTTGTAGGTAGATCGTGTAAATAGCTAACCAAATCCCAGGTGACCCTTGATGCATCGGATGCACCATGTTGTAACACAAACTTACTTTCACTTCTTGCGTCACCTCTTGCGAGATGCCTACGATCATGTATTTATCCAAATACCTGAGGAATTTATGTGAAATCTGTTACTTACTATAAGAACACCACAATGTATGTTCTTAGGGACTAGGTGCGCTTAATAAAAATAAAGATATCCATATAACAATATTAAATTTGTAATTTTGTATGGGAATGTGAGGGGGAAATTTTCCTACAATCTGTGAAATATTAACCTTATTAAATCTCATTAATATTTATAAGCTCCAAATTATATAAAAGTTCAAATGCGAGTCCTTGACTGGTTGTTAGAATTGCAAAAACCGCTATTTGCAAATGTCACCTAACATCCTCATTTGCTTAGTGGTTCACGTTGTCTATATGGTATTCCAGACGAACAACTAGACAGTTTAGTCGATACATTAATTTGGAGAAAAGTAAAAAACACTATTGAAATAACCGTACTTAATACATTCATAACTATATACTAATGTGTAAACGTGAAAGCGTGTTTTTCAGTCTGTTACATTTTCATGGCTATATGTACTAGTTTAAAATTATAATAAAGATACTGTTTGGGGGCTGCAATATACCCAACCCGTTAAGTTCCACTTTTTGAAGTTCTTTATATTATAATTTTCAAATAAACTTTTTATTTTTAGCTGTAGATACACCTTAAAGTTTATCTGGAAGAAATCACGTTTAGTGACAATACCGCCCATCATATATTTACAAATAAATAAAATTGAAATGTCGATTGTTTGCAATTTTTTTTTTGTTGCGTTTATTATTGCCAGGAGAAGGTTCTAATGAAAGAAAAAAAAACAACGTCTGTCGGGTCAGCTAGTATTTTATAAAGTCCATGTGTTCACTGACATTTGGATGGAATTAATTCTCGCTAGTGGAGTCTGATAGTTGATGTAACATATTATGTAAAAACTTGAACCAAGTCTATTCTTGCTGTATCAATATTGAGCCTCATAATAATTGGAATGGACTAGAAAAATTAAGTTATGGCAGACATTTTTATAGTGCGACTTATGGTTTGTAAATCAAATTTCAAATGCTTGCCAATCAAGTTGTAAAAAATGTAAAGCTTGGACAGAACTATCCAATGGCCGGCTACTGCCAAAAAATAAAAAATAGGACATTTAAAAAGTACCTAAAATTATTTAGTTTTTAACTGGCTGGCATCTCGGTTGCTTTGCCTTCTGCAGGTAGTGGGTTTGTTCCCTTCCGAGAACAAACATTTGTGCGATGAACATATATGTATAAGTACTGTATTCTGAGTATGCATTTACGAAAAATAAAACGTTTAATAGTATCCCATCAGTCATCTGGTTTCCATTATACAATCTAAGCTTAGTTAGGGGTTGAATGGTGTTGTGTTAAATGTCCATAAATATTTATATTAATAATATTTATTATTATACCTATATACTTTCGTTTTTTGTATAATTTGTAAATGTTTATAAAAATATTTATATCTGAAGCATGACGACGATCAGCTTGTATGTAAATAAAACAATGTATTTATTTTAAAATATTTTATTTTCAGGTGCACAATTTGCCTGCCCCAAAAATGCAAAAGATGGGAGCCAATTCGAAGACGAGAGACAATGCGACAAATTCTACCAATGCGACAATGGCGTTGCCGTCACAAAGCTGTGCCCCGACGGTCTGGTCTTCGACCCCACGATTAGGAAGATCAACAAATGCGACCAACCATTCAACGTAGATTGCGGAGATAGGACTGAACTTCGTAAGTAATTTATAGCCTAGTAAACCTTTTTATAAACTCAGGCAACTCGCATCTAGTTGGCTGTGGTGATTATGGCTTAGAATAGGTGGAACCCATTATTGTAGTAATCCGTACTACTAAAGTAGTAGAGCTCTTTGTGAAAGGCTCGTCCGGGTACTTCCCTGGGTCATCCGGGTACCACTATGCCTAGTTTTACCGCCAAGCAGCTTGCTGTGTTCCGGTTTAAAGGGTGTGGGTGCCGATGAAATTACAGGTACGTGAGGCTTAATACCTGTATGCCTCAGGTTAATGGACGCTGAGCGGTGCATCGTACTTACTATTTTAGTAGTATTAGTTTTTTGGTATTTGTTGTTATAGCGGCTATCTACAGAAATAGATCATCTGCAAAAATTTCAACTTTAATCTCTAACTATCACGGTTCATGAGATACAGCCTGATGACAGACGGTCAGGCAGGCAGACAGCAGAGTCTTAGTATTAGGGTCCCGTTTTACCCTGTGGGTACGGAACCCTAAAAATTACCAAGTCGGTAACATGACCTAGAAGGGTGACGGTAATGTTAACGAGAATGGAAGGTATTAACTATCTATGTCCCCTTGAGCCATTCGCTTTAGTTCCTACATTTAATGTATCTCGACTAGACTAGACCTTTGACCGTCTAGTCGGCACACACTGTTGCCTTTCTAGGTCGACAACTAAATTGAAAGCAGGCATAAGAACTATATATAAATCCTGTTATTGCATTGAACTATCGCAACTTACATTGAACTGAGAAAGCTTATATTTGATTCTAGAAATACGCTTAGGAACGATTGAAATCCTTGTTTGTTGAGCTACATACAAATCACTAAATCTTGGCAGTGGAATATATTGACAACAGCAGCTGCGTGCTTTGATTTTTAAGGCTTATAAGGCTATCGTTGGTGATGTGTTTACAAATCTTGAAATCAAATTTAGAAGTCTTATTTAATCTTATTATATTAAACAATATTATTACATGCAAAAACAAAGTACCTGGTATTTAAAGTTTAAAGTTTCTAAATTTGTTGCAATAGCTGCTAAAGTTTACTGGAAATAATGTGTACCTATATGAAAAATGTAATATACCTAAGTATTTACTTCGGTAACCATAAAAAACACAAACCACAGTAAACGCCTTCCGGTAAATAATATATCGTATCCTGGTCGGAAATTTCCTTCTTTACGTAGAATGACTATCACTATGACTAACTCAAGGGCAATTCGATGAGTAAAAGTATCTTACAGACCTTGTGTTTTAGTAGTAGTGAAGGGCGCGTCCGGGAAGTACTAACACCATGTCTATTTCTGCCGTCAAGTAGCTTGCTGTGTTCCCGTTTGAAGAATCTAGGCACTGGTGACATTACATACACTTGAGGCTTAACAACTCGTGGGCCTGAGATCGATGAGAGCCTACAGCAACTACTGTATAAGTTCAAAAACTATACTAAAACTATAAACGTTACATGCTTAAGTAGTAATTTGCTATGAAATGAATACGTCAAGGGAAGTTTGAAAGTAGCGCCAGAGGCTAAATGTTAAAGAACATTAGGCTGGTGTGGTACCGGCATGTCAAAAGGAAGGATGAATGTCGTAAAGAGGAATATGTGGGTAAAGATAGACCAAAGAAAAGATGAATGGACTGAGTGAAAGATGACATGAATAAGAAAATTACTAGGTACGGAGATAGCAGCTGACAGAGGGGAGTGGAAAAAAAGAACATGTGCCGACTCCACATAAAGTAAGATAAGGCAGGCAATAATAACGATGACTAATATATTTTAGTACTTTATACATCATGAAATTTTTATGTATTACTTCTTCCACAGAGCCCCCTTCAGCCACTGCTCTATGCCCACGCCGCAACGGGTTCTTCGCCCACCCTGACGCTGCCGTCTGCAATGTCTTCTACAACTGCATCGAAGGAGAGTCGATCGAGGTCAAGTGCACCGCTGGTCTTCACTTCGATGAGTACTCCGGTACATGCGTGTGGCCCGACTCTGCCGGCAGACAAGGATGCAATGCTCAGGACCGTAAGTTGATTTAGAATTTCAACCCATGAGAAAATATTTAAAACTGATTAATACGTACTAGATGCTAGATGATAAATACCATGAAACTTCTAGTTTTGATAACGTTTGTACGAATAATTAGATACTGACATACATTGACAACGCTATCTAGCCCCAAACTAAACAAAATTTGGTTCTATAATATGTGACTTGGTATTATAGACATCCTCAAAGAACTTTCTACTAATAGATCTATCTATCTGTCCTCAATAAAGCTCATTTATTTATATATTTATTATAGATCTATGGGGATATCCAGCGTGCCTGGCAATTAATAGTCGTAATGTTATTTTTTGATGATCAAGTTATCCTCAACACACACTGATATCAACTTTTTCTTCACAAAATAACTATAAAACTTAATAAAGTTTATCTAGTTTTATTTGTAGTTTACGATAATTGTCTCACCGCATTTACTAATTCAAACATAAACTTTGCAGATAAGACTAAGGATGGCTTCGAGTGCCCCAAGGAGCAAGTTGTAGACCCTTCAGGTCAGATTGTTGCTCACCCCAAGTTTGCTCACCCCAGCGACTGCCAACGTTTCTACGTATGCCTGAACGGAAAGGAGCCTAGAGATCTCGGCTGCCAGGTCGGAGAGGTCTACAACGAGGAGTCGCAGAGGTGTGATGCTCCTGAGAATGTCCGTGGATGGTAAGATCAGAATTTACTTTATAATGACGGACGATGTGGCGCGGCAGGTGAATGTCCGCTTGCGGCGCAAGAGGTTGCGGGTTCGATTCCCGCCTTGGGATAAATGTTTGTACGATCTGCAAATATTTATTCCGGGTGTTCTGGGTGTTTTCTATGCATAATAAAAATAAATATCTATATATGTAATGTATTGTATTAAGTATATCAGTCATCTAGTACCCATAACACAAGCTCTGCTTAGCTTGGGGCTAGATGATGCTGTGTAGATTGTCCACCATTATTTATTTATTTAATGGGTATTTAACAGTAGTACAGTCAGCTGCACAAGAACGTATACAATTCGTAACTTTCAAAATGGTTTCACAGCGGTGCTAAAAATATTTACATGACAATTATTAAAAAAAATTGTGAGGTCATCAACTAATTTCATGACTTTTTAGTTTTTGAGGTATACGGAGAGGACTGTACATTATTCTACTAAAATAAATATTAATCTCTAAAATTTCTACAATAATATGCCCAAAAAGGGTTCTTGCGTGTTGTACTGTATTATGTAATCAATGTTTTTTTTTCAGTGAGGACTGGTACAAGGAGGCAGATGAAGCAGCGCCAGCACCCAAATCGAGATCTTAAGTTTAATGTTAAGTTACTATAGTTTAAGCTGTAAGACTTGATAAGTTAAATACAATTTAAGTTACATAAAAGAATGTGTGAGTTTTTATTTGACCCTATCAGTTGTACTTTCTCATAAATATATTTGAACATACCGAAATTGACGTTACCATTACTGATTATTATGAAAAATGATATGGAGGTAAAGGTAGCCTCTTAACATCAGGTAGACCATATTCTTGTTCCATCACCAAGTAGTATAAAATAACCATTCTCAGACGAAAAAGCCTAAAGCACTATAAAGTACTAAAAGTAATTCTTCTACTAATCAAATTATTGAACTGAAATCATATTATACAGATTGAATGAGAGTAATATTGGGAAACTTATAAAAATGAACTAAATGAATAATTACTCTCCAACATGTGATGGAATGAGTTTATGGGTCATACAAATAGACAGTGGGAAATAGCGGCAGGAAAATGCTAATGATTATCATAAAAAGGCGTAAAAAGGTCGATATAAGTAATGCAATTTTCACTACGTAAATTGCATTCTAAAAATAATAATCTCAATTAATAATTGAGTGACTTTTAGCCTCCTATCTTTAATCTATCTATTGCTCGCCGTAGAGACTTGAAATTTTCAAAGTATATTGTCTTGATGCGTAGAAGTTTACTAATAAATAATAATAATAATAATAATAAGGAAAGAGTTTTTGAAATTCATCCCCTAAACCGGTACAACGGGGGTAGGAATTCGTATAAAAGTAACTTCACGCAGGCGAAGTCACGCGTTGTTGCTTGTAAGTAAATAAATTTCGATTGACGTTTGTTAGCACCTACAATAGTTTTGTTGGTTCCTTCCAGTAGTAGTTTGTAAAGGTTTCACATACACTGGAGCTTCCTTATTTACATTATTATTATTTTGTAAAAGGATCATACAAAAAAAACGGTAGGGACTAAGCTGTAAGTTTCTTGCCGGTTCTTTTCGGCTTGGTCGAAGAATCTCGAGTTAAGAAATCTGAGGGTATATTTACCGTGCCTGAGGCTGAAAGTCGTGAAGCAGTTTTTATCTTTGATTTCTTAAAATATGTAGGTACTGATAGACAAAAGCCTTCCCCTTTTCACAGTAAAATTAGGGGTTTAAGAGGTGTTACGATAGTCACCACGCTTGGCAGACCCACGCAGCATTGATGTTATACACTCAGGAAACTGCTGCCCATAAGTCAAAGTCAAAAAGCATTTGTTCAGTAATATCCGCAGGGATCATCTTGAAACGTCTTAAAGCTAGGAGAATCTTCGCGACCAAGCCTAGAAGAACTGGCAAGAAACTTACGGCTTGGTTTCCACCGTTTTTTTGAATGATCCTTTTACAAATTAAAAGTAATGTAATAATGAAGCTCCAGTAATGCTTACAATCTAATAAATTCAAATAAGAGAGTAGTACAGACTTTGCAAAAATATATGCTATTAGCTGCCGATGGGTAGAGCGAACGGAACATCTGGCCACGCTGTAGCTACAGTTAAGTATACTTTCTGTATAAGATTTGTCTTAATGAAGGCTCTGAATTTCCTTATAGGCCTAGTGCCATCCTACCGAGACCACACAGCTACTATGTACCATAAGGGTACGTTTAAGGCGGAAACACATTATGAACACGCGATGCGGCCAGATGAAACGCGGCGCGTGTTGAGTCAAATTGTATTATTTTCTATGACCAGAATCACAATATAAACATCCGACGCGACACCATGCGCACGCACGCTGCCCGATCCAGACCTGCCAGATCGCTGTGCATCTGCTGATCGCTGTGATGTGCTGTCGATGGTGGGGGTAAATATGTCACCCGACGCGGTGAGCGCAATATGCTTCTAGACTAAGAATAAGGACTAATATGCTTCTAGAAAATACCCGACGACGCCATGAGTCAGTCATTCGAGACCTTCGCAGAACGAACACATATTTTTTGCATTTTTAGCGAAATGACTGACGAACAATTAATTGAGTTGGTTAAACGATATCCTGTTTTATGTCTACTTTTACTTTTATATGCTCCTGTTTTATAAGGCCTTTACAGGGATCATGCTGTAAAAAATCTGACTCGTTATTTATCAAATCCATAGCACACGACCATACACCTCCACTGCTGTATGCTAAGTGTATTCAGAAATTGCTGGCGAGTCGGGGCATCGGGTATAGGTTATGTGCACGGTGCATGTTGGATATCGACACGTGTCGCGTCTCGTGTTAATAATGTGTTTCCGCCTTTATTCGGCGTATTTACGCGCAGTTGGCCACTTGACAGGAATTTGAACGTTGTCACCTAGAGCATAGAGACGATACTTTGTGTATCCCCTAAGTGGCCATAGTAAGTAACGTATAAACAACTTTTTTCGGTATGTGGTTAAATTTAAGTACCATTATTATTCCTCCCCGTAATTATTTACAATGGAAGAAGTTATGACCGTATGTAGATAAAACGGTTAAACATTACTTTTTACTACACAAGTTCGTGAATAAATGCAAATAATAAGACTTATGTACAATACAAGTACACTTTGGCGAAGAATAAGCTACATATTATGTAAAATTATTCGTAGCTTACAAAGTAAACTTTCTCAAGTAGGCGTACTCTTATGTTATGTAAATAATACATGCCTACCATATATGTACATGTTATATATACATTTTAAAAACAGTGAAAAGGAAAGGAAACTTTTTTTTGGCATTATACAGATATTGTTAAGTAATCTATCCCTCAGAGACGGGCTTCACAAAAGTGTTTTAAATACAGTGCTACGTCACTAGTATTTTTTTTAAAAAGGTAGAAAAATGAAAAATAAATAGCTTCATTCGAATTTAAACCCCAGGCGAGTAGTAATCTCTTTAGATCTTTTAGAACCAAGTTATACCGTTGACATAACAATTAATTAATACTAATACATCTACATAATTTAAAGGGCATCGGGTGCTTGACTAGCAACCACCACCCTTCACGCAAAAAAGGCCCACCAGCGGCCTAGTTCTGGAAATCAATCCGCTCACCAAGTACCCAGTACCAAGTTGTACCGACTTAAAATTCTTTGAGGATGACAAAGGGGGGTATGTGTCGAAGGTAATATTTGGAATATTACCTTTAGGCTAAACTCACATTTTGCTGCATTTTTTATTTGACCGTTTTTATATAATAATGTAAATAATGAAACTCCAGTGCTTATACCGGCCGGGTTGGGCCGGTTTTTATTAATACTACACTACACTTTTTTTTTTTTTTTGTGGCATCTGTCCGTCTTGCGGACAATTTTGCCAATGTAAAGTGGGTTGAATAAATTATTTTTAGTCAAGTCGAGTCGGTAAAAAAAGTAAAGTCAGCCGTCATCGGTTTTGAAGAAAAAGATGGCGTTTTTCTTCAAAACCAAAGGGAAACATTTTCGTTCAAATTAGGATGCCTCATAACACACTTTCATTTCAATTGTTCACACTTGTGCTAAGATCTCAAGTAATGATGGTTAAAATACCACCAAAATTACCCATCAGAACTTAAAATAGAACTAGAAAAACAATTAAAATGAAAATACAATGTTGCTTCCAAAGATGACAGAAAACGAATCACCACTACACTTCATTTGGCATATAAAATTGTCTGTCGAATAACGGACAGATGCCATAGTAAAACAAAGGATGAAAAAATAAAATGTAGACGCATATTAACTACAAGAAAGTGTATTTGATGCGTTTGGTGGTTCGCTACCCCATAAAACCCAAAAAATAACTTTTTACCAGAATTATTGGCAAGGTTTGCGAATGGTTGAGTCTTTTAATTATTAATAAAGGTCGGATGTGGTTGCGAGCCACGGTCAACATGTGGTTTTAAATCAGTATTCTTTTTTACAAAAATTACTAGGTAAAAATACTGTATACTTGCAGCTAGAGTAGATAATAATAAATAATACAAAAAATTACACTACATTTACAATTTATTTTATTGACAAATCTAAATTTTTAAGGTTTAAGCCGCTAACTATAATTAAATTCAATGTTTCGGTTAGTTTAAATACAAGCCTAGTGTCTTTAATCGTGTTTAAAAGCAAGCAAATGCAAATTAGATGTCTTATAATAACGAAACTAATAAATAAAATGAAAGTAGGTGCTACAATGATCTCTATCTTTCTTCACGGCTAGAGAAAGGATCTTTCTCCTACGCCCAATACTAAATTGTATTGTTATCTGGGATTGGCACCTCAATTGACAATAGTCGATTTGATCGTTATGATTATAATATAATTTAAATTAATATTAGTCATAGAAGATACAGCATTTTTGATTGCTGTAATCTTCAATCTAAGCGGTGATCTTATTATATTCAAATATTTCCGACATTCCGTCATCTAGTACCCATAACACAAGCTCTGCTTAACTTGGGGCTAGATGATACTGTGTGGATTGTCCAGCATTATTTATTTATTTATTATTCCAAGTATTCACTCAAAAGAGTTTGCACCTTTGAGAGCTTTGTTTGCTAAGATCATTTTGAATACACTGACTGCTCATATAAATATGAAACAACAAGTAAAGATATTTTGAACATCAAGGTGCTTACAACAATATGATGATTTGAACTGCGTATATCAAATTGCTTTTATGTTTTTCAGATCATTTTGACTACTTAAGACACTCATATCAATTTGACGCTGACTGTACTATCTTGGCGTAACCTTGGAATAGATATACCGTGATTTGTCTCTTTTGATCTAATGTGAAACTTCCTGACAATGCAAAAGCTGTGCCAAGTTTATTAGTATCAAAGTATAAGCTATATACCTACCTACCCTTTCCACTGCTAAAAATGTTTCAGGCTATCTTCAATATTTTCCGCTCGAAGTTAAAAAAATTAAAAAAAGAAAAAAATAGCATTACTACTTTGATGGGGATCACGGTAGATATCCCCTCAGATCTCTTAGTATCAGGTATTTATTCGATTCTTCGAGGATGTCTAAAAAGGTAGTCAGGGATTTTTTGGAATTTTGATGTTTATTATTTTGAATGTTACGATCTGTATACATTAATATGCGGCTGACTGTACATACTATCTAAGACAATACAAACCAGTAGGAATAGAGTGAAATCGGGCACACACCGGGTCTCGGCTAGTCTAGACCTGTTTTAAGGCATTTGTTACTCAACTATAATTGTAACATTGCTTAATTTGGCTTTATCAGAACCAAGTAATTATAATTAGAGTAAGTATCTATCTAATTATTACTTACTAGCGGCCACTTGCAGCTTCGCCCGCGTGGCAGTTTTTTTGGCAAAAAAAAACGGGAACGGGAGTTTCTGTTATTTTTTCGGGATAAAAAGTAGCTTATATGTTAATCCAAGTTATAATCTGTGTTTATTCCAAATTTCATCCAAATCGGTTTACTAGTTAGAGCGTGAAAAAGTAACAAACATCCATCCATCCATCCATACATTATAAACTTTCGCGTTTATAATATTAGTAGGTATAGTTTATAAGATTTAAAATACATCTGAACCAGAAAATGCGTGTAACTGTCGTTTTAGCTCTGTATTCTTCACCCTGTATTTTGATTCAGTTTTTTTTAATTTAAAGTTTCCCTCAGTCGTAGAGTGAGGTAATGTTTGTCAAGCACTTCTTTCCGGCCGAGGTGTTTACTATTCATTTTGCGTAACATTGGAGTGAAAAGATCACATTGATTAAATAACACGTTCTGTCTGGGTGTTATACCGTAATCGAAACCTCTACTTATTAAAAAGGAGCATCGGTGGTCTAATGTGACCCTTTTGATCCTAAGGTGGTGGGTTTGAACCCGGTCATGAACGACTGGATTTTTCTATCGAAAAATTAATGTGCGCCATACCGGTGCTCTCATAAGGAGAAGGAAAAACATCTTGAGCAAAGCAGTTAGTTCTAGTAGTAGTTCTAGCAGCGATGGGCTTGCAACCTGTAAAAATATAATATTTAGACTTATCTCTGACTATTATATATCCTCAATGAATCTCGATTCCTTTCCACTATAATCTGGATCTCTTTAATAAGGCAAGAGTGAATAGGTATCTTCTAGACTTCATTGTCGCTTACCATAAAGGATAGCCTATTGACAATAAAAAAAAAGTGTAGTTTGTCACTGAGTTTGCAAGAATTTTGCACTAAAGTAGGCTGAAAATGCTTAGAAATTACACATTTACAATACAATCAGTATTGTAAATGTGTAATTTCTAAGCATTTTATATCGGCATATAAGATCGGAATTACGGCAGCAGAAACAAATATTTAATTTTGTTAATGGTTCACTACAGAACATATGAGTATGGCTTCCCTACATACTTCCAGGAGGATTTATAGTTTATTATCATGTGGTGGGTATGTCCTGACGCGGAACTCAAATCCACATAGTAATTCAACCGGTTACTCACTATGCTACGGACACGTCAAATACCTTTACCTACATCAAATAAATAAATAAATAAATAATGCTGGACAATTCACACAGCATCATCTAGCCCCAAGCTAAGCAGAGCTTGCGTTATGGGTACTAGATGACTGATATACTTAATACAATACTATATTACATACATCGATTTTTTTTTTATTATACATAGAAAACACCCAGTACGCCCGGAATAAATATTTGCAGATCGTACAAACATTTATCCCAAGGCGGGAATCGAACCCGCAACCTCCTGCGTCGCAGACGGACAATCGCCCACCGCGCCACATCGGTCATCAAGTTCCTGTTTTGCCTTTTAAGAATGAAAACCGAATTCTTTCAACTCGTAGACAAACAAGGAATGCAAGTACACGAAAGTATACGACCTTCAAATTAAATTCAACCATTATCGCATTATCTGTTGGAGTCGGGTGCTTAATTATATAGGTACAGTCAGTACGCAATGGAAGACGAAACGTAGGACACCTTCCTACCGGCTGACGACATTATTAGGATCTCGAAAAGTCGATGGATGGAAAGGGCTCAAAATAGTTTTTCCTGGAAACGTATGGGTTAGGAACGTACGTTGTCCAGAAGTGGACTTTACAGGTTGCGGATATGATGATGATGATGAGTACAAAAATGTATACATTTTGTATCCTTTTAGTGTCCAAAAATTAAAATAAAAAACGAGTGTGCTTTAGACCACAAGACTGAAGTAAAACTTCTTTAATATACGAAACGTAACTAGCTAGAAAAAGAGAGAAAGATCAGTGCTTTCATACCTACTCCATGGTAGTGTTAAACGTTTAACGCAACCTTGTTGGAAGTCGCATTAGAAGTATTACTTCAATAAATGAACGCACCAACTGGCTTTTTTCATTTTGTTTGCTATTTATCATCCTATAATACTATTTTCAAAATGACGAACGTCTAGTTCAGCTGACTGTACCTACTTGTATTGATAAAGTGAACGACTTTGAAAGCCATGAAATTGACCATGACGTAGAACGAGGCAGTCTTCTCAGGACCTCGGTGTCTCTCTTTCATATACCTATACCTCATATGTAGGTTGGTATATTATAGATACATACAAGATAGCTGTCTGTGGTTTTTGTGGGTGATTTTACACTCGCCCGTTTTGGTTCGTACCCTAAATGAGAGTGCACCAATGAGTACAATTTTTTTTCCACAAGCTTTACTCAAAATATGTACCTACTTGTACTTGTATTTCTTGACACCCAAACTTTACTTGGTACGTGGTGAGCGGACGGGTTCCCGCAATTAGGCCGCTTATGGGCCTTTTATGCGTGGTTATTAAAAAAAGTATTTAATTATTTTGAAAATATAACATAATTATATTTTTCTTCTTTACGGACATGTTAAATGCTAATAAAATGGACAAAAGCTTTTTATCATACAACTGGACACTGGATCACAAATTCTGCTCATTCCAATGATTTGCACCAAATGATTTTTCTATTCAAATTAGTTAGTAGGTAATCCCAAACGGCAAAGGAAAACATCGTGAAAAAACGAGCTAAGGTTCTAGCAGCGGTAATGGGCTTGCAACCTGTCACGTATAGAATACTAACTACTACAAAATATGGGTATGCCTAACGCAGTATTTTAAACATCCTCAAATAATCTTGATTTGGCATTTAATCCTAATTGATTTCAGGGGATATCTACCGTGCCTGGATATTAAAGTCGCTATTGTTATTTTCTGTCCTGTAAAATATTTAAGCCCACTACTTTTTCAGGCTCTATACAGATTCACTCAAAAACTTTTGAACAAAAAATATAGCTTTCAAAAACTGCTCTTTCCAGTAGAAAGTTTATGGTAGTTACTATACTTCAAACTGTCATGAAGAAGACATAAAAGTTGCGTAATTTTGCAATTAATGTTGCTATAGCAAAAACTACAGCCGGTGTATTTAAGGAATCGCATATGAATCTACTATCAGTTATCTCTCGTCACTAGAAAAGTGTACTTGACTATAAATGCTCGTGTTTTATGGTTTATTTTTACAAAACCGTGGAAAACCATAAAAGAAATTGCATCAGTCTCATAATTGCGGCTGCATTAGTCGTACGAGGTATAGGTGACTGGCAAGAGAGAAACAACAGCAAGCACTCAATACCGACCGACCGTCGGAAGGAAACACACGTACATTGTAATAATCAATAATTATTTTAACATGAAGAGTTTATCATTTGCCGTTGCACTCGCTGTCTGCGGAATAGGTAAGTGAAGGCTCTCAAACTATTTGTGATAGTATTCTTGGAACAAAATAATTTCATTTGTGAGGTATTATTTTGAATAAAATGTTAGCTTTCTGTAATTTGTGCGACAACTGATGATACTTGATGACAGTTGATTTAAAGCAAGTGGAAAGGCGACTCACCCCACGTGAAACTATTTTGATTGCCCTTGTACATTTTATGGGTTGAATTTTGAAAATTGCTTTCTACATCAATACACATTTACGCACCAAGCTCAATATCGTTTTAAGTCTCTATGGCCAGCGGTTTAGGCTATGTGTTGTCTATAATGTCAGTTAGTAATTCAGATTGACAATTTCAATACCTATATAGTTTTTATTTTGTCTAATAATGATCGTTGCTATATTTTTTCTTATGTAAATATTTCATAATTCAAAGTAATATTGGTTTAACTAATCAATGCAATTTAATATAATTTGCAATCTTAATACCTAATTTAGTGTCATTTGATAATTTATTTGATAGACGCGGGCATTAATTTCGTAAGAAAATTGAATTTACTGACTCTTCATTATAAAGTTATTACAAACCTCATTATACATTTTGTCCGGGACCAAAACTCACTGATTGAATTGAATGCTCCAAAATTGCGTAAAAATCCCTAATACCTTCCAAAGTGCCTTACTATTTATTTTTTAAAAAAATAAATTATGTCTAAGCTAGCCATCTTTTTTCAATGGGTTAATGACTAACATGACAGACCTGTTTTATAATTGTATTTTCGTTTTTTGGCATTTAGGTACTTATCTATTAGTTTGTAAATCAGGCCTACCTCTATTTTTTACCTGTAAAGGCTGGCAATTAGAAAATGCTTTTAACGTTAAGCCCACCTTTTTGTACACTTGCTTCGTTTAAGCAATAAAGTATGAAATAAAATAAATATAAGTAGTTGGCCAGCAATGGACAAAACAGACACAGGACCGGAGAGAATGGCGTTTTAAAAGAGTTGGTCTATACCCAGCAGTGGGTGCTAAATAGACGGATATAAATATAAGTATGGGAGTTAGTCGTCAAGTCAATCTTATAGTGTTTTTAAATTGAATAGTGTGGATATTCTAAAAGCTATTTTTTTTCTAACCCACTACTTTCTAGTACTAAGGTCATTGTACTTTACAATCGAAGTGTCACCAAGGCCATAGCCATCATTGTGGAGTGTTTACCAAATTGCTCTAATATGCCAAATGTGTTCAATGGCATTCTCCTTTCACTCACGCGTCTGTATTCAGCCATAGTTAAGTTACAGTTTGTATGCAACTAGGAGCCCCTTCTTGTATTAAGATGTCTTTGTTTTATGAATCGTGATTAAAATTTAGTCAGTCTAATTATTATTCTGCATATTGATTGATGTAGTTTTAATGGTGTAGTAGGTACTTACCATTTTTTTTTTGTTTTAATGTTGTAACTTAATAGGTAAAGTTTGAGAGCTAAGCTTTTTTAGACAACTTGCTAATGAAACAAGCTTATGGCACACCTGGTGTTAAGTGGTTACCTATAACAAAGCTTTGCCTTGAAGGTCGCGTTCGTTAGTAACGTGTCCTACGATACACTGCTCTGCGTCCATCAGCCTGAGGCATACAGGAAGCCTCACGTTTGTAATTTCATATTAAAATTAAATCAACATTCAAAAGTTTTGTCAATCACCAACACTTTAAACTCCTTGCACGACTTTTTTGTTGAAGATCAAATAATGTATGTAAGCATAAATGAGAATAATGTAACTTTACCGACCTAAGCATATGCGCCACCTAGAAACATAATATTTCCTGTACCCTAACAGGGTTTATGTTTGAAACTTGTCTACCTTTTGAATTATATTTGAACCTATTGTTACAACATAAAACGCAATAAAGAACTTGAATTCACTCACCTACACTGTTCAAACCAGAACACAGCAGGCTGCTTAGCGATAGAAATAAGCTTGGTTGTAGTACTTCCCTGGAAAAGCCCTTCACTAAGAGCTATTTTACTACTAAGTATTTTTATAGTATCTGTAACTTTCCAAATTATTCTAGCAAATTAAAACATGTGTACTTAATTACTTTGTGTTCAGCTTGTTTATATTAATTATAAGTATCTTTATTACTGACTGACATCTAAACAACGCACAACCTAAACCAATGGTCGGAAGGATTTAAATATTCAGGGTATATTGGTATTGATGGTCCCAAAATTCAACAGCTAAACGTGTACAACGGGGGTTGCAGTTTGTATAAAAACAACTTCACGGGCGTGAGTCCCGTGCGTTTTGCTTGTAAGTATTTTAGGGCCTTCCTGCCGGGTTAAGATGTGCAACGCGAGATATGTCGCGTTTGACACGAGATACTTTTTCTATTGATTGACATTTTAGAAATTACAGATAAAAGACCCACAGATAAGCTAAACATTAGTATTAAGTCTTCATTTGACTGAATGAGATACATTTTTTGCACTGCCATGTTAGCACAGGAAGATATAAAGAGATATCTTTATTTTGCATGAAATAACGAGTAGACAAAATTTTGTCGCGTTGCACATCTTAGCCGGGCTGGGATACGTATATAGTTTATCTATCAGTTTGGTCTTGAAACCAAGTTTCTGAAAGGTGGAAGGAGTAGTTATCCTCAAATGATTTCGTTCGATACATGTGATGCAAGGGCAACGTTGCTAATAAAGTTCGTCACGAGAATGTAAAGCGCTTTCGCAATAGAAAATTACGTGAGAGTTTACAATTAAACGTTGAGCAAAGAAATTTCGTTGATATTGTCGGAACTAATGTGATATTGGTAAACAAATGGAATAACCTTACTTTAGGTGCGTTATGAAGTAATTTAAACTACTATAGTAAATACGCAAGCAATTTTAACCACGTGAAGTTATTTTCACAAAAATTTCAACAATCGTTGCACTTTAAGTAGGTAGTGCTTTTAGTGAAGGGCCAAGAAAGTACTACCACCACGCCTATTTCTACTGCCAAGCAATTTGCTATGTTCCGGTTTGGAGGGTGTGGTGCCAGTGAAAAAATCACATGGTCGAAAAATGTAATAAATAAAATTATTTTTAACATGCATATAATCATATGTTTCTTTCAGTTTCAGCACAAGAATTTAACTGCCCAGATAAAAATGGATTCTACCCGGATCAGTACCAGTGTGACCTTTATTACAAATGCACTAAAGGTCAGTATGAAAGGTTAACAACTCTAGAATGTATCGTCAAATGTCTAAGCATACACTTAAATTGCACTGCCGCAAATATTTATTATTGCAATATGCATTTTTAACAACATGCATAACGTGGGAATTATTTGGTATTTAAAATAAATTTTGCAAGTTTGTATAAATTGTATAAATCTAAGCGATTATCTTATAGCTGGATTCATGTCCTTACTTTTATAAGCCTTGAGTCACTTTAAATAAATGAAATAATAAATTTAAGTGGTTACACAGCGCCATCTAGCCCCAAACTAAGAAAAATTTATACCCGACTAATATGTTTTTTACATAATATATTATTAAAACCAGGCACATAACAAACTTTGGCAGGAATCGAACACAACGTACTACACAGATGTAGGTTGTGGACAGACGAGGAACTTTTCGCAAAAAGTATGGTCTACAAGTTTCGCTATGTACCTACTCTATCTTTATGTCATTACTACAGCAAATAGAGTGTGAAAATTCTCAACATTACTACAGAGGTCACAACGCAGGTTTATTGCAACTG
This sequence comes from Electrophaes corylata, assembly GCA_947095575.1. Taxonomy (NCBI): domain Eukaryota; kingdom Metazoa; phylum Arthropoda; class Insecta; order Lepidoptera; family Geometridae; genus Electrophaes; species Electrophaes corylata. The sequence goes on from OX352703.1 coordinate 11,168,200, forward strand.
TGTTGCACTTACACATGACTGAGCAAAAACGATCGAATCTGGCAACATTATTTTCAATATTTCAAATTTCGAACAGAAATGAGCTGGATATTGGAAAAAAACGCAAACCGTATTGAGCCAGGCCTTACATAATATACAGAGACATTTTACATGTTTTTTTTATTATCTGTTAGACTAATTCATCATTAAATCATCGAAATAAAGTAGAGATGCTAAGTTTTATAGAAATATTTAGAGAAATCATAGATGTGTCAAAATCGCGCTAACTCTAAAGGTTATTTTACTGTAGTAAGATAACATAGTTGACACTTGGACTTTTTTTAATATAAACTGGAAACATCGCTGCACATTTTTAAGAAAAGTTGAAAAGAAGAAGAAACAGCTAAAAAAATACACAGTATATATTATTAGCAACGTTTTACCTGAAATAAAACGTATATTTAATACTTACCTTGCTAAAAGCTTTATAAAGCTTTATATGAGAGCAGCGTATCCGTTTCCGTCGTATTTCAACCAGTTTTTATACTTTTAAGCCTTAAGCTTCCGGTCAAGTGGCGCCACCTGGCGGCCGCGCGCAGTTTTGCTTCGTAAAATGTACCGCGCCATCTTGAAACCATTGGCTTAATTTCACCAGGCAGAGATAAAAGTGAAAGCTTTTAGCAAGGTAAGTATTAAATATACGTTTTATTTCAGGTAAAACGTTGCTATTTATTACTAGACCGTTGCTAAAAGCTTTATAAAGCTTTATATGAGACCTGTTTGTTATCGCCTGGTGTCGCCACTTGTAAGAAATAGGTGGTAACCTAGCGCCAATGTGACATTAAAATATTTTACAATAGTAAGTAGGTAGGTACCTACTAAGAATAGAAAATTAAAATTTATGTTTTATTAACTTATTAACACATCATATATTGCACTTGATATGTAGTGTACAGATCAGTTACTATCGCTGCAGTTATTTACAATAACCACTTGTAATTGTAATGTGTAATTAATGTGTAATTACTTAAATAATAAAATCTGATCTTATAGATTTTATTATAATCAGAAACAATGAAAGTTTTCGTAAATCATCATGCTACAAACACTTTATTATTTGAAAGGGTTATTAAGCTCAGTTATTGCTTCAACCGGACGATTTGTAAGAATGGAGTGGTACTTGCTTATAACCTATCACATGTGAATGTGCTGGTACCCACCATCTGATTGATAAACCCCTCAGGCAAAAAAATTGTCGGGAAATAATATTTGATCCCACTTAGTAGATATCGTGGATCTAAAGTACGGAAGTGTCATGTAGCAGTCTCCCTATACAACATTTTGACCTAGCTTGCTATGAGGGTGCGTAATGCGGCCTTATGTTATACTTTACTACTGTAAATAATAAGTGAGTAAAGCCTTTTATTCCACTTATAGTTTCTTCTATTCCTAAATATACTGGAATTAGAATTATCAGTAATTCTGATAATAATTTTCAACGGAATTATTTATAATAATTACTGCAATCAGTTTTGAACCGACTGTCGAATAAAGTGATAATATCAGTAGATCTAATGTGGAATAGGATCCAATGTGAATACGATTCATCTTGAGTTTAGAATTACCAGTAAATAGTGTAATGATTGAAACCAAATTATATATTTTGGATATTAATTTTGAACTATTGTTAGATCCAATGTGGAACAGGATCAACTGCAAGTAAGATTTATCGCAAGGGCTGATCACATAAGTGTCTTCCTGAGTTAGGGTGCGTGGTGCGACTATTTTAATAAATGACAATAGAATCATTTGAAATATAAGTAAGTTTGTCAGCGTCCCAAACCGGAAACTTTTTTAAAATCAGTTGTATAACTAAACGTAAGAGTTTAAGAGACAAGCGTCTGGGTCATCATAACTCACAAAGATAAATTTAACATATGCAGTACTACTAACGATTTCACGCCACATGTTATCGAAGCATACATGAGCTAAAAATATATGGCAGTATAGTATGTATGGTATATGGCAGTGCGCGGCAGTAATTACACCAATTGGTCTGTATTTCATATTTCTCCTCGTATTCCCGCACTTACAGTGAATCAACGAAAATCCTGTAAACTAGATTTTTCTCCACAGCTTAGACTTTGAGTTTCGCACGTCAACATGTAATTTCCCATGAGGAAATATTACGAGGGATATTTATGATAGTAAAATGATGTGAGCTGTTATGCGAGTTAGTATAGTTTCGCAGAACACTGAACGCACCATGAAATAGTTCAAGGATAGTTGTACTATCCTCACGTATTTTTTACTAAAATAAATCTATTTGTAAAATTTATTACATGTTCATAAGATAATAAAGAGAAGGTTAGATAGAAGTCTACACTAGATTGCAATATGCGGATTTAGAGCCGGACAAGTCAGTGTTTGAAATTTCGCCACTTAGCAAACCACACCGACCGGTAATAGATACCATACTGGATGGCGATGGCTTAAAAATTATCAGCATGATTTGATACCTGCCTAGAACATTTTGGACAATCATGATTACCTATGAAATTATTCATGTTTTAGTAAATTTTCCCTCGGAATTGTCCTCGGAGTGAATCCTTTAGTCGCACTGTGCCTAGGTAAGTGCTTGGTGCTTGGCTCTGACTAGCGTGTATAATAACTAGCAGGCACTAGGTTTTTTTTTTTTTTTTTTTTTTTTTTTTTTTAGAAAATGCATTTTATGAATTTGGAAAAATCAGTCTTTGAAATTGATCTAATAAACTGATAGCTTTTTTAGAAGAAATTGCGTTTCTTAAATTTATAGTCTATACAATTTTAATAAAGTATGTATCTATCTTTCTCAATAAAGCATGGCAACACTTTGATGCGATTCACCTAGCTCTAGCACAATTATAAGTTATCTTTATGATTTCATGAAATAAATGCCTTATGACTTTGACTTGTGATCGCAGAGATTCACACGATTAACGATATCAATAGCTAACCTTTTGTCTTAGCCATCCAACTCGTTCGGTAAAAACAGTATCTTCAAAAAATTATTTTGGCATCTGGTCAACAAAAGTAAAGTATTTTCAACAAATTCTTTGTATAAGGTGTAAAAAGTAGCTATAGGACTTTACTACCTCGAAGTACGCTCGTGAAAAATTCACTTTTTATAATACGCCAGGTTTTTGTACAAAATCCGGAATCTTTGTTATACTTATCAGGTAAAAGGCTTGGCAAACAGAAATGACCGTGTAGCGCTTTGGGATTATACTAAGGCTAATAATGGCTGAGAAGAGCCGACAACCGGGCTTAGTGGCACGTCTTGGGAGAGGCCTACGTCCAGCAGTGGACTAATATAGGCTGATGATGATGATGATGATGATAGGCTGACCTATCAGACTGCACCACTAGAAATAGAAATGACGAAAGTGAAAGCATTGTACTGTAAGTACTATGCTTTTAAAATGTGTAACCCATTTTTTACAGTGTGTAAAAGAGGTATGCATAAACAAGGCAACGCTTATATTCAATCTTTATTTTAGTGCTTTCTTTTCATTGAGAGTGGAAGTGTGTTAACTGGCTTTCTTGTTAACATTACGAGTAACAACTATTACTAGATGTTATATGTTGGTTTCTAACCCCGCTCGGGGCCATAGAGCGTACTTGGGACGCTTTTAAAATGTTTAAGGCACGCGCCACGGGCGACGAGCCTCTTATTATAAAATAAAACTATGCCAGTGTACTTACAGTTTTCAAACTGAGCATCAGAGAGTTGACCCTTGTATTGAAAGTGGTTATGGTGACATCAACCCCGCGAGGGTGTACTTGATACACGTATGTACGTGTATCAGGAGGCCAGGGTCATTAAAAGTTTAAAGAGTTCCACGCGATGGAACACAGTTGTACAAACGCCTTACCCCCGTGAAGGGCGGCTGTTATTGGTTGGCTTTCTCCTGTGAGACACCACCAAAAACTGATAGCCAAAAATTAGATGTGCTCGATACAGGTCTTTGCGTACATTAGAACGCCAGATTAGTTACAACTTCATTGAGTTCCACACGATGGAACACAGTTACACAAACGCCTTACCCCCGCGAGGGGCGGTCGTTTTTAGTTTGGATTTTCTAGTAAGAACCCACCAGATATTGATGGCCAAAATATGAGATGTACACGATACAGGTCTTTGTGTACCTCAGATGGCCAGAATAATTACAAGTTCATTGGTTCCGAGCGATGGAACACAGTTGTACAAACGCCTTACCCCCGCGAGGGGTGGTCGTTATTAACTTCGATTGGATTTCACCTTCGAGAACACAGTTCTTGTACAAACGCCTTACCCCCGCGAGGGGTGGTCGTTATTAACTTCGATTGGATTTCACCTTCGAGAACACAGTTCTTGTACAAACGCCTTACCCCCGCGAGGGGTGGTCGTTATTCAATTCGATTGGATTTCACCATCCAGAACCAGTTTTGGCTCAGAAAAGATTTGCACCTTTTCCAGGTTTGCTCGCACTCAAACACCCAAGTAGGTAAGTACCGAGAAATGTAGGAATTGTACGGGTATTCTACTCAGTGATGCATTCACTTATGCTTGTAATAACATCTTTATGTATTTGTTACTTTTAGCTGAGTACCCGCAAACTTGTTAAAAAAGATCTCGTAAAATTTATGAAAATAATAAAGAGCAAAGTTGAAGATAAAGGTTTCTCTTTGCTAATACTTCAGATTAACGCTTACATGGAAAGCCTAAGAATATAACAAATGCAATACCGCAGTATTTTTGTTAAAAGATTAATAAATTAAAAATTTATTTTATACAAGCATAAGCGAGTGTCAACTGACGTAAGACGTTTTCCCCTTTTTGTTTGTTTCCAGGTCTATTATACCTGGAGTTTGTCGGCGGGGAATCGAACCCCGGTCTCCCGCGTGACAGGCTACCACTATACTACCGAAGAGTATGATAGTACATCGTTAGGATATCGAGAATATCTTAATTTCTAAGGAAAGCACTGAACTTCAGATAGCTTGATAAAAGTTGTCGTAACTTTAACATTAACAATCTTTGTAAATACAATGCCTGTCTAGGAAGTTATTTCACCTGTAAGCACCATACTTCAGCAAATAAATGATTCGATTTAATTTCATTTATATTTCCCAGCTAACCACCCAAACTAATTATAGCCTCAGCATGACATTTCTATTCGTATTAACAGACAATAAAAATGTTTTGAGGGTTCGAACCACGTTGTGAGGTTATCTTACGGCAAAAACAGTGGGAGTTCCATTTTTGGCTAGATTAATAGGCTCTGCTGGAAATACTTCAAACCCGAGCTATGGCTGGTACTAATTGTAGTAGGAGCCATATCTTGTGGTTAATTTGTTGCAAAATAAATACGTTTGATATTTCGCAAAGGCTAATTTACTGAAAAAAAATTAAAACTCATCTTACTGAAAATCGAACAGGTTTGACTACAATAAAAATTTAAAATTGTTACAGATGCTAAGCCTGTACAAGTAAACTGGTTAATTTTAAATCAAAGACACGTGATCACAACGAAAAAATCGTTAAAAGAATCGATCACGCACAACTATTTTATAATAGAAGGTACTCACGATTTATTCCTTTGCACAGTATGAAGAGTACAATATCACTTTAAATAGATTAACACTATAAGGAAACAGATTTAAAATATTTTTAAACAACTGTCGTCGCAGAGATAGCTGCTGGACACATGTTGCTTCGACGGAAAACAAAACGCCAATGGTTTCAAGATGGCGCGGTACATTTTACGAAGCAAAACTGCGCGCGGCCGCCAGGTGGCGCCACTTGACCGGAAGCTTAAGGCTTAAAAGTATAAAAACTGGTTGAAATACGACGGAAACGGATACGCTGCTCTCATATAAAGCTTTATAAAGCTTTTAGCAACGGTCTAGTAATAAATCATTTATTTAAAGTTTAATAGACTCAAAAAAATTGTTTTAAAAGGCTGGAATCAAGAACATCAAGCCAGGTAAATCTAAGCAAAATTTTGCTCTAGCATTAGTTGGGTTGCGACAGACAATGTCCTTAGAGACAGAGCAGAAAGTAATGGCGGTCTACTCTTGAAAATCTTACACGAAGTATCATGCGGTCGGTTTGATTTACACTGCGGTGCCTTGGTAGCCCATTCCACCGTTCAAGCTTCCCCCGCCTAACATACCGCGCAGTGTAACTCAAAACGACATTACGAAACTTGGAAAATCATTTTTAAGAGTAGACCTGTTGACTCTACTTTGTCACTAGCTATGCATATTTTATGCAGAAGTTTATTCATTTTTATTGCATTATAAAGGTCAATTTAAAGTTGTTTACACGAATCGTCGACCGATTTATTAATACTTTCGTATTTATGTTTTGATGGAATCTTTCGAAGATTTTTATTGCATAATACCTGCACGTTGTTGCATATTGTTTTTTTTAAATAACAAAAGTTATAGATAGTAAAAATATTATTACTCGTTTTGCATAATATAAGTTGGTTGTTTGTCTTATTTGGCGAGAAAATCACATGTTTTTTTGTCTGTTAAAAGGTACTAAGTATGAGTTATGTATTTATAAAAAAATGTATAGGTATATACAAAAGAGTATCGGTTCTAACGGTTACTTCAAAGTACAAACACGGCTTAGCTCAAAACATCGTGAGAAAACCAGTTAATATTCTAGCAGTGGTGGAGGGCTTGCAACCCGTCTCATAATGAACCATCTACTGCAATGTGTGGGTTTGTATCAAATGTAACATCTGGACATACCTCTGACTACTCCCTCAGATATCCTCGAAGAATCATGAGTGGGTACTTTGTACTAAGAGATCTGAAGGGATATCTACCGTGCTTGGGGATTAAAGCCGTGATGCTATATACATATTTATATAAAATTATATAAATATTACTTATCATGCTCCATAAATACAGAATTACCATTTTATGGCGAAAGTTTGAAATTATTGTACCTAATTAGTCATAGGTTGTTATAATGACCTTAAGATAGCCAGTTTGATAGCGGTATGAGCCTTAATAAATGTTGCAAAATACCGCAATCCGTTGTTGTTGATTTCCGTTGATAATACCCAGCGGAATTCTGTATTTAGTAATACTAATGTGTCTGTTAAACGATTCATACTAATTATTAAAAAAAAACAAACAGGAACCTTCTAATATGTCTAAGAGGGGTAGTCAGAGGTACGTCCAAATACTTCAATTGGTACATACCCACATTTTGCAGTCGTTTGTATTCTATACGTGACTGGTTGCCAGCCCATCGCCGCTGCTAGAAACTACTAATTAAATAAAGAAATGTGGACATTTTTACACAACATCATCTAGCCCCAAACTAAGCATAGCTCTTATATATATTTTAAAACGGAATCCTATTCCTATTATCTGTCTGGATATTATATGTATTTTATGTATGAATTTAAAAAAAAAACACAAAGTATATATAAGTAAGTACAAGCTTTGCTTTGGGAATGTGTTGAATTCCTATGATTAATACCTTGGTAAATAATTTTCAGGTGAAGCGGAAGCAAAGCTTTGTCCAGATGGTCTCGTGTTTGCTGACGACCACCCCAACAAAGAGTTGTGTGATATACCCTCCAACGTAGATTGCGGAGACAGGAAAGAACTACGTAAGTTTCAACTCATCATAAACTTTTTTCCTCTTGCTATTAGTTTAAGTCAACAATCCCTCTTTTTACACCAGTGGTCTTGTGAGAGTGACCCTGCCTTTTGATCCTGAGGTCGTAAGTTTGAATCCGGTCGTGTACCACTGAATTTTTAGTGAAAAAACGATGTGCGCAATACCACTTGCTCTCAAACGGTGAAGGAACCCGATTGCTTAAAAAATTATTATAAAAAATGGTTTATAAAATAACAAATATGAGACACAGGTTCAGCTATAGTTATATAAGTTCTACACTTCTATAAGTTGTTGGTTCACTAATGTTATTTACCGAATACTTTAAATTTACAGAGGAACCGAAGCCAACAAAGGAATGTCCGCGCCAAAACGGATATTTCGTGCATCCCGACCCACAGGTAAGTGGCAAAATAACCAGTTATGCAACCTTTTCCTTACCACGTAATAGCGGGCTATTTTGAGACGCAGACGTCCGTGTCTTCAATAACCTCGGTGAAAAAACCCGTTATTTACTCATCCTTCGTAATTTAATCGATCTGATAAATATTTTGCAAACCATACCTACTAGGTACACGACAACCACGAGCAATGCAAACTCTCTACTCTTAGAAATGATTAACGAAGTTTCTTATTACCAGTTTGAATTACACTGCGGAGTCTCAGTGATTTCTATTCTACAGTCAAGTTATTGCAGCCTGAAATGTCACGCAGTATAACTCAAAACGACAAAACGAAACTTTGTCTAACATTTTCTAGTGTAGATCTGCAGGTCCAATGACGACCATAAACTGAAAGTAAACTATTTTTTTTTCTAAACTGAGACAAAATAATGACTCAGCTCTAGAGTCACCGGATCATTGTCAACCCCAGCTTTACCAGATGGTGTATTCTAAAATGATTGTATGTTGCAGGCTTGTGATAAATTCGTGTTCTGTGGCGAAGGAAACCCCAACGAGCACTCTTGCCCTCCTGGTCTGTACTTCAACGAAGAAACCTCTAACTGTGACTGGAAAGAGCTTGTCAACAGGAAATGCGACCAAATCACCAAAGGTAATGGTCTAATCTCACTGGTTGTCCCAATCGTACTAACTTTGATCACTCCTAAGTTCAGATAGAAACCTGAGGTCCAATACACGTTGGAGATTGACACGATCGAAGCTTGAATTTGATGATATTTCGTTACAAGGATTAGGCTCCGGTGCTCCCGAATCCCTTAAAACATCCCAATTTCAAAATTAGATGTCAATATACAAAGTTGACCGTTACTTTTACTGGCTTTGTTTTTGCTATTGCAGTAGGCTAGAAAATGTTTCTAGAGAAGCATTTTCTTTATCGAGAACGTAGAAACGCACGCTTTTCCGTCCGCGTGACGCTCAATGCGTGAAATAACACTCAAAAACTTAGATTCACCCTCTTGCGAGCAATTGGAAATATGAAGCAGTCAAGTCTCAAAATAAATTGATTATAATCTTACTTCCAGATGTCTTGGACGACGGTTTCTCGTGTCCCGACGGTGAGGTCATGGGACCTAATGGACGCTCCCTCCCCCACCCGACCTTCCCCCATCCCGAGGACTGCCAGAAGTTCTACATCTGCCGCAACGGTGTTCAGCCTCAGAAGGGAAGCTGTCCGTCGGGCAAGGTCTACAACGAGGAAACCTTTATGTGCGATAATCCCGAGAAAGTTGAAGGATGGTATGTATTTTATTATTTTTTAGTACCATGAAATAAAGCTCTTTTTTAGATAAAAAATATAAAACTAAAGAACCAGCCACCTAAAATGACAGACACCATGTTTGCAAACGTGTAGGTACCCCAGATATGTAAGATTTTGATAAAACTAAGGTACCATTGGATTTGTTTTATCTATTTTAAACGAAGTTTTAATAAAAAAATTTTTTATTGTTAATTTGCGGATTCAGTTTTTATAGAGCTTTCATGCGCTAATTTCGTATTGTCCCAAAAGTATTCAAATCCAAAAGTGCCGTGGTGGTCTCAACTTAGAAAGGTTCCATGCATTACCATCAGCATCAGCATGATTATTGCATGATATCGTAAGAGGCAGCTAAGGGAACGCATCAGGAGAAGGGCAGCACCATCTCCTTAGTACTTACCACACACACTGCGGTCACCAATCCGCCTGCCAAGCCGGCCAAACTCTCTCAAACTTGGTGTATAGCTTTGGAGTAATTTAGATCTATATTAAGGGGAGAGTCTGGGTTGAAATTCCACTCTGCTATCAATTCTTGGGATAATGTAATATATCCAATTCCATCAAAGATCTAGGCCAGACTTTTATTTAATCAATAATTGATTTCTTGTCTTTCAGTGAAAACTACTACGAAGGACAGCCAACAGAGAAAAACAAGTTTCCCAAGAAGGCGTAGAGTGTCATAAAACTAGAGTAGAATAGTATCTAATGTATTTTAACACGAAACAATAAATTATACTTAATTTTACACAAAATTTTAATTGTGTTTTCTTTCCTCGATGTTATTTTCTAAATTAAGAAATTATTGACGACCGATATGGCGCGGCGGGCGAATTTCCGCCTGCGACGCAGAAGGTTGTGGGTGGGAAGGTTCTGGTGTTCTATAATGAAAATATCTATGTTTGTATTACGTATATCAGTCATCTAGTATCCATAACACAAGCTTTGCTTATCTTGGGGCTAGATGATACTGTATGTGGATGTGGACTATCCAGCATAATATTATTATTAAAAATGTATATCATTATTATATTACCTTAAAAATTTCAAGTTTCTATGACCAGTGGCTTAGACCTGAGGTTTAGGCTGTGCGTTGTCTATATGTCAGTCAGTCAGTCAGTCAAGACAAGAAGTGAAGTCAAAATTTTGACGCTTTGCACATCTTAGCCTTGCGGAAAAGGTAAGGGGAGGGCATATGTCTAGCATTTGACTTCTTCAGGTTGATGACAATGAGACGCAAAGACCTGTTTATTTATTAATTCATTCACAACCAGTACACAACAGGTCGGTTTCCTTTCCCTTACTATTATCAGTTTATCGCACCATTACAACTGTTTCTCAAACTGCTATGTGCAATTTCACTATACGCAAAACCAGATTGCCAGAGTGGTATCGAGGGGCTGACAATATAGCGGGATATATAACTCTGAGAACAGGCAGTCCGATTGGGGCAGAAAAACGTAGAATGGTCGTCCACTAGATGAAAAGACACCTAGTAAAAGATGCAGACAAATTTTACTGGGTGCAGGCCACAAAAAATCGATCGCTACGGCATTAATATGGAGGAATCTGTAGAAAAAAATAATAATAATTGACTTCACAGCTCAATAAACAAAGTTAAAAAATAACTTAATTTTAGGTTTACCACCCTTTCGTTTTCATCAACATTTTGCATATCAAGTTTTTTTTATGCCATCATTGATGGAACAAGCATATGACCCACCTAATTTTAAGAGGTTACCATCACCTATAACAAAGTATTGCCTTGCAGGCCACGCTGATTTGGAACGTGTCCTATGTATCTTTCAACCTGAGTTAAGAGAAGTTACATCTCATGTCCCTGTTTTTCACCCACATCCTTCACACCGGAACACAGCAAGTTGCTTGGCGGTAGAAATAGGCATGGTGGTAGTACTTTTCCGGGCCCTTCACTAAGAGCTCTATTACTACTAAATATATAGTTGAAAGTCTGCCCTTGATGAGACAAGATATAAGCCTTGCTACATCCCTGTTTATAGGCCTTATTGGATTGCGGACCAATTACAGATAATAACTGTGGCAGTGTTGCGTAAGCGCACACGCCGTGACCATTGACGTAAGAAAGTCAGGTCAACTGGTCTTGGAGACAATGCTTAATCACGCGGATATTTAACTATAAACTTAAACATGACATGTGTCACTCAAATGTCATTTTGTGTCGTGATAGAGCTGAGGATGTATCAATTAGTTTTTGTAGTAATACTTCTAATGCGACTTCCAACAAGGTAGCGTTAAACGTTTAACACTACCATGGACGGGGTTGAAACTACTGTTCTTTCTCTCTTTTTCTCTCATAGACAGTTACGTTTTGTATATTTAAAGAAGTTTTACTTCAGTCGTGTGGTCTAAAGCACACTCGTTTTTTTACATAGGTACTTATATTAAAAACTAATGTCACGATTGTTGAGTGGAGATTGAAGCGTTCTGAGGCGCAACTCTCGTATTTTTTTTAACTGAGATGTGATTGAAACAAGAGTTTTATAGTCAAAATTGGGTCTGTCAAATGGTATGGTTATTGACACGATCGAAAGTTGAGTTTTACAATATTTTGTTATGAAAATTCGGCCTTTAGTTATTTCGCACCGATTCCTCAAGATTAGGTATCTCATTACAGATTCCTTCTAGACTAATAAACTCGAGTTTATAGCTCTACGTACTTACAGGTATATAATAGAATAATCTATACACAAATGTGACTTATACGCTTATAACCTTTACCTACGTTTCAAAGTGATGAACGCAGTAAGTGTTTTGTGAGGTAATGCAGTTATAATAGGCAACCGCTCAAAATCAGGTGAGACATCTGCTGATATTACTTCGTTTCTATAAAAACTAAACAGTTACCAAGTAAATCATAAAACATCAAACTCGTGAATTAGGTATATTCAATTATCATAATTCTATGCAAGACGCTGTGTGATAAGCTAGTTGATAAGATTCCGCCAGACCGGTAGTAAAGAGGTCGCCGGTCAATTCATGACAGATTCTGGTAATATAGTAACTTTCCTCACATCATTTATCTTCTTCTTATTTTCTTCGTAATGGCATCTGTCCGTCGTTCGACAGACAATATCTCCAATATCAAGTGGATGAAAAATAGTTTTTAATCAAGAAATAAAAAGTAAAACCGGTTGTCGTTGGTTTTGAAAAAATGATGGCGTTTCTTCGTAAAAACATCATATAAACAATTTAATAGATGTATAACAACGCTTTTCTAAGATTTTATTTTCCCAATTAATAATGCAAATTTCAGAGTATAAACATAGTAGAATAACACATTCACAGTAGGTATGTATAAATAAAGAGATACATCCTACTTAAAACTCTATTTAAAAACAACAAGCAACAGTAAAGTCATGTTTGCTTTACAAACTACCACAGGCGCTCATAATTCACCCAAGCATAAAACAGTCTAGAAACATGCTGCATTCAACTTTCTAAAACATTTAGATTCAAAGGATATTGAAGGATGCACATTGCATTTCAAGTAGTAGAAGTTAACTTTGGTTCAATGTATCCATTAACTTGTTTATTTTGATTCAGCAAAAACAACTTTACCTAAAATTTGGTAGCCCAGTAAGTAGATTTACTTTTGATAAGTACTTCACTTAGTAATTTAAGAAAATTGTAATATGATAACATTACAAATATAATATCTTTATCAAATTATAAGAATCTTTGTCGTGACTGACTGATTAAATGATACGTGTTTAGGCAGCGTAAGTAGGTACAGCCTGAACAGCTGGTCGCAGAGTCTCATTTTCAGGATATATTTGCCTTGGCGCGTAGAAGTGTACTAAGAAAAAAAAATCCTGAAAACCAATATGTTTCCCTTTGAAATGTTGATTTTGACAGCTCACAGCTCACAGCTCAGTTTGTAGTAGCTCTGCTTCTGTGGTAGGTTCGATCCCCACCAAGAATAAACATTTCCGTGATGAACGCAGATGTTTGTTCTGTGTCTGGGTGTTGTATTGCATTCTATTATTAAATTGTCGCGATTCCACTACTTTAGTAGTAGTAGAGCTAACTGTGAAGAGCTCGTCCGGGTGAGTACTACCATCATGCCTATTTCTGCTGCCAAGCAGCTTGCTGTGTTCTGGTTTGAAGGGTGAGGGTGCGGGTGTAATTACAGACACATGAGGCTTAACACCTGTATGACTCAGGTTGATGGACACTGAGTAGTGCAGCGTAGGGCACGTTCTTACGAGCGCAACCTGCAAGGCAATACTCTTTAATGAGCGATGGTAACCACTTAACATCAGGCTTGTTCCGTCAGCAAGTTGTATATAAAAAAAGATTAATACTAATATGGTGATACAAGGACTATTGGTGAGGTTGGACAGGATTCTGAAGAAAATAGATACTAACCCTAAGGTACCAATTATCTTGGTGTAACCAAAACAAACAGCTACAGCATGTTTTGTCCCTCAATTTTCAAAACTTCCTGTCATCGCAAAAGACAAAACACGGTCGTGCTTTTTCAACGTTGCCACGCCACGTACGCTAAGTTCTATTTTATAATTTCTATAAATGCTATGAACCATTAATTTTTAGAACTGACACTAACCTTCATACTTGTTATTTCATTTTAATTAAAATATTGCGTAAAATGAGTCCTGTCGCTGTTTGTCTTCACTTTTTAGTAAGAGATGGAATAGCTTAAACATTGTTTTGTTTGACAGATTTTTTGTAAGGACACTTCAAAATCTGTTGAAAATATCACTTTCATCACTTTCATGACCAAATACTTAAAGGTTACAAAATAAAAGGTAAAAGGAAATAAAAAAACTGGCCAAGCGCAAGTCGAACTCGCGCACGAAGGGTTCCGTACCATTATCTGTAGTAAAAATGGCAAAAAAAACATGTTTGTTGTATGCGAGCCCCCTTAAATATTTACTTTATTATGTTCTTTAGTATTTGTTGTTATAGGAGCAACAGAAAAAAAATTGTGAAAATTTCAACTCTCGAACTATCACGGTTCATGAGATACAGCCTGGTGACAGACGGACAGATAAACAGACTTAGTCTTAGTAATATCCTAAATCCTAAAAAGAACAAGCAAAACCAAACTGTTTGGCATTTATTAAGTCCCGCACCATTCATCCATTCATCTTATCAAAAGACAAAAGGCATAATGTTTCGCCAACTTGGTGCCAACCCAGCACAAAATGCTGAATAAGTAGTATGGTTTCCACCTATCCAACGCTGATTTTCAGTTGTATCAGGTCCTAGTTACGACGCACGTCAGACAAACGCACCAACACTCAGCGATTGAAGTATGTGTGTGAATAAGCAAAGCACACCGCGTGAGGTATATGCCATTTTCGTAATAGTGGCTTGAACTCAATATCGACGTGTGCTTTATCTATAGTCGTGACAAAAACTCGTAAAACTTATGAAAAAGCATAAAATTAGATCCAATTTTCTACTATTGTTAATTCAAAAGTTCAAATTTATGTGACTCGACTGATTTCGGTTCGCTATGTATCTTTTATTTTGCAGGAGCTTAACTAAATATATACGCTAGTTTTATCCCATAGGCACAGAAGATATCCTCTCAGATTTACTAGTCCGAAGTAGTACTGCAGTCTTTGGGAATGTCTAATGGAGGTAGGTAATGCAACTGTGCCGAAATATCAGGAAACAATCAAACTTGAAAATCATGGTAAATTTCCCGTTTTTATCCAAAATATTGATCAAAACCATGTTGTGTTGTGTTGTTTTGAACCATAAGAATAAGAATAAGAATTATTTTGTTCAAAACAAAACTTAATATTAGTAGCTAGACATAATTTATTGTTGTTACTCTGTTTTTTATCCGTATGTAAGTTTAGGTTAGCAATAAATTTATTGTTACAAAATGGTAGGAACGTATAAAAAACTTAAACTTATAACACCATAGCTTAGATGATGTTAACACCACCTGTGAAAAAGCAAATGTTGGTTCAAAACCCCACTACACATTCGACTACGGCCGCGGCTGCAACGGGTGCTGACCCACTCGCCTCCAGTGTTGCCGGGCCGACACCGCCGCCAGACGTGACAGACTAAAATGGCTTGTGCGCGATTCGTGATTCTAGCCGCCTGCTTTGCGTACGGTAAGCTTCTTTCATTCAGGTGTATAGTAGAGCTGGGTAAGATTAGCTGTTCTGATGATAGCTAGAGTTGGCAAAATTAGATCCAAATCCTGCTTCAAAACATTGTGTTAATAATGACATCAGTAAACAATCAAGACAATCACCCTTACCTAATGCTTGTAATCAACTTTTTTATTGATTTAGTTTGGTATTGATTAAAGTCGATCTAAGATTCATGTCATCTGGTTCCCATAGTACAAGCTATGCCTAGTTTGGGGCTAGATGTCGTGTAAATATGTCCAAAAATATTAATTATTTTTATTTACAATGTGGTACAAATAACTGGAGTTTTCTGTTTGAGAGTTTTATATTGTACAGTTTTTTCTTGATGTGTTCCTACATGCAATGAAGTATTTTCATTCATTCATCAGTCAATGATAGTAACAGACTACCGTGTGGTTTAAATTAACCTTGAAAAACTTTTTGCTATTTTATTACTAAGATAACATTTCACGGTCAAGTATCACGCTTTGACAGCAATGTGAAGTGTGCACTATAGTGAATAGGTGTCTTCTAGACCGTCCTGCTTCATTGTCGGCTTCATCGTCACGTACCACCAAGTGAGATTGAAGCCAAAGGACGGTCTATCAATGATAAAAAAAACTTATTCAACGCACAGATTTTAAAATATCAAGTTCAAATAACCAGATTTTACCCACGTTTATAATGTCAATAATATTGATACGAAACAGGTTTATGTCAAATATCTAACTTAAATGTTTTTAGCCCCGGTATTCATCAGCATTAGTCAAGAGAACTTAAAATTCAATAAAATATAAAAGCAATGCTTTTAAAATGATGTCATCAGAATAAGTTGAGGAGAAAATATTGATGGCTTCGAATACGTAAAATCTACGTAATAATAATGGCCACTAAGTAAACTAAACTTAGATGTAAATAATAAGAAAATTATTGGATCTTATCGTCATTTAACAATCAAACGTAATATCTCATGACTAGATTGAATTAATTGTTTTATACTATTTTGAAATTTTCACTGATGAATTTTAGTTGTCGCTATAACAACCAATACTAAAAAACAGAATAAAAAAATAATTAAGTAGCTCTCATTATTATAGTTAATGATACGAAAACTCTTAGTGCGCGAGTCCGACTCGTATTTGGTCAGTTTTTTAATTATACTCGTATTTACGACCTTAAAACTACGATCGTCGTTTTTAGATCAAAGCATTACAGGCATGTAGGTACACCTAGCTAGTTACTGAGATATTGTCATAAATCATGAATGCTTGACCTTAGTTGTATCAGTCAACTTTCAAGTCAAGTGGGTAGCAACTTATTGGTTCAAGTCTGATGTTTCATTTTTCTAAACTAACCTTATTTGACAGCGCTAAACATATTGTCGTCTCTTTCAATAAATCCTGAAAGAAAAAGGACGATTTAATATTAACGCATTATTTTAAGAAAATTAAATAATAGAATTGGCACCATAGAAAACTTCTTATCATCATAATATTATCCATGGTTTGTTAACTGCTGCATATGAGTTTCTGTGAATTTTCAGAGTGAAAATTCTTGAGCAGCCAACACCCAACCACAGCAACTAGCAGTTTATAGGTCGTATTCCATTAGGTTAATTAACCAAATTGCATTTTGTAGGTTATACAATTTAAAAAACGAATCCTACTCAAAACTGTAAACTTTCCCGCGTTTATCATCTTTTGCTACAATTTTTCTTCTCCTTCTTTTATTTTTTGACTTCAGCGGCTGAGGGTTGCCACTAATTTGCCAATAATAATAATAAGTAGAACCTAAAACAAAAAGGCGGAGATCTGAGTACGATACGAAGGGTTTGCTAGAGTTCCCGCTGATGTTGATCCTTTTTGGGCTGCAGGCCAATGTTTACCCGTTCTGTGGATCTGAAAGAGGTGGCATATTATACAAAAAGTTTTAAAATCTACTCCGCTAAAATCGTGTGCCTGGTAGAATGTAAACACAGACTCGAACCACAGTACAAAATAGCAATAAGTTTTTTATTTTACATTTAACACTTTCAAGCATAGAATAAGGACTAAAGACTAGTTTGAAGATTATTTGGTTTATACGAGTCCCAAAATCACATGAATTTAATCAGTTTTATTTGATTTAGTTTATCAGTTTTAAATTTTTATTCAAAAAATAGTAGGTAGGTACACCTTTTTGAGTAATGAAGAATTTAAAAGCATCCTAGGTATTTTGTTACTCCATACCTTTGACCCCAAACGCAAAATTTAATTTTATCGTGTGTTCATAATACCTACCTACTGGACGCGAACGAAACTAACCAACCGATTAAAACCGGATAAACTCGTCATCGTTACATAAAACGTCTATGTAACAAGAAGATTTACTAGAAATCCCATCGGTTTTGTGTCAAGCTTGCGTAATTCTTAAAAACACTGATTTAGATATGAAAGATTTTCTTCGAAAACCTTTTAGCATAGTATTAAAATATTGATTTCGTTACCATATCATAATAATAAAGTCATTTATTCAGAAATATTTACATTTGATTTATTTACTTTGATAATCCATAATTGAGTTCTTCTGCGTGCCCTGGCCTATATGTGTCCTCCATTTCAATACATTTTCCTCTATCAATTTGCAATTTTGGATGCAAGACTCTCTCTTTGCATTCAAATTTATCAAAAAAGCTTCATGACTAGAATCTTTTGGAACGGTAGATATTCCCGCAGATCGAGTAGTGTAGTACCAAGAAGTAGTACTGACTCAAGATTATTTGAGGATGTCTAATGAGATACTCAGTAACTACCATCTTTTTAAGGAGCACCGGTAGTCTAGTAGGACTGACAAAAACTTCATGTGGAAACCAGTTAGTATTCTAGCAGTGGACTTGCAATCTGTCACGTATGAAATACCAACTACTGCAAAATTGCAACTACTCTATGTACCAAATGTTATTTTAAGCGCACCTCCGACACCCTCGAAGAACCTTGAGTCGGTACAACGTGGTACTAAGAGTCCAAGACGATATCTACCATGCCGGCGGATTATACGTGAATTCTTCTTGCGTGGATACACGCACTAATGTTTCGCATTCAATCACTTTAGAAAAAGTGAAAACTGATGAAATTTATGGAAAAAATAAACATCAAAAGCGGTATCCTACACAAGTATTACGTAAGTAGGTGTTAAAGAAAGTAGGTATCACTTAAATAAATAATCATTTAGCTCTGTAAATGTAGGCCCACACAGTATTTCCATTCAGTGTTGCAACTTATCCATTCATGCTTTTTGCAAATGTTATGCAATGGATAGTAAATACTATCATGTAGTAAAAAATTAAATCGGCAGGCTAGATTATTTATGTTATTCAAATGTAGGTCTTTACCCGCATAAAATTATTTTCATATTAGGGATTTTATTCTTTTTTTAGTATGTACACCCTACGCCCCAGGACCATTATACCCTAAAAACTTTCAAGCCTCAAAGTCCTGACAAAGATTCTTATAATTATTAAAGGTTTATTTTGACGTTTGTTCACAAATTATTTAGTTAAGAAAGAGCAGGATTTTAATCCTTCTGTATCTTTAATCGACACATAGCACACTTTCATTTCAACTGATCACACTTGTGCTTAAACCTCAAGTAATGGTGATTAAAATGCCACCGAAATTCCACATCAGAACTTAAAATAACACTAGAAAAACAATTATAATGAAAATACAATCTTGCATCCAAAAACATGACAGAAAATGAATCGCAGGAATGTTTAAAGTGAATGATAGTTTCAAAATTGGAACGGGTCTCCCTCCGAAGGTAATGTTGTTTTTTGTAAGTTGTCTTTTTATATTCTGTGGATCCTACTTCTGCTAGTTATGGCCATTGCGTAAGTTATGTGCTATGGTTGGAATTCGTGCCGCGAATCGGTTTAAATTTAAAATTAGATTACTTTAAAATTCTGTGCACACACACAATTTAAGTCAATTTCAGCCAACACAATCAAACATCTAACATTATCGGCCTCAACATTAATTGTTTAAATATTTCCTCCACCGCTTGCCCAACCAATTGGAAAGGAGCCGGAATTGAGACCAAACGAAACTCAAGGCAAGGCAAGAACCTGCAAGCGACATTTAAAAATGAATTATTTAGGCCAGTTCTACCTAGGTGATTTATGTTGTGAAACTATATTTTTGATAATATTATTTTGTAGTTCCTTATGAGTTAAGCTATAGTTTTGAAGATATCAGCGGTTGTTATATTACGATCATAACCGTAAAGACGCGCACAAACAAACTCTATTTCTCATACTTACGAAGGAACCTGTCGCCGTCTCATGAGACCCGAAAAGGCTCGAGCAGGCCCGAATATACCCGAACAATAGATAAGAAGGCATTTTCGGTACAAATCCGGAAATTCATGTTACGAAATTATTGTCTTCTAGACAAAAAAAATAAAACAATCATAGCTATCGAGCACGAAGGTTAGGCATCGTTTTGACAGTTTGCAGTCGTGCTATAATGATAATTTTGTATTTAAAACGCATAATGTTAAACATTCGTACCTTGACCCTCCTAACACATGACATTTGAAGACGTTATTAATCTAGCGAACATCGAGTCACGGTAGTCCTTCAGGTAAGTTAAAGTTTAAAATATCAATTGTAGTCAATTTCTAGATAAATGAAAGTTCCAATAACAATTCAAATTTTTATGGAAAACAAAGATGGCGACACGTCAAAACTGTCAACCATAGACAAAGCTAAACGGTAGCGTTCAAATTAGAATTTTAGAGTTGCTAGTTTCGTCGGAATCGATTGTGTCCACAGGTATAAGCGTCCATAGGAACAGCACTTGCCCCTACCTATTACATTAACAATGTTGCTATGGTGGTATATTTTGATAGATTTTGAGGGACTGATCCCAGATTACGTTTTTATGTAATAGGCAAGCAGTCAAAGTAATTGTGGTCGTTGAAACGAATCTTTCATACAAACGACATTAACGCGCTCTGCAAGCTTTATACAAACAAGGTTTTTAATCTCAGAAATGTTTATAATAAATATTGACAAACATTCACACAATGCTCTCTAGCTCCAAACTAAGCAAAACTTGTGCTATAGGAACCAGATAGATTAACTTATATGTTTTTTTTTGTAAATGCATACTTAGAATACATAATAATACCCAGACACAGTATAAATATAGTATATTATGTATTTGTCAATACTGCGTAAGTCAGTGTACAAAATATATTCAATTATAATATTGTATTATTTAAGGAAGGTGGTTCTTGATGTAAGTCATTTGTAATTGATCCCAAAATAAACATGAATCTACAGGCTAATCACGTTTCTTTTGTTGCTACAACAATCTAGCTCAAACTATTTTATCAGGGCAACGCAATCACATGTTACACAAATAAAAGGGTTAAAAAACCACTTGAGTTAAACGTTTTCAAAGTTACAATAGGTACATTTGTAAGCACTAAAGGCTACAAGGATTGCGTTTTTTTTATAACTTAAATTATGGTGCTAATAAGTGTTGGCTAACAGCAAATTGCTGAACTAATCAAAACTTGTAGCAGTTTGTTACGATTACATTATTACTAGATGGTTGCTGGGTAACATTATATCTATATATCACAATTATAAAAATATTTGTCCTGACTGACTAACATAATTATATAAAACATACATACATATTAGAATCGTTGTTCTAAAGGGTGACTGATATTATAACGATTAGTGGTTTAGTATGGGTCAAAGTTATCCCAGAGCAAATCGTATGAGGGTTGTACTATGAAATATATTGCAATGAAATTCTTCCCAGAACCGTTTCCGATTTGACATCTGTCAAACGAAATCCTATATGTCTATTTAGGCATAATAACTTATGAATGCCAATACACAGCCAAAATTTGTCGTAGAGACTTGATATTCTGAATATATTTGTCTTGACGCATAGTGGTGAACTAAGAAAGAAATTGAAAGTCACCCGGGGCGGAAAGGTTAGTGTTTGTATGGAAATTGCTTCAGACAAGCGAAGTCACGCGTGGTCCCACTAGTCCATTAAGTGTGAAATGCCACTTGACCGCTTTTTAGGACTACTTTTTGTGTCATCAAGTAACGTTTTATAATGAGTGATCCAACATTGAGGTTATAAAACATTATACAACCAGTGTACCTACATTCATGATGAGTGCAAAAGATTCAAATTTATATAAATAAATAAATTCACTATAGCTCCAAAGCACGGTAGATATCTCCTCAGATCTCGTAGTACAAAGAAATTACTCGATATTCTTCTAAGATGTCTTAAGAACTGCCCAGATAAATACATTATCAAGTCTATGCCTAGAGTGAACTCATTTGAGCTAATGACGACACTTTAACTAAAGCCACAAAAGTCAACGATTAATTTTTTTAAATACAGATTAAAAATAAAATACAGATAAAAAAACCCTACAAAGATTAATTTGCTAAGATAATCTTTTTGCCATAGATTAAACAAGCTCTATGATTTTAATAAGTTACAGTTGATAAGACTCAAATCCGGTGCTCAGCTTCAATGAATAAATTTGCTATTCATGTTATTGCAAAACCGCGGAAGGTGCCGAGAAACCTGTTGTTGTTTCACCTTTACGTAACTGGCGGAAACGATTGACATCTCCAATTTATTGTTTACTGTCGAACTGTCTACCCTTGCATCTTTGCAGAACATAAACAAATTATAAAAATATGAATAACAAAGTATTCTAAAAGCTATTTGATTTCCATAGTACAAGCTATGCTTAGTTTGAGGTTTAAAGGCGTTGTGGTGTGTGTCAATATTTATTTAAAAAAATATACGAGTTATCCATATAAAAGAATATAAGAAAAAAAAGGACGGTAGATATCACCTCCGATCTCTTAGTCGAGATTCTTCGAGGATGTCCTGGGGGGTAGTCAGAGGTATGTCCTGATAGTACATTTGTTTGTTACATACCCACATTTTGCAGTACCTGTCTAGTACCTATTCCATATGTGACAGGTTGCAAGCCCATCGCCGCTGCTAGAGTACTAACTGGTTTAATCACGATGTCATAATCTGGTTCCCATAGTACAAGCTATATTTAGTTTGACGCTAGATGATGTGTTGTAAAAATATCTACAAATATAAATATATAAATATTACTAGCGGCCGCTTGCAACTTCGCCCGCGTAGCAGTTTTTCCCGTTCCCGTTATTTTTTTGGGATAAAAAGTAGCCTATATGTTAATCTAGATTACAATCAATATCTATTCCTAATTTCATACAAATCGGTTTACAGGTTAGAGCGTGAAAGAGTAACAAACATACATCCATCCATTCTTACAAGCTTTCGCGTTTATTTTTAAATAAAGTGGGGTCAACTTCGTTTGGTTCTATTTGTTCCAGAGGTCAACAGACCTCTGTATTCTCGTACTATGTTAAACTTTACGCTCACAATGTGTATAAACTGCTATAAAAACCTGATAAAACAATCATCGTGTCTGTGATCTAATCTTGTATACCTACATTGTATTGTACGAGTATGTACAAGCAAGTACATAAAGCACTCCAAGGCTACCTGCTTGTAGCCACTTTCGCTTATTAGCTCTGACCGCTAACAGTAGCTATATATCAGAACTGTTTAATCTATATATCAATGACTAGCTGACCGGTGCCCACTTCGTTGGGCGGTAAACATGTTTACTTACAAATCTTAACTGAAGTAGTACTCGATGTCACCAACAGATGGCGTTAATACGTCATAAAATAGCGGCCGTTCGCAGTTTCGCCAGCGTGGCAGTTTTTATCAGTTCCCGTTATTTTTTCGGGATAAAAAGTAGCCTAAGTTACTCCTTGTTACATTAGCTATCTGCCAGTGAAAGTCCCGTCGAAATCGGTCCAGCCGTTCCAGAGATTACACGGAACAAATAGACAGACAAAAATTTAAAAAAATGGTATTTTGGTATATGTATCGTATATACATTCCTATGCATGTAGTAAAAAGCGTTATTTTAATATTACAAACAGACACTTCAATTTTATTTATTTGTATAGATTTTGTCATAAAACTATATTACATTATGAATTAATGTCCTTTTTATAAAACACCTGCGTAGGGAGCCGACCTCGCGTCGGAGCCGCGCGGGTACCTAACTCATAGATCTAAACTACTCCCCTGCAAGCGCACTCCCAACTTGGTGACGCTCACTTCGCAACGGGCCGTGCAGCAGAAAACGTAATATTTTAATTTCGCCATAACTTCAAAACCAAACGTCCAATTCTAATCATTTAAAGACCAAATATTATCTACATGAACTGTACTTGGTGATAAAATAATTTATTTCGATAAGGATTAATAGTATGAGTAAAATAAATGCGTTTAAATGTAGTCCAAAAAAAATTGAAGATTTTTAAATAAAAAAATGGTTGTTGTGCCTCACTCGACATAGATAGGTATAGTGTGTCGCTGACTTTTTTATAGATTATTATAAGATCTACAATTATGTAGAACATTTTATGGTTCTATCTTTTATAGTTTAGGCAGCGTACGCAAAATAAGTAACTTTTCTGGTTGATTTTTTACACCTTGTGTCTGAAAAACCCAAATATTTTACGGAACGCTATAAAATAAAATATAGCCTATGTTACTCAGTGATAATGTAGCTTTCTAATGAAAAAAGAATGATTAAAATCGGTCCAGTACTTTTTGAGTTTATTCATAACATACAAAAATACAAAAATACAAAGCTTTCCTCTTTATAATATTAGTGTAGATATAAGAAACTTTGTTCTGACTAAATGAAATAAATATCGCACAGGCTAAACCACTGCTTGATTAGGTTAGGTTGATGGAAAGAGAAAAAAAAACGAGTGTGCTTTAGACCACACGACTGAAGTAAAACTTCTGGCTATAAGAGAAAGAGAGAAAGAACAGTGCTTTCATATCCCATCCATGGTAGTGTTAAACGTTTAACGCAACCTTGTTGGAAGTTGTATAAGAAGTATTACTTCAAAATAGAAAACAACACTTTTAAAAACACTACTTAGCATAATCCTTACCGTCAAATGCTGGCAGACTTGTTCTACTACATTATTTTTGTTTTGGTGTTCTTTACTTATCTGTGTGCGTTCTAAAATATGTTTAGTGTAAGTTTGTATGAGGCAACTCTGGTAATGAAGTCTTATTGCAAATACCTACTGCTTATGTGCCCAACAAAGCACGAAAGTGCTGTAAATACTACTAGAGGCTAACCATTTAAATGGTGACCGTGTAAGTTACTTGTAATAGTGATAAAATCCAACACTTGTGCGGGAATAGGGAAGGGTCTCACTGTAGAATTTTACCCAGACATTCATCGCCAGGGTTAACTACCCGGGTCATGGGGTAACTTCTATCATGCAATGTGCATATCTTTTTTTAATAACCATGCTGCCTACTCATGCTAAACAAGAAACCAGAAAATTAAAATTTCAAGTCTATGGGGCCAGTAGTTTATGCTCTCCGATGTCTTTAATTATATTTGTCAGTCGGGATAAAGATTCTAATAATTGGTACAGAGTAACTGTCATGTGTAAGTACAATTCCACGGCAATTACGATAGGAACACAATCTCAAGATGAGTCTATCGTATTGTTCAGAAAGTAAAAGTGGAGGTTGTTGATACTGTGGCCGACATCCATGTCGTGATGTGGTTAGTTGCTTCACTCACGTTTCTGATAATTAGAAGGATACCTTAGTTGCCTGGAATAAGGTTCAAAACAGTATACGCCACGGGAGTCAATGAATCGGCATGATCTTTAATTGAACACGCATTGTGGTATCTGTGTAAATAGAGATAGGAAGAAATATTATGTAATAGCGAAACGTGCTTTGTTTTAGTACCTACCTGTACCTTAATCATAATGCTTACAAATAATTGACGGAGCGAGCGCAGCCAAAGAATGCTTTTGTCCGTCTGTTTGTGTGTTCTCGCCTACATTTTGTGACCGATTTTGACAAAAATTGGCATGCAAGTTCCTTGGTTTATTTAATTTACGTCAGTCTATCGGGTAGGAGGGCTTCTACGCTTCGTCTTCCAACTCGTGGTTGTCATTCAAGAACCTCTATTTCTCAGTGGTTGTTGGTTACGCACTGTACAGCCTGCCCATTCACTTCAACTTGCTGATTCTGAGAGCTATGTCAGTTATTTTGGTTGTTCTACGTATTTCCTCATTTCTGATTCTATCTCGCAACATTGCATTCTCTATAGCCCTTTGCGTAACTTTGAGCTTGTGTATGAGATCAATATTTAGCAAACATGTCTCAGTATTTAATCACTGGTAACACACAGATTTCTTAATTTCTGGTGCGGTATGCCAAGCAGTGACAAATGTTACCGACGCCCTGTAGTACGATACGATTGTTCGTTTATTGTTTTCTAGAGTAGACCTAGTGTAAGGCCATCTGATACAGGGTAACTCAACGTTACGCTTCATCACGTTGATTGTTACACACTTAATACCTCGAAAGTGTAGCCTCGATGAAATCCTATATTTCTAGGCGGTCTTCGACTCCACGACTCATTAATTGTAGGTTTGGATGTTGCAATAACGCATTAACCTACACTATGAAATCAAACACTTTTTATTTATTTATATATAGTGAACATAGTACATATGAGTGATAACAAAAAGTGAACACTGGAAACTACATAAAGTTAACACTGTGTCGCAGCTTCCAGTACCCAACCTTCAGCAAAGAAGAGACAGCCGTTCACAACAAAAAAACTTGAAAAACCTAAAATAAAAAATAAAAGTAATAACAAAAATATTAACTTGTTGGAAAACTTGCTTGGTAATCCCAAACAAAGACCCCGTGACGTGGCGAGGGGCCAAAAAAATGCGGATTTTTATTTAATTCTGTGGGAGGTTTTGCCGTAGTCACCACGCATGCGGGTTGGTGGATCGGTTTTGTGTCCTCAAGTGATGTTGTTGTTCAACCCCTGTCAGGTTAAGATGTGCAATGGGAGATATGAGATATTTTTCTATTGATAGACATTTTTAGAAATTACAGATAAGCTATACGTTAGCATTCATTGTTAGACAGAACAGGATAGATTTTGGCACTGTCATGTTAGCATAGAAAGATATAAAGATATATCTCTATTTTGCACGAGATAACAAATAGACAACATTTTGTCGCGTTGCATATCTAAGCCCGACTGGCGCGTTCACTCAGTCACCGTATACAACACCTATGGGAGGTGATGAAGGGTTTTATTCTAAGCCATGACCACCACAGCTTTTAGACGACCTCCAAATAATGTGAAATTACAGGTACGTGAGGCTTAACCCCTGTATGCCTCATCTTGATGGACGCAGAGCAGTGCATCGTAAAGCACGCGTGATCCTAACAAGCTACGAGGCAATACTTTCTTATAGGCGATAGTAACCACTTAACATCAGGTAGGCCATCTGGCTGTTTAATCAGCAAGTGGTATACTATTGGAAAATAATTCACGCAGAGGTCATTTATTGAAATACTGTGACACGCGTTATCTACCTACCTACTTAACTAGTATTTTAATTACTTTTGTAGAAAGCCTTGAAAAATAGATTGTTTAAATCTATTTATCTCTATACCACTTATAATATCTTTGTAGTGACCGACTCACTAAGATATAATCACAGTCTAAGCCTCTGGTCGTAGAGACTTGAGACTTTTAAGGTATATTTGTATTGGTGCGTAAAGAAATTCCTAAATTTCAACTCTTAAAAACTGCAGCGAGGTTAAAGTTTGTGCATACTGGGCTTTCTAGCAAAATTTGTGGATCTAATAATAATAATAATGCTGGACAATCACAGCCCCAAGCTAAGCAGTGTTATAGGTACTAGATGACTGATATACTTGATACAATATATTACATACATAGACATTTTTTATTATACATAGAACACATCCAGAACACCCAGAATAAATATTTGCAGATCGTACAAACATTTATCCCAAGATGGGAATCGAACCCGCAACCTCGTGCGTCGTAGGCGGACATTCGCCCGCCGCGCCACATCGGTCGTCAAATAAGCTAGATATTTAAGTTCTCTGTGTACCACATTTCAAGCAAATAAATTTCATTTTACTTACAAAAATAGCTTCACGCAGACAAAGTCGCGCGCGTTCCACCAGTTAATAATATTTTAAATCAGTGTAGTATATTTTCTTATTTTAAAATGGTAATTTTGTTACAGCAAGCGCGGGTATCCTTTTGGAGCACGCACCAGCCTGTCCTGAGCAATATGGAGTTCAGGTAAATAAGATGTGTTTATTATCATTGTTTTATCTACAACATTATACCCTATCACCCTTGAATCAATGCTTAAAATAAACCTACGTAGATAATATGTTATATGGCAAGGTAAAACCGTTCTGAGGATTTTTATCTCCATTACGCATACAAAATTAGACTTATTGCATTGAGCTGGATTGTTAAAAACTTTTACGGCAATATGAGGCACAGACTTGAATAAATTGATATGATTTTTAAGTCGATACGTTTTTATCCTTTTGAGATATTAAACTTGATTAAAACTATATAAATCTTGGTCCTCAAAATCTTAACGATCGAAATATTTTTGTTTACGATGTAAAGACTGAAATATCCTTGACTGGTCTCACAGCTTAATTAGTATTAGTAGTAGTTGCGAGTCCTGTAGGTTGTAGGTACCACCCCCATCGAGGACAAACATTTGTGTGATGAACATAGATGTTTGTTCTATGTCTGGGTGACATATTGTATTTTGTATAAGTATGTATTTACAAATAAACGTATATAAGCATTCTATCAGTCATCTGGTTCCCATAGTATAAGCTATGTTTAGTTTGGGGCTAGATGATGTTGTGTAGAAATGTCCACAACTATTTATTGACGACCGATGTGGCGCGGCGGGCGAGAGTCCGCCTGCGACGCAGGTGGTTGTGGGTTCGATTCCCGCCTTGGGATAAATGTTTGTACGATATGCAAATATTTATTCCAGGTGTTCTGGGTATTTTTTATGCATAATAAAAAATATCTATGTATGTAATATTGTATTGTATTAAGTATATCAGTCATCTAGTACCCATAACACAAGCTCTGCTTAGCTTGGGGCTGTGTGGATTGTCCAGCACTATTTATTTATTATTTCATCCTTTGCCTACAATCTCACCTGATGGTAAGAGATGATCAAAAACCCGTTGGAATCATAGTTATTATGTATTTTCCAGGCATATGCCCATCCAGAGGCATGTGATCAGTTCTTCCTGTGCACAAACGGCACCCTGACGGCAGAAACCTGTGAGAATGGACTCCTCTTCGATGGCAAGGGTGCAGTACATAACCATTGCAATTACAACTGGGCCGTCGAATGTGGAGAAAGGAAAGCCGATTGTAAGTTGTATCACTGCCTTAGGGTGGAACAAGTCGTTACTAGGTAACTTAACTTCGGACGCACATTAATAAATAGTAGAGATATTCAGTGACAGCGTTTGTATGGAAATAGTAACGACTTGTTCCACCTGAAACACACTTAGATGAAACACTAATAGTTTGTGAGTAATTGTTGTAAAATGAAATATCGTGTACATTTCCCACCGTAAATGATATCTATTGCATTGAAATGCAGATTCTCACAAAGACAGTTGAGGTGGCAAAACTCAAGGTAGCTCAAATGTAGGGTTTGACGTAAAATTGGACTATTTCTATTTCTATTTCTATTTTTACTATGTCTTCTATACATCCGTTCAGCCCCTGAACTCTGTAAAGTAATAAGTAAAACCACCAAACAAAAGAAGGTATTGCAAAAAAATTAAAAATGATTAAAATGATTCTGCAAATGAAATCAGAAAAAAATGGGACCGGTAAAAAACGAAAAAGTATTTAAACATTTTGCTATTCACAAAATTTTACATAAAAAAATATTGTTTGAATAGTCTTCGAATTTTGAATAAATTTAAGCATCGAATTATAGTTTTGTAGAGTTTACTCACCAAAAAGGCAAATATTATGAATGATAAATGCACATACACTGAAACTCTTGTATTTTGTTCCTAATTCCAGTGACACCTTACTCTACACCTGGCTGCGAGTACCAGTTTGGCATCTACCCTGACAGCAATGAATGCTCCACCAGCTACGTGAAGTGTGCATACGGTATCCCCAACCAAGAGCCCTGCACGCCAGGCCTTGTTTACGATGAACGCATCCACGGCTGCAACTGGCCTGATCTACTACAGCCTTTCTGCAACCCTGAAGGTAAACCTTACTACTGATGCCCTTTGGCTTTGCTTGGTCTTGACTCTAAAATTGGTCGTTATTCGTAGATCTACAGAGATCACAGTTATTTAATAATACAAACTGAATCCAAACACACAAATTTTACCGCAACAGCTATAAAGCAACTAACAAACATTGTTTTTTGTTGTATATACAAAATCTTTTTTAATCAGCCTTTCTGCAACCCCGAAGGTAAACTTAACTACTGAAGTGTCTTTGGCTTTCCTTAGTCTTGACTTCAAAATTGGTATTTTTTCGTAGATCTACAGGGAGGATCACTTTAATTAAATTAAAGAATACAAGCTGAATCCAAACACTAGTAAATTTTACGACAGCAGCTATAAAGCAACTAACAAACATTGTTTTCTGTTGTATGTAGATAAAAATACGTGCTAAATTATACAGCATCATCTAGCCCCAAGCTAAGCAGAGCTTGTGTTATAGGTACTAGATGACTGATATACTTAATACAATACATTACATGCATAGATGTTTTTTATTATAAATAGAAAATACCCAGAACACCAGAAATAAATAATTGCAGAATATTTTTTATATGTTTTCTCTAAACTGTGCTGTTTGCATTTACAGCGGTGATCGGTTTCAAGTGCCCAACTAAAGTACCCGCGCATACACAATCAGCAAAGTTTTGGCCATTCCCCCGTTTCCCCGTCCCCGGCGACTGTCACCACCTCATCACCTGTGTGGAAGGCCATCCCCGTCTGATCGCCTGCGGAGAAGGCAAGGTGTTCGATGACCAGAACCTGACCTGTGAAGATCCAGAACTTGTCCCTCATTGCGGTCACGGACAAAAATGATTTAGGTTATGAAAAATTGGATTTAGGACGGTATCTGACAAAATTGTGTAGTGAGAAGATTTTAAAGTTAAATAAAAGCATCATCTTGAGGTTCATATACCAAATTTAAAGTAAAACCTGCTCTATGCTCGCTCTATGGGTACCGTACCTGTAACTGCGATTGTGGATATTTAAACATTTGCTTGGGATTGATATCTTCATAATTGACAGTGTTTACAGTTACGTAAAAATATTGTTGTCTACGAATTTTCCCAAAACTAAATAAATTACGTTGTTTTCGAAGATTTTTTTCAAAATATTTCTAATTTAATTAATTATTTACAGTTTTAGCCTAGCCACCAACTTGGCTAGGCTATCACAAATAAACAAATACCGTGAAAAACTACAATTTAAAATCTTAGGTCTTGTGAAACCTTTGTTTGATCAAAACTCTTAAATTATATTTCCATCAACTATTTATTTGTAATGATGCCTTACTTACAGTTAACTAAACATATATTTCATTTATCTATCTATGAATCATTGTCCAAAATTTAATGTATTTGTAAATAAAACTTACTATCATAATAATAAAACAGGACTTTTTAAGTGCGAATGTTTTTTCCGTGATATTAGTTACCATAGAAGTATGTATTAACGCCTTTTTACAATGTTGAACCGTTTATACTCGTATATATTTTCATGTAGATGTTTTTGTAAATATTATTGAAAGAAATGTAAATATGAAAAATATGTGTGAGAATAAAATATAAAGAAATATTTTTTGTCTAACTTTATGCATTTCCAGTTAGAACCAGTAACAAATTTATAAACCACATGCGCACTTCTTTTCAACGCCTTTTAGTCCCAAACTAAGCAAAGCTTGTACTATGGAAATCAAATAGTTGATAGATATATAAATACAAAGACTACATATAACACCCAGACAGAGAACAAACATCTATGTTCATCCCACAAATATTCGTTCTCGGTGGGGATCGAATTCACTATCTACAGGCAAAGAAGAAAAAGCAGGACTAGATAAGGATAAGAAGCAAAGCATATTGGTAAGGCCATAAAAGTAGTAGTAGAGCTCTTTATGAAGGGCTTGTCTGGAGAAGTACCTACCACTATGCCTGTCTGCTGTGTTCCGGTTATAAGGGTGTGGTTGCCGGTGAAATTACAGGCACATGAGCCTTAACACGAGTTTGCCTCAGGTTGATGGACTCTGAGCAGTGCATCGTGAGGCAAGTTCCTAACGAGCGCGACCTACGAGGCAATACTTTGTTATAAGCGATGGCAACCATTTATACTAATAGACAACCCCCCAACTTCGGGGGGTTTTACAGTCACCACGCTTGTCAGGCATATTTATATGTCTGTTTTTATATAAAATAAATGTATTTTTTCTATTATTTCTTCTATGCAAAACAAAACTACCTTGATTACTGTATGTCGACTTCATTTAAGTCAGTTAGGGCAAAGATTAATAGGTAAATAAAAGCTAGTAAGTGACAATTCAGTAGGTAAAACCAAAAAGATAAACTAGAGAGTTATAATTTATTTGTAAAAAAACCTATTTATCTAAATGCTTCATTCATCTTCATGTGGAGCTGTTTTGCCTTTTGGTGGGCGATTGGGCTTGCGGCGTGATGCTGTGCCGGGCTTGTTCTTTACAACAGGAGGGTTCTCCAAGGCTTCTAGTTCAGCATCAGTTAGCTGGCCTTTGTACCAGTCCGCGCTGTGGAATGAACAGGTAATTATAATCAATAAAAAAACGAGTGTGCTTTAGACCACATGACTGAAGTAAAACTTCTTTAATATACGAAACGTAACTGGCTATGAGAGAAAGAGAGAAAGAACAGTGAGCAGAAGACAAGGTTACTACGAGCTGAGTTGTAACAGCTGTGTGTATAGTAAGTAATAATATCATCCTGATTTTGGGAACTACAGTTAAGTGACTCGATTTGTAAGTAACTGCTGAGCTCACGGAATGATTAGTTTTCTTTTATCGTCGGAAACAACATAGCTTTTTTATTTAAATTTTACTCTAGTATTATTTTAAGTTCTGCTGCGTAATTTCGGTGGTGTTTGAGTGCAATTTTTAAGTAATTAGAATGAAAGTATATCGTGATCTCTTGATTCGAATAACTTAACCTAAAAGTGGGAGCACGAAACTCTAATCAAGTTTAGATTTCGTTTTCTAGATGCTGTTACTTTTTACAGAAGCATCTCTGGGGCAGCTGAATGACTCATGATTATTTGGTTCTATCTGCACACCCTTCTAAAGGAAACCAAGATCTATAGATATTAAGCTTACCATTCAGGCACATTTCTTGCCCATTCGCAGTGCTTCTTTACATCATCGAAGGCCTGTCCGAGTTTACAGCCGGAGCGTCGAGGAGTCTGGCCGTTAATGCACACGTAGAAGAACTGGCAGTCTTCAGGGTCGGCGTAACGAGGGTGGGTGGCTCCGAAGGTCTCGTTCACGGCTGGGCAGTTGAAGTCGAAAACCTCTGAAATTCCATTAAAATACATATAACACATAACATAGGATTTCTTGTAATTTTTTTTATAAAAACTATACAGTGTTTTTTTTTTATTTTAGTAAAAAGCATATGAAATAAAAACAGTGATGCGATTGCTATTATTGTTTTATGACAATTTGCATCCATTTAATTTTTTTATACCTACCATGAAAGACATGGCGATGGGATAACAGACAAGCGTAGTAAATTTTTTGATTATCAAAGCTGTATACCTGATGCTCCACATCCCTTCTTCTTAGCCTCATCAGGCCATGTGCAGATTCCAGTCTTGTCGTTGTAAACCAGGCCATCAGGGCAAGTGATCATATTGAATTTGCCGTCCACACAGTAGTAGAACTTGCCGCATTCCTTCGGATCCTCATGGGAGAAGTACCCGTTCTGACGGATACAGTGAAGTGCTGGGATGGGAGTTTCTGCAAATATTTTACAGTCAGTAAAATGTACTTGTAGTAGTAGGATTCTTAGTAAAGGAGCCATCTGGGGAAGTACTACCACCATGCCTATTTCTGCCGCCAAGCAGCTTTTATTTCGGTTTGAAGGGTGTGGGTACCGGTGAAATTACAGGCGGCTTTAGCACGTAAATGATACCACATAACTTCAAACATCATCATCATCATAAAAGTCCACTGCTAGACATAGATTGCCCTTTCCATCCATCGACTTCCCACGATTCAAACAATGTCGTCAAACTATCATCATCAGTAGGGGGACGTCCTACGATTCTTCTTCCGGTTCGTAGTTGCCATTCGAGTACTCGTGGTTTCCCAGTGGTCGTCAGTTCTACGAACTGTATAACCTGCCCATTGCCACTTCAACTTGCTGATTAACTTGGTTAGAATTAGGTAGTAATGTTGAAATAACATCAGAAAACAATGAGAATAAAAAAACTATGTTGCTTTTAAATGGATTCCGTGAATTCCACCTAATCCGGTTATTTATCTGTTTCATAACCCAAGCCATTTTTATAGAAATGTCAGTCATGTCATAAGTTTTCTGGTTTATAACTACCTAGTACATATACGTGCGAATAATCAAACGCAATTTAAATTTAATCTCGTCTCAAGTTGCCATTTTTGACAGATTGCAAATGTTAACAAAGGGAGAAACATAAACAGGTGCCTGTGTGCGTGTGTGCTACCAACAACAAAAAAGGCTCAACTCAGCGTATGCTTCACCACCAATGTAACCTAGTAGTTAGACGTCTGTTAAAACCCTCAGCCAGAGATAAATAAAACTCAGAAATGTGGAGTATTCCGACTACAACAAGCAGTAGTAGAACTTTTGTGAAAGGTCTCGTCCAGTGAAGTAGTACCATTGTACCTATTTCTGCCGCCAAGCAGCTTGCTGTGTTCTGGTTTGAAGGGTGTAGGTGCCGGTGAATTTACAGGCACATGAGGCTTAATACTTGTATGTGTAAGGTGGATATGTAACGTGCGTGAGCTAGAAGGCAATGCTTTGCTATAGTTGATGGTTACCACTTAACATCAGGTGGGTCATATGCTTGTCTCAAGCGGTAGCAGAAAAAATATTAACATATGAGTTACATACATAATTACAATATAATAAAATATGAGATTTTTTTTAGCTCATCTTACTAGGTAACCATTAGCGCACGATCTACAACTAACATTGTTGATGGAACAAACAGGAATCCCACTTGATGTTAAGTGGTTACCATAACCTGTAACAAAGCATTACTTCGCAGGTCACGTTCATTATGAATGTACCTTATGATGCACTGCTATGCCATCAACCTGAGTTATACAGGTTTAAAAACCTCTTGCGCCTTTAATTTTCGACAGGTAAAGTAAGTGTTACCTAGCTATGTGGGTACGTAGGTATAACGTATGTAAACGAGTAGGTATTATAGGTAAATACAATAAAACGTTGGCAAGGCCACACTTCCCTTGAGATTGGAAAGTTGTTCTCGACAGGCGGTGGCCGACTGTTTGTAATCTGTATTCCGAGATATGACTGAGTCCATTTGATTAAGAATAAGGTTGTCAGTATAACTTATTCATCGAAGATGTCATTGTGAAAGTTTGGTTGTTTTGATTTTGACCTTTATGTCTCAGACAGAGTAATGAACGCAGTGCAAGGCCACATAGGGCACTGTCGCACGGCCTCAGTTTATAATAATAATAATAATGCTGGACAATCCACACAGCTTCATCTAGCCCCAAGCTAAGCAGAGCTTGTGTAATGGGTACTAGATGACTGATATACTAAATACAATACATTACATGCATACATATTTTTTATTATACATAGAAAACACCCAGAACACCCGGAATAAATATTCGCAGAATACAAACATTTATTCCAAGGCGGGAATCGAACTCGCAACCTCCTGCGTCGCAGGCGGACATTCGCCCGCCGCGCCACATCGGTCGTCAATACTCAATACATTTATTACTTTTACATGGTTTAGTTTAGATATAAGCATTGTTCTTAAGTGTGAGTAGGTATCACATGGACCCTGAATAGGGTATAGCAACATGGAGCCGACCCGAAATCATACAGTACTGGTAGTAGGTAATGATGTAGTTTTTGGTGAGCATGCAATTGTATAGGTTCAACATATTTCTTTTAATTGGTTACTCTCATAAAAGATTATTATTATCCAGCTGAACCATTTTGATAGCCTTTTCGACCGGTTATTTCTAACACTTGACTCTAATAAGTGTGAATTTCACTGGTAATGTTGCTCATTTTCTTTATCACCTATATTTCTGTCTATGGAGGTAAAAAAATCACGTTTTTTGTATGGGAGCCTCCTTAAATATTTATTTTATTCTGTTTTTTTGGTATTTTTTGTTATAGCGGAAAAAAAAATACGTTATCTGTTAAAATTTCAACTCTTTATCACGGTCCATGAGATAAAGCCTGGTAACAGACAGACAGACAGACAGGCAGACAGCATATAAGAAGACTGTAAAAAAGTAACTTGTTACTGTGTCTGAACATTGATGTAAAAATTCCAGTTACAAAGCTTACTTACGGAGTTTAGGTCTCGCTGAGCAGTCAAGGTTGAAGGGCAGGTCGCATTTCTCCTGATCCTGAGCGTAGTCATTGAATACCATTCCATCAGGACACAGTTTCTCAATGATTTCACCATTTCTGAAATTGGTAGAATCCCAGTAAGTCAACGATCTTTATAGATTGCAAAAATTAATATGCCGTTATTCGGTGAAGGTTTAT
The DNA here is from genome assembly GCA_947095575.1 of Electrophaes corylata. Lineage (NCBI taxonomy): Eukaryota > Metazoa > Arthropoda > Insecta > Lepidoptera > Geometridae > Electrophaes > Electrophaes corylata. Next base: position 11,204,549 of record OX352703.1, read on the forward strand.
TTGCAGATTTATAATGAGTTTTTATGCAACTTTACATAATTATTTTTAGCGTGGGAAAAAATGATTCACTGTTTTATTTGGAGGTCGGAGGTCTCATATGTATACAACCTTTTTTCTTTGAACCGTGTTTTTTAAAAATAGAACTTAAAGCCGTCAATCGGGTTTTTTTTCACGTCTTTGTCATCACAGCAGTGATAGTGCATTTAGTTATTACTTTTTAAACTATCATGGTTTTAATGAATATTTTGCATACAATAAAACTCAAAAATCATTCATTTCTATCCAATCATATCTATTGGTCTGCCGCGTCTTTGCTCTTGCGGATGCCATTTTATGGTCAGATAAGCTAAAAATCGTTTTGCATGCAGTAAACGTAATTGGCCCACTCGATCTTGGCAGCTTTGACTTCCCCCATCAGCGAACTGGATTCGTGAACGTATTGTTCTCGATTCGATTGTTTCTCTTATTCTGCCGTTCGAACCGAACTTCGTAGTGCCTAAATTACTATACAAACTATCCTATATTTGATGGAAAATCCAAGAGCTTATATGCCATGGTATATTATGGTATAGCCATGGTGTATTTCCAATGAATATAATTAATAGTATTTATAATAACTAACAGCGATAACGAATGTACAAATTTTTCGCCACACGTCAGAACGAGGAGTACTTTAAATTACACAGGAAGTTTTTTTTAGTATAGCCTGAAGGTTTAAAGGTATAAAAATAGGCACAAGCGTACATTCCTGAGCGTTGATTATATTAATTAATGCATTTGCAATAACTGCAGTAGTGTACGTAGCTCCTTTTCTGTTGATAGACACACTGTTTCATCATTTAAATTTCAGTATCCGAGCCTATTTATAAAACGACTCCATCCTTATAAAACACTAGCAAAATGCGCATGACTTCATCCGCATAAAGTTATATACATACAAAACTTCAACCATTACTGTACCCGTTTAGTTACAGTAGTTTTGTTTAGGGATCGAATTTCAGGAAATCCTTTTTAGTCTTACCACTTAGTCAAGTCAGTCGATATAAATTACACAGTCATCTCAAACTTATGTTTTTTTAAAGGTTTGAATTTAAAAATAAAACTTAGCAGCCATCTGCTGCTTTCTTACGTAACATCAATATATAGACTCTTTTATATTACAAAATTTATGGCATTTTCCCTTTAGAATCCATCAATCCTGAATACTCAAACGCATTTAAGATTTAAGCACGTCAGCGTCTCACGTGACGAGTTTTTGACAGATTTTCATTGTAAACTGTCAAAATGTCGCGATTGAGACGTGCATATGATGCGTTTGAGTACTTGGTGTAGCGTGGTGTACACGGTTTATGTGTAGTTTTGACTATCAAAACCAGTTCTGATACCCGCCAACAGGGTCGTTTATCGTGTATCCATGCAAAAATTACACAGAAACCGTAAACATTCAGAATTGTATGAGTCTCTGTCAATCAATCTTTACGGGTCTGTTCCAATAAATTGATGGATATCTACCTGCACTCGTAATATTTGTCGCACTGCTCAGCATCAGCAAAGAAGCCGTCGTCGGGACATGAGTTTGTAATCTCTGCATCTCTCTCAGACTCTGCTTTTCTATCCTCAAACGTCCGCAGCGGTGGGTTGACTGGTTTTCTCCCTCTCTGACCAGCTGATGACGCTAACACTGAAATATTGTAGACGTTAAGTACTGTTACGAAGTTTGGATCATGTATGAATCTCATCTTATATAAATAATTGAAAAAGCTGAGGTTATATATATGTTTGTAACTCAATCAAGCTGAAGGCTGGACCGATTTCTGAAACTTGGAATAAATATAATTTATGACCCGGGTTATGCGAAGACGCGGATCGTTGATGTCTGCCAGATTAAAATGGGATTGGGCAAACCACACCAGTCGTATGCTTAACGAAAGATGGGCATCGGTCGTCACATAATGGTGCCTGCAAATGGACAACGTAGCCGGGGCAGGCCAAGGAAACGTTGGCGTGACGACCTCGATACTTTTCATAAATCCTGGTGGAAAGCGGCAGAAGATAGAAAGCAGTGGAAAGAAATGGGGGAGATCTTTGCCCAGCAGTGGAACAGCATAGGTTAAAAAAAAATTAAAAAAATGTGACCCAGTATGCAGAAATACGAGTGGGCAAAGTCCAGAAACGAAAGCTAGTATAGAGTAAAAAAGTAATTTTACTACTTATTAATAATAAATAAATAATAAGTACTCTACCTCTAAGTGTCGTCTAGACATAAATAAAATAAAATATACTCATTACATCATTTAGATTGTAAACAGATGGTTCAGCCGATTAGATAAAGCCGTGACATTGAACTTTCTCAAGGTTTAATAAATGCATTAGATTAAAACAGTTAATACCCTCATATTTATAAAAGTTTTTTTTATTTAAATACTGCTTAAAATTTCTCCTGTCTCTTTAGATTATTACACATTGATAAAAGATGGAGACTGATATTTTGATATTTTTTATAAGTTAACCTGTTAGGCCTTACTTATAAATAATTTACAAACGACAAACATTGCAAAAATTTGCAGACACTTTCCAATGGGTAATAAAAAACAGAGCTTTAAACCCTCATCTGTATAGATACTCTTCCTTGCATCGATATCCCACTAATATTATAAATGCGAAACTTTATAAGTATGGATGGATGGATGGATGGATGAATGTTTGTTACTCTTTCACGCTCTAATCAGTGGCCCGATTTAGATGAAATTTGGAATAATAATAGATTGCAATCTGGATTAACATATAGGTTACATTTTATCCCGAAAAAATAACGGGAACGGGAAAAAACTGCCACGCGTGTGAAGCTGAGAGCAACCGCTAGTCCTCAGTAATGAGGGTCATGATCTTTAAGTAGAATCTTTGCACGATGCTCTTCCTCTGGGTTTTGTCCTCTGTGGCACTGTGGGTATCACTCACGGAGGACTCTGTTGTTGAGCAAATCATCAGTTTTCCTCAACAACAGAGTTTGTAGCGATGTTTGTAGAAGATTGTTTTCGAGAATGTTTGTAGCGATCACGCTACAAACATTGATACTGATACTCTATAGAAAAACTATTGCGTTTGGAATTGCCATAGATGGAAATAAGACTGTTGTTTCATACGATATTCAAAGGATTTAAAATAGTAAAAATAATTTTAATAGCAAACACGTCTTCTCAACGTGGTAATTTCCGGCATACCAGAAATAAAAGTAGTTTACATTGACTGTCACATACTTCCTAATAGAAACGCAACGGAAGGCAATCTACTAGTAAAATACCATCTCAGTTCTATAAATTGCATTTTAATGGTCTATTTTTTAAACTTTTTGTTGGCTTGTAGCTATTATTTACGCATTTTCTACATTAAACTATATTAAATATTCACTATATTCTTTCTGCTGTCTAGAGAATCAAAATATAAGTAGAGAAAATTGCGTCAGTGAAAATAGGGGTATTTCGGTTAGTTTATAATTATTATTTGAGATAGCGTTTTGAAACAAGCATTATTTCTACTAGCAGCCACCCGAGGTTGAAAACTATATTTTATTCTAAGTTTCATCGAAATTGGTCCAGTATATAGATCGTGATCGAGCACAAATATTCAAACATCTAAACTTTTGTATTCATTACATTAAAATCTTATCATTTTTTTAATTTGACTATTTTTTTTTAATTTCGTTCGTACTAAACGTGCCCTATGACGCAATGTATGACGTCCATCAACTTAAGCCATGTAGATATTTAAAAGCCTTATGTGCATGTAATTTCCCTCACTTCACAATTTTTTCAGCCCAGTAGTGAATTTTTCAACAAAACTAACAACTATTAATAATAATAATAGTAATAGTAATGCTGGACAGACCACACAGCATCATTTAGCCCCAAGCTAAGCAGAGCTTGTGTTATGGGTACTAGATGACTGATATACTTAATACAATACATTACATATATAGATTTTTTTTTATTAAACATAGAAAACACCCAGAACACCCGGTATAAATATTTGCAGATTGTACAAACATTTATCCCAAGGCGGGAATCAAACCCGCAACCGCTGCTATATAATATAGGTAGCTTAAATTGTAGGTGTTGCAATATTTAGCGCTGATTTCACTATTACCTAACCACGCGTAGCTTTTGTGACCGGCCACTGCACGGAAGCCACTAGGTCAAATTATAATTAGTTCGTTAAACATTACGTTACCGTTTCACTATAGATTTTGTAGTCCATATTAAATCATAGATGGTAGAAGTTGACGTAAAACAAATGTAATATTTGGATGTCTGACTTCATCAGTCATTCTCAAAGAATCTGGAGCAGCTGGTACTAAAAGATCTGAGGGGATGTCTACCGTCCCTGAGGATTAAAGCCGTAAAGCTGTTTCTTTTATTTTTTCAGGTTACATTCGTTTTAACGTGCCCTACGATGCTCTGCTCTCCATCAACTTGAAGCTCATAAGTGTTCAGCATCATATGCTTGTAATTTCACCGGTACCCATACCCTTCTAACTAGATCGCAGCAAGCCGCTTGGCGGCAGAAATTGTCATAGATTTGCGGAGTAGATGAAGTTTAGACAATGTTCATTCGCTCGGAAGCGATTTTATTTTTATCTTTTACCGATATCGTTAGTAGAATGGAACTTTGTCTACAGTAATAAGTTTGCAAGAACCCGTTACTGATAATCAGTATTTAGAACAAATGGTAGTACGTGCTTTGAATAGCAAATAGTCTGTGTAGCTGTTAGAATAGAGAGCAGTTATTTGTTTTCTATTTTACCGCTGATCAAACAGTATTTGATCGTATCTTTTGTGAAATCGGGTTTAGTTTAGCGAATAGAAAGTACTTAAGTCATGATCAGCATTGTCTCTATAACTAAACAACGTCTACTGAAAAATCAAAAAAACTAAATATTGCCAGTTATAATAATTATGCTAAAACAATATATCTTATAAATTCCGTTTTTTTACCAGCACCCCTTCAAACCATAACACAGCAACGCTGGTTATAATGCGAAATAGTTTTTACTGCTAAAGTCAAAAGTTCAATGCAAAAGACTTGAACGCGCTCGCTCCCTCTGTTCGCTCTATTTTTATATTTATTTTTGACTGATCTCACAGCTTAGTTAGTAGTAGCTCAACTTTTGCGCTGTGGGTTCTGGGTTCGATCCCCATTGAAACAAAGTAATTCAAAACGACAAGATGAAACTTCGTCTATCGTTTTCAAGTGCAGACTTGCTATTTGTCTAGTTTTACTCGTGAAGAACTAAGTAACCCATTCACCTGGTTATAGATCGATTCAAAGTGGCCCCTAGACTCTGATCTCTGAAATATTGACTTTGACTTTGCCATTTTTCAGGGAAATCAACTGACTTTTATAAAAACAGAACCCTAAAGATATTTTCAGACACAGTAGGTATCCTCAGGCTCACCAAATCATGATTATGCCTAAGGGAAGTAGTCAGAGGTACGTCCCATTACATTTGAAGCATACCCACATTTTTCAGTAGTAAATAATTAGTTTTGAATAAGTTTTCTTGTAATCTAATAAAAATGCTGAGAGCTAGTTTTATTAAAACAGAATATCGACAGTATGTCATTCAAATTAGATAGGATTTGATATTCAACATTTCAAGGCCGTCGAGGTTTCCAATTATTATTGCTGTATCAAATTATTTACCATGTTACTATTAAACTCGGGGTAACGTTGAAACAGTTACACAATGCTTAGTTAAAATTAAGTTTAACAGTGAGAAAATCGTAGATATAATTTTAATCAATAAGTATGTATTTGTATAATATAACTAGTTTAAAAATACATGTATAATATAGTTGTTTCTTGGGCTTATAAAAATCTAGTAGTTCTTGGAAATTAATTTACATTCTTCGACCTTTGAACGTAATTATTTATAACTATTCAGTAGGTATATGTTTGTACATGCTTAACTTACCGACTAAGCACCCTAGGAAGATGACTCCCACACTCGACCCGAACGCCATCTTGCGTTCAAGCACTAACTTAAACGTTACTTATAACTTAAAAGTCACTTAATTGTGACTTATCTAAGTATGACTGACGACCGCTTCGCTCTCTATACCACACTGACTTGAGCACTTTTTGTCATCCATTCTTAGCTGTTCAACAGCTCAGCGAAAGGTTACATTTACATATCTGTCTCGCTTGCTCGTCATTGTAATTTAATATACCCATCCTTGTTCCGCGCCAAACACTGGTCTGGATCCTGTTATGGTTTTACGTGTTCTGCAAGAGAATTGTGATCCGAATCGAGTTCAAAAATGCTGTTAATATTTTTATGCATTACAATACTTAATTACAAAACGTTAGTAAGATGGTTGTGAACTAAAAACTTCCACAACAAATCGATCTAATTATATACATATTACCTTTCTATATATAGCACATAAGTACAGCTAGTTTTACCATTTCTTAGATGAACGCAATGCAATGCCGGCTACAAAGGGCATGCCCTCTGTAAGGTGGTTGTACTCTATACGGTAGTGCAATTTGTATAGGTAGAAATTACTGCTCATATTCAGGTGGGCCATCGTTTGTTTTGATACTTCCTGATTGAGAAAAAACTAATTTATTAATGGAAACGGTAATGATTAAATACGCAAAATACGTTTAATCATTTATTTAGCATAGGTATAAAATAGTAAATAGAAGAGAAAGTGTTAGATATGAATGTAAATAGATATACGAGTAGAGATAGGCCAATGAAAATACGGATAGATTGTATGAGAGATGATATGGGTAAGAAAAGAGTGACTACAGATATGACGGATGATAGAGGGAAATAGAGAGAAAAAACCTGTTGCGTCGACCCCGTGTAAAGTGGGATAAGAGCAGGAAAATTATGGAGATATAAAATAGTCGTCGGAACACAGAGCATACATAATTAACAAAGAAATATTATGCCAAGTGCAAACAATAACCCGTATATAGGAGCATGGATGGAAAAGTAACCCACGACCCTGATATATTTGAAGGACTAGTTCCAGGAAATACTACCACCATGCCTATTTCTACCAAGCAGCGTTGCTGTATTTGCAAGCGTAATTACGTAAAAACACAATTATAATAACCGACAACCGCTGGGGAATAAAGGTTCTCGAATGGCGACTCCAAATCGGAATACGAAGCGTAGGACGTCCTCCTACCCGATGGACTGACGACATTGTTAGGACCGCGGGAAGTCTATAGATGGAGAGGGCTCAGAACCGTTCTTCCTGGAAACGTATAGGAGAGGCCCAAGTCCAGCAGAGGATTTCTACAGGCTATTGATTACAGTTATAACCTACAAAATTTTAACTTAATGACTCCTCTTAAACATGGTTTAAATAATGCAAAAATCAATTATACTGTTACAAGTTTATTTTGGAAAGAAACGGGATATTTACCATGATTTTTGAGTTTGATTGTTTCTTCAGTTCGACCCGTGATCATGGCGCATGCAACTGTGCCGAAATATCGGGAAACATTCAAACTCAAAAATAATGGTAAATATTCCGTTTCTATCCAATATATTGATCAAAACCATGATAGTTTAAAAAGTTATATCTGTTACAAGTTATTTTTTTTAACGGCAAAACGTCTTACGTCCTTCCCAGCCAAAGCTTGAACTCAATTTACATACCAAACTGGAGATATTTTTTTTAAACAGTTGAAAGGAGCTTAAAAGATGACGAATCATCCCGGATGCTTAAGTCCCACTTACTAAAGTCCAATGTCAACCTGACAGCCCTTTGTGTAAATTCAGCCTGGTTTTATTACAGTACTTTACTGTCCTTCCGTATACAAATATTAAAATGGCTTTATAACATTTGGCAAAACAACTCTTTGAAAGCTGAAATGTTGTTTTTAGGGTTCCGTACCCAAAGGCGAGGGAACGGAAAAACCGGGACCCTATTACTCTGTCCGTATTTAAATGTTTTATGCAAATATTTTCTAAACTAAAGGACGAATAGGTGTCAAACTTTAGAAACAAATAACTCTTCTATACCTTTATTTCAACATGAATGTTCGTTTAAGGTAAGTCTACTAAGAAACGGTAGTAAGAATATCAATGCGTGTGCGCATCACGCTTCACTTCCATCATGCTCTAGAAAGCGATCTATAGAATGATGGAAATTAGAGATGAAATCATTAGTTTTAGTTTGTATTATTTTGATACAGTAAATCGATTATACATACCAATTATAAGAACTTGGCAGACTGACGTACACTCAAGGCATAGCCTAAACAACTGGTCGTAAAAACTTACAATTTTCAAGAAAGGAATTCAAATACAACACTTAAATGAGTACAGCAGGGGTTGAAGTTTACATAATGCCTATACCGGGCTCTTATGAGGCTACCAAGATACTGCAGTTTGTCGAGCATATTTTCCAGAGCTGTTTCCAGTGTTGACATTTTTTTGCTATCATTCAAACTCGCATAGTGGCATTTTGAAATCAATTGGGTCGCTCTATCTGACTAACCTTATTTACAAACACTAGATTTTTATCCACGTGGGCAAAAATAAGAAGTGACCTGACTTGATTAACTTTTATAAGTTACTACTGACTACTTTTTTTAATTTAGGTACTATTTATTTTCTTGTTTTTTATCAAGTTTTAGGCTGACCCATTGTTTTTATTTTATTTGTAATATGTGTTATGGGCTTAGTATATAATTTTTCATAAAACTATTTAACTTGCCTGAAATAAACGCCTTTATTTATTTGAAAATAACTTTACGCAAACCCAATCGCGCACGTGTCTGTAGTTGGTAAAAAATAAGACATTTCTGTAGGTCTACTCTTAAAAACGATAAACGAAATTTCGTTTTGTAGTTTTGAGTTACACTGCGGGGTCTCAGTAACTCATTCCACAGCCATATTTTTGCTTTCTGGCATAACGCGCAGTGTAACTCAAAACGAAAATACGAAATCTCGTTTGTCGTTTTCTAGAGCCTGTTTGTTGATCTGGGGTTTAATCGTAAGCCAATACTATAAAAATATTATTGGTTTTGTCTACTTATGTGAATTGTACGGGTATTTCTTGATGCTGAATTTTTTGATCCTGAATATTTTGTCGTTTAAATTCCTACAGCTTTTATAAAATGTTCACTGTATAAAATGGCGATAATATGACGGATGTAGATATACGTGAGTTTATTTAAACTATTTAAATACCAATTTACGTTTAACTAGCGAAACGCCCGCGACTTCGCCTACGTAAAGTTATTTTCATATAAATTCAGCCCAGCTGTACCTGTTTGGGCGTTGACTTACACTTAGCACCAAAACAAAATACTGTATTTCAAGTCTCTATAAGCAGTGGCTCAGGATGTGATCTATATTACGTTAGTCAGTCAGTCAGGTTAAAGATTCTATTAATTGGTATATTTAAATAAATTGACGCACTGACTGAAACGGGTACTCCACTGCTAATTTAATTAGGTTTCAAATTATTACTGCCAGATAACATTGTACACTACTTTTGTCAATTAATTAAACTGTTAAATAATAACTACCTACCAGAAAATGTAAATATTTTTGGCACATATTTCTCCGTACAAATCACTAAGCTGGAAGAACATACTGGATTATTTAATGATTTAGCATGGGTTAAAATTAAAGTATACTAAGGTATTCAATGGTTGAAACTAAGCTGTAAGTATTATATTTGTTCTTCTAAGCTTGGTCGCGTGGAACTGGCACTTAGATTAAACTGATTTTAAGACGGATGTGACCTTTTCTTAAACTGATACTTTTGTTTTAGCTTTCTTTAATTAGTTCTAACTAAAGGGATAAAATAAAAAAGATGTTTTATTTTATACAACAATCTGATAAGATTAAATCCACATATACTAGACTTCCTTAATAGACTAAACAAGCGCCGGGCGTTATCTCGTAATTAAGTTAGCCAGCGGTATAAGCACGCATGATGCCCACGCGTGGATAGTAAAGGCTGGCGTAGTGTGGACGTTATCAACAATAACATTCAATACCTCTTAAACAACATTGCGTCTAAGGGCCTAGCCATTTGTTTGTTAGCCAGTTTGGTCGTTTGGTAGTAATTTTTTGTTCACCTTGGATAAAAAAATTTACTTAGCTAACGTTAATAGGTAACGTTGTCAGCTTTTTTGGGTACACTACCTGCGGTCGGTGGCTTAAATTCTGTTTTCTTCCTTTAGTAAAAACCTACTTAAGAAAACTGAGCTATAAAGAGGGTTATCTCCGTCTTATGAGATTCAATTTTTTTTATTTGAAATGTACTTGTAAAAATACTACTGCTAATTTAAAATAAGTCTCATATATATAAAATTTTGCGAAACTAAATCAAGCATTTTTTTAGTATAATAGCAACTTATACCTAGACATTTTACAGAACAAATTACATAAAAAGATGAGCAAAGACCACAACCTCATCTGTCTGCGTTGCTCTAAAAGCTCTTGCGGGAATGTAAAAAATAAAGATAAATAAATCCCTTTGTAAATGATTTAAGTACCTTTCGTTGTAATTACTAACGAGGTGTGAAGTAAGACTTGTATGGACTATTAACAATATTTTGGTAAAGTTACAATTTACTATATTTCCGACAAAGTATATTTAAAAGTATTATTTTGGACACATTTTAAGCAGAATTAGATGGACTGTTAGCATGTACTTCCTCAGGCGAAATAAAACGATTAGTTTTTATCGGGTTATGAGACTCGTGTTTTATTTGTCACTACTAGTCCGTCCCGGCTTCGCACGGGTTTTCGTAAGGAACTTAAATTTTTTTGAAAATATATAACCTATGTCACCCGGGGATAGTGTAGCTTCCCAACTGTGAAAAATGATTACAGTAGTTTCGGAGCCTATTCAATGAAAACGAATAAACAAACAATTAAATCTTTCCTCTTTATAATATTATTGTATATTTGTCATATTCAATTAATTTCAAAACCTTGACTTTTAATTGACAAATTGTGACGAAGGAATTAACTGTATGATCAACAAAAACAGAATTAAAATAGTATACTGGTATTACACAGCAGAAATACTGCGATGTTTTGCAAATGAGTCTTATTTCATTTTATTAATAAAATACAATTTTTTGCAAATGCAAAAACTACTATTATATTTTGTAAACGTAAGTTAGATCTAACAAGTTACTAAAAAAATGTTTGAATTTAAATAAGAGTTGGACACTGTAACCAGATAGCATAAAAGTTTATACACCGGCATCAACACAAACGTTTCCGGCATAAAGCTATAGCAAATAGTACTAGTAACAAGCCTCACAAGATTATGCAATAGCACCCCAACAATAAGTACTCGTAATTTCAAATACAACATCGAGTCTGCTTGTCCGGCAAATACTGCATAATAACATGGAATGTATAATAGAAGAATATATAATCCTTATCATAATGGGACAGATTGTGTGTATGTTGAGATATTGAAATCTGACAATCAAGACAATACAAACTAGTGGTTAAGACGCGGAACTACCAAATGACAATGCAGAATTAGTACTTAATATAAAAAATAGTACAATTTTACCTAAAATTTCCGTAAATTTGGACTAAATTTCGTACATTATTTTGATGGAATATCGCCAAATTGCTATTTGCGAACTTCTTCTTTGAAATAAGAAGCTTCGTTGAAATTGTGAGTATAGAGGTATATTCTGCTTTATATTTACTGTTTTTGCATAGATAAAATCCGTGAATAACTAAACAGCCATTTTCATATGGGTCTTATAAGGATTTTATTCATACTCAAAATATTTTATATAGGTGCTAAAATTTTTCAATAAGAACAGTCATAAAGTCATTTATGCTTAAAAGAATGAAAAACAATTTATTTAGGAGATATAGTTTTCGTTAAGTACTAAGTACACGGGCGAAGCCAAAAGTAATCCATACTAATATTATAAACGCGAAAGTTTGTAAGTGTGGATGGATGGATGGATGGATGGATGTTTGTTATTCTTTTACGCTCTAACCAGTAAACCGATTTGGATGAAATTTAGAATAATTATAGATTGCAACCTGGATATATAGGCTACTTTTTATCCCGAAAAAATAATGGAAACGGGAAAAAGCTACCACGCGGGCGAAGCTGCGAGCGGCCGCTAGTAGATTATAATGACATGGAATGTAGGAACGCATCGAGATCTCTGCATGATGAATGCGCGGGATGAACAGCGAAGACGGCAAAGGGCGCGCTGTCAGGAAGACATGGCTTGCTAGAGACAGGAATATATTGATTTAATATTAATACACTAGTGAATTTCTGTTAGAAACAGCGTGGTAAGAGAGTATGGAAAAAATACATAAAAATGAGAGTAGAGAAAGACATGCTAAGATTGTTTAGGTATGTAGAGAAGATGGGTGAAATCAGATTGACGAAAAAGGTGCACAAAAGCGTGCATAAATGGGACTGTTGGGAGGGAAAGACCTCGGTGTGCGTATCTTGACCAGATAGATATTTTTTATTAAACATAGAAAATACTCAGAACATCCAGAACAAATATTTAAAGATCGCGCAAACATTTATCCCAAGGCAAGAATCGAACCCGCAACCTCCTGCACCCGTCGCGCCGTCCGCCTTAAATCCGCGACCGTCGATATCAATGGAATCCATGAAAATTGTTCCTGTTATTTCTTTTTTTTTATGGCACCTGCCCGACATTTGGTGTATACAGTTTTGCCAGGTTTAGGCGCATAAGATCCCACTCTAAAACGTCCCTTTGTCCCTTTCGCAAAAGGTCCCTTTTATAACCAGCGTCAAGTGAGTTGTCAAGCCAGTAAAAAAAACACTATCAACAGAGAAACACTTTTTTTTTAATATGGATGCCGCCATGTATTCTAATTACAAATTACACTAAGACATTGCCACCGAAATATAAAAATATTTGGCTACAGCAGACCTTAAAATGACACTATTTATTTGATTTATTTTTCAAATTTCCACAGCTTATGAAGAACACAAAATGACATACATACCATGCAGCCAATACAGGATTTAATAAACACTAGAAAACAATTAAAATGAAAAAACTACGTTACTTTCAAGGATGACAGAAAATAAACTCATATTCTTCAGCACGTTAAATAAATCGATTCAAAAAAAATGTGCCACTGTCAACTGTCAAAGTTCAATAAAATTGTCCGCAAGACGGACAGATGCCACAAAAAAAAAACTTTGGCAATTGACAATCAGCTGATTTTGTTCTGCAACCCTCAGCTACTGAAAAGCGACAAAATAAAAGAAGAAGAAGAAAACAATCATCTGATCAAAACTTCGCAGGTTCTAGAGTTGTTGCCAATCAATTTCAATGCTTAGTAGAAGAACTCATGCTCTTTTAACATTACCGCCGTCATCGGTATTTCAATGAGTTAAATATTTGCAAGGAGTGTCTTAGACATAAAGGGCAAACAAAATAACTAAATAATGGGACAGACAAATAATAAAACGTAAGTTCTCATTAAATCCACACACACACATAACACAAGCTCTGCTTAGCTTGGGGCTAGATGATGCTGTGTAGATTGTCCAGCATTATTTATTTATTTATTTTAAATCCTTTCCCTAGAAATGAACAGCCTACACCACTTTATATGACCAATATTACCCAATAAAACCTCGACAATAATAAAATCTTAGCGTCATATCCTTTTAGTCTTTCGCATCCAGACTAAAACTAGAACCCACGTAAGTACTTACAGTACTTGTTTTCGAAGTCCGACGCTATATAAGCTAGTCTGTGGTTTTAACCCTGACATTGTCCTGCTGCCGTCGCCCATTCACCATCCCTTCAGTCGAGATGGTCAAGATTGTAACATTATTGCTGGTGCTGGCTGTTTGTGCACGCGCCGATGACAACACGGATTCAGAAAAAAATGAGAGCGGGAGACAAAAAAGGCTTTTATGTGAGTAGACTATTTTTACTATAGCCTAAGTTTTTTTTTCTTTTTTTTTTTAATCCCGTGACTTTGTGTTTATTATATTTATTACTTTATCGTGGTCCTGAAAACTGATTTCGTTCTGAAAATTTATCCATATTATTAGTTTGAACCTTTTTGGTAAATATTAATAAAATAATTTAAAACATTGGTTTCTGGATCGCCGATGACCGATAATTATGTTACGAGTTCGTTTTTAGGGGTAGTATTGCATACATGCCAGTTTTCGCGAGCAAATATTTTACACTCTGTAACCTAACTAGAATCTCATAATGAAACTCTGTGAAACCGGATACATTGAATAGGTACAGAGCTACAAATAACAAGTTGTTATTACACATCCCTTACTTGTTGTTGTAATTACTAACGACCATTATATTTCTAGTCTAGATCTCTGTTTTTGCCGTACAGTCAGTGAAACTCAATTTCAAGTATCTAACTCATTACTTTTTGTTCATACTCAAATAAAAAATATCATTAGATTAGATGAGAAAGCACTGGCGGTGTAGTTCCCACTACACCCGCAACCCCACCTTCTGATCTTAGGGTCGTGGTTTCGAATCCAGTTGTACACCAATGGATTATCAATTCAAAAAAGTTATGTGTGCGATGTCAATGTTCTAAAACGGTGTAGGAAAACATCGTAAGAAAACTAGTTAGTAATTTAGTTGCAGCGAAGGGCTTGCAACCTGTCACGTATGGAATATCAAGTACTGCAAAGTTTACCTATGTATATGCCAAATGTAATATTTGAATAGAATAGAATAGAATAGAAATTTATTCAACACAAGACACACACACACACAAATACACCACAGCAAGTGCCTACACTTAAAAAAAAATCCCTAAAACACATATCTAAAACCTACCCTACCTAGCCCACAAAAACAATCCCTCACATTTGAATCCATGCCTGGAAAATCGTGAGGCTATTTCTATTATAAAACCTTTTTTCTCGTTTTCGCAAAGAGATGGTAACTCCGGTTAGCTTATAATTATGGCTGAAAAGGAATCTTTAAAAAAAATTCATAACTTTAAGCTAGTTTTGTGTCAGTCGTGGTAGAATAAGAAAAACTATTGCAAGCTTTTTTCAGTACTCACCTTTTTTATTCTGTGGTTAGGGATTAGCGCGGTTTTTTTTTAAATGAGTTTGTCTTGAGTTTCCTCTTCGTCTCAGAACATTTGAAAGGCGGAAAGTTTATTTATAAAACAATTATTTCACTTCAACCGATCTACCAAGTCGCACTTTTTATTCTTATAAACATATACTAGGGCATCCCGCGACTTCAACTTGCGTTTTCAATTTTTATACAAACTTACCTTTACCGCATACCGCATACCGCATTATAGAAATACGTGACACGACGATAATATCGCCACGATTCTTTCGCTCGTGGAGATGAGCTCTTAACATCAGGTGGGTCATCTGCTGGCTTTGTCAACACTAAAAAAATACATCGTATCTGATGGCTTAAACTGTATGGTTTGTCACTCAGTCAGATGCTTGCCTTGCTGTACTTCGATTTGAAGAGTCCGTTAGCCGGTGCAATTACCTACAAGTACATGAGATTTAACACCTTTTCATCTTACGAGTGCATAACCTGTCTCCGTGACTGCTCAACATCAAGTGGTCCACATGCTGCCTCCACTTTTCTCAAAAAAGTTTTGTCAGTAACGTAAGAGTTTTATAAATGTAAACTATAGCTATTTTCATATAAACTACAACCCCCGTTGTGCATGCATAGAAGTTAAATTTCGGGAATTCTTTAGTACCTATACCCCTACGTACCAAGTAGATACACTCTGAAAATTTCAAGTTCCTACAACTAGTGATATAGACTGCGTTATCTATATACCAGCCAGTCAGTCAGTCAGGACAAATATTCTTATAATTGGTATAGATTATTACAACAACTATACAAGTGGTACTTATTTTTTTTCCACGTTCTCAATCTGATTGTTCCTCGACTGTACTTGACATTATACTGCACTACGTAATAAAATGCATCACAATGGACGCCCGGGTCATTGCCCCTACAGCGACTAAAGGTTTTTATACAAGTAATAGGCGCTAGTGTACTGCGGTAATTAAACTAGCCACCCGTACCCTGCTCAGTTGAACGTTGTTGGTTGTATTCTATAAATATGCATAGCCTTCTTTCTAAAAAGTAAAAAAGATCACGGTGCTATCCCCAGACAGTATAGTGTATACCATCGCTATACATCCATTAAAATCTGCCTAAGATAAATGAGGATATTAAACACTTTGATGACCAATGTGGCGTTGCGGGTGAATGTCCGCCTGCGACGCAGGAGGTTGCGGGTTCGATTCCCGCCTCGGGATAAATGTTTGTACGATCTGCAAATATTTATTCCGGGTGTTCTGGGTATTTTCTATGTATAATAAAAAATATTAATTCGAGATCGAGCTACCATTTTTTTTACCATTATGAGACGACAATATATTCTTTTGTCATATAATATACACTATACTTTGCTTTATTCAAAAATTATATCATTACTGATATCGACAACTGTATCTATTTGCCCTAAAGTTTGGTAAAGGCTCCAATAATTTCCACTTATATTTTTTTTATATTAATGCATTGCTTTGTAGGTACCTAGCGTGAGTTAGTCAATTCTTGCATGCATCATTCATAATAAAACCCTACTCATGATATAAGCTTTACAAATTGACTGATGCACTGAGCTCTCATTTTGATTTATTTGTAATAACCTTTATCCTTTTGGCTCAATTATTCATTGTCATAAATGCTGAGGTACTGATTTTAAAAGGTTACCTTGCATTTAAATAATGCCATGGCGGCAGGATATAAAGGTGTTATACCAAGACTGGTCAGTTCTCCTTCTACTTAGAACAAAGAAGTTGAAGAAATTTATATTCAATTCGGAATATCGATACTTTTCATTTATGGAAATCAAAAATAGTCACTGTATAATCTTTTTAAAAGTATTCCAAAAAGGTTGGGTATCGAAATGAAAAATAGTTTTGATTTTCGAACTCAAAATTTAAATTATTGTTCGGAATTTAAATTATCAAAGACTCTTGGGCCCGCTTGCACAAAAATCTGATTTAATTTTATTTAACTAATAACTTATACCAAGATAAACCTGTTAAGCGTAAGCGTAAAAGCGACTTAGGTTTCCTTATGCAAGATGTTAAACGTAATTAGCCCCTAAATGCATTTAGGGGCTCGCTAAATACATTTTATGATCGTTGTGCAAGCGGGTCTAGAAATTTTCATGGCAGGATATAAAATGTATAGCAAAGTCTTAAAAAGAGTCCGGTTATTTTTCATAATGTTAATAAAACAGACAATAAAACACGGCATGTTATTGTACGGCCTGATAATGTACATCCAATAATTCGAATCCAGTACATGGATTAATAGGGTGTACATTATTGACTCTCTCTAAACAACATTGCAACCATTAATAAATAGAGTATTTGTTTGCTTCCAGTTTTCGACGAAGGTGGCGCCCTAGTGAAAACGTATTCCAACCCCTACCTCAATAACTTAGCATTAAACGCTGACAAACTCCCTTACTACGGAAATATCCTGAATCCTTTCTTCAATTTTATCCAGGTAAGGTTATCAAGAGACTTAATAAATTCCATAGAACAAAATTTGTATTAAGTATTTATAATTTGTATAAAATACGTATAAAACAGTTGAGCTATCTGGAGACCGTTGCAATCGATCTAAAGATCCAAATCAGTAACAATTGATTCAAAATAAAATTAATTTGTTAGTAGTAGTAGCAGAGCTCTTTGTGAAAGGGCTCGTCCGGGGAAGTATTACCACCGTATCTACTTCTGCCGCCAAGTAGTGATGCTCGCATTGCTGTGATCCGGTTTGTGTGGTGTGGGTGCCGGTTAAATTACAGACACATGAGCCTTAACACCAGTATACCTCAGATCGGTGGACGCATAGTAGTGCACCGGGCACGTATCTTACGTGCGTGACCTACAAGGCAACGCTTTATTAAAGATGATGGTTACCACTTAACATCAGGTGGGTCATATGCTTGTTCCACCAGTACAAACATAAAAAAAAACAATGTTGAATAAGCCATTTCATTTCAAAACTGATTTAAAAAGCAATGGTAAATTGCTCTTAAATATTGTGTAGGTTCATGATTATTTAATATTATCTTTTCACCAGGCGTTCGGAAACTCACTGGCAGCCTTTACGATCCCAGTCTCCAACGCGATCGTCCAACAGATCAAAAATGACCCGAACTTCCAGAATTCTCTCGTGGTTATCCCGAAAAACCCTGTTGTCGAACCCAACCCACACTGCGAGGGTTTGCGGACTCAGGTCCCTTCGCCGAGTTTTTGCAATAACTTCTTGAATTGCTGGGATGGGTGGGCAGTGGAACAAGAGTGTCCCACGGGACTTCTGTTCTCGAATAGTGGATACTGTGATTATGCAGATAATGTAGACTGCCATAATAGGAAAGTTAATGGTGAGTTCATATGTTTTTTTTGGTCTGATATTGTTTATCAATTGAAATATTATAATTATTACCTAACTAGGAATTAAAAAGTCCGTAGAACTTAGGTCACCAATGTAGCTCTCAGAATCACCATATTTTCCTTTTTTTGACACAACGCCATCTAGCCCCAAACTACGCAAAGCTTTTATTATGAAAACTAGATAGCTGATAGAATACTTGAATCCTTTTTTATGTAAATACGTACTCTACATAGCACCCAGACACAGAACAAACATCCGTGTTCATCACACAAATGTTTGTTCTCAATGCAGATCAAACCCACAAACGGAACACAACAAGCTGCTGTGTGGCAGAAATCGGCATGGTGGTAGTTCTTTTCCGAGCCTTTCACTAAGAGCTCTAGTAAGTATTATTACCATGTAGATTATTCTGAAAGTTATATTTAATGTTTCAGCGGAAAAACTCCAGCCACAAACTCAGCCCATTTGCAAGACAGACTTCGAAACTTTCCGGAACAAGATGGATTGTAGTGAGTTCTTCGTGTGTGTGAACCGCCAGCCTGTCAGGTTCAAGTGTCCAGCTGACCTTTCTTACAGCCAGGTACGGTTATACATTTATACCAATCTATACGAACTATAAGAATCTTTGTCTTGACTGACTACTGACTGATATATAGACAAAGCACAGCCGCTGGTCGTATATACTTGAAAGTTTCAGGATATATTTGTCTCGGTGCGTAGATGAGTACTAAGAAAGGTATTTCCAAAATTCAACCCCTGAACGAGTACAGTGGGGATTGAAGTTTGTATGGAAATAACCTCACGCGGAAAAAGGCACGCGCGTTTCTTTAGTTAATGTTTATCAGTCATCTAGTACCCATAACACAAGCTCTGCTTAGCTTGAAGCTAGATGATGCTGTGTCGATTGTTCAACATTATTATATAATTAAAAATAAATTTTCAAGATGAAAACTCTCCTTTTTTTTTTATACACCTTGTTGATGGAACAAGTAGATGGCCCACCTGATGTTAAGTACGCCAGTCCTTAACATCAGGCAGTGTCCTTAGTCCGCGATTGAAAAAAAATGGCAGTACAAAGTTTGTCGGGTTAGTTATAGTTATTATGTATCATAATATCACTTTTGTCATGTGGAGTTATCTATCTATTGTATTAAGTACTTACATAAATGCCTATGTAAGTATTTGAATTTGAAATCATGTCTTTATTAAAATAAAATACTCAAACAATTGGTAATCACTTGCAAAAACAAAGTGGTATTTATTTAAAACATTTCAAGCGACAGGTATGAAAAGGGTATGTAGGTGGTTAAACTCTTGCTGATTTAGGACTTGTATGACTTTTACGAAGGTACAAAAAACACACATATCAGAGGTTCAAGAAGCCTGGTGACCCTGATCATAATCAGAGTGTCTACTCCACAAAACGATAAACTATGGTTTGTATTAACATTTTTAGTTACACTGCGTGGTATGCAACACAAACTCGACCGTTTTTGCCGCGTTACCGTGCAATGCCACTCGAAATGTAATTACGAACATTTGTTCATAGTGGTGTGTAGTAAACAGTCAGGTAAAGAATAATTCATGTTTGACATCCGCATGCCACAGTAATATACTGTTTGAGACTGAACTGGGCGCAACTATGTTACTATTTTCAAAATTAACTAGCGAGGAATGCTCTGATTAGCCATTTGACCTTATCGTGACATCGACAACGAGTTTTTTTTAGATTTTACCTATTGTGACATTGTAACGCTTATCCTTGAGTATTTTGAGATCATTCTCTCAAATTTTTTGTGTGAAGTTACCTACATCTGAAAATTTCCTCGCTTAGTTATAACATGCTCTGTGTCTCATTTGTTTCTAAACCTATATCTATAGCTTCATGAATTGACTTTTTGACTGATATCTAAACAACACAGCCAAAACTACGGGTCGTAAAGGTTTCATATTTTTATAATGTCACTTTCATAAATGTATATTATAATATATATTTTGACATATCTGCCAACATTTTACGCTGGTAAAAACGCTAACGCTAATTTAACGCTGGTCGCTTAGTTTTCAAGTACCATCAAATTCATAATACCTTTTACACATTTAGTAACACTCATTTTCAGGTATTAGGCGTATGTGACTACGCTGACCGAGTCGATTGCAAATCTACCGCGGTTCCAGCAAAGCCTGTTTACCCCAATACCATCACAAACTTACCATTGCCTTCACCAGTAGGACCTATTATGATACCCCAGGCTCCTGCATTACCCGAAACTCCTGATTTACCTCAAACGCCTGCATCACCTCCTGCATCCATACCATCCGAATTACTTTCAGTATCTTCATCGCCTATTTCACCTCCATCTAGCTTTCCTTCTTTACCTAACAATCCTCCTTTCACTTATCCCTCTTCACTACCCACGATTCCGTCAAAGTTCCCTCTACCATCGTTCGTACCCCCTGGCGCCTCTATTTCTCCAGGTTCACCAGATATTCCTTCGTCTCCTATGATTCCTCCGGCGACTTCAAACCTAAGACCGTCCTTCATCAAACCGATACCTCCAGCGTTCCAGGAAGAGTATCTTTCGATGTCAGCTGATAAACCTGGCAGTGGAATTTTTACTCCAGGTTAGTAAACTATTTGATAATGGCTTAGCTATGATATTATAAAATAGATATTCCGTAGTAGGTACTATTCCGCCTATCGTCTATTTTATAATATTACAATGGACTTCCGCAAAGTCACGCCTGAATCAATTAACTGGCTTAGCTAGTTGAGGCTCTTGACCATAGTGTACAATTGGACTCTTGTGTTACCTCCCTGTGAATGTTGTGAGAAACGACTGAGGGGACGCACCAAAACATATACTGAAGTCTTTTCAGAGCACTAAATACGATACTGGGGTCTCTAATCCGACTCTGGCAAACCCATTGTAACTTTTTAAAAATTTATTTTCATCGTTGTTTTATTCATGCAACTGATGGAACGAGCATATGGCCCACTTGATGTTAAGTAGTAACCATCACCTATAACAACAAGTACACAAGGCAATGCTTTGTTATAAAAATAAAAATAAATTTTTAATTTTTTTTTTTTTGGTGATGGTACGTACGAGACCTACAATTACACAACCCTACGTCCACCAACCTGAGGTACACTTAGTTTTGACCTAATGGATACGAGCTCTGAAGTTATTTAAAGTTTTAAATCATTCAATAACAATAATAAATTCATTTTATTTGTGCCCAAAAATAATTAAATACTGATTGTTATGAACTTTAGTAACAGTGTTGTTTCTGAACTATGACTAGATATCTAAATATTTTCTACTATTTTTTTTCCGTTTTCTAAATAGTTATTTTATTAGTATTAGTTATTTTATTTTAAGTACACTTATTTTATTTAATCATACTGTTTTATACAAACAACTCTACCTTATACTACAGGAAATCTTTGTTGTTTTTGTTCCTGATCCTTTTGAATTTAATCTTATCCCTGATTCCTCCCACAGGATGCGCGTCGCCTGCTAACGTCGCCTCGTCACGTCAAGACGCAATTCGTCAACTCCAGGGGCAACTCACTTATTGATATTTATTGAGGAAATCTAGCTTTATTTGTCCTTTCCAAACCCTTAGCATAACTCTGAATAATTTATAGAATTTAATAAATGTATATTAAGTGAGTTTTGTATTTTATTAATAAATGAGAAAAAATACAGCATATAGCGTATTATGTATGTGTTTATGGCGCTACCGAACAATGGGAAAATTATTTAGGTTTATCTTTGTGACCGGAGATTATCTTGTCACCAGGGTCACCAAAAACGTGTCTTAGTATGAGAATAAAACGAGAAGGTTCACATTTAGGCTGTATTTTTTTTTATTTCGGTTACTTCAGACTCAGAACTCGTGATTTTAAACAGATTTAAACATTACTTTTAAAAATATCTTTTAGATTGTCCCCATACAAATTACATCAAAATCAGTTTAGTAGTTTTGTTTTTAAATCAAAATGAGAAACACTTAAAAAAATATCATCTAAATAAAAGTTGTTTTTTAAAGATACCTAAGTGCTTAATAATTTCTTCATCTCTATCAGTAGAACAAATTGGGTACACAGGAACACTTTATTTTCCAAATAAATAAGCAATAATCGTATTTAAAATATTTTATTTACACTTACAAACCTAAGTAGAAAATTGTTAGATTATTTTTAACATATTTTATGACTAAAGCAACATTTATTTCGACACAATACCGACACAAACAGTGCTGGTGTTGTGTCAAGGTTAATTTAAAAACGTTTTGGCAACTACCTAGTGAAGATTTGTTTCAATTTACCAAAACTTAGTCTTTCAAAAACAAAATCAAGTAAGACAAACGTGAAAAACTATTTTCAATAGCAATCTTTATTATTATCTGCAAGAAATCACTAAATTACAATTTTTTGATTTACCTACTAAATCAGTGGATACGTTTTATGAGCTTGCAACACTCACGTTGTTTTAAAAAGATACTAACTAGTGTAAACTTCGCCACGAATATGAAGGTTTGCCTGCGCACGGCGCATTGCAAACTCCGTGAAATATATACGATAATAATAATAACTGTCACTATTGCTTTCTTCATTAGAATATAATCCTGGCCGTGCTTTTCGATGACTCACTTAAATAACGAAGAATAAAAAGTTCATGAAATTCCACATCGAGCGCCTCTTCAAGACAAACAACCAAACACTCCAAATTTAAAATATCATTCACACAGAGGCTTCTGCTTACAACAAGTCGAAGGGATTGAGTTTCAGTCTGTCTTTGGAGTCGCTCCTTGACATTCAGAATCCCAACTTTTTAAGGGCTTTTAGGTCGACGTCACCGTAGTAGTCCTCGCTGAAAATTGGTAAAATATTCTATCATAAGCTGCAGATTAAATATTAAAAGCAAAATAAATAAGTACCTATATTTCCAAATTTAAAAAAAATTAAATAAGTACACATTTTTGTTGTAATTGAAATCACATTTTTAAGATTTTGCATTTAAAAAGTTGAAACTTTTCTTGAACTATGTACTCTTTTATTTTAGGTACTGTTTTGCATGAGGCAATAACTTTTTTGCAATATTTACATAAATATAATAGTCACTCACCGGAAAATAATGCATAACTCCAATACTTATTAGTAGTTTCAATAATTATAATTAAATACATTGAGAAGGAAAATCATACCTGTTATCCCAGAAATGGTCAATACAAGAGCCTGTTGTGAAAATGTATTAGTGTAAGTTGGTACATAGTTAAATGTGTCAGAAAATTAATAAGAAACAAGTACTTACATAACATTAGGTAGGTAGGTAAATAAACAGAAGTGTGTTACGAAAATATTGCAATAGACATAAAAATGTGTGATAGTGTGAAAATGTTAAGGAAAGAGTGGGAAGTGCAATCTACGCATAGAATAAATACGACAATATATTTTTTTATGTTTTTGTTTATTCTTATTCTAAAAATAAAAACTTAAGTACCTATTACAGTTTCTATCAAACAACAACGCTCAGTCACAGAGAAATATTTCAGTACAAAAATATTTACAAGATTCCCTACACAATGTAGGTAGTATAGAATACTGTGATGGAGAGAATTACGATGCTATAAACGCAAACTAACTTTGTAAACGCTCTCTACAGTATTTTAAAACTGATGCTGGCGTATGAAAATTGATCTTGACAAATAATACATTAGTAGGATAACTATTGTTATAATAATTATTGAACAACATTTAATAAATATTTCTACCGATGTATGATTTCTATTAGTTACTATCGCATAACCTGCTTTGTGAAATTGCAAAGAAAGTTACATCGAGAAAAAAGTATTTGGCAACTAGAAAAGAATACAAATCAATCGTGGCTCACGCATTAAACATTTGAAATTTGAGTTTGAACCAGGAACACTATCTCCGAACATCAAAAGCAAGTTAGAAATAAAATCGCATTTGTATTCAGCCAGTACGCTCCATGCTCGAGTTTTGATCATTGTTCGTGGTGTCCGGAGAGTTTTGTTTTATAATTAATTGAGTATTAGAAGGTACGGGTGGTGGAGGTGCTTTTACTCCTTTTGGGGGCGGGGTTTAAGCTGCTTGGGCGGGGATTGACGAGTCTGGCCGTCTTGTTGGAGACCAGCTAGGAGCTCGCTCTTGCGGATAGCCTTCAGGTCCAGGTCTCCGTAGTAGTCCTCGCTGAAAATGGGATGCGCTTACTTCGTGCCCCTTCTATATCCCAACTTAGTCTACCTAGGTATCCTATCTTTTATTCAAACATCAACAATTCAATCTCTGGCAACTATTTACTAACTGCGCACCGGGTGTGTATTGTGTAATGAAATCTCGTTCACAAGCGGTGAAACCGAGTGAACTGCCTTGAAACGGTAACAAGAATAACAGCTCGCTTTTCTTAGAAACATTATCTCACTTTTGGATTTAAACCTATCATAGCGGTGCGGAGCCTTCGCAAAAACACGATGGAACTTGTTTGTACGACCTTCGTTTTTTTGGCAATGTCAATAATTTGTCGGATGTCTAGAGACTTCTTTGGTTACAAGATTAAAATCGATTGGACACGAAATACATTCATGTATTTTGAGAATTATTTCCTTTATCGACTTCGAAACTACCAATTTATGCAAAGTAAAATACCGATAAATTAACATGGTATAAAGTACAAACTAGACTTGTTCTGAATTCATTAGTCTGTCCAAACACGATGAGAATATTGAAGTGATTGGCGAGTCGGAGAGAATTGAAAAAAAGTGGCTTACGGCCATTTTGGTATTCTACAGATGCAGTGAGCGGTTTTAAAACGTTCCGTATTGAAAATAGGCTTTATTATTCGACTTTTGTTTTGTTTTGTAAAAGTGTCCACAGGGCCGACAAGCCCGGAACAAACGGTAATTACCATACACATACTCTGTACCGGTTGGCATTGACTACGGTCGTCTGTGCATGACACACGCATGTAAACCGAACTATTTTGTCCTAAGTCATGTTAATTTCAAAGACTGGCCTAAATATTTCGTAAGCGTGCAAGGCCCCGGACCGCATTGCTGTACTCCAGTATTGATGTGGGCGAGATCTAGTTATATACGTATACAATACGAATACATACATACCTAACAAATGACTCAATACCTACATCAAATATAATAATAAGTGCAAGAAGAATGGTTAGTCACAGGGATTGCATTGGTTGTGTGGAAGTGGACAGGGTCTTAGTTACATCGCACTGTGACACTACACCAGTTAGTATAAATGCGGTCAGTTCTGGTGTCACATTACGACAGAGGTGTTAACGTACCAGACACTGATAAACCACATAACCAGTGATATCCAACCGGTGAGTATAGAAAAGATTTATTTGAAGTACGTTCAAGTTGCACCGTCATATTAGGCTTGAACGGAATGGGATATCCGGACTCAATAGACTACGTGCTACGACTAGAAAGAAAGTCGTACGATTTGACAGTAAGAAGATCGAGTAAGGATATCCAGGTTATGAACAATATGAAAGTCATGGAACTCACCATCCTTGAACATCTTCGGGGTCTTCGCAGTTGCCGGTACCGTCGGCATCTCCGATCTTGAAGACGGTTCCGATGGGGCATCCGTACTCGCGGGCGACTCCCTCGAGGCAGATGTAGTATTTACGGCAGTCTTCGGGATGTGCGTGACGGCTGAAGGAGCCAGCGCTGGAGACCTCACCGGGAGCGGGGCATGCGAAGCCGTTGGCTACTTCTGGGAAACACCGAAAGGGTTACGTGAGAGGGGGATGGAGAAGACGAAACCGAAACATAGCTCAGTTGTTGTGCTGTGTAAGGTTAAAGATTACTGAAAGAGAGTGTGCGTTCTTGTGCTTTAAGAATATGCTGAGTTCACACGCACAAATTGTGTCAGTAAAGTTTTTTAAGAGAAAAATATAGTTGTAACTGCTGCAATTAGCAATATTATTTCGTTTCATTTATTACTGTGAAGTGATAATGAACACCTGCTCGATAATATTACATACACGTACATTCCAATTTCAAGGATATCAAAAGTATGTATAATGCAATATGTACCTACATACTTCCTGTTATTTTACTAAAAATTTTAAAATAAGAACAATGATCACCTTTGTTTGTAAAATTTACAAGCAAATTGTTGTTCTTTTTTTAAATTTCCATTTCATCTATCTCACTTCAGTTTACTAGCAATCAAAACCAAGCAGTTTGCTCTAATAACTTGTTTCTTTTTATAGTGCTTACCTGCATTTAAATAAATCACAAAGATTTTATATTATCCCAAAAATTATGCCCTCAAGTGGGATTTGAACCCAAGACCCTCCTTTTGATACAGGGATGCGCTGATAACTGCGCTATCGAGAGTTTAATTAGAACCGACAAAACAACTACGATAAGTTTGCTCTTTGGCTCATAAAAATTTGCTTATTCTGATCCTCTTTTCTATTTTTTTCTACGATTTATCAGTTGAAACCCTGAGACGTACCTTCGTTCTTGCACTCAGGAACCTGGTCGGCCCACATGCACACGCGAGACTCCCTGTCGTAAGCAAGGCCGGGGCTGCACTGGTAGCGAGAAGACTCTCCGTTCCAGCAGTTCCAGAAGACGTCACATTTGTTCACGTCAGCGAAGATGCCGTACAGACGCTCGCAGTGGGGAGTGGAGATTGGGGGCTCTGGAAACAAATTATGATTAGTAAGAGAAAACGCAAAGCACCATAAAAGAGCGATTGGAGTTTGAACAAACATGTATCAACTATTTAGTTCATTGCGTCATATTATAAATTTCAATAAATTATATACGCCTTGTATGCAGGACTAGCGGCTGCTCGCAGCTTCACTTGCGTGGCAGTTTTTTCCCGTTCCCGTTAAACTTTCATCCCCTATTTTATCCCTTTGGAGGTAGAATTAATCAAAATCCTTTCTTAGCGGATGCCTACGTCATAACATCTACCTGCATGCCAAATTTCAGCCCGATCCGTCCAGTGGTTTGGGCTATGCGTTGATAAACACTATGTCAGTCAGTCAGTCAGTCAGTCACCTTTGAGTTATATATTTAGATTTATTTAAAAAGTATGGAGTTAAAAAAGTTAAGGCTTGCATTACTCACTACAAACAGATCAACTTGGATCAACCTACCTAAATAAAATCAATATTTGAAAAACCAAAGGTTCCGTAGGTACTTAACAGTAAAGTGGCGGTCAAGGTCTTAAGATCGATATTTGCATAAATATGTACTGTATAATGTAGGGATAATATTATTTGCAAAACCAGGATGTAAGCAGATCAGAAGGTCAGTTGAACAATCGCCTCATCCAAAGACGGACCTATTTTACATACTACCCATCAAAATATTTCACCTTGAACTAATTCTCTATTTCTAATTTAGAAAAATGTAAAGTATTTAACTGGTTTTGTGATTTTAATGACCAGAATTAGACGACCGACATTTAATCGATTTGTCCACAATTAATTTCGACTGTGTATCTATGTAACCATTTGCTGATGGATGAAGCAGATAATCATTCTTAAATCATGTGGTAATCACTTATAACCTACCATCAGGTCACACACGTCAGGAACGTGCCCTATTATGTAATGCGAAATTCTCACCAAGCTGTGTCCTCTCTCCGCACTCGACGTTGTGGAGGTAGTCGCAGTTCTCAGTCAAGTATTTGGAGTCAGTGGCGTCGAAAGCTAATCCGTTCCCGCAGGTTTTCAGCTCAGCTGCTCCGTTGTCACACTTCCAGTATTTGTCACAGGAGATGTGGTGGGGGTAGAAGCCGAAGTCATCTGGGCATTTGAAGGATTCCTGGGCGACCGCTGGAAAAGGAAAAAGAAAATTAGCATTTAAATACAGAAAAACAAGAAACAATTCATTTGATATTATTTAAAAATGTAAATATATACGTAACTTGTTTTAAAAATTCCAAAAGCATTATTGATGATATTCAGAGTTGTAAGTAGTTTGTATTCCATTTGGAATTGTGGTAAAACCTTTTTAAATTTTGGACAGTCTTCCAATATTGCAATACGAAGATGAGGAAACGTATTTAAAACACGATCTGTCTTGAATTTTAATTGAAATTACAAAATGAACCACCAGGGGGTTTGGTAAACAGCGATTATGGTACGCGAGCTGTCGCAAGCACCGGTCTGGGGCACGGCCGCTCTTTCTCCAAGGAATGTGACACGGTGGCGACAACGCTAACGCCCGATTGAGTAAGCGAAAACTGTTTGTTGTTGGCAAAACTGCGGTTCACTGAGGTATAATTGTTTTCTGAGGTTTCAGTTAGTTTTTAGCACGTGTCTCTCCTTAGTAACATACACAAAAATGGTTATTTACGAGAGTGACATTGTTGACGAGCCTGTGTAGGTATGTTTGGTTTACTGTTGAATATTTGCGGTTAGTAATAGTTATCTTGAGCACGTGTTTTAACTCAAACGGTTATTACATTGCTCTGGAATACCAGCGTAGTAAAATATGCTTAGGTTTTTTACTATACTTTCATTTCTTACTTTACTCTTGAGTAGTGCTAGTCTACTTTGAGAAAGCATAGCAGGAACTATACTTTCTCAGTTACGCATCAATATCTTTCCATTTTAATTTTCTGATAAAAGTACGATTACAATTTATGTACGAAACTAAATCGATTTGCATAATATTATACCGGAAACGATAAAAAATAAAAATTATAGGATATTAAAAACTGCATTGTTGAAGAGATAATTGAATCATATTCTGCACTTACTTATAATGGACAGTTAAAACCACGAAAGTGTGACATTCAGACTGAAACGTTCTCTTAATATGCTAATAAAAATTATACGTGTAAATATTGCTATAACTTTTTTCTGACGCAATTTACTGCATAGCATGAAAAACTTGGTGCCTGGAAAAAAAGGACTAAAAATGCCGCCAACCTAACCCCATTCGGGTTAGGTTCGGTTCGGTTATTTTTTTTTCTTCTTTCTTCTAAGGCCTGTCTATATCTGTCTACTACACAAATCAATATGCTACACTTTCATTTCAATTGCTTTCACTCAAGATTTCAAGAAATACCTCGTTGAATATGGTAAAATATAGAAAAATAAAATGGCATCATCCGTAACCCTTTATCAACAGAACAGTATAAAATGTTGGCAGCACTATTTACTCTGTTATATCACGTTATGTCACACAAACAGGCTACTCGTTGGCTTGCTGGTGACATTTGCAAAGATGAAACATCTCACGTGTGCTGTTTCGCAATGCAGCTTGTTTGATGCTACTTTTCCGGGTTAAAAGTTATAGTATTATTCAACTATTTACACAATAACAATTCTTTTAGAGATGTTTCTTCATTTTGAAAGA
The DNA here is from genome assembly GCA_947095575.1 of Electrophaes corylata. NCBI lineage: Eukaryota > Metazoa > Arthropoda > Insecta > Lepidoptera > Geometridae > Electrophaes > Electrophaes corylata. The sequence goes on from OX352703.1 coordinate 11,234,429, forward strand.
CTTGCAACTTTTTTGTCACTGTTGATGTCACACGTACGAGACAGATTAACGTGATAGAACAAACTCCTATTTTTTTCTTCATCTTTTGCGCCATGACCATATAAGCTAAAATGGTGGCAAGCCTATTTTATCTTAAAAATATGCCTTTTTAATATTTTTTATCGCATGAATATAGAGAAAATCTAGAATTACCATAGCCGTAGTAGTCACCAAGGTTAGTAGGTGCTACTTAAAAGGTTCACACTCTCTAGTTATTTAATGCTAAAAACATACTTTTGCAACCTAATAGCTTGCAACTCTGGCACCTGAGTAATGAGTAAATGCCAAGTGCGATCAAGCCACTTTAAAGTCCGACTCTAAGCCGAACGAATGTAACAACTGAAGCAATAATCATTATCGAAGTCACTCGACAAATATTTAAACATGTGATGAAACGCTATCAATTTTATGTAATCTATGAACGCATCGATTTTGTAGGTTACATAAACAGCCTACATTGCTTTTAGTTGCAAAATTAGCTTTTAGTGTGTTTCGGGTTTCTAGTTCATTTGCTAATTAATTTACTTATCGTGGGAATCAGGCAACCGGCCAAAGTTTGGAAACTGTAGACATACATTATTTAAACTTTGAAACAAAATAACTAACTGAAAGCAAAATCACTGAAATATCTAGAGCAGTCTAAGGTATCAACTAATTATAATAATAATAATAATAAATAATAATGCTGGACGATCCACACAGCATCATCTAGCCCCAAGCTAAGCAGAGCTTGTGTTATGGGTACTAGATGACTGATATACTTAATACAATACATTACGTATATAGATACTTTTTATTATACATAGAAAATACCCAGAACACCCGGAATAAATATTTGCAGATCGTACAAACATTTATCCCAAGGCGGGAATCGAACCCGCAACCTTCTGTGTCGCAGGCGGACATTCGCCCGCCGCGCCACATCGGTCGTCATGAAATCGGTCATTATGAAACTAGCACTGTACAAAATAAGCAATACTGAAGTAGCTATTTCTGAGGTTTTAAACTAATCACTATAGTTTCCAATGGTTCTTGTTTTAACCTTGAAAGAAGCAATTGAGAGTATAATGTAAACAACCTTTCTTATTAAAATCAAATGGTTTATATCGAGGCGAACCACAGTCACTTCTGGATACCGAGCATTCCTTGCGAGGTCAGCTAAATATTATGATAATTTAGGATATCTAGAGAATGTCCTCGTAGTTTGAACTCTATAAAGGACCAATCACTTATTTGCCCCAGTTTTCCGCGGGTACAATAAAACCTTACGTGAAATCCATTTAGCATTCTAAGCATTCGTGTACAGATCGATAGACGCCGCAAGAGAAATTTTTCAGACACTTAAACATCCCATAAAAATGATAGTATCATAACTAGAATAAGTGAAACGGTTTAGTTAATAATCCAAGAATGTAATGTAATCTAACCTCTTCATGTGGTTATTACTCTGTGTTATTCAATAAACTTGAGTACGTAATAAGCACAGATGAATTAGTGTCACAGGTGTGAACCAGGGCGCCAAGAGCAGCCGACTATGACAGCCTATAGACTTGCGCAAGGCTGCCACTAGAGCCCTAACCACGGTGACATAATTACTGCAAGACCCCTAGGAGCTGTGACGAGCTAATATTATTATTGACTAGCGGTCGCTTACAGCTTCGCCCGCGTGGCAGTTTTTTTTTCGTTCCTGTTATTTTTTCGGGATTTCGGGAGACAACGCACCGCCTAAACCACTGGTCGTAAACTTGAAACTTGAAGTTTTCAGGGTATATTTATCTTAGTTTGTTAAGGTATACTAAAGAAAGAATTTCCAAAATATAACTCCTAGTGAGGTGCAGCATGGGTTGAAATTTGTATTAAAATAACTTCACTCGAAGTTATATTAGGGTCAATTGCGATTAGAATTTAGCAAGAAGCAGAAGTGCACTATCGAGACAAACAAACAAAATAAACTTAACACGCATGGATATTACATAAACGTTACGAAGAGGTCGTCAACCATTAAGTAATACGGTGAAAGCCCAGTGACCTACCGTCGAGATGTGGGTGGACTTTCGATTTCATTCTCAGATGCTCTACCTTATTGGGCAACCTCAATTGACCTTTATCTGGTTCTGTATACGATTCAAATTAGCTAAAATTAGCATCGAATGGTGCTTCTTAGTAGTACATTTTAATATCATGTGTAGGTATTTAGGTACCTACGTTCTTAAGTGGCAATTACGAAATGATTTTAATAAGGATATTTTTTACAGGTAGAACTAGATCGTTATTTCAAATTGCTCAATAAAGATAATGACTTCCAAATAGTTCGAAGTTTTAGTCATAAAATAATATCGACGGTTAAAAATAAATCGATACCGCAATATAGGGCCTTTTGTTTCTGACGCGTTTAAATTACTAACGATTTTGTTGAAAATGCCAAGCCAGAGGTGCTTTTCGTGAAATAGCTTAAGCCATAACCAAAACACGTTCGTAATACTAGCGTACTTATCTACTTTATTGTATTTAAACGTGTAGATAAAGTAGTTTTCATCATCAAAGCTGTTTAATTTCATTCTAAAACGTAATATAAAGAAGCAAGCTGAATTAAGAACCTCATTTTCAGCGTGAAATTAAAAAAGTATATACCAATTACATCGTTTTATTTTGTTGCACTTTATCTTTTAGCTTTGTTTTTACTTTCTACGCGACTGAATACTTTCATAAAATTTAAAATATATGAGAAACTTTAGTTGTAATAATGAAATATTATACTTGAAAAGATAAACGTTACAGATCTAGGAAATCGGTGGATTAAAAATACTAAAAATCTTGAATTTGGAGCAATTCTATATCCAGCTGATGAGCTCTTATACGTTAAGGCTGCTGATAATGACGACGATGGTGAAACTTCTGTATATACGCCAAAGTAACGGTTTATAGAAGTTTAATATTATAAACACTACCAAGCAATTCGATAATGAAATTGATAATAGTAAATCGCTTATAGAATTTCTTAAATATTAGAATAGAATATATATACTTATAAAGCGCAATCATTAACGAAATAAAAATCTGTAGAAATTGGAATCTGTAGACTTGGAAATCAGTAAGCATGGGGTTCTGTTCAAACGAAATTCTGTAGAGATGGGAACGAAAATAGAGGTTCTGTTCAAACGAAAAAATGGAAATCGGTAAACATGGTACAAATGCCTTCAGACCTAGTCGTAATATAGTGTAGTATGATTTCAGACAGAATTCTCGTCCAATTACTCTTATTTCTCATGTATCTAAGCATCTATTCTTCTTTGTCACCGAACTCCATTGACCCAATTTCATAAACTTAAGCTCGATTGGGGTCACTGACACGTGAGCTTGACGTAACCATTGAACAAGAGCTTTGTTATGCCCGCAATGCTCTCGGTGAAAGTTCGAAGACTAATTAGTGGGCTTTGTAATGAGCACGATTAATATAAGTATGTAGAAGGTTAGTTTTATGTAACAGCGATAGTTATGATTGATTGATAGCAGTCAAAGATGAACATCTAAGAAAGCTATTAAAAAAATATTTGAAAGAAGAAACAAAGATGATATTTTTAAGTAATATTGTTTTAGATCATGTTATAAATATATATGAACTACTTTGTATAACCCTTGATAGAAGAAAAGATAGATTGTACATGAGGATAATATTTTAAAAAAAGGTTTAGTTAACAAAGTGCAATCTGATCGCTGAAAGCGATTTCTTCCAAGAAACCTTGGGATGAAGAGTAATGATCGAAACGGTAAGGGACGGTAGTGCACAGAATGATAATAAAGTTATAGTAGAAAATGAAAATAAGATAAGTTATATGCGCAAAGGATGACACTGTCGTTCAGATATAAGTGGAAAAGTTAAGAGGAGGCTTTTGTCTAACAGTTCAGCGGAATATACTTCGAAATGCTGGTGTTGCTACCAACGCTATTGAGCGTTATATACAGAAGTAGTGGAAGAAGAAATACTGAGCGAATATCATTTTGTCACGGAGTATTGGCTTGTGCTACTTGTGTCCTACATAGGTGACATAACAGATACGACTACAACAGTTCTAAGAATTCGCATTGATGCTGTGTTGTCGTTACAGCCTCTATCAACGTAATCTTTACATAACTGCAAACTTAAACTGTTTGTAATTTCTGGACATATAACTGCAGATAATGTTTGCTGGAGTCTACATTATATGCAATTCTATTATTTGTTTATTTCTTGGAAAACCAACAAACAGCTCATAGTGTCTTGGAATATTATCGAAAAGCTAATCATAGGGTTTCGCGTATAAAAATCTATTTACATGCAGTTATGTATAGTATTTGCTGTTTGTTTATCTAGTGTATTAATTAATATGTTCTGTAAGTGTCATTATTTTAAATTAAAGTACATTATTATTACAAATTGCAGACTTTTGAACCAAAAGTTTTATGTAAGCCACTAAACTGCAAGTACTTATAAAATGTCTACAAACTTGTATTAATATGAGTAGTTATAGTTTTTTTAATACGTGGCTGAGTGTTTAACGTATTATAAGTAAATGTTATTATATATTAAAAAAAACCTGTACATGTATCCAATTATATTTTTGATTCTTACACGCATTGCTTGATATGATGGTAAATAGCAATTGGTAAAATGTCCACCCAGTACTTATTTTATTTATTTAGTGTCATAGTCACTACTATTAAAAATGACAACCCAACCGCCATTAAAAGGTGAATCTTATGGGAACAAAAAGCAGCTTTATTCAATGTTGGTACAGGACTAACAAGAGACTATTTATAGCAAACTGAAGGACAGACATTCACTGCATTGCTGTATACACGTAGGATTGTCTACATTTTCGTCGGTTGCTGAGAATCCATTATCGATTATAGAATAAAGATAATCATTATTGTCTATAGCTTTATCATTGTAATTACTCACGTGTGTATTACGCAATTACTTGAATTAAACTAGTAATCATTTTATTATATACAAAAACATGTACAAAATATGATATTACATTTAATGAAATATATATTATTGACAAGCGTTACTGTCAAGAAAGCTAAAAATTGAGTGAAAAGAATAACGATAAAAAGTTATGCCCGTAGACTTGTACAAGTGGGTAAAATGTTTTATTTGTAAGAATATCTGGTGGAAAAAGCATATGGCCCACTCAACGTTGAGTGGTATCACCTACATCAAATCATTGCCTCGCAGGCCTCGCTCATTATCAACCTGAGGCATACTGATGTTAAGTCGCATGTGTCTGTAATTTCAATTTGATGAGACTGATATTCCATTTTGAAGTCATGGACTCCGAGTGGTCTAGTTTGCGTTGTATCTTCACTGCGTATTTCAAACCTAAGTAAGGTTTGAAATTGATTATATTAACCCGATCCTGTTTTACAACCTCTCACTTACATACCTAAATAAGTAAATAAAGTTAGATTCTAAGGTATTTACAGTTCTGAAAGGCCTTGCTTGGCCTTCATCGTCGCCATCGGATCTACAACTCATTGTTGAGTTTGTTGGTACCGTCTGATGTGATATCATTGTTATTAGGATTTTTTGAAGACTCTTCCGTTTTATTGTGGTTGATTACAGGTGTGTTTCCGGTTACTATGCGACCTCTCATTGTTTGCATTACGTTATCTTTTTACAGATTAAAATAGTATAATAATTAATAGAATTCTCTGTCATTATCACTTTTCCTAACAATAGGCTATTCAAGTCTTTGAAAATATGTGTTAATGTTAAAATATTAAATTAATTTAAAAAAATCACACGCAACAATGTTTCATTCATTTCTGAACTGTTTTTATATCTACTCAATGATTCGATTTATAATCAGGGGCCTAATTCTGTATCGTCAAAATATCGTCAAATTCAAGTTTGGATCGTGTCTATGTTCAAATGGCATTCTTTGAAACTGACATTAATTTTTGACAATCAAATTCTTGTTTTTATCTCGTTTCAGCGCAAAAAAATACTTGATTAATTTGACTAATTGCTAGTCTCTGTTATTCAACAGTGTCATCACATGTAACGCTATGTATATGTTAAAACAGTTATTATAACGAAAGAATTAGAGAGTAACCTAATTATCTAATTAACCAGATTGAAGTAATTTATTCGAGACATAAGTCACGCATAGCTGAGTAAATGAGAGTGTTTGCAAAATTATATCATCAATGTCATGTTCAACAGAATTACTTCAAATATTTAAACATTGTTAATATTGTGCGTAGATTTTTTTTCAATCGATTTAGTAATCGCTTCGGTTTTAGAAGGACTATGTAAATATTCACAGATTGATATATAACTAATAATTGTAATTGCCATAACAGATAAAGTACAATACACGGTTATATAATAGGCGACCTTATTGCTGACAACGATCTCAACCATATCTTTATATTGTGCTAGCAAAACGCTCGCACTTTGTCCACGTGAAGTTATTTTCGTTCAAACTTCAACCCCTGTTATACTCGTTTGGGGGTAGAATGTTGGATTTTTTAGTACATCTCTACACGCCAATATAAATATACCCACAAACCCGGTCGTTTCCGTTTGAGTGTTGAATTTCGGGTATTTGTTTCTAAGTACATCTCGTAATAGAAATATAATATAAAATTTTAAGTCAGTCAGGACAAAGATTCTTATAATTGGTCATAAACTTATCTTCGGTTTATTGTAAAATATTCAGAAACTTGCTAATATTTTTTTAAGATGCCATTTTATTTATTGAATATACAATATGTTATCCAATGTATGAATCTATGAATAATTATTATATCGTTTCCTAATTAGCATTTAAACTGGTACAATAGATCAAGAGGTCAAATAAAAGGTTAACTAGCTAATAAGATATTGTGAACTTTTCAGTATTGCAGAATGTTTCATAATTTAGACTTTCACAAAATAAGGTTTCCAACTTGGCGCGTTTTTTTGTATGGTTACCGGTGACTCCTGAAATCACTAGTGTGTAGATTGATCTTAGAAAGTTCCCAAACACATTTAATTTCTGTTTAAAAACATTTGTAATAACTTGTCATATTTTTCAAGTTAGTTTTCTATATTTTTGTACTAGAATTATCGAAGTATGAATGGACATAAATGATCGCAATCGTAAATTCATGCGCAGTGAAGCAGTGGAGACATTTTCACCATTTTCATCGTGCTCGTGAAATTAGTGCACGCGCGTACTGAGATAATTAAATACCTTCACGCAAGCTATTAATTTTTATGGAGTATTCGCGACTTCGCTCGTGAAACTATTTTCATACAAACTTCAACCCTCACTGTACACGTTTAGGATTGAATTTTGAGAATTACGCATATCTACGCATTAAGGCGAATATACCCTGAATGTTTCAAGTCTCTACGACCAGTGTCAGTCAGGACAAAGATTCTTATAATTGGTATAGGTTTGATCTGGATGGAATACCCAGTTCCAATATCATGCAAGTATTTGTTTGTGGCACTAAAAACGATTAGTTGACAGATAAACCTACGTAATTGGTTAATGTTACTGTATCAGTATGAACTGGCCAATGAGGTAAGAGTTTATCTAACAGGCAACCTGTTTTACTACTAACGGCCGTTTGTAAAACATTAAAACCGGGCATTAGTCAAATTTAATACAACTTCAATCTTTATAAGCTGAATTAAAATCATTCCTTTATTTTTTTTATTGCTTTAGTATTTATCTAAGGAGTTTTGCGTACTTGTTTGATTACTCATATTATGTCGATATGTTGTAAAGCTTACTCAACCATACTATTATGTTGATATAGTCAAATAAATAAAATAAAACATATATTTAGATTAGGAACCATCAAAACGCCATTTGAAAGTTTGAAAGATTGGCAATAAGTTATTATGATAGTGACAAAGATCAAAGTTATACCTACATAAGCTTTTAGTCGTAGTAGGTATCTGTATTACAAAATAAAGTGACCTTTTGAAGAAATGGAGATGTATCGATGACTTGACTAATCCGGCGATATTCTTAACCTTTGAACCTCGTCTTTATGGCCTGCTAAATTCACTCTGAATAATATTTCATTACACTTACGACACACGAAAAAATAGACGACCTTATAAAATAGACATTTATAAGGTGAAAACGGTAAATAGGAGGAGGATATGCTTAATTTTGGTTGAATGTAACAAAGCGACGAGTGAATGATGGACTGTCAGTCCATCATTCACTCGGATTTTTTGGATCGCGGGAAGTCAATTGGGAGTCCAGCAGTGGACTTCTACAGGCTGATGATGATGATGATGATGATTCCAAGTGCATTTTATAATATACACAGTTCCGATTTGGGTTTTTCGGAAGACTGTCTCTATTTTGCTACAGACAATAATGTCTGACATGATTTATCTAAGAAATGTAATAACATTGCAATCTCATAACAATAGTGTAAGTGACAAATGAAAATCATAAAAAGCTTTGCATAATTTCTGACACAATAGTGAATGAAGTGAAACTCCTAATGTCATAGCAACTATGAATCGTAAGGTTTTTATAGAAGCAATAGAAGTTATTGTCTTGCAAGGGCCCCGTGAGAACTGGGTACGTGTTAGAAATCCCAAACAATTGGATTCCATACTTTTAGCCGCGGGAGTGAAAATAGTACATCCTGCGATAAACTTGATCTATGAATCACTAGTGGAATTTTCGAAGTGATTTTCATATCAACCTTCAATCTGACGACCGATGTGGCGCGGCGGGCGAGTGTCCGCCTGCGACGCGGAGGTTGCGGGTTCGATTCCCGCCTTGGGATAAATGTTTGTACGATCTGCAAATATTTATTCCGGGTGTTCTGGGTGTTTTCTATGTATAATAAAAAATATGTATGCATATAATCTATTGTATTAAGTATATCAGTCATCTAGCACCCATAACACAAGCTCTGGTTAGCTTGGGGCTAGATGATGCTGTGTGGATTGTCCAGCATTATTATTATTATTATTATTATAATCCTCTACGGCTTGAATTTTAAGTATTATTATTCCCTTTGTACATTTCATGTACTAAGATACATATACCCTGAATATTCCAAGTTTCCATGACTAGCGGTGTAGGCTGTGCGTTGTTTTAGTCTTGAATCTTGACTATATGTTAGTTATCAGACACTATATGTTAGTTTCTTTCGGGTATATTTTGACGACGTCTCTTCATTGGAGTACCTATAAGTACTAAGGATTTTTTAACTCTGTATCTTTCACTTTGTGTGAAGTAAAATAAATACGTTACCATTGTAGTATAGTAACTACAACTAAAACTTAGTAAAGTATGGTTACTTACAAGAATAACGGATACTTCTACTCACAGCAAAGCACTGGTTTGGAACTAGGAATTATGTGTCCACTTTCTAAGCACTAAAGGCTTGCTTCTAAACAGTGTTATCATTGGAAAATATCTCTTTCATACCTGCATGTTATTTAGTAGCTTTTACTACACATAAATGGGACGTTTGAATAGAGTAGACAAGGCTTTACATATTAGTCTATACAATTGATTAAAAAAAGCTTGTTGGTATTCCATACGTCATAGGTTTCAAACCCATTACCGCTGCTAGAATATTAACTCCTTCATCACCGAGAAAGAAAAACATTACATATTTTTTAAGGATGTTTTTAGTATTTTCCTAGAGCACCGGTAGTTTATTTTTAGGTTTATATATAAAACCGTTAAATAAATAGTTTGTTTATTAGCTATCAAATTCAGTAAATTAGAAATCCTCGTAAATTTCGTACAAACACTTGTTTTAAACAGTAAAGCCGTTAAAATAATTCATAAGTTAAGTACCTATTTCGTAAAACAAATAGGTAAAAACATTAATACTTGCTTAGCTTGTAGAAACTTTTATATGAAAGGCTTAGAAGTTTATTGCAGGAAAATAAAGAAATAAGTGAAAGTGAGCCTATGGAAAATTACAGGGAAAATAGAAAACTGGAAAATTACAGGGAAAATAGAAGACTCAAGAGCATTATCTCGATCATTATTCGTGTTACTCATCGATAAAACTTTCGATGCAGCTTCTAGAACAGCAAATATATTTATGGTGTTACACTGAAAACTGCTTTGACTAATATGTGGTCCGAAACATGACTGACATCAAAGCTATTACAATTTGATTTGCATTTTTAACGATCATTATCCATAATGTCACGAAGCAATTGTCATAGTTACACCACATAATCCGCAATATCTATTCAGCTGGTGCGCCCACGCAGCTGCACTGCAACTCTGAGGGACGGTGACATCGATTATGTTTATCGATCACACTTGCAACTTTCGCGATATTCCTATCAATTCATGCCACATCTCGTCACTGGGCGCGTGCGGGCGCCCTAAATATTTCAAATGCTACGTACCCACGCCGAGGGCGGCTGCTAGCACTAATAAACACCGTGAATTCATGTTTAAACTGTAAGTCCTTGCACGAGGAGTGGACACTGTAACGCTCAAGCACACACTGCGAGCGGGTGAATGGGCGGCTGAGGCTTATATATCGGGTGGGCGTACGTAGTGCTGATGGTGAAAAGCAGAGTCGCGTCGGTGCGCACAGCGACCGCGCACCCTGCGCCGGCGTCATTACCAGCGTCGGGGCGCCTCGCCCCGTGACGACACCAACAAACAGACTTACATCAGAAGCAATCCTTGCAGAAACAAGATCAAGCTCCTGAGATATTGATCATTATCTACATTGCTTACCTTGACCGACAGTTCCGCGATAAACGGGTTTTCAACTTTAACCTTAAGAAAAAATTATTTAAAAGAAAGTTCAATAGCCCAACGTACACTTTGAATAGTTATTCATAGAAAAGTATCGATGCACTTGCTATATACAACCTACATAGTAGGTATTTATCTATATATATGTTTAGCCTATGTGCACACACTACTGGGCCTACACACTAAGAGGCCTATACTTCTTTAAAATGCCATTCTCTCCGGTCCTGTGTTAGTCCTCTCCATCGTAGTTAATTTTTTGACATAGTACTTACCTAGTTAATTTCTTTTTCATGGTACCCGTACCGTATCCGCAGTTTCTGTTATTTTACCTAGATACTATCAAGTATTGTAGTAGTTATTTGAAAACATCTCTAGTTCTACGTATTTAATGTAACACAGGTAATAAAATATCTCTTACCAAAGTGAACTTTAGGATTATAATACTTAAACATTATAAAGGTAGATACATAACTATTTGTTTTTTTGATGTGTTCAGGATCCAAGTTTGGAAAAAAAACACTTGTGTTTAGTTTTTCACTAAATTCAAAGACTTAAAACAAGTTTTTAATTACGTTCGTAAACACTTTTACACCATCATTCTTTCCCATTAAATCTAGCGATAACTATTTAAAAAGGAAGTAGAATGAAGGTAAATAAGCAGGTATATACATACCTGGGAATTACTTACTTCTCACTGCAGTGATTGTTTGAGACTATCAAGATTATTTAATGAAGGACTTGTACGATTGTGTCAAGTTCATAATGCATCGCACAAAAAAGGACACTGTAATTACATAACACCTATTATTACAAACAGATGACCTCTGTGGCTCCGGGGGCAAGACAGCTCAGCTGAGAGCCGAGAATTTGTCAGACTAGATGTATAAAAACTTGTTGTATAGGTAATATATGTCCATAGATAAATAAGAATTTATAAATAAATAAATAAATAATGCCGGAAGATCCACACAGCATCATCTAGCCCCAAGCTAAGCAGAGCTTGTGTTATGGGTACTAGATGACTGATATACTTAATACAATATTATATTACATACATAGATATTTTTATTATACATAGAAAATACCCAGAACACCCGGAATAAATATTTGCAGATCGTACAAACATTTATCCCAAGGCGGGAATCGAACCCGCAACCTCTGCGTCGCAGGCGGACATTCGCCCGCCGCGCCACATCGGTCGGGTATAATATTTATAGATACAAGAATATTATTAATAATAATAATAATGCCGGACAATTCACATAACATCATCTATATAGCCATAAGCTAAGCAGATCTTATGTTATGGGTACTAGATGACTGATATACCTACTTAATACAATAAATTACACACATAGAATTTTTTTATTATAGATAGAAAGTATCTTAGAATAAATAAAAATTAGCAGATCGTAGGTACAAACATTTATCCCAAGGCGGGAATCGAACCCGCAACCTTACGTCTTATGCCCAGTTCCAACACTCTACGAGCGTCTTTTAGTAGGTAGTACTAGACCGTTGCTTGTCAGATAAACTTTCACCTCATTGTCCAGTATAAGCTGTCACTAACATGAGAAGAAGAATTATCCGACAAGCAACGATTCGTAGTTATACTAACGTATGTTTGTAAGATATTGAAACTGGACCTTAGAGTGACGGATGCAGTGCAATATCGCATAGAGCATGTTTATAGTGCATGTGCGCTATGAAGCAAGTGTTATGGATAGAGGTAACCATTACATCTGCCTCAGTAGAAGTACTACCATCATGCCTATTTCTGCCGCCAAACAGCTTGCTGTGTTCGGGTAAAAAGTGTGGGTGCTGGTGATATTACAAGCACTTAACGTTTAATGCCTCGGGTTAATGGTTCAAAGTGACGTGACGTGACTTAAGAATGCTTTCTAATAGGCGATAATAACCACTGAACATCAGGTGGTCTCATGTTCCATTAGCAAGCTGTATAAAAAGCCAACTGGAAGCTCAACATCAGGGCCATTGTCTTTTTACACTATTTTTTCTCATTAACAAACTTACAAGCCATGTAGTATTCTTCGTAACGTTGCTACCTTAATAACTCTCGTCTGTCCCGATAAGTTCAAATAAAACGGTACTTTGTTTATTATTCACACAGCGCTTGCGCACAAAATTGCACTCCGTCGCGACGCGCTTCCTTGTACAGTTTGCGACTATTTTAATGGTACTTTGTCTCATTAGATTTGTGTAAAACATATTTTCAAACTGACTTAACAGATTTTTCTCAAATTCTAAAACTCTTGTCATCTTTGGAAGCAACATAACTTTTATAATATAATTATATTTGGAAATAAAAAAATGTTTCACACATCACTTTAAATAACACTAGAAATACAATAGATTTCGGTGGTATTTTAAAAAACATTACTTAAGCACAAGTGAAATCAGTTGAAATTTAAAGTGAATTAGAAGTTTATTTTTAAAGTGGCATTTTGATTTTATTTCTTTTACTGCCTCAACTTGACTGAAAACCATTTTTTTTTATCCACTTGATATTGACAAAATTGTCTGTAAAATTACGGACATATGCCACAAAGGAAAAATAAATACTCTTTTCATCCCACCATCTCGGAAAGAGTATTTTAAATCTTCAATATCTGAGTGGAAAAGCCGTTTTTATTCTCTAGAGGATAAAGTAAATTGAATTTAGAACATCATGTGCACTAAGTTTGTGAATTAAAAAAAAACATTAAACCTATTTACTGCTACCTCTTTGTGCCGAATATATCATACAACTTTTTTTTAATTTGTTAAAAACTCAGACTCAGAACCTTCTTGGTGTTCTTTTTTCAATTTGCTTTGTACGCGGTTCTTTACGCGGCATTTTTTTTTTGCATTTAGTCATTTCCTCGCTGAGGTGGAATGAAAAGTTACGTGTTGCACTCGAGTGCAAAGACTTTTCACCTCGTGCTCTTTTGATTCCCTCGCTAACGCTCAGGGTTCTAATTTTGAATCACTCGCTGCACTCGTGATTCAATTTTAGAATCCTTCGATTGCTCGGTCATCAAAATTGAACACGCGGTTAAAAAGCAACTTTGCACTCTTGTATAACAAATAACTATTGTCTTCGATGTGCTAACACAACAGCTGAGAGCTGTAACTACCAAATGAATCTTCTGATTTATTAGAGGTATAAAATAAAATAACTGATTTGATTTTGAATGTCAAAATTAATAGACAACCTGCATGATAGTATGCATTTAAATACTACTATAGCCAAAAAGCTACCGACTATAATAATAATATTATAACTTCATTTGAGAAAACAATTTTCTGATCCCTCATACCTTAGAGACAACATGAATAAAATTATAGCAAACTATCACAAGTTTTTTTTATGCTTCGTAGTTTTTGCGTAAACAACAAACAACAAACATCCATACATCCATACATACAAACTTTCGCGTTTTTAATATGTAAGGATATTTTGAAAATAGCAAAAATGCATAACAAGTTCAATTTGTTAGTCATTTCTATAAAATGTGTACAACACCGGTATCGATTAGATAATGTTACTAAAGAGGTCATAGTTTCAACTAGTAATCCATTAAATTACATTTTAATGTATCTGTTAGAAAATTGTTCCAAAAGAATCATAATTACTTATTACTAGGTTTATAGATGGAAAATTCTTTAGTACTCATAACAAAACCCACGTCTACTCTTAGAAACGATAAACGAAGTTTCGTATTGTCGTTTTGTAATATACTGCGGGGCAACTCGGTAGCCGTCAAAAGTCAAGTTGTCGCTGCCTGACATGCAGCGTAGTGTAACTCAAAGTCAAAGTCAAAAATCATTTATTCAGTAATATCCGCAGGGATCATCTTGAAACGTCTTAAATCTAGGTGAATCTAAGCGCCAGTTCCTCGCGACCAAGCCTAGAAGAACCGGCAAGAAACTTACGGTTTGGTTCCTACCTACTCAAAACGACAATACGAAACTTCGCTTATCGTTTCTAAGCTGTATCGTTCATATCGTTTAGTCATCGTCTAACCAACCTACAATGTGCATAGTAAAGAAATAAATTAGATTGTTGAGTACAATTGAATTTTAGACAGCCGTCACAGCTCAGTTTGTAGTAGCCCTGCCTTTTACGCTCTAAGTGGTGGGTTCGATCACCACCGAGATCTTGGCTTCTAGGCTTCTTCTAGGCTTGGTCGCGAGGAACTGGCGCTTGTGATAGGACGTTTCAAGATGATCCCTGGGGATATTACTGAATAAATGCTTTTTGACTTTGAACAAATATTTGTATGATGAACAGAAATTTTGTTCTGTGTCTGTGTTATACTGTATTCTTTGTATGTATTTACAGAAAAAACATATGAGTATTCTATTAGTCATCTGGTTCCATGATTTTGTTTAAAAAAATATCCATAGGTTTTTATTATACCTAAATAATACAGTAATGCACAAACATAGTAGTAGTAGAGCTCTTAGTGAAGGGCTCGTCCAGGGAAATACTTCTATGCCTACAGCGGAACTACTACTACGGGTACAGCGAGGGTTGAAGTTTGTATGCAATTAACTTTACGCAGACGAAATCATGCGTGTTTCGCTAATGTAAAATATTTTCTTGTTTATATGAGAAAATGTTATGTATGAAAATCTTAAGCAGTTACTTTTACTTTAAGTAAAATTAGATAGTAAAAATTATTATTAGAAGTGAAGGGCTCGTCCAGGGAAATACTTCTATGCCTACAGCGGAACTACTACTACGGGTGCAGCGAGGGTTGAAGTTTGTATGCAATTAACTTTACGCAGACGAAATCATGCGTGTTTCGCTAATGTAAAATATTTTCTTGTTTATATGAGAAAATGTTATGTATGAAAATCTTAAGCAGTTACTTTTACTTTAAGTAAAATTAGATAGTAAAAATTATTAGAAACTATTAAAATTACATAATTGCACTTTTATAATATAATTACTCAATACTGACATTTGGCGAAGATGCATCACGAAAGGTCAATGGTATCGTGCGTGCCGGTTACTGACCTAGTGGGGGTTCGACGCCCAGGTGGGTTCCGGGTTTTTTTTAATGTTTATTTTGGCTTCAAGATGCATCATTGGTTACATAATTGTTTCTTGCTTGTGGATCCAAGTTATTTGCACCTGAGAAGTAAAACACGATTTCAAAAAACGACGGAACAAGCGGTACTTTGTGTTTTAACAGCTGTTTCAGCTTTGTATAGTACTGCTTTCTGCGCAGTAGGTTAGGTATTTGATCTCTACTGAGAACAAACATTAATTTTGTGTGATGAACACAAATGTTTAATTGGATTTGTTTTGATATAAACTTCGAACCCCGTTATAAACGTTTATGAGTTGAATGAATGAATGTAGGAATGTTTTAGGAGTTGAGGGAATTCCTCGTGAAACATCGTAAGCAAACTAGTTAGTATTCTAGCTGCGTCAATGGGCTTGCAACCTGTCACGTTTGGAATACTAACTATTGCAAAATATGTAACCTTTACACATTTGGATGTCTACAGAACCTTACGTTGGTACTTCTTCGTTTGTCCCTAAGATCTATCTAAGGGAATATCTACTATGCCTAAGGATGAACATCGTGAAGCTGTAGCTTATTTTTGTTTCTTTTGCTTATAGAACCAAGTGGACCCCTATAACAAGCATATTAATAACAGTTTTCCTTGATTCATTTAAATGCGCTGTACGTAGGTACAGTGGAGCCTTATTGACCTTAACCTATTAAACTATTTTGCAGTTAGACTGCGTTTTATGTGATATAAAAAAAGCGGTAGTGGATTATTTGCTTAAAACAAGTAAATGGATCAACTGATGTTGAGCAGGTACTTATATATCAGTAGTATGTCCTCACAGACCATGTCTGCCATCGATTTACCCATTAAAACACTGTATTGCGTCAATATCACAAAAAAGTAGAGGTAGACCAAAGAAGAGATGGATGGATTGAGTGAACTAAGATGAGCAAGAATGTCCGCCTGCAACGCTGAAGGTTACGGGTTCGACTCCCGCCTTGGGATAAATGTTTGTACGATCTGCAAATATTTATTCCGGGTGTTCTGGATATTTTCTATCTACAATAAAAAATATGTATACTTATGTAATGTATTGTATTAAGTATATCAGTAATCTAGTACCCATAACACAAGCTCTGCTTAGCTTGCGGCTAATAGATGTAGAATGGGTATATTTAGATTTCCAAATATCAAGAGAAAAATCCTTTCTTTTTTTTAAATAAGCATAACCTTTGTACTTTGCTTGCCTTTGAAAACTCATAATAACATTAACATATTCCTGTCTTTGTCTCACGTAATGTGGGGTTTGTACCACTTTGATTTTTTCTTTTAACTTCTTTCATGTAGTTTCAAACTTTTCCATCACGGCTGTCTGATGTCACCAACTTTTTTTAAAACAGGAAAAGAAATGAGTTGTTCTGCTTACATCTTGTACGTCAAATACGTTTCCTAGAATGTTATATCCCAGTCAATGTATTTTCCGGCACTTGAGAACCAGATCTCGTTTAATTGCGGAAAAAACATATTATTGTTTTTTTGTATCAGTCAATCTTCCGAGTTTAAAGTCAAAACGGAAACTAAAATTTGGTAGTCCAAAGTTTCATAACAGAAAAGTTCATAAATAACATTGCAAATACATAACTACTTACATTTTTATTGAATAGTATAAAAACTATTTTTAATTTTTGTTTTTTAACTATATATAATGCTTTATTGTATAGCTTTATTTCCTCTAAACATTCAAATCCGAAGAATAATTTAAGTGGAAACAATAATCGGATGGATTAGAAGTGGCTTAAATTCGTAGTTCCTGGAAATCTATGGCATAAATCTTATCAGTGGTTTTATTCATGTTGATGATGATTCTAATTTTTGATTAATATTATCAGATTTTGATTCATCCGTTATGAGAACAGATTTCATCTCGGACATGAAAAACTAAATCCCATTCAGAAACTACATCTTCTAGTTTATCTATAACAGAAAAACCCTGAGTAACTATAGTCACAAAACCTAAAACAAGTTTTAAAATGATTATAAATCATGAATTAACACTATTTGAAAATGTATCTGGTACGTTGCTAGTTAATTAAATATTTTTTTGTACGTTTGCGGATAGGTAATACATTAATTAAATCGCTTACGTTTGTTATCCAACGGCTACTTTTTATGCTAAAGGTATTAAAAAAAAATATTTACTTAAACTATAAAAAGACTTGTTTATATTTGCACTGGTTCATTTTCATTATTAAGGCCTTATAGGAAGGTCAAACCTACCTTATAAACAGAGTAATTATTGAAAAGGAAAACACTTTGTTATACATTCAGTGAAACAAGTAACAAAAACAACGAAATGGAACATTTTTGTGGAAGTTTGTGGAAAATATTAGTTCTAATGTTATACATGGACAGTGTACATAGTGTGAAACCGCGAACTAGGCCCAAACCAAAATTAGTATCGTACTCGTTACCTGAAAATAGAGCGCTAAAGCAAGCTTTAGGATACCACGAGGATACCTACTTGAACTTTACCGAACTTGCCTCCAAATATCAATACGTCACTGAAGAACACACGGCCATCACAGAAGACGGATACATCCTGACCATTTTCAGAATACTTTCAAAATGTAACCATGTGAAAAAACACCCAGTGCTTTTACTACATGGGATATTTGATAGTGCTGATTTGTGGATAATTGCCGGACGTAAAATGGGCTTAGCGTACATTCTATCCGAAAACTGTTTTGACGTGTGGGCCGCTAACCACAGAGGCAACCACTACTCCCGAAGGCATGTTCGACTTGACCCAGATACAGACCCAGAATACTGGGAGTATACCTTCGACGAACATGGAAATTACGACCTACCGGCTATGATCGATTACGTACTTAAAACCAGTAGGCGCCCGAGGCTGTATTACATCGGACATTCACAAGGTACCACAGACTTTTTTGTCATGAACTCCTTAAGGCCAGAGTATAACGATAAAATAAGACTATCCATCCAGTTGGCTCCTGTTGCTTTTATGGGAAATATATCAAGTCCACTACCGATTATAGCAGCGCAAGTCTTAGAGCCAATCAAATCCTTTTTAGAAGGGGCGGGATACCGAGAACTGTTTGCCAAACATCACATTTCACATTTTCTAGTGGAACTCCTGTGTCAGATAGCCCCTGATTTGATATGTGGCCAAGCTTTGTCACTCACAACAGGATACAGAATTGGAAGTATTCGTTCAAAATCACTGTCAGTTTCTTTTGGACACTTGTTGGTTGGAATTTCGGCGAAAGACCTGGCTCATTTTGGGCAGTTGATTTTAACTGGAAAATTTCAGCGTTACAACGAAGGTCGTGAAGGTAATATAATAAGGTATGGAACTCCTAAGGCTCCGAAGTATGATTTGTCTAAAATAACATCACCGGTAGTTCTAATGGCTGCCCAAAATGACTGGGTATCTACGCTGAAGGACACAGAGACCCTACGTTCACAGTTACCGAATGTAATAGAAAATTACATCGTTGCCGAAAAATATTGGAGCCACCACAACCATCTTTGGGGAAACACAGCGCCAACGTTTGTATTTTCGAAAATATTGGATTATTTTAAAAGATTTGATGATGACAACTTAGTTTAAATTGCAAAAATAAAAAGACTGAACAGTGAAAAACGCATTTACCTAAAGATACAAAGTTTTTTTAAAATTTTTTTATACATATTGCTGATGGAACAAGCATATGGCCCACCTAATGTTAAGTGGTTACCATCGCCTATAACAAAGCATTACCTTGTAGACCACGTTAGTTAGGAACGTGCCCTACAATACACTGCTCTACATCCTAAATAAGAACATTAAACACAGCCCCAAATGAAGCATAACTTCTGTAGGAATTGAACTACACTGATTTTATTGTACAAACCTACTTAAAATATTATTTCAATAATTTTTAACTTTTTTTAGTGAGTCTATTAATACTCATACCGTCGTCAAACGTGATAGTAACCTTTGAAACGGTAACAGATAGCCGCATTTTAATAAGGTTTTATACGAATATTTAAGAATTATAATTCAGTTTTAAAGATCACTTCATCAGGTTCCTTGCCTTGACCTTACAGGTGACCAATATGATGGCACAGGTATCTACCACATTTTTGGCATGATCTTAAATCTTGGTCAAGGTTTTCAAGAGTCGAAACCATTCAATAATTTTGATAGTAATTAATCAGTTTATTTTATGTACTATAAAAATGTAAAGCGACGATGGGCTTGCAACCTGTCACATATGGAATATCACTGCAAAATTTATTTATTTATCTGACTATCCTTATTAGACCACCCTCAAATAATCTTGAATAGGTAGTAGTAGGTAGTATCCTCTCAGACCAAGTAAGGCTTGAAGGGATATCTACCGTGCCTCAGGATTAAAGCCGTGAAGCTATTTCTTTTCTCTAAGAAAAAGTAATTAGGTTCTCATGATAAGTCTAACTGTTGTAAAATAACGTTTGCCGTCCTACACTTTAAAGTAGCATAAAGCCAAGGAAGTATAGGTACTAAAGATCTAAAGCGATATCAGGTACTAAAGAAGCCACTTTGGCAAGAATAAAATAAAAAAAAACAGGGCACACCTATTACCTATTACACACCTGTAAACCGAATACCTCGATGCAATAAATTTCAAATTACTTATATATTATAATGTTAAAATAACGTAAAAATGTGAGAAATTATCAGTTTTTGATGATAAACGAATAAGCGCGTCAAAAAATCCAGTCACATATTTTAGAGACAATCCTTATATTTATGGGAAACATACAAAAAGTCGTTTGGTAGTTGAGACCCTTTTTATGCCAAAACAGCTCAGATTTTTTTATATGCTTACATGTATATTTTTTCCGTCACTTGATTTATAGATAGAAAAAATATTAATGATCTATAAATCATGTTAACATTATTTTTCAAAATATTATATTTTTTCGTCGCCGTCGAGTTGAACCTAAACATTTGACGTTTGCGTTAAACGTTTAACACTACCATGGAGGGGGTATGAAAGCACTGTTCTTTCTCTCTTTCTCTCATAGCCAGTTACGTTTCGTATATTAAAGAAGTTTTACTTCAATCGTGTGGTCTAAAGCACACTCGTTTTTTTTTAAATGTCTTGTTGACGGCACAAGTAACAAGTAACCTAAAACCTAAGAATCCTAAAACAAAGCATTCGGTTTCGCACAGGTTTAGTAAGGATCCCTAATTTTTTTGAAAATCTAATATAGCCTATGTCATCCGGGGATAGTGTAGCTTCCCAACGGTAAAAGCATTTTTTAAATTGGTCCAGTACTTTCTGAGCCTATTCAATGCAAACAAACAATCAATCAAATTTTTCCTCTGTGTAATATTAGTATAGATCCGATGACAATAAAGCGACAGCTTCCCCCGCCTTGTGACTAAGACGCATCTTTACGTGTTATTATTCATGATAGCTTTCACTTTTCTTCATACACATAACCAGACAATAAAATAGCAGTATGCTGTACAATAAAATAATTATTACCGTTGTTTGTTTTCACTAGTCTTTATTTTGACGACTGATGTGTCGCGGGGCGAATGTCCGCCTGCGAGGCAGGAAGTTGCGGGTTTGATTCCCGCCTTTGGATATATGTTTGTACGATATGCAAATATTTATTCCGGTTGTTCTGGGTATTTTCTTTGTGTAATAAAAAAATATCTATACATGTAATGTATTAAGTATATCTGTCTTAACCTTTTCATAAATTTCTTAAAATGTATCCTGTCACTTTTTATCGTTACCCGTTGATAAGAGATGGCAATAGTTTTAATATAGTTTATCTTTTAAATTTTTTTATAAGTAAGGTCTTAACAATATGAAAAGACAATTCGTTTGTTTACTTAACTAAACGTTTCATATATAGAGATTATAAAACTGTAGAGAAAGCTTACTAACGCTAACCTTTTCGATTTTAAACATTCTGGAAATGTCAAACTTTCTTGTAATTATTATTACCCAGCAGGTATTATTTTATATTAAAACCGTGGTAGTATTGGCTTTGAATAGAATCACCTTCCATTAACTTCTATGGATGTCGTGGGCAGCAGCATTTTCTGTGTACGTAACACCAATACCCCGGTCACCACTTGCCAAGAGTAGTGACAATGGCCAACCCCTCAAATTTTGGGGAGACCACCAGTAGTGGATTTATTAAAGTAACTTTTTAAAGTTAACTGTATGGGATGGACGCGGTCACAAATAATCAGAAATAATCAATTTATTGGTAAGTGTAAGTTTACAAGTCATAAAATTTGTTAAGATAAAATTAAGTAGGGCCCTACTTAAATACCAATAACAATAAAAACAAAATATATTTATAGAAATAATTTGTATGATCTTACATTATAATTTTATTTTATATTATTTTGTTTACTATTACGCATTCACGCGTTCAGATAATCCTCTACATTATAGAACGCCTTTTCGACGAGCCACGTCTTTAATCTATTTCAAACTATAAATACCAGACAATTCTTTGTATTTTTAGTGTGAAAACCGAACTTGATAATTTACAAGTTGCAATAAATAAATCTAATTCTTTACAACTAGAACACTAGACCATTAAATCAGGGCTTTAACCCTTAAGTAGTCCGTGAAATCCTTATACAAAGTGTCCGTGTTACGGCGGGCAGACAAAGCATGGCCCACTTCTGTCCCTATGGGTAAAAATGTCATAGTTATATCAGACTAGTGTAACGGAAGCGTGGTGTGACCCGAATCGCAATGTCCCTATTGGCCGTACTTCACAAAACGGTACTTGTTTAATGAAATTACTAGTAAAAACGCGCGTGACTTCGTCCACGTGAAGATTTTTTCATTCAAACATCAACCCTCACTCTAGGCCTTTAGGGGTTGAATTTTAGAAATTTATTTTTTAGTACCTATTTGCTGCGCACTAAAACAAATATACTCTGAAAATTTTAAGTATCTACGGGCAGTGGTTTAGGCAGTGCGCTGTCTATATGCCAGCCGTCAGTTAGAACAAAGATTCTTATAGTTTGTTTAGATAGTTAGATATATATGGATTGTGGTTAACCGAACACTTCATAATGTTCTACTCTTGGGCTGTTGTGGATGATGCTAGATCACTTCCTAACTTGTAGGTGTTGATTCAAACTTGACCTATTTTTTTTTTTTTTCTCTTTTAAGCTAATCGCCTCTGCTATTAGAATACTAATTGGTTTTCTCACGATATTTTTTTCGCCGTTGGAAACACTGGCTTTGTTGTGGGCTTGTAACTGTACCGTTTATACAGAGCTTTTTAAATATTGTGCTTCATCACAATCAAGAAGTTCTAGCATTGTACAAGCCTCATATAATGGAAAGTGTCCATGCGATATGTAAATAAACTTTTGCTTGGCATTTAGAGGTTAAGCAATAAGTTATCTAAGTATCAAATTCCATGTGACTTGACCCACGTTTATTCTTGAACCCAACTTAGTGCATCTATCTGTAATTATGTCTGCATCAAACCACCTGTCTAAAATCTTGCATAATGGTCATATGAGCTTACTCGTTTAACATGTAAGCAATTATGAATATTTATTAGGTAGTCATCATCATTAGTGAAGAACTCAGTGAAGAAACTGGAGTTCCAGCAGTGGCTGGACATAGGGAGGAGAGTTCTGCTGTATATATTTTTTTTATTCGATTTCTGGCGGAACAAGCATATGGCCCACCTGATGTTAAGTGATTACTATAGCAAAGCCCTGCAATGCACTGCTCTGCGTCCATCAACTTGAGGCATACAGGTGTAAGGCCTCATGTGATTGTCTGAACGCACAGTTTAAACTACTAGTTGGGGAGGCTTGAAGTTTTTAGGGTATGTTTGTCTTGGTGAACACAGGTAAAAAGAGAGAAATTTCCGAAATTCAACCCTTAAACGGGTATAACATGAGTTGAAGTTTGTATGGAAATAAGTACACGCGGACGAAGTCGCGTGCGTTTGCTAGTATATGAAGCTCCAGTTTAGTACTAACGTGTGTAGTGTAAACAATCTTAGCATCCTACTTACCGAAATCATGTCTACAATGATGCAACGACTAAACGGTTCTATTGACTTTTCTGACTAACATTACGTGCTGTGTACAATGATGAGATGACGTGATGTTTGCCAATAAATCTGCCATCCATCTTATTGTCAGGTTGGAATTTCTCCAGATTGCCAACTACCTACATTGGTTGCATTCTTATGCATAACTCAAATCAATCTAGGAGCTAAGTCTTACTGACTCACATAGTATTGGCTTGGCATCATTCAAAAAAAAAATATGTAGTAATTATTTCTTGGCGTGATGAGAGCGTTACGAAAAGTGTAATCGGGCGAGGCGAACGAGAGTTGAGAAGGAGATTTAAGCTAGTGATGATGGAAAGAGTGAGAGTTACGTTTCGTATATTACTGTAGGGGCAAGAGAGAGAAGTGCGAGCACACGTTTTCTTTCTCTCTTTCTCTCATACGTTAGGTACGTGTATTTAAGAAGTTTTACTTCAGTCGTGTGGTCTAAAGGCCATTGGTTATTTTTAAGCTGGGACGGCTCCACGGCTGAGCCGGTGGCACCAATGCAGCAAATGCAATTAGCAGTCACCCATCCCACTGTCTTACTTTTAAATAGATACTTTCGCCTGTTTTCGAATAAAACAGAATACTTCTTATGAATACGAATTTTGCTAGGTATCATTGTATACTTGATTTGTAAATAGCGAGAATTTGGCAATAAGTACTTAACCTACCATTAGCTAATATTCGTCTGCCATCGTTTACTAATTACACCAAACTTAAGTAACTCCGCATTCCAATGTGGCGCGGCAGGCGAATGTCCGCCTGCGACGCAGGAGGTTGCGGGTTCGATTCCTGCCTTGGAATGCATGTTTGTAGGATCTGCAAATATTGATTTCGGGTGTTCTGGGTTTCTCTATGTATAATAAAAAATATCTATGTATGTAATGTATTGTATTAAGTATATCAGTCATCTAGTACCCATAACACAAGCTCTGCTTAGCTTGGGGCTAGATGATGCTGTGTGGATTTTTCAGCATTATTATTATTATTCTTTTACTCACCTTGTATCTGCTGCCTCTTATATTTGCAATTTATTTTATTTTACAAAATATTTTTTTGTTACCGTATATTTAATTTGTTTAATATTGTTAGCAGTTTAAGTATGCTGTTAACCTTTCCTGCGTTATCAACTTTTACTGGAAATCCCGCTAATGTCAATCGTTTTTGGGCTAAATTTCTAGATGGCCGGTGTTTAGGTGATCAGTCAAAAAGAGGTTGTACAAAAATAGTTTTATATTGGCAGATGCAAAAGTAGAATAAGAAGCTGTTGTTTTTCGCAGGAAATTTTATAGCATATTTGATATTTTAGGTTGGCATTTTAGGGTTCTATTAAAAAACACGTGGGTAGTTTGGGGGTGGAAAGGACACAAAATAGTTTTTCCTGAAAATGTATGGCTCCTCTATACACTCCGACGTCCAGCAAAGGTTTTTTTTCTGAACATAGTCTATAAAAATATTTCAACTCGTGATCAACTTAAAACCAAGCTTAGTGGTAAATCCATTTGTCTTTAACTTACACCTATCTTCATATACATCATAGTGAAAATCTCTAAAATTTAATATCTAGTATTATGCTGTAATCGTCGGTAACAAACACCAACAATATACATATTACACGCAATATCTACGTAATACACCTCATATGCCATGTAATTCACTTTCCCGTGTTTCTTGAAATTTGAATAAGAATCTCGTTACAATTCTGTGAGCGTTTTTGATCGGAATAGAGATTTGGCTGTGCAAAATGATGGTAACTTGGGGAAATGTGCTGTACTTTAGGATAAAGCAGTAATACTAATCTAAACTATTATACAAGAGGTTGCGGGTTCGATTCCAGCCTTGGGATAAATGTTTGTACGATCTGCAAATATTTATTCCGGGTGTTCTGGGTGTTTTCTATGTATAATAAAAAATATCTATATATGGAATGTATTGTATTAAGTATATCAGTCATCTAGTAGTAGCTCTGCTTAGCTTGGGGCTAGATGATGCTGTGTGGACTGTCCAGCATTATTATTATTATTATTATAATACTCAAAATGCGGCAACATTAGATTTGTCTATCGAAACTTAAAATTACACTATTATCATATTTTTAAAATCAAATAATCTATTGCTTTAATGAACATATCAGCAATGGCAACCTTATTTGAAAAGATTAATACATATTAAACACGTATTTTTAAATGTCAAGAGGTTACAAGTTAGATATTACAAAATTAAAGCAATCATAAAATAACCCTGAATATTATACGCCTTAGATTAGTTGAAATTACGACTTTGCATGAATCTTTTTTCATACAAACTTCAACACCTGATGTATTTTTAGGGGTTGAATTTCGGAAATTACTTTCTTAGTACACTCTGACGCACTAAGACAAACAGACTCTGAAAGTTTCAAGCTTTAAGGATCAGTCTTTTAGGTTGTGTGTTGCCTATAAGTCAATCATAGTAGTAGTAGATTAAAGGGCTCATCCGGGGAAGTACTACCACCATGCCTATCTCTGCCGCCAAGCACTTCTTAAGCTAGGACAGCAAACTAAACTCTACTTCTACTCGTATTATAGAGAATATAACCTTGGTGGAGTCTAATTATGCTCCTATTCAAAGATATATCCAATCCAAGATGATGTTGACGGGACATATTTTGTGAAAAACATGGTTCGCATACAAAAGACATCAACGCGCTTCCGGAGCAAAAGCTTAACTACCTAAACAGTGTACTACAATAATCAGTATACTATTAACCTTTAACTCTTAAGGTAGAACCGCATTAGACAAGACTCGTGTGAACCCTCATCAAACAGAGATAGAATGAGGGAGCCGACCCACGCTGTCTGCTATAGTGTAATAACTTCTATACAAAATGTATGGGAGCGATAGAGTTCTGACGCGTCACGAGACGTGGTGTGGATATAGTGTAATGCTGCCTTAATTCTTACTTAATACTTTATAGCGACACTATATCATGTTATAGTCTTTGTCACTTTCATGGTAACGAAAAGAGATAGCAACAGACTTATCGATCGTTTTAACTAGTGGATTTTAGTGACCAAGATAAATATTATAATTTAAATATGCAAGACTAAATTTAATTTTAAATTTTACTACCCAGATTAGTCTGGTTTCCTAATTTTATATTTTTGATAGGATTACAAATAATTTTTTGCAATATGTGAGGTGAAGGAAAACACCGTTAGAAGACCTGTGGCCTAGTCAGCTTTCTTGCAGATTAGGTCTACTAAACTGTAAGGATGGTAAAGTTGCTAGACAAGTGAACTCCATCTAACTAAAGATTTGTACCAAACACTTCAGCATCCCGTAAATAAGGGTGCGAGTGAAAACTACCCCTGACGCTACAGAATCATCTACAATAAATACTTTCTGTAGCGTCTTTACTTACTTTTTTACCTACTTACTTATCACCTTCCTGCCTTTATCTTATACCTCCGCCACTCTTTCCTAATAATTAACATATCGGTCACTTACTTTTTTCATACTCACCTTTCAAACACTAAATTCTGAGCTACCTAAGTATTTTCGATTTTTGAAAATAAATAATCAACAAAAGTATTTTTATCACATCAACAGATAGAGCATCTATCTGTTTCTTAAAATAAATAGGATTTAAATGTGCAAATAAATCCATTATATAGATAATTATACAGTATAGTGCGAGTTGCGAAAATTCTATAGGTCAACGACCGTCTGCATTTGTATGTATGGATGCGCGTGTATTAGTATGTGTGTACACATCCTTGTAACTCAAACAGTTCTTTATATAACGGCTAAGAATCGGCAAGGGATGGTGACATGTTGATCAACTGCAGATAAATACTAATTTATGAGCAATTTGGTGACCCCGTCCAAGGAATTCAAAGTAGGTGCAAAATTGTGTGATTTTATATATTCGACTAAAGAAACGCGCGCGAATCTGTCCGCGTCAAGTTATTTAATATCAGATTTTAACCTCCGCTGTCCGCGCTCAGAGGTTGAATTTCAGAAATTCCTGTCTTAGTACACCTCTACGCACCAAGATGAATAAACCCTGAAAATTTCAAGCTTCTTCGTCCAGTCGTTTTGGCTGTGCGCTGTCTATATGTCAGTCAGTCAGCCAATTAGTCAGGACAAAGTTTTTAATTGGTATAGATAATACAAAAAAACTCAAACACATCTGTAAATTAAAGATGCCGCAAATACTGTAATGGTGAATAGTCGAATACGAATAATCGGAATTTATAATCGCGAATAATCGAATTGTTACTATTATTACTCGATACTAAAAACAATAATCTGAATAAAGAATATTAAGTTCAAGGTTAACGGTGCCACTGCGAAACAGAAACGGCTGGTAAGAAAAATCGCGATTAAAATAAATTTAAACAACAATAAGTAACATAAATAATCAACCAATATTCGTTGATATTTTTTACATAACATAATATACTCCCAAACTAAGTATAGCTTGAGTACTATAGAAACCTATGGCTGATAGAATATATACTTATATAGGTTTTTTTAGAAATACATACTTAGAATACAATATAACACCCAGATAGAGAACAAACATCTATGTTCATCGCATAAATGTTTATCCTCGGAACCCACAACCTGCAGCACAAGGCATAGCCACTAAAACTGAACTGTGAGCCCAGACAATATATTTTAAGTCAATGCTCTCGTCAAGGAAATAGAAAAACAATCATGGCCAACTACAATGTAAAATGAACACAGAACGGTGCTCTATAGAACAAACATCACGGTTGCAACGGTATCACCAAACTTGGTTACGTCGTTCGTCATTCGTCACCGTATGTGACAACTGACAGTTGACAGTGTGTCAATTTCACGGCCTACCTAGGTACGAAAGGAACAAAAGTCTCGGGTGCTTCTTCGAATGCTTAAGAAAGCTCAAACGGCATGCTAAAAAGATTATGCAATGAATGCCCGCGCGCGTTGCATCACAGAGCATCACGGATTTATGTCACTTAAGATTCTAAAGTGTGAGATTTATGCCCATCAGTTGACAGCCTCAGAGAGACTAAATTTTGACATACGTTTGACCTAACGCCATCTAGCACCAAACTAAGCACAGCTTGTAAGATAGATAAATAAATAAATATTTGTGGATTTTTTACACAACATCATATAGCCCCAAAATAAGTATAGTTTGAACTATGGGAACCAGATGACTAATAAAATACTTAAATACATACATAGAATACAACATAACATCCAGACACAGAACAAGCGTCTATGTTCATCACGCAAGTGTTTTGTTCACTACTTACAGCGCAGAAGGCAAGGCTACTGCGAACTGGGCTATAAGTGTGTGTGTGTAATATGGGAACTAGGTAACCAATATAACTGTCAACTTGACTATTTCAACTATATACCTATCTTTCTATCTCATATTGCGTCACAAATGACACTACGTGTGTTGGTTTAGTGTTTTTTTATGATCCTACTTACCATAATTTTATATTACTTGGAGGCTCCTCTTGAGGAGAACATGTTCAAGAGACTCAGAGGCATGTTTTACAATCTTATGAATAGTCGCTTAAAATTTAATCGTATAAGTGATAATAGTTAAGTGTATGTATTACTAGCAACATGCTTACTTTTTGCTTAGTACTAGTAAATCGTTCTAAGTTGCAAGCGTATAATAATATGTAAAAAACCCCTAAATCAATGACGACAGCTCCAAATTGGTATAAGCAAGCGCTGAATGCAATTTTAAGTAAGTAGAAACCGAGGCAAAAAGCCCTTATGAGCGAATCTTATCTTCACATTGCTTTTCTTTGTCTCGACTTCAGTTGGCAAGGAAATTATGATTTGGATTCGTGGTATTTAGGTTCGGCATGACATTTGTAATGAAGTTGTGATTCAATTAACCTACCTTCCGCATAGTTACAAGCTCTGAGGTAAGCTGCTTACTTTGTCTATGACGTAGAACCTTTTTTTTTACGGGGGAAAATGCTTTACGCGTGCTTCTGCGTGCTCTCTATTCAGGGAGAGAATGGGGGAATATTGGGCCCTCCGCAGCATAATTAGCAGCATACAGACTAAAACCCCGCACCCCGATGTTCCTGCACTCACCTCAGAACATCATCTAACTACTCGTCATCTGACGAATAATTCGACACTGCATCAGCACTAGACTGAGTCACGGGGTCCCGGTTGGATTCAATCGCGGCTCTGTCGGTACCTTTGGCAAACCCTTTTGACCTTGTAGTGATAAGGTGGATGTTTTAGAACATTAAGGACATCCCCTGCTACCCGCACCCACCTCTATAAGTTGTTCATACTTAACCTATGTTCTCTAAATGATAGGCCTCACAGCTCAGTTGCTCGTTAGTTTTTGCACTGTAGCTTTGAGGGTTAAATCCCCGGCAAGGATAAACATAGACGTTGATGTTCTCTGTCTGGGTGTTATATTATATTCTAGGTATGTATTTACAAACAATTAATAGAACACTTATATAAAGAGTACCTACCTATATAATGTCTAGTTCTATAAGTGCAAGCTGTTATAAAGCTTGCACTTGGCTTATATAGGTAGTTATATTATAATAGTGTTGTGAAATGTTTACAAATATTTTATAAGTCTGAAATAGGATGAGGTTTTGGTAAGGTTTTATTTTTCAAGGTTGCAAGGAGTAGTATAAGTAAGAACTAGAGGGCCATTGTTTATTTGCTTCGCTAGCAAATTAACAAAGATATTATATTTTACATCTATAGTTGATTAGTAGACAATAGACCAGTTTTGTCGTGCGTGACATTGTTGTGATATAAACAATCCTACATTTTGGACTTTCCTAATAGCGATATCGATAGTAAAATGTAGGTAACTTTGTCAACATTCTCTGACATCATCTTTTCCTTTAGCTTATTTGAAGCCAACTTATGCCTAGACACATATAAATAAGATCCGTTACATAAAAACGTGTTGATTAAACTAGATTTAGAGTATCTTATGGATGTCATAAAACACGACTGAGAAAGCGCACCAGTTTTTGAGCAGTTGCTACCGCTTAGTGCTTAGAAATGCTTCTCTTGAGTTCTCAACATCGGCACTGAGATTACCAAGCCGGATGCCATGATCCGGATGCGGATGCCGGATGATCACCGTGATTTCCCCAAACCCCCAAAGTCGAAGGAGGCCTACGTCACACTGGACTTATTTGCTAATGCCGACCTGTAATTGCACCACAATGATCTTTACTATTTATTTATGTTTTTTTTTGTTTTATGTCTAGGTGTTATATTGTATTTACAAAAAAACGTACATATGTCTATCATTCATCTGCTCTCTACAGTCTGCTGCACTAGAATGTATACAATTCGTAACTTATAGAAGGGTTATACAGCATTACAATTAATATTAACAGAGCAAAAACTCACAAATAAGTAAACTTATGATGTTTAAGAGTATACAATAAGGTTTTGATAACGTTTTGAAAGTTACGAATTGTATACATTCTAGTGCAGCTGACTGTACAAGCTATGTTTAGTTTGGGTCTAGATGATGTTGTGTAAAAATAATTATTTAGTATCATCCTGTATCATCATAGAGTAAACCCATCATTTAGGTACCAAATGAACAACGTGCTACAAGCTTTTGATGGTGTGTTAGCCTTCTGCTAACACACCATCATGCCACCAGCTTCCTCATGCAATGCATGCTCATAATGCATTTAAGTCTAGATATAGCTATGACTGTGTATTGGTACCAAGAAATGCTCCATTTCGTGACCGGACTCAAATAGCTTCCTCGTGACGTCAGCAAGGCCAACCACATTGCTGATTATAGTCATACCTAGTCCAGTTTCGTCAACAGTATGTAACGAGGTACTTATCTAAATGCTTGAGTACGATTAAATTAGTCAGTTTTATTAAATTACTTATCTTTGTAATTGAATGCTGTGAATTGGTGAAGAAAAACATCGTAAGGAAACCTGAGGCTTAGCTAGCTCCGCACGTATAGCGTCCCGTAAATAGAGACACGATTAAAAAGTAAGCTTTAACGCTGTATATAAATCATCTACAGTAGATACAAAGGTCTGTTTATCATTAACTAGCGGTCCGTCCCGGCTTCGCACGGATTTTAGTAAGGATCCCTAATTTTTTTGAAAATTTAATATAACCTATGTCACCCGGGGATAGTGTAGCTTCCCAACGGTGAAAGAATTATTCAAATCGGTCCAGTAGTTTCGGAGCCTATTCAATACAAACAAACAAAGTTTTCCTCTTTATAATATTTTTTTTTATTAGTATGATTATTTAGGAATTTAATAATCAGTGATATATCAAAGATACATAATACTCTCAGCTCCCTTTAAGTATATTAAAAAATGATGCTAGCATCAATCTATCTATCTATATTATATATATAAAAATGAATCCCCTAATTCCCTTGGTCACGCCATCACGCGTGAACGGTTGGACCGATTTAGCTAATTCTTTTTTCGTTTATTTTTTTTTATTTATTTATTTGTTCATCATTCTCAGCCCTACCTTAACAGGCTAACCTAATACGATTGTTTGTTTGATACTGCCAGGTGGTCCTTATGGAAGAAAACAGGGTATAAAACACCATATAGTGATTTCAATTTTCAAATACCTAGCACCTTGCATATCTCCGTCATTGACATCCACGCAGCGTCGTCGGTGGGTGTCCCAACTTATTGTTCGGCACAACAATAGTGTCTGCAATAGCTCAATTCTGTTTGAGGCTCTTGCATATCACAGAGACATGTCGCATACCTTGGAACGTGATATCAACAGGAATCAATCGATATTTACGAGTACATACTTCAAATTCTGTGCTAACGGTGAACTCGAAGAATGACCCGCCTCTATCTTATAAGTGTTACCTATGTTATGAATTTTGTAAGAAAAAACAGGGCTTTTCATCTACCATGTATATTTACATGGTAGATGAAAAGCCCTGTTTTTACAGCGTCAGACAGTACAAATCAAATCAAATCAAATATATTTATTACGTTCATGTTGTGTACAGGAGATCTTAGGGAAAAATAAAGCTTCAACATGAGCCTGGTAGGGCACGACAATCTATCACTAGGTGGTACTTTACGTTTATGCAACGCTAACGCTGTTTGTTTATTGGAACGCTGTCGTTCCATAGGCATAGTTTTTCAGACCTATCGTTTGTAATCGCAAAATAGTGCTCCCAAATTATGAATAGTGAAGTAACCCAAGACTTAGTCAGCTCTACACCTTATTGATAATTTGTATTAACCCGTTGAAAGAAAGTCAGGCTGAGGGCGGTAGAGTCAGTGCAGGGCAAGCCTATTTCAACATGACAACATCCCGGGTACTGCAGCGCTGCATAGAAGAGGTATTCTATTAAAAGTTGCCTCTAAAGCGATATCATTTTTGAATGCCTGTTTTTGATCTGAAATTTTATTCTCGCAATGTTTAAAAAAACTAGCACTATGCGGCAAGCCACAGGGACTGTAGCGCCTCATGTGAAAGGGTGTGAAGATAGTGTTAATGTATGCATCGTTGCATCCAACTCAAGGATACGTTAGTCATCGACTCTGGAGTGGGCTGATGAAATGATATGTACCGCCCATACCTACTGCAATATTTAAGGACTAAAATGTATGTAGAAACATTTGTTATCAACTTTTAATAGACGTAATTCAAAATTGAAAAGATAGGTAATTTAGTTGGATGCATTTTTCTTTAATTATGTCAATGGTACCTACCCATACATCACAAGACATAATTATATTAGTACTAACATACAGGTATGAAAGTGTGCATTAAAATTAAAATTATTTTAAAGATAAAGCCTATGTAATGTCAAAGTGGCTTTAAGGTTAAAAAAAATTATGCCGTCACATCATCATCAGTCTGTAGAAGTCCAGTCCTTGATATAAGCCTCCCCGATACGTTTTCATCCACCAACTTCCCGCAATCTTAGTCCATGGAGTAGGAGGGCGTCCAACGCTTCGTATTCCGGTTCGTTGTTGCCATTCAAGAACCTTTATTCCCCAGCGCGGTTGTCGGTTTTTTGAGCTATATGACCTACTCTTTTTACCCTACATTGCTTTTGAGAAGCTGGTGTGAAGTGGATGCTGCAGGTGACCTTGGGTCTTCAACGGATTTCATTATTTCTGATCCTATCGTGTAGTTTTGACTGATAAGTAACGCGATTATTTTTTAGTTATAATTTTGAAAGGTAAATACTGTCCATGAACTGATTCCAAGAAAATGATCTCACTTGAGTGTATGTGTGTCTGTACGGTGAAACAGGAAAATGTGTACATCGGTACATGCCTCGTGAGTGGTGAAAGAAAGTGACAATCACAAAAAAATACTTGTGTACCTATTTGGCATCTGTCCACTCGAGCAGACAGATATTATATAACAACAGTTCAAGCAGTAAGTATTCAGTTCAACATAAAAATTCAATAATTTAAATTCTCAATGCAAACAATTATTTATTTATCACCCACAAAGCCCGTTCAAATTTTTGTGAACAGCTTAGATAAGTGTCTTTAGAAACGATTTAAATATTTTGAGACCTCTCACTGTTTTTTCAAAACAGTACTTGATAATGAGATCCTTTAAATTTTGAATATCACAGGCAGTAGCCACCGTATAACTTAATGGTTATTCGAAGTACTATAACATGTGTTTTTTTCGTAGAAGACCACCGAATTATATTACTGAATATGGAACCGAAGTGTCGTTTATAGTAAAAATCAACACATAAACAGAAACACAGGCTAAACAGACATCATCACTATCACTCTGAAGAAGTCCGCTAACTGGCATTCCCATATGTTTCAGGTCGAAAGGTCGAACAGCTACAGCAAAATGTAGGTATTTACCAAATTTAAAATCTGGACGTACCTCTGCCTACCCCTCTTAGACTTCTATCTAAGAGAGAGGATATCTACCGTATCTGGGGATTAAAGACATGAAGCTATTTCTTTTATTCTATTTCTTTCGAACGGTCTTCTCCATCTACTACATAGGTGATGGTTACCACTTAACATCAGGTGGGCCATATGCTTGTGCCACCTGAAGTTACATAAAAAAACTACCGGCTTCCCGCGATCACAACATCATCGGAGGCTCGTCTAAGTCTTCTTGTTCTTATCCGTGGTCGCTATTCGAGTACCTTTATTCCTCAGCAAAGCCTACCTGTTACCACGGTAACTTCAACTCTGAGGGCTGTCAGTGAACTTGATTCTACGTATTAGGTAGGTATTAGCTACGTATTAGTATCTTCTATTTTCATACTGGTGGAACAAGTATATGACCCATCTGATGTTATGTGGTAATAGTGGTTATGTGGTAGTACTTCCCCGGACGAGCCCTTTCACAAAGAGCTCTACTACTAAAAAATATATCTACTAGGAATATATCTGTACCATAAGAAATGTTACGGGAAAATCAAATCCAAATACTCAACAACTAGGTGGCAGAGGTAAGCGTGATAAAAAATTTGGTATGACCTCTACGAGAACGAAGCCACAGGCATTCTACTAGCTAACATTAAAATGCACGGCCCATCTACCTACCGTTAGGTTAAACAATGAATAAGTAGGTAGTTGGATGGTCCCGGAGGAACTTGCACCGAATTTCAATTACAAGTAAATTAGGCCATAGAAGGTATTCATTTTCTGATTTATGAAAGAGCACACTGCATAAATTACGTTGATTAATTGCAAAATTCGTATAACGGGGCGTGTGGTGATAGGAATACTTATGATACTTTACAAACTGCTATATATTCGTTCATTGACTCTTTTAATTTTTTTTTTATTTCACTTGTTAATGGAACAAGCAGATGGCCCACCATGATGTTAAGTGGTTACCATTACCTACAACAGAGTATTGTCTCGCAGGTCACGCTTATTATAAACGTGCCCTTACGATGCCCTACTCTGCGTCCATCAACCTGAGGCATACTGGTGTTAAGCCTCGTGTGCCTGTAATTACACCGGTACCCACACCCTTCAAACCGGAACACAGCAAAGCTGCTGGCGGCAGAAATGGGCATGGTGTTAGTACTGCCCCGGGGCCGCTGCTGCTGTTGCTTGTCCGGACAAGCCCTCCACTAAGAGCTCTACTACTACTTCATAAAACCTAACGGCACTGCCTTTAAACCTAAAAGTTATTCTATAGTCTTATCCAGTTATTCATGACTTGATCAGTGCAAGGCAAAGATCACAGAGAAGCTATTGTAGCAAATTTTGCGCTGGAGCTCCGCACTCAAACTAGACTCGGTCTGCTACGAAAGAAATATTAGATATTCTAGATGTGATAGTTTAGATACCTACTAGAAGATGACTAGCTATAAATGGAAGAGAGCG
Organism: Electrophaes corylata; assembly: GCA_947095575.1. NCBI lineage: Eukaryota > Metazoa > Arthropoda > Insecta > Lepidoptera > Geometridae > Electrophaes > Electrophaes corylata. The sequence continues at coordinate 11,270,724 of OX352703.1, forward strand.
ATCAATAAAAGGACATTACGAGTGGTCATGGCGCTTAGCAACGAAGAATCAAATAGGAAGTCAAATAGCTTAGGTACATAATTGGGGTTGTGAAAAAAAAAATATTGATTTTTTTAATGTATTTTAAAATATTATTATCAATAATGTTGATATTTAATGCAAAAAACTTAACAAAAAAAATTCAATTAATAATAAACAATTAAAAATTTAGAAAATTTAGAAAAAAACCACGTGACTAGAAACGCGCCATGATTGATCACCATAGTTTTGACTTCATAATTTTATACCTACAGTACAGCGTTTGCGGCTATTGAATGAGTGAAAACTAAAATAATGACGTCACACGCGCTTGGGTTTGTTCGGCGTGTTTTCGGTACTGGATTCAAAAATTAATTTTTATTTTGAAATAACTTTAGAATTATTGCGAAAAAAAAATTGAAAAAATAGTTTTGTTATAAAACTTATATGTGATCTTTCCATTTACCGCAAAAAAAAAAAACAAAACCCCAATAGGATTTTTTTTGCAGACGACTGGTCTATTTGGATTTTGCTTGCAGTTAGAAAGGGTTATAAATAACATTTCAGTGCTTAAACTATTTCTTACCAATGTAGGTACACGTTTAATAGGTAATATATAAATACATTATTTTGAATATTTTTTCTAACTTCAACCAAATTGGTGGGCAAAAAAGCAGGTTAACTATTTTGCTTTTTATACGACTTGCTAAGGGTACAAGACCTGTACGATGCACTGCTCTACGTTTATCAACCTGAGGCATACAAGTGGTGCCTGTAATTTCACCTGTAACTATTAAATTGAAGTATCGTATAAATGAGAAAAGTTTCCTTAAAATGTGATTATCGAAAGGATATTCAAAACTTACGTTATCTAAGCAACTCGTACGTGTAAATTCGCCTGGAGAGCCGTACTCGATAATCGCATGTTTATTTTTGTCCCAAAACCTTCGTATAAACGGCGCTTTATATACACGCAGCCTGAAAACTATTTGTTATTTTTGTCCGTTTGTGAATGTTATTGAACCGAGTGTGTGTTCTGTGTATAGTTCACATTCACACATACCAATCACCGCATGAATAACTTGTTAATGACAGTATTAGAGGCGACTTGTCACGTAATGAGATTTCGATCGCCGCTCACTTGTTAGACACTTAGGTAAATACATTAAAAAACACAACCAACAGTCATATATACTTATTCTAGGTACTTTTACATCAGACTACATTTGGTTTTCAAGGAATCTACCAATTCAATTCTGTCTGGGTATTATATTGTATTCTAAGTATATATTTACAAAAAAAACGTATATAAGTATTGGGTTCCTGACGGACGGCGACCTAGGGGTCGCCCAAGAAAGCGTTGGAGGGACGACCTAGACGCCTTTGAGGGGACGTGGTGGGAGGAAGCTCGAAACAGAGAGAGTTGGAAGTCTTTGGGGGAGGCCTTTGCCCAGCAGTGGGACGGGATAGGCTAGGAAAAAAAAAAAAAAAAGTATTCAGTCCTCTGGTTGCAATACAAACTATGCTTAGTTTGGGGCAAGATGATGTGTAAAAATGTCCGTAATTTGTATTTGTAAAAATGTATTTTTTTCTGATGTGTAAGAATGTTTAATAATAAGAATCTTTGACAACGCAAAGCCTAAACCGCTGGTCGTGGAGACTTAAAATGTTCAGGGTACATTTGCCTTGGTACTGAAAGGTGTACTAAGAAACGAATTTCCGAAATTCAACCCCTAAACTATATAGGGGGTTAGTTTGTATTAAAATTACTTTACGCGGACGACGTTGCGTACTTTTCTACGCTAAGCTATGTTAGATTTCATTTCGTAGCGCCGTTATTCTTTCATAGATACTTTTTCATAGCTACTCAAGCAAAACCATAGTCCTGAGTTGACAAAGCAGCAGCCTATCTATCCAGCCCTTTCGGAAGTGACCACACCTGCATATTTATGCTATATTTTAACACTTCCCTTGCAAACCGGAAGTCAGTGTGGTTCTTACCTCGCATCCGGGCGACATTGGCTCTCTATAAAGTATTAATAAGTTGCGAGGTCAACAAGTGTCACTTTCAATATTGAAGACCTTAAAATGGAGGAAGGGACTTGTTCTGTGTCAGTACTCTTGCTACTATATTTCGTAAATTGGAACTTACAATACGTAGAGCAGGCGTTACCGAGTCTCTTAGGAGACATTTACGTAGGTACCTACTAAAGATTTTGTTTCCGGTTTTGTTATTATAAGATCCATCCGATAGTAGTAGCTACGGATCGTAGACTATCAGATGACTGCGTCCTTTTTTTCTCTATGGCATTTGTCCGTAATTCGACAGAAAACAGTCTGTCTGCTGTCTGTCAAGTGGTTAAAAAAAGTTTTAGTTTTTCAGTAAAGTCAGTTGGCGTTGGTTTTGAAGAAAAAGACGGCGTTTCTCTTCAAACACCGAAGGCATACATTTTTATATATATTTAGATCCCACATAATAAATACACTTTCACAGAAAATCCCCGACAACAACAAAAAAATATTAGTTCGTTTATACTAAGTTTCATCTAGATTGGTTGTAAAATACGAACTGTAGAGGAGTACCAACAAACTGATAGAGGAAGAGGCTCCAGATTGGAACGCCAAATCTCATTGTGTAATGTAACTGTGACAAAATACAAGGCAAGGTATTACTGCTAACGGATGTTCGTAAGATATTGAAATAACACCTGGGGGTAGAGCCTTCTGAATAGGTACCTACCTACAAAACTAATATTTAGATTGCATAATTTCCGACCTTGCGTTTTATATAATTACATCGGAACAACATTTTGTAGTCATTTACATAAACATGATAATTAAGCCATTAGCCAAGTTTAACTATATTTCCAAGATAAATCTGACTGCAGATGCAATAGAAGCAGCTGCCACAGCGGTGGCGTGTCCATTACAGGTTCCATTCATGACGTCATGCTTCCAGTTTACTTCTTCACTATCCTCGAATGTATCATCCTGCTGGTCAACTGCTGGGAGGCGTTGGCCAAAGCAGCCATGTGAAGTTTGGTAATGAAGGAGGTTTGTTAACCAGGATTTGCGTAGAAACTTGGCGTGGCCGTCTAAAGTGCAAAGTGCAACTGTAAAATAAATATTCATCTTAGTTATAAATCAAGGGATTAAATAATTAATTGTATTTTAGTTGTATAGGGATGCTCTTAGTGCAGGGCTCGTCCAGGGAAATACTGCAATAACCATGCCTTATTTCTGTTACCAAGCAACTATCTGTGTTTCGATTTGAAGGTAGATGCTGGTTATAAAGGCACAAAGTGGTGTCACAGGTTGATGGACGCAGAGCGATGCATCGAAGAACACGTTCCTAATGAACGTAACCTACAACCTTCGTATATCATATTTCCAAATTGAAATCCAGGAGACGAGTGGTTGGTGATACACTGACACTAAGGTGACTGGCAAGCACATTAGTAGGTATGTTTTCAGTATACTGGCAGTTGCTAACACTTTGTTGGTGTACGGAGAGTGCAACGCCCCCTCTAACTTTCTGGCGAGCAAGCGTAATTTTCCACTGTAATTCAATGTTATTACTGTAATTAAATTAATAGTTTCTTACTGTGCTCAAACATCAGATCGATATGCTTATATCCATAGTAGGCAATATACTCTGCTTCAGTGTGCATCATATTGCAAAACCTCCGCCTCAATCTTTGATCCTGAGCTGCGGAAAAGACAGTGCATCCACGACCAAAGTGTGCAAATAGAAGGAACAAAAGCCTGAAAATTTATGCTATTAAGTTTAAAATATTCGGAACTTGTGGTGATTTCAGCTTGGAAGATTCGCATTGCCCCCATGGATGTCGTAGATGCTACTACGGGAACAACGGGAACAGCAGAACGATGTCGAATCTACAAGGCCGTAGCGCAAACTTTTTTTTATGTAATTTCTGATGGAACAAGCTTATGGCCCACCTGATGTTAAGTAGTTACCATCGCCTATAACGTAGCTTTACATTGCAGGTCACGAACGTGCCCTACAATGCACTGCTCTGCGTTCATCAACCTGAGGCATACAGATGTTAAGACTCATGTGCCTGTAATTTCGCCGGCACCCACACCCTTCAAACCGAAACACAGCAAGCTCCTTAGCGGCAGTATAGGCATGATGGTAGTCCTCCGAAAAAACCTTGATGTAGATAAGTATAATTATTTTATCTGAAATATTTATTTGTGGGCACATATTTCTTTATAACTTACCTGTGCGATAGTCCGTAACCAAAGTTTGTGCCAGCTATCAACATTTTGTAGCAATCGTCTGGGACTCTACATTTTGAACGATTTTCGATAGTTTCCGACAAGGATGCCATGCAGAAATCTGTAATTTTTAAACATATTTAAAGCAGCAAACCAAATTTTCATTTCCGAAAACATACATTTGTACGTTGAACATAAGATGTTTGTTTTTTATTTAGTATTCTAAGTTTAAAAGTACCATATAATATTCTTATTAGTTATTTGGTGGTCATAATACATAGCTTTGCTTAGTTTGAAGCTAATGGCATTGTTTGAAAAGTCTTCAAATATTTATTTTAATTTTATATTATATGGGTGGGCGCTGAAATTGGTATTTTCTTTTTAATATTTAGCTGAAATAGTTTGTAAGCAGCAAGGAAAGTTCAGAAACATTTGATGATTTAACTATTGACGCAGGGTACCTATACTCTACGGTGTTCTTAACATGTGCGACCTGCGAAGCAATGTTTTACTATATGTGATGGTTACCACTTAGCATCAGGTGGACCATCGGCTTAAAATTACAGTGTTACATGTAGGTAACTAAATATGTGCTTCGCATTTTAATGTTCTCAGGCATATGTTATTTAGGTAAATTCCCGATCCGATGTTTGAGCAAAAACGGGCAAAAATCAAGCCCAAGGTTGAGCCACACGTGGTGATATCCATAAGTGATGGAATAAGTGGTGAGTGATCGTCGTTGGGAGGCTGACACTCGATAGGCAGCAGGCGGCCTTGTCCGCGAAGGTATATCGGGTGACATACAAGTGCAGGAAAAACGATAAACGAAATTTCGAATAATAGTTTTGAGATACACTTGTTTCACAGTCAAGTCGTCACTCTTATGCGTGTCGCGCAGTAGGTAGGTATAAACCAAATCAGCAACACGAAACATCGTTTATAATTTTCCGGAGATCCTTGCACTACAAACACAGAAATTTGTTTACTACTGATTCTCCTAAGCCTTCCGGATATAGGGTTGAAGCATCAAATATGCCAAACAAAGAAGCTAGCAAAATGTAAGTGGTAGTACTTCCCAGGACGAACCCTTCAGCAAGAATCTTCTATTACTAAACGACTACACTACTCTAAACTGTAGATAAAGAAAGAAATGAAAGGTGGAAAAGTATTCAATGACGCAATAGCACACATATGTAGGTACCTACTTAGTCGCTAAGCTTATTAGCTTAACTTACATCGCCTGTGATAAAACAACAAGCAAACACCATACCTGATTGCTTAGGACTTGGCTCCCAGCTATCGATATCATCCACATTTTTAACGTAAGTTCTCCATTCTGGGTAAACTTGATTTCGAACCGAAATAAATCCTTTCCCTTGGGGTAACTCAAGATTAAACTTTTTCAACATCCTGGACCATGGTTTATAATTATTGAATAACGTTGAAACTGCGGGAAATAAAAAATAATTTGATACCTGCAGGTAATTCATCATATCTACTAATTACCATTCTTATCATTTCACTTTTAACAGATGTTGCTAACTTTGATGAACAAGTTTTAATTATCTATGAACTTACTCATAAAATCTGAATTATTTTCATAACTTCTTCGTTTATCATTGAAATAGTTCAAAGTGTTATAATTTATTTTCAATAAGCTTTTCAAGTGGCTTCGTAGCGGGGCCGGTACTGAATTGTCAACGGTAAACGGTTTTAGATTTACTGAAAAATTACATAATGGTCTGAAAATTCTGACTTAATTTCTACAACATTTTATACACGCATCTCATAATATCTTTAAATATATTTGCTATTACCTCTTTAAACTAAAAAATATATCTAATCTTACCATTTACAAGAAATAATCCAAAACTGAAATTCAAATCCAAATCGCCTCTATCTTCGTACGAAAATTTAATAATTCGCTCCAATGACATCAAATAAGCACGCAAATCTTTATGAGACAGAAAATCTTGAATTGTACTGTTATCCGATCTTACTCGTAAAAAAGAGTTTTTATCGGCCACGGTTTCATTAAATAATAACAAACAAAAGACCCAAAAAAAAACAATGTTCTTATTTGAAAATAGCATTGCTACTTTTTGCAATATTTTCTATATATTTTCATATTTTCACGAGCACGTTTCTAGGGCTGAATTCAAATGAAAACTATTGTTTTTTCGCGCGCTCTGTCGCTTTTATCTCGGCTGCAAAGTTAGATAAATTAAATGAAAACCACTTTTAGTGTTCCGCCCGGTCCGTGTTTGGAACGGTTCACTGGAAATTACTTTGGTTCTTTTTCACGGAACAGAAAAAATGTTCAATGCTTAATCTACAACCTTTATGTGGGTGCGAACAAATCCAGAGAGTTGGAAAGTCTTATATAAAACCGAAGAAAATAAATCAAGGCATTATATAGATAGATATATAGATTATAGCTTTATTGTACACCATCAAAACAATATATTATATATTATTGATCCAAAGACCCATAGAATAAGAAACAGTCCATATTCTTAGCAAAGACCTTGATATTATTGACCTACCTACTTACCTACATTTGTCTAATTACATACTCTACCTTAACAAAAAAAAGTATTGAATAGAAAAGTAGGTAGGTAATACCTACTATAAAAAAAGTGTGTAGGAAAGCTATCTAAGTAGGTATTTTTTATAGGTGTTAATAGGTATTAACAATAGAAAATACTACAATCTTCCTGCCGGATCCACAAACGAAAAAGGTACTTAGGTTGTTTTTCTTCTATCGTTGAATTTAACAACCAAGGCATATTATAATATTATAATGTTGAACTTGGCTCTCATTTCACATTTTATGGGATAGAAAAAACTACAGTCTTCCTCACAAAGAAAAAGGTAAAGTAGGTAGTTTAGGACCTACTTGTCTAAACAACATAGGTTCGTAACTACCGTTATTAATTATGTACCTATTAAATGGTAATAGATGCCTAGTGGTAGTTTAATTTAGGTACCAAAAAAACGGGCCCTCCAACAGAAGCTTCATACAACAAACGTGGTTTGCCGTTTTATATCGTAGATAATGGTACGGAACCTCTCGTGAGTCCGACTCGCACTTGGCTGGTTTTTATTATTAAACTTAAGTAGAAAGTATTGCTACTATTATTTATTCTGTGATAAGTAGTTGGAAAATTGAAGAAAAATAAGCTCTTTGGAACACTGTTGTACCTATAGTAAACCAGTGGGACGCGCGTGTCTTTGCTCGCGCTAAGCTAATTTCATACAAACTTCAGCCCCCGCAGCTTCAGTAATTTCTTTCATAATAGGTACCTACGCACCAAGACATATAAGTAAGTACCTACCTAGGTACCTACTCTAAAATTTCAAGTCTTTACGACGAGTGTTTTTATGGGTTATGCTTTGTCTATTCTATAGGTAATGTTAGTCAGTCTGGGCAAAGATATAAGTGGTAATAGATATGAATTATGAGAAAAAGAACATTGAGTAACTCTAGCGATTTTAGTGCACCCTGTATAAGGTACCTACTGACGGAACTATAATGTAATTGAGCAGTAGAAAAAACCTTTCTCCGAAAGCTCCGTTCGTCTAACAAAATGAAACAAATACGAGTTTATTAAAAGGGATTGGGTAGTGGTTTGGAAGGCTGCAAATAAATAAAATTATTCTCGGGATAAGCCTTTCGCCGCGGGTGTTTAAATCTCGAGCGAGTGGGAGTTAGGAGAGTAATCAAATATCGAATTCGACTCTCGACTCTCTGACGGCGGTGGGTATTTTATGTCTCACTCATACTTTACCTCTTTTTTTTATACTACCTACTTGCTGATGGAGCAAGTACAATTTTATAGTATGGAGTCACAAACATCCCCTAGCAGGCGTGTTGGGAACTCTCGTGACTCCATACAAAACTTGACCTTGACTTGAGTTCTAAACCTAGAGTAGGTACCTATATACACCTCTACTTTTAATAACTCTGGTACCTATCCACATCCTTCGAATCATGTAATCAAACTGAGGTACCGCAACACTGCGTGGGTGGAGGCAGAAACTACGCTTCTGGCTATACGTGGTTCGACCGCTGCTATTAATTTTTAACAAACAGATGAGGAACATTTGATAAACTATTCGACTTCCAATCAGTCCCAATTCATAGGTTACCAAAAATTTCGCCCCGTTATGTCGCGAAGAGTGGAGACAGGTAAGGGAGGGGGTTCTTTGCTTTGCCGTGCAGTGATGAGACTGTAACGGCTGTATATAAAATTCTTAGATCATTTACTCTCTAGATACTGCTTCAAACGCACCAACGCATCGAAAAAAATGTCAGAGTACTGTACTCCGACAAGTCGCTCCCCGCCCATCAGTGTCAATTGAATTTTCATGGCGGACGGTCACATCTCTGTGTAACATTTTGTGTCTGCAATGGCGAGTTGTACAATAAAAGTGTGCAGAAACTACAGAGGACGATTAAAAATGACAAGTGAAGTGTCCTTCCATCAGTAAGTATCTAAATTTGAAGTTTAATTCCAAGTAATTTGATAAATATAATTCAAAAATTAGCGCGTATTATTTCAACTCGCACTTGACATGTTTGTTAGTGTTGCAAGGTTTTGTATACACAATTCCCCATGTGAGTGCGCGATTGTCGTTTACTTATGTTAGTAACAGACTATGAAAAAGAATATACATAAATCATCATCATCATCCTCATTAGGTACTCAATAAAGTTTACTGCAGGATACACTCGTAGGTCTCGTGTGCACTCTACTTATATAATTATGAAAAAAGCGCACGGCGCTGGTGAGTTTTATTTCAGACTCAGAAATCGGTCAAGTGCGAGTAGCCCTGAATATTGTTTGAAGGTTTTACTTCTGCATTTTACTGTTCATCCGATTAGGCAGTTAGTACAAAATTTTTGTTATGTGGTTGTGTATGTACCCAAGAGGATTTTGACAAAAATGGTCAAGTGCGAGTAGGGCTTGAATATTTATCGTTGATTTTCTTATTTTTAGACATTTTTTAAGCTTTTTTAATATGGGTATCGTTTTCGACCAATTTCAAAGATGACATTAATTTTGTAATTCAAGGTGGTGAAAACTTTTTTGTTTTTTTTTTTTACCAATACCAATTTTTTCCACTAAGTATCGTTTTCTACTAATAAAGGGCCTAAGTATATATATTAGCACTGACCTTGACCATAATTATAGTAACTATGTTACATTTTTTTTTCAGAATTCCAAGTGATCCTATCGAAAAAAGTAAATGGGTGAAAATTATACAGAAAAGCCGCATTTTAAATTTTTTTTAAAACCAGGTGAGATGAATGCAAAGCGTTTTGTCGTACAATAAAAAAATACTTATATATTTTTGCTTTTTATTTGCTTTACATTTTATTTTACAAACAGTCATAAGATTGTTAGTAACAAAAACAGACCTAAGAAAATCAAATTCATAACCCGACTTCCCCTTGACCATTTTTTGGCAAAATAATTTCCGGGCACACATTTAATAATTCACAAAGCGTAGTTGAAAGAACCATATTTGCATTTTATAAATGAAAAAAATAGTCAATTATTCATGCCCGACTCGCACTTGACCAATTTTATATGTCCGAAACTGTCTCGTGCTAAAAAACGCAGTCACATCTTACTTAAAAACCGGAACCTAAATTTGATCTGTTTACCCCATAAACTGGGAAACACATTGTCAGCTGGTAATGTTACGCACGCACACAGTGACAAATATAATGACGTGCCATGAGTGTAAGACAATGTGAGCGCGTGTTGATGTATGGGTGACACGCAAACAAGTTTGCCTAACTTGGCCTATTTTTTAGGTACGCGTTGCAGGAGTAGAGTCTATCTAGAGGTAAATGATCTAAGATAAAATTATATTATGAATTATTTTTATTGTTGATTATTATGGTTATAAAGTTAGGTATTAGATATTTTAAGATCTACATAATGTACTCGATAAATAAATCAGCCCTAAAAAGTCGAAGGTTACCTACCGACTCAACGACCGATTTTAGATAACGGTCGTTACCACCTACCACCTACTAGGTAGGTAGGTACCTATCTATTGAATAATTTTACAATTTCATGTTTTCTGTCTGTTAATAATATTACAAATGTTGTGCAAGCCTGTAATTAGCACACATTTTATAGAATTTTGTAGGTACCTACTACTTACTTACTAATTAATTTCATAAAATGTTTATAATGTTATGCAGTTGGCGTTACTTACTAGATAACTAGGTAAGGTAATGGCTTTTAGGTAGGGAATTTTGGAATGGTATCAAAGAAGAATACTTTCAAAAATCCGTCGATAAAATAAAGATAACTAAACTAGATGCGGTTGTATATTATCTACCTACCTTTTCGGAGTTTTCGTTATTTTAATCGTGTCCGTTATGCTGACAGGAACGTAGCTCCGATCCTGTTTTTGACTATCCCATCATTTAGTCAATGTCTCGATAGTTCATATTTTCATAATTCTGGAATTTGTCACCTCGTATTTTCGGATATTTTCATATAAATACGTTTCCTGCTAGCTTGACGTCAAGCTAGCAGGAAACGTTCTCAATCACAGCGATCACTGCACCTTTTGCACTGCTTCCTATGTCAGCATTTAGTCATGCATTTGTCAATCTCACATACCAAGTTTCATCAAATTTGGTTTAGTAGCAACGGAGATATTACGATGTGTTTATTTGAAAATTTAACGGACGCCATGTGCCATTTTGAGGTTATTTTCGGCCAAAGTAATTTCACTTGAATCGAGTCACCTGCAGCTTATTTCCAAGAAATAGTTATACCGACGGATTCTTTAGAATTTTATCTTTCAGATAGCAGTCCAACATCGCAGCTTTCTAGTGTTTTTATCCTAATAAAACCATATATACAGTTTACATGCCAATATGTCCAAAGTGCAGTGCAAAGTGATACTAGGATAGGGATAATAAACTTCATAGAAAAAATCATACGACAGAAATGTATAAGTCAGACACAGTATTTCCAGCTTTTAAAACAAGATTAAAGTATTCATCATCATCATCTTAGATAAGTTCACAGCTTATTACCATGATTAAGATATGCCGATGCATTCTGCAGTATTTTTCAGCTTTACTTCACAAGTTATCGAAGAGATATTATGTGGTAACACGGGTACGTGGCCAGTAGCACTGACCGACCATGCCAAGCTAGCGAGGGTTGCTCACAGTACGTAACATAGCTGCATGATGATTGTTTCTGCCTCTCCGATGTACTGTGTGTGACTTACCGCCATGTCGATACCAACCTTATGACTTGAAATTCAAAATGGCGGAAACAAATGATGGTATAAAAAACTGACATGGGTGTCGTTTTCGACTGGTTTGGGGGTGCTGATTACGAACATCTGGTCAGATTTGAAATTCAAAATGGCGAGTGCAAATGATCGTACAAAAAACTGACATGGGTGTCGTTTTCGACTGATTTGGGGTTGGTGATTACGAATATCTGGTCAGATTTGAAATTCAAAATGGCGGGTGCAAGTAATGGTACAAAAAATTGACATGGGTATCTTTTTCGACTAATTTGGGGGTGCTGATTACGAATATTTGGTCAGATTTGCAATTCAAAATGGTGGGTGCAAATGATCGTACAAAAAACTGACATGGGTGTCGTTTTCGACTGATTTGGGGTTGCTGATTACGAATATTTGGTCAGATTTGAAATTCAAAATGGCGGGTACTAATCATGGTACAAAAAACTGACCTGGGGGTCTTTTTCAACTAATTTGGGGGTGCTGATTACGAATATCTGGTCAGATTTGAAATTCAAAATGGTGGGTGCAAATGATTGTACGAAAAATTGACATGGGTATCTTTTTCGACTAATTTGGGGGTGCTGATTACGAATATCTGGTCAGATTTGAAATTCAAAATGCCAGTTATTCGTAATCAGCACCCCCAAATTAGTCGAAAACGACACCCATGTCAGTTTTTGTACCATTATTCGCACCCGCCATTTTGAATTTCAAATCTAACCAGATATTCGTGATCAGCACCCCCAAATTAGTCGAAAAAGATACCCATGTCAGTTTTTTGTACCATCATTTGCACCCGCCATTTTGAATTTCAAATCTGACCAGATATTCGTAATCAGCACCCCCAAATCAGTCGAAAACGACACCCATGTCAGTTTTTTGTACCATCATTTGCACCCGCCATTTTGAATTTCAAATCTGACCAAATATTCGTAATCAGCAACCCCAAATCAGTCGAAAACGACACCCATGTCAGTTTTTTGTACCATCATTTGCACCCGCCATTTTGAATTTCAAATCTGACCAAATATTCGTAATCAGCAACCCCAAATCAGTCGAAAACGACACCCATGTCAGTTTTTTGTACGATCATTTGCACCCACCATTTTGAATTGCAAATCTGACCAAATATTCGTAATCAGCACCCCCAAATTAGTCGAAAAAGATACCCATGTCAATTTTTCGTACCATCATTTGCACCCGCCATTTTGAATTTTATATCTGACCAGATATTCATAATCAGCACCCCTAAATTAGTCGAAAAAGATACCCATGTCAATTTTTTGTTCCATCACTTGCACCCGCCATTTTGAATTTCAAATCTGACCAGATATTCGTAATCACCAACCCCAAATCATTCGAAAACGACACCCATGTCAGTTTTTTGTACGATCATTTGCACTCGCCATTTTGAATTTCAAATCTGACCAGATGTTCGTAATCAGCACCCCCAAACCAGTCGAAAACGACACCCATGTCAGTTTTTTATACCATCATTTGTTTCCGCCATTTTGAATTTCAAGTCATAAGGTTGGTATCGACATGGCGGTAAGTCACACACAGTACATCGGAGAGGCAGAAACAATCATCATGCAGCTATGTTACGTACTGTGAGCAACCCTCGCTAGCTTGGCATGGTCGGTCAGTGCTACTGGCCACGTACCCGTGTTACCACATAATATCTCTTCGATAACTTGTGAAGTAAAGCTGAAAAATACTGCAGAATGCATCGGCATATCTTAATCATGGTAATAAGCTGTGAACTTATCTAAGATGATGATGATGAATACTTTAATCTTGTTTTAAAAGCTGGAAATACTGTGTCTGACTTATACATTTCTGTCGTATGATTTTTTCTATGAAGTTTATTATCCCTATCCTAGTATCACTTTGCACTGCACTTTGGACATATTGGCATGTAAACTGTATATATGGTTTTATTAGGATAAAAACACTAGAAAGCTACGATGTTGGACTGCTATCTGAAAGATAAAATTCTAAAGAATCCGTCGGTATAACTATTTCTTGGAAATAAGCTGCAGGTGACTCGATTCAAGTGAAATTACTTTGGCCGAAAATAACCTCAAAATGGCACATGGCGTCCGTTAAATTTTCAAATAAACACATCGTAATATCTCCGTTGCTACTAAACCAAATTTGATGAAACTTGGTATGTGAGATTGACAAATGCATGACTAAATGCTGACATAGGAAGCAGTGCAAAAGGTGCAGTGATCGCTGTGATTGAGAACGTTTCCTGCTAGCTTGACGTCAAGCTAGCAGGAAACGTATTTATATGAAAATATCCGAAAATACGAGGTGACAAATTCCAGAATTATGAAAATATGAACTATCGAGACATTGACTAAATGATGGGATAGTCAAAAACAGGATCGGAGCTACGTTCCTGTCAGCATAACGGACACTTTTAATCGGATAGTTCCTATACCGTAATGTTGGCACCCCTGTCTATCAACAATGTCAACACCATGGCGTTATCACTCAATACAAATGTGATGTGCCGTATTTGAGGAAAGTTTGTCCAAATTATCAATAGATGTCGCAAAAATAAGTTAAGTAATTAGAAAGTTTTTATATTAATAATATTGGCATTTTAAGTGTCCCAGACTACTAATTGTGTGAGATAATCATTTGCTATTTAATGCAAGATTTTTTACTATTTATTTGAAATTTCAGCCTTTGCAGTCAGAAATCGGTCTCTGGCAAAATTGGATTTCGGTCTTTTTTGAAAACACACGCTGGCAACACTAATAATGTCTACCGTTTTGCTCTGTGTCCGTGTTTGTTTTACATTTTCCTAAAAAAAGCTTTCACATGCTCTTCCCGGTAATATTAGTGATATTTGTACGATGACTGTGCTGTGTTTGGACTCCGTATATTCGGCCTTTGCTGATAAACTACTGCTTTTCCACCTGGACTTGGATTTGGCTTGTAATTTGGTTACCGGCGATACTTCGATCTCCAGCGATGAATAGAGCTGATCAAACGTGTTGTGTGTGCAAAACTATCTTATGATTACCTATTAGCTACGGAAAAGGTGTAAATTTAAAATAAATATCATAATTATGAACAATGTGCATTTATGTTTTCATAGCATTCCCAAGTATGTAGTAGTAACCCACCCCACGACTAGAAAATAATATAGGTAGGTATATGATAGGGTACTGGGTAGGTAGGTTTCTATAGATAAAAGTTTGCCCAAATTAGCACGAGATGTCGCTACACGCTCAAATCTTTGAATGATGCCTCTATCTCCAGTATAAAAGTTACTTTATGGTCAACACGCTAGTCGTATCTCCAGGTTTTTCAAGGTTTTAGTAGAATTTCGCTTAGATCATTTACTTCGTGAAAAAATTATGCCTAATAAAACATTAAAGAGTGGTGAAAGAGTGATGGTGTTGAAGGTGAAGAACTTTTGTGAAAGAGAAAACCGTAACGAGGCCCCATAATATTGTATTAAGATTTCACATAGTGCATAAGAAATTAGTGTAATTGGCTCTCTAGCCGTTCTAATTATCTAAATAAATAAATAAGATGTGTACAAGCTCGGGTTGCCGCCATTTCAGGTTAGTAAAAAGGGTTACCAGCATCAGTTTAGTTAGGCCCTTCATCTATACTAAACTCAAAATAGGTTTTTTGTATTTACTGTTATGCTATCTCCTCCCGATGTTTTAAATACAGTAAGTAAAAGTACTGACAATAGTCAGAGTCAGAAATACCTATATAGATTATACATGTACCTGCAGTGTTCTCTAGAGTTATCTCCCCAAATAGAAATAAAATAGAAACACTATACTTTAATTTAAATTTGCCAAGTTAAAATATTTTTATAGAAGTTTTCTGGTGCGCTTTCCTTTACACTAATGATATAAAAATCAAGGGTTTGCCTATAATTACACTACTGAAACGAATTTAAGCGCTTGACTGATGTTAAACCAACGAAAAAAATAAGTAAATAATAAACATTAAATTTTGTTTTAGGAATATCTGAAAAAACAGTATCGAAAATCACCAAAGTGAGGTGGCAGCTTCAACTTCGAAAAAAATTACAACACCGCGCAAAAGTGGTCCTCGAAGAAAAACTCACGAACTGGATGACTTCGAACGGTGTGCTACTATAAGACATAAAATACATGAATTATTTATACCGTAATTATTACTGAATAAATGATTTTTGACTTTGACATTGAATAAAAATAAAATTCCATTTTATTTCTCATTGAACTTATAAGTAATTTTAAATTCCCTGCTTTCTTTCAAATATAATTATTGATATGAACTAGCTGTTTCCGCGACTTCATACGTCGTGTTGTAATAGGACTTTCATATATGTACATGACTTTTACAACGGTTATGGCTATGAATGGTATCTTATTCGTATAACAGGTAATAAGTTGTAATGTGGATGAAATTTTGAAAACGGACAAGTTTATAACTTACATTAATATAATTTTTAGCTAAATGTTCGAAAGAGGAGATCGTAAATGTCATTACCTAAGGCGCATGCGAAGTCGCGGGTACATAGATACATGATTTTCCTGATTTTATGGTAGCACAGAATGGGTAATAATGACAACACTTATTTTCACTATTACCAACATGACGGCATAGGAACTATAAGATGAAACGCGTATACCTACACCGACATTGGCAAAATTATGAAAAATAGGATCCACAGAAACACAACCACATATAAAAAAGAAGAAGAAATAACTTTATGTCCTGTCAAGAGAGTGTCATGTCAATTGTCAAGTCAATTCAATCAAACCATCCATTTTGAAGTGTCATTCCCGGTTGTCGAGATTTATTAGTTTTCACGGGAATTGTTTTAGTACCTATTACTAAATAAAGAAACAATGGGTTTAGCAACAGTTATTGAAAATGAGGCTCATTTCCAGACTGAAATGGCTAGTGCTGGCACCAAACTCGTGGTGGTTGATTTTACAGCGACATGGTAAGATGGGATTGAAATCCTCGCAAGTCATGGTGCAACAGTTGGGTTGTTAGCATGCTAAAATCGTTTTAATGATATGTGTAGGTGTCCGCCGTGCCAGAGAATTGCTCCGATCTTCGAGCAGCTTCCAGCTAAGTACCCCAGAGCTGTGTTCCTAAAAGTTGATGTGGACCGCTGTGCGGAAACCGCGGGGGCACAGGGCGTCAGTGCGATGCCTACATTCATGTTCTACAGAAACCGGGTGAATATGCTATGAAATATTTCATCTTCTTGATAAGTAATTTCATATGTACACATACCTTTAATGTCGCAATCTCTCTCCCCTAAGTATTGCTGGAAGAAAGCTCTTTTTAAGGTTAAACTGGCCCTTGTGCATAGCATTAAGTTTACTCATACAATTTTACTACCTACTACTTTTATAAAAATATAAAATAATTATACCTAATATTAATGCCACAATTTTAGTAACTACGTATCTTTTAATCTTGAATGCACTGCCACAGTTTGTTTATGTAGGTGGTGGTATTTTGTTGATATTTTTATTAAAAAGCCACCAATATTGGTTGTGGTCACTGTCCTTGCAACTTGTCACCGTGCAACTGAAACTAAAATGATAGTAGGACTCAAAACTTTAAATTTAATTTTTACAACAAAAGTACAAATATCAATCATAATTTTATACTGCAGACGAGAATCGACAGGTTGCAGGGAGCTGATCCCACAGCACTGGAGAACAAAGTCAGACAGCATTATGGCACCGAAGAAGCAGGAGATGAAGATAATACTGTTGTAGGACATGTAAGTCTTTCTTATCCCCAGGGCACTGTAAAATCTTATCTCTTAGCAAATCTCTTTGTGAAAGCATATTTCTGTCGCTAAGAAGCTTGCTGTGTTCTGGTTTGAAGGGTGTAGGTGTGTGTCCTAGTGAAATTACAGGCACATGAGGCTTAAAACCTATATGCCTCAGGTTGATTGACGCTGAACAGTGTGTTGTAGGGCACAATCAAACGAGTATGACCTATGAGGCAATACTTTGTTATAGGCGATGGTAACCACTTCACATTAGGTGGGTCATCTGCTTGTTACATCAGCAAGTTTTATAAAAGAAAAATCCAAGTAGTTCCCACTTAAAATTCTTTGAGGTTTTTAAAGGGTAATCTGAGGAACAATGCTGGAATACTACATATGGGCTGGATTTCTGTAGGGTTACTATACCATCCGGGCTAAGATATGCAATATGAAATATGTCGCACTTGACAGGAGATACTTTTTCTATCGATGGACATTTTAGAAATTATAGACAAAAGACCCACAGATATGCTTAACATTAGCTATTAGTCTTCATTTGATAGAACGAGATAGATTTTTGGCACTGGCATGTTAGCACAGGAAGGTATAAAGAGATATCTCTATTTTGCACAAGAAAATTTTTTTTTTTTTTTTTTTTTTATTAATTAGCGTACACCATCTGTAAACAATGTACTCTAATATCATTACAATCTAGCCACAAAGTAGGCTAATGAGTAATTTTGAGTTAACTTAAATTGCTAGCATAAATTATTATTCTAAGAATGTGTCCAATAACACGTTTCTTACTGTCTCTATTTAAGGCGAAGACACTCTGTTGTTGTGTTCTTATTCTGTAGCACTTGCTTACACTAACACTACATTACACTTATAATTTATATTACACTAACTCAAAAGGCTTTTTCCTTTTGAGTCTTCTCACTAGATTCGTATTGTCAAGGAGCTGGATGGCCTCGACATTCACATGATGAAGAAGTCTTTGCTCGTGAGCTTCTGCATAGTTTTTAATTACACTATCGACGAACTCTATGTTAAGGTCCCGATGGAGATCGTCATTTCGTACGTACCAGGGTGCGTTCACTATTCCTCTGAGTACTTTATTTTGGAAACGTTGGATAATCTCTATGTTGGTCTTTTTGGTACAACCCCAAAGTTGTATACCATAGGTCCAGACTGGCATAAGGACTTGTTTGTATATTAATACTTTGTTGTGTACAGCTACGGTAGAATTTCGCCCTAGTAACCAGTACATCGTTTTGTATTTTAGTTCCAACTCATCTTTTTTTTTCTTGACGTGGGTTTTCCAGCGTAGTTTTGCGTCAAGCGTCATGCCCAGATATTTTGCCGTATTTTCATATGGGATGGGCGTGTTTTTAATAAAAATTGGATGATATTCATCTTTTTTATTGCTGAAATTGACATGAACCGATTTCGATTCATTCAATTTAATTCTCCATTGAGTTGTCCAGTCATGGAATTTTGTAATTGCTATTTGAACCTTTTCTGCTGCTTCTGCGTGCGAAGCTCCCACAGCCATTATTGCAGTGTCGTCAGCAAAGGTCGCAATGTCACTAGTTTCTAGTTCTGGAATATCACTGGTGTATAAAAGGTATAGGACCGGGCCTAATACACTTCCTTGTGGCACCCCAGCATGAATTTGTTTTATTTCTGAATAGGCTTCTTCTTGCCTAACTCTAAACACTCTATCAGTTATGTACGATTGTAAAATATCTGCGTATGGCGTAGGTAGTATTTTTCTTAGCTTTAGTATAAGGCCTTCGTGCCAGACTTTGTCAAAGGCCTGTGCTACATCAAGGAATACGGTAGAACAGACTTTTTTATCTTCTAGTGTTTTTTCAATTATATTCGTGATTCTGTGTACTTGGTCTATTGTTGAGTGTTTCTCTCTAAATCCAAATTGATGCTCTGGTATGATATTTCTGGCTTCTATTACAGGTTTAAGTCTCTTTAGCAATAATTTTTCAAAGAGTTTGGACATTATAGGTAGCAGGGAAATAGGTCTATATGATTTTACATCGTGAGACGGTTTTCCAGGCTTTGCAATCATAATTACCTCAGCCACTTTCCATAAGTCTGGCACATATTTCAGCCTAAAAGTGGCGTTGATAAGATTTGTTAGTTTAACAAGTGCTTTTCTAGGTAAATTGTGTAATATTTCACCGGAGATTAGGTCAAATCCCGGAGATTTTTTAGGGTTTATACTTTTAATAATTTCTCTAAAAATTTCTCTTGGTGACACCGGTTTTATGTGAAGGAGTTCTTCGTCCGGTACGTCCTGGCCTGATGTAGTTTCTAAATTTGATTGACTTTCATTCGGTTTAAATATGTTTTCTAGATAGCTAGCAAACTTAGTCACTTTTTGTTCATTACTAACAGCCCATTCTCCGTTATCCTCTTTTATGGGAGGAATTTGAGTCATCGGCTGTTTCATGTTTCTCGTAGCTTTCCAGAGTGAGTAATTACTATTGCGATTGTTGGTTAAATTTTGTAGGTATGTGTTAGTAGTGATATTATTGAAGTATTGTATTTGCATTTTTAGTTGTTTCGTAAGGTTGTTCAACTTATTTTTATCTTGCGGAGACCGAGACTGGTGCCAACGTTTTCTTTGTTTTCTTTTGTCTTGGATGAGTTCTATAATTTCTTTTGGGTAGTTATTTTTTGCAACCCTTTTCTTAATTTCTGGTGTGTTTTTCCAGGCTTTCTGCTGTATAAGGGTTATAAATTGATTCACTTCAAAATTCAACTGCTCTGGAGTTTTCAAAGGAACCTTGAGGTCTATGTTATCTTCTAAGTCTAGTTTAAAACTCTCCCAGTCTGTGTGTTTGTTAACAAGGGTGGGAGTGCTTTCTTTAAATTCTACTTTCTCACTTATTTTTAAGTATATGGCAGAATGGTCAGAATTCATGTCATAATTTTGTTCTGCATTTAAGTAGTTAGGCGATATGTTTTTAAAAACAAAAAAGTCTATTAGGTCGGGTATTTTGAGTGGATCTGTTGGCCAATAAGTTGGTGATCCTGTTGATATAACATCACTGTTTGTTTCTTTTACTGCTTTCATGAGTTCTTTTCCTTTGGTGTTGGTAAGTCTGGAGCCCCAATAAGTATTTTTGGCATTGAAGTCACCACCTAATATAAATCTTTCTCCAAGTTGCTGTATGAGGTTTAGATAGGTATGTTTTTTTATTGTATGCCTTGGTGGGCAATATATAGCAGCTATCGTAAGAGGAAACCGCTTAGTGTTAATACTGATGGATATGCATTGTATATCTGGCTCTTCGTATTTGCTGTTTTCATGGTGATTGATATTATTCTTTATAATAATAGCACTACCACCTCGTCCTTTGTTAGCTGGGTGTAGTGCATTATAAACTGTATACCCTTTGAATTTTATATGCGATTGTTTATTAAAGTGTGTTTCTGATATAAGGCACACGTCTATATTTTCTATGTCAAGGACTACTTGCAGCTCATTTTGATGTTTTAGTAGCCCATTGCAGTTCCAAGCCATTATTTTAATTGTGTTAGTCATTGTTTGGCCTTAGGTATAGCGGTTTTAGTGCTATTTTCAATTATTTTAAGACGCTGATCGAAGGCTGTCATAAATTTTAAGATTTCATCTAGTTTATTGCTGTTTAACTGTTTGACTTGCTCGCTATATTGGACAGCGCTCGTGTTTTTGGCAGCCGCTTGAGCGTATGATACGTTTTTGTTTGTAACAGCGATAGGCCTTGAGTTCTGGCTTTGCTGGTTTGATGTAGATGTTTTGGCGCTTACCAGTGGTCCAGAGGCCTGCTGTTGCTGCCTGGTTAGAGGTTTCTTTACCGCCTTGTTTCTGATGTTTTGCATTTCCTTGGCTATCATGCAACCTCTGTAGTTTGCCGGGTGTGCTTCTCCGCAGTGAACACATTTTGGCTTATCTGCTGCTGGTTTTTTGCAGTCTTTGGTTAAGTGCTTCCCTGTACATTTAACACACCTTGGCTCTTTGGAGCAATATTTGTGTGTATGTCCATAAGCTTGACATCTTTTACACTGGGGAATCAGTTTTGTAGATCTAAGGGGTTGGATTTCTACCAAGCACCCCAGTATATATTTAATTTCATACACTTTTTTTAGTTCTTCTTGATTGTTGAAGGTAAGCATAAACATATTGAGGGGTTCTTTACTTTTCCAACTCAGTTTGTTAACAGCATCTTCAATCTTATAACCTTTATTTGTAAGGTCTTCTATGATTCTATTTGGTTTGCAAGTAGAAGGCAAGTTTTTCACCATCACTCGTATAGGTCTCTCTTGTTTGTTTTCGTACGAGTGCCACAGACAGTCGTTTTCTGATAGTATCTTTGTAATGCATCTGTACGATTCTTCATTACAGGAGTTAATTTTTACGCAATTGCCATTCATCAATTTTATGGTGAAGGTGTCTGCAGGCTGTTTGGCTGACAAGAAGTCATAAAAAGTTTGGTAATCGTTAACTCCATCCACTACGATAGGTGGTGGAAGGGGGACTTTCTTTGTTTTTTCTGTGAAACTCTTGTTGGTTTCATTCGGTGAGAGTGTAGGTGAGGTGTTTAATTTTCTTTTTTTCCTTGATTTTGTTCTGATCCACTCTGTTTCTTTCGCAAGTTCCTCTTCATCGGTGGAGTATTCAGCGCGGGTGCATGAAGTTTCCATTGTTGAGGTTAACGGTGTGATAGGGTTTTTTTCCATCACACTTTTGAGCTGCAGTTGCAAGGATTCTATTTGAGTTTTTAACTCACTTACAAGGATTTGAAGCTTTTCTCGCTCCCTCTTTTCTTCTTTATAGCGGTCATTTTCTTCTTTATACCGGTCGTACAGCAGGTGTTCTGTTTCTGTCCGCAGTGTAAAGCTGCGCTCTCTTGAGGGTGTGTTCATTGCTGAGGCAAGTACTAACTTAGCCTTAACAATAATGATTAGCTGTCCGAAAACATGCCTTACGCAATGAGTATCGGGGTCATCGCGGTTCGGCTGTTCGTCGCGACGGCTTTGTTATGATGCGTTAGCACTTTGCACTGCTGGTGCGCGCGATCGCGGTTAACACAACTGTTCTCAACGAAAATCAAACGATGTGTGATAATTTTGTCACCTTGCACATCTTAGCCAGGCATGTTAAGAAAGCCATGGCAGAAGCTAGTTCCATAAAAAATAGAATTAGAAGTATTCAATTATTCAAAATGTTTCAGATGGACCTCAATACTTTTATAACCAAGAGTGAGTGTGAATGTCTGAATGAGGCTGATGACCATCCCATGGTGCACTCCCTGACCAGTGGAGGTGGCTATTTAGCCAGTGACTGCGATGAGCAGCTCATCATCAATATATCATTCAATCAGGTGAGAAGACTAAATAAAAAAATCATATACCTACCTATATTCATGACCGATGTGGCGCGGCGGACGAATGTCCGCCTCCGACAAAAGAGGTTGCGGGTTCGATTCCCACCTCGGGATAAATGTTTGTACGATCTGCAAATATTTATTCCAGGTGTTCTGGGTATTTTCTATGTATAATAAAAAATATCTATGTATGTGTATTGTATTAAGTATCTTGGTACTTGGTACTTGGTGAGCGGACTTTTTTCCGCAACTAGGCCGCTGGTGGGCCCTTTTTGCGTGATGGGTGATGGTCGCTAGTCCAGCCACCCGATGTCCTCCAGGAAGGCCAGCAGCTCGCTGATGCTGGTGCAGGCCTCCATAGGTGTACGCGGTGTTCCGAGGTGGCATGCACGTGACGTTGCCACACTACTGCACTCCAGGAGTACGTGTGCAGCAGTTTCTTCTGTGAGCATGCAACCTCTGCACAGTGGACTGTCTGTAACACCCAAATTGAATAGGTGTTTGTTAAGAGGGCAGTGACCCGTGACAACTCCGACTATAAGCCTGAGTTTGTCACGCTTGAGGCTGAGGAGTTTTCGGGAGTATCTCGGATTTAGTGACGGGAGAGCCTCCTTCGACTGCCTGCAACCTTGTGTACTTGCCCAGTGTTCTTGGTGGAGCCTCGCTGTTCGGTTACGGATCCAGGAGCGGATCTGGCTAAAAGGTAGTGGTATTTTCGGCTCCGGCCCTGCTGTCTGCAGTTCCGAGCCTCGCCTAGCCAGCCCATCCGCTTCGTCATTACCTCTGGATCCACTGTGTCCTTTTATCCATTGTAGAGTGATGTTATTGGACTTACATACTTCTTCCAGCAGCTGGTGGCACTGTAGCATAAGTCCGGAGTTGTGTTCGTACCTGTTTAGAGCCTGTAGTACAGCGGCGCTGTCCGAGAGGATTCTGATGTTGTGACCAGTTACCTGTCTCCGCAGTACCGCGCTCGCAGCCTGGATTATGCCCACACATTCTGCCTGAAAAATGGAATTGTGTGCCCCCAGGGATACGGATTTGTGTATATTAAGGTCTTCCGAGAACGTACCCGCGCCGGTGCCTATGTTCATTTCGGAGCCATCGGTGTATATCCTAAGTTCGTGTATGTTAGGGTTGTCACTCGGCTCCTCGTGTAGTTGTGTGGTGTAGCTCTTGGTGTTTATGCGTGTCTTTGGTACCCTATCATACACAGAGAGTAGTAGCGGATTATCTTTCGCGTATTCTTCTATGATGTTGGTGTGTTGTGCCAGTGTATCTTGTTGCCACAGCTTCAAAGCCCAGAGTCTGAAGGCTGCCGCAGCTGCCTCTTGTTGTACATGCAGGTGAAGGGGTGTGAGACCTATAAGGGCTTCAAGGGCTGCCGTTGGGGCTGTCCGCATGCACCCCGTGATCGCCACGCATGCTAGTCTCTGGAACTTTTGTAGCTTGTTTGTGACCGTTACTTGTCTAGTTCGCGGCCACCATGCAATGGCACCGTACGCAAGTGAAGGCCTGATTACAGTGTTGTAAAGCCATAGGGTTATTTTTGGGCTAAGGCCCCATGTTTTGCCAATCATCTTGCGACACTGCCAGAAGGAGATGGTGGCCTTTTTTATTTTGTTTTCTAGGTGCGTGGCCCACTTTAGTTTGCTATCCAGTGTTATGCCTAGGTACTTTACCTCTTCCGACAGTTTAAGTTGTGTGCCGAAAAGGGAGGGAAGCTGATATGAACCTAGGGTTCTTTTGTTAGTGAAATTTATTAAAACTGTTTTTGTTGGATTCACGGTCAAACCATATTCTGTACACCATGTCTCGACCACTTTTAGCGCATTGCTCATTAAGTTGCACGCGACACTGGCGAAGTGTCCTGAAATGAGAATCGCGAGGTCGTCCGCATAGCCCACCGTGAAGAAGCGTTGGGAGTTCAGCTTGGTGATCAGATCATTTGCGACGAGATTCCAGAGCAGTGGTGAGAGGACACCGCCTTGCGGGCAGCCTCTCGCCACCACCCCTCTGGTTTTCCCCTCGGTGTCAACTCTTACCGCTCGGAGTTGCAGCATGTTTATGATCCAGTCTGCCAGCGTTGGTTCTACCCTGTGCTTCTGCAGCGCTGCGTTTATGCTGTTGAAATTTGTCTTGTCAAAGGCACCCTCTATGTCAATAAAGGCTGCTAGACACAGGGTCTTATTTGCTATGTCTCGTTCCAGTCTACTCACAACTACGTGCAGGGCTGATTCTGTCGATTTACCCGCACTGTATGCGTGCTGTTGTGGGTGTATTGGTGTTCGTACGAGTATGTTATCGCGAATGTGCCGATCGCACAACCTTTCTAGAGTTTTTAGCAAGAAGGATGTTAGGCTGATCGGCCTGAATGCTTTTGCATCGGTGTAGTCGGTTTTCCCTGGTTTTGGTATGAAGAGTATCCTGACTTCTCTCCATAGCAGTGGCACGTACCTGTAAGCTAAGCAGGCTCTCAGAATGTTTACTAGCATTCTGGCTAGGTGTTGTTTACTCCACTGCAGAAGTGCCGGGAATAACCCATCTAAACCAGGTGACTTGTATGGTTGAAATGTTCCTATGGCCCAGTTTAGTTTCTCCCCCGTTACCACCGCCTGGGCGACTGTCCAGTCACTTACCGTAGGCGTCACCGTGCTAGGTGCATGCCAGCAGCTCCCATTGTCTATCTGGCAGTCTGGGAAATGTGTGCGGAGGAGGAGCTCGTTGGTTTCCGTTGTTGTTTTAGTGTATGAGCCGTCCGGCCTTTTAAGTGAGCCTATCTCACGGTTGGGTTCCGCAGCTAGGATTTTCCGGACTCTGTTAGCTTTACAGTTTGATTCTATGTTAGTGCAAAAGTTTTTCCACCTACGCCGGCTGCTGCGCCGTATGCATTTCTTGTAGGTGGCTTGGGCCTTTTTATATTCGTCCCAGTCTGTGTCGTCGTATGTGTTCATAGCTCTGTTGAAAAGTTTCCGTACCTTACTTTTGTGCCGATCCAGTTCTTTGCTCCAGCCTTGTTTACCTGCATCTCCTGATCGGGGGACAGTCAGAGGGCAGGCGTCTTCAAAGCTTTTGGTAAGGCTGTCGGTAATGTGTTGAATTGCATCGTCTATTGCTGTCGTGTTTGTTATGTTTGTCCCCGTTTCTTCGGAATCGCCTAGGCGTTGTTTGAGAGAGTTGACAAACTGTACCTTATTCGTTTTACGTGGATTCCGAGTGGGTGCTGGTTCTGAGGTGCTTAGTGATAGTTCGTATGTGATCCACTTGTGGTCCGAGCAGGATGACTCCTTGGAGACTCTCCATTTCTGCACGATATCCGTGCAGTTACCTGATACCAGTGTGAGATCAATGATTGTACGGCATCTCTTCGTTACGAAGGTAGGTTCCGCGCCCTTGTTTGCTAGGGAGAGGGTAGTAGTGAACAGGAAGTTTACCAGATCGTCTCCCCTGCTGTTAGCCGTTTGCATACCCCATAGGGGGTGGTGTGCGTTTGCATCTGCTGAGATTATGAGTTTGTGATTGTTTAGTTCGCAGTATCTTACCAGGTCCACGACGTCTTTTGGGGGTGCTTCATCGTCAGCGGGCATGTAAGCTGACGCAAGCGTGACGTCTACAAACTCCCCCCCGATATCTCCCCGGAGTCTGACTGTCGCCAGGTCCCTGAAACAGAACTCGGTGAGGGGCACTGCTGTTGTGTTACGCGGTACATAGATGCACGCGCGCGGTTTGCTGTTAGTGGTGTCGTAAAATAACTTACCCTCCAAGTTGCTAAGACCACACACACGCCCTGCCCTGATCCACGGCTCCTGGATCAGGGCGATAGTCTTGTTGTTGCTTGCCTCCAGCACTCTGCGTAGGTTAGCCGTTGCAGTGAGGCTGTGCTGGAGGTTGCTTTGGACGATGCTATAATAGGGAGTCGGGGTCGCCATCATTGCGGCTGCCCTCCTCCTCCTCCGACGAGTCCGAGTCCAGAAGTCCCTGCAATTCCACACACATCTCCTCCACCGGCTTCGAGCACGATGGTTTGGGTGATGAGTGTGGGGGTACGCCTGGTGTTGCGCTGCTTGGGCCGGCCTCGGGCTCCCTTGGTGTGCTGGGTCTGGTGTGCGTATCCATCTGTATGGGGGCCGTGACTGTGGGTGCTACGGCTGGTGGTGCGTCCTGAAGGGAACCATCCGTACCGTAAAAACGGACGTACACATTCCCCAGGTTATGTGCCAGCCTGCGGCCTCTCCTCATGACCTCGGGAACCAGTTTCTCCGGAATACCCACAGCCACGAAAAGGATGTCATTTTCCTGTAAAGTGTGTGTGTAGACTGTCCAAGTGCTAATCTCCGCCCATCTGTTTTGGTCGGCCAGAACTAGACTAGTGTCCTCCAGAGTGTTTGTGCACTCTGGGATGAAGAGAGCTGCCCGAATCCTTCGGGTGAGCTCACTTTGTGGCACGACCTTTAGCTTTGGACATGTCTCTGTTGGTAGCTGCTTGATCGAAGCAGTAAGCCACTCCAGCGAAGGCTCGTCCTCGCACCACAGCTTCAGGGCTCCCTCAGTGATGAGGGGCCTACCCTGGAACCGCGGCGAGAAGTCGATACTGGGATCCTTGACGTCCTCCAGTATACGACGCTCGAGGTACCTCTTCACTAGGGTGGCCTGCTCCTCCGTCGACTGTAGATTATCGGCTCTGACCACCGCTACTTGAAGATTGCTCTGCGCAATTTCCGCATAGCTGGGGGTGGGCCTTCGTGTATCTAGTCGCTGCTTTTTATGTTCCCCTCGTGGGGACACCGTGTCATCTGCTCGGGAGCGCTTGCACGGCTCGTTGTGTACCGGGGCATGCGATGCCTTGGCTATCGCTATTTTATCGCGCCTCTGACGGTTCTTGCGATTGCCGTGCTTGCGTGACCTCTTCCCCTTACCCGTGCCTCCTACAGTGGTTATTAGAGGTAAGCCCGAAGGCCTCACCGTGGGGGGCTGTGGTTCGGGGGTGGTCACCTCCGTTGCTCTTGCCTGTCTTCTCTGCTTAAAGAAAAAGCTCGGACCGGGGCCTTTCCTAGCAGGGGCACCGGTGTTTGGCGCAGCCTGCTTTGCCTCTTTTTGCCCTTGCTGATGCTTGTCTTGGGGTCTTTCAGCGTCTTTCTTCCCCGGTGCGTCAGACGCTACCTTGGGAGGTCGGACGCTGGTACTCGGAGTCACGGCCATAGGCCGGACCCCTTTCCCGACTCCTTTGCCCTTATTTTTTTTGCCTTTCGATTCTACTATCTGCCAGGCAGCAGTTTTGGATTGAGGGGCCGCAAAGGCCGCCTCTAAATCCTTAACCGCCTCCCCTGTACAGGGGGTCACACTGTGGTCGCTTATTTTTTTACTTGCCATTGTCCTCTGTCTGTAAAATTCATCATACCGGCTCCCCACCCTCCATGGAGTCCGCACCTGGGGATGTACTATGTACACCAGGGTTACCGGTCTGGTATAGAGATGGTGATTGCGCTGTCCACGAGTCCGCACGGCACCACCAGAGCGGGCGTCAACCACTGATCGCCCCGTCTCATGGCGTGCACCGCCGACTGCAGACCTCATCAACCCCCCCCTCTAGCCGTCGGCAGCCAATGGCTGGCCGAAATGCTGGTTGACCCCCGGTTGGCTCTACCGGGGGCCTCCCGTTTTGGGTGAAGGCTCTTGCCGACCGAAGAGATGTGTTGCGAAAGAGACATCTGTCCGCTCAAACTCCAGGCCTACTCCTCCCTCACGGGCCCCCTACGCACAGCATTCGTGACGTAGGTGGTCCACCCCCACCTGACAATCCTTGTTATATTGGATGGCAGGCCCACGGAACTGGACCACATTGCCCCGTAGCGGACTTTGGATGGGATGGGTACTTTGGACTGGGTCGGGATCGTGGGAGTTGGTGTAGGATGTGTGGAGTGTGATGGATAGGGTTGGGGATGGGGATGGGGATAGGGAAGCGGTGCCTAGCAGTGCAATGTGACATTGGGCTGCCGCGCATCACTCCCCCTTGGGCCATCGCTACTTTTCCCAGGCTTTGGACTGGCACCATGGAATTGCTGTTATATACAACAACCCATGGAGGCGAGGTTAAAATGTGTTGTATTAAGTATATCAGTCATCTAGTACCCATAACACAGGCTCTGCTTAGCTTGGGACTAGATGATGCTGTGTGAATTGTCCAGCATTATTATTATTTATAAAGTCCATAATAATAGGCATCTAAACTGCCAAGTTAAAATGGCACTGGGAGAACATATTTCGAATGCAACCTTAAAGGTGGGCCAAGATCTATACCATATTATCCATATTTTCTGTACTGCAATATAAATAATGTTATATTTTATTAACTTACAGTTGGTGAAAGTCCACTCATTAAAAGTAAAAGGACCAGCAGACAAGGGACCCAAAGTCATCAAACTGTTCATCAATCAGCCAAGAACACTGGACTTCGACCAGGCGGCTGGCAATGCATCAGTGCAAGAGTTGGAGTAAGTATTTTACAAATTCATCATAATAAAAGGAGGTTCACTTTATTATATTTTTAATTATAATAATGCTGGACAATCCACACAGATTTTTATCATAATTGTTTGTAAAAAGTTCTAAAAATTGTTTTCTTTTTTCTAGGCTAACTCCTAGCGATTTGGAAGGCAACCCTGTTCCGCTTAAATTCGTAAAATTCCAAAACGTCCAGAACTTACAGCTGTTTATAAAAGACAATCAATCAGGAGGTGAAGTGACGCAGATCGATCATCTCGCGTTCTATGGCTCGCCGATCTCTACCACAAATATGGGAGAGTTCAAGAGAGTAGCTGGGAAGAGGGGTGAGAGCCACTGAAGGATCTCGGTTAATGTTCAGGGTCCACGCAAAGCTATTACTGGGGACAGCGGCCTTATAATCGCCAAAGCTCATCAATATTCAATCTATCAAGCATGTTATACAAACTTTTATCTGAGCGTAGTATTAAAACGCTCGTTTGACACGTCTGACGCGTACTCCGTGGGTCGATAGTCAAGTGTCCATGTGATATACATCTCGTAAGGTTTTTTCGAAACCAAACAAGCAATACATTGCATTTGATTTTATTGTCAAGTGTAGCAGCTCTCGCTCAGATGAGGTTTGTCTAGAGGGCTGGTACGCCATGAAATTAGGTATAACGCCATCTATTCTCAGTGCGAGCTCTTAGGCTCTAGTCTGCATTTGTATTCCACTGGTAGTTTAAAGGCAAAGTATTTTAATCTTGGACTTAACTGAACTTTACAAATATAACGACAAGATTCGTCTGTGTCAAATAGAAATTGTGATTCTGATACATTTATGTAATAATATATTCACTTTATGAAATAAGCATTATTGTAAGCGCAATGGTCATTCCACAGGCCACGGGATTTTCTAAATATTCTAAAATAACCATTTGTATGTCGATGTAATGTATTCAATAAAATACACTATGTAAAACTTAGTTTTCTTTATTGCCTATATTTATATTGTCAGTCCTGCTTTAGTTCATAGATTTGGATGTATGCTTCAGTGAGAGTAATCATCTGGGATAATACACTCGTGACATGAAGATCTTGCATCTCATACCTGGAAATATTCAAAGAACTTTTAACAAATTAGTGATATAATTTGCTTTACGTCGTCAGCATAAAGCATATACCTAGTCAGAAAGTTCAAACATTACAACAAGCTTGTGCATCATCAACTCATAATTACTCCTATATTTAGAAAGTTATAAATTGTATACATTCTAGTGCAGCTGACTGTACTGATTATAACTGTATCATCATCATCAGCCTGTTAAGTCTAATGCTGGATATAAGCCTCCCCCACGTTTGCCAAACAACACTATACATCGCCTATCAGATTTTGCAGCGCCTACTATATTACCCGAACAATGACACAGGGGCATATCTATTTATTTAGTCTAATTTGTTTGATTCCCATAGCTTTACTTTGTTTGAGGCTAGATGACGTTGTGTCTAATGTGTCTTTATTTAATAAATATTGGTATATAATAAACTTACCACTGCTGAGTAGGTTTATGTAGTACATGGGCTCTGTATGTTCCTTTCTCAGGTGTTCCGTCATGCACTATGTTCCCAACAAGCTCATAAGTAGTCTTGCCATTGTGTTTTGCCTTCACCTCGGGAGTCAGTATATCGCCGAAATCCACATTTCTATAAAGAATATATACTAAGCAAAAAAGAACACGGGTGGACCGATGGAAGCGACCCCGCCTTCTGATACTAAGGTCGTGGGGTCAAATTTTTTCAAACGGAAGAAACACATCTTTTGGAAACCATTTAGTAATACAACGGGTGTGAGGCTTGCAACCAGTCGTGTATAAAATACCAAACCAACTACTGCAAAATGTGTTTTGGAAATGTCTATGACTAACCCCACATGGTCACGTTACGCCATCAGCCTAAATTAGTCCACTGCTAGATGTAGGCCTCCCGAATATTTGGAGGGGTTTGCCAACCATCACGCTTCTGCAGGCGCAGGCAGATTGGTGACCACAGTATCGGGTGTTTAGTACTCAGGACTTACGATATCCGTAATATAGGTACTAGGTAAGTACTAAGAAATCTAAGGGGCTGTCAACTGTGTAAGGAATAATTTTCACACTTTTGTATCTAAAAAGTGTGAAAATTATTATTACTATAAGTAATAATCACTTACTTGACTGGGAAATTGACGACTGTAGGATTTTTCTCGACGAAAAAAGTGTTTTTTGTGAATCGCTTGATGTACAGTATGAGGTAAGGTGGCAGTTGCGTGATTTCAAATCGTTTTAGGAAATTTTCTTTATACGTCTTATACTCTTTGGAGGACTGTCCATTGAATTTAGATAGGAGTTGGTATAGGTTCACCTGAAAATACGTTAAAGTTAGACAGATACCGGCTTTTATTATTCTACTAGCGGCCGCTCGCACTTCGCCCGCGTGGCAGTTTTTTCCCGTTCCTGTTGTTTTTTCGGGATATAAAGTAGCTTTTATGTTCATCCAGGTTACAATCTATATTTATTCCAAATTTCATCCAAATCGATCCACTGGTTAGAGCATGAAAGAGTAACAAACATCCATCTATCCATCCATACTTACAAACTTTCGCGTTTATGAGATGATATTAAAGTAGGATGTATACCTACCCAAAAATAAAACAAAAGATCTATACTTATAAATACGTAACAATAAATAACGTCATCCATAAATCTCACGAGTATATCATGTAACTCCAAAAGGATGTCTTTTTACCTGTGGAATGATGTTTTCTCTAAATTCGTCAGTGAAGAGTGGTGTTGGCGGTAGATCGCACGTCAGGTACAAAAAGGGAGATTCAGTGATCATTTCACTGTACTCTTCGCTTTTAAGGTCTACTTTTGCAGCTTCTTCTGCGTCTGGTGGCGGTAGCTTTCTACAAAACCGAATAGCAATTAGTTTAATTCTATACAATAGCAACACTAAATCAACACATGACCGGAGTAATAAATTATTATTTATTTTTCAGCCAGTATTCCCACTGCAGGGCAAAGGCCTCCCCTACTTCCACTCTTCACAATTTAATTACAGGCTAAGATCTTAGATGTGCATAAAGCTCATCGCGCCATCTCTTCCTCAGCCTTCCACGTCTTCGAGTTGCGTTGGGTGCTTAGACCGTCTAAGGTTGGGTGGGATCCACTCTGTGGTGGTTTTTGCCCACAAGTCGCTTGACATGCGGCAAACATGTCCAGCCCAGTTCCACTTTATGTAATAAATTACTGTATTATTATTATAATTTGGATACAAAAAAAACCGAACTAAAGAAACAAAGCTTCAACCATTCTTTACATAAGCACATTATAACTGATGTTGAGTGGTTACTGAATTTGTTTTACTTGCTTTGTATCTTTCTTACTATGCGGATGCTTTTACAAAGGACGACGGATTTTGCCTACATAATATTGATCTGTCATTAGTACTTGATAGGTAAATTTTAGCTACCTTGTGTATATCCTCATGTGACCTAGGAATGATTTGTAGATAATGGAGCTGTTTGCTTTCTTCGTACCATTGAGCGCCATGTGCAGTGAATTGAGGAACCACGATAGAAAATCTATGGGGTCACCTACAAACAAAAAATAAGGAAGTTAGCCAGTTTTAAGATGACTGCAGATGAGTTGTTGTTGCCGCGCAGACTGTCTTATAACTGTGTAAACCGAGCCTGAGTGCTAAAATATACTAAAACTGGTTGTTTTCTTAGTTCTTGTCTACATTGACCTTCGAAATGGAAATAACAGTGCAAAGGCGAACTTAATGCTATGAAGCATCATCTTCCAGATAACCTTTGGGTATTGTGGAAAAAAGGTGTGTTGACAGTGCACAAAGAAAGAACAGTAAGACCGTTTTTATTTTATACAATACGCAAGGGTTACTTTGAAACGCCTTAAACCCTTAAACTAGGTGTCTCTAAAAACCTGTTCTACACGTCCAAGCCAAGAACAGGACAACAAATGGTTCTTTGTAAAGGGAGCTTCCGGAGAAGTAGTTTTACCGACAGGCAAAGTTGCTGTGTTTCAAGTGGATGCTGGCCAAATTACAGGTACATGAGGCTGAACACCCGTATTTCTCAGGTTGATGAACGCCATTACGGCCATTACTTCTTCCGTCGTCATCACAACAGAATAACTGATAATACTTCTTCAGGTCACTCACTCTGCTTTATAAATTGGAATCTCTTCTTAGACCACAGTACGACAGCTTGAAGCATCTCATGGGGCGAGACGTGAGCTTTGAACGCACGCGGGTTCCACAGCTTTCGCAGTAGCTCGCCAAACCGCTGCGCTAGGAGGAACATGGAGTCACCCGGCGGTCGTTTCACGTCAGCGTAGTTCTCTTCGCGGAGGAAGTAGTCACGAAGTGGCGTCACTTGAGATAGACACTGGAAAGAGACGTAGTTAAATTTATAACACTGTCCCACTAGCAAAATTCGATTAAGTTGTGGATGGTAATGGGTTCAGATGAAGCTTGGAAATAACATGTAAAAAATTGGATTTTGAACTGGGGACAAGTAGCTACTTAAGCGTGAGTAATACCACTGCACAGTCAAAATGAATTTTAAAATGGCAATAGAGGGATTTTTTATTTGTACCCACATAGCACATAAGAAAATACCAGTCAAAGTCAAAGAGTCAAAGAATATTTATTGCTTGAAATACATGTTAAAAAGATGTCAATTATTATATTATATATTTCAATGTATTCTACTTAATTCTAGGCGTGCAATATTTAAATTTACATAGTAGTACAATCATACAATTAATTTATAAACATAATAATAATCAAAAACAAAATAAGTAATGAGAATGTCAATCAAATAATAAAATAAAAATTAAATTACAAAAGAGTTCAATAGTTCAATATGAAAGTCAATAAAATAACAAAAAATAAAAAACAGATAAAAAATAAGAACAAAAATGAAATTACAATAAAATTACAAATTATAAAAATAAAGCTACTTGATAAAATTATCATCTCTCATGAACTCATCTAATTGTATAATAGGTTTTATTTAAAAGTAATATTCTTAAGTTCCTTTGAAACACTGAACATGGCATATCTCTTATCGATTGTGGAAGTTTAATGTATAGAATAGGAGCCATACAAAAGATGCTTCTGCGCATAAATGTGAAAGTGTTAATGTATCTACGAACAATGTAGTAAGTACTTTTAAATGTTTTTATAAAATCTATGATTTTGCATTAAGTATGTTAAGTTATATAAATATAGGGCGAATGTTGCGGGTTCGATTCCCGTCTTGAGATAAATGTTTGTACAATCTGCAAATATTTATTTTTTATTGATTTGGGTATTTTCTATGCATAATAAAATATATTTAGGCATGTAATGTATTGTATTAAATTTAAAACAAACCTGTAGTATAACATTGCAGTAATCATTAGCCTTGATGTTATTGAGGCCAACAATACCCGGCATGTACATAGTGCCATCAGTGGCTCGGGACATCTTGGTGTTGGAGTCCATCTGAGTGATTTGGTCCTCATCGAAAATTGGATTCAAAACATACTTTATGTCATTCAGAGATGAATCTAAAAATAATTTACAATTTATCTTATTTTCAGAACAGATTTCTTAGTTAATTGGTATTGTTTTTCAATATAGTCATAAGGTCTCAAGGTTATTATAACTACTAAAACACACACAACTTTGACTCAACAAACTTGCTGTACCCGTTTAGGGGTTGAATTTCAGAAATTCCTTTCTTAGTACACCCCTGCACCTCGACAAATATACCCAAAAAAATTTAAGGTTCTACAATCAGTGGTTTAGGCTGTACAATATTGTCTATAATGTTAGTCAGTCAGAAAGTAGGTCCTTATATTTTTTATTGATTGAGTGATAGGTATGGATGGGGACAATTATGAAAGCTAAGGTACCTAACTAAACAAATAAATAATGGATGAACTGTGTGAAATATAACATGAGTGAGCGTCAATTTTTTTTTTGTATGTACACAAAATGTTTACAAAATGGTGAAAACAAAAAACATGTACAAAGGCAAGCTTACTCCTAAAAAGAGTTCTCTTCGAGCAAACCTTAGAGCTGAGAGAAAAGTAGAAATAAATAAAGTGGTGGCGATGTGTACTTAATAATGATAGAACATAACCATACATCAAATAAATATGTCTTTTCCCTATCAAGATGTTTTGATTAGTATCATGCACATGAATGAG
The DNA here is from genome assembly GCA_947095575.1 of Electrophaes corylata. NCBI lineage: Eukaryota > Metazoa > Arthropoda > Insecta > Lepidoptera > Geometridae > Electrophaes > Electrophaes corylata. The sequence goes on from OX352703.1 coordinate 11,306,177, forward strand.
ATAAGGTTTTTTTTTATATTTATTATTTGCGATCAGCTGGCTGGTTATAAGCAGATTATTTAAAAGAGTTGAGGTTGTGTAGGGATGTACACTAGTGAGTATTTAACAGCTAAATAAATAAATAATCTTTACCAATGACTTCATAGTTATCAGGCAAGCAGTAAAACTTCAGTGTATGGAGGTTCAAAAACACATGATGTCCATCAGCTACCGAATGAGTGTAGGCATGTGTATTGGTGCCTCTGCCCTGTTAGAAGGAAAGAGTTGATAATAATACTGCAAAGTAGGTAATACAATAGAATTCATGTACAGGATGGTTTTTTGTGAACAGCGGTGATGGATAAGGCTGATACCACACGAGTTAAAAAGAAAAATCGTGCAAGGAGACATGCCCTCAATTTATAAGAAAACAATAACTGCATTTATAGTTTTATTTAAAACCTTTACAGTATGACTTCGTATCGCCGGTTCCTTGAAGGGCCCCATCGTTTTATATCTGGATTCTAATAATAATAATAATAATAAAAGCCTTTATTCTTTGCTAAGAGTACATTACATTATAATAAAAAATAATGTAATCTGGATTCTACTGTATAATAAATACTACAATGAAAAACAAGAGGTTTTTATTTCCTTTGCAGTCAAAGTCAACCGCTCCTGAGAGCAAAACTCAACCGGGCAGTTGAGTTTTAAATTGTTCATTTCTTAAAAGTATCTTGTAAGTAATGTAAATTTGAACCCAGTAGGTAGGTAAGTATTGTGTTTAATAGGTGCAGCAGATCTGCTCCAGACCAGATGTTGAAATACCATACTGAACCAGTGTCCAGTATAGTAGTAATTCAGTACCTAACTAGAGCGCTATTAACTTACCTGAAAGTACTTTCCACATATCAAGCAAGCATAAACATTGATTCTAGTCAGAGACACTGAACATAGCTTCTCAAAGTCAAAATCCAGGACGTGTCGATTGATTGTATCCAAGTATGGACACTGGATATGCGGCACTTTTGACGTGGGCTCTATATACAAAGAAAAATAGAGTTGAATAGGTAATTAAGTTTCGTAGGCATTCGAGGTTAGAAAGTAATTTGTTTACCTGCTTGCTCAGAACCATTTTCCCCAGTTAATTTACGTTTTTTGAGCTGCAGTTCAGTCATTTTGGGAAAATACAGCAATACTAACAAAATTCTAGCCGCTGTTTGTTTTAGAATTATTTCTAGCCTGTTTCTATTTAAAAATTGCTTTCATTACTTGTTTTCTTATTTACTGAGTTGCCATGCCAACTCCCAAAAATATTTACCCTAAAGTTTCAATCAAAAATAATTCATATCGCTAATATCACTAAGTATAGTCTAGGTATTCATCCTAGTAAAAGAAATTATGTAGACAAAGAATCAATTGTTCTCAAACTTTTTTTTACCTAATAGTTTCATTGTAATCTTAACATACATTACATTTCATGCCATTTGTACGTACACGTACGTTCACCGGCGCCGATTTAAAAATGCGGATTCCGCTAGGGCCGGGTTCGTTTGGGTTTCGTTCGCTCATACATATACATATATACATCACAATAGTGTAAATTATCAACTCAGGACACCAAAAACCTTCAATGGTTAAAACTTCACAGCCTTATCTTTACTTTAATATTAATGAAGTTTTTGTAGTCAGTGACATTAAAGTTTATTCTTTAGGGACCCTTTTTTTTATTTGTTTATACTTTTTTCTTTTACTCCGCTGAATAGTTTATGTATTTCTTTTATTTTCTATGTACCTATAGCTCTTAAAATTCCTAAGGTTATTTCGTAAAAGTGTACCTATTAGGAAAGATTATTTTGATTAATAGTCTAGAGTCAATTACTTAGGTCTGGTGTTAGTCACTATGTTACTTTATTCACAAACAAATGAAGAAAATCAACGAATCACTCCCCCATTCTACGTAAATTTCCCCAGAATTTAGGGGAAACCTTTATAAGCTGAAAGCCCCGTTCATGTAACTGTTGGTACTCTGACAATGACATTTTACGAAGAAAGATTCAGCAGAACCAATGTAAAAAAGAAGATAAAATACGAAAACACTCTGTGGGTGGAGGACAATTCAGCAAGTCAGTCCATCCATGCACAGAGCACTTTTACTTTTACATAAACATCAACCAGGGTTGCCAGAAGTACGGTTATTACCGTTTCATACGGTAACGGTTACATTAGGTCTTCTAACCGCACACTATACGGCATACGGCCTTGTGGTTACTACCGCACGCAACGAATCACTTCGTGGATGCTAACTCGTTTCTAACCAGTGAGACAATCAATGGAACGCATTGGTCAATCTTTTCGTAGAAAATAGATTAACAGCTGCGTGAATTTTAAACCGACACCAGTAATGATCAAGAAAATTAAAAAACCTGCCAAGTGCGAGTCGGACTCGCGCACGTAAGGTTCCGTTTCATTATCTATAGTAAAAACGGCATAAAAATCACGTTTGTGGTATGAGAGCCCCCTCAAATATTAATTTTATTGATTTTTTAGTTTGTATTGATAGAGCAGAGCGACGACAGAAATACATCACCTTTGAAAATTGACAGACGACAGACGGACAGACAGACAGATAGACAGACAAACAGACAGACAGGCAGATAGATAAACAGACAGACAGCGGAGTCTTAGTAATAGGGTCCCGTTTTACCCTTTGGGTACGGAATCCTAAAAACCGACCTCCTTTTGGGCCCGATAAAGCGAATAAAGACGTAAGAAACGTCGTAGGTTTATAGGGTAGAGGGGAGTAGAAGTGTTTTTATTTTCAAATAAATGTTTGCATGCATCGAAGGTTCATGCGGTCTTTTTTTGCCAATTATGGTAATTTTTCATTTTGTGTATGGTATCCCAACTATAGCCAGCGGCAATAGACACTGACGTCAACTCGTCTCGTCCTCGTCTGTCAGTCGTCCATCACTTCAGTTTTGTTTGGAAAATCAATGGATGTATTTGGATTCTGGAAAAAATTGATCACTATTTATCTCTTCCTCCTGAAGATCTGAAATGTTATTAGCCATGGCCACTTCAGGGCTAGGAAGTGTTGAGTGGTCTACGACTGTTAAACCTATTCTAACAGCTATTTACGGCCCATTTTTCGATAAAAATGATGCCGTGGAAATCATGCAAGCTATTCTCCGAAGGTTTGTGTACCATTTATTTTGTCCTCGACGGAGACGTCTCACGAAATTTCTCTTAGATCTTTCTGATTACCCTACCTACACTAACGAATATCTGATGCTAACCTAACTAGATTACAAAATTTCCAACTCTAAGTCTACTTAAATATTATTGTGACTCATAATAATAGGCCAAGTACTATTTTTACCACCCTGCTAAATTGTTTGGTCGCCTGGTTCGAAACCTGATTTTCATATGGGAAAGACTGTCTACACATCACATACTAACTCCAACTGTCACTTTCAAAGCTTACCTAAAGATAATCAGAAGAAGCCATTGGATTTATTGTGAAATATTATTATATATTATACTAATATAATTTATATGATTAATGAATGAATGAATGAATATTCTTTATTGTACACCTTACAAGCTAGTGAATAAAACAAAAAAACAATAGTAGTCAACAACAGATAATGTACAATGGGCGGTCTTATCGCTAAAAAGCGATCTCTTCCAGACAACCTTTCGATGAAGAGAATTTAAAAATAAAAGGGTTGGCTGGGGTGCACTTAAAATAGCAATAAATTAATTATTGTTTTTTTATTGTTTACAGTGAGAATGAGTTTCAGACCCATGACGATATCCATGATCTGTTCTACACATGCTTTGCGTGTCTGTCTGCACATTTCCTCACCATTAATGCAAATAGCTGTAAGTACTAATGAAACCTTGCTCGCCTTTGTGGTGGTCCTGGCTTAGAATAGAGCCCCTCTATTACCTCTCCTGGATGTCGTAGAAGTTGAGTAAGGGAGCACAATGTGTAAGTAATAAACTCAAATATCACCAATCTGCTGGGAAATGCGATGAATATGGCCTAGAGGGGCCTAAATTAATATGTTTAGCCTGAATAGACTGAATTGGACTTATTTATTTCTGCTGATAATATGACAGCTGTTCCAGTTCAGACGTGTGGAAAATATTCATTTATTATAATATTAATATTCGGACCATGATGGTCTGTCGGGAATGGAACAGAGGAGAAATCCTTTAAACGTCGTAAGACAAATTATTAAGATCAATTTAAATCAACTATGTCTATATTATTTGTTTACCTTTAGGCAGACTAAAAAAAGTTCTTTTAATTCCTTAAAACATATTGTTTCTAGTCTAGTTATTGCACAAAGTTGTGTAATACATATACCATTAAAACATACAACAAAATATCATATTTAGTTTTCATGCATGGAAGTTTTATAGGATTAAAAAGAATAAGCTAGACAAAATCTAAGTGTAAAATGTACTTATGTTGTTTATATATAATATTTTACAAAGTGAAACCGAGTACCACAAAGCTATTTAAAAAAAAGATATTAAAGTTTAGTTATATTCCAGTGCCTAACGACCAGCTTAGCACAGCGCAAGATGTGTTCCGTGTTATATTCAGACAGATTCTCAAGAAACTCTCAGAAGCTGGACTGAGCTGTGATGATGCCTTTACCACTGCTGCTCCTAATGTATCTGTGAAGCAGGTTTGTACTCATTCATAAAAAAAAACATTTGACTGCAGGAATTTACATTCTGTAATATTTCAATTTCATAAAAGTCAGTTTCAACTTGGTATAATAATATGTTATTATATATTTTAATGTGATTTTAACTGATTTATTACAGCTACTACTACCCATTGTGGGCCTCTGCGGACTCGAGGGCGGAGTCTATGATCAATCGGACTTGGTGATCCTGTCATCTTTGCTGAAGAACAGCAAGTTTCCTCCTGGTGCTTCTGCACAGGGTATGTATTATGTCTTCGGTATTTTACCTTGATATTATCACTTTTTCAACTGCTAATTCTTCCAAATCTACCTCTTAATCATCTACATCCTTTTGATTTTATGCTTACTTATTGAAAAAGGTGTATATACGCAATAATGAGACTGGAATATTCTCTATTTGACCTCTTTTTTCTACTTCGACGTTTATTTTTCAGAAACCCCAGCATCTAAATCATCAGTGCTACCCAGTCCGATCACATCATTAGCCTCCCAAACTACAACCTCTGAGAAGCAGCCTCCGTCGACCGCTCAAAGGCGGTCCGACGCGTTGCTTGAACAGCTCACTCTTCCACTGAGGAACCCCGTGTCGTGTCTGACATCATCACAGACTCAGCCTGCCGCAACAGTAGTATCTCCCGGAAGCAAGGAGGGTATGGAGGGCGCTAAGGATGCGAACGAAAAGCAAGCCTCTATCGATATGAAAGTAAGCATTCTAAGGATGGTAAGCAAAAATAGGTGTCAACAGCAAAATATTGGTGACCCAAACTCAATTTATTTGTACTGCCTTTGCAGAAATGCTTAGACAGTTGTAACATATTGATTTTGACTTTGTAGAAGTGGCTGGCCAACACTACTACATCTCTGCTGATGCAGCTCCGTGCTGGCAGTGTTCTGCTGCAAGTTTGCGGCTCACTGCCGTGTCTACAGCGCTACCTCAGCCGCTGGCAGACAGCCAAAGAAGTCGGCGCAGCACCGCAGTTCCACTCGGACGCATCACTGTAAGTCTTTTTGACTGGACATTTTGATTTTATTTCTGCACAAGCTTATGTGCAGAAATAAAATCAAAATGTCACGAATGTCAAAATAATACGAATATTTACAGACATTTGACACACCCAAACTAAGCAAATCCGGTACTATGGGTATCAGAAACAATAAAAAAATACTTCTTTGTTGGAAATATGTAACTAATATATATAACACCCAGACAGAGAACAAGCACCACACTGGAGCTTCATTATTTACATTATTATTATTTTGTAACAGGTTCATGCAAAAAAACGGTAGGAACCAAGCCGTAAGTTTCTTGCCGGTTCTTCTAGGCTTGGTCGCGAGGAACTGGCGCTTAGATTCACCCAGATTTAAGATGTTTCAAGATGATCCCTGCGGATTTTACTGAATAACTTTGACTTTATTTTACTTGAATTAAAACGTTTGTATTGCAGTCTTCATTTCCTGGTGAACGAAGTGAATGTGTGTCGTTTGGCACTGTCAATGCCGTGCTTGGAGCCGTTTACTCCGGAGCGCATCACTTTGCTCAGTGATATCAGCATCGCTGCCCTGCTGTGCGCGACCGCGCAGGTACATAAATAATAATAACAATGCTGGACAGTCCACACAGCATCATCTAGCCCCAAGCTAAGCAGAGCTTGTGTTATGGATACTAGATGACTTATATACTTAATACAATACTATATTACATACATAGATATTTTTTATTATATATAGAAAATACCCAGAACACCTGGAATAAATATTTGCAGATCGTACAAACATTTATCCCAAAGCGGGAATTGAACCCTTTTGAAATTAGTAATAAGATCCCGTTTTACCCTTTGGGTTATGGAACCCTCAAAAACGGTCTTTATTGAGTCGATTCATAAGAATTAATAGTCTACAAACTAGGTGAAACTCTTATTCTTGTCACAGGCATCTCTTCACCCGAAGGATGAAGAGTACGAGCAGCAGACAGCCACGCTGGTAGAGAGTGCTCTGAGCTTGTACAACATTGTTGGCGAAACGTTCAAGAATTCCACGCGCGCCGGTGGCTACGTGAGTAAAAAATACATATCAGTTTTTGTATATTTAACCTATATCTGACTGATATATTATGAACACCATACAGCCTTAAACCACTGGTTGAAGAGACTTGAAATTTTCAAGGTATATTTGTCTTGGTGCGTAGAGGTGTACTAAGAAAAGAATTCCTAAAATTCGACGCCTAAGAGGGTGCAGCGGGGATTTGAAGTTTGTATGAAAATAGCTTCACGCGGGCAAAGTCTATAATAAACGGCTGTAGACACCTGACACAGATTGGATATCCCTCTGAACCAATCAATTAATTTGAATTCTTGCGTTTTAATTTCGTCGGCCCTATGTCTCAGGCCGTATTACCGTCTGCCTCTGCTGGTGCAGGCAGTGATGGGAGGCGGTAATAATCCATATCAGTCAATTTTAATATTCTGTATGAAACAAAAGTATAACAAACGTCATTATAAAATACTACATGCTTATGATTGTTTTTAAGATATTTTTTATCATACATAGAAAATACCCAGAACACCAGGAATAAATTTGCAGATCGTACAAACATTTATCCCAAGGTAGGAATCGAACCCGCAACCTCCTGCGTCGCAAGCGGACATTCTTATATCTATACCAATTTTTTTTTTATGTGACTTGTTTCTGGAACAAGCAGATCCCCCATCTGATGTTAAGTAGTTACCACTACCTATAACAGAGCATTACCTCGCAGGTCACGCTCATTATAAGCCTGCCTGGTGACAGACGGATAGACAGACAGATAGATAGACAGGGGAGTCTTAGTAATAAGATCCCATTTTATCCTTTACATTTTACCCTTGATCGTACAAACATTTATCCCAAGGTAGGAATCGAACCCGCAACCTCCTGCATCGCAGGCGGACATTCACCCGCCGCGCCACATCGGTCGTCAATCTGACTCATGTAACTTATTCTTACCCTTCCTCTACCTCGCTTGTCTTCCACCTTTCCTTCAATAATGTTTTGATGTAATGTATAGGTGTACCAAAACCACCTGATGATTGGTGGTTGGATTCTTCTGTGTGGACTTCATCACGCTTTGGCGGGTGCCCCCTGTCCCACCACTGTTCCTGGCAAGAGCCCGGCTAAAGTGACTTCACGTCCGTACAACCTGACTAAAATGTAAGTACAACTTCACGGAGTCATCAGGTTATAAAAAACAGTAAATAAATTGTTTCAGTTAAGATACCAAGATAGAGGGGTTAGTCACAGGTTACATTCTATAAGCTTTGTTCAGTTTGGGGCTAGATGGCGATGTGTGAGATGAATGCTAATGTTTATTTATGTATCATCTTCATCAACAACTTAAGAACCCTTCTATAATTTTTGGCATTTTGAGCCATCTGCCAAACTTGATATTTATTTAGGCTAAGGCCCCGGGCGATTGCCCTGTTCCCTATCCCTAAAGCCGCCACTGCTAACAATGTCATCGGTCTATCGGGTAGGAGGACGTCCTACGCTTCGTCTTCTGGTGCGTGGTCTGCATTCGACAACCTGTACTTTCCAGCGGTTTTATATATTGTATACATGCAGGCAACAAGGTCTGGGCGTGGTGTGGGTGGCACTAGGCGGTCGCTGCCTGGCGTGGTTGGACGCGTTGCTGTCCGACGGGCGGCTGGAGACGCTGAGCGCGCTGGAGCTCAGCTTGGAGCCAGCGCCGCTGCAAGTGCTGGGCCAGCACTCTGCACACCAGCGGGAACTACGGCTTTCCTCAGCTGCACCGCTACATCAGGTAGCATTTTATTATTTTTTACTGTAAATTTATTTACCCCATTAGTAAACTAGTGGTTCTGTGAGATAAGTAGACCTCGCGTGCCCTTATAACCATGCAATTTTCCGGAAATAATTCAAAAGTCGAAGTTCGTCTATATATTAACTATAGCAAACAAAAAAAAATCCTAAAGATGGGAGTAGAGAAAGAAGGGGTCTTTTCCACCTTCTCCATATGGTTTTTTTTACAATAGTTTGTGTACAATGAAGTTCTAAGTGTGCCTCTTAAATTTGATTGAAATCCGTCGGTAAATAACGTTACATTAAACATTAAATCAAGTAACAGAAAGACGGACAAATGCATTTTTTGATAAATTTAGACTGAGACGCTTTGCTCGCTCGGCCATAAACGTACTTCACGCCTTAGATCCCCTAGTATATCTACTAAAGGATCCAAGTAGGTCGTGTATCAACCAGTTGTCTGTCGTTAGTTGCTGGTGGCTCTGGGCGTGGTGTGCTACCGCAAGGCGACGAACCTAAAGCGCGCGCAGAAGAACGACGCGGAGCACGACCGCTCCGACTCTACCGTTTACTTCCAGGACATGATACTGTGCTCCGAGGACTCGGAGACTGATGACGGTATGAATATATTTATCGCTCGCCGAAACAATCGCAGGCAAATGATGCGGTGATAGATCCGGATAAAAAGTAGGAAAAATTTACAAAATTTTAAAAAAATAAATGAAAAAACAAAATGGCGTCGTTTTATGTAGGTTTGAAATTTTTCACTTTTGGACCCCTCCTTTGGCGAATTACTTTGTTCTACAGACTTGCTATAGTGGCAACACTGCTTATGCAAAAAGTTGCCGTACATGGCTGGCATTTCAGGAAAATTCCGACATTTCAAAAAAACAAGATGGCGGAAGCTGTGGCGGCCATTTTGAAAACTGGTGTTTTTTTTACACTTCAAAACGAGTTTTTAGCAAGTTGGAAACATTTGATCGATTTGCGATGTATGGGTCGGTTGCGTGTTTCGATAAGGAGTGTTGCCTGGTTTAGAAAAACTCCCCATTTTTAGGGTAATTTCCCAGATTTTCCCCAAAAACATGAAAAGTAGAAGGAGCTACATTTTGAATGGAGATTTGTCATAGCTGGCAAGACTTTGTCGGTTCACGTGACGTTTGACTATTTTCATTTCTCTTAGCTGGCAACCCAACGAACCATGGGTGCTCTAATTTTGAGGACCCCCCTCGACTTTGGTGATCGACTTTGTTCTACGAATGTCGAGGTATGTCGACCGTTCCACCACCGTCAGGGTGCTTGGATCCTGGACTCCTAATGTCAGTTTTGACATTTCAAAAATCCAAGATGGCGTCGGGTGTGGCGGCCATTTTGAAAAAAGTTGGGTTTTTGCCAATTTTCAACTTGAAAAAGGAACCTGCTGGCAACCTCCGACTTGATTGAGGTCTATAGACCGATTGCTCAACTCGACTGGGGGTGTTGCCTGGCGGAGAAATCTCCCCACTTTTAGGGTAATTTTCTCGACTTTTGACTGATTTGGTGATTTTAGGGCGTTTTACGACTTTTTTGGGAACCTTGACCTGTCAAAGTGTTGGGAGAGCCTCGCGAGCTGCGTGCAGCGAGCGCAGCACCCAAAAAATTACCCCATTTTTCGGGAGATTTTCCTGACTCGGCCTGTTTTGGAACTTAAAAGCGTTTTCAAACTGAATGTGGACTGTGCAGGCATTTCACGACTTGAATATGTTGCCTGCTCATAAAATTTTCTCCATTTTTAGGGTAATTTACCCAACTTTTGACTGATTTGGTGATTTTAAGGCATTTTTCGACTTTTTTAGGAACCTTGACCCTGTCAAAGTGTCCAGAGAGCCTCGCGAGCTGCGTGCAGCGAGCGCAGCACCCAGAAAATTACCTCATTTTTCGGGAGATTTTCCTAACTCAGACTATTTTGGAACTTTAAAGCATTTTCAAACTGGATTTGGACATTGAAGTCATTTTATGACCTGAATATGTTGCCTGCTCATAAAATTTTCCCATTTTTAGGGTAATTTACCCAATTTTCTATCTATTTGGGTCTTTTAAGGCGTTTTTCAACTTTTTTGGGGGTTGGGATTTTTACAAGTCCAGCACAAAACGCCCGCGAGTTGCTTGCAACTCGCGCACCACGCAACCTCTAGTTAGTTTTTATAGTGCTTAATCTGCACTTATAAAGATTTTTATATTAATTTAAAAATATAAAAATCGAGTGGGATTTGTAACCACTACCCTCCCCTTGATACGGGGATGTAGGTACTAGCCAACTGCGCTACCGAGAGTTCAATCGAACTCGACGAAATAACCGTGGATATTTTTTTAACTCTGTACTCTAGCAACCGTGGTTTCATCCACAATTTTGACGATATCGATAAAAACGATGTTAAAGTGTGCTCGATAACCAAAATTGCATTCATCGACAAGAGACAAGCAAGGCGATAGCCTGCTTAACTTAATAATTTATTAGTTTGTATAGTACCTTAGTTACTTACTTTCATGTTATTGGATTGGTGTACAGATAGCGAGCCGCTACTAGGGCACTGGTTTGAATCGACACTGGTAGCGCCGGACGCGGCGGACAGCGGCTTGTTGATGCGCGCCGGGGCTTCCGAGCCGGCCGAGACGCCAGAAAATGCCCCACGGCCGCCACACGCACTCGTGCCTGACAAGGCGGAGCCCTACTCTGTAAGTACTCTCCACGAGCCCCCAGCTCACTACTTCTGCCGCCAAGCAGTGATGCTCGCATGTGTTCCGGTTTGGAGGGTGTGGGTGCTGGTGAAATTAAAGGCACATGAAGCTCAACACCTCAGCCTTAGGTCGATGGACGCAGGGTAGTGCTTAGTAGGGCACATACCTAACGCGCGTGACCTACAAGGCAATGCTTTGTTATAGGTGATGGTTACCACTTAACTTCAGCTGAGCGATATGCTTATTCCACCAACAGTAGAATAAAAAAAAAAACAAAAAAACCAGCCTCGGCTTAATGTTTGGTTATAGATTATTTATTACCGCATAACATTAGGTCTATCAAAGCTATCTACTAACCTCACACTTTTATTGAAGTAATACTTCTAATGCGACTTCCAACAAGGTTGCGTTAAACGTTTAACACTACCGTGGATGGGGTATGAAAGCACTGTTCTTTCTCTCTTTCTCTCATAGCCAGTTACGTTTCGTATATTAAAGGAGTTTTACTTCAGTCGTGTGGTCTAAAGCTCACTCGTTTTTTTTTCAGTATATCCAACTAGCAACAGAAGTGTTCACTCTCCTCCGACAAGAGATCATCAGCGAGGGTTCAGAGCGGCTCGGCGCAGGCGCACTGGCACTGCACGAGGCTCATCACGCTTTGCTCGCCGCTCTGGCACGTGACCTCGACCGCGAGACTCAACGCACCGATACCGGTAACGTTATCACTGTTAGCCAGAATTAAGGTCGTAACTTGTACAACCCACACGGAAAAATAAGTTAAGATCGTTTGTTGATAGTCACTGGATGGAGAAGGGCTTTAAATTTTTGACGTTATAAAATAAATAAATAATTCTGGACAATCTACATAGCATCTTCTAGCTCCGAACTAAGCAGAGCTTGTGTTATGAGTACTAGATGACTGATATACTTAATTACAATACATTACATACATACATGTTTTTTAATTAACATAGAAAACACCCAGAACACTCGGAATAAATATTTGCAGATCGTACAAACATTTATCCCAAGGCAGGAATCGAACCCGCAACCTCCTACGTCCCAAACGGACATTCGCCCGCCGCGCCACATCGGTCGTCAAAAATGTTGTAAATTTATTTGACTGTCATCCAAGTGGTATAAGACCTTGTAACTTCACAGGTACCATTGCATCGTGCTTCGGACCGCGTCTCGGTGCTCTCTACGCAGCGTTCAGTTCCGCGTTAGTGAGATATCTGCACAACCTGAGCGGCTCACCCGCCTTCACGTCGATGCACCCTCAGCTGTACCAACAACTCAGCTCCACTGGCTCGGAACGGACCAACATGACTCCGCTGCAGGTTTGTGAAGCTTGAAGTTTTTCTTTATTTCATAGCAGGCAGACGAGCAAACGAGTTATGGGTACTAGATGACTGATATACTTAATACAATACATTACATACATTAGAAACACCTAGAACACCCAAGATAAATATTTGCAGATCGTACAAACATTTATCCCAAGGCGGGAATCGAACCCGCTACCTCCTGCTTCGCAGGCGGACATTCGCCCGCCGCGCCACATCGGTCGTCAAATAAGTACGTTTTGTTTCTACAGGTGGGACCGAGAGTAGTGAAGCTGATAGGTGGGATGGTGCTTGGTAAATCTCCTACTGATCGCGAGAACAGCATCCTCGCGATGTGGCATAAGATTGTAAACACCCTACAGGAATGCGCGTTACAAGCTGCACCATCGCAAGATCATGATTATGAAGGTAATTCTTTGATACCACCAGTTGTTACCCGCAACTTCGTCAATTTCCTTAACCAGTTGTGTAGTGGTAAACAGTGATGTTGTAGTCTTAGAATAAATATTTTTTTATTTCATTGGAAAAACTTTGTGTTGCAAAAGAATAAAAGTACTCTGTTATAGTCTCCAGAGTGCAAGCTGTAACCGTACAACATTTCATCAAGATTGGTTTAAATACAAATTCAAACACTTTATTGTGTTTAATGTTGTTACTATAGGTGATACCAATGGTAGTTTCAAAAACGTAAAAGCGTAACAAATACTTTTGAATAAATTTTAAATAATATAGATATTTGAAACACCTATTATGTTTAATAGTTTTTCTTCAGAACACTTTCCCCAAATAATTTTTTTATTATATTTAATTTGTGTTGTGTGTTTATTTGTGCGCTAATCGACTTCTTACTTTTCATCACTATGTTTTACTCTTTCTCAAATGATGTAAAGGAAAATAGCATGCATAGTAAAGCCACGCCCATCGACAAGTTCGATTCGGCGACTAGTGTCACCTTAAACTTTTGAAATGTTAAACTTGCATAAATAATAAGGCAATAAACATACTAAAAAGTAAACGTCATATTTTGTTACAGATTTGAATGTGGAACACGCTCAGTTATTGGTCTACATGTTTCATTCTCTGACGCTGATGCAGAAGAAATCTGTGCTGCTTATGACATCTAATGCCATCATCAAGGTAAAAATTCATAAATCTTCTAATACTTATACCTGGGTACCTACTCCGGAAAACAGTGAACGAAGTTTCGTATGATCATTTTGAGTTACACTGCAGGGAAACTTTGAACCACTCAAGTATAAGTCAAAAACGATAATACGAAACGTAGACTTGTATTGTGTGTTTTCAAAGATCACGAAAGTTATCAGTAGAATTGGGAATAAACCATTCCTACTATCACCCGAGGCTCAGTTTGCGTAGTACCTACCTGGATTAAAATAAATTTTATTTCAAGCCACGGACTGTTCCAAGTTTTATTTCAATCCGTTAAGGTGAAGTTAGTCAACATTGCATAAATCGGTGTGGGGTAATCGATTCACTGTATGACAATGTTCACCCAAAGTTAATCATTATATTGAATTAATCATTTAGTTAGCTAAGCTTGTAACTATATTTAAAAGTAATAAAATTAAATATAGCTTGACAATAGCTACGAGCTTAAAAAGACCCGAAGTTTGAACTAATCTTTTAATTAAAACTAATACCACAAGGAGTATATGATCATCATCCTATCACCATATAAAAAATATTTACAAGCATATTATTTTTATCGAAGAGGTTAAATAAGTTTGTATTAATTCAATTGGAATGTCTTGGTCTCTATCAGTGGTTAAGGCTGTACATTTGATATTATGTCAGTCAGTTGAACAAATATACTAATAGTTTTTATAAATGACCGACCGACGTGGCGCGGCGGGCAAATGTCCGCCTGCGACGCAGGAGGTTGCGGGTTCGATTCCCGCCTTGGGATAAATGTTTGTTCGATCTGCAAATTCCTGGTGTTCTGGGTATTTTATATGTATAATAAAAAATATCTATATATGTAATGTATTGTATTAAGTATATCAATCATCTAGTACCCATAACACAAGCTCTGCTTAGCTTAGGGCTAGATGATGCTGTGTGGATTGTTCAGCATTATTATTATTATTATATGTATGATATCTTGTTTATTTTTGTAGGTGGTAGAAACCCTGGCGATCAGTGATAGAAAGAAGGCAATGACCCTCGCTCCTCATCAGCTCATGCTGACAACCCGACTGATGCTTTTACTGGAGTATCTAATGAGGCATCTCTATGACGCGCCACAGAGCTTATTACAACAGGTTAGTATATCCTCGTGGTGTTTTGTTTTATGTTCACTTTTGCAACTAAAGGTTGCGTGGAAGAGATCGCTTTCAGCGATAAGGCCGCCCATTGTTTTGCCAAACTGTGTACATTTCCTGTATTATGTGTAGTGAACAATAAAGAGTTATCTATCTACCTTTGCTACCACCCACCATGCCTATGTCTACCGCCAAGCAGCTTGCTGTGTTTCAGTTTAAAGGGTTGTGGGTGTAGGGAAATTACAGGCACGCGAGGCTTAACACCTGTTTTTAGATTTTTTTATATCCACACGGGTTGTACCTAGTTACTAAGTTATTTATATGAAATAAATACTTTTTTTTTTACCTGTATACCTCAGGTAGATAGATACAGAGCAGTGCATGGTAGGGCACGTTCCTAATGCTTTGTTATTGGCTAGTTCCAGCAGAAAGTATTATAAAAAAAAACTCCAATAACATTTATTTTTGTAGATCGAATGGAACTTAGTAGTGGCACCAGGACTAGCCCAGCCTCCACCTGATGTGAACGAGAACGGCAACAAACCGCCCAGTCCGAGTCAGATTAAATCGCGCATCTACTGCGAGGTCCCATACATCGAACAGGCTTACAGGCGTCTGTCTCACGATGAGACGTCTATGAGACCGAAGTTCTACGCTCTTACTAGTGCTGAGATTAATAACCAGGTGTGTATCTTTAAATATATATAACTCAAAGGTGACTGACTGACTGACATAGTGATCTATCAACGCACAGCCCAAACCACTTTGTACGGATCGGGCTGAAATTTGGCATGCTGGTATATGTTATGACGTAGGCATCCGCTAAGAAAGGATTTTGATTAATTCTCCCCCCAAGGGGATGAAATAGGGGATGGAAGTATGTATGAAACTTTGTCAATTTTAAACCGATCGGGCTGAGACTTTGCATGCACAAAGGTACTATGATTTTATCCCGAAAAAATTACGGGAACGGGAAAAAACTGCCACGCAGGCGAAGCCGCGAGCGGCCGCTAGTTATCTATATATCTCTTAGTGAAGGGCTCGTTCGGGGAAGTACTACCACCATTCGTTTCGTGTGGGTGCTGGTGAAATTACAGACACGTGAGGTTTAGCAACTGTATGCCTCAGGTTGATGGAAGCGGAGCAGTGTATTGTAGGACACGTTTATGATGAACGTGACCTGCAAGGCAATGTTTTATTATTAGTGATGGTAACCCCTTCATATCAGGTGAACTATCTATTTGTTCCATCAAGAAGTCGAATAAAAAGAAGGCGTAGTTTGTTTTTTTTCCGCCCATTGTACCTATAGTTTTTAAGTTGTCATTTTATTTTCTTTCCACTACTTTAATGGCGTACAATAAAGATATAATCTATCTATCTATATTATTGTAATCTATTAAGTATGTACTAACAAAAAACATTTAAGTGTTCTTTAAGTCATCTGGTTCCCATAGTACAAGCTATGCTTAGTTTGGGGTTAGATGATGTTGTGTAAAAATTTCCATAAATATTTATTTATTTTATATTTTACAGGAAAATCCTAAATTCGACGGTTTAGCGTGCAACTTCGTCTTAGGCACGCCTCATAAGCTGAAATACCCACTACTGCTGGATGCTTTGTTGGCTCTGTTGAATAGTGCGTGTGTGTGTGACAATGAGCTGAACCAGTCGTCTCCTGTGGCGCTGTCCGCGGCGCATTACTGCTTTCAGACTGCTTGGAGGTTCGTTTTATACTGTTACTACTTGGTGGGCGGACTAGTTTCCGCAACTAAGCCGCTGGTGGGCCCTTTTTACTGTTACTAACTTCTTACTGTATCCGGATAAAAAGTAGGCCAATAAATAAAGCAAAAAGTTAGTCCTAATTAAAACCTGCAAGCGTATTGCGGGTGCTGTAGGAGTTGCACATAATATACTTTTTGAACTTATAGGGATTGAACACTGGATGAGAAGGGTCGAAGACCGGATGCAGTGACGTGTCTTGGGAGATACCTATATTCAACAGTGGACTAATATAGGATGATGATGATGATGATAAGGATTGAAGTGGCGGAATAGTACTTTATATATTTAATAGTTTTTTAGGGTTCCGTAACCAAAGAGTAAAACGGGACCTTATAACTAAGACTCCGCTGTCTGTCAGCTCGTCTGTCACTAGGTTGTATATAAATATTTAAGGTGACTTTCATACAACAAACGTGTTTTTTTTGCCATTTTTACGTTGTTACTCGCACTTTGCCGGTTTTATTTATACTTTTACAATGGACTTCCGCAAAGTCAAGCCTGAATCTATTAACCACAATGTATAGAAAAATACCTACTAATTTTGACTCTTGTGATACACTCCAGATTAGTGATAAGCATGCCACCAGCTACACCCCATATGGATAAGTTGGCGGCCGGTACGAGTGCCACCCTTCCTTCTCCGCTACCCCTGCACGCGGGGGTCTGGGCACCGCGCGCGGATAACAAGAAGGTGTTCAACCCCTGGCTGAAGGACGCGCTCGTCAAGCAGGGCATGTATACACAGGTCAGTATCGAAAACCCATGTGGCGCGGCGGGCGCATGTCCGACTGCGACGCAGGAGGTTACGGGTTCGATTCCCGCCTTGGGATAAATGTTTGTACGATCTGCAAATATTTATTCCGGATGTTCTGGGTATTTCTATGTATAATAAAAATATCTATGCATGTAATGTATTGTATTATGTATATCAGTCATCTAGGACCAATAACACAAGCTCTGCTTAGCTTTGTGCTAGATGATGCGTCTAGCATTATTATATTATAAAAAAAAGTATGCTTGTTTGAACTAGTGGCTAACCTAGGGTCTACTAAAAGGTGTGGGTGCCGATGAAATCATAGGCACATGAGGCTTAACACCAGTATGCCACAGGTTGGTGGAAGCAGGGTAGTGCATGATATTGTGTTAAAATTTAGGGTCCCAATGTTTAGGCCTTTTTTTATTCCAAGTTTCATGTCATCTACGGCGGAGCGGTGTGATTATGCCACAAACATCCAAACATAAAATAAACATACACGTTTAAAATGTTAAGTATAACTTATGTTTCATTTTCACAGTACGCTGAGAACTTGCTGGCTGGGGTCAGTACATCTTGCGACAACATCAAGTACACAGCCTGGCTCGCGTCGAAGACCATTGACCACTTGAAGGAGAATCTTACTCGTAAGTAATTCCATTTCTAAATAACGTTATAACGTCAATATCTTAAGAACCAGGTTTATTGATTTTGACGACCGATGTGGCGCGGCGGGCGATTGTACGCCTGCGACGCAGGACGTTGCGGGTTCGATTCCCGCCTTGGGATAAATGTTTGTACGATCTGTAAATATTTATTCCGGGTGTTCTGGATATTTTTTATGAATAATAAAAATATTTATGTATGTAATGTATTGTATTAAGTACATCAGTCATCTTGCTCCCATGACACAAGCTCGACTTAGCTTGGGGCTAGATGATGCTGTGTGGATTGTCCAGCACAAAAAACTTTCAGCACTCAATAGACCACTGGTCTAGTGGAGACTTTGATCCTTGGCACTTTTATGTATGATCATTCTAGCAATCTTATACTATAATTTACAATAACACTGCTAAATGATTAGCTCTCACTCGCACACTATGTGTAAAAGCGAGAAGTAACTAGCGACGTCATTTTATATCCGTTTCTTTATTTAAAACAGGTATATAAATTAATTTTTCATGCGTAAGTGTTTTGTTTTAGCTGACAACTTGCCGGCGTTGCTAGATATAATATCCTGTGACTGTGCGTTAGTTCGATTGAGAGTTTGCCTCGCTGGCAGTTCCACGGCAGCTGATGCTCAGCAGTTCATGCCGGACCTATTGGACTTACTGGAGACTATTCTAAAATACTGCCGGTAAGTTAAACAACCTATAATAGTATAATATTATATGTAGTAGCTTTATGCATGCAAAGTCTCAGCCCGATCGGTTTAAAATTGACAAAGTT
Organism: Electrophaes corylata; assembly: GCA_947095575.1. Classification (NCBI taxonomy): domain Eukaryota; kingdom Metazoa; phylum Arthropoda; class Insecta; order Lepidoptera; family Geometridae; genus Electrophaes; species Electrophaes corylata. Next base: position 11,325,012 of record OX352703.1, read on the forward strand.
TCATACAAACTTTCATCCCCTATTTTATCCCCTTGGGGGGAGAATTAATCAAAATCCTTTCTTAGCGGATGCCTACGTCATAAAATCTACCTGCATGCCAAATTTCAGCCCGATCCGTCCAGTGGTTTGGGCGTTGATAGATCACTGTCAGTCAGTCAGTCACCTTTGAGTTATATATTTATATAGATAGACTGTTTTCAGAGTGTGCGCGGGCAGAGACCTGTACGCTCTTATGGAGGTACCCAACAATCCATCAGAACAGGCAGTTTGGGAAGCTCGTCTGAAAGTATGCAGTACTTGTGGTCCTCTCGGCAATGCGGCCGGGAGCACACCTCCGCCGGCTATAGGGGCATGGCTTAGAGCGCACTTGCCTACAAATGTGGCAAGTGCCTTGGATAGACTGGCAACCCCACCACCGCTCGCTTGCATTAACCTTGTGAGTATATTGTATTCTAAGTATGTATTTACAAAAAAAATATGTAAGTATTCTATCAGTTATCTGATTCCCATAGTACAAACTTTGCTTAGTTTGGGGACAGAAGATGTTGTGTAAAAATGCCCACAAATATTTATTATTTTAATGATTTACTTATTAGAAATTTGCTCCCAATTCGCGATCTTTAAACCGCTCCTCCGTTCTACATGAAAGTTTACAGACTATGTCTAATGTACCTCACAGCTCAATTGGTTCTGCCTTCTCCACTGTAAGTTGTGGGTTCGATCCCCTCTGAAAACAAACATTTGTGTGATGAATATTTTCTGTCTGGGTGTTATAAAATATTCAAAGTATGTATTTACAATCAAAATGAATATAACTTCTAGTGAACGCAACTTCCACCGCTGTACCCGTTCAGGGGTTGAAGTTCGAACATAAACCCTACCCTGAAATTTCAATGCTCAATAACTAGCGGTTTAGGCTAGCCGTTGTCTATATGTCAATCAGTCAGGACAAAAATTCTTATAATTGTTATAAATTTAACCAATACTTTTGATATCCACAGGCGTTCTACTCCGCTCATATCATCCCATCCGAAAGCGCTGTTCTCAATCTCGTCTCATCGCATTGCGAGCTCATCAGCGCCAACCCTAAGTACACCATAGGGATGTCACTAATGATGCTCGCTTACTCGGCCGCGAAGCTGCTAGAGATCGGCTCTTTGAGACTAGTGGACAACGTTACACTGACAAACATGACGATTGATCTAATTGTGCCGGCCTTGGTAAGATTTCTCATATATTTGCAATAGAAAGCGTTATTTTGATATGTATTTGATAGACGACCGATGTGGCGCGGCGGTCGAATGTCCTGTTCGATTCCCGCCTCGGGATAAATGTTTGTACGATCTGCAAATATTTATTCCGGGTTGACAGGTTACAAGCCTATGCTTGTAACCTGTCACGTCATGGAAATATTGGAATACCAATTACTGAAAAATGTGGGTATGTACCAAATGTATTTAATTTGAACGTACCTCTGACTACCTCCCTGAGACATCTTTAAAAAATCTCGAGTACCTTTCTCACCCTTGGCAAGATCAGTACATCTTTGGACAAGCCCATGACAAAGAACCCTACTACCAATAAAACTATTGGCCAATCCGATTTCAATTACTTTTCCTACAGACCGACGGCTGTCTAGAGTTCATCGCGGAACCCCTCGGCGGGACCCTGAATGTGCTGGTGCCCCAAGTGAACAAAGCTGAGCAGTTAATCCATGAGCACATTATACGGACAACATATCCCGTGATGGTGGAGAACCTACAACCCTCCACTGAGAAGACACTGAGACACATGGTGCATTTTGAATTTTAGATCTGTTTTCAAAAATTTTATTATACTGTAGGAATGTCATTTTAGAATCAGTTGCTGCGATTCAAAAACTCTCTCATTTTAAGTTAATTTTCTTTGATACTTTATAGTGACTGTATAAAATATCCTTGACACTGACACTATTATGCCAAGAAAACGAAGTGGCAGAAGGATTCGTTTTTGTCATTTTCGGGAGCAACCTAGTTTCTTTAATTTAATTGTTTTCCTAATAGTGTTATTAATGTTCCCTGATACGTCACTTGCATGCCAATAAAAAGAGGTGGTAACAGATTTATCCGACATTTTAGTTAATGGAGCCCGTTGCGACCCAGCTGAATAATGCCATAATTCCCTGCAAAATTACAAATAATACAAACCTTATGCCGTTGTAACTTTTTAAACTATCATGGTTTTGATCAATACTTTGGATAGAAACGGGATATTTACCATGATTTTTGAGTTTGATTGTTTCCCGATATTTCGGCAGAGTTGCATGCGCCATAAAATCATAAATAAATAATCATAGTAAATATCCCGTTTCTATCCAAAGTGTCTTATGTCGTTGGTTGCAATATATGTTTCTGCAGGTAAAATACTGGGAAAAGATCTTGGAACGCCCGCCGGGCAGGATGGCGTATGAAAGCGTGTTTACGGACAATTCTTCGTACTCGCTCGGAAAGATTCTGTTATCGGCGCCGAACGCTCGACCCACTTATGCAGAAAGAGTTATCAAGTTAGTATAAACAAATTATAGACAAATCTGAGTTTAAACATTTCAAACTGTAAAATGGCGGCTAGCCATACTGTATTTTTGAAATTTGAATTCTGGTATTCAAACGAAAAGAAAAATAAAATGAAATGGTTTTACGACTGTCTCTAGGCACTGTAGATATCTCCTCAGATACTTCATACTTAGTACTAAGAAATACCAAGTATAGACGCCTCGAATATTGGTGACTAAGGGGAACAGTTATAAGTATAGGAATACTAGGTTCTAACAGCAAATAAAACAATGCGCGGGCTTTCAAGTGTGTATCTGATTATTAGCCAATATATAATTCACAAAACAAGTGCTAGTGACCGTGACCCCGTACCTCTACACCACCTGTGCTCTAGTCTGAAGATATTCTGTGCTTTTATAACATTTCTTAATGTTTCAACTTTTTGTTGTAGGTTATTCGTAAAGATATTCAACTCGTGTGAGACCGCTGACCAGCTGAACAGCGCCCTTTGCATTTCCATCTGCAAGTTCATTGGCGTCGCTGATCAGCAGAAACTCGCTTGTTTCATGAATCAAATCTGCTTTGGACCTCCAGGTAAGAATTGTTGTTAAATATAAAGCAGTCTAGGGGAATTCATAAACATAATAGCGAAACGCGTGTGACTCGTCCGCTTGTAGTTATTTTCATACAAACTTCAACCCCCGCTGTACCCGTTTAGGGGTAGAACTTTGAGAATTCCTTCCTAAGTGCATCTTTACATACCAAAACAAATATACCCAGAAAATTTCAAATCTTTATGACCAGTCGCTTAGGCTGTGCGTTGTCTATACGGCAGTCAGTCAGGACAAAGATTCATATAATTGGTATTATATAGATAGATTAAAAATATCATAACCCGGCTATATTTAAATGTATTCCGTCCCTTTCAAACTTGTGTTTACTCAAATGGATTCTGTTCCTCGCCAGCTGTCTCAGCTAACACAGCAAACGGTTCTCCAACTGAGACCGAACTGCCAACACCGACGTCATCAGCGCCTGAGCCGACGCTCAATCCTGCGTCAGTGGCCCTGAGGAATGCCCTGCGGAGTGTGTTCCGTTCAGAGTCTGATAGGCAAAACGAAGCGGCCGCAGCTGCCAGAAACGATGCTGATCTACCTGTCTTTGAGGCACCGTATGTATAACGTACTAATTGTAACTGAATTATTGCCTATACTGACGTAATCGGCGCCTAAACTGACGCCTAATCTTAACAAGCTCTCGCGGGCACTACTAAACAGAATACCATTAATTTAACGAGTCTATTAGGCGAGTAATTAGGCGTACACACCTTTTCACCACCATAAACGATTCGTAACAATTCGTAAAGACAAACACACAATAAACAGACATACTTATTGCAATAATAATAATTATAATATTGCTTATGCTGCTGGGGTGAAAATTTGAACTACATTGCGCGTCATCAACTGTGGAGTGTTGCCTGGTTCCCGCGTAGTGTAACTCGATTGTCGGTACGATACGTTTACGCTATAAATATCGAATTGGTTCGTACTTAGCCATCTGGTGTAAATAGTAGGTATACCAATTTCCACAACTACTCTTTAATTTGATGGGGCATCTATTAAGATCGAAAAAAGGTATTCTGTATTTTGATGCAAGAAATTATTATTAGTTTTACATATTATTAACTTTTCAGATCTCCAGCCCCAAGGGTCCAATCGGAAACTGGACAACAATCTGCTACTTCAGGTAATAAAACTCAGCAAATCTTTCGAACGAATTTTCGGGAACCCCCATTTGAAGTTAGATCAGTGTTATCGAAACATTCCAATGTTGGCATGCATGGTAGAAACTGATATATATAATATAACTGGTATACATACGCATTTAAAATTATTGAATTAATGCACTTGTACAATAAATAGTTGCATCACTTGGCGACAGAAATAGGTACGGTGGTAGTACTTCCCTAGACGAGCCCTTTAACAAAGAGCTCTACTACTACTAAAACTTTTATGGTTTTCCTCACAGACACAAGCTGGTCGGAAGCAGGAAAGGAAAGCGCAGTTGGTAGCGCCGGAGGCAGTGCCGCTACATCGGATCCTCCCACAACTCTTGCTGATACCGCCAATGAGAACGCAGCTTTACTTTCTGCACTGTGCAAGCATGTCGTCATTCATTGGTAAGAACATTTTTTTGTGACTCCACTGACACTGCGGTCACCAAGCGCCTGCTAAGCGTGGTGACTATGGCAAACTCCTCCAATTCCGGGGAGGCCTATATCCAGCAGTGGACAGTTACAGCTCATCCTATGTTGGAGTTTGCGGAGACACTTTTATATGAATTTAGTCTCAATATCACAGTGACGTTGTCAAAAGTCTTACTCTGAGCGGATTCACTAGAAATGCTACGTTTTTACTTACTCTACGTAATAACGCTTGCAGCTTTAATTAAGATATTAACCTTATTGTGGGTGCTGCAGGAGTTGCACATATACGATTACAATTTTTTGAACTTATAGGGCTGGAAGTGGTGGAATAGTACTACATATATATATTTAATCGTCTATTTTATACTAATAATTAATAATTGTCAGTGGGCCGGAAGTGAGCGAGCGTATGCTATCGACATTGATCGGTGTATGCGGTGACACTCCGTGCTCGCCTTTAATCCTGCGCGAGATGTGTCGACTGGCGGACGCGCACTCCGGGTCAGATCACAAGCAGCTGTTCCCCGCTGCGGTCAGCTGGCTCTCAGCTTGGTACGTACCTATTCACCTAATAATCTTCTGTAAAAATTAAAGGTAAACTGAAAAAGCACGAGTAGGACTTGCAACCTGACAACGATTCCACAAAGTTGAATTATTACATATATTACATCAGTTCATTTAGGAATATTTGCTGTGAGTTCCGAACACTTTTTACCTACAAACTTTTCTAATCTATGGTAATAAGACTATATAAAAAAACAGTTAAAAGTAATGTGGAAAGTATAAATCATATTTAGCTTGTAGTTCCTCTCCTCCTAGTTTCACAATAAGATAAGATAAGATAAGGTGATGAAGGTGATCATTTTTTGACTGCCTCTTAGAGATCCTCAATGGTCATAAAGAGGTCTTAGAGAATGTCTGCCGAATATATATATAACTTTATTGTTTTTATTTGTGAACAGCGTGGACAATCTCAGCAGTCAGGAAATACTGGAGAAGCTGGAGGAAGGTCAGGTGGACGGTAACCTAGCGCCACAGATCGAGTCCGCTTGCGTACTCCTTTCATACCTCACAGATGCTCTACACGCCATCAATACAACTCAGTCTCATTGTGAGTATTACAAACTTACACGCATTTTTTTATTTCTTGATTTATTTTTATCTAGCTAGAACGATATTAAATTAATGGACCAATTATATTTATAAAATCTCATTATATGTGTAGTCTGAAAATATTAGTAAGATTCCAAAACTTACCCATTTCTTACTTGTATTTCATTCCAAACCTATTTCTACCGCTTAGCAGCGATTCAGTTCAAAAGGCTGACGATGAAATCACAGGCACATGAGGCTAAACACCTTTTTTTTTTTTTTTTTTTTTTTATACAACAAAGTTGGCAAACAAGCTTACGGCCCACCTGATGGAAAGTGGTTACCGTAGCCTATGGAAGCCTGCAACACCAAAGGAATTACAAGCGCGTTGCCGACCCTTTAAAAATGTTAAAACGCCCTGCATGCCTCAAGGTGATGGACGCAGGAAGTTCAATCGTAGGGCACGTTTCTAACATGCGTGGCCTGCAAGACTATACTATGTTATAGAAGGTCATCCTACTTCCTACTAATATTATAAACGCGAAAGTTTGTAAGTATGGATGGATGTTTGTTACTCTTTCACGCTCTAACCAGTGGACCGATTTGGATGAAATTTGCAATAATTATAGATTGCAACCTGGATTAACATATAGGCTATAGACTTTTTATCCCGAAAAAATTACGGGGACGGGAAAAAACTGCCACGCGGGTGAAGCTGCGAGCGGCCGATAGTATACTATATGCATGTGATTTAAAAAAATACTCTGTTTTAGCTTGGAGATCGATAAGCCCCACATGGGAGTCGCCTTCAGACCTTGGGTTCGACTTTGATTACAATGAAGAACAGCAGGATGAAGAGGATACTAGTGCTGATGATTCGGTAAGTCATTCATCTTGTAAAAGTCGTTAACCATTTATAGGAACGATTTGACAAACTACCAGTAGGCTGATTCTGAGTTTTTTACGTTTCCCTAGTTCCTAGTGCTCCCATATACCGCTAGGGGCGCTTATCGTATCTCTATACAAATTATTCTTTCATAGCTTTTGCTCCGATTTGATCTATCTGTTAGCACTATAAATGTTTCCTGAGACAGTAGGCTTAATGATTTTTATACGCTATTGCGCTATGTATATCATAGATGTTTTACCCTACAGGATGAGGACACAATGCTCCAATACAAGCTATGCACGTTCACAGTAACGCAACGCGAGTTTATGAACCAGCATTGGTACCATTGTCATACTTGCAAGATGGTCGACGGTGTCGGAGTGTGTACGGTGTGCGCCCGCGTTTGTCATAGGGGACATGACGTGTCATACGCTAAGTTTGGAAACTTCTTCTGTGATTGTGGCGCCAAGCCCGATTCTAGGTATGTCAAGGTTTAGCCATTGAGTGTATATACACTAACTATGGCTAACTATGGCTTAAGATGCTCTGGCAATTAATATTAATTGCCAGAGCATCTTAAGCCATAGTTAGGGCTGTTAAATACATTATACATACGGCATACCCCAGGGCTCTATTCTTGGCCCAATTCTCTTTCTTATTTATTTTAGTAATGCCTTTTGTAAATCCATCTTGATTGACGGCATTAAAAGTATTTTGGGATATTGGTAAATGGATAGTGTTTGAAATCATTTTCCCAGTTTATAGTTGAAACCTATGTCCAGGGGTGGACTTCATCAAGCTGATGGTAATGAATCAAAGTCAGAAAGCATTTATTCAGTAATCCAAGGATCATCTTGAAGCAGTTGAAACATCTTAAAGCTAGGTGAATCTAAGCGCCAGTCCCTGCGACTAAGCGTAGAACATGCAAGAATAAATGAATAATAACTATCTATATTTTATTGCAGTTGCCAAGCTCTAGTGAAGCGCTCGGTGACGCTAGGTGGCGCTCGCGGCACTGGCACAGAGGACACGCCCCCTGCGCCGTCGATACGTCGCCGACCGTCTAGTCCTACGCCGCCTACATTACTAGCGATGCCGCGACGACCTGTGCTTGCTAACAATATACAAGGTACTGCCATATTGATTTTGCCCTTATTCTTCGCTCTGTGCGGTAAAATTATAACATGATTTCTCTCCTACTCCGATGTCAGTTATCATCTCATTGTTCCATTTTAGGGTTCCGTACCCAAAGAGTAAAACGGGACCCTATTACTAAGACTCCGCTGTTTGTCTGTCTGTCTGTCTGCCTGTCTTTATGTATGTCTGTCTATCTGTCTGCCACCAGGCTGTATCTCATGAACCGTGACAGTTAGAGAGCTGAAATTTTTACAGATGATGTATTTCTGTTGCCGCTATAACAACAAATACTAAAAAACAGAATAAAATAAATATTTAAGGGTGCTTTCATACAACAAACGTGATTTGTTTGCCGTTTACTCTGGACAAACATAGCCTACAAAACCATTTTTTTTCCTTTGTGTTCAGGTTGCCGGCAATTCCTAATATCATACAACGGTTGGTCGCAATGCATGGAAAGAGTGCGTCGTTTGCTCGATGCTCTGAGCGCGCCTGTCAAAGCAGCGTGTGAGAGGAATGCCCCTACAGGAGCACATGGGCGGGCGCAGAGGGCTTTAGCACAGCTGCATCTGGGAGAAAAGAAGTTCACGCATACCGACAATCTTATGCAGGCCACGCTAGGTAAGAGATAATACAATACATACATAGATATTTTTTATTATACATAGAAAATACCGGAATAAATATTTGCAGATCGTACAAACATTTATCCCAAGGCGGGAATCAAATATACCACTTAAAATCTAAAAATTCTTATTTATAGTCATTGTATCCAAACCTAATGAATAAACCTAATATTTTTGAAACCCAAATGAACGATGGACGTTATTTTGAGACTAGGACTATACATATTGGTTTATCTGTTTAGATGTACCATGTCTACATAAGGGTAGTTACGCAATGGGGACCCGTCACAGTTTTATCTGTGAATGCAGTTTTATAGGTCTTGAGAAACTAAAACATAAAGTGCAAAAGTTTTTTTTCTACGGCCAAAACTGACTAGGTTATGGGCAAAATACCGAACGAGGCTCACTGACCGCGCGAACAGCCTAGCGTTGAGATATTGTGACGTCATGTCACAATGACCCAGCGCTAGCCGCCGAACCCGCGCGGTTTTATTAAAAAAAAAATAATTTAAACCAGAACACGACCCACGCAGATCGAGTGAACTTTAATAAATGAATGGTGGAGAGCGCGAGCGCGGGCGAAAGGGAATCGAGACGTCACGATTCCCTGACATGAGCTATCCGGCCGCCCCGCGGTTGGCTGGTACAAAATGTGTAATATCTTCGCAACCAATGGAACGATTTCAATTATTTAAAAACTATCGTACCTAAACAAGTAAAAGGAACACCATTACATAGATAATATATGCATTTTCCGACTTGGTACGGGAGCTCATTACAGGCTTATGAGACTCAACTTTTTATCACCTGTGACCTATTTAACAAACGTTCTTTACTCAGGATCACAAGAAGGAGCGTTCGAGAATGTCCGCATGTCTTACACCGGCGAGAACGGACAAACTATTCGTCAACTGATGTCCAGTCACAAGCTACGGCGCGTCGCGATGTGCTGTCTGGCTTCCCCACAAGGACGCCGACAGCACCTGGCGGTGTCACATGAGAAAGGTACTTATATGATTGTTATCAAGGTTCAAAGTATCTTAGCAAATTAATTGTATTTAATGCCAATCATCGCTGCCTGAAACATGCGACTTTGTTTCTGATTGGTTCAACATAGTAGTTGGCTCAAAGGAACTTGATAATCTATGTTATAAGTTTCAAAATGAATCATCCTATTAAGTTATATATTGGGCGGGCTTATAATTGAGAGGTATCTTCAATTATTCAAATCTATGATTTATAGTTGTCTTTTTCTTCTAAATAAAGTCTTATTGCACATTGTCTTTATAACTATAAGAATCTTTGTCCTGACTGAATTATTGACATATAACCTGGTTTAATAAAGAAACAAATTAAAAATGGCGCCGCTAATCATCACATCTCACTCGTACACATAGTGTGTGAGTGAGAGCTAATTTAGGGTCACCATTTTAGATTTTCTTCTTTATTTAATCAGGTTATTTAAGCAACGCAATCACATATCGTAGAAACTTAAAATTTTTAGGAAATGATTGAACTTTCCATGAAAATAATTCCATGAATTAAGGAACCACGCGTCTTTTCACTAGTCTATACTAATAATATCATAAAGAGGAAAGATTTGATTGTTTGTTTATTTGCATTGAATAGGCTCCGAAACTACTGGAGCAATTTGAAAAATTCTTTCACCGTTGGGAAGCTACACTATTCCCGGGTGACATAGGCTATATTATATTTTCAAAAAATTTGGGATCCTTAAGGAAGTCGGGACGAGCCGCTAGTAATTAATATATTTTGGTTCATTGTTCACAGGAAAGATTACAGTACTCCAGCTATCTGCTCTACTTAAGCAGGCTGACTCTTCCAAACATAAGTTGACTCTGACGCGGCTATCATCCGCGCCTATTCCTTTCACTGTGCTCAGTCTCAGTGGGAACCCGTGGAACGAAGACTTGCTGGCTGTGTGTGGTCTCAAGGAATGCCACGTACTGACTTTCAATAGTGGAGGTGTGTAAAGCTCACAAGTTTTACCATGGTGTTCTTGTGAGCCTGGTAGTTTGCAACTCTGATGTTCTACTCTATTGCAAAACAATAGAAATGTATTAAAGCTAGGTGAATTTAGGCGCTAGTTTCACGCGACCAAGAAAAATAGGCAAGAAACGAAAGAAGAATTTTTTCCTAGCATTTTTTTGTAAGATCCTTTTTACAAAATAGTATACCATGAAAAAAAATGTCCAGTGTGGTCTAAAATTCCATATGTCCAGCTGTTTCTGAATCTAGACCGATGATGTTGATGATCATAAGAATGGGATACAGGCACTGGTACGGATTTAAACGCCTAAACTTGAATGCACAGGAGTTTTTTTGAAGTAATAGGCGCGCGGCCCATTTCGCATATACCCTGTACACTTCTTTAAATCCGTACCGAGGCTTATAAAACGTGCTAACAAATTCCACACGGATTACCTATAGTTAATAATACGTCTCCTATTTTTACTTGAAATTATATTTTCTTTAAATGGTAGGTGCGGTAGCGGACCACTTAGTCCTGACCACAGGATTAGAAGCGAACAACTACATTATCAAGGCGATATGGCTGCCCGGCTCTCAGACACAACTGGCGCTTGTGACGTCAGACTTTGTGAAGATATTTGACCTCAGCAGGGATTGTACCAGTCCTATGCACCACTTCTTGGTGCCGAGCGGAAAGGTAAAGGTTTTCCTTTTATGAAACTTCAGTGGTATTCGTTTGTAACGTTAAATTAAATTCATTGAAAGTCCATCAGTCTATGAGACGAATATGCTTACTTAACTTAGCCAAAAATCAATCCTATATATATTAGTGGCTGTCGTTTCTTCAAGCTATTTAATAATATAGTAATAATGCTCTTCAATCCACGCAGCATCATCTAGCCACTAGCTAATCAGAGCTTGTTATGGGTACTAGATGACTGATATACTTAATACAGTACATTACATACATATATATTTTTTACTATGCATAGAAAATACCCAGAACACCCGGAATATTTGCGGATCCTACAAACGTTTAATCCAAGACGGGAATTGAACCGGCAACCTCCTGCGTCGCAGGCGCAAATTCGCCCACCGCGCCACATTGTCCTTCCTCTTGGTATTTCAGAGAGCTATGCCAATGAACTTATGTTTGACTGGCTGATTATAATGCATTTTGGTTCACAGGTTCGCGACGTGACGTTCGTGAACCAGAGCAGCGTGATGCACATGCTCTGCATGAGTTCAGCGGGCCACATCTACTGGCAGCCGATGAGTGATGAGTCTCGCGCCTCGCTCGGAACCTTCTATGTTACCAACACGCTGGAAGTACTGCACCCAGAGATACAGGTAGTTGATATTGTGAAGCGACGTCATTAAGAGGATTTTTTCCTTCTATTCCTAATAACCTCCCTTTCTAACTTTCTTTATATGCAAATTCATTCATGGTTGTAAAATGCATAATAAGCTAAAATAGAAACAAGAGAGAGAAAGATCTGATCTTTCTCTCTCTATAACGTATGTTCTAGTGTAGAAACACTTCCTTGGTAAAACTCTTCTTTATACATAGCACTGGACTTTATAAATAGTTGACATTTTTACGCAACATCATCTAGTCCCAAACTAAGCATAGCGTGTACTGTAGGAACCAACTGATAGAATACTTAAATACGTTATATTTATTTTTACTCTGATATGTTATGTGTATAGGTTATTATTTCTAGTATTATTTATGTTCTATTTATAAAACGTTCATGTGTGTCCTTTCTTATACTTACTGTGTCGTCATAAATAAAATCTTTTTCTTTCTTTCTTTCTTTCTTTAATACAACCGTTTCAAATACATAAGTTTTACGTAAATACATACTAAGAATATAATATAACATCCAGACAGGGAGCAAATATCACACATCACACAAATGTTTGTTCTCGGCGATCAAACCCACCACCTACAGCGCAGAAGTTTCCGTTTATAATCAATTAATTTTCCACGAATCTTAATAATGAGCAAGATATATGTTCTGTTTCTTTCTAACAGGACGTGGCTGGACTAGTCGGTGGTGGTGGAGTGTCCATCTACTACTCACACACACTCAAAATGATATTCTTCTCATACGCACAAGGAAAAAGTTTCCTTGCACCATTAAACACCGTTGAAGAAAGCCTAAAAGGTAATCTTAAACATATTTGTATGCAAAACATTTTTATAAAAAATCTATAACTATACTTACTCATATTTATGTATTTACTAACACAGTATTTTGTATTTTGAATGCAATAGATAGCTTATAATAATTTGGCATTCAGGCCTATCATACCGCGAGAGGCGACGTGCCTCAAATCAGCAACTCGAAATTGTTGGAGGTTTGTAAAAAATACAGAGCGGATATCATAAAGAGACCGTACCTTTATATTTCGTAACTTACAAGCTTTTGTTTTAATCCTCTCAAGACTGTAACATTAATATGAAATGACGAATCAAAGCCTACCTCTGTTCATTACCATGTCATGCCTATTTCTGCCGCCAAGCAGCATTGCTCTGTTCCGATTTGAAGGGTGTGTGTGCCGGTAAAATTACACGCACATGAGGCTTAACCCTTGTATACCTCAAGTTGATGGACGCAGAGCATCGTAGGCTATGCTGCTAACGAACGTGAACTGCGGTGCAAAGCTTTGTTATATGTAATGATGTTTGTTGTGATCAGCAAGTAGTACAAAAAAAACAATGAGTGAATGAATGAAAATTCTTTATTGTACACCTTACATACTAACAAATTTAATTTCATTGATAAAAAACAATAATTTACAACAGCAGAGAATGTACAATGGGCAATCTTATCGCTAAAAAGTGATCTCTTCTAGTTGAATGAACAATGAATACTTAGTATAATGATGACGTTACAACGGCCTCTTTTTGATACGAGCTCTTTCTTCCAAAATCAAATTACTTGGAATATTATTTCCTATAACCCATTCTAAAGTTGACTTTTTGAAACAGGAACGGCAATGATAACCCTATCAGCGACAATCACTCAGAAGGAAGGCGGTCGCGGCAAGCAAGCGGTTCAATCGCTCTGTCAATGGGCCGAGGTGGCAGGTCACCCAGGCCTGGTGACAGCTGTCATGCAAGCGTCCAACAACCCTGTTGTGTTGATGCTTACTCCATCCAACATCTATGTGCAGGAAATAAAGGTTAATATTGCGAATATTGACATTTATATTACTATAGGCACATGAGCAATCATCGTACGATACGTTCCTAACAAGCGTGATCCATGAGCAATACTTTGTTAAAAGCGATGGTGACAATCAGACGCAGGAGGTTGCGGGTTCGATTCCCGCTTTGGCATAAATGTTTGTACAATCTGCAAATATTTTTTCCGGGTGTTTTCGGTATTGTCTATGTATAATAAAAAATATCTTTGTATTTAATGTATTGTATTAAGTATATCAATCATCTGATGCCCATAACCCAAGCTCTGCTTAGCTTGGGGCTGGGTGATGCTGTGTGAATTGTCCAACATTATATATGTTACAGACTGATAAATGCAATTACAGTGGTTAGAAACTATATTATCGCACAAGTTGCTAGTAGATAGTATTTTTCTCCACCTTCTTACACAGGTTAAATTCTTCTCGAAGGTGGTCCCGGCTAAAGCGAAGATAACCGATATGGTCGCAGTCCGGCATTGGTGCGGCGGTGGTGGGGATCAGAAGAGCACTCTTATCCTGCTCTGTGAGGATGGCAGCTTGAGGATGTATGCAGCAAGCGCAGAACAGACTGGGTACTGGCTGTCTCCGACTATCCAGCCGATCCACGCGCCAAGACGCAAGCCAAGGATCGTCGCTCATCATTCCAAGGGAAAAGCGCAGCAGGTTAGTAGTTGAACTCTTCGTGAAAGGGCTCGTCCGGGGAAGTACTACCACCGTTCTATTTCCTAAGGTCTACGGATCGGTCTGTCAGATAAACTCATTGGTCAGTTGTAAACTGACACAGTAATACTAAAACGCTTGTTCAGTATTGGAACCGGGCATAAACCCTGCAGTTTACCGGAGCTGAATTTTTTTCTTGAGGGTCTTAGATCATCCTAGATACTGTTACTATCTATATTTTATTTGCAGGTGGCTACAAAATCCAATGCGAGCGGAGCATCGCAGTTCCCGATAGATTTCTTCGAGCATTGCGTCGCTATGACTGACATTGATTTCGGTGGCAACGACTTACTGCAAGTCTATAATACTGTGCAGATCAAACATAGACTCAACACCACAGGTAATAAAGTCATTTATTCAATGCCAGATATATACATTTATAGAACGCCAACCTTATGTAGATTCTAAGATCCCGGACGCAGTAGAGGTTTTCACTGTTCTTGAGGTTTCGAATGACTATAACTACAAACTAACATTGTAGAATTACATTACATATTCCCTGTTGCTAATCAACTCAGAGTAACCTCAAAATAGTTGCACTTATACACACTATTATACACTTTGACTTTTATGTACTTATCTCAATCAGGTTTGTACGTGGTATCAACAAAGATGAGTGGATTCAACATGGAAGTCATAAACTCCGATCCGAACACAGTTATTTGCGGCATTCGTGTACAACTCGGAACCCAAGACGTCGCGAGAACACCTTCCTTTGTCGAAGTACGATTTCATTCTTATTCTTTACCTACTAAAATCAAATTTCCAATAATCGCTTACAGAGGTTTTGTAGTTTGGTTGAGACACAAACGTCGACTTTGTTAATTTCCTCTGACACTTAAATTCTCATCTTTATTTTCGACAAATAAAATCTAATTTTCAAGAATTACTTACAGAGGTTCTATATGTAGTTATTCTATATGTAGGTTCTTTCTGTTGACATTAAAATTTTCAATGACATTGATTTTTATGTAGATATCCTGTTTGCGAATATGGTCCTTATTTTTGTCTAATTATGATTTAATTTCCAATGATTTGTTGTTTTTCAGTTGTACGGGAGGACAATACAAACTATGGTGTTGCGTAACCGTTGGTTCGACATACCGATGACACGCGAGGAGTCCTTACAATCTGACAAGAAACTTGTCATCACTTTTGGACCTTCGCAAGATCCCGATGGAGTTACGATGATCGATTCTGTAAAGGTATATGAACTAGTCTCTATTTCATTTGTGCTAGCTACTGGAAACGTGCGCGACTGAAGCGATTTTTATACTTCTACCCTAGCTTCCTTCAATATTCAGTATGTTTATTGCCTTATTATGTTAGTAGGTTTAACATTGTTAGATCTTAGGACTAGATACAATTTTTCGTACGAATACACATAATATACCCAGTAAGGTAAGTAAGTTAGGGGTTAAATTGCATTTCCTTTCTTAGTACACCCTACACACCAAGACCAATTATTATTATTATTATTATAGTGAAACCAGAGCTTCATCAGTTCAGCACTCAGTGGTACGGGTACGATTGTGATGTGATTGGGCAGAATTTCAAACTTTAAATTTGTGCCAATGTAGTTCCTAATTATAATAATTTGTCTAGGTTTATGGCAAGAATAAGGAACAGTTTGGATGGCCAGAGGAGAATGAAGATCCATCGGCGTGCCCATCATCGAGCAAAGTTCAAGTAAACAATTAAATTCTAATTTATTACAAAAGTTGCCGTCACTTATACATACTAAAACTAGTTTATTTTACAGGAGACTGAAAACACTGGTGTATCAAAACCCAACTCACTAGAGCGACTAGCTTGTGCAGCTTTGGAAGCGCTTGAACTCAGCGCTGGAGCGCCGGCCGCGACTAGCGGCGAGGGCGGCGCTGAAGCAGCCAGGAAACTCCTCTGTGCACCGGCCAGTGCTGTCTTACATGCTAGAGCACAATGTCTACTAAGAGCCTTGCACCATTCCCAGTACCATCAATACAAGGTAACTGCGTCTCTGACTAATGCATGGTTCCAATACCCTTCAAGCGTCCGTTAGTAGTACTATAAATAAATATTTATTGTATATAGTATTGTAGTGTAAAATATGATGCTTCTGACCACGTGGTTCCACCGCATAGTTCGACCGATCGGAATATAGGTACTCTACCTATTTGCACTCTCTGACAGGTTTAGTTGGTTAGCTCTGTTCTTTTGATAAGAATTGAATCTATTCGTACCTGTATTGTATCTCTACCCATTATCTATCATTGTTATAGAGTATTTTTCTTTCAGGACCAAGCACTTTTGAAATATGTGTGCAATTCATTGAAAGAGCTGCGTGATACCGCCGACGCACACAACATAGACCCCGAGGCATACTTCCGTCTTGTTCTGTTAGCGCGCGGGGTCGCCGTGCCTCGCCCCGCTAACCTGGTCAAATTCACTGCGCCTACACCGACCAAACCTGTTCTGGGTATGTGCTCAATGTACTATTCGGATGTACCTCTGACTACCCCTAGTAGTCATCTTAAATCTGTTCTACTTGGTACTAAAAGATCTGAGAACCGTGACCGTGTCTGGTGATTAAAGTTGAAAATTTATTTCTTTTCTATGTCTTTTTAAAATAATGTTTTACTTCACTACGAAAACGAGGGTAGTTATTAGTGCTGAAAACTTTTCTCGATCGAGCAGAGAAATTAATAAAGGATCCAACCATGTTTCTCGATAGAAGCTATCTAACGTTTTTTAATATAAAGAAAAGTTGTTTCTGAATGGAAATGAAGCTTCATCTTTTCTATTCACTAAAAACTCCATTTGACAACTCACTCATGAATCATTCTTTTCTCCAGGCGAATGGTCAATCTACTGGATGGACCACCCCGATCAAATAGACGTGAAAGACAAGGACAGAGAGCCGCATCTGTGCTCGTTGCTCACTAGCGTCCTCTGGCGGCTGGCACATTGCAAGTCGACCCCGGGCGGGCCGCCTGCGATATTGTCCTATGGACTGAGGCATACGGAGCACACGCTTCACGCATTGGCTGATATTATTCATGCCTTTCAACTGCATGGAGATAACGATTGCGTAAGTATTATATACTCTATCAATAAAAAAACGAGTGTGCCTTAGACCACACTGAAGTAAAACTTCTATACGAAACGTAACTGGCTATGAGAGAAAGAGAGAAAGAACAGTGCTTTCATACCCCCTCCATGGTAGCGTTATACGTTTAACGCAACCTTGTTGGAAGTCACATTAGAAGTATTACTTCATTCAATATTTGAACATTTTTACACTACATCATCTAACCAAAACTAAGCATAGCTTTTATGGGACTGATGACTGATAGAATACTTATATACGTTATTTTTTGTAAATACATACTTAGAATACAATTTAGCTCTTAGATAGAGAACAAAAACCTATATTCATTACACATATAATATAAAAAAAAAAAAAATAGCAAATAAATAAATTTCATTTCATTTTATTTCAAAATATACTTGGTGTATATTATTACCTAGACCTACCTACGACATAGCTGTAAGTTGAAGTGTCAATGGGCAGGCCGTATAGTTCGTAGAACCGACAGCAGCTGGGGAATAAAGGTTATCGAATGGCAACCACGAACCGGAAGACAGGTTGCAAGTCAAACTGGCCAATAAGGTGAGCATTGACAGGCGACAATCCACAGTACTACTAAAGGACGGTCGTAGGATATTGGAACCGGGCAATCTACCACAATAGCTTCTTTTAAGTCAATTATAGTAAGTGCTAAGTACCTGTTACAATTGATCACAGATCGACTTTGGCAATCAAATCTACGTGTCACTGCTGCTGGCTGAAGATCAGAACATTAGCTTCGGTGCCAAGACTGCGCTCATGAGAGTGCTCAGACCTCGCGTCAAGCGTCGTAGAGTCTACATTCCCTCGCCTCCGAACACTCCAGGTAAATACTACTCTCTAAACCTTTGGGTTCAACGTATCCATCAATATACTCCCCTCCCAATCTCCCATCCCAAGATATAGATTTTGTGAGTTAATGCGATTTTTATAAACCGGTGAACATCAGGTGGGTTATCCTTTTTTAAAAGGTTCTGTATCCAAAGGGTAAAACCCTTATTACTAAGACTCCGTTGTCAAGGTATAGATATACATGTTGTGAGATAATGCGATTGTTGTAAACCACTGAATATCAGGTGGGGCATCTTTTTTTAAAGGGTTCTGTATCCAAAGGGTAAAACCCTTATTACTAAGACTGTCTGTCTGTCTCCACCAGGCTGTATCTCATGAACCGTAATGGTTAGAGAGTTGGAATTTTCATACATGATGTATTTATGTTGCCGCTATAACAACAAATACTAAAAAACAATAAAATAAATATTTTAGGGGGCTCTAATACAATAAACGTTTTTACCAATAGATAATGTTACGGATCCCTTCCTGCGTGAGTTCGACTCGCACTTGGCCGGTTTTATTTTGTATAATTTACCATCATTTCACAGCAAGGGATGGTATTAGCATGAGAGATATATTACTGAGTTTTAGATCTGAGTTAGTTGTTTAGTTTACTTATAATTTAATTTTTCTACTGTATTTAATACTGTACAATAAAGCTATAATCAATATCGCTATTTTACAAAGGCGCGGCGTCATCAGCGACTACCGCCCAGCCGACAAGCTCCGCTCCAGCAACCAGTTCAGCAGCGGCATCAGAGTCAGATACCAACCGCGACGAACAACAAGACAACCAGTTCATTGACGTCGACGACCCCCTGGAGCCGATGGTTATGATGCCTCCTGAAGGTAGGTCTTACTTTTAATGACTAGACGCTAGTCTAGAGGTTCCTAAACTCTTATGCCTAAAATAAATATACACACGTTTGCCCTCCGCGTAGGCTCGCCACGCAGCTGGCCAAATGTGTGTATATTACGTTTTTATGTATTATGTTTTTATGCTTTTGTGACTTGCTAACGGAACAAGCAGATGACCCACCTGATGTTAAGTGGTTACCATCACCTATAACAAAGCATTGTCTCATAGGTCACGCTCGTTGTGAACGTGCTCTACGATGCACTACTCTGCGTCCTTAAACCTGAGGCACACAGGTGTTAAGCCTCGTGTGCCTGTAATTACACCGGCACCCGCACCCTTCAAACCGGAACACAGCAAGCTGTTTGGCGGTAGAAATATGTTTATGTTTGTTGTCCAGGCTTAGATGGTCTCATGGATATACCGCCGGACGCAGATGACGAGACGATGGTAGAGCTAGCTATCGCTCTCTCGCTCCAAGACGAGGCACGTCGCGCTCCCGCCGCACCTTCCGCGCCTCCCCCTCCCGCGCCTGGCTTCAGTGACGTCCCTACTTCTCCGACAGGGTATGTAATACAAAGTATTTTAGGTTAGGTTCAATCTATACCAATTATAAGAATCTTTGTCCTGACAGACTGACTGACGTATAGGCAACGTACGACCTAGTAGTAGTAGTAGAAGTGAAAGGCTCGTCCGGGGAAGTACTACCATCATGCCTATTTCTACCGCCAAGCAGCTTGCTGTGTTCCGGTTTGAAGAGCGTGGGTGCTGGCGAAATTACAGGCAGATGAGGCTTAACACCTGTATGCTTCGGGTTGATGAACGCAGAGCAGAGCTGGCACGGGCAGGTTTGGATCTCATCTATAACGTTTTATTAACATGTGTTAAAAGAGTCCCCTCTACTCTGTGGTCTTAAAGACTGTGTTTCAGTTTCGCGCACTTTTGAATGGGGAATTAAGATGAATGATTGTTTAGTTCTGACGACGAGGGAAGTACAGCGGCGACAGATGGCAGTACTCTGCGCACGTCGCCCGGCGAAGCGGCCGGCTCCGCTGGCTCTGAGAGCGGCGGCTCTGGAGCCGACAGCATCGGCGGTGTTTCAGGACGAAGCAGTGCCTATGGTAACTATTACAGCATAATCGCGTCACTGGTCTACATTTATTGTTGCTTTTTATACTATACTATAGTTTTTATACTATACTATAGTATCGATTAATGCAACAATAGTTAGACATATTATATATAACCTCTTGCGTCGCAGGCGGACATTCGCCCGCCACGCCACATCGGTCGTCAAACTAATTTTTAATCCTTCATATCCGCAGTTTTAGCTTATAATATATATATTTATTTGTATTCAAGTGTTTCAAGGCATAGCGCTTATGGCGTGTTTAAATATACTATTGCGATGCGAGAAAACACTCCTTAACAACTACCGAAAGTGAGCTAGCGAAAGAATATGATGGCTTTCCCTCTCGCTCGCACTGGTTGTGTGGACGTCTGTCTTGCTCGCTTGTCAGCCTGCGCATGCTTACAGCATTATGCTCGTGCTTACGTCGAGGTTCTCAAGCCGTTAAGTGCCAGCGCATATTTAAATAAATAATTTTTAATCAAATATATCCTACACGGTGCTCAGAGGTTTTCGAGCGTTGAAGTTTATACTTCACTAGAGGAATCACTCGCAATTTCTTTCGCGTGGTATTTTCATACAAAATTCAACCTTTTCTGTGACTCTCTAGGGGTTGAATTTCAAAAATTTCTTTGTTTATCCAAAGCCCAGCCGTTTAGTGCTTTAATCTCCAAGTAGGGTAGATATCCCCTCAAATCTCTTATTACCAAGTAGTGCCAACTCGAGAGCCTTTGTGGCTGTATAATGGGTATTTAAAATTCTTTAAGGATTTCCAAAGATGATTGTCAAGAGGTACGTCCAAATATTACATTTGGCACATATCCACATTTTGCATAGTGGGTTTCCATACGTAACAGGTTGCAAGCCCATTGCTTGCTAGAATACGAACTGGTTTCCTCACGATGTTTTCTCTCACCGTTTAGAGGCTATAAATTAAAACTTGTTTGCGCTGGCCCTAAACGTAGTAGTTGTCCATTCATACAACCTTATGCTGTGTACGTTATAATGATGATGTTGTAGGGGAAATGTCAGTGGGAGTACTGGCTACCTCGAATTTCATCGCAGCGCCCGTTGCAGTAGCAGGCTAGTAATGTTTTTAGATGTAGTGCTTATAATTTTTCTGTAGTTATTAACATTAGATGCCATAAAACATGTAAATTTATTTACATTCTCTTGGCTAACGAAATTGCTGTTGCCATAATCTAGAAACTACATAATGTACTTTGTCAAAGTACATTAAATAGAATTCATATTGTAGTCTCATGTCTAGTAGTAGTAGTATAAGCTCTTTGTTCCTTATTTTTGTTTTTCTTACTTTACTTTTTGTGTGCACTTGACTAACATTCTAAAAGTAAAAGTTCGTGTTGTACGTGTTTGTTGTTACTAATTGCACCGTAATAATTAATTCCACCTCCATAAGTTAATCGAGTAACCGTCGAGGAAGTACTTACACCACACACACATGTCTCTGCTGCCAACCAACGTTACTGTGTTTTGGTTTGAATCATTATAATAATAATAATAATGCTGGACAATCCACACAGCATCATCTAGCCCCAAGCTAAGCAGAGCTTGTGTTATGGGTACTAGATGACTGATATACTTAATACAATACATTACATATATAGATATTTTTATTATACATAGAAAATACCCAGAACACCCGGAATAAATATTTGCAGATCGTACACACATTTATCCCGAGGCGGGAATCGAACCCGCAACCTCGTGCGTCGCAGGCGGACATTCGCCCGCCACGCCACATTGGTCGTATAAAAAAAAACCCCAAACAAAAACTAAATCAAAATCGGTTCATCCGTTACGATGCTACAAACATCACAGGTACGCAGAATAAAAATATGGTAAAACCTTTCTTAGCAGGACCTTCAACGTCTGCTCAGCCAGTGCCTTCGACATCGCGGACGCAAGAGGCGGAGATCGAAACGCGCAAACTGCATGGTTTACGAATATCACTGTTGTCATCAGCTTTGGACGTTCTGCCTAAGCTGAGGCGACTTCCTGGTGTGCGGGCTATACCGTTCCTACAAGTGAGTTTGTAATATCTACACCTGTAATCATGTTGTATCTTATTTAGTCTTATTACGCTAAAAGAGATGTCCGAAAATAGATAGATTAACACTTTATTTTACAACAAAGAAAAACACGAAACAGTAATAAAAAAATATACAAGTACAATGGGCGGCCTTATCGCTAAGAGCTATCTCTTCCAGACAACCTTTGGATGGAGAGGAATAGCAAAATCAGAAGATGTCGGAAAATATATGGGATTGACACAATAATGCTATCGAAAGGTGTCAAAAATCCTAAGTTGAAGATATAATTTTCACTACAATCAGTCACCATAGACTATATTTTAAGATGTATTATTTTATGTTGACTCGTATCTTACCATTCCACGTCGTAACTTGAGACTTTTCATACCAGACAAATCGTGGTACAACAAAACAAACGTCTCGCACTCATGTCTCAACTAATATCAAGCTAAAATTCCCTTCACAAAACGAAGAAATGTTTGGACAGCTTTGGGCTACCAACCTATGTGCATTTTTTTTTGTTTCTGTCGCTGGTGACTCGAAATAAATAAAAAAAATATGCTCCGCCTGTGATACTGAAGCCGTGATGTTTTGTGGTTGGGTTCACAGCTGTGTCAAATGTTCTCAAAAGTATATTTTTGTAGGTGGTTCTCATGCTAGCGGGTGACCTTGACTCGGCAGTCGAAAGCGACCGCGCGGTACTTGACCGTTTACTCGAGCTCCTCTTCAACGAGCTCGACATCCATTCGGAGGAAAAAGCAGAGGAAGGCGACAGGAAGGAGCTACAACTGGCCATCATGAGACTGGAACTGCTAGTCACCAAACTTGAGAACTATGATGTGGCGAGTGATGAAGGCACGCCGGTGCAGGAGAGGACTAACCGGCGGGAGCTGCAGCTAGTCATCATGCGGTTCCTCAGTAAGTACTGTTTCTATACAATTTTTTTTTTTTTTTTTGCTGGACAATCCACACAGCATCATCTAGCCCAAAGCTAAGCAGAGCTTGTGTTATGGGTACTAAATGACTGACATACTTAATACAATATATTACATATATAGATATTTTTATTATACATAGAAAATACCCAGAACACCCGGAATAAATATTTGCAGATCGTACAAACATTTACCCCAAGGCGGGAATCGAACCCGCAACCTCTTGCGTCGTAAGCGGACATTCGCCCGCCACATCGGTCGTCAAATTATTAATTGGTGACCCCGACTTATTAAAATGGAGAAAAACTCACTTTTCAAACTTGAATGATGTTATATCGTTTTGTCGAATTAGTGAAACTGAGCACCTCATTTCTAATCAACCAACCTCGTTTTACATCGAACATTTCCCACCGTATTGGTATGTACAAAATGTTTCATCTTATTAAACTTGTTACCAGGTGTGCTGATGGCTCGTTGGAAGCAGCATCCTCCAGGTGGTCCGGCGCCTAAGGAGCTGATAGGCACAGCGTGTGCGGCGCACATCTCCCGTCTGACTGCTCAGGCGCTTGTGCGAGCCGGTGCGCCTAACCACTGCTATCGAGTACTGGCTGCACTTCTGCCATATTGGAAGGATAGGATTGCAAGTGAGTAAATCAACTCTATGATGTAGCTGGCAAACACTGGATGAGAAGGGCTGAAGACTGAGTTCAGTGGCGCGTCTTGAGAGAGACGTATGTTCAGCAGTGGACGAATGTAGGTTGATGATGATGATGAAATCAACAGAACTTAGCATTAGTAGAACTCGTTGCATTTGATTGTTAGGATGAAGTCAATGGATGGAAAGGACTTAAAATCGTTTTTCCTGGAAACGTATGCGGGAGGCTTATGTCCAGCAGAAGACTTCTACAGGCTGTTGATGATGATGATGAGTGCTCGTTGGAAGGTGGTGACAAACAAGATGACCTAGAACGTGATGTCCATAGAAGAAAATTCATAAGAAACGCATTCTGCGCAAATTACCACGTGGTTCGTCAGAGCTAACTTTGTTGTCAACTATATCTTCTTGAGAAGATAGAAATAGAAAAAGAATTTAACTATGTCAATGATGATCCATATCGTTTAAAATCAAACTAGAAACAGACTTTCTTAAGAATTAACTGTTTTTAGATGCTGGAACCACGCCCGCTGTACAACAGCTGTTAAAACCACAGCCGCCTCAGCCTTTGCCGGATATGCAACCTTTCTTCGTTAAGGAATATGTCAAGAGTGAGTACCGTATTTAACATACCACTCATTCCCTATGCACATGTTTTAAAAGTGATTATTTAAAAAAATACTGTTTTACCTCCCGGCACGGTAAAATCCTCTCCTATTTTATGACTTACTTGGCACATTCTCAAAATAATTTAGGCATGACTAGGGGGTATAGTCGGAGGCTCATCCAGACATTTTACATATTAAGTAAGGTTACTTAATATGTATTAACACACATTTTTGTGTAAATGTTGATAGTTAATTGTAATCAATTGGATTTAACTAGCAACTTTTAAGTAAACTTTCTTTTAAGTAAGTTTACTTAAAAGGTAACTTTAAGTAAAGTTAAAGTAGACTTTCTACGCTGTAGGTTGCGGGTTCGAGCACTACCGAGAACAAAGATTTGTGCGATGAACATAGACATTTGTACTCTAACTATGTATTTCCTAAAAAAAGGACTATTATTCCAGTCATTTATTTCCCAAGTGTTAGTTAGTTAGTTAGCTAGGTTAGTTTGTGGCTCGAGGGCTTTGTGTGCGTTTGCTTAAATGTATTTATTTCATTTGCAGGTCAAGCACTCGAGGTGTTCGACAACTACCCTCAGTTGTTAATGGAGATGGCATTGCGTCTGCCTTGTCAGATCCACAAGCACTGCGACCCGGCTAACTTCGACATGCGCTGGAGAACTCTGCTCTGTGAATACATGATGAACCCACAAACTCCGCTAAGGTAACTTTAGATTTTGTCATATTGTCATACTAGCAAAAGACACGCGACATGCGTGAAAATTTCATATCTCTACAACCAGTGGTTTAGGCTGTACGTTGTCTTTATATCAGTCTGTCAGGACAAAGAATCTTATTATTGGTATAGATTATTGTATTGTCCTATTAATTTACAGAAAACAAGTCCGCAAGCTGCTTTTGCTTCTATGCGGCACGCGCGAGCGTTACCGTCAGTTGCGTGACGTACACGCGTTAGACACGCATCTGAACGAAGCTAAGGGACTTCTGACCACTGACCTGTCTTACGACAAGTTGGTCCAGCTGATGGAGCATCTCAAGGTAATGTATATTTTTATTACATAAAACTTCCTGGTGACAGACAGACAGACAGATAGACAGACAAATAGACAAAGAGAAAGATGGCGTAGTCTTAGCAATAGGGTCCTGTTTTACCCTTTGGGTACGGAACCCTAAAAAGGGAGGCCAAAATGCAATTCACACTGGTTTGCTACTTGTCAGATTTGGAATACCAACTGCTCAGACTTCCTCCTTAGAGATCCTCGAAGAAACTCGAGTAGGTACTTGCTACTTATAGATCTGAGAGGATATTTATGCTATGTTATATTAATCTTCTTTATGTTACAGTCGTGTGCAGAAATAGTGGTAGCTCGCACCGGCAACTGGCAACACACGTGTATATCTGAGCGTCGCGAGGCGCTCGCTTGGCTCGTCCGCGCGGCTCGGCGTGTACACCCTCACGTGGCGCCGACTGTACTACAGCTGCTTCAAGCTGCCTTATGTGCTCCCCACAACCACAACGGCTCGCAGACATCGCAGCAACCGCAGAAGCAGGACAGCAAGGTGAGTGTATACCGGTGGTCTAGTGAAAGTAAGCCCGTCTTCAGAGGCCCTAGCAAGAATAATTTTACATTTGTAGCGTTTGAAATTATGTATAAAAAATTTTTAATGGCAGAAAAAAGTGATACAATTTTGTCAATAGTAGAAAACCTACAATTAGGTTTGACTTAACCACTAGGTTCTCGATTACAATGATTATATTCTATTCTTACTTTAGTGTACTAATATATAAGTACAATGGTAGGTAATTGGTACATCGTTACTGAATTGAAATGGTTACCATGTAACAAAGCATTGACTCGTAGAACCGTTCGTTAGGAACGTGCCCTACGATGTACTGTTTTGCGTCAGGCAAAGGCATACAGGTGTCAAGCCTCCATGTCATCGGCACCCACACCCTTCAAACCGTAAAATAGCAAGCTGCTTGGCGGCAGAAATAGTGGTTATACCCCCCGGACGAGCTCTTCACTAAAAACTCTACTACTACAAAAAAGGTTGTACTAAGTATTTTTGAAGTAATACTTCTAATGCGACTTCCAACAAGATTGCGTTAAACGTTCAACACTACCATGGAGGGGATATGAAAGCACTGTTCTTTCTCTCTTTATCTCATAGTACGTTTCGTATAATAAAGAAGTTTTACTTCAGTCGTGTGGTCTAAAGCACCCTCGTGTTTTGTGTATTATTCCATCAGTAATTGATAATTTCTTTGTTCATAGGCCTCTGCGGAATGGTCTGGGAGAGAACCGAGCTCTGAGAACGAGCAGTTCGTCTCCGACGGCTCCAAATTCCAAGAGTCTAGAGTCCCTGTCTTGGTGCAGCAGATACTGAAACAGGTACTAACGTTACTACATAATTTGACGACCGATGTGGCACGGCGGGCGAATGTCCGTCTGCGACGCAGGAGGTGGCTGGTTTGATTCCCGCCTTGGGATAAATGTTTGTACGATCTGAAAATATTTATTCCGGGTGTTCTGGGTATTTTATATGTATAATAAAAAATATCGATGTATGTAATGTATTGTATTATATACACTAATCCCATATATTATATATACTAAGCTAAACCTACACAGGGCATAGTATGGTGTTCAATATCAATTATGTAGTATATCAAGATCTCCAATGTAACATGATTTCATTTTAGGTTCCGGAAGAAGAATTGAGGATGTTTGTGAAGGCGTTCCTTCTGGAGACCAACACAACTGCTGTACGCTGGCAGGCACACGCTCTGTTACTCGCTATTTACAAGTAAGGAATCTATTTTACTAAGACCTATCCCTAAGGGATCACTTTTCGAGGCTTAGTTAAATATTATATTAACAATTGAACTTATTATAGTAGAATCTACATACAGTACAGAGTAGGTAGGTACTTGGTTGGTACTATAAGATCGGAACAGCGGCGGCCTTACCCATCGCAAGGCTCCGGGCGGCAGCAGGTCTTTGCCCTTTGTCCTTCGTGTATGGGATCAAATTTATAAGTTAAATTATTAAAATAAATAAAAAAATATGGCTAAAAATCTATGTTTTTTAAAATCAGCTTGGGTTGTTGCGCGAGGCCCCTGCAAGAGCGAGGCCCCGGGCGATTGCCCCGTTCGCCACCCCCTAAAGCCGCCACTGGGTCGGAAGGGATATCTACCGTGCATGGGGATTAAATCATGATGCCATTTGTTTATTTATCTACTACTGACAAGCACTGGTGGTCTTAGTAGTAGCTACCTCACCTTTCGATCCTAAGGTCGTGGATTCGAATTTTTAAAACTTAGGTACGCAATGCCAGAGCTTTCAAACGGTGTGGGAAAACACCGTAAGGAAACCAATGGCTTAGTCAGCTCTGAACTGATTTGGATAAAATTTGTAATAGATATAACTCGTGGCCTAGAATGAATGATTGAATGTTTTACAAGTTTTACATACACGCTTTCAACTTCAATATACTTGGACGCAATATTAAATAATGTTTATCTTTTTAGTAATTCTCCCCAAGCGAGCCAAGCATCGCTAGTATCGCTCCTGTGGGGTATCTGGCCGACTCTGCCCGCGTACGGACGCAAGGCAGCACAGTTCGTCGATCTACTTGGCTACTTTACACTCAAGACTCCTGATATTGATACCGAAGTAAGTAACTTATGAATTAAATCGTACATTGTAAAACAGATCTAATCAGTTAATTTATATAGAGCTCATTTTCGTATAAGCATCGAATTGATATACGATGAGACAAGCGTAGTGTAACATGCCGTCCGGCAGGGTGTCTAGAAGCTGGCAATCAATGAGTTAGAAGAGCTGAAGACAGATCTCAACTCTACCTTCTTATTTCTATTGAGGATAGCTTCCTGTTTTCTTGTCCCTCCCAGCAACGGCACCTTCGAAGGTATCTTTGTATATTAAGTATGATAAAAGTGATGGTACTTGGATAAATAAGTATTGATTTTAATTGTGCGATTATTTTTAGTTTGTTTAACTTTTTATTAAGTGGTCTTTGAAATGTAAGCTGTATTTTATTGAAAATTCTAAAAATCCTGAGATTTCATGGATTTCGCAAAATCCGGCTGCAATCCTGAGAAGAGTCCAAAAATCCTAAGATCTCAGGACAAATCCTGATATATGGTAACCCTAGTCGTGACCTTTGACCAACCTTATGATATCTCTACAGAAATACGTGGGAAGTGCAGTAGATCTCCTCCGCAATCAAAATCAGTTGCTCTCCTCCCACGGTAACGCGGCTTTGTACGCCGCACTCGGCGCTTTCGTCGAACTGGACGGGTATTACCTGGAATCCGAGCCGTGTCTTGTCTGCAACAATCCGGAAGTACCTATGCAGACTATCAAGCTGCCTACTATCAAGGTAAGCCAAGTTTATATGCCACTATTGGAAATGCGCGCGACTTTGTCTGCGTGAAACTATTTTCATACAAACTTCAGCCTCCGCTGCACTCTTTTATGGTCTGAATTACAGTAATACCTAGACATAGACAGAAATTTATTTGCTGCTTAAGCACACACATTACAGGGTTACAAAACTAAAAACAATATACATTTAGAGACTGATAGGTGATCTTAGTACATCTCTACACAATAAGACAAAAACCTTAAGAGTTTCAAAAACCTTAAGTCTTTACGACCATCTGTTTAGGCTGTGCATTGTCTATATTTTAGCTTTGAAGTCGCTATCAGTTATAAATGTTCTAAGCCTATAGTTTCTAGATTAACCTTAATAATTATGTAAAATGACTCACCTATGTTCTTAGGTGTACAGTGTTAGTGTCGTGTACACGGAACACGATACTAACACTATTTACCTAAAAACTCAGACTTGAAGCTCAGACACGCTTTCGCGTTTTTAAATTCATCATAATCTTTCTGCCTTTATCCCACACTAAGTAGGGTCGGCACAATAGGTTTTTTCTTCCACTCTCTTCTATCAATCGTTATCTCAGTGTTCACTCCTTTCTTACTCATATAATAAATAAATAAATAAATAATGCTGGACAATCCACACAGCATCATCTAGCCCCAAGCTAAGCAGAGCTTGTGTTATGGGTACTAGATGACTGATATACTTAATACAATACTATATTACATACATAGATATTTTTATATTATACATAGAAAATACCTAGAACACCCAGAATAAATATTTGCAGATCGTACAAACATTTATCCCAATCGCCCGCCGCGCCACATCGGTCGTCATAATCTTTCACGCAATCCATCCATCTTTTCTTTGGTCTTCCTCTGCTTTTATAACCTTTCACATCCATGTCTAACACTCTTCGCGTTAGTGTTTATTAATTAAAATGTATTATACAATGTATCTAACAATACTTTCTACTGTGACAGATTGACTCAAAGTTCACGACTACTACGCAAATAGTGAAACTGGTCAACAGTCACATGATCAGCCGTATCAGCCTACGGATCGGTGACATCAAACGAAGCAAGATGGTGCGAACTATCAACTTCTACTACAACAACAGAACAGTTCAAGCTGTACAGGAACTCAAGAACAGACCTGGTAAGGGAATATGAATCTTAAAATAATTAATCATAATTCATTTATTTTAATTTAGTAGTAGAGCTCTTAGGGCTCGTCCGGGGAAGTACTACCGCCATGTCTATTTCTGCCGCCAAGCAGCTTGCTGTGTTCTGGTCAGTCATCCTTCAGGATTTGGGTGCCGGTGTAATTACAGGCACACAAGACTTAACCTGTATGCCTCAAGTTGAAGGACGCAAAGTAGTATATCGCAAGGGCACGTTTATAAACGTTTTAAACTACTTTATGATCATACACTAAAGTTGAATTTCCCGTGCAGGAATGTGGCACAAAGCTAAACGCGTGCAACTCCAATCTGGACAGACGGAGGTCCGCGTTGACTTTCCACTGCCGATCGTCGCTTGCAATCTGATGATGGAGTACGCTGACTTCTTCGAAAACCAACAAGCTACTGGTAAGATAAAACAATACAAACTATAAGACTAAGAGATCATTTTGGGGTACTTCAAAACGAACTCTTGAAAATCTAGACTTACCTCTGACTATCCCCCTCAGACATCCTCGAAAAGTCTCGAGTACTTGGTACTAAGAAATCTGAGGGGAAATCTACCGTGCTTGGGGATTAATTTGTGATGCTGTTTTTTATTTACAACATTTGTATAATGGTTCTCGTATTCAGGCGGATCATAAGCTTGTTGTGTCAACTTCGTAATATAAAAGGACTCGTTAGTGACTGAAACTTATACCGAATGTTGATCGACTATGTATAGCTTTGCATTTGATTTGTTTTTATTTATTTTTAGGAGAGTCTCTACAGTGCCCTCGCTGCTCTCAATCAGTACCAGCCAATCCTGGTGTCTGTGCTAACTGCGGCGAAAACGTATTCCAATGCCACAAGTGCCGGTAAGAATTATCAAAACAATCGTGCTGTGACTTTGTAACACACTCCCCGCGTGAAAAAATTGAGGAAAGTTATTCGTACCCCTTTTCTAAAGCGACCGCGCTATGCTATTATTTATTCTGTACCTTTATTCAATTTCAAATTGATATATAGTCCTCATCGATTTCGATGACGGCGACCCAATACTTCAATACATTTATTGCTTTCACATGGTTTTGGTTGGATACAAATATTGTTGTTATGTGTAAGTAAGTATCACATGGACCCTGAATAGGGTATAGCAACATGGAGCTAGGCCGAGGTTATAAAGTAGTTTACTCTTAACTTAAACAACATTAAAATTTACTTTCTAGCGTGAGTCCTAATATGTCTCGCTAGACCAAACTTACTTTTAAATACTCTATTGCACGACAGAGCTGGCCAGCTATATTGTACGTATAGTTATAGGAGAGCTTAGGTCTCTCTCTTTGTGAAATTGATTTATTTATTACTAGAGGCCACTCGCAGCTTCGCGCGCGTGCCAGTTTCTTCCCGTTCCCGTTATTTTTTCGGGATAAAAAGTAGCCTATGTCCTATTCCAGATTACAATCTATATTTATTCCAAATTTCATCCAAATCGGTCCACTGGTTAGAGCGTGAAAGAGGAACAAACATCCATCCATCCATCCATCCATCCAAACATTCGCATTTATAATATTAGTAGGATTAAGTTACACCAACATTATCATTAGGCTAGTATGCATAATGATGTTGAGCTTTACTATGTACTACATAGATTGCGATAGTGTTTGGGAATCTAGTGTTGTAAATTATTTAATTCCATACAGTGCTATCAACTATGACGAAAAGGATCCCTTCCTTTGCCACGCGTGTGGTTTCTGCAAGTACGCGAAGTTTGATTACACTCTGACTGCCCGTCCTTGCTGTGCGGTCGATACCATTGAAAATGATGAGGAACGGAAGAAAATGGTGCAAACTATTGGCTCGCTGCTCGACAGGGCTGATCGCGTATATCGTCAGCTGACCACTAACAAACCTGTGCTTGAGGTATGTATCTATTCTATATTACAATCTATCTAATTTAAATATTAGTACCAATAGCAGACACAGTTTTCTGTTGAATGAAATGAAACTTTGGTTTCGAAGTTAGAACTCAAACATAGACTATACTAGCTACCGCTCGCAGCTTCACCCGCGTGGCAGTTTTTTTCCCGTTCCTGTTATTTTATCGGGATAAAAAGTAGCCTATATGTTAATCCATGTTATAATATATGTTTATTCCAAATTTCATCCAAATCGGTCTACTGGTTAAAGCGTGAAAAAGTAACAAACATCCATCCATCCATACATCCATCCATTCTTACAAACTTTCACGTTTGTAATATTTAGTAGGATAAGGCTCAGTAATCGTCACATCAGTAAATATTATGGTATGTGCTAAATGTAATATTTGGACCTCTAACTATCCCCCTCAGACATCCTCAAAGAATCTTGATTTGGTACTCAATAATTGGGTAATTGGTATTGGGTAAAAAAAATAAAACTTCGCACTCTTTTAAACATAAAAGGTTCTCGTGTATGATGAAAGACGAACTAAAACGACTTGCCCTTAACAGCTGCTTTACTGTATAAACACGGACTCTAATGATAAATAAAGATAATTCCAATTTAGAGCAATGTTTAAAGCATGTTTAATTTAAAACAACGTTTTCTGGCAAGACCAAAGTCAAAGTAAAAAATCATTTATTCAGTAATATCCGTAGGGATCATCTTGAAACGTCTTAAATCTAGGTGAATCTAAGCACCAGTTCCTCGCGACCAAGCCTAGAAGAAGCCTAGAAGACCATTACAATTATTGTTTTTTCCACAGTCGCTTCTCCATAAGATCAGCGAACATCGCCTAGAAGGTCGCACGGGAGATGAGAACAGTAATGCTAGTACCACTTCGTTCGGCGGCGCGCAGATCAACCGCGTTATACAGACATTAGCACACAAGTACTGTGTCGATAGCAAGACGCACTTCGAAGACCTCTCCAAGATCATACAGAAGGTTCTAGCATGCAGGTGAGATATGCAACCGATCAGTATATTATTTAAAATTGTAGTGCCCAAGATTTTCTTCATCACTCATCTTAAATTTCAACTTATAAACAGATATTCATAGATATTTAAATCCGCGTCAGCTTGAAGTTATATTGGTAAAAGCTTCAACCCCCGCTTTGGGGTAACCCATTTAGGGGTTGAATTTCAAAAATTCCTTTTTAGTATACACCTTTACGCACCTAGACGAATGTACCCTGAAAATTTTAAGTCTCTATGACCAGTGGTTTAGACTGTTTGTTGTCTGTATGCCTGTTAGTTAGGACATTAAACAATTGGATATTATAAAAACTTTTGGGTTATTAGAAAATCGTGATTTCTTCAATCAAACATTTATGGAGTAAAGAACCTATAGTAAGTGCACAAAATGTACATATTTACATAACGTCATAAAAACAGGGTAGAGAAACGTTATTTTCGCGAGATTTTCGACAAGGCGTTATTTTTAAATCATAATAACACTGGTAAACGCAACGTGAGATTAGACGAAAATTGGTTATCTAATATTAACGATGAAATTTATCTAAAAGGATTTATGTCTTACAGAAAAGAACTGGTTTCCTACGACAGAACCCAAAGTGACCAACTAAAGGGTGAAGCTATGCCCGTATATGGCGGATTGGTGCAGAACTATGATGGAGAAGTTTCTAAAGGTAAGAAATCGACGAAAACATAAATTTTATTAGAAAAGTGTACTTTGGATAAAATCAGGATATTTACCATGTTTTTGAGTTTTCTACCAAATACTGCAACGTAAGTATGAACCAAATGTTATATTTGGACGTACCTCTGACTAGCCCATTAGATATCCTCAATAAATCTCGCGTAAGTACTTGGTACTAAGAGATCTGAGGGAATATCAAACGTGCCTGGGGGATTAAAGTCGTGACACTTTTTCTTTTCTTTTTTTTTCAAAAAAACAAAAGACGCTATACGCAACGTGACGTGTTTTTGTGAAGCAATTATACATAAAACACTAGTTACATTTTTTACTGTTGAACTTAAAATAAATGATGTTTTTAAATTGTTCGTATTTTTCTTTAGTGTCGGGCGGTGGCTGCTACGGATGTTCATTAGCTTGCGCGGAACATTGTCTAACATTACTGCGTGCCTTGGCATCGCAGCCCGAACATCGTACCAGGCTTTGTCGCTTCGGACTGGTCCAGGAGCTTGTCCAGCACAATCTGCACCGCGGCACTCCACAGGTAAGCTGATATGACTGTATGAACTATATCATAGATAGATAGATAGATAGATAACACTTTATTGTACACAAGGATACATTATACATCTAGGCGTAAACACATAAAGTACAATAGGCGGCCTTATCGCTGAAAGCATTTCTTCCAGGCAACCTTACATAGTCACTTGTCCGGGAAGTATTACCACTGTGCCTAATCCTGCCGATAAGCAGCTTGCTGTGTTCCGGTTTGAAGAGTGTGGGTGCCGGTGAAATTATAGGCACATGAGGCTAATACCTTCAGGTTGATGCCTCCAGGTTGATGGACGCAGAGCAGTGCGTCGTATGGTGACGAACATGACCTGCAAGGCAATGCTTGGTTATAGGTGATGGTTACCACTGAACATCAGGTAGACTTTCAGCTTGTTTCATCAGCAATTGTATATAAAAATACTAGTGCAGGTTGATGGATACAGGGCAGGTTCCTAACGAACGCGATCTGCAAGGTAATGGTTACCACTTAATATCAGATGGGCCATATGCTTTTTTCATCAAAAAGTGGTATAAAAAATACATTGCAACAAAATAATGTAATTTTTTGTCATACGGTCTTATTCGTGATACTTTATAATGGTTCTTTACAATGATCTTGTCACTGTCACTTTTATGACAATAAAAAGAGATGGCAACAGCCTAGCTAAAGGAGCTTTTGAAACCTTTATAAAGAATACTAGAAAGAAACTTTATTTTCTAGTGCCAGCAAGAAGTCCGTTCGCTCATCTGCCTTGTGACTCGCGACAACTTCCCAGCGACTGAGCAACTGTGCAAATTGCTTACTCAACGCATCACTCTCTCACTAATGGGACATGCCGCTTCGCAAGATCACAACAACTCGGTACGACTTTTAACCTTATTGTGGTAACGATACGGTTCACACTTGTAAAATATTACGATTATGGAGGTATGGAGAGAGCTATGCTGGTAGTTTCACTGCGAGATGGAATCAAAAGAGGAAATCCGTAGAAGAGCCAAGGTCTCCGACATAGCTCTCAAAATCAGCAAGTTGAAGTTGCAATAGGTAGGCCGTATAGCTCGTAGAACCGACAACCGCTGGGAAGTAAAGGTTCTCGAATGGCGACCACGAAGCATAGGACGTCTTACCCGATGGACTGATTTTAGATGAATATTGTTAGGATCGCGGGAAGTCGATGGAAAGGGCTCAGAAACATTCTTCCTGGACACGTACGGGGTAGGAGGCCTTTGTTCAGCAGTGGACTTCTACAGACTGTTGATGATGATGAACCTGTAAATAGTTACCCCGTGTTTTGTCTCTTTCTTTTTGAAACTTGTCAATGCAAAAGACAAAACACGACGTAACTATTTTTAAGGTTACGCAGAGTGTATTGAAATACCAAATTATGATAATGTAACTTGAGTTTTATTTTTTCTGCACAAAGTTTAATATTGATTGATGATTTAAGGTGCGTCCATTGGTGTTGTTATTGGGGTCGCTGGTCAAGGTGCAAGATTCTGTCGACTGCTGGGAAACCAGACTTCGTTGTATCGTCAAACTTTGGGTGTGGTAAGTGTTCTTCTATTGGCTACTATGACAGAGTATGTTAAGTCACCACTTCATAATATATTGTTTTTGGGGCGTTGCTACGACAAGGTGTGTTTTTTGCCATTCCTATTGTATGCCATCATCACAGACCACTCACAGGAAAGTACTACCACCATGCATATTTCTGCCGCAAAGCAGCGCTGCTGTTTCGTTGCTGGTGAAATTACGTGTACGTGAGGTTTAATACCAGGGGCCTAAGCACGAACTGGCTATCGTGACGTCACGCTAACGTTACCAAAATGTATGAGATTTTGCACAGCGCCTCTATCGTGCGTAAAGAGAACTAAAATTGGAAGCACGAACACATGAAATTACGTACGTAAAGTAAACGATAGCTAGGTCCGTAAAGTAACGTAATTCGATAGAAGTTAGTTGTCGTTCGTGCTACCATGTATCGTCTCTGTCCGTAAACCTAACGTATTCACGTTAGGTTTACGGACCGTTACAATACGAAAGTGGAATTATTTCGTGCTTACCCCCGGTTGATGGACGCGGGGCAGTGCATCGTTGGGTTCATTCCAAACATGCGTGCCCAGCAAGGCAATAGTTTAATAGTTACCACTTAACACCCGGTGGGCCATCTGTTTGTTCCGTCAGCAAGTTGATCAATAAATGTAATTCGTTCAGAACTTCAGATGTATATTTATTCTCTCTCAGCCAAACGTAAAATTTTTTCGAGGTTTATAGGCACTTGCGCAAAGAATCATCAATAATTAGTTCTGGTATTTCCTCAGGTGTTGTCCACAACTGACCGAAGTGGCTGGCATAGCTCCCGCCGCAAATGCCATCTTGAAAGCTGAAGCTTTGGAAGGAATACCGGGCATTAACACTTCCTCACCGAATTGTAAGTCCACATTAAAAATTGTTGATTGAAACAAACTTCAACCTCCGTTGTACCTGTTTAGGGATTTGAATTTCGGGAATTCTTTCTTAGTACACTTATATGCACCAATACACTTTCTTAGTTTACTTATATGCACCAAGACAGATATACCCTGAAGATTTCAAGCCTCTACGACCAGTGGTTTTGTTTTTTTTTTGTTTAGGCTGTGCGTTGTCTATATATCAGTCAGTCAGTCAGGAAAAGGATTCTTGTAATTGGTATAGATAAGAATGAAATAAATACAATAATTAAAGTAGTAAATATATCAAGTAATCGAATCTATATAAAAACTAACAAATTAATAAATAATTGTTTTGATTGGAAACCTGGTGTTTCGGCAGTACAAAGTTTACTAATTTGTTTTAAACAGCTCACCAGTTTGCGTTGCAACAAGTGGCGCTCCCGTGCTTACGTTACATGCAACAGATAATGGCGCCCCCAATCGCATCCGCTTCGACTACGTCTGCGGATTCGGATTCTTCTAAAGAAGCCAAGGTAAGTGAAGGATATGAAAAGGTGTCTAATATGAAACTATTGATTTGTCTGATGATACAATGACTGATTTTTCTTTCAAATATTCAACAGGAGGCTGCAAACCTCAACGCTATGACACCAAGCACTAACGCAGTACCATCGGCGACCGGTAACATAGTTGTGGACCTCGCGGCGTGGCTAGCGGGAGGCGTTCCACACTCTCAATGGCGACGCCTCACAGCCTCGAAAATAGCACCGCCGGCCGAAGGTGCCTTACCGCCGCGTGATACCCACCTCGCACATAAATACATCGGAAAATGGCGTGAAAAGGTATGTATTTACAAATAATTTAAAATGTAAAATAGCCGTGATTTTATTGGAAATTATTTCATTATTTTTTTTTTAAATTGTGAAAACAAGTTACTCTAATGACATGCCTTCTGAGACTATGGTGGTTGAGGCGGTGCGTATACTGTTAGTTTGCAACTGAATCCTTAATGCTGATCATCCAACCGGCTGCGCCAGTTTTCTAGAAGCTGTCGTTAGTTGGACGCAGCGGACTTTCCACAGATGACAAAGGCTTTGTGTCGACTTAAAATTTATTTTGCTTTTATTTAGTATGTACTTTGGATTTATAAAGATTTTAATACGCCGTGCATTATTTACAGACTATGATGTCCCACGGTATGCGACCGCTGTCTTTGGAAGCGGGTGGATGGCTGAAACCAGTTCTGTTCGATCCTAGCTCCCGCATAGCTCGCGACACTGCTTGCCAAATGCTGCGCTCGCTTTGTGACTCTTACGAACGGACGAAAGCGGTAAGTCTCAACAAGAATAAAAATTAAATGATAGGTTTTACTGTACTAAATTTATTTTTGTCAAGTTATATAAACAACCGAGAGCACCGGTTGTTCAGTGGAAGTGACCCTGCCCTCTATTCGACTCCGGTCTTGCACCAATGAATATTTCTGTACGAAAAATATTACATGCGCAATGCCAATGCTCTTAAACGGTGAAGAAAAACATTGTTGATCTTTACTCTGTAGCCAAAAATAAATGAATTAAACTATTTATTATTTTCAACAGGTTCTTATCCTACTAACCAGCTTCTTACCTGAAGTTGGTGCGGCTGGTGAAGCGAGCGAGCAATTCCTGTTGCTTTACCAAAGTAAGTAACTCGAAAATCAATTTTATTTCAACCATATAATAATAATAATAATAATGCTGGACAATCCACACAGCATCATCTAGCCCCAAGCTAAGCAGAGCTTGTGTTATGGGTACTAGATGACTGATATACTTAATACAATATTATATTAAATACATAGATATTTTTTTTTATGCATAGTAAACACCCAGAACACCCGGAATAAATATTTGCAGATCGTACAAACACATATCCCAAGGCGGGAATCGAACCCGTAATAACCTCCTGCGTCGCAGGCGGACATTCGCCCGCCGCGCCACATCGGTCGTTATAGCCTTGGAAATGTGTCTATAATCATTTTAAATTTACAGGTCTGGCTTCAGAAGCACCTTGGAAGCAATTCCTTGCTCTTCGTGGCGTGTTGCAGCAGATAGCCGATCTGATGACTAAGGAGATCGAACAACTGCATCGTCTTGAGGAAACTACCCTGACCTCAGACTTGGCACAGGGTAAGAAAACCACAAGAACACGTGTGCATGCCTTCCTATTAAATGGGACATATCTAATGTCCTGATTCTATATCCTATGAGCATTCATTAGTAGTATGGGTCTGTTGCCTCTCAGGCAAGTTCTCACTTTATTTCAAATTTTATAGTCACTTAATAGTCAGTAGTAGAACACTTTATCGAACACCTACTAACGTGAATTAAAGGATATTAAAACAATGCATTTTATTAATTTTAGAAATCATGTTTCAGAGAAAAATTTACTGCTAAGACATACACTATCGATATCTAAATAGAAATAGTATTACTTTTATTTTCCAAATCGTCCGGGTTCAATTCCCGAGTTGGGTACAATTTTTTTTTAACTGTATGAATGCAGTTTTTCTTTTTACTAATATCAATAACATGGTTCCTAAGAACAGATCTTCGTATGTCTTATAGTTTAAGACTTTCCCATACTGACCGGTCTAAATGTTACACCCTGTATTATTCTTTGACACATTGAGATGATATGTGGATAGATTAATAATATTAATAATAATTTTGCTGGACAATCCACACAGCATCATCTAGTCCCAGGCTAAGCAGAGCTTGTGTTATGGGTACTAGATGACTGATATACTTAATACAATACATTACATACATACATATTTTTTATTATACATACTAAACACCCAGAACACCCGGAATAAATATTTGCAGATCGTACAAGGTTATCGTTAGGTTTTTATTTCTTTGTGTTTTGTAGGTTACGCTCTCAAGCGTCTGACAGAACTTCTAGCGATGTTCCTCGAAGAGGGCGGGGCCAGGCGTACTTACAAGACTCGTCTGGTAGGTGCTGTGTTAGGTGGTTACCTATCTCTACGAAGGCTGTTGGTGCAACGCACTCGACTCACAGACGACACGCAAGAGAAGTTACTGGAGCTACTGGAGGAAATGACCACGGGTATGTAGAAATACTGAAAACTGCATGTGGCATATTCAGCATATGAAGTTGATACATTTTTCTGAATAACGAATTCGTTTTATATAACTACTGCAATATGTTTTATATAACTACTGCAACTTCTGCGAATTGTGGGTGTGTACCAAATGTAATATTTGGATGTACCTCTGACTACCCCCATTGCACATCCTCAAAAAATCTCGAGTAGATTCTTGTAATTATTCTGGAAATAAATTACTTCCGCACTGATAGAACTTCAACGAAGATTTATAGTTTTTACTCGAATTCGTCTGGTTGTTTTTTTTTATTAGATAAATAGTAGCGTAGATAGTAATCGTTTTTAAGAAATAACTAAACTGAAAGAAATTTGCATGGGCATCCTACTAACCCCTTCGTACTAAACCCTTTTCTAAAAACTTCCTTGCTGCAGGAACAGAAGCTGAAACAGCAGAGTTTATGGCGGTTTGCATTGAGACTGTACAAAAGTATCCGCTGACTGACTACCGAACACCCGTGTTTATATTCGAACGACTATGTTCTATTATATATCCCGAAGAGAATGATGTGGGAGAATTTTTCCTGACTTTGGAGAAGGATCCGCAACAAGAGGACTTCTTGCAGGTGAATTGCACTCTATTATTTAATGTATAAGGTTTATTTTGTAGTAGAACGATAATTGCGTTGAACTTCCCTAAATATTATCGCATATTTACTTGAGATATCATTTATTTGATACTACTTGTAAAGTATTTTACACACACGTAGATCAGATTTACACTTACAAATACCCTAAAAATCTGTTTATTTTCGGCAGCTTTTTCATAAAAAATTGTACAATTATTTTTTATTAGCTAACCTGTTGGCTAATTCGTTCGTGTTTTTCACACAAACTTGTAAAAAGTTCCCTTGTAAAGAAAAAGTCTAAAAAAGTCCTTGTAAAGGATGATAGCTCAATGAATCCCGTACTAAGTTATAAGTTGGACTATAAGCTAACTAATTCTGCAAGTCGCATGAACATTCATGCAGCACTTTTTACTATAGATTATCCTATGACATAATTTGTAATAACTATGTATTATTCCGTAGTATATCGTTTTTATCTTATACAGGGTCGCATGTTAGGTAATCCGTACTCTTCACTGGAACCAGGCATGGGTCCTCTGATGCGCGACGTTAAGAACAAAATATGCACAGACTGTGAACTAGTGGCTCTATTAGAGGACGACAATGGAATGGAACTACTCGTATGCAACAAGATCATGTCCCTGGATCTACCCGTCAAGGATGTTTACAAAAAGGTTTGTTTTTGTTTTATTGCTTTCGATTGATCGAAGGAGTAACCCCTGGCATAGGTAAATAAGATCACTCCCGTAAATGTTGTAAGAGAACGCGTCAAGAGATGAGCAGTACGATCTCCTGAGTACTTAATACCAGATACTGCTACCACCAATCCGCCTACTAATTGGGGTCACTTCTGCAATTTTTCCCTAATATAGTGATTTACTTGAACTGTATCATGTCTATCCTACTATTAATTAGGGGTTCAGTGAGAACAGTGGACTTTGAGAACCCTTATAACCATGCAATAACCGACACTTTTCTCTTTCACAAAATTCAAATCCATTCATATATAACGCTACAGCAAAACTCTCCCTTTCACCCCCTCCACTCCCCCTTTCCCCCCTTTCCACTTCCCTTGTAGATTATTTTCGGTACATCTTGTGAAAAAATGAGTCCTTAGAAATCCGTCAAAATGTGAACTATCGATGAGAACAGACAACAGACGGACAAAAGCATATTTTGGACAATCTCGAAACTAAGACGCTTCACTCACTGCGCGCACTTGGTCAATAAACTCTGCTTAATCTCGAAAAAGTTATCAACATTCTCAGTCTCATTCTCATTTGCAAATTCCTTGAACTTGTTAAACTCTAAAAATCTTTACAGCGTTTGGCAGTTTCACCATAATTGTATCATAAAGTTGACTTCTTGATTAAACCAAGTATATATTTGCCCAGGTTTGGTGTACGTCAGGTGAAGGTGTAGACGCTATGCGTGTCGTGTACAGAATGAGGGGTCTATTGGGAGATGCTACGGAAGAGTTTGTGGAGACACTCAGTCAGACCAACGCGGAGGCGGTAGACGATGAGCAAGTGTACCGTATGGCCAACGTCCTCGCTGACTGTGGTAAGTATTTGATTTATTTATCATCATATTGTTAACTATAGGACGTCCTTTAATAACCAATTTTAAGAATCTTTGTTTTAAAAAACGGATATCCTAAATCGCTGATCGTAGAGACGTAAATTTTTCAGGATAAATTCTTATAGCGTAGAGTTGTACTAAGACAATAATTTCTTTAATTCATCCCCTAAAGGGTGTACCCCTAAAGAGTGGATAAAGTTTGTCTACACTAGTAATATTTTTAAAGAGGAAACATTTGATTGTTTCTTTGCATTGAATAAGCTCCGAAACTACTGGACCGATTTGAAAAATTATTACACCGTTGGTACACCGAGTGACATAGGATATATTATATTTAAAAAAAAAATTAGGGATTCTTACTAAAACCTTTGCGAAGCCGGGACGAGCCCGTATATGCTTGTCTCCTTATAAATGTTTTATATTTATAGTTTATTTGTTTTTATAGTGCTTACCTGCTCTTAAGCGAAAGCACCGTATTAGAAACATTCCAAATCTTATTTTCGTCGAGGCATTTGAATCCTCGATGGCGAAGTTGTTATCGCATCCCCGTATCAAGGGGAAGGTCGTGGGTTCAAATCCTACTCGAGGAAAATAATTTTTGGGATAATATAAAAATCTTTGTTTTATATTTGTCCGGTAGGTGGTTTAGAAGCGATGCTGCAACGTCTAGCCGCTATCCAGAGAGTAGGCGCGGCTCGAGCCCTATGTTCAACACTACTCCGTCTGTTGGGACTGTGCACACGCGTGCGTCGATGCGTGGGCGTGCTCACGCGCTCCGACACCCGCGCGCTGCCCGTGCTGTTACACGCGCTGCATCTAGCCACCTTAGAGGAGCGTGACGTCACCCTCGTCTACCAACTACTAGAGGTGAGTACTGTACCTACTGAGCAAGCCATACC
Source organism: Electrophaes corylata (assembly GCA_947095575.1). Classification (NCBI taxonomy): domain Eukaryota; kingdom Metazoa; phylum Arthropoda; class Insecta; order Lepidoptera; family Geometridae; genus Electrophaes; species Electrophaes corylata. Next base: position 11,368,036 of record OX352703.1, read on the forward strand.
GTCTCTCAAAAGAAAATGGTATTCTCGTGGACGTTGTTGGTAACTAAAAATCGATTTCAAACAATAGCTTACCCAGAAATTACTATAGTAGACAAGGATATTCCCGCTCGTCCCAAAATTTCGGTCCCAGCAGCGTTCGTCGTTCGTAGTATAAAAAACCTGGAGTAAAAAATGGAGATAGTCAGTACTGGGGCGACATATTGGGAAGAGTGGTAATAACCCTAAATGTGACAATACAATTCAATTTCGCGAGTCGAATTGACATTCGACACTGTCGGGTAAAAATGTTAATTGACCTCCTGATCTTTACTTTATTTGTGTCGACTTGCTTGCTAGGGTCACGTAATAAAATAGCAAGTGACTTATGAATGGTGCGTTTTGTTTTAGATAATGGAGCGCATTCTCTCTGTAGCTGCGAGTGAAAGTCTGGAGTCTTTCCTGCAGTTCTCTCTCACCTTCGGTGGCCCAGAGCACGTGCAGGCATTACTCAACTGTACTGAATGCCCAGGTAATATTTTATCCCTGCGTGGACTTAATTAAGATTGCACATGCCAAACTTTAACCTATCCTACGGCGCCCTCATTTAGGGGTAAAGTTAGAAAGAAAGAAATATGTGTCCCCAAACTATACATTATGAAACGTAGGGCGTGTAAATTGAAAATTGCAAAACGTATATACTAAAACACTCAACTAAACTAAGTTAAACGGGTCTCTGTCTGAACTAAGTTCAGTGTTGAACAGGGTTTGCAATGCTGCATTGATCCTCATTGGGGTCATTTTGAATAATCCTGAAACTAATGATTCACGTTTTATTAGCAATTAACTTGTAGTGCTTGTAGAAATAACAGTTAATGAATAATCAACCTTGTGTATTTTAACATAAGACTTTGTCTTCAGGAATCCGTACAAACTCCCTCGCTCTCGGCCATCTCACTCGGGTGCTAGCCGCACTAGTCTATGGCAACGATCTCAAAATGGCGATGCTGGTTGACCACTTTAAACCAGTTCTGGACTTCGATCGGTTGGACAACGAGCAATGGACGGACGAGGAGTTCCGAATGGAGCTATTCTGTGTTCTCTGCGCGAATATAGAAAGGAACTCTATTGGTGGAACTCTAAAGGATTATCTGATTTCACTTGGCGTGGTACGAGACGCTTTGGAGTATATTGTGGTAAGTCACAACAAACTTTTAGGGTCGTGCTTAAAAAAATACTGACATACCTAAGACACAAAGTCGTCTAACCCCAAACAAAGCAAAGCTGTGACAGTCGGGTTCGATCCAAGAACAAACATTTGTGTGATGAACATAGATGTTTTTTTGGGCTAATGTGAATGTTGTTGAAAAAGAAAAGCTAAACCTAAAATCTGACTAAATAACTGATAGAATACATAAATACGTTTTTTTGTAAACTTACACTGACTACTATACTCATAACACAGAACAAACATCTGTGTCCATCACACAAAAGTTTGTTCTAGGTGGGGATAGAACCCACAACCTACAACGCAGAAGACAGAGCTGCCACCAACTGAGTAATAACAGTTGTCATAATCTTTAATAATAAAATACCGTCTATGATCAAAGTAAAACACACAAACTAAGTTTTTTATTTCTATTAAGCAGGTTTGTAGTTGTATATTTTGTTTGTAGAAACATGCTCCATGTGTAAAACCAACGCTGGTGTGCACCGACTCTGACGAGCTGAAGGAGTTCATCAGCCGTCCGGCACTCAAGTACTGTCTGAGGTTCCTCACGGGACTCGCCACAGACCATGAACCCACTCAGGTATGACAACTTGAACCTACAACTGAAATTTATGTGACACTAACTGCCGCTTGCAGCTTCACCCGCGTGGCAGTTTTTTCCCGTTCCCGTTATTTTTTCGCGATAAAAAGTAGCCTATATGTTAATCCAGATTACAATCTATATTTATTCCAAATTTTATCCAAATCGGTTCACTGGTTAGAGCGTGAAAGAGTAACAAACATCCATCTATCCATCCATACTTACAAACTTTTGCGTTTTTAATATTTGTAGGATTTATCCGAGCCGTGTTTCAAAGTTTTAATAAGTTAAAAATGGTATTGTTCTGGTAGATGTTGGTGTGCGAGAAGGTGATCCCAATAGTGCATCGACTGGAGCAGGTGTCTTCAGGCGAGCACGTCGGCTCCCTCGCAGAGAACCTTCTCGAAGCTCTGCGCTCGCAGCCGCAGTGCGCCGCCAAAGTGCAGGAAGTGCGAGACTTCACTAGACAGGCAAGTGATTCGATTCATTTATGACGACCGATGTGGCGCGGCGGGCGAATGTCCGCCTGCGACGCCGGAGGTTGCGGGTTCGATTCCCGCCTTGGGATAAATGTTTGCACGATCTGCAAATATTTATTCCGGGTGCTCTGGGTATTTTCTATGTAGAATAATTAAGTATATCAGTCATCTAGTACCCATAACACAAGCTCTGCTTAGCTTGGGGCTAGATGATGCTGTGTGGATGGTCCAGCGTTATTATTATTATAGTTGAAACAGTTGGTCTCAAATTAAGGATAGCTTGTGCTGTGGGAACCAGATGACTGATAGAATACACAATATAACACTCACAGAACAAACATTTACCACACAAAATAAATGTTTGTTCTCGTTGGGGATCGAACCCCACCACCTACATGCACAGATGTCTAGTGATGGATGTCAACGTAATATACTTACTGTACATACGTAAATATAGACGTTTCATGTCTTTCTAATTATTAATAATTATTATTTATGTACTTCACACATTATAAGACTTCAAAATTGATCATTTCGTGTACGCTTGCCGACCGCTCGAAAGTGTACAACGAATTTAAAAATTATAACATATCGTGAAATAGGTTTTGTGACTTGTGACTCCGGCAGTGAGAGACGTTTACTCAATCAGCCCGCCAAAACGTAACGATAGCGCGTTCTAATGTACTAGTGGCGACATCTAGTTTGGTTTTGATCTTAATAAATAGTGAATAATTAATAGTGGATAACAACATAATGAAAAATGTATAAAAACGATAAGAATAGATGTAAATATAAATAAAACGCTCAATCTACAATTAGAAGTAAAAAGGATATTGAATGAAGACTTCAGAAGACCAAGCGTCGCTACAGTTCCCCGGATAGATGAAATCTTTCAAAAACTCGTGAGAAATCAAATCCAAACTGATCTTGAATCTTGCCACTTTTTTACTCTTAGGATTACATCACCTCATCCACGGTTACTTCCGGTTCATATAACCTCCTCTTGCCTTCCGTTCGGTCTATTTCCTAAAGTCTATTTTATGAACGCCTTTGTCAATCTTCTATTATCCTTTACCTCATCATGAAACTTATTTAAAACTCTTGTTATCAGGAAAAGAAACGTCTCGCTATGGCGGTGCGAGAGAGACAGCTAGGTGCGTTGGGTATGCGGAGTAACGAGCGGGGTCAAGTCACAGCTCAATGCTCGCTCACGCACCAGGTGGCGGAGTTAGCTGAGGAAGCTGGCGCTGTGTGCTGCATATGTCGCGAGGGCTACAAGTACCAGCCTACTAAGGTAACATTAATTAGTATGTACTTAGTAGAGCTCTTAGTGTTAGTGTAAGTGTCCTATTCATATTTAACTCTCTTATAGAAGTACATTTACAGAAAGCACCAATGAAAATGCATTTACACCAATATAATACTCGGAATAAAGAAAAACTGCATGTACCAAGAACTAGACTTGTTAAAACATATAAACAAGGTCTCTGTCTCAAACTTGATATGTATAATAAGTTACCTTTAACATTCACAAGGCTTCCTCTAAGCGAATTTAAAACGAAACTTAAAACTTTTTTTGAATGCCACCCTTTTTATCATATAACTGAATATCTTAGCTGTTCATTTTCTGATTTGCACGGATAGTATTTTAAGTATTTTGAGTACCTATGTTAGTACAAGATTATAAACTGTACCAATTTGACACGCCAATGTTATGTGACTGTAACGCAATGGTTAAATAAATAAATATCTAAGGGTTTGTCCGGTGAGGTACTAGCACCGTGCCTATTTCTGCCGCCAAGTGATGCTCGCATTGCTGTGTTCCAGTTTGAAGGGTGTAGGTGCCGGTGAAATTACAGAAACATGACGCTTAACACCTGTATTCATCAGGGTGATGTTTCTAACGTGTGTGACCTACGCGGCAATGCTTTTTTATGTATGTAATTCGTATTTAAATATAATTTCTGAAAAACACAATTTACAAAAAAAAAATACCGAGCAAAGCTTGGTCATCCAGGTACTGTGTATATATTGCTTGTGTTAATATTGTTTGCCTTTCCTAGGTGCTCGGTATCTACACGTTCACAAAGCGCTGTCCTGTTGAAGAGTTCGAAGTCCGCGCTCGCAAGACGCTCGGCTACACCACCGTCTCTCATTACAACATCGTGCACGTCGAGTGTCATATGGCGGCCGTCAGGCTAGCACGCGCCAGGTAAACTCAAATTAAAAAATCCTCCATCAATTACAAAACTCATGATCTCCATAGGTTGAACAGATTTTCTAGCTAAGAACACGCTTGATTGATTGGTTTGATTGTTTATAGTTCATTGACTCATGTGTCTTTTAGTTTTATTATGTTTGTTAATGTATCGTTTACTTTTTTGTATTTAGTTTAACTTGTAAAGTAATCTATTTTATACTATCGAAAACTTCCCACTGCATAGGAGGGCGTTGGTATCTGCGACACAGTTCAATACTTCTGAAAATATCATAATTCCCGACCTATATTAAAAGCATATATTTTACTTCTTAAATAAATGTAAGCTTTGATTTTAATCGGCATACCGCCGTCACAGCTCAGTTCGTAGTAGCCCTGCTTTCTGTGCTGTAGGTGGTGGGTTCGATTCCCACCGAGAACAAACATTTGTATGATGAATATAAATGTTCTGTGTCTGGGTGTTATATTGTATTCTAAGTATGTATTTACAAAAAAAAAAGTATATAAGTATTCAATCAGTCATCTGGTTCCCATAGTACAAGCTATGCTTAGTTTGGTGCTAGATGATGTTGTGTTAAAATGTCCACAAATATTTATTTATTTTATTTTATTATACAAACCTCACCATAGCTTAAATCCGTACCATGCACTTTGTCATAGTAATTTGAACCTTGTGAACAGGGACGAATGGGAAAGTGCTGCGCTTCAGAACGCTTCGACCCGCTGCAATGGATTGCTACCGCTGTGGGGTCCTCACGTGCCAGAGTCTGCCTTCGCCAGCTGCCTTGCAAGGCATACCACTTACTTGCAGGTAACATATAATTAAAATTGCATAACGTCAGTGGAAAGGAAAAAATGCTAAAGCGCCAAAATGCTACTTGTGGAAAATCAACTTTAAACTTGATTTCCCACAAGTAGCATTTTGGCGCTTAAGCATTTTTTCCTTTCCACTGACGCCCTTTATTTTTATAATGATCTCTTTAATGCAAGAGTATATAGTGTTTTAGACCGTCTTGCTTCATACATACTTTGAACACAGTATAACACTCAGACAAATACAAACATCAATGTTCAGTACACAAATGTTAATTCTCGGTGGGGATCAAACCCACAACCACAGAAGGCAGAGATATAAAACTCATAAATGTATTTTATTTAAAGACCTAATAGCATATTGTGTTGCTTCTTAGAGTTTGTTCCTAAAGTTACTAATTAATGATATAGTTATTATTATATCTATGTATGTAATGCATTGTATTAAGTATATCAGTCAACTAGTACCCATACTGCTTAGCTTGGGGCTAGATGAAGCTATGTGGTTTGTCCAGCATTAAAACAAAATCAATTTAAAAAGAAATGAAAATGAGCTGCAAAGATAGGCATGATTGTATGTATTATGTCCCCAGACGAGCCCTTTATTTGTAAAGATCTTTGGATCTCTTTGACTTAAAATATCCGTAATTAGATTTCACCTCTCACTGTGTAGCGTGTGCTGCCTTTTGAACTTCTGTTGTATTTTAAGTTCTTGGTATAATTGCCTTAGCATGTTTCATGTCTTGCATTCAGTTAGATTGGCACCACACTGGAGCTTCATTATTTAAATTATTATTATTTTGTAACAGGATCATACAAAAAAACGGTAGGAACCAAGCCGTAAGTTTCTTGCCGGTTCTTCTAGGCTTGGTCGCGAGGAACTGGCGCTTAGATTCACCTAGATTTAAGACGTTTCAAGATGATCCCTGCGGATATTACTGAATAAATGCTTTTTGACTTTGACTTTGACTTTGACACTCCTGACTTATCTTAATTACAGGAGTGTACAGGACATCGTGATATAGGACACACTTGCACCATCCACGATCTGAAACTCTTGTTGGTACGCTTCGCGCGTGGCCGCACCTTCCACGACGACACGAGTGGTGGCGGCCCGCTTTCCAATATGCAGCTAGTTCCCGCTATACTGCACATGGCCCTATACGTTATCAACACGTAAGTAACTTCTGAAGTAAAAGTACTACTTACTTATCAGTGAGTCTAACTCTAGAAATAGAAACCTAGACCCTAGAACCTACTACCATACTAGAAAAGTTAGATGTAATGTGAGACAGCATGCATTATGCATGCTGTCTCACCTTACATCTATATAGACTATAGTCTCGCACATCGATGAGTTTTTTTATATGCGACCGATTGAAGCGTGTCATAGTACCTGTATCCATCTACGATCTGACACTACTTGGGAAATATATAATTTCTTCTAGGTCATTGACTAAGTACTTAATTATAAAAATAATAAAGTTTAAAAAACTTGTGAATCCAACTTTTACTAGGATGACATTATTTTGTGTGGTTTTTTCAGTTAATTTGTTTTAGACACCCAAACTAACCCAACTGAGCTGATTCTGATAAAATTTCTATCGGGCCAATCTGAAAATATATCCTTTCAAATAAAAAAAACTTTCAAATCGGTAACTGACGGAGTTTTGAGGTAAAAAAATGCAACCGAATTGAGAACCTCTTAATTTTTTTTATTGTGGTCAAATGTTCGGTACTATTTTATTGATGTATGTTAATGTTAGGAGCCGAGTAGCTGCGCGCGAGGCGACTGCGTTAGAAGCATCTTTGGCGTGGGCGCCGGCGCGTCTGCTCGAGTCCGCACACGACGCAGAAGGACCGCTGTACTTCGCCACGCTTGCGCTTATACTCTACCCACATGCCAAGTAAGTTTACTCGAACTTTGCCGACATGCCAAGTAAATTTACTTACACTTTACCTATATGCTAAGTAAGTTCTTATACGCTATCGAGATGCCAAGTTAGTTCTTATACTCTATCGACACACTAAATAAGTTCTTATACGCTATCGACATGCCAAGTAAGTTCTTGTGCTATATCGACAGGCCACGTAAGTTTTTATACTCTACCCACATGCCAAACGAGTTTACGTATGCTCTATCGACATGCCAAGTAAGTTTAAATAGAGACGGAAATAATTTCAGGTGATGGCATGCCTGACAGTACTAGCACTACATAACATTAGCTGTAACGTAACACTTTCTTCTCCAACAGATGGCGCTCTCTCAAAGTAGATATGCTGAAACGTCTCCTCATAATCGGTCACGTGCGTTCTGTATGTCCCGGTGGGCCGGCTGTCCGCGCGCTGACTGCCGAGCAGAAAGCCATACGTGCCTGGAGCGATTACAAACCCTACGCTTTATTTGCGGCTATCATCGATCAGCTGTATAACGTTATGTTCAAGGTAAGATACATGTACGAACAGTCAATATCAAAAATAACTGCACAATCTTTCAAGTGTTTTGTGAAGAATTTTTATCCTATCAAAATTTGATTGAGAATAACTCTCATAAATAGTAACGTGAAAACTTGTTCATTAGGTCACAAGAATCTTTAAGTTAGCATGTTGAAGTGGCAATGGGCAGGCCATATAGCTGGTAGAACCGCTAACTGGAGCTTAAAAAAATTAGCGTAGCCGGTACGGTAATGCGGCCTGACAAAGGACCGAGTTGCGCAGTTATTCGGAGTTATAATAGAAATTTATTTATTCAATTACAATTCAAGATTGTCTTCAAAACTTGGGCTACTTTAAACTTTAAAACCTAGGAACTGTCCCAAAATTTACGTAATACATTCCGTAGAACAAAACTAGATTAGTTCTAGTATAGTAGTATTCTAAGTATGTTTTTCTTCCAGAACGTGACCGCCACAGCAATCGATCAATGGCCGATCAAGCTCGCTGAGTACATCCGACACAACGACGAAACCAACGGAAAGACGGCCGAGAAGATTGTCACCACTTTGACAGACGAACTACTTCCCTGCGCGTCCTTCGCAGAGTTCTGCGACGCGGCTGGCTTACTTTCAGAAATCTCGGATCCCGATGCTTTCCTTCAAACTCTGATAGAGGAGCAACCTTGAGAAAGGCATTTTGTGCCGCAATGCCTTAGTTATAATGGATGTGTGGCTTGCTAAACGTAATTGAACGTTGATACAAAAGTGTTCACGTTTAAAAACTCCAATGAATTTTACATCTTTTTAGGACTGATAGAGAGTCTGTTTTGGTTTGAGACTGAGACACTTTTGTTTCGACTAGTCTGTTTATCGCTAGACACATTGTCTGGTGTCGTGATATGCAGTATTCAGTTTACGTATGCGGACTGCATTGAACGGTTCTGCGTAGGATTTAGCTTTGTAGGAGCCGATTCAACAGTTCATAGCGAGGTCATTCATTCAAAGGCAAGCGTTCACAATACATCCCTTTCACCACTCTGGGTCACAGTTGTCACATAATAAATTTTAAAAAATAGTCATTTTTCAAAGAGTAGATATGCTTATCCAATTAAATTATTATACCTACAATAACTATGTAATTTGGTGCTTTTATGTATCAGCTTTTGGTTTTAATTAATATATTAGTTTCGCTTCTAAATATGGTTTTATTTATTTCCTTTTAAATACGTATTTCCAAATACTTTTTTTGTGGTTTGTTGGTTTATATTGTACTAGCAACTTCAAAAAAAAATTAAAGCATTTTTCCTTGAGGATTTTCTAGTCTTTTTTTTGGGAACTTTCATATAGGCTACATTTATTCCAAGTTTTACTCAAATAAGTACAGATAGAACGTGATAGAGCCATCTAAACATTCGTACTTATAATATTAGGATTCTCGCGTACAATGTTATTTTGGAATAAATTACTATGAAACGCGTCCCGGTGAACTCGCGTTGCTCTCAGTTTCCTCCAAATCTTAATAAAATCCTCCTTCATACTTTTGCAAAGTTGATCCAACGTTTTGAAGAGATGATTTAATAAAGATTGTCTCGAGTAGGATTTGAACCCGCTCGAGGGTATAATTTTTGGGATAATATAAAGGTCTGTAATTTCCGTAAGAATTAATTTAACTCTATTAATTAATGTTCTTATCTCCAAGGTTGGTGAATTAGTTACGCATATTACCCATTACACAAGCTCTGCTTAGCTAAGGGCTAGATGATGCTGTGTGAATTAACCAACATTATTATTATTAAATTTTAAATCTTATGAGTTCACACCTCTACCTCTTAAGTAAGGTTATACAAACAACACAAATCTATTAGGGATATCAAGTTGAATAATAATATAGTAGGTACCTATTTATTCTAACAAAATGGTATAACTTGGTACAACAAAATGGTACTTGAACGAGCAGTGTGCAAGAGAATTGCGAGTTTCACACAAAGCTTTGTTTACCATCTCGACCCTCTTATATCGCGTGTCCAGTCTTATAGAACTTAAAAAGCTACCTGTCACCTACATAAGTAGATGAAAAGAGATATCATCATCATCAACAGTCTAGAAGTCCACTGCTACCCATAGGCCTCCCCCATACCGAATCCCAAATGAGATAAACTAGGCATTATTTATCTTGTTTTGAAATTGGTTATCATGCTATATGACACCATTGCGGCTTCTACTACTAACCGACTTCAGTCTAGGTACTTGTTTGTTGGTGAGTTAAATTCCGCTAAAGAAATGGCTATACTATATTGTATGTATTGCAAGCCATACATGATAGTTCTATAAACTCTGCGTAACGTTGAAATAGTGACATTGTGTTTTGTCTTTTGGATTGACAGTGAAGTTGCAAATAAGATTGAAAGAGACTGAACCTTAGGTAACTTTTTTTGAGGTTACGCCGAGTTTATTACTAGCTGGGGTAGAGTTGATAGAAGGATAGAAGTTGATTACTTTTTCAGAATTACGAAATTTAACTTTAAATTGAAAATTAAAACTACCTTGTAAAATATTTACCTACCTACCTACTAAGAATGGTTTTAAAAATTCCGCTGGTGTCCCGCTCTGACGGAAAAAATGGTCACATGATGTATGCTGTGCTTGAAGATTGAAAGCTCAGTTTATAATGGCCTCATTGAGCTTACACTTGTCTTATCAAAGCGTGACGCTCGTGAGGACCCGGCCTTGACTGTTGAGTTCCGCTCCTGAGGTCAGGTCACAGTGCAAACAGATGTGTCGCGAGATTAGACACACATAGTGTTGCACAACGTACGAAACCTACGAAATTGCGTTCTTGTTTTTGGTCTTCTGCATTCAGTTATAGAAATTATGGATTCAGAGATAGTAGTAGGGTTCTTAGTGAAGGGCTCGCCCGGGAAAGTATTATCATACCTATTTCTGCCGCCAAGCAGGTTGCTATGTTTTGGTTTGAAGGTTGTTCTTTTTATATAAATAATATTAACAGATAAATAACTAACTTCACGATTTTAATCACTAGGCACGGTAGATATCTCCTCAGATAAAAGGAATAGTACCTACTCAAGGTTCTTCGAGAATGTCTAAGGGCAGTCAAAGGTTCTTTTTCTTTTTTATACATTATTTGTAAGTATACAGTTTACAATATATCCAAAGGTTCATTACGGACTAAATCTATTCACTCTTGCAATAAAAATACAGATAGGTACCTATCTATAGACTACCTATAAGTGATCAGAGAAAAAGATTTTAGAAAGTTCACTCCGAAGTAGATTTTTTGTATTGGGTATTCTATTGGTGGTGTGCTCTAGGAATATATAAATAAAAACTAAGCAAGAATAATATTTTAATAATATTTATTACGACAATATTATAACGTGTGAGAATTAATCATTATTTCTAATCTCACATTCATATAACTAAGACAGGCACTCAAAAGGACATGTAATGATACAAGCCAGTAATTCTTACATTAATTATTCACAATATAAATAAACTTAAATGTTAAACGCTAAATATAATCTTATATAACAAGTAGAATTTGTTTTTTTATTCCCAGAATAATATATTCTTCAAATACCTTTGGATATAAAATAATAAATTAGCCAGGTGATATGCCAAAACGTACATAACAATAATAAACTCCCTTGATTTAACAAAAGTGGTATCGAGACTTTAGGGACCCTATAGATTCATTTCTCGAGCTTACAGTTTAGCCTCGCGCATTGAAATTGAAATAATGGACACCCTGCTTGCACAGTTACGCTGCCAGTGTTTCAAATACTGAAAACATCGACTCTAGTAAATCAACGAGCCAAAAATAAATAAGAAGCATCTGGCAACTGGCAATAATTTAGGCAAACATTTATGCCCATACTTATAAACGTTAGTTAATATAACTTAAAATGAGTTCTGTCATTGTTTGTTACTACCAATTGAGATGGCAATAGTTTAAATATATCTTTTGAGAGATTTTATAAGTAAGGCCATTAGATATAAATATCGTTCGATGCGCTAGACAAAACAGTTCGAAGGCACTACGTGTTTCACTGTATTGTACTCGGAGTCGCTTAGAAATCGTAAGAGCCGCTCTCGCCAGCCTTGCCGATCTTCAAGACGTATTTGTAGATAATTCCTGCCACACTACCTCCGAGGATTGGGCCCACCCAGTATACCTGTGAAGAAAACACATTATATTTGCTAGTAGATGGAAGTTACTTCTTTCGTCATCAACATCAGCGTCATCCTGGAAATATATGAAGAGGTTATATTTTTACGAAGATTTGGGGGTCACCACAGGGCAGGCGGATGGGTGACCGTTGGATTGGTGGTGATAAGGTGTTCAGGAGATGCTACTAGTACTCTCACACATCCAGGGGATGTGATTGTGTATCAAGTAATGTGGGCTAAGTAATGTGTAAATTAGTCCACAAATATTTATTTGATATATACTTAGATAAACATAAATATTCTCAGAAACGGCAGGTGATAAGTAGGTATGGTAAATCTATAACATTTTTCGACCTTATCCTGACTGACTGACTGTCATGACAGCGCATCTAACGCTAGTCGTATGGGTAATACTAAAAAAAATTACGGTGCAGCGGGGTTTGAAGTTGTTTGAAAATAACTTCAAGTCGTGGGAACAAAGTTGCGCACGTTACTATAATAGTAAATATTTATATAAATTACTAGCGGCCGCTCGCAGCTTCGCCCGCGTGGCAGTTTTTCCCGTTCCCGTTATTTTTTCAGGATAAAAAGTAGCCTATAGCATATTCCAGATTACAATATATATTTATTCCGAATTTCATCCAAATCGGTCCACTGGTTAGAGCGTGAAAGAGGAACAAACATCCATCCATCCATCCATCCAAACTTTCGCGTTTATAATATTAGTAGGATAGTAAAATCAATTGAAGTATTAGTAATAATAGATAAATAACTTATTTCAATACTTTAGTGTTTTCCCCAAACTTCATTGCTTAGTGTGTAGGTAATGCTTGCTTTAACGAGGTTCATCCGAGCATACTATTATCCCAGACCTTTACATTGCAATGTATAAAAGGTCGATAGAGTACGACAACTCCCAAGCACTAGAAATACCTAATAGGTTACCTACCTTGGTATCTGCGTCATACCCAAAGGTCAATATTTATTGCTGTAGAAACGTTAACTAGTTTGATAGTACCTACCAAGACATTTTAGCAACGACTATAGGGAAAACGCGCGCGACATCGCCAGCATGAAACTATTTTCTTATAAACTTCAGACCCCACAGTACCCTTTAAGGGGCTCGATTTTAGGAATTCCTTTCCGTATAAATATTCCGAATATTTCAAGACTATGACCAGTGGTTTAGACTCTGCGTTGTCAGTCAGTCAGGACAAAGATTCATTTAATTGGTCTAGTTCTGACAATGGCATCCATAAGAATATGAAGCTGGCTTTTTTTTGTTTGAATTTTACATTGTTATTTACATTTATATTAACGCACATTATTTTACACAAACATTCAACATACCTACTTACCTACACATTATTAAATAACTCTGTTTTCTAAATGCAGGTTCTTACCATAGGTTACAAACATCATAGGTACCTACCTAATAAATATTTGTGGACATTTTTACATAGCAACATCGTAATTGAGAATTAAATTCTATGCCGGGACCACCAAGACTGTACAACTAAACTAGAAATAATCTAGAAATATTCTAGATTGACGATATCGTGGGTATATAATTCCCATCGCGTAATAAGAGAAGTTACATAAATCACCATTACCATTGTAAGTTTCGTTGGGCAGAGAAACAAAGAAATCTTCACGCTTTTTTCGCGCTATACAAACATGGGAAAAAGGGGCACAATAGGCGTAATAGATCAGTCCAGTTGTTACACAATTGATAGTAACGCATATACGAGAACTTCTATCTGTTTGTAGTTTGATAAAGAAAGCATAACCCAGTCAGCGAATAAATATAAATACTGACACAGATTCGCACACAACACCTTGTAGCCCCATACTAAGCAAAGCTTGCTATGGATAGAATACTTAAAAACTCTTATAGACTCTGTGTTTATTCTCTGTGTGGATCGAACACCACCTACAGCGCAGAAGGCAGGGCTACTACCAACTGAGCTGTGACGGCTGTCATATGATGATATGAATATGACCATATAAATGCATGATATTATGTTTTCGGAAGCGAATATTTGCTTACTCTGCAAAAGAAAGAACTACAGGACAAACTGCCCGTAATAGAAGAGCCTATACAACATTACTTAAGATAAGATAAGATAAAAATGTTTATTTCGTCTTAAGTGACACTTCAACATTTCTACAAATAAGTGAAAGATTTAGTCTTAACCTAGTTGGTATGTGATGTGTGAAAAAGACCCAAATTTTAACGCCTCGCTAACGAGTTCTTCGCTCTTGCTAAGTCGAAACTTGTATTAAGAAGTGAGGGCTCCTAACTTGATTACATTGATGCTAATTTAATTTATTTAAATAGGAACAAAGTAGTTTTTATGCTCTCATTCAACTGACATAAATTTGATTTCTTTGAATAATTTAGTTTTCGCAGTAGATAGTAATAGAAGCTAAGAAAAAATGCGGCTTGTATCGTGCACTGCGTTTTTCTAAGAGCGATCGCGCGTTTCTGTCTTTTATTTTGATATAATAATGGTATTGCATCTAATGCCTGGTTCCAGTATCCTACGTGCCTCCGTTAGTAGGTAGTACTATGGGTCGTTGCATGTTGCAAAGTAAATTCTCCCCTCAATGACCAGTTTAAACTCTCACTGAGATTATTCGACAGGTAACACTATTTAGTATGCGCGATGCAGAATTGAAATGCAGAATGCACGCTTAATAAAACCCCCATTTAGCATCTTGGGCTCGCCAACTTTAAGCATCGTTCTACTGACTACCTTTCAAAAACCTGAATAATTTTGTAGTGTAGGTTCCTCTTTTATAACCGTGAATGATTTGAAGTCAGGAATCTCATAATGAAGTGAAAGTGGTTAGATAATTATAAACCCGGCAGATGTTCGATAAGATGAAAAGGTATCGTCAGTATATGCAAATGTAGTGTCTGAGAATGTCCTGACTCACGAGGTTCTTACTATACAAAACCTATAATCAATTCTGATTATGCTTACGATCATTGGGCATTTACGATGCTTATACTAAGCCATAAAACTATTTTATTACACATAAATCTTAATGGTTACATCCATTTTTCTCTTCTCTCTATCGATCTCTATATCTTAGTTAATCATTTGGAGTGCAGCGATAGGTACTCACCCAATGAGACGTCCAGTTTCCCATCACGAGAGCGGGTCCGAAAGAGCGGGCAGGATTCATACTTGAACCGGAGAACGGAATCTAGGAATAAAAAAGAGTGTGCTTTAGACCACACGACTGAAGTAAAACTTCTTTAATATACGAAACGTAACTGGCTATGAGAGAAAGAGAGAAAAAACAGTGCTTTCATACCCCCTCCATGGTAGTGTTAAACGTTTAACGCAACCTTGTTGGAAGTCGCATTAGAAGTATTACTTCAATAAAACGAAACATATCTAAACAGTATGGAAACAATGGCAAGTTTTGACCCTATTTCATGAAATTATTTATCAGGAAACTGAATAAATTATAATAGTTTTCGCGTCCGTACGATTTGAATAGCAAAATGAGAACTTGGAAAACTTCACCGGTCACTTTACAGAGTTTCATCTATACGAACAGATTACTCTGCACTTGGTGCTTCATCATAGTGACTTCTTCAAAACACTTTTGAAAAGATGATCAGAATAATGTTCAAGCATAGTGCAATGTTGCAAATAATTTGTGCACAACCGTATTTAGACTAGGTAGTAGGCAAAAGCTTCACTGGCTTCGAGGAGAAAAGTTTCCTAAAAGTTTTAGTTTCCCTAGCCTATTTTGTCCTACTGCTGGGCAAAGGCCTCCCCCGAAGCTGGTGGGAAAGTTTTAGTTTAGTTATAAGAATTATCCTTACGCAAGCAGCGTGGCAGGCGGTGATGCTGAGACCGATGGCGAGTGCGGCGGATCCCTTGACGTCGTTGCGGTGTCGATCGCACACACTGTGCACGACCATCACTAGCACGAATGTAATCAGAGCTTCCACCAGAAGTGCCTGTTGATAAATTATTAAAATAAAGCCTAAGTACCTAACAAAACTAATAGAGACACATCTATAAATGCTTAATTTTGCCCGTACTGTTTATCTGCATGTATAACTGTTTGTCTGGGTTGTAGAAACTTTGTTTATTAAGCCAAAGTGTGTGAGTAGATAATATAGGTACTGGTAAATACCGATTGAGCCATCAACAATAAATCATTATCATCATCAGCCTGAAGAAAGCCTGTTCGTTGTGTCTAGCCTCCTCCATAGATTTCTAGGAAAACAAGCTTTTTTAATTCACCGACTACCTGCGATCTTCTGGCAGTTAAAGCGTCTCGATAGAAATAAAGGTGGTAGATTTCCGTCTCACTGTTCGAGTGACTTCTTTGCACTAATGTGATGCAACGGATAGTGGTTCGGTCAGAGACCGGATTTCGGTTACAGTTTGCTTGATCGGAGCACCCGAATTGTGTGATCTCACGTGAATCAATTTAGTTTGTAACCTTCAGAGAGAGCGAGTCCGTAAAACACAAATAATGTAATAAGTATTTTTTGCAATGAGTATTTTTACAAATTCAACCATTCTCAATTATATGATATCCGGTATCAGGCCGAATATTGTGAAGTATCCGGCCGAATAACGGATAGCATTAAAACATCCGGATAAGCCGGTTGCATCTCTACTTGTTTACACTGTAGCTCCACCAAGGTTCCATGTAAATGCTACTCTATTTTGATCACATCCTAGAACTCATCGTGAAAGAAACCTAGACATCTTCAAAGGTTTTATACCCCTATTTTACTGTGATTTGTGAGTAAGATCTTTTACCTGTGTATCACTAACGCTGTTTCCGGGTAAGGTCATACCGAAACCGCCCAACGTTTCGTCGGTGACAGCCAACTGAAAAACAGAAAAATTAATTTATAATTATGTTATTTATTTTATAAATACCTACCTAAATTACCCGCATCACGTGGTCACGTTATCAGCCGAAATAATTCCACAGCTTGGTTATAGGTATGCTAAGGCCTAATAGAATAGAATAGAATAGAATAGAATTTATTCAACACAAAACACACACATAAAGACACCACAGCAGGTGCCTACACTTAAAAATACCCTAAAACACGTAGCTAAAACCTATCCTACCTAGCTCACAAAAACATAATATAACAATAGTAGTAAGTAATAAAACATAATAAATCTGAAGGTTGGGTAGGTGACACCAATAACCATATAATAGGCATAATATAGGCAACCATAATAAGCCTATAGGCCTATAGGACTTCCTCATATCTGGGGGGATTTGCCATAGTCAGCGTGCTCGGCAGACGGGCTGTTGACTGTGGTGTCGGTGTTTAGTTCTTAATATACGACCGATGTGGCTCGGCGGGCGAACGTCCGCCTACGTCACAGGAGGTTGCGGATTCGATTCCCGCCTTGGAATAAATGTTTGTACGATCTGCAAATATTTATTCCGGGTGTCGGCAAAGAGAAGCCGGTGTATGGAAGTGGGGTAAAAATCGTTCTTTCTAGTAATGTATAGGGGAGGTCTACATCTAGTTGTGTACTTCTACAGGATGATGTATCCATAAATACATATTGCAAAATCGTAATGAATTTTCCGTGAACGAAGCTGCGGGGAACAGCTAGTAATTTATAAATCGTGACCTGCACGAATTGATCATCCACACGGTCGTTAGCGCTCGTTTAGAAATGTCGCGCCGAGCCTGAGATAAGGTCAGACCATGTGCATGCAAATTATGAACTACTAGAAGTGCGTCCCGGCTTCGCACGGGTTTTAGTACGGATCCCTTATTTTTTTGAAAATATATTATAGCATATGTCATCCGGGGATAGTGTAGCTTTCCAACGCTGTAAGAATTTTTCAAATTGGTCCGGTAGTTTCGGAGCCTAATCAATCCAAACAAACAATTGTGCGTATTTTAAATCCTTACTATTTCCCTCATATTTTAAATAAAGTAAAGATTAATTTTGACAAAAGCTGGTCATATAAACGAACAATAAAAAAATTAAATTAAAAAAATGGTCACCACTTAGGTATGTGCTAGGACAGAGCAGTAGGTATTGCTGCTTTTTCTTTTCTATATTATTATTTATATTATATACAACCTGAAAGGGGCCTGCCCTCACCCCCTCTTTCCGTGTAGATTAAACTTATAGAGGCCTTCAAAAAGTTTAAAGTTTATTGCAATTCAACAATTTTCTATCTTTTTCTTTTATGCTCCTCTTTTTTCAAAGCTTAGGTTAGAGGGCCTCCTGAGCTCCCCTGAGCATACTTTCATCCCCTCTTGGGGGTAGCATTAATCAAAATCTTTTCTTAGCGGATGCCTACGTCATAATAATAATAATAATGCCGGACGACCCACACAGCATCATCTGGCCCCAAGCTAAGCAGAGCTTATGTTATGGGTACTAGATGACTGATAAACTTAATACAATATTATATTACATACATAGATATTTTTTATTATACATAGAAAATACCCAGAACACCCGGAATAAATATTTGCAGATCGTACAAACATTTATCCCAAGGCGGGAATCGAACCCGCAACCTCTGCGTCGCAGGCGCAAACCATCTACCTGACATCCATCTATCCATCAGGGGTAACATCTACCTGAATGCCAAATTTCAGCCCGATCCGTCTAGTGGTTTGGGCTGTGCGTTGATTGATCACTATGTCAGTCCGCCAGTCACCTTTGAGTTTAGAGTTTGATATTTAGATTATTTTGTAAAAAGGGTATCACAAAAACAAGCTGTAAGTGTCTTCTAGGCTTTGTTGCTAAGTACTGGCGCCTAGATTCACCTAAGACGTTTTTTAATTATCTTTATGATTCCATGGAATTAATGCCCTTTGACTTTGTGATACTCAAATATAATGAAAATAACGGGTATTTTAATATCCGTATGAGTAGTAATGAGTAACTATTTAACTAGGACTTGAAATACGGCGGTTAGTGTCGTGCAAGATACCTAATTAACGCGTGTTCATGATTTCAATGCCTTTCAACAAAAAATGTTCTATTTTTTTGCGAAGCATCATCATTAGTAAGGATTTGTTTAAATGCTAGATTCGTGCTCTAGTACCTACCTACTGCTTAGATGTAAGTAGGTACATGGCTATCTACTGACATTTTCATAAATAAATAAATAAATAAAAATATATGTCATATAGTATAATCATGAAAATATAGTTTTAAATTCATTCTTAACTGAGCGAATTTAGCTCAGGTATTATAACTCTGAATAAAAGTAGCTCTTTAAGCCATGTGCTATAACGTCAGGAGTGTCCTGGGCTTGATTGAGCTACAAGCATTTTAAAATAAAATATGTATAAGTGAATAGTAGCCCTGTCTTCTGCGCTGTTGGTAGTGGGTTCGATCTCCACTGAGAACAAACATTTGTGTGGTGAACATAGACGTTTGTTCTGTGTCTAGGTGTTATATTTTATTCTAAGATCTATGTTGACCACCGATGTGGAGCGGCGGGCGAATGTCCGCCTGCGACGCAGGAGGTTGAGGGTTCGATTCCCGCCTTGAGATAATATTAAATGTTTGTACGATCTGTAAACATTTATTCTGGGTGTTCTGGGTATTTTCTATGTATAATAAAAAATATGTATGTAGGTAATGTATTGTAGTAAGTATATCAGTCATCTAGTATTCATAACACAAGCTCTGCTTAGCTTGGGGCTAGATGGTGTTGTGTGGATTGTCCAACATTATTATTACTATTATTATTATGTATTGCAGCTTTCTGACTAGCGATTTAGTTTTAAAGTTCACATAGCGGCGTACATAGGTTAGGTACACATGAGACACAGCCTCCAGCCTCCATACACGAGTGTGGAAGGTCAATCCAATCCGATCCTTTATTCTAAGATCATCAGTGTCAGGGCGAGCGACAGTTTTTATTGAGCACCGTATGTACTTAAAGGTAAGTGAATGCATCAGAGTTATAAAGAACCAAGTGGCTAAGCTCTTATAATCAGTATTTTTATTTTTGTTAAGCCAAGAAATTTTAAATTGGTATTTGCTTAATCAATGATTCAATGATGCTTGGCTAAAGATAAAAATAGTTCCTAATAATATTTGCCCAATATCTTATTGCAACCTTTTATTTTTTCGATCACACCTAACAAATATAACCGTCTGTTGATCCGTAATAAAAAAAAAATAATCCGGTTGCTGATGGAAGTAGATGGCCCACCCACCTGATGTTAATTGGGTTTCATCACCTATATGGCTATATAACAAAGCACGATAATGAAGCTTAAGAACTGACTTCCACTTTTACTTGGATGTCATATTTTCCAGGTATTTTGATTTAAAAACTACTGAACCAATTTTGATGGTTTTTTTATGGGACCAATCTGAAATTCTAATAAGTGTTAATGTTTAGTGAACACTTTCTATGAAGTCGTTTAAAGAACACTTTGTTTTATTATTGTGTTCCGTACTAGCTAGATACGGTTTATTTAAATACAACTGTATCATATCTTAGCATCAGGTGGAACAACGGTCACACGCTTGCCATCCTACAATTACCCTCAAGTGGTCCACTGTTAGACATAGGGCTATAATTATAATGTTTACAGGAAGAACGATTTTGAGTCTTTTTATCCTACTTCACGCGATCCTAGTATACAAAAATAGTCAGCCTAAGGTTTACTTTTATCTTATGAAAAACACAAATTCAAATCCAAAAAGCATTTATTCAGATTACTGAATAAATGGATATTAATCCATAGGAATCATCTTAAAACGTCCTAAAGCCAGGTGAATCTAAGCGCCAGTTTCTCGCGACCAAGCCTAATATTTATGTAAACCTACTGTTCTGTTCCACATCCTCGATGTTTTGTCTCCGAGGTTCATACGCTTATGGCGATTAGAACGCTGACGATAACCACTCGGCCAGTTAGCGAAAGGAATATGTTTAGTGATGCTTACTTTAAATTACATAAGAACATTTTATGACTTGCAGTTTTTAAATGAAATTATAACTAGTAATTTACTTTGAATGCTACTTTCTGTTCATTGTATAGAATTGCAACACTCATTGGGTATTTTTTTTTATTTTTATTTTGACACCCCTAGAACATAGTTCGGAGGGATGATGCTTCGAACCAACACTCTAATTAAAATATAGCGCTTGGCAAGAGGATTCGTGACCGCAGTATCGGTCTCTGGAGATACTACTGCCCAACTCTTGGTGCTCTTGTTCTCTATACATATTATACTCTTTGCCAGGGCTCTTTATTTTTCTCTATATTTTTATGTTACTGCTGGTGAAACAGGCATATTACCAACCTGATGTTAGGTGGTAACCATCACCTATAACAAAGCATTGCCTTGTAGGTCACCACGTTAGATACGTGCCCTACGATACACATCCCTGCGTCCACCAACCTAAGGCATACTGGTGTTAAGCCTTACGTGCCTGCAATTTCTCCAGCACCCTACAAACCGGAGCACAGCAATGCGAGCATTACGGCATTACGGCATTAAGGCTTGGCGGCAAAAATAGGTACGGTGGTAGTAATTCCTTGGACGAGCCCTTTCACAAAGAGCTCTACTACTACTATATACTTGGCCCAAATTTATATTACTGGGTAAACCCAGCTATACAAACTACAAACTCAAACTAGACACAAACTCACAGCGCCAATAATTTGAATTAAATATTGATAGACTATTAAGCACAGTGCATATTATTGTAACTTTCTAAAGTCGTGCTTTGAAAGGCGTTCTAACGCTTCCTAATAACAGAGTACATATAGTAGATAACTGCCGCTTACCATTAGATGTACCAGCGGACAGTATTTAGTCCACATGGTTACGAGTATTCATAAATAAATAAATAAATAAATAAATAAATAATGCTGGACAGTCCACACAGCATCATCTAGCCCCAAGCTAAGCAGAGCTTGTGTTATGGGTACTACATGACTGATATACTTAATACAATACATTACATATATAGATATTTTTTATTATACATAGAAAACACCCAGAACACCCGGAATAAATATTTGCAGATCGTACAAACATTTATCCCTATTTATCCTAACATTTTTTTATTTTTTATTTTTTTTATTCATATAGAGAGGGTATTAAAAACGGTATTAAAATGCGTTTGTTGATCTTATAATAAATATCACAAGTAGCGGTTGTGGTAGGATCAATCTACTCGATTTCAACGTTGTACTGACTGACTGACATATAAACAATGCACAGGCTATATAACCATTGGTAGAGACTAAATTTTTAAGGTATATTTGTATTGGTGAGCTGAGGTATACTAAGACAAGAATTCCCGAAAATCAACCCCTAAACGGGTACAGTGAAGGTTGAAGTTTGTATAAAAATAACTTATTGTGTTGTGTTGTGTTCCGGTTTGAAGGGTGTCAAATTACAGGCACATTAGGCTTAATATCTGCCTCAGATTGATAAACGCAGGGTACTGCATCGTAGAGCACATTCCTAACATGCGAGACCTGAGGCAATACACACATGTATTGTTGGTGTTATTGATAATGGTTACCACTTAAAATCTAGTGGGCAATCTGCTTGCCCCATCAGTAAGTTGTATAAAAATAAAAATTATCTTTCATTGCGCAGATATTCCACAGACGTTTTCAAGTATAAATGTAACTAGTCTTGAGCTGCGACATCTGTGGCTTCATATGTGACTGTAATCTCCTTTCATGCCTTTCAAATGGTAACGTAGAATTACTGGCGCAACCTAGCTCGTGATGGGGAAGTAGAACTAACTTACTTTCTCACAGTCACCTACCATTATAGTGCCTTAGGACACCGGTTCGTGCTATGTGGTACAATTTTTGTGTTGACAGAGTACAATAACATATTTGTGTTACATAGGTAGAAGTTTAATTGAATCTAATGTACTGTTTTTATTTTGCGGACAATGATAATATCATTGTTTGCTAAGAATTACCAATTATGAGAATTTTAAATTTTTGTCTTGACTCACTGATATATAAACGCATAGAGATAGCTAAGAAAGATATGTACTAAGAAGGTTTTCCTGAAATTCAACCCCTAAACAACAACGGGTCAAAGTTTGTATGTAAATATCAATAATTTTATAAACGAACCTATTGGAAAATTAATAAACCAGTTACCTGAGATTTCCTTCATTTATAAACCGATTTGGAAAACTTTCTTTATTTTATATAATAATCAAATCGATCCCATAAACATGATATCGTCTTTGATGTAAAATCTAAAGTAGGTTTCTCAAGTTTATAAGTTTATAACTTTGTGTAAAATGAAGAGTTGATCTATATTTATATATCATCGAGTGCACGGTCGTTTTCGGTTCGTGGTGGTAGACTGAAGATAATCTTTGTGTGTTTTGGGAAATGTATGTATCTACATGAATCTACGTTTTTCGAAATAACAGGCATACAAGCAGGTACAAACAACATTGCTTACATCTCTGACACCGACACCGCCACCGCCGCCGTCGTCGTTGAAAGTGGTATGACCCCACGTTACATACAAAAGATTTCAACGCGCTGCATGCTACGTTTATATTACCTCGTAGCCATAAGGTATATTATAATTATTTTCGCCTTAGTTTATACATCTATTAGTATTTTTGATATGATTTCTAGGTTATATGTATTTAGACAGTAAGTAGGTACAGTCAATGGTATATTATGCTCTTGGCATGATTGCTTTTACATGTTTACAGTCTTGCCTATTAAGTTAGATTGGTACCACACTGGAGCTTCATTAGTTCGGTACATTATTATTAATTTGTAATAGAATCATGCAAAAAAACAGTAGAAACCAAGCTGTAAATTTTTTGCCTGTTCTTTTAGTTTTGTTCGTGATTTACTGTGCGCTTAGATTCACCTAGCTTAAAGACGATTCTAGTAGTACCGGAATAGTATTGAATAAATGCTCTTTGACTTTTTACTTTGAGTTAAGACAGTACACAAAGGTAACTGGAAGAAAGTGCTATTGAGCATAGTTAAGTACAATAAGTTTTCCTATATACTTCCTTTTTGTGCAATAAATATTTTCTAATCTAATCTAACATGCCTAAGCTTTAAAATAAACTTATAATATAAATTCACTCGTTTTATGTTTTAACATTATACTTACCCTGATGAATGCGGCTCCAGCGACAGCGCCCAAGCTTTGAACAATGATGTAGCAGATAGCTTTTAGGATCTTGATGTCTCCAGTGACCAGCAAGCCGCAAGTCACTGCTGGGTTGATGTGTCCACCCGAAACATGGCCGATAGCCTGTGGACAAGAACAAATTGGGTTCTAAAATGTATGTAGATAAAGAATTTTACTAGACAAATAAACACAGCTCCCTCCCCAGCTGCTAAGGAAAACCGGTGGAGGAAAATAGTTAAGCAAAACTTAAAGAAATCAAAACGATGTACTAAGGTTAGTTAAAATGTAAAGAAATTTGACTTTATAATAGTATTATTTCTCATTTCGACCACTTGAACTATCTCCGGATCGTTTGCAACGATCTGCAGGTAGCTTAACTGTTTTATAATATGTATTTTGTGCATACCTAAAAACTTGTATTCGTTGTAATTTTATTCGTAAATAAATTAGACACCTAAAATACTTTACATAAATTCTTATAAATACACGCTTGACGGTCCAGAGAGTGTCTATTTGGTTTATGTAGAGTACGCTCATCAACCACACAGAGATAATTATAATCCTCCGCATAATTGTAACTCAATTACAAATTGGACAATAATTGAATTGCAAAATGTCATTGATTCGTAATACCTCAGTGGGTAATTATCGTGTTTATGCTTTGGCTTGACGTTCATTCGCCATTTGAATAAATCTCAATTATGTATCACCATTGATCAAGATATAAATTTACAATGAAACGGAATTATTGGCTATTAGCATTTTTTTTTTCTCGTTGCAATCGATGCCTCGGCCGCCGAATAAAAAGAGAAGT
Organism: Electrophaes corylata; assembly: GCA_947095575.1. Classification (NCBI taxonomy): domain Eukaryota; kingdom Metazoa; phylum Arthropoda; class Insecta; order Lepidoptera; family Geometridae; genus Electrophaes; species Electrophaes corylata. The sequence goes on from OX352703.1 coordinate 11,392,925, forward strand.
GAGTGTTAGTTCCTCTTTCGAATGTCTGACTACTGATTCTGGCTACATGTCACCGAAACGAAAGCTCGAATCGAATTTCAAAGTGTTTTTTTGGTAGAGTACTCAGTCTAGTGGGAGTAATCCTGCCTTCTGATCCTAAGATCGTGAATTCAAATCCGGTCGAGCACCAAGTTTCTGGTCAAAAAATGTATGTGCTCTCAAGCGGTAAAAGAAAAAACCGTGGGAATCCATTTTATTTTTTGTTTAAAAAGAAAATCAGTCGGTAGTGTTTTTTTTAAATGTGCAGTGTGCATAAATTATTTCAAGTAACAATAATTATAAAAATATTTGTCCTAACTGACTGAATAGACAACACCAAGCCTAAACCGCTAGTCATAGAGAGACTTGAAATTTAAGGGTATATGTGTCTTGGTGCGCAGACGTACTGAGAAAGGAACTCCCGAAATTCAACCTCTAAACGGGCACGCGGACTAAGACGCGAACGTTTTCACTAGTTCCAAATAACTACTAACTGAATTGACGATAACATACTAACTACGCGCTACACTGCAAATAAATATACCTATGAGTAGAGAAAGTTGGCGTTGCTGGAATTAGTTACAGTATCTAATGGATATTAAGACTAAATACTTTCTTTGTTTATTATATACTAGCGAGACATGCGCGACTTTACCCGCGTAAAGTTATTTTTATACAAACTTAAACTTTACTGTACCCCGTGAGAGGTTAAATTTCGGGAAATTCTTACCAAATACACCTCTACATACGAAAACAAATATACTCCTGTTTAGGATGTGCATTGTTTTTGTCAGCCCGCCAATCAGTCAGTCAGGACAAAGATTGATAAAATTGGCATAGATGTACGCGATTTAGCAAATGTTATTCACATGTTGAACTAAAATGTACCGCATTGATAATAAATTAGCGTAGTCGTGAGATGGGTGCGCGCCGCGTGAGATAGCTCGGAGCGACCTGTGATTCACAATCACACGTGAAATCAACTAATAACCCAATTTGTATAATACAATAAAATACATTTTTATTTGATACAGAACACAAATATGACTTAGAGGTTTTATTACCTACCTAACACAATTTTATTTATAGGTGACAACATTGAGTCGGTGGGGTAGCAGGGCGCATGCATGAATAATAATAATAATAAATAATTGTGGACATTTTACACAATATTATCTAACCCCAAACTAAGCATTGATATATTAAATTTGACATATATTCTTGATAAAACGGAGTTATATCGAAATTTATCGAGATAGGTAGCATGGTACAAGTCGATAAATTTGAGAAATTTTACCGAATTTATCCTCTAGCTACAAGGGAACCACTCGACAAAATATGCCGAGAACTAACTAAATCAGTGGTAAAAAATTCGAAAATTTTGGGTATAGAAAAAATTCGATCGATAAAATGAGTTTATTGACACGACAAGTTTGTTGATCGAAGTTCCATAATCGCGTCCTTGTTACCACACCATGCCAATTAGTATTTAGTACCCTTGTAAGGCTGGGGGTCAATCAGGTCCCATCTCAGTATAAGGCCACTCCACTTCTAATTAAAACTTAACATTATAAACCTTATTTAACGCCAAGCTAAGTAAAGGACGTAGTCGTGCTTCAAGACCAAAATAAAATAGCCTTTAGTAAATTGCCTGACGGTGTTTCTTTGGGATGATAAAATAAACAAATCTATCAAAATTTTAATTTATTACTATTATAATGATTATCGGAAATTAGTTTAATTTTTCTTCATCACAAAAACAAGTACTGAGCGGATGTTAGGCACACTTTACTGTATTCGAATTAAATTAGACTTATTTCATTGACAAGTCACACTTATATTTACATAACGGAAGTTTTAAATAAATGTTAATTTATTAGAAGAACTGGTAATTTATCAATATGTACAATACGAAATTTGAATAATTTAATACTCTATTTAAGTGCAAAAATTTAAGAAATATACGTGCACATTACTTAATGTGCATTTATCAACTCACAAGTAAAGCAAGAACATCTAATGGAGGTAGCCAAAATTATATTATAACATATTATTTCATACAATGATAGTTTGTGTTTTGCTAAATTAGTGGTTTATCTAGATTCTACAGACTTTATATAGATAGGTAGTTATTTACCACACTTGTGCACTGCTGACCAATAATGTTTAACTACGTAAGGTTGCCTGGAAGTAATCACTTTCAGCGATAAGGCTGCCTATTGTGCTTTGGGATAAATGTTTGTACGATCTGCAAATATTTATTCCGGGTGTTCTGGGTATTTTCTATATATAATAAAAAAATATCTATATATGTAATATAAATTTATTATAACGGAAGTAATTTAGTATATACAAATATTTAACATCTAATATTTAACCTATCTACCTTATATCTACATATTTTATAAATAATGAAACTGTAAAACCTGTGTGTCTGTTTAAAATGTGCAGAATTTTGTTTTAGAAAAAAAAAAATGTATTTCTTCAACAGCGCAGTGTGATGAAAAGTACGCTGTTAGGTACAGTAGGTCCGGTTGCTTATCGCGGCCTGTAGAAACTGTAAAATTTATGATTACTACATATTTTTATAATTTATTTTATTTTATATTGTATTAAGTATATCAGTCATCTAGTACCCATAACACAAGCTCTGCTTAGCTTGGGGCTCGATGATGCTGTGTGGATCGTCCAGCATTATTATTATTATTATTATTTTATTCTTTATACGCATAGATTGTTTCCTTGTGTCAAATAAAGTGTTATCTGTCTAATTATCTGTATTTTAGAGCTTGCCAGTTTGTTTTTTCTTTCGCTTCTCAAATACCTACTTTGTTTGCAATTTGTCTACAGTTAACGATACAACCTGATATAATATTCACCAACGTGAATCATTCGAGCCTTGAACGACATTTTATTTGCTTAGCTGTTTCATTAACTCATTAGCATTGGATGAACGATAGTGTTAAACATTCAAGTGAATATAAATTAATTCGTATGAATTTCTGAGTCTTTTGGTTATTATTATTAAGTTGATTCCTAGTTCCTATGCCTATTCTATAAATTCTGGTGAATATTTTATACAGCGTCCTCTCCCACAAGTGAAGCAAAGATTGTACTCTGCTGGATGCAAAAGCCCCAAAACCGTCATGAGAGGTCTTCGGGGGGAAGACGCTTATGCCTAGTAGTAGGTTGGTACGAGCTACAAATAATGATGATGATGATGACTTGTCGCTATGGGTATTTATTTTCCACCCATTATATAGGGTATCTATAATTAGCAAAAATGCTCGCGTTGTCCGTGTGAAGTTATTTTCATAACTTCAACCCCCGCTGTACATGTTTAGGGGTTGAATTTCGGCAATTCCGTTCTTAGAACACATAGATGAATATATCCTGAAACATTTATAGTCTATGGCTTAAGTTTAGCATTGTTTATATGTCAGTCAGTCAGTCAGGACAAAGATTCTATAGATTATGGGTGTTTTAGTAGCAGTAGAGCTCATAGTGAAGGGCTCGTCCGGGGAAGTACTACCACCATGCCTATTTTTGCCGTCAAGCAGCTTGCGGTGTTCCGGTACTGTACTCTGTAGACTAGCTTCACAGTATTAGTAGTACCTCAGTTAGTAGTATCTTTGCCTTCTGTGCTGTAGTATGTGAGTTTGATCTAAACCGAAAACAAACATTTGTGTGATGAACGTAGATGTTTATTCTCTTTCTGAGTGTTATATTGTATTCTAAGTATGTATTACTTAACAAAAAACGTAGTACAGAACTATTCTATCAGTCATCTGGCTAAATGATGATGTGTAAAAACTGTCCACAGATATTTATTTATTTTATAATCCTATCCATCAAAACTGCCGTCACTATTCACAATGTTGAATGTTAGGCAAGTTTTAAAAAGTTCAAAATAAAATGAATGGGTATTGTATGTCACGGTCCATCTCATCTCATCACACCTGTCGACAAGATCCTGTACGATGAGTCACGTTATAAATGGTGCCAGCTTAGATTTATTATCATAGTTTAACCTGTATTATTCATAGGTAATTAAAGCTTGAGCTTTGTAATGATACTCTGATTAACTAAACACTACTTTTGAAAAAGTTTTTGTGGGAACGACAAAAAAACCGAGTTGTGGCGTGTGAACCTGAACGTTTGACTATATATTTTTATTTTGTTATGAATAATGCTAGTAAAAACGTACGCGTAGCGTTATTTTTGAACAATCTTAAACCTCCGCAGTTCATGGGTTGAATTTTGGGAATTCCTTTCTTAGAACAACCCCACGCTCCAACACAAACTTTATTATTATATTATTATTATTAAATTTAATCACGTCTCAAGTCGAGATTTTTTGACAGTTTGCAATGAAAGTCTGTCAAAAATTCATCACTTGAGACGTGATTTGTCCTTTAAGTTGCGTTTGAGTTTTCGGGGGTTAGTCAGCTAAGACAAGGACTTTTATAATTTTTATAAATTATGTTATATATTACGTGTTTTCTATTATTTTTTTTCGCAAACGTGAAATGTTTTTATGGCTTTTTTTCATATGAACATAATTTACGTGAATCGTTGTTTGCTGAATCATTGAAGTGCCAAAATTATCCTAAGCCATAGAATAAATAGTACTAAGTACCTAAGCAAAACATTAATTAAAAAGCTTTTACTTACAAAGGTTAGTCAACTATAAAGTTCAACCAAGGCCAAACAACTTATTAGACACACGCATTGGCTATTTATGTAAAATATTGCGGTTAGAATGTTCGGAAATTACGTGAAATAGTTTAGATAGGTGTGGTGCGGACCATGTGCCCTACTAGCCATATATCACGGTAATCGCGTTACATGACACATGCGTGCGCCTGCGCAGCGGTCACCGTGCGATCAAGGGCGGCTACAATCCCTATACGAACTGCTCAAGATATGAGCTTTAAGATAATTGACAAAGTTCCCAATTTTATAGACATAATAAAACGGTCTATTTCATCATGATCATCAACCTATGAGTCCATTGCTAGACATAAGTCTTTCCCAAAACACCTTTTCCATAGCATTATGACTTATTACACTTTATTGTGGGAAAGTGCTGCAAATATTAAAACACCATAATTGTGTTGCAGAAGACGGCTGTTTGTGAAATTTAATATTAAGATTCCCAGATAATGACTAGGGGAAAAAGATGAAAATAAAAACATAGTTATAGTACCATAATAGTAATAGCATAATATATAGATTATTAAAGCGTCATTAGAGCCTAAACACGCGGCGTTTTTTATGCGCACAAACGACGCGCTGATGACCCGCGTTAAAGCAATACAAACAGGAGTCTTTGATACCTTCTATGGGCATCTACGGCGCCGTAAACGCGCGTTCGTAATACGCGCGTCGTCTGCGCGCATAAAATACGGCGTGTGCTTAAGCTCTTATTGGTATATTGGGCCACACCTAAATGGTAACACAACATATACCTTCTCAAATACTACGTAACTAATGTACTCGTTTTCCATGGGAACCAACGCCATGTCTGATTAAATGTAATCACCGAAAATGTGAAGTAACTATTAAATTTAACTACTACGAGTAGGTGAAGAGGCGAGTACAAGTAAAGATATCTTTTTATCTACTCAAGGTGATTCATATAGTGTCAGGGGTTTCTTTATATTACCCCTATTTATGGGACATAAAATCTGAAGCATAATGGCGATAAAGTGAGGGAGATATTACTCCCCGAGATAAAAACTTATCTAAACCAATTACAATAAACTTTGCCCTGACTGACTAACAACAACAAATACAACGCACAGCCTGAACCACTCTGCTTATAGAGGCTTACAATCAGTTAGTATACTAGCAGCGGCGATAGGCTTGCAACCTGTTATGTATGTATAAAAAGTATTTAAAAAAAACAAGTGTGCTTACTGAAGTAAAACTTCTTTAATGTACGAAACGTAACTGGCTATAAGAGAAAGAGAGAAAGAACAGTGCTTTCATACCCCCTCCACAGTGTTAAACGTTTAACGCAACCTTGTTGGAAGTCGCATAAGAAGTATTACTCCAAAAAGTAGACCGAATTTATTAAAAATGAGGAGTTTTACACCATAGCTTAGCACATTGAACTGTTTTTTCCGGACTATAAACAAAAGGAACACTGTCTCGAAAGAGGCGGACAATTAATTATTTTCTTATCTATGCCAAAATTTAATGCTGTTGGTTTTACTGCTCATTGAGAACTCCATTATTCATCAAACTCAAAAATCATGGTAAATATCCCGTTTCTATCCAAAATATTGATCAAAACCATGATAGTTTAAAAAGTTATATCCATTATTCATGACTGTTAACTTGATACAGTAGTTTAGTGACGAGACTTAGTAAAAATTTTACTTACTTACTTTCCTTACGTCTGCGAGCAGTGTGTGGATAAAAAAATAACCTACGCTATTTCATTGCTTACTACGATGAAACCTATTTATTCCAATATTCATCTAATTATCAAAATTGGTACAGCCGATACTGTGGGATTAGGTTACGAATATCTAAACTATCACAAGGGTAATGGTAGGTGTTGCAAGAACTAACAAAAACTAAGCTATTAATAGTTTTTTAAGACTTGCTGATGGCCCGCTTGCTTGTTCTTTAAGCAGGTGGCCCACCTGATGTTAAGTGGTTACCACGACCATGTTTTTTATGCGTTACCTCGCGGGTCTCATTCATCAGAGACGAACCCTACGTCTTGAAGCCTACCTCTTAAATGGTCTTCATGCATCGCTCTGCTGTGGGAAAAAGTACAAAAGACCTTTCTTCGATACCTTTAAGACAGTGTGAATTATTGGCGTGTGTTTGTACTGTATTTGCTCTTATTATTATGATGACTATATTGTTTACTTTTGGTTATTACTATAACAATTTTTAACGTTCTATTTTCTGTGTTTAAATTATTTAATTCGGGCATGTATTATAGAATCGAGCTATTTACATTTTTATTTTTGTGTTTTCTAACTTACCTGTAACTTTGATTTATATTTGTTAAGATTGTTATTATTATTCGTATATCTGTAAATTTATGAATTAATTAGTATAATTAGCTATAGCTGTTCTAATTAAATATATAATTTCAACTTTGATGAATCATTAACTTTTTTATAACTTTGTATATTAGGACCGCGGGAAGTCGATGGGTGGAAAGGGCTTATAATCGTTCTTCCTGGAGACGTATGGGGGAGGCCTATGTCCAGCAGTGGACTTCTATACCCTGATGATGATGATTATATTTCATATAACCTAGAGAGATGATAATTGGCTATAAAAATAGGGAAGAACACGATCTTAATAATAACTTCTGGAGGGCACCAAATTTGCATTTAAAATATGATATCATGGAATTAAACATAAAGTCCGATAATAAATCAATTTGGACAGAATTGAAGCGTTTTTAATGTATACTTACTTAATATTAATAATGTGCAAAAGTAATGATCCTTCACCATTTCCGATCATTAAAATAGTAATGAAGCTATTTGAGTGATTAACTTTATTGGTATTCAAAGATTTATTTAAATTTCGGTTATATCCGGTTCTGATTCTAAACTTTTATACTATAGATCAAATTATACTGACATCATAGGTTCGTATAACTTTGGAAAACATTGATTATCACATTGATAAAATACAAATCTTTCGACGCTTGTAACTTTCAAGTTAATCTGATTTTACCATAAGATATATAGTAACGAGCATAGATAATGGCAAGATAATTCAGTATCAAACTTAAATTCGGACGTACGTTAATAAATAGTGGAGATATTATATTACAGCGTTTGTATGGAAATAGTAACAACTTGTTTAACTTTAAGGTCTTTTTTCAAGAGCTGGTTCTTTATCAGATGTCTGGTTCCCACAGTATAAGCTTTGCTTAGTTTGGGGTTAGATGGCGTTGTTTGAATAATATTTATTATTATTTTAGCTTTTCGTGTGGACAAGGTTAACTTGGTACCTGCTTATTAAACCTCTTAAGTTTTGCATTGAAGTACCGGCTTCTTTTAAATGATCGAGATCTCCCGCTGAGATGCAAATAAAGGCAGAACCAAATTAGACACGATCTGTGTGGACCCGCGTCGACTGTCTCAGACATTTTGCATGGGGTAGACAGAAACAAGGCAGCTGCAGCAGACCTACGCCGTCTGCGTTAGTGTCTGCTTCAAAACAAAACGTATGAGGTAAAGGCTTTTGATGCGACACGACACCCGAGGCAGATGTAATCTGATTCTACCTTTACATTCGATCAGGTATTTAAAAACCGTTACACTGACCACTATTGTGTTTACATTTAACTGTACGGTCCATAAAAGCTGCATTGATGCTGCATGTTGAATGTAAAGATCTTCGTTACACGGTCAAACCAATGTAGATGCTTTTTGTAACTACTGGTATATTTTTAATAACAAGTTTAGTTTGTAGTGTTTTTCTTTTCCATATGTACACGACACACCCTATGCACCTAAAACTGTCAGACTCAGATTTCAGATAGGTCGTCAGTACTTTATAGTACAATTCAGAACAACTCTAAGTACATACCCGTATCTTTAGACACGAAAAACATCGAAGTTACAAAACTTTTTTCACTAAAACCCGTTATTACGCATTTCTCCTACACTGCATTCCTTTACTATTTATGGCTACATTTACCATTAAATTACCTTAATGATCATCAAATTCTTGGTGCCATCTAAAAAAGCCATAAAGATGTGTTCGTCGATATTTAAGCCTGCACCATTATTCATGACAAATCGTATGGGACTAACAAACACTTGTTTACATTATAGTGTCGTTAAACTGAGATAGGGATATATTATTATGTAAATCAGATGCGTGATCGCCGTTGAAAGGTTTTCGAACGCTGCTTATGAAAGGGAACTTTTAAAATGTAGGTATGTATCGTGTGGTAAGGTTAATGTTATCAAACGAGATTGAGAATATTGAACCGTGGGTGAATATCCCTTTTGAATTACTTTTTGCAATATTCAGCTTAACAATGACGAACTTAGTATGCCTCTCAAATTTGATTAAAAACTTTATCTATCTTAAATCCCAAATCAAGAAACTTGTATACTTACTAATTATTTTCAAAATCGATTGAAAAATGCGAATTCTTTGGTCAATCTTGAAACTGATACGCTTTGCTCGCTTAGTTAATAAATAATTAACTTTACTTTGGATATATTCCAGAGGTTAAGAGAATGATACAAATGGTGGCACATCTGAGTTCAATACTAAAATTACGTAGATTGATTACCCACTTATAGTGGCTTCCACTGAGATGGTTCAGATTTCAAAAATTTGTTATGTAAATTTTCAAATTGCTTACCATCATCAATTGTGTTCTCAGTGGTCATTTCCGAGAGATGAATAAAATTGTCTGTTATCATGCTATTAGATCAGGAGTCAGTCGTAAAAAATATGCCTTCAGTAAAAATAATTTTTAAGTTCAATATACCTACATTGACAAGAGTCCTTGTCAGTCAAATTTATATCTGGGTATCTAGTCGAAGCGATGCGTAACCCAAAAGTTGGTGAGTATTTGGCGGAACACATCAGCATTGACGTGCAATGCAGATGTGTTCCGCCGATGCAGATGTGTGGTAATGCAGACAGCATTTCGGGAACGCTTCCAATTGGTACTGATCTGAAGCAGTTAAATTATAGCTAGATTCTTTGCAATGGTCTGTAAATAGCTCAACTGTTTCATGTTTAACTTGCACGTTTTGTAAATTAATAATTTTTTCCAACCGCTACTTTCACTACCAATCGGTGTATTTTTTTATAAGTAAGGCAATAAGCTTGGGTCTTAGAACAAAAGTGGCGTTTCAAACTGTATGGATTTTAAATGACTTGTCGTAAGAGTATGACCGTTGGCTCCTTGTCTATAACAATGAAGTATCTTGATCACGAGTCTGGACTACTGTTATGTAAACTTTATAGCATCTCAGTAGTAACTAACACATTTGCAAATTCTAGTTTAAAAAACAATATTTTGATATACAACGGACCAAGCAGATGGCCCACCTGATGTTAAGTGGTTACCAAATACCAAAACATTGCCTTGCAAGTCACTTTCTCGCTTCACGATGCACTTCTCTGTGTCCATCAACCTAAAGCATACAAGTGCTATGAATTTGAAATGTTTGAAATTTCACTAGTTATTTTTATTTAAGCCAAGTTAAGTATTGCCAACATATTGAAAATAAAAATAATAAATAAATAACATCGCGACTATAATTCCCAAGCACGGTAGATATCCCCTCCGATCTCATAGTACCAAGTACCTACTTGGGATTCTTCGAGGATGTCCGAGGGGGGTAGTCAGAGGTAGGTATGTCCAAATATTACATTTGGTACATACCCACATTTTGTAGTAGAAAATAAAATAGTTAGATATTGATGGAGTTTTTGTTACATAAAACGATATCTAGTTACTGATTCACTTACTGATCAAAAATGAATACTTTTTGTAGAGTAGGTAACTGTTGATCTTCGTTGCATTTTTATTTCTAACTCGATTGATCGATTACTATATTAATCACGTGTAATTACTGTGTAAGTAGACAAAAGTCGTGATTATTCATAGTTCAATGTCAAAATGCACAAGTGGATTTAAGGACCAGTGTGCACTGAAGCTCTGAATATTAATGACAGCCGTCATTTAAAACATTTTCATATAAGCAGATACATAAAATGTATCTTAGCTAAAACTTTGGTGGGTAATTGCCCTTACATCACACAGAATCTAAATCTATACCAATTATAAGAATCTTTGTCCTGACTGACTGAATGACATATACCGACGACCGATGGACCGATGGACGACCGATGTGGCGCGGTGGGCGATTGTCCGTCTGTGACGCAGGAGGTTGCGGGTTCGATTCCTGCCTTGGGATAAATGGTTGTACGCTCTGCAAATATTTATTTCGGGTGTTCTGGGTGTTTTCTATGTATAATAAAAAAAAATATCTATGTATGTAAGTAATATAGTATTGTATTATGTACCTATATCAATCATCTAGTACCCATAACACAAGCTCTGCTTAGCTTGGGGCTAGATGATGCTGTGTGGATTGTCCAGCATTATTTATTTATTTATTTATTTATATACACAGCGCACAACCATATTACTCGTTTTGGTGCGCAAAATTATCAAAAAAATCCTGTAATTCAACCCCTAAACGGTAGGTATAGTGGAAGTTGAAGTTTATATAGAAATAACTTTACACGAGGAAAACCACGCGCGTTTCTGCTATTTATTAATGTAATACTAATTCACATGTTATTTATTTTATTATTGCCTAATTGCCTGATCATGCCCTCAGACCTTTTCTACACGAATTAATTAATTACTTAACTTGCAATTATAATGTGCAATCCGATTCTCAACCGATTATTAAATCATAAATATTAATCACTTGATTTCATTAAACCCTTCGTGCTTTAGATATATTTACACCTATTTGTACACATAAGTATGTGTACTAGTTACTTAATGGGATTATTATGTTCATATCATAACTTTGAAACAAGGTTCTTCGTGCCTATATTCGGGTATTTTTCTCTCATACTCAACACAAGGTTACTATGTGTGATAGGTAAGTAGGTACCTACTAACAGGAACAGCATAGATTAGAGACCTACTTTGAGAGACGCTGGTGTCTGAAGTAGGTTTTCAAAAGAAGAAACGAAGAGAAGGATCATGTAAGGTGTATTGAATCTTTGTCGAGCAACAGGACACACTATCATAAGTGACAGCGATTAGACTATCGAATGGAGTAATAGGTTTTCCGTTTGTTCGTACCAGAGGCTTTTAACCAGAGCGTAAGAGTTTTCTTGTTTCTAAGCATAGCAAAATAATCATAACATAAATATGCCAAAAATCAATCGATACATGAAAATTAGGCAATCAATAGATTCGCAATAGTTTTGGCTGCTTTGACTTTTCTTCGAAATCTTCATCTTATTATATATTCTCCAATTTGGCCTATACATCTCTATATAGCGCTCAAACTGATGAAAAGTAAAGAAAATAACTACCATAACCCATACTTCACACGACAAATACATAAAACTTTCATCTCCAGTTTCAATACTAAGCTATCTTTCTGTCAAGTTTTGTCTAGATCGGTTCAGCTAGTGTGTTTGCTTAGTGAAAATGCAACAAACACACTCGTATTTATAAATTAATATACATTATTATCTTACTGAGCGAGTGTCCGCTCCAATAAAATACACAAATGCAATCCAATAATATCAACAATCATAATTATCGATCATCAAATACTAATAACACCTAAAACAATAGAATCGATAATATTAATTTACATTTAATCGATCTTACATCTCGATAAAACATTCTGATCAAACAAAGTAATTAATAAACCAATCTGTTTTATTGCTACTGAAATAAAGTTCAAACTTGGTTGTTGCAACTCGTTTGTCACTTACATTATCTACCGAGTAGATGAGATAGTCGATTAATGATCGATTGTACCTACTAGAACATGAGTCGGGGACTCGTGACCGTATCGACACTGAACTGTTAGGGGTATAGGCTGAGTAATTGTGCTGGTACTTAAGTTTGATAGAAAACACTCTATTGCACACGAAAATTGACCCTTTATATACATAAAAAAACACTGTATACAACACATCCACTTAAGGTTATTTATTTATAAGTACATAATCATGATGCATACAAATACGACTATCAAGAAAAAACCGGCCAAGAGCGAGTCGGACACGCGCACGAAGGGTACCGTACCATTCTCTATAGTAAAAACGGCAATTTTTTTTATTTTATTCTGTTTTTTTAGTAATTGTTGTTATAGCGGCAACAGAAATGCATAATTTGTGTAAATTTCAACACTAACTATCACGGTTCATGAGATTCAGCCTGGTGACAGACGGACAAACAGACAGCGGACTCTTAGTAATAGGGTCCCGTTTTACCCTTTGGGTACGGAACCCTAAAAATACCAAAAACCTTCCATGCCATTTCCGTGTTTATATATTTTAAGTTTGAAATTCTATCAATTGTTGTGCCTCAAGAAAGATGCACAGCGGTATTCAAAAATAAGAGATTTAACACTTAGCAAATATATAAAAAACAAACAGTTTTTATAATTATTTCAACTCGCAATATGATCGATTGTATCTCGTTATTCGACCAGAGAAAGTGTCGCAGTTTCACAGCCATTTTTGCTTTCACTGTTCAAAAGTAGCCGTTTTTTAGAAACTTTAATTCATTCGACTGGTTCAAATTAGTTGCTTCGTTTGAATCATTGATTTCTAAGAAGTTGCGACCGTTTTATCACGGTAGATTATTATATACATAAATAATTTATGTTAGGAAAAAAGGTTAGGGCTTCTCCATCTACCAATTTCCCGTGATCTTAATAATATTATCGTTGTTGATTCTACGAGCCATATGGCCTGCCCATTGCCACTTCGACTTGCAAATTCTGAGAGCTATGTCGGTGACCTTGGTTCCCCTACACTTACAACTAGATAAGTTACACTAAGGAGGTCAGCCTACGAATCCAACTCTGATGAGCTGCGTTGGCTGACCTCTAATGGCTCTCCATAGCTCTTGTCTGATTTTGAGCTTGTGTATGAGACTGGTAATAAAAATAAGAATTTACGGTGTCTAAGAAGAAAAGATGTGTCGTAACATTTCCAAACGCTGCCCAACAGAGTTGGATTCGTCGGCTGGAGTCCTTATCAAAATTGAACTTATCGAGTTGTGAGTATAAGTTACCATCAAAATGAGGTTATGATCACCGAAGTAAGAGGAAGGTTCAAGGTTGTTCTGCCCACAGATTTTTATGGGGGAACCTATGGACTTCTTTAGGTTTCTAGTGGTGATGATGTCACGGTGTTTATAACGATAGTCGCCGCTCTTTACGAAACTGAGGACTTAGAATCATTAATCATTCGGTGTGAATGATTGACATTTTATAAACAAGCAGAAGATTTGTGGAGGCAATCAATTTAGTCGTTTTTGCGGCGAACTAGTTTTTACTGAATAAGTTGTGAATTAAAAACTAATTTAAAACATCTAAATCAGACTTAAAATTCTTAGAATTGACTCACGGACGGTATTTTCCCGGACAAAAAAGTATAAACTTTTTATGCGGTTAGCTGTATGTTTTTTTGATGTTGAATTACTTATTCCATTAGACTTCATAATCCAAGCAATACTTATTTTTGGGGCCATAGGACTCTGTATCTATAATACACATCCCAGTAACCCAGAGGACTGGTAGAGATCGTTGTTTAGTCGTAAGACGGACAGTCTTACGACTTAAGAGTATTTTTTTTCTGTAAACGTGCAAAGAAGTATTTTATATCTAAGTATGTACCTCTATTTATTTATCAAATAAATAAAGTGAATATAATATAAAAGCTTTTTTTTTTACAAAGCTTTAATAATAGTAGGTAGATAAAAGTACAGGTGCCAAGGATAACAACCGTGCCGGCAGCTCTAGCTTCATTCAAGAAAGCAGTGAAGGGCTAGGAAGAGTTCTCAGCTGCGACCGGTCGCAACCAGGTCAAGTGCACACACTCGGTGGCCTGCAGTGTTACGTCACGGCTCTCACCATAATCGACAACTCGTTATAAATATAATTCATTCATAGAGCCAATCATCCGTCTCAAGTAGAGACACCTACGCTTCGCCAATGTCCTTACCCTCCTTGTACAGTGTAGCTGTCTGAAAACCAGCGCAAAATTATTAGTAACTAAAAACCGGCCAAGTGCAAGTCGGACTCGCAAACGAAAGGTTCCGACCATTATCTATAATAAAAATGACAAAAAAAATCACGTTTGTTGTATGAGGGCCCCCTTAAATATTTATTTTATTCCGTTTTTTTGGTATTTGTTGTTATAGCGGCACAGAAATACATTATCTGTGAAAATTTCAACTCTCTAACTATCACGGTTCATGAGATATAGACGGACAGACAGACAGACAGCCAGAGGAGTTTTAGTAATAGGGTCCCGTGACACATGAGGATTAACACCAGTATGCTTTAGGCTGGTGGACGCAGGGTAGTGAATCGTAGGGCACGTACCTAACG
Source organism: Electrophaes corylata (assembly GCA_947095575.1). Lineage (NCBI taxonomy): Eukaryota > Metazoa > Arthropoda > Insecta > Lepidoptera > Geometridae > Electrophaes > Electrophaes corylata. Next base: position 11,408,068 of record OX352703.1, read on the forward strand.
TGTGTGACCTACAAGGCAATGATTTGTTAAAGGTGATGGTTACCACTTAACATAAAAAAAACCACAACTATTTTACGAGTTGTTAAATACTAAATAGTAAACATTAAAAGAAGGTCCTTTTCAATAACATATCCTCAAATTAAATGATCTCGAATGATTGAAGATCTATTTCGCTATCGAAGGTGGCCTTTATTGCTTTTATTGCACCTACGTTTTATATTATAGTTAACGGTTGTTGATATGGCACATCTTTGAAAAGAGAAGGCGGTTCCATATGATACGTATTGGTGGCACATTCACCTGATGATGACAAACTAAAACACTAGCAGTGCTGGACAATCCACACAGCATCATCTAGCTCCAAGCTAGCAGAGCTTGTGTTTTGAGTACTAAATGACTGATATACTTAATACAATACATTACATACATACATATTTTTTATTATACATATAAAATACCCAGAACACCCGGAATAAATATTTGCAAATCATACAAACATTTATCCCAAGGCGGGAATCGAACCGGCAACCTCCTGCGTCGCAGGCGGACATTCGCCCGCCACGCCACATCGGTCGTCGAGAACTTAGAATACAATATAACTCGAAGACTGAAAACAAACATCAATGTTCATCATGTTTGTCCTCAGACGAGATCGAACCTACAACCTACACCACAAAAGGCAGAGCTAAAGGAAGGAGAGTACTAGGAACTTTTTACATACTCATAATAATATTTTTTAAGCGTATAGACGATTTAGTTCCAGTATGACCAAATTTTTTAAATTTAAATTTTTTATTTTTTTATTAAATGTGCTTCAACAACGGCCGGTAACTGTACGTATTTGATTAGTAGTTAATAGAGTAGGTACAAATTGGCATCTTTGATACACCAGTAGCTATAATGCAACGTTCCATTGTCAATTAGGCCCGCAGGCAAGTCCATTATCGGAAACTACTCGAATCATTTAAATACACAAGGTCTTTGTCAAATCTAATACTTATCATCAAGTCTTGAGTGTACCTACTATTTATTATATCAATAAGTTATTATATAAATAGAAAATATAATGAAAAAAAAGACGTAACGTTGCCAGTCTTTTGCGCACACTTCCTGCGGTCAGTGATTTAAATTCTGTTTTCTACTTATAGTAAGACCCGCAGTTTGAAAACAGAGTTATTATAGAATATGTAGATATAAGGTAGATAGGTTAAATATTAGATGTAAAAACAAATAGCATCACGTCATTGGACAGCCGTCACAGCTCAGTTCGCAGTAGCCTTCTACGCTACAGGTGGTGTGTTCGATCCCCACCGAGAACAAACGTTTGTGTGATGAACACAAAAACAAAATGCATTCAAGGTGTATGTAAGTATTTTATCAGCTATATGGTTTCCATGGTACAATATTTGCTAATATTGAAGACTTATATTACACGGGTATTTATCGCGTATTACCTTTTTTATTTATTTTCCCGACGTTTCCCGAAACGTGTTCCGATCGCGAAAGTTTAAAAAAAAAATACTAATATTTGCTAAGTTGATCCCCACCGAGAACAAACGTTTGTGTGATGAACACAAAAACAAAATGCATTCAAGGTGTATGTAAGTATTTTATCAGCTATATGGTTTCCATGGTACAATATTTGCTAAGTTTGGGGCTAGAAGGTTTGTGTGAATGTGTATTAATATTTATTATTATTTATTTAATTAACGCGTGAAAGAGACCTGTGGAGGCGACTTCTACCGAAAGTGATAGCGATTAAGTAAATTTTTTTTGTAAATATTTTTTTAGTATAGTAGTATAGTTTCTTCTAAATTTGTAAGTAAGTAGTAACTGTAAAGTTGGTAGTAGCAATAAAGGTTTTTTTTTATTTATTTATTTTATTTTATTTAATCCCAGAGCACGGTTACTCCCTCGAATAGCATATTAGCAACTGTACCAAGTACCTACTCGAAATATTACATTTAGTACATACCCACATTTTGCAGTTGGTATTCCATACGTGACAGGTCGCAAACCCGTCGCCGCTGCAAGAATACTAACTGGTTTCTTCACAATGTTTTCCTTCACCGTTTGATAGCACTATCATTGCGCACAAAAATTTTTGGATAGAAAAATCCATTGCTGCATGACCGGATTTGAAACCGCAACCTTAGGATCAGAAGGCAAAAAATCGGGACAAATAATCAATATTATTATACATATTTATATATTTAGCTGGTTGAAGTGCCAGGGGCTCTTGACTCTGAGATAAACTTATATCTAAAATAATAAACACTCAAAATTGAATAGCCGTAATCAAGTACACTTCATTAGGTACTTGTCCCACTTTTCTGTTAGCACTCAGGGTGGCGCCACTGAAAATCACTGATCAATGCAATTTCTCCAGAAGCAAACGCAGCCATTGTTTTGGTATTTTAATTTGGGTTGTAGATTTTAGGCATGCTTGTAAGTCAATATTCTTTAATAAGGAGCTCGATGTGCCACTCTTTGTGGTCAGCACCGCCGCCTTTACCCTTGGCGCCTAATCATCATCATCAACCTTATATTAGCCTACGGCTGGACGTAGATTTCTCCCAAGCGCCACTAAGTTCAGTCTTCGGGCTGCGCATTTACTCTTTCCATCCATTGTTTACCCATTTCTCCCATTATACGTAACCAGTCAGTTTGGAGTCAGTTTGGATAATCGTCTAGCATATATAACTAATACGGTATACGATCCAAAAAATCAACAAATTGCATTGATATTAATTTAGTCGTTTCTGCGTGATGCGCGCACTAAAAATCGTACAAAACTATTTAGCTACCATTTGCAAAATTTTAGAAAGATAACTTTAATGATTTTTGTCCTCTACAGTATTATTATCATAGTATAAAATATATGCGTTTAATCATAGTAGTAATCTTACTATTTGGGGCATACGGATGTTTAAACCCCATGTGCCTGTAATTACATCAGCAACCACACCCTTCAAACCAGAACACCCCATACCTATTTCTGCTTGGCGGCAGAAATAGGTATGGGGTGGCACTTCCCCGGAAGCCCTTCACTAAGAGCTTTACTACTACTAATACTATTATTATTATACCAAAAAATCCACTTTTAATTCTAAAAACAGTAAAGTAATTAAGTATACAGTCACGCGCGGTATTCTACAATGTCTAAAAGTAAGGTAATTGAATAAAAAAAATTACACGAGTATCTCTCCTCATTTGGCATGATAATCAGAACTTTTTGCTTTAAAATATTTATCAGCATAAAATTTAATGAGTGCACCGGTAAGGTAAATGGGTCATAATAATTATGTAAAGTGACGAAATCGGAGCGGCTAACTATTCACGTTAAATCTTTACAGTGTTTCAAAATTTCGAATTGCACGAGAAATGTCACGGTCAAATCAAAGTGATTCGGCAAGTACAAAAGGGCATTTTTCTCACACCGGCATACATTAATCTGTGATAATGTTAATTATTTTTATTGTGTTGTCGTAAAATATTAATTTCATGCAGTGTTAAATGTTATTACTACACCAACTCACTACTTTTTAGTTCAAGTAGGCACTTACTTTAACATTTAGGACCTGGGCGCTAATTATTTGATTGATAATTAATTATTAATATTATTAGCAGCGAAAAGTGTACGAAATAAGCATTTATAATACCGGGTGTAATAAGACCACTTTCGAATACTCCAGGAACGTTAAAGTTACCTATAACAAAGTCCTTTAGAATACCACTTGGCCGACAGTCAAATACATTAAGAATAATAAGATTATTTTCATGAAATTACTATTTATAAACTAGCGATGTATTTCTTACAGCGGTCAATGACCGCGGGGTAGCGGTGCGGCGGCCGCAAGAGCAACGCACTGGTCAGATGTTCACGATTTCCTTTAGTTTATTGCTTTTTTGTCGTTTTTAAATAAGAGAATTAGATAGTTATGTTAATTTTATTATGTATTGTCGATATTAATGCACGGAAAGCACGGAAAAAACGAACAAATATCGACTTCTTTACGCGATTTTTTTTTATAAATCAGAACCATGGTCTGAATGCGCAGTTTCAGTTTTCGGAAATAGACTTAGTACACCCAGTATTTTAATTATTACCTACCATATATAAGAATCTATGTTCTAACTGGCTGACTAACATATAAAAAAGGCAAGCCTAAACTACTGGCCGTGAAAATTTGAATATTACAGGGTATATTTCTCTTGACGTAGAGTTGTACTAAGAAAGAAATTCCCGAAAGTAATTGTACGATGAAGATTGAAATTTGTATGAAAATAGCTTCACACGGACCAAGTCACGCGCGTTTCGCTAGTATACCTACATAATTAATATTCATGGGTAGTGGCAAACAGTGACAGAACTAATTTAAGAAATATTTATACGTATAGAGGCTAGTCAGTAACATTTACGCATACTACGGAGCTACGCACACCGAGCGACGGCGGCCCCGCGCTGTCTGTCATAAAAGTCTATATCATAAGCCATAATAAACATTTAGGTACAATCAATATTAAGATATATTATAGTCATTTGAGTCGCAACAACAGTTTTATTGAGCGATATGAATTTAATTTATTGTTTAAATGGTTTTTTCTTATGAGGTTGAATAAAATTCGCTTCATTTGTATATCAAATTGAGAATGACCTCTATTTTTGTAATTGTAAATAATATTACCATAAATGTCTTAGGTATTATATAACAGCGAAATGCGCGCGACTTTGTCCGCCTGTTACTTTCATACAAACTTCAACCCCCGCTGAACCCGTTTAGAGGTTGAATTTCAAGAATTTCTTTGTTATTACACCTCTACGCACATGATGAATACTGAAAACATGAAGTCTTTTGACCAGAAGCCCAATTCTTGTAAAGAAGTATCATCAAACTAAAATTTGGTTTGTGTCAATCTTCAAATGGTAATCTTTGAAACTGGCATTTAATACAGGCCCAATTTCGATTATGAAATTTTAGTTTTAATCTTGTTCAACTCCAAAAAAACATTAGAGTTGATTTAGGCTGTCCGTTGTCTAAAATAATGTCAGTCAGTCAGTCATGATATAGTTTCTTAAAATTGGTAGGTATGTATTTTATTTCAATAAATACCTACCATTTTTTTGCGAAATTATACAAAAGTTGAGGAAAAAGTTCTTTAAAAAATCACCATTTACTCATTAATCAATAAATCAAAATGTATTTTTTTATGGAGATAAAAGTAGAAATGTTCGTACCTACACGCAATACGAATGCAAACAGGTCGTGGTAAGTCAAGGGCGGTGCCACTGCGCGTATCGATCAATGATCTATTACGCACGCCTAATTACAATACAACATTACATTTATTTATTTAAAACTTTTATACTAGACGACATTATGCTTAGCATATTTTTATGTATTATAACGATATAATTTACTGTTAAATGCTAGGTTACTTTCTGTTTGTTAATTAAGTTTGCTCTTTCCACTATCTAGCTTTCCTACTACTTATTGTTTGTTTTTAAGTCCGTTCTGTGTGCTATATATATGTGTATGTCAAATAAATGTATTTTCTTTCTTTCTTTTATAATTTGTGATAATAACAACGAAAAATTATTTAAAAGTGTACGAAATAAGCATAAATATCTACTACCAAATATAAAAATCTTGGTTGGACTGGCTGACTGACATACAGAAACTGTGTAGTGTATTTACTTTGGTGTAAATGTATAGGTACTTAGAATATAATATAACACTCAGACAGTGAACAAATATCTATGTGGAAGTATATTAAGATAGGAACTTCTGAAATTCAACCCCTAAAAGGGACCCCCCCCTGTGGGACCTTGAAAATTTATTTTATATGTAAATGTCTTATGTATGAGGTTAAATATATGTCTACGCGGATAAAGCCGCGCGCGTTCTACTAGCTATAAACTATATTTGTAAGATTTTGATGTAATAGATTTCATCATACAAGTTTAAAAAGATTTCTTAAATCTTAAAGCAAAAGCGGAAATTGAAGAAACAGAAGAAATACTGCATGCTCAAATTATAACAATCAAGCGATAATAAAATGCAAATAAACAACCATAGCTAACTAGAATGCGTTGCTTTGATTGAAACCATTGCGAATCGCAACTCTTACAAAATTTTCAAAACCGCTTATTAGTAAGAGAGAGGACTTCGTCTTTCACTTTCGTTAGCCAAGACTTGCATCATTTTGTTACAAGTTCCTAGGTAAATAATAGTTATTTTGTCTAGATTTTATTCACGAATTACCAAGACATTCCATTTACCAGTGATTTGCGGGGAATTTATGGTTACGCACTATTTTGTAATTATCGTAATAAGTAAAACCAAATATGTACCCGCCTGAAAGCGATGTATAACATGATTTTATTTAATAAGCTATATATGGATACCCGCCATGATACACTGCACCATCCGCTCGGCAATGGCCTACCAGGTCTAGTAGTAGTAGCGTTTTTAGTGAAAAACTCGCCTGAGAAACTGAGTATTACCACCATGTTTATTTCTATCGCCAACCATTGCAGCTATAAATAAAAATAAATAAATAATGCTGGACAGTCCACACAGCATCATCTAGCCCCAAGCTAAGCAGAGCTTGTGTTATGGGTACTAGATGACTGATATACTTAATACAATACATTACATATATAGATATTTTTTATTATACATAGAAAACACCCAGAACACCCGGAATAAATATTTGCAGATCGTACAAACATTTATCCCAAGGCGGGAATCGAACCCGCAACCTTCTGCGTTGCAGGCGGACAATCGCCTGCCGCGCCACATCGGTCGTCAAAGCTATGTATGAAAGATGTGGTTGACGGTGAAATTACAGGCACACGAGACTTAACATTTGTATGCGTAAGGTTGATGGACATTGTGGGGCACATTTGTATTTGTATGGCATTTTGCACAGTGTCTCTCCCGTAGACGCCTAGCACGAAACAATATGACATCTGTGACGTAACGTATATCATGTTGATATTTGAATTACATTGCGCGGCATCGATAACATAAGTGTTGTGTGGTCGCCGCGCAGTGTATCGATACATTTACGTTACGGATGTCAAATTTGTTCGTGCTTAACCCTTATTGTTGACTATAACGTAATTAAATAATTTTACATAAAACGTATACCATTATTAAGCGAACGAGCTATAGCATTGAACTCTCATTAATATTTAAATCCGACCGGATATTTCATAGTCCAGTGAAAATATTGAAATCTATCAAAAATACTGGACTATTTTACAAACATGGGACTTAGCGGACCTTACAAGACATTTAACTATAGTTTTTGATATCATTTGGGTGTATCAAAAAGGTACCTTTGCCTTGACCAAAAAGCCTTGAAATTAGTTTCTTGACCTTAAAGATATAAGTTGATCGATTAAATCTAGTGCAACAGTTTTCTAAAGTTGTATATGTCATGGTTTTGAACAACTTTGAAACTCCAGAGTAATTGGCGCAAGGCAATATCCAACTATTTATAGGAAAAGTAACCGTTCAACATCAGTTGGCGGTTCCAGATTGCAAAGGATATAGAGTTTTTAATTTAATGGAAAAACTGAGTTTTTTATAAGAAAAAAGATTTTTATAGACAATTTTTCGTTACGTTTTTGAGCTGAGACAAGATTGAAAAAAGAATTTGAGTGTCTTCTTCTTCTTTTATTATATGGCTTTTCAGCGGAAAAAAAATCATAATCGGGCCTGTCTGAAATGTCAGTTTCAAAGAATACCATCTGAAGATTGAGACGATCGAAACTTGAATTTAACGATATTTCGTTTGATATATGTACCTAAATTTCGTAGAATTGAGGCTGAGTTGTCATCGTTCTAAATTTAATCGGGGGTGGTTTAGCCATAAAAGCCAACCGTCACAGCTCAGTTCGTAGTAGCCCTGCCTTCTATGCTGTAGGTGGTGGGTTCGATCCCCACCGCGAACATAGATGATGAGCATAGATGTTTGTTCTGTGTCTGGGTGTTATATGTATTCTAAGTATTTACAAAAAAAAGTGTATCAATGTAAGTGATGTTCTATCAGCTATCTGGTTTCCATAGTAGGTACAAGCTTTGCTTAGGCTAGAGGGCGTTGTGTGAATGTGTGCCAATATTTTATTTATTTATCTAAAAGTGTTACAGACAGACACGCTTTCACATTTAAAAATAGTATGGATGAATAAATGTACAAGCAGTTGTCTTATTGCAGACGCCTGTAATAACAGTAAAAAGCAGAGGTTCCGGATAAAAACCTTTAGTAAAAACTTTACTGTTACCAACCTACAAAAAATATAAATAAAACGGACAAGGGTGAGTGAGATTCGCGCTCTAAAGCTTCCGTACTCGGATATTTGTATTAAGCTTTCACTATAGAAAGTTATTTAGTAAAAAAACATCTAAAAAAGATAAAAATAATGCTAAATTCAATGCGCAAATTATTAGGAGTAAAACAATAAAGTCGAAAATACTTTTCCTACAAGATAGCTGTTGTTTCCGCTGTAGTTTGTGAATTTGATCCAGAGAAAAATCATTTGTTCTATGTCTAGGAACTCGTATTCGTTTTCTGCACTCATTACCGCTCTAAATTAATAAAAGTTCATATACACAGTAATTAAGTGCTTTAGCAGAAGTTAAATCGCTTTTGAGTGAATGATTTTTTCGGACGGTCAACAACCCTCGGTCTCGTTGGCTGACAAAGAAAACGACAAACAGAGTGATCAAAAAAGTAACTATAAAGAAGGGGTTCAAGGGTTCCGTATCTTACTTAAAAGATAAGGAACCCTAACACTACAAACACGTATGAGATGAAACAAAAAGTCACGACACTTGATTCATTCTGATACCGTTGTTGAAACTTATCATGGCTTTGACAAACATACGATAATCTGACAATCTATTTAAACGTTACTTTTAGATCGCTGTCTTATTAAACAGTTATTTTACCGCCTACAGCCTCTCAAATCGAATTAGATATTAAAAAACCGACAATAGTTTACTTTGGAGTTTGAGAGAGCTTTTTTATAGACGCAATTTTCATTTAAATAAACTCAGTGTTTATGGTTTTATTTCCATAAATAGAACACTTTTTGCACTTGTATAAAATGTGTCATGGCTAGACTATGAAGGTTAATGACGCGAGGTTTGTTGTAACTTGTTTTCTGGCAGCATATCATCAGAACAGTCCAGCCTAAGGTCCAACTCTTTTTTTTGGATTTGAGACGAGATTGAATATAAAATTTGATTGTCAAAATTGGGCTTGTCAGAAATGTCAGTTTCAAAGAATACCATTTCAAGATTGACTCGATTCGTTTTCTGTCATCTTTGGAAGCAACATTGTATTTTAATTTTAATTGTTCTAGTGTTATTTTAAGTTCTGATGGGTAATTTTGGTGGTATTTTAACCATCATTACTTGAGGTCTTAGCACACGTGTGAACAGTTGAAATGAAAGTATGTTATGTGGCATCCTGATTTGAACGAAAATGTTTCAGTTTGGTTTTGAAGAAAAACGCCATCTTTTCCTTCAAACCCAAATGACAGCCGACTACTTTTTTTACCGACTCGACTTGTCTAAGAAGTATTTTACCTATTCAACCCACTTGACATTGGCAAAATTGTGCAAATGATGGACACATGCCACAAAAAAAAAAAAGAAAACAAAACTTGACGATATTTCGTTCGGGAACCGGGCCTCTGATAGAAAATACCTATTAAATTTTTTTTAAGAACATTTATTCTGCACGCAAAAAAGGCAACGCCATCTTTTTCTTCAAGACGAATGACAACCGACTTTATTTTTTTTACTGTTCAGACTTGACTATAAAAGATTCGTTCATCCACTTGACACTGGCAAAAACTTCTTTCGAAAAAAGACAGATGCCATACAAAAGAGGTCTTCCGGTACGCAACTGAAATTATCTACCGGCCTTGTTGCTTGAATAATAACGAATATTGTCTGATTCTCGCACTAATAAACTTATCGTACGGAAAAGGTTTACCCCTGCAAAGCTAAGCTTGGACTAATTTATCAGCACCTAGGTTTTCTACAGTTATCATCATCAACCTGAAGAAGTCCACTACAATCCTCCTCCATAAATTTCCATGAAAACGGTTTTGAGACTTCTCCGACCATCAACTTCCCGTGATATTCACAGATCTATCTATAATAATTATAAGAATCTCTGTCTGACTTGACATATAAACAACGGCTGAGTCTTAGAGACTAAAAGAAGAAGAAGAAGAAGACTTGAATCTTTTTTGTATTTACCCCTAATATACCCATACTTGTATTGATGCGTAGATGTGTATTAGAAAAGCTTCCTGAAATGTAGCCCCTTACGGTTACAGCAGGGGTTGAAATTTGTATGAAGAGAGATTACGTGCGATTTCACTTGTAATCAATAAAAACATATAAATGATTCTATCCACCTGAAGCATATGCCTCAGCCTCATATGCCTGTAATAACACCGGCCCCCACACCCTTCAAACCGGAACTTGGCGGCAGAAATAGGCATGTTGTTGCTAACCCGGACGAGTTTTTCACTAAAAGTTCTACTACTACGTTCTTCCAAAGTCTGATAAAAGATAACAATAGTTTGAGCATAGTTTATATTTTGACAGACGTTTATAAGTTAGGCCATTAGAATTGTTTAACTGACTTTTAAACTAGGTAATAAGCTAGGCTTTAACTTCGTGGCCATTATTATTAAGCACCCGTTTAAAATTAATGTGCTTGTGTTTTGTAACATACTCTTACAATATGTACCTACCTAGCTATCTTCTTATTTACAAATTGCATTTATTGACAGACTGCGCTCGTAAAAGTAACACTTTGCCTAAATGAACTTTAAGGCCTGTACTTTGCATACAATGTATAAATTCGCAGGTCAACAAAAGGTTTATACTTGCTCACATACGTATATGGAATATCCATCCATTAGCTTAGTGCAGAAGGAAATTGCTGTATGAACTTTTTTTTTTATTTGGCTTGCTGATGAAACAAGCAGATGGCTTACCTGATGTTAAGTGGTTACCATTACCTATAACAGAGCATTGCTTTGCTGGTCACGCTCGTAAACGTTCCCTACAATGCACTACTCTGCGTCCATCAACCTTAGGCATACAGGTGTTAAGCCTCGTGTGCCTGTACCAGCACCCACACCCTTCAAAGCGAAACACGCTGCGCTCCTTGGCGGTAGAAATAGGCATGGAGGTAGTACTTCCCCGGATGAGCCCTTCACTAAGAGCTTTACTACTACTACTACTACTTTAAGCAAACCGCGTCTATATCTCAGTTATCTATACCAATTATTAGAACTGGTCGTAGAGACTTGAAATTTTCAGGGTATATTCGTTTTATAGATCGTTCTACGTTGAGGTATACTACGAAAGGAACTTTTTATGCTACTGCTGGTGGAACAAGTATAAGGCCCACCTGATGTTAAGTGGAACTCGACTGCAAAACTATGTTGCCCCGCAGTGTAACTATAAAACGTTAAAATGAAACTTAGTTTATCATTTTTCATAGAAAACTAGCTCTTACCATATTGAAACAACTCTATGTATTGAAGAGGAAACAGTATATCTTAGAAGAACCTATATGTTAAAATATTTGCCCCGGTGTTTACCAAAGGTATTCAATAGTTTTAGCATTGTAAACATGGTTATTTGCTGTTTGCGGATGTTCAAATACCCGCCATGCAATGTTAAGTACAGTCGGCAGCACTAAGACTAAACAGTAAGTGAGTTTAATTTCTGCTAAAAATACTGCATGCTAAAAATGTTATAAATGCTGTACCTTGAAGTTTGTTAAATGCGTATATCTTATTGCAGCCGATTGTACCTACTAATATTTAAGCCTCAAAGATTGGTCAAGGCATTATTATTGTTTTGTAAAAAAACATTAATATTATTTTGCCTTACTAGACATTTTTCTATTCTTCTAGGCTTGGAACTGACAGCACCTAGATTTTATGATGATTTAAGGTTTCCAAGTCGTCCTTAAAACTTTATTAAGTACTAGTTAGGATCCCTAATTTTTTTGAAAATATAGTCAAAGTCAAAAATCATTTATTCAGTAATATCCTATAGCTTATATCCGCAGGGATCATCTTGAAACTTGTGTGCTTTTAGAGCACCGGTGGTCTAGTGGAAGTCACCTCGCCTTCTGATCTTAAGATCGTGGATTGGAATCTGGTCGAGCACCAATGGCTTTTTCTGTTCGAAAAATGTATGTGAGCAATGCCCGTAAGTAACATAGTAAGGAAATCAGTATCTAGTAGCGGCGATGGGCTGGCAAGCTATCACGTATTAAATACCAACTACTGCAAAATGAAGGTTTGTACCAAACGTAACATCTGGACATACCTCTGAATACTCCTTATGTCCTCGAATGTAAGATGTCCTCGAAAAATCATGAGTGGCTACATTGTACTAAGAGATCTGAAGGGATACAGTCGTTAGTTTTTTTTTGTAACTATCTATTACCATATCACATCAGCAACAGTTTCACGATTAAAACAATCTGCATATAAAATCAGTATAATTTAGTTCACGAGTTCACACATGACCTTTCCATGCAGTCATTACTCTGGCCCAATAATATCAAGACTGGTACTTGCGTCAGTACACGACACTTGCGCAATGCCATCATCTGTCAATCGGGGATTAGCATCACAATGGAACAATTACATCTGCGCCTGCGCTGGTGTCGAGATCCAGCCTATGTAGGATTGACAGATTTATAGTAGATCAACCGTGGGCGATGACACATGATCCTCAAACATTTTTTTGCTGATGGAACAAGCAAGGCCCACCTGATGTTAAGTAACTATCTATAACAAATCATGTGTCTTTAATTACACCGGCACCCATACCTTTCACCGTGCATGACTCCAGCATCCTCATAGAGAAGATGCGGATTCTAGAAATGAATTCTAACTTGGAAGAGTTTTCTAGCTACAGGTTTAGAAGGTTTTGCTAACTATTGAACTCTTTGTGCACTAAATGCTTGGGTATATTCTTTAGCTTTATCAGCACCCGTTTGTCTACACTGAATGCAAAAGCTGAGGGGTAACGGAACGCACAACAGTTTGTTTGCCTAATTATCTGTACCTTGAGGTCAGTCCGAACAGACCCAAACAGACCCGAACAATAGATACGAGGGCTTCTTCGAAAAATCCAATAATGCTATCTGTCAAGCACGATAGCAACTGCAATTTTGGCGTCGTTTTTGACAGTTTGCAACCGTGGTAGAAAAGCTGACGGTAGGGCAGGTGGCATGTTATTTCAGCAAATACACTTTCGAAAGCTCAAAAGCTTGTAGCATCGTTGTTTATATGGCCCTTAAATCATGGTAATAACCTAATATCGGCATTTCCAGAACCTGCACTTTCTCTACGAGGTTCATGTGTAATTTTAACTAGCATAATCAGTTTTTCTAACACCTGACAGGGACTTGGAGGGAGCTTATCGGATATCCAGTATCTACATAAAAATAGACACATGACTCTAATCGTGTAAACTTAAAAATCTCAGACTTGAGGCTGTAATTTTAAATGTGAGCATCACTACTTGAGGGCAGAAATAGGTTCGGTTTTATTACTCTTTCCCAAAGAGGTTTACGACGAGTAGGTTCTACTTAAATACAAATCCGGTACTCATTATCTCGGCGTAACGTTGAAATAGTTACACAGTGTTTTGTCTTTTGCATTGACAGGAAGTTTCAAATTGGATCGAAAGAGGCATGATGTAACTTTTTCGTGGTTACTTCGAGTCTTTCTTTCTTTCTTTCGTGGTCTTTATATAACCTGTCGAGCGGTCTTCCTCTCGTGGTGATCGTAATAATCAAGTAAACCACAACTAACTCTCTAATTGTTTCGTGTGATTGTAATTGATCGTTTCCCTTTAGTAATCTTGCGATGTCGTGTGAGATAACTTTAGTACACTGTTACGGCGATTTTATTGAAGAAAACACGCCATAGAAAGTGAAAAGTGGTAAAGAAAAATTATACATTTCGCCAGATCAAAGTCAAATATGTATATATCTAGTTCTGATGAGTTTTCAAAGCACATGAACAAAGTCCTGTTATATGCCACACCGCTTTAAATAAATAGATATCTACTCGTATATACCTGATTTTACCCCATTTTGGACCCCAATATTACCCGATGTCTGTTTTAATTAATGCTTGCCTGCAAATCTAGATAGTACATTTTTAGTTTATCTTTGATCCAGAATCCTTTGCTCGACCAAAATCAACTTTTTATTTTAACTTTTAATCCGAACATCAATAAGTTCCAGCATTAATTTTGTTATTTGAATGAATTTATTTTTGAAAATGGAACTAAAAATGACACGCTTCTTTTTTTTTATTAAATTTCTTTGCAATCGTTGGATGAATGCGTCGTCAGTGCAGTTGTCAAAAAAAAAAGAGGTTTTACTATAGAATAAGAAGGTCCATATTCTGAGGGTTTTACCTATTAGTTAATCTATTTTCTTGAAATGGAAGTACGTTTTGCTTCGAATGTTTTATTCGGGACTAAAGCCAGCCTCTACCAAGAAAAAGTACCCTAGTTATAGATACAGTTCGAAGTATTGTGTCAAAGTTATTTGTGTGACATGGTAGGTACTTTCCACTGATGTCAGATAACAGATAATAATTACAATCTAATTACGTTTGTCACAGTACCTAATTGACACAAGGTATGTAGTAAATGTTATCGGCATCTATAAGTTTGCGAGACAGATCTTAATTTATCATTTTTGCTCGATTGATTGGAATGAATGGACTCTCATTTACAAGTGAGACCTTGGTTTTTACAAGCAAAGAGATGAACAAAGTTCTGCAGTAACATTTTGTGTTACACTGCGTAACACAACACGCAGTCTAGCTATCATGTCCTATAGCTCATGTCATCATGCTATCATGCTATCATGTCATGTGCTATATATATATATGTCATGTAGCTAGCATATATAGAAAAACTTGATTGCACATCACAGTAGGTACGTATTTACATAAAACCAAAAAAAAACAAACGAAAATACAATGGGCGGCTATATCACTAAAAGTGGTTTGGGCAATAACTACAGAAGACGTCTGTATAGTAATAATTTAAGTATCAATGTATAACAATTTATAAAAACATACAATTACCCATACATGAAAATACTGATAGACCAACATGCAGGATATAGGTTCTTCAAGAGTGAATTCTAAAAAGTGATTGAGCAAAAGTTCCTTGAAAATATTCTTGAAACATTCCGCGCAGTATAACTCAAAGTGTCAATACGATCCTTGTGATTATCGTTTGCTGGAGTCGACACCCAGCATAGTTATAATACTTAGTTAAAATATTTTTTTTAAAAATTTGGCTTCCGCCATCATTTGAATGATGTTTTGAACACAAACATAACTTTTTGTTCTTTTTTTCTTTGGCTTCTTGACGTTTGAATTAAGTTTTGATTAAATTCTTAAAAATAATAATCTTTGACAGCCGTCACAGCTCAGTTTGTAGTAGCTCTGCATTCTGTGCTGTAGGTCGTGGGTTTGATCCCCACCGACAAAACATAGGTACTTACGTGTCGTAAACATAAATATTTTTTCTCTGTCTGGGTGTTATATTGTATTCTAAGCATAATTACAAAAATAGATATTTGAACCTGATTTAATCCTGTAACACTGGAAAATCTAAATTTTTTTTACTTTTTGTAGGTAAACGTTTGACCACAATCTCACCTGATGTTGATACGGTCGACAGTGTAGCACGCTTACCTACCTAGAAGATACCTTCTGTATTATATTCCTATTCACTCTTCTCTTGAGAACATCCAAATTTTACGTAACCGGAAAACAGACGGTGGAAACGAGTTCTAAAACACGGGTGGAAGGGATGTCAACCATGAATGACTGTCAAAGTCAAAGTCAAAAAGCATTTATTCAGTAATATCCGCAGGGATCATCTTGAAACGTCTTAAATCTAGGTGAATCTAAGCGCCAGTTCCTCGCGACCAAGCCTAGAAGAACCGGCAAGAAACTTACGGCTTGGTTCCTTCCATTTTTTTGTATGATCCTGTTACAAAATAATAATGATGTAAATAATGAAGCTCCAGTGTGGAGCCAATCTACGCCTGTACGCCTGGTGGTCCGATGATAGAACGGGGATAGGGAAACGGTTGCAAATTAATATTAATAGCGTTAGGTTCTCATATCGTTGTCTAGCCAATGAAAAGTCCTAAATATTGACGACCGATGTGGTGCGGCGGGCGAATATCGGTGACGCAGGAGGTTGCGGGTTCGATTCCCGCCTTGGGATAAATGTTTGTACGATCTGCAATATTTATTTCGGATGTTCTGGGTATTTTCTATGTATAATAAAAAATATGTATTGTTTGCATTATGTAATGTATTGTATTAAGTATATCAGTCATAGTACCCATAACACAAGCTCTGCTTAGCTTGGGGCTAGGTGATGCTGTGTGGATTGTCCAGCATTATTATTATTATTAATATTTTAAACCTTATTAATATTTTCAGATGTAAAGCATTGATGTCCTCCCACAGATCTTTTACTGACAGTTAACCTTTTAACAACATGGCTTTTAAATCCTTACATGAGTTGGTAATGTTAGTATGTACCATTGAGTGTTTACAAAACATATGATTAGAAATTTTAATGTCAGCTAATACAAGTAATATTTTTATTGTAAACATTTTTACGCAACATTATCTTACTCCAAACCAAGCAAAGCTTGTACTATGAGAACCAGAAGACTAATAGAATCTAATGTAAATTACTACTACTACTGTAGATACTCAATTACCTTTAGGCGTAATGTTTTTTTTTTGCTGGACAATCCACACAGCATCATCTAGCCCAAAGCTAAGCAGAGCTTGTGTTATGGGTACTAGATGACTGAAATACTTAATACAATACATTACATATACAGATATTTTTTATTGTGCATAGAAAATACCCAGAACACCCGGAATAAATCTTTGCAGATCTTACAAACATTTATCCCAAGGCGGGAATCGAACCCTATGCGTCGCAGGCGAACATTCGCCCACCGCGCCACATCGTAAATAAAAATGACTAAAAATATGCCGTCAAAACAGTCCACTACCTATCCATCACATATCAATCTACACCTGTTATTTAAAACAAATTCGAACTATATAATTTAAATATTAATAGCACCGCTTATCAAATATACAGGAAAGTAAAACTACAAATCGTATGTCAAGGTTAATATTGTCTATTTTACATATTAGCCTTATAACGGTATTGAGTATGTTATATTTATACTTGAACGATCAGGTCTCCGACCGCGTGGGAAAAAGCGGACATTGAACACAAATCGAATTGTGTTATTGAAAACACACTTTTGTTATCTTTCAACAGAGCATCCTGTACTAAGCTGCAAAACTAAACTGGTCCAGCCCTTACCGTGAGTTTTTAAAGTACAATTGCAAATTGTCAAAAATGATACCAAAATTACCATTGTTTTCCATTTTTTTGTACTAAATAACGAATTCTGGATTCGTACGAATATCACGAATATGTCCACGTATCCGTTCGGATCTATTCGGACCTGTTTGGACTGAGCTTTAGGTACAGATAATTAGACAAACAAACTATCGAACACACGGTTACCCCACGGGTTCATTCAATTCTAAGTGTTTATTGATTTGGAATTTACTAAACAAGCATTGGCGCAAAGTCACCGTTGCTCCTTCATATAAGTTTTTTTACAAAACTTTTTTTTTATACTCCTGCTGGTGGAATAAAACATACTTATACATAATTTATAATATTTTGATTCATCATCTTTAGATTTTTTACCTGTATTTATTTTCAAATCATTGTGTTTTCAGTCTAATAATAGACAATCAAATAATTATTCAACCTACGTCACTCATGTCGTTTTTATATGCCTAGCATGTTCTAGCACGACAATATTACACCTAATTATAGACTACTTACTTACCGGAAGCGTAGAACGTCCTTCTACTCGATGGACCCACGACGTTTTTAGGACCGCGGGATGTCGATGGATGGAAAAGTCTAGCAACGTGTAGGCCTATGTCCAGCGGTGGACTTCTACAGGCTAATGATGATGATGATTATAGACTACTTATTTCAAAAGTAAATCACACCCGTCGAAGCCTATATAGTTCCTACACTTTGTATATATAATAGTAGTGATTACACTAGAGGAGACAGTGCGAGTTTAATCCTTCCCTTGTCTTTAGTCTATCCCATACAAAATGTCTGCAGATGACTTGATAACATAACAAGTCAAGTGAAAAAGAGAACCAACGCTTATTATAAGAAATTTTCACTAAACAAAAAGTGTTTCGACGCATAGTGATTTCAAGAAATAAGTTGATGCAACTTTTTTAAATGCGTCATCCTTTGAAGCAAAATTAGTATCTTCTAAATCACACATTAGTGAAACCATATTAAAATAAATACGCTTCTTAAGAAAACCTTAGCAGCACTTACCTGTTTAAGTAAGCACGTGTACCTTTTTCAGTTACCTAAAGTTGGCTAAGTAGGAAATGCTCATAGCATTAAGCCCACTTTTTTGAAGTAAAACTTCTAATGCGACTTCCAACAAGGTTGCGTTACGTTTAACGCTGCCATGGAGAGGGTATGAAAGCACTGTTTTTTCTCTTTTTCTCTCATAGCCAGTTACGTTTCGTTTTACTTCAGACGTGTGGTCACACTCGTTTTTTTACACCTGTTTCTTATAAATGTGTAATAAAATGTGAAATAAATAAACCTTCTTCTTTTTTCTTATTGTATTAATTGTTGTAGTATATCTAGGACTTACCAGCACAATGGATCCGACAAGCAGGCCAAAGCATATCGCGATGCTAGTCGTCTGCGGCGCGTTGTTGGCACTGATGCTGATGCAGGAGGCCACTCCTATAGACACCAACAGAAATGTCCCGACCAGCTCAGCCACTAGCTGCCGCCAGATTAGTTTGTTGTCCGTGAGGTCCGATACTCCTAGGAAGGAGTTCGTCTCTGTGGAAGAAATATACTCTGTGATATATGCCTTTTTTACAATATACTGATTCTTGCTGTTTAGAAACGTGCCCTACGATGCACTGTTCAGCGTAAATGAACCTGAGGCATACAGGTGTTAAGCCTCGTGTGCTTGTAATTCCACCGGCACCGACACCTTTCAAACCAGAACGCAGCAAGCTGCTCGGCGGTAGAAATAGGCATGGTGGTAATACCTACCCAGACGAGCCCTTTCACAAAGAGCTCTACTATTACTACTACAACCTACACTATATTGTGTAGGTTTTCAGAGGCGTCTTTACCTATGGTGCAGGGTGTGCGGCGCACACGGGCGCCGGGTCTAAGGGGGCGCCGAGCGCTCTGCGCCCTCTAATGCGACACCTCCAAAGATGCGATTTTTTTATTATTATAACCCCTTCCTTCCTACAAACACTTTTTGCTTCCCGACATCATTTAATCATTGCACTATTTGCATCCGAATTTCCGTTTGAAAATATAACTGTTATAATAAATAATTATTAAAATAATAATTAAAATATACTGTATTCCATTTTGACCCCGCTCCTACTAGACTAGAGGGCGCCAGGGTACTGCTTGCACTCGGGCGCCACAAGGGCTAGAGATGCCTCTGTAGGTTTTAATAGTAGTAACTAATTATTCTCAACTAATATAGTATACAAATTAGTTCATCTGTTTTATGTGTATTATACTCATACCTTGTAGTCTCGTATTAGTTAAAGGTAAGTTTTTTTTTGCAAATAATTGTTTTTTGTTTGTTTGTATCAAAAATATAGGTGATAACATAGACACTATTTTAGAAAGACAATTTGCGCACCAATGCAGTGAGGCAATTAAGCCGCCTAGGCTTGGCATGCTCTATTAAAATGTATAATGCGTGTGAGAGTACTACATAGGTATTCGGGTACGTAGGTTGAACACCTGTGCTAACAAAAAATACGTCAACTATCGATAATAATATTTTGTATTTCAAACCGTTGCTAATATGATTAAACGGTGTCGAAATTTTAAAAACCTATACAACATACATACCTATATATTAGTAATTAAATTATACACCTACTAATGATTAAAAGTATCATTAGTAGTAGTATGTTTTTATTTTTTTGGAACTGAGATGAGATTCAAACTAGAATTTGGTTGTCAATATTAATTGGGCCTATCTGAAAAGTCAGTTTCGAAGAATACTTTCGAAATTTGAATTTGATGATGTGCCGGTACGAGAATTGGGCCTCAAGTTATCAATTTTAAATCCGTTATTTTTAATCAGTTGTTATAAGAAATTTAAATTAATTTATAAATTATATTGTATTCATAAAAGAAAATTACAACTAATAAAAATATTCATAATTATGTACAAAATACATAAAACAGTTGAAACAGTGGTATGAACTATCTACAGACCGTTGCAAACGATCTAGTGATAGCTCAACTGATCCAAATCAGTGACAATCGGTAGCGTCCTAAAACGCTGGCTGCATTGCCAGGCTGAATGGTAATACTGTTAGAAAACATAGTGCCACATTTAAACATTTGTTCTAAGAACGATTCGCCGCGAATACTACTTCGGTTATACAAAGAAGCTACAGAAGATTGAAAAATTTGATTAGGTGCTACATGACATCAATTTGCTTCTTTTTTTCTTCTATAAGGAGGTTCTCAATTTACCTGATTTTATTTTTATGTTTGTTACCTCAGAACTTTTGACTATGTGAACCGATTTTGACGATTCTTTTTTTATTTGAAAGCTGGTGCTTTCCGTGTGGTCCCATTAAGTCAGTTCTGACAATGACATCCATGATAAAACCATATATCCAAGTAAAGTTTGAAATTGATTGCACAAGTTTTTTAAACGTAATTATTTTTCTTTTGTATTTATTTCTGTAAACACAAAAGAACGACTTTTTTCATAGATAATTATTTAAAGTGGGTAAAACTAATATGTATAACTATAAATAAGTAACTATAGATTATAAACTATAACTAGCACATAGTGCCAATTTATAGCGTATTGCTTAAGTGCAGTCTAGATAGGTACATATATGTTGTGTCTGGGTTTTATAGGTACCTATTGTGCGCAATGCCAGTACTCTCAAACGGTGAAGGAAAACATCGTAAGGAAACCAGTTATTATTCTAGCAGCTGCGATGGACTTGAACCTGTCACGTATGGAATGCTAACTACCTACTGCAAAATGTGAGTATGTATCAAATGTGCTATCTAGACATACCTCTGACTACCCCCTTAGATATCCTCGAAGAGTTTAGAGTAGGTACTTAGTACTGATCGGAGGGGATTTGTAACGTGCTTGGGGAATAAAGTCGTTATGCTATTCTAATATGATCACAGCTATGATGAGTGGTGTAAAAAGTGTCTATAGTTTTAATGCAAAATACTTTTACCCTTAGTTTATTTAGCCCCTCTGCACAGCTGGGATCTGGGATATTAAAATGATCAGAAAAAAAACTAAAACTATTACGATTCCAAATGGTTAGTCCATCGGGTTATTTTATTAAGAACGTAACTAAATGTAGTTAATTGATTTAGTTGTAATAAATTATCAATTGGACTCGATAATCTCAATTGTATTAATTGTAAACGCCTACACGTTTCGAATAGCAACAGCAAATGCTGAGCTAGATTTAAACGTATCACGAAGTACGTTTGTATGCAATACAACTAGTAGTAGCAATGTAAATACACACGCGCTGTAAAGTCTGTTGCGATAACTGTTGATATTTAAGTATGTAGCTATAGCTACCTGTAGGGCTAAATGGCAGTAAAATAAAATAGAACAAAGTAAATTATTAATTTTTAATAAAGATCATTATTTCACTCAATCTAATTATTATTCATTAGGTACTTATAAAGCAAATAGGCCTTTACAAATATTATGGACTTGCGGCCCGTCCCGGCTTCGCAAGGGTTTTAGTAAGAATCCCTAATTTTTTTTAAATATAATATAGCTTATGTCACCCGGGGATAGTGTAGGTTCCCAACGGTGAAAGAGTTTTTCAAATCGGTTCAGTAGTTTTGGAGCCTATTCAATTCAAACAAACAATCTTTAAATCTTTCCTCAAGACGAATATACACTGAACATTTCAAGTTTCTACGATCAGCGGTTTAGGCTGTGCGTTGACTGTATGTCAGTCAGGACAAAGATCATAAATTAAATTATTATATAATTTGTAATAAATAGATAGAAATGCTGAACTCACTCTTCTGCACCTCATCCATGGCGTAATCCGTCTTCATTTTCAACGAGCACTTTCTAGTTTCCTCTAGAATATATTTTAAACTTATTCCAAGTTATACTAACACTTTTCTTTGATAACTGAATGAAGCACCGTTGTTTTGTAAAGTTATTTATTCTGTGATAAAATGTTTTAGTTTTAAAATTTAAATTCCGTGTGTTGCGTGCGTGTGTAGTAGTTCGGTTGCGTGTGTGATTGAGACTACCATTCACTGAAGCGGCATACACGCAAATGTAACAACTCGTTGCTGCCAGGTTCTTTGGAGAGTGCATTTTAGTTGTGGCGCTCGTTGCCCGAAAGTTTACTACACGCAGCGGCGGCCTTACCCATTGCGAGGCTCCGGGCGGCAGGTCTTTGCGAGGCCCCTTGCCCTTTGTGAAAAGTATGGGATGCGAAAGTAGGATTGTTTGGTTAGGTAAAATGAAAAATCAATATTTTTGAAAATTTGCTTGAGTTGATGCGCGAGGCCCCTGCAAGAGCGAGGCCCCGGGCGATTGCCCCGTTCGCCAGCCCCTAAAGCCGCCACTGACTACACGGGAATGTTATAGTTTAAAAAAAACATAACTTTTTAGCCTTTTGAAGTAATACTACTTATGCGACTTCCAACAAGGTTGCGTTAAACGTTTAACACTACCATGGAGGGGGTATAAAGTAAAGTAAAGTAAAGTTTATTTAGGCATAATATTTTCAATCAGTTATCTGGTAGTATCAGTAGCACAAATTTTGCTTATTTTGGGGCTAGATGGCGTTGTGTCAAATGTGTACTAGCAGTGTATTTATTTATTATCTATCAGTGGGAGCTTGTACTATTACTTTTTAATTCAAAACGTGTTGTGGCGCGATACGATGCGCTTGATAATCGCACGCAGATTTGTTATTCTCTCCGACGATCATTTCAAATTTTCCGACTCTTTAGATGCGCCGGCGCAGCTGCGTTTTTAATTGTATAATTACCGTGTTTGGGTGTTACCTATTTGGTGGTATTACAGAAAATTAGTTGTGGAGGAGTTGTGTGGGTTTACTAAAAGCAGCTTTTTAGATTTTTCGAATTCGATTCGATCTGGTTCCCATAATATAAGCTTTTCTTTTTCTTTTTTATACAATTTGCTGATAGAAAAAGCATATGGCCCACCTGATGTTAAGTGGTTACCATAGCCTATAACAAAGCATTGCCTTGTAGTTCACGTTAGTTAGGAACGTGTACTACAATACACTGCTATGCATCAACCTGAGGCATAATGTGCCTGTTATTACACCGGCACCCACACCCTTCAAACCGAAACATAGCAAGCTGCTTGGCGGCAGAAATAGGCATGGTGGTAGTACTTCCTCGGACGAGCCCTTCACTAAGAGCTCTACTACTACTAAAAAGCTACGCTTTGTTGGGCCTTTAGCCCCAGATAAATACTAACATAGCATTATGTGAATGCTTGTTTGTTTTTTTTACTTTTCAAATGACAGCGGTAAAGTCCTGAAAAGTACAGTCGTGTGTGGTTAATTACGACGACGGTCGGTGGGTGAAATAGACTGTGATAGATATTTTTTACTGAATGTAATTTCATTAGAATTAGTTCCGATACAATAATTTTGTGTAAAAAAGTTGTAATTCAACGTGTTATTGACCTGATTCAAATGAAAATATTTAATCACAACCTACTTCTGATTACACGATCTCTCCTGTTCTCCTGGAAAAGTAGGTGAATATCAAATAGGTACGGATTTTGTTCGGTTTGTTTTTGACAAAATCAATTTACCTATTCGTTTCATTGTGCTTGCCTCGAGGCATAACTTTAGATTCCTAATATAAAAATCCTTGTTTTTGATTTTATAATACTAAGCTTTTTTGAAGATATTATTATGGACCCTATATATGGAAATGCAGACGTCCTCTTTGACACGTATAAAGGGCCCTTGTCCAGCAACCTAACCGTGACTTAGACCGCTAGTAGTCATCATCATCAGCCTGTAGAAGTCCACTGCTGAAAATATGCCTCCTCGGTACGTTTCCAGGAAGATAAGTAGGCTAATAATAGAGCCTTTAAATCTTAGCAAGAAATAATTGAAAAACAAAAGTTAAAACCTTACTTGTAGTAGGTTTAATACGAGTAAATGGGTTTCAATTTTATTTCACGCTGCGCGCACTTTATAGACGAAGTGGCCGCTAGAAAATATTTATAGAAGGCTTATCACAGGTAATAAAAATAAGAAGCTGATGTTTGCTGTAGATAAGGCGTGTTGTCTCAACCTCGCACTGAGAAAACACCTTGCTTACCACATATTTTACTAAGATACTTTTTACACACGTGAATATCATCACCATTATCAGTCTGAATGAGTACTGGGCATAGGTATCCCTTGTATTTGGGATTTGTACCATCAGCCCTCGGGTTACGACAAACAGACAGACGGATAAACAGACAGACAGCGGAGTTAATAGGGTCCCGTTTTACCCCTTTGGGTACGGAAGCCTAAAAACGGATAAAAAAATCACGTGTGTTATATGAGAGCCCCCTTGAATATTGAAACTGCTCTAACAATCACGATTCATGAGATTCATCCTGGTGTCAGACGGATAGACAGACAGCGGAGTCTTAGTAATAGGGTCCCGTTTTACCCTTTGTGTACGGAACCCTAAAAACCCAGAGGGTCTCGGTACCCCACGGACATAAAGTCTCAACCCCCAAGAGAAGCAAATGGCTCTATAGCGACAGAGAACATTATTGTTATGGTTTATCGAAAAATATAATTATCGAGCACTACAAGTTGATGCTCTTTTCTTCATGACTTTAAAAGTCTTTCTTTATACGTGTCCGGAAATATTATGCCGGATCTCACTTGCTTGCGTTTCTTCCGCATGACACAATTATTTACCAACATAAAATACACGAAATAAATTGTGGGAAGTACCTACAAACATCAGGAAAGTTATATTATTGCAGTACCTTGAATTAAACTGACAGGTAAAATACATCATCCTCACTCATAACTTGATTTCTTATCAATTTCTCAAACGAAAATCGAAGAATAGTGAAAATTTTAAGGGATAATTATGGAAAATAGTGGTGAATATAAATAAAATACGCAGGTTGACGTACAAGCAAAAATTTAAATGGAATGTACACAGTTTTTTTTTTACTTTTAAAGTTTCGGCGATTCCATTTCCAAATAAAATAAACTAAGATAGAAATGTATTAAATAATATTTCATAATTTGTATGACATTAAATTTGTATGAATACTTGGACAAATTGTAGGTAAGTAAATAAAGTATGCGCCCAAGTTTCAGCTGCACAGTGTGGGATCAGTGATCACACATTTTATTACTTGTTACCCGCGGTCATTGCCTTCGGTAGCCAGCAGCAGGCGCTATCCAGTGCTCTGCTCACTTGTTTACATATACTGGTGGTCTAGCGGGAATGACCCCGTCTGTCTCGGGTTCGAATCCAGTCGTGCACCAATAAGTTTTTCTATTTTAATAAGATAATGTATGTGCGCACTGCCAGTGTTCACAAACTGTGACGGAAAAAATCGTAAGGAAAGCAGTTAGTATTCTAGCAGCGGCGATGGGCTTGCAACCTCAACCTCGCAAATCTTAATGAACTTGATCTATTATTAGATCCTTTCATTTTTGGCGGTAAAGTACTAGAACGTACCTTTTTTTGGTATGTGTTTCCTTATTGATTGGTTTTTACTGCATTTTATTATGACTCAGTCAATTTTAGACAGGTAAATATATATATCTAACCACAAGAACCGCAACAATATTAACCAACACAAAATAATCAACTGTTACCACGTCACAGCATTTTAGACGAAATATCTTACAAAAAAATTACGTCAATTTACTTCTAAATGGTGACACAGAATAAAATTCTTGTAAGGTTAAATAGATGGTAATAAGAAAGAAACATCTTAAATTCAACCCCTAAAGGGCAGTTTGCACCCCTGCACGAGGGCTAAAGTTTGAAAATAGCTCCACGCGAATAAAGTTGCGTGTTTTAGACGACTTAGGTATATGTATTACTTATAAGCTTAACTTTAGGATTTCAGGAATTCGTTTCTTAGTACTTTCTTACGCATCAAGACTGATATATCTTAAAAGTTTCAAATCTCTACGACCAGAGGCTCAATTCTCATAACGAAATATCGTCAAATTCGAGTTTCAATTTAAGTATCAATATTATTCGGGTATTCCCCAAAACTGAGATTTCAGACAGGCCCAATTTTGACCGCCGAATTCTGGTTTCAATCTCATCTCAGCTTCAAAAAAATACGAGTGTAGGCCTCTGTGGTTTAGGCTGTGCGTTGTCTGTATGTCGGTCAGTGAGGACAAAGATTGTTTTAAGTGGTATAGATAAATATGCGTAGGCTTGTTATCAGTGTCCATAAAATGTTTTGGCAGTAGCTGTGTAGGTACTCCAATTTGTATCCATAATCATTAGCCGGCTTTTAAGGATAGTAAAATCATCACATAAATCTGTGTCAAGAACGTTTTTGCGAAAGTAATTAAGTAGGTTTCTTAGGTATCCGTTATCATTGTTTAAACTTTACTGAATGTATTTTTTTCTTTTCTACTTGTTGATGAAACAAAGAGATAAATACCTATAATAACAAAGCATTGCTTCGCAGGCCACGTTCATTAGGAATATGCCCTACCATTGCTCTGCGTCCAACAACCGGAAGCATACAGGTGCCAGGCACACAGCAAGCTGCTTGGCAGTAGATATATTCATGATGGTATTAGAGACCCGGACGAACCCTTCACTAAAAGCTCTCCTATTGCTAAACCTACAATAATAACACTCAAACATAGAACAAACATCCATATTCATCACATAAGTAGGTATGTATCTTCGGTGGGGATCAAACTCACAACCTACAGTGCAGAAGGCGGAGTTATTAATACTGACTGAGTTGTGAGGCCAGTCATAATATTTTTATATATATTGATAAACACACCTTTTAAACATCCCAATAATTATAAACCTATTGTTTAATAATGAGGAACAAAGAACCAACTACAAACCTTTCAAGATTGGGCACTAGATTAGCTCACGATACTCCATAGTTGTCGTGGGAAATAAAACTTCACAAGTAGGTAGGTAGCTAAGTAGGCACAATAGCAAGCTCCCCAAATTAATGTAGTTTAATTACAGAGGAAAACAAATAAGTATAATCACGCTGTTTCCCTGAGAAACTGCTACGTAATGTGAAGGTTGATTATTAAAAAAAAGCGGATGACCGAAGGTAAAACCATATTAGATATGACCCGCGTCAACTGTCTCAGATATTTTGTGTGGGACAGACAGAGACAAAGGCCAACCATGCCTTTTAAATTGGAACCCAGCTAAGGGCATCACTGCTTGGCTGCAAAAATGGGGGTTGCGCTAGCAATTCCACAGACGAACTCTTTCAAAATGAGCTTTACTACTCCTAAATGTCTTCGAGAGTCCTTCACAATAAACAAGCAAGTCCGTCAACCTTTAAGGAAAATCGCGAAGTTCAAATTACCTCAATCTTCTATAGCACAAAAACTGAAGCTTTTAAGGTTGGATAAGTACTTAACTAATTGCATGATTTACAATAAGCTAACGAATGTAACTTGTTGCTGATAATGATAAGGCACATTTTGGCATGCTGTTATAATTAAGCGCTGGACACATCAACCTACCCTGTTCTGTTTACACTAATGTATCATCATCAGCATGAGCACCCTGTAGAAGCCCACTGCTGGATAGGCCAAGCCCTATTTGGGCCCTTTTCTTCCAATGGCTTCCCGTGATTCTAATAATGTCGTCAGTCCATCGGATAGGAGGGCATTCTACGCTTCGTCTTCCGGTTTGTGACACCATTCGAGAACCTTTTTTAGGTACGTGTGGTAGCTAATGACAAACCCCCAAATATAGAGGAGTCCAGGCCGGTAGTGAACTAATTCAGATTATAATGGTATTGATGAGAAAATTATAAACCATATAGCATCACAAATTGAAAATAACGACATCAATCATTAGATGTGATTTCCTGTAATACCAGCACACCAGAAGTAGAGATTGCATTGTACTGGACATTATGATCTGTAATTTGTATTGTTCTGCGGTACTGTGTCGTAGACTTTACCTACTAGGTCATAATTAGCTATTAATTTAGAACAAACGCGCATTACGGTTGAAATTACAGCTCTAGCGTGAGTACAGATTAAAACAATGGCAGATGGCGAACATATTTATCCTAAACTATGTACAATTGCTTATATAGTTCAAATCGCTTGAAATTGAGGCTTAACAGCTCTGGAATGGATACCTAAGTTACCAATAGGTTAACATTAAAATTAGGACCAATAGGTCGCGTCCTAAGCGAACGTGACCTGCGAGGCAATGTTTTGTGATAGGCTATGGTAACCACTTAACAACAGGTGGGGCATATGCTGTTCCATCAGCCAGTTCGATAAAAAAAAGGAAAAACAATCACAAGTGTGCTTAAGTAACTCAAAGCATAAGTTTATTGTTTTATTCTTGTATGCGGATGCAAAGTACAATTAAAATAATCCCCCACGTCAAAAATAATGCCAAATTACATGATTGCGTAAGCACATCCATTTCCACAAATAGTCAATTTACCTAAAAAGTTTAACTAATTTTCGCTTGTAAATTGGACGGTCAGGTCAGACGCTATATAAATATAAACATAGGAAAAATAGGTAGGTACATAGGTGTCTATATTCGGCCGTGACAATGAGCTACTGGGCGCTAAATTGTTAAATTATCGGTGACACGACAAAATTGTTACCACTCTAACGCTATCCTCTGTTGTGATGTAAAGACAGGGTTTTGTTATAGCGACGACCGCTATGACGGCCGTAATATAGTCATAAGAGTTCTCAATGTTCAGACACTTAACAAACCAGCCAAGTGCGAGTCAGACTCGCAAAGAAAGGCACGAAGGGTTGCGTACCATTATCTATAATAAAAGCGGCAAAAAAAAACACGTTTGTTGTATCAGAGCTCCCTTAAATATCTATTTTATTCTGTTTTTTAGTATACCTATGTTGTTATAGCGGCAACAGAAATACATCATCTGTGAAAATTACTATCACGGTTCATGTGAAACAGCCTGGTGACAGACGGATAGACAGACAGACAGACAACTTCCATAGCTAAAAAAACAAAAGCTATGTGGTTTTCTAACTTCATTTTATTTATTCTTTACAATGGCGAACGCATAGTGCGTTTGTCGACGGAATCTACAGAGGGTAAGATGATAGGACCATCCTATTTTGTCTCTTTACGCCGGTATAGGCTTTATTCGATGTAGTCACCAAGATGAGATTTTCAAATAATCTGTTTGATTGTCTCGTTTCTGCATCGCCTAGTGAGCTATTGCACGCCTTTGTTTGCTTTCATTCGCATTAGTGTTCGGTGGACAAGACAGTTATATTGTAGCGTTTTTTTAGAAAATTCGGGCTTAAGCTGATATAACTGCCGGCTTAGAGATACAATCTTTCATTTAGCCGCTGCACGATCTTTAACTTTAAGGAAGCAATTTATTTAGGATGGTTGATGACCTAATGGAACTTGGCTGGTCTATTTTTGGCGAAATTGGTCAAATGCGACATCAAAAATTACTATGATGTGCTGGCATATTTTTTATCTGATGTAAAATGACTTTGACATTACCACTGCTGCAATACTAGTTTCCTCACGTGGTTTAGTGAGAGTGTCCCATCTTCTGATCTTTAGATCTTGGCGTTGAATTCGTCGTGTATCAATGGATTTTTCTGTTCAAAGAACTTATGTGCGTGTACTCTCAAACGGTGAAAGTAAGCATTGTGTGGAAACAAGTTAGTATTCTAGCAGCGACCATGGGCTTGCAATCTGTCACGTATGGAATACCAACTACTGCAAAATGTGGGAATGTACCAAACATAATATCTGTACGTGCCTCTGACTACCTTAGACATCCTCGAAGAATCTCGAGTAGGTGATTCTAAGAGATCTAAGGGGATATTTAACGTGCATTAAAGTAACGGGGGTTAAAGTAATATTTAAGCTATTTCTTTTCCTTTTTCTTTGAAAATTCAAGTACCTAGTTACTTTCTCACCTAGTTGTACTCACTTTTACTTTCTTACAACTAGAAAGAAAACTGTAAACTCACTCGCTCTTATCTCAAGTTGTAATCGGTCTCATAGAATCACAGATTACAGAGCTAAATACCGTGCTTTCTATTTACCTTTGCGATATTATGTAAGAAAAAGAATTGAAAGATCGCTTGCAATGGTTTGCAGATAGTTCAACTGTTTTATGCTTGCATGTAGATAGGTGTGTGCTTAGTAGTAGTAGGACTCTTTGTGAAGGGCTCATTCGGGGAAGTACTACCACCATGCCTATTTATGCCGCCAAATAGTGTTGCTGTGTTCCAGTTTGAAAGGTGTGAGTGCCGATGAAATTACAGGCATGCCTCAGGTTGATGCACCTGAGAGGCAACGCTTTGCTGTAGGTGATGGTTGCCACTTAACATCAGGTGGGCCATCTGATTGTTACGTCAACAAGTCGTATAACAAAAAGGAACATTCAGAAAAAGTACATCTCTATGCACTAAGACGAATATACCCTAAAAATTTCAAGTCTCTATTATGTGTAGACTGTGCGTTGCCTTTATGTCAGTTGAGTTATAGGTTGTTGTTTAAATTTTTCAGTGTACTATTGTAATTTTGTATTTCTTTTTGACATACTGGTTCTGTATTTTCATTTGCTATATTGTTTTTCCATTTTTCTGTCCTTTTGGCATTATTGTTATAAATTTAATATAATAAGTGTGCAAACATTATAGATTTGGATGAATGTTACACAAAGCTGTATTATCAATGGCATATTTTACTAATATGAATATAATACAAACTAAGAACATTATGCAAACAGTGCACCACTTATTTAAATAACGACCTTTATAATCATGGTCTTCGCACAAAAAGCTTGTGTTTCCTAGAATTTCTGATGGTTCCGTGGAACGGAAGCCAAAGTCATGATTTGTTTCTTATGCGTTTACGTTTTACTCATTAACAATAATTCAGGCTAGCGGCAGTGTAACCTAAACCTTCACGGTTGATTGTTAGAGACTTGGCAGTCAGCTAGCAAGCCGTATCAAAAGCGACATTGCCCAGCCTTGAGCTTGGGTTTTGGTGCAAGTAAGAAGAGATGAGTTGGTTGATGATCACAGAAATTTTATGAATGCGAATATTTTGTATGTTTTTTTTATACTACTTTTTCAGAACAATCAGATGTGCCACCTTGTGTTAAGTGGTACCCTATCACCTATAATAAATTACTACTTTGCAGGCCATGCACGATAAAAACGTCCCTTTAATGTCAACTTTCACAGCAACGTTCTTTGTCGGTAGAAATAGGACAAGGTGGTAGTACTAACTGAGCCCTATTATGTTTTTTTCCGACTCATCTCCGTATCATCTGAACCGATTTAGATAAAGCTTGGAATATACATACTTCATGACCGAATAACATAAACAATGGTTACTAAGTAGCCAAAATTACCTGTTACTTGCATATATTATGCTGCGAGCGACCTGAACATCGTGCCACGAAGAATCAAATGAGCAAATGATTGCTCGATTGCAAGTCTTTCGTTAAGGGAAATCTACGTCCAGCAATGGGTTCTACAGGATGTTGATACAGTCATCCGTTTGTTACTTGAACCAGCTTTTGGTTCGACGCCTGTCCGTCACAGATTACGGTTGACAAAAGCAAGATGCGCGTGCAGAATACAACAATTTCCTACTGTTCGTCTAATCAACAAAGAAAATCTAGTTAATTCTGATCTATTGTTATGTCAGGAACGGTAATAGTCATGTTACTGTTTTTATGACAGCAATATGAATGAGTATGGTGAAACAATGCTTTTGTAGAGCCTCAACATATTTTTTATTCATACATACGATTTTGTTGAAAAATCGAGACCATTTTGTTAAAAGGATAATGCATTCTTACCAAGAGGAAAGTAATTTAGCGAAATATTAGGAACATACATTTTTTTTATAAATAATTACCTGTTTTCTTTATCAATATAACTGTCTATGCATGTAAGAGTACTAAACGACATGAATAAAAACAATCGAAAACCTGTTTTTCAAGGTAAAACTTTTTAAATTTACAATTTTCCAGGCAATTATAACACTATAGTTTTTCTTGTATAGGTGGTTTAAATAATTAAAAATAACGCAAGTCACTTTGTTTAAAAACTGAAAAAACCTCTTAATCTCTACTTTGCATAAACTCCGATCATAAATCCATTCATACATAATGTCTGGACAAAAAACAACAATGGAGGTAGTTCCATCACAAATATCAGCAGGCTACTCATTATCATTCCGACGCGATTCCATCGTGGATGGAATGGATACTAAACAAAGGAACATCAAAAAAACTAAAACAATGACAAATTACTGGTTGCTTGTATCCTGTAGGGATAAATACAACATCTGTAGGATTTGTGAAATGTAATTCATCCGGGCGATAGATGAGTGTGGAATAAAAAAAAAACAGTGGAATCTAATATAAAAATAATAATGCTGGACAATCCACACAGCATCCCAAATTAAGCAGAGCTTGTGTAATGGGTATATGACTGATATATTTATTATAATACATTATATACATAGATGTTTTTAGTAGTTTATTATATTATTATTAGGTATTTATTTATTATATTATTATTTTGTACGCCCCCGTCCTTACCTATACAATGTTTTTCTGTCCATCCAAAGGTTGTCTGGAAGAGATTGCTTTTAGCAATAAGACCGCCCATTGTACCAATAGTTTTTAAATTGTAATTCTATATACTTTTTTCTACTTTAATGGTGTACAATAAAGATATAATCTATCTATCTATCTATCTATCTATCTATTTTTATTCATTATCAATTCTTACGATCGTTTTTCAATATAGTTAATGAATTAAATACAAAAAAAACAAATATGTAATAAAGTGCACTAAGAATATTATAATTAAAGATTTATATTACTATAAAATTGTGTGCTTATAAATGTGTCAGTCACTCAGATTTAAATAGACATTTTTTTAATAAAATAATACGTTTCTAATAACATAATATGTTTATGATTAAAATGACAGTGTATATTAATTTAATTTATGTTTTCTACCTGTTTACTTTCTATCTGGTCAGTTAAAGTGCTGTTTTACGGCTAATGATGATTAAAGTATACACAATATACAAGCAGATTATATTTTGAAGGTGATAAATTACATATTCAAATGATCAAGAATTACTATAAGACCATTATTAATATATAACTTTTTAAACTATCATGGTTTTGATCAATATTTTGGATAGAAACGGGATATTTACCATGATTTTTCAAAAAAAATCATGGTAAATATCCCGTTTCTATCCAAAATATTATTAATATATGTTTTACTAAAGAAAAAATTAAAAAGCTGACTTTAATTCCCAGGCACTATCTACCGTACCGTAGGATATCCCCTCAAATATCTTAGCATCGAGTAACTATTGAACATTTTTTGATATTTTCATTGCTGAAAACGACAAAGAACAACATTCAACATTGATGTCTATAATATGTCTCAAGATTCTTTGAGGACGTCTAAAGGGTTTAGTCAGAAGTACGTCCGAATATTTGGTACATATCCATATCTTGCAGTAGTTTGAATTCGATACGTTAGAGGTTGCCTCTGCTAGAATGCTAACTGGTTTCCTAATGATGTTTTCTGGACAGAGGCGTTGAGCACATACCTTTTTCGAATAAAATATAAATAAAACAGTGACACACGACTGAATAACCCACGGCCTAAGGAACAGAAGGCGGGGTCAATTCCACTAAACCAATGGTGTTGTAATTTTTCTGTTAAAATTAAAAACAGTTTTTCTCGCAGGGAACAATATTGCACAGTGTCCACAAAATAGAATACCGCCAGATTTCTCATCTTCATACCCAGTTCTAAGTACCAAGTAGGTAAGTACTTACCTACCAAGCTAGGTAGGTACTTGTCTTATGACCCAGATTATAGTTATCAGATGCAGATGACGTTAGTCAGGAAAAACAGAGATTCATCATTTATAATAGATCAATATATAGGTGGAGCTAATTTTAATAAGTAGCTACCGGTACTATCAGAAAAATGTAATGGCGCAGCAGGGTTATCTATCATCCAGTGATATGGACAAAATTTAGTACAGACATGTGTTCAACTTAATGATGTTAGCTATTGCTAACATCATTATGCAATATGTAAAATAATGAAGAGTTATAACTTCTATAAACTAGGACTATGAACTTTTAAAATCGAGTTATCAGCTACTACAAGTACTTGCAGTATTATAGTATTTCACTGATGCATCAGCCGGTGAAGAATGTTTTAATCACATGCACGAACCAGCTTAGTAATACTGGTAATACGTACTATTGTTTAAATCGACTAAGTCTTTTTAAAAATCAATTGGCTCTAGACACCATGTTTTTTTATACAATTTGCTAATGGAACAAGCATATAGCCCACCTGATATAAAGTGGTTACCATAGCCTATAACAAAGCATTGTCTTGTAGGTGACGTTAGTTAAGAACGTGTCCTACAATACACTGCTCTGCGTCTATCAACCTGAGGCATACAGGTGTTAAGCCTTATGTGCCTGTAGTTACACCGGCACCCTTCAAACCGGAACATAGCAAGCTGCTTGGCGGCAGAAATAGGCATGGTGGTAGTACTTCCCCGGATGATTTATATATTGCAACAAATTCCCTACCATGTTACTATTTTTATAAAAATTTTGACCTCGCTGACCTAAGGGTTGAATTTCAGGGATTCCTTTGTCAGCAGCACTAAAACTTATAATATACAAAATGTTCAATCTATCTATACCAATTATAAGAATCTTTAACCTGACTGGAATATAGACAACGCACAGCCTAAGCCACTGGTCGTAGAGACTTGACATTTTCAGAGTACCTATATTCGTCTTGGTGCGTCAAGGTGTACTAAGAAAGGAATTCCCGAATTCAACCTCTAAACGTATACAGCGGAGGTTAAAGTTTGTATGACAATAGCTTCATGCGGACGAAGTTGCGCGCGTTTCGCTAGTTTTTAATAAAACTTTCGGCAATTGCCTTGCAACCTGTTACGTATGAAATACCAACTACTGCTAAATTAGGAAGTGTCTCTGACTACCTCCTTTAGACAACCTCAAATAACCCTTGAGCGGATATCTACCGTGCCTGAGGATTAAAGTCGTGGAGCTATTTTTTTTCTGTTCTTTCTTGTTCTCATCTTTCTTCTGACATAAAGACAGCGCAGTCTAGTAGGTACTCGAGACTCATTGAGGATGTCTAATAGGGGGTAGTTAGAGATACGTCCAAATATGACATTTGGTACATAACCATATTTTACAGTAGTTGGTATTCCATACGTGACGGTTGCAAGCCCATCGCCGCTACTAGTATACTAACTGGTTTCCTCACGATGTTTTCCTTCACCGTTTGAGAGGACTGACATTGCGCACATAAGTTTTTCAATATGATCCCACACCCTTAGGATCAGAAGGCAGGATCACTCCTATTAGACCAACAGTGCTTTTTTTATAGATGAGAGTATTATATAAGTCAATTACACTAGCTTTTAGAAGAAATTACGATGAAAGCCGTGCCGACTGTCGTAAAGTCAAATAATGAGTGTTTCTAACATAAACGTCGTTTATTTCAAGAAGTCTGTCTAAAAGCCAATTTCCTTAACTTAATGGTTTGTTACAGCAATTTCGCAACGAATTCCAATAAAACATTTTCAATTGAGCTCGAGTCATAAAAGTTCGCCCTCAAAGATTATCTGCCTACGTTTTCAATAGCATTAGAGCGTTTAAGGACCCACTAAAATAACTTCTGCGTATACTCCTACGCAGATGGGCCACAGTCACACCGAATGATGATTGCCAGTACACACCGGTTTGCGCGTAAAAACAGCCGCTAGCTATTATCGCAATTGTAAATAAGATAGATAAGATAAAATATTTATTTCATATCATGAAGAATGTTGCCGTAATTTTATAGCTGTAAAATATGCATGTCACTGATATGTAACTGGACTTAAACCAGTACATTGTGTACACACGAACAGTAATTTGTTATTCTCTGTAAGTGAACCCTGTTCTTTGAGAAATAAATATCTTTAACCACATTTCAGGTTAGTCAAAGTCAAAGTCAAAGGTCAAAGGTTACAGGGTTACTGGGACTTACACTGAAGACAAAATTTGTTTGAATGTATCAAATTCCTGATAAATTCAAACAAACAAACCGTTTAAATGAGGACCTACCGCTGACTTAAGTTGATTTTACAAACCGGCGACGGTTGGCTGACTACCATTAAAGCTGGTAAATTAATTACTAAACAGCTTTGGTACATTCTACCTACAATAGTTAAAGTAAAATTTAATTGAATACCATATAAAATTATATTATTTAACTAACTAATCTTGTTCTTTTTACCATAAACTTTGTTATATTTTACCAAATAACTTTCGTATAATTGCTAAGCAATTTTGAACTAATTGGTATTATTTACGCAACTCCTTTTGTATAATTGGAAATTTTACCATAAACTATGATAATCTTCACAAGACAGCTTTTGTGTTATCTATCTAAGTATTTTTATTGCTTTCGTAGGTTCTTCTATGAACTATGATTATTTTTACTAGATAACTTGTGTATTATCTACCTAAGTACTTCAATTGCTTTTGTAGATTTGAATATGACTTACGATGAGTTTTACTAAACCCTTTTTGCATAATCTACCTAATTTCTCATGTAGATTTGACTATAAAAGGTGGTAGTATTTACTAGATAACTTGTGTATTATATACCAAAGTACTTCAATTACTTTTGCAGACTTTACTATAAACTTTGGCAAGTTTTAATAAACCACTTTTGCATTATTTATTTAATTACTCTTGTAGGTTCTACTATGAACTGTGGTACAGTTTACTAGATAAATCTTGTAGTATCTACTGAAATATTTCTAATAATTTTGTAGATTTAACTATAAACTCTGGTAAGTTTTACTAAGCCACTTTGCATTATCTACTAAATTACTCTTGTAGGTTCTACTATGAAGTGTGGTACAGTTTACTAGATTACTTGTGTAATATCTACCTAAGTACCTCAATTACTTTTGTAGATTTTACGATGAACTCTGGTAAGTTTTACTAACCACTCCTTGTATTTTCCATTAAATAACATTGGTAATATTTACATAACAGCTATTTTAGATTTAACTTTGTAGTTTTGGTAATTTCTACAAAACGCATTTAGTGGCATCTACTTAATTTTACTTATGCTCCGTCATAATTTTGGACGTAAACACTTGTTTTTAATAGATAATACAAAAATATAAACATGATGCCACTAGAGACGCTTCACTAAAAAAATCTTACCAAAGCTTCAAAGTAAAATAACCTGTTGAAATAAATATTAAAAATGTAGCTTAATCGATAACACAAAACATAATAATCAATAAACAAACCCAGATTGACGTAAAAAATACAAAAATGTGGTTGAAGAAGAAATCTAGAAAAGAAACATTAGAAAACATTCATACATTTATTTATAAAAACAATATATTATGTAAGAGTAAGAAACCAAAAGTTATACCGACTATTATTAAGGTATTAGCAATAACCTTTTATAAATTATAGTATAGGAAAAGAAGCTGCTATTTTGTTTTCTTAATCAATCGTAATCATATTTTGTTGACCACAATATAGGCTTTTTAGCTTAATCGCGTTCACTGTAAGTGGCAATTTGTTCCAACAGCAGTTTGTTTGAACAGTGGGAACTGTCCAACTTGGTGACTACTTCACCGTCATTCTGAAACAAAATAAACATTATTATTTATAAATTACCAACTGAACTGTGATGCCAGTCAAATACCATTCATAGTAATGTGTCAGCCGTTGCTTAACCTAGCTTATCAGTTATAATTAATGCCTAAGCAATGTTTGCCACGAGCGCTTCATACTATACATAGGTACACTTTATATATACTATACATACATACAACAAAAAATATAGTAACCTTCGCTTAGGTGATCTTCGAGTATTGACATCTATTGCTTTGCATTTATATTTTGACCTTGGAACGATTTTTTTCAATGAAGTCGGGTCACTTTTTATAAAGCAATATCTCGTGTTTTGGATATCTTTTATTGAAATCCACTTCAATCTGAAAAATAATACACAATCTAATTAAACCATCACATTTATACAAAACCATAGACTATTCAAGAAGGGCTGCTTAACTGGTTTGCCCATGATGTTTTCCTTCAGCGTTGAGAGCACTTGCATTGCGCACATAAAATTTTCAAACAAAATATCCATAGGTGCACCACCAGATTAGAATTCACGATCTTAGGATCAGAAGGCGGGGTCACTACCACTAGACCACCGGTGCTCTCATCCTGAGTAATTCTAATAAATATAGATTTATAACAAAAAACTCACCAGTTTATAGCCAAAGCTAAGTTTATATGAAGGCCATTCTTCAAGTACTTCCACAATACTGACAAATTTGTTTGAATTTTGATGATTTAACATCCATTTGTTGCTTAGATGTTTTCTCCCACTTTTCAAGGATTTCGTTGAGTGGCTCTTTATTAAATCTCAGCCAAACTTTGTGCTCTTCAAATTCTTCATTCGATACTGTAAATTAAGTATGTACCTACATGAGTGTTTCATACAGACTAAGCTATGAAATTTTTATACCTTGATTGACCCTCTTAATATCAGAATATTTTACTTTGGGATACTAAAAATAAACACACAGACAAACACACGAGAAACAGACCCATCCAATGACCTGTGCCAAACGTGACCTAGCCTAGTTGATCCACAATGAACGACGCCAGGCCGCACCATGAGCGCTTCAAGCTGATTATAAGGGACAGATCAATTGTACTAATTATCTAATAATAGATAATTTATAACTTACTCTCATGGTCATCAAAATCCAATTTACTGATTCCGGTTGTTGTTGCCTTTTTTTTTGGTTCGATAATGCCAATACTACGCAGTTTTCTTTTGTGGTTATTGTACTTATCAACCAATTTACCTCTTGCAAAATGTATTTACCATGATCATATTTATGACTCGGTATATAGTAAGTTTTCTGTAATAGAACGAAATTCAAAAATTAATAAATCATCGATTTTTAGACTTATAGTTAAAAAAGTACTACAAATCATACTAAAGTATAAATTACTACATACTATCAATAACTTATGGGCTAACAGCATTTTTTTGTTTTATTAGTAAAATATAAAACCTACAACAATCCAATCCAACTGGACAATCCACACATCATTTAGCCCCAAGCTAAGCAAGCTTGTGTTATGGGTACTAGATGAATGATATACTTAATACAATACATTACATACGTAGATGTTTTTTATTATACATAGAAAATACTGAGAACAAAATTAACAAAACAAAATAATAATAAATCAAATAAAAAATAAAAACTAATTGATTATTAAATGAATAAAAACGGCTACTTTATGTTGAGCGGATCTAGTAAAAGAAAAGTAAAGTATAAAATAATAATAATAAGACTTGTTCAATTTGTTCATTTACATGTCTGAACTTGAATCTGACGACGCGACTTCAAGACTGACGGTGGCGGCAGCGTGGAAAAACTACCAGACTACTTTAGTAATTTTAACATAATCTATTTTGTAATTGTAACAATACTTATTATTATTATTATTATGCCGAAATCTTACTTACGCAAAAGTGGTTTTGTTTCTTGTATTCTTGCAAACCATGCTTGAATTTAATACCATCTTTTATTTTATCAGCGGGTATTAAGAATTGAATATCGTTTTCCGTTATTTTATCGAAACATGATAAATCAATATCTGGCGCTAAAACAATGAAATTACAGTGTTTTATCGTTAGGTAAAGGTACTTAGCTAGGCAAATTTATTTTCTCCTGAAATATAAAGCTATTATGTATGCATGTACGTACCTATTTACTAACCTTTAAATAATTCATGTATCTTATTAGATACATCCCACGATTCCAGTAGTTCTCCCACAAAATTGGCCGGTATAATATCCTCCACTTCCGACCCAGACATCATGAAATACCTAAATGAATCACTTATATGAAGGTCCATAAAAACACAACGCACGATATATTTGTAATAAATAGGTACTAATGATTTATTCACAGAATTTTACACTACGGCGCGGGGTTGGCCGGGCCTGTCTATATTAAAAATCAAAAGAAAATGATTAACTCAAACGACTGAACCGCGACGTGGTCGCAACGGAAAAGAAAGTTTAAGTTCACTCGCTCGATTCACTTCGGCTCCGTTCCTAAACTCGGGCACAACATGGCGCGATCGCATATTTCATTTATTGGCCACTCACTCACTCACTCATCACTTGGCGCCATGCCGCTGCACCTTTGCTTTGAAACCACGTGGCAGCTAATAGTATGCTAGCAAGCGAGTTTGACTGCCATCTTTTAACAACAACGCACAGCCTTAACCGTTAAGTTACTTTTATTATGAAATCAATTCCTAAAATTCAACCCTTAGATAGCCGCTGCGACGGTAGACTTTTGCATGAAAAATAGCTTAATGTGGGCAACGTCAAGTACGTTTCTAGGTAGGTAGCAGATCTATTAAATACCTACCTAGTTGGTGCAGCGGCTGAGGGCTTCTGACTAAAGTTATATTAGGTACCATCCACTACCTACCTACCTAATTTGGATGGTTCCTACTATAACTTTGGTAACCTAATAAAAAAACTTTCAGTAACGATCTTTGACCCATATTAGAACCCTACTTACCTATCTACCTACTTACGCACTTTCGCAACAGTGCTCCGCAGCAGAAATAGGCATGTTGGTTCCTTCCCTGGAAGAGCTATTCACAAAGAGCCCTACTACTAAATACATAAAAGGGACGTAAGTAGATCGGTATTCTTACTTTAATTTGTGCTACCTTCCTACATTGGTAACTGTATATATGTAGGTAGGTACCTAGGTAGGAAGTTGACTAAACGAGCGAAGCGTCTCAGTATCGAAATGGGTGTAAAAATGATTTTGTCCTTCTATCTGTCTCCTTGTTCTCCTACAGGTTGCATTTTTACTGCATGGTTAAAATGGCTTGCCAGATGTAGGGATTGTTTTTACAGAACATCTAGTTTAGTTGTAACCTATCTGGAGAAGGGACTTACCTACCTACCTAGGGTAGGTATATAAAATAAAATAAATAAATAATAATACTGGACGATCCACACAGCATCATCTAGCCCCAAGCTAAGCAGAGCTTGTGTTATGGGTACTAGATGACTGATATACTTAATACAATACATTACGTATATAGATACTTTTTATTATACATAGAAAATACCCAGAACACCCGGAATAAATATTTGCAGATCGTACAAACATTTATCCCAAGGCGGGAATCGAACCCGCAACCTTCTGTGTCGCA
Source organism: Electrophaes corylata (assembly GCA_947095575.1). Lineage (NCBI taxonomy): Eukaryota > Metazoa > Arthropoda > Insecta > Lepidoptera > Geometridae > Electrophaes > Electrophaes corylata. Next base: position 11,449,930 of record OX352703.1, read on the forward strand.
GGCGGACATTCGCCCGCCGCGCCACATCGGTCGTTACTTAGTACTTAGTTAGTGGTATACTTAGTTATTGAAGTCACATACCTACCTACCCACCTATCTATCTATGTTTATAGTATCTAAGTATAGCTATGCGTATCTACTACAAACTTGACCTACCCACGTCATGTGTTTCAATCCAGCTGGTCATACCAATGGATTTAAAGAATACTAATTGTAACCCTCGACTTCGTCTACTCGCAACAAATTTCAAAACCAGGCGTCTATTGCTGATGCCGGGACCTTAGAATGAATGCATTAGAAGAATGTAAGTATCGGTAGTGTAAGACTGTACCTCTTACAGGTATCGATTCGATTGTATAACAAAAACAAGTACTCTATTACCTACCTCCAGAGTGCAAGCTATCACTAGGCCAAATTTTATCGGGATTGGTTCAGCGGCTTAGTTGTGAAAGCATTACAGATAAACAGAGAGACACACTTTTGCGTTTATAAATTGTATTTAGACTAGTGGAATCGCGTGAAGCTACTTTGAGCCAATTTTGACGCTCTTTCATCGGATCCAAATTTTCCTGATTACTAACCAAACTCTGAGTTCTGGACCGTGTAGTTTCGAATACATGATTAAAGCAATAAACTCATTAGCCTACCTAAATTTCAACAAGCCGACTACCTAGCCTATCTACGAAAACAACAGAAAACACAAATGATTTTAAAAAAATGCTTACCTACTTAATTTTTACTATCTTTAGGTAATGTGGGTGAGGGAGCACCGGTCTAGTACGAAAACTAACTTCGTGTTCAATTTCCTGGCCTCATGCAGGCCTATGGCAAAGTCAGTCAGTAAACAGAATTGACATAGGACCACATTAATAAGTTGCGCGTAGGAATGGGCCAGGCGTAAGATATTAATTACTAGATACGTGAAACTTTTACAGAAACAATGTAAATTCAACATTGTTATTTTGTGATTTCAACTTGAAATTATGTTACGAGCACAATGCCTCGATTCGGTAAAAATGGGAACTTTTCTACCTAAATATAACTACTCGTAAATATAACCATACTCTCTGGTTATTTTCTATGAACTACTTTATTTTACTGTAGTATTTTACCTTTATTTATGGTACGATTACAGTGCCTCGCTATTGTGAAAATTGCGAAGTGAGCTCGTAAAATTAACAATATTTGTAGTGTAAATATATTTTCACAAATAATTGTAAATACGTTATTATTTTTTAAGTCAACTTGAAATTATGTTAGGTACGCAGTGCTTCGTTGCACAAGAGACTGGAAATATCCTTCCTTAGTATACTCGTATATATAACCGTACTCTTGGGTCAATTTTACGTTTGCAATAGGTAAAGTGTGTAACAAAAACCATAATTATTTCTAAAAAACTGACACTTTGCTAGTATATTTATAACTTATTTTATAATGAATCCAACTGTTATTTATTATACAATTACAGTGCCTCGCTATAGTAACAACTCCAAAGTGAGCTCGTCAATTTAGAAATACTTTTCGTGTAGATTTTACTTAGCCAACTGTTAAACGCAAAAGTCATAATTTTTATTGTTTATTACGTAAAATTTTCACGAAAAAGATGTAAAAACAATATTGTTATTTTGTAATTTTGACATGAAATTATGTTATGGATACAGCGCCTCGATGCGGTGTAGATGAGAACTTTTCTACCGTAGTATACTCGTGAATATAACAATACTATCAGGTCTATTCAACGCAAAAAATATATTGTAAGTGTAACAGGAACATGACTATTTCTAATAAACTAATAGTTTTGAGTAATCTACTGAAGTTTTTATCACTTCAGCATTTGTTATACAATAGGGGTATGTGGTAGTTTCAACATACAAAAACTCAAATATATAATTTAAAAATACTACTTTTATTTTGTTGTAATTTCGACATTATAAATTTAACTTTACTTTTGGTGTAGATTTAACCTATAAAACTGTGAAATATGCAACAGTTGTACAATAGAATTAACTACGAGAAAGTAAAAACAAAATAGTAATATCTACGCTATTACTTTGTTGTTTCAACGTTAAGACGACGCATTGGAGAGTTCTTGCCATGGGGATTTGAATGTTTTTAAGCAATCACGTAACTTTTGAATCTGATATTTATATATTTCATGTATCTTATCCATACCCTCAAAACAGTATATCTAGTATTACATAATTGGCAAACATTTGCAAACGGAGAAAAAATTATAAAAACCACACATTTAAAACCAAAATTTTCACTTTGTCGGGAAACGTGACTGAATTATGCTTTAATATTTTTTAAAGGTAGATCCAAAAACGAACATCAATATGGTAGATTGAATTTAAAAAATAAACTATAGTTTTTATATCGGATGCTAAATACTGGGTTTGGCACATACTGCCAAGCTTTCTTGTTTACGTTTTTGTATGCACCCGATTTGCAAATAATTGTGTTTCAACTTTGATTTGTAATTAATTGTTGTATTGAAACTTTTCTATTTACGTGAACAAGTAAATTTAACAATACTTGTCGCGTAGATTTAGCCTTAAAAACTTTTAAACATATCAAAGTTATATGATACTATTAACTCTGTGCAACTTTGGCCAAAAATTTGTAAAAACAACGTTATTATGTTGTAATTTTTTGTAGCCAACTGTTTAACGCACAAGTAATAAAATCTTTAAAGAAAAAAAATGTAAATACAATATAATTATTTTGTAATTTTGACTTGTAATTATGTTACGGACACAGCGCCTCGATGTGGTGTAAATGAGAACTTTTCGTTCGAAGTATATTCGTAAATATAACAATACTGTTACCGCGCTGGCTACTATTATGTTGATTTTTCCCAAAACAAAGATACAGAAAATAGGGAACAGAAATTTGAGAGGACTTACCGTTATTTTTAATTTGGAGCACGCACACACGTATTTTTGCATCTAATATTGTTTCACATCCCGATGCATTGTAGGTAGGTACTTACCATCACAGGTTAAAAGGGTAAGTCAGAGACACATATATGGATTGCATATTAAAACGCAAAGGATAGGGAGCGTTCCTGTGTTTTAGCCTAAACAAATACTATCAGGTCTATTCAACGTAAAAAAATCTGCTATAAGTATACCAGGAACATGGCTATTTCTAATAAGCTAATAGTTTTGTGTAATCTACTGAACTTTTTGTCATTTTAACATTTGTTATACAATATAGGGTAGTTTCAACATACAAAAACTCAAATATATAATTTAAAACTACTTATTATTATTTTTTAATTTCGACATTATAAATTGCAATTTATATACCAACGTGGGCTCCTTAACTTAAATTTACTTTTGGTGTAGATTAACTGTGAAATGTGCAACAGTTATACAATAGTATTACTATACTATATAATAGTATTAATTATTATTAAAAATAGTAATATTAACGCTATTATTTTGTTATTTCAACGTCCATTTATGTTACGGACACAGCGCCTTGCTGTGGTAGCTATTGGAACTTTTGTACTAACGTTAACAAGTAAATTTAACAATACTTGTCGCGTAGATTTAACCTTAAAAACTTTGAAATGTATAAAAGTTATATGATACTAATAACTCTGTGAAACTTTAGCCAAAAATTTGTAAAACCAACTTTATTCTTTGTAATTTTAACTCTATGTTACGTAACAGAAACAATGCGTCACTGCGTTAAAGATGAAAATTTTCTACCTAATTAAACTCGTAATTATAACAATACTTTCTGATCAATGTAACGTAAAATAATTTAAAAAGTGCAACAAAAATATGGTAATTTGTATTAAACTATCACTTTTGTATAATATACAGATTTTTTTGTAATTTTATATGTTACGATACCATATTTTTATAAACTTAAGTAAAAATTACTTAGTGGAATTGTTAAAATCACAAAAAAAGTTAGTAAAAATTTTATTTTTTCATCAACCTTTGTTGTTTTATAAATTTAACAGCTAAGATTTAGTAACTTTTACTGCTACTCTTGTAAATTATGTCAACTGTCGGGACTTTTGTAAATTCAACCATAGCAATTGTTGTATTTATTGGTAAACTTTTGTTTATTCATCAACCTTTATTGTTTTGTGATTCGAACAGCCGAGATTTGGTACCTTTTATGATTAATTTCGTAAATTCTGTCAACCGTCGGGGCAATTGTAAATTCAACCAAAGTGTGTTTTCAGTGTAAGGTTACATAAAAAACAATTAAACAAAGGTATACTGGAAAGGACAGTACCGTTAGGTAATAAATTCAGTGTGAGAAGTTTCAATTTCAATAGAATGCCATCGTAGCGTATGTCATGTCATGTACATTTACCCCCAAAAATCACACTACAGCAAGTACCTTTTTGGTATCATACTTCTCAGGCCAGGACAAAATATTTCCGAATCATAGTAAGTAACGATTAAGTATGCAATATCTCGAATGGGCACACCTACACGTTTAACCTACGTCGTGCACTGTAGCAATCAGTATACTGTAATTATTTTAATTAATTATTTTGAAGGTGCCGCCAAACCAGCCAGGCATTTACCGACCCGCTGCGGCACTCAGGTCTCAAGACCGGCTTTCATTGTAAACAAGGCTGAAGGCAGGGCGTTGGCCCAGTTTTTGTGCCCCTGCTATCCATCAAGTCTTGAGCGCCTCTTGTTAAACTAACTGTTGTCTGTGGTTTTACCTTCGTATAAATGGATTGATAAGATTTTGAAAGTTTTGTTGGCTGGCGAACATTAATGCTATGGTTTAAATTGTAGTTTCGAGTGGAAGCAGATTGATTTGGCAGATACTCAATCATATGTTGTAGTAAATGTACATATTGACCAAAACAACGTGTTTTGTGTACTGTGCGTGTCTATTCCTTTTAGTTTGATGAGGCATAGCAATTGATTATTCCATAGTGTTTTGAAATTGGGTTTACAATTCAAACAAATATTATTCGCTTTCGCATCGCAGTTACTTAGTGTCAAGGAACCAAGCCATAAGGATCCTGAAGGAGGGGTAACCTCAGAATAGGTCAGCTCGATAGTTTGATTGCCTAATCTGTACCGTGAGGTTAGTCCGAATAGGCCCAAACAGACTCGAATAATAATTGGAAATTTGGGATGGTTTGGGAATGACTAAGTTCGTATAAGCTAGAGATCTCTGGTGGGCAATGATTAAGATATTTGTCTTTATTCTGAGAGTTATGAAAATATCTTACAAACGGATAAACTTACAATAGTTCATTGTTTGATTATGATACCCTTTTACGTGTCGATGTTATTTTAAAACCTTTATGAGCATGTAAGTGGCTACATGAATGTCATTGAGCGAGCAGGTCATGAGACGGCACTCTTAAAATAATGAATACCGTTGACCATAGGTTTATCTTATGGAATTTTAATAATAATAATGTATTACTATGAAAGCACTCACTGCAAACCATTTTCAAAGAGTAAGTAAACAGCCGAATAAGGGCATGTTGTATCACATATAAACACATGCTTCAGCATCTTGCGCTACTTTATGTGTATTGTACACATATACAGCAATAATAATAATATTGCTGGACAATCCACACAGAATCATCTAGCCCTGAGCTAAGCAGAGCTTGTGTTAAGAAAATACCCAGAACACCCGGAAAAAAATTTGCAGATCGTACAAACATTAATTCCAAGGCGGGAATCCAACCCGCAACCTCCTGCGTCGCAGGCGAACATTCGCTCGCCGCGCCACATCGGTAGTTCAATTATTATGGTGGTATGGAAATACTGACCCTGACTTCTAGATTATCATCAGGTGCTGTTCGACGGTGCTCCTCAGCAAGTAGTCTGATCGAGTTGTGGTTTGACCCGGCTTAATATATTACACATACTTTTGTGCTATTTTGAGTGACTACATTTTTGGCGTGGGAAATTGTTACAAAACATCAGTGATAATTTTGGTAACTTTTGTAATACCTGCAAGCATTGGAACCATGGTTCCAAGATGCTACGCGCATCCGTTGGTAGTACTACGGCTCGTTGCCTGACAGATAAATTTTCACCTCATTGGCAGTGTAAACATTGACAGTGTGAACTGCCACTATGATCAATGAGATGCGAATACTTATCTGGCAAGCACAGATTCTTAGTAATACTAACGTACGCTTGTAAGATACGTGGGGATGTACAAAATGTACTATCTGGACGTACCTCTGACTAACCCCTTCAGACACCCTCAAAGAATCTCGATTACTTTATCTCGCATACTTTGTACTAAGAGATCGGAGGTGCTATTTCTTTCTTTTCTTTTTTTATTAAAGTTTTGACTTACACCATTGATCGAAACTCACCATACTCATTTCATCTTTGCAGGGGAAATTGTGTAATCTGTTTTTGCAATCATGATCCAGTTGAAAGTGTCAAATATGACAGATGTATTATCAGAAATCTGTCATATTTGATATACGCAGCCCCATTTTCATTGCAACAAAAGATACACTCAGCTTGTTAAAATATTGGTGACAATGAAGCACAGAATGGGGACCCCCGTATGCTCTAAATTAACGTGAGGATGTGCCAACTTAAATCCCGACTGCAATTGGACAGAACGGTCTCACTGTTACAGCGTGGGAGAAATGAGACTGTTATCTTGCGATTTCCTTCAGCTATTTATAAACACTGACTAACTAATCATGTCGCCTTCGCGTAAGTTCTTTTGATGTGGTATCTGTTGTTTTTAGGGTTTTGTACCTAAAAAGTAATTGGACTGAAAGTTTCCAGCTTAGACCACTGGTCGTAGAGACTTGAAACTTACAGGGTATTCGTCTTGGTACCTAACTACCTAAGGCCCTTAGGCTAAGGGTGTATAAGCAAGGAATTCCTGAAATTTAACCACTAAAAGAGTTCAGCATAGATTGTATTTTGCATGAAAATAACTTCACACCGACTTCGTATGAAAGTAGCGTTCTTCTAGTTATTTTATAAAAATGATCATACAAAAACTAGAACTAAGCCGTTATTCTTTTAAGCTTTGTCGCATAGAACTGGCACCTATATTCATCTAGCTAAGTCTTTTTAAAGTGATCCTGGATTTTCTACTATATTTTCTTAAGTACATAATTTGCAAGAAGTAAAAACAATTATAGCAGAACAAAAGGTCGAGCCGTTCAAACATCAACCTTGTGCATGTGAAATGGCAATCAGCTACCACCTAATTCTAAGGTGAAGATAGGTACTTATAGCTCTAAACCAATTCACATTTGAACATCATGTTACAAAAATAACAACTTTATCTGCAAAGGTTCGATACTTTCTCCAGACCAAATCCTTTCACTCATCACATCAGAGACAGACTAACAAAGTAACAATCTCCAGATTATAATAATTATTGAAGCAAAATTACGTGTTAATAGTCAATACATAAGGTTCAGATTCCCAAATAGAGAATATTTAGGAAGCAGCAATAAAAATCTATAAAACTAAATATGCTTCCGGAACTCATACAAATATTTACTCGTCTCTCTATTTAGTTATGCTGTAGTAGAATAATCATAATGTCCTATCCTAAGTAGGTTAAATCTATATATATACCAATGATAGGACTCTTTGCCCTGACCGACTGACTGACATGTTTTCTTAGGGTATATTTGTCTTAGAGCGTAAAGGGTAAGGGTACTAAGAAAGAAACTCCCGAAATTCGACCCCTAAACTCGTACAGTGCAGCGGGTGGTGAAGTTTGTGTAAAAATAACTTCACGCGGATGAAGTTGCGCACGTCGAGGTAATCATAGACATATCTTGGAATTTTTCGACTAGATTATTGTCATCAGAAAAATCAACTATATAATACCTAGAAAAGAAGAAAGGTGCAAACGAACACTGAATCAAATGCGGCTATGACTCACGGTGCCACCCCACTCTGTGGAGGTCATTTAATTGATTAATTCATTTCAAGGTAAAAGTGAATTTTCTAGTAGATAAGTTAAAGTCAACAACTGTTAGCGTTGATACTCCAAAAGAACAAAACTTGAATTATTTATGAGACCGAAACCAAATGGGACCATCCAAAACCTCATAACCCAGAACAGAACAGTAAATCTACACAGCATTACCAAAACGATTAATCGGTATAATCTCTCATAATTGGCTGATGTAACAGTGGTAGTTTCCATTAGCCAATGGGATAAGGGATTATCCGACGGACAATAATACTAGTTAGTACCAATGAACGCCAAAATGGCCAATAATGATAAGGAGCATGCGTTCATTCATAACCATGGAACCTAATGAAGTGGCTTAAGAATCACGTTATTTCTACACAACGAGGTGTGACGGTCAGTTCCTTCACCATTCCCCTTTTGCTAGTGCAATTTTGTTTCGTGTCGAGATGATATGATTTAAACTAAATGGAAATCAATTAGACCAACGCAACGGGACTCCAAACAAATGCACCCAATCCACCAAATCCTTGTATGTATAGAACGTTGCTTATTTTGCTATAGCTTGAGTATGCGACGAAAGTGCGAGTGTCTTAACTGCCCAGAATTAAGACCAAAACTATGAGTTTAGTTCTTTCATCGCAAACTCCATCCAGCTACAGCAACAAGCAAAACTTATAAATACAGTGGCTGCAGAATAGGTAAATATAATAAACCATGATATTAAAAAATAATAGCAACCAAAACACATACAGTACAGTCACAATTAAATGTATTTGCCAAGCACCTCATGCCATGCAAGGCTTACCGAAGCGCCGACCCGCGGCCGGAGTGGCACTGGGAGCTGCGCCCTCGGTTGGGGCCGCGTTCTCTACATCTGTAATAATTGAAATCTATCAATATCATCGACTATCTCCCTGATTATGGCTCACGTCATTAAATAAATAAATAAGTCTAATGCTGGACATAGGCCGCCAAATTTGGTTAGCCATGGTTACGATGTTTTATAGGCGGATGGGTGATTATATCAAAGATTAGTCACGTGTTATGTCAAAGGACCCATCTCCTGGTGTATATGAATAAATATTTGCAGATCGTACAAACATTTATCCCAAGGCGGGAATCGAACCCGCAACCTCCTGCGTCACAGGTGGATTCGCCCACCGCGCCACATCGGTCGTCGATTAGTTGGATATCTTGTGAGACTGTTTCTGTTGCTGTAGGTACTGTTTCTACTTTCTTAGAATGCATCTATTTAAAACAATATTATTCTGAAACTGTCACATTGCTAAATTATTTGAAAAGCCTGTATTTTTTATTAGGATTTTACATTTGTGTTTTTCCCGGAAGGGTAGTCTAGCATGAGTCATGGTAATATCTGTCAAGGGAATAACATACATATAATTAATTCTTAAAGTTCATTATATACGAACAACAGAGGCGTGTTAGCGCGAAAATTAATTACCGCGAAAGCTATTGCGAAATGTGTAGGTTAAATTAATAATAGGTCGGTTTATTTATTTGCAAGACTAACAGGCTTGTGTGTCGCTAATTCATAATACAACTTCAAAGAACAGAGGAGTAACCATGAGCTCGATAGTTTGTTTGCCTAATTGACTGTACGTTAGGTTCCTGCCCTACGAAGCTGTACCCTATGTCCACTAACCTGAGGTATGTTGGTGTTAAGTTTTATGTGCCTGTAATTTTACCGACAGCACCCACACCCTTCAGACCGGAACACAGCAATGCGAGCATCACTGCTTGGCGCCATAAATAGGTAAGACGGTGGTAGTAGGTACTTCCCCGAACGAGCCCTTTCACGAAGAGCTCTACTACTACTGGCATTTACATTGGTGCTCTTTTATATTATAAAACCTTTATAAATTACATTGTTAAAAAAAATTACAAAGTTTAATCATAATTATATTTCTTTCGCGGTTCACACGTTTTTTACTTTCCTTAGTTATTACTCGGCGTGTTATTAAATGCACATAATATTTGTATGTGTATAAAATTACTTGTGTTCAGTGGTCATTATTTAAACTAACAACTTGGGGTTTTCCAGATATTTAGACCAAAAACGTCAGCAATAAAAACAAACCACGCAAATAATTTCTGCTGAATCAGTGGTCACTTTGGAGTACGGAAAATCCAGTATTCTAAAGTAGACCTGGGGTGTACTCATGAAAACGATAAACGATGTTTCGTATTGTCGTTTTGAGTTACACAGTCGGTCGGCATGCCAGGCTGTTACACAATTTTACTGTTGAATGCGTTGCCGAGGTTCCGCAGTCCCGCGAAATTATAACTTCACGACTAGTACCGGCTCAATATTCAGGACGTCTTATGAGGGTAGTCTGAGGTACCTACGCCCAAATATATTTAACACATACCCAAATTTTGCATTAGTTGGAATTGCTATACGTGACAGGTTGCAAGCTCATCGCCAGTGCTTAAACACTAACTGGTTTCCTCACGATGTTTTTCTTCACCAACAGGATGTCTTTTTCTGATGGTAATCAAACGAGAAGAGAGCATAATATACTGTCCTGTTTTTTAGACTTTTGTATTTTTTACCCCTTCCCATGTTTCTACAACAATAGTGAGTACATCAAAAAAATCAGCCTTCAATTTCAAGCCAATCCGTTATCAGTTATTTAAAATCGTAATCAATGATAATAAAAGCATTCCTCTCATATCAGCTCATTAAAAAATCATTCGTTCAATTGGAACAAGATCGCGTTTTCATACCCACTTTCAAGTAGGAAGTTCTACTTTATTTTATATTATATTGATTAAAATTAGAAGTGTACCTACTGTAGGCAGAACCATGACGTCATCGTTACTACTACGCGTACTACATTTAATACAGTGTCTACACTCCAGGCTAACGTGCTGAGCCCAAGTAGGAAGATTTGTGTTTTCTGTTTTGTGTTATACCAGTTCGTTTCGATAGTGGTTTTATATTGGAGCCACAAATTATCTCAGCACATCTAGAGCTAAAGCTTGAAAAATGAGTTTTTAGTGAAGGGCTCGTCCGGGGAAGTACTGCTTGCTGTGTTTCGGCTTAAAAAGAGTGGGTGCTGGTGACATTACAGCCACATGAGGCCACACCTGTATGCTTTAGGTTGATAGACGCAGAGCAGTGCATCGTAGGTGGCGTTCCTTACAAATGTGTCTTGCAATGCAAAGACTCCAAATTCTATCAGTCCCATACATTTTGGATATAAGTGCAATAATTATACTAAAGCAGATAGCAACTCGAATCTATAGCCGAATTCTCATGAATTCGGCTCATAACGCGCCTCCAGGCGGTTTTATGATTCGGCTCCGCACTATCCAGACGCTATCCAATCGTTACGCGATTATACCAGCATTTTAGTACGTTAAAAAAAATAAAAGGCAGATAGCGTGGGTCTGCTCCCTATATCTGTCTCGGTTCGTCCACGCAAAATGTGATTCTGCCTAACTATGGTACCACAGTAGTCTATGAGACATTTCAAGGAAATATGATAACTACGGCACTTTTTATTTTCGTCGTCTAATCATTTTCTCCGAATGTTTCCGAGATGCGACTATATTTTGGCGTAAGAGTGGAACAGGCCATAGATTATATGATAGCAATATGTACGCCCGATGTTTTTTATTTAGTACCACTCTGCTCTATGATAGATGCATGTTTCAAAACAATTTCTATTCAATTAGCTACGAATATATAATAATACATTAGAAGTTTGAATAATATTGCGTGTAACACATGCTGACATCATGACTGGATGCCAAGATTACAGTGTTAATATTTTAAAAGCATTTCAGTGAAAAATATAGTGTTTAGTTCATAAAATAATTTCACTATGTCACTGTAGTTATTAGGGCCTTAGCCAAGACCAATAAATGGGGGAAACTCAGGAAATATGAGTTATGCCCTGTTTTAATACCAATATGATCAGGTAGGTTATCATAATAATAATAATAATGCTGGACAGTCCACACAGCATCATCTAGCCCCAAGCTAAGCAAAGCTTGTGTTATGGGTACTAGATGACTGATATACTTAATACAATACATAGATATTTTTATTATGCATAGAAAATACCCAGAACACCCTGAATAAATATTTGCAGATCGTACAAACATTTATTCCAAGGCGAGAATCGAACCCACAACCTCCTGCGTCGCAGGCGGACACTCGCCCGCCGCGCCACATCGGTCGTCAATATGAGTTATGCCCTGTTTTAATATCATACGAGCGTACGTTAGCAGTACCGATCGTTGTCTGTCAGATAAATTCTCACCTTATATAAACTGCTACTGTATATGTATAGTAAGCTGAAGTGGCAGTGAGCCGGCCATGTTTGCCGTAGAACCGACAATCGTTGAAGCAAACTAATACTCATGTGACCGCGCTTAGTAGGTAGCCTGAAAACAATGGATGAGAAGAGTCGAAAACCGGGTTCAGTGGCACGTTTTGGAAGAAACCTACGTCTGTAGTAGTAGTCCACTGACTAATATAAGTTGATTATGGTGATGATGATGATTAGCAAAGTGCGTCCAAACCCCCTTAATGTCAATTTAGGAATTACAGTTGCAGGTTTTGTAATCAAAAGATTTTTATATCTTACACAAAACACAATCTTATCCAGTAACAGGATCGTACAAAAAAACGGTGTGAACTAAGCCGTAAATTTCTTGCCGTAGATTCTTCTAGGCTTGGTTGCGAGGAACTGGCGCTTAGATTCACCTACATTTCAAGATGATCCCTGCTGATTTTACTGAATAAATGCTTTTTGAATTTGACTTTGAGTCATTTCTTTGGCACAAGTCCACATTTTGCAGTACTCCATTCATTTTTTATACGCCCTTCCTTCTACTTTTGACGACCGATGTGGCGCGGCGGGCGAATGTCCGCCTGCGACGCAGGTGGTTGCGGGTTCGATTCTCGCCTTGGGATAAATGTTTGTACGGTCTGCAAATATTTATTCTGGGTGTTCTGGTTATTTTCCATAAGATAAAAAATATCTATGTATGTAATGTGTTGTACAGTCATCTAGTACCCATAACACAAGCTCTGCTTAGCTTGGGGCTAGATGAGTTGTGTGGATTGTCCAGCATTATTATTATTTTTATTATTACTACTACTACTGGAATGAAATATATGAAAGGTTACAAATCCGCTGCTAGAATACTAACTACTTCATATCGTTTGATGACACGAAAATAAACTTTTACAGCGATATTCATAATCCCTGACACTTTATAACGACTCTGTAAAATCATGTTGTCACTATCACTTTCATGTCAATAAAAAGAGATGGCAAGCGCTCCTCCTGACAACATTTGACTAAAAATATTACTAATATAATAGTTATTGTCTGTCTCCTGGCGGACTGCGGTAAAGAGAATAAGAGATGGCAATAGACTTATCAGCTGGGAATCGGTTTTTTGGGTTCCGTACCCAAAGGGCAAAATGGAACCCTATTACTAAGACTCCGCTGTGTGTCTGTCCGTCTGTCACCAGGCTATATCTCATGAACCGTGACAGTTAGAGGGTTGAAATTTTCTACTAAAACTAAAAAACAGAATAAAATAAATATTTAGGTAAGAAGGCTCTCATACTACAAATGAGATTGTTTTGACGTTTTATTATACGGAACCCTTCGTGCGCGAGTCTGACTCGCAATTGGCTGATTTTTCATCTTTGGAAGCAACATAATTTTTCTAGTTTTCATTTTAATTGTTTTTCTAAAATCTGTTGTGTAGTTTTGATGGCATACACATTACTTGTGTTCTCGGCGTAATATTTAAGTAATTTGAATGAAAATGTTTCCTTAGGATCTAAAAAAAAAAGCTATCTTTTTATTCAATACCAATGCCAACCCAATCTGACAGAATTTGACTGACTTGACAAAAAAGTATTTATTACACTTGACATTAGAAAAATTGTCCATCGAATGAAAGGTACAATAAAGAAAAGAAGAAGACTATAAGTATTTAGCTAATAGCTAATTATAGCTAAACATTCAGAAACCATTAGGGATGGACTATCCTACTAATATTATAAACGCGAAAGTTTGTAAGTATGGATGGATGGATGGATGTTTGTTACTCTTTCTCGCTCCAACCAGTGGACCGATTTAGATGAAATTTGGAATAAAAATAGATTGTAACCTGGATTAATACATAGGCTACTTTTTATCCCAAAAAAATAACGGGAACGGGAAAAAACTGCCACGCGGGCGGAGCTGCGAGCGGCCGCTAGTAGGCAATAAATTAAACCGGCTTCAGACACTCGAGCAGTCTAACTGATTTTGGAGTCTGCGCCAAACAGATATCTTAGCAGATACGTATTACGTATTTGATCGTTTGTTTGGCGCCAAGTAACCTAACCTTCCGTTGCACTTGAATAATAATAATAATGCTGGACAATCCACGCAGCATCATCTAGCCCCAAGTTAAGTAGAGCTTGTGTTATGGGCACTAGATGACTGATATACTTAATACAACATATTACATATTTTTTTATTATACATAGAAAATACCCAGAACACTCGGAATAAATATTTGCACATCGTACAAACACTTATCCCAAGGTGGGAATCGAACCCGCAACCGCAGGCGGATATTCGCCTACCGCGCCACATCGGTCGTCATAATAATATCTTAGCAGATACGTATTACGTGTTTGATCGTTTGTTTGGCGCCGACTAACCTAACCTTCCGTTGCACTTGAATACCTAACACTAGTCTACAAATATTTCAAAGGTGAACCACGCCCAGCCCTTCATTGAGAAAACAATATTGAATAGAAGCCAAAACAGTACCGCTGTCAACGAATACTAAAAAAATATTTTAAACCCGAATGTCATGCTGACGACACCGTAGTATTTTAGTCTGACTCTTTCCTCTTGTTCCATCGGTAAGAAAACAAGTTTTGTAAGATCTATCTGTTAAACGAGTGGAATGAATGAAAACCAATGCAAAGTTACGTTTTTTATCAGTTTTAGTAAAACCGGCCAAGTGCGAGTCGGACTCGCGCACGAAGGGTTCCGTACCATTATCTATAGTAAAAACAGCAAAAAATCACGTTTGTTGTCTGAGAACCTCCTTAAATATTTATTTTATTCTGTTTTTTAGTATTTGTTGTTATAGCGGCAACAGAAATACATCATCTGTGAAAATTTCAACTAACTATCACAGTTCATGAGATACAGTTTGGTGACAGACGGACATACAGACAGACAGCAGAGTATTAGTAATAGGGTCCTGTTTTACCCTTTGGGTACGGAACCCTAAAAAAAAACATAAAACATACTTTTATATTCCTAAGACCATTGTGGAATGGCCCAAGCCGTTTTTGACCGTTTTGACAAGTATTTTTGACGGTATAACTGTTCAAGTGTGGGGTGTGTTTGTGTGATAAGCATCATTGTTTATTATCTAGGTGTCATATTGTAATTAGTATTCTATTAATCATCTGGTTCCCATAGTATAAGCTTTACTCGATTTTTTTACAAATTGAGCTGTGGAATATCTACCGTGCTTGACAGTCATGAATAAACTTGACTTCATACGTAATGAAGACAAGTTTACAAAGTCGGTATTGACTGTGTAACTGTCCAGGTGTGGAATGGGCTTAAGAAAAGCTAAATTCCTTTGAAAATGTAAAAATAAAGTAAATGTTGTTAGTCTTAACACAAAATGCACTATAATAGTCGTGACCTAGCCAAGAAAATACACATTAGAATTAAATATAGACTCAATAAATTGCACCGGTGGTTTAGTGGGAGTGACCCTAGCTTCTGATCCTGAGATCGCGGGTTCAAATCCGGTTGTGAACTAATGATTTTTTTTACCGAAAAATTTATGTGCGCAATGCCAGTGCTCTCAAACGGTGAAGGAAAACACCGTGAACAAAACCAGTTAGTATTTAACAGCGGCGATGGGCTTGTTACTTGTCACATATGGAATACTACTGCAAAATGTGGGTATGTACAGTCAGCTGCACTAGAATGTATACAATTCGTGTTATTAGTACGAGTATGTACTAATAAAGGTATGAAAGGTATAAAGGTAATAAAGGTGTGATGCCCGTTATAAATGTACCTTATACATAAATAAATAAATAAATAATGCTGGACAGTCCACACAGCATCATCTAGCCCCAAGCTAAGCAGAGCTTGTGTTATGGGTACTAGATGACTGATATACTTAATACAATACATTACATATATAGATATTTTTTATTATACATAGAAAACACCCAGAACACCCGGAATAAATATTTGCAGATCGTACAAACATTTATCCCAAGGCGGGAATCGAACCCGCCACCTTCTGCGTCGCAGGCGGACAATCGCCCGCCGCGCCACATCGGTCGTCAAAACGGTCGTCAAAACATAATATAATATGTTGAGTAACTAAGTGGGATATTACCGAAAACAATTAATATATTTGTACATCAAGGACTAATTTGATAAAACTGAAACAGTTCTGCTAATTTAAAGTAAAACTGGAAATGTTCTCATTATACTATCTGGCTAGGTATTCATTTACATTACATAGATACTTGTTGTTAAGAGCACGAGGAACCTTCCGATACTAAGGTCGCAGGTTTAAATCCAGTCGGTTTTTCTCCTCTTAGGTTTTCTACAAGTTTTGCTTAGTTTGGAGCTAGATGGTGATGTTTAAAATGACCACAAATTTATTATATTCACGGTTCTTCATTCATTATAATTAACCGTATTAAAATCATGATAATTTTGATACTATCATGATAGTAATAAATATTTATCATGATTATTTAGATTGATTGTTTTCCGATGTTTGGGCACAGATGCATGCGCCATCATCACGGGTTGCGCTCAATAAAACTCAAAAAACATGGTAAATATCCCGTTTCTAACAATAATATTAATTGATTGTGATAATTAAGGGGATTATGACGTTTCATTTTACTATCTAAATGAGCATACACATGTTCTTGATATATCAAGTATCAATTTTATCTAAGTACCTAACCTCGTTACATAATTTAAATAAGATAAAGTGATGGCTCGAGCATGAGGGCTATAGGTATGTCACTTGATGTTGAGCGGTACCCTGGAATTAAATAGTTCTCAAAAAAAGTTGAAGTAACAATAAACATGCCATAAGGGCTTCTTTTTTTCCAAAAGGTATTTCAAAAGTGAAGTTCCAACCCTTAATCTTTGTAAGGGTAAAAATTGCTTTATGATAATATAAATAAAGCTTCTTCTTCTTTTTAAATTGTATACACGTGTACAAACTTAATGAAAAATATTGCGCTAAGAGCGACTACTTTAAAGAGGGCCCCAACCCTATAAAATGTAATCAAGATTAAGTTTACCGAAATAAAGTATTTGTATTTGTTTAGGTTATCAACCATCTGAAAAATACGATAGCCGGCTAATACCCAATTCAAATATTCGACAAACATCCGTTATACTACGGATCTTAGTCCGTTGAATAATTTCTTATCCTATGACAGTTTACATTAGCCAGTGAAGTAAGATTACCCAGCGGACGACGATCCGTAGGACTACGGATGGACACTCGTCATATATCGAAACCGAGCCAGTATATCTTGACAGCCGTCATAGCTCAGTTCATAGTACCCCTGCCTTCTGTGCTGTAGGTGGTGGGTTCGATTCCCATCGAGAACAAACATTTGTGTGATGAACATAGATATTTATTCTGTCTGGATGTGTTAAATTGTATTATAAGTATGTATTTACAAAAAAAAATATATAAGTATTCTAACAGTCATCTGGTTCCCATAGCACAAGCTAAGCTTAGTTTGGGGCTAGATTGTTCTTTAAAAATGACCACTAAGATTTATTTATTTATTTATTGTGGAAGTGGAAGGAAAAAACCTGTTGTGCCGACCCCACTTAGTGTGGGATAAGGGCAGGAAGATGATGATTTATTTATTTATTGTCTATAAGATACTTAAATCGATGTTTAGAATAAGTATAGTTTTTTACTAAATGTACTTTTGTAATTAAAACCGCATTGGGTTTCGACGGCATTGAATTTGCGAGATAAATCGCATGCATTTAATGCTTTCCGTGTAAATATGTTATTCCGTTAGGTTTTTAAGACCAAATATAAAATTGAAGAAATAATTGCAAGGTACAATTTTGCAGTTAAAAACCAAAAAATAATATAAAAAATCAGAGTGCCTGCTATTTTATAAATAAAATATTTATATTAAATTTTTAACTGGATTCATATCAAAATACTCACCGTGAGCGGCTTTCGACATTTTTCTTCAGCTGAAAACTGAAAATGCACTGAAAAATCGAAGTCACTGCAACTACGCGCACGATTCGTTCCGTAGAGGCAGGCTACGACGCTACGACTGACACGAATAAAAACCGATTATTATTTTCAGATTATGGCACTGAAAAAAATATTTAATGTTTTTCGAACGCGTGCTGCCCCGACGTGGTACAGTCTTGCAATGACAATATTCCCGGCGAATTCGGCAGGTTCGCTGTAAGTGGCAAATTATAGAATAAAATAATCTTCATAGAGGTGAATCGAGATGACGGCTTGCTCATAGGCATTAATAGGATAACTGAGCAATCAAGTACCTATTGATTAAATGGAACTGCATGAGGAAAATAGCTAAGGGCGTGCATTATCGAACGTTGAATTTTTGAACATTTTACAGAACGCTACCCGCTAAATCGTGAGCTCGATACTTTGGCTGATGTTGCTGATAGAACAAGCATATGCCCCACCTGATGTTAAGTGGTAACCGTCGCCTAAAATAAAGTTTACCTTGTAGGTCACGTTCGTTAGAAACGTGCCCTGCAATACACTGCTCTGCGTCCATCAACCTGAGGTATACAGGTGTTAAGCCTCATGTGCCTGTAATTTCACCGGCACCCACACCCTAACCCAACTAACGTGAACTGCAAGGCAATGCTTTGTTATAGGCTATGGTAACCACTTAACATCAGCTGGGACATGTGTTTGTTCCATCAGCGAATTGTATTAAAAACATAATTTTATACAATATATAAACATTTTACATAACGCTCTCTAGACCCAAACTATAAGTAGAGCTTGTACTATGAGAATCAGATAGCTGGTAGGATACTAATATTAATTAATTAATTATAATCGGTAAAGATGTTCGACAAGTTGATAAATGAAGAATGAAAAAAGCAAACTCAAGAAAATTACTACAAAACTATTCTAACCATGCAAGTCATTAGGATCAGATGGCGGCGGTACATACATTATTATTATATTTTTTTTTGTAGTAGTTGGTAAAAATCAAAAGTCAAAAAGCATTTATTCAGTAATATCTACAGGGATCATTTTGAAACGTCTTAAATGTAGGTGAATCTAAGCGCCATCAAGGGCTTAAGGTAAAAAGAGTTTAAGGGTAGGTATTAAGGTATTCCAATTTGGTTGGTCAAATTAAGATGAATATAATATCTCCCATCATCATCATCATCAGCCTATATTAGTCCACTGCTGGACGTAGGCCTCTCCCGAGACGCATCACTGGGCCCGGTTTTCGGCTCTTCTCATCCATTGTTTTCCATCCATATGTCCATATCCATTATTTTTCATTCCATAATATCTCTAATCAGTTTGTTTAGAAAACCTGTCAAAAGCAGTACACGATAATATTTCCTGGATACAAATAATTATTTCAGTAATTTCTCAGAACCACTTAGTCTAGTGAAAAATAAACATCCTTAAATTAATAAAACATATCATGAACAACATAAATTAGGCCGATAGAGCTAATCTCTGTAACTGATTACCTGCTTATAGTATATACCTACTATAGCTTCTGGATACATTATCATTAGAGATTACTAGAAAGTTATTTAATGTGTATAAGTGTTTACTAGTTTTCGTCCGCGATTTCGTCCACTGTCTAGCCACTTATCGTTATATTTTGGCCAATTTACACAATTGTGACTCGCGAACAAAGGGCTGGCTGGCGCTTATCTTGGACAGAGAATTAGTTTAGCTATCCAAAGAGGTAACGTTGCCAGCCTTTTGGGCACACTTCCTGCGGTCAGTGACTTAAATTCTGTTTTCTACCTATAGTAAAGACCCGCACTTTACTATAGGTAGAAAAAGTTATGATAAAATATGTAGATATAAGGTAGATAGGTTAAATATTAGATGTAAAATATTTGTATATACTAAATTACTTTCGTTTCAAATAAATATATTTCCTATTTACACAATACCTTTATAAATTACTAGCTGACCCCGCGAACTTCGTTTCGCATTATTTTATTTTATTATTTTTATTACTTACTTACTTATTATCCTATTCCGGACGAAAATAAAACCACACAAAATAATAAAAATTGGCCGTTCTTGAATAATTAAGTGGTGTAACTAACACGACTTTCTATTATATATATAGATATAGATAACCTGTGTTATTCTGAAGTATGATCTATATTATTGAAAAGTTATATTAAAATCCATTCAGTAGTTTTTGCGTGAGAGAGTAACAAACATTCATACATACACGAGTGTATAATATTAGTAATGATATACGTTCTCGCTGGACTTTATCCGCTTGAAGTTATTTTCAACCCCTAAACGGATACAGCCCCTGCTGTATCCGTTTAGGGGTTGAATTTTGGAAATTATTTTCTTAGTATACCTCTACGCACCGAGACAATTAATATACCCTGGTGGTATACAGTGGCGCGTGATAGTACATTAGGTACCAATGCTTTCTAGTAGCTGTCACTATCTTTATTTACTTTTTCGTAAGTACACGGATAAGTATTAGGTACTATATATGCTAAAGCAGTTTTCTATATCAATTAGTAGGATAGGAAGTAGGTTGACCTGATAATACTAATTATCTATGAAATTAAGTAAAATATAAAAATACTATAAAGATTAGAAGAACATTTTATTCTAATAACACAATTATCTATACGTTTTACTTATCTATATTGAAATTGATATATATATGTATATTATCTATACTAATATTATTAATATTATAAAGAGGTAAAGTTTGTGAGTTTGTGAGGTTGTAGGGGGTAATCTTTGGATCCACTGTACTAATTTTAAAAATTCTTTAAACCAATAGAAAGCCACGTTATTTATGAGTATCTCAACTCGCTCAACGATGTAAACACGACTTCGTAGTCAGCTAGTACAAAATAAATTAAAATAGTGAACTAAAGTTAAAGAAAAGTTTAAAAAATAATCGTATTATGTAGTTCACAGTCATAATACCAACAAACTTAGAAAGAAATTGGTAGCACTTGAATACTTCTTTTATCTACAAAGAACATAGCAAAAAGTAATTGTAATCAGCCGAATTGTTTTCAGACAAAAACAACAATTTCAAATAGGTACGGTTTTCCCATACTACGTATAACAATTCTATATTCACGCTACTCTAGAAACTCGACTCGAAAATGTCTGAGAATCTTTTGATTTAATTTTATAAACTGTTAACTACTACTACTTGCATGTTTTGTGACTTGAAACCTACACAAATCGTACTCTACCTTGTTTTACTTAATGCTTGCTTTTTTATATTATTATGCTGATGGAATATCCAGACAAAATATCAGGGCCAATCCTCGTAATTTTTTTGAACTGAGAGTTCAAAAGAATTGAGCACGAGAAATGAAGATTGAAACTCGAATTTGATTGTCAATATTGGGCCTGTCTGAAACCTTTTTTGTTTCTTTGAAACTGATTCAAAGAATTCCATTTGGAGTTTGACATGATCGAAACTTAAAACTGATGATATTTCGTTACGAAAATTAGATCCCATCACTTATAACAAATTACTAGCTTCAACATAATCCTTTTCTCGAAGACCACGCACGTTAGAAATGCGCCCTACGATGTACTACCCTGCGTCCATCAACCTGAGGGATTCAGGTGTTAGGTATTTTTCTCGGTTCCGACACTCTTCAAACCAAAATACATATTGCTTGACGGCAGAAATATGGTGGTAGTGCTTCCTTTGCCTTTTACAAAGAGCCCTAGTACTAAAAGTAAACTTCGCTGCCTTTCTATAGAAAAAAAACTATGCGGGATTACGTGCTATTCGAAGTTGACTGGGGCATTTTAGTTTTTTTTTTGTTATATAGATTATTGCACCTCCTCAGTAATTTAACTTTGACTTAAATTTATAGAAATATTATTAAGAATGTGTCCATCGGCACTTTTCTTACAGTCTCCTTTAGTGAGACAAAAAACTGCTCTCTTCACGTCATTGCGATTACTAATAGTTTATTACTACAATAATTGTATTTCTAGTCTCAGGTTAGGTATATTGTATTCATAAAAATTTGCATACTGGGTTTTTCTGGCAAAGTATGAGAAATAATTATGTTTTACTTCTTAGATTAGTTCTTCACGCAAATAAATTATTATTAGTGACTAGAGGCCACTCGCAGCTTCGCCCGCGTGGCAGTTTTTTCCCGTTCCCGTTATTTTTTCGGGATATTAAGTAGCCTGTGTCCTATTCCAGATTACAATGTATATTTATTCCAAATTTCATCCATCCATCCATCCATCCAAACATTCGCATTTATAATATTAGTAGGATTCTTAACGGAACTAAATCATTCCGTTTGGACACATTCGATGATATTTATATTCCGTTGTGTGACACAGTTCATATTGTGTCAATGAATGTTGAACAACTGACTGTCTCGAACTAAATTGCAATAAGCCGTAGTATTTTTATAGTAGCGACTCATACATTCTGGATGTTTTGGTCTGTTTATAAGTAAAAAAATGTGATGTCCGGTGACGGTGAGTAAGACAAAGAACAACATGGAGACCGGAATCAGTAATTATACGCGGGTTCGTAACCAAATGTACCTATTTTTAGTCAATTGAATTTAAAAACATCGCTCAAACTATTTCAGCCGCAAAAAACAAAAGGTATTTTAAGCCGCTGTGGAATATTAAGGTATTAGAGGTATTTAGTGTTTGGAAGGCACCTTGCTTGCCCTCTGATTGCTGGACCATGACAGACGCATATTTATAAACCTGATGCTTATCTAATCCTCATGATGAATTGTTTTAACGAGAAGTATTGAAACATCATTACCTAAAAGTTATTTTTGTGAAGGTCGACCGGGGAAGTACTACTATGCCTATTTCTCTCGCCATGTAGCGTTGGTTTGGTTAGTTTTGAAGGGTGTGAGTGCCGAAGCACATGACGCTTAACACCTGTTCTCATGCCCCAAGTTGATTGATAGTATAGTACCAAGACAAAAGCAGAAAGCAACAAGCTTATTGGCCATTTCAGCTAAAGAAGCGCTCAGGAAATAAGACCATAGGGTCTGTAAGAATTTTTGAAAGGCTTACTGATAGAACAAGCAGGTGGCCATCTGATGTTGAGTGGTTATTATCACCGTGCAAAGCATTATCTTGCAGGTCTTTAACATTCATTCGTTCGTGTGGAATCATTCATTTTGTGTGTTTTTTAGGTTTAATATTTTCTTAATAAACTAACTCCACCAATTATGAACCGAAACCTCTCAATTATTTTCCTCAAAATAATGAGGTTTATAAAAAAAGCATCATATCGAAACATATGCGCGTCATTTTATGTGGGTGTAAAAAATATAGTGATGTGATCATATCCTCCCGTAGACCTACAGATTACAAATAAGTTACTTCGTAAAGGAAATTATTAAACACCTACGATTGTTCTGTCTATTTGAGAGCACAGTTCCGCCCTTGCATCACTATAATATATTGGACCCATTGAAATACATCCATTAAAATGTAATAGTCATATAGTTCAGTAAACTGTCTTCTGCAGAAACGGAGACAAGGTTGGCATAATCAGCACCAAATTATTTACGCCAGTTTGTATACAATGTGCATTTTCAATGTCGACACGTGCGTTGTTAACTTAGATTAGTCATTAGAAGAGATTTATTAGCTGTAGTAAGTATACAGTACGGAACATGTTTTATTTGAATTTGTAATTTTTTAGACAAACAAAGTAGCCAAGGAGTTTTTGTGATTGGAAAATAATGTAATTCAATTTCGCTGTCCTGTAGATCTATTCTTGAAAACGATAAACGAAGTTTCGTATTGTAATTTTGAATTACGAATGTTGAGCCTTGTTTTTTTTTGACACTGACATTTGAATTTTCATATTGCCTTTACATTCATGAACCTGAGCCATACAGGTATTGAACCTCATGCCTGGAACTTCACTGGTACTATACCCTTCAAACACAGCAAGCTGCATGGCGGCAAGAATGAGATAGACCATAACAGTATTTCCCCGGATGTGATCTAAATAGAGAGCCCTACCACTACTTAGAAGCAGTCTGTCACTGTTTGACATTACCCATTGGGGTAATGTCAAACAGTGACAGACTGCTTTTTACCAATGTAAGTGATGGGAATAGCTTATGGATTGTTTATCATTGTTTTTAGGGTTCCGTACCCAAAGGGTAAAACGGGACCCTATTACTAAGACTCAACTGTCTGTCCGTCTGTCTGATACTCACAGATGATGTTTTTCTGTTACCGCCATAACAACAAATAACAAAAAACAGAATAAATTAAATATTCAGAGCCGCATACAACAAACGTGATTTTTTGCCGTTTTTATTATAGATAATGGTACAGAACCCTTTGCGCGAGTCCTACTCACACTTGGCTAGCTTTTATTTTTTTAACATTATCTTGCAATCCACAATAATGATGCAAATTAATCAGTGTGCAGTAGACTAGATTATGTTGTGACGCCATTAGACATTATACAATAACATTTGAATGCTATTATTATGCCACTGGTATCTAACGCTTGCGACGTAATTTGTGCAAGTTTCCATTATTACCTACCTTTTATTAAAAATCATTTATTTTGGGAAAACTATGTCTTAGACAGATCATTTGTTTCTTGTGATAAGACCGACGAATGGTGTCCGTCATTCAGAGTTACTAAAAGGCTGAGCTTTATATTGTAGAGCCTTCTTTCGTAGAACGTGTTTAGTATAAGTCCCCCGACGTTGAATCACCTTACGGCGAGTTTCGATTTGTAGTGCCCCTTTAGGCGGAGATATTTGCATAGGAGCCAGCAATCCTGAGTCCTGGTACCAGACACCACAGCGTCTTGCTAGAAAGCAGATTATACCGTCGCAAGCTTATGTAAACCCATGATAAAACTGCATTTTCAGAGACCAAAATAAGATTATTACTATTTGAGAAAAACTACTTTTTTGTAGCCATCACAAAGGTTTTGGCAACAACACCAAAATGAACTAAAGGGTAAATAAATATTGTTTTTGGTAGATTTTGCCGTGGGTATAGGCAACCCAGATTTAGTTATAAATTTACAAATTCTCGTGCGAATAGTGGAAACGTTTATTTGAAAACAGTACATGCAAATTACCCTGTCTTCGCATTGTGGAACCTTTTCAAAGCATCTAGATCAAGCAATTATAATGCAATCTACGCAGGAAGTATTTCACGTTGTGATGGCTCTGGTTTTAATTAAAACTTGACGTAGGCTCTATTACTTGTGACACGTAAATAAATAATCTTGCTTTATTATATATAATACTAGCAAAAATCACGTGACTTCATCCGCGTTTAGTTATTTTCATACAAACTTTAACCCGCGCTGTATCTGTTTAGGGATTGAATTTCGATAATTTCTTTCTTAGTATATACCTCTATCCTCTATGCACCAAAGCAAATACACCCTGAAAATTTCAAGTCTTTAGGTTGTGCGTTGTCATATTATGTCAGTCAGTCAAGATAAAATTTATAAAATTGGTATAGACATTACATATCATTTACAGTAACAGTCTCTAATAGGTATGGAGAAGATGAATAAGCATTAAAACTACTTGGTTTAATGGTTGTATACACGTGTATATATAATATACCTAGGTATATGCAAATGGAGAGGCCTCTCGGAATGAGCTTCCACCAAATTCTTGCCTCATTTACCTGTGACTGTACTGCTTGTGTTCCACCTGCACAAGGAATTATCCCACTAATATAATAAACGCGAAAGTTTGTAAGTATGGATGGATAGATGGATGTTTGATACTCTTTCACGCTCTAACCAGTAGACCGATTTGGATGAAATTTGGAATAAACACAGGTTATATCTTGGATTAATATATAGGTTTTTTATCCCGGAAAAATAACGGGAACGGGAAAAAAACTGCCACGCGGGCGAAGCTGCGAGCGTGTGCTAGTTATAGATAATTATTTACGCTGATTGTATTGTTTCGTATTCTAGAAGATACCGCCGGCGTGCCGCCGTGGGGGCTTATTCTACGTCAACAAAGTGTAACCTGTTCAAAATTCAATTAAAAACTCTGTTTAAAATTACAGTCATCACTTTAATAGGTAACACACACATGTATGACATGCGGAAGGTCGAAATCATGTTTGTATGTGCCCTGCGAAGAAAGTTATAAAAGAGATAAGGAAGAAATCTGACAATGACGTAATTCCACGTCGAGATAATACCAAACAAGTTTATAATACCTTCCTTCCACATTGCAGTACGGCGCCGCCGCCGCTCTGATCTTTATCATAATGTTTGGATGGCAAATATTTTCTCTTCAAATCAAGGTTAAATCCTATCGTACAGAGAACAAATATTGGACGAAGATACAAGCTACCAGTTTATGCACAACACTGCTGTAATTTCTAATTTAGCTGAATCTGTTTCAGGCGTAAATTCAATAGTAATTCATCCTGAACTGATAACACCAAAGTTACATTTAACTTGAATAGACAGATACTACAATATGAGTAAACCCACCTACACAAACTCAGTGCCAGCCCTAGTGGGGCAGAATACACTACAAATTTTAAGGCTGTGTACTCTGCCCCACTAGTGGGGCGCCTTGGTGGGGCAGAGTGGAACAATTCAACTGATATCGCGAATTTTTGTTATGCTGTGAACACAGATGTTTGTTCTTTGTCTAGGTGTTATATTGTAGGTACTCTAAGTAGTGTAAATGCATTATAAAAGAAACGTAGCTATATATAAATATAAGTAGGTATTCGTATTCTATCAGCTATCTGGTTCCCAGAGTACAAGTTATGCTAAGGAGAGCTCTTAGCAGCTATATGTATGAGTTAGCCCATAATATATATTTCTAGTGTGAAGCTATATTTTGGTGGCCTTTTACAGACTTGGTGATGCACATATATAGTAATAATAGGTGCAAGTCGTCAGCCCACAGGCATGTAGAGCGGTATTCGAGGACGATGCAAATGACATGGTATCTACCGCAGTGGAGATAACTATTGCAACTAAAACAGGTAGGTAAGTATATCCTACTTAATATTATAAACGCGAAAGTTTGTAAGTATGGATGGATGTTTGTTACTCTTTCACGCTCTAACCAGTAGACCGATTTGAATGAAATTTGAAATAAACATAGATTATAACTTGGATTAACATATAGGCTATTTATTATCCCAAAAAAATTACGGGAACGGGAAAAAAACGGCCACGCGAGCGAAGCTGCGAGCGGCCTCTAAGTCTTCTATATTGATCTAGCTCGGTTAGTACAGACTCGGCACAAACCCCTATCACTGGTAGTCTAATTGGAAGCGACTCTGCCTTTTGATCCTGAGGTCGTATGTTCAAATCCGGTCGCGCACCAATTGATTTTTCTATCCGAAAAAACTATATGCTTAATGTCTGTAATCTCAAACAGTGAAGAAAAACATCGTGAGGAAACTAGTTAGTATTCTGGCAGAGGCGATGGGCTGGCAACCTGTCATATATAAATAAAGGAAGGAATGACAGGGAAAAAAAGGAAGAAATAGTTTCATGACTTTAATAGATGATAGACACGGCACGGTAGACATCTCATCCGATCTTTTAGGACCAAGATCTTACTCAAAAACCTTTCAGGATGTCTTACAGGGCTAGTCAAAGGTACGTCCAAATATCCTACATTATGCAGCACGTAGTTAAACTACCTATTAAAGTCGTGAAACAATTTCTTCCTTTTTTCTCCGCCATCAAGGAGTTTTCTGCTAGACAAAGGTATCCCCATCAATTTTCAGAAAGGAGCGAAGAACTATTTAAAGCCTTTTCTGTATCAATTTTCTACAATGCCATCGTCGATCAGGTGGGGGACTATCCTCACAACTTAATTTTATTCAACACAAAATGATAATTAAAACAATGCCACAGTTCAACGACCGAGTTTCCTACCATTACCACATTATAAGTAGGTAGACTGCTAACTCTATATACCTATGCATTTTGTTTTTAAAAAAGAGAATGCAAAAGAGTTTCATACAGCTTATAAATATATTGGTGAACTTGTGATTGTGACTATAAGAGTCCCACCACCCCCCTACACCACCCCCCATACTTATAACGTCACTCAGTTTATTTTTTAGTTTAAATTCGTACATATTACTAGCTGTACCTACGCATATATGTTTATGTTACCATCTAGTTCTAAACTGTTATTTTTAGTCTTAGTTTTTCTGTAATTGTAATGTGTATTGTGCGTTAAATAAATAAATAAAAGCGCGGTTTTGTTTGTACTTTTTTGGTTTTATGTATGCATTCTATTTTCAAAAAGAGAAAGCATACTAAGAATTAAAAAATAATCTGCCCACAGGCTATAAATATATTGGCGAAGTTTTTTTTCATGATCTTGATATGAGCAGGGTATGTTTGTATATTATGTACCTAAGCTATTTAGTTTTCGAAGGTTGCCATCACAAGTGATTATCCTTTATAATCACTAACATTATCCTTTAATCATTAAGAGGTAAACAGCATTAATATTTTACTACAGCAAAACCGATCATCAATACAGATAGACCGGATGTGTTAGAGGAAAAGTATAGGTACCTAATTAGCAAGAGGAAGGAACCGCGTGCCAATGGAAAAGTAAGGGTTATCGCTGATAAGAATATTGATTGGTTCCTATAGGCTGAAGGCTGCTCTGATTAGTGATTGCGGAAGATTAAATAGAGATACCAAAATTAAGACCAATAAGGATTCGTTCGAGTGTCTTTCTATGGTTCATTCTTAGCCCAGCGTAAGTTAGCAACTTGAAAGAGCAGTAGTTATAAGCAATATTGGCATTAGTACCTTTTGAACCTTTTTGGTACCTTATAAGTGCTTATAAAGTGATGCGGGAAATATCATGAAGCTAAAGAAAGCTGATATTTTTTTGGGAGATCATTGATGGAAAGCAGATAGCCCACCTGATCTTAACATTATTTATTACCTATAACAAAGTACCTACTGCCTCGTACTGCCTACGATGCACTACTCAGCGTCCATCAACCAGAGGCATACAGGTGTTTCAATAACAGCCTCATGTGCCTGTAATTCCACCGGCACCAACCTGCTGCGTTCAAACGGGAACACAGCAACTTGCTTGGCAGCAGAAATAGGCACCCCCAGACAGACAGATATAGGATTAGGACGAGGGACGATTATGATGATTGTTGGCTGCAGTGTTGTCTCGTATCGCGTATAAGGAAGCGTTCTGTTTCGTCGACCGTGGCATGTGACCTGCAAAGTATATCATAAGTAGGTACTTACAGCGACGCGAGATGAATTAATTTGTACCCTGTAACGCTGTTGGAAATCGCTAGGCGATTATACCAGTATTAAAAAAAAAGAGATACGAATGATGATGAGCCATCTGGCTGTGTCAGTGTCATAACGCGTCAGAAGCGTAATATCCCATACGTTTTGTACTAGTTAACCCGCTCGCGACTTCGTTCTCGTTTTTCATACAAACATTATCCCCTTTTTTAGCAAAACTTACAGCTAGTTACAAAAATATCAAGTACCTACTAGCTGACCCGTGCCTACTTCGTTTCGTAAACGTTTTTACTTACAAATCTTTAAATTTTTCAAATTTTCTGTAGGTATAATATACTATATTATACGCTATCATACATACTACTAAACTATTATACTGTTTATGTGTATGTATTATACAAATAAACCTTTCTCTTGAATCACTCTATCTATTCTTGAAAACTGCATTGAAATCCGTTAAGTAGTTTAAAAGATCTAAGCGAACAGATAGCGGAAGCGACTTCATTTTATTCTATGTAAAGAAAATGATTAGGCCAATAACAAGTTTCCACAGATACTTAAATAATAAATGACCATTTTCTTGCTGACTGTTTTTCCAAAATCTGTAAATTCAGTTCAGAATATCTTAAAAAATTAAGGATAGTTTCCTAAAAACGTTTTCCTGTAACTATAACGGTTAAGGTACCTGCCCTTACTAGCCCGTCTCAAAAATTCACCCTGTATAAAAAATATAGCATACCTACATTAAAAAGGGGTAGACGAGATACACTTACGGAATCTAAAGAAAAACAAAATACAAGATAGTTACCACATAAATTGACTATACAAATAAAATACTGTAGAATACCGGGTGTAATAAGACCACATCCGAATGGTCAAGGAACGTGTAAAGTTACCTACAACAAGGTCTCATAGAATACCACTTGGCTGACAGTCAAAAAGATTTAAAGAAATATATATTTTTGCTGAAGTTCCTATTTTATCAACCAGCGATGTATTGCGTACAGCGCAGCTACTAGAACGCGTTAAATAAAAATATTTTGTCACGTTTTTACTTTCTTGAGGCAAAAGGCATTCGCGGCTGGGCGGTGGCACCGATCAGATGATAGCGGTTATTATATGTTTAATTTAGATTGCTGTTTTTTATGTTTTATCGCTTTTACGCGTTTCTGAACAAGAAAATTACGTACTTATGTTTATTTAACGATGCATTGTCGATATTGATACCGAAAACACGAAAAAATTAACAAAAAGTGTCGAATTTTCGCGTTTTTTTTCGTAATCAGAATCATGGTCTGAATGCGCAGTTTCAGTTTTCAGTAGTAATCTTATTACTCACGGTATAGTCGTGACTAGCGGTAGCGTGCCCCGCGTTGTTATTATGTAATTAACTCCTTAAATGGACTTGTAGCATCATTTCTGATGCTTATCACACATCCTGATCGTTTATCTATAAGTTTATAAACACCTAATTAATGGCCAGATCACCGGTGCGGTGGTTTAGTGGGAGCAATTCTACCTTGCGGTCGCGGCTTCGAATGCGGTCGAACCAATTATTGGGTTCTTCTATTTTGAAAAATGTCAGTGGTCTGAAACGGTGAAGAAAACCATCGTGAAGTAACCCATGGCTTAGTTAGCTCCACACGTAGGTATTGTCATATGTAAATATGTATGTATCCGCACGTAGGTATTAACCATGTCTTTCCTAAAGGAATAGCTTGATTAAATTGCGAGGATGGTGCTGGGCAAGCCTGTTCCATCCAAAACTCGTCCTAATAGGCACTGTTCCATAAATAAGAGGCACAATTTAAAAAAAAACCAGCCAAGTGGGATTTGGACTAGCGCACGAAGGGTTCTGTACCATTATCTATAAAAACGGAAAAAATTACGTTTGTTGTATGAGAGCCCCCTTAAATATTTATTTTATTCTGTTTTTAGTAATAGAAATACCTACATCATCTGTGAAAATTTCAACTCTATAACTATCACAGTTCATGAGATACAGCCTGGTGATAGATGGACTGACAGACAGACATCAGTCTTAGTAATAGTAATAGGGTTCCGTTTTACCCTTTGGGTACGGAACCCTAAAAATACTTATGACGCTGTAAAATTTATGTACAATAGATGCGAATGCCTGATTACTTTTTACATATGAATAAGAATTAATTGAAGTACCAAACGAGACACTGGAATATTGGGTTGATTTTTTTAAACGATTTGCTAATTTTATTGAACAATCGAATGACTCATCTTAGATAGGAATTTATTTCATAAAATTGTCCAACAAATATTGGTTTATAGTGCTACGTTTGACTAAACACTAAGTTCTCGTTTACAACAGTAAATAACAAAAATTTCAAAACACAAGCCAAAAACACCTAATGCTATGTGATTATCATCACCAAAAATAAAACATTGCCCGACGATGCACTACTCTGCGTCCATCAACCGGAGGCATACAGATTTATGAATGACTTTTACTTTGTTTCAATATTCCTAACATGCACTGCACATGATCTGCACGTCTATTCTTTGTTATCAGTGATGATTACTACTTAACATCAGGTGGGCTATCTGCTTGTTCCGATAGAAATTGGTATTAAAAAGTATGAAGACTATTTTTGGTTTTTCCATGATTTTACCTGAACATCGTAAAGAAGGAAGGTAATGAAGGGGAATTATAACAATATAATTGATCATAATTTGTAATTAAGTTGTCTTTTTACACATTTCCTTGCTAATCTGTCTCATCAATCATCAATTGGACCTTTATACATTTTACATTTAGATAATCTAGATACCTACCTAACTCGTATTATTGTTTGAAGCAGATTCTACAGAAAGAATATAAAAATTTTGATTCCGACTCCTTTGCAAAAAAAAAAGAATTTAATCAGAACCACAGATTAAATAAAATTAAAAAAAACAGATAAAAGTTTGTGCGCAGTTATTTATTTATTATTATTTATTTATTATTTCTTCGACACACACCAATCTTAAACGATGTTTTGAAATACCGACGGAAAATGGCAAATAATAATCTATACCAATTATAACAATCTTTGTCTACTAAAGTAAACTATGCATCTGTCCGTCATTTCAGAGACAATTTCAAGTGTATTATTATAGTTTTTTTTTTAGTTTTTTATTCAACCCACGACATTGGAAAATTTGTCTGAATGACGGATACATGCCACCACAAAAAAAATTTTATTTCAAGACACGAAAGTACTAGTTGCGCTAGCAAGTAGTATTAGTTAAAACGCCGCCGAAATCACACAGTAGAACTTAAAATAACACTAGAGCAAAAAATTAAAAAGCTATGTTGCTTCCAAAGATGACAGAAAACGAATCCCATAAAAAACCTAATGATAATCAATCTTGCTTTGACGTCAATCAATGGCAAGCAATAAGTATTTTTCTCGACAGCTTAACTTCACACATTCATAAGCCTTCGCGGAAATGAGGAAATATACCAAAGACCTCATTGTAGCGCCTCATATCATGTTCCATTACTTATGATTAAAATAATGCGACTTATTATGTGAGTTGAATCATAATGCGGATTACTTCACCTTTTAAGGCGATTTTAATATTTCTTAAGATTTCCAGGGCTGCTATTCTTCGTAATCTACGTCTGTAGTTCCAATTATCTAGGTACATAAAAGCTTGTGATTACGCCTAGAAATTATTCTTGACCGACTGGGTAGACGAACCAGTTTCTGCTTTTATTGTGCATCTAATGAGGTTTTAATTGTTAATCCTCGTGTCGCGAGAAGGATCTACTAACACTATTAATGTAAAAATTATAAGTAGGTAGGTAGGTAGAAAGAATGTGAATACCTAACTACGATTATATTATCCGAGCGCGCTCAACATCCTTTCAACAAACAGGTCTCATGACTTTAATCCCTAGGCATGGTAGGTATCCCCCCAAATCTCTTGGAGCCTACCAAGTAGCAGATGATTTTATGGTCGTAAGGGGGTAGTCAGAGTTACGTCCAAATATTATAAAAGGTAAACTTATGTAAGCTACTAGCGAAACGAGCGCGACTTTGTCCGCGTGATGTTATTTTTATACAAACTTTAACCCTCGCTATACCCGTATAGGGGTTGAATCTCGACAATTCCTTGCTTAGCATACCTCTACTTACCAAGACAAATGTACTCTGAAAATTTCAAGTCTTTACGACCTGTGGTTTAGGCTGTACCAATAGAATAAGGAGACTATAGTCCTAATTCTATGGGCTGGCTGTACGTTGTCTATATGTCAGTGAGTCAGTCAATCATTTAGTCAGGACAAAGATTTTTATAATTGGTATAGATAACATTGAAAAGTCAGTGCAAAACTTGAACTTTTTATTCAATTACGTCATGTGAAAATAATACACAAAAAAGTGGCTCTACCAGTTCTAGAGCAGGATAATAATGAAAACAAAAGTAACATTTCTTTGTTTTTTAACCGCAAACTCAAACGTAATTGCCTGTTCAGAGAAGCTTTATCTAATTTACGTGGAAGTCTCGCATAAAGACAGATCTTCATCAGATACTTGGAAGCCAACGCTGTCAGCAGTTCAAGGATTCTTTTATAAAATAATTTGGTAAATATGATTTAAAACCCAAAACACACCAGTTCTAAAAATATCAAAACGACGAATTTAAACACGACCGAGCTAAACTAGCTGAAACATTGAGTTCGATATCTAATCAATGAGATTTTAGTGGAGTAGGTACTTATATAGATAATTGATACTCTATCAACGGCAAATAGTCCCAATAGTGGGTGTGTGCCAAATAAATTAATTGTTGGTGCATTTGACTACATTAGATATAGACAGTAGAAAGAAAATATATGTTTCCAAATTACACAAATTGCACACATGAATAACAGGGCGTGCATACTAAAGTAGGTACACTATAATAATAAAGCCTTTATTCCCATTACATTACATATTCATTCTAATGTCACTTTTTATAAATATTATTCATTGCAATATAAATTATAAATTATAGTATCAAATTTAATAATTAAGTTAATTTGGGCACCCAAAATTGGATGTAGGCCTCCTCCATGCGATTCCATTGCCGGCGATCTTGTGCTAATCTAGTCCACGTCTTCCCCGCAACCTCTACAACATCGTCACTCCATCTCCTTTTCGGTCTTCCTCGTGCGCGTGTCACGTCCCGTGGGTACCAGTGTAGGATACGTTCGCTCCATCGCCCATCTTGTGCTCTAGAGACGTGACCCGCCCATTTCCACTTCAGTTGACAGAGCCTACTCACTGCGTCAGCTACCTTTGTGATGTTTCTATAGCTGACAGCTATAGCAGAGGTACACTATAGCTGACCTAAATAAAAATATTAGGAAAAACACATTGCCTGCAACTAACCTAGAACATAATGAACCTACCCACTTAGCAGTAAAGCTTGCGTTGCTTGGTGTCAAATGCCAGCTGTATGCAGTATTTGTCTCAGCTGTATGTACCATTGAACAAGGTGTGCAATACTGCGTTGATTTTCAGACAGGGCCTTGTGTGAGGACATGAATAAAATAAAAAAGCCATTTATTCCTGAAGCTTACATATCATATTTTTATAAATAAACTTAAAAACTAAGCATTTAGGTTAGGACCCCTCTTGGGTATATGCCTCCTCCAATTCCTTCCATCTGTCGCGGTTTGCCGCCAGCTCCCACTTTGACGTTTTTGCGCCTTTTTTTATGGCATCTGCCCATATAGCATTTGGTCTGCCTACTCTTCTTGTTCCTGTAGGACCTTTCCAAGTCATTACCAACTTTGTCCATCTAGGAGGACAGAAGGACATGAATACCCGCGACCGCGATATATTGTCGAGAATCTTGAGTACCTAGTGCTTATATAAATTGTCAAACATCCTTTAAATTGGGAAATATATTGTTGAACGACATGAAGGGATAGGGATAAGGATCGAGCCTACGACCTTAGAATCAGAAAGCATTGCTGGCTAATTGATTTCCTATGTATTTTGCGAGTTATGAATGCTCATCAGGTCTTGTCACCTCATGAGGTTATGATAACACTAAAATCAGCGTACCACTGATAAGCAATCACTATGAAATTAGACATTGGAATGTTCGAGTAGATACGCAACATAAAAATAGAAGTGATCAAAATAAAGTGCTAGCTACCAAAACAAATCAACGTAATAGCTAGATTCTGATCGCGAAATAATGCCAATGACTTCTGGCTGAAACGTATAACATTCCCAAAATAGCTATTAAAAAACTGAGTGAACATCTAAACATAGTATTTATTTGAAATTGGGCTATTAGAACAAAAAATAATTTAAATCTGTTGCGTGCTCGGTTGATTGTAATTATCCTTTGAAGTTTATATTTACTCTTTAATATGGGGTCTGAGATTTCAAGAAGGCTTCTTTGTAGAGATTGACTCGCAAGCTAAACAAATCTGCGATTTTTTGCGCTACATTCGTTTCGATGAGTCAGTTAATTGATTTAATCAATCAATAACAGGAAAACTTCTAAAAATATAAATATTAATAAGTACTCCTAAAAAGTACAAAGGCAAGTTATAATTAAAGAATAAAACCATGCTGAAGTTATTAGATAAACAATACTAGAATCCGACCTGACTGAAGTAATGAACAGATCGACGTTCCAATTACGAAAATAGAACCGGTAGCCGCACTGCGCTTTCTTCAGTTTAAACTTCTCCGGAAAGATTATAACCGCTTATCGCATGCGCTAGTGTTCAAAATGTCGCAAGCTAAGGATGGGTTCTTTAAGAAGTTCCACGACACCATTAACAATTCGTTGGACGACGTAACGAGGAATAACTTCGTTAATCTAGAGACCAACGCGAATCGAGTCTCCTACTTATGCAGTCTGCCAACAGTTAAAAGTTACGATTTGGCGGACGCCGTGCAAAAATGTCAGACTGGCGGCGAGTTTCCAGTGAGAAAGCACTTGGAAAAAGCAAAGCAATTCAAGGACGAGGGTAATAAAGCGGTGCAGAAAGGTGACTGGGGCATGGCGATGGCGCTTTACAGTCAGAGCATGGTTCAAATACCGGAAAATGAAAGTGAGTAGTAAGGTTACGGTGTCAAATGTCATAAACAAACACGGATAGTTGAAGTTTTTGAAAGACACTCGTGAGTTTTTGACCGCAAACCTGTGTTGTAACTACAGACTTTCAAGAAACGAAGTAATTCCCTGTTCTGAATTAGATTTATGAGTCTTGGACAGGAAATGAGTAGGTTAACCACAAATTAGTAGGTAGGTAGGTACTACGATAGAAATAGGAATGAACAAGCTTAGCTGTTTCCAGTAACATGAATTTTAATTAAGATCAGTTTTGCATGCTGCTTATGTATGTCAGTAATGAATGACAATACCTTATTGCAATTCCATGTCTAATTTACCTCACAATTACAAAAACAGTAGGTACTCATTTGTATGGAATTAAGACGTCGGATCAGCATTGTAATCGAGTAAACAAGTTACAATAACAAACCATGTTTGTTTATTTTAGCTGAGGAGCTGGCTATTGTTTTGGCGAATCGATCAGCCGCGTTGAATCACTTGGAACGGTATGAAGAGTCACTGGCAGATATCAGGAGATGCCTTTCTCTACCGTATCCTCGGCATTTGAGATACAAAGTCTACGAGAGAAGAGCCCGAAGCCTTCTCGTTTTAAAGCGGAACCATGAAGCAATTAAAGCTTTCCAGTACGTAGACACCACATCAAAAGGCTATAGTGTCACTGCATAGAAGTTACTCTAATCTATCTTATTCTACCTGTCGTGTTTTTTATAATTTTCACAAAGATTTGCAGCTTTATAACTGCCACGCAGCTGAAAATTTTATGCAGCGACACATCTTCTCATAATAATATATATAAATTAGGCGTCACGTTGTTTGTCCGCGATAGACTCCTAAACTACTTAACCGATTTTAATCAAATGTGCACACCGTATGCAGTTTGATCCAACTTGCAAGATTACATCTCAATTTTAATATTATATTTTCAAAAATATTAGGGATCCTTACCAAACCCCGTGCGAAGCCGGGACGGACCGCTAGTAAAGCATGTCTAACTAATATGGTGTACGATTTTCAGAGACACAATAAGCTCGCTTGATGAAGCAACCAAACTAGACAAAGAGAAACGGCAAAAAATGCGAACTGATGCAAAGCTCATGCTCGAAGTCCTGAACAGGGGAATGACTTTGTCCGGTGTTAAAAAAGACCCTGAACTCTTGAACAGCACTCCTCCTAAACCGAAATTAACGGGCAAACGGAATTCTCAATACCCTGCAGCGTCAGACGCTATTACTATTGACAGAGATGATGTAAGGGGACGGTTTGGAATTGCGTCTAGGGATATAGAAGCTGGAGAGGTTTTGTTGGTCGAGAAGCCACATAGCGGCGTTATTCTGGGTGAATTCTCCAAGACACATTGCCAAAACTGTTTCATCAGGTAAAACCAGCAATTTTTAATAATTCTGACATCCAAAGACGTGATATATAGTAAGTACTTACATGACTTTTTTTTCAGGTGTGTGATTCCGTTGGCTTGTCCAAAATGCCCAAACGTAGTATTTTGTAGTGATGCATGTTCCGAGGTAGCTCAGAAATCGTATCACGCATACGAATGCCACATACTTCCCCTACTTTGGAAGTCTGGCTGCTCTATCACTTGTCAAATAGCTTTGAGAATGATCACACAACACGAAAAAGACTACTTTCAAAACTTGTCTTTAGACCCATATACAGGTCCATACAAATCAAATGACTACAGAAATATTTTTAACTTAGTGGATCACGAAGATAAAAGGAGCAAAGATGATTTCTTACACAGAACTGAAATGGCAGCTTTTCTTGTGAAGCTACTGGAAATTTGTGGCTATTTTGAAGGGAAACCTAGAAGAAATCCAGTTAAAATCGATGACATTAAATCGATGGCAGTTGATGAGAAGTATAAAGATGATTTGGCTCTGATTGGAGGTCTTATTCTGAAAAATCTGCAAGTTCTGCAATTCAATGCCCACGAAGTTTTCGAGCTACAGTGTCCAAAGCCATCCAAAGCGAACAAAAACGTGATCAAACACGATGGAAAGTCCGTTTTCTTGGCGGGAGCAGTATTCCCGACTCTAGCTCTTTTAAATCATGGTTGTGACCCTTCTGTAGCCAGGTAAGATTTTAAAACAGATTGAGTTCCTGTTTTTTTTTTTGCATCCTCACAGTTGGGTGACGAGACTATAATTATCTCTAAACGTCGAGATCGTCCTGCCAACGTATTTTCGGCCATAATAAACATGAATATGGTAAGTATATAATACAAAAAAATATCATTGTTCAATACGTTTGAAACTCATTAATACGGCCGCCCATTGTATTACCGTGTTGTTCATTTTTTAGTTTACCTAAACTATGTGTGACTTTGTACTGGTAATCAATAAAGAGCTACTTTTATCTATTATTTATTATTTATTTATTTATTTATTCAACATTATATCTAAGTACAGTTTTATTAAACTATTGTACCCTATAAACCTCATATGGTTTGTGTGGGTACTCACACTCGTATACATAATATGTTATAACAATTGATATGCACTCTTATATAAACACTTACATAATCTACGTTCACTACAAACAACCTACAGAATGCGCAGCTGCATGCACTCGGACGTTCACACAATACAATACAATACAATACAAAAAACCTACTATGCCAATTAGGTATAGGATGATGTTTAATTTAATCATAGCTTATTGATGAAGTATTTTTTATAAGCTTTTTTGTAATTTCGGATGTTAAGTTCTAATTTAATATCATCAGGAATTTCGTTTAGCAAGGTAGGTATTAGAAAGGAGATAGTTCGTCTACCGTAGAAATTCCTCGTTTTAGGTATAATAAGTTTTTTTTGTATTATCTTCCTGGTTATAATTTTATGTTCAATAGGCCTTAGTATTTCTAAATTATTGAATTGTTCGATTAGTAACATCATGTTTACCTTAGCATGTACTGGTATAATATTACAATATTTAAATATATCAAAATAATTGTTCTGAAATTGACGCTTAAGATTTGTAGGTAGGATTAGCTTTAAAATTCTTAATTGCAGATTACAGATTAGGTCAAGATAAGTTTTAAAAGTCCTTCCATAGCTAGTGATTCCGTATGTAACGATAGATTCAGCAAGTGCGGTGTACATATCATCTATCTATATTATATATAAATATCATATAATTACTATATTATAAGTAGGTATAGGCTTTTTAAAATTATTATTTATCTAATTCTGATTACCTATAAGTACCTATATAGTCGGTGGCGTATTGACTTAATTTTTTTAACACTTCCAGATATTTCATCGGCGAAAATATAGTGGTACGCGCTGTAAAGAACATCAAGAAAGGCGAAGAGGTTTCCGAGAACTATGGACCTATCTTCACAACAGTGGCTAAGGACAAGAGACAGGCAGATCTGAGGAATCAGTACTGGTTCGACTGCGCTTGCAAGGCTTGCGAGAACAACTGGCCATCTTATGAGGAGATGACCGAAAACTACATGAGATTTAAGTAAGGAATTTGTTTGAAAAAAAAACGCAATTAATCTATCTATCTCATAACATATCACTGGACATTACAAAGTACATTGGAAGCTTTTCTATTGCAATATAAAGAGGAAAGCAAAATAAAAAGGCTCCGAAACTACTGGACCGATTTGAAAAATTCTTTCAGCGTTGGGAAGCTACACTATCCCCAGGTGATATAGCCTATATAACATTTTCAAAAAAATTAGGAATCTTTAATAAAACCCGTGCGAAGCCGGGACGGGCCGCTTGTTTCTTATATTTTGGTAACATGGTTTTTCTTAACATGGAGGAAAGTTATGTGGGCAGAGTTCACAGGCAAAGTCCATAAAAAGAGAGGAAATTACTTTGTGAATTTACATTTATTTTAATACATTTGATATTTACGGCGAAAAATTTGACAGATTTATAAAACATGATATTTTTGGTGGGTTTCATTTTTGGAGACGATTTGTAGAGACAGTTCAAAGACGCACGTTGTGGACATCATAGTTTATAGCTAACCTTCGTAGGATTTATTTTATGAACTGAACCAGCACATAGCAACTACCTACTGCCATGGAGCAATGGAGTATATAGCTACTGACACAGAATAGAAATAGGTAGGTACTGGTTTTGATGGGTGGGTCTCAGTATTCCCACTACAATGGGAATACTACCTCACAACCACATAACACACAGTCAAAAAATCGGTCTCACTATTCCCATTGCGTTTGATAACGTGTTATTGTAATAATTATGGTTTCTTCAAATATAACAAAGACATTTAGACGACCTATGTGGCGCGGCGGGCGAATGTCCGCTTGCGACGCAAGAGGTTGCGGGTTCGATTCCCGCCTTGGGATAAATGTTTGTACGATGTGCAAATGTGTATGCCGGGTGCTCTGGGTGTTTTCTATGTATAATAAAAAATATCTATGTGTGTAATGTTTTGTATTAAGTATATCAGTCATCTAGTACAACACAAGCTCTGCTTAGCTTGGAGCAAGATGATGCTGTGTGGATTGTCCAGCAATATTATTATTATTATTGTCTCCACAGATGTGACTCAGACCAGCCGTGTGACAATGTGGTAGCTGTACCGTACGATGCCAAGGATTTCATGGTAAAATGTGAACTATGCCAGCAATACACCAACATCTTGAAGGGTCTGAAGTCTTTACAAGTAAGATATCGTTATCGAGCACTTTAGTTATTATATAATCATCTTCATTCATACTCTTGTAGTTCTTTAAGGTCATTGACATATTAGTAAGGAAGATCGGTGCATAAAGCGAAAAATACTTAAGCAGTGATGCTCACATTGCTGTGTTCCGGTTTGAAGGGTGTAAGTGCCGGAGAAATTACAGGCACATGAGGCTTAACACCCTGTATGCCTCAGGTCGGTGGACGCAGGGTAGTGCATCGTAGGGTACGTACCTCACGTGCGTGACCTGCAAGGCAATGCTTTGTTATAGGTGATGGCTACCACTTAACATCAGGTGGGCCAAGTGCTTGTTCCACCAGTAGTAACATAAAAAATATATATCATACCTAACTAGGTAGGTAAGTACATATAGTACCTAAGTATAACTCATAAAGTTTGGAAAAACTTGATTTAAAATCTTTGAAGAAAGGATGAGAAATTAGACGAGTGTGGGGCCTTTTTGTTGCTTTAGTAAGAAAAACGAACACCTATTTCAAATCATCCGCGTATTATTTGGTGCTTAAACAGTATGTTTAATTTAAAACATTGCGTGTTAGATAGTCGCGCCAATTCTAGGTATTCTAGCACCCATACATTGTAACAGTAAGCCACACTTTATGTAACTATCTAAAGTAGAGTTATATTCTACACCAAAGGAGATTACAATATGTAACTAGTAAAAGCATCTATCTTTGTCTTATCTTAAGCTTTGCATAATTTGTCAAGCCCTGACAAACCATACAATGTGCTAACTTGCTACCGAACTCACATCGTTTGTATGAGAGTGGTAAGTAGGTACTGTGTAGATAAGATCTTGTAGATAATGGAAGAACTGTCGGTGCTATAAAACATTATCATTTCAAGTGCATTTAAAACCTATTAATTGATTTTACTATCTAGAAACATGTATTATTATTAGTTTATCCAAAAATTATTCCTTCGAGTGGGATTTGAACCCACGACCCTCCCCTATAACTACTAAATAATATCTACCATGTTTGGGGATCTAAGTGAAGATATTTATTTCTTTCTATAGTGAGAATAAGACAGAACTATGAAAGGCAATCAAGCAGACTACCTAGTACCTACTCCTGCCGGGCTAAGATGTGCAACGCGATACCTATACCTATACCTATACGCGATACCTATACGTCGTGCTTGGCAAGAGATACTTTTTCTATTGATGGACATTTTAGAAATTATAGATAAAATAACCCACAGATAAGCTAAACATTAGCGTTAAATCTTCATTTGACAGAACAAGATACATTTTTGGCACTGGCATGTTAGCACAGGAAAATATAAAGAGATATCTCTATTTAGCACGAGATAACGAGTAGACAAAATTTTGTCGCGTTGAATTACGTA
The DNA here is from genome assembly GCA_947095575.1 of Electrophaes corylata. Classification (NCBI taxonomy): domain Eukaryota; kingdom Metazoa; phylum Arthropoda; class Insecta; order Lepidoptera; family Geometridae; genus Electrophaes; species Electrophaes corylata. The sequence goes on from OX352703.1 coordinate 11,492,588, forward strand.
GATAAGTTTCTTAGGGCGTAAGCAAACGATCTATTCAAAGCCAACTTACGAAAAAAAAAGTTGTCTAGTCCATCGCACTAAAACATACCTACTACCTGAAAATTTGATTAGCATATTTAAATATTTGCCAGATTCCGTATATGAACATGCATAGAACTATTATCAATACGAGAATTTTTTGGAAAATACGTACGTAGGTACTAATAATACTAATAATCATAACATCTAAATAGGTAGGTACTGTTAAGGTAAGATTAAAATGTAGTGATCATATACGAATATGAAGGACCGGCCGCTCGCAGCTTCGCCCGAGTGGCACTTTTTTCCCGTTCCCGTTATTTTTTCGGGATAAAAAGTGGCCTATATATTAATCCAGATTACAATCTATATTTATTCCAAATTTTATCCAAATCGGTTCACTGGTGAAAGCGTGAAAGAGTAACAAACATCCATCCATCCATCCATGTTTACAAACTTTCACGTTTATAATATTAGTAGGATAATACGACTTAAATATTTGATAGGATCATACATATTTAAGTGGCGTTTCAATATTCAGCCGTTATCTCCAATATTTATATTTTAGCTTTAGTGAAAGACTTGGAAAATCTATGCGGGGGTTTCTCCGGAATTCAAGATTTGTAAGTGAAAAACAAAGTGAAATTCGTTCAGTAGGTACTGCAGAGACAAACCAGACAAAAACACAGTAGGTAGTTGGCTTTGCTATAAACTATGTAATGATGATTCAAGACCCAATAGCCTTATTATCATGCATGATCTTATTAGATGTAAGTTTTTGAACAAACTCACGACTGTAGAAAATTTCAACATGCACCGTAAATAGTTGTTTATGACTTTGTAATGTAACATTACACACCTACTTACATCCTTTATTTTTAGAAAATTTCATGTCGATAAAAGGTATCGATTATAAAAATGATAAAAACGGATTATGTCAATAAAACAATTTATTTAAATTACTTAACATACATTATGCCTAAACAGTGTGAAATGTGCTAGGGTAGGTTTATTTATGTTTATCTACCTACTAAAGAATGCACTGATAATAAAAAATCCTTAAAAAGAATTAGTTCTAGTAACGTGAAAGTGTTTTTATATAAGTAACTAGCTGACCCGTGCCCACTTCGTTGGGCGGTAAACATTTTTACAAAGGTACTATGTAAAAATTAAGATGCACGGTGGCGCTAGTACATAAGTACTGATGATTGTAGTCATTAAAATAACTGAAGTAGTACTCGGCGTCGCCAACAGATGGCATTAATAGAGGGTATACGGCATAAAATAGCGGCCACTCACAGTTTCGCCCGCGTGGCAGATTTTTCCCGTTCCCGTTATTTTTTCGGGATAAAAAGCCTATGCCCTATTCCAGATTACAATCTATATTTATTCCAAATTTCATCCAAGTCGGTACACTGGTTAGAGCGTGAAAGGCTGCGCGCGATATTGGGCAGTACCTACTTGGACATTTTCGATTTTTTCTAAAATAAAAGTAGCCTAAGTTACTCCTTATTACATCAGCTATGTGCCAGTAAAAGTCCCGTTGAAATCGGTCCAGCCGTTCCAGAGTTTACCCGGAACAGACAGACAAAAATAGTAAAAAATGCTATTTTGGTATATGTACCGTATATACATTCGTATCCATGTAGTAAAAAGCGGTTATTTTAATATTACAAACAGACACTTCAACTTTATTTATTTGTATAGATAAAATAAACATTTTTATCTCTTTCAACCAGCTGCAGGGGTTGTTTTTTTGAAATCATGAAAATGATTTCAACAGATTTTACATATAGGTACCTACATATGTAAATGTTGACACCTTCTGCTTTTCGTAAGGGTAGTTTTAAAAAATGTTGAGCGTTGTTATTACTATTTTTGTATTTTAAGAAGCCAAACTGAGTTTGAAGCAATCATACAAACTTTAACGCCTTATCGCACCCCTCATAAGGGTAGTTTATGAGTCCTTCCCAACGCGTGTTGGTAATGTACAACCATGGAAAACACGACCTGGGAATTGGTGACCATTGCTCTGATTGGTCGAACCAAAGCTTATGCTTCGTTAAGACGCAACTATAGAGTCAAGATTTACCTTAGTATAGGTAGATCATGCAGTTTTATTTCTGGCGCTTCGGCGGCTGCTGTCGCAGCACGCTCGCTCTGCTCGCTCGCCTCGCGCGTTTTTTTTATGTTCTAACCTAACCTATCCGAGTCGGATCCGCCCTAGAAAGCGAGTGCAAAGACGCAACTAAAGAGTCAAGTTGTATCTTAGTATAGGTAGATCATGGAGTTTTATTTCTAGTGCTTCGGCGGCTGCTGCCGCAATACGCTCACTCCACTCGCTCGCATCGCGCGTTTTTTTTATATTCTAACCTAACCTAACCTATCCGAGTCGGATCCGCCCTAGAAAGCGAGTGCAAAAGACGCAACTAAAGAGTCTAGTTGTACCTTAGTATAGGTAGATCATGCAGTTTTATTTCTGGCGTTATGGCGGTAGCTGCTGCAGCACGCTCGCTCCGCTCGCTCGCCTCGCACGTTTTTTTTATGTTCTAACCTAACCTATCCTATCCGAGTCGGATCCGCCCTAGAAAGCGAGTGCAAAGACGCAACTAAAGAGTCAAGTTGTATCTTAGTATAGGTAGATCATGGAGTTTTATTTCTAGTGCTTCGGCGGCTGCTGCCGCAATACGCTCACTCCACTCGCTCGCATCGCGCGTTTTTTTTATATTCTAACCTAACCTAACCTATCCGAGTCGGATCCGCCCTAGAAAGCGAGTGCAAAAGACGCAACTAAAGAGTCTAGTTGTACCTTAGTATAGGTAGATCATGCAGTTTTATTTCTGGCGTTATGGCGGTAGCTGCTGCAGCACGCTCGCTCCGCTCGCTCGCCTCGCACGTTTTTTTTATGTTCTAACCTAACCTATCCTATCCGAGTCGGATCCGCCCTAGAAAGCGAGTGCAAAAGACGCAACTAAAGAGTCAAGTTGTACCTTAGTATTGGTAGATCATGCAGCTTTATTTCTGGCGCTTCGGCGGCTGCTGCCGCAGCACGCTCGCTCCGCTCGCTCGCCTTGCGCGTTTTTATTATGTTCTAACCTAACCTAACCTATCCGAGTCGGATCCGCCCTAGAAAGCGAGTGCAAAGACGCAACTAAAGAGTCAAGTTGTATCTTAGTATAGGTAGATCATGGAGTTTTATTTCTAGTGCTTCGGCGGCTGCTGCCGCAGTACGCTCGCTCCGCTCGCTCGCTTCGCGCGTTTTTTTTATGTTCTAACCTAACCTAACCTATCCGAGTCGGATCCGCCCTAGAAAGCGAGTGCAAAAGACGCAACTAAAGAGTCTAGTTGTACCTTAGTATAGGTAGATCATGCGGTTTTATTTCTGGCGTTATGGCGGTAGCTGCTGCAGCACGCTCGCTCTGCTCGCTCGCCTCGTACGTTTTTTTTATGTTCTAACCTAACCTAACCTATCCGAGTCGGATCCGCCCTATAAAGCGAGTGCAAAGACGCAACTAAAGAGTCAAGTCGTATCTTAGTATAGGTAGATCATGGAGTTTTATTTCTGGCGCTTCGGCGGCTGCTGCCGCAGCACGCTCGCTCCATTCGCTCGCCTCGCACGTTTTTTTTATGTTCTAACCTAATCTAACTTATCCGAGTCGGATCCGCCCTAGAAAGCGAGTGCAAAGACGCAACTAAAGAGTCAAGTTGTACCTTAGTATAGGTAGATCATGCAGCTTTATTTCTGTCGTTTCGGCGGCTGCTGCCGCAGCACGCTCGCTTTGCGCGTTTTTTTATGTTCTAACCTAATCTAACCTATCCGAGTCGGATCCGCCCTAGAAAGCTAGTGCAAAAGACACAACTAAAGAGTGAAGTTGTACCTTAGTATAGGTAGATCATGCAGTTTTATTTCTGGCGTTCCGGCGGCTGCTGCCGCAGCACGCTCGCTCCACTCGCTCGCCTCGCACGTTTTTTTTATGTTCTAACCTAATCTAACTTATCCGAGTCGGATCCGCCCTAGAAAGCGAGTGCAAAGACGCAACTAAAGAGTCAAGTTGTACCTTAGTATAGGTAGATCATGCAGCTTTATTTCTGTCGTTTCGGCGGCTGCTACCGCAGCACGCTCGCTCCGCTCGCTCGCCTCGCGCGTTTTTTTTATGTTCTAACCTAACCTAACCTATCCGAGTCGAATCCGCCCTAGAAAGCGAGTGCAAACGGAGCATAGGTTTTGGCATCCAATCCTAAGCTTGTGTTTTCCAAGAGTGTAGAAAATTTGGTATGACCTGAAATAAACGACCATGGAATTGGATGCAAGAAAGTAAACCGATTCCTGGCTATCTTTTCCATGGTTGTGTGTTCCATGATTAAGTTTGAAGCTAGTCGCAATAAGCAATATGTTTTTTTCATACAAACTTTGACGTCTCATCACACCCTTTATAAGGGCAATTAAAAAAAATCCATAATGCCTTTTAAAATAACATGTCATAAGTAAAATTTATCCTAAATTTAATTTCAATACGATCGCTAAATATGCATACAAACGCTTACACTTTTTTTCAACCCCTTGGGTGCAAATTTCCGTAAATAGTTCATTATTAAACACCTAAACCTTTCAAAGAATGCCTAAGCCAAATGTTTATAAGTTGGCGTAATTTATGAAATTAATATATTAATACCTTTCAATCAGCTGTAGGGGTTGTTTTTTAAAATCATGAAAGACTTGTATAATAATAACGTATTTTAAGTGTCCGAACTAAGGTTGAAGTAAATCAAACCACTCATACAAATTTTTCCATATAAATGTTGACGCCCGACCTCCCCTTTTCATAAGGGTGGTCATGAAAAATTTTAAACGTAGTCATTTATATTTGTTTTTTAAGAAGCCAAACTGAGTTTGAAGCAAATCGCACCACTCACTATGATTTTTCTATACAAACTTTGGTATCCTATCACACCTTTAATAAGGGTAGTTAAAAAAAAAACAATAATGCATTTTTGAAACCTTGACATTAGCAACATTTATCCAAAGTTTCATTTCAATGTTTCATCTAAATACGATTCTGCATACAAACGTTTACGCCCCTTTTCAACCCCCTAAAGTGCGAATTTTTAAAAATTATTTCGTAGTAAGCATTTAAGCTTCTTAAAGAGTGCCTACGCCAAATGTTTTTAAGTTGGCATAATTTTATTTTGTACGAAATTATTGGGGTAGGGGTAGCTGTAGGGGTTGTTTTTTAAAACCATGAAATACTCGTTTAGTAATATCGTATTTTAAGTGTCCGAACAAAGATTGAAGTAAATCAAGCCAAGCATACAGATTTTTCCATATAAATGTTGACACCCGACTTCCTCTTTTCGTAAGGGTAGTTTTAAAAAAACTTTGAATGAAGTCATTATTATTTTTGTATTTTAAGAAGCCAAACTGAGTTTGAAGACAATCGCAACACGCATTACGATTTTTCCATACAAACTTTAACACCCCATCGCACCCCTTATAAGGGTTGTTTAAAAAAAAACAATGATGCATTTTATAAGCCATGCTATTAGTAACATTTATCCAAAGTTTCATTTCAATACGACCACAGAATACAATTTTGCATACAACCGTTTTCACCCCTTTTCAACCCCTGAGGGTGCGAATTTTAAAAAATCGTTTCTTAGTAATCACTCAAGCCTTTTAAAGAGTGCTTACACCAAATGTTTTTAAGTTGGCATAATTTTATTTTGTACGAAATTATTGGGGTAGGGGTAGTTGTAGGGGTTGTTTTTTAAAACCATGAAAAATTTGTATAGTAATATCGTATTTTAAGTGTCCAAACAAAGATTGAAGTAAATCAAGCCAAGCATGCAGATTTTTCCATATAAATGTTGACACCCGACCTCCCCTTTTCGTAAGGGTAGTTTTAAAAAAACTTTGAATGGAGTCATTATTATTTTTGTATTTTAAGAAGCCAAACTGAGTTTGAAGACAATCGCAACACGCATTACGATTTTTCCATACAAACTTTAACACCCCATCGCACCCCTTATAAGGGTTGTTTAAAAAAACACAATGATGCATTTTATAAGCCATGCTATTAGTAACATTTATCCAAAGTTTCATTTCAATACGACCACAGAATACGATTTGCATAGAAACGTTTTCACCCCTTTTCAACCCCTTAGGGTGCGAATTTTCAAAAATCGTTTCTTAGTAATCACTCAAGCCTTTTAAAGAGTGCTTACACCAAATGTTTTTAAGTTGGCATAATTTTATTTTGTACGAAATTATTGGGGTAGGGGTAGTTGTAGGGGTTGTTTTTTAAAACCATGAAAAATTTGTATAGTAATATCGTATTTTAAGTGTCCAAACAAAGATTGAAGTAAATCAAGCCAAGCATACAGATTTTTCCATATAAATGTTGACACCCGACCTCCCCTTTTCGTAAGGGTAGTTTTGAAAAATTTTGAATGTAGTCATTAATATTTTGGTATTTTAAGAAGCCAAACTGAGTTTGAAGCAAATCGTAACACGCATTACAATTTTTCCATACAAACTTTAACACCCCATCGCACCCTTTTATAAGGGTTGTTTAAAAAAAAACAATGATGCATTATATTAGCCTTGCCATAAGTAACATTTATCCAAAGTTTCATTTCAATACGACCACAGAATACGATTTTGCATACAAACGTTTTCACCCCTTTTCAACCCCTTAGGGTGCGAATTTTCAAAAATCGGTTCTTAGTGAGCGTCTACACCCTCTAAAGAATCGTTGTGCCAAATTTCAGACTTCTAAGCCTTGTAGTTTCGGAGGAATCGTGATGAGTCAGTGAGTGAATGGACTTCTCTTTTATATAATAGATTACTTGAAATTTATTTTAGTTTTACTACATTCAATACAATAGATACTCGCATTGTTAAAACAAACAACTATAACAAAAGGAAACTTCACATATCCATGGAAATTCACATCGGAATCCAAACAAGATCAAGACTAAATTACATAATATTTACATTAAAAATATACGTCAAACTGCAGGCGTTTTCCGGATAACGTAGTTCGGTTTGCGAGCTCGAACTTTTTGTATGGAGATAAAATAAGCGCCCCTAGCGGCCCATGGGGGTACTAGCGTATCATACAAAAAGTTAGAGTTCGCGAACCGAACTCCGTTATCCGGAAAATGTAAAACCTCAGAATCCGCCAGCTGAAGCCTCTTGGAATTCGGGCAAATATACTATGCGAGTAGAGAGCATTAGAAACGTCCTATCGTTGGTTGAACAAAATCAAACAGGTTATAATAATAATAATAATGCTGGACAATCCACACAGCATCATCTAGCCCCAAGCTAAGCAGAGCTTGTGTTATGGGTACTAGATGACTGATATACTTCATACAATACATTACATACATAGATACTTTTTATTATACATAGAAAACACGCAGAACACTCGGAATAAATATTTGCAGATCGTACAAACATTTATCCCAAGGCGGAAATCGAACCCGCAACCTTCTGCGCCGCAGGCGGACATTCGCCCGCTGCGCCACATCGGTCGTCAAATCGGTTCTGCGCTAGGTAAGTGACGAATAATGTGAACTGCACAAAACGCAGCTCTGAACCCCCAAGTCTCAGATCTTTATGTATAATTTTAAACTAGCAAAATCAGTTCTCCTAACACCCGATAGAGGTTCTTATCGTTTATCCATACAACAATTACACTCCCTAAACCGACGAGCATGTATGAAGAATGTTATGAGAGTGAATGAAGCAAAAGAGTTGTCAGGATCGTAGTAAGTGGAAATCCGTGGTCTCTGCCTACCCCCATGGGAAATAGGCGTTATTTTATGGATGTATGTATAATTACACTACTACGTGTACACACACCTAAAATCTCAAACTCTGAGCTTGTTAGGCGTAGCACGCTTACATAGAAGATACCTATTATTTGTTTATCTACATCTATATGTACCAATTATAATAATCTTTGTCCTGACTAATAATAATAATAATGCTGGACCATCCACACAGCATCTGACTGACTGACTAACTGACTGATTGACATATAGATAACGCACAGCCCCTGGTCGTAGAGACTTGAAATTCAGAGTGTATTCGTCTTGGTGCATTGAGGTGTATTCAAACCCTAAACGCTTAGACGAGTAAACCAGGGGACACGATACGCTCGAAAATCTAATGAAATCACGATCAACCAATATTTGCGGAGCACGGGAGGGAGGGTCTATTTCTGCTTTACTTCCACAGATAGCGCTGTCACTTTCTAAAAGTTCCTGCTGATTTAGACTAGTGCTTGATTCAATCGATGAAATAAATGAATGAATGATAGATTTTCCATCATTCACTCCGTCAAAGTATGAATAGAGAAAGACGCGTGCTGTTTTTTATTATTAAAAAAATCGTTCTTACCTTGTAATAAAGTACTATGGTGTTTTTTTAAAATACCTTCATAAATTACGAAATTATTTATCTTTTACGACATGATCAGTAGAGCCTAAAATAAATTATATGGTTTAATCTAAATTTATCTACTACTACTACTTCATAATTATCATCACCACCCTAAAATGTCCATTTCTATGTTCTATGTTCTTCTATGTTCACTTCCTTTACTTTACAAAACTATCGAACGACTCCGATCCGATCCCAAGACAGACAAGACGTTTCCTACCGCTCTTTCCTATCTGAACGTCAGACTGTCAGCCATCTTGTCTGTCAAGCAGACTACCGTCAATCTCCGTCAGTATTGCCAGTACAATAAAAGAAACTTCTACCAAGTCATTTGCAAAAATGTCTCAAGTAATCAAGTATCTTACAATAAATATACATACCTTTTCACTTATTAGCACATGTTTTAGGATAACTAAGCTAAACTGCACTTTTTTTTCTACTCAAAATACGACAAAATTTTATATCTTCTTGGATATCTCTTTAGATCTTCCTGTGCTAATATGCCAGTGTCAAAAATCTATCTCGATCTGTCAAATAAAGACTTAATGCTAATGTTTAGCTATCTGTGAGTTTTTTATCAATAATTTTATAATGTCAATCAATAGAAAAAGTATCTCGTTCGTCTCAAGCCCGACATATCTCACGTTGCACATCTTAGCCCAGCTGAATTAAACTAAATCAAGTCGTCGAAAAGACCTCAAAAGAATACGCCACGTTTACTTTAAAGCAACAGAAACAAGTATCTGAAGCCATTGATCTAACAATTCTATTCTGCTGGTCTGAAACGAAATTTGAACCACATAAGTTATATTCCAATAAAATCGTTAGGGTGCCAAATAAATAAATAAATACACTTGCTATAACATTTTATGTTGACAATATCTAAGATTATTCTAGCCACACTGGAGTACTTTCATCCGAGTAATTTTTCGGTACTTTCGGACTATGCATGTGTGATATATTCATATCATTGTTTTTCGTTTCATGTGAGTGAAAGTATAAGTACATAAATCATTTACTTTTCCAATGATGTATAATTATAATAGGTACTAACAACCATCTTGTAAAACAACATCACTATCAATTGTTCATGGAACAAGATTATGATGATGATAAATTTAGATGACATGCCCAAGGATCTAGCAAGCTGAAGTGGCACCGTTTATGTCTTTGGCAAATGTAGTGTAGGATGCTGGCAGTAACTGAATGAGTAAGCCGAAGATCGGGCTTTGTAGAAGATTCTAATGTTCAAACAGTATATCCAAACCACATGTTATTTGTTCATAATCACTCTTTGGCTCAGGTTTTTGAGTAACATAACTGGTCTTCACGGTACATTCTTGTATAGTGCGAAGACTGCTGAGAAATACATTTTTGTTAAGCGTATACAGCACTGAAACCTACCTACCTACAGTGGACTGCGATCGGTTGATGATGATGATGACTTATAAAATCTGCTATAACTACGATGCTACGACAACAGTTTCATTCTTCACTATAAAAGCCAAGGAAATAAATGAATAAAAAAACAAAAATCATATTGTCTAATCTTCGTGTCGCACCCATACCGGTTGACGTTGACGGCAAACGCAGAGGCCGAGGAAAGTCGATGACTGTAGGTAGCTCAAGATTGTTTGCCATTGCATTCGGTTTTTTAATGACCTTTTTCAAGTAGCAGACTTTTAGAACTCGTTAATGATGATTATGATGATGATAATTATAGAGCTGCATGTAGAAATTTAAGCTCTACTTACAAATTCAGGAAAATTTAATGTAGGAATTATATAAATCTTTATATAATTTTCGCTGTTTCTTAGAATTTGTATTATAGCACTCTGGCTCAAAATGCAAACTTCATATTCTGTTTTATGGGATCCATATCCGCTCTCTACGAATTGCTTTCATCCACTCTATTTTCCGTAAGAGATTAGTTAGAAATCTAAAATCGTGTTGAATTGTTCATTCATTTACATCGATATTTTTTATCGATACTTTCAAGCCCTATTTGGAAGAAGAACGTAGGAACGAATGAAAAATGAACAGTGTGATTCGACTTATTTAGTTGTTCGTCAATTTTGGTTACAATACCTTAAAAAAGGAGTGCTTCTTAAAATGGTGTACTGTTTGCAGTGATCGTATCGCATTTATTGGGTTTTATGAAAAAATAGCCGCTTTGGTGGCATAAAATTGTACTCATCTTTGATAAGAAACATCAACTGTGCGGCCACTATAGTTTTAACAAATAAGTACGGTGCATTTCGTCATTTTTCTCGCCTTGTGTTGTCTTCAGGAACCGTGGTTACACTGACTGGGTAAGTTCGTTTACCATGGGTTATAAGCACCATACGTGGCAAGAGGGGTAAAGGCAAGAACGGCTTAGTAACGTGTCCCGTGGTTTACTCGTCTAAGCCTAAACGGGTACAGCGAAGGTTGAAGTTTGTATGAAAATAACTTCACAAAGACGAATTTGCGCGTTTAACTAGTTATATAGATAAATAAATACCTACTAGCTAGAGATCAGTACATGTATACTCCGTAAACTATAGTATAGCAGAACATGGTGTCGTTTCTATAGAGGTCATCCACATAGTCATCGGTTTCTGGGTCCCAAATACAGCGCTGGCCACATTTGACACCCGCCCCTTTCATTTCTATTATCGTCGTTTGAACCAGAACTTTGTACCTGGAAACCATAAAAATATAAATGACTAGCAGTCCATCCCGGCTTCGCGCGGGTTTTAGTAATGATCCCAAAATTTTTCGAAAATATAATAATTAGCATATGTCACCCGGGGATAGTGTAGCTTACAACGGTGAATGAATTTTTCTAATCGGTCCAGTAGTTTCGGAGTTTCAAACAAACAAACAATCAAATCTTTCCTCTTTGTAATATTAGTATAGATATATCACTGTTTATAAATATTGGTGACCGTTTTTAACACGATGTTTTCTCCAAGTATAGTGAAGCTTAAACTAAAGGAACCGGAGGGTTTAGTATGGATGAAGGCAAAATCAGGTAAGGCACGACCCACATGGACCCGCATCAACTGTCTCAGACAACGGAGTCTCTAGTATTTTTTAAACTTTCGCGATAGGAACACATATTGAACACTACGCGAAGGTAATACGCGATAAATACCCGTGTAATATAAGTGTTCAATAACGGCGTCTCTGTATGGGACAAACAGAGACAGAGGAAGTAGAATCTATACCAATTATAAGAATATTTGTCCTAACTGACTGACTGATTGAGATATAAACAACGCACAGCCTAAACCACTGGTTGTGGAGACTTACAATTTTCAGAGTATATTTGTCTAGGTACCTTGTTACTCTTTCACGCTCTAACCAGTAGACCGATTTGGATGAAATTTGGAATAAACATAGATTATAACTTGGATTAACATGTAGACTACTTTTTATCCCGAAAAAATAACGGGAACGGGAAAAAACTGCCACGCGGGCGAAGCTGCGAGCGGCCGCAAGTAATACGATATTTCTTTCTTTCTAATACCTTTTCATATCTAAGTCCTGGACCCTCTGACGTACTCCATTAGCAATAACCTTCGCCCATCGCGGCGCCTGATCCGCTCTGTATTGACGACCCATCAGCTGTTCTTGCATCGTTGACAGTATGATATCTCGCACGTTCTGAGCTTGGAATCTGAAAGAGATACAGAAAAATCCGTTTAATATTTTTCACACCATATAAGTAACTAGAAAGAGCAACTTCACCGTCAAATTATTTTCAGTCCTTCAACCCTAGTACGGGTACTGCAATAGGCAAAGCCGTTGGTGCATAGAGTTAAAAGAAAGGAATTCCCAAAATTCAACCCCTCTACCCCTAAACGAGTTTAGGGGTAACGGGTTTAGGGTCAGTCAGTCAGGATAGGCCTTTTGTATCTGTTGAAGATGATTGTCAAGTCAGGGCAAAGATTTTTATAATTGGTATAGATAACGTTTGGTAGTAGCAGAGCAAAGTGTGAAAAAGTTCGTCCGTGACGTGTGAAAACTCGTGACTTAGGTTCGTCCGCAAATTTTCCACTTAAGACCTATGGACCTTCTTTCGCTCCGCTCGCTTGAAAGCAAAGCAGTAGAAGAAAGGATCTTTGAAGATAGAGCTACGAATGAAACCATTCTTACTTCTCTCCAAGCCCCGGGCGCACCTCATACTTCGGAGGCGCGAGAGCCTTCTCGGCCTCAACCGGAGTGAGAAGTGCCTCACTATCCCCTGCTACTGCCTCATCTTCTTCTTCTACAACTGAAATATAAACAGAACTAATATAACTTTAATTTATAATACTACTATAGTAAATGAATTAATACCAACTATTATGTTTGTTGCACCTTGGGTTTGGATGCTATATTGTGTATATACTATAATATAAACTATAGCTATATATTGGGTAGCAGGCTGGTATACTGGCTGAGCCACGAAAAGCGCAATTTGATTTCAGTGGCTATCTAAAGATACGCCCGTACTGAGATACGCGTCCTATTTGGGCAGTTGGTCAAATCATTTGCAACATAGTGGTGCGTTACGTAGTGCGTTCTATCTCAAATGATTCTATACAAAAACAATTATGTTGCATTGTTTATGTCAACAAAAAAACTAAAAGAATTGGGCCTCGTCGCGTCGCGAAGTGTGGGTCTAATATTATAACTATTCTATTTTTCATACCATCTTCATCATCTGCCATAGTGCATCAACAGTCATTCAATGTGTACCTGAAAGTAAATGAAAAATAGGGTTAGAAGCTTTAAGACCACATCTTGATTTGACTAGAAAGCAGTTTTGACTAGATCACTTTCTGACTAAATCTCAATATTACCACATCGCGTTAGGACTACATAGAGTTTGAACTAGATCGTCATAAGGCTTAGTTTTATAAAGTTTTTTAAAGTATAGTTATGTAGATAGTAGTTTTAGGATTATATTTGAGGTATCAGAGATCATGTTGACATTTGAATCATATTAGGCGGTGTCGGTAATTCAACTGTGAAGTGTGGCTTAGTTACCACACAGTTTAACTTGAATGTTGGTACAATACATTAAGCACACAAATGTCGAATTGAGCCTGTAGGCCTGTAGCTGGAGCTACCATCCTTTCAGTACTGTGTCAAAAGTTATTCACTGGATTGGAAAATAGATCCTCACAATTCCAGTGGTCCACAATTCTAATGCATTTCCTTAAGAAGGGGATGGTTCCAATAGTTAGTTACTATACTAGAAATTTCTTGTACTTCTCTTAAGTACCTATACTTTTTGTTTCAGGACACAGAAATGCTGTACCGCCTTGGTCGTTCAGCAATGGACGAAGGGAAATATGGAGAAGCAATCAAGAAGTTTATTGAAGTTCTGAAACTTTATGATGCAACCCTACTACCACCTTATCGCTCATTTTATGACTGTGTTCAAGATTTGAGAAGGTGTTTGATTTCTTTGGGCAATTACAGTATTGTGTAAAACACTAATAATTTTACACCTTATTAAAGTGTGGTTTTGAAACCTTTTTGGACATCAATATTGTATTTATTGCCTCTAAACTGTTTTTAGCCAAATTACTTTCTGAAATGCACTTATTTACAATTTCATATTAGCATAGAATAGGAACCTTCTAGACCCTTCCATGGATGTAACTATAAGAGATGACTAAACACACCAGTCTGGCTAAGATGTGCAACATGAGAAAAACATGGTTGTGCCAAAAATTAATCTTGTTCTGTAAAATAAATACGCAAGCAATGGTTTACCTGATGTTGAACCTATCTGTTTGTCATTCCGAAATAATTAATAGTAAGCCAGGAAGAGTTTAGAACTGTAGTCCGTGGCTTATTCGTTTATTGTTTACATGACAACAGCCGGCACAGCTAAGGTGATATCAATTAAATGTATGCAAATGTATGCACACGTGTGTATTAATAAATTTAAAACTTACGAGGTCAATTAGGTACGCAAGCGTTTTCTTTCAATGCGTAGGAATAGAAACAGAGGTAGTACTTATTGAAAACTAGGAAAATCGACAAAACAACACAAAATAAGCGATGAAGCAGAGGGAAACTAGAAAGACTGCTTGACAATTCGTTTGTTCGTTGCTATGACAACGACGTCAAGTATAATTTGACATAAACAACAGTTGTATTAATGGCGTTGACATTGACTGTTTTTAAAATAAAGGCCAAGACATTTAAGTAAATAGATTCATGTGATAATTGTGATACGTGGACTCACCACCGACCGCCGCACCGTCGTCGCTACATCGATCGCCGCCGTCATTGTCGCCAGACAGAGCTGTAAAAATTGGTACTGAAGAAAACTACAAAGAAAGTATATAAGTATGACTTTAGCCGAGAGGATTGAATAAGAAGAATAAGAAGCTTGTTGACTGACTTGACTTTGACATTTTAGAAAAAGCGTGGTAAAGGGTGGGAGGGAGAGAGAAAGAAGAAAAGGAAACGGTATTTTCATTTTCATTTTCGTGTTTTGTTTGATTTTGCTATTGGGGGTTTGTTTGGTGTTGTTTTTGTAATGTATTGGGTAATATCCTAGTTATTTCTATCGTACTAGTCATGGCTACTTACGATAACAAGATTTGGTTACTTAAAAACATACGCGATGCCTTCATTGCGACTGATGACACCGGTTTATGTGAAATTGTTATGGCTGGAGATGACTTCTCAAAAATCTTCCAAAATAAGGCCATAGAAGAACGAAAACGGATCCAGGACGGTAGATTGAATCAGCCTGGAACTAGTAGAGCTAAGGATGGTATGGGCGAGATCTCCGAAGACGAGAACGATAGAGAAATCGTGACCCAGTTTGATCCATATCCATCCATGGGAGATAGTGAAGACGATGATCAGATTGGAAGTTATGTTCGTTATGAAGGGTTTGGAGGGCACAGGTAATAACAAATACAATTTTTTTTCTACGTGTTCAAAATCTTATTTTATAGACAAAATGTAAATAAACATAGCCATTTGCCGTCACAGCTCAGTTTGTAGTAGCTCTGCTTCTGTGCTATAGGTGGTGGGTTCGAACCCCCCCGAGAACAAACATTTGTGTAATAAACGTAAATGTTTGTTCTGTGTCTGGGTGTTATATTGTATTCTAAGTATGTATTTACAAAAAAAAGTATATAAGTATTCTATCAGTCATCTGGTTCTCATAGTACAAGCTATGCTTAGTTTGGGGCTAGATGATGTGTGTAAAAATGTTGTGAAATATTATTTATTTAAAATGTAACTCCTCTTTCTAGACAAAGATCTAACACCGCACAGTGGCTGGACAAAAAAGAGCAAGCACTGAAAAAAGCAGCTAAAATTAAAGTCATCAAATGGGAAGACTCCTCTCCTCTCACCACAGAGGAGGTTGCTGAAATGTTTCCTAAATTAGATGTCACAAAACCAGAGAAGCAAAAATCTTTGCTTGCTCAGCAACTGTTACACTGCCCTAAATTACCCCACCGCCAGTATCTGGAGTATGCTAAGTTTGATGGCACTGCACAAATGGGACTTCCGATAAAGTCATTCAAGATTTTCATGACAATGCTTCCAGAGAGGCTTCAGAACTATCCAGTAGTAGTCTGTGTCATAGCCAATGCTAAGATCAAGGACCTAATTGGCTTTACATGCTACAAATACAGGTATTATTAAATTTTAAATTATCAGGTGATGATAAAATTCCTAATTAGATATATTAACCCGTCAAGCAACTACCTTTCCAGGTGCCTCTCCTCTCCACACCCCCATTTCTTACACAACTAATTCTTCATATCTAACCATTTAAAAATTAAAATACAAACATTAAATAAAAAGAAATCTAGATTCTTTGAGGATGTCTAATGGGGGTAGTCAGAGATAAGTCCAAATATACAACCTTAGGATCAAAAGGCGGGGTCTCTCCAACTAGAACATGTGTTCTTTCCAATACAAGTAATAATAAATTAAGTTTGAATACTTTATTCTAGCATTGAACATCCAGAAGTAACCCTTGGTTCAGTAAATGATTATGGACTATGCATAGCAGAAGATGATGGTGAAGTAGACTGGGCCTTCCCCTGCCTGGACTCTAATGAGCCTTGTTCCAAATTTGGCTTCACATGCCTCGGTCTTATTCTCATTGAGCAGAAGAACAAGCATAGTTTTTCGTCAGAACCCATGCCTATACCAGAAGATGGAATACTTGGCAGTGGAGATTTCCGTAATATATTGCATAAAAGCTCAGGCAGTCAGCAAAATCCCTCGAGGAATTATACTGATGGGAGTGCAACATCGGAAGCTGTGCTCAGTGCTGTTAAGGCTGTGAATGAAGGTAGGTTGTTAAAAAGGTCTCATCAACACCCGAGATAAATATTTGCAGATCGTACAAACATTTATCCCAAGGCGGGAATCGAACCCGCAATCTCCTGCGTTGCAGGCGGATATTCGCCCGCCGCGCCACATCAGTCATCTGATTTATATTAGATCTATATTATATTTGTAAAAAAAAATTGCTATAAATGTTTGTACGATCTGCAGATATTTATCCCGGGTGTTCTGGGATTTTCTATAAAATAAAAAATATCTATGTATATAATGTATTGTATTAAATATATCAGTCATCTATTACCCATAACACAAGTTCTGCTTAGCTTGGGGCTAGATAATGCTGTGTGGATTGTCCAGCATTATTATTGATATTATTTCATGATATATCTAGTTAATATTTTTTATTTATAATCTTACAGTGAAAAGAGCAAGTGGTACCGTTGATCCAGATAAAATGCACCAGATGGCGACAGAAGCGCCGCAGTACAAGTCTTACAAAGTACATCTCATGAGAAAAGTGAGGACTAACACCACTGTGTCTCTCGTCATATCCCTGGATAGGATAGAGGTGGAACCCATAGTTGCTCACAAACATGCGTTCTGGGTAAGTTTCTCTTTTGTCTAGTAAAAGTTTCATTATCATTGAAGCCTCTACTAGACATCATCATCAACAGTCTGTAGAAGTCCACTGCTGAACATAGGCCACCCCATTCGATTCTAAGAAGAAAGATTTTGAGCCCTTTTCAACCACCGACTTCCCGCGATCCGAACAATGTCGTCAGTCCATCGGATAAGAGGGCCTTATACGCTCCGTCGTCTGGTTTGTGGTCGTCATTCGAGAATATTTATTTCCCAACGGTTGTCGGATCTACGATTTATATGGCCTGACCATTGCCACTTCAATCTGCTGATTCTGAGAGCTATATCGGGGACTTTGTTTCTACTACGGATTTCCTCATTTCAAGAACCAAGAATCTAACAGATATAAATAATCTAGATAATTCTAGATGCATAGGGCTCTTAATTTTCCAGAAATAACGATTTTTAGCCTTCTCCATCCACTGACGTATCACGATTTTAGCAGTATTGTAATTCTAATTAAATATATAAAATTGAATAGCATCATGATTCTAATCCCCAAGCACGGTAGATATCCTCTCAAATATATTAGTACCTACCTTGGTAATCACGAGAAGTCTTGACAAGACCGCGAGATTCTTTGAGAATGTCTAAGGGAGTAGTCAGAGGTACATCCAGATGTTACATTTATTATTATTATCATACCCACATTTTGTAGTAGTTAGTATTCCATGTGTTGGTTGTTGGTACGTGGATTGCAAGCCCATCACCACTGCTAGACTAGGTACCTACTCACTGGTTTCCTCACGGCATTGTCCTTCACCGTTTGAGAGCACTGGAATGGCATTGCACACATACATTTTTCGAACAGAAAAATCCTTACTGTGGATAAGGATTTTTCCCTACCTACTCGTTCTACTTCTGTAAGTTAAACTCAATATTTCTAATCGTTACTTTTGTCCTCAGGCAAGATCCAAATACTTCCTACACAGCATAGACTCAATCGCCTGGTGCCAGATTCTGGAGACGAGGGGGAATAGGAGCACCTTCAGAATAGTATACTCGCCAACTCATAGCACGGGTTATGGAGACAGACATAGTACTGGTATGTGATCCTATTCTCACCCTGACCCCCCAAACTGTGATGTCATCTCACAGTTTTAGGGAAAACATTAATCAGCTGTGTTAGCAGATCACATTTAACACGTGCAGCGTATCACTACGCGTCAGAAACCTATTGGTATGTGTAGAAATAATTGCACTAGAGCCGGCGGCAACGGCATCGGTCTGCTCTCTCTAATCTATCTGTCCCATACAACATGTCTGAGAGCAGCGGCGGCCTTACCCTTTGCGAGGCTCCAGGCGGTGGCAGGTCTTTGCGAGGCCCTTTGTCCTTCGTGAAAAGTATGTGATCAAAATTAAAAGTTTTGAATAACGAAAATATAGTTAGTAAAATCTATATTTTTTTAAATTTGCTTGGGTTGTTGCGCGAGGCCCCTGCAAGAGCCAGGCCCCGGGCGATTGCCCTGTTCGCCACCCCCTAAGGCCGCCACTGTCTGAGAGTGATGTGATTCTGTCTTTATAAAAGCCAAGGGCGAGTCGAACTCGCGCACGAAGGTTTCTGTACCATTATCTATAATAACAACCGGCCAAGTGCGAGTCAGACTCGCGCACGAAGGGTTTCGTACCATCTATAATAAAAACCTTTGGGTACGGAACCCTAAAACACGTAATGCTTTAAACAAGCTATTTCCTTTTTTAGGCAATGCCAGTTACTTCCTAGCCAACGCAACATACAAGCTTCACGATTTTGAGTGTGAACACGACACAGCGAAAGAAATAGTGGACAGAGTCAACACAATACTGGATTTAAGAAACAGTCCATGCAGACGTGAGTACAAGGTTGTCAAAGATAGGAAAACCCAGACAAGACGGAGTTTTCAAAGACAATTGAGTTAGTAAATGCAGTGTATTATAACACCAATATGTTCCTTTAAACGTAAGGTTTATTACAGCTAGAGCTAGCTTACTGCCCGAATCTAGTGCACGTCATTACAATTAGTCACTTATATCCTACAATCATGAATTCGTGCGACTAAATCGTAAACGAACCAAGTTAGCTATTGTGATGTACACTGACGTGCACTATGATGCTTTGATTTTAGAATAAAAGAGACTGTATTTTGTACAAGAGTTTAGAACACCAACTTTCATACCCACTAAGAAAATTCATAAAGTATGATTCCAATTTGCCTTCCATTCTGTGTATAGCGGAACGTGCACGAAAGAATATGCCATAGCTTCGTATGACTAGTTTTAAATGATTTACCGCAAGTAACCATTTGCTCGTCAGTCCCCGACGTCGTATGTACTTTCTTTATTCCAAAATATCAAGGCATTACTTCCCTAACATTTTCCTCTCTAAGTTAGTTTATACCCTATCCAGCAGACTAAAACTGCAAATGTAAGCCTTATTTTAATCTAGTCCAGTTTCAATATGTTTTAAACTAGTTCTAAGTTGATTTTATGGTAATTTAAAATAAAATTGTTAAAAATAAATGAGCTGTATTATCAAAACTCAATAAATTATTCAGTAAAATGTTGAAATATAATTTGTATAATAATTGATATTTTAAAATTAAGTTTTCATAATATCATATCTTAACTATACATAATGGTATGGTTAAACTTGCAAGAACCTATGTAAGTTTTGCCGTTTTATGCAATCTACATTACCATCAACCTATGAGTACTTGGGTCTTTCATGGAACTTTCTATATTATATATACTATTTTACATAATTCATGAAAGGAAATAAAGTGTAAGTGTATATTTAAAAATATGTCTATTCATCCAAGTTACAGCCGTTTATCTTGTAAGTACTTACTTATAAAAGACATATATATATATAATCCACACTGCCATGTACACTCATATGAATATTATTGAGTTGTATTAAGCCATAAACAATATTCTTCAAAACAGTTGTTTTGAAATTATATATTTGCCCTATTATATTATTTATATCTTAACATAAGTTTTGTTGTGAATATGTTTGATTGAAATATGAATAAAATGTGAAGTATAATGAAATGAATTATTGGAATAAATTGTTATTCATTACAAACAGACTTTCATTTGGAATAAATTAAAAGAAAATCATATAATTACACACTTGCTTTAATGTAGGTAACTACACTTTATTGTAAAGTGTTTCCATACAAAATAAACATTTTTCATTAAATTACATAGATTATGATCATGTTATTTACAATAGTAATTAATTTTTATTTACAATCAAACCTATCACCTAATTATTTCATAACTTTATCATTAAGTTTATTAAACTTTAACATAAAATTCAAATGTTACTTGAAACACTAGATAAAAAAATGTTTCTACTGATTATAATTTTAAGAGATGACAAAATTTTATGGACATGTGATTTTTTAGTAGGTATAAAATAGTAGTTATCCTGTACAAACGAGACCTATCAACCTATAAAACATTCTCAAAATCGGACCAGCCATTCAGGAGTAATTGGTTTCTACATACATGCCAAATCAAGAAATAATTCTGTCAGTGATAAATAAGTTAAAAATTGTGAGAACTTAAAAAGCATTTGAAAAATTTGTCATATCAAAATTTCTAAAAGCACATGCTTAATAATTCTTAATTTATGTTAAAAGTTAGGCCTCAATAAAAGAAGTATCGTCTTTAAAAGCTGTCCAGATTCACTTAGAATATACAAATTATTGTATTATGTAGAGTATACAAATTTGACGACCGATGTGGCGCGGCGGGCGAATGTCCGCCTGCGACGCAGAGGTTGCGGGTTCGATTCCCGCCTTGGGATAAATGTTTGTACGATCTGCAAATATTTATTCCGGGTGTTCTGGGTTTTTTCTATGTATAATAAAAAATATCTATGCATGTAATATAATATTGTATTAAGTATATCAGTCATCTAGTACCCATAACACAAGCTCTGCTTAGCTTGGGGCTAGATGATGCTGTGTGGATCGTCCAGCATTATTTATTTATTTATTTATTGTGTATTAGAAATAATTGTGTGCGTCAAGTTAGAAGCCTAACATTGGAGGCTTCTGGGCACTGGTAATCTCTAATAAGGCACAGCTTTATAGTGTGCTCCAAAATAACAGATTCCAATGTGAGGCTTCTATATTGATCACACAAATAATTTAACCATCCCATAACTTATTTTTACAGACAACTTATGACATATTTACAAAGATAGAACTGACCTAAATCAAAAAAGTAGAGGGGGAAAATACAAGTTATTGGACTTAGCAAAAATGTGCTTATGTCCATACATTTTTAAATACAATCTTGCTTGGAATTATATTTTTTTGTTTTATGTCAGTTCTAAGAGTACAATCATTCAATAGTACTATTTTCCAGAATATGGTCAGTAATTATATTGACTTTTTCCTCACAGAATTTAAGTAACACTCTGTCCAATTCATTGGCTCGTCTTACTAGAGCCATGGTTTCTTTTATTGTTGTGTGGAACTTCTGTTGATGATCAACAAGTTTAGATATATTTGGTTTAGCTTTTAGAAACTCTATATCTTCATTTGATAATACTGAGTAGGCTATTCTTGATCTGCTTTGTGCATTTGCAGACATTTGGTATTGCCTGGAAGAGAGTAAAAACAATAATGAAGTATATTTGTGAGCTTGTTAAACAGAATGAGTAGAAGAAATCCAGAACTTACTGCCTTAGATCGTGATACTTGTTTCGCCTTTCATTGACTTCTCTCTTCCACTGTTCTTTTTCTGATAGAAGTTTTTCATAGTACCTGAAAGTAGTTTATCATAGTAAAAGTTTTATGTGCTATTGTGCATTACTAGAGGATATTTACAATACTGTAGAAGAAACACATACTTAGACATTTCTTGTGCTCGCATTTTAGTATCCACATCCTTCTTGTAGCCTTCTAGATCAACATTTTCAGAAAGTTGTGGCGCTGTAAGTAAAAGTAAAATAATCTATGAAGTTACAACTATTGATTGCTACTACCTATTTATTGCGACACATTCAATTATGAGGTATTACTGCAGCCAAGTTATACATCCAAAACAAACACTAAGTTATCTACGAAAACACAAACTTAATCGTTGTTTGCAGGTACACACCAACAGAATCCCTTCTTTCAAAGAAGGTAGACCGTCTCCGTCGGGGTGGAGACCGAAACGATTGCTGATCCTCCATATCAGCCATATTATCTTCCATCGCGATTGAATTTTAGTATATCAAATTAGAAAAACCCAAATTTTCATCACTATTCACTTCATACTATTCATATCTTCAAAACGAAACGTACAATGATTTTAAAATTACAAACACTGACGTCATAAACGGACGCCAATGTTTGACAGTTCAGTTTGACTTGACAATGACATGGCAAACGTGCAATACCAAAGAATATGGACTAATATTCTATGCACAGAGTACTTTTTTATAGACGGATTCTATGTGCAATACTTTTATTAGATTTTTATATAGAGTATAAAAAATGGATCCTAACTAAATAGTACCATTTACTAATATGTATAATTATAGAATCATTGTCCTGTTTTGACTACTAACTGATTTACAGACAACGCATAGCCTAGCCCACTGTAGGCTGTTGAGACTAGTTGGTTATACCAATGTATGTACCTAGTTCTAAGATCTTTTGTACACAGTTTTACAATAAATGACTCTTACTCTTACTCACATGTTATATATATCTATCTATATAGTATCTATTATGAAAATAACATCATAATTGAACCAATAAAGGTGTGCAGCGGGGGTTGCAGTTTGTGTGAAAATAACTTCACACGGCGTCTTGCTTATTTTGCTAGGAACATAGTAATATGCTAAAATTAATCGAAGGCTTGATATTTTAAGAAAGAAAATAATATTATCACTAATAAGTATGGATTTATCGACTGATTATGCATTACCTACGCATACCTACCCACTATCGGTTTTTAATCTCTGGAAACATTTTGACGTATGAATGACATCTGTTTGTTTCAAGTTTCAAACAATCAAATCAATCAAGTAAAAGCCGTCATCGCCTCGCCAATACCTACTCCGCCATCGGTGGTTGGTTTTATTTTGTGCCGATTCTTGCTGCTCAATTTTTCACTGCATGTCTTCTTTGATTTGAATGAAAATCTAATTGGCCGCTCGTAAAATGTTTTGTTCTCGTAAGAGAACCTAAATTTCGATGGGTAAGAATAAATTAAGTTCCATGTCAACATTTATAGAAAATGCAGCAGTGTTGTGAGTACAGTTTTTTTGGGATGTTTCTCGACAGCGCGCAGTGATGGAGTTCAATGATTATCATGCAAAGGAGGTATTGGTCCCGGTAGACGTCGATAGTTACTTGGATCGATCCCGTACCCCTAGTCCAAGCCCGGTTCTTAGTACTAATGGGTTTTGCGATTTGGAAGACATCTTGAGCGACGTAAGTACCTACTTATTATGAAGTGATTTTACATGTGTTTTTGCTTCGTAAGGTGCAGCAGGTTTGTTTTGTTTGTAGACGCATAATAAGAAGCTTGTCTACACGCCTACCACTACCTCCTCGATTTCTATTGTCAAGAGTATAGTGAAGGTTAACAGCTGTGTATCATCGGTTACCTACCTACCTACAGGCACCAAATAATTACCGCCAGTTGAATAATTAAATTGACCTTGAACTCCATGAGATAATTTTCTTTTGTGAAAACAGAATGAGACCTTGCTTAGCCTTCTTCGCAAACAAGTAGGTACCTACTAAATTAGTATATTTTACTGTATTGTGTCACATAAAACTATATTTAAGGGTGTTCTGTGATGGGTCTGCCTGTCTCATTTATAACCACACAATAGCAGATTCTTAGAAAATGGAATTGTTTGTAGGCTATATCAGAAACTCTTCAAGGATCTCTGAGAGCAAGTCGAAGCCAGCTCATTAACCAAGAGTTAACAATCAGACCTGAAGCTAACATAGAGTCCAATGTGCCAGAGGGATTAGATCTCTATAGTGTTATATTTGAAGTGGAGAGTGATTCCGAGACCAGGATGAGCAACGGGGCAACAGCTCAGAACAATACTGTGAAGGATCAGGTGAGTGTCTTTTAATTCGGACTTTGAAAGCCCTTGTCTTTTTTTATGGTGTTGTTGGTAGAACAAGCATATAGCCCACCTGATGTCAATTGGTAACCATCACCTTCAACAAAACAAATTAAATTAACAATAGAGCAATAGAGTGGTGCATAACTGGAATGCACTGTCAGATGAAGTTGTGACTGCAACGTTGGTCAATGCATTTAAAAACAAACTCGATAACTGGATGCTAACCAATAAATCACTGCTCAAAAAAATTAACCAAAATTAATCAAAAATCCAACACTGTGACACATAGACACATCAGCCATAGCTGCTCGTCTATAAATAAATAAATAAATAAATAAATAAATAAATAAATTAAAGTCTTAAATTTGTTTTGTAATCTATACAATAACAACCACACGTCATAATCTTGCAGTGGCTTTATTAGATTATTAGTCTGATTACTGCTCACCTACATTTCGGAATTCACAAAGAATTTTACCAAAAATTATACCCTTAAATGGGATTTGAACCAACCCAAATAGTGCTACCGAGAGCTCAATTGCACTTGGTGAAATAACCCTTGGAAGTTTCTTCGGTTTTATAGCGACCGTGGTTCTATCTAAAGTTGTAATTTGATATACTATCAAATCCTACTTGAGGTCATAATTTTAGGAATAATTTAAAAAAGTTACTGCATAGTTTTTTATTATTAAAATAGTTATGTTTTTGTACAGTGTTGTACTAATGCAATGTGCTAGTAAATTGCAGTTTTTATAACAAAAAAGCTACAGGTTCACCTCGGTAATGGCATGACACATCCTGGCATTAACAAACATGACACGGTTGGATCAATTTTTATGATTTATGTGTTTTTAGATTTATCTTCGTCTGGAATAAGATAATAAGTATCAAAAATAATTGTATAAATTAAAAACTTATATATATCAATAACATATATTTTCACTGAACGCCATACTAGTCTCAAGGACTTTGGCCTATATGAATTACTAAGAAAGTAATTTCCTAAATTCAACCTCTAAACGTGTACAGCGAGGGTTGAAGTTTGTATGAAAATAGCTTCACGCGGACGAAGTCATGCGCACGTTTCGCTAGTGTCAAATATTATACCTACATCTTTTTCGTCAATCGTATATCAACCTTCCTCTTCTCATTCCCATACTATCTCATCATTCTCTTCTCTCATACTATGCCATACATTCCTCACTGTATCACTCAAATTCACACAAATTAATTTTTGTACCAAATTATTGTCAATTGGCAGTTATAATTGCCTATTACGCTTATCATAGGCTTGTCATAGATCAGTCATCAGTGGGCTGGAGAGGACGGTTTAGGCGAACAATGCTTCTGTTATTTCAAAAAGAGCCCTATGTTGGTTCTTTTCTCCCACTCATTCCCATACTGATGTTCAGATTGCACACATTCGTGCCTTCATTCGTGTTTATTTGACCGTAAACTGTGGAACTGGGACACCAATTCCCGCGGTAAATTGCTCTAACACGATGCGGGGATCAGCTTTATTGCCCGTTCTTTGCTCTTTGTAGGTATGGAGGCCTAGGTACCAATTACACAATGCAATTGGCGGTATTTTTTGTTATAGACGTTTTTTACAATAGAAAAGTGCTTGTACGTAAACACGCACTGCTCTCAATATACTGGAAAATATGAAGAATAAGGTAAAATAAAAAAAAACTTCGATTTCATAAAGCAGTTATAGTCGCTACACGTCATAGCGGAAAATGCAAATTATTATTTATCGCATAATATATTTTTTTTATTTCAGTTTCAATCTATAGAAAATTCATTAAAATCTGTTTGTAGTTCAAAAGAATGACATCCAAGTCGGTTTCACAAGTGTTTTAAGCTGACTTAATCTTACAAAGTACTTACCTAAATAAACTTTTAACGTGTATGTCTGTTTCACACGTTTGTTTGCTTTGTATACACGTTCGAAACTTCTAGAATTTTAATATCGATTTGCAGAACATAATTTGTTCAGGCAATATTTCAGAATTTTTCTCGCACTTCGTTCAATGTCAAGTGCACTGTGCCTCTTGTTCTATTAAATCTAGCTAAATCTATGAATCCATGACCTATTAATTCCGAAATATCATGAAGGCATGTTAGCCTACATCAAAATAGGCCATTCCAAAGCAAGTTAATTATGCTTTTTGCTGCAAGAAAAGCCATGGTGGCTCCTCAAGAACAAAACTCAACTTAAACTGGTATATATATCTGTTCTCAATCTGTCTTATTAAAACAGGGATAATACGAAACACGCCTCTTTTTGCGTCACCATTCCTAGCACTAATTGGATTCCATTACAATCTCGCTTCGATTTCTTATGCCGTCGGTTTCAAACCAAGCTGACGACGACGCGAATAAGACGGACGACAAATTCAATAGCGAAGTAAGTAAGTACATGATACCTACAGAGCTATAGTAAGTCTAAGCGGAAAGTTTTCATCCCATGTGGATACAGATCAAACATAATACCTAAAGCGGAATCTACTGCCAACACAATTCAGTACACAACAAAACCCGTCTACAAAACATTGTTTTATTCTACACATTTTGACTGTTTGGTGTTCTGTTGTGCGAGGACAGAGTTTGAGATTTTTAATAATAATAATAATAATTTATTTCAGACATAGGGCCATACAATTTTTACATAATACATATTTGGTTAGTAACACAAAAACTTAAAGACTATGTTAGTTCAATTTCATGTTTTATTTTATTAAATCTGAGTGTGCAGCTCCATCCAATATTTATTTATGGGACAATCCCACCTCTCAGATAATGCGTTCACGATGGTGTTCGGGCTGCCACGGACCCGCCTTCTCAATGACGCGCATCTTTTACGCATTATGGCATGTAAGCCGTCCACTCCGTTTTCAGCAAACATGCCAGAGGCGCTGCAGAAACGTGGCAGCCCCATCAGCATTTTTAAGTGTGCACGTTAATATCGTGTACACGGTTTATGTGTAATCTTTGTATGGATACTCGATAAGCGCCCCTGTTGGACGTTAGAAGAACTGACTTAGGAGGACTGAGGAAACTTACTAGTCATAATATAATTACACATGTGTAAAGTTAATATACACGACACTAACCGTGTAAAAATTTTAGACTTCCTCAGAACCAGCGTAAGATAGGGTAGTGTGTACTATATGTTCGGAAAAAAATTGACTGGAGACCCAACTTTACCTGTTTTGTTTAGTCTGTACCGGCATGACATGAATTTAACTTTCTGTCAGATATCTTGAAAGTACAATTAATGTTACTAATCAGTTTGATTTATCTTGATTAACCAGATACTGTAGTTATGGCTCTGATAAGAACAGCTGGTCTACCATGAAAAGCGATGAACGACGTTTTGTATTGACGTAAGTTTTTTTATGCCATTGCATTAGAAAAAGTCATAAAAAGCAGAGACGGCTCAAATGTGGAATAGTTTGAGTTGCCCCACAGTGTAACTCAATACGAAACTTCGGCTTTTTCATGTTACACCTGCTGAATTCAGTATAGAATGTCAAGTTTCATTAGTTTATTGGCTCTGTCGGCCGGTTCTGAGATTTTTTCGTTTTTCGGATATCGGATTTCGGTTTACGAGCTCAAATTTTGTGTATGGAAATATGTTTGGAGAATACCTATATATTGGTTTACACTACTACATCGCTATATCTTCCGTAGCAAAAAAGGGTTTCAGAAAGGCATTGGTAGAAGATCCGGCATACCTTTAGATTTCTAGCACCGAAAGATCTAAAGAGACTTCACAATTAGGTTACTCAGGATCAGAAACGTGTTTCGTATTTTCTAAGCGATCAGAGCCTCAATTAGGTGTTCACAGTTCATGTGTACACTTATCTGTATCCATCCAAAAATGATGATAAATGTACAAATAAAATCACTTGGAACCGCATGAACATTGTTGTCTAGCTAGGCCCTGAGAGTTCAATTACAATGGTCCCAATAAAAATGCCCTAGTTGTGGCGACCTTTGTTTTACCACAGTGGTTCTTTCAACATTATTAGAATGGTGTAAAATTAAAACAGCTTTCTAGTCAATAAACGAATGGGTATTAACGAAGTAAATCGATTGTGTTACGTTTTATGCCATGCCAAAAACTAGTGGGAAAAGAGGCAGTTTGTATTTACTTTAATTCAACATGGATTGGATGTGTATGTCCCCTGAAAACTTCAAGTTTGTACGAGCAACTGTTTAGGATGTGCGTTGTCTATAATATAAGTCAGTCAGGGCATAGACTCTTATAATGATTGTATTTTATGCAAATATTTAATAGTAAGACCTAAACTCATAAATCTGGAACGTTTTCTACAATTATACAAGACTGGTTACAAAAGTATCGAGTAATAAAGTGCATGAATAGAGTGTACTCACAAATACCATAGCAAATACTAATGTCCTCTACGTTTTCACCGCAGGCATTATTTCTGAGTATTGTCATTTTCATTCGCTTTGCGCATAATAAGGCGGTATTATCAAGGTTTCGTTAGCAAACCTGTCCTTGAGTTGATTGAGGTAGATTTTCTGACGTTTTTCACAAATTACCTACGACATAAGACAGTTCTTTAAAAAAGTGCGCTGTATTATATAAATCTGAAAAGAAACCGTACCATACCGGCATTCAGTTCAAGATCTAAACTGATCGAATCTGTCCAAATGACAATTCAGTTTAGAAATAGAACGTGAATTTAGAATAGGACGTGATAGATAGAGAAGTAAGCATAAATAGTCCTTTAAGTACGAATTGGCAAATTATATTGTGGTCCCTCACCCCTCTATCCTACAACCGTGATTGGTAATAGTGACGTAACCACACTAATAGCGCAGAATAAATAATAGTGCTACGTAACGTTGGATTATTTATCGGTCTATTAAACTGTTTTATTGCCGTGCCTAGTAAAAGCCAATTAAAATTCATTCACAATTATGATGTACCCATGGTGGAGCATTGACGGTCTAGTGGTAGCGATCTCGGCTTCCGATCTTGGTTGAAGGTTCAAATCCGCGGCGTGCATCTATGAAACTCGTCTCATGAAGAACTGCTAGTCTGCCGCCGAGTAGCTTTATTCTGTTTCATAATACTATGACATCTGTACCAATACATGTAATTCGACATACAAATCCACTTTTGATTTGAAGGGTTCGGTTTGCTGGTAAACTATCAGGTTGATAGACGCAGATGTCTATAGTATTCTAAGTTCATATCGTAAGCTTTTTTTGTGACTAACTAGGTAATGCTTAGTTAAAGGTGTTGGTTACATCTTTAAATCAGATGGGCCATCTGCTTGTGCCATCAGTATGTGGTAAAAAATAATAATAATCGGTAGTCCAGCATCTCGAAACCAACATGTTATCGCACTTTGGATACTCTTTGTTTATTATCGCATATTTACTCGAAATGTTAATGGCTTTGACCGGAAATAATTAGTATTGAATGACCATGCTTGTAATAAGTACCTCTAACTTCAAGATAAAAATATAAAATTTTGATGAATGTGTGTTTCAAGAAACAACAGATAACATACGTTTTTGTAGCTCTACGTAGGAAGTCATCGACTCAATGAGAAGCGACAACTGTATAGAATTCTCTAAGTTTTTAGGGTTCCGTACCCAAAGGGTAAAACGGGACCCTACTACTAAGACTCCGCTGTCTGTTTGTCTGTCTGTCCGTCTGTCACCAGGCTGTACTTATCTCATAAACCGTGATAGTGAGAAACTTGAAATTTTCACAGATGATGATGCCGCTATAACAACAAATACTAAAAAACAGATTAAACTAAATATCCCCTCGAATATATGGGCAAATTTTCTGTAGCTTTAATTTTTTTTATATTTTTCGGATTTTTACAACTACCTGTACAAATCAGACTACGCAGTCCTCTTTGCCGTCTCGAGACGAACCTGTAGACATCAGAGTGGCTTTCTAGGACCAAAGATACGCGAGAAATAGTTGAAACTTGTACCTCTATTTGGCTGAAAAGTCTACAAAATAAGCGAGGTCTACTGTTCTCACAGATTTACGCCCGAATACTCAAACGCAACTTAAATTTAATTACGTCAAGTGACGAATTTTTGACAGGCAACGATCCGTGGTACTTACTCACGGATCGCTAACTAACAAGCACATGGCCCACCTGATGTTAAGTGGTTACCATCACCTATAATAAAGCATTGCCTAGCAGGTCACGATCGTTAAAAACGTTCCCTATAGTACACTGATCTCCGTCTATCAAAGCCTCGTGCCTGTAATTTTACCGGCAACCACATCCTTCAAACCGGAACACAGCAAACTGCTTGGCGGCAGAATTAGGTATGGTGGTAGTATTTCCCACGATGAACCCTTCACTAAGAGCTACTGCTACTAGGATATTGGGACAGAACATTAAACGATTACTTTTCTGCATAATTTTGCCAGATTTTGTGTTGAAATTTACCATATTTTCCTATTCAATTATTTGAAGTACTTTATACATTTCTGATATCTGTTTTGACTACATTTACTGTGTATTAATGTCAAGAGATACCCAAAGACTACCCGACTTTATGTTGCTGCTGCTTTGTGCAAAGTTCAACAGTTTCATTTGACCTTTTCGCGACAATGTAGGCGCCAAGAGACTCGATAGGCTTGAGCTAATGGGGCCAGTAAAGGTCGGTACACACGACCTAAAAAAAATTCTTGTGACCTAAAAAGATTTTGACGATTGCAGGAAATCTGTGAATAAACGAACTAAACCCGTATGTCGTAGTGAACTATCCTGTGTCTAAACCAAAAAGCATTTTCTATACTTCTATACTAATATTATAAAGAGGAAAGATTTGTTTGTTTGTATTGAATAGGCTCCGAAACTACTGGACCGATTTGAAAAATTCTTTCGTCGTTGGGAAGCTACACTATCCCCGGGTGACATAGGCTATATTACATTTTCAAAAAAATTAGGGATCCTTACTAAAATCCGTGCGAAGCCGGGACGGACCGCTAGTCTTGTATAAAATTGCAGGGAGCTTTTTGTCTTTTATATAGCATCTGCACGGACAAACAAGATTGGTTTTCATAATTCATTATTATGAGGTTATTTTAAAAAATAATAACAAGCATGAATACCATAAGGATATTAATAAAAATAGGTTACAAGTTATTTACTTTTTCTAGATATAATATTGTGTAATAAATAAATAAATAAATATTTGTGGACATTTTAACACAACATCATCTAGCACCAAACTAAGCATAGCTTGTACTATGGGAACCAGATGACTGATAGAATACTTATATACTTTTTTTTTGTAAGTACATACTTAGAATACAATATAACACCCAGACACAGAACAAACATTTATATTCATCATACGAATGTTTGTTCTCGGTGGTAATGTGTCATATTATTATGTACTTACGTCATAATGTCGGCTATCAGGCAGGATCCGTAAATTTTACATAACAATCGATACTACTACGTTTTTAAAAATATGCATATCTTTAACAATACTTTCAAACAATTTTGTTCTTGGTTTTCTGATGCACTAAATGCTCGGAACTTTAACTTTGAAATTATTTGGGACCCAAGCACGAACTGGCTATCGTGACGCTAACGTTACCAAAATGTATGAGATTTTGCACAGCGCCTCTATAGTGCGTAAAGAGAACTAAAATTGGAAGCACGGACACTTTTGGCATTACGTACGTAAAGTAAACGATAGCTGGGTCCGTAAAGTAACGTAAATCGATAGGAAGTTAGTAAATCGGTTGTCGTTAGTGCAACCATGTATCGTTTCGGTCCGTAAACCTAACGTGTGAATACGTTAGGTTTACGGACCGTTACGATACGAAAGTGGAATTCGTTCGTGCTTACCCCCCTGATTGCATACATACCCGAAAGCATAAATATCGACCTCCCGCCTCGGTGTCGTCGACCCAGGTCTGCCGATGCAACGTGCACTTGGAGACTACAGTAATTATCCTACCTTGGCCGTGATTGCTCAGAACTGATATCTCGCGGTATTATCGGTCTAGATTTTTTCCAAATTTCAAGTAGTCCAAAACTCTATCAAATGAGAGCTCGTGTTGAGTTTTCATACTTTTTCGAACCTAGAATAAAATATTCGTAAGTGTTTGTGAAATTCTAGACCGTGTCTGCCAGCTGTTTCTAATTGAAGTAATATGTACGTCTAATGCGACTTCCAACAAGGTTGCGTTAAACGTTTAACACTACCATGGAGGTGGTATGAAAGCACTGTTCTCTCCTCTCATAGCCAGTTACGTTTCGTATATTAAAGAAGTTTTACTTCAGTCGTGTGGTCTAAAGCACACTCGTTTTTTTTTATTTCTGAGCACTTGCATACTTTCTTGTTAATTAGTACCAGTTTGCGTAGAATTGACTCTCGATTTATCTGCGACTTAAGAGAATCTGATAATTCTGCAATAATAATAATACAAAGTTATTGTCTATGTCTACTAAATAATTATCATATAGCATATTGCACAATAACCAGAGTGTCTAACATTTGTACATAAACATTGAATAACGTGGACGTTAACCTTATCTGATTATATTACCTCATGCAGCCTATCTTAGCGCATTTCTATTCTAGCCTTTATTTCATTATGTTAGAGTTGAAAAGATTGTATCATTATCAAGGTGTCAATGTACAGGTTATCCACTTGGTCCAATCAGGATTCGAAAACATTAATTGTTAAGTTGTTTTGGCTACGTTACGTACGGCCCGTCCAAGTGCATCCATTGTGTAGGCATTAGTATCGTTTTTGTCGTCGACAAGCGATCACCTTACCACCTTCCTGTAGCAAACTTTGAACAATCAAATCTGAAGTATATAGATTTAAGCGTGAAATGGCTTCGGATTTCTTGAAAGTGTGATGTGGTAAAGTGAAAAATGTTCAGAGTTTACTAATCATTGAATTTCACCATGGCAACGATCTTTATTAGGAAGGTAAATTGTTAAATGTATTTATGCTAATTTGTTTGTTTATTTCCTTTTTCTAGCGATCTCAGAATATATTTGCATGTAAATTAGTAGTGATATAATCGCGTATCGTATAATTAGCTAATTTATCTTAATTTATTATCAGAAATGTAGCAAAAACATAATTATATTTGTAGTTGTTGTGACAAATATACCATAAAAATTTCAAGTCTTGTCTTGTCTATGTTGTAGTAATATCCGCAGGGATCATCTTGAAACGTCTTAAATCTAGGTGAAACTAAGCGCCAGTTCCTCGCGACCAACCCTAGAAGAACCGGCAAGAAACTTACGGCTTGGTTCCTACCGTTTTTTTGTATGATCCTTTTACAAAGTAATAATAATGTAAATAATGAAACTCCAGTGTGGTGCCAATCTAACTTAATAAAGTGATTGTGTGTAGGGATTGTACTAAGAAAGGAAGTCCTTAAACTCGACTCCTAAAAGAGTGCAGTGGAGAAAGTTTGTATAATAAAGTTTAACATTCTTCTAGTTTATTCATAGAAATTGTAAATCTTCTGAGTCATATAATATCAACTTTTTATTGATATATAATGATAATGCTCACTTTCAATCGAATTATTTAGCTATCCTAATATTGTCTGTTTCAAGTCCGTTCTGTGTGTTATACGAAAGAAAGAAATGAAAAAAATATACATTTACACACAGTAAATGTATATATTTTTTCATTTCTTTCTTTCACTTGAAGCTAGAAAATTCCGCTAGTTTCTAGCAGAATTTCAAGTATTTATTACAAGCATTTACGAGCAGTTCGAACTTATCTATGAAGTTGGCAACAGAAATCTGAACAAAGCGTGCGAATACTCGTGTCGAATACATTTTTCACACATAACTTGTAACTCGGGCCATACTTTTTCATACCGATTGCTTGAAAAATGAAAAATAATTGCAAAAGCATTCTTATGGCCGTCATCCTGCTTATCAGTAGTAGTAGTAGGAGCTCTGTGGAAAGATTAAATACTAAATTCTTTAAATGGTAAAAAATTATACACTAATGTAAAGTTGTAGAAACAGCGACAAGACCGCCCATTGTACTTCGCTAAAATATATCGCTAGCTTCTATAAAAATTTTAAATGTTTATGTCCTTGTGGTGTACAATAAAGAGTTGTCTATGTGTCTTCCATCATGTGAGCACCTTTAATTCGCCTGGGGAAGAACTGCTACCGTACCTATTTCTGCTACCAAACAGTGATGCCCTAATATATTTTAAATGGCAGGCATGAAACTTACATTTACGTTTCAAAGTGATGAACACAGTTTTTATGCCACGCATCAGGGCACGTCTCGGTGCCAGGCTTGCTCTGTGAGGTCATGCAATTGTAAAATTGATTTTTTTATACGATTTACTGAGGGAACAATACTGAACTTAGTGACGGGCTCATTCAGGGAAGTACTACCACCTATTTCTGCCGCCAAGCAGCTTGCTATGTTCTGGTTTAAAGGTTATGGGTGCCGGTGAAATACAGGTGGGGCATTTGCTTGTTCCATCAGCGGGTGACCAATGCAAGGTGCAACCGCGCCTGACACATACTGTGTGTGGTGCGCTTTACATACGTCAGTCATTGTGTTTTATTATTATTTTAAATAATCCATCTTTACTTTTATTTCTAGCCTATTTCGTCCCATAGACTTTCAGTTCTCTTTTTCCCGAGCCTTCCCCACCACCTCCTTTCAAAGGCGTCCAGATCGTCATGCCTTAACTTATACATGAAATAATTCCTTACGCCCGTATTTGATAGAACTATGTTGAGTTACGTATAAAATTTACCTTATCAGAATTTTTTACTTCATTTTATTGGCATTTTATTTATAGCTAAACTGTAAATATGACACATAATTTAACCCTTTGCCATATTTGTATTGTTGACGGTTACTGTCGATAGTGATTCATAGGGAACAGAACACCAGTTAAACATTCAGTTCACGTAGAGTTAGTTGTCTCGCAGGAAAAATAATTCGAATTGGAGATATTGGAATTAATTTATGCTATAATTTAGCTAGTTTGATTTTTATGTGTTGTGTTTATTACACGAGGTAAAATGAGGTTCGGAAAATACTCGCAAATATGGGAAAAAGTAAGTTTTTAATTAGTGAAAACAAATAAAACATCTAATTTCATGTAAAATAATAAAAAGAGTACTAAAGTTATTATTTGGCGTAATATTTGGGTCTATATTATAGATATAAACCCAAATATTACGCCGATAGATAATAATAATAATAATAATGCTGGACAATCCACACAGCATCATCTAGATCTAAGCTAAGCAGAGCTTGTGTTATGGGTACTAGATGTCTGATATACTTAATACAATATATTACATACATAGATATATTTTATTATACATATTATTATTATTATAGTGCTGGACATTCCACACAGCGTCATCTAGCCCCAAGCTAAGCAAAGCTTGTGGTATGGGTACTAGATGACTGATATACTTAATACAATACATTACATACATAGATATTTTTTATTATACATAGAAAACACCCAGAACACCCGGAATAAATATTTGCAGATCGTACAAACATTTATCCCAAGGCGGGAATCGAACCCGCAACATCCGCGTCGCAGGCGTACATTCGCCCGCCGCGCCACATCGGTCGTACATAGATATACGGGTATAGATAGACCCATGAGAAGTCAAGATGAGTTACTAGTATTTTTATAAAGTTATTAACTAAACATAAAAGTATATGAGGAAAATTTTAAGCAATTATAAATAACGTTTATTAACGTTATTTATAATTGCTTAAATTTTTTCCTGTCACTGTTTGTCACTACCCATAATCACCAAGAATATGAGATGGGCAATAGTTAAGTTTTTGACAGATTTTTATAAGCAAGGAGGTTCATTGGCGATCATGATTGGCCATATATAGTATAAAACTGTGCTGGCGTTTTAGGCAACGGTAACTGCTTGTTATCAGGTGGGCGCCAGTTTGTTTGCCTATTGAAAAGAAGAAGAATCATTTTAAAAGAATGTTAAATAACTTTTACAAAAACTTCACCACTTACAAGAATCATTGTCCTGGCTGACTGACTGATATATAGACAACGCACAGCCTTAAGGCGGTGGTACTCGCCAACGACCTTGAGGAGTCTGTCCATACTGAGTTGCACTGCCGCCCGTCGCCCGCACAGGGACCCGCGCGCATTCCATTTCATATCGCATTCAAGAAATAATTATTTGTAGCCTAATGAATTATTAGTTCGAACTGCCAATTGTTCACTTTGTGATAAATACTTTGACAAATATTTGTGTGGAAAAAAAAATACTAAAAATCAATACCGTTTAGAAGAAATAACCAAATTTAAAATACAAATTGCTTCACTTTGGATATTTTTTTCATATAGTAATAATATAGTTAGAAATATTTCAATTGTTCAAATTAAAATTTAGTCTTTAATAAGCAATATATATTTTTTTTGGACATTTATACTCACTCATCAAAGAGAAATAACACGGAGAAAACCTCTCGTTAGCGGATACCACCTCCTTAACCACTGTTCGTAGAGACTTGTCATGGAGCGTTGGTGTGTACTAAGAAAATAATTCCCGAAATTCAACCCCTATTGGGTTATGGGGAGGGTTGAAGTTTGTACGAAAGTAGCTTCACGCGAGCGTATCAACTAATATTATATACTAGCTGACCGGTGCCCACTTCGTTGGGCGGTGAACATGTTTACTTACAAATCTTAACTGAAGTAGTACTCGATGTCACCAACAGATGGCGTTAATACGGCATAAAATAGCGGCCGCTCGCAGTTTCGCCAGCGTGGCAGTTTATATCAGTTCCCGTTATTTTTTCGGGATAAAAAGTAGCCTAAGTTACTCCTTGTTACATTAGCTATCTGCCAGTGAAAGTCCCGTCGAAATCGGTCCAGCCGTTCCAGAGATTACACGGAACAAACAGACAGACAGACAGACAAAAATTTAAAAAAATGCTATTTTGGTATATGTATCGTACCTATATACATTCCTATAAATGTAGTAAAAAGCGTTATTTTAATATTACAAACAGACACTTCAATTTTATTTATTTGTATAGATTTTGTCATAAAACTATATTACCTACATTATGAATTAATGTCCTTTTTATAAAACACCTGCGTAGGGAGCCGACCTCGCGTCGGAGCCGCGCGGGTACCTAACTCATAGATCTAAACTACTCCCCTGCACGCGTACTCCCAACTTGGTGACGCTCACTTCGCAACGGGCCGTGCAGCAGAAAACGTAATATTTTAATTTCGCCATAACTTCAAAACCAAACGTCCAATTCTAATCATTTGAAGACCAAATATTATCTACATGAACTGTACTTAGTGATAAAATAATTTATTTCGATAAGGATTAATAGTATGAGTAAAATAAATGCGTTTAAATGTAGTCCAAAAAAAATTGAAGATTTTTAAATAAAAAAATGGTTGTTGTGCCTCACTCGACATAGATAGGTATAGTGTGCCGCTGACTTTTTTGTAGATATTTATAAGATCTACAATTATGTAGAACATTTTATGGTTCTATCTTTTATAGTTTAGGCAGCGTAC
The DNA here is from genome assembly GCA_947095575.1 of Electrophaes corylata. Classification (NCBI taxonomy): domain Eukaryota; kingdom Metazoa; phylum Arthropoda; class Insecta; order Lepidoptera; family Geometridae; genus Electrophaes; species Electrophaes corylata. Next base: position 11,530,665 of record OX352703.1, read on the forward strand.
GCAAAATAAGTAACTTTTCTGGTTGATTTTTTACACCTTGTGTCTGAAAAACCCAAATATTTTACGGAACGCTATTTTTTTCCAAAATAAAATATAGCCTATGTTACTCAGTGATAATGTAGCTTTTTAATGAAAAAAGAATTATTAAAATCGGTCCAGTACTTTTTGAGTTTATTCATAACATACAAAAATACAAAAATACAAAAATACAAAAATACAAAAATACAAAAATACAAAGCTTTCCTCTTTATAATATTAGTGTAGACTAGCTGCTCGCGAATTCATTCGTGTTTTTATACAAACTTTATCCTCTTCAAACGGTTGTAACAACACCCGTTTTATGGATGACAGCTCAATGAAACCCATACTAATGTTGAAGTTGGAATATAATAGCTAGCTAATTCTGCAAATAGCATCAACATTAATTGAGTAGTTTTTTCATGATGTGTGTACAAACATTTTTTTTTACCGTTTTGCCTTTTTTTGAAGTACTATTGGCAAGATTTCAGAAAAATACCTTTAATGTACAGATTTTTCGGTTCGATGCGAATGTTGACATGGATGTGTTGAGTGACGAGAATGGATAAGATAAGAAATGAGTAGGTACATTAGAGGGAGTTGGAAAGTGGCGCCAGTGACTAATAGATGAGGAGCAAAAGGTTGGCATGTCACATGTCATGCGAAGAAAAGAATGTCATTTAACGAAAATAATAATAATAATAAATTTGTTTATTGACATAAGTAGAAAAGAGTGTTAGATATGAGTGTGGATGGATATGCTAGTAGGGGTAGGCCAAAGAAAAGATGGATAGATTGTGTGAGAGATGATATGGTAAGATGACGGATGATAGAGGGAAATGGAGGGAAAAAACCTGTTGTGCTGACCCCACGTAATGTGGGATAAGGGCAGGAAAATTATGATGAGGCTTTTCGGCCTCTATAGTTTTATTATGGTATAGGTACCTACTAAATACTACTCCACACCAGCACATGGCTGAGTGTTAACCATTTTGTAAAAAAATCTAGTATATCTAGTTTTAAATATTTAATAAAATATCTTTACTTAATTATTTTTACTTCATTTGTAGGATTCCTGCCGACTGGTTGGAGGCTCCAAATTCTACCAGATGGATGTCGTTGATGGTATGGCGTCGACAGATGCTTCGACGCCGTCGCCTACTGAGAAACACGATCATATGAAACCCATTGATAGTGAAGATGAAGGTAATAGTTCTACTAGTTTTTAGGGTTCCGTACCCAAAGGGTAAAACGGGACTCTATTACTATCTGTCTGTCTGTCTGTCCGTCTGTCAGGCTGTATCTCCTGAGCCGTGATAGTTAGAGAGTTGAAATTTTCACAGATGATGTATTTCTGTTGTCGCTATAACAATAAATACTATAAAACAGAATAAAATAAATATTTAAGGGGTTCTCATACAACAAACGTGATCTTTTTGCAGTTTTTATTATAGATAACGGTACGAAACCCTTCGTGTGCGAGTCAGACTCGCACTTGGCCGTTTTTGTGTGATTCTTTTTACAATATATCTGCCTCCAAGCAGCTTGCTTTAATTAAAGGATATGGGTGCCGGTGAAATTACAGGCAGGCTTAATACCTATATCCCTCAGATTGATGGACGCTGAGCAGTGCATCATAGACGTTCCTAACGAGCGTGACCTACAAGACAATGCTTTGTTATAGGGGGATGGTAACCACTTAACATCAGGTGGGCCATATTCTTGTTCATACGATAAATGTGGTGCCAATCCAATTAGCAACTTGACGAAGTCCACTGTTGGACAAAGACCTTTTAAACTACAAGTATATTGACACCTAGTTCCCGGATTGCTAGATTAACTATCATAGCTTTATGTAAATAAAGATATTTCACAGTTTCAGATGTGGACCAAGAATGCACAGTGTTCAGTGGGGTCAGTTACCTCGGCGCACAGAATATATCCGATCCCAAGTCAGAGAGCGACATCCAGCGGATTATGAAGGAACTAAGCTCCATGCCGGAAAACAAGGATGGGATTGCCGTGTCAATATCTATACCTGTATGTTCACAAGGACTAGTCGTGTAAGTATGTGCCTATATCACAGCCACCATAGCTCAGTTCCTTTGACGACCGATGTGGCGCGGCGGGCGAATGTCCGCCTGCGACGCAGGAGGTTGCGGGTTCGATTCCCGCCTTGGGATAAATGCTTGTACGATCTGCAAATATTTATTTCGGGTGTTCTGGGTATGTTCTATGTATAATAAAAAATATCTATATATGTAATGTATCGTATTAAGTATATCAGTCATCTAGTACCCATAACACAAGCTCTGCTTAGCTTGGGGCTAGATGATGCTGTGTGGATTGTCCAGAATTATTTATTTATTTATTTATTAGTAGCCCATTGCGCCTAGGTGGTCGGTTGGCGGCAGAAATAGGCACGGCAGTGCTACAGCACAGAAGGCAGGGCTACTATAAACTGAACTGTGACGGTTGTCAATATGTAATATCTTCATGCGGAGGATTTTGCGCGTGTTTTTGCTAGTACTAAGGCTCTTTTTGAAGTAAAATTTCTAATGCGACTCCCAACAAGGTTGCGTTAAACGTTTAACGCTACCATAGAGGGTGTATGAAAGCGCTGTTCTTTCTCTCTTTCTCTCATAGCCAGTTACGTTTCGTATATTAAAGAAGTTTTACTTCAGTCGTGTGGTCTAAAGCACACTAGCCTTGGTCGTGAGGAACTGACGCTTAGGTTCACCTAGATTTAAGACGTTTCAAGATGAGACCTGCGGATATTACTGAATAAATGATTTTTGACTTTGACTCGTTTTTTCTTTCTACAGGCTTTATCAAGCAGACTCAAACAGCGTGATGACCCGTTACGCTGTGAACCGAATATCGTTCTACGCTCGCGGCGCCGCCGGTTCACCCGTTGCCTCGTGCTTCGCCTTCACCTGGTCTCACGGCGAGACCAAGGAGTCAGCTGTTTATCGCTGCCATGTGTTCCGCTGTCACATCGCCGAAGCTGTCAATCAAGTGTCAAGTAAGTTAACTTTTAACCTGCACAATACGAAACATAATATAACCATTCTGGACAATCCAAACAGCATCATCTAGCTCCAAGCTAAGCAGAGCTTGTGTTATGGGTATACTGATATACTGAATACAATACATTAAATACATAGATATTTTTTATTATTCATTCTTTACAAAAACAAAAGGTATAAGATAAAACTGGTTCCTGTTACCAGCACTGCAGGTCTCACGGAGAAGAGTTTAGTCAAGTTTCAACTATCCTTACTAATATTATAAACGTGAAAGTTTGTATGGATGTTTGTAACTCTTTCACGCAAAATCTATTGAATGGAATTTAATGAACTTTACAATAATATAGCGTATACATCAGAATAACATATAAGCTATTATTTATTAAGATGGGTGGACGAAGTTGCGGGCGAAAGCTAGTATTATAATAAAATTAAAGTCTTATTCAGTATGATGATTCGTTACAATGTCATCTGTATGCCTCAGGTTGATGGACGCAGAGCAGTGTATTGTAGGGCACGTTCCTAACTAACGTGACCTACAAGGCAATGCTTTGTTATGGGCTGTGGTAACCACTTAACATAAGGTAGTGCCATATGCTTGTTGCGTCAGCAAATTTTATTAAAAAAAAATGTCAACGCAGTATTTTTCTGTGCACTCGCTATCGCCACTGAACAATGCTTGAATACCTATAACCTCATTTTATTGTCCCAAGTTCTCTGCCCTACCCAATATATTTCATCAACTCAAATCGTTTTAAATTGAAGCATCGAACGTATGTTTAAACTATCGTTTATAATGATTTGCTCTTGTCAGTGAATGACTTGTCTAAATATTGTGCATAAAGATTCTTACCTACTTCAGTGTGTTAAACATAAACATACCTGTGAATGTGATAAAGTGCAGTATTATTGTACTAGTCCTAAGCTAAGTTTATTGTTACTAGTGGAGTCTTCTCGGCTTGGCTTACGTGTTTAAACTTACATTACATTACTTCACGAAATCCTTTGGGTGAAGAATTTTTATTTTATCGCTTATATAATATTGATTGCCATATTGTGTCTCGACCTGTATAATATGTGCAGGATCAAAACTTCAAAATTATCCGACTAATATAACAAATGCGAATGTTTGGATGGATGGATGGATGTTTGTTCCTGTTTCACGCTCTAACCAGTGGGCCGATTTGGATGAAATTTAGAATAAATATAGATTGTAATCTGGAATAGGACATAAGCTACTTTTTATCCCGAAAAAATAACGGGAACGGGAAAAAGCTGCCACGTGGATGAGCAGCTTCGCCCACGTGGCAGTTTTTCCCTCTAGTTAATTATAAATTAAAAAATATTGATCTTCGGTCCAGCCGTTCCAGAGATTACCCGGAACAAACAGACAGACAGACAAAAATTAAAAAAAATGCTATTTTGGTATATGTATCGTATATACATTCCTATGCATGTAGTAAAAATCGGTTATTTTAATATTACAAACAGACACTTCAATTTTATTTATTTGTATAGATGTATAGTGGAGTGTCAAATGAAAAGCCTTAGTTTTTACATTGTAAATGATAAGCTTGATTCTAAATTAATGTATAGTTTCTGAGATACGATAAAAATTGTAAAATGAATGTTTATTCATTTTACAGTCACTGCAAAGTGAGTTTCAACGACTTCATAGTTCAGCTTACTTTCAGTTATTATTGATGCGATTTAGTTTTACCGACATTTTAAAAATCTTATTGGCTAAGCAAAGCGTCTTAGTTTCGAGATGCTTTTGTCCGTCTGTCTGTCTCTTCTCGCCTACAGGTCGCATTTTTCGACCAATTTTGCCGAAAATAGGCACATAAGTTCCAAGGAAGGAAAAGCAGCATTATTTATTTATTATTCGTTATACGTGAGACTCCTAAAAGTATCGACTTTTGTGAACGACGCCATAGATATAGCGTATTGATGTAAAATATTTTATTTCTAAATTGTTCTGCTATCTGTGTTACTATTGCAAATATACTGATCAAATATTGAACTACTCACCGCCAGCCAGCCAGCTGCTCGCCTGTCATTGACAGAGTATGATTAGCGATAATATCGGTTCTGTTCGACTCCTTATTCTGTACAAATTGCGATTATTTACTATCGTTTACATCATATCGTTCTTGGAAGTGATATCTCGAAGGAAATAGGCTCATAAAAGTCTGAATCTAGAGTTATTGGAATTGATAAGGTTATGTAAATATGGATACGTTTAATATGCTTGTGTATAGGTTTCAATAAGTAAATCAATATCAAAAATAATTTATTCAGTAATATCCATTGATCACTTATAAGGCACCAGTTTCTCGAGACTAAGCCGAAAAATAATATAGGTTGAGAAACAGTCCTCAAGACAGAAATTCCTAAAATTTAGCTACCAAACTGGTGCTAAAGTATGTAGATATAGACAAGAACAGACAAGCTGACGGACAAAAGCCTTTTGGCCAGTCTCGTAGTTGTCTCGCTTCGCCCGGTCGGTCGATAAAAGAAACTGTCTAATTAATAAAGTTATTTCATTCTGATTTACAAGGCATGATTCATTTGTTGATTCTTTTTCGACTTCTCTAAACTTGGAATTTACTCAAACACTTAAATTTCAAGATGATCCCTGCGGATATTACTGAATAAATGCTTTTTGACTTTGACTTTGACGACTAATTTATTAATAACCAATTAATAAATTAGTAAATTAATTAATAGTCAGAGAAATTAAAATTTTGTATTACTTTCATAAAATAAATATATTTCGCTAAAAATTACATCTAATTACTTTAGTTTATAAATAAAACAATAATAATCATAATGTTGGACAATCCACCCAGCATCATCTAGCCCCAAGCTAAGCAGAGCTTGTGTTATGGGTACTAGATGACTGATATATTTACTTAATACAATACATTACATACATACTTACATATTTTTTATTATACATAGAAAATACCCAGAACACCCGGAATAAATATTTGCAGATGTCTAACATTTGTCCTAAGGCGGGAATCGAACCCACAACCTCCTGCGTCGCAGGCGGACATACACCCGCCGCACCACATCAGTCGTCAGGTCTAGGTTTTACTTGTATTCAAACCATGGAATCAGTGACATTTACAATATTTAATATTCACTGTCGCTCTTAAAATAATCACATTCAATAGAGATGTAAATAGTTAATGCATTCGGAAACACTTACAGAATATAAATACCGAGTTCAGAATACAGCTGCTGAGTGGTGGGAGGTTTATCTTGATTCGTTTGTTTTATTATAGCTCTGGTTTCGACTGAGCGAGGTTTATTGTAACTTTGTTTATGTATGCAAATTTGTAATTTTCGTTTGAAAAGCTTGTCAAAATGTTTTGAAAGCCTTCAGAGTGTGGGGTATTGTGATTTGGTGTGTAATTTATGTGGAAATTGACTTTTTAAGTATGTAATTACAAAGGAGTTCATGTTGTGATTTTGGTTTACTGTGAAAAAAGTGGTAAATCTGTACCTACTGAAATTCGGCAGGTATTGGTTTTGAGTAAGTTATGGATCAGTTGACAATATGCTATTTTAATATTTTATGTTATATATTTCATCATCATTATCTACAGCCCGTAGGAATCCATTGTTGAACATATAGGCCTCGTCTATAGAATACATTTCCAAGAAAAACTAATTTGAACCTTTTTTTATTTATTTCCCGCTATTTAAGCAACGTTGCCGGTCCACCGAGGGGGGAAAGCGTCCTATACTTCGTCTTCCGGGTCTTATATATCTATCGTTTACTAATTCTTATTAGTAAACGATATAGAACCGACTTTCAATGATCGAATAGTTATGAAACAAAAATCAATGAAAAAAATCCCTATGTAAAGAGTTTATTAACCAACGGATAACGCAGTATCTTACTACAAAGGCGCAACATTGAAGCCCGGGCGTACTAAAGATTGTTGAGATTAATGGGCATACTTATAAAAATCTGTTTAAAAAACAATATTATACTATTGCCATTACTTATCAATGAGTAACAAACAGAGACAGGAGACATTTTAAGCAATATTTAAATTTGGATAACGTTTATGGAGGTTAGACGAGTACAAAAAATAAAATCAACTAAATGCGAGTTTGACTCGTGCACGAAAGGTTCCGTACCAACTTAAAAACGGCAAAAAAATCGCGTTTATTGTATGAGAGCCCCCTTAAATATTTATTTTATTGTATTTTTTAGTAAGCATTTGTTATAGCGGCAACAGAAATACATCATCTGTAAAAATTTCAACTCTCTAACTATCACGGTTCATGAGATACAGCATGGTGACAGGTGGACAGGCAGACAGGCAGACAGACAGACATCGGAGTCTTAGTAATAGGGTCCAGTTTTACCGTTTGTTTTTACGGAACCCTAAAAAAACATTACAACACAATCCCTCAGGTATCAAATGTTTTAGAAAGATAACCGGTCTCCGCCCACTGTTCCATGTTTTATCTCGATTCGCTAATCTGTCGAGGCTGGCCTACAAAATGCCACATGTTTGTTAGATTTGTTATAAAAAATGTTTTGGTTTGTTATAGCCGTCGTATATAGGTGTATGAATAAAAAAATACCCCTGTTCGTTGGTCCAAATTCCACAAGATGAATAGTTTTGTGTTTTTTTTATTTACAACTAACGGATGAACTGATGGCTCACCTGATGTTGAGTGGTAACCATCACCTGTAACGACGCATTGCCTCCCAGAACATAGTAATGCGAGCATCACATCCTCGAGGTAAAAATGGGTATGGTGATAGAACGAACGAACTCACACAAAAAGAGATGCTACTATCATCAATACTCAGTCCTGTGCTTTGTTTGGCGCAGTTCAATCGTTTTCAACAATAGCTGTTTCGTCTGTGAAATGTCCGTGCGAGCTAATGACAATGACAATAGAGCGTCGTCATACTCAGTGGCTTCGCCCTTGACCGATTACGCAGTCGTTTTGGTTCATCTCACGGTTACCTCTATTTAAACTGTTTGTTTTGTGTTATTTTATACAATCGTATCTAACTCGTTATCGATTTATATTACACTAGCTGTTGCTCGCGACTTCGTCCGCGTGGTTAGTTTTTTCCGACTTAACATTTATCGTTATTTGTTGACCAATTTACACAGTACCAGTACTAATAAACTCGGTGTAACGTTGAAATTGTTACACCGTGTTTTGCCTTTTGCATTGATAGGACGTTTCAAGTTCGATCAAAAAAGACAAAACACGGTGTAGGTAACTATTTCGAGGTTACGCCGATTTTATTAGTAAGTCGTGATTGTTTGTTGTCCGACTAATAATAAAAATATTGTTTAAGTATGTAGGTAAATCTCATAACTATACATTTTGTACACGTATTACCCACTTTTGATCTCACCTCTCTCTTCCGTAAGGTTTGCTGGAAGAGCACTCTTTTAAGGGTTACGCTCGCTTTTGTACATATTTTAATATTAAGTTTACTCATGTAATTCTCTGTGTGTACAATAAAGAATAAACAAAAAATAAATAAAAACTTGCGAAAGTTTCGAAGTTTCTAATTCAATCAAAAACTAAAACAGCTACACCGGTTTGGATGATAAGATACTAGTACTGTAACAAATACGAGCACGGAAATTTTTATCAATGTAATTTGAATTTTAATAAGTTGGCACTCACTAGTTTTTTTCTTTCTCGCCATGAACATTTTTAAAATTTACTTAACCTGAAATTACAGGCACAACGTTTACACGACAATTATTCAAAAAATTATTGAGGTCATCAATTTCATGACTTTCTATTTTTTGAGGTGTAAAAGTTTATTGTTTTGCTGAAATACATTCTAGTGCAGCTGACTGTACGCTGCCAATTTTTTACTTATCTGATGTTACAGTTAGTAGTAGCTCTATCTCCTGTGCTATAGGTTGTGGGTTCGATCTCCACCGTGAATAAATTTTGTGTGGTGAACATAGATGTTTGTTTTCTGTCTGTTATAATAATGTAGTACTCTAAGTATTAAATAAAATGTATAGTATTCTATCAGATGTTGTGTAAAAATGTCTACAAATTATATGATTTGTATTTATTAATGTTTTTTTTAATTTGTTTTAGGTTGTTTCGCAAAAGCCTTTGAACGCATCCCACGGTCTATGGCGTCTTCTATAATTGGAGAATTGAGTGCAGCGCCATCTATGACCGGGTCATTGACCGAAGGATTGGGGCCGGCCGCACCTCCCATGCAACTCATGCATGTTCTAGAATGTACCGTCGATATCAAGGAAACTGATGCTAAGGTGTGTATTTGAGGAAATTATATGAGAACACCAAATTTTTTTTATACAATTTGCTGATGGAACAAGCATATGGCTCACCTGATGTTAAGTAGTTACCATAGCCTATAGCAAAGTATTGCCTCATAGGTCAATCTCGTAAGAAACGTGCTCTACGATGCACTGCTCAGCATCCATCCACCTGAGGCATACAGGTGTTAGGCCTCATGTGCCAGTAATTGCACCGGAACCCACACCACTTTATAGTACCTACTGCGTAGAGTTATATTCATACCTATTTCTACAGCCAAGCAGTTTGCTGTGTTCCGGTTTGAAGGGTGTAAATGTCTGTAAAATTACAGGCTTTAGGTAGTATACCTCAGGTTGGTGAATGCAGGGTAGTGCATCGTAGGGCACGTACCTATCGTATATGACCTTCAAGGCAATACTTTGTTATAGGTGATGGTTACCACATCAGGTGGGCCATATGCTTGTTCCACCAGCACTAGCGTAAGAAAAGTAATATAAGCCTTATCACGTTAAAGCTAAGTATCAATTTCCATCGCCAGGGTACATTCAGCCACGTACCGAAAGAGCGACTTGGCTTCAAGTTACGCGGCGGTATCGACAAACAAGTCACTATCAATGTATCGCAAGTCACCAATAACGTACAACATGAAGCAGATGAGACGCCGGTAAGAAATTTGATACCTATACTAGAGGCCTGTCTCGGCTTCGCACGGGTTTAAGTAAGGATCCCTAATTTTTTTGAAAATATAATAGGTCGTCTCATTTTCTTGAACGAGACGTCTCCATTCAGATCGCTTTTCAGCGAGCGAAAAAAAGTAATACCTGTTATAAAAATCTTTATCCTAAAATGTAAAGAACGCACAGTTTAAACCGCTAGTTACCAATAAACATACTACCACGCGCGGTTTTACTTATTTCATCATTTTCCTGCCCTTATCCCACCTTATGTGGGGTCGGCACATGTTCTTTTTTTCCACTTCCCTCTATCAGCTGTCATATCTGTACTCACTCCTTTCTTATTTATGTCATCTTTTACACAGTTCATCACTTACTCTTATATAATATATTATCTCCTTTTACAGACTGGCTATACGGGTGGATTGTACATAGAAAGATGCTTTGGTATTCTTCTAGCTCCGGGCCGCAGCGTTAAACATTCCGACATGAGATTGTTAGAAATGGTAAATACCTTTTCATGATAAGAGTCACGTTATTTTATTTGCCTCTAATTTTTTTAGATGGTTTAAAATATAAATAAATAATGCTGGACAATTCACACAGCATCATCTAGCCCCAAGCTAAGCAGAGCTTGTGTTGTGGATACTAGATAACTGATATACTTAATACAATACATTACATACATAGATATTTTTTATTATACGTAGAAAATACTCAGAACACCCGGAATAAATATTTGCAGATCGTAGAAACATTTATCCCGAGGCAGGCATCGAACCCGCGACCTCCTGCATCGCAGGCGGACATTCGCCCGCCGCGCCACATCGGTCGTCATTTTACATTCACGATATCCGCGTGAAAGACGATACAATCATTATCAACCTGAAGATGTCACAACATTTTTTTTAAATTATTACTTGCTGATTGTCCTCATGTGATTGAAATGTACAAAAAAATTTTTTCATAAGTTATGTTGTTGCCTTTTTAATATGTAATAATGATAATCCATTTCCAGGTGAGTGGGTCCTCGGGTGGGTCTGGTTGTTCAGTGTGTGCGTTGTGGAATGCTGGCGAGTCGGCGCTGGCGGCTTTCAATGTGGCCAGCGGCGACGGCGCGCCCGCCTATATGTCGCTAGCCTTGGACCTTGTCATCAGAGGCATTCCGGACCCACTGCGGTATGTTAGCGATCCACTTGATGTTGCATGGATATCATCATAACAAAGTATTGCATAAGTCCTGTTCGTTAGGAACCGATGGACGCAGAACCGGAACACAGCAAGTCGCTTGGCAGAAATAGGGATGGTACTTGGTGGGCGGACTGGTTTCCGCAACTAGGCCGCTGATGGGCCCTTTTTGCGTAGATAGGGATGGTGGTAGTACTCTCCCGGACGAGCCTTTCTCTAAGAGCTTCTACTACTACTAATATTTTTCCAACAACCCATATTCACATTCACGATCTAAAATGGGCTGTATATTTACGATATCCGCGTGAATAACAATACAATCATTATAAGCCTGAAGAGGCCTCCACTATAAAAAAAAATATTATCACTTACTGATGGTTTAAGTCGGTGACCCACCATCAGGTAGGTGGTCATCAGATGGTGGTCAGGTGGTCATATACCACCCACATACGAAGCATTATTTCACAGGTCACGACCTTAAGGAACGTGCCCACCAAACCACTGCCCTGCGCGTGTCAACCTGAGGTATAGAAGTCCTCATGTGCTTGTAATGTTTCCGGCACCTACACCCTTCATACCAAAACACAGAAACGCTGCTTGGCAACAGAAATAGGCAGTTTTAATAACATCTACATTATAAAATTTTCAAATCTTACCTAACAAATGCCGCGAAAAAAGTGAGTTTAAAAAAAATAACTAAAATCAAATATGTTTATAGATTGGTTATCGAAAGTCCAATGAAGATTTTCCCGCCTTCAGAAAGGTTCTGGTATTACTCGAAGAGGCCGTTAGTGCAGCAATTTTATATAAATCTCAAAGAGGTATGTAATAGCAATCTATACCAATTACATATAAGATTTTTTGTCTTGACTGGCTGATTGACTGAGACTGATTGACTGACTGACTGACTGACTGACTGACTGACTGACTGACTGACTGACTGACTGACTGACTGACTGACTGACTGACTGACTGACATATAGAAAACGCACAGCCTAAACCACTGGTTGTTGAGACTTGAAATTTTCAGGGTCTTATTCCATTGCATAGGTCATTGTTTTGGTGCGTAGAGTGTACTAAGAAAGGAATTCCCGAAATTCCCGGGGGGTTGAAGTTGAACAAAGTTTTCTCTTTTGAATGTTAGAAAAATACTTATTGTTTTTTTATTCTAAGATTTTCTTGTGTGTGACTATTCTAAGAACATTCTAAAAATTTTAAAGATTCAAATAAATTAAAAAATAAAAATAAAACTGTAAAAGTTATCTTATTTCCAGTCGGTAGACGCATTAGGACAGCTGCAGTACGAAGTTGCAAGTATAGAAACGTCAGGGGAACTAGACAGGTCACGTCTCAACCTCCCACTGTCACTGTCAAGCTTGTTACCGTCGCCGCTGTCAAGTGCGCCAGCACCGCCCTCGCCGTCAGAGCCCGATTCTGATGGTGACGAACCTTTACTCAGCGGCACTGGTGAGGTATCGAAGGACTGCGGTGAAGATGTTCTTGTCAACTGGGCTCAAGTACTCAGAAGGTACGATATTTTTTTTATCATATACCTCAGAAAAATACCTTCTTATCACCAAAAAAAAAAAACAAATTACGTCAATTAGCTTTTTTTGGTACGCAAAGAAATAACAGGATAAAATCGAAAGTCAGAAAGCATTTATTCAGTAAAATCCGCAGGGATCATCTTGAAACGTCTTAAATCTAGGTGAATCTAAGCGCCAGTTCCTCGCGACCAACCCTAGAAGAAGTGATAGCATTCTCCAATAGGAAAATATGTAATAGTAAATCCTGTTTTTTTTTTATTTTCTTGTAGTTGCTAGTGAGGGTTTAGGTTCATAATAACATAAATACAGTCTCCAGTAATATATCAAAAATAAAATACTAATCAAACCCGCAACCTCCTCCGTCGCAGGCGAGCATTTGCCCGCCGCGCCACATCAGTAGTCAAAAGGATTACAAGGTTTACAAACATTATTAGGATTCAAATCATAATACTTTTGTATCTAAACTTAATTAAAGTTAATCGTAAACCCACCATAACCCACGATACAGATTTTATCTAGTGTGGGTACCATTGCTAATCTATTGATTTTAATGAAATTTAGTTTGTGAATAAACCTTTGTAAACCGACATTGTTAGGACCGCGGGAAGTCGATGGATGGAAAGGGCTCAGAATCGTTCTTCCTGGAAACGTGTGTGGGAGGCCTATGTCCAGCAGTGGACTTCTACAGGCTGATGATGATGATGATGATGAAACCGACTATTGTACCTTAAAACACTTTTGTTAAATAAATCATTTTTTATCTTTATTATGATAGTATATTATGATGTATTTTGTAGTTGTTTACTCTATGCTTACATAGTCAATAAAGTTTATAATTATTTAACAGCTGGACGGGCCCAAGACCGCGAGCTCTGAATCATCTGGTACGCGTAGGAGTGCCAGAAGCTCTAAGAGGCGAAGTGTGGCTGCGGTTAGCAGGGGTCGACCAGAACGATAAGCTTATGGAAACATACAGAACACTTATTAGTAAAGTAAGTATTGAAGTAAAACTTCTAATGCCACTTCCAACAAGGTTGCGTTAAACGTTTAACGCTACCATGGAGGGGGTATGAAAGTACTGTACTTTCTCTCTTTATCTCATAGCCAGTTACGTTTCGTATATTAAAGAAGTTTTACTTCAGTCGTGTGGTCTAAAGCATACTCGTTTTTTTATGTTACTTGCGGATGGTACAAGCAAATGGTCCACCTGATGTTAAGTGGTCACCATTACCTATAACAGAGCATTGCCTCGCTGGTCACGCTCGTTAACGTGCCCTACGATGCACTACTCTTCGTCCATCAACCTAAGGCATACAGGTGTTAAGCGTCGTGTGCTTGTAAATTCACCGGCACCTACACCCTTCAAACCGAGACACAGGGAGCTGCTTAACGGCTGAAATAGGCATGTTATAGGTAAGTTAGTTTTACATTCCAAATGTGGTCAAGTACATGCCCTACGATGCACTACCCTGCGTCCACCAACCTGAGGTATATTGGTGTTTAACTTCCTTATAACTTTCTGTAAATTTTTTGTAAATCAAACATATTTTTTCAATTCGATGCTTTAGAACAGTATAAGGTCATTATGATCTTTGTTTGTTATATAAAAATTGTGATATTATCGTTTTTAAATAGTTATATCATATATTTATTTTTAGGATTGTCCGTTCGAAGCAGTAATACAACGAGATATTGCCCGCACATTCCCCGCGCATGACTTCTTCCGCGAAGCTGGCGGCCTAGGACAGGACTCGTTACTGCGAATGGCGCGAGCATACGCAGTCTACGATCACGAGGTTGGATATTGCCAGGGATTGAGCTTTCTAGCAGCAACGTTATTATTACACGTGAGTGTTATCTATCTTTAAGTTTTTAGAGAAACAACCAGTATTTACGTGGTAGTACCAACTAAGATTAGGTATTACCTATTCCTCTATTTCCTCTCATGGGCGTCGTAAGAGACGATTAGAATAGAATAGAATAATAGTTTATTTGCAACACACATTAAGGGAGTGTATCAGGAGATAGGGAGATAGCTGCATCTCTTGTGTACTAAACACCAAAACTGTGGTCACCAAGCCGTCTGCCAAGCGTGGTGACTATGGCAAATCTTCCAAATTTAATAATAATAATATTGGACAATCCACACATTATCATCTAGCCCCAAGCTAAGCATGTGTTATGGGTACTAGATGACTGATATACTTAATACAATACTTTTTATTATGCATAGAAAATACACAGAACACCCGGAATAAATATTTGCAGATCGTACAAACATTTATCCCAAGGCGGGATTCGAACCCGCAACCTCCTGCGTCGCAGGCGGACATTTGCCCACCGCGCCACATTGGTTGTCAATTTGGAGGAGGCCGATGTCCAGCAATACAACTAAAGCTTTTTTTAGAAATCCCCTCATTTTCTCACAACAACATACAACATTTTTTGGTTCTATATTATAAGAGATTCATTCTTGGAAAAAATATATCTACCTTGGGGTTACATTACCGTGCAGCCTTTGACGTCACTTCTAGAGCGAAAAGAGATAAATCCGGTCCAGTAGTTGATGATAATAAGGTTTTTTTTTTCAAAACGAAACCTTATTATTGCATTTACAACTTCAGTATGTATGTTAAAAGAGACAATTCAAATAGGCACACTGATATGATGTGTACACGATGACAGCAAGACATGTTATAAAGTGTTAATAAGGTTTAATTTTCAGATGCCAGAGGAACAAGCCTTCTGTCTACTAGTACGTCTAATGTACGGCTATGGACTGCGGGAGCTATACAAAGATGGCTTTGAAGCTCTCTACATGAGGCTGCATCAGCTTGATAGACTTATGGAGGTGAGATAAAATACAGATGTCTTTGTTCATTCGATAGAAGAACCATCGATTGCTAAACAAAATGCTATTTCAATTTCCTTCTTTTTTTGAAGCTTTATTTCAACAAAAAAAAAAAAAAAAATAGCTTTATTTCTAAAAAATGAATAAAAAGACTTCACTAACTCTTCCATGCACTCGTTTTTATCGTAAAACGTCGCCGATTGTTTGTAACATAAAATATGAACAAGCCGGTTTGTAAATACCAGCTTTATTCAAGTTTCCAGTCAGCATATAACGCTAAACTGGCATCTATATCAAGCAGAATAAGGTTCAATCTTAATCTTA
This sequence comes from Electrophaes corylata, assembly GCA_947095575.1. Classification (NCBI taxonomy): domain Eukaryota; kingdom Metazoa; phylum Arthropoda; class Insecta; order Lepidoptera; family Geometridae; genus Electrophaes; species Electrophaes corylata. The sequence goes on from OX352703.1 coordinate 11,546,602, forward strand.
TTTTTAGGAACAACTAACGGACTTGCGTGTTCATTTCCAAGAGCTGGGAGTGGAACCGCACATGTTTGCATCACAGTGGTTTCTTACTGTGTTCACAGCGAGATTTCCTCTACCGTTGGTAAGTGACTATCGCCTTTACACCGATAGATGTAACATTTAAATTCATTTTCATGCAAACTGTTATTTGCTAATTCAACGCCATTAATATAACACACACACACCCCTTCGCACACACCCACCCACACCCCAACACATTTTCCACACAAACACATTCTCCACACATACAATATTAGAGTCTGCTAGTTTTGACGCCACTTCGGAGTTTAAGACTATTATTAAAGAAGTAAAGGTTACTTTACATTTTCTATTTGCAGGTTTACCACATTCTAGATGTGTTCTTACTGCAAGGAATGGACACGTTATTCCAAGTTGCATTAGCGCTGCTATCTCGCTCTAGGAAGGATCTATTGGCGAATGATTTTGAAGGAGTACTCAAATATTTTAGGTAATATTTATTTTACTTTTGTCGTTTCTGTGATGTATGTCGTAAGAGGCAACTAAGTTAATGTACCAAAAGATGGGCAGTAGCATCTCCTTTGTATTAAACACCGACATTACGTTTACCAATCCGGCTTCCAAGAATGCTGACGAAGTCAAAGTCAAAAAGCAATTTTTCAGTAATATCCGCAGAGATGAATAAACGTCTTAAATCTAGGTGAATCTAAGCGCCAGTTCTAAGCCTATAAGAACCGGCAAAAACTAGAAAACAACAAACAAACAAACTAGAAAATTTGAAGGATGCCTTTTTTGTTATTTTATTTGACTTGTTGATGGAACAAACCTTCTAAGGTTTCTTCTAAGGTTTGCTGGAAGAAAACTCTTTTTAGGGTTAAGCTCGCCTTTGTACATGACCGCTGTAAAATAACTATCTGTCTAATCTGTGTGTACAAAGTATAAATAAAAAATAAACAAACACATGGCTTACCTGATGTTCAGTGGTTACTATCACCTATAACAAAGTATTACCTTGCAGGTCACGTTTCTTAGAAACCTGCCCTTGCGATGTACTGCTTTGTGTCCATCAACCTAAGGCATACAGGTGTTAAGCCTCATGTGCCGATAATTTCACCGACCTTTCAAATCAGAACGTAGCAAATAGTTTGGCGGCCCTTCACTAAGAACTCTACTACTATTATTAATCTAGCATACTATACTACTATTAATCTACCTAATACTACTATTAATATCTATTTATAATGAGCGACACATGTAAAATGTTTGTAAAGAATTACCCAACGTAAGAACAAACATTGCATGTTTGAAACTATCGTGTTATCTTTACACAAGTCACATTTTGACACTTTATCATCCACTTGTCAGATCTATAAACATTCGTAAATTTGCTTAATTTTCTCAACTGAATATATAATTTATTTAAATACATAAAGCCGAATTCACATTATTGCGTCGGCGTGTGTCGTGACGCGGCAGAACGTTATTAAATTTATAAATTTAGTATGTTCAGATTCACACTGTTGGGTTGTGTCGGGACGCCTCGCGCGTAGTTGGTGGTTATCACGCGTCACGACACAACACAACAGTGTGTTTATAGCTATGAAGCTCGTTAGATCTAGTGGTGAAATCTTTCATTGTTCCATATATTTTCCAAGACTGAGAAAGACGGAACGCATTCTGTCTCTTTTTTTGTATATTTATAGGATGAACTCAATAATGTTTCTATAGTATAGTAATAATGTTTCTATATAGTGTTTTGACTGGCCTCAAAGTTCGATCTTTAGTCGCTTGGCTTTCTACTTCTTCGACCTTCTGTAGGTTGTGGGTTCGATCCCCATCAAGAACAAACATTTGTGTGTACCTTTTGCCTAGTGAACGACTGGTTTCCGCAATTAATAGGCATTTGTGTAATGAGCTTAGATGTTTGTTCTCCGTCTGGGTGTTATATTCTATATGTATGGATTTACAAAAAAATATATAAATAATAATATTGTGTGATGTCTACAAGTATTTATTTATTTATAATTTGCAGGGTAACGTTACCAAAGAAATGTCGCGCGGAAGAGTCGTCACGGCAAATAGTTAAACTCGCCTGTAGTATAAAAGTTAAGCGGCTACAGAAATACCAGTTGGAGTACGAGAAATTCGTCAAAGGTGAGTCACTTTTCTAATTACCAGTCGAGTTCATTTATATATTTCACTCTATCTTCTTCTCTGTTACATATCTTGCTTCACACTTCAAAAATCTATGATAATCACTACTAGTTAATACAACAAACTATCTAAGGGCCATTTCGAATTCCATTTCTTGTTTGTTTGTTATATTATAAATCAGAAATTTAAATTTGCGATTAGATATTTGGGCCACATGGACCCCCAGGAGTCCACGGGAGACTCGACGGGGGTCCACGTTGGCGTGACAAAAAAATGGGGGCTTACAATTCGTAAGCGATAATATTTTAAGAAGCTCAGCAAATCAATTCTCACTTTTTTTTCGAAAACACGTGGTTCTGTGAAACTCTGTGCAACGCAAATTTCCATAATTAGATGTAATCTTCAAATTTTTGTCGAGTTTTGAGGGTCCAACGTAACCAGCTAAATTTTGAAAGTAGTCTATGAGAAAAAAAGTCTAGGAACCTCTGGCTTAGATCGTAATTATTTATTACCCCTATGTTTCAGAGTCAGCAGAGAAGGAGAAAATAAACGTGGAAATGGATAGACTGAAAGCCATAAATACACAACTACAGCAGGACAAGGATTTGCTCGAAACGCAACTATCAGAGGTAAACTATACGACATCAAATCATCATAGTAACTTTTTTTTCATTTCAAAATCTATACCAATTATAAAAATCTTTATCCTGATTGACTGACTGAAATTTAGGCAACGTACAGCCTAAACCACTGGTTGTGGAGGCTTGAAATTATCAGAGTTTATTTGTCTTGGTACGTAGAGGTGTCCTAAGAAAGAAATTCCTTATTTGATAGGATTGAATTTTTTATGAAAATAAACTCACGCGAATGTAGTCGCTAGTTATTCAATAAAATCTTAAAAGCTATTTTTATTTTATTTATCTAAGCGTTTGGCTACCATCACACCTGATGGAAAGTGTAGATGCAGCCTATGGTGGACCGCGCTTAGCTATAATCCACGTGTTCACTCTTGTCTTAAAATCTTCTAAGTTATAACCTTCCGAAAACACCGAATTCCATTCCTTGGCAGTTTGCACTAAAGTTTATGCAAAACGCTTCTTCCGAAAATGTGGGATATCAACCATAAACACAAAATATTTGTCGGCGGTGGGGATCGAACCCACAACCGTCAGCATAGAAGGTAGAGCTGCTACTAACTGAGCTGTGAAGCCAGTCAAAGAAACTATAGCTTCGAGTCGAACAGCTGGTCTATCTAGCATCAACTGCTTTTACCGTGCATAGGTTGCAGTTTTAAACCTGTATATTTCCAGGCTCGTTCAACAGCAGACGAGGCTAAGAAGGACTCCACTCACCACGCGGCCGTGGCACGTGACTACCGCGAGATATGTGCGCGGCTCGACAAACAACTACACAATATGCAGGACTATGTCAAAGATTGCACCAATTGCAGCTTGAAGTTAGCGCAGAAAGACAATAAAGAAGGTATATTTTAGTGTATTATATTAGAGCACCGGTGGTCTAGTGGAAGTGACCCCGCCTTCTGATCCTGAAGTCGTGGTTTCAAATCCGGTCGTGCACCAATGGATTTTTCTAGCAGCGGCGATAAGCTTGCAACCTGTTACGTATGGAATACCAACTACTGCAAAACATGGGTATGAAACGTAATGTTTGGACGTACCTCTGACTACCCCCCTTGGATATCCTCAAATGAGTATTTCATACATGACGGGTTGCAAGCCCATCGCTGTCGCTAGAGTTCTAACGGGTTTCCTTACCATGTTTTCCTTCAACGTTTGGGAACACTAGCATTGTGACCGCCGAGTCACTTAATGAACACCAAAATATAGTTTGATTATATTACACTAACTACTACATAGTGTAGCTTTATCGTTCTTATGTTTCAAATAATAATAATAACGCTGGACAATCCACACAGCATCATCTAGCCCCAAACTAAGCAGAGCTTGTGTTATGGGTACTAGATGACTGATATACTTAATACAATACATTACATATATAGATATTTTTTATTATACATAGACAATACCCAGAACGCCCGAAATAAATATTTGTAGATCATGCAAACATTTATCCCAAGGCGGGAATCGAACCCGCAACCTCGTGCGTCGCAGGCGGACATTCGCCCGCCGCGCCACATAGGTCGTCACTTACTTTAAAACTTAAATTACAAAAACTTTAATAATGTATTATCGTCTACAGAAACGGAACATAAGGAGGGTGAGAAAGAAGAAGGATCGAGCGACGCTGAAGCGAGACTGAGACAGCATGTACGAGATCTTGAATTAGAACTGGCGCAAGTCAAGTTGGCCTTTGTTCAAGCACAGTGCAGTAATCAGGTACTACTTCTGTCTTGATCCAATGTCTATATCTGCCACCAAGCAGCTTGCTGTGTTCCGCTTTGTGGATGCCGGTGAAATTACTGTCACGAGAGGTTAGTTTTGGAAGTTACCCCTCTGTTTCAGATCTATAGGTCAGATTTCTTGGGATTGAAAACGCTGTGATAACTGTATTGAGAAAGTTTATTTATTTTGGTTTTTTACACCGTACACCATTTATCTTATTTTAATTGATTATATATTACGGAGCCCTAGGCCTATTTGAGGGCAAGATGGAAGAAGAAGGAGACAGAGAGCTAGAGACAAAGGTATTGGCCATGATTTGACTTGACAATGACATTACATTTAGAATGACAATACTAAACACCCTCTAATCAAAAGCCCGCAACGATTATAAAAAATATAGTGTCGTAAAACCTCTTATACCAAGTTTCGTCCAGAGAGGTTCTAAAACGACTTGTAGAGGTGTAACAACAAACTGGCAGAGGACGGCAAATTTTGTTAGACTTGACGCTTTGCTCTTTCACAGTATTTCTCTGTATTGTCTGATTTGTATATTTGGATTTTCAGGAGCTAAGTCATCAATTGAACACTGCTCTGCACGAAGTTCAGTCTGCAATGAACCAAAAACAGTCTGACACACCGTGGCTGGTTCGCACACTCGGTAAGACTCTAACACTGTACAGTCATTAAGGATCTGAGGAAAACACTCATAAAAACCAACCCAAACCAAGTATTGCATATTCTTTTGGTTCTAACGCCCGGGGTTGTACCAAATGTTATATCTGGACATACCTCTGACTACCCCCCTTAGGTATCCTCGAAGAATAACAAGTGGGTACTAAGTACTCAGAGATCTGAAGGGATATCTACCGGGCTTGGGGATTAAAGTCGTGATGCTATTTCTTTCTAATGCTCGGTTTCGATATCCTACGAGCGTCTGTTTGTAGTCTTTATCTCATTGGTTTATGTTACAGTGACATTTTTCACTGTGCAATGAGGTTAGAGTTTATTTCAAAGTTAAAGTCAAGTCAAAAATCATTTATTCAGTAATATCCGCAGGGATCATCTTGAAACGTCTTGAATCTAGGTGAATCTAAGCGCCAGGTCCTCGCGACCAAGCCTAGAAGATAGATTTAACAGATAACGACCCATAGGACCAATAATGTATGCTCTTAGAATATTGGAACAGAGCATAATATACTTATGTTCAGCATTGGACGTCACGTGACTACAGTCGTGAGCTGAAATGATAGATTACTTTTTATCAGAGGTTACACAAGCGAAGAATGCTCGTATTGAATACACTAGAAGTTCTTAGTTCATTGTACTTTAATAGCACTAAAGCTTTAATAATTATAATTTTTTGGCATTTTAATTTGCATGATAACATACTCACAAAACTACATTTTCGGATATATTTTTTATAGTTCATATAAAAATTATAAAAAAATTGTGGGCATTTTTGCACAACACCATCTAACCCCAAACTAAGTATAGCTTGTGTTATGGGAATCAGTTGACTGATATAATACTTACATACGTCTTTTTGTAAATATATAACTTATAAAATAAAATATAACTTATAAAACAAATAACTCCCCGGCAGAGAACAAACACTTAAGGTTTCTTAAGTGTCACAATCTCACAAATGTTTGTCCTCGGTGGGGATCGAACCCACAATCGACAGCACAGAAGGCAGAGCTACTACTAACTGAGCTTTAAAGTCAGTCAACATTTTAACAATTAATTACAAGTCGATTAAACATCTTGAACCGAATGAAATAATGATAATTCTTTATTGTACGCCTTACAAACTAGAGAACAAAACAATAATAGTAAACAACAGCAGATAATGTACAATGGGCGGTCTTATCGCTAAGAAGCTATCTCTTCCAGACAACACTAGAACATCTTATACTTGTTATTATAATGATTCTTTACCTCATTGTAGGTCACTAACCAAGAAGCCCCAGAAAGAGGTGATCCCATTTAGTTTTGATTTTTGTTTCTTCGTGCTTTTTATGTTACTAACAGTTACTTACTAACCGTTGGTTACTAGCTTGTTACTAACCATTTAGTTTTTAGACTTGGGCTGATTAATGTATATGCTTTTGTCATACAATTTAACATTTCTCCATACTTATAAACGACTAGCTGACCCGTGACCACTTCGTTGGGCGGTAAACCTTATTACATTTCATGTTTCAGGTTAATATATAGCTTATTTCACTTACAGATAACGTGGCTTTCTATTGGTATATGAATTTTCAAAATCGGTTTAGTAGATCTAGAGATTACCCCTTACAACCACACAAACTTTACCTCTTTATAATGTTAGTATAGATTGTAATATTGCTCAAAATTATCTCTTCAAAAACTTACCAATCTCTAATTAGTTCTAAATAGCTATTACCTCTGTCACTGTTTATCATTGCGTAATTTACGTCGTTTTGTAGAACGTTTTCGTGATTCATATTGCTTGATTTGCTTCAAACTATTCATACACAAAACATAGTCTTTTAGTATATGTATAGGTATTTGAATGCTAGAATAGAGTAAAAATGTTGCTAACCCTAAACTAGCTTAACTTGTACTATAATAATCTGATAACTGATGAAATAACCGGTAAAAGGCTCGTCCGGGGAAGTACTACCACCATGCCTATTTCCACCGCCAAGGAGCGCAGCGTGTTCCGGTTAGAAGGGTATGGATGCCGGTGAAATTACAGGCAAATGAGGCTTAACACCTGTATGTCTCAGGTTGATGGATGCAGAGTAAAACATCGTAGCACGTTTATAACGAACTACGAGGTTTAAATAAATAAACATACAGCTGTGTGCCTGGCTTACTATCAAGAGATAAATAAGACATAGATGGCCTTTTAACAAATGTTCTCGAATGGCCACCACAAGCCAGAAAACGAAGCGTCCTCCCGATGGAGTGACAACATTGTTCTAATCACGGGAAGTCGGTGGATGGAAACGGTTCCACTTTCTTTTTCCTGGATATGTTTAAAGGAGACTTAGGTTTAGCAGTGGACTTGTACAACTTGTTGATGATGATGACATGGACTTACCACAAAACGTTGTTTAAAGTTCATTGCTCAAAATAAAAACACGGTAGATTTTTGTGTATACCAATTATAATAATCTTTGTCTTGACCGACTTACATATACGAGTATAGACAACGCACAGCCTAAATCACTGGTCGTAAAGATTTAAATTTTCAGGCTTTTCCTTTTGGTACGTAGAGGTATACTTAGGAATTTCCGAAATTCAACCCAGCGGAGATTGAAGTTTATATGAAACCGTACAGCTAATAATAAATTTTATTTCTTTATAGGTTCTATCATGGAGGCTGCTCAGAATCGACCCTCATTCCAGACGTACCTTCCAAACATGACGCAAGAACCGCCGCCTTCACCACTCCACAGACACAACACATTCCCGAGCGGGCACGGCAGCCTCGACAGACGAGTCTCAGAGCCCTACAGCCCCGACGTCGTCCGAAGGAAGAAAGATCTCAATACAACAAAGCGACACTCGATGCTCGTCGAATCAAATCTCACGAAAGAGGCGAAAGAAATTAACAGAAGAAGTCACGATGTTACCATAGTGAAAAACTTATCTATGGGCTGACGTTTTCATTTTTTAGTTGGTTTGAGAACCAATTTTGAATTCTATTGATTGTTATTTTGATGTGGATGTTCGTACATTGACGCACTATGCCTTGAGTTTTGCCAGAATTCTATATGAATACAGCAATGTATTGTAAACAAACTGACTTGGGCTTGCAAAGGTTATATAGGCTGCTATTCTGGCTAGATGTCTTGATAGATGTAGATGAAGATAGGACAATCAGATGGCCCATCTAAGTAAGGTATATAGGTTATATACCTTGCTATATAGGCTGAGTATAGAATAGTGAGGGTCCACTTGAATATCAAAGCCAGGTTCCAATACCTAACAGCGTCCGTTAGTAACTATGATCGTTGTTTATCGGATAAGCTTTCTCATTGGTTAATGTTGCAGTAATAGTTTACATTAGTTTATCTAACAGGCAACGTTTCGTAGCTACTAACGGTAGGTCGAAGGATAGCGGAAGGCATAAGTCGTGAGTTTTTGAGTTATACAAGCGTTGAGTAGTTTATTGTATGGATATGGACGTTCTCAAAACGCTCAAGTACTTATTGTGCCTTCATACAAACACACAAAGTAAGCACGTATAGTACAAAAACTCCGCATGAACTCTTGAACCAACCGACGATTACCTATAATGAAGAATTCAGCGCCATCAACTTGAAGTGTACAGGTTGTGTCTGTAACTTCTGTGTTTAGTATTCAAACGATAGGCATGTGACCTGTTAGGTATGTGGTCATATATTAAATGTAATTTTGGACATGCCTCTGACTACTCTTCTTCGACATCTTCAAAGATCTGAGATGTCTACTCAATGAGAGTACAGCCGTGAATCTAAAAGAGAGAGAGGTCATATATCATATGTAGTTTTTGGACATGCCTCTGACTAGCCTTCTTCGACATCCTCAAGGATCTAAGATGTCTCAGAGATTACAGACGTCTAAAAGACCTAAAAGGCCCTGCCATGTCTAAAGTCTAGGTATAGTGCGTGCAAAGTGCACATAACTGTAAAACTAGTCATAATTTTATATATTCAAGCACATTAGAATACAGAATCATAATTTATAAATGATATTACACGTAGATATATGATTTGATATTTGTTTCCAATTTTGCCATCGAAGGTGAGGCGGCTTCAAGCGTAGTTATAAAGTTTCTTATGAAAGTGTTAGGTTATAAAGTAGTTTGAGAAAAATGTCAAGAAATACTTCATAGTGGTTTTTTGATGAAGTAAAAAGAATCTCTGAACCAAACAAACAGCAAACCGGTTAGTAATTTAGCAATTTAATATATTTGTTGTGATCTATTTGCAATTTGATCATGTACAGTCGCCTGCAATGATGTATACAAATAAAATCATGTCACAGTTGACAACCGTCACAGCTTAGTTGGTAGTAGCCCTGCCTTCTGCGCTGTAGGTGGTGGGTTCGATCTCCACTGATAACAAACATTTGTGTCATGAACATAGAACATTATATTCTAAGTATGTATTTACAAAAAAAAAAATTAAGTATTCTATCAGCGATATGGTTCCCATAGTACAAGCTTTGCTAAGTTTGAGGCTAGGCTAGGCTAAAGCGTTGTGTTAATGTGTGTCAATATTTATTTTGTTAGTTAGTTTAATTTTCGCCAACATTTACACAGACTATAATCAAAATGTCTATTAAAAACATGTAACCAATTTCTGTAAACTGTTTTTACATCAGTACATAACATGAATTGGAGAATTGGAGTATACATACAATTGCAGGCGACTGTACAAGCGTAAACGCTTCGAGAGGGCTTAATTAAGGCAGAATCACATCCATACTACCCCCGTCTAGATCGTCGACTGTTTCAGACGTTATGTATGGAACAGACAGAGAGAGAAGATGCGCCATCTGTTCTAATGTAACCTGCTCTAGTGTAATCACTTCTATACAAAATGTATGGCACTGGTAGCTTTCTGATGCGTCACGACACACGGCGTATAACGCGAGTGACACCCTGTGTGTCGTGATGCGTCTACATCGAAAAACCCTTTACAATAATAAATAATTAAAACTAAAAATTACATAGGAGTCTACTTAGTGAATATGTTTAGTGCAATATCAAAATTATTACATAATTCAATTCAAATTCTATTGTTTCAATACTGATAATGTTAGTTTATATTGCAATAATTTATTTAATTGTATTGACAAAAATATCTAGAAAACGATTATTTATATTTCGTTAACTTTGTAGAATTAGTCTGAGTATGTGTTAGTAGAGAGTTATGCACAAGAGCTTACTTATATAATGTAATCTTATATAGAGGCAATAGCACGGCCCTAGGAATGCCCACCTGATGTTAATTGGTTACCAACACGTTACAAGGTATTGCCTCGTAGGTCCCGTTAGGAACGTGCCCTACGATGCACTGCTCAGAGTCTATCAAACTGAGGCATATAGGTGTTAAGACTCATGTGCTTGTTGTTTCACCTCAGAATACCGCCCAATACTGTCGCTTGACTCATTTGGTCTAATTAAAACAAAAAGTCAGCTACAAACGGTCTATTAAGTGACTGCCTTATAATAAATGCCTTGTAATAGTGTGCTATATTCAGAGTTAGATCACAGATTTTTGTAGTTCCTGGCTCTTAAATGCATTATTTTAATGACATTTAGGAGTTGTAAAAATACATTCCCATTGTGAAGAATAAGTATAAACGTAAAATGCCTGTGTCAATCTTACCAGCGTCCGTTACTAATACTGAGAATCGTTACTTGTCTACTCTCATCTAATTGGATTATGCTACAGTTGATTCTGACCAATGAGGTGAGATATGAGAAAATTTGATCAAGGCAATCTGTATGACTACTAACGGACGCCCGTAAGATATTTGAACCGGGTATAAATAATTTTTACATGTTGCCAGCGAAGTAAAATACTATCTAAATAATTTTAATGTAGAATGGAATGTAGTTCTAAATTTTGCCATATCACATAGCTAAATTGTATTTTTTAGATGAATGAAACTTGTGTTTGTACAAGACAATCATGCTAGTAACAATACTTTTTTGTTGCTACAGGATTGAGATAAAGTAGGCTGAGTCCTGTACTACCTCTCAGCTTAGTAAGATGATATTGTTAAATAGTATTTATTAGATTCATATCTTGTGTTCGTACAGGTCAAACATTACTAACAGAATATTTTTTTAGATACAGTAGGTATGCTGCTGTATTATCCCCTCAGCTTAGTGAGATAATATATCAAATTACATAACATATGGTATGTTATGTTTATAATTTATTATAATTATGTTTATTAAATTCTAATAATCTTATTATTATTGACCTCTATTTCAATGAGAAAAGTATTTTATTATTCTGACACTGACTTATGATATTATAAATTAACATATCGTTTGTGATGATTTTAAAGCAATTCTTTGTACTGTGTTTTAACAATTTGTAGCATTTCAAAACACCCAATTCAATCAACAAGTGAAGTCATGAATGAAAGACCCTAATACGTATTTGGGCAGTCGGGCACCAGGCAGCCTAATAACTTTTTTAAAAAAAATACGTGTGATTGCTACGGCGAGTGCGTGGAAACTAGAGAAAGCTACATACCATTGCCTTGTCCTGCTCTGTCTACCGCAGCCAATGCTGCCGTACAATCATGCGTATTCTTATGGCTGCCGCAGCCAGAAATTATTGACTGCCTAGAGGACTCCTATGAACCCTCATACACTTACGTGACAGCTCTGCAACAAGCTTAAATTGGCAGTGACTGCCCTGTTTTCGGTTGTCCAGGATCTGTCGCAAGATACGTAAAAGGGACCGATTTTTGTGGCTTTGTATGTTACCTTACGCATCGTCCTATCTCGCTCAAACTAGCGAACAAGCGAAGCAGAGACTAACTTCAGAGCAAGTAAGATTCGTTGTCTAATGTAATAAGCGATTAAGGCCTTTGTCGACCAAAGTACAGCGTGATTGTCAATTATTTTAATAGAATACATATTTATTTATAATTCTATTGGTTGAGTTCATACATTTCTCAAAGCTGTAGCAAGCTTTGCTTTACAAAATTATACTTTAGTACTTGTTGATTAGGTGTTTTTTTAATTAATACAAAACCTTGCCTCGTTCTTTGTTCTTTGTTTGCAAGTTTGTGTAAATTCTATTCATCACAGTAAACCAGTACATAAATGTAAAGGCGCATTAAGCTTCTAGATTCGTAGTTGTTTTATAGTAGACTCATTATAAGTACCATGTAACCAAAGCTTTATAAATACGCAATCTTAATATTGCATTAAAGTGAGTTGTAATCGCCCAAGTGTTGTTTTAGTCTGTCATACAATATTGAAATAAACATTTTTCAATGAGAATTCTGTCTTTTTAATTTAAAATGCCCAGTAAATATTGTTTAAGAATTACTTTCTTATAATAATATAACAAATTAGGTACCTACCTACAACAAAGTACCTACCTAACCTACCTCCCAGATCTGGTTTTCAATTACTCTTAGTAGATATAAGCAGTTTGTTGAGATGATTGTGCGGCTGATCCACCCTTGCAACATGGCACGTTGCGTAATGCTAGCGTAGGTTTATTATCATAATATATACCCGCCTACAACGCATGAGGAGGTTGCGGGTTCGATTCCCGCCTAGGGATAAATGGACGTAGTTAAGCAGAAAGGACTCAATCCACATTATGTCACTTTTGAGATAATGACGTTTAAAGTTCAAAGTGGTATTCTTCAGTGATGTTGTGTTTTGAGTTTTTGAATTAATTATATGTCCAGAGCAAAATCAATCATATCTATGACTATGTGTTTATGTTTTAAATTTATTACGTATTTCTTGACTTATTGCGAAAAATATGGATTGAGTCCATACTGCTAAATTAGTATTTTCATGACGCGGTATAAATTATAATTTCTCAGTAACAACCTAAGTAATAAATAGTTTAAAATTATACGTCTTTTTTCAATAAAAACGTAGGTATTTTGTTACAAAAAAGTAAAACAAATTGCATGAAGTCAAATATATCAAAATCAGGTAGGTACCAGGCCATATCCATCTACATCCTCCACTATATTGCTGTTTCCTTTTAGTTTTTCTCTTTTTATTAATATTTAATTAGTTTTCAGGCAGTTAACTTTTTATTTTGTTTTGAAAGTATTTCTATTAACAACTTTTTTTTTAAATTTTACTGGTACTTTTAAAACCATTTTTCTGCATCCTGTTTACTTTGATAGGATTTTTATTTCTACAACTGTTCATTACATTTATATATTCTTCGGCAGAATATATCCTTAAATGGTATTTTAATGTTATAGTTTTCAATGAATGAGAGACGGTGTTGGATAGTAATGCCTTTTTAAGAATATTTCTTATATTTCAATTTTGACCCCTACAACAATCACTCCGTAGTACCAGATCTTCTATTCCGAAGTCTAAATCGTTTCTTATAAACTGTACCAAGCATGACTCAACCTTCTGTGATCCTCTCCCAGCTTCCCCTTCTCACCAAACCTAACAGTGAGCAGTGTTCATGGAACCAACATGGATTCCACTGTTATACGACCAGAACTGGAGCTTATAAAAAAATATTTCCAGGTCTAACATATAACCTGGAAAAAAAAGAGTTTTTCCAGGTCATATGTATTCGAATCTTCTATCAGTTTTTACTCGTAAACTATTCATATGATCGCGAAGATCTTGGGCTCGCTTAAGGTGTACTTCTTTCTTTTCCTCCAATTTAAACTTTTCATCAGTCACTGTGCAGTGTTTTATTTTTTGTGTAAGAATGTCTCGTTTATTGCATGTGTCTTTTTTAAAGTTTTACAGCATAGATTAAATTTATCATAAAATAGACATTTGAATGTTGTGACTGAAACTGGCATTATTAATCTGTTATATACCTTTTTTAGTTCGTCTATGTATATTTCATATATTTTTTGACCGGTCATGCCCACTTTTTAATTATTGATAATCGCTATTCTTCTGTGTTCTATAATGGGACGTATTTCTGAAGGGAGTTGGGGTTTTGAAAAAAAAATATAGATTTTTTATGTATTTTAATACATTATTATTAATAATATTGATATTTAATGCAAAAAACTTAAAAAAGTATTTTTTCAATTAATTATAATCAATTAAAAATTGATAAAATTTGAAAAAAAATCACGTGACTATAAACGCGCCATGATTGATCACCATACCATAGTGACGTCATCATGTTATAGCTATTTAATAACAGTACAGCGTGCACGGCTATTGCAATGAGTGAAAACCGCTCGGGTTTGTTCGGGAGCTGTCGGCGTGTTTTCGGTACTGGATTCAAAAATTATTCGTATTTTGAAATTTACTTTACTTTTGAATTACTGCGAAAAAAAAATAAAAAAATAGTTTTGTTATAAAACTTATATATGATCTTTCCATTTACCGCAAAAAAAAATCAAACCCCCAATTAATAAGCTTTGAGTACTTTTAGTTGAATATTTAATCAGCTTGTTTCTTCAATATTCAATTTATTGGAAACAACCTAGACAGTTTGAGTTCTTTTAGCTGATTGTTAAGAACGGATTGTTTCGTTGATATTCAATTTATCAAAAAGGACCTAGACAGTTTTGAGTCATTTTAGCTGTCTTCACAATAAGCTTGTTTCTTAGAAAGTGCATTTATCTAAAACGATTCAGATGGTTTGAGTCCATTTAGCTTTATTTTATATGGACTTGATTCTTCGAAATTGAATTTATCAGCAACGATTCAAACAGGTTGGGTTATTACTGCTAATGATAAAAATATGCCTGCCTAACATGTGGTTTGGTTCTATAGCCCTAAAAAAATGGAATTCTTGTTTTTATTCTTGGGGCGTTTTTGCTGAATGAAAGATCCCACCTCAAAGACCACTGTGGCATATCTACTTCATTTTTGACAAAATTGTGGATTGAGTCCTTTCTGCTTAACTACGTCCAAATGTTTGTACGATCTGCAAATATTTATTCCGGGTGTTCCAGGTAATAAGCTAGTAAGCTATGGTTTTCCTGACGGGTCCCTACACTAGTCTTTAGTCCTTATTCTATGGTGTACACTACTACAACCTTACAGCGTGTAGGGCCATCTAGTGGGGAGTAGTCGTAGCTTATAGTACGTTGACTCACACACAGATGTCACTACCTGCTCTCTGATGGTCTGTTAAATAAAAATAGCTCCTTATTGCAAAAATTCAAACTATTAGTAGGTATGTACTTAGTTGGTTCAAATCTATCGTCAATTGAACCAAAACCCGTTTAATTATCAACTATAGGCCCATGCACTTTGTCAGGTAGTTGTTACGATCCTACATCTGTTTGTAAGTACCTAACTACCTAGGTATCTTACCTATGTGACGTAATCGGCCCAGCAATTAATACACGGATAGGTATTTTCAGGCGAGCTTTAGCGTCTTTAGATTCAGCCTTACCACTCAGCGTTTATGGACTCCTTTCACCGTCTACCAGTCCTTGATTATTTTGCCCGCGACCTTACGTTACTTCCGCGAACATTTAAGTCTACAATCCAACACGCACAAAATAAAAAGAAAAACAAACAGCCAGTAATCCTTATGCTTATTATTATAATCCACTCCTCTATAATCATTTTTCCAATGTCGACTCGTTGGTATACCTATCTACTTATTAACTTGTCTCTTCTGTAAGGAGGAGAGGTACCTACCTACCTAAGTAGGTAGGTAATTGTGAGTACCTATATGTGCCTAGTGATTTATGGAAATAGCACTTTTTAAACTTTCGCGATCGGAACACAGTTGAACATTTATATTACACGGGTATTTATCGCGTATTACCTTTTTTATTTATTTTCCCGGCTCGGCGTTTCGTTATGTTGCAATAGTCGTGGTCGCGTGAGATGGAAATAGTTTGGCTATTTTAACATGTATCAATGTTTTCTACCTACAGTATTTTGATTGCCATTATCTATAGACGAAAACCTTTTGCATAAATCCTAAAGCATCTTTTATCTAAGTAGGTATACCAATTATAAGAATCTTTGTCCTGACTGACTGACTGACTGGGATAAAGATAACGCACACACAGCCTAACCCACTGGTCGTAGATGCTTGAAATTTTCAGAGTATATTCGTCTTGGTGCGTAGAGGTGTACTAAAAAAAGAAATTCCCGAAATTCAAAATATGTACAGCGGGGGTTGAACCCCCGCTGTACATATTTAGAGGTTTGTTTAAAAATAGCTCCACGCGGACGAAGTCGAAGATAAAGATTATGTAATATAATGTACCTAGGTAGGTACATAGGTTGTGGATAGGTAATGATATATAATTCCCACAGTAGACATATACACATAAGTACATTTAACTTTATTGCATGTGCACGAAGAATTAATAAACAAGGGCAGGTGCGTTACAGTCAGCTGTATAGCCGCTTTAACGTTTGACCTCCACGACTGCATGCGGTGTGGGTCGCACCCTCTGCAAACCCGTGTGAACGGA
Source organism: Electrophaes corylata (assembly GCA_947095575.1). NCBI lineage: Eukaryota > Metazoa > Arthropoda > Insecta > Lepidoptera > Geometridae > Electrophaes > Electrophaes corylata. The sequence goes on from OX352703.1 coordinate 11,563,254, forward strand.
TGTTCGCAACTAGGGGTGGTCGCATGTGGCTAAAGGTGTTTCGCTTCAATGGTTTCCTGTCTGCCATGCAACGATTGCGCGTAATCTATTATTATCAAGACCAATTATAAGAATCTTTATCCTGGTTGACTGACTGACTGATATATGAACAACACACAGCCTAAACCAGTAGTTCAATTCAATTCAATAAATATTTGCAGATCGTACAAATATTTATCCCAAGGCGGGAATCGAACCCGCAACCTCCTGAGTCGCAGGCGAACATTCGCCCGCCGCGCCATATCGGTCATAGTTTCTCCACTATGTCTGAGTGTGATTTTTTTGTAAATAAATGTAATAGGTAATAGGTAAATATCTTTATTGTCTCATCTGGATCTTTCAGAAAAATATTAATACACATACCTACCGACTTGTACCAATTTAAATTCATGTGTAAATACTTGTGTAATATAATAATGTTTCTCAGTACGTGATTATTTATTTTATAAGAAATTAATATTCTTTAAGCCTAAACCTGTATTATGCACCAATCCACACAGGTATGTACCAACACCTAGGTACATAAGTTGCCTACAAAGTATAATGCTTCGATGATGGTTACCTAACAGAGAACGGGCTAGACCTATTTGTTGAAAAGCATAAAGTAAAAGTTAATAATAACTAATTATGTAACAAAAATGAATTATGAATTATGTTGGCGTTACATTTATTTCAACACAAGTAGGCAAGTACCTACCTCAGTCACCTACCTCTTAGTGAAAGGTAACTATCACTTTAGTTAGCCCTAAGATAGCAACTGTTATGTATTCCATTGTCACGAAATTCGTGCATCAATTTATTTTTCATTAAAATTTTATCCAGCAATTCACACTTTCACATACCAAAGCGGTCAATATTTTCTTATAGAAATATGGCATTAATAATTTGAACCCACGATTATTTCCTCTCTACCACTGCTAGCATAGCAGCAGTAGAAGGAAAGAATCCAATTTAACTCTGCGGGATCCTAAGTCTGACGACCCTATCGATCATGTTCAGAGCAGAAACTCCAGCTTGAAGAAGGAAGCTTGAAAATCGCGCTCACGATATATTATTATCAAGCCGTTATGGGAATCAGTTTCAGACTGTTGAAAGCATGAATCAGAAGGAAACGGCGCCGAATTGACTGTTTGCTCTTCTTATTAGCAGGAAGAAATAGCTCAGACAGTCAGACAGACGATGTTTGTTTATTTGTTTATGAACTTACGGCACAGCTTTATTTAAGTGAAAGTGTGAGTGTGAATTTCTATTTAGAAGTTAGTTAGTTCGACTAACAAACTAACTACAGTAAGTAGAAGAATACACGAAATTTTACTAAAAAACGGTGTAATTACAATAGTTTTAAATAAATAACGTAATATTAAAAAATAGATATTTATTTACAAAGAAAATTACAGCTAATACAGGTATTTTAATTGGTATGCACAAAATACACATGAAACAGTTGAGCTATCCACAAAAAGTAGTAAATAAGTAGGGACGCCGGTCGGTATATATACCTATATCAGAAGGCGGCATTCTGATTGTAAGGTCGGTTGTTGGTTCGAGTCCGATCGGCAACTAATAGATTTTACTATAGAAAAAATGATATGCGCAATGCCAGTGCTGTTTATTGAAGGAAAAGATATAAAGTGCATGTAAGTGCAATGTCGTGGGTTGTATTTGATGATGTTGTGTTATCACGCGCACGACAACGAGACACGAATGTTTTTACAACTCATCAGAATAGACGTCTCACGTTAATCATGATTTGTGCATAATAATTATAGTATTTTCATTTAATACGAGTAGATGTTTGGAATCAGAAAACTTGGTTTATGTTATTTTGCATTTAAGATCAGATTTGTTTTCCAAAAATAATGAAAATACCTAGATGTTTCTGTAACCTACCAATTATAAGAATCTATGCCCTGACTGACTGTCTGATGTATAGACAACGCACAGCCGAAACCAGTATTCGTAGAGACTTGAAATTCGTCTGATTGAGTATTCGTCTTGGTGCACAGAGGTATACTAAAAAAATAATATTCAACCCCTAAACGGGTAGCTAAGTATTAATTAAAATAACTGATAAAGGGTATTCAATTCTGAGAAATAAATAAGTTACATTTCCATAAAACCTTCGTAACAATAACATATAGGTAAGTATGGCTCGGCCTTTCTTCATTGTATTTCGATTAGCGATAGTGACGTTCCGCTCTCGATACGATTGTTCTCGATAGCATCGTGGTCTAATTAACGCTTTAATGGCCCATATTGTTGCCCATGTTTGCTTAGAATGGTAAATGCTAAAGATTTTTTTACAATTTCTAAGTTACCCAGCTTGTTTTTTACTGGGTGAAACTGGGACATTTCATATTCACTAGTGTAATGGGAGCGACCCTGCCTTCTGATCCTAAGGTCGTGGGTTGGAACCCGGTCGTGCATCAATGGATTTTTCTATTAGAAAGTTTTACATGCGCAATGACAGTTTTCTCAAACGGCGAAGAAAATCAGTTAGTACCAGAGTAGTCTAACAGCTGCGACAGCCATTTCAGTTAACATAAATTTTTTTTACTTCTTTTTTTATTTGAACTGAAACTGGGCATTCAAGTAAAATTTTAATTAAGTACAAAAAAAAATATTCTTATTAGGTACAAAAAAAAATATGCGCGTAAAGAATAAACTTTTAACTAGTCCGTTTTTTGTGTTTATGGCATCAAAGGACAAAAGTGTCGATTTTTTTGTAATCATAATTGAGTGTCCGTAGGACCTATCTACAGGTGTCCGTAGGAGCTATCTATGAGTGTCCTTAGAGGCTTATTGGTATATAGATACATGTGAAACATTTTGTTTTACAGGTGTAATTCCAGGCACACGAGGCATAACATCTGTCCAGGTTAATGGACGCAGCGCAGAGCATCGTAAGGACACGTTTATAATGAGCGTGACCTGTGAGGCAATGCGTTGTAATAGATAATGGTAACTACTTAACATCAGGTGGGTCGTCTGCTTGTTCTAGCAACAAGTCACAAACACAAAAAACAAGTTGTCACAAACAAGTTGTGTGTGCACAAATCAGGTAGGTAATCGAATTGCAACATTTCCTTCCTTTGATTACGAAATCGGAACAGATTACATTGATTCTGTGAATTGAGGGTTTGTTTATGATGAGATGACGGGCTGTTCTCTTGCACTTGCGTAATGCAATGAAACTGTCTTACCTCTCGATTTACTATCCTACCAATATTATAAACGCGAAAGTTTGTAAGCATGGATGGATGGATGGATAGATGGATGTTTGTTACTTTTTCACGCTCCAACCAGTGGACCGATTTGGATGAAATTTGGAATATTTATAGATTGCAACCTGGATATAGGCTACTTTTTATCTCGAAAAAATAACGGGAATGGAGAAAAACTGCCACGCGGACGAAGCTGAGAGCGGCCGCTAGTACCCTATATTAAGGACCCTATATTACAGGGTACAGCCAAAACACATGATTATAAAAGACAACAAAGAAGAAACAACGGCAAAAAACACAGGTGCATTGAAGATTGAGTGTTTTAAATAAAAGTAGGTCTGTCAAAAACCAAGCAATGCTTAAAATATTGCCATCTCTTACCAATAGATTATGACAAACAGTGACAGGGCTATTTTTAAGCAATATTTTAATTAAAGTAATGTTTTTATGTGTGCCGGTAAGTTGTATTACCGACACAATTATTCTCATTATTTAAATATATAATATACATTGCCACAGACAGACTTAAAAGCAAAGAAAACAAAATAAAAAACTAAAGAAATTTTAGGCCCGCTTGCACAACGATCACTAAATGTATTTAGCGAGTCCATAAATGCATTTAGGAAGCTAATTACGTTTAACACCTTGCACAAGAAATTACTACGTTTACGCTAAACATGTTTATCTTGGTAAACGTGTTAAGCTAAATAAAATGAAATCGGATTGTTGTGCAAGCGGGCCTTTAATGCAGTAGTTTAATAAAACGCTATGTAGCGCATGGAGGTTTGTAAAGCAAAGTATGCAAGCGATTGCAAGGCGATTGAGGCTAATAGTTTTGGTATTCGCATTTGATTTGCCATGATAACGTGCTCTATGCCTATGGTGGAATTACCCAACGTAATGGAATGAGGCTTTTTGTTACGACATAGCATCCTACTGAGGCTATTGACATGGAATGGTAATTTGAAGATGAGCGTAGTGGATGGGGAAAGTACTGTGTTTGACCTGGAAATATTTTAGCAAGGCCTATGTAGACTGCTTCAGGCTAAAGTGGATGTATAGGAAAGTGCTGTTTGACCTGGAAATGGCTCGTCTGGGGAAATACTACCACCGAGCCTATTTCTGTCGCCAAGATGTGATACTCGCATTGCTGTGTTCTGGTTTGAAGGATGTGGGTGCCGGTGAAATTACAGGCACATGAGGCTTAACACCTGTATACCTCAGGTTGATGGACGCAGAGCAGTGTATTACAGGGCACTTTACTAACGAACGTAACCTACAAGGTAATGCTTTATTTTAGGCGATGGTCACCACTTAACATCAGGTGGGGCATATGCTTGTTCCATTAGCAAATTGTATAAAAAAAACACCTTTTTCTATCAGTAAGAAGTATATAATAAATAAATAAATATTTGTGGACATTTTAACACAACATCATCTAGCCCCAAACTAAGCATAGCTTGTACTATGGGAACCAGATGACTGATAGAATACTTAAATACTTTTTTTTTTGCAAATACATACTAAGAATACAATATAACACCCAGACACAGAACAAACATCTATGTTCATCACACAAATGTTTGTTCTCGGTGGGAATCAAACCCACCACCTACAGCGCAGTAGGCAGGGCTACTACGAACTGAGCTGTGACGGCTGTCACTAAACTAAAGAAACAAACATTTACCGTACTTTATATAATATAGCTACCAGCTTGCAGCTTATATAACAAGTTTCAGCACCGCACCATTAGAACCGCACATAAACATCACATTAGAACCACAATATCGTGAAAGCGTAGATATCTAAATTGTTATGGCAAATGGCTCGATCAAACCAATGATTCAAGTGCTTGAAATGTCTACAACCAAACAATTGAGATAGCTACCTATCAACTTTCTTATGTAATAGAGTTATGACTTTAAGATTAATGATTTTTTGTTAGACATTTGCACACTCACCTCATCATCAAACTCAAGTCTACTGATAGACCTCCCCCACACGTCCTTCAGTAGTAGTAGAGCTGTTTGTGAAGGGCTCGTCTGGAGAAGTACTTCCATAATGCCTATTTCTGCAGCCAAACAGTTTACTGTGTTCCGGTTTGAAGAGTGTGGGTGCCGGTGAAATTACAGGCACATGAGGCTTAACACCTGTATGCCTCAGGTTGATGGACGCTGAGCAGTGCATCGTAGGGTATGTTCCCAACGAGCGTGACATACGAGGCAATACTTTGTTATAGGCGATGGTAACCGCTTAATATCAGGTGGGTCATCTGCTTGTTTCTTCAGCAGGTAGTAAGAACGATTTTGTGCCCTTTCCATCCATGGACTTTCCGTGATCTTATAAATATCGTCAGTCCATCGGCGGACGAAGCTGCGTGGTTTTGCCAGTAAGGTAAATTAAAATAGTTTTTGAAACCTTCAGCATGCAGAAAAGTTTTCGAGCAAATGTTTATTCTGATCAGAAAGATAAAATATACAATATTAATGAGACCAGTTTGCGACACACAAGCCTCATCATCACATAAGTTCTTAGAATAATTATCGTAATTGTGCTTGTATCGTAAATAAATAGTTTTCTTTCTTTCTTTCTTTCTTTCTAAAATCTTTTGTCGTAACATCATCGTCCGGTTTAAACCGCTAGGTGCAGTCACAACATTGTAGTGAGTGTGATCGCTGAACTGGCAACATTCCTCAATTAATGCATGTCTTGCATAAATCACCGATTAGATATGCGCGTGCAAGGATGATCTGAAATTAAACTGAAGAATGTTATTGCCAGCAGGAACGTATGACAAGATTGAAGAGGACTTCCATACTTATTAATAATAATAATAATAATGCTGGTCATTCCAGACAGCATTATCTAGCCCCAAGCTAAGCAGAGCTTGTGTTATGGGTACTACAAAAGCATAATAAGCGGAAAGAGCGCACTTAAAATTTGTATTACATTTTATAGTTATACTGCAAAAATACTTCATCTTTATCATCAACAGCCTGTTGAATTCTACTGCTGGACATAAACCTCCTTCATACGTTTTCAGGGAGAACGTTATTGAGCCTTTTCCATTCATCGACTTTCCCGCAATCCTAAAAATATTATTGGTCCATCAGGTAGGATGACGTCCTATACGGTTCATGGGCTTTATTCGAGAACCTTTATTTCCAAGCGCTAGGCGGTTCTTTAAGCTATGTGGCTTGTCCATTGTGACCGATCCTTGCACAACGATTACTAAATGTATTTAGGAAGCTAACTACGTTTAACATCTTGCACTAAATCGCTATTATGCTTACGCTAAACATGTTTATCTCGGTAAACGTCATAAGCTAAATTAAAATCTGTTTATTGTGCAAGCGGACCCTAGCGTTGAGCTAGTTTTATGACCAACAACCTAATTATCTTCTGAGAAAATATAGGTTAGAATTTACTGTCCATCGCGCAATGTATTCCATGTGACGTAACAACAAGAAAATCTGTAACCCAAGCATATTTGAACAAAGATAAGCGATCATCTTTGTGTTGAAACTTAACGAAGATTAGAGATAGGTACGGATAGTGTATACTTTTTAGGGTTCCGTACCCAAAGGGCGCGTCTATTATGGGTTTGGGACATTTCGGCTTGCCCAGCACATAAGAGGATTCTTAGCTTAGTCGACCTTTGCACAGGAAATACATCGTTTCCTAATGGTTTCCTTCATCGTTCGAGATCATTAGCATTGCCTACACAATGACCCATCTAATCAACTGACAATACAGTTAAACTACCTGTTCCTGACACGATCAAAACATGACCAAATACCAAACACGATCCATATTCGTCGGTGCACTGATCCATATCGATTTACGTCCTAAAAGCGGAGTCAGGCATTAAACTTTCGGGTTCCTTTTCGGTCAGGTTTGGAAGCTTTACTGTTTTTTTTTATTTTAATAGTCTAGAAAGACTATTTATTTTAAACTCTATTGTGTAATTTTTGTGGGATTTTATTTAACATTTTAGCCTCAGTTTTAGCCTCAGTTTTAGCCTCAGTTTTAACGCAAAGAAATTTGGAAATGTTTGAAGAAAATTATGTTTTATTAAACCAACGACGGTCCGACTTGACAGAATTTGACAGACACGATTAAAAACTATAATTAACTTAACTTTTGTAAAATTGTGTTGAATGGTAAGATGGTTAGATGAAGGACAAACAGGTTGATAGACAGGTGCCATAGAAAAGAGAAGCAGAAATAAACTTTCGACGCATGACGCATGAAAAGGAATGATGAAATGTCTTGCATGTACAGTCAGCTGCACTAAAATGTATACAATTTGTAACTTTCACAACGGTATTACAGTAAAACAATGAACTCTTACACCTCCTAAACCAAAAAGTCATAAAGTTAGTGGATGACCTCACTTGTTTTTTAAATATTTGTCGTGTAAATATTTTTAGGACCGCTGTGAAACCATTTTGAAAGTTACAAATTGTATACATTCTAGTGCAGCTGACTGTACCTATCTAAAAAAAATATAATTGCAAATAAAACTTATAAGGCTTCGCAAGTAACATTTTTATCGCCTTCTCTATTTACAAATCAATGAAAACCCTTACAGACCCCATTAAAATTGACTAGAAATTTATGTGGCAAGCCTATATGTATATAACTTATAACTTCTTGACTGTACGGTCGTTACTGACCAATTTACTGACGGCCACCGCTAGCGCGAAAACCGTATTTTAAATAAACCAACATGAGTTCAGCGAATACATGATAATCAAAATGATATCAATTGTGTCATTGTGCAACTTTAGCTCTACCTAAACTAACTGAGTAGACTAATTTGAGTAACAGAATATTTCTTATAAATGTATCTCTTTCTATTTTAGCAGGTAGTAGTAGGGCTCGCCGGGAAAGTACTACCACCATGTCTGTTTCTACCGCCAAGCAGCTTGCTGTATTCCGGTTGTGGGTGCCGGTGAAATTACAGGCACATGAGGCTTAACACTAGTATGCCACGGTTAAGTGGACGCAAGGTCGTGCATGTAAGGCACGTACGTAACGTGCGTGATCTACAAAGCAATGCTTTGTTATAGTTGATGGTTACCACTTAACATCAGGTGGTGGTACAAGAAGTAACAAAACAAAATTCCTTCCACAGAAGCTACTCATGACGGTTTTGAGCCTTTTGTATCCAGTCCAGGTCTTTTCCTGTACAGCAATAATGTCATCCTACCTGGCTGTTGGTCTGCTAAGGCTTTCCTGTATATCATAGCATTATAAAAGGCAGTTGTCATATGATTCATCCAACAAATTCCATAATCTTTTTAATCTGACAATCTGAAACAAAAAAGCGCAGCATGATACCAGTTACCAGGCGTGCATACAATAGGCAGAGGTTGGCTTCCTGTGCGCGGGAACACACAACAATGGCCATTGTGACCGCTGCCATTTCACCTACAATTACATACGTACACTCTCTATGGTTTTCACATTAGCAGATTGTAGAATAGCTTGGATATGTTCATTTATATACAACGACACGATAAAAACTTTCACACTCTAAATTCACTTGACATTTCATATTCTGATTCTTCATTTTCAATTTGGTACATAGCATAGGCACAAAGAACTGACTCTGAGAAAGATACAAGCAGCCGATCAACATCAAGGGAGCCTCATCAACATCTACTTATTTCGTCACTAGTTCTTATACGAAAATATCTTTGAAATCGATCCTGATTTCTGATTGGGGGAAAGCAGTGGGGAATGGTTCACTGTAGCGATATAATCGACAAATTTTAACCCCTGGAATCACCCTTATGCCTTACACTCGAGATTCTTTAAGCCTAAGAGGGGTAGTCAGATGTACGTCCAAATATTACGTTTGGTACCTAGTTGATATTCCATACGTGACAAAAGCAAGTAGCAAACCGCTACTAGAATACTATTTTTTTAACAAAAAGTATGTTGAAAAATTATAAGGGCCGTACGGCTCGACCGCGAGTCCATAGACAAAAATTGAGAGGCACACTTCATTCTGCATAAAATGCTGCAAAAAAAGGACAAACTGGAGAAGTGGAGCGAGAGAAAGGGGAGGAAATTTGCTGTAGCGTTATATATGGAAGGATTAAAGTTTTGGGATAGAGGAAAGTGACAGTTATTGCATGGGTATAAGGACTCGAGAGGTTTACTGTTGTCATTGAACTACTTATAAATATTCTCATGTCGGCTAGTGTAAATAAAGTTGGCTAGTGTGCTTGTATATTGTGTAATGTGTGAAGCGTTTTGTTGTTTTGTCCGCTGGAACAGTACTGTTGTTTCTTGTTTTATGGTGGAAAGTACAGTAGCAAAGGGCTTACGCTAGTTTTATGTGATTGTAAATGGTAGCAATGACAGGATGTTATTCTTGTAAATACGGTTGTAGGTTTACCAAACTTGCTGCTAGCTAAGTGTTTTTTGTGAAGAAACTTGTCCGGAAAGTACCACCACAGCGGTTATTTCAACCGCCAAGTAGTGATTATCATTACTGTGTTCTGATTTAAAGGGTGCCTATGGGTGCAGGAGCAATTACATACCCACCCTAAAATAGGGTCTATAGACCTCAAGATCCAGAAACCTGGCTGAGTCTACGCCTCGGAGTAATAAAGGCGTGAAATACCATAAATATTATTTTTTTATGCTACTGCTCTTGTAACAAGCATAACATGGTCATCCTGATGTTAAGTGGTACCCATCACCTATAACAAAGTAATACCTTGTAGGGCGCATACGTTAGTTACGTGCCCTACTATTCTAGTGCATGCACTAGCATGCAATACAAACATATACGTTCATCATACAAAACATTTGTTCTCGGTGGGGATCGAACCCACCACATACAGCGTAGAAGGCAGTGTTACTACGAACTGAGCTATGACGGCTGTCAGGTCAGTAATATAGTTCCTACTTACTACCACCATTGCTAGCTACCAACCCAAGAGTTATTTTCAAGCCCTAATTGACTGCAAAACGTAGTGTTTTGTCTTATCGCATTCCAAGTGTCAATTAGCTGGAAAGTGGGTGGGAAATAACTTTCCTACAACCATGAGAGCTCGGATTCTCAAGATAATTAAATGTAGGTAAGTATTTTAATAACTAATCCTTTTCCTCTTCTTCTTAGTTTTGACCGATCGAGAGAAGTTTCTTTTTTAAGAAAGGTCAAATTCAACCAATTTTGTATTTTGTTCTAGTTTTTGATTGAGGGAGGAAATAGGGAGAAAAGTGAGGAAGTTTTAATAAAGTTTGAAAGGCACACTAAGGACGTCATTCTACATAAGATGTTGCGAAAAAATAAGGGGGAGTTGAGGAAAAGAGAGGGAGAGTTTGTTGTAGTGTTATATTATATGGACGGATATCAATTATGGGAAAAGGGGAAAGTGTTCGTTATTGCAATGGTTATAGGGTTTGGCAGTCTACTTGCAGAAGTTAGTGTTTCATACGTGATAGGTTGCAAACCCATCACCGCTGTTAGAATACTGGTTTCCTCACGATGTTTCCTCCACCGTTTGAGAGCACTGGAATTGCGCACATAAATAAGGCTACTGATTACTATGAATTTAGCTTACTCGGTATTTATTGCTGACCCTATGAACTGAATTGACGTACAAACTATCTTTTCATTTTACACCGTGAAAGTGCACGCGAACGAACGTTTTTCTCTACAGTTACATATTAAAGTATGACGAACGCGTTCTAGTTTAGAATATAATAACTTATTCTCTTTCATAAAGGTAGGGTCTATAACCGTCAGTAGGTAAACAAATGACTTGCTTGACAGTTCTGTTGGTAGTAGCTATAGGTCTGCCATAAGCGCTGTAGGTTGTGAGTTCGATCTCCACGAAGGTATACATTTATCTGATCTAAATGATTTGTGCTCTTTCTAGGTGTTGTATTGTATTAAAGGTTGCCTGGTAGAGATCGCTTTTAGCGATAGGCCGCCCATTGTATTACTGCATTGTTTAATTTATATTCTTTATAAAATGTGTGTACTTGTGGTAATCAATAAAGAGTTATCTATCTATCTATTGTATTCAAAGTATATATTTACAAAAAAGTATGCAAGTATTCTATCAGTCATCTAGTAGCATAACATTTTACGTAAACGAATCTTAATGCGTTAAAAATATCGTTTCCATTATTTTTACGTTGGTAATTGGCATCTTTCCTACAATTATGTATTTATTTTTGAGTCGAAAATAAAGTCCATTTAGTTTTTTGCCTTTTTTAAGTACTATTAGCAAGATTTCAGAAAAAATATCTTTATTGTACAGATATTTCTTACTACCACAATACTGATTTCTACCGCCAAGTAGCGCAGCGTGTTCCGTTTGAAGGATGTGGGTGTCGGTGAAATTACAGGCACATGACGCTTAACACCTGCATGCTTCAGCTTGATAGACGCTTCGTGCATCGTAGGGCATGTTCCGAGCGTGACCTACAAGGCAATACTTTGCTATAGGCGATGGTAACCACTAAACATCAGATGGGCCATTTGCTTGTTCCATCAGAACGATGTATAAAAAAAACTTTGATATATTATTTCAAGGAGGTTACAGTCTCGGGGGCGTCCCACTTTTCCCTGGCTGTATGTATCTGTCCATCCATTGTGATTCTCCACTGACCCGTGACGCTCGATCGACCGAGTTGCACGCTTCCTGCCCTGACGTAATGAGTTGCAACTCAATTTCCGGCTTCGAAACCACAGTCTGAATTATCAGTGGTTTTGTAGAAAGTTTCTTATTGGTAGAAGGTTTAGCTAAAGCTAGAGCCTGCTAAAACTATAAACTGGATACTTTGTAGTAGTAGAGCTCTTAGTCAAGGGCTCGTCCGAGAAAGTACTAACTGCCATGCCTATTCCTACCGCCAAGCAGTTCACTGTGCACTAGTTTGAAAGGTGTTGCGTGCCGGTGAAATTACAGGCACATGAAACTTAACACCTGTATGTCGGTTAAGTAAATATCCCCTCAGATCTTTTATTATCAAGAACCTTCTCGAGACTTCGAGGTTTGAGGAGGTCTAAGGGAGTCAGATGTACGTCGAAATATTACATTTGGTATATAGGTACCCACATTTTGTAGTAGATGGTATTCCATACGTGACAGGTGGCAAGCCCATCGCCGCTGCTAGAGTACTTGCTCCTCACGGTTTTTCCTTCTCCGTTTTAGAGCATTGGCACTGGTACACGACTGGATTCGAACCCACCCGATTCAGAAGGCGGAGTCGCTCCCACTGAACCACCAGTGCTCTTCACATATTTCAAAATCTTTTAGCTGTACAGGGTTTTTACTTGGCATATCTATGTATTTGCCATCCAACGAGTATTAGATCTTTTGAGACCATCAAGGCTTGCCACACCTCCTCGCCTCCTATCTAAAGTTGCGAAGTTTGTATTATAAGCCCACATGAAATCGAGTAAGGTGTATCGAAAGATAATGCATAGTAATTTAATTTATTATGGGTTCTTTTATTGCTCAATCGTAAATAAATATCCCACGGTAAAAATACATTATTATCTGAGGCCCAATTTTCGTAATAAAATATCGTTAAATTCAAATTTCGATCGTGTCAATCTACAAATGCTATTCTTTGAAATTGACATGACAGGCCCAATTTTGACAAACAATTAATTGTTATTTCAATCTCATCTCAGCTTAAAAATTCCTTTAGCTGCATTATGGTATTTTTTTTTCTTATCTGGATTATAAAAAATAGTATTTAATCAAGTCGAGTTAGTAAAAAAAGTCGGCTGTCATTGTCTTCAAAACCTAAAGAAATCATCTTCGTTCAATATGCAACATATAACACTTTAATTTTAATTGATTTCACTTGTGCTAAAACCGGTAATGTTGGATAAAATACCACCGAAATTACACACCAGAACTTAAAGTAACAATAAGAATTTAAACTAAAATGTCATGTTTTTTCCGAAGGTGACCGAAAATGAACGATGGCAGTTCTTTGAAGTTGTGATTATAATAATAATAATTAGTTTTAAATTAGTTACAAGCAATAGTGCTCACCATTATTCTTCCTTTTTTGCTACCTATTATAACGATTGCTATTATTATAACTATTGCTCTTATTTATTTAAATACCATGTTGATATACTATTTTTTGGTTTCAACCCCACATGGAGGTGGTAATGAAGCCAACGATAAAACAAGACGGTCTAGAAGACACTTATTCACTCGTACCTTGAAGAATTCAGGTTATTCTGGTCAAGAAAATCAGCTTATCATCGGGTAAGCCGTGAGTCTGTTTGCTTAACGTTTATATAATTACCAACAAGTAGCATAGCATGCACCTTTTGATGGTAAGTCCATCTACCGAGTTCCATGCAAATCAGATCTTTCCTCGCACAAGCGATTACGATCTAGAATATTATCATTGTAATCGAGAACCTAGTAGTTAAGTCAACCTAACCTAACCTTAGTAGTTAGTAGTTAGTAGTAGTAACCTTTCTTTGTGTTTTAAACTACTACTGATAAAATTGTACTGCTATTTTTTTGTTAAATATATAAATAAATAATCTGCATATACTGATCCCCGTTTCTTGCAATTCTAAACCGTAGCCTACAATTGCAACACGGTCATTGTTTTCGATGCCAATCACACCAAAATGGTAGAGTTCGCGTGTTCAAATCTGTAACGAATGGTCTCTCTCGCATGTAATGCGTATTTTCTAGATTGATATTGACCTCGTGCTGGAAAGCTGGGCCGTTGGAACGGTGATCGTATCAATTAGGTTTGAATGCCGGCGTAACTCAGGGATCGATTGTGCGTGCGATACTGTTTCTGGTTCATATTTTTTATGCTACTAAACACACTTTGTAGTAGATAAGCATTCTCAAAAATTATGACGTCATCTTCAACGACCATGGTTGACGTCATCAAAAACCTCTTTAAACTTAATAAAACAGGTTCTTTCAAACAATGAAAAAAAAAATTATCCCTCATTCATTTTCACTCACACTCTAGCAGGTAATGACAGCCTTCGGCTAGCCAAAAAGCTTACGACAGTGTGTAGTCTTGTTTATTTAACTACTAGCAAAACGCGACCTCGTCCGCGTGAAGATATTTTCATACAAACTTGAATCCACCTCTGCTATATCCGTTCAGGAATTGAATTTTGAAAATTCCTTTCTCAGCACACCTCTACGTATCAGGACAATTATACGCTGAAAACTTCAAGTCTCTACGACCAGTGGTTTAGGCTGTGCGTTGTCTATATGTCAGTCAGTAAGTAGTAGTAGAGCTCTTAGGGAAGGGCTCGTCCGGGGAAGTACTACCACCATGCCTATTTCTGCCGCCAAGCAGCTTCCTGTGTTCTGGTTTGAAGGGTGTGAGTGCCGGTGTAATTACAGGCACATGAGGCTCAACACCTGTATGCCTCAGGTTGATGGACGCAGAGCAGTGTAATATAGGGCACGTTCCTAACTAACGTGACCTATGCAAGGCAACGCTTTGTTATAGGCTATGGTAACCACATAACATCAGGTGGGCCATATGCTTGTTCCATCAGCAAATTGTATACAAAAAAAAGTCAGTCAGTCAGTCAGCCAGAAGTACAAGTCAAGAAGTCAGTAAGACAAAGATGCTTATAATTAGTATAGATTAAAATCATTGATTAAAATAACTCGCGGTAACAGTGACAAATGCAAGGAAATAAATCGAAACGAGACATCGATAAGATATTGCACATAATTTGTTGGTGGAACATAATCTTGATAAATGTACTGGCTATTGTTTCACGCGTGTTTTTGGGTTATCTTTATGGATTATTGACAGGTAAGGAGTGTTGCAACTGATTAGATATCGATATAAAAAATAACAAGACTGCAGTATTAACTACATCTCGCTTCTTTTTTAGTAGGATTTTGTAAAAGTCGTTTTTGTATTCCATTAGGTACTAACAAAACGCGCAACCTTATACAAAAGTACATAAGTATTCTATCGGTCATCTGGTTCCCATAGTTCTTCCATCTATGCTTGTTTGGGGCTAGATGATGTTGTGTAAATGTCAACAAATATTTATTTATCCGCGAAGTTACTTTCGTACAAACTTTACTTCCAGCTGAACCGGTTTATATAGGTTGAATTTCCGAAATTCCTTTCTATATACACCATCCACCAGGACGAATATACCCTGAATATTCCCTGTGCTTTGTTTAAATGTCAGTCAGTCAGTTGAAAACCCTCTCATAATGGTAGATTAGTAGTAGAACTGTTAGTGAAAGCCTCACCCGAGGAAGTACCTCCCCATTTATTTCTGCCGCCAAGCTACGTTGCTGAGGAACATTGTGGCTTGTACCAGTGAAACTACAAAGGCATGAGACTAAATCTCTATGCCTCAAGTTGATGGACGCGGAGCAGTGTATCGCAGGGCACGTTTATAACCAACGTGACCTACAAGGTAATGCTTTGTCATCACACGAGTGAATGTTGTCCTATAGGTGATGGTAACTACTTAACACCAGGTGGGCCATCTGCTTGTTCCATCAGCAAGTCATATAAAACGGCAAGCATACCTACCATTTTGATTTTTTTTTGTGCGTCTTAATCTGGCAATAAGGCATCTGGTTTCATCAGCACGAATTTTATCTTTTATCTCGATTGTATTTCTGTGTCACATTGCATTGTTTCCCAAATAATCTGATGACAGCTGTCCTCGAGATAAGACTCCAAAGGGATCTTGTCTGATGTGACACTACTTTCTCTTCAGTAATAGGGGATTAGAAACCGGTAGAGCCATTTCAATTATATTAAAAGTAATTTAAACTTTCTCTTTAATTCTTTGTAAAAACAAAAGCTACATAGATATTTTTATAGTATTGGGAAGGTATATTATTATTAGGTAGTTGTAATTTTGTTAATTTTTGTAATTGTTGTCGCACGTTGCCTTTTCTACACCACCACTTGGGTTGGCTGGTAGAAAATGCTTTAGTATTAAGCCCTCCTACTGTACTTAATATAATATTTTTGTGCAATAAAGAATAAATTATAATAAAATCATTTTTTGCCTCGATAAGACCATGCTGTTTTACTGACAGGATTCTTTTAAAATAGGTATAAATTCAAAAAAAGTTTATTGTCATGGAAACGATAAATATGTGGATACCTACCAAAAAACTTACTAAGTTACAAGTTTCATAATATAGGAGTAGCTGGTATGCAGGGCTGGTACGGTGCTGGGCAGGCTTTAGGTACAGTCAGCTGCACTAGAATGTATACGTTTTGTAACTTTCAAAATGGTTTCACAGCGCAGCGGTGCTAAAAATATTTACTTACACTCATTTAATAAGTGAGGTCACTAACTAATTTCATGGATTTTTAAATCTACCTTAACTCTTTTAACTATATTCACAGTAGTGGTTGTAACAAACCAAGGAGTAATTTAATAAATAAACCCTAATCGGCTAAGCCTACTTTATTGTTTCCTAGTGCCGCAGAATAAATAACAGTATGTAAAACTGCGGTCAACAGTAAATCGTTTTGCGGTTTTGTAAATTACTTAGATTATCTACCAGCGATTAATTATTAATTATTATCGATAAATATGTGGATACCTACAAAAAAACTTACTAAGTTACAAGTTTCATAATATAGGAGTAGTGTCAGCACTTATTCTGCGTAAGAACGTTTGCTGGTATGCAGGGCTGGTACGGTGCTGGGCAGGCTTTAGGTACAGTCAGCTGCACTAGAATGTATACGTTTTGTAACTTTCAAAATGGTTTCACAGCGCAGCGGTGCTAAAAATATTTACTTACACTCATTTAATAAGTGAGGTCACTAACTAATTTCATGACTTTTTAGTTTTTGAGGTGTTCATTGTTTTGCTGTAACACTGTTGTGAAAGCCACAAATGGTATAAATTCTAGTGCAGCTGACTGTACTCTGTACTAGGTCATCTATATGATTTATAGCATCTGTACCTATCAAATCGGAACACAGCTATGCAAGCATCACTAAAATGGCAACAAAAATAGGTTTGGTGGGGAGTACTTCCCACAAACAAACTCTTCCACCTCTTCACTTCCACAAAGAGCTTTACTACTATGGTGTAGGTGGCTATGGGAAAGCACTAAATAAGTAGGCAGCGTGGACTTAATCCAGCTGATGATGATGTTGTAATATCTAGGTATCACCTTTCTGGTTTCCATTTAGAGGGCCGGATGATGAAAGTGGATCGATTTCCTCATTTTCCATTAGGAACGGAAACCATACAACATAACATAAATGACACGCAAACGGGCGTATTCTAGACATCATTGGCAATTTTTAATTTCTAAAATATTAAGATAAGCAACATAGCTATTAATAAAAACCTAATGACTTGTTTAGATTAATATTTTGAATATAAACGCGATATTTACCGTGATTTTTGAGTTTGATTATTTTCCCTATTTCGGCACAGATGCATGCAATCATGTCAAAAAATA
Source organism: Electrophaes corylata (assembly GCA_947095575.1). NCBI lineage: Eukaryota > Metazoa > Arthropoda > Insecta > Lepidoptera > Geometridae > Electrophaes > Electrophaes corylata. The sequence goes on from OX352703.1 coordinate 11,580,976, forward strand.
TAATGTCATACAATTTTACTCAAAAATCATCGTAAATATCCTGTTTCTATCCAAAAAATGGATCAAAAACATGATAGTTTAAAAAGTTACTAGACCTACTAGTTATTATTTCTTAAAATAAACATTTCTATCGACGCATAAAAGTAGCGGCCATCGACAAATCAGTCGGTGCCCTTAAGTTTAAGTTTAACCTTGAACCAAAAATCAATGAATGCAACAATGCAATTTAAGCAACTCATTGTGCACCGGGATATAAAGCAATTTAGCAAATTATTGAATCCCCCAAGGAGGATAATGGTTGTCATTGAACGTTATTTACATGTGAGCTTTGTTTATACTGTAAAAAACATTGTTTTTCTACACCATGGGCATGTCATAAGCAGAGATAAAAGTCACGTTACCAGGAGAGTGATGAATGTGGATGGATATGTGGGTAGAGGTAGACCAAAGAAAATATGCATGAACTGTGTGGAAGAGAACTTGGATAAGAAAGTGTGTACAAATATGACTAAGAGAAGGGAGTGGAAAAATCCAATATGTTGTGCCAACCGCACATAATGCGGGATAAGGGCACTAAGATGATGATAATCTGAGGCCCAATCCTCGTATTTTTATTTTGCTAAAACGAGGTTGAATCTAGAGTTTGATGGTCGAAATTGGACCTGTCTGGAATGTTAGTTTCAAAGGGGCTTTCCATTTGAGACAGACATGATCGAATCTTAAATTTGAATATTTTTCGTTACCTACCAGAATTTTTGGTTCTCAGTACAAGTATTTTTTAGTTTTGGGACTAGTTGTGTGATAAGTCTGCCAATATGTTTTATCTATATAGCTTTAATGTATAGGTAGTATTATAATAGTGTCTGAAGAAACCGGTCTATTGGTCATCAGTGCGGTTTAGGAGGTCGTTGTCTAGCCTAACTAATAAGGTGATGGCCATTATTAGAATAATGTGAGGAGGAAATGCCTTAAAGCATGAGCAAAATGAATAGGTAGTGAATCAGGAGGTACTCAAAAAATTTGTAGCGAGTCTACGGCGTGTACTGTTGTAGAATGTAGACCATTTTTAGGGTTCCGTACCCAAAGGGTTAAAACGGGACCATATTACTAAGACTCCGCTGTCTGTCTGTCTGTCACCATCTCAAAAACCGTAATAGTTAGAGAGTTACCATTTTCACAGATGATGTATGTCTGTTGACGCTATAAAAACAAAATACTAAAAAACAGAATAAAATAAATATTTAAGAGGCTCTCATACAACAAACGTAATTTTTTTGTCGTTTTTATTATAGATAATGGTACGGAACCCTTCGTATGCGAGTCCGAATCGCACGTGGCCGGTTTTTAATGATTGATTTACATTTGAATTGAGTGATTTAAAAACTGTTAGTACGTGTGTGTAAAACCTACATTCACAGAGGTTGTAACAAACCAAGGAATAATTTAATAAATAAGCCCTAATCGGCTAAGCCTACTTTATTGTTTCCTAGTGCCGCAGAATAAATAACAGTTTGTAAAACTGCGGTCAACAGTAAATCGTTTTGCGGTTTTGTAAATTACTTAGATTATCTACCAGCTTTACAAGAATGCAAAAATTGAAGAAAACGGTGAATAGAGAGATGGCCTAGATTAAGTTGTTATACCTTCTATCTTATCTACAGTAAGTACTGGCATCTGCAAAAATTTATGTAAGGTTTTAATCTACTATACTAATATGTATAAGAATCTTTATCCTGACTGACTGACATAAAGACAACGCACAGCCTAAACCACTGCTCGTAGAGACTTGAAAGTTTTAAGATATACTGATAGGTAGAAGTGTTCTAAGAAAGGAGTTCCCGAAATTCAACCTCTAAACGTGTACGGGGCAAGAACGGGTGGGGATTGAAGATTGTACAAAATCTTCGCGCATACCAAAGTCATTTTCACTTGTCTATACTAATATTACAAAGAGGAAAGATTTGATTGTTTGTTTGCATCGAATAGGCTCCGAAACTACTGAACCGATTTGAAAAAATCTTTCACGGAATCCGTTAGGAAGCCACACTATCCCCGAGTGACATAGGCTATATTATATTTCCAAAAAATAGGGATCCTTACTAAAGCCCGCGCGAAGCCGGGACGGACCGCTAGCTAGTAGGTAATAATGCTATAGGTGGTGGGTTGTATTGTAAGTCAACAATAACTGGCGTGGTTAGTCAATTTGACCTCATAAAACTATATAACTTTGCGGCCGCAGGCAAGCTGCAAACAAGTACACCTTTGGTACATTAAAATTCTAATTTGCATTCAAGTAATACCAGTACTCAATACTCCAGCTGCTATTTGAACTAATGCCCTAATCGCCCAACCATTCTAGGCATTTTAATAAGCGCAGTTTGGAAAAGCTCGGAAATCACGTTTCAATGTTTAGAAACAAATACTAAGGGAAGATGCCAAGGTTTGCTTCACATTGTTTGTTTCTGGAACACAGCCAATCACGCGGTCAGCGTTCCTGACTATATTAGAGATTTAACTGTTAAGGCATAAATATAAGCCTGGTTTAATTACCACTAAATCACTAGGCATCAATTTGTTGCTTCTACAAATGTTGCACGGCGGGCGCCCACAAAAGTCATCATCATCGTTTCTTTGCCTTTAGCATTTTTTTACCAAATTTACGCAACAGAACTAAAAATAATACGAAACGAAATGTTAAAATGATAAAACTATGTTGCTTACAAAAACAGGAAACGAATTTACGTTCTCAGTCACCAGTCCCAATCGTCCAAAACATTTTTTTTGTGGCATGTGTCCTTCTTGCAGACCATTTTGACAATGTCAAGTGGGTTGAATAAAATACTTCTTAGTCAAGTCGAGTCGGTAAAAAAAGTAAAGTCGGCTGTCATTTGGTTTTGAACAAAAAGATAGCGTTTTTTTTTAAAACCAAAGGGAAACATTTTCGTTCAAATCAGGTTGCCACATAACACACTTTCATTTCAACTGTTCGCACTTGTGCTAAGACCTCAAGTAATGATGGTTTAAATACCACCAAAATTACCCATTAGAACTTAAAATAACACTAGAAAAACAATTAAAATGGAAATACAATGTTGCTTCCAAAGATGACAGAAAACGAATCCTACTATTTATTTATTTTTTTTAATAATCTGTCATCTGTCTTCAATCTGATCAAAAGAGATCCAAACCTTTAAATTTACCTCTCAATTCGAAACTGGCATATATTGCATAACAAGGAAGCAAAAGTGTAAACTTTCATGCGAAAATAGAGACAATTATCAAATTATTCTCGGTCAAAAAGCTAAAGTTCATTTATTCCGTTTATTACAACATTTCTATTTCGTAAGTCCGTGTAATAAAAACAAAGCGGCGTTAACTTTTATTTTCACACAAAAGGTCAAAGTTCTTAGAACCAATTACAAAATACTGTTGGGGTTATTACTGTGGTAGATTATAGTAAGCAACTCGAATTGATTACCTACCTACAACTATGGGGCACCTAGGTATCTATACTAGGCATCTAGGTAGGTACTGAATCTGCAAGTATGTATGTATTTATACGTGGTAGGTATTTATGTAGGTTTACAAAAAATATTCAGAAATTTTAACTAGTGTTAAACACTTGGTATTTATTGCTTATACCTTATTATAAATTTTTCGAGATTTCAACAATGTTGTAATAACCGTAGTCGCGGGCAAACACTCTGTGTGTGTGTCTAAAATACTTGCTATGTGTTCTGATCGCAAAAGTTTAAAAAATACTAGTTTTACCGATATCATAGTGACATTTTTGATCTCAGTTTTTTAAGAGACAAGTACTACATTTTGCTGACTGATTTTAAGTAGGTACCTTTCTCATGACTGATTGACTGACTGATTGACATATTATAGCCTACTAAACCACTGGTCGTAGTGACTTGAAATTTTCAGGGTATATTTGCCTTAGGAATCCCCGTAATTCAACCCCTAAACGGGTACAGCGGGGATTGAAGTTTGTATGAACTTCACGAGCAAGTCACGCGCGTTTGGCTAGTAGGTATGATACATAAAAGGGTTGGCCTATGGGCGAACTTCTCTCAATCTCTCTCATAAATGCGATACAGGCCTAATTAATTGCAGGAAGGATTGTAGTAAGTGGATACTACGCATGAGATCTGAAGGGATATTTGGTGGCTAGGGATTAAAGTCCTTTTTTTTTGTTTTTTAACAAACTCTATTGTGCAAAACACATTTCAAACTACATGAGAAAGATCTTTGCTCAGTGGTAAAGGTATCATAAAAATGTCGTGCAACTTAGTTTTGTAAGGTTAACGAAATTAATGAATTACGCGTTAGTTATAAACCTCAAAAGAACTAGACTAAACAACTAAATGCCAGTGAAAAGTAGCCAGGCTTTCATAGTTAGAATACTGTTTGTTTTAATATCTACTGTGCTACAACGGCGCACGCAACAAAAATCCATTATTACAACATTAACTTTTACAAAGAAACGTTTTTATAATCGTTTGGCTCGTAAGTTGTGCCTCGTCTGATGATGAGATGAATTTCTGGTATACAGGTTGATCTGAAATAAAATCCTTAACTTTTTCTCTTGATGGAACTTACAGATGGTCAACTTAATGTTAAGTAGTTATTGAACTTCACAGACCTAGCAACACACCTACCCGAACCCTATCGTATCAAAGTTTCCTCGATACAGGCTATGCCTAGTGAGGAAGCTGATAGAAAACAAACTGTTTATTGTTCGCTGCCTGTAAAATAAGTTACTTATTATGCAAAATTTTACGAACTGTTATGTATCTTGTTTTACAGTAATGAATAAAATTTTCATTTTTAATTTTTTCATTTTTTATGTAGTAGTGGAAGTAGGACTAAATAAAATAATGTTTGCTAATTTTCAACTATTGTATTAGGTAGTTTTTCAACGCTCGATATCGTCATTCGGAAATCATGTACCTACTTACAAATTAATTTCTTGAGATACTTTTTTTTTATTTCGTTTTCATCTAGACAAACGTGTTTTACGTTTACGAATATTAAAATATATAAAGTGGTACCTACATAAACTTTTAAATCACACCCAAATAACTAATTGTCAGTCATTTTAGTATCAGGCAGTTAGTAAACCTAGCCTAATCATTGTAGAGATTTAAATTTTTCTGGTGTGTTAGGTACCTAGATAATAACTAATAAATATTTCTGGATATTTTTACACAACTAAGCATAGCTTGTACTATGGAAACCAGATGACTAATAGAATACATAAATACTTTTTTGTTAATATATACATAGAATACAATATAAAACTCAGATACAGAAAAAAACATCTATGTCCATCACACAAATATTTTGTTCTCGGTGGGGATCGAACCCACCACCTACAGTACAGCGCAGAAGGCTGGGCTACTACGAACTGAGCTGTGACGGCTGTCAATGTTAGACATCCTGTATAACCAAAGGGCATGCGCAAACAAGTACTGGCTTGATTATGGTTATATAGTGAGAATTAACTACAGAATCCTATCGCACACGCATAATCAACGTTATTCCTTTTCATATAACGGGATATTACAGTATTTTGACTCTATCAATTCTAGGTAGATTAACTGTTGGTACCTAACTATTACAATTACCTATTACATTTGGTACTTACCTACATACCCACGTTTTGCAGTAGTTGGTATTCCATACGTGACAAGTTGCAAGCCTATCGCATCACCACTGCTAGAATAGTAGGATCAGTCTTAGCCGCCAGTATTCTTTAGCAAAGATAAACACGCGACGCGACACTAAATGTGGTTCATTGTTTATACCGTGTTGCTCGACTTTCTCCAACTTTGAAAGTGTTGTAACAGCACGTAAGAAGGGTAATCGTGATCTGTATGACGATTAATTCACATATAAAACCTAATACGGAGAAGTAAAACTGTTTTCTGTAATAACGCCTCGGGGCATCATGTTAGGTTAAACGTGCCTAAGTAATTAGATTTAATTTTATGCGGCGGCGTCTGGAACCTAAAACAAAAACAACTTCTCACGAAACTCACTTGATGGGAGACGTAAACAAAACTGACAGGTAACGCTTGAGCACAGGCTCGAGTTAACGTCTGGCGACAGGTCTGGAGAGCATACAGGAGAGACAGGTCTTACTGCGAACAAGTCTGATGCAAAAATTGATTATTTCCAAATGACGATACTAAGATCTAGTTTGGCGACAGTCAAGACAATCAAACGATTCGATTTCCGTTGATGGGGCAAAGGCCCGAAGAAAAGACGACGAACCGGCGTTTTTGCTGCGGTAGATATAGAGGAGAAATCGCAGCGCGCGCGTCGACTACGCGCAGTACGCGCCTGCGCCAGTACTCCGTCGCTCTCCGCCGCGCGCGCGCGTTTCGACTCCTCAGTGAAAGGCCCGACCCGGCCACAGAAACCGACCGTTATCGCCCTAAATGACCAGCTAATGGACGAACGAAGAGGTAGCCCGTGCATGCTCGTGCTTATAGTGTAACGCTTGTGGAGTGCAGTGTTGTGTTCATGTCGAAATGGAGGAAGTCCGCATATCGGACTGGCCCGAACCACCGGGCTCCCATGCATGGCTGCCCGCTTACGGCTTTCAGCATGGTTTGATGGATAAGGATGCTGAATATTTTGGCACTAACGGTGAGTGCCGCTAGTGTTGTTTTATGCGAAATCTCTAGAGCGTAGTGTCATCAATGTGCAGTTTCAGGTTCGGTATTTATGTGGCTTCGGCGACCTGGAATGTGGTGCAAAGCCGGGACATGCGATTATCTGCCTTTTACCTCGTTAGTGTGTTTGATGTGTTGCAAACCGCTGATGCCATGATGAGGGCAATTGCCACATCTCATGGATGTGTGCACACGGGTTTCGTAAACTGGTTTCTAGCTCGGGCTTATTGGAGAATTCCTGTTAGTGCACTTATCTTTACTTTCTGAAGAAGTACCTATTTAACTCTTGAAACTGAGGCGCTAAAGTACTGTTAGCTGACTTCCTAGGCACAACCAATGATGACTCAGCTGAACCAATGTCGTTGTTTGCAAAATAATGACCTCTAGGTACCTAGGTAGGTAGGTAGGTATATAGAGAACTGACAGGCCACGACTGCGTTAATTTTGAACCGGTAACAAGTTTAGTTATGACACTAGTTCAGAACAATCGCTAAATAATGTTAAGTAGCCTCTCATTGTTCACGAAAACCAAGGTATTGTTAACGAAACTAATAATTACTTAATGAATTGAGACTCAAACAATGGAGGCTAGAACTTGTGAAGGAGATTAAGATAGGTACGAAACTGAGATCACGTTCTAAAAATAAACCTGCAAATTGGCGGCCCTCGTAATAAAAACAAAAAGATAACCGAAGACATTTGGAATGCAAATAAAGCGAAAGTTTACAAACTGGTAAAAAGTAGACGGTCACAACAACTTGCCTTAATTGGAAGACTCGCAAATGACATCAAACTGTAATAACCATTTGGACTTACTAGGTAGCTATCTGAAATTAAATCTTTCTTGGGAACAGAGGTGTTCACATTGAAGAAACCGCGTATGTTATAACTTTGAGAGAAATCTCATAGAGATTTAATGTTCAATACAACAAAAAACTAAGATATTCGCACTGCTAATAAAAGCAATCAACTATTCATTACTTATTCTGAGGAAATAAATAGCTATCATCATTAATTTTAATGCTGAGGTAGAGCATGCTAGATTTTTACTCGGATTTCTTGAGAGAAAACACAGTGAAAGTGTTGATGTGTAATCAATATCTGAAAAAACAAGACTCATCTACCTCAAAGTCTCGAATTTTGTCAAGAGAAATCTTAAAGAAACGTCATACCTAGTAAATAAACAGTCCAGAGGTTATTACTCTTTCACGTGTTTGTACGTAAACTTGTTACAAAAAAATCATCTTCGAGATTTTTAGCACCATATTTTTAATCTTTTATGTTTTCAAATATAAATTCAACACCGATCTAAAACTACCGTCAGCTCAATGACCTTTATTACGTACTCAAAATTATCCATGAGCAATCACGTCATCGGATCTACTTTCGAAGCGCATATCTTAGCCAACGGTCATTATCCAAGTCTTGACATATTTATTGATTTTTTTTGTATTGTAAATCCTGAGTTAAGGCTGGGCTTAATAGGTTTAATTACTTTGGATTTTAAAGAATACATTATACCGTGGCTAGGTCGGTATTACTTGCAGGTGCTTGGTAAAATAACCTACAGATATTATTTTTAACTTGCACAACAAACACGTTGTGCAAGTCCAAAAAATACTCTAAAAGTTTCTACGCATTTTGTTACGAAAACAACAATTAAGAGCAACGATTAGAGAAAAACTTTTTAATAGCTGGTGGTAATAAAACACGCACTTTCATAGCAATTAAACAACGTAATTATGGAGTACAACAAATTGAAATGCAAAAGGAATAACGTTTTTACGAAGGTTTTTCGGACAATGACCAGGCATCCAGAGTGACGTTATGCATTCCACGCTTTACCAGCCACGAGAAGCATGTCGTCCGACCAGTTTCGAGACAGTAAAGGTCATTTCTCATCCGTGGGTGAATCGCATACCTGATACACATCCGTACCGTGCTCTTGCATTGAAAAGGGTAAAGGGTCTCACAAGGGCCCACTCTTTAACCTTTATTTTTTATCTGATAGTTTTTTGATGTGCAATAAACCACCTTGCTTCGTGTTTTTTATGTTTTTGTAGATGTGAACGCTTTTTATATGTACAGTCCTCAAGTTTTTGCATGAATTGATGTATGGGTTTGTTTTTGTCAAAATGTAGTGAAATGTTAATTAATTATTGAACTCTTTAATTTTATATCACCTTTAGAGTTTACACCCCAGAATATTTCTTTATATTCAATAGTATTTGAATGATTCTAATAGTAATGAATATAGGTGGGTATTATTTAACATTCGAAACATTTCCATATTTAACTTTGCAGTCATTTACTTTCTTATTATGGTCTTGCTCACACACATTAGATTGTCGGGTAAATATGAACTGTGCACTCAAATTATTTACCTTCCTTGACTCGCTCACACAAAGACAAGATCACCCAAAGTTTCGAAAAGTTATTTTATTAGTGTCTCAGTGTTATAATATTATAAGTTTACAAATAAAAACCGGCCAAGTGCGAGTCGGACTCGCGCACGAACGGTTCCGTACCATTATCTATAATAAAAATGTCAAAAAATCACGTTTGTTGTATGAAAAGGTCCCTTAAATATTTATTTACTTAATTCTGTTTTTTAGTAGGTATTTGTTGTTAACAGATATACATCATATGTGAAAATTTCAACTTCCTAAGTACTTATCACGGTTCATGAGGCTGTATCTCATGTGGTGACAGACGGACAGACAGACAGATAGACACAGACAGACCGCGGAGTCTTAGTAATAAGGTCCGTTTTACCCTTTGGGTATGGAACCCTCTGGTACCCTCTTCTGAACCTAAAGTTGTGGGTTCAGATCTGGTCGTGGCACCAATGGATTTTTCTGTTCGAAATTTATGTGTGCAATGCTCTCAAACAGTGAAAGAAAACATCATGAGAAAACCATGGTCCTGTAACCTGTCAGCTATGGGATAATTTTAAGATATACAGTTTTCACAATTTTCTACTCATCTTTTATTCTGTCTAAGTGCCAAACGACACTAAAGTGTAACTCAACTCTTTCAACTCCTACCAAGATAAATAGAACCTTGAGTTGTCTCCAGTGACATTTGAGATAAACCGTGGATCAGATACCGAGCGTAAAGTGATTCATGGTTGAAGTATTGATGAATTTACCAACGTTGACATTTTGATGTTATGTATTCGCGCGGTTGCTTCCCACTTCCCTTCACTTTGATCATCACTTTTTTGTTTAATAACAACTGTGATATAGCGCCATCTATCGAGCTGATTAAGAACTATCCTGGATTGCGCTTACGATGTTTTCACGAATTCTTAATACCATCCGTTGGGCCTAGGACCACGAGCCAAAGGTTGCTCGGTGAAGATCTTCCCTTTTCGTTGAAGGACATACATTCCAATATTTTCCACAATAAATATAGTCTCCACAGACTATATTTCAAATAAAATCTAAGATGGTATTCGCGATCATTATATTTATCATTCATTTATTTTAGTTGTTTTCAAACGAAAGAAATAAAAAAATTACAAAGCGATCCAGATAATGCCAAAATCAAAAACCGAGTTGGGAAAAAACTGAGGGTGAAATGTACCTACGTCAAAATATTTTGCAGTACCTATACGTAGTTGACATTTCATACTTGACAGGTTACCTACAAGCCTGTCGCTGCTGCTAGAATACGAACTGGTTTTCTTGTGGTGTTTTCCTTCTTGAGAGGACTCGCATCGCGCACATACATTTTTCGAATAAAAAAATCCATTGCTGCATAACCATGGGTCTTAGACGAGTAAACCACATGGGTATATCCACCCATAACCTTAAAATGAGATGGTGGGTAATTGCTTATAAATTAAGATGTACCACCAAAGTTCCAAGTAAGATGTACTAATCGCAATAAATGCGATCAGTAAGATGTAAAACGTTGGCTAATCGCAATAAATGCGAACAGTAAGGTTTAAAGTTCTAAGTAAGATGTACTAAGAGGCAAAAAATCACCACTGCACCGATTTATAGTCACCGCACCAGATCATAAACATGATCAAAGCATTGAATGCAAATGAAGCATTCTTGATCATGTCTATAATCTGGTTAACCTAATCCGGTCACTAGTGAAACGTTGGCTAATCGCAATAAATGCGAACAGGTTGAAACTAGCAATAATTCTCGATGACAATCAAAGCAGTAAATAGTTTAATTGACCAATTCGCTCAAATTGAATCAGTTACTTTGCGTGCCAAAAGTTTCGTGACAATGGAATTGGGACACCCGGTCACTATTATCACGATATAACGTGCTAAACGTTATTTTAACAAGTTATTTAGTGATAGAATTTCACTCCGGGTTTTATATTTAACCCGCGTTCAAAATCATGGGCTACTTTATCTCCATGTGGCATATTAACAAGTTATTTTGTGAAAATAGTTTGTGACGAAATTATCACAGACAAAAGATTTGGTAGGTAGAGAGACAGATACTCTATACTAATCGATGCATTTGCTTATCTGTGGACAATCAGTCGTGATAATTGTAAGCCACATACAATAACGTAGATAAATTGTGAATGCAGCTCAAAAGTAACAATTATTTTTTCTTATCGCAAATTCACTAACTAGATTTTGTCTTAAAACAAATAATGCAGTTTTCGTAAAAAAATCTTTACTTTTACCTGGTTAAACCTTTTTTTAAATTGTTTCTGTCACTGTTTGTCATTAACCATTCGTAAGAGATGGATGGAATTCTGATTCACCAATGACAGCTTTGATGGATGCGAAATCGCTGTAAATGGCGTTCACGGAGAGAGAAGCGATACAATCAATCAATTGTTGATTCTTACAGTCTACGAGAGTCTAAAAACTCAAGAAATCAATCCCGATGATAGTTTAAGCATATCTTTTGAAATCTTTTTATAAAAGGCCATTTATCTTAAAACAAATGAATGCAGTTTTAAGTAAAGTTTTTATCACATTTTTCTTATCACAAAGTCACTATCAAGATATTGTTTTAGACAAATGAACGTAGTTTTTCGTAAAGTTGGGAAAAAACATTGTCATTGGTCGTGGCCTTTTGCAGTTGCCGGCCTACTTCCCGTAGACTTGCACCACTGACAATTGCGAAAACAAAGATAGTGGTAACGCATAAGATCAACTTATCTTTAGATAAAGTAAGTTCGTATTACTGGACATTTAAAGGCCAAGTTTGGAATGTATGTCCTCCAACGAAGGATGACCTTCCACCTTTGGCTTGAGGTGTCTTTTGCAGCTTGCTAGATGGCAATACAGACATCTAGTGGCGAAGTTTATGCCACAACGAAAAGTGCCTTCTGTACGAAAACGCTCTGTGAATACTAGTAACCATCCAAAAGGTAACCCCGCTGAGATAGGTAGATAAGTTGAATGTTCCAAAGATAAGATATTCAGGTAGTTGAGCTTTCGAGTCAAAAAGAGAGAGTCAATAGAGCTACCAGGATCCTGAACGTACGGTCGTGTATTTAAATTGAATTACCGGCGTTCTATCGTTTTTTGGATAAGGTTTTACAAATGCGAAAAACAAAGAGATCGTTATAAAAAACGAAGATTAGTTAATTTTTTTACGTTGTTGTATTGTGTGTGCATTTTTTACGTTGTGTGCTGTCAATTCTTCCATACCATTTCTTCATCTTTAGTAAACTTTTGTCCTGAATTACTGATGACATATAGAAAACGCAGTCATTTGACATTGACATTTTTAGGGTAAGTTTGTGTTGTTGTTTGAGTTGTAAAATAAGGTTTTTTCGAAATTCACCCCCTATAGGAGTACAGAGTTGAAGTTTGTATAACAATAGCTTCACGCGGGTGTTTCCACTAGTTAAGATATAATTATTAAATACATCTGTATGAAAACTATTCCATCGCATTATCATCTTTATTGTTCATTGATCAATGATGAATTTGACCCGTTTACGACCACGTACTTAGGTACAAAGGTGAACATGCTTGTTTTAACTTCCGACGCAGAGTCAATTCACATTAAGTTATGTCGGACCGATAATTTGTCGTCGCTTTTGTTTGCTAGTTTTATCCAACCCGACAGTACATACCCGTAGCAGAAATCCGATAAATGTATCGTTTTCGATCTTAGATAAATAAACCGAATCATCCGAGAGTATAACCAATAAAACAAGATAAATATAGCCTAGACAAGATAAATAAAGAACCATTTATTACCTCATTATACATTAAGGTAGGTACTGTATATTTACATTGAGAGAACAAACGGTGTAAATTCAGTGTTTGTTGGGTGTAGAGGAGACATACAGCGGCCCTCTCTGTTAGTCCTTCACCAAAAAATTCGAAGCATAGGCGGGATACAAGATTCACTTTCTTTACTATTGAAATATATACAACAATATACATCTAACTCATTTGTTGGACCGGTAAATTTGTCGGTATTAGGTAATCAGTACGACCAAATGTGAACCTGCCCGTATTGTTTCAACCTTGGCAACTTTTACCACGAGTTAAGTTAAACTATTGCTAAATCTAAAACCAATTTCACACATATAACCACCTAATTTACTTTTTGCTGTCTATTGCTGAAACGTTTACACGATAAATGAATTAAAACTAGCATTTCGTGTTTGATAGACACAGAAAATATTAATCTATACCAATTATAAGAATCTTTGTCCTGTCTCACTGACTGACTTATTGATATATAGACAACGCACAGCCTAAACCACAAAAAAAGTATATAAGTATTCTATCAGTCATCTGGTTCCCATAGTACAAGCTATGTTTAGTTTGGGGCTAGATGATGTGTGTAAAAATGTCCACAAATATTTAAATTTATTTTATGCCACAGAAAAACGGCAAGGTTTAGGGTAATCTTTATTCGGTACCTAACGCACCTGCTCATATTTCTTTTAATAAATTCTCAGACAAAGGTCACAGACATGACTCTCAGGAAATGTGGGAACCGGTAGTAATAATATCGCCAAGACCGCCGGGGCACAGCTTGTCAAATAGTCACTATAAGGAACAGATCAATACATAGTTTCTATACTGAAGGTCTTTGGCAACTTTACTGTTTGACTCAAAATACCCACTTACGATCAGATGGGCTTTTTAGTAAGTGGAACCGAGTATACATAGGTATCAAACAAACTACACCACGATTATTTATTTTAATATAGACCTTGAAGACCTTGAGACTGACCTTGAAGGTTTATGGCCAAAAGAAGACAATAACTTCTAATAAATCAGACAATCACCTCGAAGTCTCTGACTCACTGTAAACAAATAATTACAGGCTAAAGACATCTGTTACGAACTGCTTTCTGTTGTACCAACGTAACCGTTGTTCTACGCCTCAAACGAATTCTTTACAACTTATTTTACAAATACCGTACTTACCGAAGAACCGTAATATTCTAATGGTCTTTTTCATATCACTTCCACTACCAAAAAGGACTAAAATAACGGATGTATTTTGCCTTAGAACAAGGACTTAATAATACATTTTCTGTCATCTTTTACTGAGTAGGTACATTATTTTTTTTCATTTTTATTGTTTTTCTAGTGTTATTTTCGGTTCTGATGTGTAATTTCGGTGGTATTTCAATCATCATTACTTGAGGTCTTTTATTTGTTTAATTCGACCAAAATAGGAATGGCCATATTTAAGCGTAGACATATCTGACGCGCATTTTATTGCTTGAATGAACAAAATATGCATTTACGAATAAATCGGCTCATTCTGATGATGATAAGGTAACTGTCCATATTATGTCCTTGCTAGGGTATAGTCATGTTTACATTTGTGCGTAGTAGCCAATACATAGGTAATCAGTTTTGATTTACCACACAGTACAGCGTGCCTTATATTTATTGCAATAACTTATTTTATTACTTGCCTATATTTACACCCGTTTTCTTTTTATGTGTAAAAAAATAAGCTAAATATAAATAAATCCTGGAAATGTAACCTGTTTGTTTCATAACTTTTTGTTTAATAAAGTTATAAGTATCTACCTACTTAGAAAATACGAAACGTAACTGAGCATGAGATAAAGAGAGAAAGAAAACAGTGCTTTCATACCCCCTCCATGATAGTATTAAACGTTTAACGCAACCTTATTGGAAGTCGCATAAGAAGTATTACTTCAATAAAGATTTGATTGTTTGTTTGTTTGCATTGAATAGGTTCCGAAACTACTAAACCGATTTGAAAAATTCTTTCACCGTTGGGATGCTACACTATACCCGGGTGACATAGGCTATATTATGTTTAGAAAAAAATAGGGATCCTTACTAATAAAACCCGGGACGGACCGCTAGTGTTATAAATGACATAATCTTTTTGTTAGGTAGTTTAAATCTAAAAACTAGAACCGCAAGGCAACCCAACTTTACCGAATGAAAGAAAGTTGAATTTTGTAACGAAAAAAGAAAAAGTAACCGGGATTTACATACTTGGAATGTAACACTAACATCCAGTAGTCTCTGTTTCTACTAGCTATACATACGTATGTAATGTGTTGGTTATGTATATGTGTACGTTACGAAATAGTTATTAAATGACACAGCTGTCAGCGATATATTGTAAGAAAACTGCTGTCGTCATAATAGTAATAATAAAATAAATAATGCTGGACAATCCACACAGCATTATCTCAAGAGAACGGATCGGGAGATAAGCAGAAGCATCTAGTTTAGTAGTGATAGCTCTTTGTGAAAGGCTCGTCTGGGGAAGTACTACCACCATGCCTATCTCTGCCACAAGAGCTTGCTGTGTTCCGGTTTGAAGGGTGTGGGTGCCGGTGAAGTTACAGACACACGAGGCTTGACACCTGTATGGCTCAGGTTGATAGACGCTGAACAGTGCATCGTAGTGCACGTTCGTAACAAGTGTGACCTACGAGGTAATACTTTGATGATGGCAACCACTTAACATCAGGTGGGCCGAGGGCTTCTGGAGTAGATAAGTAAATAACACCAAGGCAGTGGTCACCAATTCGCCTGCCGAGCGTAGTGCCTTACGGCAAATTCTCCCAAATATGAAGAATCTTCTTCTTTCTTCATTATGGCCTATCCGTCATTTGACAGACAATTTCGCTAAAGTCAAGTGGATGAATAAATAGTTAAGTCGAGTCCGTAAAAAAAGTTTAGTCAACTGTCATTAGTTTTGGAAGAATAAGATGTCATCTCTCATCAAACTGGATGACAGACACATTTATCAATGAACTATGAGATTATTTGACAAAATACGAACTGTAGTGCTACTGACAGACGCTCGTTAGAAAGGATTCGCTTGTGTCATCTTTGGAAGCAACATGGCTTTGTTAGTTTTTAATAGTGCTTACCAGCACTTAAGGAAATCACAAAGATTTTATATCATCTAATAAATTATTTCCTCGAGTGGGATTTTAACCCATGACCTTCCCCTTGATACGGGGATGCGACCAACTTCGCTACCGAGGATTCAAATGACTCGATCAAAATAAGATTTGTAATGTTTCATAATACGGTGCTTTACCGACCTTAACATAGCTTTTTCATTTGAATTGTTTTTCTAATGTTTTTTTAAGTTCTGCTGTGTCATTTCAGAGGCATTTTAATACATTTCTTGTGGTCCTTAGAGGAATGTGTGAGCAGTTAGAATGAAATTCTGATTTGAACGAAAATGTTTTCCATTAGGCTTTGAAGAGAAACGCCATAATTTTCTTCAAAATCAATGACAGCCGACTTTACTTTTCTTTACAGACTCGACTTGTTTAAAAACTATTAATTTTTATTCACTTGACACTGGCAAACTTGTCTGTGAAATGACGGACAAATGCCGAAAAAAAAAGAGTGTGTTTTAGACTAAGAATATGGACTAATGGTTTTAGACCACACGACTGAAGTAAAACTTCTTGAATATACGAAACGCTATGAGAGAAAGGGAGAAATAACAGTGCCTTCATACCCCCTCCATGGTAGCGTTAAACGTTTAACGCAACCTTGTTGGAAATCGCATTAGAAGTATTACTTCAAAAAGAGATATTTGTCAGTGCTACTGAAAGGTTAGTCTATGAACCCGGCATGAGAAAGCTATAAATACCGTACGCTTTGACGGTATGAAAGAGAATCATTCCCGTGATGTATAGCGACGCGAAACCAGCGTGAAAGTGTCCGCGATGAAACTGACGAAAGTTTTTAGATAAATTATAGATCGCACACTCGTACCGTTCGCCTTGACGACGCGACGACGACTGTCAGCATACATAGACAAAAATAATAATAATAATGTTGGACAATCCACACAGCATCATCTAGCCCCAAGCTAAGCAGAGCTTGTGTTATGGGTACTAGATGACTGATATACTTAATACAATAAATTACATACATAGATATTTTTTATCAAACATAGAAAATACCCAAAATAATTTAACAATAATAATACACAGTAGTGTGTCGGAGCCCTATGTCCAACAGTGGACTTCTACAGGTTGTTGATAATCTTGATTAAACATGTTTATCTTGGTAAACGTGATTAGCTAAATAGAATTAAATCAGATTGTGTAAGCGAGCCTCAATCTTAGCACCATATATCTCTAGCGATAATGACAAGGCAAGTAGTATAGAACTGGTTCAAATCTTCAATGAATATTGGAGATTCGTGACGGCTGCGGAGAATGTTTGTAAGACCTTTGCGATCAGAACGACATTGGAGCAATGGAATGCATGCAATGAAACTAATCAGTTAAATACCGACTCGGTATAACCGAGCAACTTTTGATAGCAACAAACTCTTCAATCGAAAGTTGTTTTTGTGTCAATAAAAGAAAACAAGTAATAACTAGTAGTAGTAGTATAGTAGTATTCAGCGCTGCGTTCTAAACGTTAGCATCATGCTGAGTTGGATTCCTTTTTATGACGTTCTTATTATGTTAGGTATTGAGAGACACACTCTATCTTGTTACTTAGTTTATTATTATTACTTTTTCTTCTTTCTATTTTGTATAAAATATTTATTTTTACTCTGTTATGTTATGTGTATAGGTTATTATTTCTAGTATTATTTATGTTCTATTTATAAAACGTTCATGTGTGTCCTTTTCTTATACTTACTGTGTCGTCATAAATAAAATCTTTTTCTTTCTTTCTTTCTTTAACATACATAGGTTAGACAGCATTGGTACCCAACCTAGGAAAACCTATATGACAAATGAGTGTGTTTTAGACCACACGACTGAAGTAAAACTTCTTTAATATACGAAACGTAACTGGCTATGAGAGAAAAACAGAAAGAACAGTGCTTTCATACCGCCATGGTAGTGTTAAACGTTTAACGAAACCTTGTTGAAAGTCGCATTAGAAGTATTACTTCAATAATAAAAAAAAAACAATATTATTAAAATAATCTAATTATCGTTGACGACCGATGTGTCGCGGCGGATTTTGCGGAGATTGCGGCTTCGATTCCCACCTTGGGATAAATGTTTGTACGATCTGCAACTATTTATTCCGGGTGTTCGGGGTATTTTCTATGTTTGTTTTTTTTGAGCTAATTCGACTGGGCTATAATATTTTTAGATTAGAAACACTATTGGGACCAAATCCGAACATTCAAGACTAAAACTCCGTCATTTGTTTCTCACCACATTTTAATGGCGCTCATAAAAACATCCGCCTCAGCTATGATCGATTTATGTTGATATTCTCACACCTTATCATACATTTTCCAACTAACTTCCGGGAAACCTCATTGTTTCGTGTGTTGTTTTTAGAATTTATTTCTTTATAAAAAAAAATAGCATCACGTCTGTAGGTAATACCCAAGTATAGTAGATTTGTCAAAATAAGGGAACAAGGTTACTTAATCTAGAGCAGTAATTCCCAAAGTTGTCCAGGTGGACCCCCAGGGGTCCACGGGAGACATTGTACGTGACAAAAAATGGGGGTCTACAATCGTAAGTAGGGGTGCATGAAAATTAATTTGGTTTCGATAGTGAAGAACTAAAATATTTGCTTGTTATTTTAAATGATATGATACCTAAATTAAACCTTTTTAATAAGACAATTTATAAATAAATTGAGAAATAAATGGATAGTTCCGAACTGGAAGTCGAACCCAGACCATGTCGGTATCGCGCTGAGATTTAGAAATTGGTAGTAATGTAGATGCAGGGGGTCCAAGTGAAGTGAAAGTGGTCTATGAAACAAAAGAGTTTGGGAACCACTGATCTAGAGCCTACTTAATCCAAGGAAGCGTCACCGAAACGGAATTTTTTGGCACAGTCACAGCGTGAATGGCATCTTAAAGGCATGTGCCACTTTCAAGTAGCAGTACACTTAAAGCTCCACGCTATTGCTATGGCACACCTTAAAAGATATGCTGGCTAAACCTAGTGACTGAGTTCGTGGTACAGTCATCATAATAGTTGATTCGCTGCATGTATCTTTTTTTTTTTTGTGGCATGGGTCTGGCTTGCGGACAATTTTGCCAATGGGAAGTGGGTTGAATAAAATACTTCTTAGTCAAATCGAGTCGTAAAAAAAGTAAAGTCGGCTGTCATTGGTTTTGAAGAAAAAGATGGCGTTTTTCTTCAAAACCAAAGGGAAACATTGCCGGGATTCTTAAATTTGACATATGTCACCATTGACACGAGATATTTTGTCTACTGGTATTATGTTTACAGGTATTAAGGTACTGATACACATGCTCTAAAATAGCATGCTAAAAGCGTGCTATTGAGTATGCTCAATATGAGCATGCTGATGAGTAGTTTACATTTGCTAGCAATTAGCATGCTAGTTTTAAGTATGCTCCTGAATAAGCATGCTCAAAGCAAACACTCTTTTTTTTTTTTTTTTTTTTTTTTTTTTTTTTTTTTTTTTTTTAAATGCTGGTATAATCGCCTAGCGATTTCCGACAGCGTTACCGGGCTACTGGCGAGCGCAGAAGGCGCTACGCCATTACAAAATTGGTTTTGTTGGCAACGAGCACAAGGGCACCACTTAGGTACGGACCTCGGCTTGGGCTGTTGCCGGAGAAGGGAGCTACGGAGAGACTCTTCGCCCTGAAGGGGCGTTAACGGGGAGACGTCTTCGACCCCGCCGCCGGGGTCGGTGTGATTGTGGAGTGTTTCCTGTGTCCGGACTCGATGAAGCGACCTCCGCCGCATTCGCGGCGGTGATCGTGTCATCTGGGTCACCTAAAACGTGTCTAGGTCTACGGAGGGTACGTTTAACGGGCGGATCTACTGGATAATCGGGTAGCGAGTTAATTAAGGGATTCGGATGGTGAGGAGCCGAATCATAAAACCGCCTGGAGGCGCGTTTCATGAATTCGGCTATAGATTCGAGTTCGAGATCTCGATGAAGATCGATATTACGCATGTACCACGGGGCACCCGTGATAGTGCGCAAAAATCGATTTTGAACGACTTGGAGGGGCTTTAAATTTTTCGAATGAGCGAACGCTACGGAGGCGTAAGTCATGATAGGTCGTATGCAAGTTTTGTAAAGCGTCAACTTATTTCTAAGAGACATTTTACTCTTCTTGCATACGAGTGGCTGAAGGCGCGAAAGAATAAATTTGGCGCGGTTACGTACTGTGCGTACGTGTTTGACAAAGGATAGACGACAATCAAGGGTCACGCCTAAGTATTTAGCTGACTTCACCCAGGGAATGGGTTCGTCAAACAGAGTGACAGATCTGAAAGGATTACGGTTACCCTTTGAAAAGTACACGGCGGCACTTTTCGTCGGGTTAACCTCTATCCGCCATTTTCGGAACCATGCACCTAGTGCATCGAGAGCCTTTTGCAGCCTTATACACACACGATCGGCGTTCCGATCGGATGTGTACAGGGCTGTGTCATCGGCGAACAGGGCTATTTCCACCTGATGGGTGCGAGGGACGTCGCTGGTGTACAGCGTATATAGGAGGGGAGAGAGAATGGATCCTTGAGGGACACCAGCTCTGATGGGTCTAGGGTCCGAAAGGGTACCCTCTACGCGATAGCGAAAGCTTCGATTGAGTAAAAAGTCTCGTAAGATTAGCACGAGCCTGTCTGGCACTCCGAATTTGGATAGCTTGTAAATCAAGCCATTGTGCCAGACCTTGTCAAAAGCTTTCGCCACATCGAGAAAGATTGCACCAGTATCTGCCGGCCAGGTATGGTGAAATCGAGAGAGCACGTGCTCCGTGATGCGGAGCACTTGTTGGGGACAAGAGTGTTTAGCCCTGAAGCCAAACTGCTCATCGGGTAGGATTTTGAGCTCGGTAACGTGGGACCAGAGACGATTCAGAAGGAGTCGCTCGTAGATTTTCCCCAGGGAACTGAGGAGACTGATGGGGCGGTAGCTAGAAGGCTCTGTAGCCTTTTTGCCTGGTTTGGGGATGCCAATAACGGTGGCTTCCTTCCAAGAGTCGGGGAAAGTGCAAGTTGCCATAGCCGCATTGAAGATGCTGACTAGGAGGTAAATAAGGACGGTGGGGAAATTCTTAAGCACCCTGTTGCTGATGCCGTCAGCACCAGGGGCTTTTCTCGGATGGAGACCCTTGATAATCGTCTGTACCTCAGAGGCCCTAATCAGGGGAAGAGGAGGAGCGCTAGGGGGCTGGGAGACTAACCGTTCGACTTCACTGTCCACCGTAGCGAGGTGTTCAGGGTCAACGGGAGCGAGACTAGGGGAGCATTGCGATTCGAGGCTTTCTGCTAAGCAGTTGGCCTTTTCATCGTCTTCGAATGCGGGGGTCTGGTTGGGTCGGGAAAGAGGGGGCATAACGGAGACGTTGTCGGCTTTCATGGATCGAGCAAGCGTCCAGTAAGCCAGATGGCTTGGCTCGATCCCGGAGAGCTTTGCGTCCCACCGTTCGTCCCTAAAGTCGCGGATTCGATTCTTAAGATTCCGTTCCACTACACGATGCCTATGCCGGTTAAGGTCGGAAGGCCAACGGCTATACCGACGGATCGCGGCATTCTTCTCCGTGATCAACCGTCTCACATCGTCTGGCAGGGCCCAGCGGTGGTCACCCGCCGCCGGTACCTGTTTCGACAATCCGCTTACAGCGGTAGTGACATGGTTGGTCAGGGAGTCGACGGCAACGGTAATGTCATCGGGGGATAAAATATCGTCAGGGATCCTATCCAAGCTGGGTGAATGTATAGACCCAAGAGCTTTCTCGAGTTTATGCCATTGCATCACAGTCTTGGTAGGAGGGGTCGAGACGGGAGGGGAGCCTAGACGCATGAGGACAGGTCGATGGTCTGACGTCAACTCATGTAGCGTTTCTATAGAGTGTAACCGGAGAGTTACATTCTTAAGCAACGCCATGTCTAGGGTGTCGGGTCTATACCCAACAGTAAAGGGATAATGAGTGGGAGTCATCGGAGGGATGACATCGAAGTTAAGGGCATCGGCTGCGCTCTCAAGACGCCTGCCGTTCGGGGTAGTGACGTGGCAATTCCACATGATATTTTTACTGTTGAAGTCTCCAGCCAGAATGACTGAGCTTCCCAAGCTAAAGAGTGAATTTAAATCGCTTTCGAGCATGGTCTTAGATGGGGGAAGATAGCAAGAGGCTATGATGATCGATGGATGACCGGTCATCGCTAGCCTGCAGACAGAGGCTTCTAAATTGGACAGGGGAGGGGTGTCTAATGGGATGCAATGCAGAGACCTTTTGAAATAGATCAGGGTGCCGCCTAATCTTTGGCCTATTCTGTCATTGCGGATGGATTGGTAGTTAGCCATTCGGGGGATTTTAATAGAGGGCTTTAGGAATGTTTCCTGTATTAACATGATATCGACTTGATGACGGGTCAAAAAGTCGTGAACTAAGTCGCGTTGATTTTTTAAACCGCTAGCGTTGAAAAAAGCTACGGTGACGGAATGGGGTTTTAGTCTCTCCTTTTGTACTAACATATTGGTTTTTTGTTTTGTACGCGGGAGGGGGAACGGAGGGACCTAAGCAGTTGGTCGTTTTGGGCAATGTAATTAGCAATTTGTATCGGATCACGTAAATTTTGAAGATTTCTAGTGAAATCATTGACTTGATCGGAGTAGTGGCCTTCTCCGTATCCAAAACCGGGTGGGTAGCTCGACCAGGAGGGTCGGAGGGCTACAGGCGGGGAGCCGTACGCAGGCATGAACGGCTGCTGGGGTCGGAGGAGGGGAACTGCCTGACGGGCAAAGTTGGAGGTAGGGAGGGGACGGCTCCACGCATTGTGGGACGGGACTGGCGCGGGTACTACAGTCACCTTAGGGGTTGACTTAGAGTACTGCGGGGTTTTGGGAGGCGCTACGCGCTCAGGCGTCCTCTGTGCCACCTTTTTGTTCACTCTGGGGGCCATGGGGCAGCCGCGATAGTTCGCGGTATGTCCCACAGCCTGACAGAGCACACAACTAGGCGGCTCAGGTGCGTCTCGAGAGCGGTTGCAGTCAGCGGTGCCATGGTCACCCAGGCACTTGACGCAGCGCGGTCGGGAAAAGCAGTTGCGCGCAGAGTGGCCATAAAGTTGGCATCTGTGGCATTGGGATGGGGTGCCGTTACGGTGAGGAGTCTCTACCGATAAGCCTGAGAGGCCGTTGACGGCTTTGAGGTTAAAGATGGCCTTGCCCTCTTTAGTTAGGTCGAGTACGACTAGTACCAGATCAAAGGTCTTCTTTGATCTGGCGCCGTACATGCGATGGACTTCCCTGACGGGGAAGCCCTGCAGGAGGAGGTCAGCTTTGATCACCTCCGTGGAGTGCTCCGCAGGGAGGCCGCGGATGACGACACGCAGAAGGCGTTCGTCTTCGAGCGCATAGGTGTGGAAACCTATGCGTTCGTTACGGAGGACAGAGGTGAGGCTGCGGTGAGCCGCTGCTGAGGGCAGCTGAATTTTAATCCCATCCCGGGTGCTACGGGCATGGGTGTATGGGATGTTCATCGCCTTACAGGCGGATGAAACGTGGTCCCATTTTTCCTTCTGACGAAGGAAAATGGGAGGAGGGGACTTTTCCTTCTTATCGGCAGGGGCCGATTGAGAAGGTTGGGTCGGGGAAGGAGGGCGGAGGGCCTGAGCCTTAGCGGGAGGCAAGGAAGCAGATTTGGCCGGAGGCCTCTTCCGCTTAGAGCCAACCACCGTAAAGCCAGCGGCTTCATCCTCTTCGGATGAGAAATGCGGTGAAGCCGCGAAAGAGGAACCCTCCGTCTGAATAGAGCGGGGGCTAAGAGCCGCATCCATGGACTCGAAAGAGTTGTCGTGCGACAATCTCGAGCTCAGGATGGGCGAGCGGGTACGCATAGGCGAGCGAGAGCGGGTGCGCGCTGGTGAGCGCGAGCGAGAGCGCGATAGGGATCGAGCGCGGGGGAGGGGGCGGGGGCGAGGGCGAGGCGGTAGGGGTGAGGGGGAGCGGGGTGAGTCGGCCACTACAACGGCAGAGGTCGCCTGAAGGGCTTTTGCGGTGTTTACGCGGTTCGCGGGTGCCTGAGGGGCCGGAGAGGGGAGCGCGGGTGCTTTAAGAGCCGATTTATTTATAGGCGCGGCTGCCATAAGGGCCGAAGGATTTTTACGCGGCGCGGATGCCTTAGGGGCCGAAACTAATTTTGACGCGGGTGCCGTAGGGGCCGGGGAGGCGTCGCTAGATACGTCGGAGGCCTGAAGGGTCTCCGAACGTGTCTTGCGCGATTTTTTGGCCTGAAGGGCCGGGAGGGCGCGGGTCGCGGGAGGAACTGCAGAAGGCGGCTCCTTCGCTAATTCGGTCAGAAGTTGCGGGAACCGACGAATCACCGCCCGGATGAGCACAAGGGCTTCCTCCAGGCTGGTGAGGTCGCCGAGAACCAGCTGCTCCATCCTCCTGAGGGGAAACACTCAGGAGGTGTGTATGTGAGTGACCTTCCCGCCGGGATAGACAGGAAAGGGTGAGGCCTCAGTGTCCTACCTAACTCGCGTGTCCTACTCGCCGCTTTTTTTCTTGCGAGTAGGGTGTGTCCTAATAGGTCTGGACAGTCGACTAGGAGATCCCCCAAGGCCGGTGGTTCCAGACCCGTCCGGATTAGGCGTTCCTCTGAAGGAGGAAAACCGACGCTCCGGGTCCACGCCCAACCAAGTTCGTATAACACCGCAAGGTATCCCTTGGTTGACCACTAAAAGGTGGATTTGACTTGTTATAGCCAAGAAACAGGGCGTCCTGAAAAGGACGTTGTGACGGAACTTGTTATAGGCAAGAAACCAAAGCGTCCTGAGAAGGACGTTGTTTCGGTACTTGCTATAGTCAGAAACCAAGCGTCCTGAAAAGGACGTTTTGCAAAGAAACAAGTGCAGGCGCACTGAAAAGTGCGGATAGGCAAGGCCTATCCCACGGAGCGACGCACAGGTAGCTACACTGTGCGCCGGTAGCACGATGCGGGGCGGGCAGCGGGCGCGGGGGCCGGCGGCGGGGCAGTCCGAGCGGGAGCTCGGAGCGGGCGAAGAGACGTGCGTGCTCGGCAAGCGAGCGGAGCGAAGTCCAAAAAAGAAGCAAACACTCTTTTTTTTTTTTTTTTTTTTTTTTTTCGAACGGACTAAAATGCTGGTATAATCGCCTAGCGATTTCCGACAGCGTTACCGGGCAGCAAACACTCCAATTACACTTGCCATTTTATAGCATGCTCTCTCGCTCTCTGTCTCAGTTCAAACAAAGCCATGGGCAATCAAACAGCTATCCGTATGGAGCTGAATAAGATTATCCTTTCGCTGGCGATGCAATGCATCCAGAAGCTTATATCAGCTCGGCAAAAAAAGAAAAGAAAGAGAAAGATTTGGGTTGCGAACGACTGCTCGATACTAGCATGCTCAATAAGCAAACCTGTTCACATGCGCTAAAAGCACGCCCCCCTCGACCCGCGCTGCAGGTAGCATGCTAAAAAATCGCACGACCGTCGATTTTTGAGCAAACTCGAAATGAGCATGCTCATTATTAGCAATGTTATCAATACACATGCTACTAATGTGCATTTGCTCAATAAAAGCATGCTTTCGTGCTAGTAATGAGCATATGTATCAGTAGCTTTATGTTATAATTTGTAAGCAAAAGATCGACAGAAAGAAATAGCATCACTACTTTAATCCCCAAGCATGGTAGATATCCCCTCCGATGTCTTAATACCAATTTGAGATTATTTGAAGTTGTTTAAGAGAGTAGTCAAAGGCATGTCTAGATAGTACATTTAGTACATACCCACACTTTGCAACAGTTAGTATTCCATACGTGACAGGTTGCAAGCCCTTCGCCGCTGCTAGAATACTAACTGGTTTCCTTACGATGTTTTCCTTCACCGTTTGAGAGCACTGGCATGCGCACATAAGTTTTTTGGACAGAAAAATCCATTGGTGCACGACCAGATTTGAGTCCACGACTTAAGGATCAGAAGGCAGGGTTACTTCCACTAGACCAACGGTGCTCTCAGTTAGATGATGTTGTGTAAAAAAGTCCACTTATTATTATTAGTAGGGCTACTATTTTTTGCCAAATCCAGAGAAGATGATTATTAAGTAACTAAAATTATGAACCTACTAGACGCCGCTTGCAGCTTCGCCCGCGTATCAGTTTTTTCCCGTTCCCGTTATTTTTTCGTGATAAAAAGTAGCTTATATGTTAATCCAGGTTACAGTCTATTCCAAATTTCATCCAAATCGGTCACTGGTTAGAGCGTGAAAGAATAACAAACATCCATCCATTCATCCATACTTACAAACTTTCGCGTTTATAATAGTAGGATCTGTATACTGACTATGCTATAAGTAGGTAATTATGAATACCGTAGGTTGTAGTTGTATTGTTTAGTTCTTGAACAAAGCAATAAAGGAATTAGCAGCCGTAATCTGGCCTACTATGCCACTAACATTTCAATGGAAGTAGACTTTTTCTTTTGTCCACCTACACAACAAAGAATTTACTGGTATCCATTATATAACCAGCTCAGAGCTAGTTTGGTTAATGCATCAAGAGTTTCTTACAATAAAAAAACGAGTGTGCTTTAAACCGCACGACTGAAGTTAAACTTCTAAATGATTCCATGATTTTTGTTCACTCAAAAAGTGCTCAACGTGCCTACTTCAAAAATAAATCAAGCAAGTTTTTTTTTATACGACTTTGCTGTTGAACAAGCAAATGTTCTAGCTTTTTTTCTTGGTTCCCTTCCAGTAATGGTCCAGATACATTCAACAACTGTGTGCCAATTTTCGACAAAATCGGTTGAAAAAGGACAATTATACGCGAGAACAGTCAGACGGACAAAACACTTTTTACCAATATCGACACTGCATCGCTTTGCTCGTTCGAATAATATAAAAAGTCCTAAAGTGCATGTTATTTTAAACTTTATTTCGATCGTATTACGTGTGTAATTTGAAATTCCAGAATGTGCGGTTCACGTTTGTTGGCACCTAACGCGCCTGATTAAAAACGTAGGAGTATATTTTGGTGTGGCCAACCTTAAAAGTCTAATCTTTATTGCCATTTTGATAAATTATGACCCTATGGATATAAAAAATACTGCTTGTTCAAACGTTTAATGTTCATATGCAAAGCGATTATCGTCGAAATTTAATTTTTATAACCATCATTTTTTCTATTGCTAAGAAGTATTTGTGGGTACAAAGAATGTAGTGTAGTAGTAGAGCTCTTTGTGAAGGGCTCGTCCGGGGAAGTACCTACCACTATGGCTATTTCTGCCGCCAAGCAGCTTGTTGTGTTCCGGTTTGAAGGGTGTGGATGCCGTTGAAATTACAGGACCATGAGGCTTAACACCAGTATGCCTGAGGTTGATGGACGCAGAGTAGTGCATCCTAAGGCATGTTCCTAACGAACGTGTCCTGCGTGGCAATGCTTTGTTATAGGTGATGGTACCCACTTGCGATCAGATGGGCCTTCTGCTTGTTCTGTTGTTCTGTTTATTTATAACTACAGCTAGTTATGAATTATTAGTTAGTTAGTGTTAGTTATTAGTTAGTGGTGGTGGTGAACATGTTTACTTACAAATCTTAACTGAAGTAGTACTCGATGTCGCCATAAAAAGCGGTTATTTTAATATTTGTATAGATTTTGTCATAAAACTATATTACATTATGAATTAATGTCCTTTTAGTAAAACACCTGCGTAGGGAGGGAGCCGACCTCGCGTCTGAGCCGCGCTTTCTCATAGATCTAAACTCCCGCACGCGCAACGCCACCTTGGTGACGCTCACTTCGCAACGGGCCGTGCAGCAGAAATCGTAATATTTTAATTTCGCCATAACTTCAAAACCAAACGTCCAATTTTAATCATTCAAAGACCAAATATTATCTACATGAACTGTACTTAGTGATAAAATAATTTATTTTGATAAGGATTAATAGTATGAGTAAAATAAATGCGTTTAAATGTAGTCCAAAAAAATTCAAGCTTTTTAAATAAAAAAATGGTTTTTGTGCCTCACTCGACATAGATAGGTATAGTGTGTTACGGACTTTTTTGTAGATATTTATAAGATCTACAATTATTTAGAACATTTTATGGTTCTATCTTTTATAGTTTAGGCAGCGTACGCAAAATAAGTAACTTTTCTGGTTGATTTTTTACACCTTGTGTCTGAAAACCCCAAATATTTTACGGAACCCTATTTTTTTCCAAAATCAAATTTAACCTATGTTACTCAGTGATAATGTAGCTTTCTAATGAAAAAAGAATTATTAAAATCGGTCCAGTACCTTTTGAGTTTATTCGTAACATACAAAAATACAAAAATACAAATCTTTCCTCTTTATAATATTAGTGTAGATGATTTTTAGCACTTTCGTTTGAGTAGTTCTAAGCTTAAGAGGCTGCATAAAGATATTAGTAATAGGCGGATGAGTCAGTCTTCATCAGAAGACAGCAAAGGAAACTCGGTTCAGGGTCTTTTCATAAAGTAAGTGATGTTACCAGTACTCTAATATTCTACAATAAAAATTCTGTAAGATATATTTAGAGCACCAGTGGCCTAGGTGAAGTGACCCTGCCTTCTGATTCTAAGGTCGTGGGTTCGAATCCGGTCAAGCGCCAATATATATTTCTGTTCGAAAATGTATGTACGTAATGCAGTGCTTCCAAACGATGAAGGAAAACATCATGTGGAAGCCAGTTAGTATTCTAGCAGCGGCAATCGGCTTGCAAGCTGTCACGTATGGAATACCAACTACTACAAAATGTGAGTTTGTACCAGATGTAATATCTAGACATACCTCTGACTACCTCCCTTAGATATCCTCCAAGAATCTCGAGTAAGTAGGTACTTTGTAGTAAAGTAAGTAGTATATATTTGAAAAGTGAGTAGACCCTGCATCTACACTACTGATCAAAGAATGTGTGCTTATGTAAATTGTTGGTATAGAGATTAGGTGCGTAAGTAGCTACCTACACGTAAGTAAGCAAGCTTGAATGAATGTGAAGAATTATCGCATTCCTAAACTTTTTACATAATAGACCATTAGCCCCGCAGTACACAAACAACGTCTCGCCTTGCTCTTGACACACGGTCACTCGCCACGCATATTAATAGACTCAAGTGATTCACATCACTATAGTTCAACAAGTTACGAGTCGAACGCGAGATATGACAACGAACGCTTGTCTGTCAAATTATGTTCGAAATTCAAAATATCGAACACAAAAATCGAAAATGCCGCGAAGTTTTCTAAAATAGTGATGTGGGTGGTGAATTAGTGATGTGCGATGCCGACTCGGAGGCACCGTAAGTAATTGATTATGGCTCAAATATTCTAATTAGTTTAATTGCCTTAGTTGGTTGCTTGGTTTATTTGAAATTGGAATATGTATTGTTGTTACGAGACTTTGTACCTAATCTAAACAAAGAAGTCATTTATAAACTGGATTGTTTAAATTAGTTAGGAGGTGGTAGGTACGTTTAAAGACTAACTTCATAGCATTTGTTCGTACAATATAACAGGATGTTGGCCATATGGGCGGTATTAATAAATTATAGCCATGGTCTTAGGTGCGTTTATTAATAGCCAATAGTTTTTCGTATAAGCAAGTTTAAAATACAGAGCTGTTCTATAATCTACAATGTATCTAATTGCGTTCTATTGTTGCATTGAAGTTGATTGCTTCTGTAACAGTTGTTGAGCTTTTGTATTGTCATGGACTATATAATATTGACCTTAAACTTTAAACATATTTCCTCCCTTTTGTAAAACTATAAAAAGTATGGGTAGGTAAATACACTAAAAGTTTTGGCCTAGATACACAATCCAAGTTGTAAATCTTATGTTGAATTTGTTTTGACCTACTGATATTTTTGGCAAATTAATCTTTGTGAATTCTGAATGAAAATAATATCGTACGAAATCGCTCTATTATATAATGAAAACATTGATTACACTTCGGCTACAGTGATAATTATGAGGTAACTCTCAGTCAAACTACTCTGACTGACAGTGATAAATTACTTTCATAGAGTATCTCAACGCGACCTATTTACTCATCTTTTCAAAACAGTCTAAATTGCTTTTGCATTCTATCAGCTGTTGCTAAGCGTTAACAATTAAGAATAGTGTTGACCTATATACCTCAAGAAAAAAATTCTAGTTGAAAATAGTTTTGTTATCTGTATTATCATAATATCAGCCATAACTAGCTGTGCCCGTCGGCATTCCTCGCATGCCTCGGTATCGCAATCGCTGGCGTTACATGCTTCGAACCGGTTCCACTTCCTTCGAGGTCGACTCTTTTGTTTATTTGTTTTGGTACTTAAATAAATTAGCTTTTAGCAGTTTACGTTTCATTTAGTATATTTGTGTTTGTAATATCGAAGTTCGCATTATATTACTTGGTTAAATTTAATCTGTGAAAAATGTTCAGTAATATTTTCAATCAATTCTGATCTACGTAGAGCAAGAACTCTTCTTAGTTTAGCTAAACACGAGAATATGTTTAGGTAGTTTATTTTGTAGATCACTAAATATATTATTTATCTATATAAAATATGTACTTACAGTGGTAAGTAGATATATGTATGCAGACCTCAAACTTAAAGTTGGAGGTTTTATTTTACTTACAACTTCTGTGTTCTAGAATTCTAATGGAATACATTTCTACCATTGCAGGTAGATATTGATTTAATCTTTGTAACTGGAATTTTCCTCACGATTCTTGAAGCCCGATAAAACCACAAATTAATATTCTCCACGATAATCGCTTGCTCAATGAACTCGCAACGATCATATCAAATGTTAACGTAGTACATACCTACCTGTATACCACAGAGTAAGATACTCAGTGCGGTTAGTACTACAGATGATAAATATTCAAGCCGCGACGATTTCTCAACGAATTCCTGAACGCAGTTGCAACCGTCATCGTTGATTGATCGCGGCTCGCATTTATTTTTACTAATATGGACTAAGAATAAGCTACTGTTTTTTTTTATCAACAGAATTTATTTGTTTTTTTTATTGGTTAACTTAGGTTCAGAAACATTTTTATTTCCTTTTTACTAGCGCCATTGTTTAATTTTTTTGGCGTTTACCGGTAGGGGTGGTAAGATGCCTACATGTGGCCTACCAATCGCGAGTTGGACAGAATCTATAATTTATCTAAAACTTATCATTTCTATTTTATTTTGTTTTGATTTAATGATGAATTAGTTTAAAAGGTAATAAAAAACATGCAAAACAGTCTCCGTATATTTTGTAAGGCCTGGCTCAAGATAAGGTACCAGCCCAAAAACCAGTTTCAAGTAAAATAAATAAAACAAATTTAAATAAAATGTTTATTCAATTTGATCAACAATAAACAACATTGTGATTAGCGAGCGCGGGAATTTCAATATTTGACTGTAGCAAGTTTAATGAAAATAAATCAGTATAAATTTATTGTGTATTACCTACTTATATGTGTGTACCTATATTAGGTACTTATACTTATACAAAACAAAATAACAACAACAATTACAAACAACAACAGCAACAACAACAACAGCAACAACAGCATAGCATAGGTAACAACCTATGCTATGCTACATTATGTACAAATTGTTTAGTTACAACAGTGCAATCAGTATCGCTTCCTAGTTGTTCAAACGACTGACACACGGATATTATACATGGATGTATAAAATTAAGGCACATAATGCATACTGGGCACTTGCTTGATTGACATTCGACGTGAGTGCACGGAATAGTACACCATTCCGGTTCAATGGATACTGTTAAGTGCTTTATTACAATACTATTATTACACAATACTGTAATCGCTTGACTTCACTCGTGTAAAGGTTTTTTAATACATTTCATAGTCCTCACAACTCAGTTAGTAGCTCTGGCTTCTGCGTCTTTTTTTCTATAGTCTGTAGACGTGATCTCCATTAGGAACAAAAATTTTTTGGGTGATGAATGTTGTGATGAAACAAAATACATAGAATACTGTACCTATAACACCCAGTGTACAGTATTCTTTGTATTTTATTTAAAAAAAAAGTGGAAGTGGCTTATCAGCTATCTGGATCTTATAGTACTAACTTTCCTCAGTTTGGGGCTAAAAAGCGTTGTGTATATGTCTGCCAATATCTTTTATTCATTGCTAGCGGACCCGGCGAACTTCGTACCGCCAATAAATTTTATGTTTTTTAAACCTTTTTTGAACTTCTACAAATATTTCAAAACCAAAATTACCAAACATATCTATGTATGTAATGTATTGTATTAAGTATATCAGTCGTCTAGTACCCATAACACAAGCTCTGCTTAGCTTGGGGCTAGATGATGCTGTGTGGATTGTCCAACATTATTATTATGACTATTGATTCGTAATCAACCCCAAGGTGAAAATAATTTATCTAGACAATATTGACTCAAGTGATTTTAATACGACCGATGTGGCGCGGCGGGCGAATGTCCGGCACAAGAGGTTGCGGGTTCGATACCCGCCTTACGATAAATGTTTTTACGATCTGCAAATATTTATTCCGGGTGTTCTGGGTATTTTCTATACATAATAAGAAATATCTATGTATAAAATGTATTGTATTAAGTATATGTCATCTAGTACCCATAACACAAGCTCTGCTTAGCTTGGGGCTAGATGATGCTGCGTGGATTGTCCAGCGGATATTCTCCCGCTGCGCCACATCGGTCGTCGGTACTGGTATTAAGCCTCATGTGTCTGTCGTTTCACCGGCACCCATACCCTTCAAACCGTAACACAGCAATACAAGCATCACTACTTGGCGGCAGAAATATGTACGGTGGTAGTACCCCGGGCGAGCTCTTTCACAAAGAGCTCTACTACTGCAAAGTAAAATTAATTGAAACCTGGTAAAAATTACTTAATTTCCATAAAGTAATTTTTATAAGTTGTAGGTAATACTACAACTCTCCGTACTAAAGATATGAACGCGCTTGCACGGTTTGCTGGACAAACAAGATGCAAGCAATTTTACATAGTAAAAGCTATTTAAGGGGGTGGTATCCGCCAACGAGAGGTTTTCTCTGTGTTATTTCTCTTTGATGAGTGAGTATAAATGTCCAAAAAAAATATATATTGCTTATTAAAGACTAAATTTTAATTTAAACAATTGAAATAATTCTAACTATATTATTACTATATGAAAAAAATATCCAAAGTGAAGCAATTTTTATTTTAAATTTGGTTATTTCTTCTAAGCGGTATTGATTTTTAGTATTTTTTTTTCACACAAATATTTGTCAAAGTATTTATCACAAAGTGAACAATTGGCAGTTCGAACTAATAATTCATTAGGCTACAAATAATTATTTCTTGAATTCGATATGAAATGGAATGCGCGCGGGTCCCTGTGCGGGCGACGGGCGGCAGTGCAACTCAGTATGGACAGGCTCCTCAAGGTCGTTGGCGAAAAGCTAATCTACACTCACCGGCACGGAAACTTGGCCACTTGCTGATTTGGTTATATCTTGTGTTTTTAAGATAAAAATGATTATTTATGGGTGGGAGGACTGAAAATCCGTCTTTTTAAATGATCTTAGAAATTTTTAAATGACTTTGACCAATTATAACACGCACAATATTTTTTTTCGTATATTGAACAATAGTCAAGAATTTTCACACTCATTTTAGCTGCACCAAAAAGTCTCGGCGCAGCTCTTATCTTTTTTTTTTTCAGATTTTAGTAACGAGTACCTCCTCCTCTAGCTCTTATGACTGCCTGCATGCGGTCAGGCATGCTCTGGATCATGTTTTTGATGTCCACTTGCCTTATGTCTTCCCAAGCGGCCAACGCTGCATTGCGGAGCTGGTTGAGGGTTTGTGGCGGATTGGATCCTGACTTAATCTTTTTTTTAAGCATGTCCCAGATATGTTCTATCGGATTTAAGTCCGGGCTACGGGCTGGCCACTGCAAATTTTGAATACCAACCACTTGAAGATACTCTTCCACGCACCGTGCGACGTGGGGGCGTGCGTTATCGTGCATTAACAAAAATTCTTCATGTCCAATGAACCCGGAATAAGGCATAACATGGTCCTAGAGAATTTCTTCAATGTATCGAGTGGCATTCAGTCGATTGTCGACGACCACTAACTCCGTGCGAGCATCCGAACTTATCCCTCCCCAAACCATTATGGAACCGCCGTGAAAACTCACTGTCTGTCTGGTGGTGATGGGTAGGTACCGTTCTTTTTGTTTTCTCCACACCCTTTCTCGACCGTCTGGAGCCCGTAAAGCAATTCGGCATTCATCTGTGAAGAGCACTCTAGCCCATTGCTCGTGTGTCCAGTTGGCATGGTCTCGGGCGAATCGAAAACGAGTTACTCGGTGTTGTCTGAGAAGTTCTGGGCCGCGCGCTGGCCTACGAGCTTTTAAATTCACTTCCTCCATTCGTCTTCTGACCGTGCGCTCGCTGACATTGATTCCCCTTGTGTTTTGGAGTCGCTGTCTTATCTCAACGGCTGTGAGGAAGCGGTTTCTCAATATCTCTAGGACAATGAACCGGTCGTCTCGAGCTGATGTGCATCTCACACCTCCACTACCTGGTCTTCGCGTGTAGTTACCAGTCTCCTGATACCGTTTCAAGGCATACTGCATCGATGAACGTGGCACATTTAGCACGATAGCCACTTCTCTCTGTGTCAAACCTTGGTCGATCAATGCAACGGCTTGTGCAACCTGGTCTGCTGATAATGGCATTTTTTTTTACCCTAAAGCTCGATTTATTACACATAAACACGAACAAAATGCCAAAAAATTATAATTTTATCAAAAACTTACAAAAATGTAAAATTTTAATGTTCGTCTCACTCGGTGAAATATCCCGCTTTGACTAAATCTTAAACAATGGTGTCAAAGTGCACTCTAACATAGTGAATTACCCTCTTGAAGTTAACGTAAACATTTTTATGACCTACCGGGATCCCCAGAATTCATGAGAAACACTTCAATTGTTGGTTATCGCAAGATATAAGCTTGGCCAAGATTCCGTGCCGCTGAGTGTATAAAGCTGTGTTAGCTAAATGGATGTACGCGCATAACTTCCAAACAACTTCACCAAATTGAATAATTCTTTAATTTTGCGTTCGCTTTTTTTAGGACAAGGTTTGTATGAAAAAAAAATAAAAAATAAAACAGATTTTTTGAAAATTCGGTATGAAATTATTGATAATCCAACTGATTTGAATTTATCTAACTGATTTACATCCTTAGTCTGCGATTGGACTGGACTTTTTTTAATTATTATCATCAATTGACTGGCCTCACAGCTCCGTTATAAATTGTCGTGGGTTCAAGTCTCACCGAGGACAAACATCTGTGTGACGAATAGATGTTTGTTCTCTGTTGGGTGTTATATTATATTTTAAAAATATATTTACAAAAAAAACGCAAATAAGTATTCTCTGATTCCCATAATACAAGCTATACTTAGTTTGGGGCTAGATGTAAAAATTTCCACAAATGTTCATCATCAACCAGAAGAAGTCCATAACTGGTAAGCCTTCTATACGTTACCAAGAAGAAAGATTTTGATACTTAACCGATATAATAGTAGAAGACTACTCACCTTTTCACTAGTACTAGTATATGTTGGGAGGGCGTACTCTTTGTCTTTTGAAAGAAAATTTCGTTTTTGCCGCGCTAGATAAAACTTATGTCAGTAAACCGCAGACTGTAAATCGCACTCCGTGACCGAATAACGGTCGATCACAGAACAGCGGTACAGCTAAGTTTTTATTAAGATAATTACCAGGTACGTGTACTTACTAAACTTACTCAGGGTTTGCCAGTGAGCTATGGAGCGTAGTATTGTGGGAGTCAAACTCTCTATATCACCTTATTAAGTTAGATTGGCACCACACTGGAGTTTCATTATTTACATTATTATTACTTTGTAAAAGGATCATACAAAAAAACGGTAGGAACCAAGCCGTAAGTTTCTTGCCGGTTCTTCTAGGCTTGGTCGCGAGGAACTGGCGCTTAGATTCACCTAGATTTAAGACGTTTCAAGATGATCCCTGCGGATATTACTGAATAAATGATTTTTGACTTTGATTTTTGACTTTGACTTATACTGTGCTCCAAGACGCAAGTGGATATTGGCCAGCATGCAGGTTAATATAATAATAATAATGCTGGACAATACAGACCGCATCTCATCTAAGCCCCAAGCTAAGCAGAGCTTCTGTTATGGGTACTAGATGACTGATATACTTAATACAATATTACATATATAGATATTTTTTATTATGCATAGAAAATACCCAGAACACCCGGAATAAATATTTGTAGATCGTACAAACATTTATCCCAAGGCGGGAATCGAACCCGCAACCTCCTGCGTCGCAGGCGGACATTCGCCCGCCGCGCCACAACGGTCGTCGTCAATTGTGTCACAACGTAACAGTTAATGTTTTCAGGGAAAAAAATCAAAAA
Organism: Electrophaes corylata; assembly: GCA_947095575.1. NCBI lineage: Eukaryota > Metazoa > Arthropoda > Insecta > Lepidoptera > Geometridae > Electrophaes > Electrophaes corylata. The sequence goes on from OX352703.1 coordinate 11,617,536, forward strand.
ATGAGTGAACTCTTTAACTAATTACATGGTATTGAGTTTCTATAGTCTAAAAGTTTATAGTAATGTTATGATAGCATTTTAAAAGTTTATAATTGTATACATTTTAGTGCAGCTGACTGTACGTGTACTTACTAAACTTAGCCAGACCGTAGCGTATTTGAATACCCTCCATACAAGTTCACAAGCTTAGATAAATAAATACAAATTTATTATAATGTAGCTAATGTAGGACATTTACTATGTTGCGTCTGCGCCAAAAACAATAAAGTGTTTGGCAGTTTAGAATAAATGTCAATAAATCATGGACACGCGATTTAAGTGAAGAAAAGCGCGTATGTTGTGATTGACTGTGTGAAAATTGACAGAAATAAACATAAAGAGTATGCACCAATGAATTTTTCAATCGAAAAATGTATGTGCACAATACCAATGTTCTCAAACGGTGAAGGAAAACATCGATGTTCATTTTCAGTTCCGTTTTTGCACGACTAAATTCAAACCCATGACCTTAGGACCAGAAGGCAGGGTCACTCCCACTAGACTCTAGGTGCTCTCAAACATACCAAAAAAGAAAAGTTTTCTCTCAATGACATATTAATCTATCGCGCAGAAGGTTACTGAGATGCTTATAAATTATATGTAAACTAGAGGCCACTCGCAGCTTCGCCCGCGTAGCAGTTTTTTCCCGTTCCCATTATTTTTACGGGATAAAAAGTAGCCTATGTCCTATTCCAGATTACAATCTATATTTATTTCAAATTTCATCCAAACCGGTCCACTGGTTAGAGCGTGAAAGAGGAACAAACATCCATCCATCCATCCAAACATTCGCATTTATAATATTAGTAGGATAGATGAGGTAAATTGATGATGATGCATACTAGTGTATAAAACAACACGTGCTTTAAAATTATATTCTAAACAATTTTTCTACAAAACGTGAGCGGCGATTGCAAGACCGTCTTCAAGGCCGTTAGTTCAAGCCGTTCTTTTATCTATACAATGTAACTAAAATACATCATTTTGTTGGAAATATGTATTTATTTACGTTCAGTAGTGCTGACCTATTTTCAAATACCTATCACGCATAATTTTAAATCAATCTTCGTTTATGTGGGTAATAACGTCGACGACAAAGCTTCGTATATCTACCACTATATTCTTATCTATATATATATATCTACCACTATACACATATTCCTATCTTTTATATGTCCTGGGCTATGGAGAAACCTGAACTGGGAGTTTCACTACGAGATTGAATCAGAAATAAGTTAATCTGTAGAAGAACCAAGTGCACAGACATAGCTCTCAGAATCAGCAAGTTGAAGCAATGCCAATGGGTAGGCCATTTAGCTCGTAGAACCAACAACTGCTGGGGAATAAAGGTTTTCGAATGGCGACCACGAACCCAAAGACGAATTATCCAACATTGTTAGATCCGATGGAAGTCGTTAAATAGAAAGGGCCTTAAATATCCTGGAACCGTATGACTTACAAGTAGATCGGGTTGTTGTCAGATAAACTCTCACCTTATTGGCCAGTATAAACTGTTATTGTAACAGCCACAGAGATAAAGGCTAAAGGACCATACGCACATTCCATCCTGACGTACGTCCCGGAGAGTTGACCTTGAATGACACTAACATGAATAGAGATGCTCCCCAAAATTATCGGCACCAAAAGTAGCTCTGGCTCTCTTGGCAGGTATCTTTCGGTACCTACTTCAATAATATGTAGGTACTTGATGTTTTCTAAGTGCCTTAGAAAAAATAAATAAAAATGCGTAGATGTTATGAGAATAATGTATAATGCGTGCAAGTAGGTAATACTGTGACATCTGTACCTATGCATGTAATTCGGCAAATACACTTTTACTATGACTTTAGATAATAATAATAATGCTGGACAGTCCACACAGCATCATCTAGCCCCAAGCTAAGCAGAGCTTGTGTTATGGGTACTAGATGACTGATATACTTACATATATAGATATTTTTTTTATTATACATTGAATTATTAAGTAACAGTGGATCCAGTAATTCCATGCGTCCAAATTAAATACAATACTTATTACATTCATAGATATTTTTTATTATGCATAGAAAATACCCGGAACACCCGGAATAAATATTTGCAGATCGTACAAACATTTATCCCAAGGCGGGAATCGAACCCGCAACCTCCTGCGTCGCAGGCGGACATTCGCTCGCCGCGCCACATTGGTCGTCAAAGATGAATGAAGACTTGTTATTGGAAAGTATCTACGTTATTTCCTGTCTCATACAACAACTAGTGTAGTTTTCTTTTGTTTTTGTTTAGTAAAGCGTGTAACATGACAGGCAGTCATCTCATAACGGCTATGAATTACCGCGAGAATGTAATGTTGCGCTTGCGTGATATCATGAACGACAGAATGACAGATAAAGATAAGAAAGTTAAATTTTGAAGGTTCCGAGGTTCCTTTTTAACCCTTAGACGATTCACCTAACCTCAGCATGTGTATATCCATTAGATGGATAGATAAAAAAATCATGTACGTATACATGGTTTTTTTAGTGTTCTGTACCCAAAGGGGACCATGTTACTACCTTATGTGGGGTCGGCACAACATGTTTTCTTCAACCTCCTAGTGTGTTCTCCTCTTATAACATTAGTGTGCTAGTATTATTATTATTAATATGAGTATTCACAAAAAAGCATGTATAAGTATTCTATCAGTTACCTGGTTATCATAGTACAAGTAATGCTTAGTTTGGGGCTAAATTATATTGTTTAAAAAATATATATTGAACTTACGTCTCGCCTATCCACCTTTGACATTACTAGCGGTCACATTAATAACTTAATATTATTTACATGTATAATTATAATAAAACATGTCAATATTCGGCGCCAGTGTGTAATGAAAACGACCTTTGCCGTTTTGGATAGCAATGACCTACTTTGATAGGCACTTATTGTTAAATAATTGAACGAGTACTTACTGTACTATAAACACTATGACTATACTATACTATGATTATAAACTTATCAAGGATCAAAACCAAATTGTTATAGCTTCGGTAGTACCATAGAAATTAGATTTTTGGTTTTGATGCACTGAGTTGTGCTAAGAAAAGAATAACTTGACATGGACGAAATCGCGCGAGTTTTTCTAGTTTTGTATAAGAATCTTTGGCCTGACTGACTGACTGACATATAAATTTACTTATATGTATATACTTTACATTTAATAATAATTTTAATGCATGATAATCCACACAGCATCATCTAGCCCCAAGCTAAACAGAGCTTGTGTTATGGGTACTCGAAAAAAAACAAAAAAAAGATAAAATAGTATTGCACATAAAAATAACAGTACAAGAACTTAATGCTATTAAGCATTATCTTCCAGATAACCTTTGTGTATTGTGGAAAAAAGTTAGTTAGGTAGTTACACAAAAGAAACAAAATGAATAATTACATAAAGATAAGCTGAGTAATAATACCCTAGTCTTATCCGAATTCATACAGATTTTAATCCTGTCCTAAATTCTCATAACGGCAAACAAATCCTACTTTACCTAGTAAGACTCATTTGGCAGTAGAACAGCCTATTACAAATCTCACCACACGTGACCATCGAAGCCTGAATACAAACAAACACACACCGTTACTCATGACATGTGTTAGCCAGTGTGCTCTACAATCAAGTACACGTCCGACCTTATACACGGCCTGCGTTCTAAACGATTCATTTGAATTAATATTTTAACATAATAAAATTAAATATAAATATAAATATTAACAATGCTTTGTGAGGTGATGGTCCCCATTTAACATCAGGTAGGCCATATGCTTGTCTTTTTGTATTGTTAGTAAAAAAAATATATGTACTTTTATATACAACTAGCGGCCGCTCGCAGCCCGCGTGGCAGTGTTTTCCCGTTCCCGTTATTTTTTCGGTATAAAAAGTAGCCTATGTTAATCCAAGGTAATAATAATAATAATAACGCTGGACAATCCACACAGCATCATCTAGCCCCAAGCTAAGCAGAGCTTGTGTTATGGGTAGGTACTAGATGACTGGTATACTTAATACTATATATTACATACATAGATATTTTTTATTATACATATAAAATACCCAGAACACCCGGAACAAATATTTGCAGATTGTACAAACATTTATCCCAAGGCGGAATCGAACCCGCAACCTCCTGCGTCGCAGGCGGACGTTCGCCCGCCGCGCCACATCGGTCGTCAAAATTTATATCTATCAAATTTCATTCAAATCGGTCCACTGATTAGAGCGTGAAAGAGTTACAAACAGCCATCCATCTAACTATCCATCCATCCATCCATACTTACAAACTTTCGTGTTTATAATATTAGTAGGATTTTTTTAAAAACTCCCAACTAAGATCCAAGTTTCGACCCTACTAAATCTTCAAATGGTATTATTCTTTGAAAGTGACATTTCAGACAGGACCAATTTAGCAATGAGATTCTAGTTTTTATCTCGTCTCAGCGCCAACAAAATACGAGAATTGAGTCTGATAGTTAATAGAACTGCTGTGTTCTATTCAAGGGTGTGGGTGCCGGTTAGATTACAGACACATGAGGCTTAACACCTGTATGCCTCAGGTTGATGAATGCAGAGCATCCTCATAATTTCACCGTACCCACAGCCTTCAACAGCTGCTTGACGATAGAAATAGGCATGGTGGTAGTACTTCCCCGGACGAGCCATTTTCAAAGAGCTCTACTACTACTATGTAGAAAGAGATTGATGTATAGATCTGATTAATTACCAATGACGTCGATTTTCAACGCCTGTCCACGCATGCGCAGTTCCCTTCCCGCGGTCCACTGCGCGGGCGCAACCTGTCGACCCTACGTCGGTCGTTAAACTTTTTTAATTGTAATTAAAGCATCTAAAGAATACTTGCTATCCACCTACCTTGTATGAACTTAATAATTATGAAAATGATTAAATAAAATAAAATAAATAAATAATGCTGGACAATCCACACAGCATCGACTAGCCCCACAAGCTAAGCAGAGCTTGTATTATGGGTACTAGATAATAGGTATATAGATATTTATTATTATACATAAAAAAAACCCAGAACACCTGGAATAAATATTTGCAGATCGTACAAACATTTATCCCAAGGCAGGAATCGAACCCGCAACTTCCTGCGTCTATTACTAACTATTATGAGTAATTCAACACAGTATGACAGACCATGACTCTGTGCTTCTCTCATTAAACACAATTAAAAATATAACTGCTCATGATAAGGCATTAATTTACAAGGTGGATTATGTCAATGTCGCCAAAGATATAGCTAACGCTGATTTTGGCTGTGTGTTAAATGCCACAGATTGCAACGCTGCAACTAATATTTTTATTGATATTGTTAAGAAAATCATAACAAAAAATACGCAACAAGTTAAAACTTCTCATCGAAATACACCGATAAAGCCTTGGATTACGCCAGGGCTAATACGGTGCATAAGGCATAGAGATAATCTCCACACTAAGTTACGAAAAGAACCTGAAAATGAAACACTACAACTAATATACAAAAGATACCGAAACTACTGTAATTCCTTGCTCCGTAAACTTAAGAAGGCGTACGAAAAGATGCAATTCGATGAAGCTGGCACAAATGTAAAAAAAATCTGGAAAGTGATAAGCAAAATAACTAATTATAAACCCAGTAAAGCCCTCCCACAAGATTTAATACAGTGTAAAGATCCCATGTCAACTTTAAATCACATAAACTCCTATTTTGCTAACATTGGTGAGTCATTGGCGAAGAAAATAAATAGTGGCGATCCACAAAATAAACAACACATATCAAATAATCAACCAAATTCTTTTGGACTAATTGGGATAGATCAAGCAGAGATACTAACACTTATAAATGCATTAAAATCGGACTGCTCTGTAGGTTGGGACAGTATCTCAGCAAAAATTATAAAACAAAATCAAATGTACCTTGTAAAACCTCTCACACATATCTGTCAACTGAGTTTCTCTACTTCAGTTTTTCCTACAGCTTTTAAGAAGTCTGTTATATTACCAATACATAAAAATGGAGACAAATCCACTATTACAAATTACAGACCGATATCTATTTTGCCAGCATTATCAAAGATTTTGGAGAGAGCAATAAATAATAGGCTTGTTAACTACTTCGAAAAATATCACCTCATATCGGAAAATCAATATGGGTTTCGAAGAGGTAAATCCACTGCCGATGCCGTATCGGAGCTTAATAATTATATTGTCGACTGCCTAGACAGTGGCACGAAATGCTTGGCAATCTTCATTGACTTAGCTAAAGCTTTCGATACGGTATCAGCAAACCTCCTGTTGATGAAGATGGAACGGTTAGGAATAAGACAAGAACAACTAGAGCTGATACGAAGCTATTTGTGTGATAGGACTCAATGTGTTAAGATCGGAAATTACCAAAGTACCGAACTACCTGTTACCTATGGAATTCCTCAAGGAAGCATTCTCGGACCGACTCTCTTCTTGGCATTTATGAACCAGATCTGTGAACTAAGAATACCACACGGGAAATTAATAGCTTTTGCTGACGACACAGCATTACTATTCCAAGGAGAGAGTTGGGAAGAGGTCTACAAAAATGCTCAGATTGGTTTTAATCTAGTATCAAATAATCTCTATGAAAACCTTCTTACGCTGAACCCTACCAAAACAAAAATTCTTACATTTTCATTACGTAAACCAAAGCAACCAGACCATACGACCTATAACATTAAAGCCCATACACCACAGTGCCTACAACTTGACTCGCACAACTGTACCGACTGCATTGTATTAGAAAACTGTACAACAATCAAGTATTTAGGTATCACCTTAGACTCACAAATGACATACACCCCTAATATAAAGTTACTTACTTCGAGATTAAGAAAACTAATTGCAGTTTTCAAAAATATTAGACATGCAGCTAACAAATCTCAGCTTAAAACGACTTATTTTGCTCTGTGTCAGTCCTTATTGATTTACTGCTTAACGTCTTGGGGGGGTGCGTCTAAGACCCATTTACTGCCGCTTGAAAGAGCACAGAGAGCTGTGCTTAAAGTGGCACACTCGCGGCCTTACAGATACTCTACGGCTTTACTATACCACGAGTGCCAGGTGCTAACAGTAAGACAATTGTTCGTACTACAGACTATTCTCAAGCAACATTCAAGTCCTAGACTTGGTTCAACTCTACCAACTAAAAGGCGAAATGTCAAAATATTTGCTCCAGCTTCTTGCAATACCTCTTTTGCGCAAAAGCACTTCGGTTTTCTGGGCGCTTTTCTATATAATAAAATAAATAACAATACACCCATTTTTAAAACAACGTATCAGGAATGTAAATTTAAACTCAAAATATACCTCCAGAACTTGGATTACGTAGCAACTGAAGATCTTTTACAAATAACATCATAAAAAGTTCTATATTTGATCAAAACCGGGTTTTACCCTAATTTTTAAGTTTGACAGTTACTAATAATCTTACGAGTTGGTTTTTGCACAAAATGGAGATAAAAGTATAACAACTGACACATACATACATATTACAGTACACATTTTCGTGCACACCCCCACACGCTTACACTCACATGCACCCTATCACACCACATGCACACTCATCACACTTTCCCAAATTCCCTTCCACTCGACACAATTATACCTACTACTCCCACAACTCCTTCCACTCCTATTATTTATATAGCAAAGTTCTTTTCTATCATAACTCACCCAGTAATTTGTAGTTTTCTATTCTTTTTAGCATAAATAGATAGTACATATATGTATAAGTCCGTAAAGTTTAAATTGATAACCTAGGTGTTTTAGCCGGAACACGGATCCCTCGCGTCTAAATACAAGTTTACACTTAGTTAGAGCGAGTAGTCAATGTAAAGACTATGCACGGGTTACTCTCTTTTGCTTTTTACCTTTTATATTCTTATATTCATCGTCTTTTTGGTAAGGTCACTCCTAGCTATGTATAGCTATACCGACAAGTTAGTTTTAAATAATTAAACATGGTTCATAGTGCTGTAACTTACTTAAATACCTATGTATAAGACGAGTAAACCTTGTAATCAAGTTTTTTTGCAAATAAATAAATATTATTATTATTATTATTATTATTATTATAATATCATTGCGTCATTAACTGAGGCAATGAGAGAAAGTCCCATTATGCTTGGCGAATCTATGTATTATCACTGCTTACTAACTTATACATTTATGCGTGATTGATAGTTGGTGAATAAAAAGCTTTATATCGCAAACTGCTAATAACAAGACTAGTAGCGTCATCTGTTGGCGAGTAGCAAAACTAAAACATTGAATCTTTGTCTTTACGTAGTATAAAATGAAGTCGCTATCTTTTATACTACCCAACGGGAGAAGGTGATAATGATACATACTTACATACTATAGCACAAAAATCCGAGGGTTCAAAGACTTGTACAGTCTAATAAAGTGGTCACGGATCAGCTAGTTCAATAATACTTACAAAATCGGCTTGGCCATCTACCGAAAGTGTAAATCTAGTGTCATGGTTTTTTAGTTGGGTATATTTTGTTGCAGGTGATAATGGTAGCACTCACGCTTTGTACCTCGAGACCATAGTCGAGGAGACGAGCGATGACCTGCGCTCCGAACGCTCCTCTGCCGCGACATGGCTCTCCGACTCCGATGCAGATTCCGTCATACACGTACGGGGGACGGCAGGTAAATAATATACAAACTCACCCCTACAAGTCCAAGCAGAGCGTAATATCCGTAAAACTCTTTACATAATAAAGATACATACAATTGATGTTTTTGTAACAGCGCCATCTAGTATCACGTAGTGCTATTACGTTAAACGCAATTGACATAACTGATACATAGTTCAATAAAAAAGTTATAGATGGCATTGCTGTACAATAATATAAAAAAACTTTAATAATCTGAATTAATTTTTTGAAATTACCTACTTATATGATTATATTAAATGTGATAAAGTAATATAATAATAAACCGCCAGAGCCACAGGTACCATTGAATACGAGACGGACTACCTATGTAATTTTGGCAAATGAAATAATAGCTCAGATAAGTAGGGTAACTCATTCAGAAATCTTGGATTTGGTCCAAGTGTCTACAAAATGAGCTCAAGCAACGAATCCAGCGATGTCATTGTCATTGTCGGCGTCCGGAGGGAGCGACGTCCGCCATCCACTCGTGCCGTGTTGAGATCTAACCGTAGTGCTTCATATCCAGTGCCTCGAATAGGTGCATCCGTGCTGTGCTAGTGCTGATAGGAGATTCATCCAGCAGGTTCAGAGTGCGACAGCGAGTCGGAGCGCGAGTGGGCGTGTCCGGCGAAGCGGCGGCGGCGCGAGCGCGCCTGCTCGCCCACCAGCAGCGCCTCGCTGTCGCGCTCCTCCAGCCTCGCGCAGTTCGAGTCGCTGGAGCGGTCCTGCGCCGCGCCCGCCTCGCCCAGCCTGTCTCCCGACTCGCTGGAGTCCCCACCAGCCTCGCCGCCGCCGGCGAGAGCCCCCGCGCGCACCCACCTCTCCGCCGAGAACCTCAGCGAGGACAGCGGCTACAGCGAGCGATCCCGCCGGCCAGCACCGCCCGCGCGCCGCCTGCTGGCCTGCACGGCCGCCGCCGCCGCCGGCTCCGCGCCCTGCCTCGCCGCCCCCGTCTCGCCGGCGCCCGAGCGCCGTCCGCCGCGTGCCGCGCGCGCGCTCTCCCTGCCCGCCGAGCTCGACGTGTGCGCCGAGCCCGCGCGCCCTCTGCCGCACCGCGCGCGCTTCCGTCAGACCTTCGAGGTCAGCGACCGCCTCACCGTCAGCGTGGCGGACCTCACCGCACTCGACTACCGGGGGGCAGGCGGGACCCCGCGGCGGCCGCGCCTGCCGCCCCCGCCGCCCCCACCCCCGCGCGCCTCACGCAACCCTCCCCCGTCGCCGCCGCCGCCGCCACCGGTCGAGGTCGCACCCCGGAGGCCGACCCCGGTGAAGGAGTCTCCCGCGCGCGAGCCGAGCGCCGGCAGCGACTCCACCACCGATTCGGAGCTCGCGTTCGCCCGCGAGATGGAGGCGACCGCGCTCCGACTGGACGCGAACGCGCGACGCGCGCTCGCCGACGCCAACGACTACGAGCGCGAGCTGTCGATGCTGACGGCGCGGCGGCTACGCGACTCGTGGGGCGCCTGGGACGACGTGCTCGACGAGCTGCGCCGCCGGATGGAGCCCTCGTCCCCGTCACCGTCGCCGCCGCGGACGCCGTCCCCGGACCCCATGCGGGAACCGCGCTACGCGTCGACCCCGCTGCGCTCGAACGACGCCCGCGTCCGCTCGACGCCCGAGTTGCGCGCGCGCGCCACGCCTCAGCGCTCGACGCCGGAGGAGCTGCGAACCTCGCTGCAGCTGGTGGCTCCTCCGGCGGCGGGGCCGGTGGGGCGCTCGGTGTCGGCGGGGTCGCGCGGCGTCACCTTCTCCCCCGTGGTGGCGGAGGTGAGCTGGCGCGAGGCGAGCGCCACGAGCGACTCGACAACGACGGCGAGCGACGACGCGCACGACGCGGAGGTCGAGGAGGTGGGGGGCGGCGAGTCGCAGCGCGCGCCGCTTGCGCCGGCACCGGCACAGTGCGCGCGAGACATGGCGGAGGCGGGCGCGCGCGCACCGCGCTCTCGGATCGTCGGCTTCCTATCGAGGTTCGCGAACTTCCGGTTTTCGGGTCGCAAGGAGAAAAAGTGTAGGGGCGCAGGCGCGATCCCCCGGCCGGCGACGGGTGCCGGCGGCGGCGGTGCGGCAGACGCGCTCGCCGGGGCGCGCGGGGCGGCCGCGGCGCTGCACTACGTGCGCATCCCGCTGAAGGAGGAGGGCGTGTCGCGCAGCGCGGGCGGCGGCGGCGGCGTTGCTGGCGGAGTGGCCCACAAGCCGCCGCGAGGCCGCGCGCCGCCAGCGCCCGCCGTCGGCGTGCTGGAGACGGATGTGGACACGCAGCGCACGGTGCTGCACGCTCGCTCGCTGCTCGCGTTGGCGCCGCCCGACCAGCACTCCTCGCGACCGCACAAATCCATGGAGTTCCTGCTCGACAAGGAAAACGCACAGACTATCCAGGTCAGTCTCTCACTCGTATTACCTTATCACTCCTAGCTCGCCCGATCGCCCTCCGAGACGCACCGGCGATGTTTACAAACACCGCGATCGATGCCGGCCGACGACCGTCGCCCGTGCCGATGACACCGCCTTGCATTATTTGCGTATCATTGCCGATAGACAGGTTCCGAGAAGGTATCGATGGCGAAAGCGCTGTCGTTGTCCGATAGAGATTACGTGTACTAGGAACTTTAGACCGTTCCGGTGAGCTTCACGATTCACCGTCGCCGACAATACGCTTCACCTCTAGATAATAGGCGCGACGCACGAAACGCTAAGTAATAAATTGCTGGGTCGTATCCTCGGGGACATTGCGACACAATGGAGCCCTCACTACTCACATGTATCACACGCAACAGACAGACAGGAGGTGAAAGTGCGCACATCTGCATTCATAAGCATTGTTCGCATACCATACCTAATCAAATACGTCATGGACTATCTGTAGTTTTATTTCACATCTCGATAAAACTCTATACACAATTACATAGATAGATAGACATAGACGTTTAAGTATTCCTTGAAGTTCCTTATTCATTCACCGAGGTTCGCTCAATTTTGCAACATTCTTCACTCAAAAATAGAGTTTATCGCCGCAAAAACCCGAGAATGCTGGTAAAAAAAGATTCAAAATACATCTAATATCGTGGCCATCGATGCACAAAGCACACACAACACGTAAACACTTCCTAAGTGTGGGAACAAGTTAAGCAGTAAACAATGCGACATTCAACGAAGATAATTATTTTAATGTGATGACAATGACAAACAAAACTTCGAAATTCCAAAACAGACTACGTTGTATTTCTACAATGTCCTTTAAAATCTATACAAATTATAAGAAGCATTGTCCTGATTGACATGTTGTCAACGCTTAGCCTAAGCCGCTGGTCGTAGAGACTTGAAATTTCTAGGGTATATTCGTCTTGGTACGTAGAGATGTAACTAAGGTACCTACTAAGAAAAGAATTACTGAAATTCAACGCCGAAACGGGTTTGAAATTCGTACCATGGAAAACCATATTTTGTAAAGTATGCAAATAATACTGAGTAAACCCTAATTTATCTCTGTGAACCTCATGATCTCTAAAATCCGGTAATAATTTTTCAAATCCAGTTCATCCTAAGGTTGTCTGGAAGAGATCGCTCACAGCCGCCCAGATAAGACCGCCCATTGTGCTTCGCTTGTACTATAAACATTATTCTAACTTTTTATGTCCTTGTGGTGTACAATAAAGAGTTTTCTATCTATCTCTTTCCTGTACCTACATCCCAGTTTTTGAATATAGAAAAAAGGAAACAAGTAGTACAATTTGCATCCATGATGAACAGATAGATAACAAATCAATGTATTTAAAAAAACTTAATTTGTTTGGAAACATATTAATCTTACCCAATCATGTATTGTATCATACATTTTTTACAATATCTTCGTAAACATTTAATTTTGAAAACTGTTTATGAAGTTATGTAAACTGTTTATGACACACAAACTACTATTGCATGTTCGAAATGATGTCATCCGTCAACACATTGAATAAAATAATACCTAATACAACCACCTAATTACCTATTTATCTTCCTTAATAATTTGTATTCATACGCAGCCGCGTCACGGAAAAAATATAAGTAATTCTACCTAACCGCTACCACTTAGTATTATAAGTAATATACTGACTACTAGAAATACTGCCAATTGTTTGTGTTTTTTATATAAGCAAGCATAAAATAAATACGTACCTACGTTAATAAAAATACAATCTAACAAAAATATAAGCTATTGGACAAACTTTGATTCATGAAATAAAAACAAAATAAATAAGTAGACATGGTGTTATGACAGAGCAGTTTAGTAAATTATGTTTTATTATGGCAATAATTATTACATTATACGAGACTATAAACTCTACACGTCGTCAAAGCAGCGTTTTTGACGAAGGCTGACTCCATTTCAAACAGTGAAACTCTTATTTTTTCATAAGAAAAAGTTTAACTGTTTACTTTTTCTGTCAATGTTTTTATTGCATTAAACTCACAGAAAACCAAGGTCGTCGACATACTTCTCAGAGTCAGAAAGTTGCGCCGGCAATGGGTCATTCAGCTCGTAGAACCGAGTACCGCTAGATAATTAAGGTGCTACAATTGCGGTAGAACCGGCTATCGCGTATTACCGAGGAATAAGGCTGCTTGAATAGCGACCACAAACCGGAAAATGTAAGAATAGCGCATGTTTCAATTTGTGAACCTTTAAATAAAAAAAAAAAAAACAAAAATGAAGCGCCCGACGACTGGACCGATAAATCGCGGAAAGGCGGTGGATGACTCAAAATCGTTCTTCCTGGAAACATGTAAAGGTCTATGTCTACCAGTGAACTTCGTTAAGCTGATGGTGATGATGAACCTCACAGGGCACCGAGGATGTACTCCATGTGCCATTGTACAGCATCCAACAGCCTGAGGCAGTGTTGAATCTTATGCCTATAATTGCATTGGCACCATCTGACCCTTTAAATCGGATCCTAACAATGCGAGCACTCTTGCTTGGCGGCAGTAAGTTTAGCGGGTGAATCTTAGCGACTCTCACTTACCAAGACCCACGTGGACCCGCATAGACAGTCTCAGATATTTTGCATGGGACAAATAAAGCCAGAGAAAGCAGACCCACGTCTGCTCTAGCAATCTAAGCTTCTGACGCATTACAACACGCGAAACGGCTCTGCCATAACTGGTTTTAGGATTGTTATTTTTAAATCATCGTTTATCTTAATCCACAACAATACAGTTGTTGTTTGTTTGACCTGACTCAGTATCGTGTGCCATTTGTGTGGGTCATTGACAATTTCGTGAGTCTTAAGAGTCGTGTAGCCTTGTCCTACCTACTCTGACCTCACTTCATGGTCTCTATGACAAAATCCTTTCAAAATCTAACACGCTGGGATCATAACAGATCTTCCATATTCTTTTTAATTAAAAGGTTCACATTTTTAGGTCAGAGATTATTTACATCTAAATATATTTTAACTAGAGAAACGATTTCGTCAGCGTGATGTTATTTTTATACAAACTTCAGCCGCTGTACCCGTTTAGGGGTTGAATTTCGGGAATGCCTTTCTTAGTACACCTCTACGCACCAAAACGAATATACTTACTATGAAAATTTCATCTCTCCAACTTTTGGTTTTAGGCTGTGCGCTGTATCAAAATGTTTTTTGTTTATATTTATTTAAATACATTATAATTATATCCTACTAATATTATTCCATCCTACTAATATTATAAACGCGAAAGTTTGTAAGTATGGATGGATGTATGGATGGATTTGGATGAAATTTGGGATAGGTATAGATTGTAGCTTGGATTAACATATAGGCTACTTTTTATACCGAAAAAATAACAGAAACGGGAAAAAAACTGCCACGCGGGCAAAGCTGCGAGCGGCCGCTAGTAAATAATAATAGCTAAATCGTACTTACTTCGATTTTCAGTAAACATGAAATGAAATATATATATTTGCACGTTGTTAGTATGTTCTATACTGCTTTGTCCTTCTTTTCTTTTTAATATTACATCTGTTCTTGGCGCAGTTTCTAAAGATCGCAATAAAACAGCAAATAAATAATGTCAGTCAGTACCAAGTCAAATGTTACGTAATTCCTAAGTTAGTAGACACCTTACTAGGTATTTTATCATGTTATGTACTTCAAAGCGAAGGCTGGCTGCATCCATCATCAAGACCTGTAGACAAAAAAACTACGATTAAATTAGCGTTATGCGATTTTCGAAAAGATTTAAAAAACTTCCCTCGTACATGGAGATTCTTGCTTTCGATAATCGCATGCATATCTTGTGAGTTTATTTAAAACGAAGTGTGTCTGTCTATTTACAAACTCACAACTAATCCACTGAGGCGATCGAGATGAAATGAGCTAACACACAAGAGAATAGACTCAGGGTTTCTCGTGAGGAACAGAAGACGCCTAGGGATGACTATTTGTTAGGGTTTCAATAAATAATGACTTTGACTACTTTATATCAACTTCTATTAGGTTTAGTTAAAAGTAGCTAATTCGTGTTATTTCACTCTAGGTTTCCACAAAGCCAAAACTACATTTTCCCTTTTGCTGAAATATTTGTTAGTGATTTTAGTTTTATTTTGACAGTGACAATGCGTAGTCGAGTCGATACATTGACACTAGCGAAACGTGAAATTATTTTCATAAAGTCAAAGTCAAAAATCATTTATTCAGTAATATCCGCAGGGATCATCTTGACATGTCTTAAATCTAGGTGAATCTAAGCGCCAGTTCCTCGCGACCAAGCCTAGAGACCAAGCATACAAACTTCAACCCCCCTATAACCGTCTAGGAGTTTAATTTTCGGAATTCTTTTCTTAGTACACTTCCCAATTCCACCACGCATCAAAACGAAATACCCTGAAAATTTCAGTTTTCAATGATCAGTGATTTGGACTGTGTGTTGTCGTGTCAGTAGTCAGAACAAATATTGTTATGATTGGTAGGGATTGAACGTTGACATGACGTCATATTGCTTGAGCGTTTTCGTTATACGCTTAGCTCGTTTGTCTTTGGTTTCAGTTACAACCGGTCCTAGAATCCCCACGTTTCTGGTGGCCTTGCAACTCGATGCACATACAAACATCTTAGTTTTTGTTTACTATGAGCTCACCTAACTATGCAATACCTTGTAGATATAGGTCGGCTGTACCGTAAAGTGTTTTGTATGCAAAACGCAATTTGAAGACTATTTGAGAAGAATACTGATGCTTAAGATAGAAATACGCTTGGTACAGTCCTTTGTTCCTACTATCCCTGCAGATGTTTTTTGCGCCGAAATCTAGGGTAAAACATATTGAATTGATCCATATGTTTTTTATGTATGAATTGTATGGTGAATGTTTTGAATCTTTTGGATAGATAAATAAACAGACGTAGAGAAAATTAAGTTGTTGTTTGCGTGGGTAAACCGATTTATTGACTCATGGTTACATTGATTTATTTATTCGATGGGTTCCAATATCTATCTTACTTTATTATTCCATATCAATATTTTATTAGCATATGAACGTTACGTACATGTCAATAAAATTGATATCTCGAGCCTTCAGGGGAAAGTGGACTTTGTTTATACCTACCGGGTGTAATAAGATCACTTTCGAATACTCCAGGAACGTGTTAAGTTACCTACAACAAGGTTTTATAGATTACCACTTAGCTGACAGATATTTAAATTAATACAATTATTTTTCTGAAATTCCTATTTATCAACCAGCGTTGGTAAACCAACTACCTACAAAGCAGATTTTACATAGATGCTGATGAATGATTAAACTTAGGTACATAGTAACATGTTTTGTATTTTTTTATGCTATTGCTGGTGGTACAAGCATATGGCCCACCTGATGTTAAGTGAAAACCACCTATAACAAAATCAATTTTAGTCGACAACATGAATTTCCATTACGATGTCATTAATATTTTGCTTGTGGTTTTAAAAAAGCCTTGTGACTTTAAAAAACCGATGTGTCCTATTTTTACCAAAAACTTGTCAAAGGCTATTCATTTCACCCTATCCACTGTTCCAATTAAAAACACAAAGAGTGGAACGGTGGCTTGTCCTATATCCAGATATAGCCCAGTTAATCCAGCCAGTGAGCCGACCATCTACTCTAGATAAGTAAATATCGGTTCGCGGGGTACGGCAACGTTTTTAGGTCAAGTAAAATGTTTTTTCATATTCACCCTATTAAAAGTAGGCTTAAGCCTATATTGTAGACTACAACTTAAAATAAAAACTAAAAACTACGTATATACATTTTAATATTCTAGATGTCAAAAGCTTTTTAAGAGGTTTACTCACCACACAATAACACATACAATTGCGCAGACAAAATAAGAAATTGCTTTTGACGTATAGGCAGTATGATCGATAGCTGATACTGTTGAAAGGAAATACGCAAGATTAGCACGCCGAAATGCAAATATCCAATTTCCTGTAGGTAATTCGGTTACTAACATGTAACAGGATGGTTTATTTTGGATAATCTAACAAACACTGGCTTATACCTAAATACCTAGATCAAAACTGAGTTTTTTTTTCACAAAAATAATATTTAGGCAAGTACCTACTTTAATGACAAATTCTTATAAGATTATAGATACCTACTAATATAAATAATATTTGGTTGAATAGTAAACTTTCATCATAGCTTAAAATTGTGTCAAAGTTCAATTTGGAATTTTTCATACAAAACCTTTCCATCCCTACGGTGACGACATGACTAGGAAAATAATCAAAGACAGGACATTCTTCTAGATTGGTTGGATGCTAAACTATTCTAAGTACATACATAGGTAACTATAATTATTGCATAGTCAAAATAAAGTTTAGGCGAAATAGCGTTGAAACAACAACCTAACGGAAGTAACACCATGGTCAAACGCTTCCAAATTCAAACATACGATATACGAATAATAAAACATCGATTATATATTTCGAATTCAGAACGCGCCCGATAACTGACACTGTCCGTGTGTGCCAGAAGAAAGGCGATACGAATTCGCAGCGTGTTTGATAAATAAAAATCGTTTATTACACATTCCACAATAGAGCGTCATGTTCAAGTACATGAAAGTAGGTTTTTTGTAACGACTTTTAGTTTTATTTTACTTTTCTCACACAAGGTCACGATGCATTACGTGACATAAGCTTTTTTTTTGCGAGTGCAAGTAAAAAAACATTTGTAATTCGAACGACCATAGACACCCATCAAAATTAATACAGTTGGGATGCGTGTTCTATTTCCAAAATAACTAGGTAAGTATCTTATAAAAATAAAACAAAAGGCTACCTACACCATTTATAACTCAAGAACGGATGAATCGATTTTGATGATCTCTGATTTGTTGCGGGTATTAGCAGAATAAAATTTAAATCTAGAAAGATGTCCAAATAGGCACTTACATAGAAAATAGTAGAATCGAAATAAATGTAAACAAAACTACACAGCACAAAATATGACAACAACTGTCAAACTGATTGGTCGCAATCATTCTAGATTTAACTTTATCGGTACGAAGTTTACGGTCAGCTAGTAAATAAATAAAAAAACATTTTAATAACAAAGAAAATTCACGAAGAAGGTTTTAATTATAAATTACAACTATTAAAGGTTTTCCACAGACAAACTATTTTAAAATTGTCGCAGTGATTCTGCCAAAATTTATCTAGTGGACAGTCTGGACGGAAGTCATTTTTCAATTGTATTAAACTATGCTCATTCAAGTTGCATTAGGGCAATCTCCAGCATAATGCAGAGTCACTGCGGGATCGTATTACGCTTATTACGAAAAATTACGTGTGGTGCGAGTGCTTACTCATACTAAAAACGATTACAGACTGGGCATTTTTCCATCGTTTCTTTTGACATAGATATCAATATCAACCAATACGAGTAAAACTAACGTTTTGAAATAATAATAACGTTAGGAAATTTATAATTAAATGTAGGTACTTACGCTAACTTAGTACATTGTTGTAGGTAGTTGAGATCTTAGTGAAGGACTCGTCCGAGGAAGTAATACCACTATGCTTATTTCTGCCGCCAAGCCGCCTAAAATTACAGATACATGAAGCTTAACACCGGTATACCTCATGTTGATAGAGGTTATATATCGTAGAGCACGCTCATTACAAACGTGACCTACGAGGCAACACTGTTACTCGTGATGGTTACCACTTAACATCAGATGGGTCATCTGCTTGTTCTATCAACAAGTCGAATAAAAAACAAGTATTTAGTATGTAAAAAACCCGTTAGAAAAAAACGAGTGTGCTTTAGACCACACGACTGAAGTAAAACTTCTTTAATATACGAAACGTAACTGGCTTTGAGAGAAAGAACACTGCTTTCATACCCCCTTCATGGTAGTGTTAAACGTCAAACGCAATCTTGTTAGAAGTCGCATAAGAAGTATTACTTCAAAAAACATTTTGTAAGTTACGTTGGCAAAAACTGTCAGTTCTCCGTGTGAAAGCCACTTTATATAATGAAAAATGACATTTCGTGAGAGTGGAGTACTCTACATAATTCACATACCTATTTACCAACCTACACAAGTTGATCATGTGGGTATATTGTTGTTTTTGCTATGAAAAGATACTTTTGAAGACCTTTCCCGAATAGTAGGCACCTTGCATCGCACGCAGTCGACGCGTGCAAAATTTAAATATTCTCTAACCCTTGTAACCCAGACATACCTTACACGCTGTGAAATGACTGCTTTAGGAATCAAAGTAATTTAATAATTATGAAGGTATTTACAACTAATCTTACAACCTCTTTTATATATAGGTTTTTTTATGTTTATATGGCAAGTAATCGCTATAGTTTTGCAATATATCTTCATATAAACTGTTTTATATCTCTCAAACTTTTAAGGCGGGAATCGAACCCGCAACCTCCTGCGTCGCAGGCGGAAATTCTTTCGCTGCGCCACATCGGTTGGATGGAGTAATTATTAGTCTTCTTCTCATAGGAAAACATGATTGATTATTCAATTCCCGTCGATTTTTTAATTCGATTATAATGTCGAGAAAATTTGTAATGTATAGAATAAATGTCTATTCAACACACAACACAGAGACAACGCAGCAAGTGTCTACGCTTTACTAAACTACGTAACCTGCGATGTATTGCTTTGTCATAGGTAAAGGTAACCATTTCAGGTGGGACATGTCTATTCCAAAGAAAAATAACTTAAAAAAAATTACGCGAGTAATAGCGAAACGTAAATGCGAGTGTCAGCTAAATTTGATTTGCAAATTTAGTCTGTCAGCACAAATTCAATAATGTAGTCCTTACATCTTCTTCTTTGACGACTGATGTGGCGCGGCGGGCAAATGTCCGCCTGCGACGCAGGAGGTTGCGGGTTCGATTCCCGCCTTGTGATAACTTTTTGTACGATCTGCAAATATTTATTTTAGTGTTCTGGGTGTTTTCTATGTATAATTAAAAAAAAAACTGTATGTAATGTATTGTATTAAGTATATCAGTCATCTAGTACCCATAACACAAGCTCTGCTTATCTTGGGGCTAGATGATGCTGTGTGGATTGTCCAGCATTATTATTATATTATTATTATTATCTAAGTATTTGATGCTTAGCTGGTACGCGTTTTACCTTGAGAGGCGGAATAGCAACCGTATTTCAACTTAATGAATTTGAATTTACTCCGGGAAGAGTATGAGCGAACGAGTAGGTAGGTACATAAGCTTCACAAAGCGAGATGAGAGACTATCATAAACCTTATATCATAGAGATGAAGGTTTACTTTAATATCGCATATTTTATCTCAACTCAAGCAAATCTGGGCTTAGCAATCTGCGTATGAATGAGGCGAGCTTTTGTATTTTTTGTTGTTTTGTGTTTTGAAATAGGTAGATAGGCTAGATAAAGTTTTTCATTAGTTTTGTATTTTATTAAAATAGTTCAGAGTTTTTTTTGTATCCTACTTGTTGATAGAACATGCAGATGACCCACCTGATGCTAAGTGGTTGATATCGCATATAATAAAGCAGGGTCTCGTAGGTCACGCTCGTTAGAAACGTGTCCTATCGAGTGTCCAGCAAACACATAGGTGCTAAGCCTCATGTGCATGTGACGACCAATGTGGCGCGGCGGGCGAATCCTGCGACGCAGGAGGTTGTGGGTTCGATTCCCGCCTTGAGATAAATGTTTGTACGATCTACAAATATTTGTTCCGGGTGTTCTGGGTGTTTTCTATGTATGATAAAATAAAATATTACTTGCAATATTTGGTTTAATGCTAGTACCTACCTACCTACCTAAATGTTCGCAACAAATTTGTGGAACTATCGAGTAGAATGGAGAACGGGGACTTTGGCAATCTCCCAAATTTAAGTTACAGAAGAAGTAATAGTGCTTTAGTGTGGTAGTCTCACTTTTACAGAAATATACCTGATTGATCTTACGGTTAAATGTAAATTTTACGTTTTCAAAATAGGGTTTGATATATTTGAAATTACAGGCACACGAGGCTTAACACCTGTATGCCTCAGGTTGATGGACGCAGAGTAGTGCATCGTAAGGGCACGTATATAATGAGCGTGACCTGCGAGGCAATGCTCTGTTATAGGTAATGGTAACCACTTAACATCAGGTGGGCCATTTGCTTGTTCCAACAACAAGTCCCATAAAAAAAAAAGGAACGATTCCGAATAACTTATCTGTGGTGGTAATTCATATTATATTACATGAAACCTCATATCCCAATTAGTTTAGTAAGTTTTAGTTTATTTTTTCGGAAAAGTCGGTAGACGTATTATCCGAGCCTTACTAATTATTATCACGCTAAATTTAACCCAAACTGGACTGTATAAGGTTTATTTTACGTTGAAGACTAAAATAACCTGACACCAGTCCTTTCCAGTGTCGGAGCGACATTATGAGCTCTCGAATGCACTTCAGAGTCCAATTTTCCAGCTGTAAGCACACGGCTCAGTGCGATGAGCGTGTGCCTATTTTAAATGAAAACATGAATAATTACGGATTTTAAGGTGGAACAAGTCGTTACTATTTCCATACAAACGCTGTAACTGAATGTCTCTACTGTCCGAAGTTAAGTTTGATACTGAATAAATCTTTCGACGCTTGTAACTTTCAAGATAATCTGATTTTACTGTAGGTAACGAGCCTAGATAACGGCAAGATAATTCAGTATGAAACTTAACTTCGGACGCACGTTAATAAATAGTAGAGATATTCAGTTACAGCGTTTGTATGGAAATAGTAACGACTTGTTCCACCTTAAAGGTAAGTACCACTACCTACCTGAACGGTTACTTGTAATTACAAGGTTCGAAACATTTTGTATGATTATAGATCAGGGGTAGTTTGAAAGTAGCGCCAGTGACGGAAAAATTGAGGAGCAATAGGCTAGCGTGGTATGGTCATGTCATGAGGAGGGATGAAAGTCATGTTGGAGAGCGATGACCAGACGAAAAAAACTCAGAATCCGTCCGCTGATCCTATTTTAATTTTTCGTACATACATAACCTAAAAATCATAGCCCGAGAATTTATAGCCTGTGCTTTTACAGTCTGTTAAAATGAGTGTTGTAATAAATAAACAGTAACCCTACCAACTCACAAGCCCGCATACCACGTGGGATTTAGATTGCGTTATTGCCAATACCACAGCTCAAACAATATCACTGACTGCATTATGCAATGACTCTACTTATAATTCTACACCTCATAGATACGGTTGCGTAATAACTATTATTTAATCTGTAATACTTGATTAACATGCAGCTTTCATAGTGAACTACGGATGTACGTTATAACGTTACTGCCTAGTTAGGAAAATCCGTAGTTGCGTATTTAGAGTGTGACATTATCTTTAGTAGAAGTAATACTTCTAATGCGACTTCCAACAAGGTTACTTTAAACGTTTAACACTACCATGGAGGGGGTATGAAAGCACTGTTCTTTCTCTCTTTCTCTCATAGCCAGTTACGTTTCGTATATTAAAGAAGTTTTACTTCAGTCGTGTGGCCTAGAGCACACTCGTTTTTTTTTAAGTACCTAATACTTCTAATGCGACTTCCAACAAGGTTGCTTTAAACGTTTAACACTACCATGGAGGGGGTATGAAAGCACTGTTCGTTCTCTCTTTGTCACATAGGTAGCCAGTTACGTTTTTTACTTCAGTCGTGTGGTCGTTTTGTTTTACCTTTTTCTTTTATTCAGCTTAAACAACAGGACATAATAGATATGTATACACAACTTGGTTAAACAATGCAACCTTATCGATGAAAGCGATCTCTTCCAATTTTTTCTTTTTTTATATACGAATTGCTGAGGGAGCAAGCAGATGGTCCACCTAATGTAAAGTGGTTACCATTACTTATAACAAAGTATTGCTTAATGCACTACGTCCATTAACCCGAGGTATACAGGTGTTAAGCGCCATGTCCCTGTAACTTCACCGGCATCCACACCCCTCAAACCGGAACACAGCAAGCTGCTTGGCAGAAATAGACATGGTGTAGCATGAAAATAGCTATGTTAATATGTTTTTTTATTTCGGATGTTTTAGAAATAATGTTTACTAGAAAATAACGAAACTCAAAGCCAACGAAGCTATTGGCTAGCCCTTCTGGTATTGCAGATTTGGTGGTGATAGAAGGTGAAGAAGATTTTTCCACCACCAGCTCAGAACAGATTTTGACAACAGTACTTTTAAAACTATCAAGAACTTCATCCATGTACGAATCTGGCCATGCGCCAGTCTACAGCGGAAATGAACAATATTGCAACAGACATACCGTTGTAAGCTTTTCTTATTAATATCTGGTTCAATTGAGGTCGACAGATTCCAGGTCTGATAAGTTCATACATGCTTTTTTAGGAGTTCATAGTTTCATAGTAATTTATTCATAAGATTTCAGGTACCTACATAATGATCTTAAAAACTAATTTGCTTCGGCTAAAACCTGCCTTTACAGGCGTATGAATATTTATGGTAATTAATTACAATTGAATATACATTAACAAGGTCTTATAAAATAATATTCAAATAAAAATAGCAATTATTATCCTAACTAAAACTATACAATTCTATTAAAAATATCAAATGAACAACAAAAGTAATATAAAAAAATTCAAAAATGTCAAAATACCTACCTACCTAAGTTACATTTTATAGTCAAAAAATTCATAGACCACTTGAAGACCTTTGCCATGGCTTGGTTGAATATCTTCGCTTTGGTTCAGCAATTATGCTTGATAAGAAAAACTTCAAGCAAGAAGCGTATGTCAGCGATTGATCCACACTTTTTCGCCTACGTTTTACTTCTCAAGCCCCAAGGACTAAGAGTTATAGATAGGTAATAAAATCAAAACACAATTCTTTGTAGAGTTGCACTCAGCTTTGCCCAAATCGATTGTGATTATGATGCAACAACACACGCGAATGAAACGCAATTCTTAATTTAAATAATGTTATTTAGAAAGAGGTTTCATACTTTTTATTTCTTTCTTACCAACCAGTAGTTTTAACACACAGATTATCAAGAAGTTAGTACTCAAGTAACTCCAGAAGGTATGCAGTTCCGTGTGCGTCCAGAAATAGCCGAATGGTTTGGAGCGCACATTCCAAAGCATCGTTAGTAACGCCCAGTGAGGATGTGGTATTCGTATGCCAATGGGTAGTTTTGTTGCTAAGTAAGTTGGGTTATTAGACTGTACATGATGTGTGATATTTTTAGATTCTCAATCAAACAGTCAAAAGGTTAGGTCAAGAATATATTCAATTCATTAAAAAAAGGGATAAATTTATTTACAAAGAAAATTATGACTAATACAAGTATTTATAATTGGTATGTACAAAATACATTTGAAACAGTGGAGCTATCTAAAGACCGTTGCAAACGATCTAAAGGTAGCTCAACTGATCCAGATCAGTGCCAATCGGAAGCGTTCCCAAAACACTGGCTGCATTGCCACGCTGAATGGCAATGCTGATTCGTTGTGCCAGATACTCACCAGCTCTCGGGTCACGCGTCGCTTCGACCAGACGCCCCGAAAGAATTTTAAAAACCCGGAGGGCCTCGGTACCCCACGGACCTAGAGTCTCGACTCCAAGAGGAGCAAATCTGTAGGCTCTGTCGAGACCTGCATATTTGCGCCTCTTGAGATCCTTGGCAAAATCTGCCGCCGCGCCAGCCCCAACGGATGTCCTTGACAGATGGGAAGGCGCTAGTGTGTCAACGCAAGTAGCGTCCCACACCAAGGGTCTCCCCACCTCCCAAGGGACAAGGGTCATACCGTCAGGTCGTTTACCATCGTCACGCATCAGACCATTCGGCTCGAGAATGGCTGGCACGTTCACGGTGGTAAAGGCCCGCCGGATGATGTCATTAAGACTGGCGTGGCGAGACATT
Organism: Electrophaes corylata; assembly: GCA_947095575.1. NCBI lineage: Eukaryota > Metazoa > Arthropoda > Insecta > Lepidoptera > Geometridae > Electrophaes > Electrophaes corylata. The sequence goes on from OX352703.1 coordinate 11,642,709, forward strand.
CGACCGGCGGCTCTAGTACACGATAATCCGTGATGACCAAGCTGGTCAACTGCAGTACCGCACTGGCATTGATGAGGCGCACAGCACCGCGCACCCAACCGTAGACAAGTTGCAATACGGAACGTGACAGGATCCATTAGAGTACCAATGTTATGTGAAGGAAGAGCTTGTAACCAATGTCCTGACTCCCATTTAGAAACAGCTAGGAGACGGGCACGATCTGCAGAGCTGGAACACGTTTGTAACAGACAATTCCGTGTCAACTCACACAGAGGCCCGTCCCATTGCCGTTGAGACGAAAGACATGTGGGGGGAGCCGTATTGGGGCAAGCAATATGCCAAGCATTTCGAGCTTCGTCTAGATGAGAAATTTTGAGAGTTATGCCAGGAGTAACCAAAAAAATATATTTCGACGATGACATAAATATATTAACACTGGTTGGCTTAGCTCACAAATGATTCGCGTTTATAATGTTTTCATTCGAAATTCAAAAGTGTAAAAAAAATAGTATGCAATTTTTATTTCCAGTTCATTCGATTTTTAAAACTTGAAATTGGAACACGCGTTGTAAAATGAAGAATGAAGTAAAAATATTTTCATAGTTCGTAGCTGTTAGGATTTTGTCACGGAAATAAGCTGGTGGGAGTCAGTGTTCGCATTAGGCTGGACATAACAGTAAACCTACTTATCTATGGGACACATGCTGGACAGAAACTCAGAGAAGCGTCCGGTTAATTTTGTCTGCACATGCGTGAACCGCTTTGAAGTCGATTGCACGGATGTTAGGTTGGGATAGGAACTGGATACGGTTTGAGCGCCGGCAGACAGCTAATGAGAGTAATGTGCATAATGTTAGCGCACTCGTGACTTTTTCTGCGAACTATGTAAACGCAGCGCGGCAAACCCCTAGAACCCACAGCCACAAAATAAAAATCAGTCTTGTGAAAGTGTAAGTACTATTTCAATAGGTAGGTATGTAGGTAGGTATTCTATTTTAATATTAGGTGTAGATATACTTTCAGGCTCTTCCACGAATTCTTATTTCTCTATCATTTGTTATTTGTAGAGAAAGCTCATTCGTGCTAGTTAAATCGCACAGAGAGTTCCTTTAGCATACGGTAGCCATTCCATTGACCAAACATGTGCATTGGCTCCTATACCACACATAATTTTGAAGCTCACTGCCTTAAAATAAGATTCAAAATTACTGTGCAGAGTTTAAATTTTTATTGTCTAATCAAGCACAGTAAAATTAAAGTCGTATGTGATTGGAATAAGGTCGTGAATTCGATGTTTTTTTGGGAGCAGCGTGTGCTTCCAATTATTGCTGTGTATTGTCTAATTTCATCTGCTAACTTTCGGAATAGGAAGTAAACATCTGTTATAATGGCCTCAATTTTTCCAATGTTTCCTTATCTCACGTTTCCTTGTTATGTCAGATTTATTTTGAGTAAAAAACGCGTAAATATGACCCCAAAGCCTTAAAACTAAAGTCTATAACCAGTGTGAGCACATACTGGGTATAACACAAGCTCTGCTTAGCTTGGGGCTAGATGATGCTGTGTGGATTGTAAAAAAAAAAAAAAAAAACTTTAGTCTTGCACCAGTTTTAGTCAGACTTTTAGTCATAACTGGTAGCAACCAGTGATGACTTATGGAATTAAGACCTGCCGGGCTAAGAGGTGCAACACGAGATAGTAGAAGTAGGTGAACGATCATAGTTGTTAATGTCTGTTTGGGTCAATAAAAAGCTTTTCTTTCTTTCTTTCTTTCTTTCTTTCTAGATATGTCGCACTTGACACGAGATACATTTTTTTTATCGAGGGACATTTTAGAAATTATAGATAAAAAATCCACAAATAAGCTAAACATTAGCATGATAGATCGAGATAGATTTTTGGCACTGGCATGTTAGCACAGAAAGATATAAAGAGATATCTCTATTTTGTACGAGATAACGAGTAGACAAAATTTTGTCGCGCTGCACATCTTAGCCGGGGTGGTCGCTAGCTATATATTGGTCTCTTACACGAGCCCAAAGTCACACAACGGGGCCCAAAGTCGTATTGAGAGAGCGATTTATGGAGTTTCACTACAAGATAGATCTGAAGAACTATAGATCACCGACATAGGTAGCTCTCAGAATCAGCAAGTTGAAGTGGCAGGCCATATAGCTTGTAGAACCGACAACCGCTGGGGAATAAAGGTTCTCGAACGGCAACCGCGAACCGGAAAACGAAGCGTAGGACGTCCTCCGATGGACTGACAACATTGTTAGGATCGCAGGAAGTTAAAAAGAGTATTATTAAGCACATGAAACTTAACACCTGTGGTTGATGGACTCTGAGTTGTGCATTGTAGGGCACATTCCTTCGAGGCAATACTTTGTTACAGGCGACCACTTAACATCTGGTGGGCCATCTGATCGTTTCATCAGCAAGTTGTATAAAAAATCGTTCTTCCTGAATGTGGCAAGTGAATGGCAGTTGACTTCTACAGGCTATTGATGATGATGCTGATCATTTTGTAAAACCATCTATTTGGCAGAAATGCTGTACTAATTCGTAAGCATACACCTAGGCTTCCTTGAGCGTCCGTCTTACGGTTCTGAAGTATCTCAAAGTCCAGCCAACATAAACACGCAAATGTTAGCTTACTGAAATGTTTGGACTTCATCAGCCAAAGGTTCAACCTTCAGTTTAAATGAAGAACACAATTTTCCTGTTGATTGATTGGTAGCTTGAGTATATAGCTACCAATCAATCAACAGGAAAATTGTGTTGTTGCCAGAATTTCAATGAGTTTTGATGTATTTAAGATTGATAGGGAAGATTGAAATGGTATGAAAATGCATTAACGTGTTGTGACGACAAACTGATACAGAGTAAATAATTATTTATAGGTACCTATTTTTTTATTTTTGAAATACGAATGGTATTATTTGCACTGGCCACACTGACGGATGGTGGGAAATGGCTAGAGGAAAAAAAGCCGGGGTGGGAAGGATGACTAAATTTGTTGATTGATTTGTAAAACGGTGGTTTAACAAAATAAGTTTAGACTGTTATAGTATGGGTTATTTCTGAGATATCTTATACTACTAATATTATAAACGTGAAAGTTTGTAAGTATAGATGGATGGATGGATGTTTGTTACTCTTTCACGCTCTAACCAGTGGACCGATTTGGATGAAATTTGGAATAATTATAGATTGCAACCTAGATTAACATATAGGTTACTTTTCACGAAAAAATAACGGGAACGGAAAAAACTGCCACGCAGGCGAAGCTGCGAGCGGCCGCTAGTGCTATAAATTTGTTCACACAAAGATTTGCAGTCTATTTTTAGCTGTTGTCTCATTCTAAAGGTGTAAAGACCTGAAATTTTTAGTAGTAGTAGAGCTTTTAGTGAGGGGCTCGTCTGGGGAAGTACTACCACCATGCCTATTTCTGTTACCAAGCCGCTTGCTGTGTTCTCATTGGTTTGGATAGACGCAGAGTAGTGCATCGTAGGACACGTTCGTAACGAGCGTGGCCTGCGAGGCATGCTTTGTTATAGGTGATGGTAACCATTTAATATTAGGTGGTCCATCTGCGTGTTTCATCAGCAATCGAATAAAAAAGATAGAAACCCAAATACATGAATAACATTCCTCGAATTCTCGGTGGAGTTTAGCTTTGCTCAGTACAAAGGAAGTATAAATTAGGACTTCGTACGCACAGAACAGCCCACGCGGCGACAGTAGGCGGATCAGTTCACAAACATGCACATTACTGCAGCAAAACTTAAATAACTAAACTATTTGAACATTTTCCACTCGCAGCGGGCGAATGTCCGCCACCGACGCAGAAGATTGCGGGTCCGATTCCCGCCTCGGGATAAATGTTTGTACGATTTGCAAATATTTATTCCGGGTGTTCTGGGTATTTTCTATGTATAATAAAAAATATCTATGTAATGTATTGTATTAAGTATATCAGAATTCAGTATATTTTTCGTAACAAACAAACCATCCATCAAGCCAAGTAGGTGAACAACTTGACTAAAGAGTTGTGACCACTCAAATAACGTCTCTCTGCCATCACTCTCACTCGATAAACGATCGAATAGAATCGATTAGAATTCCAAGTCAACCAGTTTTATCGTTAGTACTACGAAAGTAAAGGTATGCGTAATCGTATCAGCATGTACAGGCTTGGTAAATACTATAGCTACTACTAATAAACTCAGCGTAACCTCGAAATAGTTACATTTGGTTTTGTCTCTTTCGATCTATTTTGAAACTTTTTGTCAATGCAAAAGACGGAACACAAGTAAATATTATGTAGGTATGAGTAATTAAGAAAAAACCGGCCATGTGAGAGTCAGACTCACGCACGAAAGGTTCCGTATACTATCTATAATAAAAACGTATTTTTAGTAATTGTTGTTAAGAAGAAGCGGCAACAGAAATATCTGTGAAAATTTCAACTCTCTAACTATCACGGTTCATGAGATACAGCATGATGATAGACGGACAAACAGACAGACAGACAGACAACGAAATCTTAGTAGTATAATAATAATAATAATAATTAACATTAACAAGAAAGACCTAATACTCTGTTTGAAGTAAGTAAGTTGAACAAGATGAATACAAATTGTAACTAATTATAATATGAGATATGACTGATGAATGAGTCACGAGCTCCACCATCAGAGAAGAATGCGGGCGCGGCATTTAAATAAAGATGAGTCCTCTAAAAAAGTCGCACAACGGGCTATGCAGAGAAATTTACTGAGAGTTAAACTACGAGATCAGAAATGATAGAATAAATCCGTAGAAGAACCATGTCACTTTTGAGTTGTAAACAGGTGTGGGTGCCAACCAGCATTAACAAGTCATAAAGGGCCCTACTCAGCCTATAGCTGCTTTACCTAGGTGAAGCTGACCTGGTTTTCAGTAAGGACTTATGAATAATATAGTATTAGTTCATATAATAGGGATATGCTGGTAAAAATACAGGCAAACGAGACTATTGCAGGTGCAAGGTTAGGCGTTTAAATCCGTGTCGGTACCTATAGTACCTACTTCAGTTTATCAGTGACGCAGCTGGAAACTTCTGACGCAACAGGACAACAGGATGGCAAAATTAGTCATCGAGGAAGTTACTAATTGTAAAAAGCTTAGACGCAATATTTAAATGCGTTGAACATGAACATGTTGATGGATATATGGGTAGAGGTAGACCAAAGAAAAGATAGATGAACTGTGTGAAAGATGACATGGATAAGAAAAGAGTGAGTACAGATATGACGGCTGATAGAGGAGAATGGAAGAAAAGAGCATGTCTGCCGACCCCACAAAAAGTGGGATATGAGCAGGAAGATGATGATTAGACGCAATTTTTAAATATTAAATGTATTTAATTTCTGCAAATGGAGCATATCTAAAGCCCGCTTGCACGATCACTAAACGCGCTTAGCGAGCCTCTAAATGCATTTAAGAAGCTAATTACGTTTTACATCTTGCACATTACGTTTACGCTAAACTGGTTTATCTTGGTAAACGTGATTAGTTAATGTCTCATTTATTTTGCAAGTGTCAAGTAGGTAGGTAAGTAATACAAAACATTCAAGCCTGAATTTCCCTGGAAACCACTGACATTTAATCAAACCCACAGCCCCTAAATGGGTTAACCACAATTGAATGCTTAAATAAAGTGTTTTATCGCTTGGTTAATAATAAATGCAGTAAAGAGGACGTATACAGTATTGGGGGATAGAGGGGTAGAGTGGGTTTTGTTTTAACGCTAATTTTAAATAATGGTTCAAGTTAAAGGTTCTGGTTTGATGGGTGTGAGAGCCACTGAAACTACAGTTGGTTTTTACCATTAAATTCTAGTTCTAGTCGTCTCAGCTCCAAAAAAATACCAGAATTGGACCTCTGGTTCTGATAGTACAAGTTTTGCTTAGTTTAGGGCTAGATTGTGCGGTTTTAAATACTTAAATTTACACAAACATACATCGCCGATACTGCCAAATCGGAATCACAGACTTGCGTCAACCGCATACGTCTATCAAAAAACATACAGACTATAAAGTCCTCCAGGTAATATATACCTGACTACGATCGCCGATACTGCCAAATCGGGATCACAGACTTGAGTACCAACCGCAATATAAAAAATACAGACTATAAACTCCTCCAGATATACCTGACTATGAACCTGCTTGCTAACATAAAGATATAATAATATCTCAAGTATATCCACAGAACGGAGGCCATGTTGTGACGTCATCAGTAGAATCTAATCCTGGTATGCGCTGATACCGACGTGGGGGGCAAAGCTTGCGATAAAACCTACGCTTTTAGAACTTACGTATCGGTAAAAGCATTAAGTGGGATAAAAATAATCAGCGTGTAGGTTAATGCTGCTAAGAGCTCTTTCACACAAAAACTGTTTACAGAACCGTTTTTAACAGAAGCCAAATTCCTGTATCCAACAATTTTTTTTTTTTGTTGCATCTGTCCGTCTTGCGGACAATTTTGCCAATGTCGAGTGGGTTGAATAAATTCTTTTTAGTCAAGTCGAGTCGGTAAAAAAAGTAAAGTCAGCCGTCATCGGTTTTGAAGAAAAAGATGGCGTTTTTCTTCAAAACCAAAGGGAAACATTTTCGTTCAAATCAGGATGCCTCATAACACACTTTCATTTCAATTGTTCACACTTGTGCTAAGAACTCAAGTAATGATGGTTAAAATACCACCAAAATTACCCATCAGAACTTAAAATAACACTAGAAAGACAATTAAAATGAAAATACAATGTTGCTTCCAAAGATGACAGAAAACGAATGCCCATCCAACAAATTCAAGTTTTATTCGTGTCAATGTTATTCTTTGACAATAACTTCGATTTTGATAATTCATATGACATATTATCAACTTGATTTGCATTAGAGTCTCCCTTCTTCCTGTACTCAGATCTCCGCCTATTTGTTCTAAGATTAGTAAACACTCGTCATTGGCAAATTCGTGGCAACCCTCAGCCGCTGAAAAGCCATATTATAAAAGAAGAAGAAGATAATAACTTCATGCAAACGGAGTTGTGCGCGTTTCGCCGGCTTAGGATAAATTTCCGATATTTTTCCTGTTTCGAAATTCATTATTTTTCTTCTATTGTGCTGTATTTGTTTCAGTTCATACTAGGGTATAGGTATCGTGACTAATAAAATTATTTCTTGTTTCAGGTAAAACATAGCAATTCACACCATATTTGTAAGTCAGCAAGGTACCATTTTCCAGCACATAGCAAATTAATGTCGAGTCTGCAAATTCAATTAACCCGTTGTCACTGAGTGTTCTGTAATTAAATTAACCCTTGCCCGCTTTGTATTCATGAAGCTGGTACCTACACGGTTACAGAAACATATTTTTAAGGGTCCGCAACTCAAAAAGAAAAACAGAACCCATTTTTTATATCCTACTTTATGTTAAGTGTTAACAAAATAGCCTCGCAGGTAACACACGCTATAGGTACGTGCACTGCGTCTGTCATTTTAAGGCATAATGGTGTTAAGCCCCATGTACCTGTAATTTCACCAGTACGCACACCCTTCAAACCGAAACATAGCAAAGTTGCTTGGCGGTAAAACAGACATGGCGTATAAAAAGTATGTACCTAAGGGTTTTATCGGTAATAAGGTACCATCTACACGCTTGATTTAATAATAATAATGCTAGACAACCCTCAGCATCATCTAGCCCCAAGCTAAGCAGAGCTTGTGTTGTGGGTACTAGATGACTGATATACTTAATACAATACATTACAAACATAGATATTTTTTATTATACATAGAAAATACCCAAAACACCTGGAATAAATATTTGCAGATCGTACAAACATTTATCCCAAGGCGGGAATTGAACCCACAACCTCCTGCGTCGCAGGCGGACATTCGCCCACCGCGCCACGTCGGTTGTCATTGCTTATTATTACTAAAGTATATAAAGTATTGTTATCCCTCTATCAGGCTGTATCAGGCTGAAGATACTCTTAGACCCTTTTTCTCAGAAACTGCTGAAACCTACAATCAGTCTTTTTTCGCCATAAATTATAGTGGAGTATAGTTGTTGTGTCAGATTTCATAATAATTTACTGGTTTAAAGGTTTTTCGGTCAACAAATAAAGTACAGAACCCTCAGAGTACGAGTTTCACTCTAAATTGTCCGTTTTTTATGTTGACACGATTAGACGTGACTGTATTTAAGTGTCGTAAATATTATAATGTAGAAGTTACTTCTTTCTCCTTCAATCTATTCTAATTGTAAGAATCTTTGTTTTGACAATTGACAAGATCTAGTCTAGTTTGAAACTACTGGACCGATTTGAAAAATTCTTTCACCGTTGGGAAGCTACACTATCCCCGGGTGAAATAGGCTATATAATGTTTTCAAAAGAATTAGAGATCCTTACTAAAACCCATGCGAAGCCGGGACGCGACGCTAGTATTTTATAAAAGAATTTACCCCGTAACCACTAAAATACTGAGCGGATGTCTACCGTATTCTTGAACCTTTAATCTCATAAAAACATTATAGTGTAGTTTTGTTTAACTAGGTTATCAAAATCTGCTCGTATTTTATAATACTCAAAGGATTCAGCGCTAAGCTAGAACCGCAAATACGTACTACGAGGTCTACCGTAAACCTCACTCTTAAAAACAAGCTTCGAGGCATGGATCGAAAGCGTTTTACGGTAGCCGACACGACACAAAACCTATACTTATCAAATAACAAACGATACGCACGTCTTTGTTCGCGTAAAGTTATTTTCATATAAACTAAACGTCCACTATACCGGTTTAAGGGTTGAATTTCGAGAATTCCTTTCTTAGCGCACCTCTACGCATCAAGACAAATATACCCTGTATCCTTAGTGCGTTGTCTGTGTGTGTTAGTGAGTCAGTCAGGACAAACATTCTTATAATTTGTATAGATATAGATAGGTAACACAAGGGAAATTCGCACTCGACCTAGTTTTTAAGTCCCGTGATATAATTTGAAAACTTGCCGACTTGAAATAGTAGGGCGCTTTGTGAAGGGGTAATCGCATAGCACCAGATTCATCTGCTTGTTCCGTCTGAAAGTAGTATAAAATAGATTAAAAAAAAACGCTTACCTATTAGGTACTATTTTATTTTTCAAATATGTTTGTTTTACTGTAAAATATACCATCTACCTAGAAGAGATTGTTGGATAAAAAATATCGGATCGCTGTCGTTATCGGACGGTGTAAAGTCACCTACTCTGTAGTCTAGCTGCAATCTAATCTGGTTCCTTATTAAAATACCTCCACGGTGTGTTCTTTGAGGGAATTCTATTGTGGAGTATTTTGTTCTGAACTTTCTCAGGCAGCCCACATTGTCCTATCTACAATATACTTGTACGTATTTTCTTTCAAGACTTCATGAATAAACTATGAAGTACTCTGTAAGTCTTCGTCTGGTGAAGTACGTTACATCATGTAGCTGGGGGCTAGAATAAAATGTCTGAGAACATTTTTATTATTGCCATTTTATGTGTTGAAAACAGTAACGATGATGTCATAGTATTTTTTTATGTCACTCTAACAAAAGAAAAATAATTAGGTACAGTCAGCTGCACTAGAATGTATACAATTCGTAACTTACAGAATGGTTACAGCGTTACAATTAATATTTTAAAGGCAAAAACTCGAAAAATAAGTGAACATATCAACAAACGCGGTTTTTGAGTTTTTATTGTTTAAGGTTTTGATACCGTTTTGAAAGTAACAAATTGTATACATTCTAGTTCAGCTTACTGTACCTACTCAGTAATATTTAGAATACTACTTAAGACATGACACGACTGATATTTTTTTTATCAAGATTATAAAAAACTAAATACTCGTAAAATTCAAATTCTAGACCAGTTATTAACCCTTGGACACGAAAGTTCAAATGAGGCCACAGCATGCAGTCCTGAAGCAGTGCATTCACGAGGACATTAGCCATTCAGAGAGCGTCTCATCTCGCCCTCATCGCAGACGAGCCTTTCACAGGACTCTTTCAATTCTAAAGGAAACCTACACAAGTCCTGTATGCAGTACGTATACATGTAAACGTGTGCAGTCTCGTATGAGAAATATTAGGTCGGCTTGTCAGAGTAGTAATTTCAAAACAAAATGGCATTATTATACAAAAAGATCTCTCATTCGATTTGACGAGACAGACATCTCAAATTACCGGCTATTTGATAAAAACAAAATTTTTGAATTTCGAATTAGATTTATTTTTTTGCTATGGAACTGTAAAAATCTTTAGTAGCATGGAGGTAGAAAAATATTCGTTATAAAAACACTCTGTGGTTATTATTCTACCTATTGATTGGTTCGAAAGTTTAAAAATATCAGTAGGTTCAACAGGTATCAGTAGCTGCGTAAATCTTTTCACAGAGATGTAAATCGTATTCTTCAGTGACGCGTGAAATGGAATAACAAGACGTCGATTTATCGGTTCAGAATAAATGTTTACATAACAGATTTATTGCAAAAATCGAAAGTGTTCAGCAGAAAAACTTTCTATGTAGATTGAAAAAAAGCATAGAATAAAATCGGCCAAGTGCGAGTCGGACTCGCGCACAAAGAGTTCCGTACCATCTATAGTAAAAACGTCAAAAACCATGTTTGTTGTATGAGAGTCCCTTAAATATTTTATGGATTGAAATGAATAAATATAATTTACAATTAATCAGTCTTATGTTTTGAAATCTCAACGTTCACAAATTCTAAAATTCAGAGAATAGCTAAATTCAAATAAGTTGCATCACAAGCGGGAAACCGTGCCAAAGAATGCATTTTACTTAAAAATAGACGCCAGTTTTACTGGTTCTCATTATTTTAGGAATGGCGTAAAATAAACGCTTCTTTTTAAATTTAGCCCAAAAATATATGTGAACACACAAAACAGAGGATTAGCATTAGTTCCTGTTATTTAAATGAAACACGTTTTTATTTATAAACGTAAAAGCATGGAACGTCGTAGTTAAACATATAAAGATAGCAATCATTATCTACTAAGTAAAATTTAATAGCAAACACTTCTGGCAAAGACTAGGTACTTAGAAATAACTATTAGAGATATAACTAGTTTTTTACAATTTGTAAATAATAATAATAATAATGCTGGACAATCTACACAGCATCATCTAGCCCCAAGCTAAGCAGAGCTTGTATTATGGGTATTAGATGACTGATATACTTAATACAATAACATTACATAACATTACATACATAGATATAACCAGAAATTAGAAAATACCCAGAACAACCGGAATAAATATTTGTAGATCGTACGAACATTTATCCCAAGGCGGGAATCGAACCCGCAACCTCTTGCGTCGCCGGCGGACATTCGCCCGCCGCGCCACATCAGTCATCAGATAGAACGTCATCTAACTAGAACAAAGCATTGCCTCGCAGACCAAGCATGTTAGAGGCACCATACGAAGCACGTCTCTGCATCAAACAACCCTACAGGGGCCCAATTCTTGTGACGAAATATCGCCAAACTCAGATTCCAATCGTGACAATCTCCAAACTGCATTCTTATAAACTGAGATATCAGCTCTTTTGACAACCAAATTCCTGTTTCAATCTCGCCTCAGCTCCAAAACATTACTCGAATTGGGCCCGCCTGTAATCTTACACCGGCACCTTTCAACCTAGAACACAGTAACGCTAGGTGGCGGCTGAGATAGGCATGAAGGTAGGACTTCCCTGGATGAGCCCTTATAAAAAACCTACTACAACTAAGTATGTACTATCTAAAATTCTCTACCAATAATGGTGACCCTATTAACAGCTTCAAAAGCTTATCACTTGCACCACAGGTAAGCTCTTTTGTTTTACGAGATATTTTAAGGCTGTCAACTTACTTTAACGTGGGGCTTTGTTTGCATTACAGAATGCGCGTAGTTTCGTTTGTGTAAAGCTTTAATTAACCCTTCTGCAAGGGTTTTAGGGGTCGATTGCAGAAAATATTTTTTTATTTCAACTCTACACATCAAAATAAACGTACCCTAAAAACTTCACGTATTTCTTGTAAGAAATAGAAAAAGTATATGTACACACTCAATTATATCCTAATTGAATAGTTTTATAGTGCTTGCAAAAATCACAAATATTTAGTATTATTTATCCCAAAAGTTATGCATATGCACCCAGTGGAATTCGATTCCGCGACCTAAGTTGGTTCAAATCCGACTTGTTGCATAACTAAATAATATATCTACTAAATTTCCTTCGTTTGCGGTTCACATTGAGCTCTGAGGTTGACCAACAAAACACTATTGATAGTTTCCAATTGCCCAATGCTACCCACCGCTTATCTAATTCCTTAGCTGACCCGGGATATCCATTGAGCTTCAATAGCCATCAGTCATCGTTATCTCTGTGCTCTAACTGGTTCAATGCTGCGCTCAATTTGAGCCAATTGAGTTACCCTCTGCCACGAAAGAGATAATAGTAGATTATACGTCACCAAGTTTTACTTGAACTCGTTTCCGCGGTAAGCAAATGTCTGGTTGCGCTGTGGGAAGTTTCCGTGCTAAAGTCAGCATAACAGAACTCATGATTACCTACATGGCTAGTCAGTCACTTACGACATCTTCGGGAGGTGATGGAGGAATCTCATTCTATGCCATAAAGAGCACCTACGGCTCCGGGTCTAAAGTTATCAGTATCGTATTAGCAGTTAGGGTGAACACATGGTATGGCCAGCAACCTACTGAGGACATAAAATCAAGACTGGGGTCACTAATCCGTCCCAAATATGAAGAAGACTTTTGTCCTGCAGTAGTAGTATCAGCTGATGATGTTGATCATAGTGTTTCTAAATATTATTCGATAATCCCATTGATAAACGTGTCTCCGTAAAAAGGATTAGGATTCGAATTAATTCGTGGTGGTCCATTCGTGGGTTTGAATTCATATCATACGCAGGTGGTAACTTTTGATCACTAAAATCTTAGTGAACTTTCATGACATCCTATGATATTTTTTAAACGCTTCAGAGGACCAATTATTATTAATGTATTTTTTGGAGCTGAGACGAGATTTGTACTAGAATTGGATTATCAAAATTGGTCCTGTCTAAAATATCAGTTTTGAAGAATACTATTTGGAGATTGACACAAAACTTGATTTTGATGATATTTTGTTACGAGAATATGAACTCGTTACGGTGTTGAAAATAAGTAGAAAAAAGTAGTGTAACAAAAATGTCCTTATCATAAAAGTCTGACACAAGATAAATTGCAGTCTCTTTCTAATGAGTGTGACACAATGGCATACCTAACTTTAGACGATGCTTAAAAAAGCAACGTGTATGAGTATGAAGGTAAACACCTAATGGCAGTGCATTAAAGTTTTTTTTTTTTTTTTTTTTTTTTTTGGTTGGTGGGTAGAAGTGTAAACATACCTAGAACTTGCTCAGTAATATAATAAGTAAAATAAAATATAAAAGGGCTATTTTTTTAAATAGCTTTATGTGTAAAAACTTATAACAAGTCAACTACTTCACCTGCCATAATCAACATCTCCATATCAAGTATTTTCGCAAAAATCTGTGGCACAACACTGCACTGGACACAACATGGCAGATTCAAGCATATCCGAGGTAATCGCATCACTGCATGATCGGATGACTCAATTCGAGAGTGAGCTGCAGAAGTCATCCTCTCCCACTACTGTAGAGGCCATAGCAGCAGACTATGCTGCCTTCAAAACATTTACACTTGCGGCACTCAAGGCTCTTCAGCAGCAAGTGGAGTTTCTTGTGCGCGAGGTAGACCAGCAGGAAATGCGCAGCCGACGCAAAATTCTTTTGCTTCATGGTGTCCCCGAAGACAGTAAAGAAAACCCAGCTGAAGTGGTAACAAAGGCTGTGAACACCAACTTGAAAATCTCAGGTTTCACTTCTTCGCATATTAGCCGGTGCCACAGGATGGGACGAGCCTCAGGCGCCGACAGGCCTAGGCCACTGCTGGTTAAGGTTCGTGATACCGCAATGAGAGACCAGGTTTGGTTTGCGAAAACCAATCTTAAAGGTACTAACATAACACTTTCCGAATTTCTGACCAAGCCTAGGCATGTCGCTTTCATGGCTGCGAGAGAGCGCTTCGGCATAAAAAACTGCTGGACGCGAGATGGCCTTGTCCATGTGATCGGACCGGACGGCGCGCGTCATCGCATCTGTAGTATCGGTGAGCTAAACAAATTGATGCCTCCGGCTACTCGAAGACCGCCGACAGCGGCCCCGTCCTTAGCCCGGGGTGTGACGATCCCCGCTAAAGAACCTAGAGCTCCATCGGCAAGGCGGGCAGGCACATCCGCTAGCAAGAAATGAATCTGCTCTTTTGCACTCGCTCCTTATGCGTATGCGCCCTGTAGGCATAGTATGGGTAGCTTTAGGTACTTGTTTTTCATTTTGATTGGTAATTGGCCACTCTAAATCTTATTCACACCCGCAAATTGTATTTCTAAATCCACAAATAATTCTTTCAACAACAATTTTTGCTATGTATTGTCAATTGTCATGTCATGTCCTAACAAACTGTCACCAAAAAAACGTAACAGACATTACGATGTCACTGTCATGTCACTTTAGTTCATTCTTACCCGCTCATGTTTTTTTTTTTTTTTTTCTCTTTTCTCTTTGATTCCTTTTTTAGAATGTCCAGTGCAATTTTCTCGTTTTTTTTTTTTTTTTCTTTTCGCTCCTTGTATTTGTTTAGTTTTTGTGAAACTTAATACCCAGTCTGAAAGTTGTGCCCAGATATATCCAGCTGGCAGATGGAGTAGTATTACATTGATTTTGATAAATATTTTTTTAGTTTTATATGCATAATTAGATTTATTTGTTTAAAATATTAGCTTTATCATATTTATTTTATATACTTAGTATTTACTATGATGCAACCTGTGTACGATTCCAGTGACGATGACTTCCATTCAATCTCATCAGATAACGCGAGCAGTGATGATAGCTTTAAGAGTATGCCTTCCCTGTCGGATACACTGACGGCAAATTTTCTCCATATATCCAACAGCTTCAATGTAATCCATATAAACGCCCAGAGTATTCCGGCTCATTATCCAGATATGCTGGCTTCTTTCGATATTAAAAACCTTCACGCTATATTAGTCTCCGAATCTTTCCTTAAACCCTGTCTTCCCTCTACCTCGTATTCTCTTCCTGGATTCATTCTGATCCGTAATGATCGTACTGGTAGTGGCGGTGGCGGTGTAGCTATTTATTTGCGTGCTAATATTCCCTTCTCCGTTGTAAGTGTATCTGCACAGCCACCACCACTCAATGCAGGCGAACACCTATTTATTGAAATCTTGCTGTCTCACTCTAAAGTCCTTCTGGGAGTTTATTACAGTCATTCCTTGCGCGTCAATTTTTTCTCATCTTTTGAAAAGCTCCTAGAGGATCTTTTGCCAGCGTATAAACATACCATTATTATGGGAGATTTCAATACGTGCCTTGTCAAGCGTGATCACCGGTCTTTACAGCTCGAAACCATTATAAAATCCAGCAGCATGCATATTCTCCCTCTAAATACAACACACCACTTTCCTAATTGTACCCCTTCTCTTCTTGATTTAATGTTTGTTTCTTCTCTTCAACATGTGTCCAAGTATGGTCAATGTTCTGCTGATGCTTTTTCCTATCATGATCTTGTTTTTCTATCATATAAAATTCGTCCTCCCAAGCCCAAGCCTAAAGTCCTTATGCAGCGTAATTTTGGTGCCATTGATGTGGAAAGATTAAAACTAGATGCCCAGGAGGCAGATTGGTCATTGGTTATAGAGGCTACCACTACTGACGACAAAGTTAGCCACTTTAATGCTATTATCACGCAGCTTTTCAACGTTCACGCTCCAATTCGAGCAGTCAAGATGAAGCACCTACCAGCTCCGTGGCTCACCGATGAAATTCGCGAGCTGATGAAACGTAAAGTTGCGTCCAAAATAAGATTTAAACTTAATGCTAGTGATGACAACAGAGATAAATATTACCGTGCTCGGAATCACTGCAATATGGTGTGTAGGGATGCGCAGCGCCGCCATATTCATGCCTCTGTATCCAATAAAGATCCAGCAAAGGTCTGGAAATTTCTGAGATCACTTGGTGTTGGCAATACTCGTAATGACTCAATCTCAAAAGACCTAGATCTTGACTCTCTGAATAAACACTTTTCATCTTCTACCAACATTGATTTAATTGATAAAACTAGTACACTTCTTTTTCTTTCTTCTTTGCCAACTCCTGATTATCCTTGTTTTAATTTTAGTCAGTTCACCGCATGTGATGTTAGGAGGAGCATGTTGTCAATTACGTCTAACGCTATGGGAGGTGACAACATAGGTCGCAACATGCTAGTTCCAATCATCGACGAAGTACTTCCTATCATCTGTCACATCTTGAATTTTTCCACTTCATCCAGCTCTGTTCCCTGCATGTGGAAAGAAGCGCTAATAATTCCTCTTCCTAAGAAATCTAAGCCTGTTACCCTTTCCGATTATCGTCCGATTTCCATACTTCCATTCCTTTCCAAAGTCCTTGAGCGTCTTGTCCATAACCAGCTCAGTTCCTTCCTTATCACAAATAACCTTCTTAATCCCCTTCAATCCGGTTTCCGACCTGGTCATAGTACTGTAACCGCACTCGTAAAAATTACTGACGATGTACGATCAGGTATGGAAAACGGACATCTAACTATACTAACTTTACTTGATTTTAGTAATGCCTTTAACACTGTTGATTTCGACATTTTACTAAGTTTACTTCGCTCCATTAATATATCTTCATCGGTGACTGACTGGTTCCACAGCTATTTGCACGGGCGCCGGCAGCGAGTACGCGTTGACGATTCCTTTTCGTCTTGGTGCTGTACATCTGCTGGTGTTCCGCAAGGTGGTGTTTTGTCTCCACTTTTATTTGCACTTTTCATAAATTCTATTTCTCATCAACTCACTTCTTCCTACCACCTTTATGCGGATGATCTACAAATTTATACACAGGCTCCTCTTGGTGAATTATCTCATGCAGTTTCCAGCATCAACGACAACCTGGTTAAAATTAACAGCTGGAGTAAGGCATATGGCTTAGATGTTAATCCTACCAAGACGCAAGTCATCATATTAGGCAGCTCCCGCACAATTTCAAAGATAGACTACCAAGTACTACCATTAGTGCAATTTAACGGCGTTACTGTTCCTTACAGTAAAACCGTTAAAAACTTAGGAATATACATGGATAGCTGTATGTCATGGAATTCGCAACTTGAATCCGTGAGTCGGAAATTGTTTGCTTCAGCCGGCTCGCTTAGAAGGTTACGAAATTTTCTACCAACTGCTACCAAAATTGCGCTTGCACAGGCTCTTCTTCTCCCAGTCTTAGATTATGCCGACTCCTGCTACCTCGATCTTACGGAGGAAAAGCTCGATAAGCTTGAGCGGCTTCAAAATGTCTGCATAAGATTTATTTTTGGTCTTCGTAAGTATGACCATGTATCTGAGTTTCGTGCAAAGCTCAAGTGGCTTCCTATTCGGCATCGCCGGAATACTCACATCCTTTCCCTCCTACACAACATCCTCTACAACCCTTCCACTCCCAGTTATCTGAAGGAACGTTTCGATTTCTTACACTGTGATAATTCTAGAACACTTCGTTCATCAGAAAACCTCCTCCTTAAAACTCCTGTGCATAGAACTAGTTTCTATGCAGACTCCTTCTCCGTCCAGGCTGTTCGCTTATGGAACACATTGCCTGTGTCTATAAGGCAGTCATCGTCTTTAGCCGTATTTAAAGCTAAAGTTAAAAACGCATATCTTACGGAATCTTCATAAATCGTGTCACTGACATTTCGTATACTTATACGTATGTAGGTATATTTATGTATTTTATAGGTATTTATAATAATGTAGGTATGCTTTTTAATATGTATTTATTTAATAATTTGTATGTAAGTAAATATTTTTATGTATGTGTGTTTAAGTTTTATTTATTTCTTTTTACTACTTATTGCTATTTTAAGTGCACCCCAGCCAACCCTCTTATTTTTAAATTCTCTCCATCCAAAGGTTGTCTGGAAGAGATCGCTCTTTAGCGATAAGACCGCCCATTGTACATTATCTATTATTAAATACTATTGTTTCTTTGTTTTATTCTCTAGCTTGTAAGGTGTACAATAAAGAATTTTCATTCATTCATTCATTCATAAAGCTCACTTTCCATTGAAGGCCATTTGAGAGTGGCGTACTTCACCACTTGAAATAGATTGGCTCAAACAGATGGCAGGATGTGGAGGTTAGGTGCTGAATTCTAGATCCGAAGATTATGTGATGAATAAAACGCAAAGTTCCTTTGTAGCTTAGCAAGGGCAGGTGTAAACGTCTAGTTCCTTCAGTAGTTGATAAATAAACTAGTCTTGTTCCTGTAAGGTTTCCAGTTGTGGACGAGTGAGTGCAAGCGTTATGTCGTTCGCCCAGTTTGCGCTGCGTTATGGAGTCAAGTGCAGTGGAATACGGCAAGTAAGCTTGGTTTCTTATATGTACCAATCTATATCAATACCAATTATAAGAATATTTGTCCTGACTAACTGACATTATACAGTCTAAACCGCTGGTTGTACAGACTTGAAACTTAGTATATTTGTCTTAGCGCGTGTAAGTGTACTAAGAAAAGAAATTTCCGAAATTCAACCCCTAAACGGGTATAGCGGGGGTTGAACTTTGTATGATAATAACTTCACGCGGACGAAGTCGTGTGCTTTTTGCAGTTAGATTGAACACCAGCAGAGTTGTAAGAAAGTTCTTACAAACGGAACTTCCTAGAAACCAGACCCACTTCTGAGGTACACTTGGCTTAGGTCCGTTTAGTTTTTCCCAGTTTATGCAAAGTAAAAATTTTATATTTTATTTGATGCATTAAAATAAAAACCCATAAATTACATAAGTACGTTACAAAACACACATTAAACATACTTAAAAACACAGCTTGTTTACTACTGCTGTTTGATGCTCAGTTAAATCAATCGTAAAATTCCTTTTCTCATATTTTGAACTATACCCAAGGTTAACCAAATATTGACGTGTATGCGACAAGTAATTTATTAAAAAAAAACCGTCTACGAATAAACAGTAGTTTGAAAATAATATTTCTACCACAATAGGGCATGTGGTGACACCAAGGATCCAGTTTAATATACACATATTTATGGCTGTCATATGCAAAGCACTGGTCTAAATTTGATTCTTCATAGATATTTCTCGTAACATAGGTATAGACAACGCATATCCTGTGCCGTAGAAACTTAGATTTTTCAGAGGTGTGTAAGTGTGTAATTCTTAAAATGTAACCTTTAGAAAGTGCAAAAGGGGCTGAAGCTTATATTAAAATAACATCATACGAACAAAATCCGGGATTCCACTTGTCAATAATATAATCAAAATGCTGGATACTCAAAACTGAATGCAATCGTATAATAACGTCTCTCAATGACAAACAAATATTATGTATGAAAAGTAAGAAAACGTTTTATTTTTGTTTTTTGTTAAAATGAAAATCCTTTGATCTTTTCTTTCAGACAGACAGTTTACGATCTCAGCTTAGAGACAAACAAAGCAATTTTCATTCCTTTTAAACTCGATACAACACGCGAGGCCGTAAAATGGTTACAGAATTCCACAACAGTCTTAAAAAGACTCTCAAGGGTCGATGGCTTTAGATAGTAGGAATCGTCTCTTATCCAATGAATTCATTTAGAAGTATGCGGGTAAGTTTAGTCAGTAGTTATTGACTGAAGCTTAATAATTTTAAAAACCATGACTCGTATGGTTCACGTTTCGATGGTAGTAAGTAAAGCTCTCGTAAAAGAGTTAATCAAAATACAATTGTTATAGGCAAATATAATCTGCCAACATCAAGTGGGCCATCTACTTCTAAAATAAAAATAATATAATTTATAAAAACATTATCAAAACGCTTTCGTTTGGTATTTATTTGGGATCAGTCTTTGATCTAATATTTATTTATTTATAAACAAGTTGTATTTTTGTTGTTAAAAAATTAAGCGATATCCTAAAATAGACCAGAGTATGATTGCCAAAACTGCAGTCCAAACATCGTTATCTCTCAAAACATAACTGAAAAAAGCAGAATCACTTTGGCTGAGTGCCAGCAAAATGGTTGTCAATAAAATGAAATAGCTGAATCGCGTAAGCCAAAAATAGAACAGAAATGAATTATGTTATTCCTGTCGTTGAAATGAAACTGTAGAAGAACCAAGATCACCGACATAGCTCTTAGAATCAGCAAGTTGAAGTGGCAGGCAGATTCTGCATAGCTCGCAGAATCGACAACCGCTGAGGAATAGAGGTTCTTGAATGACAATCACCGGAAGACAGAACGTAGGACGTCCTCCTACCCGATGAACTGACGATATTGTTAGGATCGCGGGAAGTCGATGGATGGAAAGGGCTCAAATCCTGAAAACGGATGAGGAAGGTCTCTATATCTATGATGATTAATGTTAGGAGTAAAGATATCCGGCTTTTTCTCAACTTGCCGAATACAGGCTTTGTTATCTCTTTGCCATGTTGAAGCGCAAAACTCCGGAAAACTTTTCTGTACAATATCTGGACATGACCACTGTTCGGCTTTTTTTGAATAATTCGTTTGTTCCGGCTTTTATATAATATATTTCTATTCAACTTAGAAAGCTATGTAAACATTGAGTTGTTTTTTGTTTACTTGAATGAAAATACAAATAGTGTAGGTACCTACCTACCGACGCTTTCTCTTACGAACTTTTGATTTTATTTGGATACCACTAGGATTTATACGTCTAAGTTAGACTGTAAACTATTAAGTTGCCATAAAAGATTATCATTTATTTTAGTAGAATCATGTGTAAATGACTTACATGTAAATGTAAGACTAAATGTAAATGGCTTAGAATAGGAAGGACCCTTTATTAACTATGGATGTTGTACCCCTACAACATCCATAGTTAATAAAGGGTCCTTCCTTAGTGCCCCCGCACTAAGGAAACGCAATAAGAGGACAGAAGTTATTCTTGA
Organism: Electrophaes corylata; assembly: GCA_947095575.1. NCBI lineage: Eukaryota > Metazoa > Arthropoda > Insecta > Lepidoptera > Geometridae > Electrophaes > Electrophaes corylata. The sequence goes on from OX352703.1 coordinate 11,663,866, forward strand.
GTAATAAGCACAGATAATACTGCAGTCACCAATTCGCCTGACGTGGTGATGAGCGTGGTGAATAAGGCAAACCTCCACAAAATAATACATTTAGCAGTAGTTGGGTCTTTTATCGAAAGGCCCGATTGCGTATTTTTATTTTATTAGATATACTTAAACCAGATTAAATTTTGAAACGTTTCCTTTCGGTCAACCATCTCGGATTACGCATTACCTCACGAAACCACTCTGTGGCCAATGGTTGTAACAAGGAGGTCAATCACTCAATATCCTCACCTAGTATCATAGATATAGTAGATAGCTTTAGCTGCAATACTGTGGTTATACCTTTATTGAAACTTTGTTGTTCCGCTTAATTTTTTTTTATAAGCTGATGGCCCAAATGTGGTTACGAGCATAGATACTCCTTCTTTTTAGAATTTGTTTAAAAAGAAAACGTATAAAACAAACGTTGGATGCGCTTAAAATATAATGTCCTTCTGTTTTGCTTCAAAACCATCGCATTCAGAAACGCCTACAAACTAAAATACATTGCGTTTAGTTCTCACATTCAACTTATTTATTTGTTTACAAATACAAACAAGATAAGTGTTGCTATTATAAAATTCATTTCAATTCGTTAGAATGCCTATTCTAACATTTCTAACTCACAAGACTCTTATCTAACCGCAGAATAAATAACAGTACGCCATAACTAACGTTTGTTTGGGCGAGAAGATTAGGCAAACAGATAAAACCAGAAACAAGTATTTATTGCTGTTATTTTAACCAGATTCCGATCTAAGTGGCTGCCACACAATATGCCTTGAAGAGTTTGTTTATCAACACTTAATTATGGCTCTTCTACACCTGCGTCGGTCGTCACAAAGCTTTGGCTATCGAACATGGTAAATGTGTGTGAGCAAAAACGTAATAATAATATCAAAGTCAAAGTCAAAAAGCATTTATTCAGTAATATCGGGATCATCTTGAAACGTCTTAAATCTAGGTGAATCTAAGCGCCAGTTCCTCGCGACCAAGCCTAGAAGAACCGGCAAGAAACTTACGGCTTGGTTCCTACCGTTTTTTTGTATGATCCTGTTACAAAATAATAATAATGTAAATAATGAAGCTCCAGTGTGGTGCCAATCTAACTGAATGCAAGACAGAAAACATGCTAAGGCAATTATACCAAGAACTTAATATACTAATGCTGGATAATCCACGCAACATAATCTAGCCCCAAGCTAAGCAGAACTTGTGCTATGGGTACCTACTAGATGACTCACATGAAGTATATCACTTAAAACAATACATTACATACATGCATATTTTTTATTATACATAAAAAATACCCAGAACACCCGGAATAAATATTTTCAGATCGTACAAACATTTATCCCAAGGCGGGAATCGAGCCCGCAACCTCCTGCGTCGCTGGCGGACATTCGCCCACCGCACCACATCGGTCGTCGATATGACAGGGTGCAAGCCCATCGCCGCTTTGAAACCCCTTCAAAAGGGGAAATAAAATCTGTTATTCTGGATTACCAACAGTACCAACCTTTTACCAACAGTAAGAAGTCCTTATCTGACTCTCAGCCCTGACAGGGGTATAATTGGTACTTAAGGGCCTCTAAGGAGCTCTAAGCCCCGGAACGTACTACATATTCATATAACAAAGGCGGGATTAGCAAATGCCTGCTATAGTCTCCTGACCTATTTACAGTTTTCTTGTATATGTAACTATAAATTTGATGCATGGACGTGATTCTGACTAACACTATATATATTAAATTAAAAGATATTGAAGCTTACTTTCTTGCCAACGAATATAGCTTACTGTCTCAACTATGAAATGAAAATAAAATACCTTAGCGACTTTAATCCTATAGGCAGATATTTTCTCAGATCTCTAAGTACCAAGTATTACACAAGATTCTTTGATATCTAAGAGGGGTAGTCAGAGGTACGTTCAAATATTACATTTGGTACATAATATTACCTACATATTGCAGTACATAATTTTCCATACGTGAGAGGTTGCAAGCCAACCGCTCAAGTTAAATAGCTAGTGTGATAAAAAAATCGCAAAGGTTTCTTACATGCACCATAAATTCGCACCTTTATTCTTTACTAGAGAAGGGGCGAACCCTTGTTCACCCCTTTTGCGTTCTAAACAAAGAACATAAGAATCACTACTCGAGGGTAATGGGGTGAGTAGGCTGTGTAGTTATGAAACGAGGGAGGACACAAGATAAATATTTGTTTACATCTATGTGCAACTAACCGTGGCGGTCCCGGCTTAATATAGGACCCCGCTCTTACTCCCACGGATGGCGTAAGAGCCGATTAAGTGGACACACCAGGTCCTCTACCGTGAGGCATTTTTGTGCTTGGTAGATAGGATATTTTCGATTTTTTTGTACTAAAATTACCTCTATAAAAAATATTTCTGTTTTTCGACTTCGCCGACCGTGAAGCAAACAATGGTTTGATAACTAGATTGTTACTACTAGCGCCATCTAGCGTCGAGTAGACTAACCACAACCACAAGCTTTTAAGCGTGCTCGTTATCGCAGTGATTTCGCCAATAAGCGTTGCTATATTTTAGTTTGAAGAGTGAAGAAGTGTTAATTAAATCTACTTGCATAGTAGATTAATAAAAATACCTGTAATTTCATTCTAATCAACAATTTAATAAAATCTATGATAGCCAAATGCGTAGGTACGTGCTCACTGACTACCTCCTTTGACATCCTCAAAGATTATACCGATTATGCAATTTAAAAAGATACCCCACTCTACTATGCTATAGGGTAGGGTAGCATAGGGTGAACAACCCCAGTCACGTGCCAATGCCAAACAAATATCGTGCCAAGTACAATGGGGGCCACTATCTTGTTAATGCGTCTGGGTCTACCATTAGTTTTCTTATCAATGCCCTATTCTTAGTAATACTAACAGACGCTAGTAAGATATTGAAACCGGGCATTAGACTTTGATCAACTTACTCAAAGGGTTAGGTAGCTTTTTTATTTCGGTACAATACGGTTACGGCACAAATGAAATGTCAAATTAATTCGTGCTGAACCCTAGGTACTACGAGCTTCTCGTAGCACTGTGTAGCACTCGTAGGCATGGTGCTACGGATGCTACGAAGTTCCAAAAAGTTTGCATCTCGACTAAGAAGTTTTATACACGTTCTTAGTAAATACTAGCTTCCACCCACCCGCGCCTTTGGTCTATTCCTGATTTGCATTTAAATCGGTTCTGCCTTGCGGCGGCAGTCTCAACCATCCGAGCTTTCGAAAATTTAAATGATTAGATTATTTATTTAAAAAAAAGCTATGAATCATCATCATTACCATCATCACCTGTAATAATGTATTCAGCAGATAAATGATTTGATTTGATAAAACTGTTCTAGCCTGAGGTGACCGTTCAACTTTAGTTAGGCGATTTTCTTGTTCCATTACTTTTCCGCAATAATCGCGCTTTGTGGTGTAATCCATCGGCATCGGCATCCAGACCTGTTTTACCCTTTGGGTACGGAACCCTGAAAATGTATTTTACTGTAAAACGTTCTCTTATCGCCTCTCTACGATAATATCGCAAGTTTCAAGAGCGACCTTGAGTAGCCTATTCAACTCTAATCTATTGTTCACGTACCTACCCTTGTCGTTCGGGTTTCTGGGTCAAGAGAAAGGTAAGTACTTTGAGTACATTTTATAATAATATATAATAATGCTGGACGATCCACACAACATCATCTAGCCCCAAGCTAAGCAGAGCTTGTGTTATGGGTACTAGATGACTGATATACTTAATACAATACATTACATATATAGATTTCTTTTATAATACATATAAAATACCCAGAACACCAGGAATAAATATTTGCAGATCGTACAAACATTTATCCCTAGACGGGAATCGAACCCGAAGTTAAAACATTTATGTATAGAAGTATTTGTTTACCTACTCGCTAATCGCAGTGATTCATGAAAATGATTCATTAGTGTAATAGGTAAATTGGAATGAAAGATGGTGGCACTTACATTTAGCTAATAAAACATGATAATGTTAAGAATTTTGACATCATTATTCATTGCTTGAAATGCTTGCTCAAAGTAGTTGATAATGATAAGTAAAACCACGCAATTCACGAATTTAGGTTTAAACATAGATTATCCAAGTCTGTTACCTTAATGCTTAAATTGCGTGATGATTAGCTAAGCTATTTTAGGTAAATATTTATGAAAATGTACTGAAATTTGAATTATAATGTTTTAGAATATTTTGGAATGTTCAACTTGCATTATTCCACTCTTTGTCTTACTGGTAGCTGGCATAAGCTTTACGAGTTTTACAGTAGGTTGGTATTTATTTATTTGAGTCACCAACATTGTACACATCAATTCACTTACAACAATTCAAATATTAAAACAACTCATGCCTAGTGCTACAATAATAATACAGGAGACAGACAGCTTTCACGACTCTAGTCTCGCTCTAGCGAGAGCGAGTAAAAAATAATATTATTGAATTGAATAAATAAAAAATACAGTTAAAAATACATTTACAATGTCAATAGTAAGACTAAAACGAAAGTTTTTTGAATTTAAAGGTTGAGTGTACTTTTGCTATTAGCGACGCTGAGGCAATAATTAGCATAATATTATATTACCATAACAATAGTTATTCTATAATATATTGAATAATGAGCGACGCGGTGACAAAGCGACGCAGGGGAAACGATTCAACTACCTGCAGGATATATCATTTCGAATTGCTATAAAATGTAATTAGATAAAATAATATTAGGCATGCATGCTCTATTACAAAACAAAATATTGAAATTAATGTAATAAAAATACAAAAACAATTTCATTTAGGTTTAAAACACTTTGCTTAAACGTAGGTAGGTATACAACCTACGTCACCAACGTTACGTTAAAAACAGTTTTTTTCTTGACCACCAAGGTATCATTTGGAAAGGTAGGGTTACTAAATACTTTTAGTAACCTTTAGGTTAGGGTTATTAAAAACTTTAATTCGCCAAATTATGTGCATGTATTTTTATCCATCTGTTATGTCAAAAATATGGGTCAAAAAAGGTTCACTTAGCTGTACGTATATCGCACTTCTTTGTCAGAACAGCATGTCAATATTCCTGTACGCTGCACAATATCTATCCGTTGTTAATTATTTGGGTCATGACCTACATTAAGATGCACGTCACAGCACACCCTTTGTACTAGATCAAATAACTCAAGATGTCAAAACTCCAGGGCATCATAACTTTTGCAATTTATCTTCAGGGCACGCAGTCCCCGAAAACTTTATTGACACAATAAATTCGCCTTTATTACTAACTTTGCGTCGTACCCCTGAGGAAGTAGAAATAAATGGTGTAATATAGGCTAATTAGGAAATGCTTTTGGAGTAGCAAGGTCACCGTGACACGCAACTTTATATCACACCCCCAAAGGTACTTGAACTACTCCCGTTATCAGCTGTGTGTGACATCCGCGGTCGTATCGATAATGCCGCCCATCGTTTTGTTGTCCCGATTAAAGTTCCAAAAGCCTTCAGAACTAACGAAACGAATTCATTCATAGAATTTCAGCTGCGATAGTGTCAACGAATGTCAAGATTTTGTTGGATTGTTAAGAATATGATGAGAATGGAATTTTGAAATGAGCACGAATCTGATAGAGGGTGTGTGAGCAGTGAGCACGCGTGCGCGGTGGTTGGCAAGGACAGGCGGCGCGGCGCGCCTCAGTCCGGCGGGTGGCAGAGTCGCGGCCGGCTGTGTGACATGCGCCAGTGGGCTAGCGCGATGCCGAGTGCCGCAGTGGCGGAGTAGCGCGGCGCCGCATGCCCGCCCCCAGGCCCCCACCAGCGCAGCCTCCAGCTCGCCAGGCGACCCTTAACTCAGAAGCCCCGCGCTCTCTTCGATTCAGTCTCGTAATTGGATTTTCTCGTTCGATAAGCAACGTTTCTGATTTGATTGGCGAACGCTTTCCGCTTCGATATTGCAGCTTGATTCTCCACTTCTTTACGGAGTCTCTTGACGCTTTGTGTAGCAGCTTTAATTGTTTTTTAAAATTATATTTCTGTTGTGTGTTACGTAATCAAAGACACCGGTGCATCGGCACATGGTGACTTATCGGATCCTATGTAGAACGTTGGATGTGAGTGTACAAATAGTTACCAGTGGAAATGACTTGTTGGGAAAGTGTAGGTCTGCTGGGCCCGTGTGCATTGCTATCTTCCTCTGACCATAGGGTAAGTTATATTACTCTTAAGAACAACTGTACTTTTTCACGCAGTCGTTACGCAAACTACCTGTTGTGAACTTTAGTCAAGCCTTTGATGTGAAATTCCTATACGAAACCTTCCTGTACAAAGTATCCAAAACTTGGACACTTCAGACTGGCCTTTGAAACTTTGTTGTGAATTAGATTTGGCCAGTCAATGTGCCGTCCTTTTTCTGAGTAGACGGAATTACTTGTAAAATTTTACGGACTATGTGCGTCTGGTTTCTGTCTAAACAATTCGAAGAAAACATTGTGATTATGTTAATTTGTTGTTTTCAAAACTTAATGGTATTGACTCTGGCCATACTAATTAACTTTTCAAAACACCCGTCTGATTTTGACCCTAGTCCTAACGTAGCACGCCAGCAAAGCAGTACTTTTAAAATGGTGTCAATAGTACTACTCACGACCGAAGAGGTTCTCCAAAGAAATGGATATTGGTTCTGCTTGGACACTATATGGGTGACGGAGGAGTTGGAACCCTTTGAGGAGGTAAAACCAGAGCATGTCTGCATTAAACCACTTACCAGAGATTTTTATTATGCTAAATATCCCGATATACCAAGAAGTGAGTCGGAAGATGAAAACTCCTTAAGTCTTAATGGATTTAGAATGAAGCACGATGAATGGAAGACGAAGATAAAAATAAAGAAGTTTATTGCAAGCAGACGAAGTTCATGCAACTCAGGTTTAAGTGTTAGTGTCCTGGGGACCAGAAGCAGTGAATCACTGAATAACGAAACTAGAAGAGTAACATCATTGATAGATCAGAAGAATGTATGTAAGTCTGATAACAAATTGGAGTCAATCGCAAACGATGACAAAGTGAAAGATTTTTTCAAACGTTTACTTGAGAGTGTTCCTCCGCCACCTATCGAAAATTTAAATGTTGAATCACAAACAAATTCCATCATAATGTCGCCAAAAGCAGAAGAGTTCAATGAAATAAATCTTCCAGAATACTCTGAGTTTGAAAGAAGCAAGCTACTTCAAGCGAAGAGTGAACAAAGCTTACTGCCAAAGACCTCCACATTGAAAAAAACTAAGCATAGAGTCAGCTTCAACTTTAACAATGAATTTGAGGACCATGACTCCTGGCATGAATCTATTTACGGTATATCGGATTTGGTAGCACCAAAACACTATGTACATGAATATATGAGTGGTGCCAGTAGCATAGCTTCTTTTTCGTCATGGTCTGAAATCATAAATGAATGTGGACTAGATAACAGCGTTGTCAGGAGTACAGAATCATTGCGTTCCCGAGAAGAAATAATAAGTCAATCGCATCGAAATGTCAAAATTGAAGATATTTGTTGTGAGAAATCTGATGATGAAGACACTTATGCTAAGTTCGCTATTTACAAAATTTATAAAACTATCACAACAATCAAAGGCATGATTGATTCTTCGTCTATGAAAGACCTGGGTGAAGTAAACAAAATTAAAAAGCTCCATAATATGATTGATGCTTCACAAGTTTTGAATATGTACAGCTTAATGCCAAACAGTGTTGATGAAATAGACGATCTGGTAAATACAGAGCCTTCGACCGAGACTACGATCCTATAATATTTTTTTTGTAGATGTAGAGACTATCTAGTTTGTAGTACTTTAGACATTAAATATTTTTAAACTAACCTTCGTTTTTGTGCCCTCAATATTATATTCCAGGTTAGCATTTTTTTGTTTTATATCCTATGTTTATATTCGTTTTTCTGTCATTTTCTAAGCTCAACTTTCTTTTTTGTTACAGCCTCCTGAAAATGAACTACAGAAAAATTCGGATCGTGTGCTTTCTGAACACGAGTTAAGGGTCCAGAGGTCACTCCAAAAGCTCAATGTGCCGGAATGGTGAGTCTGGATACATTTTAATGAAGGTACTGTCAACTGCTGTACATACCTACTGAGATCTCTTAAATTTGCCGTTATATTCAGAGTCACTGTCCATTCATTTACCGTTTTAGCCATTTCCCAATTAAGCCTACCAGAAAGTTTCACCTTTGTATTTGAATTTTTGGATGATTTGGTACCGGAAATACCAACATATTTTTAGAATACCTACTGAGGTATTTTTGATACAACGTGGGGGACAGGATTGATTAATTGTAGCTTCGAGTAAGATACAAAAGGAGCTCATAAATAGAACTTAACATTTTATAGTTTTACAAAAAAAGTATACATTTATACAAGCGTGTGACTTTATTGTAAAATTTCATCATTTGTACATTTCATGAGTCTCAGCAAAACTTATTAAAAGAATTGGTTGCTTATTGATTTAGCCATCGTGTCTCAAATGTAATGAACACGACTTCAAAGCTAATCATAATTAGAAACGCACGGTTCGCTCCACACAACACACAATCGTGTCGAGGACTCGGCGAAAGGGTTCGATTGAGTAGGTAAATCTCAGTTTATCCTCGTAATGTAGTAGGCACTATTCTTAGCTATAAATACTAGTCTACATACCTTCAAAGTGTACTAATGAATAAAAAGTCAAGAGTTTTCTATACTAATAATATTATAAAGAGGAAAGATTTGTTTGTATGTATTGAATAGGCTTCGAAACTACTGGACCGATTTGAAAAAAAATTACACGGTTGGAAAGCTACACTATCTCCGGGTGACATAGGCTATATAACGTTTTCAAAAAATTAGGGTTCCTTACTAAAACTCGTGCGAAGCCGGGACGAGCCGCTAGTAAGAAATATACAGTTATATACGAGTAGCAATAGGTGTTTTACAAGGTTCCTTGTCTCTACGACCAGTGGTTTAGGTTGTGCGTTGTTTATATGTCCGTCAGTCAGTCAGAACAAAGATTCTTATAAGTGGTATAGATTACAGTCGAAATGGGCTTTTACGAAAAGCTGCTACCATGAAATTCTTTCTCCATCCATCAATAAACATTTAATGATTTAAAAGCTTTCTTGGAAGTTGCTAGAATTATGTTCTGCCTACTCCTCTATGTCTCTCACCGCTCCTCATGTACTCAGTCAGTATTTTATGATATACTTTTGCTATTGTTATAGCATGAAGCTTTTTTCTTTATTACATTGCTCTAAGACTGCATTGAGATGTACTCGTATATAAATAGTAGTAATAATGTAGAGTACATGCTACTAACCTACAGTTACAACTGTCAAAACCGACGCCAAAATTGCCGTTACTATCGTAGGTACTTGACAAATAGTATTGTTTTCTAGTTTTCCAGTTTTTCGTTTTTTTGTACTAAATAACGAATTGCGGATATGTACGAAGATGCTCTCGTATCCGTTGTTCGAGACTGTTCAGGGTTCGGCTGTTTGGCTGAGCTCAAGGTACAGATAATTAGGCAAACAAATAGTTGAGCTCACTGTAACTCCTGTATATGTATAACAAGTACAAGGATTCCTAATGAAGGTATTGCACAAATGCCAACCGCTAACAGCTCTCAAGCTTCCGCTAATAGACTGACAGTAATTAACGACTCAACGACAATAATGGGTTCTTCAATTATGGGTCCTTTGAGTTCTAATTACACCATGACACTATGAACGTAATTCTCATGCATCAGCTGATGTGGTTCAATACTTATTCCTGTCGTGTAACCTACTATACAGCGTGTCCCAAATTTCAACGATAAGCGGGCACCAGAATCATTGAATTTGTATAATTGAATTTTGGGACACGCTGTATATGTACAATTATGTATTATGTTTTAGAAGCCCAATTCTCGTAATAAAATATCGTAAAATCAGAGTTTTGATCAATCAATCTCCAAATAAAAAATTAATTGAAACTGAGACATCAGACAGTGGGCCTATTTTTTTGATAATCGAATTCTAGCTTGGCTCTAGTTTCAGCTCAAATAAAAGACTAATTGACCCTACACTGACTCGCAAGCAACTGTCAGAAAAGTTGATGATTAAAAAGTTTCGTCAGCTGAAGCTAGATTTCCTATCAAAATTGGCTCAAACTCCTCGAAATCTGCAACTCCGGGACTAAGTTTAAAAGTGGGTCAATGCAATAAGCTAGCTGACTGGGATTTATTCGCCGACACGTTCGACAAATCTTCCTATACGACCTCGACATCTTATGCTCTATGAGATGCAATTGCTCCAAGCAGCACCTTTGCTTGCAACAATTGAATTACCGACTCCCCTACCGAAAGCTCTTAAAGCACAGTTGCAAGCTGAAAACAAGCTGGTCTACCCTTGAAAACAATAAACGAAGTTGCGTATTGTCGTTTTGAGTTACAATACGGAGCCTCAGTAACCCATTTCACAGTCAAGTTGTCGATGCCTGACATGCGGCGCGTAACTCAAAACGAAGGTTTCACCTCTCTTTTGTTACATTATGCCATAGCAACGGGATGGAGTAGGTACGTTTATCGCTATCGTTGAATTATATTACGCACGTATGTACATGTACTCATGAGTATTTACTCTTGCGTAACAGATTACTGCTCTGTAGACGGCTCGATTAGATTTGGAGGGATTTTATGAGGAAAAAACGATCCAGTCATTGAGTTCCATTAATGAACCGCTTTTCAAAAAAACCTTAGTGTTATTCAATCCGGGCTTATTGAACATGCATCTATTTCACACTTGATGTTATAGTCCACGAGAGTGTGAATTTTAGTTACAGATGCCAAGATGCTCAAAGACCATCAAATCATCATTTATTTTTCTTTTCTCAGGTACAAAAATGCACCGGCACCCCGCGAGGGCTTCCTTCTCCGAAAGCGTTTATCTGACGCGTCAGCTTCCGCTGGTCGCTGGAGCGGACTCAACTCCAAGACCACGTCCCTCGGTAGTCTCGGAGGTGCTAACGTTCAGCCGCCGCCACCTCAGCTGTCCCCACACACGACTAGCTTCGGCCGGTGGTCTACCAGCCGACTCAATTCTAATCAGGTAAGAATTAAGACCACATTCTTACTGTATGGCTCCCTCTCGGTGGTCTACTAGTTAATTATAATCAGGTACTGCATCCAAGGCAAGAAGCCACGAGGCCAGAGCCCAGTACGACCAGATCTGCCGCGCTTGATCTAGGTGGCATAAATGCATCAAAGAAAATATGATCCATGGGGGTGGGAGGTGGGGGGGGGGGGGGTCGTGACCCTCAGGAGTGAGGTGTACGACGCGAGGAGAAGGAGGACCGTATCCAAGAAATACCTACTAACGAATTGACTGTCGTGAAGTAAGATGGACAGATCTCAGATCTCTCAGGCGCAGAGAACAAAACCTGTTTGAAGCTAAGTCTGCATTGCAGGGAGTGTCATAAACAAGAAAAAGCCAAACTAGCAGTAGTTAAAATTAGGTTGGGAATGTAAATTAACAAGACGAAAAACACGTCTATTTGCTGTTTATACTGGACATCTTTATATCTTGTCTCGGCGGTCATCTATCAATTCTCACTCCACTTTACTGATTGAGTCTGCTGATCGAGTTATACCACCTGAAGTCGCAGGCAGGGCTAGACTGCTAATATAACTGGGCTTGAACGCTAGATCTTTTTGCAATTTTATCATCGTTATCATTTCCAGCCAGTAAAAGTCCACTGCTGGACATAGGTCTCCCATAAGTTTCCAGAAAGAATTTGAGCCCTTTCCATACATCGACTTACCGCGATCCTAACAGAGCGAGAAATTAAATGAGTCTGCGTTTAAAACTCATTTATTTGTGAAGTCATGACCTTTGACTAGTATTAGAGTGATCCCTAGAACTTTCCTCGGTTCTACGGCTTCTAACAATGCTTAGTTCATTCACCGCCCGCATAAAGTAATGTAAACGAATGCGTTGCTTCTTAATTTTATATTACGGACTAGCGGCCGCTCGCAGCTTCGCCTGCGTGGCAGTTTTTTCCCGTTCCCGTTAAACTTTCATCCTCTATTTTATCTCTTCGGGGGTAGAATTAATCAAAATCCTTTCTTAGCGGTTGCCTACGTCATAACATTTACCTGCATGCCATATTTCAGCCCGATCCGTCCAGTGGTTTGGGCTCTGCGTTGATAGGTTCACTATGTCAGTCAGTCGGGCACCTTAGAGTTATCAATATTTAGATAGTATTGCTTTTTGAATTTATTGAACCTGTCTATCAATTACTTACTCTATATTATAACAGTACCTTACAGTTTGCGTGTACAAAGACCTAGGCAATGGTAGGTATGATTGAATTACCTAAACCTGTTTAGCCAGATAGCATCACGCACGCAATCTGAGGGAAATTATTAGAAAATATTACTTTCTAATATTTGGTCCGGTTTTAATAACTATTGCATACATTTTACACTACGCCGTTTACCCTTAAACCAAACAAAAATGGTTCATATAAGAACCAGATGGCTGATAGAATATTGATATACTTTTTTTATGACTTGGAATACAATGACTCACCCGGACACAACACAAACATATATCGACAGTCATCTTACAAGAGAAGATATAGGTTTTTATATTATGGAAAAACTTAGAGCTTGGTAAAAAAAGTACCCTATTATAGTCTCCGGAGCGCAAACTATCACCGTGCCAAATTTCATCAAGATTTGTTTGGCGGTTTAGCCGTGAAAGCGCATCTAACTGACAGACACACTTTCGCATTTATAAATTGTATGGATATTAACATCAATGGTGATGATGATTGACAATGATTGATGGCAAACCTGTAGCTTGTTCCTTAACTTATTCTAATAAAAAAATGAAGCTCTCTCATAAAAATATGAATAGTCATGTATGTTATTTCCAAATAAATTTCATGTCAACATAAAATAAATAGCATCACAACTTTAATCCCCAAGCACGGTACATATCCCCTCTCTTAGTACCAAGTACTCGAGATTCTTCGAGGAAGTCTAACGGGGGAAGTCAGAGGTACGTCTAGATATTGCATTCGGTACATACCTAGGTACCCACATTTTGGCAGTAGTTGGTAACAAAATAATTAACTGATTCATCACCCTTTCCAGACGTCTCCGTGTTCATCAACGCGCAGCAGCATTCGCGGCACCAGCCCGCTTTGTTCTCCATCAGCCAGGTCCTCGTTCAGCGCGCGGCAGCCATACCTTGGATGGAGGAGTCAAGAGCGACTGAATAGCACACCTAGAACCCCTCACGAAAGGTATCTAAATGTTTTGTGAGACGATGTGAAATTAGAAACAAATATTAATACCATGCCAAAGAACCTGGAGGTCCACTCTTGAAAACGATAAACGAAGTTTCGTCATGTCCTTTTGAGTTACACTTCGGGGTCTGCGTAACCCATTCCAGAATCAAGTTGTCGCTGCCGCGCAGTGAAACTCAAAACGATAATACGAAACTTCGTGTATCGGTTTCAAGAGTAGATCCACTGAATTATTATGTGGCTTCGTAATAGTTTCTTAAGTTTTGTTTTAATTCAAAGTAAAAGTCTAAAAGCATTTTTTCCCTAGAATCAAAGGGATCACTTAGAACCGTCTTATAACTATGTGAATTCAAATGCCAGTAACCTCGCGACTAAACCTAGAAAAACAGGAAATAAACTTACGTTTGTATATTTTTACAGGTTAGCATCATCTCTACTCCAGCAATCTGCATCAGCTAAAGCGGCCGAAGAGATTCAAACATCTATCAAGGAGGTTACATCTGCTATCGTTCATTACGTGTCTGGCTTGGAGCCGGCTAACGGAGACTTGGACCAGCCATCTCCGAGATCCAGTCAAAAGCTCTTCTGGCTTGAAAGCTCCTTTGTTGGTTAGTATTTCACGTCTCTTCTTGCAAGATTCGCATTCCTTAGCATCTTCGTTTAGACGCCTTTGTTGTTCATACCTACTTGCTTTGATATACTTACCTAAAATACATACTAAATAGAATAGAAAAATGCTTATTTTTGTCATAAAAATCTTAACTAAGTATTTTAAGAACATAGGTCAAAAAATCAAAGACCACAAAGCCCTAGTTTTCAAAGGTACCATATCCTCTTCCTGACCTTATCCCACTTTATGTGTGGTTGGCACAATATAATTATTTTCTTCCACTCCCCTCAGCCAACATAGCCGTACCATAGTCATAGCATTAAATCATAGCCACTGTTATTTGATATTTATATAGCGCAAGATTTTTACAATTATATTTGTTCGTTACAGGTACAAAACCCCTAGAGTCGCCTCAGACCCCACTGGTGGTGTCAGAAGCGCTGCCGCCTCCGCATCCTCGACCACCGTCTTCCCTCCGCCTCGACCACCGAGCCGCGCCCGGTGAGCGAGCGTGACCACACCACGACACACTGCAGGCTCGATACTCGATCACAAAACACATTCCCACACAGCAGTGTATTGTTGCATGAAAAATACAATATATGGCTTGAATATGCATTTATAAATCGACACCCGAACCTGCAGTGTCCTTGTTAAAGTTTAATACTCCTGCGTTATTTGTGCTGTTCTATGTTTTTAGTTTCTGTGGAGTCTTCCTGTTTTCTGAAGAATTCCATTTTGTGAATTTTATGTGTAATAGAGCTTTATAGAGATGTTAAGACTCAGGACCATTTGTGACATTCATTATTGAGCACTATTTTTTGACTCTCAATTTTTGTTTTGTAAAAGTGTTTTCATTTTGCAATATACCGCACCAGCTTGTAGTCGCTTCACCAGTTTATGTGACCACGCAACAGCTTTTTACTTTTATTTTTGATATGGCGGTAGTTCATAAATTGTATACGTTACGTTGCCAGAGTAAAAAATAAATATCTACAAGGAAATGAGGTAGTTAAGAGTAGATTTCAAAATCCCTTAGGTACTGTAGCCATCTTTGTGTAATAAAAGTTGATTAGGAAATTATCACTGATGCATTTCTATGTTTAGAAAAAGAAATACATGTAACGATAACGCGTATTTAGGTACCACTATCAGACATATCAAATAATTCATTGGTAAAGATTCATTATTAGTGAGTCAATAGATAAGTTTTGTTATTTTATTTTAGTGATATTGCCATAAAATGAAATTTCCTGACACTATTATGGAACCAGTTGACGCCTCTGTTAATTTAGTATAGCGACCCACAGTGTACAGATTAAATTATTTTGTTAGTGTGTTTTGTTTCAAACTTTTAGTTATTAGTTTTATGCTAGCAATAATCTAGTTTCTGTATATAAAATATTATGTTGCTAAATTTTATTTAGGTGCTAATACTAATTACTTAGTAAAGATTTGTTTTTTATTGGTAGGTCAACGAAGCTTTAATGAGTCACAAAACAAAAATATTAAACCTTGATTCCAAATTAACTTCTTTAAAAAATATATTTTCATCTATGGCAACAGTTATCAGAACCATGAAAAGTGGTGGTGATAAGTGATAAATGTCTGGAAACTAGAAAATTTCAGGTTCCTTCTACTTAAATCACCTCGTAATTTATGTTGGGGCTTTCAGAAGTCTCTCAGTAAATTATACAGGTTCTGATTAGGTTAGAATTATATTTAATCCAAATAAGTTCCGCCGAAACATTCGATTTTTGAGTCACGAATTCGTTTAGCAAGAAGTTTTTTCAGCTAAACAAATGAAAAAATAAAAATTTAAATAAAAATCACAAGTAAATCAAAAAAATAATATTCTAAAATACCTACATTTCTGTATCTTTCTATGCTTATATATATTTATGTAGCTCTCTAGTTATTTACAATATTTAATCCAATTTACCAATAGAAAAGTACCTAAACAATGTAATTTTTATGTAGCTTAAGTAATATATTTTGTATGAGTTATTAGCTATGGAATCTCAGTAGGTACCTTGGTTTTGAACAGACAAATATATAGTTCCGTGGCAGTCTGATAATTTCATAAACTATCAAATTCATGTTTTCGATAATATTGTGTCTAATTTTAGTTACGTTTAAATATTAGTGGTAATAAATATATTCATTTTTATTTTATGTATTTGGTTTTATTTTATTTTTGTGATATTTAAAGCTTTTTTCTTTTGCTAATCTGCAAATAACAACAGTGAAATTAGTTACAAATCACTACTTTTCGGCAATAGCTTTGAATCATTTTAGGTAAATGAGCACTTTTTTATGTCCCGATGCTTTTATTCTACTGTTATATTAGAGTTTTACTGAAATAAACCTTAGATAGGTGAAAATAGCATAGTTATTTACAGATACACTGCAATCTCATCCTGCCAAGGTAAGTTACTCAAATATTTTCATTTCTATAGGTACCTACGTACTAATGACACTTGGCTACCCTCCACTCAACCATTTTACCACGTTATAAAAGTAAATAAAGTACCATACACGTCAGTATACAATGTACCTTGTAGCAAGGTACAATATAAAAATCACGCATAAAACTTTACTCTTTCCTATCTTCTCTTCTTTCATACACTTCGTAGTATGTAAGCTCGCTCCTTCTTCGCAATCCCTGACTAATTCCTATACTTGCAGACTGGCAAGAATCCCAACGCTCCTTGACCCTGGGCATCGCCAGGCCGTCTCCTGGCTCCACCACGCTGGAAGACGTGCTGGATTCCCTTTTGGGTCTTCCGTCGCAGCCGGCAAGGATACCCACTCCTCAGCCGAGCCCTAGGAAGACTAGCAGCCCATATTATTTGATGGGAGGCAAGGTACTTTTCATATTTCACGCAAAATAACCATTCAGAAATGTGGTTTTAGGTACATGGTACATAGCAAAAAAAGTAACTCCCACTTATTAAAAACATAGCCTACTTATAGTAGGTAGTCATAGGTAAGTACCTAAGCCATATCTTACATCTAAAGAAAAGGAGATACTGATTTTATTTGAGATTTTAAATTTATAAACTAGATATAAGTACCTACCTTCTTACGGCGCGTTTAGACGGCGCGAAAGCTTTCGCGCGGCGGCCGCGCGGCGGCCGCGCGGTTGGCCGCTTGACAGGAATTTGAACGTTGCTTTCTAGAATATAAAGACGGTATTCGATATTGATGTTCTCAACCGGGCTCGGTATCAGGGAATTTCAACGTTTTCGTCTAGTAAATTGAGTTGAAATCACGGTGGCCGCAAGCATAGAAAAATTTTACCCGAACAAATGAACAATGATTTCATGGGTGATTTCAAAAAAGATCGTAATACATTTTTTTTATGCGAGATTTTAATGCAGAATAACATCCAGGTTGATGGTTTAAATATCCGGCACTTAAATTTTATTTTTATTTTATTTAATGATTTATTTTATGTTTTAATTATACGGTTTGAGTGTAAGGGCCTTGCCTTTGATACCCCTCTATGTACCAAGACAAATATACCCTGAAAATGTTAAGTTTCGACGACCAGTTTACATTACGGTTTAGGCTGTGCGTTGTTTATTAGATCAGGACAAAAATTCTTATATTTGGTAAAGATTATCCACATATACCGTTGATAAAGCTGCCGTCTGTGGACTAGATCCGTGTTGAATTCTTTTTCTAGTATTTCAACCCAAACTGCATTTTTGATATTTTTTGTGCTGTCTTATTTCTGCCTCTTACGGCTGATAGAGGGGAGCCACACTCATTCAAGATGATCCCTGCGAATATTACTGAATAAATGATTTTTGACTTTGACAACCACTCTGAAAATACCATTGGCGAGCTTACTAATGTATGGTTTCTTGTCGTCAACCTCGCAGATTTTTTACTTAGCTAACATAAAAACAAGGACCTAAAATCGAACGTACTTAAATTAGCTCGAATGGCGTAACAACAGCTGATCACCACTTTATATCTTCTTTTGTAAGTCAATCTCAGTTTTTTGAGGTTCAAAATATATTAAACAGCTGATCACCACTTTATTTATTCTTTTGCAAATGAATCTCAGTTTTTGAGGTTTAAAATATTTTATAAATATAATATGATTTGAAAAAATAGCTTGGCTGAATATTTCTCCCTTTTGTCAAGCATTTCACACTATAGGTTACCAAACCACAGGCAGTATTGTGATTGAGATACACTCAACCTGAAAACCGTGGATAATTTGATCTATCTCTATTATAATAGAAGCTCAGCTCCATAAAATGTGAACTATTGAAATATCACTCACTTAGAAAAGAAAGTTATGTTATGATAATATATGTAAATTTTCCTACGCGATGGAATCAAGAATTATGAAATCCGTAGAAGAACCAAGATCACCAACATAGCTTTCAGAATCAGCAAGTTAAAGTAGCAATGGGTATTTATCTCGTAGAACCACAGAGCAATAAATGATTCTCAAATGGCGACCATGAACTGAAAGATAATGCACAAAATCCAGTGGGCCAACGACATTGGGGTTGCGGGAAGTTGGCGCAAAAGTTAAATTAGTTCTTCCTGAAAGCGTAATAGTAGAGACCTACGTGGGCCAGATCAGCAGTGGTGATGATGATGATGTTGGGTTCTATAAAGTTTGAAAAAAGCAGATATGATCTTATTTAATATTACCCACAGTATCATTCACTGACAGCATCATTTTGATGATTTTGACTTACTTAACCTTTAATAATTTGTTGGTCCCAGGGACCCCAAGGTTAAATAATATTTTTTTTTTGTCTTACGTTGCGGTAGTTTGTTATTAATTGTACTTTTTAACATAAAATTTTTTTTAGTTAGTAAGAACTTGATTATCAAAGAGTTGATTAGCCTCGACATCATTATGGTGATGAAGATTCCGTATATTGTTTAGTGGCATCATAGACAAACTCTCTATGTTAATGTCCCGAATCCCTATAGAGATCGTTATTTTGTACATAGCCTTCCACAGTCATCCTCTTGCATCTTAGTTGCAACTCAATGATTTAAGAAAGAAATAGTTTTATGACTTTATTCCCCAAGCACGGTAGATATCCCCTCCAATCTCTTAGTACCAAGTACCTACTCAAGATTCTTCGAGGAAGTCTAAAAGGGTAGTCAGAAGTATGTCCAGATAGTACATTTGGTACATATCCACATTTTGCAGTATTCTATTACAATTTAATCCATTATATTTATTTTAACTTGATCGTAATTCATTGAAAACGATTCAAACACTGCATACTAAAGTTCAAGTTGATCCCTAGCAAAGAGTGTAGGGGATACTCAAGTTATGGTTAAAATCATGTTCCGAGAATTTTATAGTCAAACTAAGATCATTTTTATTATTTTCAAAATTGGACCCCGTGGACACCTAACTTGAAAAAAGGGGTTAAAATGTCTTCATTTTACTTGTGTCAACCGCGTAGTGACCGCGCGGTTGGCTGCTTGACAGGAATTTGAACGTTATTATTTAGAACATAGAGACGATATTCGGTATAGATCTCCCAACCGCGCGAAAGCTTTCGCGCCGTAGGAATTTGAACGTTATTATTTAGAATATAGAGACGATTTTCGGTAAAGATCTTTCAACCGCGCGGCGGCCGCGCGGCCGCCGCGCGGCCGCCGCGCGAAAGCTTTCGCGCCGTATAAACCCGCCCTAACATGACAGTGGTCTAGGGTTGAGATGACAGAGAATGCGTTTGAATTTAGTTTTTTAATCTTTAAAAAAGGTGCGATATTACCTAGCATGTAGAACTCAAGCCTGGCACATCACTGCCACTTGCAGCAAATTTTACAGACATTGTCTGACTGAAAAACAATCAACTTACACAACCCGAGGTTACTCGGAGCCTGCGAAGCCCTAAGTTGTTCTATTAAGAAGAGTTAGGTTGAATATGAATTTAAAAGAAACACATTATTATAGCCACGATTAAAGTAGAGTAGAATAGAAAATACTTTATTGCACACCATAACATAAAATAACAATTTACAGAAAAAAACTTAGGTACGACTAAGTAGTATAGGTACAATGGGCGGTCTTATCGCTAAACAGCGAGATCTACCAGACCTACTACTAAACCTACTAGAAAGTACCTACCTACCTTAAAAGATTGGAGAAACATTTACCTAGTTTAGTTTATGTACGATGTAAGTTGATACCAGTTCACCAAAATAGCCCATTCCTGGCATTCCAACACGTTCCAGTCACATTCCTAACCGTTCCTCAGAGCCCTCGCTACGAGCAGCTGGCAAGCAGCGGCCACAGCAGTGTCTCTCCCGCGTCCCGGTTCTACAGCACACCCAGTGAGGGTCCCAGCTCGGTCACTGACCCTAGTCCCGACCGACCAGGTAGGAACGATATGTAAGTCTCAGACGTTCCAATTTTATTATAACCTTACCACTGTTGATTTGATCAATGGCAGAATCTCTATGATTCTTATTAAATAAAATAAATGTATGAACGTTTTTGTATATAGGCTTTTGGTTTTCTTGTCAATGACAAAAAGATGGCAGGAAATTTCCATGTCATATTAGCTATAGAAAGTTTGCAGATTTTAAAATTTTTATAACATTTTACGAATTAGCTGTACCTAACTACGTCGTCTATAGAATTCAACTTCAACTTCAATGGAATACAGAAATTTATTGAATCAACAGTGTCTCACTACTCTGCACTACTAATGTTCACTATAAGTGTTTTATATTTCACATACTTACCTATTACACTTATTCCCCAGGGCTGTCCAGCTAGATTTTTAAATTATTATTTTCAATTATTTCGGCAAGCTTTAATTGGCTACGCATTTTTTAGTTGCATGCCCCTGCCTGATGCACGTTGGTGTTAGATTAAACTGACTTGTAAATGGTTCTGAGTCGTTCTTGAAAGTAGGCATCATACTGTCTTCTTTAAAGAATAAATAGGTACACTCAAAATAATCGATGTATTGCTTTCAGGCAATTCAGTTGATAATCCTACGGCGATGCAAGAGGCTAGGCGGCCACGTTCAGCTCAAGGTGAACATAATTCGCGGCGAAGAAGTGAACCCTTCGCCCAGCACAGTGCCTCTCTCGACCGTCGTACCAGTCTTGATTCTGGAGCTATACGTCCGCCTGAACACCATCTAACCCACAACGACTCCAAGGCTTCCCTTGCTTCCCTACAAACAGAAAATAGCTCTGATGAGGCATTCGTCAAGTGCAAATATCCGAAATGCACATCAAGAGCACCGCTAGCAGACGCTAAGAGGCATTACAAAACCTGCCACAACTGCACGACAGTGTATTGTTCAAGGGAATGCCGTAGAGCGCATTGGGAGAAACATAGAAAGGTCTGCTTGCACTCCCGAGCGAGCAGTCTCTGTAGGCAAATCATATCAACGGCTAAAGAGGACGCAGATGCCCTTCATCAAATCAGCACAATTGCGCATAAAGGTTACCTAGCCTTAGGCAGAGGTGTTGTCAAAATTTTCTTCACCAGTCCTGAATTGGCGGAGAAGTTTACCACTCACGGCTACCAATATCTCAGTGAGCCAGAGTTCGTGAAATGGACGTCTCTACAACCTAACGAAATGGGCGTGGAATTGTACACCGAAGTGGTTAAACTGTGCAAGTCTTACAACCCTGAGACGAGGGTAATTTTATACGTGGCTGTGTGTATTATCAGTGAAGTGCCGACGAAAGGAGCAGTGAAATGGGAGAGACAGATGGTATCGCGATGTGCGAAATTGCGTCTAAGTAAAACGGTTACTGTAGTCATACAGGAGCAGAATCGAAGGCAGCGACAGCGTCGCGACAGCAAAAGCACGCCAGACGATAGAGACACCTTGATACTAACATCAAAGCTGCTAACCGCAGGAGAAAAGAACGCTGCTACCGCGCATAAGTTCAGAGAAATATGCTTCCATAACATATCGCTGCAACTGGAACGGAGAGGAGTAAACCTAAAAAAGCATTTTCCAGAAGTTTACTCAAGATTAGGAGCGTATGTTGACGGGACTAGTGACAGGTTCATTCCGATGACCATTTATCCAAGAGATGCGTCTACTGGACGGTCTTTTATGTGTATCATCATGCCAGACAGTGACGTAGAGAGCTGTTCGCCAGCAGACGGCAAGGTTGTAACTGTTGATGTAGGCGTAGATCGATCACGACATCAGCTGTCTACTCCCATGTGAGGTAGGTATATATATAGTTTGTAATAGCAAATTGCTTAATATTAAAACATTCCTTGTACACATTTGAAGCAGGAATATGCTATTCAAGAAATGTGTGTCATTTTGGATATCCCTTTGATGTTATCAATTTAAATTAAATAGGTACCTACCTACTTACCTACATTCAGAAGCTCTTATGTTAGGTATATTAAAGTTAAATAGAAAAATTTAACGTTTGTTCATGTTGTACCTAATTATTGTTGTTATTTTATGTATTATTTTTTGTTTTTGTATTGTAATGTGCTATAAAAATATGTTTATGTTAAACAATGTACCTAACTACCTATACCTACATACCTTAAATACCTATATATTAGTTAAATTATTTCTTATTTTAATATAACTTGTTTCAGCTACTTGACAATAGTTTATTGTAAAAATATTGTAAGCCAATACTGGCACAAAATGAAAAATGTAAAATAAGATTTTAAAATGCTTTTGTCACGAAAGTAACGTTTTTATACCAAGTTATATTGTATGCTTACGCATCTATAGTTGGTGAGTAGTGGCACTAGGTACAGATAGGAACAGTGTGTCTCCTGAATAAAAAAAAATCGATGCTTAAGTAATAATTTGTAATGTTTGTAATGTTTGACGACCGATGTGGCGCGGCGGGCGAATGTCCGCTTGCGACGCAGGTGGTTGCGGGTTTGATTCCCGCCTTGGGATAAATGTTTGAACGATCTGCAAATATTTATTCCGGGTGTTCTGGGTGTTTTCTATGTATAATAAAAAATATCTATATACTTATGTAATGTATTGTATTAAGTATATCAGTCATCTAGTACCCATAACACAAGCTCTCCTTGGCTTGGGGCTAGATGATGCTGTGTGGACTGTCCAGCATTATTTATTTATTAATAATTATTTATAAAGAATCTTTAAACTGAGACAAAAACCCTAGAGGATTCACAAAAGAAAATAACTATAAATGCACAATACCTCCCTAAATGCAAAAGTGCCACAACTAGCTAACTTTAGATTAGGAAAAAAATAAAATCTAGTGTTTTGACTTAGATAGAAATGTACTTTTTAGCTAAAAATACTCTGTGAAATTAAACTTTTTTATTTAATACTGCCTATTGTATGTATGAATAGTGTCTAGGTACATTCTACCAATAAGAGTACCTAGAACCTATAATTTGCGTGTAAAGTATTCCAAAACTAACACATTCCAAAGTAAGGTGGCTTTACGGTCTTTGTATCCATTCAACATGGATATCTCTTTGGTGCCAACTCCTGTTCTGATAAAAATGTAGACCACTGATTTATAGAGAACATTTTATGAAAATATTTTCTTATATAAGTAACTACCTACTCTAATATTTTAAATATACTTATGTATCTACTAACTGCAAAATAAATTGTGCAATAATGGATGTTTTAAATGTTTCAAAATAAGCTCCTATTAAAACTTTTCTAAATTCTATTTCAATACTTATTTAGTAGTTTTCTAAGTAATATAAAATAACGATCCCTACCTATTCGTATTGCCTTTGTGGAAATATTTATTACTTACGTATAAAAATATTGTATTTATAATATTGCCATATCATTGTTTTTCTTAGTCTGGAATCCAGATTTTTATCTAGTTGTCCTCTACTATGTGTTTTAAATAAACAGCCCAGCTAATGAACCTACATTTGTTTTATTTGTTTTGTGGACGACCGATGTGGCGCGCGAATGTCCGCCTGCGACGCAAAGGTTGCCGGTTTGATTCCCGCCTTGGGATAAATGTTTGTACGATCTGCTAATATTTATTTCGGGTGTTCTGGGTATTTTCTATGTATAATAAAAAATATCTAATATAAGTATGTAATATAATATTGTATTAAGTATATCAGTCATCTAGTACCCATAACACAAGCTCTGCTTAGCTTGGGGCTAGATGATGCTGTGTGGATCGTCCGGCATTATTTATTTATTTTATTTCTAAAGTGGATCCCGAACTGAACGACGAAGTGTGTCGCGGGAAGGGAAATCATCGTTCACCCTTGAAATCAGAATCATAATACTTTTTTTTAAATAAATATTTATGTACCTAGGTAGGTACTTACATTTTTTACACATGTCTAAGCATAGCTTGCATAGATGACTTAAGTTAGGCTAATGCCTGGCAGTGACCGTCTCTAGGCTGATGGTGATGATGACTACACAATCTATTACCATACCTCTGTGACCATCAACCAAGAAAAGAGCTCTCAAATCATTTTTCTGGAAAAGACTATGTTTTCACTATTCATGCATCTTATTTAATCTGGTATAAGTATTTTGTGGTCTGGTAGAATTAATAACTTAGCGTACATTTGAAATTCGTAAGTTTCAGCACAAATGTTGAATTTCGTCAAAAAACACGGTGGGGAGAGATATTAGGTTCAAGGATATTAGGTTCCTAGTTTATCTACCCCAGAGTTTCTTTGAGAAGACTATTTTTATATAAAGGGAGTCCTACTATAAGAAAATTTTGCAATAGGTAGATAGGTACCTCAGATTATGGACGTGCACATTTTTTAGAACATGACTCGGCGAACTACTAGAATAACAAAACGCTTTGACTGACAGTGACAGTGACAGACCAAAGAAAGACGGAAGAGAAAGACAGATGGATTTCAGACAAATTACGCGACTCAGCTCGGTCGAGAGGTCCGTCTTCGACCGAATTATTTCTATTATTTTGTTCCTAAAGTCTACGTAGATTTAGTCCAAATTTCTCAGTATCTCATTCATAAACAGTGCAATGGTCTCTTCACATGTAATATATACTGCGGTGCCGATTTCGGTGATCGTGGCTCTTGGCCTCCTACGTAAGTGGCGGTCTCGGAGTTGGGCAAAATGTGTGACCAATACTTGTCTGAGGGGCAAGACCTTTTTGATTACCGGAGCTAATAGTGGTATAGGTCTGGAGACGGCTAGAGCACTGGTGAAACGAAAGGCGCGGGTCATATTCGCTTGCCGAGATGTCAACAAGGCGAAGGCAGCTATCGCCGATATAAGAGCCGAACAACCGAATGGAGGTGAACTGGTAAGTGTAATCTGGAAGGTTTTTTCCGTGGGTCATTTAAAACAGACGTCTTACCTTTGTACACAAGGGCACTGCACTCATGACCCTGATATCAGAACAAAGCTAAATACAAAAAATAACATTACTAACAAAATAGGTACTTACTAATATATGTAGTTTAGCGCCTACGTTTGTATTCTGCCTTCTCATCGTTAATGTTCTCTATGGAATAATAATGTGCGTAGGTACCTACCGAGTTTTAAATTAGTTTCTAAATAAACCTATGTACAGATTATTCCACTAAATGTTATTCCCAATTTACTTAGTTACAAACTGTTTTACAGATTTCAATGCAACTAGACCTGGCATCATTTGAATCAATTGAGAAATTTGTAGAAGTAGTGAAGGCCGGTTTCCACAAGATTGATGTGCTTATCAACAATGCGGGTGTGGTGGTGCCTTTGAGTGAAGATCTGAAGACTAAGGAAGGGTTTGAGATACATTTTGGTGTCAATCATTTGGGGCACTTCTATTTAACTCAGCTGTTATTGGATCTGTTGAAGAGGGCTACACCTAGCAGGTTTGATACTTTTTTAGATCTTGTACCCATCATAGTTTTAATTGTTATGTTACTATGTTTTACTGGGTTGTTCTATGGCTCATCATAGCCCATTGTACAGCTTTGAACTTGTATATGAGGCCTTCAGGATAAGATACATTTTATTAGGATCAGTAGAAGTACATACCTACCCAGTAAATTTTTTCTATGCAAATCAAATAACTTAGAATCATCATATGCTAATAATTTCACCTTTATTAAAAACATCTTCCTATTTATCTAAGCTGGTTGATATGTGGTGTGGTGTATTTTTTACACTTACTGTATCAGGTTGTCTAGGATATGGCTCCTTTTCAACCGTTTTGTGTTTATAGGATTTGCTATAAGTAATGATCTTGCTAATAAGTCCTTAGATGGTTTAGGTATCTCTTTCCCTTGAGTTTAATTTCCTCATTCTATTATCTAAGCAGAAGTGCACTGAAAGACAGACTAGATTATCTGTGTCCTGGCTTCTAGCACCTTTCAACAGACAATCACATCCTGTCACAAAAATCAAATCATCACTGTCCAACAAGCACATCTCAATTTAAGTCATCATTATGTCAGTAGCCTTGATTCTTCTGCTGATTCCTTAATATTGTATGTTAAGTTACATGATGTGCCTGCAATGGCGCAAATCATTATTGGTTTATTATACAATGTAATTGAATAATAAACTGATTAGCACATTAGATCTAGCAACCTACACGTCCATACTATACTTCATATGAAGTTATATACATGTAATTTATTAACTTATTGACGATATTACTTTTTTACGACGATAATTTATTGACGACCGATGTGGCGCGGCGGGCGAATGTCCGCTTGCGACGCAAGAGGTTGCGGGTTCCCGCCGCGATTCCCGCCTTGGGATAAATGTTTGTACGAACTGCAAATATTTATTCCGGGTGTTCTGGGTGTTTTCTATGTATAATAAAAAATATCTATATATGTAATGTATTGTATTAAGTATATCAGTCATCTAGTACCCATAACACAAGCTCTGCTTAGCTTGGGGCTAGATGATGCTGTGTGGACTGTCCAGCATAATAATTATTATTATTATTAATTCAACTTGTAAGCGATGTTCAGAAAGTAGGAAACAATAAAATCCATATATTTCGGAAAGTTTCTATTTGACATTTGAGTATAAAATATTTATAAAAGTAACAATATCTATAAAGTATGTGTGTAGAGGTAGGCCACAGTAACAAATTGATTATGAGTGGCGCTATTGCAGGCACATAATGTAAGTAACATTGACCATTCACTTACAGAATAGTAATTGTCTCTTCGACACTTCACGAGCGAGGGACAATCAACTTTGACGACTTAAACTTAAAGGCTGAAATTGAGTTAGCTAAGAAAGGGAAGGCTGGTCGTCATAATCCTGGGTACTGCAACTCAAAGCTAATGAACGCATACTTTATGAGAGCGCTCGCTGATCAGCTGAGCGGCAGTGGTATTGACGTGAATGCTTGCTGCCCCGGTTTCTGTTACACAAACCTATTCAGGTAAATACATAATTATATACAAAAAAATATCCACAAAATATTTATTTACATCTTGCTAATGGAATAGCAGATGACCCACATGGTGTTAAGTGGTTACCATCATCTATAACAAAGTATTGCCTCGTAGGTCACACGTTAGGAATGTGCCCTACGATGCACTCCTCAACGTCCATCCGTTGAAGGAAATCACGAGGAAAGTAGTTAGTATTCTAGCAGCGGCGATGGGCTTGTAAATACCTACTTATTTACACCCATAGATAACAAATCAAAGACTCATAATTAAATAACAAATCATTATTTTGTGATAGCATTAATCCTAAAATACCTAATTTAAGATTATAAAAATACTTTATCAATGAGCTATTCAATAAATTTAACAAAGTACTAGTATCTGGAACAAGCAGATGGCCCACCAAGTTAAGTGGTTACCATTACCTATAACAGAGCATTGCCTTGTAGGTCACCCTCATTATAAACGTGCCCTTACGATGCACACACATACTCAAGTTACATGAATACTGAAAAAACTGTGTATTATTTTGCGTCCTTAACAAATCTGTTTCAATCTGTGTTTTAGGTACCTACTTAATTATAAAATCTAAATAAAAAGATAATAAGGAATGTATTTCAATTTCAGGCTTTCAATAAAGTGGTACCACTACATCATCATGGCTCCTATCTTCTTCCTGTACATGAGATCAGCCAAACAGGTCAGTTTTTTTTATATTAGGTGTTTGCTGAGTAAAATCAGCATCCTTTGAGGAGCAAAGGATAACTCGCGTTAGTAGAAAATTAAAAATTAAATTAAAATTCATTTATTTCAGACAACACAAAAATCAATTTTAGGTCCATATTATGTTAGTCAAAACTTATTCTATGTTAGTATCAGTTTGAATATTAAAAAATAATAATAATTTCAAGCACTGCAATCTAGTTATTGATGAAACTACTTCATCATTATCCGATTGCAGTGCTCGAGGAACGGGCTATCCCATTTATTGGACAATGCGTTCAGGATGGTGTTGGTACTGCCGTACAGCCTGCATAGCACTGAGGCGACTTTCTTCCGCATGCATGCATGGAAGCCGTCCGTGCGCGCCTCCGCGAACATGCCGGACGCGCTGCAGAACCGCGGGAGCCCCAGCAGCATCCTGAACGCATTATTATACTGGACACGAAGGGTGTTCATCGCTTTTTGAGTATATGTGGTCCATAGGCTCCCTGTGTATAACGTCTGGCAGTAAGCTTTATACAGGGTTATTTTTGCCTCCTTAGAACATCTGTGGAACCTACGAACCAACATATTAGCTCTTACAGCCAACGCCCTTCGCTCCCTCTTTATATCTAGTTCATCACTAAGATTGTCACTTACAATGTGACCTAAATATTTGAATTGGTTAACCCTCTTTAGCACAGATCCATTTAACATAACATAACATAACGAGCTCTAAGAGCTCTAAGAGTAGCTCTTAGAGAAGGGTTCCTCTGAGGAAGTACTACTACTATGCCTGTTTCTGCCGCCAAGCAGCTTGCTGTATTCCGGTTGCCGGTAAAATTACAGGCACGTGAGACTTAACACCTCACCTCTATGCCGGCGAAGCACTGTTTTGTTATATAGGTGATTGTAGTCAACTTTGTTGTCGTTATGTTCATCAGTTTAAATGAGTCCACTAGACATAGGCCTCCCCCTTATATGGGAGGTAACCTCCCAGAGGTTTTGCCATAGTTACTACGCTTGGCAGGCAAATTGGTGACCCCATTATTGGTATTAATTAGAAGATGCTTGCTGATTGCTTCTTGGTTTCTTAGATTCTGCTACCTTTTCTAATGGGTTTTTAGTTACCTTATACGACATTTACGGTAGGTCATGAAGTGGTCATATTATACACTAAGGCCATTATGTGCATGCAAGTATATGTATAGGTATGCTATGTTCTATTGTCATTATAAAATAAATAATTAAATAGCATCATGATTTTAATTCCCAAGCACGTTAGATATACAGTACAATAGAAGTAGATAGAATACCTAATACTAGGTAAATTACGTAAAAAATGTCACATTTAATAATCTATTACGAAACTTATCTATTTTATCTACTTATCTAGTTTTTAAGCTCTTTGTAAGTCGACTGTTAAGTCCTTTTTTGACTATGATAATAAAATTCTTTAAACCAAGATATCTCCTCAAATATCTTTGTAACATGTACTGAGATTCTTCGAGGATGTCTAAGGGTAGTGAGAGGTAGGTACGTCGAAATATTACTTTTGGTACATGCTCATATTTTTCAGTAGTTGGTTATTGTAATTTTACGCTCATATCAAACAATAATAATATAGTTTATTCAGAAAAAAAGTACAAACAGGAAACTTAGGTAAACCGAAGACATTCCATGGTTTGGAATGGAACTCATGAGTTTCGGACAAGAAATTCTGTTTTCCGATGCTCAGCGTCCTCCCTCGTAAGAATTATAGGTGAACATTTTGATAAACATGATAATGATGTCATTCTAATAACAGCAAGGATTTGTTACACGCGGATATCGTAATATGTGCGTCATTTACGATGTGTAAATGATGTAACTACACATCTTGTGATAATTTTAACCTATTCCACTTTCGAGGCCGATGTTAAAGTATTCGAAAGGTTTTTATGTTTTTATTTTTATGTGACTGCTAATGGAACAAGCAGATGGCGCACCTAATGTTAAGTGGTTACCATCGCTTATAACAAAGCATTGCCTTGCACGATCGTTAAGAACGGGCTCTACAATGCACTGCTTTGCGTCCATTAACCTGAGGCATACAGGTGCTAAGCCTCATGTGCTAGTAATTTCACCGGCACCCACACCCTTCAAACCGGAACATTCTTGGCAGGAGAAATAGGCATGGTGGTAGTACTTCCCCGGAAGAGCCCTTCACTAAGGGCTCTACTACTACTAAAAGTAAACTACTAAAAAATAATATGTGTAAAACTTGTTTTACTTCCAGGGCTCAGAGACAGTAGTATTCTGTGCGACTGACTACAGCATCGAGGGTAAAACCGGCAAGTTTTACCGCGACTGCAAGGAATACACCTCTAACTACCCATTCGACAAGGAAGTGGAGGGCAAGCTTTGGGAGGTCAGCGAGGACCTGGTGGCAGCCCGCAAGTCGCTCTGAGAAGCAGTGAGGACGCTGCTGTCCCGTGTCAGGTTGTAGCGTCCACCCTTGTCAGATTCACATCGATCTAGTGTTTAGCAAAGTGTATTAGTACAGTGAGTACCCTTTGGACAATAAAACAGTAGTCACTAGCTTTTCATGGACCTTATGTACGAAAACATTTGAAAAGATAAACTAGCTTCAATACTCAATAAGTTTTATTTATTTTTCTTTGTTGTACCTTCACACCATTATTCACACAGCGGTCATGTACGAAGGTGAGCTTAACCTATGTGGTAGAAAAGCAGGGTAGTTACATAAACACAAATAGAATCGCAGTGTGCGCCCTCTAGAGCTTTACAATGTACTTACTCAACTGACTTACTAAAATATCCACGTATCGGATCACTCCACTATCCGTACTGTACTAACCCACTTACTAAACACATGACTAATGTAATTCAGGTACTAGAGATGTAGACGGGAATAAATTGTTAGTAGAATGTAGAGGGTTCTTCATACTCAATAGGTCTTTTCACCATGAAAAGATTCAGCAAACTCGTAGAGACTGTGCTGGACTCAAATGTATATTTTGATAGATCTGACTTATTCATTACGACATTAGGGGTTTTCAGAAGCAAGAGAACTGAGCGGATGTCGACCATAGACGTAACAGTCTATAGATAGACTCTGGCAACTGAACCATGTTTCTATATTGAATAGATACTTATTGTAGATATCTTTTCGTGGTGGAGAAGACACTAATTATATAGATTGTTGTACTATTTTCGTGCCATTCATAAATGAGAATGGTTGTGTGAGTGAACTATGGAACTATAGAGACAAAATACTTAAATTGTATTAAAGTAGTATTTCCGCTGCTACGAATACACTGGTGTACTTGAAAGCTTTGCTGGGTAGTGTTTCTATATAATCATAATAATCGCATAATATTGTTGTCAGAAATTGTATGTGACTTAAAATGTATACCATAGACACTTTTATTGATAAGTAAGTAGGTACTCGTTCGGATATTTTGTTGTCGCCACCGCAAACAGAAAATGGTATTAACCACTAGAGATCTGAGAACAATTTTGAAAATCCAGTGATTTTTATGTACGAATGTGATTCATAATTTGATGTATCACAATATAAAATAGCTTTCCAATGATATCTCAAGATATTTCTGATGTACCTACTACTAAATTGTTTTTATGCATGTGAATGTTTAGGGTAGTTTAGGTTTCCAAAGATTGTGATTTTTATATTTATTACATATTTTATTTGATGGGTATGAACTTTGTTTTATTTTTCTGGATGGATTGTTTATATTTTGGACTTCTCTTTGACTTGGATCATGGCGTTAGTTTAATGCTTATCGCTTGACAGATTTGTATAAGGCCTTAAATATCATCTTATACTATGTGTATTGGGATCCCAATGGACTCTGTTCATACTACGATACTACTACATATTATTATCTCCTAGGGACTCCTATAGACGAAATAATACAGAAGTGCGTACCTACTATGGTTACAAATAAAGCTATATAATGTTATGGAAAGATAGCAATTCCGGAACGAAACTCTTTCTGTCACATTTATGTATTCCATTCATCTACCTAACATCCCTTTTCTACCTAAACCTGTTGGTGTAGGTAGAAAAGATCTCTTGATGTGGTGACACGTGCGACACTCGAGTGCGAGTAAAACCGCGCCTCAATTTATATTCGAAATTAATCTCTTTCCATCGCCAAAACTCTGCCTGTAACGTTCTGCAAGAACCTGAAGACAATCTACGCTTTCCGCCAACATCAGCCTCATCGGAGTATTCAGAAGAAGCTACCAAGCAACATTGCACAAAGCCCGAGGTATTCTCTCTCCACTCCAAATCACATAACTGGAAAATATATATTCCTGAGGTGAAACAAAAAATAAAATCAGACAGTTTCGAGTAAGTAATTCAGTTTTATTAAATCACAAGAATTATAATTCCTCAAGGTCCAGCCTGTTTCTAGACAAACATTATTTGCAATAGCCTACTTACTAGTTTACTACAGTGCAATAAGGGGTATTATACCAATAATTTTATTTTATACAACCGAAACTTTGTAAAGTTTCAGCAAATTGTGGACCAACTATAAATTCCGGTAATATTTAGCTTCAATTGGTGTGAACATTACTGATACATTTTTCGTGTGCTAATGTAAAACAATATTACTATAATCAGTAGGTACACGACGAATTTAAATTTCTTCGTACAATCCATTAATTGAAATGAAAGTATACCTACCTCTACCTACTTACTGCAATGTACAATTTTGGTAAATTTTTTGAAAAATCAAGGAGAAAATTTAGTCGATACGCACCTTTATTTGTAAACGGGACAGAATATACAATTGCAGCAATTTTCTACAAAATTACTCAATTACATATTCAAACGCCATTACGTGTGAATTACGCTAGGGTACATTAAACCAAGTTGGTACTTAATAATAAATAAATAAATAAAAATAAAACTTGGCATCGTCTGAACCATAGAAAAAAGTATAGGTACTTTATGTCCGCATCAACCTTATGAGTTCAAGACCCGTATTCTAAACCAATGGTTTAGCATGAATCGAAACCAAATTATAAAGTTTAGAATATTTCTCTTCGGAAATTGTCACACTAGACCATTAGAATACGGACCTTAAAAAAAAATTCTCACTCAACATTTGGATTTACGCTTCGAACTAAAATACCCCTAGAAAGGGTCGGTACAAAAAATCCGTCTCGGTAAATAAGAGCTCACTTGAAATTAATGACATTATATACTAGGTGACATGGTTGTAATTAGGTTGATCTTAAAACAGTTAATTTTTTTGTCACTTCGTTAGTAAACAAATGTAGCTGTCTAAGTAGGTATATATTCACGCGGTTTTGTATGTAACCCGTCACCCAGGGGTATCATTGATCGAAGGATTTACGCAACTAGCATATCATTTAATTTTACCATTCTTAAGGAATACGTGCACAAACGGAAGATTCTAGCGATTCAGTGTCATCCAAACAAAAAAGGAGATTCATATTTTGTTCATTTTTAATTAGCTCTTAATTTATATAATCTTTCTAAAACTCCTATTACTCTCAGTGATATTGTAAGTATTTTCAAGACTTACAATATCACTTTTAAGACAGAATTTTGATAGTACCGATAGTACAGCATTATAATAAACTTATACACAGCCAAAATTGAAAAAACCATGAGATAATTTAATCAGGTAGCTTATTTTTTGAGTATTTGTCATGTTAATATTTATTATAACGCTGTCACACCATTTTGAAAGTTAAGAATTGTATACATTCTAGTGCAGCTGACTGTACATTCAAATAATACATTACCCACATATTGCAGCAAGTTGGTTGCAAGCCTATTGCCGCTGCTAGAATACATACTAAATGGTTTCCTCACGATGTCCTTCACCGTTTAGGTATACATATAGTACCTAGGATGAGTTGGTGGCACTATATTGGAATGTTATATATTACAAATTTCTTAAAATTATTAACAAACCATGGAGCCAGGCACTTAGTGATTAACTTATTTATATAGTTTAATTAAATAAATGTATTATAGGTATACCTAAAGATAAGTTAAAATTATTTTAAAGGCTCACCCCACACAGGTGCATTTTTTGCATAACTGCGTGCAACGATGCATTAACATAGTACAAAATTTTAGCCTGAGATTTTCATGGGGCACGGTTCATGTGTAAGTACGGATACACAATAAGCGCCCCTGTCGTGCGTTTAGAGCTAATTTTGCTAGTCAAAATTACACACTAACCGTACTATGAACGCAATAACGCAATGGAGCGCAGCATTCGCAAGATTTAAGCATATTGACCGAGTACGGAACAGCATGCTGCGCTCAGTTACTAGAATTGCCGACGTCGAGAGAAAAACGGCCAAGGTCAAATAGGACTGGGCGGGTCATGTCAGTCGAATATATCCAGAGAAATGGTCAAACTTGGTGACTCCGTAGCAACCGGAAAGTCGGGGTCGGCCAAGCAAGCGTTGGATGGACAACCTCGACTATGAGAGAGAATGATAGGTCAAAGCGAAGGATAAAGAGAATTGGAAGGATTTGGGGGAAACCATTGCCGAACAGTGGGACGAAATAGGTTATAAAAAATTCAAATTATGAGCCCGTTTCGTGAGTGATTTTATATAGACTGTAGATGCGCTTATCGTATATCCATAAAAAAATCACTTGCATATCTAAAATAACTCCATGTTGTCCCTCTGATTGACAAGCGGTTGATAAATACAGCACTAACAAAGAAATAGTTACATTACATATACTGATATACTAACCTACTTAGTTTAGAAATATATAAAATCTCTTTGGTTTGCATTACTGTAGAATTAAAAAAATGATAAATTTAATTGAAATTTAACGGCCTTGTCACAAATCACTTAAGAAGAGGCTCAATTCTTGTAACAAAATTTGATCAAATTCAAGTTTTGATCGCCTCAATCTCGAAATAGTATTCTCCAAAAAATGATTATAAGATATTCATTTTGAAAATTAGATGTTTAGGCATTTCAAGCATGCATAGATATTTTGACATGTCTAGGAACAGTCAGCTACACTAAAATGTTTAAAATTCGTAACTTTCAAAACGGTATCAAAACCTTAACCATTCTCTAAGTTATGAATTGTATACATTCTAGTCCAGCTGACTGTACATGCTACATCATTTGGATATTATTTTGTATGTGGTGAAAATTTAATCTGTGACATGACTTTGAAAATTATGTTTTTTGTGTACATAATATAATCGTAGGCGACTGTACCTTCTTTCTTTGGACCTAAATTAGAATACATCGATGTATTCTAATTTAGGTCTACTGTACAGCGTGTGGAATACAGTCAAAGATTAAATTTAATTTAAAAAGCATAATTTCTTATAATCAGCACCAAGATAATATATTAATTACTATGACTAAGACCTAAATATCCTACTTAATGATTAATTTACTTAGTAACAATATATATTTCTTGTACCTACCTACTTACTACACTGCTGTGCACATCTTTTTTATGTGATAATGTGACGGTACTAGCAAATGACCCACCTGATGTGGCGCGGTTACCCAATTGCATAACCGCTTTCATCGCTGTAACGTAAATGTGTTACGCCATAATATTTCGTCTGTAGAACTTGTAAGCCTATAATATATTTACCTAATGTAGATAAGTATTTTAAGTCTATTATTATTATTACACCTAGATACAATCTTTACAAGGCCTAATAAGCAGAATCTAATACCGGAAGATGTTAGAAAGAGACGAGAGATAATAAAAAAATACGTAATAAATTATCTGTCTCTTTCTAATACCTTGTATTGGGTATATGCTTCGCGCTCACGTTGTGTTTGGATGCTGTGGATGGATATTATCCTAAATAAATAACATCAAACATCTAAGTATTATGTAGAAATATCACTGAGTCAGAGAAGTTCTGACTGCAAATTGGAAAAGTGGAAGATTTCGGGGGACTCTTTTGTCCAGCAGTGGGACACAATAGATTTAAAATTAAAAAAAAATACCAAGTTATACATTAATCCGATCCGATTAATCCGACTAATAAACTCTGGGTAACCTCGAGATAGTTACACCATGTTTTGTCTCTTTCGATCTAATTTGAAAATTCCTGCCAATGCAAAAGACAACACGAGTTTATAAGTACCAGGGTAGAAGCATGACTGCCGGTGTACTAGTCAGATCGTATGATCGAATTTTATACTAAGTTCCTACCACAACAGAAAAACATGTATTACCTGCCACAAAACCCAAGAATTTGACTTCTGTCAAGCCGTTTTAGCTCATACTTCACTGAACCGAGAGCAGCAAGTTGATCGTATACTCGAAGTTCCACCGTTTCCGTGTAGAGTTATGGAGTCAGGATGTTGGAACATGCCAAGCTCCTTCTCAGCTTTTTGTTCTACTTCTGCCCACCTGAAATAGAATAAGGTTTGTATTAATTTAAATAATAAATATTTAAAAATATTTTTTTCACATCATATAGCCCCAAACTAAGTAAAGCTTGTACTGTGATGTTTGGTCGTCCGTGTTGCGTTGACACTGAGGAGACAGGCAGGACTACAAAAATAAGACAGTACAGCCCAAAAGGTCGATTAATTTAACCCCGGCTTTACACTTTATACGGCATCAATAACGTTTGCTTTCGACTGAAAGCGACGCAATCGACAATGATCGAGAAGAATTTGTAAATTGTAATGAAGAATGGATGCTTGTAAGATTTTGGAACCGGGCATAAATTCAATATCCGCAAAAAAAACTACCTCCCTGATTAGTAGAACGAGATAGTCGCAACGGTATCCTGAAAAAACGGTATTCTGTACAGAACATGAACGCAATAAATATATTTGATTTGTAAACTTTTATCTGATAGATGCTCCTCATCATTCTGGGTAAGCCTTATCCGGAATGTGATCTAGGGAGGATTTACTTTTTATTCTAATCCTAAGTATGGATGGATGGATGGATGGATGTTTGTTACTCTTTCACGCTCTAACCAGTGGACCGATTTGGATGAAATTTGGAATAATTATAGATTGCAACCTGGATTAACATATAGGCTACTTTTTA
This sequence comes from Electrophaes corylata, assembly GCA_947095575.1. Lineage (NCBI taxonomy): Eukaryota > Metazoa > Arthropoda > Insecta > Lepidoptera > Geometridae > Electrophaes > Electrophaes corylata. The sequence continues at coordinate 11,701,038 of OX352703.1, forward strand.
TCCCGAAAAAATAACGGGAACGGAAAAAAACTGCCACGCGGGCGAAACTGCGAGCGGCCGCTATTACTTAATACTAACAAATAAGTTAATTTTACTTCTTTTGTGCTACTAACACACTAAGGATTTTATGTTGTCCGAAATAAACGAATTTGATTTTATTTATTTATTTTATAAATAATACTGATGATAATAGCGAACGCTTGGTTTTGGAATCGGGCATTGGTCGAATTCGGGAGTCAACACGGGCGTGGATGATGTCGATTGTTCTTTTTGCTACATGCCATTTGAAGTAATTTTGAGTCATTTCGAAAACAAACGTAATGAATGCGGTATGCGATGACAAACAATCTTCTTTAGTTATTAGCACACTCGGTCTGTCATTACGTAATCTGTGTGTCTACTTCGAAAACTATAGACGATTATACACGCCAAGCAGCCCACTTGACTGTGGAACGTAGGTAGATATAGATTTGAAAAGGCACATTCTAAGTAATAGTAAGGATGCCGAGTCCGAATCACTGCAAGTCTTTTCCTGGTGACAGTCAAGATTGGACCGATTGGGATAGAATTCGTACCCTGAAATTTACTGCAAGTCTTTCCTCGTGCCAGTCAAGACTGGTCCGATTGGGATAGAATCCGTCCCCTGAAATTCACTACAGGTCTTTTCTCGTGACAGTCAAGACTGGGCTGGTTAGGATAGAATCCGTCCGCTGAAATTCAGTTAGTAAGTAGTTCAGGTTGGTAAGTATATACCAATTCTGGTTTTCTTCGCAGTCGCTGATGCAAAATATTACTTGTAAGTATAGGTCAGCTTGGAATAACGGTTATCTGAAAGAGATCGCTGCCCGCGATAAGTCCACCAGTTGTAGGACTAATATTTTTGTACTTTTTATGTGCTACTATTTTTTTTATTACCGGTTACCGAGTTGCAACACATTGTAACCCAAAACGACAATACGAAACTTCATTTTATCGCACTGAGAAAAATGAAAAGCGGAAAGTGCCGTTATTACGGAGATTTTGTTCGTATGAAGGCAAACAACCGACCAAACGTAACAACGAACAGACACGCCTTATAAAGTTGTTCCGGTAGTTCTGTGTAAGTGTAATAGACGGTATCATTTTGACGTTATTCACTTTGAAAGGTAAAAACTAACGTAAGCGTTACAAAATCGCCCAGCGTAATTACAATTCAACCTTAGGCTCGAAATCCATTATTCTCAGTGCGCTTTCAAGAGTTGACCAGCTGAGCTTATTGTAGCTAGATACTAGTAGGTACAGATCGTGTGCTAACATTGGTATTACCGCAGATAAGTATCAAGATGAGATTACAGCTCAAGGTTTGTAGTCTTCTCAGATTAAAGTTACTAAGTACTTATTTAATTAAAGTACTTTATAAAACTAGTTTTATCGTTATTACTGTGTGGTGCTATTTAAATAAAGACTATTTTGATTTTGTTTTTCCGTATTTTGACTAAGATAAATGCAAAGTTAAGTTAATCGACTTCTGTTTAAAAAACGTATAGTAAAATGTGATAAACACGCCTTTATCATATTAATGTGGCTTATAACATAGCTTATAAAAATATGTCAAAAGATAAATAACGTTAAAACCAGTTTGAACTATTGCCATCTCTTGCACAACAAAAGTTGTTTGGAAGAGATCGCTTTTTAGAGATAAGACCGCCCATTGTACATTCTCTGCTATTGTTAATTATTGTTTTCTCTCATTTTTAGTTTGTAAGGTGTACAATAAAGTATATTCATTCATTCATTCATTCAAAAATAACCTATAACCTCGTCAGGCTTAATATAGGTGGTAATCGGCTTATTCAGACACTAACTTGTATAAAAAATACCTAGATAGACTGCTTCATATCAAAACTGACGCAATGTTCTAAATAAAGACTGGGGCATCCTCATAAAACTTCATAGTAATTGAACAGTAAACACTACACTTGGAATCTGTCTGCACTTACATGCAAAAAGTCCCTCGCGAAGTAGGTATTAGCTGTGGGTTTCAACCACAAAATGTAAGCAGAAAAACAAAAGTACCATTAGATTTTTTTAATTTAGTTGGTAATTTCTTCATTTACGAATTTATTTTATTACACACTAAGACGAATATACCCTGAAAATACCAAGTCTCTACGACCAGTGGTTTAGACCGCACGTTGATTAATCTGTATCAGTCTTTGTAAGAATCTTTTTGTGAAGAACTTGTCAGTCAGTCAGTCAGGACAAAGATTATTATAATTGGTACAGATTTTATTAAACACCTGTGTTCGCCAAGAAAGCATCAATGTCACGACTCCGTATTGATTTTGGTTCGAGGTAAGTTTTCAAGGATAATTGCATTACTTACCAAAGATATTTCCTATTTGTCAAAGCTGTTTCGTGCTTGACATAAAGTGGCTAAAATAGTATTTTGTCTTGGGTGCCTCTGGGCCCCATCGCAACCTTCTAACAAAATAACTAAAATCTAGAACCTAGGCTTGTACAGCTGTACTAGAATGTATACAATTCTCAACTTTCGAAATGGTGTGACATCGCTATAATAAATACAAATACTCAAAAAATAAGCTACCTGATTAAATTATCTCATGGTTTTTTTATTTTGGCTGTATATAAGTTTATTAAAATGCTATGATGCCATTTTGAAAATTACTAATTGTATACAGTCTGATGCAGTTGACTGTACCTACGACGCGAGAAACTATTTTTTATACAACCTGCTGATAGAACAAGCACTGATGTTTAGTGGTTACCATCGCATATAAGAAAGCATTGCCTCGTAGGTCGCGATCGTTAGGATGGAAGCTTGTTAAGAATTAATTTAGAAAATCTGGGTTCAATCCCACGCTTGCATTCTTCAGTCACAGACGCTTCGTTCTGGTGTAGTAATATTTAGTGTTCAATTGGTCTTGACCAACAATAATTATATTTTCAAAAAATTGGGATCCTTTCTAAAACCCGTGCGATGCCGGGACGAACTTTAAAACTTAAGAATATATGTAGCAATAGGTACAGGTGATACAGGTGTTGGTATTTCCTAAATAACACGTTTTATAAACCACATACTGATGGTATAAGTAGATGGCCTCCATACCTATAACAAAGTATTGCCTCTGATCACGTTTGGTCGGAATGTGCCCTGCGACACTCGTTCCCTATCTCTCTATATATAATAAAACTGTAGAAGTAGAAAAGTCTGTAAATAAAAGTTATTTTTCTGAAATTGCTAATAGAACTTAAAAACAAGGCATCAAAAAGACGAAACCAATTAAAAACTATTTGTTTGATTGTACACGCATTACGCAAAAACTACTGAATGAATGTTGATGCGATTTGCAGAATTAGTTTGCTTTTATATATATAACTTTTTAAACTATCATGGTTTTGATCAAAATTTTGGATAGAAACGGGATATTAATCATGGTAAATATCCCGTTTCTATCCAAAATATTAGTTAGCTTATTTATAATCCATCTTAAAACTCAGCATTGGTTTTATTGAGATCATGTTTAACAGTTGTTGCAAAAAGTGCTCGCGAGGTCTTCGCAGAACTTCTAGTCTACAGTCCATTTACCTCCCTATCGTGCATACAGAACGTTGCAAACGCAGCATTCTGGTTGTCAAGTTAATCCGTACTGCGCTCTCTGACCTAAATCATACACGTAGCTTCAAAAGCCGCTAAGCTGAAGTGGGATTGGGCTGGCCATATCTGCCGCATGCCAGGTGAGCTGTGGGCAAAGATAGCCATCGATTGGCTTGCTGACAGCGAGAAGTCGACGCGGCAGACCCAAACGGAGATGGCGGGACGAGCTCGACTGTTTTCAGAGGGACTGGCAAAACCTAACACAGGATCGGAATATGTGGGGGTAGGCCTTTGCCCAGTAGTGGGACACAGAGGGTTAATAATAATATCCCGTTCCCGTTATTTTTTCGGGATAAAAAGTAGCCTAAGTTACTCCTTATTACATTAGCTATCTGCCAGTGAAAGTCCCGTCGAAATCGGTCCAGCTGTTCCAGAGATTAGCCGGAACAAACAGACAGACAGACAGAAATTTAAAAAAATGTACCGTACATACATCATATTCATGTAGTAAAAAGCGGTAACAGACACTTCAATTTTATTTATTTGTATAGATTATGTAGGTAGTTTAAGCTAGTCTAGGCACTTATCTTTAAGTTAGCACGCCAAGGTTGGCAGGTAGAAAATGTTCATAGCATTAAGCTCGCCTTTTGTACACTTGTTTTTAATAACTGTGCAATAAAGTGTTAAATAAATAAAATAATAATTTAGCACAATTCGCCCCTGACAGAATCGAATTTGCTATTATAGTGAGTACACTAAACAAGGAACATGGTCTTGAACAAGTAGTTCTAGTTTGCAATGCTGGCCAATGACTCTAGATAATGTTTTGTCTATGTGTTTCCGCATAGTACCGTTCCCATCACGGTCAAACCAACTTTGTTATGAATACAATGATGAACTGACCAAAAAATCAGTCAGCTGTTTGAATTCAGGCAGTTTTTCGCTTCCTCCTCGTGTTCCTACTAAATACTCCTACTGATAGGAACACCGTGACACCTATGTCCTGATGCTCCTACTTCAGGAAATTGTAAAACGATAAGGAGCATCGAGACATAACTAAAATAGAATTACTTAAGGGTATACTATATTCACCTAGATTTAAGACGTTTCAAGATGATCCCTGCGGATATTACTGAATAAATGATTTTTTACTTTGACTGTGATTCAAGTACAGGCGAATGCAGACCTGCAGACGAATGTCTTTCTAACTATCACGGTTTATGAGATACAGCCTGGTGACTAGGGTCCCGTTTTATCCTTTGGGTATGGAACCCTAAAAATAAGTAAAGGTTACCTTTGCACCGCCATGGAAAAAGCCTCCACAACGTTGTTATCATTCTTCGCCGACGTCTCGATGAAGGTCGCTATTTTGTTGTCATCGCACCACTGCTTCAGCTGGTCGTGTGTCACCTCCCTGTCTTTTGAAGACACGTCTGACTGCAACAAATTGATCGTTTAAGCATAGGAAGTAATTTTTTGATGTTCTTATCATACCCGTCACTGTCTTCTTGACGCTTTAGGCGTTTCTCAAATATGGGGGCTTTGCCATAGTCACCACGCTCGGCAGGCAGATTAGTGCCCTTAGTGTCAGTGTTTACATCCAGGGAAAGTTATGGAGAGCCTATTCTAAACTGGGCTATCTTTAAACACACATCCACTCACCCCCTAACACACAAAAAACAATAACCATACCTAGAAAACGGCCGGAATGAGTTTTAAGTAAAATTGAAAATTTTTAAAAGTTAAAATTGAGATCTGAAAAATATCAAAATTTATAAAAAAAGCTTGTGTAAAAATATGTAATTTTTGCATAGCTTTAATAAATGTTCTAACAATTATTTTATATTTATAGTTCTAAATAAAGTAGTATAAATAAGGAATGCGGTTTGTGGTAAATATTTTAATACAATACTAGTATTTACTGATTAAAATAACACTTGTATTGTTATAACGTAAATTGCAAGGAAAAACAGCTTCATTGTGCACACAGCTCGGTGAAAGTAGCTCTTCCTTCTGCGTTGTTGTATTGTAGGTTGCGGGTTCGTCTCTCACCCAGGATAAACATTTGTGTGATGAACATAGATGTTTGTTTTCTCTGGGTCGTTTTCTGTCTGGGTGTTATTGTACATGATAATATACTTAATAATATAAAAATATTATTTATCAACCAGTGATGTATTCCGTACAGCGGTCAATAATTGCGCGGTAGCGGCGACCCAACGCACCGGTCAGATGATCGCGATTTCCTGTACATTGCTGTTTAAATTGTTTTATCGTTTTTAAAGATAATTAGGTATTTATGTTCATTTTATGATGTATTGTCGATATTTATGCTGAAAACACGGAATAACGCACAAAAAATGACGTTTTTTTTGTAATTACGACCATGGTCTGAATGCGAAGTTTCAGTTTTCGGAAGTAGTCTTATAACACCCGGAATATGTACGAGCACGTACAGTTAGCTGCACTAGAATGTATACAATTCGTAACTTTCAAAGCAGTATCAAATACCTTACAGTAAACTTTTAAACAGTAAAAACTCAAAAATCGTGAAATTAGCTTCGTGAATAAGTTTACTTATTCTTGACGACCGATGTGGCGCGGCGGGCGATTGTCCGCCTGCGACGCAGGAGGTTGCGGGTTCGATTCCCGCCTTGGGATAAATGTTTGTACGATCTGCAAATATTTATTCCGGGTGTTCTGGGTATTTCTATCTATCTTTCTTTCTATCTATCTTTTTTTTGTCATTGTATGTAGCATTTCTTTTCATTATCAGTCTGTTCACGCACTAAATGTATGATTTTACAGTGGAAACTTCGCTGGTTTATGTATTATCTTAAATAATCTATTATATACTACTATTGTACTGTTTATTTCCCAAATAAAATAAAATAAAATAAATTCTATTTATAATAAAAAATATCTATGTATTGTATTAAGTATATCAGTCATCTAGTACCCATAACACAAGCTCTGCTTAGCTTGGGGCTAGATGATGCTGTGTGGATTGTCCAGCGTTATTTATTTATTTATTCTATGAGTTTTGCCCTGTAAATATTAATTGTAACGCTGTAAAACAATTCTGTAAGTTACGAATTGTATACATTCTAGTGCAGCTGACTGTACACTGTCACACATCAATCAAATTGTGTAAAAATATGTATATATTTATATTTATTACCTTATTGCCTACCACCATAAAGGGGTATCGGTCGATTCCGTTCTTGACTCCAGCGTAGTGCAGGAACTCGTTCAACCACATTTTGATGTTATTGAAGGAAGAGCGATCGTCGATTGCGTAAGATAGTATGCAGATATCCGAACCTCTGTAGAATGGCGTTCGAAGTGATTTGAAGCGTTCTTGACCTGCTGTATCCCATACCTGTGAAACATATTGTGAACTGAACCATCACCTATATCAAAACGACGACCGATGTGGCGCGGCGGGCGAATGTCCGCCTGCGACGCAGAGGTTGCGGGTTCGATTCCCGCCCTGGGATAAATGTTTGTACGATCTGCAAATATTTATTCCGGGTGTTCTGGGTATTTTCTATGTATAATAAAAAATATCTATGTACGTAATATATTGTATTAAGTATATCAGTCATCTAGTACCCATAACACAAGCTCTGCTTAGCTTGGGGCTAGATGATGCTGTGTGGAGTGTCCAGCATTATTAAAAAAAAAAAAAAAAAGTATTGCCTCGCGGGTCACGCATGTTGAGAACGTACTTTTTCTTATGCTACTACTGGTGGATCAAGCGTATGGCCCACCTGATGTTAAGTGGTAACCATCACCTATAACAAAGCATTGCCTTGTAGGTCACGCACGTTAGGTAAGTGCCCTACGATGCATTACGCTGCATCTACCAACCTGAGACTGGTGTTAAGCTTCATGTGCCTGTAATTTCACCAGCACCCACACCCTTCAAACCGGAACACAGCAATGCGAGCATCACTTGGTGGTAAAAATAGGCATGGTGGTAGTGGGTACTTCCCCAGACGAGCTCTTTTACAAAGAGCTCTACTACTACTAACATGTTCTTTAACCTGAGGCACCTGAGTAGTCATTCATCAACCGTTTGGCAAAGCCTCATGTGCCTGGAATTTCTTTGTCACCCAACAACAGCTCCCACAAACCTTCATCACTAGGACATCTTTCTATCTAGTGGGGGGCTGTCCTACACTGCGATTTCCGGTGGTAAGTTCAACGTAAAGAATATTTGACATAACTTTTATGTGTGCTTAAGAAGCGATTTCTTTAGACAACCCAGTTATTCCCACAGGTAATGAGGAGAGATGAAAGTCATGTTACTAAGAGAGTGATATATATAAATGTGGATGGATATGTCGGTAGAAAAGATGGATGAACTGTGTGAAAGATGACATTGATGAGAAAGGAGTGAGTACGGATATGACGACTGACAGAGGGGAGTGAAAGAAAAGAATATGTTGTGACCCAACATAAAGTGGGATAAGGGCAGGAAGATGATTAACAAACGTGGTTACCACCAACCTGACCTCGATAAGAAAGCATGCAAGCTTAATTTATTCTGACAATATACAGAACCAACTTTCCTACAATAAGGGAAAGTTTTTTGACCCCACCCAAATGTGTTCGGTGGTAGGGTTCAATGTTTAGCCGTGGCCTTCACATAATAGCTAGCACTATAGCTGCTATAGCTTAATGTACGTAAGGTATCTGTATACACGTATACAGGCGGAAATGAGTCACAGTAAAGCTGGACGCACCTTGGTTTTTTGCACCAACTCGAAATGGTAAAATTTCATAGTTTTCAACAACCTTCAAAATAAGGTTTTATATTTGTTACCTCAAAACTTTTAAATCAATTTAAAACACCTTTTATTTTATTTGAAAGAATATACTTGTGACAAGAATCGAAAATACAATTTTCCACTAGGTCAAGAACACAGAAACCTACAAATACCCATGCAAAGAGCAGAGTAGTAGCATAGTAGTAGGTAGTGTAGGTAAGCACCTTATCTTTAAGAACAAACTAAGACAGATTCTATATCAGGTTTGTTATATATACAAAGTAGAAAGATAAATGTATAAAAATGATGCCACAAAAATGTTACCTTTCAAGTTTAAAGAGAAATCGCTATATCTTGTTAACTTAAAATGCATTTTGGCCTAATTTCTTACTGTATATTATTAACCTAATTAAACTTGATAAAAAGTTCAAGTTCAAAGTAGTTTTGATTCACAAATCAATTATAATCTCATTTTAAAATACCTACTTATACAGATATCTAACTACTAACTAGTATGGAGTTATGCATAAGTTAATAAATTTAGCAAACATTTAAGACTGAGCCTAATAAATATGACAAAAAGGTAGTTAACTGAAACAAAAGGTTCAGTAGTTTAGTTTTTGAAATCAAAATAAGTGAAAAAAATCTACTCAAAATAGTGACACACAAGTAAAAGTTAAAGTTTTTTCACAAGTATTTTTAAACATAATTCAGCATCAGCATCATTAGCCTGCAGAAGTCCACAACTGGCCATAGGCCCTATACATTACCAAGAATTAGTATTTTCCATCCATTCATTCCTTTCCTTTTCCATCCAACAACTTTCCCCGATCTTTGCAACGTTGTCATTCCACCAGGTGGGGAAGCTTCATCTTTGTAAACTGAATTAAAACCTTTTTACTCATAGTCAAGACTATAGTATTGGGAATCAGTTGAATGAAGATATTAGGTAATGATGGCAGGTCAAAAGTGGTCATGATTGTGATGTGTGGAGTTTGCGCAATAAATATTTGTGGACATTTTTATTTTACAAACATGAATGCTGATGATGACTGATGGAATACTCATATGATTTTTGTAAATACATACATAGAATACAATATAGCACACAGAACATATTTGCTCTCGGTTGGGGGTCAAACCCACCACTTACAGTGCAAAAGGTAGGTAAAAAGGCTGTGCTGGCTGTCAAATATTTGAAACAATGGTGTCAATTCCGTTGTTTCAATTTTCTAAACAAACTTAATTTGACAGCATCAAAAATGATGCCGTCTCCTTCAAAGAATATGGACTAAGTAATTATTCTATGGTCTCCTTCAACAAAACAAAAAACAACAAGGACAGACAAATTTAATTGACACCAATGAGTCATTTATATTGCCAGGTGCAAGTTAGTAACAGGCACAGTAAATCATACTAAATTGTCTTTAGAATGAATATAATAAGCAAGTTCATATGATTCACACTGTAACAGTTGATCCACACCGTCAAACATGATGTTGCTTATATAGAGGTAGTGATAACCCGATGACCATATGGGAAAGAAATACTTATTAATAAGTAGTAAATATAAATAAAGAAAATATAGACTACCTACCTAACTTCAGTGGTAGGTAGATATGAAGTGGAACAATTTAGTAAGTAGTCAATTTAAAAACCAGTTATGCACATACCTGCAATGTGAACTCCTTTCCATTAACCTCTATGGTCTTGTTCATGAATTCTACGCCAATAGTGTGAAAGCTGTGGTCATCGAAGTGATTCGAGATAAACCTACTCATCAGACAGGACTTTCCAACGCCACCATCTCCAAGTATCACTATCTTCAATAGAGTACTCTTGGTAGGACTTCTCCCAAACCGATCGTTATCGTCAACCATTATGACAAGACACCACACATTATAGTCCGTAAAATCTTCGTAATTATCTTGAGAGCAGCCTTGAAATTTGCTACTTCTATGAAAAAAAATTCCAGCGAAATAATTTCGATTCAGATTGAATAATAGCACAACAACACGTAGCAATGTTAATGTTTTTTTTTAATATAAATAATAATTTGCCTTTATTTAGTTTATAAAACGAAACACTTGTCGTAAATTCTAACAACCAGCTGCTGTCTGTCCATATCAATCACCACTAACACTTGACCATCAGCGCACACGAGCAAGCGATGGTTGCTTGCGCGCGATTATTATGAGGAGGAAAGGAATCAAAACAAACAAGCAAGCAGTCTAGCAAGAGCAGAATAGGGATGTGCGTGCGAGGCCGAGTTACGAGTGAATCGAGTAACTGAGTAATTTGTAAGCGAGACGTGCCAACTCGATTACTTGAGTGGACCGCGAGCAGGTAGAAGCCGTAGCCAGTGAGTGCCAAAACTTTAACATACTTTTAAATTGTGCTCATAATTTAAATACTTAGTAGAATATTTTAGTTTACCTGATATGTTACGATCTACATAAAATTCGATATCAATTGTATGCTCTATGATGTGCAGCAAATTAAATGAATAGCTAATGTGAGTTACAATTATTTCAATAAAGTAACTCGTACGGTATATGGCACCTAATGCTATTACATCAATCGCAATAAATGGGTGTATAACTTACTAAACTAACTAATATCGGTAGGGTTACCGGATGCTACTAGCAAACCCAATTACTTAGTAAGTAAATCTAGTTTTGTGACTTTCACATACGCACTCGTTCCAGGGACAAAATTTTCGGGTAGTAAAGTTAATAACGCTGCCATTGCATTACATGTTTAAATAAAAGGGCAAGAATACCAACAAAGAGAAGATTGAAGTAGGTACTGGCACGGAAGAAGTAGGAATAAAAAAAAAATTTTCAACCAAAAACACTCGCATCAGTTACATTTTAGTCAAAGCTGCACTTTCGTGCTGTAGTTGGGGGTTTTTCTAATTTTACTCCTTCATCTTAGAACTTTTCATACTCCAATTCTTAACAATCTTATGTCCGATTGTTTATTTATATAATTGACATAAAATTATACCCTATTATACCTAAGATATATTTCTAAAAATATTATTTAAATTTATTTATGTGCATTTTATTTGATAATCGCAATGAGTACTAATCAAGTAATAGTAATATTGTAATTTAAAGGGTCGGCACTAAAAGTAATGTCAATTTGACATTCGTGTACTTGATGGCACTATCGCCATCTAGTTTGAGTTATATGAAATATTTATGTATATGACGTCTCTTACTTTTTATGTTATGTCCATAGATGTCGCATCCTATGCTCAAACATGTTTTGTTTTGACGACTCTCTCCGCACAGTCGCGTCGTCGGGACTCGCGATTCGTTTCAAGTTGAACAAGAGATTGTCACTTACTAGTATAGTACTAGTACACGACCACCACCTACCACCACCATAGCGGCCTTTAGCAGCGAGTTGCGACTGGCTCACTCACTCATTCAACTCACTCGCTCGCACGTGTTCCGCGCTTTTATTTTATTATTCCGCTTTGTTTTGCTGAGGTGAGAGGACCGTCTGATTGTGTTCAATGTTTTTCTTTATAAAAACTTTTTTTTTTGAATAGACTGTAAAGTTGTATTGAAATATTTCGTGTTTTATACATATTATCCGAAGGATTTGTGTTTGTGATAAGATTGCAAATTTTGCGCAATCTTGTGAGACTTGATGTCAATAAACTTGTATTTTATGGGAAAGGTGTGCCGCGTTACCTGTTCGCGGTTGCCTGAGGCCGGGATGATGGTCGGAGGGCCAGTGAAGCTACGTAGTTCGTAGCTTTTGGATTGAGGTAAGCGTACCACCATACGACCAGTTAAAACAGTTCGTAAGCATCTTGCTTGGGGCCGCGGCAAGGCAGCGGGATGTACGGTGCGCGCGGGGGGGCAGTGCATTCACCTCTGACCCGCGGGCGCGCGACGCCAAGGTCGGTGCGCCGCCTGAAGGTCGTCACGTGAGGGTGCCAACCCCCGACGCCCCTCGCGACGACTGATTACAGTCGCGCACACAAGTGCTTTCAGATATCAGTTGATTTATATTTTTTATAATAGATAGGTAGGTAGGTACTTAGGTACCTACTTGTTATTTCTGGTTTATGTACTCTACTTAACTACATACGAAAGATAAATATTACTATTATTTAAATATTATAGGCCAAAGAAACTTGGCTAAGATTTTCTATTATACCTATTTTATAAATTATTTTATAATAAGATCCTCATTAAGGTGGATAAACAGTGTTGAAATATGTACCTACCTACCTAGGTAGGTACCTACGTGTGGTCGACTGGTAGTTTTAAGTAGGTAGGTAGGTATCTCTCGTACTTACATAGTTTCTTAATTTATAAAAAATGTCTGCACGGTTCGATATGCACTTAATCAATTAATTTTAATCATTCACGAATTCGTTTTATCGTTGCTTCGTCTGCCAGTCTTGCTTGCGAGCTTTACCGGTTTTGCGAATTTCTTTAAATTTTAAAATCTGCAGCTCTATAACTAAGTAGGTAATCTGATGTTTCTGGGTAGGTAGGTACCTAGGTACCTATGTAGAAATTTTACCGTTCAATCGATTATCGAATTCAGCTCTATCAACATGGAATAGGCGAGTGACGAGATTATCTGCAGTTGTATTTGTTTTAAAAATGAACAGGATTGGTTCCTACCTACCAACTCTACCAAGGTAAATATTTTCGATAGAAACGGGATATTTACCATGATTTTTGAGCCAACAAGGTACTACCAAGGTACTAAACTACCTATAGTTATAATAAAACCCATTAAATCTAGTTCTAAAACTTTCTAGAAATAAAATGAGCACTGAAGGGTTTAGTGATAGTACCCTCGTCTTCCGATGCTATGGGCGCGGGTTTGAACCTGAAACCTATAGAACTCTCGTTTTTTTCTGTACTTACAAAAATGTATGTGCGCAATGTAAGAGTGCGGCGGAGTTCAAACGGCAAAAAAATACATCGTGAGGAAACCTGCGGCTTTGTTAGCACCGCATTTATCTGACATATCTTTCCTGTGGATTAAGCCAACTCCTAAGTTGTGTGTGAGTGAGGATTATATTGGTACTGGTCAAGCCTACCACATCTAATATCCTGTTCCAATCACTACAGTTACTTGACGATGTAGCACGTGTGAAAAATATATCACTAACACTGTACAAATCACCTACAATATAGGTATGCAAAGTCCTGTTTACTTTTCACTCTATCTAGAAATATGCCGACTTGACGTAATTAAAATTGCAGTAAATCTAGGTAGGGTAGAAAGAGACAATACACTAAGTCACCGAACTAATTCACTGGGTTTTTCATCAATAGCAATCCGTAAAGGTACCTAGTTACTTGTTCCCTGGTAGGTATACTGTTTTAAATAAGTAATTTAGGTAGAGTCACTAGATAATACTGTTTTACTGGTATTTTTATCAATACCCATCTAGTCACAACATTTTTTTACACTAGTTATTATCTCTATAAGCGCAAGTTAATTACCAAAAAAATATCAATGACTCGAGCAAGAAAGTAAATCTGAACTAAAAGTTTTCTTATTAAGGAAATAAGTTATGTGTAAAAAATAGCAGGAAGCTATTTTGCACAATCAGGTAGGTTAGGTAGTATAGTACTTAGTATTAGTACTTTACCTACTAGGTACCTAAATGATGTAAAAGTTGTGCTACCTTGGCAACCGACACGCCTTGATTTGTTAATAATTTCGTCACAGTATAACTGTGGGTGGCACTGTAACTGTATTAAGTACTTACGATCGTATGATTTCAATATCAGCACATAATTTGCATTCAATTACCATTTGATTTGAACGCTAAATATTTGAGATCAATATCATAAATAAATGATACGTTGCGACCTCCCGAAGCCGTATTAGTCCAATAGTTAACCTAAACTTGTAAAAGCTTATATAGACAGACAAACATAATACTTATAATTATTCAACTTCGGTATCAGTAAGTACATCAAAAAAAGGCGAAGAGTCATAAAAAAATTCATAAATTGTAAAACACGAATGAACAAGCAAATTTCATTTAATTTTATTTAAACGCCTATGATTAAAATCAATGTTGAAAGTCTACGATATTGTACCGAATGTACCGATACCTATGAATTATGTAAAGACAAGTATTGTAATTATTACGAAAGCTATTATGGTAATGTTCCTAAATTACAGTTCTTGTGCAACTATTTATTTATAGGTGCCTTATAAGGACTGTTCCCTACAAAGTTGGCCGTTGCAAAATAATGTTGAAATGGTAGGTATCTGGTTTCTCATTGTTTGTACTGTCTGATTGAATTGATTAAATGCTGAACTGCTGTTTGTTGAGTCGATTAAAGTACAAAAAGGATTGAGCTTAAAAGCTCAACACAAAAAACTGGCATATAATCTTAAAATACTAATTAATTATTTAGAACGTAACCGTGCTCACTGCTATTAAAAACTGCACCGAGAATAGTTATTTTACTAAAACAAGATTAGTCGTAAAAAAGCATGAAATATCAGTATCACTTAAAAACAAATCAGATTTTAAGTTATTCTGATGTGAATTATTGTAAATCTTGTAAAACTTAAACGAAAATATAGCGTACAAAAAACATATCTACGTAAATACGGATTGACATTTTATTCTGTACGTCTATTTAATTCTCTACTCAATGAATAAAGCTCGTGCTCATTAAATGGACGATCACGTATTTGACCTCGAGTTTTATGTTCTAACGGAAATGTTTTTATTTTGATGGACATCATGATGATAAAACTCATTTGTCTGTCTCTTTCGAGTTAAATTAAAACACAATACATACAGCATAAATACTGTTAATTACACACAATAAGACTTAAAAAAATACCGTTGACGTTAGCATCGAAGAATTTTTAGAATGTGCCATTTGAGTCCCTTCGTTCCGTGAAACTTTAATAAACGTTATAATTATTAGAGGTCAACAAATATTTTTAGAACGTGCCATTTGAGTCCCTTCATTCCACGAAGTTTTAATAAACATTTCAAGGATTAGAGTCAACCTAACAAAGACAAAGGAAAAACAAAAAGCATAGGCATTTTGATGGCGAGTATACATTCACTGCTTTCACGTATGCGCAATGTGTGCATGTGCCTGTGTACACTACACAGGTGTTTTTTTGTGTGCGTTATTTGTTTAAAGTCTCCACGAATTTTGACTGTCTGGCTTTAGTGTTTTAAGCTATTATTATTTTAACAACCAATACGACGGCAAAAAAATGAAAGAGCAACCTTCTAAGACGAGACGAGAGGTATGTGTTCAATTTCCGGAGGTAGGGAATTTAGGAGAGCTGCATATAACCCATTTGATGTTACGTGGTAACCATCACCTAAACTAAAGCAGAGCCTCGTAGGTCACGCATGTGAGGAATGTGCCCTACGATACACTGCCTTGCGTGCAACAATCTGAGGTTTACTGGCTTACAGATGAAACACGGCAATGGTACTTAGCAGCAGAAGTATTATATGTACATATAACATAAGGTATGATATTAGTACTCATTAACAAAGTTCTTGCTTTTACTAGTACAAGTTCCGTGCGTAGCGTGTGCGTACCTATAGAAACGATGATTACCTTACCTATTTAAATATATGTACAAATAAAACTCGGCATCAAATCCCAGATTCGAAATCAGCATGGGTACCTACAATGGTGCTCTCTATTGATTGCCAAAATATCCCCTAATCGAGACAGACGCTTGTCCCCTCGACTGTACGCCCGTACTCTCACTGCTTTCTCGCGCGCCTGTGTGCGTGTAGGTGTCGGTGTGTGTGTGTGTCGGTGACCTTGCTATCAGGCGGAAGAGCGTATGAGTCAGCGCGAGTTTACATTACATACAACTGCTGTTTTACTGTTTAATCTGTGGAGAGCGGGGACCTTCGCAGATATTCTGTCAGTCGTGTGGCTATAGCTTCTTATTTTCGTACTGGTAGAGTTAGAAAACACGTGGCGTGTTTTATACACAAAGAAAATAAGAAATAGCTTCACGACTTTGATCCTAAGGCACGGTAGATATTCCCTTAGAGCCCTAGTACCAAGTGCCTACTTTAGATTCTTTAAGGATGTCTAATGGGGGTAGTTAGAGGTACGTCCAAATATTACTTTTAGTACCTACATACCCACATTTTCCTCACGATGGTTTCTTCCAAAGGTTCTCGAATGGCGACCACGAACCGGAAGGCGAAGCGTAGGACGTCCTTCTACCCGATAGATAGACTGACAATATTGTTAGGATCGCGGGAGGTTGATGGATAGAAAGGGCTCAGAATCGTTTTTCCAGGAAACGTATGGGGGAGGCCTATGTCCAGCAGTGGACTTTTACAGGCTGATGATGCCTAAAAGTCGTAATGGAAAGCCGTAGGTAGAAGTATCATACAAGATTATGACATTTTTACTCAACATCATCTAGTCCCAAACTAAGCATAGCTTTGTACTATGGGAACCAGATGACTGAAGAATACTTGTATAAGTTTTTTTTTGTAATATATGCTTAGATAGAATTCAATATCACAGACAGAGCCCAAACATCTATTTTCATACACTAATGTTTGTCCTCGGTGGGATCGAACCCACAACAAAAAAAGGAGGCTTAACTAAATGAGATGAGAGGCAAGTCAAATCACATGTTCGATTCGAATCTCCCATGCAAGTAGTAGAGCGCATCACTATGACCCTAGCGGTAGTGATGTGACACGGTTCTACGACACAGATGCGATGGGATCATGCGATAGCGACCGTTATTCGATATCGATATTCGATACTGTTAAGACTTCTGTTGCTTAGTTGCGCGTTGTATTTTCTTTTAATAATTATGCTAGCGACTTCACCCACATTTTTTCCCATCTGTTGAGTTTCAATGATCGTAGTTTAAGATTCAATCAATCGGGTCCGCACCGCAGCTTGTACGGCAGCTGGTAAGGGCCTCTAGCTGGCCTTATTTACCCTAACTTAAACTCTGGAAGCTAATACTTCCAGTTCACAGAGAGTCGAGGTACCTAGAATTTCTCGGAGCAGATATTGTTCAAGATTAGGTATAACTATAATCGCGGGGTTATAAGAGGTATGTGGCGAACCACTAGTTATTGGGTCGACTGTACTCTTTCGAATTTCATCCGTTCACATTATGCGTTGACCCCGAACATTAGCTGCGACCCGCACCGCAATGCGGGTGGCGATTGCGACAGAAAAAGTAAAAGGTTCGAATTTTAAATGCATGGCCACTTGGCACCGTTGGGAGTTCGTTTGAAGTTTTGGTATCATACTGCATTCGTTCGATTTTTAAATCGCCATAAAAGCATCTTTATGCTTTAGTTTCTTAGAAATCGGTATAATAACCGTCTTGTAACAATCAGGCGGGCGGACCTTTAATCTGCTAAAAAAAATTAATAAAAAAAAAGATATTGACAAAACGCACATAGGTTGCAAGAACAACCAAGGATACAGGGAAGATATGGAAAAAAACAAACAAGATAAAACAAAACTGCTAGGTATAATATATACCTATTACCAGGGATGTTTTCCATCTGTGTTCCGCAGGAGCAGGCAAATACCGCGATTTCAATCACACTTTAAAACCAAATTGTCATATTTTATTACCTAGTCTTCATTTTATTAGGGCCGTATACGGTGTTAATATTATCCGACGTTTGAATTTTATAAAAATAAACCTTAGGAAAGACTAATCAAAATTCGCCGACCCAGACAAAAACTAGTTTAAATGCGTCACCATTTGCGTCAAACTGATTTCGATAAAAGTTGATTAAGATTAACCGCAGAATGATAAATAAATATTGGCCAACAACATCTCGTTAATGCTTCTTTTATGGGAACCAGATAGCTGATAGAATACTTATATATGCGCTTTTTTTCGTAAATACATACTTAGTAGTGGTAGAGCTCTTTGTGAAAGGGCTCATCCGGCGAAGTACTACCACCATACCTATTTCTGCCGCAAAGTAGTGATGCTCGCATTTTTGTGTTCCTGTTTAAAGTATTTACAATTTATTATAAACTAGATAAATCTAGGCACCAGTCACGTGACTGAGAACAGGCATTAAATTGACGGTCTGAATACCTTTTGTATCTGCTTGGTGTCTTGGCCTCTACCAGAATCATGAACCTCTTGGTTTCGCAACGCATCGCACCGTTCCGCGAAGCCATTACCTTATGACTCAGAAGGTTATGTCTGGAACAGGTCTTAGTCAGGTACAGTCGATGCCAGAAGCCTACAACTTTCTCGAAATTTTGTCTACAGAAAAATGTGTGGTTTAGTACCTGTAACTTATATCTGTTAAAACTAAACAAAGTCGTAACTCAAAGTTGTAATGCAAAACACATTTATAAATTAACTTAAAACTTTGCCAATACACGTGTTTCCATACGCAATAATTGCGTGACAATTATTGTCACTAGAATAATCTGAAACTGAAAGTTGGACGATAGAAGAAAGTTATTTTTACTCATTTAAATACGAACCATAGGCAAGGCACCCAACTCCTTTCAAAGCTCCCAACAAAGCTTCGAGTCGCCATATGCGGGGAAGGAAGTGTAAATAAATGTAAGTATTTGAAAGATAGTTAAGCAATCTAGAAGTCGTTTACGATAGAAAACCTATCCAAAACCCGACGATTACGAGTTACGATTTATAATGAGTTATAAAAAGCACAAACACAAAATTTTATAGAATCACAATTTGTTAGCATATAATTTATTCTATCAAATTTGTTAGCATATAATTTATTCTATTTGAAGGACTGTACACAACAGATTATGTAGTATCTACTACGACTTTCATATCTTGCTTGAGTCACCGTCAGTCACCACGTTTTTGCGGTGTCTGGCTGAAGTGGCCGAATTGAATCATTGGCTTGAAGCTTTGTCTGCAAACCTACCCATCGACTTATCAGAATGCGGCTACAGAAGCTTACGATGTAAAAAGCTGTATTGGCTAAGGCTTAGGTTTGCTAAGAAGCACCGATGGATTTTTGACGACCGTAATATGACTGTTATTGTCCTATAGGCAGGTGGATGAAAATCTCTCTTTTCTGTCAGTGTGTTGTTTCTCCTCTTTGGACGAAATATGTACGTACAAATCGGTTGTAAAATACTCGTTGAAAACAATTATAAGTCGTAAAAGGTTTGTTGTAGTAAGGTATAACAAACCGGTTTTATGACTGTGTAATTTTTTGGTGGTCGGTGATTTTTGATTAGAGATAAATCATAAGTACTTTATAGTAAAAAATACTTTACAGGTCCAGATTATAATAGTACTAAGCTAAGTAAAAATAGAATTAATAAAGCGATTCCTCCAAAAAGCGTTGCCTGTGTAGCTTATTTTATCATCTGTGACTGTTTTTATTGTATTTATAAGTATTTATATTTTACTGGTATGTACCTAATTAAATTAAATTCTACAAGTGTGGATGTGTTTAATGATCTAAATATTTTTTCTTAGGCTTAGCTTATTTTTTAGCTTATTTTATAACAGTCGTCATAAATATGACGGTTTCCGCTTTTTTGGGAAACCATGCGAACGTACGAATTCTGTCATTTTTTGCTTACGCAAAATCCGTCCTTGAAACTGTTGAAACAAAGAACACAAAGGTGAAACGATTTCGTGATACAACCATCGATCAGTGTTTAAAGATTGAGCAACTGTCACTATCAAATTGATGTTCAGTTTTTCATTCATTCACTCATCTATCATTACGAACGGGCTTTAGGTACTGCCTTACTTTTCGTCTGTTTGTTTCTTTCTTCTGTAATTTTTGTCGTTATTTGATCGGAATTGAGAGATAATCCATGTTTACGTGTTCCGTACATTTGGACTAAGCTTTGTACATAATTTTGATGCTATCGAAATCTGTTGAGCTCGGTGCCAAGGGTACGGTGTTAGTGAGTGAATTATCTAGTCTAAAGTCTAGTGACTAAACCATACACTCTTCCCATAGTAACGAGCACAAAAAAAACCTTTAGTGATATTAATGTGAAATCAATCCTTTTTGAATACCAGTGTTTATTTGGTCGAGAATATCTTTGATGATAATGATGAAAAAAATCGTGCATGCAAACTAACAAACCAAAAACCAAAAGTTTTTGTTTCTTGGTTCTTTTATGGCATTTATTACGTTGCTAGATGAAGAAAATTCATGTTTTCTACTACGGTATAGTACACTAGAGTCAGAGCTCTCTAGTTCTCACTAAAACTGTAATTTTGTTGTTTAGGTCCGCTAAACAGAGAAGTAGAGTCGATATAAAACGGTTGGTTATTGTAACCATTGCCTTGTAAAAACATAATATCGAATGCTGTTTTTGTGTTGGTGAACTGGTCTAACTAATCGCCCGTACACGTGACCGTAAACACCCAAGCTTTTTTACATCGTTATGCCAATTGGCAATTATCTTTTAATTCGCGCACCGGAAAACTCAGCGACGAGACGGTTAGACCACAGATATAAATTTGATCTGGGAGCTTAGCTTTAGCTCTTTTTTTATTTTTCTGGGAGCTTTGCACGAATAAATTTGACATTTGTGAAGTTAGCGTACCGTGTTGACATTTGATTTACATTGCGCAGTATCGATAACTTAACTGCGGATGTTTTTATACTACTTGCTGGTAGAATCTGATGTTAAGTGGTCACCATAACTTATAATAAAAAATTGCCACATCGCGTTCGTTACGAACGTGCTCTATGATGCCCTGATCTGCGCCTGTCAATCTGACATAAGGCTTAAAGCCTCATGTGCCCATACCCTTCAAACTTAACCCCAGCAACACGGCTTTGCGACAGAAATAGGCATGGTGGTAGTACTTCCCCGGACGAGCCCTTCACAATAAGTTCAACTACGTACTACGAAAAATGCTCTCGTGCTAAAGTCTCTGTGGTATGACCGAAGGATATTTTTTACGTTCACAAGTCGATTGGCCTTCCTCCGCGAGGCTGTAGCAACATGTGAATTGAAAGTCGCCGGTAACAGGTGGTATTTGCTAATCTTGAGCGTGTATCACGTGGTGTAGTTTACACCGTTAATTGGAATCATTTGGATTTTATAGTATCACAAAAGTCATCAACCGGGTAGGTTGCGAACCCATGACTGTTCTCTCTAATGTTTGTATTATTTATAACTAGCTGCCGCTCGCAGCTTCGCCCGCGTGGCAGTTTTTTTTCCCGTCTCCGTATTTTTTTCGGGATAAAAAGTAGCCTATATGTTAATCCAAGTTACAATCTATGTTTATTCCAAATTTCAAATTCCAATTTTTAATTCAAATTGAAAGAGTAACAAACATCCATCCATTCTTACAAACTTTCGCGTTTATAATAATAGGATTATTAATTCATCTACTTGACACTAGCTGCCATACTCTGTTTTGTGTATATAAACAAAATAATGATAGTGACTGAAAAATATAGCTAAATAAAATAATAACATTAAATTCGCGATCGATAGAGATGTGCTCTAAAGAACACGGTGTTTAAGATACAAAATCAAAACCAATGGTACATTTTGTTTTTGCATACTTATCGTTTATGGACTGGGCGTCCTAAAGCATCGTCAGACCGTTCACTAGCTCATTCATAACTACGTACGAAGAATCAGAGGATTTGCATATCCCTTCCCTTACAATCCATCAATTTCCTGAGAACAGTCAACCGCGGCGGAATGCGGCTGCGGCGACACATTTACCATGCCCCCTTCACCCCCCATGTCACTACCCAGGGCCTACTCCGCATAACGATAAACGACTCTCGACGAAGGCTCGTATTCACATTTTGAGTTACATTACGCTACAACGCGGTAAAAAGGTGCAGTCGTGTTGTGGTTATCGCGCGATGTAGCTTAAAATGTCAATATGAACCTTCATTTATCGTTTTGTCGAGTAGGCTCCCAGAGGTGGGTGGGTACCGGTCCTGTGTGCCCTCAATGCGATTTCGCGTTGCGACTTGCAGTTTCGCAAATACATAAAGCTGTTATTACTGAAGCATATTGAAATCTATCGTTATAATACCTAGGTATACGTGATAGACATACTATTTATATTTGTAGAACTGTTGAGAATTTTATGCGTAGAGGTAAACCTTAAATTATTCTGGCAAGAGTGAACAACATACCGTTTTGTAGGTTCTTCTAAACTCTACCATACATAGAGTCAAGCCACAAAAGACGGTTTTGATGTTAACCCACTTTTGCGAGCTTTTAAACGATAGTAATAATATTTTATTAATTTTCCGGTTTTTAAGATACAACCAACGCAAAGTTTTAGGCCAAATATAAAAGACACTGTTTTGACTCGTGTAACATATGAAGCTAATTAGAAAGATTCCGTTTGACCTAATTATTTAACACGGCTTGCGTCCTATATTTAAAAACTGCACCAGAAACAAATTGATTGTTGTTTAAATGTTTAAGGAAGCTACGGTATTTTTATATTATTTTAAAATGGAGAGATGGAGCTAAGCAATTAAAATATATCGTAAAACAGGTTTTTTGCCGGGTTGTAATTAAGGCGAAACGGTACTATATTGGGAGATAACTCTGTTGGGTGTTTAAATACGTGATAGATTCAGAAATGAGGGAGTCCGTAGAAGAACCAAGGTTACTGACATAGCTCTCAGAATCAGCAATTTGAACTGGCAATGGGCAGGACATATAGCTCGTAGAACCAACAACCGACCATGAACCGATAAACCAAGCGTAGGGTGCCGTCTCACGCGAACACCGACAATATTACTAGATTCGCGGGAAGTCAGCTATTAGAAAAATCTTCAAAATCTTTTTCCTGGAAACGTTTAAGGGAGGTCTATATCTAGACGTAGATTTCTCCAAGCAATAATGATGATGATAGTTAGGTTAAACAACACTGTATTCATTAGCCAGCGCATGAATCAAGTTGACAGCAACCTCGGAGTATTGCACGATAAACCGGCGAGAAGGGGAATTCACGTCGCTATTTGCTTGCTCCGTTATTTTCCGTCGGATTACCAGTTTAATTATGAAATATGCTAATGCCTCTTAAATTAACAACTTGCCACTGCGTAGCGGTATTCGTGATCTGTGTAATATGAGGTACAGTTAGACCATTGAGAGCAAAATGTACAAGTATTATGTATTAGTTGTAGGGCTTTTTGTAAAGGGCTCGTCCAAAAGCCTTTGTGTCAGTAGAACCATAAGTACCTATACTCTGCCATGCATTTTTCTGCCGCCAAGCAGCGTCGTTGTGTTTCGATTTGATGGGTGCCGGTGAAATAACAGGCACATAAGGCTTAACAACTTTAGCCGAAGTATATACCTATAAATTATTTTTTTTTTTAATTGACCTGGCTTCCAGAACTTTTAAAATGAGTAAGTATTGTTTACAGGTGTGTGAAAAAGGTTTAATATCTGTAAAAAACCTGTGTAACACAAACAGTGACAGAATTAATTTAAGCGATATTTAAATTTGACTAACGTGTATAAGTATGGGGATAAAAGTTTAGATAGATAGATAATACCTACTTTATTGTACACAAGGATAATTTGTTAGAAACAGACCAAGTTAACAAAGTACAATGGGCGGCCTTATCGCTGAAAGCGATTTCTTCCAGGCAACCTTGTTTAATTCAATTTAATGCAAAGTTTAATTCATTATCAATGTTTACTGTGCCTAGCGATTACAGTTAGATTGCAGTCGACAACATTTTTTGAAGATAAGGGATACGTCCAAATGTTACATTCGGTAGATATCACCATTTTGTATTAGTATTCCATACGTGTTAGTTCAAGCCCATCGCCGCATCTAGAATGCTAACTGGTTTCCTTAAAATGTTTTCCTTCACCGCATGAAAACACTGGCATGTACGACCTTAAGATCAGAAGAAGGGGTTGGCGACTACACCACTAAAGTCAAAGTTAAAGTCTAAAAGCATTTATTCAGTAATATCCGCAGGGATCACCTTGAAACCTCCTAAATCTAAGTGAATCTAAGCGCCAGTTCCTCGCGACCAAGCCTAGAAGAACCGGCAAGAAACTTACGGCTGGGTTCCTACCGTTTTTTTGTATGATCCTGTTATAAAATAATAATAATGTAAATAATTAAGCTCCAGTGTGGTGCCAATCTAACTTTATAAGGTGATTTTAAGACGGCAAACATGTCTAAGTGTTCTCATGACAATTTTGTATGTTAACAGCAAAATTATATGACACATTATCAGAACACGTGCATCGTATTCATTAATTTGGTATGCGGCCACAAACTAAAATAGAATAGAAAAAACTTTGAATTCTGCAAACTTTTAGTTTAAGCTATGGCTGACTCATGGCGCCTTATGAAAAAGGTTCTGTGAATAATTGCTTGCATTCCTCGCAAATGAGCTTTTGCCTTCGAAGGCATCCAAATTGAAGGTAAACTCAAAGATTAAATAATAAACTCCGGTGTTTTATTTTGGTGTTTTATTAGAGTTCCGTCTTAGACGTTCCGTACACAAAGAGTAAAACGGGACCCTGTTACTAAGTCTTCGCTGTCTGTCTGTCGGTCTGTCCGTCTGTCACCAGGCTGTATCTCATGAACCATGATTGTTAGAGTTGAAATTTTCACTGATGAATTTTTGTTGCCGCTATAACAACAAATACTAAAAAACAGAATAAAATAAATATTAAAGGGGGCTCTCATACAACAACAGTAGGTAGCTATTGGGCGCTGGACCAGGTCGGTCTTAAAACGAGTCCAGTCGGTAGTAGGTAGTTTAGGTATTGTTGATTGAAAATGCTATCTAACCGCTCGATCTATTACAATATTAGTCATTCTAATCTGTCGTTATGCACATTAGAGTGGAAACGATTCGATCTAGCCACTGGAACAGTGATTTATGCAGTCACAACTAAAATAGAATGTCGAGGCCGCCCGGTGTTGGAGACGGGAACTGTCGCAGACGTAGAGACGAACCTTGGCCTATTGGGTGACGGTAAATAGGTATTATCAGGTGTACAGAATACCTACATAAAATCCCGTAATTTCCACCGTTTCTGCCAAATTATTAGGCTTGTCAATGATCCGCCTAAAATCAATAGATAAGGTAATGTAAGATTTAAATGTGTATGGTCGTGTTATGCGACGCGGTTATGCCGCTTGACAGGAATTTGAACGTTGTTACCTAGAACATGAGAGACGATACTTGGTATCGATTTTCTTCTTGGTTCCCTTAAGAAAATACCGGGAACACGACGCCCAAATCGCGAGTAGACCACACATGACCACAACGACGAAGTCAACTAAGAACACAATACTTAAAAATGAAATCTATTTCAAAACTGTCCCCGCGAATTTCGTTCCGCCTAACAGTCAATTTAAATGATTTTTTTTATTGACTTCAATTTTATTACTTTTATCTTATTCCGGGCGAAGATAAATCCAAAAACACAAAAATCGTAACAATTGGTCCAGTTGTTCTTGAGTTATAAGTGGTGTAACTAACACGACTCTCTTATATATATAGATATAGAATATAGATAAAAGATATCACTGTTATAAATTTTATAGATAACAGGGCAAGATTCTTATAAATGGTGTATAATACTGATTGGCTATACATACAGTCAAGAATAAATTCTCAAGGTCAAATATTATCCACGTGTTCATATTTATCCAGTAAATAAACAAAGGCATAAATAAAACACAGAAAACTGCTGGCAAACTGGAATATTCACAGAAATTCTGTAGATGAAATTTGGCACAGAAATGTGGCACTTGAAAAAATAAAAAGAATTTTTAATGGTATGTAATGTGCCCATTTGTTTTATAAGTGTTTATATATAGGGAGAAGACTCGGGAAAGAGAGAATTGAAAGTTTGTGAGGAAGGCCTTTGCCCAACGGAATAGGGTAGAATTTTTTTTTAATGTGCTTGACGTATGCTATTTTTAGGTACCTACATAGGTATTTTGATAGTACCCTTGATGAGGTCTGAATTCAGGGATCATCAATCCACACTATATTTATTCTCACATACTTACTATATTTATCTTAAAACCCTAATAAATAATTTCTCTCGATTATTAACTCGATTTTTTAATTTAAAACACATAATAAAATAACTCTTTTTCTCGATGAATAACTCGTTTTCTGACTGCAGGTTCTTACAAGGTAATAATTGATGTTACAAATTTAAAATCTTCCTAATGCCTTTTTTTATTTTAAGTAGATCGTTTTTAAAACAACTATCAAAATAATAAATCTTTATACTGGATGATAAGACATGTTTCTTGAAGATTAGCAACCTTGAACCTAATTTTAGTGAGATGTGGCGACAAAATAGTAAAATATCGATGCATTTATATAAAAAAAACATATATTTTGTCACACACATTATATCACCGGTGGTCTAGTAGGAGTGACCCCGCCTTCTGATACTATCGTCATGGGTTCGAATCCGGTTGTACCAATGGATTTATCTGTTAAAAAACTTATGTGCGCAGAACGGTGAGGGAAAAACATCACGAGGAAACTAGTTAGTATTCTAGCAGCGGCGATGGGCTTGCAACCTCATATGGACGTATGCAATACCAGCTACTAATGTGGGTATGTACCAAATGTAACATTTTGACGTACCTCTGACTATCCCCATTAGACTTCCTCAAAGAATTTCGAGTAAGTACTTAGTACTATGATATCTGAGGGGATATCTACTCTGCCTGGGGATCAAAGTCGTGAAGCTCTTTCATTTTTTTTTTATTTTACATTATAAAAACTTCAGCATTTTAAAGTTTCTAATCAGAAAGGTGCGGAAACAGCAGCAGCGGCCGGGTTAATAACTATCTCAGTGTAATTTACCTTTGACAAGTTGCTATTGCACATTTGCCTCGCTAACTAAGCAAAGACAATACTTGCGTTAGTATTTTTTAAACTTTCGCGATCGGAACACATATTGAAGACTTATATTACACAGGTATTTATCGCGTATTACCTTTTTTATTTATTTTCCCGACGTTTCGACTATGTTGCAATAGCCGTGGTCGCGGGCAGACTGGAGCATTGAACTTGAGATCTACCGTCACTGAGAAGCGGTGGCAGTATCAACAACTACCCTCACTTGATCTTCGGTATCCATATTGTCAAATATATATTGTTGTATTTGTTGTATATTGTTCAATGCTCCAGTCTGCCCGCGACCACGGCTATTGCAACATAGTCGAAACGTCGGGAAAATAAATAAAAAAGGTAATACGCGATAAATACCCGTGTAATATAAGTCTTCAATACTTGCGTTATTTATGGCATAACCAGTTCATTACAATAGTAAACTTGTCTACAATATACTGTTATTTTGCGACACTGTTTTGACTTCTGTCGTACTAATTGTATAAATAACTAGCGGCCGCTCGCAGCTTCGACCGCATAGCAGTTTTTTCCCGTTCCCGTATTTTTTTCGGGATGAAAAGTAGCCTATATGTTAATCCAGGTTGCAATCTATAATTATTCCAAATTTTATCCAAATCGGTCCACTGGTTAGAGCGTGAAAGATCGAGTAACAAACATCCATCCATCCATACTTACAAATTTCGCGTTTATAATATTAAGTAGGATACTCTAGGCCGCCTTAATTTTATAGAACCGACAACCGCTGGTAAATAAAGGTTCACGAATTGCTACCCTGAACCCGATGAATCGACTACATTGTAAAGATTGAAGGAAAATGTTGGATAGACAAATCTCAAAATGGTTTTTCCGAAATGTATGTCCAGTTTTTAGCTTCTTCAGTCCGATAATGATGATAATTGGAATAATTCTCGGTAGGTTTTTATAATAAGAAAAGATTTGTAATGGGTAGGATTTGTTGCTATAGAAACAGATTTGCCATAGAAATTCTATCGTATTTGCCACGAGAGTTTGTTGTCAACAACACTTAACGCCCCTCGGGACCCCAAGATCAATTAAAAAGTAAAGATTATCGTCACATAGGTAAAGTTTTCTTCGCATTTTTAAATAAGATAAATAATGTGAATCATTTATTTTAAATAGAGGAAATTGCCAACAGAAACATTACTATTCATTGTAACATATTTTCTTGTTTGTACAGATGGCAGGCCAGCTGCTGTCTGGGCTTGAAATAGTAAATAATCCTAATTGTTCAAGTAGTGAAATGTAGCATTGTTATAACAAAACCTTGGTCCAACCACCGCTTGGGAATAAAGGTTCTGGAATAGCGTAGGATGCCATCCTACCCGATAGACTGAAGACATTGTTATGATCGCGTGAAGTTGATGGATGGAAAGGGCTCAAAATAGTTTTTTCTGTAATCTATCTATGTCTGGCTTTGTCGAGGTTATTGTTGATGATGATTATCTATACCAATTCGGAGAATCTTTGACCTAACTGACTAAATCCCTGGTGGTAGAGACTACATTTTCAGGGTATATTGGTATTGATGCCTATGAAGTGTAAAGGAGGTAAAGGGATTCTCGAAATTTAACCTGTAAACGGGTTCAGCGGGGGTTGAAGTTAGCCTGGACGACTGTACTTTATTGTGTTTACATTATTGTATATATCACTATCATATCGAAAACTGAATAAAAAGCTGCACGCTCTCAAATTCTTCATTTCGTAAGCTGACTAAGCAGCGGCGGCCTTACCCATTGCGAGGCTCCGGCCGGTAGGTCTTTGCGAGGCCCCTTGTCCTTTGTGAAAAGTATGTGATGCGAAAGTAGGTCTGGTTGTTTGGTTTAAGTATATGAAAAATCTATATTTTTGAAAATTTGCTCAGGTTGTTGCGCGAGGCCCCTTGCAAGAGCGAGGCCCCTTGCAAGAGCGAGGCCCCTTGCAAGAGCGAGGCCCCGGGCGATTGCCCCGTTCGCCACCCTCTAAAGCCGCCGCCACTGTGACTAAGTTCACGGATGATCATGGACTTTTTCAAACTAGTTGGCATGGTACGGTACCAAATCAACATCAATGGTCTCGTACCAAACAGAGGTGTACGAACCTTCATTATGAACAAACAACCGGCGAGTTTTGTGCCGTTCACCTTTAGAAGTAAAGCTTTAGTAGTAGAGCTTCTTGTGATAGGGAAGTACTACCACCGTATCTATTCCTGCCAAGCACTAATGCTCGCTGTGTTCCGGTGTAAAGGCTGGGTGGCCAGTAAAATTACAGGCATATGAGGCTTAACACCAGTATGCCTCTGGTTGGTGGACGCAGAGTAGTGCATCGTGGGTCACGTACCTAACGAGCATGACCTACAAGGCAATGTTTTGTTATAGGTGATGGTAACTACTTATAATCAGGTGGGCTATATGCTTATTCCACCAGCAGTAGCATAGAAAAACTGTAAGGTTTCTATCATTCTTTTGTTCCTTGGATATTACTGAATAAATGCTATTTTAGGAAAAGTATAAAATTAGATTGTTTTAACGGAATCGATCGTCACAAACTCACTCAGAACACTTAGCATTTTACCTATATTAACGTTGTACTTTCTAAATGTGTTTGAATGGATTGCGTAGTCCTTTGTTTAAGTGTACAGGGTCGTCGTAGTATGGAGAGTATTCACCTCGTCTATTTCAGTTACGGCGTGGGTGATAGGGTGCGTTGTACTCTAGGGGGATAGACGACCTCGCGTCGAGTCATAAGGGTCAAGGATGACGGAAACAGACGCTTCTTTCCTCGTTTATTCCAAGAACCTGCCGTTTCCAGTGATTTTTTACAACAAAGTCACGTTTGTTTATATGTAACTGATACTCCTGGTTTTCTCGCAATTCACGGTACTTTTGCATCCTGAAAAATGCAAGCTTATCTTATAATTTGATGCCTGTTTCATTCGTGCACCTGTATCGAGTGGGTTTTATTTCCAACTTCTATCATCACAACATGCCACGCTATTTTACGTCACAGAGATAGTGGTGTGACCTTAAGATAATTATCGGTCGACGCCTCGTCTCCCCTGTTATCGTATCGATAGTAACATAACAACACAAGGACATTACTCAAGCCAAGCCTATTGAGTATTTTTAAAAATTTAAGTTTTACTAGATTTTTTTCATCGTTACATTGAGATTGGTTTTATGTCATGTTTACTCCTGCTAAAGGAGCTATAATGATTGATTAAATATATTTAAACGTATCGGCTGCATTATGTGAAATAATTAAAAATTACACCTACATGGTATCAGGCAACATTATAATTCATAATAATACCAAACAGACAAAGCACTCGTCTGGCGTATCGTACAAATGACCGCTCGGCCTTGTCTAGGCCGCGATGACGCCATCTTGCGTGCGGATGAACTCCTTTTATTAGGTTACAAAGTTTAACTACACCTGTCTCGCTCTTCAGTTTTATTTTGGGACTTTGACAGAACGAGACAAAACGTAGTCTGTATTTGCACCTTCATTTATAGAGAAGCTGGCTTTTTGTTTTTTTCATTTATTAATAATAATGATTCAAATTAAAAAGTTTCCGTTGCATTGTCCTTGCTAGTTTTTATAGAGTACTTGGATTTAATTCTCTAAATACCATTATTATTATATGTACATGTACTTATACCTACTTACCTACTTTTTTATATTTGTACCTATGTCGCTATGGATATAGGTGACACACATTTAATAAATAAGCATTCCATAGTTCATTTACTTGAACACTCGTGTCAAATAATGATTACCTACAATATGTGGATCGATATAAACTCACTAGGCAGTTTGTTTCATTCTCAATCTGATTCTTAATGACGCATACAAGATCCATTGCTCAACAGCGATACTTACGTTGTGTAATTGACAATTAATTGCGTTGCCAAGGCGACTGCACTGTCTGAGTGCGCTCCAATAAGTTGGCTGAGAAACCTCGGGGGCAAAGGACTTAGCGGTAATTGAGCCGCCAGACTGAATCAATTCACGATAAATTGACATCTAATAATGTTCATTTTTAGATAGCCTATGAAAATGTACCTTGTAATGTGAAATAAGCTCATCTCACTAGTATTAAAACGCATTGGAAACGAGGACCAGTTCTGTGCGAAAGGCGAAATGCTCGCGGCATGCCTAAACTAACCGGCTCTGTGAAGGCCGCCCCCCACTCCGTAATATTGTGCCGAAGCCATGCCAGTCAGCCTTATCGATGATGACTTTGAATAATTTCAATGCCGTTCTTTTAATAAACTACAGACGCACCTTTATTCAATAAACACTAAAAGTACCTATAGCTATACTTAAGAATAAAACAAATATTTACATAGTATTTATTAATTCTAGACGTGCGTATGTCGTTATCGCGACCGAGCTTCGCCCTCGTAAACATGATGCCAATGACACGAGGGTCGGGAGTCGGGAGTATCGATAAATAATACAGCGGTGCTATCGCAACACTGGCCCCGCAAGGCCGCCGTCGCTGGCCGCCTGTTGACGTCCGCGTACACAAATCGGTGGCCCTGCAACTTGTTTATTGACAGTTCCATTCAAATTTTGAAATTAAAGTTCGATTTCTTCTTTTGTCTTTATTTGACCAAGGAGTTTGGAAGGCAACTCAAATAAATTAAAATAAATGTTAAATTTCTTAAGTAAACTGATTCTTTTGTTAATTAGGCATGGTTCACAAGCGGTGATTCATCATCATGGTACGAGATAGGTATGCTGGTTGGCTGTAATTTAACGTTTTCGTTAGGTAATCTAAAAAACCTAGGCACTTTTATTTAATGACTAATTTTTATTTTATTATTGTTTCAGGTTGCTCAAGATGATACTCGCAGCAACAAACTGTAATCGAGATCCTGATTCCTCAAAGCAAACTGTGATCACCAGCCTTCAGCGGCTGAAATCTGACCGAAGACTGATCAATAATGCCTTAAAATGAACAGCGGCCCCAAACGATCAAAATCGAAACCTTTTTGAAACATTTACGATGCGTAGAAAGCAAACTTTTTGAAATTTTACTTACTCTTTTTGATGCATTTTGAGTGAATGGTGCTAGTGAGGTGACACAGTCGATAGTTGATATCGAGGTGATGTGACAGCTGTCAGTGATGAATACCGCGATGTCAAGTGACGCGGATGCTGTGAAGGTAGAGGGGGGACACGTGTCCGTCACTACCATAAGCATGTCAGGCCCGGAAACAAGCAATGGTAAGAATATTTTTTAAAAATTACTAAGGCTGTATCATGGAAACTAAGTTAATATTTATAAAAGATGTATTTGCATTTTGAAATTAGGCTCTGTTACTGTTTGTCGTTACCCATTGGTAAGAAATGGCAATAGATTAATAGATAAACAATGCTTAAATTGTTTTATCTTTTGACAGATCTTTTATGTGAAGACAGTGCTGTCATAGCTACCATTTGGTTTTAGTTCGTACCTAGAACGGCTTGAGGTTTCACTAAGCGTAAAAACTCGGTGGTAAATTGTCATTTACCTTCAGTAAACCACATAATTCGCAGAATTGTGTTTACGCCTATCCTTGTGTTTCATTAGTGAGTGTATTTCGGAAAGTTATAACATTAATATAGTACTCGGTACTCGTCTTTGGTTGAGTTATAATCAAAGGTGCTTTATGGTAATGTCTCTCGCTTGTGCGTAGAGAGTTTAGAATAAATTTAACTACATATCAGTAGAAAATTTGATAGGTTGTTGAACTCTGCAGAGGATGTACGCATTTTTGGTCACCGACGCTTTTTCGCGATAAAAAAATAAATAAATATTAGTCGACGTTTCTCACAGCGCCATCTAGCCTTGAACTAACCAAACCATGATAACCAGGTAACTGATATTCTATCAGATATTCTATCTTTTTTTAATATTACTAGTGAAAACACTTCGTCTTCGTCACTGCGTCTTCGTCGTTCGAAACTTTTTTCATGCAAACTTCAGCCCCCTCTGCATCACTTTAGAGCAGAGGTTCTTATCCTTTTAATGTTGAGGGACCATTTGGTACTGTTTGGCATTTGTATCATCTATATTATAAGGGGTGTGAATAAAACTATTTGAAATCAGGTTTTGGCTTAGTTGGTTTAGAGGCTGAACTTCAGGAATTCCTTTCTTAGTTTAAATATTTCAAGTCCCTACGACCAGTGGTTTAGTCTGTGCGTTGTCTATATGATAATCAGTCAGTCAGAACAAAAATTTTTAAAATTGTTGTACCTTAATTAGACATTGTTTGTCTTGAAACCCAATATCCTATATTGTTTAAACCGGTAGTTGATGCTCACAGTATGTATTGCATCCGATTTAACCTATGGTTCGCAAACTTGGTCATTGACGCAACTTCAGAGGCCATAATTAAAGTTTACCAACGTGCAATGGAGCGCAACATTTTGAGTGTCAGTCAATAGCTACTTAGCATTCCATAATACAGAACTACTTTCACAGGCTAAAATCATTGACGTAGCTTCGTAAACTGCTAAGCTGAAATGAAATTGGACTGGCTATGTCTGGTAAAGGTTGCCACCAATTGACACTGAACTACACCAGTAAGAAAGCACGGCAGATCAAAACGAAGATGGAGAACTTGATAATTTCCTAAATATAACCCAAGATCGTGATATGTGTAAAGATACCTTTGCCCATCAATGAAACCTGGAAGGCTCATAATGTATAATATATTTCTATCTATACCAATTATAACAATCTTTGTCCTGACTGACCAACTGACTTAGAAAAAGTAGGTACAGAAACATTCAAACTATATTCATCTTGGTGTGTAGATGTGTACTAAGATAGAAATTCTTGCAATTCAATCTTTAAACGGGTACAGCGGAGGTTGCAGTTTGTATGAAAATAACTTCATGCGGATGAAGACGCGGGCGTTTTGGTAGTTATCATTAAAATATTTGAACGCAACAAAAACACACAAAATGTTTATCACTAGTGTTTTTCCATTTCAGTCCATTGCATTTGAGATCGAATCCACAGCCTACAGCCCGGAAGCAAAACTATTAGGTACCAAACCATCTGAGTTGCATGCAGACATAAACTAAATAACATCTAACATTATCAAATAAAACCTTTAGGTATCATTACCTACTGACTTATCAACGCAAATTCCTCACCACAGCTACACTTACTGACACTGACCCGTCCACTGACCCTTTAGTAGGTAAGGTTCAATGACATTACCTACACTACACACTACATGATACGAGGAAATGAAGCAGGCTTCTGTATGATAATGACTACTGTTCTATAAGCATGTTTAATGTTCACTACTTACATTAAAAGTGATAACGATTCGTTGGCAATGTCCTACGCAGACGTCCTTGTCCTTAACCCACGAATATCTAGTACCTATTATCTTATCTTATCGAGACCTATTAATATCTTAAGCGGATTTCACTTTTATGCCCTTATCTTGGAAAATGCCAAGCCCACTCAATAAAATATAACGAATATCCATCACTATAAACAACTGGATGTTTGAACGAACGCTGTACGAACGCGAACGAACCCGAACGCTGTATGGCAAAGCCTCATACACACCAGCCCTCGGGTCACACGTCATCGCTTAGACCAGACGGCCAGAAATAATTTTGAAAATCCGGAAGGCCTCGGTATCCCACGGACCTAGAGTCTCGTCCCCAAAAGGATCAAATGCGTAGGCTCTGTAGAGAAAGTATTTAGTTGTAATAATTGACAAAAATAGTAGTCACGAACGATGAAAGTAAAATATGGTGGAGTACTCAATTGGACAGACAGTTTATGGCCTTGAAACTAAATCAAGTACTTTCTTATGAAGTTAAGCTTCTCGTCGAATTACAGTTTAAGAAGTATAACATGACAGGCTTGAAATTAACCGTTGGAGCGTAAAGGGCCATAGGTAAGGCGTGTTCGCGAAACTGGGCAATGGCTGATAAGTAATGGCTAACTACAGGCCAAGGTATACTTGTTAAGCTGCAATAAGTCTCAGATCTCATCTCAGTCTCCAGATACAAGTTTTAAGTTTCAATCGCCTGGTTATTTCTAGACTAGATCTCTGTTTTTTTAACAATTAATATACTATCCTTTGGCTACAATTTCACCTGAGGCTCAATGCTCGTATCGAAATATCGTCAAATACAACTTTCGATCGAGGCAATCTCCCAATGGTATTCGAAACTGACATTTTAGACAGACCCCGTTTTTGACAATCAATTTTAGTTTCAATCTCATCTCAGCTCCAAAAAAATGCAAGAATTAGGCCTCTGATGTATTCTCAGTCACCAGTTTTGAATTTGTTATGATCATTAATATATCAGCCTTTGTAAGTTTTATTTATTGTTAAAATAAATAAATAAATAATAAATAAAATAATAATTAAATTCAATAAGTCGTCAACTTACTTCTTATTAGAGCTAATTTTAAATACAACTATCTGCGGAAACTTATAATTAGCCTTCAGCAAGCATGTTCTGGTCCATCCAGATATGTCCTACATTCTAATGTAAATTTTTGTGTACCTAACTGTAAGTTTCTCTAAAATTTTGTAAAAAAATAAGTTACGATGGGACAGGACTGTCTATACTAAAATACACCTATTCTTGCCGTGAAGAGATTCAGATTATAGTAGTTAGAATGCCGTCATGCTCAATGCCGGTAATGAGCTCTATCCTTAGCGGCTCTTATGATGAACGTAGAACAAGAAATCTTCTGGTCTTCTGGTTATATATTGGTGGTATCTGCTATAAACTATTGCCTCTCACAATGGGTAATAAAAAATATTAACAGGGCTAATAAGCAATCAATGTATCAATTTACTTAATGTTTATAATCTAGAAACGCAGTTTTTTTGTCATATTTTGTCTACTTCCAGGTCAGTTCTCGTATAGTTCGAGCGGGGTGCGCATCAGTGTGTCTTCGGTGCCACATGACGAAGACTCCACTGATGCCGAAATCTCCAAAATCGACTTCACACAACATCAATACGAGGTAATTATTTCTTTATTTGAAAGATAATCTCTTACGCTTACGACGCAGTCGCAACTGCAATGCAATAAATAATGCGAATGGAGAAACAATGCGATAACTTGCGTCCGCGGATCACCGCTTAAAAATTACCGTGGAACACTAGTACATTTTATAATTTTCAATATTATATCAAAATATTTTATGCAATACTTTGAAACCTAAATAAATAGGTCAATATTTATATCAAATATCCAAACATAATTATTTTTTAAATTAAATGCTTGCAATCATTCCAATAAACTTCTTTACCTTAAAAACTCTTACTTATTTTTGAATTAAATCCCTTGCTTATTATAAAAGGGGTTGTTTTGGTGCTATGGCCTCAACGCTCCTTTCTAGTTTTGGCTTATCACGATTGCAGAGACGTATTTAAGGTTAAACAAGTCGGTACGTTGTCCATACAAACGCTGTAAGTGTTTAATGTCTACTATTTATTAACGTGCGTCCGAAATTAAGTTTGATACTGAACTATCTTGCCGTTATCTAGGTACGTTACCCTATATGCTACGGTAAAATCAGATTACCTTGAAAGTTACAAGCGTTACAAGATTTAGTACTAAATCTTTCGACGAATTCAGTATCAAACTTAACTTCGGACGCACGTTAATAAATAGTAGACATTAAACACTTACAGCGTTTGTATGGACAACGTACCGACTTGTTTAACCTTAAGGAGGATACATAATCCTAATCACTCTGTGACACCATAAAATGGTGGCTAAATATGACTTAAACACAGTAATCTTATAACTTTCAAAGCTCACCACTCTGGAAGTCAATGAATAGTGCAGCGTGCAGTCAATCATGGTGTATAGCTGAGTATCGTGGGGATAAGCTTTTGCAAATCATGACAGGTCCTTTTGATTTGTCACCTACCAAAAAACCCTACAGAAAACTTTAATGGATGGAGCCGCAGGTTTAGCTCAGAAACTTTTACGGCTAAAGCTGAAAATTGCATTATGTGGCATTTTTCAGGTAAACATGCGAAACAAGAAACAGCGGTCGTCCAGCGGAGCTCAGTACGATGTGCAAGCTAACGATCGAGAGCGGCCTATGTCCTGGGAAGGCGAGCTGTCTGATTCTGAAATGGTCATCGATACTAATGTCAATAATGGTAAGATAACATATTCCTACCCGATGGACTGACGACATTGTTAGGACCGCGGGAAGTCGATGGATGGAAAGGGCTCGGGATCGTTCTTCGTGGGGGAGACCTTTGTCCAGCAGTGGACTTCTACAGGCTGATGATAATGATGAACATATTCATCAACCGCTGGAGAATTAAAGGTACTTAAATGGTGACCACTAACCGGAAAAACCTAGAAACCTATGTGCATCAGGTTGATGATATTGAAGTGGTATCCAATCTTACGCATTATTTCTAAAACATTACCTACAAGTCAACGATTTGTTATAGGCGATGGGTACCACTTAGCATTAGGTGGGCCATATGCTTGTTAGCAGAAGCATACAAAAAACCTCATCTTATGTATAACTAGCGAAACCCTGTGGTACTCCCACGTAAAAACGAGGTATGACTAATCTAATGTTGATTTTCAGCATAAAACCTTCGTATTTTTTGAGTACTTACCTATATAAGAAAAATGAGATAAATAAACAATATATTCATTCACACGTAGCTCGATCCATAAGTTGTAGTGGTTCACCTTGCCAAAGGCTCTCTGTAGGTCAGACTTAGCGTAAGTTTATTTTTGAATCATGATTCTTTTTATCTTTGTAAATAATTGAGAAGGTATGAATGATCGTTTGATTTTCACACTGTATGCGGTCCCTTGTGTTGTGATTATCACCTTACGCAACTTCCTGGACCTCTTTGCAATTGATGATGATTGCCGTAAGGATAACAAAGCTATTATATAAAAAACGAGTGTAGTTTAAACCACACGACTGAAATAAAATATACGAAACGTAACTGGCTGTGAGAGAAAGAGAGAAATAAAATGTGCACTCGCACCTCTCTCTCTTGCCCCTACAGTAATATACAAAACGTAACTCTCTTTCTATCTTCACTAACTTATCTCTCCCTCTCAACTTCCGTTCGCCGCGCCCGATCACACATTTCGTAAATATTTGCAGATCGTACAAACATTTATCCCAAGGCGGGAATCGAACCCGCAACCTCTGCGCCGCAGGCGGACATTCACCCGCCACGCCACATCGGTCGTCAATTTTGGACTTTTTGTTGTTATTTCCAGATGAAAACAGCAACTCCTTAGACCTGCAGTCCTCTCGCGACTCGATCGACACCCTTCGCAACGTCACGATTAAACAGGAGCCGATGAAAAACGAAATGTTCCAGAGCCTAGACGATCAGAGGGTACTTGACTTGAAGTTTACGGCGCCCCTTCAGCAACACCAGAGAAGTCTAAGCATGAACAGGGTATGTGTACTTTATATTATCATACTGGTTAACAAGCATCCATCGACTGTGGATTTATCCGTAGTACCTACTCATAGTAGGGTATTTTTGAATGGATCATACGAAGAAGTATCCTATTAAGAATAATCCATAGTTGACTGCTGACAGACATAGGCGTGCTGGCTAAGTCGGCCGCCAAGTAGCTCTGTTGTGTTTAGGTTTGAAGAGTGTGGATGCCGATGAATATATTGGGTAATTTATTGGGTATGTGGGGTGAAAGGATTAAACATGTTGTGCCCCCGTTTAGAAGCTCCTTTAGAGGCTCCTTTCCTTCAAGATGTAAAGCGAATTAAAACAGTTTATCCTTCACAGCTACTGTACTTTATAAAAATGCTGTCCACTTATGTGTATGTTCGTGGCTGCATCTTATCTATCTTTTCGCCATACACAATGTTTTGCAGTCAGTCATCAGTGTAACGATACCTATCACCTATTGTAAATCGTCCTCCCGAGACCCTATAGATACTGGCTTTTCGCCTAGTTTGGGCCTCACCGTTAATGTAAACATATTATAATCAAAACTACCGTATCTTTTTTCATGTGACTCTGTTTGGTATAAGTATTCTATTCTATTATTTCTCCGTAACTCCGTTCCACTCCATTCTTGTTCATTCATTCATTCTTCCATCGATTTAGCGAGGTTCTCTAACACAAGTATATTCTTACTTAAAAGAGGGCACTGTAAATTTATGTATTGTATATTTGGCTACAGAAACAAATAATTTTTCATTTTCATTTTTTTTTCCATCGGTCATTTCAGATACCACTGATAAACGACTCTCCACTTTCTCTGCCGCGAAGGCCGTCCTCGCCCACGAACAGTGCGAAATCCCTTGCGCTGTCAGACCAGGGCACTATTCCGATGCCGCAGACTTCGATAGGAGAGATACAGAATTTGACTATCAAGAAGGAAATGCTATCAGGTAAAACTATTACAATGTGAATCTGTTTTGTGATATATAGGCAACGCACAGCCTAAACGCTGGTCGTAGAAATTTGAACTTTCCGGTATATTTGTCTTAGCTATAATAATAATAATGCTGGACAATCCACACAGCATCATCTAGCCCCAAGCTAAACAGAGCTTGTGTTATGGGTACTAGATGACTGATACACTTAATATAATACATTACATGCATATATATTTTTTATTATGCATAGAAAACACCCAGAACACCCGGAATAAATATTTGCAGATCGTACAAACATTTAACCTAAGGCGAGAATAGAGCCCGCAACCTCCTGCGTCACAGGCGGACATTAGTCCGCCGCGCCACATTGGTCGTCATACTCAGTGAAAGTACTACTTAAGTAATGCATTTCTTTTAATTTCAGAGTTAAAATGCGAGCCATCACTAGGTATGGAGAAGCTGCTGGGAACTGCTCTGGGCTCGCCTCTCACAGGAAGGATGCAACGCGTACAATCCAGCGCCAGTACTGACTCCGCCGTACATTCCATGTACACACACAGGTATTAATTGACCCCCTTAAATCCTTACTAGTAAAACAGTATACATTACTAAAATACGTAACATATAGCCACGTATAGCCACTAGCCTGAGCCGCGTGAAATATTCCGTATTTATTTCTGCTTTATGCCAAAATACACATTGTGCCATCTATGGTTTTCATGTAGAACTAAACACTCTACATGCCATCACAGAGTGATGGCTGAATACAAAATAGATGGCTCTGTTTAAAATTTTCGAGATCGAACGTCTTAGATCCTTGGTTGCACCATCTCGACCGGGATCTTTTGGGAACTTTTGGCCCACAAACCGACCGTAGAATGCTGAGAAGTAATCAACCCAAACATCTACCGAACAAACATTTATGTTCATCACAAAAAAGTCACTGAGCTGTGAGTTAAAATATTGTTTTTTTAATGTGGTGTTTCATCTGTATGTTAAGTCAAAGTCAAAGTCAAAAATCATTTATTCAGTAATATCCGCAGGGATCATATTGAAACGTCTTAAATCTAGGTGAATCTAAGCGCCAGTTCCTCGCGACCAAGCCTAGAAGAAAGAGTTAGTAAAGCTAGAAACACTATACACGACCCGCTTGGAACCTAAGAATATGGACTAAAAGCAGCTTGGAACCGCATCTACTGTCAGACATATTGTATGGGACGGACAGAGACAGAGAACAGACCTTCACCGTCTGGTCTAGTGTAATCTATACTTCTATACTAATATAAAGAGGTAAAGTTTGTGAGTTTGTGAGGTGTAGGAGGTAACCTCTGGATCTACTGAACCAATTTTGAAAATTCTTTTACCAATTGAAAACCACGCTATTTGTGAATTTCTTAAGTGAAATGAACCGAAAACTGAAAAATAAAAAAAGAAATGTTTACCGCCCAACAAACTGGCACAGGTCAGTTTAGTCACTTATGTATAAAATGTATGTATGGGACCAACAGGCTTCTGACGCGTCACGATACGCCAAGCAGGTCTAATGTTACTCTGCCTTTACAGTGTGTACAGCAGTCCGTCAGCTAGTCCACGAGCGACGCGGCACTACACGCCGTCTCTTTCCCGCAACAACAGTGACGCATCACACTCTTCCTGTTACTCCTACAGCTCGGAGTTTTCGCCTACACATTCCCCAGTCCAGGTAAATTATAAATTATAAATTATGGGAACAATTTCACACAAAGCCCTCTAACCCCAAACTAAGCAAAGTTTGTGCTGTGGAAATCGATAGTTGTTAGAATATTTATATAAGTACTTACTAATTACTTTGTTTTTGTAATTATATGCTTAGGATGCAGAACCAACATTTATGTACATCACGCAAATGTTTGCTCTCGGTGGGGATCGAACCCACAACCTGCAGGCAGCTACGAGGAGCTGGGTGCCGGTGTGATTACAGGCACACGAGGCTTAACACAATTATGCCTCAGGTTGATAGGCGCAGAGTAGTGCATCGTAAGGGCACGCTTATAATGAGCGTGACCTGCGAGGCAATGCGCTGTTATAGGTAATGGTAACCACTTAACATCGGGTTAGATCTAGTTAAATATTTTTCCAGGGTCGCCACCCTCACGTGGTCTACCGAGATGCCACGGCCGTGTTCCCCGCCTCACCAGCTCATGATGAAGACACGGAGACGGACGACAGACTTCATCATCATCAGGGTATCAGCCGGCAGCAGCTTATAAACAGGTACCTTTCATTTATCCTTTGTCATGCATACGAGTATATAGTAGAATGTGGTCAAGTACGGTTAACGGTAAAAATAAAGCCGGTGA
Source organism: Electrophaes corylata (assembly GCA_947095575.1). Lineage (NCBI taxonomy): Eukaryota > Metazoa > Arthropoda > Insecta > Lepidoptera > Geometridae > Electrophaes > Electrophaes corylata. Next base: position 11,743,021 of record OX352703.1, read on the forward strand.
ATTTACAGGCATGTGAGACATAACAACCGTTTGCCTCAGATTGATGGTTCGCAGAGCAGTGCATCGTAGGGCACGTTTCTAACGGACGTAAGCTACGAGGCAATGCTTTGTTATAGATGATGATAACCACTTAACATCATGTGTATTTTCTGCTTGTTTAATAAGCAGGTCCCGCGTACACCCGCGTCGACGGTCTCAAACATTTTGTATGGGACAGACAGAGACAGCAGACCCGCGCCGTCTAAGTGTAATCACTTCTAATAGGAAATGTATGAAATCGGTTTCTGATACGTCGTAACGTGGTTTACTCGTCTAAGGTCGTAACACGCAACTCGGGTCTAATGTGGATCTACCTTTATTATTGGACGCCAGCCCATAAAACAATAGATAAACTTCTAATATACCGGAAATAGTAATGCTATATGCTTTATTATTTCAGTCCATGCCCAATATGCGGCGACAAAATCAGCGGCTTCCACTACGGAATATTCTCGTGCGAATCCTGCAAAGGGTTCTTCAAGCGAACTGTTCAGAATAGAAAGAACTACATGTGCTTACGAGGCAGCAACTGCCCTGTTACTGTGGCGACGCGGAAGAAGTGCCCTGCTTGTCGGTTCGACAAGTGCTTGGGGTGTGGTATGCGGTTGGAAGGTAAGCTTGACGAAGTATACCGGTTGGTACGCGTTTACTAAGAGGGTTTTGAAATCTTTACTAATATTATGACTAACTAGTACCCATAACACAAGCTCTGCTTAGCTTGGGGCTAGATGATGCTGTGTGGAATGTGCAGCATTATTACTGTTATTATTTTTAATATTATAAAGAGGAAAGATTTGATTGTTTGTTTGTTTGCATTGAATAGGCTCTGAAGATACTGGACAGTCATCTAGTATCCATAACACAAGCTCTGCTTAGCTTGGGGCTAGATGATGCTGTGTGGATTGTGCAGCATTATTACTGTTATTATTTTTAATATTATAAAGAGGAAAGATTTGATTATTTGTTTGTTTGCATTGACTCTGAAGATATTGGACAGTCATCTAGCATCCATAACACAAGCTTTGGGGCTAGATGATGCTGTGTGGATTGGCCAGCATTATTATTATTTTATATATTCTTTCTCCTTCTCTAGCTATAAGAGAAGATAGAACGCGAGGAGGTCGATCTACCTACCAATGTTCGTACACACTATCCGGTGCCGCGTCTACCGGCTCGCTTCTCTCCGCGCACGTGCCAACCACGCTACGACACGCGTCCAGTCTCAACTGCGTAAGTCTTAATACATTGCCATAAGGTTCAAATTCCCCACTCCAAAGGCAAAGGCTCCACTTAGCATTGGAAGCTCCACATGAACAGAAGGGACTTTTGTATGGCATGATTGTCACCAAGTCAACTGGGATGATTAACTCGTGCGGTTACTGAAGTACGTATCAAACCAAGTTGTCCTGTGAGTGTGATATGACACATGCACTTTAAACTTTTATTATAATACTAGCGGCCGCTCGCAGCTTAACCCGCGTGGCAGTTTTTTCCCGTTCCCGTTATTTTTCGGGATAAAAAGTAGCCTATATGTTAATCCAGGTTGTAATCTATAATTATACCAAATTGCATCCAAATCGGTCCACTGGTTAGAGCGTGAAAGAGTAACAAACATCCATCCATCCATCCATCCATCCATACTTACAAACTTTCGCGTTTATAATATTAGAAGGATATGATTTCTGTTTAGTTAAAATTCCCTCACAAAGCCACAGTGACAGCCGTCACAGCTCAGTTTGTAGTAGCCCTGCCTTCTGCGCTGTAAGTGGTGATTATTGTCTGTGAGTGGATATTTGTTATGTGTCTGGGTGTTTTATTGTATTCTATGTAAGTATTTACAAAAAAAACATGTCATTGTATTCTATCAGTCATCTGTACCCATAGTCCATATGGCCTCTCTTGTATGAGTCTATCAAAAGATGAACAATGTTTCACCTATTGCCATCTCTTACCAATGGCTTATGATAAATAGAGACAGTGCTAATTTTAAGCAATATTTAAATAATATTTATAAGTATGGAGGTATGAGTTTTGTTCTTTTTCTGCAGGTAAACGGTCCTGGGTCATACAATAGTAGAGGAGAATCAAGTAATAGTAGACTCACACCTGACATTCCACCATTATTGCAAGTAAGTATTTGTTTACCCCTACCTGATAAAACAAGCGAATAGCCCACCTGATGTTAAGTTGTTGCCATGACCAAAGCATTTGACGACCGATGTGTCGCGACGGGCGAATGTCCGCTTGCGACGCAGGAGGTTGCGGGCTCGATTCCCGCCTTGGGATAAATGTTTGTACGATCTGCAAATATTCATTCCGGGTGTTCTAGGTGTTTTCTATGTATAATAAAAAATATGTATGTATGTAATGTATTGTATTAAGTATATCAGTCAATTGAATCAGGTACCTAATTGAATGGTGAATTCGAAGTGTCGTATCTGTTCCTTCTTCAATCTGTGGTAATGGTTAAAATTATCTACTCCTCAGGAGATAATGGACGTGGAACACTTATGGCAGTACAACGAATCCGAACTGAATCGATTGGGCAAGTCCACGGGCAGTCCTTCTGCCAACCCCTTGTTAGCAGCCAGTGGTATTACCGCGCAGAACTCTAGCCCTGACTTCTTAGCTGACCTGTGCAACATTGCCGACCATCGTCTCTACAAGATAGTAAAGTGGTGCAAGAGTCTACCCTTGTTCAAGAACATCTCGGTGAGTTGAACTATCTGCTGACCGACGTAAAACATTAGGTACCTTCTGCTGTCTTATTGAAGTAATACTTCTTATGCGACTTCCAACAAGGTTGCGTTAAACGTTTAATACGACCATGGAGGGGGTATGAAAGCACTGTTCTTTCTCTCTTTCTCTCATAGCCAGTTACGTTTTACTTAAATTAAAAAAATGGCTGATTGACAAAGTTTACTACAGTCTACAGGAATAATATGAGACCTAGTTTGGGCTGTAATTAGTTTGAAACTTAATAAACTCATCTAAATTTATTTGAAGAAGTAGAATATGAAGCTCAAGAATATGCCTAGATTATTATAGGGATTTATACTACTTACCTAATATTGCACGCCCGAAATGGGTAGGCTGTTGAAACAGTTGGTTATACCTATGTATGTACCTAGTTCTAAGATCTTTTGTCCACAGTTTTACAATAAATGACTCTTACTCTTTACTTCAGTCGTGTGGTCTAAAGCACACTTGTTTTTTTTGGTTTACCAACGGTTATTACAATGTTCCAAGCTTAATTTATTGTAAATGCTATACATTCTAATTGCACGGCGTAACCTGAACCGTTTGTCAACAGATAGACGACCAAATCAACCTGCTGATCAACAGTTGGTGTGAGTTGTTGGTGCTGTCGTGCTGCTACCGCGGGGTGAGCACGCCGGGGGAGGTGCGGGTCGGCGGGGGGAGGGGCATCACGCTGCATCAGGCTGCCAAGTAAGAAACTACCCTCTGTACTAGTAATAGAGCTCTTTGTGAAGGGCTCGTCCGGGGCAGTACTACCACCATGCCTATTTCTGCCGCCAAGCAGCTTGCTGTGTTCCGGTTTGAAGGGTGTGGGTGCCGGTGTAATTACAGGCACATGAGGTTTAACACCTGTATGCCTCAGGTTGATGGACGCTGAGTAATGCATTGTAGGTGACGTTCCTAACGAGCGTGACCTACGAGGCAATGCTTTGTTATAGGCGATGGTAACCACTTAACATCAGGTGGGCCATCTGCTTGTTCCATCAGCAAGTAGTATAAAAAAAACTCTTACAGCCGAATACTCAAACGCAACTTATGAAAGTCTGTCAAATATTCGTCACTTGAGACGTGATTAAATTTAAGTTGATGATTTAAAATGACGACCGATGCAGCGCGGTGGGCGAATGTCCGTTACGCAGGAGGTTGCGGGTTCGATTCCCGCCTGGGGATAAATGTTTGTCTGTTCGGCAAATATTTATTCCTGGTGTTCTGGGTATTTTCTATGTATAAATAAAAATATCTATGTATGTAATGTATTGTATTAAGTATATTAGTCATCTAGTACTCATAACACAAGCTCTGCTTAGCTTGGGGCTAGATGATGCTGTGTGAATTATCCAGCATTATTATTATACCTCACGTTGCACATAGGCAGGTGGGCCATTAGCTTGTTCCATCTGCAAGTCAAAGAGAATTGTACCTAAGTAATAAAGTTTTGTTTCCAGGCTGGGTTTGACGCCGTGTATAGAGAGAATGCTTAGCTTCACGGACCACCTGAGGCGGCTGCGAGTGGACCGGTACGAATACGTAGCACTGAAAGTCATCGTACTTCTTACTTCAGGTAAGTAAACTTTATGATAAGATAAGATAATTTTATTCAAATATTAAAGCACACACTTATATCATAGTACAATATAGTAGTGGTCGATACAATTGGGTGATGGCCCCGATAATGGTATAAGTATTATTATGTTTTTATTTATTACTAGCTGACCCGTGCCCACTTCGTTGGGCGGTAAACATTTTTACTTACAAATCTTTGAATTTTTTGGATTTTCATGTAAAAATATGATAAAATAAAGATGCGCGGTGGCGCTAGTACATAAGTACCTACTGATGATTGTAGTCATAAAAAAACTGAAGTAGTACTCCATGTCACCAACAGATGGCGTTAATAGAGAGTATACGGCATAAAATAGCGGCCGGTTGCAGTTTCGCCTGCGTGGCAGTTTTTTCCCGTTCCCGTTATTTTTTCTGGATAAAAAGTAGCCTATATGTTAATCCAGGTTACAATCTATATTTATAACAAACATCCATCCATCCATCCATCCATCCATCCATCCATACTTACAAACTTTCGCGTTTATAATATAACTAACGTGACCTACACGGCAATGCTTTGTTATAGGCTATGGTAACCACTTAACATCAGGTGGGCCATATGCTTGTTCCATCAGCAAATTGTATAAAAAAAAAGTAATTACCGAATGAATTAAAAACCTATCAACATGTTCATTGTGTACAGATGCACCTGACTTACGTGAATCGGAGAAGGTGCGCGCGTCGCAAGAAAAAGCTCTGGCAGCATTACAAGCATACATCGCTGCACATTCACCGCAGACACCCGCCAAGTTCGGTGAACTCCTGCTCAGAATCCCGGAGTTGCAACGAACTTGCCAAGTGAGTTTGATTCTTAAACCCTCTAAAATAAGGACTGTGCATGTAGTCTAAGTTTCGCGCGTCGCAAGGTAAGGCTCTGATAGCATTACAAGCATACATCGCTGCTCATTCGCCACATCTGCAAAGTCGGCGAACTCCTCAGAATCCCGGAGTTGCAACGAACTTGCCAAGTGAGTTTAATTCTTAAGCACTTTAAAATAAGGACTGTGCATGTATTCTAAGGTTCACGTGTCTCAAGGAAAGCCTCTGATAGCATTACAAGCATACATCGCTGCACATTCGCCACATCTGCAAAGTCGGCGAACTCCTCAGAATCCCAGAGTTGCAACGAACTTGCCAAGTGAGTTTGATTCTTAAACCCTCTAAAATAAGGACTGTGCATGTAGTCTAAGGTTCGCGCGTCGCAAGGTAAGGCTCTGATAGCATTACAAGCATACATCGCTGCACATTCGCCACATCTGCAAAGTCGGCGAACTCCTCAGAATCCCGGAGTTGCAACGAACTTGCCAAGTGAGTTTAATTCTTAAGCACTTTAAAATAAGGACTGTGCATGTATTCTAAGGTTCACGTGTCTCAAGGAAAGCCTCTGATAGGATTACAAGCCTAAGTCGCTGCACATTCGCCGCAGACATCTGCAAAGTTGGCGAACTCCTCAGAATCCCGGAGTTGCAGCACACTTGCCAAGTGAGTGAACTCTTCAAGCACTTCAAAAAAAGGACTATTTGTGATCTAAGTGGTGATCATCACCTATAACAAAGCATTGTCTCGTAGGTCACGTTCGTAAGAGGCGTGCCCTACAATGCACTACCCTGCGTCCATCAACCAGATGTATACAGGTGTTAAGCCTCGTGCGCCTGTAATTACACCGGCACACATACCCTTGAAACCGGAACACAGCAAGCTGCTTGGCGGCAGAAATAGGCATGGTGGTAGTAGGTACTTCCCCAGACGAGCCCTTCACTAATAGCTCTACTACTACTCAATCACTTAATCTACTACTAATCAATTGTAGGCTTATTACTTACTAGCTGACCCGTGCCCATTTCGTTGGGCGGGAAACCTTTTTACTTTTCATTTTTAATGTGGCTTTCTATTAGTAAAAGAATTTTCAAAATCAGTTCAATATATCCAGAGATTAATTACCCTTACAAACTCACAAACTCATAAACTTTACCTCTTTATAAGAATAAGAATAAGAATAAGAATAAGAATAAGAATAAGAATAAGAATAAGAATAAGAATAAGAATAAGAATAAGAATAAGAATAAGAATAAGAATAAGAATAAGAATAAGAATATTTTTATTGAATAACTGTAAATAAATTAAAATATTAAACTATAGATTATCTTTACATGTTTCATTATTTGTTTCAGTTTTTCATGCAAGTCGGCAAAGAAATGCTCAATCCGGCAAATAAAAACAAAGATGGCGAAGGACCTAGCTTCAATCTCCTCATGGAACTTCTTAGAGGAGATCACTGATCTGTGGCCTGCGTGACTTTGACAGGTCAAAGGTGACAGCTTTAAATGACAGGTAGAAAAGGTGTAAACTTGGTGTCATGTTGTTAAGTCAGTAATAATTAGGTTTGTATGAGGCAACTCCAGGAAGTCGGCGAATGGAACGCCATATAAAATTAATATCAGAATTTGCTACCCGAGCATATTTCTATGACAAAAGTGCTATTGTTTGCATAAAAAAAAAGAAATAGCATTACAGCTTTAATCCTTAAGCATAGATATATTCTCAGATCTTTTAGTACCAAGTACCTGCATGAGATTCTTCGAGGATGTCTAAAGGGGGTAATCAGAGGTTCGTTCAAATATTCATAAGTAGGTGCTTGGTGCTAAAAGATATGAGAGGATATCTACCGTGCCTTGAGATTAAAATACTTACCTATAATGTCAAATTAAAAAATTACATACTAAATTAAGTACATATTTTCTTGGTTGTTTCTTATTTAAAATATCTGTATCTTAGTATGAAGAATCAGCAACATAGTTTATAATGTCTAGTTACAATAAACAGGGCAATTTGTAAAAAAGTTTACATCATAGTTTTTGGTACCTACTACATTAGATTGCCATTCGACCTTCGCCGGCCCCTTAACTGCTAGCTACTGACAGCTAAGGGTTAAGACCAGGCGGTCATTCAATATTGACCGCGCTGAGAAAAAAACACAGGTTTAAAATGATCTATGACAGATCATAAAAAGACATGACAACGCGTCAAATGACATTGCTCAACAAGCATTTTGTATGGAATTCTTATGAATTTATTATTGCTATAAGAAATGCTTTGTGAAAAGTAAATTAAGCTTAGGTGAGTAAAAAGTAATATAACCGACTTATTTATAGTTCTTAGTTATCTTTCCAGAGTATAGAATACTAGATATTGTGGGATAAAAAGAACATTGTTGTGGGATAGAAAGAACACTATTGTGGGATAGAAAGAACACTATTGTGGGGTTGACGTTGTCGCCGCTTATATACCTGTAATAAGACCACTTCAGAATACTACCCAAATACTACAGGAACGTGTAAAGTTACCTACAACAAGGTCTTATATAATAACACTTAGCTGATAATCAAACAGATTTAGAGTAATATGATTATTTTGCTAAAATTCCTATTTATCAACCAGCGATGTATTTTGTACAACGGCGCCGTCCCTCGGTTGTTACCGCCGCGTAACGCACCGGTCAGATGATCACGATTTTCTTTAGATTGCTGATTTTGGTGTTTTGTCGTTTTTACACATTATTTTTTATCAGAATCATAATCTGAATACGCAGTTCTAGTTTTCAGAAGTAGTTTTATTACTGCCAGTATAGCCAAAATGGCTAAATGCTTTCATGATGTGACATTGGCAAGAAAATAAATGTTATCTAGAAAGCCTGTAAAAAAACAACAGGCTGTACTTCTGAAAACGTTAAACGTTGTTTCGTATTGTCGTTTCAATTGACTATGGAATGGATTACCGAGGCAATGTAACTCAAAACGTCAATACGAAACTTCCTATATCGTTTTCAAGAATAGACCTACTGACTATATAAATAAGGTTCTAATTGTATACATAAGAGCGCTTGCACATTGGGGCTTTTTGCAGTTATACAACCGCTTTTGTTGCAATCCAGTCGCGATTCAGTAGTTAAATTACACGCTACTGTACAGGCATCCTACTATAATATGATTTCACTTCATAATTTTCAAAGTCCCTTGGACATCCTCAAATAATTTTGAGTACCTACTTGGAAGTAAGATATCTTAAGGAATATTTATAAGGATGGATATGTTTTATATCCATTTAAATTCATTTTGTGAGACAGCGGTCAAAAAAAAAGCTAGTTCATGACGTTTTCATTAAAAACTGCACTATTTATTTTATATTCACGTCTGGTAGATCTATCGAGTGTGATACAAATGTAATGGTGACAGGTGCACCAGGTGTAAATACAAAATTATGAAGGTAGGCCCAATGGTAGGTTTTTAGTAGCGAGTTTGAAAACGGCACGTTGGTATCACTACAAAAAGTGACAGTGTGTAAGCGCTTCTATTTTTATATCTGTATTTTTTATACAAAAACGATATTAAACGTAGATCGTTTATTATTCGTACATATTTTTATATCAAAATCATAATATACTTCGGCCTCGATCTACAAGGCTTTTTTTCTGTCAGTGCCAATATATTTTTAAATGCATTTAAACGTACTTCCAGTTGTCTAAAGGCACTTACTGTTAAACTGACAGTTTTATAAAAAAACTGCATCGAAATATTAAAAAATATGGACATTTTTTGTATAAAAATATATATATATATATATATATATATATTATAAATATATATCTATATTTCTATGTACGAAAAATAATAGATTTTTCGTACATATTACATGCACTTGCGTACACGTTTGCCGCCAGCAGTCACTACACTACACGCTACAAAGTGTTAGTGTGGCCAGGCTGGAAAGAGCTGGAACATACTTATCCACACTCTTCACTCACCCATTCATTTCAGGGCTTACCGACTACTTGTGTATGCAGTTTTACTGAAACTTCATTTTACCCGCGTTTTTTTTTTGCAAAGCAAGTGATAAGATACCGCCTACCTGCGCATTTTTCGTACCTACATGTTATTTGAACTCGCGCGCTCGTTTGACGCTTTTTGTCGCTACACTTTACAAACACATAGGTACACGTTACAGTTTACTGACAGATGAATATGTCAGTAGGTATAACTTACATTTCTAGCTTAATTTACATATTGTACTAATATTTTTAATCCTTATAAGAACCGTAGATCGCTAGAATTACATAAAAAATATATATTATAAATATTATATTTAGGTTTTATGTACTTAAAATCACATGGACCACTTTGAAACGTCTATTATATACCTATTATGTGAATATAGGTGCCAGTGCCTGTTTCACTATTTTCGTCAATACTTAAAAAAAACCATTTTTTTTTACTTTGTTCGTAAATAACCTAATTTAAACGTGTTTCATGAAGTAAGAAATCATTTTCATGCAATTTTTAAATAAATTCGAAAACCTTGATAAATGACTGGTCCCTACATAATACGAGCGTTTGTTAGTAAAACGGTTCGTCGTATCAGCTAAAAGCTATCACGGTAACATTAGCTAATGAGATAGATTATTTGATGGAAAACGATCCGTTGTGCTACTAACGGATGCTCGTAGAATATAGTACGAAACCGGAGAAAAGTCTCTTTAAAGATATGAGCTTGTATTTTATTATGCAAAACAGAGGCTTTACAAAATGTTCATATCCGCTTTAAAGCGATTTTTAGCGTACTCTTTACTAATACTATTATTATATTCGTTAACAATTAAACCACGTGACGTTGGTATAACAAACTTTCGAGCTCACAGTTACCCCACAGTATAAATCTTCATTTTCGTGTGTGTATATAGGTACCTACGTACTTCATTAATCAAACAAATACTACTAACTACTATTAATAGTCAATCTCTCAAAACTCTTGATACTTAAAATATACTCAATATCCTTAGAAAATGTCTAAGTCAGTCGCCGTCCAAACATTTATTGCGATACTCACATTTTCTCATATTGTGGGCAGCAAAATTCTGCTAATTATATTTACGGGGAAACTTTTTAAATAATGTAAAAAATTTAGTTTTTGATATTTTTTAAACTTGTTATTTTACTAGTAATAATTTTTTTATGGATATCAATCGCAGTTTCAGTAAGTGGGTTATTTTGTACTATAAAATTAATAAAAATATTTAGTAAATTTGTGCTACGTAAACTTGTACGAAATAAAAAAACTTTAATAAATAAACTACATTAGTAAATTTAGCATGGAAAACATGATATAATATTTTTTGTTATCATTGCCATTTCGAATAAGTTACATTTGATGTTTATTTATGTAAGTACCTATAATAATTGTACTTGCATAATATTTCTGAGGGTGAAACCTTTCAGAGTATAGAAATATTTTTTTACCTAGTGTAGTTTCGTATATTTAATTCTAATTTTAATATACTTACCTGAAAATATCAAAATATACGCATAATAATATATATTTTTTTGAAAGCGATATAAGGAGTCTGACGTAGGCGCAGATACATAAAAAAAAATCTTTATGCAAGGTTATACTAAAAAACGTTCAAAGCTTAAAATCAAACACTGCGCAATAAAAAAAAACGCGATTTAAAAAAATTTAAAACCTTATATATGTTTCAACGGACGTTGATAAATGTCTATATTTCTAAATAAGTAAAAGCTAATAAATTATATCTTATATAGTTAGTTTGTGTCACTTGACCTCGCGAACATAAACGTTTTCTTTTTTTTCGTAAAAATAACGTTTACCCATTGATACCCAAACGTTATTTTAGTAATTTTAACGAGCAACACATTAACCCCTCTCATTTTATGCGTATATTATGACATATTGTAATACTTATATCTGACATATATTTATTTTTTAATTTAATACAATTCTTATTCCACATTGGCGGCTGTATTGGTACTGCCTTGACCATTTAGCCATAAGAGGAAACGCTTTGAAACTTTTTGTAATGTATTATAGATGAAATTTTAATCACAATTCTAATAGAGAAATGTGGTTAAATTTTCACCGTGTATAAATTTCGATCTACATAGCGTATAAGGTATTTAGAAAATATTTTTCTAAGCATACATTTTTGTATTATTTTGTTTTTTTTTTTTGGTGCAATACTTAGCATGTGTTCTGCGTAAATTTGCTATACACATTGGTTCAAAATCATTATTTATTTATGTTTTATATGTGCCTATATACTAGTTATCGAAAAGATAGCTTATAAACCAGTCAAACCACTGCCTATGTATAGTTCTTACTTTGCTTAAAGCAAGGTACTAATATTCTCAATGTAGGGTAGTTATAAGTATTTTTGTACACTAGCTATAAGTATTTTAAATATAGTTTTGTATTTTGTATAATGCCTTAGTATGCAACGTTATATTATCTTCTCTAAGTCGTTCCCTTAGTCGCATTTTACGACACCCATGTTTTCCCATGGATTCATATTTGAGACTACCACAGCGAATTATTAATTAACTTTATAAATAAACAAAAAGTATTTTTAAGAAACAATGACAAAATCTCTACAATGATACTATAGTTTTTTTATAACAAATGTCAAAATAAAACCCAATTCAGAACTTTAAACTGAACCAAGACTTGATAAGCTTATCAAATTATGTAGTATGTATTTTGCTTCATTTTTACCTACATTTTGACCTATTTAGCTATCTGATTTATAAATTAATATTACTTATTAACCTTAATTTCGAAACCAGGAAATTTGAATACTTAAGGTATTCAAATTTCCTGGTAACCGATTATAATAAAATGTAGGTTCATAAATAAGAACCTACGTTGCTAGACGTTTTATAACGGTTCAATAGGATTTTTGTCACTGTCTTTATCATTTCAATAAAAAGTATGGCAATATACTTATAAATATACATTTAGCTATTAGAGCTCTTAGCGGTCTATATGAATAAAAACCATATTTTTAAGCGGATTCTGTAAAAAAACAAACACGAAGAAGCTGGTGCGAATACCACTGGTTCTACTTTGGGTAGCATTTAAATTTAATATTTAAAGGGCACAAGTACTTCAGTGTTTAGTTCTAAGAGGAGCTTGTATGTAAATATTAGATATTAATGTATACTTAAATGTTTTTAAAACAACGTGCCACTTTTAGTTTTAAATTGAGATTTTATTTTACTTTCGCATTAATAAAATTGCCATTAGGCTTTCATCGCACGTACTGTTCTACTTTTTGCATAGAAATATTGTTTTAAATTTAAACAGTTATTCATTGCGTTAGTAAACTATTTATCAACGGCTATTACAAATACAAAATGTTTATTTATATTTGCAAAAAATTACCATGTTGTCTGACAACAATTTCAAACAAGGTACAGAAAAAACTCTAAGTGAAGTTAACGTATTTAATTTATTACACCTGTATCCTCTTTTGTATTGTGAATATCGCTAAACTGTACCGTACAGTCAGCTGCACTATAATGTATACAATTCGTAATTTTCAAAATTGTATCACAATTTTGATTTAGACATGACTTTGTGGCGGAAAAAGTAATAGTATAAAATAGAAATTTATATAATTGTAAACGTATTTATGCAAACGTAGGCTTAGGCTTGCCGGTTTTAATTGAGATATTAACTTAATTGCAGGTGCTGTAGGAGTTGCACATATACGTTCTCAATTTTTTTATTTATCGAAAAAGTATTATATTATTTAATAGGTTACTTTACACTTTGACATCGCAGCATTATAATAAAGTTTTACACAACATAAACTCAAAAATCATCAAATATAAATTGTAACGCTGTCACACGGTTTTTAAAGTTACGAATTGCAGCATTATAAAATGAGATAGGGTGAAACTAATATTTTTTGACAAATACGTGTCTTCTGAGTTTTTTAATTTTAAATTTGAAGTATGGAGAAGTTAGGATTTTATATGACCATGATTTTCGCTTGCAAAAAGTAGCATGTAGGTAGAGTCAGCGAAAAAAGTAGATTAAAGTAAGTCAATGTTATTTTTCTGTGGATTTTTGTCAGTGTGCAAAAGTGCACCGGCTTAAGAAATATTTGAACTGTAAGAACGAGGACTGTTTACTTACTTTTGTCGCTGACTGTACATGTACAACTGAGCTTTACTCGTGGCATCTACATAATATTAGTTTAAACTTTGCTGAACTGATAAGTTAAGAATAGTATTAGATCATATCTTATTCAGTAAAGTTGGTGGATGTTTGAGAAGGAACGTTTGGTCCGAAGAATTTTTATATTAAAAATTAAAAGGATAGTAAGAATGGTGACGTCTTTATGTATTGTTATTATTTTATATTTTTGTTAGTATTATAGTAATAGATATTGTATTCTTTTATTTTGTAGCATTATAAAAAGATTTTTATATATAAAGAAAAATAAATTCAATTTTGATTTAAAAAAGCCTTTTTGTTAAATACCTATGTGTATGCATCTAATAAATAAATTCTATACCAATTTAAGGAATCTTTGTCCAGCAGGTCTTCTCTTAGAAACATAAACGAAGTTTCGTATTGTCGTTTTGAGTTACAATGCTGCCAGGCAGTGTCAACTTGACTGTGCATTGGCTGCCTAGTTGCCTTGCAATGTATTACAAAACGATAATACGAAACTTCATTTATGCTCACCTGACGTTTAGTGGTTACCATCGCATACGTGACAGGTTGTAAGCCCATCACCACTGCTAGAATACTAACTGGTTTCCTCACGATGTTTTTCATCACTGTTTAAGAGCACTGGCATTGCACATATATGTATAATTTTTCGATAAAAAATCTGTTGGTGTACGACCGGATTCGAACTCACGACCTTAGGATCAGAAGGCGGTGTCATTCCCACTGGATCACCGGTGATATGGTGATAGGTAGTATAGTAGGTACATAAACGCAGTTCTAGTCGGATAAAAACACACAACGTAGGAACTTACGTAGGTGGATAGGTAGAGAGATATAAACTTATTATGTACGTAGAAACATTAATCCTTGAATCCACTTTATTTAACTGTATTGTTATAAAGCTAACACGTTTTGCTAAACATTATAATTATGATGATCAAACATGCTGTAAAAGTAATACCTAATCTCTATCGTAGATGTATATTTTAGTGATGGGTATCTTGTCTATTTAAAACGAGAATGAGGGAGTCCCTCGTTTCACCTCGTGAGGGCCTCGAGAGGACACCTCAACTGAGGAGAGAAGAAGTAGTTGAGTCGTTTCTGAACGTTTATTTTTAGGTGTTTTTATATTATTATATCAGTGCCTCTAGTCAAAAAGGGAACAACTCAAATTCGGCACTTTTCAGGAGAGCCAAAAAACAAAACTTAACGTTTTTGCTATATTTGAACAATTTTTTTTTATGCTGCTGGTGGAATAAGCATATGGCCCACCTGATGTTAAGTGGTAACCATCAAATATAAAAAAGCGTTGCCTTGTAGGTATGTCACGTACGTTAGGTACGTGCCCTACGAAGCACTATCCTTCGATCACCAACCTGAGTCATACTGGTGTTAAGCCTCATGTGCATGTAATTTCACTGGCACCCGTACCTTTCAAACCAGAACATAGAAATTCAAACATCACTGCTTGGCGGCAGAAATAGGCACGATGGTAGTACATACTTCCCCGGACGAGCCTCTTCACAAAGAGCTCTACTACTACTAAAATTTGGTTACCTACATATTGTTTATCTTATTACCTTTATCTTTTAGGATTCATACGAGTTAGGTCAAAGGCTAACGAAATGTTAGGTGAGAAATAAAGAACAGGTAGGAAAATTGTATTTAACCATCCTCACCTCAATTTGCTTGACTTCCCTCATCGTGCGCGCCTCGCGCCTCAAACGGGGCGGTTCAATGTTGAAAAACGAGGGCCTATTTCATAATACATTTTGAGGAACTCGAACTAGTGAGGGGCCATCACTAGTACATTTTAATGAATAGGTAGGTGCCTAGGTACCTAAAAGACTGATTGTTTTTATCGAATATTTTGCATAAGGATTAAAATTTGTTACTTTTATTTTTATCAATAATTGCAATTGTACCTTCGTACCTACCATCACTAATCAGTTATAGTAGGTAGGTACAACGTACGTGTATCTCTATTTTCGAAAAATTTAATTGTTTGGCGTTTTAATCCCGTCAATAATCAATCATGTTTGTAATCTATTTCTAGAAACTTAAGGCCTAAGGTTTTTATTTGTATTTGACTACAAGAAGTATAGCAAAAGCACGTTCGTTATCACTAAAACGAATTCCATCAAGTTTTGCTTTTCAGTCAAAAACTACCACCAAAACCAAATCAAACCATCAAGTAATATACACGTAAATTTAAATTCCAGGTTTGATCCTTATTTCAAATAGATAGCAGGATCAAGTCTGAAATAAGCTCTTTACAAATTTTTTTAGTAACAAAAACTTTGTTTTATGTAGGTACCTATGCATAAATAGGTACCTATTATAGAAATTTCAAAGTAGGTAGTTTGTGAAATTTGAGAAGGCAGCTACGGAGTAAGCTCAGTATTCTGTAAGTACTTAGTTGTTTAGGGGGCCGTTATCAGATGATGTCAAAACTGAGAGTTCTAGAGAGGAAAATAAAAAAATAAAAAATTTGGTGCTGTTTAATCTGGCCTTGTAGCCCCGCAACTACATTTTAATGGAGGTTTTGAAAGCTGAAAACCCTACAAACAACAGATAATTTTTTGATAAACATAACCTTTGACTACTTAGGTACTTATCTAGAATTCTCTAATCAACCTAAAAACAGAGATAAATTTCCAACCTTAAATTTCCACATTATGTTACTTACACCTAATTATAATTCCAAATCACTGTGCCTTATCGATAATATGTAGATACATAACACAGATTGTTATCACAAACTTTGAGGACTAAAAAATTATAAAAGGTGGCATACTTTTTTGCAAAGTAGTTTAGTCAAGAATGCTGAGAATAATTGTCGCTTTCTGCCTAGTGGGGGCTGTGCTGTGCGGCCCGCCCGTGTCCAGATCCCGGGAGGAGATTCAAAAGTTTCAGGATTTCTTGAATAGCACTAGAACCGGTATGAAAAGCTTTTGATGCAGGTGGAAATTCACTGGCTTCGGCTGATGCAAGAGGCAAATATTTGCATGATCTGCAAATGTGGATATTGAGGTCCGTGGGTAGATCCGGTCAGTGGTGTATATGTGATGGTGTGTATATATCAGTGGTGTGGTGGTCAGTACTGACCCAAAACAGGAAAACCTAGTGCGGGGTCGGGCAGGACTACACTATCTGACCGTTGGGCTATTACCAAATACTGCGTACGCTTCATGAAAGTATTTTTATGTAATTTAAATATCTAAGCAGGTACTTAAATAGATTACCAGGGGAGAGTTTGGACGAGAATATGAATACAATTATCGAATGCGAGAATTTCTTATCGATACGTGTGGTAAGGTTTTTATTTCTTTTCGGCAATCGGATTTTTGAGGCAAGAAACTCTCCTTATCTAGCTTATTACTTAACAACAACTATTTCAGTCAGTCACAAAAAGTTTCACTACCTAACTAGGTGCTGGAACACAATTTTGACCATTATAACTGGTTCGTTATAAATTCCTACAGAACGCGGCGTGCGCCTCCCCTTCAATCCCGATGGACCACCCCAGGGTAACATATGGGAGAACTCCGGGAAATTCCAGGGAGACATCCTGCTCGATGATGAGCAGGTCGAGTCCATGGTGGAGCAGTTCGCGCAAGGGCGCAACGCGTACATCTGGCCGAACACACTGTGGCCTTCGCGGACCATTGTGTACGAGTTTGCAAATGGCCATTTCGGTAAGCACTTTTTCTTATTTTTATTAAAAGACGTTCACGGCTTTTTAATGAGGTGAAAAATAATATCAACCAGGGATGTTCTTTGAATAAGGAGCATCATCACTTCACATAGAAAAACATTACTTTGATAACAAGATCAACTAAAGCGTAAGATCGAAAGCTATATTGACCACTAAAGCGGAAATTTGTTGATTCCAAATGTTTTGTAAGTTTCGCATGAAGTAATCCTTCAAATATTTTCATAAATCACCTGCATGCAATCCAGCTATGTAGGTATAATGATCATTTTATGAAACTTAAAAGATGGTTTCAGATAACGCACAGAGAAATCACATCTTATACTCCATGAGTGTACTTGAGGACCGCACCTGCATTCGTTTCCGCCCGAGACAAAACAACGAAGCCAACTACGTTCTAATTACCGTAAGTAAGACGAGTTATAAAACGAGTAAGACGAGTTGTAAGAGAGTCTCGTCTGCTTAAACACAAATCTAGTCGAGGCACAATAGAAAATGTATGGTGTCTGGCGTCTAGTCTAGACTAAGTCACACCAAGAGTTTGGGAGTAGTTATGGACAAAGTTTGAGGACAAAAGAGGACGTGGAAAATCACCCATGAGATGGACGGACCAAATCAAGGCAGCTATTGATGTTCCATTCAACGGATGTGTCAGAAGAGCAGCGATGCGGGAGGAATGGCGGAGGATTGTAGCGCGAGCCACAGTCCTGACATGACAACCACGACCACTCTATCAAGAGTGTTAAGACCAAGAAGAATGGACAAAGATATAGTTTGTAATCTGAACATCTGCTACTTTTTATCCTGACATTATGTATCAATATGTGTGGATGTTTAGTCTTGAATTATCTCCATCAGGGCCACTCCGACGGCTGCTACGCCAGCGTAGGCTACTGGGGATCACGTGGCGTGCATACGATGAACGTTGCCCGCGACGTCCCCGGTCGTGGCTGCTTGAACACCATCGTTGTTATCCACGAGTGGCTGCATGTCATTGGCTTCTTCCACATGCAGTCCACGCACGACCGCTACGACTATGTGCGTATCAACTGGGCGAACATCGTTAGAGGTAAACGAAGACATTTAGAATTGAGATAAATATCTGCAAACTAATATCTGCAAACTATTTTCGAAATAGTCCAAATATTACATTTTCCAGTTTGGAGCCCTTCACAAAGAGCTCCACTAAAATATTAACTTTTTTGTTATTAAAGTGACGGAGGAATCACAAAAATCACCTGATGTTAAGCGATTACTTCTTCCTACACCAATTACCTCCACAGCAAATTCCACACAGGATGTAGCGAAGTGGCATTGTGCTGCGCCCATCTCTGAGACACGAAGGTCTCATATGCCGTGATTGCATTACCGGCACCAGTACCTTATTACTACTTACCTACTTAATAAGAACACAGTAATCCAAGTATATAATTGGCTGCACAAATATGGTGGTATCACTTTCTGGACTAATCTCTTTAACAAAGAGCTCTATGTTTACTAACTAGTTTCCTCGCAAAGTTTCCGTCAGAAGTTTTAGAGAATGTTCACAATTCACAAACGCCGCTCATATGGTATACAGGTATGGAGCACAATTTCGACCGTTACGGCACGAACCTGGTGAGCAACCTGGGTCTGCCGTACGAGTATGACAGCTGTATGCACTACAGCGCCTATGCCTTCACCACCAACGGCAGGTCCACCATGGATGCACTCAGGGTATGGTTACTAGTTTGTTTATAAATCCCAAATTCGCGTTATTACTGACATATACAAACGACAGAAAGGGACAGAAAACAAAGGGTAGAAAGATGCCGGCAATTAAAAAAAAAATGGTGAATATTCGCTTAGAATGTCCTAGGGATGTTGTCAGACGTCCAAATATCATAAATAGAGCCTATCTTATCCCACTGTATATCCCGCGGTAGGCCTTTCTACCTTTTTTCCAACTTCTGCTGTCTCTTCCTAATTTTTAGTAAGATTTAAGCTAAAAGTAGTAGGTACACACACGAAACAGTACGGGCGCGCTTATCTACGCGCGATAAAATTGAGCGTGGTTGAGAAAATCAATACCAAGTATTTAAATACTTGTCAAGCGGCCAACCGCGCCACGGCACGGCGGTGACCGTGCGGTTGGCCGCGGTTGGATACTTGGTGGATAGTCAGCATTGATTTTCTCTCGGCAGTTCGCTGTTAATAAGTATAATATTATATTGCATAATTATTAAACTGTATAAGTGAGCTATTGAACAACCGCGAAACCCCTAAATATGGGAATTTGGGGGTTTTGCATGCTTGCACGCAACACGCTATATCCAGTATGGAGAATTATGTGACTTTTGGGTATTTATATATCTGTTTATCAACAGGCGCACCCTGGAGGAATGGGACTAATGCATTACGTAACTGGTTATGACTTCTGGCGGGTTGATCGCCACTACAGCTGTTCCTCATGGAAGCGATCTGAAGACTACAAACCCTTCTACGCTGACGAAACCGAAACTATGCCAGAAATTAACGAGGATAATATCATAAGCGACAAAGAGTAAATGATTGTTTGGCTACCCCTATGAATAAAATGTTACTTTGATTACAAGAATAATAAAAGAAATAAAATATGGGTTTTTGTAACAAACCATTGTAATGTAGGTAGATGGAATTCGTAGGCTACCTACTTATATTGACACAGGTATAACGGCACGTCCCCGACGTACGTCAACCGACATATCCAACTCGGATAAGCAGCGTTTGGAAAACCATCTTAGTTGCTTGGTTGCGTAAACCATTCCGAAAACAGAGAAAACTAAACTTTGATGGCTCGAAATGCAGCAGGATCTCGGTTACCGCACACAAAATCCACTCTTAAAGCCTGTTTAGACGACACGAAAGAGTCGCGGTGTGGCCGCGCGGTTGTGAAAATCAATATCCACCAAGTATCGTCTTTTTGTTCTAAGTGACAAAGTTCAAATTCTTGTCCGGCTCCTGGGGCCCGATCGCGAGCTCTAATATCTAGTCTGCAAATTGTCAAACCGACGACTAACAGTTCCAGCAAACATTCATGGCTGTTTGGTTGGTGTTCGGCTGTCTTCGTATTTTATTTGTACTAGAAGTCCATAGAATTAGGACTTATTCTATGCTAAAAGTCAATAATTTTGTAACACGAACCTATACGAACTTTCAGCAATGGCTTCCGGATTTTAACGGAGATGCTCTCGTTGTTACCTAGAATATAGAGACCATACTCAGTATTGATTTTCTCAATATTGATCAGTATTGAAAGTGATCTGCCGCCGCGGATAAACCGTATAAACACAGCCCGCAGTCCGAAGAATGGTTATTTTTAATGGATGTTAATACTAACCAAAATTTTGCTTCATTTCTAACCGATCGTAATTTGAAACATTTTGTTAGCCAGCGACAGGATGTTTTTCCTTTACCTATTTGATTATATAAATCAAAGAATAAAACAAAAGATAACTTTCCATACGTTTTCTACCTTCTTATCCGAGTATCATAATCCCTATTTACCTTAGCTTGTTGATATTACATATCACAGATCATGAGAGGAGTGAATGATTCATAAAAGGTTGATCTGTTTTGTTGCGAAGTCTTTTTACAAGGATGCTGAGAATCGTAGTCGTGTCGTTCCTAATAGAGGCTGTACTGTGTGGCCCGCCCGTATCCAGACGTCGAGAGGAAATCGAGAAGTTTCAGGACTTTTTGGATCGCACAAGAACTGGTACGATACGTGCAGCTGCAGATGCTAGTGACTGACTAACACGTAAAGAGAGCGTCTACTGTAAGCAGGATCGAATTACCTAATGGTCTTTTAGTCAAGTGCAAGCAGGATCGAATTACCTAATGGTCTTTTAATTACTGACACTTGGTAAAAGACAGAAAAACCTATTAGTGTTTGTAGTAATAATCAAAACGCGATTGGGGTTTTATTCTATTTTATATATTGAAACATTTCGCAGCTTGCTCTACTCGCCGTACGGTAACATTTGTTTTTCCTAATGTTTTTTTCTGCTGATGCAAAGCTTTAGCTGAATGCAGTTTTAACATTAAAGAAGTGGCTCGTATAGTAAACGTTTCCTAACAGAACAAAACGCCATCCTCTCCCGCGCCTACTCTAAAGAATCTCCCAGGGGTAACATATGGCAAAACTCTGGGAAGTATCAGGGAGACATCCTGCTTGGTGACGAGCAGGTCGAGTCCATGGTGGCACAGTTCTCACAAGGGCGCAACGCGTACATCTGGCCGAACACGCAGTGGCCTTCTGGGGTCGTTGTGTACGAGTTTGGAGCTGGTCAGTTCGGTAAGAGCTTTCATTTTCTTGACGTTGTTGGTAATATTTGCAATTATTGTGTTCTATAACGAAAAAAACTGCTTCGACGCTCGGTAACATAATTATTATCTACGTTTTTTACTCTATTTTACTATAAAGGCACGTGAGCCGAATGCCTACCGACAAGTGGGGATATATCAGCACACTTGTGTTTCGGATAGAAGGAGAGGCGGTCTCGAGTTCGGACGAGTTAGCGTTGGTAATTAGACGATCTGGACGCCTTTAATGATAATGGTGAAAGGAAGCTCAGGAAAGGGAGAACTGGAAATCTTTAGGGAAGACCTTTGCCCAGCAGTTGGATGAAATCGGCTAGAAGGAAAAATATATCAATGAAGCTATGTATAACCATTATTTTTGAACCGTGAAGCATGGTTTCAGATAACGCCCAGCAAAATTACATCCTGTACGCCATGAATGTAATTCAGGAGCGCACCTGCATCCGATTCCGTCCAAGGCAGAACGAGGCCAACTACGTTCTAATCACCGTACGTCTTTAACTCCTCGTCTCATTTAGTAGAAGTAGAGCTCTTAAAAAGGACTCATCCAGGAGAGTACTACCGCCATACATAATTCTGCTACGCAGTTTGGCTTAACACCTGTATGCCTCAGGTTGATGGACGCAGAGCAGTGCATCGTAGGGCACGATCTTAAGGAACATGACCTGCGATGCTTTGTTAATAGTGATGGTAATCCTTTAAAATCAGGTGGGTTAAGCCTCACGTGCTTGTAATTTCACCAGTACCACAGCTTTTAAACTGGAACACAGCAAGCTTGACGGCAGATATAGCCATGGTGGTAGTACTTCCCTGGACGAGCCCTTCACAAAGAGCTCTAGTACTTTGTCTTTCTTGTGTACTTTGTCCGGTTTAGTGTGAGTCGTGGGAGTAAATTCTTCTGCGTTTTTACTATCTCCCAAAAATGGAACTATTACAACTTCACTGCACCAAACCACTATCAAAATGTGGTAGCGAAAATAACCACTGGCTCCCGGTCTACTATCGGTACTGGCAACTGAAAAGCGAATAATAATTTTATCAATTTCATAGTGATTAAAAACTAATTAATTTAAATTATTGATATCATATCTATCTACCTATAGAGTTAGAAGGTCAACTAGATTTTGTTATCACAGTCTGGATACAAATCAGGTATTTATGCATAAATATTGGCTTTATTGTGTGAAGGACTTTTTTGTGACTTGCTGATAGAACTGGCCGATGGACCTGATGTTGAGTGGTAGCCATCACGTATAACAAAGCATTACCTCGCAGGTCACGTATTTTATGAAAGTGCTCTACGATGCTCTGCGTCCATTAACTGGGGTATAACGAGGTTACCGGAACACAGCAATCGCTTGATGGCAGAAATAGGCATGGTGGTAGTACATCCCTGGACGAGCCCTTCAATAAGAGCTCTTCTCCTACTATACCAAGTGTATGCTTATTACGTAATTTAAGGACTATTTTCAGCTGCTAGAAGTATCTAGATGGCGTTGTGTTTATATATGGATATTACATAAGATCATAAAAAACAAATCAATAGTCATAAAGTAATAATTGTCACATAACAATCTTACACGGAATGGCAGCGGCTCTGTTACTAGATTTTCTGTGCTATAACTCCCAACGAGCAAGAATGTATCACTAGGTTCAGATTGAATAATCTCCACCAGGGCAACTCCGACGGCTGCTACGCCAGTGTAGGCTACTGGGCAACCCGGGGTGTGCATAAATTGAACCTCGCCCGCGACGTCCCCGGCCGTGGCTGCTTGAATCCCATCATTATCATCCACGAGTGCCTTCACATCATTGGCTTCTTCCACATGCAGTCCACGCACAACCGCGACGATTATGTGCGCATCAACTGGGCGAACATTGTCAGAGGTAAACGAAGTCATTGAGGTAGACCCTGAAGATGGCAGGACGATCTCATAATTGAAGTTTAAGCGACTGGGATACTGCAGCTAGTGATCGAGAAGTGTGGACGAAAGGCACTCCCTCCTTTTGGGGCTTTACCTGGACGAAACAGGCTAAAAACATAAATGTTCTCTGAAATATAGTTAGGTATGGTATCTAAAGAGGAAAATCCAAAACATTCAGCAAGAGATTTGGCACATACACTTCTTGCAGTTCTCAGTAATTATATATCTATGAAGTTCCGTTCAGAAGTTGAATTCTTTCTTATTGTACCTCCATGCATCAAGACGAATATATACCCTAAAAATTTCAAGTCTTTACAATGTGCGGTTTAAGTTGTGCGTTGTCTTATCAGGCAGATTGGAAGAAGATTTTTAT